>OV702292.1:380388071-383153071 GCA_916181665.1 Avena sativa
TTGCAATGTCTATGCACACAAAATTCATCACTATTCGTCCTTATAATCACAATAATTATGTCCTCGCTGCCGAACTTGAAAGAAAATCATCATAGATCCCAGCTATTCCCTCTCTTTGCTACATGTCCTGTGGTGACCCACCATACCACTACATGTGTAGTACACTATAGTCGTTGACATGACATCCATAGAACACTGTTCCGTAAATATCACATCCCTCAGAGTGGTACAACAGAAACATTGCGGGTCCATATTACAAACATACACACTTCATTATTATTACAATACCAAAAGTTCGAGACTTCAAGTGATTCAAATTTACAAACCAAATAACTTATTTAATAAGTTCAGCGGAAGAACGAAATACACAACGATAAGATAGACGTGAGCTCAATAGTTTATTCTATAAGGTTCGTGTTGCTCGGCTCAACCTAGGTAACTACATTACGGCCTAACAACTACTCTAACTCGTTGTCTTAAGCTCCATAGTGTATCCTGTAGTCCACCCCTTCGATTCCACCAGGCAGGTCCGTCTCTTCATAGTAGACGTCGTTTTGGACATCCATAGCATACACCTGGTCATCCTTCTGGACCTCAAAGTCTAGCAGGGGATTCAAAGTAAAGAGTGAGTAACCATGTTACCCAGCAAGTTCACTATATGCAAGGTGGGAAGTTTGATGCTCTAACTACCACCTTGGACTATAAGTCCTTGGTACTATGCAGTTTTAGTAAACATTTCTTCAAAGATTGATTTTATTATCAAAAACTATGCCCATCAGCCTTCACAGGTTAACCAGAGCTTCATGGAGTTCCTTTCATACCGCGTTCGTAGCTCCTTCCCGAAACAGGGAGTAACAAGTTACAGTTCTTACACTCTATAGAGGTGCGTTGTTTTACCCACGAGAGATTAACTCCTTGTTGCACAACCAGGCGTACTTTCCCGTCCACAATTTCATCATGTGGGGCCCAATAGGTGATCCAAGCCAATCACTACCCCCTTCGCGACCCCGCATGTACCCTTAGTGTACGCCATGCCCACAACTTGAATTATCGCAATGGTTGGTACAGACCGTTCAGATGCCAAAACTATCATGGGATGTTGAGGGTTCCCACCCATATGATGCATATCCTCTATGAATTACCAATTAATGCATGCTACGAGGATAACAACCACGACCTGTGCATCCGGATACATGCGAGAGGAAGAAGATACAACTGACTTCTCCGTCCCATTCCAAATATCATGGTTAACGCGTATTATACAACCCTAGTTGTTCGGCAACTAGAATCCTAGATTCCATTGTCATTCTTAATATTTATCATCACTTAGGATGATAATAGCATTCATTTGTTTGGGAAAATATTAATTTTCTGTCTCCTTTAGAATATAGGTGATAACACACAATTTTCAAATACTTTCATAAAGACTCTTCAAAGGACATGAGCAAGTGGTGAACTTGCCTTGTGACTGCAAGGTACTGAAGTCGGATATTTCCACTTGACCTTGAGCTCCGGTTTCTACAGAAAAGCATTATTTCCCGGTAAGGACAATATTTAAAGAAGCAATATGCAATGCATAACAATGTCATGTAATGATTTATTATCTTCCTTCTTTGCGTGTTTTACCCACCTTATAAAGGTTTTATGTTTCTTTTTATTAATAAAAAAAGTATTGCTCAAAAATCATTAAATTCATATAATTTTTATATTTAGTATTATTAGGATAATAAGTATTATTCTAAGAGTTTAAAAATGAATTTATTTAATTTTTAACTCTTTTAAATGTTTAACTAAAATTCCTTTAAGGAAATAAGACTTTACTTTTATCACACTTAATTTACTTTTCAAAAATACAAACTAGTATTTTTTTATAATAGTACTCCCTTTTAGGATTTTAAAAATGTATTTTATTCAATTTTAAGTGTTTTGTATATTTTTATAAAATTCCAAAAGGAGTATATACATCCATGATAACAGTTCTAAATTTAATTACCTAAAATTCTCTCTTTTAATATTTTTGAATAGAGGATACTTTTGTGCGTTCACTTTCCTCTATCACGTCTCCATGGAGACGCGGTGCTGCCGACACTATCGTCGCGTGATTCCGGCCTCCCCAGGCCTCTCCGGCCACCGCCCTGGTGCACTATGGGGTAGTCGACTCTGCTCCATCAATTGGTCCAGTTTGATTTGTTGCTGGGCGCTCCTTCTGGCCAGGCCACCTCCACGCCGAACCCTACGGTTTGGTGATTGCCGGTGATGTGGTGTTTCGCCGCCCCTATGATGTTGTGCCGCGACTTTGGTGGCCCTGTGGTGCCACCGCTGCTGTTCGTGTGGCTGTGGCCGCCGTCTCATGGCTCGGCGTCGATTGTAGCGCCCCAGGGTGCTCCCCATGCCGCTATGTGCGCTCGCCGGTGATTCTGCTTCCTCTTTTAATCTTCAGCGAGGACCACGAATAAGTCTTTCTCTCTCTCCTCTAGTTCTCCCTTGCAATTCTGCGGTTGTCTATGGTGAGAAATCCCTAGTTAGTGTTCATCCCCTGTGTTGGAATTTGCCCCACTTGTGTTGTGATTACTGAGGCAGTGAACAAGTTAGGAATAATTGGTGATGATTGGTCTATGCAGAAGTACTATATATTGGTGGTCTTTGAAATTAGTGGCTCTGTTAACTGTATTCTTCTATAATATTGAATTACTGTCACTTGTAAACTTTGAATGTTGTGACTCTGATCTATGTTGTGAGTGGATTTATGCTCATACTAGAACATACAGTTGGCCTCCTGTTCAAATACTACTGATGCATTCTTGTTGGTAGCTTCTTATGTAAAGCAGAATGATTCCTAAATACTATTTTAGGAAAATGATTGAGTATTCTTTTAAAATAATTGGATTATCAAATCCCTGGTAGAATCTGCTTGGTTAAGATGAATCCTTGTGAAATCTTCATTTGATTGGTACACAAGCTTTATCCTGATACTATTTCTATTTGTACTCTAAAGTGTCTGAGAGTTGAAAAAAATTATTGGATAAGTTAGCCTGTGGTACTCTTTAATTTTACCAAGCCTATGATGCTGGTCTAAGGCTATGCTAGATAAAAACTAAGGTTTTTACCTATTGTTCCCCTCTCAGGTGTGCCTTGATACCCAGTTTAAGACAATGATTCTTATAACTCTTAAGAAAATGATTTGACAGTCCATGCTGTGTAATATAGATCCTTAAGATGAAATAGTTTCTGAGATGCTACCATCCATTGGATGTGCCTAGAAATTCCCACTTAAGGTTGTTCTCTTATTAGCTGTAGAAACCTGTGTTATTATCCAAGATCAGTGATCCACAGGCTGAGATCTTGGTGTGGCTTGCAAAGATTGATTGTTTGGGCTTTATTTTATCTCTTCTGTGATGGATACACCCCACTTGGGTGTTTTTCTGACAAGATCTTATATGAAACAACACATGCTTATCTAAGATTTAACATGTGATGGTTTTGTATAAACTCACCACACAACTTGCTTGTTGGTGATGTTGTGGTGTTGCTTGATGTTGCTGGCTTGATCTTGGTGACTTGATCACCCCTGGAGCCTACTCTGCACACCCCAGGTTTTGGTTCTGCTCCTCCTTGCTCTTGTGACCTTATACTTATCCTTGCTATCCTCCTTCACTACCCCCTCCTTATGTCACCATTTTGTGGTGATTTGATGGTTGATGTGGTAAACTATCTGGTGGGTGGTTTGGGAAGTGGACAGGCTCACTGTGTTCTTGCCGTGTGCTTGGGAAGGTGGAGATAGAATATGATCACTAGTAGCTGTGCCACAGTTGAGTGTTCCTTTTTGATTGCTTGGACTGCAATTGCTATGTCGACAGAACATAGCATGTAGTTAGATGACTAAGCTGCATTACTGCTTGGCTGTTTGTGGATCAGATCAAGTGAACTAGCATTTACTTCCTTTCCTTTTACTGGTTATTGTTCTGGTGAAACATACCCCTCTCTACTTGGCTTATAATCTAGCATTGAAGCTATTCACTAGAAAAGAACAGATACTGCACATTGGTGAAACTTGCCTCTTTTAATTACTCAATGATGTAATATGAACAGTGCACTTCACTATTCACCATTAAGAGTGACCATAACCAACTAACCTTTTATTTCTATTTGAGTTGTTTATCTTATTTTGCAGGAACAAGGTCTGGATTATCAAGATTTAGTATAAGAGTAGATATGTTTTCATTGTAATCTTCTTCTTGTCCTTTTTGTAAAGACTCTTGTAAAGATATTCTTATAAGTTAATAAAGTTTTATTTCATTAGATTCTATTCCCTGAAATATACTATTTTGGTGTATTGATCTCAATTTGTAATATTATTATGGAATAAAGAAAAGAAATAAGAACTTGTTTCTTATTTAAATTTCCTTGCCTTAAGTTCTTATTGTTGTTTAATATATCTATAATATAATCAAACAATGTTAATACCTCATTTTGGAAAACCACTTTATGTTTCTAACTTCTATTTTTCAAATGATTTAAATTTCAAATTTGTATTCAAAATATTTTCCCCCAAAACACAATAGTGCCTAAAGGTCATGTCAAAATTTATAGAAATCACTACAGAGGGCTATTCCTACCACTAGATAGTGAAAGAAACTCCGATCTCTTAAGGTTTTTGTTTGGCGAATTTTTTTCCAGGATTTTACAGATGAATGCATGCATATGCGCAGATTCCTATTGCTACCCTTCATTGGTTCCTAAATGCTGGGATGTTATAGACTTCCCCACTTAAATTAAACTTCGTCCCGAAGTTTGCTTATGTGTACCTGAATAGTTCTAGATATGCTTCTTTTAAGTCATCCTCTTTCTCCCATGTGGCTTCTCGCTTCTGGTGATGTTCCCATTGTACCTTGGAGTATTTGATTGCCCTGTTTCTCAACCTTTTACAATTCTCTTCCAAAAATATATAGGGTTTCTCAATATAAGTCAAATGTGCTTGTAACTCAATTTCTTGATGTGTAATTGCATCATCAGGAACTTTAAGACATTTCTGTAGTTGTGACACATGGAAAACATTTTGAACTTGAGCCAGTCTTTTTGGTAACTCAAGAGCATAAGCTATTGTTCTATTTTGACTTAGTATCTTGAATGGTCCAATATATCTTGGACTCAGTTTTCCTTTGACTCCGAATCTCTTAACTCCCTTCATTGGACTTACTTTGAGATATATCATATCCCCCACTTCTGGATGCCACGATCATAGACTTTGATCAGCATAACTCTTTTATCGACTTTGAGCTATCTTCAATCGATCTCTAATAATATCGATGATATCTTACTTCTCCTTAATCTAGTCTGGTGCAAATTCCTTGCTACTACCAGGCTCATACCAACATATTGGTGATCTACATCTTCTTCCATAAATACTTGGTATGGTGCTGCTTTCAGACTACTTTGATCGCTATTGTTGTAGGATAATTCTGCCAATGGTAGATCATCTTCCCACAAACCTCCAAAATTTAATGCACAAGCTCTAAGAATGTCCTCCAAAATTTGATTGGTCCTTTCTGTCTGGCCTCCAGTTTCAGGATGGTAGGTTGTGCTGAAATTCAAATTTGAGCCAAGTGCTTCATGTAATTGTTTCCAAAATGCTGAAGTAAACGCAGATCCTCTATCTAATACAATTTTCTTGGGTACTCCATGCTTACTTACAATCTCTTTGACATAGATTTCCACTAACTTCTCGGCATTATCTTTTTAATTTACCGGAATAAAGTGTGCACTTTTCGTGAATCTATCCACAATCACCCATATCATATCATTCTGCTTCGGTGTCATGGGTAATCCTGTGATAAAATCCATACCAATTTCTTCCCATTTCCATTCCGGAATTTCTAAAGGTTTTAATGGTCATGTTGGACTTTGATGTTCTGCTTTTACTCTTTGACAAGTATGGCATTCAGATACATATTTTGCAATGTCTCTTTTCATGTTATTCCACCAGAATAATTCCTTAAGATTCATGTACATCTTCGTACTCCCTAGATGAAATGAATATGGTGTCTCATGTGCTTCTCGGAGTATCAACTCTCTGATCTCCGATACATCGGGTACACAAAGATGATTTTGAAACCATAAATATCCATAATATCCTAGGTGAAAAACTGATTTTGACTTTCGGAAATTCTTCTGATTGCTTTGGAAATGAACGGATCATCAAGTTGATGTCGATAGATCTCATGACGAAGATCACTGCTTTGCTCTTCTACAACTCTCATGGTAGCTAATCCTACACAAACTTATGTCTTTATAAATTGCATTTCTAACCTTTCCAAATCCATTTGCAACTCTTTTGGTAATTCTCTATTGATAGGTTGAGTATCCATACTCTTTCGACTTAAAGAATCTGCTAGTACATTAGCCTTTCCTGGAGTATAGTTAATTGTAAGGTCATAACCCTTAATCAATTCCAACCATCTTTTCTGCCTCATATTCAACTCCTTCTGAGTGAAGAAATATTTGAGACTTTTATCATCCGTGTATAGTTCACATCTTGCTCCATAGAGAAAATGCCTCCATCCTTTTAAAGCAAAGACTACTGCTGCTAACTCCAAGTCATGTGTTGGATAATTAACTTCATGTGGTTTGAGTTGTCTAGACCCAAACACAATCACCTTGCGATCTTGGATTAGCACACATCCCAATCCTTCTTTGGATGCATCACAATATATTGTGTAATCTTTTCCTGTTTCAGGAACTACTAAGATTGGTGCGATGGTTAATCTGGTTTTCAATTCCTGAAAACTTGCTTTGCACTTCTCATCCCATATGAATGGTATATTCTTTCTTAGCAATTTGGTCATTGGTCCAGCTATCTTGGAAAAACCTTCAATGAATCTCCGATAATAGCCTGCCAGGCCTAAGAAACCTCGGATTTGTTTCACATTAGTTGGTGCATTCCATTCCAACACTAATTGTACTTTGGATGTATTTACGGCAATTCCATCCTTACTGATCACATGACCAAGAAATTATACCTTGTCCAACAAGAATTCACACTTACTGAATTTAGCATAGAGATTATGTTCTCTCAAGTTTTGCAATGCTATCCTCAAATGATTTGCATGCTCTTCTTTATCCTTAGAGTATATCGAAATATCATCATAAACACTATGACAAACTTATCCAGATAAGGCATTAAGATTTTGTTCATCAAATTTATGAATATTTCTGGTGCATTGGTCAATCCAAAAGGTACGACGAGATACTCATGTTGACCATATTTTGACACAAATGCTGATTTTAGAACATCTTCAGGTTTGATTTGTATCTGATGGTATCCGGATCTTAGATCAATCTTGGAAAACACTCTAGCTCCTTTGACTTGATCAAATAGATCTTAAATTCTTGGTAATAGGTATTTGTTCTTGATGGTAACATTGTTGAGATTTCTATAATCACCACACATTCTTCGTCCTCCATCTCTTTTATCCACAAAAATTACCGGAGTTCCCCATGGGGATACACTTTCCTGAATAAATCCTTTTCTGGTTAGCTCATCAATTTGCTCCTTAAGCTCTTTTAATTCTTTTGGTCCCATCATGTATGGTGCTTGATCTATTGGTGTTGTACCAGGTATCAGGTCAATAGTAAATTCTATTTCTCGATCAGGTGGCATTCCTGGTAACTCTGCTAGAAAAACATCTTGAAATTCCTTTACTATAGGAATATCTTCCAGTTTGACCTCCTTCATTGCGATCAATTGCAGATCTACCATGATATGACTGTGTTTATCTACCGGATAGACTATCCTTCCTCCACTCGGAGACTTGATTGAAATAGTTTTATCCTCACAATTGATCTGGGCTCCATACTTAGTCATCCAATCCATTCGCAACACTACTACTATTCCCCTTAATGGAATCACATAAATATCCGCATAATAGGTTTGACCATAGATTGAGATAACTTGGTTTAATTTTATATTTCTCACTACCATGATCCTTCCAGTGGTAACTACTGTCATAGGTTTTTCTAACGGTGCCCTTCTAATCCCAAACTTATCAAAAAATTCTTCAGATATGAATGAAGTAGTTGCACTAGTATCAAATAGAACTTTTCCAGGATTTGTGAGAATATTGAGCATACCTATCACCGCTAGATCCGAGGTATCCAACTCCTCCAAGGTTGCACAATTCAGCTTTCTAGTAGGTCTGTCTTTCCTGCCATTGTCGTTTTTGCCATAACTTCCACCTCTGTTAGGTTGTCCACCTCCGCCTCATGCTTGACCACCGTCTGATGTAGGTCAACCACCTGGTGGTTTGCTTGGGAAATCAGGCTTGATGTGCACCTTATGACCACAACCATAGCATATGATTATTGGCTTCTTACATTTCCTTTGGAAATGCCCTATAATACCACAATTGTTGCATATAATATTCCTCCTAGAGTTGGACTGATCTCCCCTGCTATTCTTGTTATTATTATTGTTGTTATTGAAGGATCGAGTCCTTGGTTTGAACTCCAAATTGGATTTAGGCTTACTTGCTTGAATTCTCATGGTTCATTTATTTGCTCTCTTCCTTCGTTCTTCTTGGACATTCTTGAAATCATCCACAAATGTGATGGCTGCATCAAGTAGCTGCATAAAAGTCTGCTGATTGGCCAGCCTCAGCTGCATCTTCACAAATGGATTTAAACCACATAGGAAACATTTCTTCCTATTTTCCTTAGTGCTCACTTCATCCTCAGCATAACGAGATAGTTGACTGAACTCCCGGATGTACTTCATGACACTGGTATATCCCTGCTGAAGCTCTTTGAACTCTTTGCGCTTCAACTCCATCACACTTTCTAGAACATGATACTCACGAAATCTCTGCTTAAACTCCTCCCAGGTATACTCTCTTCCTGGAGGTTGCATTGCTAACTGATTCTCCCACCATGATGCTCTAGGTCCTGTCAAATGATGTGTTGTATACCTCAACTTTTCCTCATCATTCCATCCTACAGTTTTCAACTTTCTCTGTGTATATGCTAGCCAAAGGTAAAGGCCTTAATTCCGGAAGTTAGAAAGACTCAGACCACGTCCTTCAGGTTCCCTCTGATGTCCCACTCGGTCCACTAATCCCTCCATAAACTTGTCCTGGGACTCCTGCATCATCTGCATGTATTGCATAAAGTTCTGCTCCATCAATAGCCTCATTGGTGGTGGTGGTAAATTTTCCTGCATTCTGGCGTCTTCATCCACCTTTCCCTTAGCTTTGTGCTCCATGCGCTGTTGTTCGGTCTCATTCTCTACACCTATTTCCATACCCCCTAGTCCTGTAACATAAAGCAAACACTCATAATTACATCATGCATATGTGTTCTGGGCTCAACTTCATGCACAGAACTAGTCACACAATGGAAAACCATATCCAAATAAGAACCAGATATGCATTTCACATATTATACATTACAAACAACATAGTTAGTACAACATCATTACAAGCCCGTACCATCTAGGTATTACAAACTCACGTGGATGCTGCCCCACTTATATAGTTACATCAAATGCTCAGACTCTATCTTCTGTATCACCACTTGAATACTCTTCCTCAAGTTCACGGTCCCTAGAAGCTGTGACGTTCATCGTACATACCTAGAGTACAACCATGCTGACGTGAAGTACGACGTACCACCTGTGGGATGACTTGCCTCTTCGAGGACGATACTCAGTATCAGAAGTATCCGGAGTTGACACATCATCCAGTTGAAGTGCGTCCATACCATCCAACTCATCTGAGGTATCTTCACAATCATCCTCATCACTGTATTCTTCAATTGCCTCTTGCATCCCGACTCCAGAATAATCAACAAAATACTCCGCTTCTGGTGCTCCCCAAGTACTCTGCTGGGTACGATAGTGCATGTCATTTGGGGTAGGATAATGTTTTGGTGACTCAAACACCCTTTCTTCAGGATCTTCCTCATCAGACTCTATATCCTCCACGTGGATATCACTTCCATCAACGGAATAAGACCTCACTCCCATCCGACTAGTTTGCCCGATATCACCAACAGAATCTTCCACGTGAATAGGATTTCCGGCAGATCCATCCATCGATCCGTACCTCCATCCTTAGGAGTTTCCAATAGGTCATTCCGAGTCTTCAGTTCCCCAATAATTCTGTGGTACTGGATGACTAGTACCCTCATCAGGATATCTAGTGGGTTCTAACATAGGTGAATAAGGATATGGTGTGAACGATGTTGGATCTATAGGTATATCCTTAAAGGTTGGGCTAACCCTACGCACTGCTTCGTTCTCTAGTTGAGATGCTAACTTCTCCCTTCATTCAGGATTAGTTAAATCCTCTAGCATTCCAATATAATCCTCCACAATAACCTGATATGTCTTATATAAGGACGCAACTATCAGTCTATACTGATCCATAAACTTGGAAGCTAATTTTGGATGCCTCTTTACTAAAGTAAGATGATCTGGAACTAGCTCCATGTCTATAGAGTCGTGAGGAATCACGGAATATGTCCTTCCGGCTAACTCTTGTGCTTTATGCTCCCGAACATTGGATATTGCCTCCAAAATAGCAACATGGTATGCTGCTAGGTGACTTCTACCTTCACCCATAGGTAAATTGTGATATAAACCAAGGTTTTCTGGTAGTTGGATGCTAACAAGATATTTGGCTAACATTCGCCCATCATGATATGTCAAGGTACTAACTGGAATAGTAGTTGTGCAACCAAAACCCCTCAGAAGTTCTTGAAGCTGTTCAGTTAAAGTCACCTGATAATCATCGAGAGTTTCTTCTTTCCTTGCCAAAGTCCGTTTTGGAAACTTTGGTGCCATTTTGACTGTATACAAAACATTCATAATTAGTAACCATTAATTATAATGATGCATCATAGTAAATAATTATCGCACCAAAAAATATAAAGAAATATTCCCAATTGAATATTCATCATATAATCTAGAGAACTCTTTATCGTTGCTCCTAGACTCCTACAGGTAGTTCCCTTTACTAGGATTCCAACCTAAGGTCAAAGCAATTTCTCTGATACCAGATGCGGTGACCTAGCATACCACTGCATGTGTAGTACACTATAGTCGTTGACATGACATCCACATAACACCGTTCCGTAAATATCACATCCCTCAGAGTGGTACAACAGAAACATTGTGGGTCCATATTACAAACATACACACTTCATTATTATTAAAATACCAGAAGTTTGAGACTTCAAGTGATTCAAACTTACCAACCAAATAACTTATTTAATAAGTTTAGCTGAAGAACAAAAGACACAATGATAAGAAAGACGTGAGCTCAACAGTTTATTCTATAAGGTTCATGCTACTCGGCTCAACCTAGGTAACTACGTTACAGCCTGACAACTACTCTGACTCATTGTCTTCAGCTCTATAGTGTATCCCGTAGTCCACCCCTTTGATTCCACTAGACAGGTCCGGCTCTTCATAGTAGATGTCGTTTTATACCTTTGTAGCATACACCTAGTCATCCTTCTGGCCCTCAAAGTCTAGCAAGGGGTTCAAAGCAAAAAGTGAGTAACAACGTTACCCATCAAGTTCACTATATGCAAGGTGGGACATTTGATGGTCTAACTACCACCTTGGACAATAAGTCCTTGGTACTATGTAGTTTTAGTAAACATTTCTTCAAAGATTGATTTTATTATCAAGAACTATGCCCATCAACCTTCACAAGTTGACCAGAATTTCATGGAGTTCATTTCTTGCCGCGTTCGTAGCTCCTTACCTGAACAGGGAGTAACAAGTTACAGTTCTTATACTTTGCAGAGGTGCGCTGCTTTACCCATGAGAGATCAAATCCTTGTTAAACAAATGGGCGTACTTTCCCATCCACAATTCCATAATGTGGGGCCCAGTAGGTGATCCAAGCCAATCACTACCCCCTTCGCGACCCCGCATGTCCCCTTGGTGTACGCCATGCCCACATCTTGAATTACGGCAATGGTTGGTATAGACCATTCAGATGCCAAAACTATCATGGGATGTTGAGGGTTCCCACCCATATGCTGCATATACTCTACGAATTGCCAATTAATGCACTCCACGAGGATAACAGCCACGACCTGCACATCCGGATACATGCGAGAGGAAGAAGATACAGCTGACTTCTCCATCCCATTCCAAATCTCATGGTTAACACGTATTATACGGGGCTAGAATCACTGATGTCCTGGGTTATTAAGCCCTAGTTGTTTGGCAACTAGAATCCTAGATTCCATTGTCATTCTTAGTATTTATCATCACTTAGGATGATAATAGTATTCATTTGTTTGGGAAAATATTAATTTTTTGTATCTTTCAGAATATAGGTGATAACACACAATTTTCAAATACTTTCATAAAGACTCTTCAAAGGACATGAGCAAGTCGTGAACTTGCCTTGTGACTACAAGGTAGTGAAGTCGGATACTTCCACTTGACCTTGAGCTCCAGTTTCTACAGAAAACCATTATTTCCCGACAAGGACAATATTTAAAGAAGCAATATGCAATGCATAGCAATGTCATGCAATGATTTATTATCTTCCTTCTTTGCGTGTTTTACCCACCTTATAAAGGTTTAATGTTTCTTTTAATTAATAAAAGAAACGTATCACTCAAAAATCATTAAATTCACATAATTTTTATATTTAGTATTATTAGGATAACAAGTATTATTCTAAGAGTTTGAAAATGAGTTTATTTAATTTTTAACTATCTTAAATGTTTAACTAAAATTCCTTTAAGGAAATAAGACTTTACTTTTATCACACTTGATTTAGTTTTCAAAAATACAAACTAGTATTTTTTTATAATAGTACTCCCTTTTAGGATTTTAAAAATGAATTTTTCAATTTTAAGTGTTTTGTATATTTTTATAAAATTCCAAAAGGAGTATATACATCCATGATAACAGTTCTAAATTTAATTACCTAAAATTATCTCTATTAATATTTTTGAAAAGAGGATACTTTTGTGAGTTCATTGGTATTTTATTTATATTTTTAGGATTTTTATTTTATTTCTTAGATCTTTTTCAGTCCTATGGGTATTTTGGTCTTTTGATAAATTATTCAGATTTTTTGTTTTAAATCTATACCAAGCCCATTAGGCTGGCCCAGCCCTGACTCGTCCCACTTGGGCTGGTCAAACCCTCTCTGAACAAGTGGCCTAGTACCACTCGCTTCTCTCTCTCTCATGGGGAGACACGGTGCTGCCGACGCCGTCATCGCGTGATTCCGGCCTCCCCAGGCCTCTCCAGCCGCTGCCCTGGTGCACGATGGGGTAGTCGACTCTGCTCCATCGATTATGTCTAGTTTGATTTGATGTTGGGCGCTCCTTCTGGCCAGGCCGCCTCCACACCAAAGCCTAGGGTTTGGTGATTGCTGGCGATGTGGTGTTCTGCCGCCCATGTGATGTTGTGCCACGACTTCGGTGGCCCTATGGTGCCTCCGCCGCTGTTCGTGTGGTTATGGTCGCCGCCTCATGGCTCGGCGCGGGTTGCATCGCCCTTGGGTGCTCCCCATGTCGCCATGTGCGCTCGCTGATGATTCTGCTTCCTCTTCTAATCTTCAGCGAGGACCACAAGGAAGTCTATCTCTCTCTCCTCTGATTCTCCCTTGCAATTTTGCAGTTGTCTATGGTGAGGAATCCCTAGTTAGGTTTCCTCCCCTATGTTGGAATTTGCCCCACTAGTGTTGTGATTAGTGAGGCAATGAACGAGTTAGGAGTAATTGGTGATGATTAGTCTGTGTAGAAGTACTATGTATTGGTGGTCTTTGAAATTGATGATAGTGGCTCCGTTAACTGTATTCTTCTATAATATTGAATTACTGTCACTTGTAAACTTTGAATGTAGTGACTCTGATCTATGTTGTGAGTGGATTTATGCTCATACTAGAACATACAGTTGGCCTCCTGTTCAAATACTACTGATGCATTCTTGTTGGTAGCTTCTTATGTAAAGCAGAATGATTCCTAAATACTATTTTAGGAAAATGATTGGGTATTCTTTTAAAAGAATTGGATTATCCTAAATATAATATACATTAACTAGATCATGATTAGGTGGTGTTGATTGAAGTATATCAACTTTTATGCTAATCTATGTTGTATTATTATGAGATCGCCACCATGATTGAGCTTATATGCACTCTGGAGGTAGTAACATAGTCTAGTGTTATATGTATGAGACTAGTATAAATTACTTGGTCTTGGTGGGGAGTAACTTGGACTAGTAAAAATGCATACAATACTAGTCCAATTTACTCTACCAACACTAAAGGGAATTCTATCTAGACTACTCATAGTGAGATTGTCATAGCTAGTATCATCTAATATGATCCCCAATTACGATATATATGTACTATAACCATCTTAATCTGATCTAGATGTCTATCATGCACCTGGTGTTGGATTGCTTAATTCATTACCTCAATAGCTACTCTACATGATGCACATATAGATTCTATTGCCAATTTGATTCTTTAGTTCGCTCATGATTAAAGCAATGTAATGATTTCCTTAACTTGAACAGTCAGAGCACCGCCCTGTCAAGGCGGAAGCTGCGGGTTCAAGCCCCGTCAGTCCCAAACTAGGGATGGTAATTTATGTGAGAAATACAATGTTTGATTAATAATAAACAAGAGATTTTCATCTATACATGACCAGATGATCTTGCGAGTTTAATATTAGCCACCAGATGGTTCAATTGGTTATGGTTCCTATGAATTTTTAGTTGACTTGTGATTGCATCAATGCTATATTCTGACGTGGTTCCTAGACATACATTGTTTAAATACTTCATTGACCTTGCAAGGTGCACAATGTATCATTTGCTTGTTTGTCTACTACATTTTCTTGCCTGGTTATATGTACAATGATACTGTCAGCAGTTGGAAATACAATAGTTGTAGGCATTAAAAAGAAGGTGTGTGCTACTTTTTGGATGCATTCAACTATTGTTTTGGCAGCAAATGACCCATCTCTTCGTTTCTCTTATTTTTTTATTTAATAGCCCAATGATCAAAATATTTGAATGATCTGGCTACTAAAAAGCAATGGTTGATATCTTGTTTGTCTAAAATGATTCTGGTAGTCTTTAAGACACACTTGATCTATTGCTTGTTTTTCTAAGGTACTATCATAGTTCCCCGATGATTAAAGCAATGCCACTTTCTGTGGTTAGAGGTCACTTTTTTGGTTAGTTCATACTATAGACCATTTTTAAATGCTATTTTTATATTTTAGGTTAATGCTTTGTTGTCCCGACCAGTTCTAAGCAACTAAAGGAATCTCACGCACTTCTTTTTGTTATATTTTCAATATTTCAGTTATGAAGTGATATGATTAGTTTATGACGGAAAGAGTCAAGTTGCTTGATTCCCTACATTCATTGCCACACTAGTTTAGTTAGTCTGCATGAGACACACATGTTGATGGCTTGATTTGTTATATTAGGATAATGCCAATTTTGAAATTCTTTGACAACAAACATTGTGTTTTTCGCCTGCTTTGCTACTTTAACTTAATATATCTTAGTTTCAGCATGCAAATAACCTGTAGTGTTTGTTCCAAAGTGGCTATGATACTGGCACATGTACGCATCGGTCCAGGACATCGACAGTTCTTGTTATTCCGGAAAGAGATGTACGAGGCACATCATTGATTGTTCCTGGCCAATGATGAATTAGAATTATTTTAGATATAAGATGGCCACCAGTTAGCTGGTACACTGTGCTGACTTGTTTTCTTTGTTTTAGGCTACACATGAAGATATGGGGGCAGAAGGGAGGAATCCTATGTTAAGTATTGAGGTCATTTGACAAATTAGTAGTGACAGTGATTATTGCTTGCATCGGCCCACTGTTTCTGTTTTTCCAATAGAAAGAGTTGTTACGGATACACTCCAAACAAATGATTCAATTGAACAAGAAATTGAGGAAATAGATGGAATAATCACGATTACACGTGAACAGATACATGAACTAAAAGATCGACAAGATTTGCCGGACCATCTACTTGATAATCTCTTCTACAGCTATCATGGTATGCCAGTTGTTACTTGTATGAGGATGTAAGCTCCATAGCAGAAACCTGTTCCAACCCATGTCTACCGATGTCTTTGTAATGCTTCATCTTGTTTTTATTGAAATTCTGGTCTGTAATAAATTCCAAACATATTCTGTAGATGTAATAGGGTGATCCTAGCGTGGCCAATAGCGGGCTGAAATATTAACAGATTGTTTAAAATCAGAATTGCGCTATAGTTATAGAATACGCAAATATGTTGGCCAGCAGATGGGCCCAATAAATAGTAAAAGGTCGTAAGTGGAAGGTCAGAATATTGGTGGGCCTCATAAGTGGACAAGGCCCTAAAAACATACAGGGTTGAACAACAACTGTCCATAACAATAAAAGGCCCAAACAGTAATGGGCCTGAACATTAATAGACCTGAACAGTAAAAGACCTAAAATAGTAAAAGACCTGAACAGTAAAAAGCCCGCACAGTAGAGGGCCAGCAGAGCAAAATGAATAGAAGAGTAAAAAGGACTGAACAGTAAATGGATGGAACAAGAAGCCCAGAACAGTAAAAGGCCATAAGAGTAAAAGACCTAAATAGTGAATGGTCGGAATAGTAAATGAAGTTCCATAGCATTCCATAGAATTCTTGAAGAGATTTTTCTACGGTCATATAGTTATGACCGTATAGTTGGTAAAAACCTTCAGCAACTTTAGAAAAACACGAGGAATTCAAAGGAAAAAAATTAGGAGTAAAATTAGTGAAAATAAATCACTTATTTGAGTAATAACACTTACCTTGAACTTACTGTTTACTTATTTGGGGATGACAAGCTCCTCCATGAACAAAGACTTCTTATCTTTTGGAAGAATTGACCTTAGTTCATTTAATAATTCTCGTAAATGAAAATCACAAGGACTAAAGTTCCTCTCAATAAGATTGGTGTCTTGCTGGGCAAATATGGACACTACATCCAACATCTTTATTTCTTGCCTCTCTAGTAATCTACAACTAAAATTCTTGAAGTAAAAGGATCCAACGGATCAGTCTTGACTTATGGTTTTTCTATTAAGGAGTTCTTTTAAACCATCACGATCCATATGAACTCTTACTTTTGCATCAACTATATAAGAACGAAATTTATCGCAAGAGAAAAATACAGCAAAAAGTTCCCTCTCTTCCTTAGGATAATTCTTTTGAGCACTATTAAGATTTCTATTAGCATGATGTATAATATTAAATATGCGACCTATATGTTGTCCCAGAGTTACTCCTACAGCATCATCACTAGCTTCACATATTAAGTCAAAAGTCATATCCCAGATAGGTGGTTTAATGATAGGAACACGGCATAAAGCATTTTTAAGTTTATCAAAGGCTATGAGACATTTATCATCAAAATTAAATCTTACTCCCTTTGGCAGGAGGTTAGTCAAAGGTTGAGATATTCCGGAAAATTCCTAATGAACCTTCTATAAAAACCCACATGACTAAGGAAACTTCTTATACCTTTTATATCCCTAGGTTGTGGCATTCTCTCTATGACCTCAACCTTAGCTCTATCCACTTCGATTCCCTTACCTAATACCTTATGCCCAAGGACTATAACTTCTTTGACCATAAAATGGCACTTCTCCCAGTTTAGAGAAAGATTGGTTTCTTCGCAACACTGCAAAAACTCTTTTGAGATTATTCAAGGCACTAGTAAATGAAGTTCCATAGACAGAAAAGTCATCCATAAATACTTCCATTGTCAGTTCTATAAAATCCACAAAAATATCAGTCATGCATCTTTGAAAAGTAGCTGGGCCATTACATAAACCAATAGGCATACGACGGTAAGCATGTAAACCATAAGGACTAATGAAAGTTGTTTTAGGTTGGTCATCAGGATGAACAACTATTTGAGAAAAACCAGAGTATCCGTCCAAGTAGCAAAAATGAGTGTGGTTTGCTAACCTTTCTAAAGTTTGATCTATTAATGGTAGAGGATAGTGATATTTCCTAGTTTATTTATTCAATTTCCTAAAATCTATGCACATCCTATGTCCAACAATAGTTCTAGTAGGTATCAATTCATTGTTTTCATTAGGAACAACAGTTAAACCACCCTTCTTAGGGACACAATGAACAAGACTTACCCATTCACTTTATTTTATATGATAGATTATACCTACTTCTAATAGGCGTACTATTTCTTTTCTTACCACTTCCTTCATTTCGGGCTTCAGTCTTCTATTAAATTCCGCAACTGTTTTAGCACCTTCCTCCATGAATATTCGATGGATGGTTGTCATGGGACTAATTCCCTTCAAATCATCCATGGAGTACCCAAAGGCCTTGCAATGCTCCTTAAGTATTTTCATGAGTTCTTCTTCTTCATCTCCTGAAAGTTTAGCACTAATAATAACAGGTAATTTATTTGTATCATCTAAAAATCAGTATTTAAGTTTATCTGCTAGAGTCTTCCATTCTAGGGGTGGTAATTCCTCATCCCCTCTCTTTTCTGGATCTTCAAAAAAGCCTCATTAGTTGGAGGCCCTATAATGGGAAGTTAATCGAATTCATCTTCTAGTTCTTCTAGGGACTTTCCTCCATAACTATTTCTTCATAATTTAAGTCTTCATTTATTTATTCTTTTTGATCACTAAAGAAGAGAGCTGCCATTTCCTCAATAGTTTTATCTTTCTCTTCTTCTTGTATTTGTGGAGGCCTGTCTTTAAATTTGGAAAAGTGGAATTCTTTTTCCGCTTCCCCAAGCTTAAGAGACACAATCTCCTTTTTGAAATCAACTTTGGCACCTACATCACTCAAAAAGTTTTTTCCAAATATAACTGGGCAAAGAGTGTCAGCTGGCATATCAACAACTACAAAATCGATAGGAAAGTTTCTGTTGCCAATTGTGAAGTGTCAACTCCCGGATTTTTAATCCCAGATGCCTGTTATGCCATACATCGCATTCCCAGGATTACCATTTTTGTGAGACATAACAGATTGGATATCACAGTACATCATCCATTACAAACCATAATAAGGTCTTAAGCAAATAAAGGATCTCATGATCCAGTCTTAATACAATCAAGTAGCGGAATAAATAGCGTAGAGGTGGGGTTCATCTTCAGTGTCATAGGCAATGCTGACGATGGGAGATGATCCTAGTTGTCGTAGCCGTCCTGCTGTCCTCCTTCAGGGTAGTCCTCCTCATAGTCTGGCCATAGGAATAGCCAGGGACAAAGCCATGAGTACTCTATAAGTACTCGCAAACTATCGCTAACAAGTAAGAGAGTTCTAGTAGGAATGCTAAGTTCAAAGTTTATTTGTAAAGCTAAGTTTGAAACCTAAGCTGAGTTTAGAAACAAAGAAAGATAAAATAAATTTTGAAATCACCTAAGTGGGAACTTAGTTGTCATAGTCACAACCATGTTGTGGTCAAGTCATGTCACAAATCATTTCATAAGTCATTTTGAAAACATCTGACAACGGAATAGTATGGCCACTCCAACTGTCCATAACCACGGACACGGCTATTCGAATCGTTTGACACTCTATAGAGGTGGTACACTTTCACCACAAAATTCGATACATCTGTCAGGGATAACCCTGAATCATCATACTTAGTACGCAGATAATCAAACATAACCTTTCCTTTACACACTCTAGTATAAGCACCTCTCCTATGAGCTTGGCCTCCCAGCCATGACCATCTGTCATCCTAGGCACTGCATAGGTGGACAACATTGAGAGGTAGCCTCAGCTCAAACCTCTCCCGCGAGGGAACTATTACTAATGCATATAAACTTCCGGCTAAGCCTTACCCAATTCAGGTATTGTGGTTATACTGTAAAATTGGAATGGTATCGCATCTGAACCCAACCATCAGTTTTTATAAAAGGGCTAAGGCTCATGCCTCAACATTTTCATCATCATAAACCAGTTGTGTTTCTCAACACATGTCAAAACATCTCAATAGAATGACTCATCATTCCAAGTTTTTCGCAAGTCATTTTCACCAAGTATTCTCATCTAGAGTGATACAGTTTTAGTTTAGATCTAAGCTACTAAGTTAAGAGCGTTCACTAATGTGGGATGCTAATATCAATCTCATGCCATAGAATGACATCTAAGTCTAACTAGATAGGCCAAGTTTTATACTCTTTATGCTACCTATAAACAAGGTAAAGAACTTTGGTAAAGTAAAGAAAGTAAATCTTGTAAATAAAACTTGGAGCAAGTATAAGTCAAAAGATATAACCAAAGCATGCCTAATGCCTTTTCTTAGGTTATCTAGCTTAATTCTAGCTTGCTAACAATAGCTTGCCTTGGATGGTGTAGTGGTTGAAATTCTCTTCTTCTTCTTCGGGGTAGAACTCCTCCTCCTCGTAGACTTGGTCGGTACTATCGTCTATAAATACATATGGAATACACAATCACCATACAATACTTAACTAGTCTACTTAGCACACTAAGGCACACATTTGATGATCTATTATCATCACAACATCACAATGTTTAATGAACTAGTTTTATTCTTTTTATTTGAGAAAAGTAATTTCTACTCATTGAAATTAACTAAGATTTAATATTATCCAATTAAAATATGGGATCATGTGGAAACATGTTATCACCACATATTCTAATGCATGGGAATGTGATTTAAATGTTGGATCACATTTTATAAAGTTTAAGACTAATATTTAATGATTTAAAGTACTAGAAATGCCTATATAGCATTATTTTGGTACTAGTCCAAGTCACTGCATGCAAACCTTAATATTATTACATATTCATATAGGTATGATTAAATGTGATTTTTGAGAGTTGGAATCAACCCAAAAGCTATAATGGTTGATTTTATAAAAATGTTTGAATGTGCAAAATCTTATGTCTTGTTATTTTAGCTGGGAGAGATATATAACTCTAAATGATTTAAATCCAACGGGCTTGGATAGAGATTTTAATTAGATTTCCAAAAAAATTGGAATCACTCAATTTGGATTTGTAAAACTCCCTGAATTGAATTTCAAACTAAGGGACAGAAGTAGGTTGCAGCTAAAATGTAAAAAGCTAAATTTGAATTAACTGGGCCCACACGGGAACACTAACGGGCCGGCCCAAATTCATCCCGCGGCGCTGAGGACTGCTGACAGGGGGTTCGCCTGTCAGTGGCTCATTAAACACGAAGCGGTACGGGGCAACATGGACCATAGGATTAGAAAAGAATCTACGACTAGGGATTATTGTCCACGACGGACTCGTCGCCGGCGAGGCTGAACCCTAGCGGCTCGGTGGGGGTGCAGTGAGGGTGTACCAGGGCTCCAGCGAGTGTGGCGAGGTGGGAAAACGAACGAGGAGACTACGGCGAGCTCAGGCGAAGTCGAGGCAACGGCTAGGGTGGACGAAATCGATGGCAGCGTCTCCTCCTCTGTTGCGGCTGTCCCCGGTGAAATTCCGGTGACTGGCTACTCGAACTGCTCTGGCGAGGGTGGGGAAGGATCAGTGGAGAGAGGGGAGTCCGGGAGTGTGAGGAGTTCGTGTTGGGGAGGCCTCCTTATATAAGCGCAGCGAGGCGGCAAAGAGGTATGGGCGGAGCTCGTCGGTGACGACAACACAGGGGGCTATCTGCGTGGGCGAGATAGGTGGACGGTGGGCAGTTCCCTGGCGGTCAACTAGGGCTTAATGGCGGTGCTAGGGGCGGTGAATTGTGGTCAGGAGCGTCTTGCGCTCTAGGAGACAGAGGCGGTGCTCGACGCGGTTCCCGGCGAGTGTGGGTCGAGTGGCGGTTCAAGGGCGTGTTTGGCAGGTTGAGGTGGTCAAGACGGAGCGGCGTGCATGGTCTGGTGTCGAGGCGCGGCGTGTGGCGTGCTGGCTGTGAGGGTGCTCTGGCGTGCGCTAGCGCGGCGCAGAGACTTAGTGCGGCGCTGCTCTAGGGTGGTCCCGGGGCTATTTGTGGCCGTGGGGTGGACCGTGGACAGCGGTGAGGTGGCGCCTTGCTTCCTGGAGCGGCGGAGAGGGGCGGGTGGTCTGCTGCAGCGTTGGCAAGGTTGGCCGGCGAGCATGGCCTCGGGGTGGCGGTGCACTACTGCTAGGGACTAGGAGGTGGGCTTTCTAAGGCTTGGTTTGATCAAAGAGGGACAGAGGGAGTGATTTGGGGTCAAATGGGTGGCAAAACCCTGTAGAAACAGTGAAGCTAAACTAGGGTGTGATCAGTGCATGGCAAGTGTTCGATCAAATGGCCGAATGAAGAAATTTTTTGAATTTTTCAGAGATTTTTGGTGGAGTGGTTTGTCACATGCTTAAGCATCTGTGGTTGCTTGGGATTTTTAAATGGAGTTCATTTGAGAGGTTTTTGAAATAGGATGATCTATACATATGAACTAGATTCCATTTTCAAATGTCATTTAGAATTAGAGTTTGCATGTTTTTGGAAGATCACAAAGTGGGCCTTGGTACATCACTACTTGTACTAGCAAGGGGTGCAAAGATCCACATTTGTTTCTGTTTGAAATTGAGTGCTAGGAATACCCAAAGTGGGCTAGTTGATTAAAATGGCAAAAGTGACCATTCCCTTTATTAATTGTATTTGATTTCTTTTTCTTTGGTTTTTGCTTGGGATTGATCTAGGTGATGTGGCATTCATCTTAGAATCATTTTACAACCATTAGAACAAACAATCATGGCATTTCAAAACAACTCCTATTTAATGCAACACTTATATGAATGCTTAAATATTTTACATGGAAAAAGATTTTGTTAACCCTAAATTGGGTGATTTGGATCTTAATATATTGGATTAAAGTTTTGGGATGTTACAAACCTTCCCCCCTTAAACAAAATCTCGTCCCGAGATTTAAGAAAGAAAACTAGGAAGTAAAGAGATCTAGGAACTCAGTCCTAATGTAATCTTCTCGCTCCCAAGTGGCTTCTTCTTCGTTATGGTTGCTCCATTGAATCTTGAGAAATTTGATACTCCGGGTCCTGGTGGTTCTGTAAGCTTCGCCCAAGATACAGATGGGCACTTCACGATACGTCAGATCCTTGTTGATATCGATAGCTCGGTGATCGATGTTCTTGAAAACTTCAGTCTTCTCCAGCACTTTTAGGCATTTGCGAAGTAACGAGATATGGAACACATTGTGGATGGCTGGCATCTCTTCAGGCAGTTCCAGTTGATATGATACTTCTCCTCGACGATTCAGAATCTTGAAGGGTCCGATATATTTGGGGGCTAACTTTCCTTTCAGACTAAAACGTTGGGTTCCCTTCAATGGAAAAACCTTGAGATACACAAAATCTCCGACATTGAAAGTCAGGTCTCTCCTTCTCTTATTAGGATAACTCTTTTGTCTAGATTGGGTGGTCTTGAGGTGCTCACGGACTTTGTGAACCTTCTCTTTGGCTTCTCGTAGGTTGTCGTGGCCGAAAATCTGACTCTCTCCTACTTGCGACCAATTCAAAGGGGTATGGCACTTTCTTCCATATAAGAACTCAAATGGAGCCATTTGCAAACTGGCTTGATAACTGTTGTTATATGAGAATTCTGCAAAAGGCAGACAATCTTCCCATTTTGATCCATATTTTAACACACAAGCTCCCAACATATCCTCTAGGATTTGGTTGACTCTTTCAGTCTGTCCATCGTTTTGCTGGTGATAAGCTATCCTAAAATTCAACTTGGTTCCTAGTCCTTCTTGGACTTTCTGCCAAAATCTCGAGGTGAATTGGGTTCCTCGATCCGACACTATGGTCTTGGGGGTTCCATGCAAACTGACGATTCTAGCAATGTACATCTCTACTAGCTTCAAACTTTGGTAGGTTGTCTTGACAGGTATAAAATGAGCTACCTTGGACAGTCTATCAACGATGACCCATATTGAGTCATTTCTCCTACTACAAGTAGGCAAACCGGTGTTAAAGTCCATTCGGACGAAATCCCATTTCCATTCCGGAATCTGCAATGGTTGCAACAGTCCTGCGGGTCTCTGATGTTCCGCTTTGACTCTCTGACAGATATCACACTTGGCGATGTAGCTCCCGATTTCTCTCTTCATCTTGTGCCACCAAAATTGCTCCTTCAAATCCTGATACATCTTCGTTCCTCCGGGGTGGATAGAATAAAGAGTATCATGAGCTTCTTTAATGATAACTTGCTTCAGCTCTGAATCTGCTGGGACACAGATACGTCCTTTGTACCATAGAACTCCTTCTTCGTCTTCAGTGAATCTAGGTACTTTTCCTGTACCAATACGATGTTTGATTATGTCGATACTTTCATTTCCCTTCTAGGCTTCCTTGATTTGGCTAATCAAAGTGGGTTGAAGTTCGATGCTAGCTAAAAATCCTTTGCTAACTAGCTCAATTCTAAACTGCTCCAACTCCTCATACAAACTTGGTTGCTTCTCTTTGATCATGGTGTTTAGCCTACACGGCAATCTGCTAAGAGCATCCGCTAGCACATTGGCTTTACCGGGGTGATAGTGGATGTCAAGGTCATAATACTTGATTAACTCTATCCATCTCCTTTGCCTCATATTCAGCTCCTTCTAAGTGAACATATACTTCAAGCTCTTGTGATCTGAATAAATCTCACAGTGATTACCCATAAGGTAATGACGCCATGTCTTCAATGCCAAAACTACGGCTGCTAACTCAAGATCATGGGTAGGGTAGTTCTACTCATGCTGCTTCAGTTGTCGAGACAGATATGCGATGACTTTTTCTTCTTGCATCAATACACATCCGAGACCAATCTTGGATGCATCACAATACACATCAAACGGCTCCTTGATATTTGGCATGATCAATATTGGGGCTGAAATCAATCTCTTCTTCAGCTCTTGGAAACTTGCTTCGCATTTGTCAGTCCATTCAAACTTCTTGTCCTTCTTCAACAATTGAGTCATGGGTCTGGCGATGCTTGAAAATCCTTCTACGAACTTACGGTAATATCCCGCTAATCCGAGAAATGCACGGACTTGGGTTTGAGTGATTGGGGCTTCCCATTCTTCGACATTTTTTATCTTGGCGGGATCAACAGCGACTCCTCCGGCAGACACAATATGTCCTAGGAATCCTACTTCTCTCAGCCAAAACTCACACAATCGATGCTCTCTAAGAGTTTCAAGAATGATTATCAGATGTTGCTCATGCTCTTCTTCTGACTTGCAGTAGATAAGGATATCATCGATAAACACAACGACAAACTTATCTAGAAAATTCATAAAGATCTTATTCATGAGATTCATGAAATAGGCAGGGGCATTGGTTAATATAAAAGACATAACCGTATACTCGTATAATCCATAACGAGTAGTAAAGGTGGTCTTTGGAATATCCGTTGCACGAATCTTAAGTTGGTGATAACTAGTCCTAAGATCAATCTTAGAGAACACACTGGCACCAGTCAACTGATCTTATAGATCCTCTATCTTTGGCAAAGGGTACTTGTTTTTGATTGTGATGTCATTCAGCTTCCTGTAATCTATGCACAAACGGTTGCCTCCATCCTTCTTGTCAACGAAGAAAACAGGCGATCTCCATGGCGATGCACTTGGTTGAATCAATCCTTTCTCCAACATAGCATCCAACTGCTTCTTGAGTTCCACTAACTCTGAGGGGTTCATACTATAGGGTCTCTGGGCTATGGGTCTGGTTCTGGGGATTAGTTCAATAATGAACTCAATATCCCTATCCGGGGGCATACCGGGCAATTCATCTGGGAATACATCGGGATATTCACAGACTACTATGACTTGGTCTATGGTGGGTAGGTCTAAACTCTTGTTGCACTTGAATTTATGGGGCAAGGTTTCAGATATATATGCTCTACTGAGACTCCAGAGCTACTGGTCATGGTGATGGCTTTCTTGGCATAGTAAATCAATCTTTTATGCTTTGACATCCAATCCATTCCTAGTACTACTTCCAAACCTTTGGTTCCAAGTACTATTAGATTGGCATCAAAATCTATCCCATGTATTCTGATAGGCACAACTTTGCAATTTTTTCTAGCTTTTGTAGTTGAACCAGGTATTTGAACTATCATGACATGCTTCAAGTTGGTTGGGTGAATCTTACTAGTGCATGCAAATTCTTTGGTGACAAATGAGTGCAATGCTTCGGAATCAAACAACACTCTTGCTAAAACTGAGTTGACAGAAAACATACCCAACACTACATCTGGCGCTTCTTGGGCTTCCTCGGCGTTCATGTGGAAGAGACGGCCGTTGCGGTTGTGAGGGTTCCATGGAGTGAATCTTCTTCCTGGTTGAACACGACAACTGTTGTTGAGCTAGGGCATTCACATTGGCAGAGGCGGCAATCTTCTTGCATTTGAGTAGTGACCCTTCACTCCACACTCAAAACAAGTAATTTGAGACTTGTATTTTGCTACAACGGGCACAGCATTGCTTCCAGTTCTAGGTGCAGTGTTGTTGTTGCTATTGTGCTTGGGAGGGGCACGATTGAAATTGCTGGAGTTGCCGGGGTGATTGTTGTTTCCTCCGGACTTAACATTTCCTCCGCTACAGTTGGGGTAGATTGGGCGAGACATTGGGGGTCGATTGTTTCGTGGTGCATATCCGGCAAACGGGTTGGGACGGTACTTCGGGTGACTGCTAGATCCAGCTTGGTGCATCATCCGACGTTTGTGGTTGTTGTTTGCTTGATTAATCTTCCCTTCCATCTGAATGGCAGAGTCGACTAGCTCTTCGAGATCCTCGAAACAGATGTTGACGAGAACTGTCTGCATCTCATCATGCAGTCCGTTCAGGAGTCACTTCTTCTTCTTGGCCTCCGTGTTGATCTCATCAGGTGCATACCTGGCGACGGACAAGAATCTGTCATGGTACTCAACTACAGTCATTCTACCTCGCTTCAACTCTCTGAATTCATCCCTCATTCTGGTGACTAGACCCTGCGGCACGTGGGTACGGCTGAACTTGATCTTGAACGCTTCCCATGTCACCACTTGACCATGGTTCATTGTGCGGGTACTGTTCCACCATGCTCTTGTATCACCTGCCAAATAGTGGGTGGCAAAAAGAACCTTCTCGTTGGCATCCACTCCGGCTACTTCTAAGTTGTTCTCCATTGTCTGCAACCAGTCATCAACATCCAGTGGGTCTTTAGACTTGCTAAAGATTGAGGATTGGTATTCTGGAAGTTTTTGAGTTTGGATCCATGATGATCCTGATTTCCATGGTTTTGGTTGTTGTGAGCCATCTGGGTGATCTGCTGCAGTGTGGCTAGATTTGCTTGGCACTTTGCCCTACTAGCTTCACGGTCTGCAATGAGAGTCTGCAGAATCTACAACATTGGGTCTTGCGATGAGCTGCTCCCTCCTTGGTTTCCACGAGTCATCTGAAGATTGAGGTAGATAAAGGGGTAAGAGGGAAAGTTCTAAGGTTCATGGTTTTTGTTTCAAGGCTAAACTTTGAGTTTGACTCAGGTTTTGCAACTAACTTCTTTTCATTCATTCAAGAAAAGCACATGATACAAACACACACACACCACAACATCAAAGGAAAATAGATGGTTTTAAGAACCATTATGTAAGCTACGATACAATGGGAGCGATACTCATCACTCCTATGATAGTGCTCTAGTGCATCTACTCATCATCGATGATCGGAGTCATCATCGTCGGTGTAGAAGTCCATAGCATCATCCTCAAGATAGTCATCATCATTGCTGAGGTAGGAGTCAATATCCCCTTGGATATCTTCACCTTCCTCTTCTTCTTTTGCTGCAAGCTGATCTTCTTGCTCCTTGATGGTCTTTTCAAGGTCGGCTACCTTCTTGCGAAGACGATCGATGGTGCGATCCTTCTTTGCGCGTTGACGGCGAAGAGACTAGCGATCCTTGACTAGCAGCGAGAAAGTCTGGGCCTTCTGTGCCGCAATGCCGAGGTTGTGGTTGGCGAACTCTCTAGCATTGTCCAACTCCTTCTAGCGGTCGTACAGAAGGAAGTCGAGGTTCTCCACTTGACGCTTCAATATTGGGTGACTTGGCATCTCTAGCGGCATTCCCATAGAATCACGCCTTGCATAGTGAACAAAGCGGGTTCCTTGGATTAGGTTGACACTCTGGGTGGAAATACGAGTGAGAGCTTCATGCATTACCCTAGCTAATCCATCTAGCCAGTTGTTCTCTCTCACGGAGAACTGAATCCTCTCGGACATTGGTGCTTCTAACTTGCCTCGAAGATCAGCAACTACTAGCCATTGTAAATCTCCTCCTGATGGACCAGGGAGTTGAGCTCCAAGAAATTCCGGATGAGGACGCTCCAAGTACTCAGACAGTGAATCAAGATCCCTCTCGAAGATCAGTTGGCCTCCGTTGCCCAATTGGTAGAACTTGATGTACTAAACTTCCATCTATAAGAATTTAGGATGAGAAAGTTAGTGAAGTGATCAAGTGTGTCAAAGTTTTATGTACTAATGTAAGAATTTTTTTTTTGAGGATCATGTATTTTTTTGAGAGAAAGAATTCCCAAGGGTAAGAGAGGAAATAGTTTTCACAAATAGTCACTTTGATTTTGGAAACTAAGTTTTTGTTTCGAACGTCCATTCTAACTAGGGTCTCCTATGGTCAGGATGGCTCTGATACCAACTTGTCAACACCTGGATTTTTAATCCCATATGCCTGTTATGCCATACATCGCAACCCCAGGATTACCATTTTTGCGAGACATAATAGATTGGATATCACAGTACATAATCAATTACAAACCATAATAAGGTCTTACACAAATAAAGGATCTCATGATCCAGTCTTAATACAATCAAGTAGCAGAATAAATAGCGTAGAGGTGGGGTCCATCTTTAGTGTCACAGGCAATGCTGACGATGGGAGATGATCCTAGTTGTCGTAGCCGTCCTGCTGTCCTCCTTCAGGGTAGTCCTCCTCATAGTCTGGCCATAGGAATAGCCAGGGACAAAGCCATGAGTACTCTTTAAGTACTCTCAAACTATCACTAACAAGTAAGAGAGTTCTAGTAGGAATGCTAAGTTCTAAGTTTATTTGTAAAGCTAAGTTTGAAACCTAAGCTGAGTTCAGAAACAAAGAAAGATAAAATAAAGTTCTAAATCACCTAAGTGGGAACTTAGTTATCATAGTCACAACCATGTTGTGCTCAATTCATGTCACAAATCCTTTCATAAGTCATTTTGAAAACATCTGACAACGGAACAGTATGGCCACTCCAACTGTCCATAACCGCGGACGCGGATATTCGAATAGTTTGACACTCTACAGAGGTGGTACACTTTCACGACAAAATTCGATACATCTGTCAGGGATAACCCTGAATCATCATACTTAGTATGCAGATAATCAAACATAACCTTTCCTTTACAAACTCTAGTATAAGCACCTCTCCTATGAGCTTGGCCTCCCATCCATGATCATCTGTCATCCTGGGCACTGCATAGGTGGACAACATTGAGAGGTAGCCTCAGCTCAAACCTCTCCCGCAAGGGAACTAATACTAATGCATATAAACGTCCGGCTAAGCCTTACCCAATTCAGGTATTGTGGTTGTACGGTAAAATTGGAATGGTATCGCATCCGAACCCAACCATCAGTTTTTATAAAAAGGGCTAAGAATCATGCCTAACCATTTTCATCATCATAAACCAGTTGTGTTTCTCAACACATGTCAAAACATCTCAATAGAATGACCCATCATTCCAAGGTTTCATAAGTCATTTTCACCAAGTATTCCCATATAGAGTGATCAAGTTTTGTTTAGCTCTAAGCTACTAAGTTAAGAGTGTTCACTAATGTGGGATGCTAATATCAATCTCATTCCATAGAATGACATCTAAGTATAACTAGATAGGCCAAGTTTTATACTCTTTATGCTACCTATAAACAAGGTAAAGAACTTTGGTAAAGTAAAGAAATGAAAGCTTGTAAATAAAACATGGAGTAAGTATAAGTCAAAGGATATAACCAAAGCATGCCTAATGCCTTTGCTTAGGTTATCTAGCTTAATTCTATCTTGCTAACAATATCTTGCCTTGGTTGGTGCAGTGGTTGAAATTCTCTTCTTCTTCTTCGGGGTAGAACTCCTCCTACTTGTAGACTTGGTCGGTACTATCGTCTATAAATACATACGGAATACACAATCACCAAACAATACTTAACTAGTCTACTTAGGACACTAAGGCACACATTTGATGATCTATTATCATCACAACATCACAATGTTTAATGAACTAGTTTTATTCTTTTTATTTGAGAAAAGTAATTTCTACTCATTGAAATTAACTAAGATTTATATTCTCCAATTAAAATATGGGATCATGAGGACACATGTCATCACCACATATTCTAATGCATGGGAATGTGATTTAAATGTTGGATCACATTTTATAAAGTTTAAGATTAATATTTAATGATTTAAAGTGACTAAAAATGCCTATATAGCATTATTTTGGTACTAGTCCAAGTCACTGCATGCAAACCTTAATATTATTACATATTCAGATAGGTATGATTAAATGTGATTTTTGAGAGTTGGAATCAACCCAAAAGCTATTATGGTTGATTTTATAAAAATGTTTGAATGTGCAAAAGCTTTTGTCTTGTTATTTTAGCTAGGAGAGATCTATAACTCTAAATGATCTAAATCCAACGGGCTTGGATAGAGATTTTAATTATCTTTCCAACAAAATTGGAATCACTCAATTTTTATTTGTAAAACTCCATGAATTGGTTTTCAAACTAAGGGACAGAACTAGGTTTCAGCTAAAAAGGAAAAAGCTAAATTCGAATTAACTGGGTCGCGCGGGAACACTAACGGGTCGGCCCAAATTCATCCCGCAGTGTTGAGGACTGCTGACAGGGGGTCTGCCTGTCAGTGGCTCATTAAACGCGAAGCGGTACGGGGCAAGATGGACCGTAGGATTAGAACAGAATCTACAACTGGGGCTTATCATCCACGACGGACTCGTCGCCAGCGAGGCTGAACCCTAGCGACTCGATGGGGGTGCGGTGAGGGCGTACCAGGGCTCCAGCGAGTGCGGCGAGGTGGGCAAACGAACGAGGAGATGAGGCGAGCTCAGGCGAAGTCGAGGCAGCGGCTGGGATGGACGAAATCGATGGCAGCGTCTCCTCCTCTGCTGCGACTATCCCCGGTGAAATTCTGGCGACTGGCTGCTCGAACTGCTCCGGCAAGAGGTGGGGAAGGATTAGTGGAGAGAGGGGAGTGTGAGAGTGTGAGGAGTTCGTGCTGAGGAGGCCTCCTTATATAGGCGCAGCGAGGCGGTAGAGAGGTGTGGGCGGAGCTCGTCGGTGATGACGGCACAGGGGGCTATCGGCGTGGGCGAGATAGGTGGATGGTGGGCGGTTCCCTGGCGGTATGCTAGGGCGTAATGGCGGTGCTAGGGGCGGTGAATTGTAGTTGGGAGCGTCTCGTGCTCTGGGAGACAGAGGCGATGCTCGACGCGGTTCCCGGCGAGTGTGGGTCGAGTGGCGGTTCAAGGGCGTGTCTGGCGGGTCGAGGTGGTCAAGACGGAGCGGCACGTGCGGTCTGGTGTCGAGGCATGGCGTGTGTCGTGCTGGCTGTGAGGGCGCTCTGGCGTGCTCTAGCGCAACGCAGAGACTCAGTGCGGTGCTGCTCTGGGTGGTCTAGGGGCTATTTGTGGCCGTGGGGTGGACCGTGGACGGCGGTGAGGTGGCGCCTTGCTTCCTGGAGCAGCGGAGAGGGGCTGGTGGTCTCCTGCAGTGTTGGCAAGGTTGGTCGGCGAGCATGGCCTCGGGGTGGCGGTGCATTGCTGCTAGGGACTATTGGGTGGGCTGTTTAAGGCTTGGTTTGATCAAAGAGGGACAGAGGGAGTGATTTGGGGTCAAATGGGTGGCAAAACCCTGTAGAAACAGTGAAGCTAAACTAGGGTGTGATCAGTGCATGCCAAGTGTTCGATCAAATGGCCGAAGGAAGAAAACTTTTGAATTTCTCAGAGATTTTTGGTGGAGTGGTTTGTCACATTCTTAAGCATCTGTGGTTGCTTGGGATTTTTAAATGGAGTTCATTTGAGAGGTTTTTGAAATAGGATGATCTATACATATGAACTAGATTCCATTGTCAAATGTCATTTCAAATTAGATTTTGCATGTTTTTGGAAGATCACAAAGTGGGCCTTGGTACATCACTACTTGTACTAGCAAGGGGTGCAAAGATCCACATATGTTTTTGTTTGAAATTGAGTGCTAGGAATACCCAAAGTGGGCTAGTTGATTAAAATGGCAAAAGTGAACATTCACTTTATTAATTGTATTTGATTTATTTTTCTTTGGTTTTTGCTTGGGATTGATCTAGGTGATGTGGCATTCATCTTAGAATCATTTTACAACCAGTAGAACTAACAATCATGGCATTTCAAAACAACTCCTATTTAATGCAACACTTATATGCATGCTTAAATATTTTAAATGGAAAAAGTTTTTGTTAACCCTAAATTGGGTGATTTGGATCTTAATATATTGGATTAAATTTTTGGGATGTTACAGACAGTTGCATCTTCAACTACTCCCATTGGAATTCTAAGAGTTTTATCAGCTAACATGATTGTCAAATCAGTATTTTCAATTGTAGCAGGTTCTATTTCTTCTTTTATTTCTAAAAAAATCATAAGATATAACATTAACTTTGGTGCCAGGATCTCATAATCCATAATGCAAGGTTTCCTTAAATATGCAGGGAAGAATAGGCTTACCCACATATTTTACCTTTGTTTTACCTTCAACTAATACGGAAGTCTCTTTAACAAGTTCAACTATGTTACAATGTGCATACATATCCATAATTGCTTGCTTGGTTACCTCTTCATCTTTGGTTTCTTCTAGATGTTCCACAACTTTTGGCATACTTTCCTCTTCCTTCTTCTCATGTACTGCTTGACCTGTTCATATTCAAAAATATGCTTCTATGCAGTGTTTGGGAAAGGTATCTCATATATTGGTTCTAGGGAGGCCAGTGTTGCTTTAACTTCTCTTTTCTTCTCAGGTTCGGGTGGTTGATCATACTTGACCAAACCCTCTTTTGGAGCTTTGATGTGTTCTATAAAAGCTTTAACAACATGCAACACAAGATCTGAATCCAAATAAAGTTCCTTAGATAATTATTTAACATGGCCCTTTTTTTATTGTCATGAATACAATCATAATCTATTTCTATGCCTCCTTCGCTTCCTAGACCAAAATTCCATGAAACTCTATGATCGCAAATTCTATTAAGTAAAGCACAAGCTTTAGTTATTGGAAGAACCATAAATTCTCCTTCCGCAAAAGAGTCTAGTTCAATTTTATTAGGTTCAATTAAACCGCCATAAAAGATATGCAATAAATACCATTCAAGCAAATCATGATGAGGACACAGATTAAGTAAATCTTTAAGTATGATATAAGATCTTACTACTTGATGAGGGTTTAACTCGTCAATGCCCATTGTTATGGACTTGGGTTTTGGAGAAGGAGGGAGCGCTGGAGGCATCAATCGGCTAGCAAACAAGCACACAGGGAACCAAGTTTAACCCAGGTTCAGGCCTCGTAGAGGTCCCTACTCCTGCTTGTCTGCTCTTGGAATTAAGGAAGGAATCAAAGATTACAGGGGCACGCAGATGCAATCTAGCGAGAGTCATGGAAACTAGGGTGGTGATTGTCCTCCTTGTCTCCCCCTCCTAGCCTTTATATAGATAGGCCATGTCTCGGTTAGCAGGTCGAGTCGGTTACAGATTAAGGTTTTCCCTTTGAACTTTCTATCTTAAGATTCTTCTTGTCTCGCAAGCAATCGAGAGTCCGTGGGCACTTGAATTCTTCATTGGACCTTGGCAATGCTGTGGGCTTCTGCTGTATCTGGACCATATATACCAAACTCGAGTCCCTGTAGGGTATACCCATGTCAGTGGCCCCCGAGTGTCCAGTGAAATCGCAGATTTGACTGGGGACTTTATGAAGTTTTTCGAGTGCATGACTGAGCATTTTTGGAGTGTTCTGTTTGTGTCTAGGGATTTTTGATATACGTGTCTGATTTATCCGATGTATCGGTATCAGTTAACTGCCTTAGGGAAAAACAACGCAATCTACTCAAACTCGAGTCCCTGGACTCGAATTTGGAAAAGTGCTAGCGTAATTCAACTCAGGCCGCGGAGGTCTTACAGGAGTCAAATTCCAGTATATAAGTGTGATCACTCGACACATCCGTCAAGGCATTTTGATCGCACATGTAGGTACGGATATATTTCTGGTAGTGTGCATCAGATGTGTTGCCAGGCCTTATTCAGGTCTTATCTTCACGCTGTAAGCACGGCATCCAAATTTTTTGTTATCGCGGAGATGATTCAGGTGGCCCAGGAGACGTAGTCTCTTTGTAGGGAAAATATAAGGCGGAGTCTCCATAGCATTCGAGTGTGGATGTTATCAACACATAGTACGATGTACCAGCAAAATAATCATAGGGTGCGCGACCAGCGCTCCCTATGGGAGTACCCCCGAGTTCCTACTCGAGTCGTAGACTCGAGTGGGGACTAAAAAACATTTGCGACTGCTATCATATTTTGTTGCTTGTTTCAGTCGAATATGCTTTCAGCGCTCCCTATGAGAGTAACCCGCAGTTCATAGTCGAATCGATGATTTGAGTGACGGGTTTATCTTGTATACCTGCATAAAAAATCTTTCGGGTGCGCGGCCAGCGCTCCTGTTAGGAGTAGCCCCCGAGTGCTTGGTTGAGTCCAAGACTCGAGCAAGGACTAAAGTAGTCAAAATCTTCTGCTGCTGGAATCAATGGCGTTAGTGCTGACGATGTGATGACCTCGGTTGCCCATGTGAGCGGTTTTGACGGGACGTGACGAGTGGTGGGTCCCACTTTCTGACTTCGATTTGACCGGGCGTGCGTAATCTTCTGTTTTAACTGCGTCTCCTCGATTTCCGCGCGTAATGGGAATAGTGGGGGGACGGTTTGTGCTTCAACTTCGCCATGTATCGGTGGCGATGTGCGCCACGCGTGTAGTAGGGTTTTTGCTGGTCGTTGGATTGTATCTGCGAGGAGGTTAAGTAGCAGCGCAGCTACGGTAATTTTCCCATCTGTCTTCTTTGATCGTGCCTCCATTGCCATTGATGCTGCTCTCTGCTTCCTTGTGCACTTCCTCTTCGCGGCACTGGACCAGCTCCGTGTCTTCCCCAGTTACTTTCTCCGTTCTCACCGCCATCGGAAGATGGGCAAGAAGAAGGAGGCGCCACCGCTGGATCCGTGGCCACCATTGTCGCCGCCAAGAAGAAGGGCGGTACCACCACCGTGGGAAGCAGCGCCACCGGTGCTAGGAAGAAGAAAGGTTCTGGCACCCGCATCACCAATGGCGCCTGGCGGGCGTCCATCATCAAGCCCGCCAAACTGCATCTCCATCGTCGACATGGAGTTCTTCCTCTTGCGGAAGACGACTCACGAGTGCCCGGTGAGGAGGTAATCCCTTGTCCTCCTCCGGGTTTCCAGGTGATATTCCTTGTGTTCATCATCCGAGGTCTTTCTCTCCCTCTGCATCCTTTCTTCTGCGGTCTCCTTTGTTTCTGTGGGCTCCAGCTTCACCAGATGTCCCCAAATACCATTCTCCACATCTCTTGTTTCATTACTCTTTGCGAGTGCTGGCTCGGAATCGAGCCGCACTTTGGCCTCTTCAAGAGGCTTTTTAAGCTGAAACGCTAGTTGGCGTCCGGTTCGGTAGTCTAAGACGTAGGAGGCTGCGGGATCCACGTCGACTCCTCTGTCACCTATTTTGCCATCAAGCTCACCCCGTCCGTCCAAGGGTGGAGGGACAAGTGGTTCTACATCCGCGACCAGAAGGCCGACAGAGAGCACTACGGACTCGCACCCTTTGATCTCGTAGCGTCTTGCAAGTGGAGACGCTCCTGGAAGAATGTCATTATGCCCGGCGAGTCTGAGGAGACAGAAGTGTTGTATAAGCGTGTCTATGACCTCAAAACCGCATAGGTATGGAACAAGGTGGCGCTGCCCTCATTGTACAGTGAAGTAGTTTCTGTTTTCGATTGCCTTTATGATTCTTTGATATATAATGTTGTATCTTCTGAATGCAGGACTAGAAGGTGTCTCCCAATTTGCCCCCCCCCCCCCCCCCGTCCTGAAGGGATTATCCCTCGCGAAGTGGATGAAGAGGACGAGTCGGAATCGACCGTCCCAATTGAAGAGGAGGAGGGAGCCCCCGAGTCCAGTGACCAGGACACTCGCAAGCGTTCCCGAAGCAAGGACTCGGATGCCTCGTCACGGATGATGCCAGAAGGCCCTTCTGTTGTTGCATAGGAGTCAATCCCTGCCGTTCCTATGCGCTCCATGGCTCCTCCTGCCCGGAAGAAGCTACGACTGCCGAAGAAGTCATCAGAGTCAGAGGAGCAATCCTTCGACCTTGATAAATTTTTTTGATGAGTTCTTCATTCGTGACCTTGTTTTGGTTTCTTTTTGGAGTTGCTTTTTTTCCTGAAGTTTTTGCTTGATGTGTTTTGTAGCCAAGCAGCGTTGTTGTCTTCTGATGATGTCCAATTTTCCTGAGTCGCAGACTCCAAGGCCAAGGAAGTGGCCGAACGGTCTCCTTCACCTCCATTAGCAGCCCACTCCGGGCATAATTTGTCGAGTTCCCCGCATGCTGGGGAACACCAGATGGTTGCCCGGATGACTGTGTGGCAGTCATCTTCGGAGTCTCTAGAGGATCATGTAGGCGTCATTTTGCTGTTTTGGCAGTCAAATTTAAACTTGGTGTTGTTGCTGAACTTTTTGTTTTCTTCTGATACAGCTCGTCGTGAAGGAAGCTTCTCGCCTGGCGGAGCAAGTCCTTGTTATGGGTCAGCAGCACGCTCTGCTGGACAATCTCCACCACGTTGTCGAAGGTGAGTTTTAACTTCGTCTTTGTCTTAATGAATTTTATGAATTCAATTGATGATACGCCCTGTGCGTTGTAGTTGAGCACAATTAACTACTTCGTTGTGCTGCTACACTCGAGAAGACGCTTGCCGCAGCGACGAAGAATCGTGAAGAGGCAATCGCAGCACTGGAGGAGTCGCGAAATCGAGAAGAGGATCTCTGCGCTTCCACTGCTGAAAGGGAGAAGTTGTTTGAGGAGCAACTTTTCTCTATTGCCAAGTCCCTCTCAGGTATTCTCTTGGCTGGATTTTTCATTGCTCTTTTGCTTTGACGTGTGGTTGCTGTACTAACATTTTTGAGTATGCAGATGCCAGCGGCCTGAGCTTTGACGCCTAGTCTGTGTGTCGCGCGGATGCATTGGCAGGCGCCATCGCTGTAGTCGAAGACCATAATGTTTCCCTCCAGGAGACGCTGGGGAAGCCCAAGGATGTGCTTAGTCGCATCCGTGAGTATTCAACTCCCAAGGCCGAGCTGATCGACAACCTTGGAGACCTAGTGGAATCCCTCACTGGAGGTATTCCTGCGGACTTTAGGAACTCGCAGCGTTTCGTCAGCGCCACCATGGCACTCACGATGGTGCAAGCCCATGGCATGGAGATGGACCCCGCCGTTAATTGTGAGGCAATGCCTATCGACGTCGGAGGCCAGCAAGTAGTGTTTGCTCCCTTCGCTGGTAGATGCGCAAAATATGGTCCTCAACTTATCGAGACGCTCGCCGAGTATTCCGAGGAGCGGCGGCGAGCGAAGGCAGCGAAGGCTGCGGCATCTGGGGCTACCACCCGCAAGTCCGTGGCGTCGGAGACTTCCACGGATGCGATGAAGCCCCCGAAGCCAAAGTCCAAGTCGAAGAAACAAAATGCTCCTTACTCTGCATGTGTAATAGCTATAGTGTTTAGCCTTTTATGCTGGAACAATACTTTTGTGGGAGTGTCCATGTCGAGACTTTGCTGCGCTTGAATGTGTTTATGCCTTTTATCAATGTATTCTTGGTCCCTTATTTGCTCGTGCTTGGTTTGTGATAGGTACGTCGAGTGGTCCTTCGAGTGGTCCTCATGATCCTCCACCCACCGATGAAACCTTGGTGCAGCCGCGCTCAAAGGTGGAGGAGTTGTTGCTTTCGTGATTGCACGATCGCATTAAGCAATTGGAGCATGAGTTGCCCATCCTCCGTGGTAGCGCAGATGTATGCAAGTCGAAGGCGGAGAAGGCCACCGCCCGTAAGAAGTATCTCTTGGAGAAGGTGGCACAGCTGAGTGAGCAGTTCAATGTTAGCTTTCTGCCCTCTCATCTTTTCTTTTAGTCAGTCGCGACGATGCCTTGTCTTCATACTTTACCCTTTTTGCTTGGTGTAGTTGTTAGTGCTCGTCATCCGCAGGATGAGAAGTACCGGATTGCCATTCGAATGAATGACCTGACCCAGGAGCAACTGCAGGGGAGTGGGTACTTTTGGGTGGACCACGATCGTGCGATCGCGCTTGCGACCCTGCGGGATCGTGCTTCTCGAGTACTTCATTTTTTGAAGAAGGCGCAGTCGTGCCTTAGGCATATTTACCAAATGATGTTTCCGCTGGACGCCGTCCCTTCAAGCCTGTTGGCTCTTTTGGCGAAGTTCCAAGATTTGAGTGCGGTTCGCGAGAGTGTGCGACAGCAGTTAGTAGCTGGTGCTAAGGCTGGTTTGTCGCTGGTGTGACTGCATAGGCCGGATGTAGATGTTGCAGCTGTTGCCTCTGGGCCGGCGCCTCCGCCAGAAGGTATGACCTGGGACATGGTTCCGCACTACCAAGCGGTTGATCGCCCAGCAGAAGAAATTGTCGACTTCTTCGAGGAACAAACGAACATTCTTCTATTGCAGCAGTAGCATGACTTGTATCCTGCACATAATTGTACAAGTGTTGTAAAGTTCGTATGGATATGTTGGATGTAATTAATACCCATTGATATGTGAATAACTTGCTACCTTTTATATTTTGCGAGTGTGTTGTACTCTGCAGTCCCTTTTCGTTAGCCTGACTTGTGTTTTATCTCAGCACCTTGCCAACCTGTCAGGTGCGTTGCAACTGGGTTGGTGTTTTATCAAGGGTACGATTGATGTTGTGTCAGCTACTCAGGAAACTGCGATTTCTTCGTGGAACGACAGTGTAAAGGGTGGTGCAGCCCCCGAGTGATGAAATTGCAAAAAATAAGGAAAAACACAGAGTTTTGGGGAATTTAGCTTTATTTATTCGTAGAATAGTACGAGGTACAATGTGTGGCTAAGTGGCCTGGTTGAATAGCCTTATTTGTAAATGTAAAAAACGACTAAGTGTAGAAGCGACGCAGCTACGCGACGTTCCAGGGGTTGGAGTATGCGACTCCTGTCTCGAAATCTTTAAGGCAATAGGTGTCACCTGGGATTACTTCTGTAATCACGTAAGGTCCCTCCCAAGGGGACTCGAGCTTGAGATGCCCTTGCTGCTTCAGTGGCAGGACCAGGTCTCCTTCGACGAAGGATCTAGGGCGTAGTCTTCTGTTGTGGTAGTTGTGGAGGCTTTGCTGGTAGATCGTTGATATTTCCGCTGCGATTTCCCGTGCCTCGTCAAGGAGGACGATGGAGTCTTCGAGTGCAAGAGTTGACTCCTGCTCGCTGTAAGCGACCACTCGCAAGGCTTTGTAGCGTACTTCTGTGGGTAGCACCACTTCAGCACCGTGCACCATGAAGAACATGGTGTACCCCGTGGCACTGTTTGGGGTTGTGCGCAAGCTCCAGAGTACGGATTGCAGCTCGTCTGGCCAGCATCCGGTGGCTTGTTCGAGTGGCCAGAGGAGTCGTTTCTTGATTGCGCTGCAGACGAGGCCATTGGCTTTTTCGACTTGACTGTTGGTTTGCGGGTGAGCCACCGAGGCGTAGCTTATGTTGATTCCCAGGTTTTCGCAGAATTCCTGGAACTCCTTAGAGGTGAAGTTCATCCCATTGTCCGTGATGATGCTGTGTGGCACTCCAAACCGGTAGACAATGGACTCAAAGAACTTGACAGCGCTGGCCCCTGATTGATTTGTCACCAGCATGGTCTCGATCCATTTGGTGAACTTGTCGACTGCGACCAAGAGGTAGACGTAACCTCCTGGCGAGGATTTCGGGAGCTTGCCGACCATGTCAAGTCCCCATTAGGACGGTTCCTCCAAGTCATTATAAGACGCTTGATTCCAAAAGATTTTGATAATGGATAATATTTTGCTAGAAACTCACAGGCTAAATTATCCCAAGTACTAGTGGCTTCTGGGGGTAGAGATCTATACCATAAGAGAGTTGTACTAGTCAGAGTCTAACTAAAGAGTTTAACCCTTACCTCATTAGCGGTATATCCAAGTAATTGGAAAGTGCCACATATATCTTTGAAACATGCAATATGCTCATATGGATCAGGATCTTCTTCATCCCCAGTAAATTACTTCTAGTGTAGAATACCAAGTAATAGAGGATTTATTTCAAACTCCCTTGTCTTCTCGTTGGAGTTGTCTCTTTTATAAATATCATATGGCTTTCCAAAGTGGCTTAGTGGGTTAGCAGTAGTCATATGCTCAAACTCCGTCATGTTGGTGGAAACCTGTAACTCAAAACAAAACTTAGAAAGACAAAAATAAATAAGCAAAAACTAAAAGACCTACAGCGCTTCGCTCCCCGTCAATGGTGCTAGAAAACAACTTGAGGACTGCAAGTGCACAGATCGTTTGTAGCTAGTTTTGAAATAAAGATATCGATCCCACAGGCAGTAGGAGTCTGAAGTCTCATAACTCTTGAAATAAATATTACAATAAAAATGCTAAATAAAGTTCTAAGTGACAAGATAAAATACGAGTATTGCGTAAAAAGGTGTTTTGGGGTTTTTGGTATAAGTGCAACAATAAGTAAAGTAAAACAACTAAACACAGAAAGTAAGTATCGCATATATAAAAGACACTGGAACTGCAATAGGGAAAAATGCGTTCTCAGGGAGTAGCGGATACACCTCTAGCATTATAAGGAACTAAGATAAAGATTATTATCATGAACATTCTCAACTGTGTATGTGTGGGAGGAACTCCATATTTGGACAAATAGGCAGCAACCACTGCTCACATCATCCTCATAACCACAGCAATCAGCAATTAACATCAATCTAATTACTGCGCTATTAAGGGACTTAATCCTGTAGGACGTATCCCATGGCATGGATAGTGTTCCGTGAGTTCCCTCGGTTCCCAATTTGATACGTAAGGAGTTCCAATAGCATTATAGTCACTGTAAGTGCTAACACACCTCCGTCTACCAACAAGTAGTTCCCTCCATAAAGTCCCCATAAGAGGAAAATATTGAGAGGTCGACTTCGCCCAACATCAAGATGAATACATGGTCACAACAATGAATATCATAATAAACTTTATCTTATTTTAGTCTCATACTAGGGTTTCTCCATCTCCCCAAGAACTAATGATCTACTTAGTGATGGAGGTAATCAACATCATGGCAATAACAATGGAATCTATCATAGATGAATCGTACTTGTATAAATCCAGAATGGGTACGGATATTACAACAAGATCTAGACAAGATGTAGATGGGATGAATGGGGATGGTGGTGATGCAGCGGTTGATGATGAAGATCGATGCCTTAGCTTCCCGGATCTGCACAGGGCGAAGATGGATTCGTGGTGGATGAGTTCCCTGTAACATCCCAAAACTTTAATCCAAGCTTAACAAGATCAAATCATCCAAAAATAGGGTTAACAAAAACTTTTCCAAATTGAAAATGAAAGCATTCCTATGTGTGTGCATTTAAAATAGGAGTTGTTTGAATTTCCATGATTGAATGATCGAATGCTTGTAAAATGTTTCTTAGGTGATTTAAACATCATCTACATCATTCTCAAACTTTTCCTAAAGAAAATCAAATCAAAAAGAATTAAAAAGAAGGAATGGTCATTTTGGCAAATTTAACTCTCATACCTACTTTGGCTATTCCTAGTACTCAATTCTTAACAGAAACAATTCTTGATCTTTGCACCCCTTGCTAGTACACATAATGAGGTACCAAGGCCCACATTTGGATCTGCTAAAAACATTCTGTTAACTATTTTAAATGACAGTTTAAAATTGAATCTAATGCATATGCATAGATCACCCCAATTTCAAAAACCATCTATTTGAGCTTCACTTTCAAAACCCTTGCAACCAGAGACTACCTATCACTAGTGGAGATCACTCAAAAATTTTGAACTCAAAATTCAAAACTTTTTCTCTTGCGGCCATTTCATCAAACACATGGCAGGCAGAATCAAACACAAGTAGCTAGCTCACTGTTTCTACAGAGTTTAGCCATCCATTTGACCACAAAACACTCCCTCTGTCTCCACTTGATCAAACCATGCCATTACCACCCCAACCCCTACACCCTAGTGGCCAAGCCAAACCAAGCCGAGCACCAACTCGCCGGCCAAACTTGCCCTCACCCCAGCAGACCACCTCCTCCTTCCTCTCCATGTCTAGGAGGTAGCCAACACCTCACCGCCCCTCTTTGTCCCCTGCCCGAGCCAAGTGCTGTCGTGGACCACCGAGGAGAGCCCGTGCCCAGTGCCACCGCACCATGCTAGTGCCGCCTCCAGAGCGCGCCTTGTCCCCGCGTGCACAACTCACCGCTCGACCGTAGCCCGCGCCCGCCGCTCCGCCTCGACCTGGAGAACACCCCAGACATCCCTGTTCGCCGCCAAAGCCTCACAGCCACCGCTCGCCGTGGACACCGCCGCTTCGGCCGTGCAGAGCGCCACCTCTCCCATACCGCGTACCACCGCCCCTACGGCCGCATTTAAGTCCTAGAGCACCGCCAGGGAACCGCCCATCGATCGCCATCCCCCGCCATGCCGCTAGCTCGCCGTAGCCATGTCGCCACCGTCGACCGCCCATCCCGCTCGGTCTCACCGTCGGGCCTATAAAAGGAGCCCTCCCCAGCCATTCTTCTCCACACCATTCCACTCTCCTCACCTCTTTGAACCTCACCCACCTCTAGCCGGAGCAAGTGGAGCAGCAGCTCGCCGGAATTGGAACCGGAGCCGCCGCCTCTTGAGGAGAAGGGTGTCGTTGATTTCGACCACCCCAAGCTCTGCCGCAACCGCACCTCGCCTCGCCATCGTCTTCCACGTCATTTGCCCGCCTCGCCGACCCTGCTGGAGCCCTGGTACGCCCCCAGTAGACCCCCACCGAGCCGCTAGGGTTCGAGCTCACCGGTGACCTGTTCGTCGTCGACGACGACCCTCGGCCGCTGAACTCGCTTCTAATCGCACGGCCCACAGCGCGCGTACCGTTTCACGTGATTAAGTGTCGCTGACAAGCAGGACCCCCCTGTCAGCTGAGCCCCGCGCCACGGCGTGCCACTGGGCCGGCCCATTTCTTTTCCCGCGCTAGCCCACCGATTCAAATCTGGATTATTCTTTTTAGTTAAATTTAGTTTCTGTCCCCTAGTTTAAAAATCAATTCAGAGAGGTTTATAAATCCAAATTGCATGAAACCAATTTTGTCTAAAAGGTATTGAAATAATCTATCCAAGCCCGTTGGATTTATTATTAGAGTTATAGATCTATCCTAATAAAAATAACAAAACAGAAGCATTTGCACCTTGCAACATTTTTATAAAATCAACCAAGTTAGCTTTTGAGTTGATTCCAACTCTCAAAAATCACATTTCATAATATCTATCCAAATATGTAATAATATTAAGGTTTCATGCAGTGACTTTTGACTAGTACCAAAATAATGCTATATAGGCATTTCTAGTCACTTTAAATCATTAAATAATGAACTTAAACCAAAGTAATATTGATCCAACCCTTAAATCTCATTCCCACATGTTAGAATATGTGGTGAGGACATGTGTCCACATGATCCCATATTTTGGTGGTGAATATTAAATTTTAGTTAAAATTTCAATGAGTAGAAATTACTTTTCTAAAATAAAAAGGTTGAAACTATTGAATTAAACTTGTGATGCTTGTGATGATAATGGATCATCAACTATGTGTTTTAGAATGCTACTTAGCCTAGTTATGTATGGTTTGGTGATTGTCTACTCCCTATGTACTTATAGACGCTAGTACCGACCAAACTTTCGAGGAGGAGGAGTTCTACCAAGAAGAAGAAGAAGAAGAAGAAGAAGAAGAAGAAGAAAACTTCAACCACTGCACCAACCAATGCAAGATATTGTTAGCAAGCTAGATTTAAACTAGATGGTTTAGCAAAGATGCCTTAAGCATGCTTTGATCACACCCCTTTAACTATTAGTACCCCAAGTCTTATTGACAAGTTTTACCTCCCTTAGTTCACACAAAGTTCTTTACTTGTTTTGAAGGTAGCATAAAAAGTATAAAACTTGACCTACTTAGAAACCTTTAGATGTCATTCTATGGCATGAGATTGAAACGATCTTTTCCACCTTAGTGAATACTCTTAACTTAGTATTTTAGAATAGATCAAAAACTTGAGTCACTTTAGATGGGAACACTTGGTGAAAATGAATTGTGAAAACCTTGGAATGATGAGTCATTCTATTGAGATGATTTGACATGTGTTGAGAGACACAACTGGTTTACGATGATGAAAATGACGAGGCATGAGCCTTAACCCGTTTATAAAACTGATGGTTGGATTCGGATGCGATACCATTCCAAATTTACCGTACAACCACATTACCTGAATTGGGTAAGGCTTAGCTGGAAATTTATATGCATTAGTATTAGTTCCCTCATGGGAGAGGTTTGAGCTGAGGCTACCTCTCATGATGTCCACCTATGAAGTGCCCAAGATGACTGATGGTCATGGTTGGGAGGCCATGCTCATAGGAGAGGTGCTTGTACTAGGGTGTGTAAAGGGAAGGTTATGTTTGATTATCTGCATACTAAGTATGATGATTCAGGGTTATCCCTGACAGATGTATCGAATCTTGTGGTGAAAGTGTACCACCTCTGCAGAGTGTCAAACTATTCGAATAGCCGCGTCCGCGGTTATGGACAGTTGGAATGGCCATACTGTTTTGTTGTCAGCTGTTTTCTAAATAACTTGACATGAATGATGAACTTTGACTTGACCCCAACAGGGTTGTGTTGATGATGATAGCTTCCCAACTTAAGTGATTCTAGAACTTTACTTTATCTTTCTTTGCTTCTGAACTCAGCTTAGGTTTCAAATTTAACTTGATAGTTAACTTAGATTCAGTACTTTAACTTAGAATTATACCCCTTGTTAGTAGTAGTTTGCGAGTACTTAAAGAGTACTCATGGCTTTTGTCCCTGGCTATTATCATGGCCATACTATGAAGGAGATTATCAAGATGATGGTCAGCAGGACGGCTATGATAACTAGGACTATCTGCCTTCGTCAGCATTGCATGTTCCCCTGAAGATGGACCCCACCGCTACGCTATCGTTTATTTCTGCTGCTTGTTGTATTAAAGACTGGATCATGAGATCCTTATTTGTGTAAAACCTTATGTATGGTTTGTAATGGATGATGTACTATGATATCCAATCCATTATGTCTCGCAAAAATGGTAATCCTGGGATTGCGAGGTATGGCATAACGGGCATCTGGGATTAAAAATCCGGGTGTTGACATTCCCTCTCCAGATGCCTTTCGGAGGTGAGGTTTCGGTGATTTCTGGTTGTTCTATATGTCGTCTCCCTGATCCAGTTGCACGGGGTGAAACTATTTGAGGAGGCGATGGCGGCACCAACTATACAGCAGGAACTATATGGCCAGAAATTTTATTTCCGCTGTATAGTTGGTCGTTAAACAATCTATATGCCTTGATTGCTTCGGGTTTTCTTCTGGTATTATTGATATTTCCCAAATAAGCGATTTATGTTGTTTTTGACTCCTTTTCTCCCCAATACAACTGCTCCAAGAATGGTGTCCATTGTATCCATCGCCTGTCCTGATCCTGGTGAAAGTAGACATAAAATGTGCGCGCGAGCGCCATAAAATACCAAGATCCTACATCTACAGTGCAAAATAATAATATAAAACATGATGCAAATATGCACTCATCAGTACACTATAGCCGTTGACATAACACCAATGAAACACCGTTCCACTTGTATTACATCCCTTAGAGTGGTACAACAGAAACATAGAAGGTCCAAGACATGACTATAGATTACAACTCGACTCTTTACAAAAGACCTAGACAACACTCTAGGTTAAACAGGAAGAAAACAACTGCAAAGAAGAACCAAAAATAACAACTCGGAACTATCGTACTAATAAGACTAGTATCTAAACTATTTGTCTTTCCATTGTTGCTATTGCAATGTTCTACAGAAGTAGGTTCTATGGCTAGAAAATATACACCTATCTAATCAGGAACTTCGTCTGCACTTCAGCTGATGTGTATGTGGACTCCATTGACTTCATTGAAGAACTTGAGCTTCCAGTGGTGACTCCTTGAGCAAAGGTTGGTGTTGACAACGTCTTCAAGGCTTAAGAACCTAGCAAGGGTTAAGAAGGTACGGTTGAGTACAAGCATACTTAGCAAGTTCACTAAAAAGGAGTGTTTAACGCACTATCTATAAACACAGACCATAGGTCATAGGCAATGCAGGTTTTCATAAACATTTCTTCAAAGGTTGCTTTTATTCTGAAAAACTATGTCCGTCAGCTTTCACAGGTTGATTAGAACTTCATGGAGTTCCTTTCCTGTAGCATTCGTAACTCCTTCCCGGAACAAGGAGTAACATGGGATAGTTCTTACACTCTGTAGAGGTGTGTTGCTTTACCCATAAGAGACCTTAGCCTTGTTGCACATCCAAGTCACGAGCTTGTCCATACTTCCTTGGTATGGTGCCTAGTATAAGATCCAAATCACTGCCCTTCTCCATGACCCCACATGGAACATGACCCCCAAAGGAGGAATACCTCCATTAACCCCCATACAGGCAGATATAACCCTGGTAACCCCTTAGAGGCTCCAATGAGCAGATCATGTCTCTCACAACCCCAGTGGCAGATATACCTCCCACAACTCCTCATGGATAATCTAGACACCAATATCACAGGGGACTAAGGGGTCCCACCCATGTGCTAAGTCCTCGCAAGGAATCTACAGCCTCACGATAAGGTCATCTGTTCATGTGAAAAGGAGAAGATCCAGCTGACTTCCCTACAGCCATTATAGATCTTATGGTTAACGCGTAATATACGACGCTAGAATCACTGGCCACATTGGTTGTTAAGTCCTAGGTATTATGTTCCTTTAATACCAGAATTGTATTAGTAGATTATTAACACTTGGTAAATAATCCATAATCATATTATTATGAAAGTAGAGTTTTCTAACCTTTTTGAAATGCAAGTGATGACAACATTTGAGTTACAAGTATTTGATAGAAAATAACTAAAGGACATGAGCAAGTGTGAACTTGCCTTTTTTGATTACAATATTATGCACTCACGGTCTTCAAGACGATATAAGATCCAAAATCTGTAAATAGCATCATTGGTCCGGTAAGGACTAATGTTTAAAGAAGAAATATGCTGATGCATAAGTAATGTAATGTATTTTGTAAAATCCCGAGATAATTCCCCAATAATGTGATTGAGTTAAGCTTGGGTTATTTCCTTAATATTTGGTTTATCTTCAAGTTTACTTTACAAGAAAATATATATATACAAGAAACTGAAGACTAACATGCATGATACAAAGGTAAGTATACCAACAACACATTATTAGGGTTAATTGATATTATGTAACTATTATGAAAATCCATGTTTAAGGTTGATAAGAGTTGAAATAAATAACATAGTGTGTTTGTTTGAAGAGGCAGAAAGAATAACTTTTGCAGAAAAGGTTTCTTGGATAAAGCTTAAACAATTTTGATGGTTAATAAAATGTGATCAATGTCGTTTGCGTTTGTTTGATAAGATTGGAGTTGAGATTACTTATACCATAATTGAAATAGACCAAAGTTAACTATAAAAACCTAATTAAACCATATATGTTGTGCTTGTAACTTTCTTGACCAAAGTTAACTTTAAAACATCAGTAGACTTAGGTGTGATGTGCCTAAATTATTATCAAGTTCTTTAGGGTTAAGGTAGGTATGATCAAGAGTGTGGGATCATTCACTTCCAATTTAAGTGAATGATGACTTTAAATGTGATTTGTTGTTATGAATATACTTTATCTTATTATGGTAAGTAAATTTAGATGATTTTAATAATCTATTCAAGTTTGAAATCATGTTTAAGAATGGTTAAAGGATAAATAGCATTTACTTTTATTTTAAATGAATGATGTTTAAAATTTACTCAAAATTGTTGGTTTATTTTGGAGTTATGGTTTTGGAAGTAGTATTTAAATGTAAAAGATTTAAGGTTTTATAAAATTTTGATCATTGCTTATTTAAGAAATGTTTTTAAAGAATTTACAAAAAAGGTAATAGATAAGGATTTATTACTTTAAAATCTTAAAAACCTTTCTCATAATATATTTAACATTTTTCTAGTATAATATATTTATTAAAGATCTTTAAAATGATTTTTAGTTATATTTAAGTGTTATTCTTATGTTTATAAAATTCTACAAGGTAATAAATGTCTTTGAATATTTGCAAAGATTTATTTTTAACAAATTAAGTTAATATTTTTATAAAATAGTCGATTTATTTTTATATGCAAAGATGATTTTTATTCATTTTTAGGACTTCTCCTAATTTTATTAAATTTATATTAGTGTTTTAGTGTCCTTAATATTTATTCCTATTTTATTCAATTTAGACAAGTAAGCTTATATTTTTCGTAGGTAGATATTATTTTTATATATTATATATATTTTTAGGATTTTTCTATATTTTTCTAGGGCTGAATAAAATTCAAGGGTATTTTGGTATTTTACTAAATAAAATTTCAGTTCCTTTTCTTTTAAAACCTGGGCCTAGCCCACGGGCTAGCTCAGCCCGACTCAACCCAACTAGGTTGGGTCAAACCCACCTTAGTGCACCACTGGACCGGCCCATCAACCCAATGTGCACCACACCCTCTCGTGCTCGACCTCATCCTCTCGTCTCGCTCTCTCGCTCAAGCGATGTTGTGGTGTTGTCGCCGTTGCCCTTTGATTCCAGCCGGCTCTAGCCTCCCTGGCTGCCACCATGATGCACGATGAAACAGTCGATGCTGCTCTGTTGACTGGTCCAATTCGATTCGTCGCTCAAGATCTCCCCGACCACGCTGTCTCCTCCCCAATGCCTAGGGTTCAGCTTCCGCCGGTGATTCGATGTTCAGTCGCTCCCTTGGTGCTGCCATGGTTCTTGGGTGGCTAATTTGTGTTGCCCTCTCCCTCTAGAGCCTCCACGACCGCATCTTGTCTTGGGTTGCAGCACCCCTTAGGTTCTCCCCATGCCGCCATGTCGTGGCCACCGACTCCTTCGCCACGCCGGGATCTGCTCCCACTTCTTGTTGAGCGACGCTGCCGGGTAAGTCCTCTTATCTCCTCTCCGGTGCTCCTCCCTTCTTCTTCTTAGCCAACCCTGATTAGAGTTTCATCCTTCCCTTGATGTTTGATGATTCACAGGGGTTTTCTTAGTGACTATTTTTGAGCAAGTGAACTCTAGCTTAGTTCTAGTGGTGTTGGTGGTACATGTTGAAGTTGCTTGTAGGTGTTTCCAAAACCTTCACCCTTGATGTTGGATATACTTAGTTCAATAGCAAAATTTTATATTTACATATGTGTCACTCTGGTGCATCTATTTGTATAGGGGTGTATAAGATACCTTGAATTGCTTGTCCTAAATACTGTCCATATGACAGTGGGATTATACATGATTTCTAAGTTTGTTAGATTGGGAATGTTTACAAGTACTGTTAGAATCCTCAGACTAGCTAAATTGGTATTGTACCCTATTCAAGCTTTGTTGTTATGTGACCCTGGAAAGTATACTGAAATGCTTCCTAGAAATATCTTCTAGGAAATATGATTTATTCTCTGTCAAATCTAATAGTGTATTAATGTATAAGTTTGATTCCTAGAGTTACTATTAGGAAAATGATATAGATGATTTGGGTATCATTTGTATGTAGAGATGGTTGACCAATATGATCACTCTATCCATGTGAGAGCAACAATTTAAGTGATTCCTAGCTTTTAAAGTTAAGACCATGATCTGCCTTGATATTGGACAAATTATTTATAGTTTGGCTTATAAGGCAAGGGTTAAGGCCTGGATCATTTACGCAATGTTGATTTAGAACCATACTGGTTAGTTTGTTGTTACAAGGAAATGATTCCTAGTTGTATGAACTAGCAAGATGATTATTTAGCTTAATGGATATTTTTGATGTGGCTTCTGTTAGTATAGATGCGACTATGGTGCCTCTAATTAGAGTGTGCATAGTGGTTTTCCATCTAACATGATCTATTCCACTTAACTCTTGGAATGGATGTAATCGGAATCACTCACTTGAGATGATTTAGTTGCAAATTAATAACTTGGAAGTCCCTGCCTAGGATGCATAGACTAAGGCACACCTTTCGATAAGAAGAAAATATATTTATTTTGGTGGCTTTCATTCTATGTGATGATCTTGCATAGCATCACTATGCAAACTGAGAGAAACCTCTTCTTCTAAACCTCCTAGACAAGCTCTAGTAGAAGGGTAGTTGGATTTGTAGCATAGCCATTATTTCCTTGATTTTGATGGTACAAGCTAATAAGAATAGGTATTACATGATCTGATTTATACCCTGATGGATATCTACCTGATGTTGATGTGTGATCTATTGCCTGTTGGAGATCTTGATCTACTAGTACTAGCCTTTCTGGTTCTGGTTACTTCTCCTCCTTGTTCTTCTCCTGCTCCTCATCTTGGGATGCTGGCCTACTCCTCCTTGTGATGTTGGCATGCTGCTCTTTGAGCTGTTGTGTGTGTGGAAAACAAGATGAAAGTGGTGGATCAAGATGTTTTGCTACGACTGTGCTCTGGTTTTATAATACTATGCTAATATGGGCAACACATCACTTATATGTGAGTAAGCTGCTTATAGCTAGGCCCCATATGGTGCAAGTTTCCATCCCTAGGGACCTGTGCCTATGGATGAGCTCTGCTTGGAAGATATTTACAATGGATGTGCTTCGGCTAGATTGTGTACCATCCCAAAACTTTAATCCAAGGTTATTAAGATCCAAATCATCAAAATTAGGGTTAACAAAAACTTTTCCATTTTAAAATTATTAAAGCATGCATATGTGTGTGCATTTAAATAGGAGTTGTTTTGAATTTCCATGATTAGGTGATCCATTGCTGGTAAAATGAATCTTAGGTGAAATAAACATCATCTAGATCATTCCCAAACAAATCCCAAAGAAAAACAAATCAAAATGAATAAAATAACCAAATGGTCATTTGTGCCATTTTAATCAACATGCCTACTTTGGCTATTCCTAGGACTCAATTCTTAACAGAGACAAATGTGGACCTTTGCACCCCTTGCTAGTACATGTAATGATGTACCAAGGCCCACTTTGTGATCTGCCAAAAACTTTCAAACACTAATTTTAAATGGCATTTGAAAATTGAATGTAGTTTAGATGGGAAGATCCCACTTATTCAAAACCACTCAAATGAGCTTCATTTTCAAAACCCAAGCAACCAGAGATGATCAAGCTTATGACTAACACACCCACCAAAAATCTTTTCAAAATTCAAAACTAAATTTCTTTCGGCCATTTTCACAAACACTTGGCAGGCAGGATTCACACCTAGTATTTAGCTCACTGTTTTCTACAGGGTTTTGCCATCCATTTGACCTCAAATTACTCCCTTTGTCTCCATTTGATCTAACTAAGCCATAATCACCCCATCCCCTAGTCCCTAGCAACAGTGTCGCGCCACCTGAGCACCATGCTCGCCGGTCGAGCATGGATAGCTCGCAGCCGACCGCCCCTCTCTCTCTCGCCATGTCTAGGAGCTAGAATAGACCACACCGCCGCCCTCTGTCCCCTCCCCGAGCAAAGCCGAGCCGTGGACCACTCGCCCAGCACCGCGCCCAGAGCGTCTGCACCATGCCGATCACGCGCCAGAGCGCCTCGCCCGACAAGCATGCACACATCGCGCCTCGATCGCAGCCCGCGCTCACCGCTCAGCCACGAACCCAGGAACCGCCCGGACATGCCCGTTCGCCGCCGTTTGACCCGCAGCCACCACACGCCGTGTCGAACTCCGCCTCTGTCGCTCAGAGCGTGAGCACCGCCCGACCATTCATCACCGCCCCTAGGAGCGCCATTACACCGTAGAGCACCACCAGGAGACCGCGCATCGATCGCCGCTCGCAGCCATGCCGCTAGCAGCCCGTAGCCATGTCGCCACCGTCGCCTGGCCACGCCGCGTTGTCCCGTCGTCGAGCCTACATAAGGAGGCCACCCCTAGCCGTATTCTGCACACCACTCACCTCCCCTCTCACCACTGATCAGTCCCCACTTCTTCCCGAAGCCGCTCGAGCTAGTAGTCGTCGTAATTCCACTGGAGCTGGCCGCTTCTGGAGGAGAAGGGCCCCCTGATTGCGACCACCCCTGACCTCACCGTCGTCCACCAGTTTTTTTGCCTGCCTCGCCATCATTGCTGGAGCCCTGGTACGCCCTCTGAGCACCCCCACCGAGCCGCTAGGGTTAGACCTCGCAGGCGACCTGCCCGTCATCGACGACGAGCCCCAGCCGTAGATCCTAGTTCTAATCTAACGTTCCACATCGCCCCGTACCGCTTCGCATGTAAACAGCCGCTGACTGGTGGACCCCCCCTGTCAGTTGTGCCCCGCGCCGCGGAGTGCCACTGGGCCGGCCCGTTTACCTTCCCGCGCGACCCATTTATTTCAAATTAGGATTTTTCTATTTTAGTTTGAACTTAGTTATGTCCCCTAGTTTGAGAATCAATTCAGAGTGATCTACAACTCCAAATGGAGTGATTCCAATTTTGTTAGAAGGCTACTGAAAAGATCTACCCAAGCCCATTGGATTTAATTCAATTAGAGTTAGAGATCTCTCCTAGTAAAAATAACAAGACAGAAGCTTTTGCACATTCAAACATTTTTATAAAATCAACCATGATAGCTTTTGAGTTGATTCCAACTCTCAAAAATCACATTTAACCATACCTATCTGAATATGTAATAATATTAGGGTTTACATGCAGTGACTTTGGACAAGTACCAAAATAATTCTATATAGGCATTTCTAGTCACTTTAAATCACTAAATAATAAACTTAAACCAAAGTAATTATGAACCAACCCTTAAATTACATTCCCATATGTTAGAATATGTGGTGATGACATGGGTCCACATGATCCCATATTTAAGTGGTGAATATTAAATCTTAGTTAATTTTCGATGAGTAGAAATTACTTTTCTTAAATAAAAAGAATAAAACTAGTTAATAAAACTTGTGATGCTTGTGATGATAATAGATCATCAAATGTGTGCCTTAGAGTGCTAATTAGACTAGTTAAGTATTCTTTGGTGATTGTGTACTCCGTATGTATTTACAAACGATAGTACCGACCAAGCTTTCGAGGAGGAGGAGTTCTATCAAGAGGAGGAAGAAAACTTCAACCACTGCACCAACCAAGGCAATCTAACACTTGCAAGTATTATACTAGCAAGAAACCCTTAACAATGCAAGCTATTGTTAGCAAGCTAGAATTAAGCTAGAGGAAATAACCAAGATGCATTAGGCATGCTTTGGTTATACCACTTTAACTATTACTTACCTCAAGTATTATTATCCAAGCTTTACTTCCTTTACTTTACAAAAGTCCCTTACTTGTTTTGAAGGTAGCATAAAGAGTATAAAACTTGACCTATTTAGATAACTTTAGATGTCCTTCTATGGCATGAGATTGATCCCATCTTTCCACCTTAGTGAACACTCTTAACTTAGTAGTTTAGAGTTAGATAAAAACTTGAGTCACTTTAGATGGGAACACTTGGTGAAAATGAATTGAGAAAACCTTGGAATGATGAGTCATTGTATTGAGATGTTTTGGCATGTGTTGAGAAACACAAATGGTTTATGATGATGAGAATGTTGAGGCATGAGCCTTGACCCTTTTACAAAACTGATGGTTGGATTCGGATGCGATACCATTCAGTGCCCAATGTTGTCCACCTATGCAGTGCCCAAGATGACAGATGGTCATGGTTGGGAAGCCATGCTCATAGGAGAGGTGCTTATACTAGGGTGTGTAAAGGAAAGGTTATGTTTGATTATCTGCATACTAAGTATGATGATTTAGGGTTATCCCTGACAGATGTATCGAATCTTGTGGTGAAAGTGTACCACCTCTGCAGAGTGTCAAACTATTTGAATAGCCGCGTCCTCGGTTATGGACAGTTGGAGTGGCCATACTGTTTCGTTGTCAGCTGTTTTCAAAATAACTTACGAAATGAATGATGAATCTTGACTTGACCACAACAGGGTTGTGACTATGACACTAGCTTCCCAACTTAAGTGATTCTAGAACTTTATTTTATCTTTCTTTGCTTCTGAACTCAGCTTAGGTTTCAAACTTAACTTTCTAGTTAAACCTAGAGTTAGCACTTTACTTAGAACTATACTACTTGTTAGTGGTAGTTTGTGAGTACTTAAAGAGTACTCATGGCTTTTGTCCCTGGCTATTCTCATGGCCAGACTATGAAGGAGATTACCAAGATGATGGCCAGCAGGACGGCTATGATAACTAGGACTATCTGCCTTCGACAGCATTGCTTGTACCCCTGAAGATGGACCGCACCGCTATGCTTATCTTTTATTTCCGCTGCTTGTTGTATTAAGACTGGATCATGAGATCCTTATTTGTGTAAGACCTTATGCATGGTTTGTAATGGATGATGTACTGTGATATCCAATATGTTATGTCTCGCAAAAATGGTAATCATGGGATTGCGATGAATGACATAACAGGCATCTGGGATTAAAAATCCGGGTGTTGATAAGTTGGTATCAGAGCCATCCTGACCATAGGAAACCCTAGTTAGAATGGACGTCCGAACAAAAACTTAGTTTTAAAACCAAAGTTTACGAAAAACTATTTCCTCTCTTATCCTTGGGAGTTCATTCTTTCTCAAAAATTCATGTTCCACAAACTCGTACATTACTACTTAAAATTTGACACAGTTGATCCCTTCACTAATTTCCTCATCCTTAATTTTTGTAGATGGAGACTTAGTTCAACAAGTTCTACCAGTTGGAGACTTAGTTCAGCAAGTCCTTAGGTCAGCTGATCTTCGAGAGGGACCTAGATTCACTGTCGGAGTTACTGGGAGGCCCACATCCGGAGTTTCTTGGAGCTCAACTTCCAGGACCCCCAGGAGGAGATTTGCAATGGCTAGTCACCGCTGATCTTCGAGGAAGCATCGAAGCACCAACGTCCGAGAGAATCTAGTTCTCCATGAGAGAGAACAACTGGCTAGATGGATTAGCCAGGGCAATGCATGAACCTCTCGCACATCTATGTGCCCTTAGTGTCAACCAACTCTAGGGAACCCGTTTTGCTCACTATGCAAGACGTGACTTCATGGGAATGCCAATGGAGATGCCAAGTCACCCAGAGCTGAAGCGTCAAGTGGAGAAGCTTGACTTCCTGTTGTATGATCGCCAGAAGGAATTGCACAATGCTAGGGAGTTCGCCAACCACAACCGTGCCATTGCTGCCCAGAAGGCCCAGACTTTCTCATTGCTTGTCAAGGACCATCACTCTCTTCGCCTCCAGTGTGAGAAGAAGGATCGCACCATCGCCCGTCTTAGCAAGAAGGTGGCTGACCTCGAGAAGAACATCAAGGAGCAAGAAGCTCAGCTTGCAGTAAAGGAGGAAGAAGAGGAGGGTGAAGACATCAAGGGAGACATGGATTCTTACCTCAATAATGATGATGATTTTCTGGAGGAGGATGTTGTGGACTTCTACACTGACGATGAGGACTCCGGCTTCATCGATGATGAGTAGATGCACTAGAGCACTGTCGTAGCATGAGATGTATCGGTCCCACTGTATCGTAGCTCGCAGAATGGTTCTTCAAACCATCTGTTTTCCTTTGTTGTTGTGGTGTGTGTTTGTATCGTGTGCTTGTTTGCATGAATGAAATGAAGTTAGTTGCAAAACCTGAGTCAAACTCAAAGTTTTAGTCTTGAAACCAAAACCATGAACCTTAGAAGTTTCCCTCTTACCCCTTTATCTACCTCAATCTTCAAATGACTCGTGGAAACCAAGGAGGGAGCAGCTCGTCGCAAGACCCAATGTTGCAGATCTTGCAGAATCTCATCGCAGACAGAGAAGCAAGCAGGGAAGAACGCCAAGCAAATCTAGCAGCACTGCAACAGATCGCCCAGATGGCTCTCAACAACCAAGGGCATGGAAATCAGGATCACCATGGATCCAAACTCAAAAACTTTCAGAATACCAATCCCCCAATCTTTAACCAAGCTGAAAACCCATTGGATGCTGACGATTGGTTACAGACAATGGAAAACAACTTAGAAGTAGCAGGAGTTGATGACAACGAGAAAGTTCTCTTCGCCACCCATTATCTGGCGGGAGATGCAAGAGTTTGGTGGACTAGTATTCGTAATATGAACCATGGTCAAGTGATGACATGGGAAGCTTTCAAAACCAAGTTCATCCACACCCACGTGCCGCAAGGTCTAGTCACCAGACTAAGAGAAGAGTTTCGCGACTTGAAGCAAGGCAGAATGACTATGGTGGAATACCATGACAGATTCCTGTAGCTTGCAAGATACACCCCTGATGAGATCAACACAGAGGTCAAGAAGAAGGAGAGATTCCTAAATGGACTGCATGACGAGATGCAGACTGTCCTCGTCAACATCCGCTTTGAGGATCTCGAAGAGCTAGTTGACTCTGCCATTCAGATGGAAGGGAAGATTAATCAGGCAAACGACAACCACAAAATTCGTATGATGCAGCAATCTGGATCCAGCAGTCACCAGAAGTACCGTCCCAACCCCTCACCAGGATATGCACCAAGGAACAACCGACCCCCAATGTCTCGCCCAAGCTACCCCAACTGTAGCGGAGGCAATGTGAAGTCTGGAGGAAACAATCACAATTCCGGTAACACCAACAATTTCAACCGTGCCCCTCCCAAGAACAACAACAACAACACTGCACCCAGAACTGGCAGCAATGTTGTGCCCGTCGCCGCAAAGGACAAGTCCCAGATCACTTGTTTCGAGTGTGGAGTAAAGGGCCACTATTCCAATGAGTGTCCCAAGAAGACTGCTGCCACTGCCAATGTGAATGCCCCAGCTCAACAGCAGCGTCATGTTCAACCAGGGAGAAGATTTGCCCCAGGGGACCCTCACAGCCGCAACGGCCGTCTCTTCCACATGAACGCCGAAGAAGCCCAGGAACCGCCAGATGTAGTGTTGGGTATGTTTTCTATCAACTTAGTTTTAGCAAGAGTATTGTTTGATTCAGGAGCATCGCATTCATTTGTCACCGAAGAATTTTCATGCACTAGTAAGATTCACCCAACCAACTTGAAGCATGTCATGATAGTTCAAATCCCCGGATCAACTACAAAAGCTAGAAAAATTTGCAAAGTTGTACCTATCAGAATACATGGTTTAGATTTTTATGCCAACCTAATTGTACTTGGAACCAAACGATTGGAAGTAGTACTAGGTATGGACTAGATGTCAAGGCATAAAGGAATGATAGACTGTGCTAAGAAAGCCATCACCATGACCAGTAGCTCTGGAGTAAAAGTAGAGCATATATATGAAACCTTACCCCGTCAATTCAAGTGCAACAAGAATCTTGCCCTACCCACCATAGACCAAGTCAGAGTAGTCTGTGAATACCCCGACGTATTCCCAGATGAATTGCCAGGTATGCCCCCGGATAGGGATATTGAGTTCATTATCGAACTAATCCCCGGAACCGGACCCATAGCCCAGAGACCCTATAGCATGAACCCCTCAGAGTTAGTGGAACTAAAGAAGCAGTTAGATGCCATGTTAGCAACAGGCTTGATTCAACCAAGCGCATCGCCATGGAGATCACCAGTGTTATTCGTCGACAAGAAAGATGGAGGCAACCGTTTGTGCACAGATTACAGAAAGTTAAATGGCGTCACCATCAAGAACAAGTACCCCTTGCCAAAGATACAGGATCTATTTGATCGGTTGACTGGAGCTCAGGTATTCTCAAAGATTGATCTTAGAACTGGTTATCACCAACTTAAGATTCGTGCAACGGATATTCCAAAGACCGCCTTCACTACTCGCTATGGTTTATACGAGTATACGGTTATGTCCTTTGGTTTAACCAATGCCCCTGCTTATTTCATGAATCTCATGAAGAAGATCTTTATGAATTTCCTAGATAAGTTTGTAGTTGTGTTTATCAACGACATCCTTATCTACTCCAAGTCAGAAGGAGAGCATGAGCAGCATCTGAGAATCATCCTAGAAACCCTGAGAGAACATCGGTTGTATGCCAAGTTCAGTAAGTGTGAGTTTTGGCTGAAGGAAGTAGGATTCCTAGGACATATTGTGTCTGTCGGAGGAGTCTCTGTTGATCCCGCCAAGATCAAAGATGTCGAAGCATGGGAAGCCCCAACCACTCAAACCCAAGTTCGTGCATTCCTCGGATTAGCGGGATACTACCGCAAGTTCGTCGAAGGATTTTCATGAAGGAAATATGCCCTAAGAGGCAATAATAAAGTTGTTATCATGTATTCCTTATATATGATAGATGTTTATTTTACATGCTATAATTGTATTGATAGGAAACATCAATACATGTGTGTTTAATAAACAAAAAGGGTTCCTAGTCATGCCTCTCTTATAGACTAGCTTGTTGATTAACAAGATGATCAAGGTTTCCTGATCATGGACATTGGATGTTGTTAATAACAAGGTCACACCATTGGTGGAATGATGTGATGAACATTCATCCGAAGTATAGCATTACGATCAATTCATTGTGTTTATATTGCTATAACATCATACGAAGTAATCTTTATCCTTAGACCATGAGATCATGTTAATTGCTAACACCGGAAGAGTATCTTGATAACATTAAACGTCACACCGTAACAGGGTGACTATAAAGATGGGTTCAGTGCTACGAAGGTGTTATGTTGAGGCTCATGGATCAAGAGTGGAATTTTTCAATCCAGATGACGGATAGATATACTCTGGGCCCTCTCGGTGATAACACATTAGGATAGCTTGCAAGCAAGTGATGTGATCACTAGAATGTTATATCACGGGAACGAGAAAAGAGTGCATGTTGGTAACGAGATCAAACTAGGTATGGAGATACCGATGATCGAATCTCGGACATGTAATATATCGAGAGACAAAGGTATTTAGTTACAAGCGTTAAAGGTTCTCAAAATCACAGGAGTCATCGTTGAATGTGTAGGAGTCAGTACGGATCTCCAGGTCCCGCTGCTGATTATTGATCGGAGAAGGGTCTCGATCATGTCTGCATTATTCACGAACCGTAGGGTGGCACACTTAAGAGTTACCGGACACCATTTTGGAGCACATATGTTTTAGACGAAAGAATTGCAAAGCGCAGGAATTGTTTCAATAGAAACCGGAAATTGTTTCGGGTGAAATTGCAGAAGGTGGTTCTGCATGTGATATTGAAATATTGCAAGGGGCTATATGTTAACTAAAGTAATTAACAATATTCTGAATAAATTTAATAAAAGAGTTTTATTAAATGAGAGAGCATTAAATTTGGAGAAACTTAATGCATTTAAAGTGGAGACTTTAAGTGAAGAGGCATTTTAATGTGGAGGAGTTACCACCACATGAATGGGGGAGGTGAGGGGTCACCCCCACCCCCCCCCCATGCGCCGTCCATGGAGAGAGGGGGCACCCCCCCTCCTCCTATAAAAGGCCACCCATTCCCTCCTTCATCCTCACACCTCCTTGTGAAGGATATCTCTCCCCCTCTAGAATTATTCCCCCATGGTCTCGGATTAGCGAGATACATGTTCCCGGTGGCATTTCGTCTGGAAGGAGTTGCTGCTTCCGCTGGATCGCTGGAGCAAGGAGGTGGAGGTTTTCCGGTGGCTTGAATGTGTGTGCGAGTACGGATGCGCTGCTGAGTTGCGGCGCTCGGACTTCCTCATGATCTTGAGATCGGCAAGTGTACGACTACATCAACCACGAGTTCCTACTCGTTAACAAAGCTCGTTGTCTTTAAGGGTAAGTTCTCTATGGATGTATGTCCACCCGTTTGCTTTGTACCTAGTAGATAGATCTTGGCGTGTAGTTCACACCATAGGAAAATTTTTGTTTTCTATGCTGCGGACCCAACAGTGGTATCAGAGCCTGATCTATGTGTAGGTGCTTTGCATGGGTAGTACACATATGTTTTTATGTGGGCAATGATGATCATGTTATTGCATCTTCTATGTACTTTGGATATTGGTGGCATAGTGGGATGAAGCGGCCTGGACCAACCTTACATGTCATCGTACATGAGACCGGTTCCACGACTGACATGCAACTTGTTTTGCATAAGTGGCTGGCGGGTGTCTGTCTCTCCTACTATAGTCAATATCTTATTTACAACGAGTTGCTAATAACTTGGTTATCCTTGTTGTGGTTCATGTTCGTAGGTTAGACCGGTTCTATCTCCGAAAGCCCTAAGCCACGTAAAACTTGCAATTGATAAATTAGAGGCGTCTAGTTTAGATCGTTGCTGGGCTAGTGTTTTGATATGGTATTGTTGTAAGTAGATGTATGATAGATACTCTTACAACTCACTTAACGTGTAAGTTCCATAGACCTTGGCCTTACACACAAAGGAATGATAGAGATCATACCACGATGCAAATGATACAGATCAAATGCATGGACCATATCACCTCACTTCACACATTAGCATCTTATATTGCTAGTTTGGCGCTTTTGGTAACATTATAAGATGATCCCTCATTTAGATATCAAGATAAAATGTGTTCTTCCTTAAGTATGCACCGTTTTGTGGATTGTGTTTTGAGGCATCACGTGATGATCGGGTGTTCTTGACTCTACGCTTTCATACAACGGGTGTAAGATAGTTTTACACACGCAAATACTAAGGTTCTTACTTGACGAGCCTAGCATGTACAGACATGGCCTCGGAACACGGACCGAAAGGTTAAGCATGAGTCATATAGTTGATATGATGCCCATATAGATGCTCGTCTTTGAAGCTACACCGACTCACGTGATGATTGGACTTGGTGTAGTGGATTTGGTTCATATAATCACCAAAAGGACACGAGGGATGTCGTTTTTGAGTGGGAGTTCATTAGTAATTTGGATTAGTTGAACTCAATATATCATAAACTTAGTCTAAATATACTTTACGAATTCTGTTGTAGATGGCACCACCTGCTTTTAATTTCAATATGTTCATGGAGAAAGAGAAACTTGCTGCGAATGGTAGCAACTTCACCAACTGGGCTATGAATTTGAGGATTCTCCTCACTGCTGCACAAAAGCAATATGTGCTAGATGCGCCGCTAGGCCCCCCACCAGCTCCTGATGCCCCTGACGAGGAAAAGAACGTCTATACAACTTTTCAGGAGGACCACAACTTAGTTCATTGCGGCATACTGTATGGGCTAGAGCCAGAACTTCGAAAGCGTTTCGAAAATGGCAATGCCTTTGATACCATGGGAGAATTGAAAATGATTTTCGATACCCATGATGCCGTAGAGAGTTATAATGCTACAGAAAAGTTCTTTAGCTGCATGATGGAGGAAAACAGCTCCGTTAGTGAGCACGTACTCAAAATGTCTGGGTACGCCGATAAGCTTGTGTCCTTGGGAATAACGATTCCCATTGACTTAGGCATACATCGTGTTCTCCAATCTCTGCCACCTAGCTACAAGAGCTTCGTGATGAACTATAATATGCAGGGCATGAAGAAGTCTCTTCCCGAGCTTCTATCAATGCTTAAGACTGCAGAAGTGGAGATTAGGAAAGAACATCAAGTGTTGATGATCAATAAGACCACCGGTTTCAAGAAGGACAAGAAAGGCAAGCAAAAGGGAAAGAAGGGCGGAAGATCTATTACCGCGCTTGAAAAGAAACCCCGAGCTGGCCCTAAGTCTGACACCGAGTGCTACTATTGCAAGGGGACTGGCCATTGGAAGCGCAACTGCCCCAAGTATTTGGCGGACAAGAAGGCCGGCAAGGCAAACAAAGGTATATGTGATATACATGTTATTGATGTGTACTTGACTAGTACTCGCAGTAGCACCTGGGTATTTGATACGGGATCGGTTGCTAATATATGTAACTCGGTTCAGGGGCTGCGGAACAAGCGACAACTAGTAAGGGATGAGGTCACGATGCGGGTCGGCAATGGATCAAGAGTTGATGTGATCGCCGTCGGAACGCTGCCTCTCCATATGCCGTCGGGATTAGTTATAAACCTGAATAATTGTTATTTGGTGCCTGCACTGAGCATGAACATTGTATCTGGATCGTGTTTGATGCAAAGTGGTTATTCGTTTAAGTCTGAAAACAATGGTTGTTCGATTTATATGAATAATATCTTTTATGGTCATGCACCTGTGTTGAATGGTTTATTTCTGTTGGATCTCGATAGTAGTATTACGCATATTCATAATGTTGATGCTAAAAGGATTAAACTTGATAATGATATATCTACATATATGTGGCACTGCCGTCTAGGTCATATTGGCATTAAACGCATGAAGAAACTCCATTCTGATGGACTTTTGGAATCACTTGATTTTGAATCATTTGATACATGTGAGCCATGCCTTATGGGCAAGATGACTAGAACGCCGTTTTCCGGTTCAATGGAACGGGCGACAGATTTATTGGAAATCATACATACTGATGTGTGTGGACCAATGAGTGTGTCGGCGCAAGGTGGATATCGTTATTTTATTACTTTCACAGATGATTTGAGTAGATACGGATATATCTATTTGATGAAACATAAGTCTGAAACCTTCGAAAGGTTCAAAGAATTTCAGAATGAAGTGGAAAATCATCATAACAGAAAGATCAAATTTCTGCGGTCCGACCGTGGAGGAGAGTATCTTAGTTACGAGTTTAGCACACATATGAAAGACTGTGGAATAGTTTCACAACTCACGCCTGCCAGAACACCACAACGTAATGGTGTGTCAGAACGTCGTAATCGTACTTTATTGGATATGGTTCGATCTATGATGTCTCTGACTGACTTGCCACTGTCATTTTGGGGTTATGCACTGGAAACCTCTGCATTCACTTTAAATAGGGCACCATCTAAATCCGTTGAAAAGACACCGTATGAATTATGGTTTGGAAACAAACCTAAGATGTCATTTCTTAAAGTTTGTGGATGCGATTTTTATGTGAAGAAACTTCAACCGGATAAACTCGAACCCAAAGCGGAAAAATGCGTCTTCATATGATACCCTAAGGAAACGATTGGGTATACCTTCTATCACAGATTCGAGGGCAAGGTCTTTGTTGCCAAGAATGGATCCTTTCTTGAGAAGGAGTTTCTCGCGAAAGGAGTGAGTAGTCGGAAGGTAGAACTCGAAGAGGTTATTGAACCTTCTCTTCATGAAATGGCGAGTAGCGCAGCTCCAGAAGTTGTTTCGGAGTTGATATCACCTAATGAAGAGAGAGCTAATGATATTGATCATGAAACTCTGAAAGAGGACACTACCGAACCTCGCAGGTCAAGCAGGACACGTGCAGCTCCTGAACTGTACGGCAATCCTGTTATGAATTTCATGATTGATGAAATAGATGACCCTGTGACGTATGAAGAAGCGATGATGAGCCTTGATTCCAACAAATGGCTAGAAGCCATGAAATCCGAGATGGAATCCATGTACGAAAACCAGTTTTGGACCTTGGTGGACTTACCTCACGACCGAAAGGCCGTTGAGAATAAATGGATTTTCAAAAGGAAAACTGATGCTGATGGTAATGTGACCATCTATAAGGCTCGACTTGTCACAAAGGGGTTTCGACAAATTCAAAGAGTTAACTACGATGAGACATTCTCTCCCGTAGCGATGCTTAAGTCGGTTAGGATTATGTTAGCAATTGCTGCATATTTCGATTATGAAATATGGCAGATGGATGTCAAAACTGCGTTCCTCAATGGTAAGATTGAACAAGAGTTGTATATGATACAACCTAAGGGTTTTGTCGTTCCTAAGGATGCTAATAAGGTGTGCAAACTTCAGCGATCCATCTATGGACTGAAGCAAGCATCACGAAGTTGGAATCTCCGCTTTGATGAGGTGATCAAAGAGTTTGGATTTGTCCAAACTTATGGAGAGGCTTGTATTTACAAGAAAGTGAGTGGGAGCAATGTGGCATTTCTGATATTATATGTGGATGACATATTATTGATTGGAAATGATTTAGATCTTTTAAACAGTGTTAAAAGTTATCTAAATAGCAAATTTTCGATGAAGGACCTTGGTGAAGCTTCATATATATTAGGCATTAAAATCTATAGAGATAGATCAAGACGCCTAATTGGGCTATCGCAGAGTACATACCTTGATAAGATATTAAAGAAGTTTAATATGGACGGAAGTAAGAAGGTTCGGAACACTGGATAGCGGTCAAGAATATCCTTAAGTACTTGAGAAGAACTAAGGATATGTTTCTTATATACGGAGGTGAAGAAGAGCTAGTCGCTAAGTGTTATGTCGATGCTAGCTTTGACACTGATCCGGATGACTCTAAGTCTCAATCCGGATACGTATTTCTCTTGAACGGAGCAGCAGTTAGTTGGAGGAGCTCCAAACAACCTATGGTTGCTAGATCAACAACGGAGGCGGAATATGATGCTGCTTCAGAAGCGGCGCAGGAAGCGGTTTGGATGAAAGAGTTCATTACGGAACTGGGTGTGGTTCCCTGTGCGTTGGACCCGATGGTGATCTATTGTGACAACAATGGAGCCATAGCCAACACCAAGGAACCAAGGTCTCACAAGAATTTCAAGCATATTAAGCGCCGGTTTCACTCCATCCGCGAACATGTCAAGGATGGAGATATAAAGATTTGTAAAGTGCACACGGACCTGAATGTAGCAGATCCGTTGACTAAAGTACTCCCTAGGGCAAACCATGATCAACACCAGAACTCCATGGGTGTTAGATTTATCACTATGTGAATTATATTATTGTCTCTAGTGCAAGTGGGAGACTGAAGGAAATATGCCCTGAGAGGCAATAATAAAGTTGTTATTATGTATTCCTTGTATATGATAGATGTTTATTTTACATGCTATAATTGTATTGATAGGAAACATCAATACATGTGTGTTTAATAAACAAAAAGGGTTCCTAGTCATGCCTCTCTTATAGACTAGCTTGTTGATTAACAAGATGATCAAGGTTTCCTGATCATGGACATTGGATGTTGTTAATAACAAGGTCACACCATTGGTGGAATGATGTGATGAACATTCATCCGAAGTATAGCATTATGATGAAGTCATTGTATTTATATTGCTATAACATCATACGAAGTAATCTTTATCCTTAGACCATGAGATCATGTTAATTGCTAACACCGGAAGAGTATCTTGATAACATCAAACGTCACACCGTAACAGGGTGACTATAAAGATGGGTTCAGTGCTACGAAGGTGTTATGTTGAGGCTCATGGATCAAGAGTGGAATTTGTCAATCCAGATGACGGATAGATATACTCTGGGCCCTCTCGGTGATAACACATTAGGATAGCTTGCAAGCAAGTGATGTGATCACTAGAATGTTATATCACGAGAACGAGAAAAGAGTGCATGTTGGTAGCGAGATCAAACTAGGTATGGAGATACCGATGATCGAATCTTGGACATGTAATATATCGAGAGACAAAGGGATTTAGTTACAAGTGTTAAAGGTTCTCGCGATCACAGGAGTCATTGTTGAATGTGTAGGAGTCAGGACGGATCTCCAGGTCCCGCTGCTGATTATTGATCGGAGAAGGGTCTCGATCATGTCTGCATTATTCACGAACCGTAGGGTGGGACACTTAATAGTTATCGGACACCATTTTGGAGCACATATGTTTCATACGAAAGAATTGAAAAGCCCAGGAATTGTTTCAATAGAAACCGGAAATTGTTTCGGGTGAAATTGCAGAAGGTGGTTCTGCATGTGATATTGAAATATTGCAAGGGGCTATATGTGAATGTTTGTTAATTAAAGTAATTAAAAAAATTCTGAATAAATTTAATAAAAGAGTTTTATTAAATGAGAGAGCATTAAATTTGGAGAAACTTAATGCATTTAAAGTGGAGACTTTAAGTGAAGAGGCATTTTAATGTGGAGGAGTTACCACCACATGAATGGGGGAGGTGAGGGGTCACCCCCCCCATGCGCCGGCCATGGAGAGAGGGGGCACCCCTCCTCCTCCTATAAAAGGCCACCCATTCCCTCCTTCATCCTCACACCTCCTTGTGAAGGATCTCTCTCCCCCTCTAGAATTATTCCCCCATGGTCTCGGATTAGCGAGATACATGTTCCCGGTGGCATTTCGTCTGGAAGGAGTTGCTGCTTCCGCTGGATTGCTGGAGCGAGGAGGTGGAGGTTGTCCGGTGGCTTGAACGTGTGTGCGAGTACGGATGCGCTGCTGAGTTGCGGCGCTCGGACTTCCTCACGATCTTGAGATCGGCAAGTGTATGACTACATCAACCACGAGTTCCTACTCGTTAACAAAGCTCGTTGTCTTCGAGGGTAAGTTCTCTATGGATGTATGTCCACCCGTTTGCTTTGTACCTAGTAGATAGATCTTGGCGTGTAGTTAACACCGTAGGAAAATTTTTGTTTTCTATGTTGCGGACCCAACATTTCAAGCATTGACAGACCCATGACCCAATTGTTGAAGAAGGACAAGAAGTTTGAATGGACCGAAAAATGTGAAGCCAGTTTCCAGGAGCTGAAGAAGAGATTGATATCAGCCCCAATATCGATCATGCCAGACATTAAGAAGCCGTTTGATGTATACTGTGATGCATCCAAGATTGGTCTCGGATGTGTATTGATGCAAGAAGGTAAAGTCATCGCTTATCTGTCTCGACAACTGAAGCAGCATGAGCAGAACTATCCGACCCATGATCTTGAACTACCAGCCGTAGTTTTGGCATTGAAGAGATGGCATCATTATCTGATGGGTAATCGTTGTGAGATTTACTCAGATCACAAAAGCTTGAAGTATATTTTCACTCAGAAGGAGTTGAATATGAGGCAAAGGAGATGGATAGAGTTAATCAAGGATTATGACCTTGACATTCACTATCACCCCGGCAAAGCCAATGTGGTAGCGGATGCTCTTAGCAGATTGCCTTGTAGGCTAAACACCATGATCAAGGAGAAGTAGCCCAGTTTGTATGAGGAGTTGGAGCAGTTTAGAACTGAGCTAGTTAGCAGAGGATTCTTAGCTAGCATTGAACTTCAACCCATGTTGATTAGCCAAATCAAGGAAGCCTAGAAGGGAAATGAAAGTATCGATGGAATCAAACATCGTATTGGTACAAAAAAGGTACAAGGATTCACTGAAGACGAAGAAGGAGTTCTGTGGTACAAAGGACGTATTTGTGTGCCAGCAGATTTGGAGCTGAAGCAAGTTATCATGCAGGAAGCTCGTGATACTCTTTATTCTATCCACCGCGGAGGAACGAAGATGTATCAGGATTTGAAAGAGAAAATTTTGTGGCACAAGATGAAGGGAGAAATCGGAAGCTACATCGCCAAATGTGATATCTGTCAAAGAGTCAAAGCAGAGCATTAGAAACCCGCAGGACTGTTGCAACCATTGCAGATTTCGGAATGGAAATGGGATTCCGTTGGAATGGACTTTATCACCAGTTTTCCTACTTCTAGTAGGGGAAATGACTCAATCTGGGTCATAGTTGATAGATTGTCCAAGGTAGCTAACTTCATACCTGTCAAGACTACCTACCAGAGTGCGAAGCTAGCAGAGTTGTACATTGCTAGGATTGTTAGTCTGCATGGAACCCCCAAGACCATAGTATCAGATCGAGGAACCCAGTTTACCTCGAGATTTTGGCAGAAGGTTCAGGAAGGATTGGGAACCAAGTTGAATTTCAGCACCGCTTATCACCCGCAAACTGATGGACAGACTGAGAGAGTCAACCAGATCCTAGAAGATATGTTAAGAGCTTGTGTGTTAGAATATGGATCAAAATGGGAAGACTGCCTTCCTTTCGCAGAATTCTCATATAACAACAGTTATCAAGCTAGCTTGCAAATGGCACCATTTGAGTTCCTATACGGAAGAAAGTGTCGCACCCCTTTGAAGTGGTTGCAAGTAGGAGAGAGTCAGATCTTTGGACCCGACATTCTCCGAGAAGCCGAAGAGAAGGTTCACAAAGTCCGTGAGCATCTCAAGACCGCCCAATCCAGACAGAAGAGTTATGCCGACAAGAGAAGGAGAGACCTGACTTTCAATGTCGGAGATTTTGTATATATCAAGGTTTCACCATTGAAGGGAACCCAACGCTATAGTCTGAAAGGAAAGTTAGCCCCCAAATATATCGGGCCCTTCAAGATTCTGAACCATCAGGGAGAAATATCGTATCAACTGGAACTGCCTGAAGAGATGTCATCCATCCACAATGTGTTCCATATTTCGTTACTTCGCAAATGTCTAGAAGTGCCAGAGAATACTGAAGTTTTCAAGAACATCGATCACCGAGCTGTTGAGATCAACAATGACCTGACATATCGTGAAGTACCCATCCGTATCCTGGAAGAAGCTTACATAACCACGAGGACCAGAAGTATCAAATTCCTCAAGATACAATGGAGCAACCATACCGAAGAGGAAGCCACTTGGGAGCGAGAAGATTACATTAGGACAGAGTTCCCAGATCTCTTTAGTTCCTAGTTTTCTTTTATAAATCTCGGGACAAGATTTTTGTTTAAGGGGGAAGGTTTGTAACATCCCAAAATTTAATCCAAGGTTATTAATATCCAAATCATCAAAATTAGGGTTAACAAAAACTTTTCCATTTTAAAATTATTAAAGCATTCATATGTGTGTGCATTTAAATAGGAGTTGTTTTGAATTGCCATGATTAAGTGATCCATTGCTGGTAAAATGACTCTTAGGTGAAATAAACATCATCTAGATCATTCCCAAACAAATCCCAAAGAAAAACAAATCAAAATGAATAAAATAACCAAATGGTCATTTGTGCCATTTTAATCAACATGCCTACTTTGGCTATTCCTAGGACTCAATTCTTAATAGAGATAAATGTGGATCTTTGCACCCCTTGTGTAGCACCCCGGTAAAACCACTACTAGAAAATTGCATGTTATTTTTATTTTGTGTATCATCATGCCACATTGCATTTGAGCATCATCATCATCATGCATAAGTTTGTCTAAAACTATTTTATAAAGGGCTATGTTTGTTTTCTTAATATCCCTCGTCTTTATTTCAAATTAAAAACCCTAGTCTTTTGTGGATCTTTTATTTGTCTAAAAACTATTTACGAAAAATATTCTAAAAAAAATAAAGAAATAAAAATATTTTTAGGGGAGGCAGCCGACCAGGCCCACAAGGCCCAACCAGCCAGCCTACCATCCCGCTAAACCAAACCCTAGACTAATCCCCATCCCCACCCAGACCACCCAGCCGCCGCCGCCAGCCTCACATGCACGCACACGCACGCAGCGTGTCGGCCCGAACCACCCCTGCGATACACGGCAACACGCCTGCACACAGGGTTGGCCTCTCGCCGTCACACCTCTCGCCCCGCGCGTGATCCTAGCCCGAGTCCACACCCGCCCGCAGTGCTCGCACTCTCTCGACCGAAGCCGGCCCCACCCCGCTAGCGACAACGTCGCGCGATCCCTGCTCCCGCACCCCGTGTCCATCCCGTGTCCCTAGCCCCACCAACCACGCCCCTCTCAGCCTTGATCGATCCCTCGATCGCATCACCACCAACCCCTTTCCCCGTCGTTTTTCATCCCGAGCAACGACGCTGGAGACCCGGTCTCCCTCCGTTCCCATGGCGCCGGTGCCAGGCTCCTCCCTTCTCCTTCAATCGTCGCCACCGCCATCGTCCACGGCCAAGCTCCAGGTCGCTGGCCGTTCCCCTGCAGCATGAGCCACCGTCACGTCCTCAGCGTCCCCCCATCGCCTCCATCGCATGCAGCGCTCGAGCACTTTCGGCCATCGCTCGCCTTCTCCGTCCTGGCCCTTCCTTGCCGCCCGAAGATCCTTCCTCTCCGCTGCAAATTGACGGCCGAGCCCCACCGCATCGCCCTGAGCTCCTCCCTGGTACCCATGCGCCCAGGCGAGTTAGCCCCTTCTCTACCGCCGGCCAGCAAGCACCGCTCGCGTCGCCCTCTGCCTCTCTGAGCACCGCCACCAGCCGCCTCTCCCTGCACAGACGCACCCACGCCTCTCCGCCTCAAGCCCGGCACGCCGTGGCCTCTGTGGGTCCTGTCCATCGGGCCATCGCCGTCGCAAGCCTCCTCTGCTACGGCATCAACGTGAGCAGGGACGTCCCCTGGAGCCCACTCTCGACCCGACCGCACAGCTCTCCTCCTCGCTCCCGCGTGCCCCCGCATCATCGGCCGCTTCCATGTCCCTGCAGCAAGCTCCCCTACCAAGCTTCCGTCACCACAACCTCCTTGCCTTCTCTTGTCTGACCTTGCTTGCTGTCCGCGCGAGCAAGTATGTGTGGGCGCCTGTGTTTTTGTGAGATGGAGCAACACAGTTCTCTGATGGCCAGTTGAAGTTAGCTCCATTATCAGTACCAGTGCAACATCGCGGTTCTCCTTGTCACCTCGCGGTCCGCAGCGTCAGATCGTGTCGCAAGTATGATCATCGCCAGGAACTTCTGAAGAGGAACAAACACCAAGTTCAACACCGACAAGACCTCCGTCATGAGTCCCCTTCACGGAAACCTGAAGACCGAACCCTAGGCACACCAAGCTCTCCTTCGCGGATCCGAAGACCGATCCCACGAGATCGAACCTGGACCCTTCGAGCCCCAAGATCTCCGAACCGAGATGTGTGACCCCTATCCGAGAACCCCCACCCCTTATTTTTATAAATATGACATTCATCTGTTGCATATTAAATTGTTCATGCATGCATACATATTTTGTGGGTGCGGGTTATTTCGTCGATTCACCTAATAATTAAATATGGAGTCTATATGCGGGCTATTCTAGTCTTATTCCGGACTCCATTTAAATTTGTGTGGCGAACCGATGCCATGTTTTGACTTGTTAATACAATATTTAAATTGCGGGTAGCTTAAACAACATTAACCCACTAATTAATTGTCGGGACACCGGTTCCACTTAATATTGCCTAGTTGCATCGCACCTTTTCCATGTCATGCATCATACACGCATCATGCCCGTTCTTCTGCCGTAGTATTAAATAGTGCATCTGGTGTTTCTTTTAGTGTTTGCTTCTTCACGGATTAGGCCATTGAGTGGATGCGAGTATCCACAAGTTCTTCGGATATGAACCTTCGATAGTGTTTCCTAGGCGAGCATTCTCCCCCTTTCTACCTATTTTGCATTTATAGTCTTTATTTTCTCTTGTTGATCTATTGTTATCCGTGTCGTGATGCTTTAGTGTTCCGTACCCGATATATTCCGTGCAACCTTTATATTGCCTTGGACACCTCCTATTACCTGTTGTTTGGCAGATAGATGGTCTTGCGAGTCGTAGTCGCTTGCTCGGGTGCGATCCCGTGTCATGAAGTACCACACAGTTGTTGGAATGTTGTCATATGCTTTACGGTGGAGAGGATCATGACTTTAAATACAACTATTAAATTGCTAGATATAACTAATGCAGAGGCATCGGTGGGCAATAGATGGTATTTGGTTTTTCCACGCTCACTTGTGTCCCGTAGGACCCCGAGTACTTGATACTTGTTCCTTGACTATCGCACTATCCGCATGTGGGACCATGAATCCCCTTAGCCAGAGCTTGATTCATTTCTTATTTCTTGGGGCCACAAACTAGTTTGGGGCTTTATTACTATCTTGTACTTATGCCATGCTTTACTGCTTTATTTACGATTGTGCGTGGAGCACCTGTACTATTTTGGATCATGCCACGTTTTCGTGGTATCGACAAGCCCAGTCAGACTTTTGGGTTCCCATTCGTTTACAGCCGTTGTCACAAACCCTGGGTCCTTTCCAGAGCCGGCCAACTTTGTTGCGGGTAGCTTAGTGGGGTGGCCTCCTGAAATCTTTTATGAATATTGTGATTGCTTTGTCGTGAAAGCCTCGTTGGGTTTTGATTTGGTTTTTCCGAGGTTGATCGTGCGTGTGTTGCTATTTGTGCACCCTTGCAGGGTAAATCTTTCTGAAAATCGTGTCCACGGTTATGGACGACTTGGAGCACAGTATCTCGATCATAGACAAGCATAACTAAAGTAGTGCTATAAATTTGACTTAATATGTGACTAGTAATCAGCTTCACTACAATGGAGTGGATAATAAAAGTGCCAACAACTGGTGGAACTGGGGTGTATCGTGTCATGTTATACCTGCCTAGTAAGTATTGAAACTCCAATGGAATGTGATAAAAGTGCCAACAACTTCTGGGTTTTGGGATTCCTCAGGACAATTGTATCTGACTAGTAAATGTTCCAACTACTACTTATGCTGGCAGGATGACTCATGCTATCTATATCTGATTAGTAAGTGCTGCAACTATAACGGAATGAGTAAAACTGTCAACCGTGTGAGTTCCTTGGTTTGACTTCCTCGTTTGGTCTCGAGGGGGAATGCCAGGATGGGTATGAGTGGTGTTACTATCAGGTTGGATCCGGATAGGTCTTTCTTATCTCTCTCTAATACCCGACAGTTTATCGAGTCTCTATAGGTTGTTTAGTGCATGATGCGCTGCCGCTTCAGTCCACCATACCTATGTAGGCGAGAGCCGCCGAATTCTAGCCTCTCCGTGTACTGGCCTCAGTACTGACGCTCCTCTTTTTCCTTTGCCCTTTGTTGGCACCCCTTTTGTTTTAGCAGGTTTGAGATCGACGTCGTTAGCAGGGTTACCCTTCTGGTTTGTCTTGGGCAGGGTTATGGACGCCATTGGTTATTCTTCAGGGCTCTTAGCCCCATTTGCATCTTGTCCGTAGTTGGATGCCCTATCATTTTCAAGGTGATTTGGATATTTGTATGGTATATCTGTATTCTTGACTCATGGAGTCGTTGTTGTATATATATGTTTTGTGGGTTCCATCATGGACTAATGTGTAATGGTATTACTTCGTTCTCCACCCGCACGCAAGTGCCTGGTGGGCGTCCTTGAATCGTTTCTATGCGGGTTTGGCGGGAAGCGCTAAAACTTGCATAGGGCCGATTCGAGGGTGTTACACCTTGCTAATACATGTAATGATGTACCAAGGCCCACTTTGTGATCTGCCAAAAACTTTCAAACACTAATTTTAAATGGCATTTGAAAATTGAATGTAGTTCATATGGGAAGATCCCACTTATTCAAAAACCACTCAAATGATTTTCATTTTCAAAACCCAAGCAACCACAGATGATCAACCTTATGACTAACACACCCACCAAAAATCTTTTAAAAATTCAAAACTAAATTTCTTTCGGCCATTTTCACAGACACTTGGCAGGCAGGATTCACACCTAGTATTTAGCTCACTGTTTTCTACAGGGTTTTGCCACCCATTTGACCTCAAATTACTCCCTCTGTCTCTGTTTGATCTAACCAAGCCATAATCACCCCATCCCCTAGTCCCTAGCAGCAGTGTCGCGCCACCTGAGCACCATGCTCGCCGGTCGAGCATGGATTGCTCGCAGCCGACCACCCCTCTCTCTCGCCATGTCTAGGAGCTAGACCAGACCACATCGCCACCCTCTGTCCCCTTCCCGAGCAAAGTCGAGCCATGGACCACTCGCCCAGCACCGCGCCCAGAGCGTCTGCACCATGCCGAGCACGTGCCAGAGCTCCGCGCCCGACAAGCGTGCACACGCCGCGCCTCGACCGTAGCCCGCGCTCACCGCTCAGCCACAAACCCAGGAACCACCTAGACATGCCCGTTCGCCGCCGTTTGACCCGCAGCCACCGCACGCCGTGTCGAATGCCGCCTCTGTCGCTCAGAGCGTGAGCACCGCCCGACTGTTCGCCACCACCCCTAGCAGCACCATTACACCGTAGAGCACCACCAAGAGACCGCGCATCGATCGCCGCTCGCAGCCATGCCGCTAGCAACCCATAGCCATGTCGCCACCATCGCCTGGCCACACCGTGTTGTCCAGTCGTCGAGCCTATATAAGGAGGCCACCCCCAGCCTTATTCTGCACACCACTCACCTCCCCTCTCGCCACTGATCAGTCCCCACTTCTTCCTGGAGCCGCTCGAGCTAGTAGTTGCCAGAATTCTGGAGGAGAAGAGCCCCGCTGATTGCGACCACCCCAGGAGCTGCCGGGACCACCCCTGACCTCGTCATCGTCCACCAGTTCATTTACCTGCCTCGCTGTCGTCGCTGGAGCCCTGGTACGCCCCCTGAGCACCCCCACCGAGCTGCTAGGGTTAGACCTCGCCGGCGACCTCTCCGTCGTCGATGACGAGCCCCATCCGTAGATCCTAGTTCTAATCTAACGGCCCACATCGCCCCGTACCGCTTCGCGTGTAAACAGCCACTGACTGGTGGACCCCCCTGTCAGCTGTGCCCCGCACCGTGGAGTGCCACTGGGCCAGCCCGTTTACCTTCTCGCGCGACCCATTTATTTCAAATTAGGATTTTTCTATTTTAGTTTGAACTTAGTTCTATCCCCTAGTTTGAAAATCAATTCAGAGAGATCTACAACTCCAAATGGAGTGATTTCAATTTTGTTAGAAGGCTACTGAAAAGATCTACCCAAGCCCGTTGGATTTAATTCAATTAGAGTTAGAGATTTCTCCTAGTAAAAATAACAAGACAAAAGCTTTTGCACATTCAAACATTTTTATAAAATCAACCATGATAGCTTTTGAGTTGATTCCAACTCTCAACAATCACATTTAACCATACCTATCTGAATATGTAATAATATTAGGGTTTACATGCAGTGACTTTGGACTAGTACCAAAATAATGCTATATAGGCATTTCTAGTCACTTTAAACCACTAAATAATGAACTTAAACCAAAGTAATTATGAACCAACCCTTAAATTACATTCCCATATGTTAGAATATGTGGTGATGACATGGGTCCACATGATCCCATATTTTAAGTGGTGAATATTAAATCTTAGTTAATTTTCAATGAGTAGAAATTACTTTTCTTAAATAAAAAGAATAAAACTTGTGATGCTTACGATGATAATAGATCATCAAATGTGTGCCTTAGAGTGCTAATTAGACTAGTTAAGTATTGTTTGGTGATTGTGTACTCCATATGTATTTATAGATGATAGTACCGACCAAGCTTTCGAGGAGGAGGAGTTCTATCAAGAGGAGGAAGAAAACTTCAACCACTGCACCAACCAAGGCAAGCTAACACTTGCAAGTATTATACTAGCAAGCAACCCTTAACAATGCAAGCTATTGTTAGCAAGCTAGAATTAAGCTAGAGGAAATAACCAAGATGCACTAGGCATGATTTGGTTATACCACTTTAACTATTACTTACCCCAAGTATTATTATCCAAGCTTTACTTCCTTTACTTTACCAAAGTCCCTTACTTGTTTTGAAGGTAGCATAAAGAGTATAAAACTTGACCTATTTAGATAACTTTAGATGTCCTTCTATGGCATGAGATTGGTCCCATCTTTCCACCTTAGTGAACACTCTTAACTTAGTAGTTTAGAGTTAGATAAAAACTTGAGTCACTTTAGATGGGAACACTTGGTGAAAATGAATTGAGAAAACCTTGGAATGATGAGTCATTCTATTGAGATGTTTTGGCATGTGTTGAGAAACACAAATGGTTTATGATGATGAAAATGTTGAGGCATGAGCCTTGACCCTTTTACAAAACTGATGGTTGGATTCGGATGCGATACCATTCCAAATTTACCGTACAACCACAATACCTGAATTGGGTAAGGCTTAGCCGGAAGTTTATATGCATTAGTATTAGTTCCCTCGCGGGAGAGGTATAAGCTGAGGCTACCTATGAATGTTGTCCACCTAGGCAGTGCCCAAGATGACAGATGGTCATGGTTGGGAGGCCATGCTCATAGGAGAGGTGCTTATACTAGGGTGTGTAAAGGAAAGGTTATGTTTGATTATCTGCATACTAAGTATGATTATTTAGGGTTATCCCTGACAGATGTATCGAATCTTGTGGTGAAAGTGTACCACCTCTGCAGAGTGTCAAACTATTCGAATAGCCGCATCCGCGGTTATGGACAGTTGGAGTGGCCATACTGTTTCGTTGTCAGATGTTTTCAAAATAACTTATGAAATGAATGATGAATCTTGACTTGACCATAACAGGGTTGTGACTATGACACTAGCTTCCCAACTTAAGTGATTCTAGAACTTTATTTTATCTTTCTTTGCTTCTAAACTTAGCTTAGGTTTCAAACTTAACTTTATAGTTAAACCTAGAGTTAGCACTTTACTTAGAACTATACTACTTGTTAGTGGTAGTTTGCGAGTACTTAAAGAGTACTCATGGCTTTTGTCCCTGGCTATTCTCATGGCTAGACTATGAAGGAGATTACCAAGATGATGGCCAGCAGGACGGCTATGATAACTAGGACTATCTTCCTTCCTCATCATTGCATGTGCCTCTCAAGATGGACCCCACCGCTACGCTTATCTTTTATTTCTTCTGCTTGTTGTATTAAGACTAGATCATGAGATCCTTATTTGTGTAAGACCTTATGTATGGTTTGTAATGGATGGTGTACTGTGATATCCAATCTGTTATGTCTCGCAAAAATGGTAATCCTGGGATTGCGATGAATGACATAACAGGCATCTGGGATTAAAAATCTGGGTGTTGACAGATTGGTATTATCTTGGCTTGATCCTTATTTTTGTGCTGCCAAGTGTTTATTTAATAGTGAAACTTGCCCCTCTCAGGCCAATGATGCACCAGTCTAAGGCAACTCTGATAAGAACATTTACTAAGATTTGGTGAAACTTGCCCCTTCAAAATCAAACTCGATGATGAGACAAACAGTGCATTACACTATAAATCCGAGAGCACCAAACACTAAACCTTTTTGTTTTATCTTTAGTTGTTTGTTTTGCATATATCAAAGATATATACGGGGAGATCAAGAATGAAATCTTCAAGACATGAAGATTTAGTTTAGGACTTCTTTTATTATTTTTGTAATTCTTTTTACTTTGAATAACATAATTGACAATGTACTATTGTATAATGTTAATAAAGTTAAATTTTCTTTCTTTTTGTAATTTGAATCTTGTAATATTTATATCTTGTTTATAAATATGAATTCAATTCTTATTTATTGTTGTATTCATATTCCATTTGTATTTCAATTTCAATTGAATTATATCTTATTAATAAGTGTGAATCAATTATAAAGTATATTTTGTTTATTCATAATTGTATTCTAATTATGAAACGCTATAATTATCCATAACACAATTTTATTTTGTTTCAAATCCAATAACTTATTAAATACTTCATATTTCAATTTGTGAAATCCATCGCACTTATCCTGATGTTTCCACCAGAACAAGAGAGATCTCGATCCCTCTATCTCCTTTTGGTTTTGCGTGAAAATTCCCCAGAGTTTCTTATGCATGAATGCAATGGACACACATGTGTCCTCTCTGTTTCTAGGTGCTAATCCTTGGATGTTATAGTTACCTAGTCACATGCTTGCAAGCTCATTGATGTAATCTCACCATGTGGGCCCAGAGTATCTATCCGCACTCGGATAGGAAAATCCCGATCTTGATACATACGCCTCAATTATTCTCTGGAATACCCAATACACACCTTTATGGTCACCAAGTTATGGCCACGATATTTGATGTGATCAAAGCAGCCGCATGAGATAGTGATTAAATATGATCTCACGGTCAAAGGACTAAGTCACTACGCTCTGCTAGATATTGCAACGTTGAACATTCTGATTGGATCACATTGCAATTCTACGATCGGGTGTGTCCATCACTTCATGAAGTGACCTCGTTGTCAGTTGACATTAATAAGTCCATGGTCGAGAAACCTTGATCATTAGCTGCCCAACGAACTAGTACTAGAGGATACTAGGGACCTGGTTGTTTATATACCACACATATATTAATGTTTCAACTTAACACGGTTATAGCATGATACTAAACTATTAGGTACATTAGAGATATATCAATAAAACAACTTTATTATTGGCCTCTAGGGCATATCTCCCTCGGTCTCCCACTTTCACTAGAGTACAATTACACTAGTTTACATCAGGCAATAATCTAACACCAATACCATCTCAGTGTCGATTATGCTTTGCTTGCCCTTAGCTATGTAATATCTTATTACATGGTAATGATGGAGTATTTCTTGGCTGTGGAGTGGAACCTCTGGTTCTTCGCATTCGCAATGGCCCCATGTTGTCACAGTATATAGACACAAGGTCTTGAGTTCTTGGGAACACTGCAAGTTCAGTAATGAACTTACTCATCCAAACGGATTCATTTTCCGCTTCACCAGCAACCATGTACTCCGACTCCATTTTAGATTGAGCCACCGACCTTTGCTTTTCACTCATCCAGCTGACTGCGCCACCATTTACCATGAACATGTAACCTGTTTGAGACTTTGTGTCATCTGGATTAGTGTAGAAGCTTGTATCCATGTAACCTATTGCGACAAGTTCTTCTTCACGTCCTCCATAGAGCAAAAGCATATCCTTAGTTCTTTTGAGATACTTGAGGATATTATTAACCGCATTCTGATGAACCGACCTAGGTTTGCTTTGGAAACGGCTCATCTAGCTAAGAGCCAATGATACATCTAGTCCCGTGCTTAACATAGAATAAATGATAGAGCCAATGGCCATAATGAATGCCTCTCATTTCTTCCTTATCATGATCTGTTTCTGGGCATTGAGTCATACTCAACTTATTACCTTTTATGATTGGCAATGAACCTTTCTTTGCCTAATCCATTCTGAAACAATTTAGAATCTTCTCTAGGTAAGTGCTTTGACCAAGTGCCAGTAGACTCTTTGATCTATCTCTATAGATCTTAATGCCTAATATGTACGTAGCTTCACCCATGTCCTTCATAGAGAATTTACTATTTTAATAATCTTTCATGCTATTTAGAAGATTAACGTCATTCCCTATTAATAATATTCCATCCACATATAATACCTGGAACACCAATGAACTCTCATTCACTTTTGTATATATGCAGGCCTCTTCTGTGTTTTGGACAAATCCAAAAACTTTGATAACTTCATCAAATCGAAGATTCCAGCTGCGAGATGCTTTCTTCAGTCCATAAATGGACCTCCAAAGCTTGCATACTTTACCAGCATCCCCTGGATTAACAAACCCCTCTAGTTGCATCATATACAACTTAACAAACCCCTCTAGTTTCCATTCAAGAAGGTTGTTTTCACAGTGATCTGCCATATTTTTAGTCGGAATGTGCAGCGACTACTAGTACAATCCCAATAGACTTCAGCTTCACTACGGGAGAGAATGTATCTTCATAGTCAATTCCTTGAATTTGTTCGAAATCTTTTGCGACAAGTCGAGATTTGTAGATAGTGGCATTTCCGTCAGCGTCCGTATTTTTCTTGAAAACCCATTTATTGTCCACGGCCTTTTGGCCTTCGGTAATATCTACCAAGGTCCATACCTAGTTTTCATACATGGATTTAACTTCATATTCCATGGCTTCTTGTAATTTTTCGGGTTCAGGGCCCTCCATTGCTGATGTGTAGGTTGCAGGTTCATGATGTTCAACCGACATGACCATGTTCACAAGATAACTATACCAATTAGGAGTGCCATGTTTTCTTGTTGACCTGCGGGGTTTGATAGCTCTATCTTCACGAGGTTCATGATCATGATCATTTTCTCCCACTATAATTAATGAGGGTGGCTCCAAAACAGCTTCTGTTGCGACACTCGATATTTGAAGATTAGGATCCATGATCTCATCGAGTTCTATCTTCCTTCCACTTACACCTTTCACAAGGAACACTTTCTTGGGGAAGGTATTGTTCTTTGCGACAAACATTTTGCCCTCACCTTGGTTGTAGAAGGTATATCCAATAGTCTCCTTTGGATATCCTATGAAGATGCATTTTTTCCACTTTCGGTTCGAGTTTATTAGACTATAGTTTCTTAACATAAGCCTCACATCCCCAAACCTTTAGAAAAGACAATTTTGGCTTCGTTCCATGTCAAGACCTATATGGTGTTATCTTCACGACTTTGTATGGTGTTCTATATAAAATGAATGCAGCTGTCTCAAGAGCACTGTAACACCCCAATTTTAGTTAATCCTAACTAGGGTTTTGTTTGTGCATTCATGAGCATCATTATTGTTTTAAGACAAAAATTCAAACAAGAATTTTTGCAAAACCCTAAACCCTAATCTCTCTCTCTCTTTGAAAACAATTCAAATGATTTTCATATTTTGAAAAGTATCAAAATGTATATGGAGCACAAATGGACTAAAGGGGCCCCACACTATTTCATATATTTGCAAACCTTCTGGTATTTTTGAAATGGTTCAAAACCGATTTGAAAATGGTTTACAAATGGGAAAAGAGAAAATAGAAAAAGGAAAAATGTTTTGCAAATAAAAACTTTAGCAGACCCGTAGTAGCCTGGCCCAACTCTCCTTCCCCTCTCCCTACCGCCCACCTGTGTATCAGCAAACTTCGCCGCAGCCCAACAGTCAGCCATAGTGGCTAGGTCTAGTAGCTGTGTAAAATGTTTTAAAGCTATGCGCTGATGTCATAATGGCGCAATAAAAGTTTTATAAAAGGTTTAATAATTTCAAAAAATGGTTTAAATTTTATAAATTCAATAACTAATTATTTATAAGTCAGAAAAAATATGTACAATATATCAAAATGTTTAGAAAAATGAGATATACATAATAGCATCAAAATCATGCATTATTTAACAACTTTAATTACAAGTTTAATTAGATAACAAAGTGAACCCCGACAGGTGATTCTGAGGTCTCTCCTGTATGAGGGTTTGCACCCCTCGGACCCCGCTTAAATTGCCAAGCATTCCCTAGGGTTTCATTTAAGATCTATTTAACTTGGCATATCATAATCCTTGCTTGAGCATTGCATCGATGCCATGTGTTAATTGTTCCCCCTTTCTTTTTGGTGTTTGCTTCTTCCTGGTAGAATACGATATCGAGATCAAGATCGAAGACTGAGATCAACACCAGCTAAGTCCGAAGAACAATACTTGATCAATCGTAATCAAGTAAAGTACAAGGCTTCCGAAGGTCTATATCTGGGTACCAACAGGCAAAGGCAAGCATAGCCCCACCATTATACAATCCTATGGTTTTGAAAGTATTTCATTCTTGCCATGATGCATACGATTATAACGTGGTCTTCTATCAATAGATAGAGTATCCTATCTATTGCATTACTCCCTTTGAGCTTATATTACCTAATCCACTACTCCTAGCATAACTAGGTTTGGCTTGTGTGCACTGCTAGAGCTTATACCTGTGTCTTTCTTAGCCATGCTTAGCTGTCAGTGCTGGTTCATCCAGATGATGTACCAAATGCAGAGAATCTAATATGATAGGAGAACAAGGTATACTGATGAGGTAAGATCAGTGGTAAAGGTTAAAGATGTTAAGGCTTGTATGGGAGGCCATAGTGGGATGTGGTTTTTGTAGTCCCATACTTGCCACTACTAGGACCCGAGTTCTTGCCTCTTGACCCAAGATGAGCGTATAGCCACACGGGGCTTGGCAACCCCTCTGCTGATTAACTTGCCTAGTAGATTCCATGAGTCACATAGTTCAGCCGTTCCATTCAACATATTCATAGAAAACATTTTGAAAGATTTGGCGGGTGAAGGTGCATCATAACAGGTAGGTAAGCGTGGTCGGGGTTGCTTGGGGGTAGACAGTGCCCCTAATAAGCCATCCTCGCCCACATCTCTAGGGGTCGTCTTCGGGATTCAACCCGTTACAGCGGAACCATCCTTAGGGCGTGAGTCATGGTCTCGGCGAACGCAATGTAAAGGTCGTGGCCAACCACCCTTTGCCGGCCTTCCAAGAAAGAGGGTTAATCATGTGGCATTAAGAGTCGAATGGTATGTGTGGGTAAAGTTGTACACCCCTACAGGGTATTAATCTTTTCGAAAAGCCATGTCCATGGTTATGGACGACTTGGGAACGGACGTGAAGATCATAGAGAACATTAACCTAATCGTAGAACTTGGCAGTTCAACGTGTGCTTAAGGATGCTTCCTCATGGGTACGAGGGGGTGATCCTAGTTGTGAGATGAGGATTACTTTGGTGGATATCAAAAGGTGATGATCAATTCTTCAGATATGTCGCTCTCTTATCCCCTTTTAAAATATTCTGATTATACGAGATTCTTCTCCCTCTCATTTTATAAACAAAGATGGCTTTACGCAAAATAACCGCACCACCCGTAAGTCTTATGGAGTACACCATGTACTCACCCTTGCTTTGTTGATACTTTTGTAGTAGAATAAGTGTTCCCCTGGAGACAAGTTTGGTACGACATCCACACCGATGAGTAGCTTGGGGTTCCCGGTCGACAGCCTAGAATCTATGGGCTGGGACGTCATCATTATGCTTCAAGCCTCTTAGGCCATTTGTTAAGTTGGCGATGCTCAATAGCATAATTTTCCTTCTGTTGTTTGGTGTTTGTGGCCAGTGACCTCTGCTTGTAATATTTTGGTTCTTTGCTCAGTTATGAGGTTTTGTAATGATTTTTGTGTCGCAGGGTTACTATTGTGTTACTAATTTCTCACTGAATATCCTCGAGCTCTAGGTTAAGCTTATGTCAGGCTAAGGTATGGGATTTGTTTAACCCTGATCCCGGGGTGTTATGGTTTTTGGTATCAGAGCAGTACCGACCGTAGGAAAACCTTGCTATTGGTCGATGTTGAGTCTAGTGTTTGTGAAAACTATTTCAAAGATGAAAAGTATTTGCGAAAACTCTAGTATGCTTATTTTTCTCCTTATCCAGTTTTGCTCTAACTCTGCGTCATCTTATCTTGTGCTGGTTTGGAAAAGTTTTGATATCTCTTCTAGTATTTCAAAGCTTAGGTGCCTATTGGGCATGTCGTTTCTCAGCCAATTGACCTAGTGTATAGTTCTTTACAGTTGTGTGTTGTGTGTTCCTTGTTGCCCTTTGCTCTGCTTCATCTGAGAGATTCCTTTCATCATGATGTCTCTACCTTATGGGCCCACAATATTATATTGTATGGCTCTATAGTGTTTTGTTCTAGGCTTCGAGGTTTCCTTTTGCCTCGTGTGCCTCCTTTTTATTTGTTTAGGTACTTTAGAAGTTCTATATTCTCTTGGAAGCAACCTCGTGATTACTATCTTGTAGTGTATGCTATGCTACTCAAGAAGTAGTTACTTCTCTCTCGGGATTTAACCCTCGGACTTGAACTGAAGATCCCGGATTGTGCTGGATTCTAGTGTTATGAATCTTGTACATGAAGCTGATCTTTTAACCCAAGATCCATTTTGTTGTCCCCTATTGTTAATGCTCAATCATTACCTCAGGATGGCCGGTACTATAATTCTAGCCTTCTAGCTTGTGGTCTTTGTCGCGGTTGAATCTCAACAATTAAGGACTTCCCCTACCACTAGTTATGGCAAATGTTATTTAATGGAACCAAATAGATAATGACAAGAGTACTCCTCAAGAGTCTTGCTTCTATATTTGTGATTCTGCCACACCCTCCCTCTTATGCATTGGTTTTCATAAGATTGTTAATCTATGCATCCACATCTCAGGATTCTATCCTGAGCATCTTCCTTCCCCTTGTTGTTTTCCAACCTCTATCTACCAGTTGGTAGTCAAGTAGTAATGTGCATCGGTGCCTTTCGATGCAAGATACTCTTGTGGTCCTTCAAGACAAACCATTTCGGGATGTCAAGAGAAACAAACTCTAGAACCTCATCATTTCTGGGACCAGGTAAAAGTGTTGTAATCCACAGATCAAGATGCATTGATTAGTTTCTGTATGTTCTACCTGAAAGTATCACACTCTTCTATACTAAGAGGTTGTGCTGAGTTTCATGACCCTCTTAATGAAGTGACGGTCTTTCATATTATTACACACCCTTTCCCTCGAGCTTCCTGGCTCGTGAATGATGTGTGTGCGTAATGATGTGGTCATCTTAGATTCTTTGCAATATCTATTGCTTTGAACTCTAAGGACATTTTAGTCAATCTTAGTGTGATTGGTTAACCTAATCACTAAGCAAAGGATGAATGTGCTACCAATTCTGCTATCCCGGTACATCTCTTTAGTCAAAGAGTTAGGCTTGTCCCGAAGCTCTAAGACTATGTCCTCTTGCCTTACCAAGCAAGTTTCCTCCTAAACTAAGTGACATATCAGTGGTTCATGATATTCTAGACGTCTTCTAGAAGTATATCCATGTTTCCACATGACCGTGTTGTCAAGTTCTAGAGCAAGCAAGTTCTCTGAACTGTTTCTTTCTCCAAGGATCCGTACTGGATACCCTTGAACTAGTTGGCTGAGCTTAAACAACAAGTTGGAGAGTTGTAAGGCAAAATTTCTATCCGACCTAGTTCATCTTATAGGGACGTCTAGTTCTGTTCGTGCTGAAGAAATATAGTATTTCCTCTATGGATATGTTACCTTCCCCTGTCTTTGATTTGATTTGAGCTATCGTCAAATCAAACTCAGTTCCAAAGACTATCTCGATGATGTTTCCACTTGTGATGTTTCACTTGAGTACATCTTCATGTTATTTGGTCTGACCAATACTTTGCCTTGTTCATACAACATATGAGTCCATCTTCCTGGAGTATCTCGATGAGTTTGTTGTTGAGATCATCGACAATATCCTTATCGTCTCCATCCTAGAAAAGATTCATATGGAATATTTGGCATTAATGTTGGAAAACTTTTTAAGAATCATCCTCGGGTCATCTTGGAGAATGTGTTCTAGATGTTAGAAGTGATCTTCTTCGATTCATGTGCAATTGTTGAAAGATATCGCTGTGGATTCGAGTAGAGTTATCCTTTTTTCCTTAAGGACACATTTATATTTGCAAATACTTGATGTATGAGCAGTTGTCCTTTGACAAGTTGTTAATACATGAGTCTAGCAATAAATCTTAGTCTATTGGAGCTTGACACTGTAGTCAATATCTTGAGGATCTGGTGACTTTATCTTTGTGGTAGTTGCAAACTTCCTATTCGGACATGCTGAGTCTAAAGTATCATTTCATCTAACCAAATCTGAATCTCAAGCAGATATGATGGTTGGTGTTCTTCAAGGTATTGACATAGGTCTCTTTGTAAAACCGGCAAGATTGATGTAATGGTTGACACAACTAGTCGGAATACCTATTGCCATATTCTCTTGATTCATCAAATAACAACCACTCTTCATGAGGCTTCTTATATGATTTATTATAGGAGTTGTGCTTATGGTTTCCTTTATATCCGAAGTCCGACCTTTACTTGATGAATGGTAATTAGAACATCAAGGAGAACATTTAAAGTAGAGTTGCTAAATGTCTCTCGGTCGATCCTCCAGACCCTTTTACATTGGCAAGCGTCTTGTTGCGCCAAGTAATTGAATTTTGAGAATGAAGTTTCTTTTTCCTCATGTCAGCAGGAATCTTCTTACCTAATCATCTGGTGGTGTAAAGTGATATCATGATCTTTGGCAAAGATTTTGATAATCCTGGATGAATACAGAGTTTCCTTCGTTTCTCGATCATGTTCAAGAGTGATGATGATTTTGGTAATCAAAAATTCCTCTTGTTACATGTTCCCTGTGACTCTTGTGAGTCCTCGCCGCAAAACAACTTTTATGTCTCCACCTTTTGTTGGACGAATAATGCTCCTTATGTATCAAAAGTAGTTTAAACAGCTTGGTTATCCGTGTCTCTGTATCCATGAAATCTCTACTTAAACCATTTAGTAGAGGCTCATATCTCGAAGTTTGTGGTCGTGTTCTTTCTATTGTGAGCCCTCCTTTTCAGAAGCTTAAACTCTTCTGAAGCTCCATGGTCTCAATCCTTATGAAGACCAGCTATCTGACAGTTTGAAACTATCTCCTTTTGTTTCCTCTGTTACCTTGATGTGTTTCATGTCGTCATCTTAGAGTCGTTTCTGAACACTCCTTTCATGAGTTGACCATGAGATACTCTGTGTGACGTTAGTGTGTTTCCCTATTATCCTTAGAAGTAAACCCTGTTTCTCTTCCTTCTTCCTACTTGCAAAATCTCGGGTCGAGATTCTCGTAAGGAGGATAGAGCTGTAACACCCCAGTTTTAGTTAATCCTAATTAGGGTTTTGTTTGTGCATCCATGAGCATCATTATTTTGTTAAGACAAAAATTCAAACAAGAATAAATGCTAAACCCTAAACCCTAATCTTTCTCTCTCTTTGGAAACAATTCAAATGGTTTTCATATTTTGAAAATTATCAAAATGTATATGGAGCCAAGATGGATTAAAGGGGCCCCACACTATTTCATATATTTGCAAACCTTCAGGTATTTTTAAAATGGTTCAAACCTGATTTTAAAATGGTTTACAAATGGGAAAAGAGAAAATACAAAACGGAAAAATGATTTGCAAATAAAAACTTTAGCAGACCCGCAGTAGGCCGGCCCATCTCTCCTTCCCCTCTCCCTGCCACCCACCTACGTAGCAGCAAACTTCGTCGTAGCCCAGCAGTCAACCACAGTCGCTAGGTCCAGTAGCTGTGTAAAATGTTTTAAAGCTATGCGTTGATGTCATAATGACGCAATAAAATTGTAATAAAAGGTTTAATAATTTCAGAAAATGGTTTAGATCTTATAAATTCAATAACTAATTATTTTTAAGTTAGAAAATATGTATAATATATCAAAATGTTCAAAAAAAATGAGATCTACACAATAGAATCAAAATCATGCATTGTTCAACAACTTTAATTACAAGTTTGATTAGAGAACAAATTGAACCCCGCGGGTGATTCCGAGGTCTCTCCTATATTAGGGTTTGCACCACTCGGACGTCACTTAAATTGCCAAGCATGCCCTATGGTTTCATTTAAGATATATTTAACTTGCCATATCATCATCGTTTCTTGATAATTGCATCGATGACGTGTGTTGATTGTTTCCCCTTTCTTTCCGGTGTTTGCTTCTTCCCGGTAGAATACGATATCGAGATCGAAGACCAAGACCAACACCATCAAAGTCCAAAGAACAATACTTGATCAACCGTAATCAAGTCAAGTACAAGGCTTCCAAAGGTCTATATCTGGGTATCAACATGCAAAGGAAAGCATAGCCCCACCATTATACAATCATATGGTTTCGAAATTATTTCATCTTCCCATGATGCATTTGATTCTACTGTGGTCTTCTATCAATAGATAGAGTATCCTATCTATTAAATTACTCCCTTTGAGCTTATATTACCTCATCCACTGTTCCTAGCATAACTAGGTTTGGCTCTGCTAGAGCTTATACCTATGTCTTGCTTAGCCATGCTTAGCTGTCAGTGCTGGTTCATCCAGATGATGTACCAAATGCAGAGAATCTAGTATGACAGATAACGAGGTATACTGATGAGGTAAGATTAGTGGTAAATATTAAACATGCTAAGGCTTGTATGGGAGGCCATGGTGGGATGTGGTTTTTGTAGTCCCATGCTCGCCACTACTAGGACCCGAGTTCTTTCCTATTGAACCAAGACGAGCGTAGAGCCACACGGGGCTTGGGAACCCCTCTGATGATTAATTTTCCTAGTAGATTCCATGAGTCCCATAGATCGAGCGTTCCATTTGACATATGCATAGAAAACGTTTTGATAGATTTGGCGGGTGAAGGTGCATCATAACAGGTAGGTAAGCATGGTCGGGGTTGCTTGGGGTAGACAGCGCCCCTAATAAGCCATCCTTGCCCACATCTCTAGGGGCCGGCTTCTAGATTTGACCCATTACGGAACCATCCTTAGGGCGTAACTCATGGTCTTGACAAATGCAAGGTAAAGGTTGTGGCTAACCACCCTATGCCGGCCTTCCAAGGAAGAGGGCTAATCATGTGGCATTAAGAGTCGGTTGGTATGTGTGGGTAAAGTTGTACACCCCTGCAGGGTATTAATCTTTATGAAAAGCCGTGTCCACGGTTATGGACGACTTGGGAATGGACGTGAAGATCATAGAGAACATTAACCTAATCATAAAACTTGGCAGTTCAACGTGTGTTAAGGATGCTTACTCATGGGTACGAGGCGGTGATTCTAGTTGTTGGATGAGGATTACTTTGGTGGATATCAAAATATGATGATCAATTCTTCAGAGATGTCACTCTCTTATCCCCTTTTAAAATATTCTGATTCGACAAGCTTCTGCTCCCTCTTGTTTTATAAACAAAGATGGTTTTCCGCAAAATAACCCCACCAGCCATAAGTCTTGCGGTGTACACCTTGTACTCACCCTTTCTTTGTTGATACTTTTGTAGCAGAATAAGTGTTCCACTGGAGACAAGTTTGTACGACATCGACGAGTAGCTTGGGGTTCCCGGCCAGCAGCCTGGAATCTATGGGCTGGGACGTCATCGTTGTGCTTTAGGCCTCTTAGGCCATTTGTTAAGTTTGCTATACTTAATAGCATAATTTTTCTTCCGTTGTTTGATGTTTGTGGTCAGTGACCTCTACTTGTAATATTTTGGTTCTTTGCTCAGTTATGAGCTTGTTGTAATAATTTTTGTGTCACAGGGTTACTGTTGTGTTACTGATTTCTCACTGAATATCATCGAGATCTAGGTTAACCTTATGCCAGGCTAAGGTCTGGGATTTTTTTAACCCTAATCCCGGGTGTGTTACAAGCATATCCCTAGAATGATACAGATAAGTCGGTGAGAGACATCATGGACCGCACTCTGTCCAACAGAGTGCGATTACGTCGCTCGGACACACCATTACGATGTGGTTTTCTAGCCGTAATAAGTTGTGGTATAATCCCACAAGCCTTCATATGTTTGCCAAACTCATAACTCAAACAATTGCACCCTCGATTAGTACGAAGGTGCTTGATTTTATTTTCAAGCTAATTCTCAACTTCACTATAAAATTCTTTAAACTTTTCAAAGGTTTCAGACTTGTGCTTCATCGATTAGATATACATGTATCTACTAAAGTCGTTAGTGAAGGTGACAAAGTAATGATAACCATTGCACGTGGAGATGCTCATTGGTCTGCATACATCTGAATGTATGACTCCCAATAGGTCTGTAGCCTATGTCATCATAGCATTGAACAACATCTTGGTTATTTTGCCCATGAGAGATTCAAAATCTAACAATTCCAAAAGTACATCAAAATGGAGTTTCTTCATGTGTTTCACACTGATATAACCAATACGACAATGCCACATATACATGGAACTATCATCACCATGCTTACATCACTTGCCATCAATGCTATGTATGTGTGTGTCATCACAATCAAGATTTAATAAGAATAAACATTTACTCTGTCGCACATGAGCATAGAACACATTATTCATATAAACAGAACAAGAACTTATCTCTAATTTAAATGAATAATGGTCTTGAAACAAGTAAGACCCACTGACAATATTCATGCTCAAGGCCGGTACATAATAGCACTTATTAAAAATTAAAGCTAGTCCTGAAGGGAGGCACGAAGGGAGAGTGCCGATAGCCAGGACTTCAACTTTGTTGTTGTTGCCGATACACATTGTCACACCGTCCTTCACCAGATGCCGCTTATTCTGCAACTCCTGCTGAGAGTTACATATGTGAGCAATAGAATAAGTATCAAATACCTAAGTGTTGCTCTTGGCACTAGTGAGGAAAACATCAATAACGTGTATATCATAAATACCTTTCTCTTTGGCAACAATCTTGCCATCCTTCTTATCATCCAGGTACTTGGAGCATTTGTGTTTCTAGTGGCCCTCACCCTTGCAGTACAAGCATGTGACACCGAGATTGGCTTTAGCGCCCTTGAGGTGGAGGCAACATGCTTGCCATCCTTTTTGAGTTTTACCCTCTTGCCCTTACCCTTCTTGGAGGTCTTCTTGAAGTCAATAGTTTTGTTGACCATCAAGATTGTGTGCTCCTTCCTGATTTCCACCTCAGCGTGCTTGATCATGGCGAACAACTCAGACAGGGTTTTGTTCGTCCCATGATACTGTAGTTCAGCACAGAACTCTTGTACCTAGGGGCATAGACTACATCACCTTATCAATCACCAGCTCGTCATTGATTTGACAATAAAGACCGTTCATGCATTTAACATAGCCAAACATTTTCACCACATGATCTCTCAAGTTGTTGTGCTCTTCCATCTTAGCTGAGAAGAAGAGATTTGAAACCTCATACCTCTCAGACCGGGCATGGGGCTCAAAGATGGCCTTGAGGATCAGTGATGATCTCAAAGGCACTCTTATTCTCAAAGCTCTTCTACAGGTCCGCCTCCATGGCATAAAGCATGACACTCTAGACACAGGCGTTATCATCGGCCCTCTACCGATAAACATTTTTATCAGCTTGAGAGGAATTTGCAATGGGTTGGTGATACCTTCGATCTGGATTCACAAATGTAGTATAATAGTCTTTTTTTCCCTAGAAGACCTAGGTTTAATCAAACCTTGGGAAACAATGCTAAAAGGAAATAAAAAGGACATGTCTACAAGACTTTGTTTCTTTGTTTTACCTTCATTTACCAGACCAATCTAGTTTACTTTATCATGGGTTGAATTAATAGATGTAGATAGGCCAGGGTTGAAGATCCACCTGCAACTTCACATCATATGGGATAAAAGATAATAATAATCATAGTCATGTGTAATATTTTAATAGAGATATCTCTTGTGGGCACACAACCTAACATACTAGAGTCCCTGAGAGGCAACATGCATAGCAATAGTCTTTTTATCCAACCGAGTGCACCACAAAGTACCGGGCTACAAACGATTATTAAGTGTAAAACATAGATCAAAGCATTAAGTGGTGATATTGCTATGATCCCAAATGGGTTGCTAAGTGAAGATTATATAGCCCTTTCTGTCGCTGGGTTTCCTATGAGATCGCCGCTAGCCAAGTATCTCACCTCAAGCCTTTATCAATCTCAGGTGTCTTGGGTAACTACAAGTCCAAAGATCGAGACCAAAGATAAATAAACAAAAGATACAAATCTCTATTTCAAACCATACACAATGCTCCCATAGATTAGATGCACATAATCGCTGCGAGGTTTCTCCCCGACCCATAGCCCGTGAGCACTACTCACTCATAACAATAAGATCAAGGAAAGAAAACATTGTGCAAATTACTTAGATTGAAATCAAATATTCTTACAAGGGTCACCGAATCACAAGATCTCAAGTACAAAGTAATGGCTATGGCTAATGGAGGGGATGGAAGATGGAAGGGATAAACAATGGTGTCGATCTCCTTTGGTAGTGTTGTGATGTAATATGAGAATGGCGGCCTTCTACGCGGTGGCTGAGGCCTCAAAATATATAGGCGTCTTCATGAAATTTGTAGGGTTTGACGAGACGAAGCAGCTGCCACATGTACGGGCGGATGGTACGGGCGAACCCTGCCAGTACCAATGGTCGTTACGGCTGTAGACGCATGGTATTTGCTCCAGAATTACTTGGTCATGTGGACTTCCTCAAACCTTCATTATGACTCCATGTTTCGCATTAAAAAGCGCGATTTCCTACACACAACACAAATCAAAGTAATGGTTTGCATATATTTGCAATTATTAGTCATTAGTGGCAAGGATGGAGAGTTTCTTGTCAGTTGCTTGACTAAAAACAATGTTTAAACGCAGTGGAATATGGCTATTTTTGGAGCCATCAACCTCCCCAAGTCTCAAACCTTGATCTCCATCGAGCAAGAATAAACAAAAGAACTATAAGCAATTCCGTGTTTAAACTTGTAACAACGAGAATAAGAATTCACTCACGGTTGGCAGTCATATGCGTCCAGCACTTCATCCAAAGGATTATGAAAGTTAGAGAGATGACAAGAATACTATACAAGCTTTGGTAAGTCAAGATAGTCAAAGTATAGTTTAATATAAGTATAAATAACTAGAAGTTTAACAATCAATCCCATTCTTCTAGTTAACTCTCAGCCTGCCAAGGAACACTAGGATGTTTTAATAGCATAATTGAGTAAGAGAGTTCATGTCCTAAGTAGCATAGCAATGAAGTGTCTTGTTCACGCCCACATTAGTAAATCAAGGCTATCAAAACATTTCTAATCCAATCGTTGTCTTTCAAGAAAATTCATCAAGTAGTAATGAGACCATGCCAAGGACTTGTTATGTGGATATTCATATATATATATTCTTCCTTCTTCAAGGATCATTGAGTGTTTCTTTTACAAGTGCTTGCATAACCTTTGATAGTACCAATACTTTTTCCCATATATTGACACATATGCCACGCATGTCGTCAACTCATAGCCGAAATCTGGGGTTATAGCATAGATCATTCATAGGCTAACAGAGTTGTTGGCATCCAAAGGTGTGCATGAGAAACATATAACTTTTTAACTAGTACCACGGTTTGATCCATAAGGTTAGCTTTGGAATGCATCACAATTACTGCTAGACTTCATTTCAATCAAACAACTCCTTTGAAGAGTGTCGTCAAGTTTATCAAAACATCTATGAGATTAAGTATCTCCAAGGGTAAACTCTCAAGACAATCATTCATCAAACAAGTCATAAATTTCAGACTTTTTGTTGTTGTACTTTTTTGGCAATATTATTTCCAAGGCAAGACTCGGTTAGCTAAAATAACTAGAGAAAAAGCTTCCACAAGTAATCATACATACCAATAAAAACATTTACTCTAACTATTTTGAATTACTCCCACTAGCATGACATCTTAGCAAATCAACCAACTAAAATAAACAACTCAAACTTAAAAAGTGGGAGACATAGGACATAGCTCTCATGAGTGACTTCATAATCTTCTTCCTTATAGGGATATGTTCCTTCAAAACTCAACTACGATTATTCGCATAATAATATTAAAGCACAGAGGCCAAGTGCGAATCCACCTTCATGAAAAAAGTAAAAACAAAAAAATCTTTTTGTATTTTTGAGGATAGGGATTAATGAATAGAAAATAACTTGCGACCAAGCAAGGAACTAAGAAAAAAAGCAAATTAAAAATGAAAGCAAAGGGAAAAATAAAAGTGTTGGAACAAACCAACATGAGTGTTTCAAAGCTCTCAAGGAGCTAGAGTACAACCCCATTATTACACAAATAAAATTGCCACGGGAACACATCCCTAAGCTCAGGCTTTTGCAACCCTTTTGTGGTGGTGGTGGATAATCTCCCATGTTCCATTGGCTGCTCCAATCATGGATCTGGGTGGCGAGGTTGGCAGTAGCATCTCGAAGGTTGATGGAGAGGTTGTTCATGTTTTGGATATTTCCTTCGAGAGCACCCTCCACCCGCACGATTTCCAAGGCATGCCTCTCTGAGGACCCTCCCACCAGCTCTCGACGGTGCCACTCCGGCGCCGTCGCACACCAAATCATGGGCTCTCTTTCACTGAATTCATCTGGTGGTGGTTGGAAAATCACCTATTCCGGGAGCTCCACCGATGGTAAGTTCCTTATTGGATCTCTGGTTCTCTCGGATAATCGCTGGCTCATCATTCTCAATGCCAACGGTTTACCACTTGAGGGTAGATGCATGGAAAATGGGGAGGTTCTCATGATTGGTTCTATGGTGAGGTTCCCCTCTCATCTTGCAAGAATCAATGATATTTCGACACCATCTTCTGGTTTTCTTGGGGCTTCTCATGATTTTGATAACAAGATTGAAGATTTGAAACTTATGTGGCACATTACTAGCTCTTCCTTGCCATCTAATGAATTGCACAAAGCTCCTGGTTTTTTGGTCCTTTATTCTCTTGATAAGCGGGTTGTGTTGCTAAATCAGGACAAGGTGGTAGTTGATGCTAGATTCCTTCTTCAAAATGAGAAAATCTCCTCTGGTATGACTTTGGACCTTGTCATCAAAAGGGTGGTGGTGGGTGCTCAAATTGTCGACGTGCCTCTTGCATCATCGGACAAGCACAACAATTGCACCTCATTGGATTTCTCTAAAGGGAAGATTTTTGAGACAAATATGTTCAAAAAATTTGGTCATCACATCAATTTCTCTGGAGGATTTCGTAGAAGGCCTTTCTTCCTAGTTGGCTCTTTTGGTCGTGCAAATTTTAAGATTGATGTTCATACTATTGGCATTGTTCTTCAAGCATGTTTTGGGGGACAAGCATCAAAATTTCAAGTCAAGATCCTCCAAGATAGAACCTTTAGGTTCTCTGTTGCATCAAGAGCTGTGGGTTTTGAAATATATAATTCTGGTTCTTTGTCAGATGAATCATTTATCTTGAAGATCAACCTTTGGGGTGATGGAGGTCCAAATTGGAAATTCGAAGAGAAAGAATATTACAAAGAATTGGACAAGGGTTGGACTTTTGTTTCATACAAAAAGAAAAATAAGATTTTTGTCTTTGATCGCATTGGTTCGCCGACGTCAACGGTCCCATGCAATAATGGTCATATCAAAGGTGACATTAAACGAGTTGTACCAGGTACGTCATTTGCGGAAATTGTGATTAATGGTCAAGTTAATGGGGGTGCGAAATCAACTACAGTCAACAAATCAACCACAATCAAATTACCTGGTCTATTGCCATTTTTGAAATTTCCAACTTTCCCTTCTTGTCCCTGGCCCGACAAATCTTACCTGCATTGGTTCAAGGCCCATGTCACACTGCAAGTTTCGCGGCCCAGGGTGTACGACTGTCTTAAAGATTTTGCTCTTGCCCAAAAAAAGAATTCGCCCGAACCCCCTGCCTCCTCAACTCCCACGCCTGCAGAAACCCCAACTTCCTTGCTCTGCTCATCGCTGGCGACAACCGCCGACGCAATGGCAAACATTCCACTTGACCCACAACCTTTCCTACCCCATGGCTTCGAGATTATGCAGGTGGCTGGCCGGAATCAGGTCAAAAGGGTGGTGGTTCCTCGTCGACCAAGGGCACATGAATAGTATGCCATTGTGCACATCCATCCCCTTCCCCCTGGTCCAGTTCCTTTTGATAATATCAGAGATGTGTTGCAAGATTTCTTTTTCAATGAAGCTCGTTTTGATTTTCGTGATATTCAAGATTGCCCATTTGGCTCTGCATATGTTCAATTTACCAATGTCAGTGACAGAGACTGGTTAATTGCTGCGGGTCCAATTCCCTTCCAGGATGTTGCAATCTCTTTTGTTAGGCACAATGAGGGAATTAACTGGCGTAGGACTCAATTTAACAATGAATGTTGGGTTATGCTCCTGGGTCCTCCACTTGATCACTGGCATACTAAGGACCTGAATGCAATCTTCTCTGATATTGGTAAAGTGCTGCTCTGGGAAAGGGACCCTGAGCACAAGGGCAGGATCATTGCTAAGCTCAGAGTCACTGACCTTTTAGATGTTCCTAAAAGTGTTAGATTCACCATTGGAGACCTTGTGGAAACAGAATCATGAACTTTCTCTGTTGAAATTTTAATCAGCAATCTCCTGGGTGGGGGCCCACCTGATGAGGACCCACTACCTGATGATGGTGCTGACCCTCATCCCCTGCCTGTGGTGGGACCCATATTTGGCCCCCCTCCACCACCACCTCCTCCACAACTTGAAGGGGACATTGGTGGATGGGACCAATGGGTTGAGCCTGCTCCTCAACAAAATAATACTGGCTGGGGGAACTGGAATGCTGTCCAAGGACCTGCGTTTGCTGAGGGTGTTGACATGCCTATTGATAACCTAAATTTGCCTCCTCAGGAGGCTGACAGTGTTGTTACTGGTTCTGTCCCTGTAGCCAATATTTCATCTGGCAGTGACAAGGCATCTGTCCATGGTACTGAGGATATTGAAGTGGAACAAATAATTGCTAATGCTAACCAGGATGTGGGCATGGGAGAAGGACTGCTTAATATTCTGCAAAATTACCTGGATGATGAGGAGGACAACCACCATGCTAATGAAGATAATAAACAAGATGACTGGATGATTGAGGACACAAACCTTCTCTCCCCAAATGAGGCACATCTGCAAGTTGGAATGGCCATCATCCCATTTGTCAATTCCTCCGAAGTGCTATCTGCTAGACAGTCCTTCTCAAAGCAAGGCCTAGAAATATGGGACAGATTCTTTGCTCCACACATTAATCCCTCACCTGACAATGGCAAACTGCACTGTGATATCCATGTAAGTTGGTTTAACTTTATCACCCTCATGCTCATCACTCCTGAAAAATTCAGTTGGGCAAGACACTTTCTTACCTCTCCCCTTTGGGATATTATTAAAGAGCCAATTGCAGAAGAAAATACTTTCACTTTCATTTTCCCTGATGAATGTGTTGGACAGATGCCTCCTCACTGCCTGAATGATTCCCCATCATGCATGATGGTGTCAAATGCTCCTACAAAGAGGAGGAGGGGTAAAGAACCAATGGTGGACTCTGAGGTGAGAAGGAGCCCCAGAATTGTGAAACTTAATGGGGGGTTTAAAAGTCATGTGAATTGTTCTAATTCTAATTGTCTCTCTTGCAATGCTACACCACCATGTCTCAGCAATAAAGTTGTTAAGAATCTTGCTGATTCATTTTGCAAGGTTAAGGAGGGGGAGCTTGAGAAAAGGTTGCTGAAGAAGAGAAAGATCAATGATTTGATCATCAAGCCACCTGGTAAACCTAGACCAAAGAAGACTGGATCTGAATCAAACCTTCCAAGCAAGAAGAAAGGTGGTGTTGCTGAATCTTGTGGACAGCAGTCTAAGAAGAAAGCACCTAAATAATGTTGTTAATGTCTACAAATTTCTGTCCTTTTGTGGCTGGATCATTTACCTTTGGTGTCTGTTATGAGTTGTTAAAGACCTATTTGCTTCTATGCATGTTTATGAACTCAGTACCCTATGATATTTTCAGTCTTGTTTGTGTGACTACAAACCTTGTGTCACCACATTACTCATTCAACCTGTTTATCAATGAGTAACAACAGAAATTGGAAGATTCTGAACTGGAACCTCAGAGGAATTAACTCTGAGAAAAAATGGTTGGCATTAAAAAGAAAAATCATGGAATCTGAATGTGATATCATTTGTCTCCAAGAAACCAAGAGAGAAAACTTTGATACCAATTATTTAAAGAAATTTTGTCCAAACAAGTTTGACAGCTTTGACTTCCTACCTTCAATTGGTGCCTCTGGAGGTATCATCATCATATGGTGCAGTTCATTATTTAATGGCATCAGATCTTTTCAAAATGAATTCTCCACATCTGTCACTTTCACCTCACAATTATCCAATGACTCCTGGACTCTTACAAATATATATGGTCCATGTCAAGCTAATAGGAAAATTGATTTTTTGGACTAGTTTTCAAACATCACTATGCCTGATAATGTAGACTGGCTTGTCTTAGGGGATTTTAATCTTATCATAAGACTTACTGATAGAAATAAAAGTGGGGGATGTTAATGAAACTATGCTTTTCAATGATGCTATCAGCAACCTGTGACTTATTGAGCTACCACTGAAAGGAAAGAAATTCACTTGGAGTAACATGCAAAAAGATCCACTTCTGGAAAGACTTGATTGGTTCTTTACTTCTAGCTCATGGACAACCAAATTCCCTTACACTTTGGTTAACCCCCTTATCCAAGCCTACTTCTGATCATCTTCCTTGTGTCATCTCTATTGGAACTAACATTCCCAAGGCACAAATCTTTAGATTTGAAAATTACTGGCTTCACCATTCTGAGTTTAAGATGATTGTGCAAAATGCCTAGAATATACCAGTGAATTATCAGGATTTGGAAAAAAAAAATGTGCCAAGTTGAAAAATGTGAGGAGAAGCATCAAGATATGGGCCAAACAGTTACCATGCCTAAGGGACCAAATTGCTAAGGTGAATGACACCATTGATCTTCTGGATCTACTTGAAGAATCTAGAACATTAACCATCAATGAATGGCACCTCAGAGATATCCTAAAATCTCATATTATCTCTCTTCTTCATAACCAAAACACCTATTGGAAACAAAGAGGAAAAATTAAATGGGTGAAACTTGGGGATGAAAACACAAAGTTTTTTCAGTCCAAAGCTACCATCAGCTATAGGCACAATTATATCTCAATGATCAAGAATGAAAATGGACAGGAATTTTCCAATCACTATGACAAGGCTGATATTCTTTGGAATGATTTCAGAGCAAGATTGGGTACATCTATCAAAACTGAGATGCATTACAACCTAGCAGATTTCTATGGAAATGGAATGTCTGATGAGATGAAGAATTCACTTGAAAAACCTTTTCTTGACAAGGAAATTGAGGAGGTTATCTCTGATTTACCAAATGACAAGTAACCTGGGCATGATGGTTTTAATAATGAATTTATCAAAAGTTGCTGGTCAATCATTGGAAATGATATCAAATTACTGATTCATGATTTCTTCAATGAGAAAGTTTCCCTTTAGAGCATTAACTCATCCTACATTACTCTCATTCCTAAAGTCACATGCCCTTCTACCTCGGCTGATTTCAGACCAATCTCCTTATTAAACTGTGTATTCAAAATAATTACCAAACTTCTTGCAAATAGACTGCAATCTGTTATTCTGGAATTGGTGCATAAAAATCAATATGGTTTTCTCAATAATAGGTCTATTCAAGATTGCATTGGATGGGCATTTGAATACCTATTCCAATGCCACAAGTCAAAGGAGGAATTTCTAATTCTAAAACTTGATTTTGAGAAGGCTTTTGATACAATTGATCACTCTGCCATCATAAATATCCTTAAAGCTAGAGGATTTGGGAGGAAATGGATCAAATGGATAGAAATGATCTTTGAATCTGGAACCTCTGAAATCCTACTAAATGGTGTGCCTGGTAAAAAGTTCTATTGTAGGAGAGGTGTGAGACAAGGAGACCCCCTTTCACCATTACTATTTGTTCTTGTTGCCGACCTTCTTCAATCTGTCCTGAATAGAGCCATGCATATGAACCTTCTAACACCACCTATAGAGGGACCACCCAGCAGTGATTTTCCTGTTATTCAATATGCTGATGATACATTGGTGGTACTTAAGGCAGATGCTGCTCAATTATTATGCTTGAAAGCACTTCTTCAAACTTTTGCAAGATCCACTAGACTCAAACTCAACTATTTGAAATCTAGCATGATGCCAATAAACATATGTAATGATAGGCTAATGCATTTTGCTATGACAATCAACTGTCAAACTGGTTGCCTCCCTTTCACCTACCTTGGTTTACCACTAGGCATTTCAAAACCATCTATGGAGCACTTTCTACCCATTGTTCAAAGAGTTGAAAGAAGATTATGTGGTATAGCTGATTTCTTGAATTATGGAGGAAAATTGCAACTGGTGAAATCTGTTCTATCCTCACTTCCTTTATTTTTCATGAGCTATTTGGAGGTACCAATTGCCATCAAGGATCAAATTATAAAATACATGAGATATTGTCTATGGAGAAAGAGGACTGAAGATGTACAAGCAAAAGGATATGCTCTGGTGTCTTGGATAAAATATGTCGTCCTAAAAATCAGGGGGTCTAGGGGTGCTAAACCTACAGATCTAAAATACTGCCCTCCTTCTAAAAGACTTGGACAAATTCTACAATCACCATGACATCCCTTGGGTTCATCTCATATGGGAAACTTACTACAAAAATGGAAAACTACCTGGAAGAAGCATGGAAGGATCATTCTGGTGGAAATCTCATATCAAATTAATTGATAATTTTAAAGGCATGGCTAAGTGCAATCTGAATTCAGGAAAGTCTACATATTTCTGGTCTGACCTTTGGCAAGATGAGTGCTTGATGAATAAATTCCCTCACCTTCTGTCCTATGCTAAGTGTTCAAATATCAGTGTACATGACTTCTTACATGCTGATTACTTAGAGGATAATTTTCACCTACCACTCTCTCAACAAGCATACTCTGAGTTTATAGTCATGGAAGAAAGATGTCAGGAATTCATGCATACCACTCAGGGGGATACCCATGATAATTGGACCTATATTTGGGGGTCAGATAAATTTGAAGTAAAAAAGGCCTACTCAGCCATGATTGGATATTCACCATCACCACCACACTTCTCTTGGGTATGGGCAACCTCCTGCCAAAATAAACACAAGTTCTTCTTCTGGCTTTTGCTTCTAGACAAATTGAATACAAGGAATCTTCTGAAAAGAAAGCAATTCATCCTTCCTGACTACAATTGTGTAACTTCCAACTATTACTTGGAAGAATCATTAATTCATCTATTCTGGGAATGTCCATTTGCAAACAAATGTTGGGACCATATTTACAGAAACAGAGCTGCAAACCTAACATGATTGGAAGCTATTTCAGACATCAAAGAAAAGTTACACCTACCATTTGCAATGGAGATCATTATCATGACTACCTGGGGTATCTGGATATCCAGAAATGAGAAGATTTTTAATGACAAAAGGCCCACAATTGAAAGATGGAAAGCAATCTTCTATCAAGAAATGAGATGGTTACAATTCAGAATCAAAGGAAAATACAAGGAGAAATTCAAAGCCTGGCTTAACCAACAATTAGATCAGGGATAGGGTGGACTTTACCCATCTTAGAATGATTTACTTTACTGTTTTGATCTACCTTAGATCATTTTTTTCATTGTAACATACTCATATTTTATAATAAAAATTGCAGTGGGGATTTTTCCCTACTGTTTCACCTCAAAAAATAGTTGGTGTACTAGTTTGGTGGCTGCACATCTTGTTCGGGTCCTTCTTGTTCTACCTCTTCATCTTCTCCTTCCTCTCCCATGGGTATTTCATGTTGGGGTAGACCTACCTCAACCTGAACGTCATAACGCAAACGTCCATCCTCGATAGAGAATATACCATTAGGCAACAAAGTTGGGATCAAGTGATCCGCTCCAGGTATATCAAGGAGGTATCTACCATTAGTTCTTGAAATCATACCACAAGCTCTTAGAGTAGAAAAAAAAAGATGGTGACTTCCTGTCAATGGTTGGATGTTACCTAGGTTGATGTGAAGTGCGTGTGCAAGAACGTTTATGACTCCTCCTCTGCATATGGATCCTCGAGACTGCAGAGCTTGATGCTTAAGGTAAAACACAAGAAGGGCGCCCAAATTTGGCGTTAAGTTATAGTTAATAATAGCAGATTTAGCAAGGATCATCATGTCCTCATCATTGACTCTAGTAAACTCACCACGTTCCTGGAAGGTGTTAGCAATAACATAAAACAAATAACGAATAGCAGGATGATCAATTTGGTTTCCCTTGGGTGTGTTTCCATGAATTCTCATTCTATTAAAGTAGTCCAAGGTGCAGGATTTAAAACAAAGGTGGTGGAGCGTATGTCAGTGGTTACGTTAGCAAACCCAAAGCATTGAGCCCATTGTTCGATTGTCAAGGATTACTCACAGTTCATAAGACAGAAGTTGATGCGATCAAATCCAGGCATTTGCTCCTTGGAACAATAGTGATAGCACACCGTATGCGTAAAGGTGCTGATAAACTCAAGTGTCAAGCGGCGGTACGTGGCGACATCCTGAAAGACAAAGTCATACAAACCAACATTGTTGTAGATTAAATCGAAATCAGCACGAAAAATGCCAAGTTGGTTCAGGATATAGGTACACGCCCACCTAGTGGACTTGATTTCTCGGAGATTGAGATGGTCGAAACGATTCAGCTGAAAATCCTTGATGAACTCGATACGAAGTGACTTGGGGGTCAACATATCAATGGACGGTGCGGCAGGTTCCACAGCCATCACACGTGTATGGCTCCTCGTGTTCATCTAAACCAAAATAATTAAAAATTGCTAATTATTATTTTTAGTCCAATAGAAACATAGCATAAACATCCTCTACACTTGTTACAAAAGAAACTCCTCTAAAAAGAGTACTAAGCATGCTCAATATCAAGATTAGCTCAAGAACAAGACCTAAGTCTAGATTGATAATGGTGAAAGGTTGAGCATAGTTTTGTTGCAAATAAGTTGGGGATAAGAGGAGAAACATACCTTAGATCGATTGGGTGCGAGGGATCGAAGAAAGATTGAATAAATTTGAAGATCCAATGGAGGTGATTTGAAGTTTGGAGGTAGAAGAAAGAGAAAAGTTTTTGTTTTATAATTTTAGTGTTACCTCCTTCTGGGTGGTATGACGGCTGCTTACGTGGTACGAGCGGGCAGTACGGCCGGAGACCGCCCGTACCGAGTGACAAACCTTGGGGTCGATGAATTCCTTCCGGCGATACACTTGGTACGGGCGCATGGTACGGTCGCCGTGCCCGCACTACTGGTCATTATGCGGGTAGTACATTTGCTTAAAATCTGATGTTTTACTCGAGAGTATGGTACAGGCGGACGGTATGACCGTGTATGGCCGTACCATTGGTCATTATGGCCACTATGTCCTTCAGCAAAATCAAAGTTTCTATTTTTCAGAGCCTTGATGTGGTACGAGCGCATGGTACGGGGACTTCCAGCCATACCAGTGGTTGTTATGCAGCTAGTAAGCTGAAAAACACAAAGAATTTGGTTAGTAGCTTTGTGTGCCTTTACACATCTTAGAAAAGGACAAAATAACAGCAAATAGACTTCATAAAAAATAGCAATACCTCTTTGGCCACGTGTTAGTAAAATAAAAGATCGAGGATTACCTTACTTATTCTCCTCTCTCCAAAGGTCTTCTTGAACACTCATTATTAAGAAAAAAACAAAACAAACTAAACTAAGCAAAACTAACACAAGATTTAAAATTTTTATTTCACATGGGTTGCCTTCCCTGAAGCACTTCTAGTTAAGGTCAATAACTTGACCCAAATGGTGATCATTTAAGTTTAGTGAGCAGGACACACACTCCAAAGTAATTAGCTTTCAGTGTAAGTATACCATCATCATTGTTAGCCTTGGCCTTATTCTTCCTAGGTAAGTGGACTATAAAAGGATCTCTAGATAGTAATCCTATTTTCACATTCCCTTCATGTAAATTTATTAAAGCTTTCATAGTTCTTAGGAATGGCCTACCTAGAATTATATGTGTTATGGGATCTTCAGGCATGTCCACTATAGCAAGATCAATAAGAGCGGGGCTTCCTTTAATTTCAACAACTATGTTTTGTTTTATCCCAACATCTTAATTCTAAGTTGAATCCTCTAGATGGAGTCTTAATTCAGTGGTTGCAAAAGGCCCCAAGTTTAAGTTGTCAAATAGACTTTTGGAAATTGTTGATACGCTTGCACCAATATGACAAAGTGCAGATATCTCATTAACCCCAATCTTAATTTTAATAGTGGGCTCAAATATATCATCTAGCTTAGAAGAAAGATTATCACCTAGTCTTTTATACTCCATCTCTAAATATCGACCATTAGATGCTACTTGTTGAATAAATTATTGGTACATAGCATTATTACCTTGTTCTATATCGGGATTCTTTACGGTGATCATCTTTAGTAGATCTTCCACGGGGTATTCAGGTGAAGGTGTGTTGCTATAGTCCAGCTCTTCGGGCTTCTCTTCATTTATTTCCATCCTCATCATCTTGAGGTCTTCTACCGGATTTTGCTCAGGCTTCCAAGAAAACTTTTCTAGTATGAGAGATTGGCTCTCAGCTACCTTGCCCAATTGAGCCTCCACGGTCTTTGTCCTTTCCTGTAGAGCCTGCACATCATTTCTAATTGCAACGACTTGGTTAGATAATTATCCTATACTACTTTCATGGTTCTCCATAATTTTAATAAGCATATTATTTTTCTTGGTTTGAGCTTGCATAAAGGTTCTAACAGTTTGCTCAAACGAGATGTTAACATGATTTTCTCCATTATGATTATCATAGTTATTATAAGGATCTCCTTCAAGATTGGAATAATGTTTTTGAACATTAGAAGCAATTTTTTGGGTTCTTCCAAGAAAGAGTATAAGGAGTAAGAGCTATAAAATTAACATCATTAACATCGGTAATGATAGCATTAACTTGGGTATATTTCTTACCCTTTACTATGTTGAGTAACTTGTCTACCTTAGATGTAAGCTCTTGATTGTGTGTATCGGTGATTGAATTCACCCTTTTCGAGGTTATTTCCACATGCCATTGGGCATGGTTGTTTTGCATATAATTAAATATTTCTTTGAAACACTCACTTGCTTTCCCATGATTGTTCCTCCTGCTGCAGTATCTAGCATAGACTTAGACATTGGGTTAAGGCCATTATAAAATAAATGTAGTATAAGACATTCTTCTATCCCAGGACTAGGACAGTTCATTACGACTTCTTTCATCCTTTCCCATGCAAGTGCTAGTGGCTCGCGATCTTCTTGTCTAAAACTTGTAATGTTGGATCTTAGTTGCATAGTTTTAGCTGGAGAAAAAAATTAGTCATAAAGATATTAGTATATTCCTCCCAAGATTTAATAGTGCCCTTAGGTAGAGCTAACAACCAGTCCTTAGACTTTCCTCTAGGAGAGAAAGGAAACAAACGTAATTTAATAGCATTTGGATCTACATACGTAATATGCATCATGTTGCAAATTTTAGTAAAAATATTTAAGTGCAAACCTGAATCCTCAGAAGGTGAGCCCCCAAATTGGTTTTTCTGAACCGAACTTAAAAGGTTAGGCTTAATTTCATATGCTTCCACATCAACAGTGGGCTGAGTAATACGTGCACGAATAAAATCATCAGTGGGAGTAGCATACTCCCCAAGTCTCTTTTGAGCCATGACTCTTATTTTTTGGTATTTTTTTAGTAAAGAAAACAAATAACAAGAAAGTAAACTAATAACAAGAAATAAACTACAAACAAATAATAAAACTAAAAAAGGTCTCTAGTGACCTCACCAGGATAGAGAAATTGCTTCCTCGGTAACGGCACCAGAAAAAGGGTTGATACCTTCGATCAGGATCCACAGATGTAGTATAATAGTCTTTTTACCTAGAAGACCTAGGTTTAATTGAAACATGGGAAACAACACTAAAAGGAAATAAAAAGGACACGTCTACAAGACTTTATTTTTTTCTTTTACCTTCGTTTACCGGACCAATCTAGTTTACTTTATCATGGGTTGAGTCAATGGATGGAGATAGGCCAGGGCTGAAGATCCACCTGCACCTGCACATCATATGGGATAAAATATAATAATAAGCATAGTCATGTGTAATGTTTTAATAGAGATAATCTATTGTGGCCAACACATCCTAATATACTAGAGCCCCTAAGAGGCAGCAGGCATATCAATAGTCTTTTGATCCAACCGAGTGCACCACGAAGCACCCGTCTACAAACGATTATTAAGTGTAAAACACATATAAAAGCATTAAATAGTGATGTTGCTATGATTCTGAATGGGTCGCTAAGAGAAGACCGTACAACCCTTTCTGTCACTGGTTTTCCTATGAGATCGCCGCTAGCCAAGTATCTCCCCTCAAACCTTTATCAATCTCTAGGGTCTTGCGTACCTAGTCCAAAGATCGAGACAAGAGAAAAAGAAACAAAAGATACAAATCTCTCTTTCAAACAATACACAATGCTCCCATAGATTAGATGCACATAATCGCTGTGATGTTTCTCCCCAACCAGCAACCCATGAGGACTACTCACTCATAATAATAAGATCAAGGATAGAAAACATTGTGCAAATTACTTAGATTGAAATCAAATATTCTTACAATGGTCACCGAATCACAAGGAGATCTCAAGTACAAAGTAATGGCTATGGCTAATGGAGGGGATGGAAGATGGAAGGGATGAATTATGGTGTGGATCTCCTTTGGTGGTGTTGTGATGCAATCTGAGAATGGCGGCCTTCTACGCAGCGGCTGAGGCCTCAAAGTATATAGGCGTCTTCATGAAAGTTGTAGGGTTTGACGAGACAAAGCCGCCGTCACATGGTACTGGTGGATGGTATGGGTGGACCCTGCTCATACCAGTGGTCGTTACGGGTATAGACGCCTGGTATTTGCTCCAGAATTACTTGGTCATGTGGACTTTCTCAATACTTTCATTATGACTCCAGATTTTACATTAAAAGCGTGATTTCCTGCACAACAAAAATCAAATTAATGGTTTGCATATCTTTGCAATTATTAGTAATTAGTTGCAAGGTTGGTGAGTTTCTTGTCAATTGCTTGACTAAAAACAATGTTTAAACACGATGAAAGATCGCTATTTTGGGAGCCATCAGTTTGTCACCTAACGCAGCTTCAATTATGTAGGATAGCTTATGGTGAATGAGGAGAATCCTCAAATTCCAGGACCAGGCAATGAAGTTCGTCTCGTCAGTTTTGAGATTTTCTTTCTCAAGGAAGGTGCCAAGGTTGAAGGTGGGTCGAGACATCTACAATAGTATTTGCAATGTAATTAATCTTATGTTCATAATATGGGTTCTACTAAATATTAGAACTCCCACTCAAACGAACATCCCTCAACATTTGTTTAGTGACTACATGACCCCTTTACACCGTATCATCCCTAATCATCATGGCCTTTGGTACAGCTGCCAGGGTAGATATCAATATATCGATCACATCACCATGTGACGCATGCTTAAAATTTCGGTCATCTGTGTTCCGTGGCCATGTCTAAACATGCTAGCCTCGCCAAATTTAAACATAGTGTATTGCAGTACATACATGGCTTGCATCCACCATATGCAAACTTCGAGATCTCTAGCACCTGATCATCACAAGCTTCTTCGTAATGAAAAATAACTTTCTAGATGGTGCACACTTGTGGGAGAACACGAACATTGGAATTATAGTTTGAGGGATTGTCTTATTATGCTACCATCATAAGTCTAATAATAGCACACCAAGATTCACACAACAATTAACATCAAATGTAAACATTTTATGTGGTATGCAGTGGTTGTCGCGCCTTGATCTCCATCGAGTACGTCGGCACTTTCACCAGGTTCACGATGCGACCTTGCCTTCGGTTGTTCATCCCATAAACACTTACCTAAACCACACATATCACTTGCCCTCCTGCTAAATAAAGTTAGACGCGTCTACTTTATCTTTGCAAGTTTTACATGGTTGTTTGGTCTTTCGCACAAGAACCTTTTCTTACCTACGAATGCAACCACAACATGGATTAACTAGTTGACGCTTTTAATCCCTTTTTAGGGTCAGTCTTTGATAATGCCATATCAAATAATGTCGGCGAGACATACACCTGCCAGCCACTTATATGGTACAAGCCATAAGTTAGTCGTGGAACCATTCTCGCATAAGGTTACGTGTAAGGTCGGTCCAGACCGTTTCATCCGACATCGGCGCAATATAGCAATTAGAAAATCAATACCCACACAGTCAACATGTGTTATACTCATACTGATACATCTACGCATAGATCGCTCTGATAGAACTGAAGGGGTTCCGTGGCATAAAAAGTTCCCACTACGAGAATGCACTAACCCAAGATCTATCTATGGATAAATATAGTAACGAGTGAGATACGATACTAATACCTTTGAAGACCAGATGTTGGATTAAGTTCCTGCACATACATTGTTGATGAACCTGAGCATAGAAGACACTACTGCAAAAAGCCTTATAGCCTCCAGGAGGTTAGTGGCGGGCAAAACTATACCTGTCACTAGTAAGTATTCATAGTGACAGGCAAAGATAAGCCTGTCACTAGTACCAAACACTAGTGGCGGGCGTATAAAATTAACTGTTACTAGTACTTTTTGTGGAGACTGGCCGAATAGAAAAAATACTTAGTGACGGGCGTTTGTAAATGCCTGTCACTGAGGATGCTATGAGTTACGACAGACCTAAAGTATGTCAGTCACTAGTATTTTTCGTGGAGTCCGACTAAAAAGAACAATTTGTTAGTTATAGCTATCTCTAAATGACTGTAACTGGCCACCGCTCACTTTTTTGCTCTATGCGATAAAGCAAACATAGACGACAAAATATCGATACCTCGTCAATGTGTATGTGTACATGCTATCAGATACTTCAAGGGAGAACGAGAGATTGTTTTGGGACGGTAACTGCATGGCCGTGTAACTTATGTTGGAGCTAATTTATTCATACAGAGTGTATGTATGATGACATGGCCGCACGGGAGATCCACGCAGCATCAACAGCTCACGATTCTGCATGCACACCACTGCACCGGCTGCGTGGCCCTGGGCCGGCCCACAGTTCTGTTAAAACTAAAATAACTTAAATAATTTTTTCACGGAAAAAGGATCTCACTAAACGCCATCCTCCCATCCCTAATCGCCGCCGTATTGCTCCCCGTCCAAGTCGACGCTGTCGCTGCCCCTCGACCGGCGACAGCCCTGCTCCCCGTCCCCCACCCCTAAGTCCTCAACCGCCGCCGCGAGCGACACCTTCCACCGATGCAAGGACGCCGCCGCCCAAGGACGCTGCAGCCCGAAGTAGTCCTCCCGCCGCCGATGCGTCCCAGGCTTGTCGCCAGTCCTTCCGCCTCGACGACGCTAGACCTGTCGCCACCGACGAGTGCCAGGTTCATCATCTTACGTAGATGTATCGTTTGATGTACTCCTCTATGCGATGGTCGACACACTCCTTCAGTTTGTAGGGATGGATGCTCTTGAGAGAGGGCTAATTCAGGTGGCATACGTAGCTGAAATTGCAAGCGTTGAATTTATTAGAAGAAACTATGGGTTCATATTATGTTATGTAAAAGAAAAACACAGGAAGATACCGTGATACAAGAAGAATGTCGACCCCAGATGAGGCGACCCCCTCGCCCCCTCCGGCCCCTCCCCCGCCGGCGGCGGCCCGGCCCCCTCCCTCCACTCCCTCCATCCCACAGCCATCCCCCTCCCCGCCACCCATCCGCCTTTCCCCCCAGGCGCCCTGGTTCCTCGGGGAACAGCACCTCCGTGAGATGCGTTTTTCCAGGCTGGTCAGGATCGGGTGCCGTCCCCGCCGGCCGTCTCTCCGCCCTGCCAGGCTCGTGCCCTCAGCTCGGACTCCGAGGTGGTACCTGACTCCGCGCCGGCCTCTCCCGCGCCCGCATCTCGTCGCGGGGGGCCCCGCTCTGCCACGCCCGCGTCGACGCCATCAAGGCCTGCGCGCATCTTCAATGCGTGCGGCGGGACGGCGCCCTCAAGCTCCGCGAGCGCCTTCAATGCGTGCGGTACGACGCCTTCCTTCAATGCGGCCGCCCGGGGGATGCGCTCCCTCGTCGTTGTGCCTCCCAGCTGTTAGATAGATCTCAACGTGTCTGGGCCCAACGGCCCAGCACGCCCCTATCCGCGCCCTGATCGGGGGCGCCCAACCCTATCTGGTTGGCGGGCCCCTGTCGCCGCGCTATATAAAGTGGTGGGGGCTGGCAGCGCACGGTACGAGGTTCACCGCTGTGCCAACGCCCCACCAACATCCCTACCGATCTAGGGTTTTAGCGCGAGCCGACGGGAAGCACCGCCACCACCGCACACCCACGCCGTCGCCCCCTTTCCCATGGCCAACGACGGCGGGTCCAGCTCGGGCATCCCCTCTGGCTCGTGCTTCTCGAGCCAGGGAGCAGGTGGTTCCTCTCCTCTCAGATCCCTTTTTCTCTCTCTCTCACGCAGTTACATGTCTAGATATGCAGAGATAAAGTGCTACCGAATAGATCTAGACTAGTTGATGCAAATAGTATTACAACATTGGTATCAGAGCCACTAGTGGCTAGTTTGTTCGGTGCAAAAGAAATTCAAAAGAAAACAAAGAAAACCTAGATCTAAAAGTGCGCCTGCCCTACGGCCGCGCCGTTCCTCTCGATCTAGATGAGCATCAGTATGAGGCATCTAGACGAAGAACAAACCCCCTCGGGGGCAAAGCAAAAAGTCCTAGATCTAAACCCATCCCCAAAGAGAAAGATCCCCACACCCCGCATACGAATGCTAAGTCAGATCCCTCCCCAGATCCAAAAAAAAAAACCCCGAAAAGTAAAACTGAAAAACCCGACACACACAGTCGTGGAAAGGAGGCGCCGCCGCTACGCCTCTCGACGGTCGTGCGCCCACCCACGGGTGGACGCACCGCCGGCGAAAGGGGCAGGGAGGCGCCGTGGCTCCGGCCGCCATGAACGGGAAAGGGCAAAAGGGGGTAGGGGCGTGGGAGAGGGAGGGGGCCGCCGGCTGCGCCGGGCGGCGCCGCCTCGCCTCAGTCCCACCGGCCGCACCGGGCAGAGAGCCGCCAGAGAGGGAGGGGCCCGCCGGAGCGCTGGCCACCTCGCCGCTCGCCGCCACAGAGAGGGTGAGGGAGGGGCGAATCGAGCCGCCTCGCCTCGGCCCTCACAAAGGGCTTACGCCGCCGGAGCAGAAGAGGAAGAGGGAGGGGCGCGCGGTAACGCGGCCTCCTCGCCTCGGACCTCCTCGCCGGAGCAGCTGGAGAGGGAGGGGCGCGCCGACCGGCGGCCACCTCACCTCGCCACACGGTCGGTCCACCGCGCTGCCGCGGGAGAGAAGCGCCGCCGACGCGGGCCAGCCGCGGGGGGACGCGGCGCCGCCGCAGAACGGGGACACGGGGTGGACACGGTCCACGCGGGGCGGCCGCGCGCGGGACGCGGCGCCGCCGCGGTGGGCACGCGGGGAGAGAGAGGGGGGAAAATGGCGTTAGGGTTAGGGGCGGGCGGCGGCCTGGGTCTTTTATACCTCCGAAGAGGGCGGCCGGCCGTCCGATCTAGGTTGCGCGCGATGGACGGCCAGGATCGACGCGGGCGGCGGCCGGTCGCTGGCGGGCCAAGACAAGCCGAGGCGGGCCGCCTGCTGGGCCGCGGCTGGCCGCTGGGGGCGGGCGGCAGCCAGCTGCGCAGCGCGCGCGGGCGGAGCAGGCTATGTGCCGCACGGTGCGGCGCGCGGGTTGGCGGGCAGGCCGGCTGGGCCGGTCCAGTCCGCCCAGTTTTGGCCCAGTTAACTACTTTTCTCTGTTTTTTTTATTACAGAGTATATTTAATTGTTTCTTACTAGTTTTGCTTAGTTTTTAAGCAATTTTTTGTATAGTTTTCTCTAGTCCTTTTACTTTTGAGTATATTGTGACTAGAGAACATTATAACGGCAGATTTTTTCTGTAAAGTTCAAAGAATAAAGAAAGCTATTATTAAGTTTCCGCTGCAAATAGTCTTTTTCCAAAATTGCAAATGTATGGTTTAAATTGCAACAAATGCAATAAAAGTTGTTTAAATTTTGACATAAAGATGTGATAAAGTGATTAAAAAGGATTATGTCTCATGTTATTAATTGACCAACGTTATTAATAAACATGACCATAATCTTTTCCATTGAGTATTAAATGTGCATTTAAATTTATTTCTGCCCAACGGTGATGTAATTTTAAATAGCACGAAACGATTGCATGCTTAATTTATACCAACGTTGAATTAACGCATACAGTTGTTTTACTTGGTGATCTCACATCTTTTGTGATTTTCAGGAGGTCTCAACCTCATGGCATGTTTGAAGGACATCCCGCTCCTAAGGGGGGACAACTACTCCGAATGGAGGAAGAAAGTTGACTTGGCGTTCGTATGCGCCGAAGTGGATTGGGTGGTTGACACCAAGCAACCAGTCAAGCCCGATGACCCGGTCAGGGGTGCTGCTGAGGAAAGTGCTGACTTTGAGAAAAGGAAGAGGGACCATGCTCCATTGGAGCTGGCCTACTCTATTGATAACCAGAAATGGGTGAATGCCAACAAGAAGACGCTGGCCTTCGTAAAGAACACAATTGAGAACGCAATAGTGGGCTCAATTAGAGAGTGTGCTACCGTGGGCGAGTATCTCGCCAAGATAAAGAGCCAATTTACTGGCTCTTCAAAGATGTATGCGACCCAGTTGTTAAAGCAGCTGGTTACTGAAAAGTACACGGGAGGACCCCACGGAATAAGAGAGCACATCTTGAGGATGTCAAACATGGCAGCAAAGCTCAAGCCCATGGATGAGGACCTCGAGCTAAAGCCAGCACTCTTGGTGCACCTTGTGATGGCCTCACTTCCACAGCCTTTTGAAAACTTTGTAATAAACTATAATATGTCCCCTGAAAAGTGGGACATAGAAAAGACCATTGGGATGTGCTCCCAGGAAGAGGAAAGGCTGAAAGCCCTTCACGGCGGTTCTCTTAACTTCGTGAAGGACAACAGGAAGAGAGGCTTCACAGGTGGCAACCATGGTGGCTCACCCTCCAAGCCCCATGGCAAGGGTCCAATGCAGCACCAGTACCAGCATCACCAGTCCACCCCTGGGGAGAAGGATCAGTGCCATCACTGCAAAAAGACTGGGCACTACAAGAAGGACTGTCCAGTTTGGCTAAAGTACATCATGGCCAAGAATGGTAAAGATATTGTTTCTTTTGTTAATGAATCTTTGTATGAAAAGTTTACTAGATCCACTTGGTGGATTGATTCTGGAGCAACTGTTCACGTTGCCAACTCTTTACAGGGGTTCCATTCGACAAGGACCACGCCAAGAAGAGAAAGATGCATTGAAGTGGCGAATGGAATAGAAGCAGAAGTGGAGGCCATTGGTGACGTCCCTCTGGAGCTGGCTGATGGCTCTTTGCTTTTGCTCAAAGACGTGCTCTTCGTTCCTTCATTACATAGGAATTTAATAAGTGTTTCCTCTTTGGACAAAGATTCTTACGAATGTTATTTTGGAAATGGCAAGTGTGCCATTTGGTTGAAAGACAAATGTGTGGGTGTTGCTACATTATTTGATAAGTTATATTTGTTATCCTTGCATGAGAAAGTTTTTTCTGTGTGTGATGTGAATGAAAAAGTTTCCTTGTCGAACAAAGAACAAAAGAAAAGAAAGCGAACTCTTGACTCATCGAAACTATGGCACTGCAGACTAGGCCATATTTCGAGGGGAAGAATAGAAAACCTCGTTAAAAATGACATTCTTCCTCCATTAGAGTTCTCCGACATAGACAATGCATAGATTGCATTAAAGGAAAGTATGTCAAACAAATTAAAAAGGGTGCAAACCGAAGCATAGCTACACTAGAAATAATCCACACGGATATTTGTGGACCGTTTCCGGTGAAAAGTGTGGATGGCTATGATTCATTCATAACATTCACGGATGACCACTCCCGGTATGGTTATATTTATCCAATAAAAGAAAGATCTGAAGCGTTGGATAAATTTAAAATTTTCAAAGCTGAAGTAGAAAATCAGCACGATAAAAGAATCAAAATAGTTCGGTCCGATCGTGGGGGGGAGTACTACGGTCGGCATACTCCATATGGTCAAGTACCAGGACCCTTTGCACGGTTCCTGCAAGAAAATGGAATAGTCGCTCAGTATTCTATGCCGGGCGAACCTCAGCAAAACGGAGTAGCTGAAAGGCGCAACCGTACCCTTATGGACATGGTGCGCAGCATGATGAGCTATTCCACCCTCCCATTGGGATTGTGGATGGAGGAGCTTAAAACCGCCATTCATATTCTCAACAGAGTACCAAGTAAGTCGGTGCCCAAAACACCGTATGAATTGTGGACAGGCAGAGTCCCCTCTCGGCACCACTTGAGGGTCTGGGGGAGCCCAGCTGAGGCAAAAGTTTTCAATCCAAACATTGCAAAGTTAGACCCCAAAACAGTATCTTGCCATTTTATTGGCTATCCAGATAAGTCCAAAGGCTATCGTTTCTACTGTCCTGACAGATACACAAAGTTTGTAGAAACGAGACATGCAGTCTTCTTGGAGGACGAATTGATGAAGGGGAGCACGGTAGCTAGGAAAATTGATCTTGAGGAGAAGAGGGTGCATGCACCTAATCCGATGACTCAGGAGCCATTTTTCTCGCTACCTGTTGTGCCACCATCTACAACCCTTGAGGTTGTGGTGCCGGCACCTGTTGTGACTCCACACGTGACAACAATGGGCGAAAGTTCGGAACCTGTCCATCAGGAGCCACCTGAACCCACTGTTGAGCACGAAAGGGAGCCAGAACAGCCACCTAGTGTAAATGTGCCTGAACCCGAGGCAAGAAATGAGCAAGAGTCTGATGAACTCAGACGGTCTAAAAGAGAACGAAGACCAGCCATTTCCAAAGACATCTACAAAGTTTACAATGTTGTTCATATGGAGGGTGATCCTACCACATATGAAGAAGCCATGAGTAGCCCTCACTCAGCCAAGTGGGTGGAGGCAATGGAAGATGAAATGAAATCGATGAGTTCCAACAATGTTTGGGACTTAGAGGAAATTCCCAAAGGAGCCAAAACAGTAGGATGCAAGTGGGTCTACAAAACAAAGTATGACTCCAATGGGAATGTAGAAAAGTACAAAGCTAGACTCGTGGCAAAAGGTTTTACGCAAAGAGAAGGCGTAGATTACAATGAGACTTTTTCTCCGGTCTCATGTAAGGACTCCTTCAGAATCATCATGGCACTAGTTGCACATTTTGATTTAGAGCTACATCAAATGGATGTCAAGACGGCATTTCTAAATGGAGATTTAGAAGAAAATGTTTACATGAAACAACCCAAGGGTTTTTTCATGGAGGGGAAGGAACATACGGGATGCCGCCTAAAGAAATCCATTTATGGGTTAAAGCAAGCCTCTAGGCAGTGGTATTTAAAATTTAATGATACCATTAAAAGATTTGGATTCAAAGAAAATGTTGAGGACAACTGCATTTATGCAAAATTCAAAAGTGGGAAATATATTTTCCTAATTCTATATGTGGATGACATTCTGCTTGCTAGCAGTGATGTTAGTCTACTATTAGAGACAAAGAAGTTCTTGAAATCTAACTTTGACATGAAAGACCTTGGTGAAGCATCTTATGTTTTGGGCATAGAAATTCACCGAGACAGAAAGAATGGAGTGTTAGGACTGTCGCAGAAAGCGTATTGTGAAAAGATTTTAAAGAAATACAATATGCATGCGAGTAATTCAACACCTGCTCCCATAGTCAAGGGCGACAGTTTTGGGAAATCCCAATGTCCAAAGAATCAATATGAGATCGATCAAATGAAGTCAGTACCATATGCTTCGGCTGTTGGAAGCTTACAGTATGCACAAGTGTGCACTCGCCCTGACTTAGCATTTATCACCGGGGTACTCGGTAGATATCAAGAGAATCCAGGCATAGAGCACTGGAAGATGGTAAAGAAAGCTTTGCGTTATGTGCAAGGCACAAAAGGCCTCATGCTAACATATAGACGATCTGATTCCCTAGAGATAAAAGGGTATTCAGATGCAGATTTTGCGGGAGATAAAGACGACCGAAAGTCCATGACAGGGTATGTCTTTACTCTCGCAGGAGGTGCTATTTCGTGGAGAAGCGCCAAACAGTCGATAGTTGCATCATCTACGATGTATGCAGAATTTATAGCATGTTATGAGGCCATGGGACAGGCGTTATGGTTAAAGAAATTCTTACCCGACTTGAAAGTGGTCGACTGCATCAGCAGGCCACTAAAGATGTACTATGACAACGAGCCCGCAGTATTCTATGCTCACAACAACAAGTCGAGTAATGCTTCAAAGTCTATAGATATAAAGTATTATGTTGTGAAGGACAAAGTCCAGGATCAAACTATAAGTCTCGAGCATATAAGGACAAAGGATATGCTTGCGGATCCGCTAACGAAAGGCTTACCACCCAATGTGTTCAAGGAACACATAGCCGGCATGGGTTTAACGGCAAGCCTATGATTCCTGGACCATCGAGTCCCTAAAGTAACAGGATTTGTTTCAGAACATGAAGGTATATAGTAGCTGTCTGATTCTATCGGCAATTGAGCTAAGACGATGAAACATGCTCTATGTGTCATTCTGTGATGAAATAAGTAAAGAACAAAGTTAAAAGTAAAGTCGAGATCTAGGGGGAGAATGTTAGATAGATCTCAACGTGTCTGGGCCCAACGGCCCAGCACGCCCCTATCCGCGCCCTGATCGGGGGCGCCCAACCCTATCTGGTTGGCGGGCCCCTGTCGCCGCGCTATATAAAGTGGTGGGGGCTGGCAGCGCACGGTACGAGGTTCACCGTTGTGCCAACGCCCCACCAACATCCCTACCGATCTAGGGTTTTAGCGCGAGCCGACGGGAAGCACCGCCACCACCGCACACCCACGCCGTCGCCCCCTTTCCCATGGCCAACGACGGCGGGTCCAGCTCGGGCATCCCCTCTGGCTCGTGCTTCTCGAGCCAGGGAACAGGTGGTTCCTCTCCTCTCAGATCCCTTTCTCTCTCTCTCTCGCAGTTACATGTCTAGATATGCAGAGATAAAGTGCTACCGAATAGATCTAGACTAGTTGATGCAAATAGTATTACAACACCAGCTACCAGAGGACGGAGGGACTTCATGAGGCATCCCATCGCCCCGCGACGCCCCCTTCCCAAGACGACGCGGGATGGAAAACTGCAGGGCCGCGCCGTCCGCGACGGGACGGGCCTTCATGGCGTCGCAACGGCGGCGTGGCAGAGAGCACGCTGCGCTCCTCCCAAGCCGCGGACGCTGCCCTCCGCTTCAAAAGGCGCACCGAGGGGCTCTGTGTTCGCTGCCTCGCCCCTGCTCACCACCACCTCTCCCCCGCCTGCATCGACCCAATCCGGTGCCTCTCCTGCAACCTCTCGGGCCACAAGGAGCGAGCCTGCCCTCTCCGGCTTGCCGCCAGGAAAGCAGGGAGGCGCCAGCGTCGTGCGCCACCGGCTCTTCCCCGCCACCCCTCGTCCTCCCCGTCGGCTCCGGGCGCGCGTTCCTGGGCTGCGGTGGTCGCCGCCCCCCGTGTGGTGCCTCCTGCCTCCCCTGCGCCGCCCCCTGTGGACACGCTCCCTCCTCCCCCACCAATGGCGAACCTGAACGGCATCGGCTCCGCGGCGACTAGGCCGGAAGAGGACACCGTGGTCATCGCCACTTCCCTCGAGCTCGACCAGGACATCAAGAGTTGGGAGGCGACCGCGGCCATTGGATGGGTCATAAGCGGCTACCGCAAGGTGGAGGCCATCTCCATCGACCGCGCTGCGAGGAAGACGTTCCGCCTCAGCCACCGCGACATCGCCGTCTGCCCGAACCAGCCGGGCCAGTTCCTCCTCAAGTTCGTGCACGGTGCTCACTGCGCCGAGGTGCTCAAGCGGGGCCGGATCGCGGCGGATGGCGCCTTGGTGCAGCTGCGCCCATGGAGGCCGCTGGAGAATGCCTTCGGTGCAGTGATGTCCTTCCGGGTGCGACTTTGCCTGGAGGGGGTGCCGGCCTATGGACTGACGCCTTTTGTGGCGGAGCGCATCATCGCGCGGCGGTGCTCCTTCGACCACCTCGACACCACCTCGCCCCCCCTCTCCTCCGCGTGCTCTTTGGACTGCTGGGCCTGGACGGCCAATCCGAGCGCCATCCCAAAGGTCGTCTGGCTCACTTTCACTAGCAAGGGGAATGGCCTCGCCGGCGAGGTCCTTGTAAATGAGGCTAGGCCGGTGGGATCGAAGCGGGGCGCCACTTTCAGGATCCTGGTGCACCTGGACAAGATGGAGGACTACTCCATGGCCCCGCTGGAGTTCTTTGGGCCAAGCAGCGACGCCGCCGCTTTTAAGCCGACGCCCATCTCCTTTGACTGGCGGTTCCTCACGGTCGACGGCATGCCGCCGGTGCCTATGCCGGTGGAGGAGGACGACGAGGACGCCGCCCGTGCGGCGGCTCTCGCGAGCCGGGGCAGGCTTGGCCCCCGCGACGACCATCCGCGCCAGCTGGGTCGCAGAAGGGACGGCCGTGATGATGACCATGATGGAGATGGTGCGGCGCGTAGGGGTCACAGGAGCGTGCAGGACCGTTGGGACGGCCAGGGTGCCTTCAGGCGGGAGCGGACTCGCTCCCCGCGTCGCCGCGACACGGGCGGCGGCAGCCGCGGTCATCGCCATGGAGATGGAGACGTGCTGATGGGTGAGGCGTCTGCCCTCGATGCCGCCATCCACGCCTCGCAGGGGATCCTTCGCGCGCTGCTGGCCGAGCAGGCGGCTGCTCTCAAGGCGGAGCTGCTGGAGTGCCTGACGGGCCTCGTCAGGCCGGTCATCAAGGAGGCCGCGGAGCTCCGGGGGCTGGTGCGAGCCACTAGCTTCCTCCGTCAGGCAACGCATGCATCGCCAAAGGAAGCTGGTGAGGTGCTTGGACGCGGCACTGGGGGGGGTCGCGTTTCTTAGCACCCCGCCCACACTAGATGCTGTCCACGACGCGACCGTGGAGCCAGCTCTGCTTCAGGATGACCTGGAGGATGCTGCAGCAGAGGCTGATGCTGCGGCGGGCCTCCTGGAGAAGCTGGCGCTCGCGCCGCGGAATGAAGCCTGGAACGTGGTGCCTTCCGGCGGCGGGACGCCGCAGGATAGCCCGCCAGCGACGGCCCAGGACGTGATCATGGCCAGCCCGCCCCGCCCGGTCGGGGGACCTCTAGAGGATTTCATCGGTGGCATCACAGCGGAGGTCCCGCCACCGATCATGGGCACGCCCCCAGCAAGAAAGAAGAAGGCCAAGCCCGCGATCCAGGTCTCCCCGAGGCGCAGCGGGAGGATCGCCTCTAAGAAGAAGGCGCGCCTGGTCTCTGAGGGATCGGAGGCGCTGCAGGAGATCATTGCTCGGGCCTGTGGGATCATCGCCCCAGCCGCTTCCTTCGACGACGTGGCCAAGGCGGCCTTCAGGCAGATGTTCCTCCAGGGGCCTCTGGCGGCCTCGGTCATCCAGGCCCTCGATGCTCTGGTCAAACAGGTCAAGAAGATAAAGAAGAAGACCCCGGTGAAGGGCATTGCTGTAGCCGTGATCCCTTGTGCTGATGATTAGCATCGCCCCGTCGTCATTTTCGTCTGGGTCTGATCCCCGTGACCCCTGTACCCGTAGTTGTTCGCCGCCGTATCTGCCTACCGTTACGGCCTTCTACTGCATCTGCCCCTGTATCTGCGATTCTATTTTTAGTTCGACCGAAACTACCTGTCTCCACTGCACTGCATCGATCTACTCTTGGCCTACTTGGCATGGGGCTGCATGTTTCATTCAAAGGCTGCCTCGTTGCAAGATTTCGCCTGACAGCATGAAGTCAGCTGCGAGGCCTCTATTTCTGCTACCCTGCCAGCATAGCTACGAGGAAAAAAGTCTTTGTTGATGTCTCAAAAAAATGTCAACGTTTTGAATTGGAACCCCCGTGGACTCAATAGCAAGGTGCGCTGCGACGCTGTACGCAACCTGGTCAGGGACACCGGGGCCACCATCGTCTGTCTCCAGGAAACGAAGCTCGCTTCCGTGGATGCTGCAAAAATTTCTTACACTTTGGGGCCCTCTTTCTCGGAGAATTTTGCTTTCCTACCCGCCGATGGAACTCGTGGCGGTGTTATCCTGGCCGCCTCGTCAGCCTACTTCAATATCTCGGAGGTCAGCAACACCGCTCGAACGCTATCGGCAATGATCAGCATGCTTGACGATGGCTCGAGTTGGACCATCACTGTCGTCTACGGACCTCAAGGGGAACAACAAAAGATTGAGTTCATCGATGAGCTCCGTGACCTGAAGCCGGTCGTCCGCGACTCTTGGTTGTTGTTGGATGATTTCAATCTCATCACAAAAGCTTCCGACAAAAACAACGCAAACATCAACAGACGTCTGATAGGAAAGTTTCGGGCTGCTCGCGACTACCTACAACTAAAAGACATGAGTATGGAGGGTCGCCGCTTCACCTGGTCGAACGCCCAGCACGACCCGGTCCTCACTAAGATTGACCACGTCTTTTTCTCTGACGGGTGGGATAGTATCTTCCCCAACGCTTGTCTGCAAGCAATCACCTCGACCTGCTCTGACCACGCCCCCCTCCTTCTGCAGGGGACGGTGGAAACTTCCCACAAGCCTTCCTTCAAGTTTGAGGAGTTCTGGCTCTGCATGCATGGCTTCAAAGAGACGGTCTCAGAAGCTTGGGGAAAGCCGGTTCTTGCTCTCGACCCCATCAGGCGCATTCACATCAAACTGTCACGCACGGCCAAGGCTCTAAAGAAATGGCAGCGGCACAGCTGCGGCAACCTGAAGATCCAAATCGCCATGGCAAAGGAGATCATTTGGAGGCTCGACTTTGCGGAGGAGGCCAGACCGCTATCCGAGGAGGAAGCGGGCCCTTCGTCGCCAGCTAAAAGCCTCCTACTTGGGTCTGCTAGCCATTCAGAAAATAAAGCTCCGCCAGAGGTCCCGCCTCACCTGGATCAGACTCGGGGATGCTAGCACTAAGCTTTTTCACTCCCATGCGAATGGGCGCCGAAGAAAGGTGCACATCCAGAGCATCTCTACGGCTACGGGTCTGGCAATCAAGAAAGAAGACAAAGAGGCTGCACTTCTCCAGCACTTCTAGAGCCTGTTGGGATCGAAAGCAAGAAGGCAATTGGGACTTAACTGGGAGGCGCTTGGATACGTGTCGCGGGACCTATCTGATCTTGAGGACACGTTCGAGGAAGCGGAGATCAGGGAGGCCATTTTCTCGTTACCTTCGATCAAAGCCCCGGGCCCCGACGGTTTCATTGGCGCTTTCTTCAAGAACTGCTGGGACATCATCAAGCATGACATCGTGGCGGCTATCACTCAGTTCACGAGTCTGCGGGGCAATTGTGCAAACTTGATTAACTCAGCCAACATCATCCTCATTCCCAAGAAGGCCGGTGCGTCCGTGATTGCCGACTATAGGCCGATCAGTTTAATCCACAGTTTATCAAAGATCTTCTCCAAGCTGCTTGCCACTAGGTTGGCGGGTATTTTGCCTGATCTAGTCTCCAAATGCCAGAGTGCTTTCGTTAAAAAGAGAAGCATCCACGACAACTTCCTCCACGTGCAGAACCTGATCAAGGAGCTTCACGTCTCCAGGACTCCCAGCCTTTTCCTTAAGCTCGACATCTCAAAGGCTTTCGACTCGGTGGGATGGGCCTACCTGCTTGAAATCATGGCGGCGATCGGCTTCGGGCAGCTTTGGAGAGATTGGGTATGTCGATCCCTTGCCTCGGCGACCTCTCGGGTTCTTCTAAATGGCGACCCCGGAACCCCCTTTTCGCATGCCAAGGGTCTAAGGCAAGGGGATCCGCTATCCCCGATGCTCTTCATCCTCGCCATCGACCCCCTGCAAAGAATTCTCTCCCTGGCCACAAATCAAGGGATCCTGAGCCAGATCCGCTCGCGCACGCCCCGATGCAGAATCTCGCTTTATGCTGACGACGCGGGAATCTTTGTCAGCCCCGTCAAAGAGGAGCTCCTGGCTGTGAAGGCCATCCTGGAATGCTTTGGGAAGGCCAACGGGCTCGTCACCAACATGACCAAGACGGAGATCTTCCCTATCAGATGTGCAGACATCGACCTTGAGGACGTACTGCACGCCTTCACGGAAAAGATTGCCGGCTTCCCAGGAAGATACCTGGGACTGCCTCTTCACTACCGCCGTCTTCGAAAGATCGACCTTCAACCCCTAATCGACAAAATTTCTGGAAAGTTGCCTGGGTGGATGGGAAAGAACATCGAACGCCCAGGAAGGATCGCTCTCACCAAATCCGTCCTTATGGCCACTGCGGTTTACCACGCCATGGCTATCCCCCTCTCCAAATGGGCCAGAGATAAGATCACTCGCGCCGCGAGAAATTTCATTTGGGCGGGTGACGAAGGGGAGCACGCCGCTAAGGGCAAGGCCTTGGTCAGCTGGGCAACGATCTGCAGGCCGAAAGGGCTGGGCGGACTGGGTATGCCAGACCTGTTAAGGCAGGGCCGCGCCCTCAGACTTCGGTGGCCTTGGTTGCAATGGACGGACCCTCAGCGCACCTGGGCGGGCTCTGATTTCCCTGCAATAAGAAGGACATGGCCTTGTTCAGAGCCGCAACTAAAGTCACCCTGGGTAATGGACAAACTGCTTCTTTTTGGCACGACAACTGGTCCAGTCTAGGCCCCATGTGCGACCTTCTGCCAGACCTTTACAATATCGCGACAAGGAAGAATCGCGCGGTGGCCAAGGAATTCAACGAGAGCACATGGATCAGGTCCATCGCACGTTTGAACACCCTGGCACAGCTGAACCAGTACCTCCGCCTTTGGGAGATTGTTCAGAACACGACCCTGACGGCCGACCAAGCGGACACCATCAAGTGGATTCTGACTGCGGATGGAAACTACAGCGCCAGCTCTGCCTACCATTCTCAGTTCCTTGGGAGCCACCCTAAGTTTAAAGAAGAAAAAATTTGGGAGGCGCACGCGGAGCCGAAGTGCAAGCTTTTCGCTTGGCTGGCACTACACAACAAACTGCTAACGGCTGACAACCTGGCATTGAGAGGATGGGATCATGACCCTGTATGCGCCCTCTGCCTCAGTGCCCCCGAGACGGTCAACCATCTGCTTAAGGACTTCCCCTTCACGGTCGCGGTTTGGAGCCTCGCCAAGCTCTGGAGCAATAATACCGAGGGGGCTCTGGGCCTGGGGTTTCCCTCCATCTCAGACTGGTGGGACAGGATCACTGATGGTCACCCCGCAAAGGAGCGGCGTAAGATTAGCGGGCGTCTACTTTACGTCATATGGAACGCCTGGAAGGAAAGGAATCGAAGAATCTTCACGGGGAAACGCCTAACCTTCGTTGAGGTCGCGGAGATTGCTAGGGAAGACAGTACGCAGCGGGCTAGGGCCTTCGCGACGGTAGGCGAGGCAATCCCCGCGGAGCCAGATTAGAGGTTTTTTTGTGTTTTTGGCTCGTTTGTGTCCCACTCGGACGTCTCTGGCATGAACCTCACCATGCACCACACCCTGTACGTCTTGTTTGGGGTTTCCTTCTCACTTAATGAATAGGCAGTGCTCCTGCCGGTTGCTCAAAAAAAAATTATGTTATGTACTATGTGTCTGGTCGACATTTATATGTGCTTGATTTGGTACAAGTGAAGGGCATTCTTACTACTATACTGATGATACTTTTATTTTCTGTCCCATTTAATCCTAGGTAGCAGCTTGCCAAGATAATGCATGAACCTTGTTGAATCCATATGCAATGCTAGCTAGGTTGCTGAATTATCCCGTGTCTCATGATTTGGCGCACTTCCAGTTTTCCTTATTTCTGCAAAGTGATAACCGTGTAGTACATGTATTCTCTTGACTATTTTCTGTAGTGTTTGGATGGGAGTAGTACGAACAGTTTTGTATTGCCCAAAGTTCCCAGTTCTTCCTTGTGTTTATTTATCCTCCATTTAGACTGACCTCAATACAAAACATATGTTCTGAATGCAACAATAGATAACTGTTTCATGAGTTTTTTATTCTAATGACCATGTTATAGTAGTAGGTCCGCTTCCTTATCCTAGAAATAATAATGGTTAATTTTTCTTGTGCTCGTTTTGTCTACTAAACTCAGTTGCTGATCATCAATGTTGAGAAACCGAAGACTCTGAAGATTCTCTTGGTAAGTAGTAGTCCAGGCACTTATTTTATTTTACATCAATAGGAAATGAGCAGATACAGGTAGAAAATATCACCAGTTGTTCTAGTATGGGGTTTATACAGATGGTACTTCTTAAACAAAGAGAATTTAGCCAAGAATTTGTATAATATCAGCAACTCTTCCAATAGCTTCACACTGATTTAGTGAATTAGTTAGAAACCATCTTCCCTTTACACTTCAGAGCAAAGGATATGCATTGCACGGACTTGAATACAAAGGGTGTAATGAATACATGTAGTACTACAAATTTAATAAATAAAACTAGACATATATCCAAAGAACGATCTTTTAAATTCAGACATGTTGTATTCAACTGCATTAAAAAGTAGTTGTACCTACAGTACAGTACACTGCGTGGAAGGGAAACATAATTAGTGTATGCTAAGTTTGCTGGAATATTAGTAAAGTGATATAGCTGAAACATTTTCAACCAAAGCAGTGAAGACTACATACAGGGTCAATGCAATAAAATGGATACCTGGCAGGTTTCATGCATGTGAGTGGCCACTGGAAGGTCATAATTGGCCTTCACCTTTTCATGGTTCTGATACAACAAGGTGACAAAGTTATATAAAAATGATACTCCCTCCAATCCAAATTAATGGAATCTAAGTCCATTAATTTGCCACGCGTTTAGACCCTCTGGACTAACTAGATACATCTGAATCTAGATAAATCTTAGTCCATTAATTTGTCACACGTTTAGACCTTCTTGGAGACCAGGACCTTTGAATGATTTTGATGCTGTAAGGTTTGCTTTATCAAAGATTTATTTGAACACAAGAGACACCCCAAGGCTTCACTTCAAGGCCTTGCGTGTTTAAAAAAACTTGTATATAAAAAAACTTGTATAGTTTTGAGTAGTTTACTGTATAACCCTTCTGCCTTTTACCGACATGCTTCTCATGCATCTATTAGCTCGGTGGTTCAATAATTGACAGTCTCTAGTTTCTTGATATGTCCTTGTTACGTGTCTTTAGTTGATCTATGTATGCGTGTTCCTTTGAACTTTGATGGAAAATGCAGAAAGCTTCGATTACAGTACGATGAAAACCATACCTGACATATTATATGCTCATTTCCTTGCTTGTATTAGGTTAAGCACGCCATGGGTGTCCTCTGCGATTTAGGTCCATACAAGGAAAGACATGATGAAAGAATTTGCACCTCAACAAGATGATAGAAATGTAGAAAGTCAACGGAACTTGCAACTATGCATTTTACCATAACACATGTACTGTGGTGATTCTGTTCTTTGGAGTTCAAACTGCTTGCTAGATAACTCATCAAAAACTATTCTTCCTTAGTCTATGATAGATTGTAAGTTCTTGTGTTAGTGTGTTAGCTATGCAAATATTATATCATATTTGATTATGTGAGTATCATTGGTACACCATCTTATTGTGCTATCTGAATATTCGTGGAAAATGCATTTTATATCCATATAACATATAAATGTGCCACTCGGGATATGCGTGGAAAACATATTTATTTTTGTATTACTGAAATTCAAACTAGTGACAGGCAAGATAATGGGTATGTCACTACAAAACCCCATAGGGCTATGGCCTTTGATCGCAACCCGTGACATGCATCTCCTTTGCATGTCACTAGTATCCTCATACCAGTGACTAGTTATCAGTGACAGGCGTTTAGCTTCTCACTAATGGGCCTTTTGAGTCTGTCACTGATAGTCTATTCTGCAGTAGTGAGACCTTAACATCTAGAAGGCTTCAAGCGTCTAACACCACTAATGGCAGTGCATCCAAAGTTTTTCACACGTCTGGTGTAAAAGACGTCCCTCGAGCCCCGTCCTAGCAAGGCATCAGAAGAATAAGATCTGGACCGATTCCAGGTGCACGACAATGTGTGCCTGTTGGAGAATTATTTGCATTGTGGAGCATGTTCCAAACTTGGGAATACGCACGAGCGAGAGTGAGGGAGGGAGAGAGAATGGACAATGGCCAATTGATGGATGAGATTTTGAGGAGGCATTCCCCCTTTATATAGGAAAATTTTGGGCACTCCCACCCTCCAAGTCCCGAGGTGAGACTAAACTTGGGAGGAGATGGGAGGGGACTGGCCGATGGTGGGGTGGGCCCCTCCCGCGCATGCCCAAGCCTAACTAGTGGCCTTTCATTTATTTTTCTTTATTCAAAACTCCTTTTGAATAACTTCCGAACAATTCGGTATATCTCCGAAACATTTCTGGTTCTCACTCTTCCTGTTTCTCCTATGGTGGCAGATCAACCCGCGTAGTCTCTACCCTTCAGTGTGACACCCTTACGGTTTAGGAATGTTCAGACATGATCGAGACATCTCTCCAATCAATGACCATCAGCAGTATATGGAAACACATGATGGTCCCTTCACATTACACAAAATTGTATGATCGCTTGAACCTTTTAAACGCTGACTCTTATTCTTTTTGCACAACGATACTTGATTTGTACAAGTCCTGATCCCTAGTATCTTCATACTAGTTCGATCTTATTACTGACAAATACATTTACTCATTCCCATGTTAATACATCATTGTGACCTAGTCACATGCTTGCCAGCTCATTGATGTAATCTAACCGAGTGGGCCCAAAGTATCTATCCGTCACTTGAATAGGAAAATCTGATCTCGATACATATGCAATACACATCTTTATGGTCACCCAGTTATGGTCATGATGGTTGATGTGATCAAGGTAGCCGCGTGAGATAGTGATTAAATATAATCTCTCGGACGAAGGACTAAGTCACTACGCTCTGCTAGATATTGCAACGTTGAACATTGTAACCGGATCACATTGCAATTCTACGGTCGGTTGTGTCCATCACTTCATGAAGTGACCTCGTTGTAAGTTTACGTTAATAAGTCCATTATCGGGAAACCTCGATCATTAGTTTCCCAACGAACTAGTAGTAGAGGATACTAGGGACCTGGTTGTTTATATACCACACATGTATTGATATTTTCACTTAACACAGTTATAGCATGATACTAAACTATTATGAACATTGGAGATATATCAATAAAACAACTTTATTATTGGCCTCTAGGGCATATCTCCTTCACTTAGCGCTCGACTTGCGGAGCTTGGGAGGAGACGCTTTTTAGCATCCAGGGTCGCTTCCTGACTCCTAGAGTGCAGGAGGTGTGCTTAGCTTGGTCCTTGGACCGAGGCCCTCGGTGATGACGTTTGGGTCAGATCCCTCCACGCGCTCTACCTCGCCGAGATCGGGAAGGGGCACTTCCGAGCATCCAGGGTTGCTTCCAAACTCAACGAGTTCAGGAGGCGTTCCTTGCTCGGTCCGCTGACCAGGGCCCTTGGTGATGACTCTCGAGTCATCTCTTTCCCTTTCCATGACGAGCACTCTGTTGACCACCTGAGTGGTGGCCGCGACGTACAACAGTAGAGGCTCCCTAGGTTTGGGAGCCACTAGAACCAGAGGGGAGGTTAGGTAGTGTTTCAAGTCCTGAAACGCAACCTCCTCTTCCGGGGTCCATTCCAATGGTGCTGATTTCTTCAAGAGATTGAAGAAAGGAAGGGCCCACTCCACCAGCCGGGATATGAAGAATCCTAGTGCTGTAATGCACCCATTGGGACACTGCACATTCTTGACCCACCTAGGGGCTTCCATCTGGTCGATGACCTTGGTCTTGTCGGGGTTAGCCTCGATTCCCCGATGAGAAACCAAGAAACCGAGTAGCTTCCCCGACGAAACCCCAAAAATGCATTTTTCGGGGTTGAGCTTGATGTGGATCTTGTACATGTTACTAAACATCTCGTCTAGGTCACTGAGAAAGGTATCGTGATGGTTGGTCTTGACCACGATGTCGTCGACATTGGCCTCCATGCTGTGGAAAATTTGGGTGCCTAGACACACCCACAAGTCGCGCTAGAATGTAGCGTTGGCATTCTTCAGACCGAAAGGCATGCAAGTGTAACAAAAGCATCCCTCCGGGGTGATAAATGCCGTATTTTCTTTATCTTCCTTGGCCATCTTGATCTAGTGGTAGAAGGAGAAGCCGTCAAGGCAGACGAGGTCACACCCGTCGTGGAATCAACTATCTCATTGACTCGAGGCAGCTGGAAGGGATCCTTGGGGAAGGCCTTGTTCAAGTCTGTGAAGCCAATGCACGACCTATTGTTACTGTTTTGCTGCTTTGGCCCCATGATGGGATTTGCCAACCAGGATGGATGCCACACTTCACTGATGACCAGAGCAGCCTTCAGCTTATGGACCTCCGAGACGATGAGGTCTTGCTTGTCCTGCACCTAGCATCGGACATTTTGCTTTACCCGACAAGCTCCCGGGCACACTGCTAGACGGTACTCGATCACCTCCCTTGGGACCCCGGGAAGATCTACGGGCTCCCAGGCAAAGACATTAGCATTCTCCCAAAGGAAGGTGACGAGCATGCTTTCCTATTTGTCGGTGAGGCGCGCCCCTATTGTGATGGTGCATCGTACGCCCTCAAGCAGAGGGACCTTCTAGGTGAGGTTGTAGTCGGCCAGGTGCTTCCTTTGCATATGTGACGGGCCCAATGCGCTAGGGTCCTATGAGTCCTAGGAAACTGCCGCCACGGTCTCCCGATAAGACTTATCTGTGCAGAAGATAGCATCCCATGGATCTGCTTGACAGTGATGACACCTTTAGCGGTCGGGATCTTCATGGTGTTGTAGGCCTAGTGCATAGATGCCATGAACTTCGTCAGGACAGGTCGAGCAAGAGTGACGTTGTATGGCAGAAGGATATCTGCCACGCCGAACATAATTTTCTTTGTACAGAAGTTCTCGGGAGTCCCAAACATGATGGGCGGAGTAACTTACCCCAGCGGTTGGGTTGCCCAGGGTTGATCCCTTGGAACGCCCCTATGGGGGACATGCGGTTAGCCGGGATTTGTAGGTGCCTCATGAGTTGTGCGGACATGAGGTTTAGGCCTGCTCCTCCATCCACCGGTATCTTGGTCAATGTAACGTTACTCATAGTGAGGGAGACTACCAGCGGCAGGATCCCTACATTCGCGCATCGTATGGTGTGATCCTGGGCATCAAATGTAGTCGACACGGCTGGACATTTGAGGGGACGCTGCACCTCCATGCTTGGGTGCATCGCGCACACCTCTCTGGTAAGCCGTTTGATGGAGTTGTGCGAGGGAAAAGCCCAAGCGCCCCCATTGATGCATAACACGTCACACGAACTGAACTTAGAGTGGATGCACCCCCTAGATGCATGACGACATGTGTGCATCCGGGGCTCGCGGGGGAGGCGGGCTAAGAACTATCTCCCCTCTATACCACTCTAGTCCTTCCCCTCCGAGGAGCCACCATGACTAGGGGAATGAATCTGGCGAGAAGAGGATACATCAATTGATGGTGTTGTAGGGAATATCCCACCAGATCCATGAGTCAAACAAGCCAGGATCCCACGGAAGAGTTGTCTCTAATCTGGCGGGATATGTAGAAGAGCGTCAATGGCCGCAGGCGTAGCCCCTGGTCCGAGGAAACTCAGTGAGGCGGCGATAGCTCGCTAGCCGTGTTGGTTGCTCCGCCTTCGGCCACCCCTCCTGGGCGGGCTGGCGCCACCCCTTCAGGGGCAAAGAGTGCGGCTTCGATCCTGCTGCCAGTAGGTCCGCCATGCCTTGCTCTGTGGAGGACACATGCGATCCTTCATGCCCATTCCACCACACCGAGCACCCTCCATGGGTGCCCATTCTGGTTCCGTGCATTCTTGCACGAAGCAGCAACGAGACTCTAGTGAAAGTTGATCGCAAGTGTGCGCCCCTACCTGGCGCGCCAGATGTCGTGTCTCGATTTTCTTCATCGGGGATGGTATCCCCTTTGTTATTTAGGACATGGGTGCAACATCCGGCTAGCTCGATCGGCGAGCTTGATGAACACACACAAAGAGAGACATAGTTTTTTTACCCATATACAGATCCGCGGTGTGCGGATCCCTACGTCCTGCAACTATCTACTATCTAAGGTTAATCACAATTAAATAGGCTCCTTCTTCAAGAAGGTTCTCGCTCTCACCTTCCTCGATCGACCTGGACTCCTTTTTTATATAGGCAAGGGAACACCACAAGGGTTAGAGGTCACACAGTGATGACGAAGTAGAGTGCATGCTTACAATGTGGCGGCACACTCTTGTCACCAGACCGCGTGTCACTTGCACCGAGCAGATGGGTACTAGAATCTGTCCATTAGTCTGGATCTTGTCAGAGGTTGGATCTCCAGGTACGCAGTCTCCGGGTCCTCGGCCAGGGTCCCGTGGAGAATCCTGTCTAAGACCTCATGAGTCGTGTGGCTTACATGACTGCAACGTGTCCTGGTGCCTCTGCCAATGTACGCAAAGTGGCAGGATAGAGCTGCTGTCGTCTGAAGGGGGACCCGATGAAACGTGCCAAGGGCAGTATGTCCCCTAGGTCAGGAATCATTGGCCAGTTGTCTCTTCTCTCTTGTCTGGGTGGCCTTCTGCTCCCCGGCCCTGGGACATGTACCCGGGGTACTCCCCGCGGGTAAGTTCCTTGAGATCCTAGTACCACGATCCTAGAGAGCGCTCGATCCAGAGCCCGTCGCACAACTAATCCCGAAATCCGCGGAACTGATAAACACATACTATCAAAGACAACAACACAAGAAATAAAATTGACAGGAGGCACAAGAACAAGCAACACAACTTATGAATATCGTTAATATAAACTGGCACAACATAGCAAACTCTAGAAAGCACAACACGATAAAATAGAAAGCAACACCATGCATGCATGCGCTATAGAGATACTACTTAGCATATATATATACATATATATATAACTAGCTTCTCTCTGCACCCCCGAGGCGTGGTCGGTAAATGTAACGTTCTATGAAACCTCGCACACAACGAAACTTTGTGTGATAAGTATATACATTGCAAGTCTCCCACATGTTGGCCATATAGGACCTTACACCTGAAAAAACACGTGCAAAGATATAAAATCCCGTCTCGCACATGTTCAATACCCATAGTCAGACCTATGAAACCACCTTTGTATCTCAAATCACACGTTACACTATTCGACCCCGAGTGCAAACTGCGAGTGCACAACCTTCCGAATGTCTGCACAAAAGAAACATGTACATGTGTACATACACGCGTAGAAGAAAAAGTGTCGCGTACTCAACGCGTGTACCTGAGAGCGAAGATCTATAATTTTTTGATTGCATTTACACCAAAAGTTAAACGGAAAGACACGTGATGACATTTATATTCAATCAGATGGCTAAATCTAGAGGTTTCGATAATACAGATAATATACAGCAAGAGAAAAACACGGTAACATGATGGTATTTCTATTCACCATGAACTCAAGGAATTTTCGTGATGAGGAAGCAATAATGATGCGTGGCCATTGTAATCCAATAGATTGTTGAGTTAAAGAAGTCTAGGCCTTCGAGGTAGTACTACTCTTCATCGACACCATGATGGTATTTCTATTCACTATGAACTCATGGAACTTTTGTGACAACGCATGGCCATCGAATCCTAGAGATTGTTGAGTTGAAGAAGTCTAGGCCTTCGAGGCCGTACTCTTCTTCATCGATGCCATCTTCCGTGTACAACAACGTCGTAAACACTTACACCATCACAGGCAAGCACGATAAAGTAAGAATATTTAACAGAAGAACACAAACGCGAAAATCACGAAAGGAGCGAGATATGATAGGAAAAAAAGCAAAGACTCTGGGGCGCATTTTTATTAATTAAACACATAAGCTTACACATTTGGAAAACACGAATAGCATACAACAAGAGAAAACATGAACAGATGATGTTTTTTATTCATTGTCACCCCACAGAACTTACAGCTTTCAGTCGTACAGAAAACATAAACATCTACACCTATCTAATAATATATATCACTAAGAACTAAGCAAGGCACGACGACCCGTGGCTATCCTAATCTTCAATACTTTTGTGGATCCTATCAAAGTAGTCTAGGTCTTTAAGGTCGTACTCTTCCGCGTTGTGATCGATGGCGGTGAACACGCTTACGCCATCATAGTCGAGCGCCACATGCAGCATGGGGTGGAAGAAAATGCACCAGCCGGCGGTGGCTTCATGTATTCGGGCTTCGGGGCTAGAGTGGCGTCGGAGGTGCGTGGCGCTAAGAGGCCACCAAGATCCGATGCGTCTTGATCCATGTCGTACTGGAGTCATGTACGTTCGTCGTCATGAGTCTCCTTCTCCTCCTCCCGGCAGGATAGAACCCGTTCAATGGACATATCTGTGCGAAAGATGTGCGAAAGAAAAGGAAAAAATCGCATGAAATAGTAAAAGAATGGCAAAGAAAACATACTAAATCAAAGACCTAGAAGACACCAAGAGTGTAGACGAATGGAGAAGGGAGCTATACGGTAGCCGATGGGCGGTGACGTGTCTTCTAGGACGTCATTTAGGAAAGGCAAGATGGACGAAGGGAAGAGAAGGAAATTTGACTCAAGAAAACATGAAGACGAAGATGTCTTTTATAGAGTACGCATGACTTGACCGCGAGAATCAGAAGACGGTGAGAGCACATCCTCGCCGCGATAACCCGCGTATGCGTATAATCAAAAGCAGCCATCTCAGCTATGGAAAGGACCCAGAATACGATATTGATGGCTTAATGCACGGCGCCCAGAAAATGTGTTGATGGCTCGTGGTTGATGTAGAGCTCATTGGGAACCCCAAAAGGAAAGTATGATGAGCACAACAGCAAGTTTCCCTCAGTTATGAAACCAAGGTTTAATCGAACCAGTAGGAGCAAGAAAACACCCCAAAGGTGTTACTAGCTGAGTTTTGGCAGGGCGCACTACCGGTGCTAGTAGCAACGTGGAGACCTGCACAATACAACCACAAAACTTTGTCCCCAACTTGCGATGAGGTTGTCAATCTCACCGTGTTTTACGGAAAACAAAGGATTAAACGTATCGAATGGAAAGAAGTAAAAGTTTGCAGAAAGTAAACACAAAGCAGTAACAGTTTATAGATTGTATGTAAAGAAAAAGGACCGGGATCCATAGTTCACTAGAGGTGGCTCTCCTTAGATAAATAACATGCTGGGTTAACAAATTACAGCGGGGCAATTGACAAACACAGAGAAAGCAATACATGCATATACTAATCATCTTGACTCCTCTGAGACTTGATTGGGCATTACAACATAATACATAGACCGCCATCCAACTGCATCTATGACTAATAATCCACCTTCGGGTTATCATCCGAACCCCCTCCAGTATTAAGTTGCAAGCAACAGATTATTGCTTTACGAACTGCGTGTAAAGTAAACAATATAATTGTTCTATGAACAAAGGATTGTTGTTTTCTCCCTAGTAGCAACAGTACATCTAGTATCTTAGAGATTTATGTCACTTCCCCAGATTACCAGAGGCATGAACCCACTATCGAGCATAAATACTAACTCTTGGAGTTGCTAGCATCTACTTGGCCAAGATAGCTACTAACAACAGAAAGCATGCAAGATCTGAAATAACAAAGACATGATAGAATCAATAATCAATCTAAAATAGCATCTCAATATCTATTGGATCCTCGCAAACACAACATGTATGAATTACAAATAGATAATCTTGATCATGAACGGAGCTCACAAGATGTAAACATGAAAGCACAAAGGAGGAGAAACCAGCCATCTAGCTACTACATGGATCTGTAGTCCAAGGATGAACTACTCACGCATCACACCGGAGGTTGCATGGTGATTAAGAATGCCTCCATGGTGAATTCCCCTCTCCGGCAGGGTGCCAGGAAGAGCTTCAGATCCCTCCCGATCTAGGGATGGAGATGACGGCGGCTATAGACTCTTTCGTGGATTTTTGATCGGGTACGTAGGGTTTTCTTCCCGAGGGCAATATATATGCGGAAGGAGAGGCCGAGGGGGTGCTTGGGCTGGCCACACCACCCCCTGGCGCGGCCAGGCCTGGCCCGCGCGGCCAGGTGGTGTGGTGGCCCCCTGGCTCCTCTCCGTCTCGTATTCTGGCATCTGATGACTTCCGGAAAAATAGGCACTTTGGCTTTTGTCCCGTCCAATTCCAAGAATATTCATTTTCTGACTTTCCTGGAACCAAAAACAACAGAAAACAGGCAGCTGGCACTGTGGCTCTTGTTAATAGGTTAGTCCAAGAAATCATATGAAAAGTACTCCAAAGTTGGAACAAAACACAAGAAAGTGGATAAAACCAAGCATGGAACATCAAAAATTATAGATACATTTGCAATGTATCAACATCCCCAGCTTAACTCCTGCTCGTCCTCGAGTAGGTAAGTGATAAAAAGAAATAATTTTTGAGGTGACATGCACCATCAAAGACTTGATCAAGGTATTTGCAAAACATTCAAAGCTAGGATCATAGTACTTCAATCATAACATGAAAGACAATTTCTAGCAATAAGCAAAGAAACTATGACGCAACATGAAAAGGCACAAACAAAAGATTCATGAATAACAATGCTTTGCAAGACGTTTGTTTGTTTCACATAAAGAAAACATAGCATAATAGTATTCAGCTTGTCCATCAATAGAGTAGCAAATATAAATGCATAGGACACCTTCAAAGTTCATAAGAGTGACTAGATACAATAGTTTAAAAAAAGCAATATCAAAGGATGCATCAATCAACTAGTTTCGGGACAATGCACATAGAACTAAGAATGACCACTATGCTCTCAAAGTAGGTGCATAAAGATAGAAGGTGGAGACTCAATATAATGGTGGAAGAAAGGCCTTTTGTAAAAGGAAGTAGGGATTCAAGTCTCATAAAGAGCTTCCAAAAATTATGGTACTTATTGATGGGTTCGTAGCATGGAAAACAAAAAATTTCTACCGCAAGAACGAACAAAACCCAGATCTAATCTAGATAAAAGCCAAGATCTAATCTATTAGCATGTGCAACGAGATAGATCTGTACTAACCCTTGTAGACCCAAAAGCGTTACGAGATCGGATCTCGTGGTTGATGTAGTCGATCACTTGCCGATCTCAAGATCGAGTAGACGATCCTTCCGGCGCCGCGTTCCGGCAGCGCTTCCGCAGTCGGTCACACGTGCGGAGTCGAAGCAGACCTTCCTCTCCCCGTTCCAGTGAGCAGCGGAGGTAGTAGATCTTTCCACGGAATCCCAGCAGCACGATGGCGTGGTGGTGGTGGTGGAGTAGAGAATTCTGCAGGGCTTCGCCTAAGCCAGAGCAGAGGGAAGGAGGAGGAGAGAGGCAACTCGAGATCTAGAGAATAGAAGGGGCAAGGGGGTTTGTGCCTCCACCCCTCTATTTAAAGGAGGGAGGCGCCATGGGGAGGTGGAGTCCTTGTAGGACTCCCCTCTCCCTTGGCCGGCGGATCAAGGAGGTGGGGGAGAGTCCTACTCCCCCACGAATCCTTGTCTTACCCTACAAGGATTCCTTGATCCTTTCTTGGTTTTCAAGTAAACTCCAAGAAATCTTCTAGAACCTTCCGGAACATTCCGAAACCTTCTAGAATCCCCATACAAATACTCCGGAACATTTCCTAACTTAGAAAATGATCCCCAATATATGAATCTTATTCCCTGGACAATTCCGGATCTCCTCGTGATGTCCCGGCTCCAATCCGAGACTCCGAACAACATTCGGTCTCCAACGCACATTCCATATCTACTTAAAACAACTTCGAACCTTAAGTGTGTCACCCTACGGTTCGTGAACATGTAGACATGATGGAGACACATCTCCGATCAATAACCATTAGCGGGATCTGGAGATCCATAGCAGCTCCAACATACTCAACGATGACTTTGTGATCGATAGAACCATTTAACATACGAAACCAATTCCCCTTGTCACGCGATATTCTACTTATCCGAGGTTTGATCGTCGGTATCTCCATACCTAGTTCTACCTCGTTACTGATAAGTACTCTTTACTCGTTCCATGATATGTCATCCCTTGTGACCTAGTCACATGCTTGCAAGCTAACTAGATGACATTCTACCGAGAGGGCCCAGAGCATATCTATCCGTCATATGGATGGACAAATCCCAATCTTGGTCCATGCGCTTCAACACATACTTTCAGAATACCCAATGACACCTTTATAACCACCCAGTTACGAAGCAGTGTTTGATGTCATCAAAGTATCCATCCGGTGATGGTGATTAACATAACCTCATGGTCGAAGGATTAGGTTACTATGCATTTGAAAAGCTTGTAGCAAAACAAACTTAATGACTTGATCTTATGCTATGCTTACTATGGGTGTGTGTCCATCACATCATTCTCCTAATGATATGATCTTGTTATTAACGACATCCAATGTCCATGATCAGGAAACCATGATCATCCATTAATCAACAAGCTAGTTTAACAAGAGGCTTACTAGGGACTCTTTTATGTTTACAAAACACACAAGTATTAATGTTTCCTGTTAATACAATTATAGCATGAGATGTAAACATTTATCATAAACATAAAGATATAATAATAACCACTTTATTATTGCCTCTTGGGCATATCTCCCACAGTCTACCACTTGCACTAGAGTCAATAATCTAGTTAATAACTTGTGCATTCAACACCTATGGCTTTCTGGTGTTGTATAGCCACTATTGCTAGTGGTAAACATAATCTTTGGATCTGACACTTCCAGGTCCGTGTGTATTTGCATGTCCTTGCGTCTCTACGCATTACTCATTCTCCAATGAGATGGCATTGTATAAATTTGGTCCTTTGGTGAGACCTTTAGTTCCTTAGGATTAAATCATGTTGATACAATCGTCATACAATGTATCTTCATAGTATTATCCCGCTATGAACCACACCTAGTTTGATAACAAACTACTTGACGCAAATGCCCTCATTTGCTGCTACAATAACAGTCATATACTTAGCCTTTTGTTGTAGTATCTGTCACAATGTTTTAACTTTGGTACTCAACCAAATCCGTTATGGAACTTCCTTTCCATTACATTGTGCCACCCATAGTTTAAATTGAGATAAACTTAATTTGTGACAAAACTAGTATCAATGCAACAATTTACAATGAACTATTTGTCATCACTATAAATAATATATTCTTAGTTCTTCCAAAGATCATAGGAATATCCCTACTATTGTCCAATGATCATCTTATGAGTCATTCTGGTATATGCTCATAACATTTAGAGCATAGGACATATCTGGATGTGTACATCTCAAAGAATGATTGATCAAAATATTCTTGTGATTTCACCAAGTGTCAAAACACTTGAATCTCGTGTCAACACACTTGAATCTTGATTCAGTCCTTTCCGTGTGTCAAGAACCTTTCTTGTTGTTTCCATATTGAACTCATTCAACATCTTATCTATGTATATTTGGCAAAACCATATTAGCGCCTCAATCTATCCATATAGACATTGATGCCTAATTCTTGGGTTATGCCTAAGTCTTTCATCGAAATGAAATTCTTAACCTGTGTCAATAAAAGATACATCATTTCTAATCAACAATATGTATTTCACATAATGTATTAGAAATATGTCTTAGCGCTCCCACTTAATTTCTTGCAAAATGCAAACATCTTCATCGTCTCTGATGAAATTAAACCTTTTAACGGTTTCATCACGGTGAAGATTCCAACTCCGCGATGCTCACTTCAACCATTGAAGTTTTGCATACTCTTTTAGCATCCTTTGAATTAACAAAACCCTTTGGATCATGTCATGGACACATCCTAGGTAACCATTCTGTTAGAAGAACTTGTTTTGTTTGTTCAACTACCATATACCAAAATATATGTAGTGGTTGCTACATTAATCCATCCAGACTAAATATCGCTATGAAAGATCAAATCTTATCATAGTCAATTCCTTGAACATTGTCGTAAACTCTTTCCGACATGTCGACTATTTCATAGATGTGAAACATCCATGTCTATTTCTTTATAGATCCATATACGACTGTAAGGTCTTGTACCTTTCCAGAGGGTCTTTCAAATTCAAAGCTTGATTTCTTGTGTATGGAATTATCACGGATTTTATGGCTTCAAGCCACTTAACGAAGTCAGGGCCCATCATTGATTATTTGCATGTAGTCGGTTCATCATTGTCAAACAACAATGATTTAACTCTCAAATCTTGGCATTTGATTACTTACCCGACCTACTTGGTTCAATAGGAACTTAGATCCCCGTGACCACATCCTTTGAGGCACGTGAGCCATGAGAATTGTTGCTGCCTCCGGGACACTTACCGACGCTGCGCAACTCAGCACATATTAGCCAAGGTTCAACAACCTTGTCAAAGTTCTATTGTCCTCCCACTTGACTTTTCACCAAAAATTCCTTCTCAAGAAACTCGACATTCTAAGCGACAAACACTTTTGTCTTCGGTGTTATGGAGGAATACCCAATGGTTATTCGAAATAACCTACAAAGACATGCTCATCCGACTTTGGTTGTAAACACTTTACTTATGCAATAGCATACCAAAAATTTAAGAAAGGACAACCTGGGTTTTATCCCAAACCATGACTTATATGGTGTCATTTCAACGGATCACGATGGAGCTATTTTCAGTGTAAAAGCGGTAGTCACTAAAGCTTTAATCTTTTAAAATATAATGGCAGTTTTATAAATGATACCTTTGATCTTATCATGTCAAACAAGGTTTCATTACATATCTTGAACACTCCATACTCCTATGGTGTTTTGGGAAATGCAAATCCATGGAACGATTCCTCAAATCTTAGGTGTTTTGCTAAACTTGTAACTCAAACATCTTTATGATCCAATCATAAACTTTTTTTTTATTTTCTTGTTACAATAATTTTCCACTTCATCTTGAAAGTCTTTGAACATTTTCAAATGTTTCATACTTCTTCCTTATTGAGTAAGTATATTCATATACTCACTCAAATCTTTGGAGAAAGCATATGAAGTTGAAATCGATCGCCCACGACTACACATAATGGACTATATACATCAATATGTACAAATTCCAATCAGTTAGTCGTCCGTTCCTCTTTTGGCCTACGAACGGAGTTTTAATTATCTCCAGGAAAGTATCACAAGAGTCATTTGATCAAAATCAAAGACTCCAAAAATCCATCAACATGGAGTTTCTTCATGTATCCCTAATATAATTTAAACGGTGATGTAACTTCGCAAGTGATCTTTCAATCATTTGTCTTGCGACATTTTAGCATTAGTTTTATGGTCGTTATTTCTCCAACCAGACTTGTATATCATCCATCTATTATGGAATACGGTAATTATTTGAACAACCTTTTGTCGTCATAATACCTGATCAAAATAACAATTATTGAAACAAATCTTGAAGGCAAGCTTTGATGTTAACGAGCAACACAACAACCCTTTGTTTGTTTTCGATGAACATCATCACATATTCTCTTGCTAGTTACTTAGGCCATTTCAGTTCATGAATTGTGTTGTCCTGTATGACAACCAATTCGGTATCCAATACCGCAGAACCACATTGTTTAACAACCAAGGAATACAGCCATAACATGTATCTTCTATATACCTAAGTTGGATATCTCCAATCTTTTCTTTTCTGCCAAATATTTTATAGATTCTCTTTCAACAATTCCTTTTCTTTTAAAAGAATCTATCAACATCAATAGTGGTGTCATTCATATGACACATAGTACAAAGTGTGTATAGTCAAATACTAATACCTTTGGACTTGCACTTTGAAGTGGATCACCTTCATCAAATGTTTGGCATTCTTTCAAAATTCCATTCTTTAGTAATCTTTTAGTGTAGTAAAATTTTTACTTACATCTTCTATTCATCCTTATCATGACAACTTTCATGATCAAGCTGCTATAGCTTATAAAGGTGAATTGCAAGTATAATGTTTCTTTTCCAAAACTTTTTGGAGGATTAGGACGACTAGCGTCTCCAACCTTCACAAATTCTCATCAAATATGAGGACATATACTCTATCATGTTGTAACCAATACATTGTTTTAGATATCGCAATACCTTTCACATATGATGGTTTCTGAAACATTGCTTTCAGCTCTTAGATAAACTTGATAATAAAAACAATCTTTTGAGTATCAAGAATCATGGAGGCAAACATGATACATTAGATACTAACACTGGAATTGTTACTCTTGATTTAATACTGTTTATTAAACTTCATAGAGTAAACAGAGTTTGCTGAAAGTTTGCAACATGACTTTTAAACTTTAGATTGACACTCAAAACAATACGATACCAGTTCGTAAAGAAAATATCCAGAATTTCTATAGTTCCACTATCTCAACTATAACTAAGCGTAAGGTGGTGAACGGATGCCAATGACTATAACAAACTATGCAAATTCACTTTGATTGTGTTTATGATAAATTGAGTTTGACTAATCCAAATTACAAATGAACTCCCACTCAAAACAACATCCCTCGAGTTGTTTTAGTGACTACACGAACCAAATCCACTACACCAAGTCCGATCATCACGTGGGATGATGTAGCTTTAAAGGCGAACAATCAACATGTTCATCATATCATCCATATGACTCATGCTTTACCTTTTGGTATTCCGTGTTCCAAGACCATGTCTGTACATGCTAGGCTCGTCAAGGTTAACCTTAGTATTCGCATGTGCAAATCTGGCTTGCACCCGTTGTATGCACACATAGAATCTATCACACCCGATCATCACGAGATGCTTTGAAACGATGAGTCTTAGCAACGGTGCCTACTAAGGACGAACACTTTATTACTTGATATTTAGTGAGAGGGATCATCTTATAATGCTACCATCGCAATCTAAGCAGTACAAGATGCATAAAGGATTAACATCACAGGCAATTCATAATTAGTGTGATATGATATGGCCCTTTCTCCTTATGCCTTTGATCTCCATCTCCAAAGCACGGACATGATCTCCATCATCACCAGCATTGCGTCAAGGTCAGTGGCGCCGCTTCATGGTTGTCCATCATCACTAGCAACTATTACAACTACTTGGAATAAAGCTACTACAAGATGAATAGACACGCAGGTCTTAACAGAATTAAAGACAACCATTAGGCTCCTGCCGGTTGCCATATTACAACAAGGATCATTGCATACATCAAATATAATCACAATCACATGATGGCCATATCACATCACAAAACCCCTGCAAAAACAAGTTAGACGCCTCTAATTTTCTTTGCATGTTTTACGTGGTCTGGGGCTTTCGAATAAGAACGGATCTTACCTACGAAACTGAACCACAACGTTGATACAAGTGCTATCAAGTGCAAAGTGTTGATTGGATCTATACTTATGATGGGAGAGACAGACACCTGCAAAGCCACTTGTGCAATACGAGTTGCACGTCAACTGTGGAGCAAGTCTCATGTGCGATGACATGTAAGGTTAGCCTGAGCCGCTTCATCCCACCATACCGCAAGATGCAAAGTACACAAAGCAAAAGACGGCATGAGCACCAACGCCCACAAAACCATTGTGTTCTACTCGTGCAACAGATCTACGCATAGACACGGCTCTGATACCACTGAAGGGTTCGTAGCATGGAAAACAAAAAATTTCTACCGCAAGAACGAACAAAATCCAGATCTAATCTAGATAAAAGCCAAGATCTAATCTATTAGACATGTGCAACGAGATAGATCTGTACTAACCCTTGTAGACCCGAAAGCGTTACGAGATCGGATCTCGTGGTTGATGTAGTCGATCACTTGCCGATCTCAAGATCGAGTAGACGATCCTTCCGGCGCCGCGTTCCGGCAGCGCTTCCGCAGTCGGTCACACATGCGGAGTCAAAGCAGACCTTCCTCTCCCCGTTCCAGCGAGCAGCATAGGTAGTAGATCTTTCCATGGAATCCCAGCAGCACGACGGCGTGGTGGTGGTGGAGTAGAGAATTCTGCAGGGCTTCGCCTAAGCCAGAGCAGAGGGAAGGAGGAGGAGAGAGGCAACTCGAGATCTAGAGAATAAAAGGGCAAGGGGGTTTGTGCCTCCACCCCTCTATTTAAAGGAGGGAGGCGCCATGGGGAGGTGGAGTCCTTGTAGGAGTCCCCTCTCCCTTGGCCGGCGGATCAAGGAGGTGGGGGAGAGTCCTACTCCCCCACGAATCCTTGTCTTACCCCACAAGGATTCCTTGATCCTTTCTTGGTTTTCAAGTAAACTCCAAGAAATCTTCTAGAACCTTCCGGAACATTCCAAAACCTTCTAAAATCCCCATACAAATACTCCGGAACATTTCCTAACTTAGAAAATGATCCCCAATATATGAATCTTATTCCCCGGACAATTCCGGATCTCCTCGTGATGTCCCGGATCCAATCCGAGACTCTGAACAACATTCGGTCTCCAACACACATTCCATATCTACTTAAAACAACTTCGAACCTTAAGTGTGTCACCCTACGGTTCGTGAACATGTAGACATGATGGAGACACATCTCTGATCAATAACCATTAGCGGGATCTGGAGATCCATAACAGCTCCCACATACTCAACGATGACTTTTTGATCGATAGAACCATTTAACATACGAAACCAATTCCCTTTGTCACGCGATATTCTACTTATCCGAGGTTTGATCGTCGGTATCTCCATACCTAGTTCTACCTCGTTACTGATAAGTACTCTGTACTCGTTCCATGATATGTCATCCCTTGTGACCTAGTCACATGCTTGCAAGCTAACTAGATGACATTCCACCGAGAGGGCCCAGAGCATATCTATCCGTCATATGGATGGACAAATCCCAATCTTGGTCCATGTGCTTCAACACATACTTTCAGAATACCCAATGACACCTTTATAACCACCCAGTTACGAAGCGGTGTTTGATGTCATCAAATTATCCATCCGGTGATGGTGATTAACATAACCTCATGGTCGAAGGATTAGGTTACTATGCATTTGAAAAGCTTGTAGCAAAACGAACTTAATGACTTGATCTTATGCTATGCTTACTATGGGTGTGTGTCCATCACATCATTCTCCTAATGATATGATCTTGTTATTAACGACATCCAATGTCCATGATCAGGAAACCATGATCATCCATTAATCAACAAGCTAGTTTAACAAGAGGCTTACTAGGGACTCTTTTATGTTTACAAAACACACAGGTATTAATGTTTCCTATTAATACAATTATAGCATGGGATGTAAACATTTATCATAAACATAAAGATATAATAATAACCACTTTATTATTGCCTCTTGGGCATATCTCCAACACTTATAGCTTTTAGCTCTCATTGCCACTATCATAAGCATCTTGAAGTGATTAAGGTTAAAGTGAACAAACTATGGTGTACATGCTTGATGAAGTATAAGTCAGAAATCTCATGTCCCTTGTATACGAGGGCTGCTCCTCATGCTACTCAAGTTTAGTCACCGTTAAGTTCTTGTCATCGTAAGTACATGTGTATCATAGAGAACCGCCAACGGGGTACCCTTTGCCCGATGATACGGAAGAATCCCCATATCAAAATGACAAGGCAAGCAGACAACGAGCATCTCAGCATTCTTCTTATTTACCATAGGAATATGATGCTTTTTTCTCTCTTTCCTCTTTTCATAATATCTCTTTTTTCTCAATATAGGACTCTTTTTTTATAAGAAGAATGCTTCATAGACAACTCATTATGGTTACGTTGCAGGTTTCCACCATGTCAGCATGGATTAGACCAGTGGCCTAGGCGTTTCTCTAACTCATATACATAACTCCATGGACTTACAAGCTCCCCTTTCATTTCACACCGACGACATCCATATACAAAAGAGCATGATATCAACTAGGTACAAGTACCAAGTGCAATGTTGAAAGCGTTCCCCATGAAAGCATGGTTCTGCTAATTCCCAACAAATAAGTGCAAGCATATACAACATAGACGACACAATGGTTCACGTTTATTAAGGGCAAGTAAAGTAAAGTGTGCCATCAAGTTCGTGAGAGCTTTAATCACTAGTTTTCTCTTAACAAGTGGAAGGTAAACAAAAGCATGAATATACTTGGAATAGCATAAGCTAGTAGGTAGGTATGGTGGACTCTTTGGAATAACTTGGTTTAGGGAGTTGGATGCATGAGTGGAACTCATACTTTGTTGTGGAGGCTAGCAAAGGACTAGGAGCGACAAACTAAGAGAGCAATAATGGCCATAATCATGCAGAGCGACAAAACATCATTGATCAAAGCATAAAGTGATACTACAAGTTGAAAATTAAAGGATCATAAAGGCTATCGTGACTTGAGATAGTCATAACATGGTGTGAGCATGTGCCAAGTCAACCCAAATAAAGCATCAAAGGAGAATACCACTATACTATGCTTTAATATGCTAAAACAACGGATGATTCATCCAAGGCACATTAAGCAATCTCAATTGCTTATAACAAGTCATGCTACAACAAAGAATACTAAGCATAAAGCCAAAACAATATCAAGCATGGCATGACAAAGCACATGCCACAGTCAAATACAAGCTCTTTTTACCACATAGGCATGAACTTTCCTACTCTTTTCCAAACCAAACCAAACCATTCGAAAACCAATGTATGAAAGAGGGGGTCCAACCAATTTATTCAGAAAACTAAGCAAACCAAAGCAAATGAAAACCAAAACGAAAACGAAAAAGAAGACGCTCCAAGAAAAACACAACTGTGCAGAAGCACAAAAAATTACAGATCAATCCGACATACAGAGCTCTCTCACAAATTTTTACGGTGAAGCACAAAAATCTATTTCGGGACAACAACTTTCCCAATCATTACTTCACTCTCATTAGAGGTTACTCTTGGCACAAAAAGCAAATAAAAAGGATAAGGAGCGGTTATTACTAAAGTAATAACTTCCAAGACTCATCTAAAACTCTTGGGTTATCTCCCAACAAGTAATTTTCTTTAACGCCTTTAAGTTAGGCATAAGAACCAAAGAAAGAATCAAGTGTTGTCAAATGAAGAAGCATTAAGACCAAATTTTGTTTTCATAGGAGAAGCAAAAGAAATCTTATCTCTTTTTAGGTAAGTGTTCTATACCTTTCTTGAGTGAGAGTTGATATTTAATGGTGCCTTCTTTCATATCAATGATGGCACCAACAGTTCTAAGAAAAGGTCTTCCCAAAGTAATAGGACAAGAAGCATTGTATTCAACATCCAAAACATAGAAATCAACGGGGACATAGGAATCATTAACCATAATAAGAACATCATTAAGACTCCCCATGAGTTTCTTTTTAGCATTATCATCAAGTGGGACATTCAAATACCAATCTTCAAGAGGAGGCAAATCAAGCATATCATAAATCCTTCTAGGCATAATAGAAACACTACTATCAAGATCATACAAAGCTTTGAAATCAAAGTCATTCACTTTCATATTAATGATGGGTTCCCAACCATCTTCTTGTTTTATAGGAATAGAAGCTTTATGTTTCATCTTTTCTTCTTTAATCTTTATGAGAGCATCAGTAATGTGTTTTGTAAAAGCCATGTTCATAGCACTAGCATTAGGACTTTTAGCAAGCTTTTGTAGGAACTTAATAACTTCAGAGATGTTGCAACCATCAAGATCAAAATCAAATTTATCATCTAAAGTAGTAGAACTATTACTAGCCTCAACACTAGTGGTGGTGATAGTAGAAACACTAATGTTTCTAGCAATTTCATCTTCTCTTTCCCACTTAGCATGTAATTCAGCTAATAGTCTAACATTTTCATCAATTCTTACTTGTATAGCATTAGTAGCTGCAAAGATATTATCATTAGTTTCAGGTTTAGCAGCCATCTTATTCAAAGTAGATTGAGCTTCAGCCAAAGATGCTATATTTCTTTCAGCATTAGAGAGTTTTTCCTCAATAGTTTTATTGAAAGCAGTTTGTTTACTAATAAACTCTTTAAGCATAACTTCAAGTTCAGAGGGAGCACTCTTATTATTGTTGTAAGAGTTTCCATAAGCATTACCATTGTTGCGAGGATATGGATTATAATTGTTGTTACCAAAATTGTTCCTATAAGCATTGTTACCGTAAGCATTGTTGCCAAAATTATTATTTCTTATGAAGTTCACATCAACTTGCTCTTCTTGAGCAACCAAAGAAGCCAAAGGAACATTATTTGGATCAATATGGGCTTTCCCATTAACAAGTATAGACATAATAATATCAATTTTATCACTCAAGGAGGAGGTTTCCTCAACAGAATTTACCTTCCTACCTTGTGGAGCTCTCTCAGTATGCCATTCAGAATAATTAACCATCATATTGTCCAGAAGTTTTGTTGCAGCACCCAAAGTGATGGTCATAAAGGTACCTCCAGCAGTAGAATCCAATAGGTTCCTTGAAGAATAGTTCAATCCTGCATAAAAAGTTTGGATGATCATCCAAGCAGTTAGTCCATGAGTGGGACAATTCTTTACCAAAGATTTCATTCTTTCCCAAGCCTGAGCAACATGCTCATTATCAAGTTGTTTAAACTTCATTATTTCACTTCTCATAAATATAATCTTAGCAGGAGGATAGTATTTTCCAATAAAAGCATCTTTGCACTTAGTCCAAGAATCAATACTATTCCTAGTTAATGAATTCAACCACTCTTTAGCTTTTCCTCTCAAAGAGAAAGGAAACACTTTCAGCTTAATAATATCACCATCTATATCCCTATGCTTTTGCATCTCACAAAGTTCAACAAAGTTATTTAGATGGGAAGCAGCATCTTCATTACCAATACCAGAAAATTGTTCTCTCATAACAAGATTGAGCAAAACAGGTTTTATCTCAAAGAAAGTATTTTCAGCCACAGGTGGAGCAATAGGTGTGCCCATAAAATCATTGTTGTTGGTGCTAGTGAAGTCACACAACTTAGTGTTTTCAAGAGTAGTCATGTTTTTGTGGTTTTCAAATAAGAAAGCAAACAAGTAAAACTAATTTTTTTTGTGTGTTTTTGAAGAACAAAACAAACAAACTAAGCAAAACAAAAACAACAAAGTAAAGAGATTGGTTATGAGGGACTCCCCTTGTGAAGATGTCCTTGACTCCCCTGCAACAGCGCCAGAAAATCGCTTGATGGCTCAATGCACGGCGCCTAGAAAATGTGTTGATGGCTCGTGGTTGATGTAGAGCTCGTTGGGAACCCCAAGAGGAAGGTATGATGAGCACAGCAGCAAGTTTCCCTCAGTTATGAAACCAAGGTTTAATCGAACCAGTAGGAGCAAGGAAACACCCCAAAGGTGTTACTAGCTCAGTTTTGGCAGGGCGCACTACCGGTGCTAGTAGCAACGTGGAGACCTGCACAACACAACCACAGAACTTTGTCCCCAACTTGCGATGAGGTTGTCAATCTCACCGTGTTTTACGGAAAACAAAGGATTAAACGTATCGAATGGAAAGAAGTAAAAGTTTGCAGAAAGTAAACACAAAGCAGTAACAGTTTATAGATTGTATGTAAAGAAAAAGGACCAGGATCCATAGTTCACTAGAGGTGGCTCTCCTTAGATAAATAACATGCTGGGTGAACAAATTACAGCGGGGCAATTGACAAACACCGAGAAAGCAATACATGCATATACTAATCATCTTGACTCCTCTGAGACTTGATTGGGCATTAGAACATAATACATAGACCGCCATCCAACTGCATCTATGACTAATAATCGACCTTCAGGTTATCATCCGAACCTCCTCCAGTATTAAGTTGCAAGCAACAGATTATTGCTTTACGAACTGCGTGTAAAGTAAACAATTTCATTGTTCTATGAACAAGGGATTGTTGTTTTCTCCCTAGTAGCAACAACACATCTAGTACCTTAGAGATTTCTGTCACTTCCCTAGATTACCAGAGGCATGAACCCACTATCGAGCATAAATACTAACGCTTGGAGTTGCTAGCATCTACTTGGCCAAGATAGCTACTAACAACGGAAAGCATGCAAGATCTCAAATAACAAAGACATGATAGAACCAATAATCAATCTGAAATAGCATCTCAATATCCATCGGATCCCCACAAACACAACATGTATGAATTACAAATAGATGATCTTGATCATGAACGGTGCTCACAAGATCTAAACATGAAAGCACAAAGGAGGAGAAACCAGCCATCTATCTACTACATGGATCCGTAGTCCAAGGATGAACTACTCACGCATCACACCGGTGGCTTGCATGGTGATGAAGAAGGCCTCCAGGGTGAATTCCCCTCTCCGGCAGGGTGCCGAGAAGAGCTTCAGATCCCTCCCGATCTAGGGATGGAGATGACGACGGCTACAGACTCTTTCGTGGATTTTTGATCAGGCACTTAGGGTTTTCGTCCCGAGAGTAATATATAGGCAGAAGGAGAGGCCGAGGGGGTGCCGGGAGTGGCCACACCACCCCCTGGCGCGGGCCAGGTGGTGTGGTGGCTCCCTGGCCCTTCTCCGTCTCGTATTCTGGCACTTGATCCCTTCCGGAAAAATAGGCATTTTGGCTTTTGTCCCGTCTAATTCCGAGAATATTCATTTTCTGACTTTTCTAGAACCAAAAATAGCAGAAAACAGGCAGCTGGCACTGTGGCTCTTGTTAATAGGTTAGTCCAAGAAATCATATGAAAAGTACTCCAAAGTTGGAACAAAACACAAGAAAGTGGTTAAAACCAAACATGGAACATCAAAAATTATATACATTTGCAATGTATCAGATATGACCGCGATAAACCACAGACGTCTACTATCTACGGTGCCAGGTCATCTCTCCACCCGAGATAATCCGTGTTGTCTAGCGTATACAGTGAGAGATGGCACGTGCTTACATCGCCAATTTAGCTGCGGACGGGCCTACACCTGCGAGAAACCACGGACACCATGGACTCACGGTGCCACGTCGGCTCTCGGCGGGTCTCGTGAACGCGAGAAACCGTGGATGGCATGGACTCATGGTGCCACGTCGGCTCTCGACTAGTCCCGTGACTGCGAAAAACTACGGCCGGTATGGGCTCATGGTGCCACAAAGGCTCTCGGTCAGGTCCCATGGCCGCGAGAAACCGTGCCCGACATAGGTTCACGGAGCCACGTAGACTCTCTGCAGGCCCTACAACCCAGCGGGTGCGGCGTGTCGCGCCGGGAATGCATCCCACAAAGACCGGTCCTGCCCCTGTACGCTGCCGACGGGCCTAGTTCGAGCGCGCGGCCACCGGTCTGTGACATGACATATGACGGCACACGGTACACCCTTACACTATAATATCCCGTAATTTCTAAATGTTATCTTTAACATTTCTTTATAGTTGACCAAAATTTCACCTTTTGAACCATAAGCCGGATGAAGAATACAATACCATGGCTAGGTTAGTCTAGTGGAGTTGATCCAAAAAGAGTATAATTTTCTGCAAATCGGAGTTCAAATGAATTTTTAGGGATCGGATGAATATTTTAAAATTTGGCAATTTTTGGTTGTTAGATAATTTTAGAATTTAAAGCATACGTATCGGGCTTTTTTTCGAACAAAAAGGTAAAAGGTGATAATAGATACCCTACGACTAGTCCTAGTCGACAACTTAAAACAAACACGCCCAACACCCAGGAGCGGCTGCTATTCACCGTCGCTAGCTAGGGTTCCGCAGCAGTGCGCCTCCTGTAGCTGCTCCAGTGCAGGCGTGTTTGGTCGCGGTCGCCTGCGTCCCCTCGGAATCGGTTGCCCCGGCGGCTTCTCTACCAGGTACCTTGGTTTTTCCTACGGAAGCTATACGTTGGGGCTGGTTCGATTCATATTACCCAAGCTAATAATGTTTACTGTTAAAAGTCTTACAGTCTTGATGGTCTCGTAGGTCGCTCCAAACCTACCCATCTTTTCTGAATATTTACGTCATATGCCATCCCTAAGTAAATTACGGGTTTGATTTTCTTTTCTTTCTGTACATGGCTCACGTGTTTTCGGATCCTGCCTACATCGACCGATCGAACATCTTCGTCGACCACATCTCGGTGAGCTGCTCGTGCTACCCGTGTCCTCCTCCTGTCCGTTGTCTTCATGCTATGGCCACGATCGCCCGTTAAACACGTCCAGCCCGCCACCGTTCCGTGCCTTTCGCCGCTGATCCCCTCGTCGCATACTGCCGCCGCCGGTGTTCGGGAGGTGTCCCTTCAGCTACGAATCCGTCCACGGCCGCCCACACGTAGACAGCAGCCACCGCGCGCACACGCACTGCAGGTACACGCGCACAACAACGCTGCAGTTCCCCCTCTTTATCCGGCGAGGACCTTCCCACAAAATTAATCTTGGCATACCCTCTTTCTGTAGCATCAAACCATTCACAAAACAGAGGCCGGAGTCGATCGCAATCCTCCTCCGAAGACAGGTGAATCTCACTGACTCAAGCACGACAGTTCTGTCCAGTGCAGACCGCGTTTTTTCTCTCTGTTCCTGGCCAGAGCACGCCTTCCACAGACCATCTCCGGCGAATTTATTCTGCGGAAACTATTCTTAGTAGATCCATCACCGCAGAGCTTAAAACTACGTGTCAAACATAGCACCATAGCGCTCGCAATCATCTCGCGAAAATTGGACAAGCTAGCTATTTTCACTATGCGTGATTCAGTTACGTCAAAAATGGATCTGATAGGCTCATGTCCATTTTACAGCAAGGCCCCTGACCATTTTCTGTCCTCAACCCGAGCTCCTGCGGAACCGTGCCAGATGGACCGGCCTGTTCACTATCCGCCGCCCGCGCACATTATGTAGCACAAACCGTGGCCCAGTTTCCTCCCGGTGGCTTTAATCTTTTTTCTTTTTCTTTTCTAATTTCTCTAATAATTCAAATACTTAAATAATTCATAATTTGAAATCTGTTCAGAATTTGAAAATTCTCCAAAATGAAAAGTGAATATTTTTCAGAGATGAACTCAAATGTATCTATCTATATATATATAGGACGCTCATATGGGACACCATGGTGTCCGGGCACCATACCTGTATTTCGTACATAACTAGGGTGTAAGTACCCAAATTTTACATACCTAAGGCTTACAAACCGAATATATATCTATCCAAATTATATATACCTAAGATATCACATATCTAAATTGTATATACCTAAATTGAATATATATACACGTATGCTGCGTACGTACACCTTAGGTATGTAATATGTTAGTTATATGTAATTTAGGTATGCATATCTTAGATGTGATACCTAGGTATGTATAACTTAGTTACGTATACCCTGAGATATGTGTGGTTCAAAACAAAAATACCTATATCATATATGGTGTCTGGGCACCATGATGCACTAGTTATTTTACCTATATATATATATCTATAGATATATATAACTGGGGCACCATGGTGTCTCATATGGGCTTTCCATATGTGTTTCTTATATATATATATATATATATATATATATATATATATATATATAGAAACCCTATTCAGCACCTAGGGTGCAAAAGTATATATTTTTATGTTCTCACATTCAGTTATTTATGTTTTATATACTAATGATTATATTCATATTCATCAGAAACGCAAAAAAGCGACACCAAAATACAATTTATAAGTCATTATAGTGTAAAAATATAAAAAAATCGCATTTTACGTTGTATTTTTATACGACATATAAACAATGTTTTTACGACATGTCTAAATTTTATTATGTTCGTCTTGACTTTCGAGGTAAGTGAAAATTTACGTGATATAAAAATCATGTACGCTTTGAAAGATAGAGGGTGGATGAAGAATAACTATTCTACACCCTGGGAATCCCTATTCAGCACCCAGGGTGTAGAATAATTATTTTGCACACCACATATTTTTATGTTCTCATATTTAGAAATTTATATTTTATATACTAATAATTATGTTCATATTCATTAGAAACGCAAAAAATTAACATAAAAAAATACTATTTTTGCAAACTGTATATTATTTTTGCGACCTCGCCAGGACAGTACAGCTGGGAGGCGACCTCGGTGTAGCATCCCAATTGTCTAACAATTGCAATGCTACTAGCCTAGTCTATATATATGCTACTTCTTACATAATTGTTGCATCATCATTATATCATGCTCATGTCATCATGCCACCTTGCATTTGAGCATCATATAAAACCCTTTTGATTTGGTTCTTCCCTCATATGCATTGTTAATTGTATTTGTCTCTTGATATTGTATTTGGTTCTTGATATATTGTTTAATGCCCAAGTTGAGTTGAGAGCGTATCTTTTATTAACTCCACCACCTTTCTTGTCATCACCCCATAATTCCACCACCCTAGACATATATGAGCCATTGCTTTTCTTTTGCTATTTAAGTCTAGCTCATATGTGTTGGTGTGGATCCATTCTATGCCCACATGCTCCATATATGATGTATGCTGTTTCACAATATTACTTATGTGGAGCCTCATGGCCACCTTTGCATGCCTTGTGAGTGGAACCTTTTCCAAGCTTCCATATGGATTAATATGAAATTATGCTCATGTTGGGACATTATTGAGGCTATTTATGCATCTAGTGGCACATACACACTAGCATGGCCAAATTTTATTCAAATATGAGCATATTTCATCTACTCCACATGGGACCCCAACACCATTCTTTTGGCTTGGCCTTAATTCCATGTTTGGAAATGCATGTGTTAATCAATGCCCATGATCGTTTACAATTGTTTTCACAATAATAAACATGGCATTTAATACCCACGCATGGGCCATGCAAATCTCACCATCTTCCCCTCCTTTGGGTTTTCTTGTGTTGTTGCAAGTGAAGCATGGATCTTTGAGAGTTTACTCATGTTGGCTCTATTCTTTTGTATGACCTTGCAACCTCACCTCTTCCATCACCCACATCCCCTTTTGCTTGCCTTTGTTTTTGGTTCTTGCCCAAAACCTCTCTTCCTAGCTCTCTCTCTTTTCTATCTCTAAACCACCACATCACCTACCCCTATCTCTATATCCCTCCTCTCTAACCCAAAACCCTAACCCTAATCATCAAACCCTCTATCTAAAATCCTAACCTAATCACCTACACCTCTGCATCATCTTACACCTAAGCTAAACCCTAAACCTACCTCACCCTCTCCTCTTCACCTATGCCGAGCTACCCCATCTACCTTTCCCCCTCTCTCTTGGCTTCACCCCCTCTCTCCCTGCCTGGTAGCCCCACCACCACGCCGGCCCACCCTGCAGCCTCTCTGCCCTCCCCTGGTCCCCTCTCTTTCCTTCCCTAGCTAAAGAACAAAGAGAGAGGAGAGAAAGCAAACCCTAGCTCGATCACCCTCCTCCTCACCTTTTTGCCAAGCCACCACGATCCCATGTGCCTCTCCCCTTTCTCCCTTATCACCTCAGCTACCCAGGAACCCCAGGGCAAGATCTGCACCCCGCCATCCTGCCCTTTTCCCTAGGAACAGCCATGGCCTCCCCCCATGCCGAACCCCAAACCCTAGACCATCTACCTCTGCGCCTCGTCGGCCCGAAGCTTCCCAAGACGATCCATGAGCACTAGGGCCTTCCTCTGCTTCCTCTTCGACGCCTAGGCCGCGGGGTAGTACCAGAAGCCCGCCGGAGAAGCCCCGCCGCCGCCGTGCCCGTGAGCACCAGGACGACTCCGGCCGCTACCTCCTCGCCGATCTACGCCTCCCCGAGCCCGCTAGCTACACCTGCGGGTCGTAGGTGAGCCCCACCGACCTCCTGGACATCACCTTCCTCCCCATCTCACTTGCATCGCCGCCGCCCGGCGTCGAACACCCCGCGTGCGCGCGCGCCGCCGTAGTCGCCGACAGACGCGTCTGAAGCCAGCTTGCTTCCCTCGGTTTCCCCTAGGTTTTCCGCGCGCTGTAGCCCTCCTCCGATGATGCTCTCTGAACGAAAGTTGTAGCCCTACGTCCCCTCGCCGTTTTTTGTTTTTGGGTCGATATGTTCCGCCCAGCGGTTTCGTCGCCACCGTCGTCGGAAACGACCGGATCCGCCGCCGCACGACCTCTGTTCTGTCAGCGTTCAGCAACAGTCGGAGCCGTTTTGCAGTTTGCCCCCTGTAGTTTTTCCCGCCTCAACCCGAGCTCCCTAGTGCCCCACCTGTCAGCCTCGGTGTTTCTTTTTGCAAGAAACCCCTTGGCAGTTGCTTCCAGCACGGACAGACCCTCCCCCGTCCTGGGATCGCCCACGTGGCGTGCGCCTGCTGGACGCGCCAGCGAGTGGCCCCGTCGAGCCCGGTCTCGCCAGTCAGTCTCGGTGGCTGGCATAGCCCCGTGTGAGAAAAAGCTCCGCGCGCGTCGTTTCGCCCAGTCAGTCAGTGACCCCACCTGTCATTGTCTGTGTCTGTATCTGCCTGGGTAACAAAAGTATTTCTGTGTTTTGTTTTAATGCAAACTTTTTCAAATTAATTTAAATTCAAAATTAAATCTGTTTTCAAATAACTTTTCAAATATTTTTCCAAATAATACAAATAATATATGTTTTCAAATCAGAAAAATGTGAGGAATTCAAATATGGCCTTCAAAATATATTTTGGACACTTTATTTTCCAAGTTGATTAAAATTACAATAAAATGCCCTTATGCCTTAAATAATTAATAACTTTTGTTTTATAACTCCAAATTTAACAAATAATATGTCTACAATGTTTAGCTCGACGAGACCTTTCTGTTTATGCATTCCTTTACCTGTTTTGAAGCATGCATCATATAAATATAAATTACACACCAACTTAATTGAGGTTAAAACATGATTAAAACTCAACAAAATGATTTATACTTGTATTCCACACCTCACCCATGCCATGCTACATTATTGCCATGCAAATTGTGCATCATTCATCATGGAATGATTGTTTGCTTGTCGCATTTATTCATATGCTTGTGCACTCTATTTATGTTGGCCCTTGTTTGTTTGGTTCTTCTTCGAATAGACGCTGAGCAGGGGATATATCAAGAAACCCAGGAGCACTACCCAGATCCTTCTCTCGCTTCAACTGAGCTGCCAGGCAAGCACTACCACATGCTTGCATACATATAGTACCTATTGCCTCTATCTTATTCTTGTATCATTGAGTCGCGATTGCATTAACCTGAATCCCAAGTATTGCATAGCCTTTACTTTTAAACCCCACCGAAGCTTGTTCCTCCATCCCATGAGCCATTACTACAGGAGTTGTTTGAGCCATGCGAGTCGTAGAACAGCATGTGTAGGGTATGTGAGTGTCTGATGGATAATGAGGTACCTAAACAACTTAACCGGAGTAGTAATGGGATAACTAATGAAAGTGGCATTGGTGAGCCATATTTGCTATTTGGTTTTTCAGGCTCACTTGTGTCCCGTAGGACCCCGAGTACTTGATTCCTGTTCCTTGAATATTCGCGCTATCCACATCCGGGAGGCTTATGAACCCCCCCTGAGCCAGAGCTTGATTCATTCTTATTTCTTGGGGCCACAAACTAGTTTGAGGTTTTATTTACTATCCTGTACTTATGCCATGCTTTACTGCTTTATTTAAATTCTGCGAGGTACTGCACACTGTACTGTTTAGGAAAGCGGAGTGTTTTCGCGGTATCGACAAGCCCAGTCACATTTTCGGGTTCCCAGTCGTTTACAGCCATTGGCGCAAACCTTGAGTCCGTCTCGGAGTCGGCCAACTTCGTCGCGGGTAGCTTAATGGGGTGGCCCCCTGAAATATTTCTGAATCCTGTGATCGCTTTGTCGTGACTGCCTCGTTGGGTTTTGATTTGGTTTTTCCGAGGTTGATTGAGTGTGTGTTGCTATTTGTGCACCCCTGCAGGGTAAAACTTTCTGAAAGCCGTGTCCGCGGTTATGGACGACTTGGAGCACAGTTTCTCGATCATAGACAAGCATAACTAAAGTACCGCTTTTAATTTGACTAAGTACCTGACTAGTAAATAGTGCAACACTCATGGAATGGATAATAAAACTGCCAACGGATGGGGGGGTTGTTCGTCCGCTTCCTCGTCGGTAAGCGAGGAGGAGGATGGATCTGTTAATATTACCGTTATAACTGTTGTTATTAATTCACGGACATCCGTCTATCTATGGTTAGGCGGATGGTTAGCGAGTTCTATAGAATTGTTAGGGTTTATCTTTTGCTGCAATTGCGTCACCCCAGGTTGTGTCCCCTTTAGAGGCATAAAGACTTGCTGAGTACCCCTAGGGTCTCACACGATAAATTGTTTGATTCAGATGAACAGGTGAACCCGCAAGATGGATACTGGGTGGAGGAGACGGACGATGTGTGCAACGATCATTCGGTGTAGAGATTCCGGGAACGGGGATCCGTGAGATCTGTGGGCGGGATGTGTTTATTTATGGGGCATCTTATGCCGATTTGCTTCTTATCCGTACTCGGATCTTGTCTTCCGCTTCCGCATGATACTCTGATGTTTGATGTATGAGGAGATATCCTAAACTATTATATCTATCTAGGATATTTGGATCTTGCCGTATGGCGTTGCAATATTTTCCTTTCTTTTTAGATGGAATGACTCTGAGAACCATTGTATGGTGGCTTGCATACATACTCATTTGTGTATGTAGTTGATCCCTTCGCCTGCCGATTACGCCGCCCGTTCTTGTCCCGATGTTTGGAAATGGTTGGGACGGCCGAAAGGTCTACCTGTGAGTGACATTTGGGCCCCACCGTACTATTTCAACCATTTATGCTCATCCAGGCTTGTAACTAGGAGCGTAATTCACCGAGGTAGTTACAATTGGTATCAGAGCCATCCCGCCCTTCAGGGTCTCAGCCAAATGGTCGTTGTCAGTCTAGCAAATATTTTTGGTAGCTATGTATACTAGGGAAAAACAAAACGTGAGAGTAGGACTGCTTCCACTTTTCTTCTTACCCACCCACCACCCTTTTCTGGTAAGGAAGTGTAACGTTTTCAATCCTCTTCTTAAAATTCAAACTAGGATTCACGTGTTCTGGGTTTCCATAGTACCATAGAAAGTGTGTGTGTGTGTGTGTGTAATTCCTTGTCTATCTGTTGCATCCAACATGTTATCTCTATCTGCCTTTTGGTTATGAACTGTTGGTACATTCCACACCGACAGGCTTTTGAAAACCGGCGCGATCTATCTGACTCCTTGTTAACCGGTGCCATCTTCTTAAGGGTGTCCTTCCTTCTAGCAACTCCACATTCTGTGAAATCATCAGTTGCTAATCTCTACCTGATAAGTGATTTTGCGCATCTATTGGTATTTTAATGCCGAAAAATGCGGAAAATTTTTCTTTGATACATCTGTGCTTCCACACTCCTTTTCAGTCGTGTGTGAAACATTATCTATCTCCCTTTTATCAGCATGTTCATGCTAACTCATTCTTTTGTCACCGGCGCTTAATCCTGGAGTTTCTTTTCATCTCCAATTCTCTTGGGCTAATTACATAACTTGTGTCGATCCGATGCTGGTGATTGTAATTTGGTTCTCGGCATAGCTATATGACACTTATCATGAGTGGAATATGGAAAATGCTATCAACTCTATCCTCCAAATGGTGACGGTTATCTCCTATGATTTTGAGTACACCGTGATCATATCTATGCATATTCGACATCTTTGGCAATCCGGAGTTTCTCAAGGCACTACAGCGGTCTATCATCTGTTCATCATGTTGCACATATTTTTCAACTCCATATCTGCAAAATTCTCTTTGATACGAGGGAATTGCATCTTTTCGTCTCTGGTAGCTTTGCTTGAGGTATGAGCTATCATCGTTTCTTATCCCAGATCTCTTTATCTTTGTAACCGGTGATCCAATCGACAATGTGAACCAGGTGACATCTCTTTTTCTTCCGAAGGACCAGATAATCTATTCTTCCAGTGCATCTTCTTCAACACGAACCCGTGCTCTTAACGTTGATCTTTCAAAGAGCGTTGAGCTCAGAAAGTGTTTCGACCATGTGTTCGTTTCTTCCGCCTCTTGAACTTGATATTCTTGGAATATCTTGTTAATCCATGGTGGTATATGTTGTTAATATGCTTGCCTATTCGATATCTATGGAAGGACATGGAAGATCATCTGTGTCTTTTTCTCTCAAGCTTCGTGAGCACTGCCTGTGTGCAAAGTTCTCAAAGCGTGAATTCTGGCTTCTTGAAGTCACCTATCTCGGCCACGTCCTTCTGCTAAATAGATCGCTTCAATTCTGGAATCAGCAAGTCCATTGTTAATTCCATCCTCCATCTTCAACCAATCCGGAGTTGTTCCTTGTTGGCAAGTTATCATCGTTGTTTCACTAAAGATCTTCCTCAAGACTGCTAAATCTCTCTCAATCATTTCAGGAAGAACATGGAGTCCTTTCACCTCTACCTCGTTAAGTAATCTCTTGAAACCCTCTCGCTCTATCGTCTATGCTCATTCCACCGGAGGCCATGAAGACCTTCCAGATCTTGTATTCCTTCTGTTCAAGTTGGTGCTATCTTTTCTGTAGCCGTTGTATCTTGCAGTTCTTATCCGTAATCTTCCTTCATATCTTTCCGGTGGCTGGGTACTTCCGACATGACGACAACATCATCACCCTTATCTATCTTGGATCCGGTGAATCGTTTGCATCAATCTTTGTTTTCTTACGGAGTTCCATGAGCTTCTCTTATCAATACCTTCAGTCTGTTTTGGTAGTCGGGTTGCATGGTTTTCTTATTCATGTGCGGAGTAATGCTTTGAGTGCGGGATGGAGTAGCTACCATACCACTACTCTTATCATTCGCTCTTGTACATTGAATTGGTGAATTAATGCGATTTCACTCATTCCACGGAAGTTAGAAGTGGCCTTTATCCCTCGATACTTTTACTTCCATCTTTGTTTTTCCGGAGTGCTCTCTCGAAGAAAGTAATCAATAATCTCTTGTTGGTGGTCTGTTTATTCTAGATGGAGCAAAATCTTCAATTATCTGGTGGATACAAACGCAAACTCCTTTTCTGTCCTCATCATTCTACCGATGCTTGACATCCCCAAACAAGATGGAAGGAAACTATCTCTCTCTTTGTTTCATCAATTCTTTTTCTGTGGTAAAGCCAATTATGGTTGAGCCCATCAGCCGCAAATCTATTGCGTTAGCCTCAAGGCTAAAGAAAGAAATAAGTATATCTACAATAAACTCCAGATCCTCCATATTCTTGGCTTCTCGGGATTCCACCATGATCTGGCTTCACATCCGTCTCTGGAAGTTATATCCACGCACCTCAATTGCGTGATCCTTTGGTTCTTACCGGCGCAAGAAGAATCTACTAAATCTTCCTGTTGATATCAAGGGACTCTATTGTTTGAAGGCAATATTGTCTCCGAACTTCATTTCTCAAATCCGAGAGGAGATACGATGCTAGTGTCATAGTGGTTCAAAACCTCTCCAATCTAACTCTTTTCCTTCCGGCGAGACAAAGATTCATCCTCTCTCGTATCAGTAAATCTTTAATCTTAATGGTGTGTCATTTCTTTCTCCATGATGCATCATCTTGTCCTTTCTTTCACAAGTGGTTCTAGTCTTTTATCATGTTTCTTGAGAAAACCGGAGCTATGTCCATCCTATCCTTCTTGTCTCACGACAATCCTTCATTTCTTATAAACCTTTGTGTCTCAAGCAAAACGTAAGACTCACAACAAGTCTAGCAAGTTTTGCAAGGTGTAGTGGTTGCATCTTTCCGTTGTTCATCAACTTGGGAACGTGAGGGTCACCTTCGTTCGAACACCCGCCTCTCCTTGTGTTGTTTCTTTTTCCTAGGAATCTCGGGGCGAGATTCTTGTTTAGTGGGGGAGAGTTGTAGCATCCCAATTGTCTAACAATTGCAATGCTACTAGCCTAGTCTATATATATGCTACTTCCTACATAATTGTTGCATCATCATTATATCATGCTCATGTCATCATGCCACCTTGCATTTGAGCATCATATAAAACCCTTTTGATTTGGTTCTTCCCTCATATGCATTGTTAATTGTATTTGCCTCTTGATATTGTATTTGGTTCTTGATATATTGTTTAATGCCCAAGTTGAGTAGGGGGCGTATCTTTTATTAACTCCACCACCTTTCTTGTCATCACCCCATAATTCCACCACCCTAGACATATATGAGCCATTGCTTTTCTTTTGCTATTTAAGTCTAGCTCATATGTGTTGGTGTGGATCCATTCTATGCCCACATGCTCCATATATGATGTATGTTGTTTCACAATATTACTTATGTGGAGCCTCATGGCCACCTTTGCATGCCTTGTGAGTGGAACCTTTTCCTAGCTTCCATATGGATTAATATGGAATTATGCTCATGTTGGGACATTATTGAGGCTATTTATGCATCTAGTGGCACATACACACTAGCATGGCCAAATTTTATTCAAATATGAGCATATTTCATCTACTCCACATGGGACCCCAACACCATTCTTTTGGCTTGGCCTTAATTCCATGTTTGGAAATGCATGTGTTAATCAATGCCCATGATCATTTACAATTGTTTTCACAATAATAAACATGGCATTTAATACCCACGCATGGGCCATGCAAATCTCACCATCTTCCCCTCCTTTGGGTTTTCTTGTGTTGTTGCAAGTGAAGCATGGATCTTTGAGAGTTTACTCATGTTGGCTCTATTCTTTTGTATGACCTTGCAACCTCACCTCTTCCATCACCCACATCCCCTTTTGCTTGCCTTTGTTTTTGCTTCTTGCCCAAAACCTCTCTTCCTATCTCTCTCTCTTTTCTATCTCTAAACCACCACATCACCTACCCCTATCTCTATATCCCTCCTCTCTAACCCAAAACCCTAACCCTAATCATCAAACCCTCTATCTAAAATCCTAACCTAATCACCTACACCTCTGCATCATCTTACACCTAAGCTAAACCCTAAACCTACCTCACCCTCTCCTCTTCACCTATGCCGAGCTACCCCATCTACCTTTCCCCCTCTCTCTTGGCTTCACCCCCTCTCTCCCTGCCTGGTAGCCCCACCACCACGCCGGCCCACCCTGCAGCCTCTCTGCCCTCCCCTGGTCCCCTCTCTTTCCTTCTCTAGCTAAAGAACAAAGAGAGAGGAGAGAAAGCAAACCCTAGCCCGATCACCCTCCTCCTCACCTTTTTGCCAAGCCACCACCACCCCATGTGCCTCTCCCCTTTCTCCCTTATCACCTCAGCTACCCAGGAACCCCAGGGCAAGATCTGCACCCCGCCTTCCTCCCCTTTTCCCCAGGAACAACCATGGCCTCCCCCCATGCCGAACCCCAAACCCTAGACCATCTACCTCTGCGCCTCGTCGGCCCGAAGCTTCCCAAGACGATCCATGAGCACTAGGGCCTTCCTCTGCTTCCTCTTCGACGCCTAGGCCGCGGGGTAGTACCAGAAGCCCGCCGGAGAAGCCCCGCCGCCGCCGTGCCCGTGAGCACCAGGACGACTCCGGCCGCTACCTCCTCGCCGATCTACGCCTCCCCGAGCCCGCTAGCTGCACCTGCGGGTCGTAGGTGAGCCCCACCGACCTCCTGGACATCACCTTCCTCCCCATCTCACCTTGCATCGCCGCCGCCCGGCGTCGAACACCCCGCGTGCGCGCGCGCCGCCGTAGTCGCCGACAGACGCGTCTGAAGCCAGCTTGCTGCCCTCGGTTTCCCCTAGGTTTTCCGCGCGCTGTAGCCCTCCTCCGATGATGCTCTCTGAACGAAAGTTGTAGCCCTACGTCCCCTCGCCGTTTTTCGTTTTTGGGTCGATATGTTCCGCCCAGCGTTTTCGTCGCCACCGTCGTCGGAAACGACCGGATCCGCTGCCGCACGACCTCTGTTCTGTCAGTGTTCAGCAACAGCCGGAGCCGTTTTGCAGTTTGCCCCCTGTAGTTTTTCCCGCCTCAACCCGAGCTCCCTAGTGCCCCACCTGTCAGCCTCGGTGTTTCTTTTTGCAAGAAACCCCTTGGCAGTTGCTTCCAGCACGGACATACCCTCCCCCGTCCTGGGATCGCCCACGTGGCGTGCGCCTGCTGGACGCGCCAGCGAGTGGCCCCGTCGAGCCCGGTCTCGCCAGTCAGTCTCGGTGGCTGGCATAGCCCCGTGTGAGAAAAAGCTCCGCGCGCGTCGTTTCGCCCAGTCAGTCAGTGACCCCACCTGTCATTGTCTGTGTCTATATCTTCCTGGGTAACAAAAGTATTTCTGTGTTTTGTTTTAATGCAAATTAATTTAAATTCAAAATTAAATCTGTTTTCAAATAACTTTTCAAATATTTTTCCAAATAATACAAATAATATATGTTTTCAAATCAGAAAAATGTGAGGAATTCAAATATGGCCTTCAAAATATATTTTGGACACTTTATTTTCCAAGTTGATTAAAATTACAATAAAATGCCCTTATGCCTTAAATAATTAATAACTTTTGTTTTATAACTCCAAATTTAACAAATAATATGTCTACAATGTTTAGCTCGACGAGACCTTTCTGTTTATGCATTCCTTTACCTGTTTTGAAGCATGAATCATATAAATATAAAGTATACAGCAACTTAATTGAGGTTAAAACATGATTAAAACTCAACAAAATGATTTATACTTGTATTCCACACCTCACCCATGCCATGCTACATTATTGCCATGCAAATTGTGCATCATTCATCATGGCATGATTGTTTGCTTGTCGCATTTATTCATATGCTTGTGCACTCTATTTATGTTGGCCCTTGTTTGTTTGGTTCTTCTTCGAATAGACGCTGAGCAATGGATATATCAAGAAACCCAGGAGCACTACCCAGATCCTTCTCTCGCTTCAACTGAGCTGCCAGGCAAGCACTACCACATGCTTGCATACATATAGTACCTATTGCCTCTATCTTATTCTTGCATCATTGAGTCGCGATTGCATTAACCTGAATCCCAAGTATTGCATAGCCTTTACTTTTAAACCCCACCGAAGCTTGTTCCTCCATCCCATGAGCCATTACTACAGGAGTTGTTTGAGCCATGCGAGTCGTAGAACAGCATGTGTAGGGTATGTGAGTGTCTGATGGATAATGAGGTACCTAAACAACTTAACCTGAGTAGTAATGGGATAACTAATGAAAGTGGCATTGGTGAGCCATATTTGCTATTTGGTTTTTCAGGCTCACTTGTGTCCCGTAGGACCCCGAGTACTTGATTTCTGTTCCTTGAATATTCGCGCTATCCACATCCGGGAGGCTTATGAACCCCTCCTGAGCCAGAGCTTGATTCATTCTTATTTCTTGGGGCCACAAACTAGTTTGAGGTTTTATTTACTATCCTGTACTTATGCCATGTTTTACTGCTTTATTTAAATTGTGCGAGGTACTGCACACTGTACTGTTTAGGAAAGCGGAGTGTTTTCGCGGTATCGACAAGCCCAGTCACATTTTCGGGTTCCCAGTCGTTTACAGCCATTGGCGCAAACCTTGAGTCCGTCTCGGAGTCGGCCAACTTCGTCGCGGGTAGCTTAATGGGGTGGCCCCCTGAAATATTTCTGAATCCTGTGATCGCTTTGTCGTGACTGCCTCGTTGGGTTTTGATTTGGTTTTTCCGAGGTTGATCGAGTGTGTGTTGCTATTTGTGCACCCCTGCAGGGTAAAACTTTCTGAAAGCCGTGTCCGCGGTTATGGACGACTTGGAGCACAGTTTCTCGATCATAGACAAGCATAACTAAAGTACCGCTTTTAATTTGACTAAGTACCTGACTAGTAAATAGTGCAACACTCATGGAATGGATAATAAAACTGCCAACGGATGGGGGATTGTTCGTCCGCTTCCTCGTCGGTAAGCGAGGAGGAGGATGGATCTGTTAATATTACCGTTATAACTGTTGTTATTAATTCACGGACATCCGTCTATCTATGGTTAGGCGGATGGTTAGCGAGTTCTATAAAATTGTTAGGGTTTATCTTTTGCTGCAATTGCGTCACCCCAGGTTGTGTCCCCTTTAGAGGCATAAAGACTTGCTGAGTACCCCTAGGGTCTCACACGATAAATTGTTTGATTCAGATGAACAGGTGAACCCGCAAGATGGATACTGGGTGGAGGAGACGGACGATGTGGGCAACGATCATTCGGTGTAGAGATTCCGGGAACGGGGATCCGTGAGATCTGTGGGCGGGATGTGTTTATTTATGGGTCATCTTATGCCGATTTGCTTCTTATCCGTACTCGGATCTTGACTTCCGCTTCCGCATGATACTCTGATGTTTGATGTATGAGGAGATATCCTAAACTATTATATCTATCTAGGATATTTGGATCTTGCCGTATGGCGTTGCAATATTTTCCTTTCTTTTTAGATGGAATGACTCTGAGAACCATTGTATGGTGGCTTGCATACATACTCATTTGTGTATGTAGTTGATCCCTTCGCCTGCCGATTACGCCGCCCGTTCTTGTCCCGATGTTTGGAAATGGTTGGGACGGCCGAAAGGTCTACCTGTGAGTGGTATTTGGGCCCCACCGTACTATTTCAACCATTTCTGCTCATCCAGGCTTGTAACTAGGAGCGTAATTAACCGAGGTAGTTACACTCGGCATGCCGGATTGACAAGCGGCCAGCATTTGGAGAAGCAGATAGGATAGGAGAGAGGCCGGAGATGGAGCGCTGCACTGGTGAGGCGTCTTGTGAGAGAGACGAAAAGTGAGGACATGGAGAGAGGTAGCAACAGAGCAGTGGCGTGGCTGAGGGGATTGAAGGGAGGAGAATCTCACGCCTATTGGGGACCAAAAGGGGATCAAGAGCGAGAGCGAGCAGGGAACGAGTGATGGTCGTGCGTGTGAGGGAGCAGACTGGCTGGTGGATGCTGGGTTAGGTGGGCTTCATGTGCAACGTCCGGTTACGTGGACTTCTCTCTCTCTAAAAACTATCTTTCTTTTATTTTTCAGGCTTTTAAAATTTTAGAAAAGAGAGGAAAAGAAAGAGGGTTTGGAAAAAGGGAAAAAATCCTATAAATATAAGACATTTTTTCTGCTTGTAAAGGATGATCCAGGACCGTGGTGATTATTCAGTATTCATTAGTACTATCCAACAAACTAAGCTTTTGAAGATTATTTCTTGAGATTAAATATGTTTTTGTGTGATAAATCTATTATGATAATCATCAATTCAACTAGCTTGATACTTGAAGAAGAAAAAACTCAAAACACACAAAGGTAAAGGGTGTATTAGAATTGAGGAAAAGAAAAAACACAAGAGCAAGTGAGACCTAAACGTGATAGAGCAACCTTGACGAGTTGGTCGAAAAATTGAACCCGTTGAAATGCACGGACACTCTGCTAGTAAAATCTTAAATCGCTTGGTTTGGGAGATTAGGAAAGAACCACCGGGTTGGAAGCTGGATGTCTACGACTCCTATTTTTCTGATCACAGTAGTAGTAGGTCCATTGGCTATTTGGCTTGATTGTTTGGCTGGGGGCGTTTGCTTTGCTGTAGCAAGAATTATTAACTAAATTGAGTAATATAATTATTAACCGAATTGAGTAATATCACTTATTACTCGTACTGTACTGCTCTTTTATTGTACATATAATACGGTCAAATTAGGTAAATGATTGTTGAATTATGAGGACAATATTAAAACTAAGACTACGCACTGTATTTTAGATTATTTTCTTCGAGAACAGTTTCTAAACCTGTTTACCTATAGGATTTGGAGCTACAGATGCTGGGGGTGGTTCTTCAGTTTAAACATTTGTTCCAAGGCAAGTGCATTATTAAAAATATAAACAATAATGTACATAATTTAATCTAATAAATAATTAACAAAGCATGATCATACAAATAGTAATTAAATATATCACAAAAACTAACAGACTAGATGAACAGATTACATCTAAACAAGACCAACCTACTACATCTATACTAAGCATTAGAACTAGACACTCTAGCATAATCTGGAAGAGATAGATTAAAATTACATACGGTGTAGTGGCGGCAGCAGCAACGACCGCGCCGCGGTGGTATCAGGAGCAGTAGCTGCGCGGTGGCAGTAACGTCATCACTCATGTTGTCGATATAGAGGCTTCTGATGTCCGAGAAGAAGTCCTTGTCAGAGAAGGAGTCTTCTATCATGGCGTCAGTAGTTGCGCGAAAGTTCTCCTTAAAAGCTGATCGCTCCTCACCAGTACAGGTTCACGAGAGGCGAGGTTTTGGAGTCCTGTTGTCCTGATCTACGGTGCATGTCGCAAGCTGGGATGGAGAATACAAAGGCGGCGGCGTAAGACTAAAAGGAGACGCGTGTGATAGGTAGTGGGGCTCAGCCTACGCCCGAGTCCGTACAGGTCAGGGAGATCGTGGGGCTCAGCCTATGCCCGAGTCAGTAACAACCCACGTTCCAGAAAGTCTGGAAACGGTTGGCTAAATGACGCGTCTGTTAATGACTCGTAATTAATCCATGATAAAAATTTCCGACCAGCAAAAATAAAGCTCGGGCTCGGCGAGATTCCCACAAACCGCGGCACGCGCGCGTCGTGGCAAGGCGAGGCGTGGCGTACGATGTCGGAGGAGGAGTGCACGAGAGCTGCTCTTCTTCTTACACCTTAGTGAGTGGTAGAACAGCCTAGTCTATAAGGAGGTGTAAGTCTCACTCAACTAGCAATGTAGGACTAAACTTTAGCACCACTAGCACAGCCATATGCGGCCATCCATAAATGGGCCAAAGAGAATTTTAGAATTTGTCTAATGGGCCAACAACCAAATACTTATCAAATTCCAACAATCCCCCACAAAGTCTCATTGGCACATCACATCACTTTTGTTCCAGAATATTGTTTTATATACCGGTGTGTAGCGGAGACTGTTAAGTTGAACTTTCGCGTTAAACTTCATGCTAGACTAGGTAGCAACTTGAATAGTGGACTATGCCTTGAACTACAAGTTTTCTGCATGCTAGTTTCACACAAAATCTAGACTGGTACAGGGCTGCTGCAGGGCTTCCCCACGGTTTGGAGCCCTAGTAGTTACACTAGTCATGAAGGAGGGTATTGGTTTTTCAACCATAGGTAAGTCCAACAAGAGATCATGAAGCCACTGTTCTTCAACAGTGGTTGTGTCTAATGCTATGAGTTCTGCTTCCATAGTTGACCTCGTTAAGATGGTCTGCTTGCAAGACTTTCAGGAAATAGCGCCACCACCAAGTGTAAACAAGTGACCACTTGTGGCCTTATTCTTATTAGCATCAGATATCCAATTTGAATCACTATAACCCTCAAGTACCCGTGGATACCCAGTATAGTGAATACCATAACTTGTAGTGCCTTTCAAATAGCGCAAAACTCCCTCAAGAGCATGCCAATGATCATCTCTAGGATTTGACACAAAACGACTCAGTTTGCTTACAGCAAAGGAGATGTCAGGCCTCATAGCGCTGGCTAAATACATGATCAAGCCAATGATTTGAGAATATCTCAATTTATCTTTAGCATTCCTTTTATTTTTTCGAAGTAGTACACTTGGATCATAAGGCATTAGAGAAGACTTGCAGTCGCTATACCCAAAGTGACTCAATATCTTTTCCACATAGTGCGACTAAAGCAGTGTAATCCCACCTTTGTCATCCTTAAGTAGCTTGATGTTTACGATTACATCATCCACTCCCAAGTCCTTCATCTCAAACCAGCGAGATAGGAACTCTTTGACCTCCTCAATAACATCGAGGTTGGTCGCGAATATCAATATGTCATCGACATAGAGACACATAATAACTCCCTCGCCCCCACCATGGCGATAGTACACACACTTATCAGCTTTGTTTACGACAAAGCCTTCATCAGTTAAAGTTCTTTCAAATTTCTCGTGCCACTGCTTAGGAGCTTGCTTAATACCATACAAAGACTTCACTAACTTACACACCTGTCCTTCTTGACCATCTACTACACATTCATCAGGCTACTCCATATAAATTTCCTCATCTAGCTCTCCATTTAGAAAAGCTGTCTTAACGTCCATTTGATGAACGAGAAGACCATGTGAGGCAGCCAAGGATAGTAGTACTCGAATAGTGGTCAATCTGGCTATAGGTGAGTAGGTATCAAAGAAGTCTTCACCTTCTTTCTAGGTATAACCCTTGGCCACAAGATGTTCCTTGTACTTTTCTATAGTACCATCAGGTCTAATATTTTTCTTGAACACCCACTTACATCCTACAGGTTTGCACCCATCAGGACGATCAGTGACCTCCCAAGTTCCATTAGCTAAGATGGAATCCATTTTGCTACGGACAACTTCTTTCTAGTAGTCAGCATCTTGAGATGTATAGGCTTCTGAAATAGAAGTGGGAGTATCATCCACAAGGTACACAATGAAATCATCACCAAATGACTTTGCAGTCTTTTGTCTCTTGCTCCTTTTAGGAACTTCATTGTCGTCCTCCACTGGATCCTCATAGTGTTCTATTGGCATAGTGGGTTCAGGAATTATAACAAATTCCTGACTAGATGAACTAGTCATCTCTTGATTTGATAAGCTAGACATACCTTTAATGGGAAATATCTCCTCAAAGAAAGTCGCATCATTCGTCTCCATAATCGTACCAGCATGCATGTTGGATACCTCTGATTTTACTATCAAAAATCTATAGCTAATGCTATGAAAAGCATATCCTAGAAAAACGCAATCCATGATTTTTGGTCCTAGCTTTTTCTTCTTGGGTATTGGAATATTGAGTTTCGCCAAACATCCCCAAGTTCATAAGTAAGAGAGTTTAAGCATTTTCTTCTTCCATTCCTCAAATGGAGTCATAGTTTTATCCTTTACAGGAACACAGTTTAGGACATGACACACAGTCATTAGCGCCTCCCCCCACCATTCATTGGATAGACCCGATTTATCTAACATGGTGTTAACCAAACCAGTTAGAGTGTGGTTCTTTCTTTCAGCCACCCCATTTGACTGAGGTAGTAGGGAGGCGTCCTCTCATGTATAATACCATGTTCTGTATAGAATAAATCAAATTCATTTGAAAAGTACTCTCCACACTGATCCGACCTTAGCCGCTTGATTTTAAGATCAAGTTGGTTTTCTACTTCAGCTTTATATATTTTGAAGTAATTCAAAGCTTCATCTTTATGAGATTCATAAGATAAACGTAGCAGTATGTAGTGGAGTCATCAATCAATGTCATAAAGTATCTTTTTCCACCTTTTGTCAACACACCATTCATCTCACAAAATCTAAATTTCGGAGTCGTATGAGACTTGCGGGGTTGGTTTGCTTGCACACAAACTTGGCACTTGGAACCTTTGATAGTGGTAAATTTCGGAATTAAACTCATATTGGCTAGCCGCGTCATGCAACCAAAGTTAATATGACAAAGTCATGAATGCCAAATATTGGACTCGTTATCATTGCAAACATGATTAATAACTTTAGTACATGAGTCTCACAAAGATAAGCGGAATAAACCTCCGCACTCATAACCCTTTCCAACAAATTGTACATACTTAGAAATTACAACTTTATTAGACTCAAAAACCAACTTAAAACCATCTCGACATAGAAGCGATCCGCTGACGAGATTCTTATTGATGGAGGGAATGTGCTGCACATTCTTCAATTGTACGATCTTCCCCAAAGTAAACTTCAGATTTACCATACCAACACTATGAACAGAAGCATGTGAGCTGTTTCCCATCAGCACGGAAGAAGTCCTTGAGACCTGATAAGAAGAAAACATGGAAATATCAGAACATACATGTGTATTAGCACCTGTGTGTATCCACCATTTAGGAGAATGACATACTGAAAGGATAGTAGGTAAAATATCGTACCTAGCCTCCTTCATTTCCGTATCGCTAATAACAACATTAGCGGTCTTGCTGTTATTCCCATGTTGCCGCTTGTCAAAGCGATTAGGGAAGTTAGGAGCCCAGTGATCAGGATCACCACAGACGTGGCAAGAGCCTTTCTTCTTATCTTTTTTCTTCTTGAAGTTGGTTGAGTGTGTGGCCTTAAACTTGCCATCAAACTTCCTTTGCCTTCAGATTTGTTCTTATTCTTGAACTTGTGGGATTGGACGTTTTTCTTCTGTACTAAATTGGCACTAGAAGCTCCCTCAAATCCTTGAGCACGCGTGTCCTTTGCTCTCGCCTTCTCTTCCACATGAAGAGACCCAATGAGATCTATAACGGAAAACTCTTGTCTCTTATGTTTCATAGAAATACCAAAATTCCTCAACATTGGAGGAAGCTTGGCAATAATGCCTCTGGCCACAAACTTGTCTGGTATGGTACACTTGAACTTCTCAAGTTCTTTGGTAAGTGATTGTATCTCATGAGCTTGCTCAACGACGGAGCGCTCATCAACCATCTTGTAGTCATAGAATTTGTCCATGACATACAACTTAGTGCCAGCATCCGAGACCCCAAACTTTGCCTCGAGTGCATCCCATGCGTCTTTTCCATTATCAAATGATATTTATGGGTCAACAATGTTGTCCCCAAGAATACTGAATAAAGCCGCCAGAAACATGGTATCAGATTTCTTAAAAGCCGCTTCCTGCTCAGCAGAAAGATCTCCTCTAGGTTTGCCAAGAGTGGCGTTATAGCATTTTAGGTTTTTAAACCATAGAATTGCTCTCGCGCGCCATATCTTATAGTGCATACCATCAAAAGAAGGCGACCTAGTAGCCGCAGCTACACTAGTGGAATTCAGTTGCCTATAATCAGATTTTTGGATTGTTGAAAATATAAGCAATAATCCAGATGATTTAATCTGAATAAATAATTGACAAAGCATGATCATACAGATAGCAATTAAACAGATCACGCAAACTAACAGAGTAGATGAACATATTACATCTAATAAAGAAAAACCTATTACATCTATACCAAGTGCAAGAACTAGACACTCTAGCATAATCTGAAAGAGATAGATTGAGATCACATACAGTGTAGCGGTGGCAACAGCAGCGGCCGCTATGGTAGCAGCAGCAGTAGCTGCATCGGTGGCAGCAACGTCATCGCTCATGTTGCCGATGTAGAGGCTACTGATGTCCGGGAAGAAGTCCTCGTCGGGGAAGGAGTCTTCTGTGATGGCGTCAGTAGTCGTGCAGAAGAGCTTCCCAAAAACCTGATCGCCCCTCACCCGTACAGGTTCACAAGAGGGAGGTTCCGGAGGCCTACTGTCTCGATCTGTGGTGCATGCCACAAGTCGGGATGGGGAAGACGAAGGCGGCGATGCAATAAACTGGAAGGAGATGCATGAGATAGGTAGTACTGATTAGGTTTAGCGTAGACGCTTATATTGTGTAGGTCAGGGAGATCGTGGGGCTCATGCTCGAGTCGGTAACAATCCATGTTCCAGAAAGGCTGAAAACGGCTGGCTAATTAACACATCCGTTGACTTGTAATCACCACAAGAAATGTTTCTTTCTGCAACAACTTGGACCGACAGTCATCGTAGAAGGCGCGTCTTCCGCGATGAAATTTTCGGCTCGACTGTGCCGTTAAAAAACATGAAGGAAGCTCGGCCAGCGCGTGGCAGAAGAAAGATCTTCATTTCCTCGCATGATGTTTACTCATCGAAGTCTTTTGAGGCATGTGTCCCGGACATCTGTGTCTCTAGGCGGACCATACTTTTCGGTTGTGCCTCCCTAATTTGAACTCAATAATGTTGCTCGATGCGTCTGCCATTTAGTCAGGCTGCTGGGTCCCACATGTCAGCCTCTCATTAGAAGAATTGTGTGTATGATGGAATATTTTTCCTTCGCTCGCGCTACCCTTTTCCAAAGTTGATAGCATTACTCGATGCATCTACCGTTTAATCAGGATGTTAGGACCCACATGTCATCCTCTCATTAGAAGAAACGTGTGTATGATGGAAATTTTTTCCTTCGCTGGTGCTACCCTGTTTCAAACATGATAGCGTTGCTCGATGCATCTATCATTTAATCAACCTCCTGGGCCCCACATGTCATCCTCTCATTAGAAGAAACGTGTGTATGATGCAATTTTTTCCTTCGCTCGCGCTACCCTATTCTGAACTTGATAGCATTGCTCGATGCATCTACTATTTAATCAACCTCCTCGGCCCCACATGTCATCCTCTCATTAGAAGAAATGTGTGTACGATAGATTTTTCCCTCGTTCATGCCTTCGTGTTTCAAACTTGATAGTGTTGCTCGCTGCACCAGTCGTTTATTCAGGCTGGTGGGTCCCTTATGTCAGGCTCACATTAGAAGTATCGTGGGTATGATGGAATTGTTTTCTCTAGCGCTACCCTGTTCCGAACTAGATAGCATTGCTCGACAACTCTTCTATTTCCTCACACTGCTGGGTTGATACATTGCAAATGTATCTATAATTTTTGATGTTCCATGCTTGGTTTTATCTACTTTCTTATGTTTTGTTCTAACTTTGGAGTACTTTTCATATGATTTCTTGGACCAACCTATTAACAAGATGCCACAGTGCCAGTTGCCAGTTTTCTGCTGCTTTTGGTTCCAGGAAGTTAGAAAATGAATTCTCGGAATTGGACGGGACAAAAGCCAAAGTTACTATTTTCCCGGAAGACTCACGGAGCCAGAAGGAGAGTCGGGGAGGGGCCATAGGGTGGCCACACCCCCCTTGGCGCGGGCCAGCCCAGGCCGTGCCAGGGCATGGTGTGGGCCCCCTGGCCGGCCACCGACCTTGCTTCTTTCGCCTATAAGAGCCTCCCAATACCAAAACCCTAAATCATCAAGCCTCTAGCCATGAAAAGTTCCGCAACACCGTCGCCATCGAAAATGAGATTCGGGGGACAGAAAGTCTCTGTTCCGGCACCCTGCTGGGACGGGGAAGTGCCCCTGGAGCCATCTCCATCGATCTCCACCACCATCTCCATCACCATTGCTGATTCCCATGATGAGGAGGGAGTAGTTCTCTCTCGAGGCTAAGGGTTCTACCGGTATCTATGTGTTCATCTCTCTCTATGCATGATCTTATTGAGATCATGAGCTTGTAATCTATAGATCTACCTTGCTACTAAAGTGCTTTAATAGATCTCCGCTCTCCCCATGTGTGTGAAGTTGACAGTGTGCACACCATGGTGGCACTTAGGCTAGAGATTACAAATACTTGTTATGAGTTATATTTGGAGGTGGATGTCTTTATGAAATTGTGGTGTTTGTTGGAACCATCTAGTGCTCAAGGTAACAGTGTGGGGTTTTCTAGATGGGGAAGGCTTACTTTGAGGTGTGCTGTTATAGCCCTACCGTTGATTAGGGTGTCCTACCGGAGAGTAGTTCAGCGTAGTATCATAAAGAAGAATATATTTATATGAGAGTGTTCACTAGTGAAAGTATGATCCCTATGCCTTGTTTCTAAGCATTGAAACACCGTTTGCTACTAGATCTGTTACATGTTTGCTTGCTTCCATATTTATTTCAGTTTTACTTTAGTCTTTTCCATGCCATCAAGCTATCTTCTATCACTGTTACCACTTATAATTATCCATACCACTTGTATTTCACTATCTCTTCACTGAACTAGTGCACCTATACACCTGGCAAGTGTATTGGGTGTGGTTGGGACACAAGAGACTTCTTGTATCTTGATTGCAAGGTTGCTTGAGAGGGAATACCTTTGACCACTTCCTCCCTGAGTTCGATAAACCTTGGGTGATCCACTTAAGGGAAAACTTGTTGCTGTTCTACAAACCTCTGCACTTGGAGGCCCAACAACTGTCTACAAGAATAGAAGTGCGTAGACATCAAGCTATTTTCTGGCGCCGTTGCCGGGGAGGTAAGGTAAAAGGTATTCACACAGGAGGATTAAAGAAGATGAACCTCCCACGGCAAACGCCTATTTTCTGGCGCCGTTGCCGGGGAGGTAAGGTAAAAGGTACTCACATCCTCCGATGTGAGTGCTCGAAGTTATTTCCTTTAGATTCTGCAATTTTGTTTCTTGTTTTCACTAGTTAGGCTTAATGGAAAACAACAACAAAATTAGAGCGCTTTATAGTATTTATCTTGAGCTAGGACATGAAGTGTTTGAAGAGAAAATTAAAAAACCTATGGAACTTTATTTGCATGCTAATAGCAATGTTGTTAGTATGAATTCTTTGGACACCATTATTGCTAATGCTATGGAAAAGTCTAAGCTTGGGGAAGCTAGTTTTTATGAAAATGATCTTTTTAGTTCCCCAGCTTTGGAAGATAGCTATTCTATTGCTTATGATGATACAAAACCTCCAATATATGATGATTACAATGATGAATATGATATTTTCAGTCCACCTACTATTGAGGAGGAAATTAATTATGACTACAATATGCCTCCTATATTTGATGATTATGGTGATGAGAATAATAATGATAGCTATTTTGTTGAATTTGCTCCCACTACAATCAATAAGAATGACTATGTTTATGTGGAGAGTATTAATTCTTTTATGCATGTGGCTCATGATAAGAATGTTTTATGTGATAGTTATATTGTTAATTTTATTAATGTTGCTACTGAAAGTTATTATGAGAGAGGGAAACATGGTTTTATGTGTCTCAACAATATTAAATTTCCCCTCTTTATGTTGAAAGTCTTGAAGTTGCACTTGATTTGCTTTCCTATGCTTGTTGCTTTGTGCTTTCATGACTTGTTTCTTTACAAGATTCCTATACATAGGAAGTGGGTTAGACTTAAATGTGATTTGAATTTGCTTCTTGATGCTCTCTTTTACTTCAAATCATATTTCTAATGTGAGCATCTTCTCAAACTATCATGCCTAACTTAAAGGCGTTAAAGAAAAGTACTTATTGGAAGATAACCCAAAAGTTTTAGATGAGTCTTGAAAGTTATTACTTCAGTAATAACTGCTCCTTATCCTTTTTATTTGCTTTTTGTGAGAAGAGTAACCTCTAATGAGAGAGAAGTAATGATTGGGAAAGTTGCTGTCCCGAAACAGATTTTTGTGCTTCACCGTAAAAATGTGTGAGAGAGCTCTATATGTCAGATTGAGCTGTAATTTTTTGTGCTTCTGACCCAGGTTGTTATATAACTTTCGTTAGTTCAACACTTTTTTATTTGAGCAAAATAAGGTCTCCGAAAAAATTCGTCTTTACCTGCTGTTCTGTTTTGACAGATTTCTGCTATTTTCTGCATTTGCTTCTTGTTGGTTCCTTTTTGAGTTCTTTTGGGGAATTGAGATTTTTGAGGGAAGTGCTACAGTAGATAGTGTTCTATTGGAAGTTTATTTGGTGTTAGAACTGAACCTTAAGACTTATTTATCTTGAGTGCACTAATGTTGCTAGTAAAGATTGTGTGAAGTTTTGTATGAAGGAAAAATTTCAGGTGTATGGAAGGAATGAGTAATGATATGAAGGATGGACTAAAGCTCAAGCTTGGGGATGCCACACGTGTCACCCCAAGAAATACCCAAGAAGTAAAAGCGTCAAAACTTGGGGATGCCCAAGGCATCCCCTTCTTCATCAATAAAAATTCCAGGTTTCTTCCAAACGCTTCATTTTTATTGTTTCATGCACAGTTGTGTTGTTCTTGGAGCGTCTTCTTCTTTGTTTTTGTTTTGGTTTTCGTTTTCTTTTGTTTGCTTAGTTTGCTGAATAAATTGGTTGGACCCCCTATTTCATACATTGGTTTTCAAATAGTTTGGTTTGGATTGGAAAAGAGTAGGAAAGTTCATGCTTAAGTGGTAAAGAGAGCTTGTTTTTGACTGTGGCATATGCTTTGTCATGCCATGCTTGATATTGTTTTGGTTTTATGCTTAGTATTCTTTGATGTAGCATGACTTGTTATAAACAATTGAGATTGCTTAATGTACCTTGGATGAATCATGCGTTGTTTTAGCATATTAAAGCATAGTATAGTGGTATTCTCCTTTGATGCTTTATTTGGGTTGACTTGGCGCATGCTCACACCATGTTATGACTATCTCAAGTCACCATAGCCTTTATGATCCTTTAGTTTTCAACCTGTAGTATCACTTTATTCTTTGATCAATGATGTTTTGTCGCTCTGCATGATTATGGCCATTATTGCTCTCTTAGTTTGTCGCTCCCAGTCTTTTGCTAGCCTCCACAACCAAGTATGAGTTCCACTCATGCATCCAACTCCCTAAACCAAGTTATTCCAAAGAGTCCACCACACCTACCTACTAGCTTATGCTATTCCAAGTATATTCATGCTTTTGTTTACCTTCCGAATTAAACTTGTTATGAGAAAACTAGTGATTAAAGCTCTCACGAACTTGATGGCACACTTTACTTTTCTTGCCCTTAATAAACTTGAACCATTGTGTCGTCTATGTTGTATATGCTTGGACTTATTTGTTGGGAATTAGCAGAACCATGTTGTCATGGGGAACGCTTTCAACATTGCACTTGGTACTTGTACCTAGTTGATATCATGCTCTTTTGTATATGGATGTCGTCGGTGTGAAATGAAAGGGGAGCTTATAAGTCCATGGAGTTATGTATATGTGTTAGAGAAACGCCTGGGCCGCTGGTCTAATCCATGCTGACATGGTGGAAACCTGCATCGTAACCATAATGAGCTGTCTATGAAGCATTCTTCTTATAAAAAAGCGTCCTATATTGAGAAAAAAGAGAAAAAGAAAAAAAGAGATTATGAAAAGAGGAAAGAGAGAAAAAAGCACCATATTCCCATGGTAAATAAGAAGATTGCTCAGATGCTCGTTGTCTGCTTGCCTTGTCATTTTGATATGGGGATTCTTCCATATCATCGGGAAAGTGGTACCCCGTTGGCGGTTCTCTATGATACACATGTACTTACAATGACAAGAACTTACCGGTGAGTAAACTTGAGTAGCATGAGGAGCAACCCTCGTATACAATGGACATGAGATTTCTAACTTATACTTTGTCAAGCATGTGCAACATAGTTTGTTCACTTTAACCTTAATCACTTAAAGATGCTTATGATAGGGGCAATGAGAGCTGAAAGCTATAAGTACCATAATTTTTGGAATCTCTTTATGAAACTTGAATCTCTGCTTCCTTCTATGAAGGGATTTCTTCCACCATTATATTGAGTCTCCACCTTCTATCTTTATGCACCTACTTTGATAGCATAGTGGCCATTCTTAGTTCTATGTGCATTGTCCCAAGACTAGTTGATTGATGCATAACTTGATATTGCTTGTTTTAAACTATTTGTATCTAGTCACTCTTATGAACTTTGAAGGTGTCCTATGCATTTATATTTGCTACTCTATGAGGGACAAGCTGAATACTATTATGCTATGTTTTCTTTATGTGAAACAAACAAACGTCTTGCAAAGCATTGTTATTCATGAATCTTTTGTTTGTGCCTTTTCATGTTGCATCATAGTTTCTTTGTCTTATTGCTAGAACTTTGTCTTTCATGTTATGATTGAAGTACTATGATCCTAGCTTTGAATGTTTTACAAATACTTTGATCAAGTTTATGATGGTGCATGTCACCTCAAAAATTATTCTTTATTTTTATCACTTACCTACTCGAGGACGAGCAGGAGTTAAGCTTGGGGATGTTGATACATTGCAAATGTATCTATAATTTTTGATGTTCCATGCTTGGTTTTATCTACTTTCTTATGTTTTGTTCCAACTTTGGAGTACTTTTCATATGATTTCATGGACTAACCTATTAACAAGATGCCACAGTGCCAGTTGCCTGTTTTCTGCTGTTTTTGGTTCCAGGAAGTCAGAAAATGAATATTCTCGGAATTGGACGGGACAAAAGCCAAAGTTACTATTTTCCCGGAAGACTCACAGAGCCATAAGGAGAGTCGGAGAGGGGCCATAGGGTGGCCACACCCCCTTGGCACGGGCCAGCCCAGGCCACGCCAGGGCATGGTGTGGGCCCCCTAGCCGGTCACCAACCTTGCCTCTTTCGCCTATAAGAGCCTCCCGATACCAAAACCCTAAATCATCAAGCCTCCAGCCACGAAAAGTTCCACAACACCGCCGCCACCTAAAAGGAGATTCGGGGGACAGAAAGTCTCTGTTCCGGCACCCTGCCGGGACGGGGAAGTGCCCCCGGAGCCATCTCCATCGATCTCCACCACCATCTCCATCACCATTGCTGATTCCCATGATGAGGAGGGAGTAGTTCTCTCTCGAGGCTAAGGGTTCTACCGGTATCTATGTGTTCATCTCTCTCTATGCATGATCTTATTGAGATCATGAGCTTGTAATCTATAGATCTACCTTGCTACTCAAGTGCTTTAATAGATCTCTGCTCTCCCCATGTGTGTGAAGTTGACAGTGTGCACACCATGGTGGCACTTAGGCTAGAGATTACAAATACTTGTTATGAGTTATATTTGGAGTTGGATGTCTTTATGAAATTGTGGTGTTTGTTGGAACCATCTAGTGCTCAAGGTGACAGTGTGGGGTTTTCTAGATGGGGAAGGCTTACTTTGAGGTGTGCTGTTATAACCCTACCGTTGATTAGAGTGTCCAACCGGAGAGTAGTTCAGCGTAGTATCATAAAGAAGAATATATTTATATGAGAGTGTTCACTAGTGAAAGTATGATCGCTATGCCTTGTTTCTAAGCATTGAAACACCGTTTGCTACTAGTTCTGTTACATGTTTGCTTGTTTCCATCTTTATTTCAGTTTTACTTTAGTCTTTTCCACACCATCAAGCTATCTTCTATCACCGTTACCACTTATAATTATCCATACCACTTGTATTTCACTATCTCTTCGCCGAACTAGTGCACCTATACACCTGAGAAGTGTATTGGGTGTGTTGGGGACACAAGAGACTTCTTGTATCTTGATTGCAGGGTTGCTTGAGAGGAAATACCTTTAACCACTTCCTCCCTGAGTTCGATAAACCTTGGGTGATCCACTTAAGGGAAAACTTGCTGCTGTTCTACAAACCTCTGCACTTGGAGGCCCAACAACTCTCTATAAGAATAGAAGTGCGTAGACATCATGGGTCCCCCATTTCAGCCTCTCATTACAAGAAACGTGCACATGCTGAACTTTTTTCTCGCTCGCGCCTCCCTATTTAGAACTCTCAACATTGCTCGATGCAGCATCTATATATGGTCGCACTACTGGGTCCCGCACATCAGCCACTCTGTAAATGAAACGTGTGTATGATGGACTTTTTTTGGCCATGTCCGTTGTTTTGACCTTGGCAGCTTGCTGGGTCCCAGATGTCGACCTCCTTTTTGCATGAAACATGTCTATTCTAGGTCCCAGACGACAGCCTCTACTAGAAAGAAACGTGTGTATGTTGGACTATTTTTCGGGTCCCAGATGTCAGTCTCAAAGTACAAAAAATGCTCATAAAGGCTAAATTAAAAAGATTCTAGGCTAACTCGGGGCAGATTTCCTATTCATCATGCCTTATATTCCATGTGATCATTCCTAAATTGAATGGGCTATGCTCGGTGGCCACAAGACCATGAAAAGACCGAATTAGAAGGTTTTGGGTTATGCTTGGGGCTGATAGGCTAATTTCGTGGGCTATGCTTGGACCTGCTGGGACTGACATGTCAGCTTCTCTATAAGTGGAACGTATGTATGATGGAATTTTTTTCAGCCATGTCCGCTGTTTTCACCATGGTAGCCGTATATGGTCTTACTGCTGGGGACCTTATGTCAGCCTCTCTGGTATGTTCTGGCTTGTGGGTCCCCGATGCAGCCTTGTAGGTTTTGCCTGGTGGGTCCCCGATGCTAGCCTCTCTGTATAAGTATTTAAACTTTTTTACCCTAAATAAAACTCGAGGGATGCTGCATGCTGATGGGTCCGTGATGTCAGCCTCTTCGTAATGCGATATTGCTAGAAAAAAATGTAAACCCAAGATACACACAGGCGATTCAGACAAAAGACCATCAAATCAAATAAACATAAACTAAGTGTGTTGCCACTACAACAAAGATATTTATAGAATAAATAACATTAAACTTTTATTATTACTACAATCTATGTATGAGTCTTCTTAAAAATATTTTGTGGGTCTATATTTATCTCTTTTAAAATATAAAAGGACAGCACTCTTGGCAACTCAATTTATAAAATGCCACACAATGGGGTATTTTCTTAAAAACATGAGTAGGCAGAGATTTTTATTATTATGAGAGGTGGGGGCAATGCCCAAAAAGCCAAATTAAAAAGAGTTTGGTTATTCTACATAGGATTCTCTACGTGGGTTATATTCTATAGGCTATGCTCCATGGGCTTCATTCTCAAATTTCACTGGGCTGTGCTCAGTAGTCCGCTAACCCCTAAAAGGCTGAATTAATATGTTCTTGGCTATACTCCATGGGATGCTTTCTCAAATTTCACTGAGCTGTGGTCAGTGGTCCCCTGACACTGAAAAGACCGAATTAAAATATTCTGGGCTAAAGAGGGGCTGAATGAGCTACTCCCTCTGATCCAAATTAATGTTCTCGGATTTGGCTAGATTTGGACATATCTAACACTAAAACATGACTAGATATATTAGAATCTGGACAAATGTGAGAAGATTAATTTGGATCGGAAGGAGTACTAGATTTCTTCTACTAGTTAATAAAAATTGTATTGTGATGTGCTCGGTCGGATTCGAAACAAAGACCTCAGAGAGGGAGGGGAAAATCGATAATTATTTTTGGCAGATATTCATGTCAAAATTCAGCAGTACAGAATAAGGTAGAAAAATTATCAACAGATTCGAAGTTCATATTCAGGAGCACTTGACCAATTCAGCAGCATTTCAAAAGTGACCAGTTCAGCAATACAGACAATAAAATACAATAGCAGTATAGAGAGAACCAGTTCTTGTTTCAGCTCTAAAAACCTTGTCGCCCAATCAGTTTGTCCTTTTCACCAAACGCACTCGACCATTGGAGCAAGCAAAACTGATGATCAAGTCTGCTTTGAGTACCTTCTTCTCACATCAATGCCTATGTGTCCCCTGTATGCAACCCAAAATGCCCAAGTCTCATCTAGATTGTGATAAAGACATGTTTCAAAAGAAAAGCAAGACTATCTACTACCCTTGATTTAAAAAAGTACCAGTACATCAATATTAGTTCCACAAAATGCTTAGTAATAGCAACGACAAAATATTTGAGAGATTCAGTAGCTTTCCTGCTGAAATTCAATAGCAGTACATAGAGAATCAGTTCTTGTTCCAGCTAAAAAAACCTTGGGGCACGATCAGTTTGGCCTGTTCTCCGAAGATACTTATTCATCAAAGCAAGAAAAACTAACGATCAAGTCTACTTCTTTGTGAATACCTCCTCCTTACGTTAATGCCTATGTGACCGCCCATATGCAACCCAAACTTCCCAAGACTCATCTAGATAATTGTGACAATGCTAAGTTTCAAAAGAAAAGCAAGACAATCTGATGCACTTCATCTAAAAAAGTATCAGTATATCACAGTTCATTCTACAAAATATTGTACTAATAGTAGCGACAGAGCATTTGACAGATTCAGTAGCATTTGAAAGATCCAGTAGTACAAAATAAGTAGTAAGACAATAAAAGTATCAGACAGATTCCCGGTGCATATTCAACAGCACTTGACAGAGCCAGCACAACATTTCAAAGTGACCGGTTGGCAGTACATAAACAATGACCAAAAGAATTGACAGATTCAGCAATGCGGACATTAAAATTCAATAGATGTAGCAAGGCCTGATTCAAAGGGAAAGCGAGACCATATTCTGCACTCGACCGGTCGATCTGAACAAGTAACGAACAAAACTTTTGATAGGTTCAGTAGCATTTGAAAGATGCAGCAGTACATAATAAGAAATAAAAATATCGACAAATTCCTAGTTCACATTCAGCGGCACTTGGACATATTCAGCAGCATTTCAAAGTGACTAATTCAGTTTGTCCTTTTCTCTGAACACTGGATCATTGGAGTAAGCAAAACTGGCGATCAAGTCTGCTTTTTTATGCATGCCTCCTTCTCACATCAATGCATGTGTGTGACCTCCATAGGCTTCTCAAGATGCCCAAAGCCTCGTCAAGATTATGAGTTTATGACAAAGCCAAGTTACAAAAGAAAAGCAAGACCATCTACTACACTTGATCTAAACAAGTAGCAGTACATCATTATTAGTTCCATAAAATGCCAAGTTCCAAAAGAAAAGTAAGACAATCTGCTGCACTTGATCTAAACAAGTACAAGTACATCACAATTAGTTCTACAAAATATTGTATTATATGACTAATAGTAATAACAGAACATTTGACAAATTCAGTAGCATTTAAAAGATTCAGCAGTACAGAATAAGACCAAAAAAATATCGACAGATTCCCAGTTCATATGCAACAGCACTTGATAGATTCAGCAACATTTCAATCTGACTGAATTAGCATTACATAGACAATAATTGATAGATTTAGCAATGCACACATTAAAATTCAATAGATGTAGCTAGGCCTGATTCAAAAGTAAAGCGAGACCATATTTTGCACTTCATCGGTCGATCTTAACAAGTACTAGTACATAGTTATTATTGCAAAATAGATTAGCAGAGGAAGAACTCCATAGAAAATACTCATAACTACCTTAAGCTAGGAACCACGTCTCCCAAAATGATCAGTACCAGTACATACAGTAGGTATTACTACAAAATACATTAGCATTAGGTGAACTCCATAAAAATACTGCTAAGAACAACTACTAAGAACATGTAGTAAGTCTTTCTAGAAGTTCAAATACTCTAACGAACATTAAGATGTGTTTATCTCACTCATGAATCATGTTAATGCAAAGATAGTATTCTAGGGTGAACATCGATAGTCGACGAGCGACCAGGTGCGACATCGGCACCGGCAGGAGCCACTGTAGCTCATCGAACGGGATGCTACCGGACGACGCGGTGATCTCCAACACGCATAGCCCGGAATTTTGTATCCTTCTCCCCTCAATCACAGTCGATGACCAAAACTTCACCATGTACCGCGGTGACAAGCATGCTACCGACCTGATGCATACGACATGTAGCGTTTGGTGCATGTCAAATCTCACCATGAAAACAATACCATCGTCCCTGGATCTGATGATATCTACTGTCCATAGGCTTGTTGCCAGTAGAGGCTTAGAGGTGTACCTACGTGTTTTGCCGTAGCGGAAACTACGCACCCTCATCGAGTGAGCTTCACTGAGGTGGACGAGGAACGCTGCAGGCGAGGCGGCGAACATGCGGCCATCCTCCATGCAGTTGCAAGGGCCATGCATGCACGTGATCTTGTGGTTGTGGACCTGACGGTAGGCGACCAATGTCCCGCAATCGTCATTGGGGCATCTGCTACCTTTTCTGCTGATGACTCATAGGTTCAACTCCTTGGAGCATGCGCCCAGCCGGACGGTGTTGGTAGTGTCCATACGCATAGCGATCTCGTCGAAGACGTCGGCGCCGATGTTGCTCCATCCACCGTACCGCCGGTTGGGCCCCAAATCTGACATAGCGTCCCGATGGTTTGGGGGCGAGGTGGATCAATCTATGACTGTTGGGAGGTTTTGGAGGAGAGGGGTAGCGACCTGGAAGGACCGATGCTGCGGGCGATATGGCAAGGAAAATGAGTGAAGCACGCGCTGGAGATGATACCAAATGCTGTCGGAGATAGGGAAGACGGTATGGCTCTTTGAACGAGGAATTTTTTGCGTGTTCCTTCATCGGTCTTCTGCTGCAGGGCACATCTGCATCAAGGAGACTTTAATTAGCTCTCTAGTCTAGCACACCAATGTTGTCTAGTACTATAGCATCGCGGAGACTTTAATTAGCTAGCTAGTCTAGCATGCTAATGCTGTCTAGTAGAATGGCATATCATCACAATATAAAATTATACTCCATGAAGTAGTAATAGGTAAAGCTGAGAAAATAATTATAATTTCAAGCCGCTTCCATAAAGTATCGAGTGCATATTTGGTTCTTGTACTTGTGCATAGTGTTCATTGTGCTAAAGTCTATCAATAGAATCTCCTACTTCCTCCGTTCCAAAATATAAGATGGTTTAGCTTTTGTGAAACAAATGTATATATACATCTTTTACTACACACTAAAAGTAGTGTGTAGGTTCGGAGTGAACCACACACTAAAAATCGTCTAGATACATTCATTTCGTAGAAGTTAAAACATCTTATATTATGGAACAAAGCGAGTAGATGACAGAATGGAAAAGAAGATTCGAGGGTTAGCAATGTTGGAATTTGCTTATCTTGATACAACGGTTAATGTTGAAAGTTAACCATACACTATATAGTGGTAAGATAAGATAAGATAAATCTCTAAAAATCTCTAAAAAATATGGCCTCGTCACATCAGCTTACCCAAAGAGTAGTGCATGAGGCTAGAATCATTGAAGGCAAGGTTGTTTACAGAGAGTATGACCCTTACACAAGCATTGAGGTGATTGTTCCTTAAAGTGTATGGCATGTGGTCCATAACATTCTGTTGATGCTAAAAAATCCATAATTTCTAAAGGAACTATAGAATCATCAGACTAAAGTGCATTATTCTAAAGGTCCAAAAAAATATAGTCAAGTTCATATGATTAACTAAACATAGTACCGATACAAGGGCATGTTTCAAATGAGAGAGACCAACAAGTTAAAAGTTGATTACTTCAGACAACTAAACAAAATAATAGTTCAACATGGTCGAGAATTATTTCTCTAATTGTAGTACCAACTATTACATATGGATTGCGTTAGTACGTACTGTGGCAACATGTATTGTTTCTTAGTTAAGCATGAGGCCGGTTCCAATCGAGGGCGTTCGCGAAGGTTGGTATGGACCAAAGCGGATGCTTCACCGTTCCTGTCCAGAAGCGAGGGTTACTAATTCCCTCAAGGACATTGATTTCAGAAGTAACGCCGCGGTCTTTACCACTCAAACTGAAGTGACATAATTCAGGCTGCCACTCTTCGGAAAGCCATGCTGCAGTTGGTAAGATCTAGACACAGTTTCTTCTCGTCAGATAACCTAAGGTAAGATCTGCACCGCCTACGGGCATGATAATCGGATAGTTCACTCCAAGGAAAAGAGAATATGATCCAAGGTCAGCAATCCTTTCCCATGGATTAGCTTGATCAACCTGACCAGTGTTCATTGAGAACACCAAGGAGTCAAACCCGGAAGTATAAGTGGAGATAGTGCGACCGCAGTGTACAACACAAGGATGAGCAGCACTAGTATCATGGCAGCAATGACAAGTAAGGCAACTGGGATCATAAGAAGAGCCAAGTGTATATATATGAAGAAGTCTAGAACCATCTATAGATCTTGCTAACAATCAGAAACAAAAAAGTAGTCATGCTCGTCTCTAGTAGCATTAAGAAATGAATCCACCAACTCATCCGCGGCAGCTGGTCGCGCCAAGCCAGCGCAGGACCTTGAAAAAGGTAGCAGAAGGCGTTAACTTATGATTCCTACAGCATGATATAGTGAATCCTACTGAAAAATTTCCTTCCAATTGAACTGCATGCAAAGTAGCTCGAACATAGGAAAAACAAGAACGGCCTAAAATCGTTGAAAGGAAACAAAGAATTATATATTAGGGAAATTTCCAAAAGAACGGAGTCAACTTTTTTTGAACAAGACAGGCAATTTTTGGCTCGTCTTATATAAAAAAGCCAAAGAGAATTGGCTGGTTCATTTGCAGGGGAACTTGCTTAAAACCCATGCAAATGCAGAAAACATAGGATAGGAAAGACATAGGATTTTACATTTGCATGTCCACTTATACTTCTATAGGATTGCGGTGCGTTGGATTACATTACTAGGAAATAACCATTGAATAGATTCTTTTCAGGAGCTTCAAGTAGATCTTAAATTCCTATCGAATGAACTAAAATATATCTGGAAAAATCTGCTGTGCATAATTTAATTCGATGAATCAAATGACTACTATAAGAAAAAATCCTACGGAAATCCTATGATTCGAATAGTTCATAGAGACTAAAATAACTACTCGTATTTTCATTCAAACGAAACACTCCCTATGTCAATTCAGTAAAATAGCTTGGGCACATGAGTAATTAAGCCAGTACACTACATATGAAGGAATAATTACCTGGATCTAGAGGATCCCAAACATGAACGTTGCCATACAGAGCTATGGCGAACATCAGTCCGTCGTGGGTAATTCCATCATTGTAACTGTAAGGGCTCATGGTGTGGTTAAGTGGTAGTGGAAGAACTGGCCATCCATCATCACCTCCCTGAAGGATGGCAATTCTGACGTTGAAGACTGCAACAAGTGAGGAATCTTTGTATCTCCTAGTAGCTGTGGGAACTTGGCAAATAGCAATCTTCTTCATTACATTTGGAAGATCAGTATCCAAAAAGAACATGGTTGGCTGGTCGGTTGCTTGGAACGATAATGTTAGGAGGGGAATCTTGCGATGAGTGTACACACTGCAAAGCTCCAACTTGCCTCTAAAGCTAGCCGTGGCAATCCAATCTCCATTGGTGCCTACCACTGCCCAGAAGTACAGCCTGGTACCATAGCATCAGAGGAGAACCTGTCCAGCGGCGACAACTTGCATGGGAGGCTATCAATTTTGAAGTAATGCAAGAAACCTAGCGGTCCCTTCATCAAGGGGAATGAAGAACACATGGAAGGCCAAATGGCATTGAAACATCCAGAGTTACACTAGCTTTCTCAGATTCAAGAAAAAGTTTGGACGAACCAATTAGGCTGGTGGCGGTGAAGACGTCGCATCAAGTTATGAGTTCCTCAATGGGGCATTCGTTAAACATGTCTTGAAAAAGCTTATAATCATGCTCATGTTCTTGCTTGCTGATGCCATCGCAAGGCAACATCTGTATTTCATTGATTGGGGTTTCGGAAGAGAGGGGTAATTGATGGTGGAAACTTCCTGAGCAAGATGCAGAAGAGAATCTGAAAGCATCATATGGCAGTGGCGCGTGGTGTGGAAGGGGAAGATGCCAGGAAGAGAAGGGGAAGACGCCCTAGAAGAGGGAGGGGGAATAGGCAAGGGGGCAAAGCTGGATTAATCAACACGAGCGTGCGCTCCTCAGCTGCATTTTGAGGAGATAGTGACCCGCCGACTCCCTACTCCCTAGTACTAGTAGACGTCTAGATAGTTGGAGTAGTTAATTTGGAGGAGACTGCGACCAGCCTGACTCCCTAGTACTAGACGCCTAGGGTACGAGGTGTACTGTAATTCGGAAATCCGAGCTCCGTATTTTTATTTTATTTGCATGGACGATCTCTGTATTTCATTTTTCACGGAACGCGATCTATATGTCAACACCCGGATTTTTAAATCCCAGATGCCCGTTATGCCATACCTCGCAATCCCAGGATTACCATTTTTGCGAGACATAACGGATTGGTTATCACAGTACATCATCCATTACAAACCATACATAAGGTCTTACACAAATAAGGATCTCATGATCCAGTCTTAATACAGCAAGTAGCAGAAATAAAAGGTAAGCGTAGCGGTGGGGTCCATCTTCAAGGGCACAAGCAATGCTGACGAAGGCAGATAGTCCTAGTTATCATAGCCGTCCTGCTGACCATCATCTTGATAATATCCTTCATAGTCTGGCCATGATAATAGCCAGGGACAAAAGCCATGAGTACTCTTTAAGTACTCGCAAACTAATATTAACAGGTAATATAGTTCTAAATTAAAGTGCTAAATCTAAGTTTAACTATAAAGTTAAGTTTGAAATGTAAGCTGAGTTCTGAAGCAAAGAGAGGTAAAGTAAAGTTCTAGAATCACTTAAGTTGGGAAGCTATTGTCATAAACACAACCCTGTTGTGGTCAAGTCAAGATTCATCATTCGTTTCAAGTTATTTAGAAAACATCTGACAACGAAACAGTATGACCGTTCCAACTGTCGATAACCGTGGACGCGGCTATTCGAATAGTTTGACACTATGCAGAGGTGGTACACTTTCACCACAAGATTCGATACATCTGTCAGGGATAACCCTGAATCATCATACTTGGTATGCAGATAATCAAACATAACCTTCCCTTTACACACCCTAGTATAAGCACCTCTCCTATGAGCATGGCCTCCCAACCATGACCATCAGTCATCTTGGGCACTGCATAGGTGGACATGATGAGAGGTAGCCTCAGCTCAAACCTCTCCCGTGAGGGAACTAATACTAATGCATATAAATTTCTAGCTAAGCCTTACCCAATTATGGCAATGTGATTGTACGGTATATTTGGAATGGTATCGCATCCGAATCCAACCATCAGTTTTATAAAAGGGTTAAGGCTCATGCCTCATCATTTTCATCATCATAAACCAGTTGTGTTTCTCAACACATGTCAAAACATCTCAATAGAATGACTCATCATTCCAAGGTTTTCACAATTCATTTTCACCAAGTGTTCCCATCTCAAGTGACTCAAGTTTTTTATCTACTCTAAAATACTAAGTTAAGAGTGTTCACTAAGGTGGAAGGATGGGATCAATCTCATGCCATAAAATTACATCTAAAGGTTTCTAAGTAGGTCAAGTTTTATACTTTTTATGCTACCTTCAAAACAAGTAAAGAACTTTGTGTTAAACTAAGGGAGGTAAAACTTGTCAATAAGACTTGAGATACTAATAGTAAAAGGGGTGTGATCAAAGCATGCTTATGGCATCTTTGCTAAACCATCTAGTTTGATTCTAGTTTGCTAAGTACTAAACTTGTAAGGGTTAATCTTGGGTATTGCTAGCTTTCTAAGGGTAGCTTGCACTGTTAATGGTGGCTTGCCTTGGTTGGTGCAGTGGTTGAAGTTTTCTTCTTCTTCTTCTTCTTCTTCTTCTTCTTCTTCTTGTTCTTGGTAGAACTCCTCCTCCTCGAAAGCTTGGTCGGTACTAGCGTCTATAAATGCATAGGGAGTGCACACTCACCAAACAATACTTAACTAGGCTAGATAGCATTCTAAGACACACAATTGATGATCTATTATCATCACAAGCATCACAAGTTTAATTCAATAGTTTCTTTCTTTTTATTTTAGAAAAGTAATTTCTACTCATTGAAATATTAACTAAAATTTAATATTCACCACCAAAATATGGGATCATGTGGACACATGTCCTCACCACATATTCTAACATGTGGGAATGAGATTTAAAGGTTGGATCAATATTAGTTTAGTTTAAGTTTATTATTTAATGATTTAAAGTGACTAGAAATGCCTATATAGAATTATTTTGGTACTAGTCCAAAGTCACTGCATGTAAACCTTAATATTATTATATATTTGGATAGATATGATGAAATGTGATTTTTGAGAGTTGGAATCAACTCAAAAGCTAACTTGGTTGATTTTATAAAAATGTTGCAAGTTTCAAATGCTTCTGTTTTGTTATTAGGAGAGATCTATAACTCTAATTGAATTAAATCCAACGGGCTTGGATAGATCATTTTAATACCTTTTAGACAAAATTGGTTTCATGCAATTTGGATTTCTAAAACTCTCTGAATTGATTTTCAAACTAGGGGACAGAAACTAGATTCAAACTAAAAAGAAAAATCCAGATTTGAACGGGTGGGCTAGCGCGGGAAAAGACCTGGGCCGGCCCAGTGGCGCTCCGCGGCGTGGGGCTCAGCTGACAGGGGGTCCCACTTGTCAGCGGCACTTAACACGCGAAACGGTACGCGCGCTGTGGGCCGTAGGATTAGAAGCAAGATCTACGGCTGAGGATCGTCGTCGACGACGAACAGGTCGCCGGCGAGCTCGAACCCTAGCGGCTCGGTGGGGGTCTACTAGGGGCGAACCAGGGCTCTAGCGGGGTCGGCGAGGCGGGCAAACGACGTGGAAGACGACGGCGAGGCGAGGCGCGGTTGCGGCGGAGCTTGGGGTGGTCGCAATCAACGACGCCCTTCTCCTCCTGCCGCGGCTGCTCCAGCTCCAATTCCGGTGAGGCAGAGCTCGCCTTGATCCGGCTAGAGGTGGGTGAGGTTCAGAGAGGTGAGGGGAGTGGAATGGTGTGGAGAGAAGAGGCCGGGGAGGGCTCCTTTTATAGGCCCGATGGTGAGACCGAGCGGGATGGGCAGTCGACGGTGGCGACATGGCTACGGCGGGGTAGAGGCATGGCTGCGGGTGGCGATCGATGTGTGGTTCCCTGGCGGTGCTCTAGAACTTGAATGCGAGCGTAGGGGCGGTGGCACGCGGTCTGGGCGAGGTGGCGCTCTGAGAGGCAGAGGCGACGGTGTCCACGGCGAGCGGTGGCTGTGAGGCGTTGGGCGGTCAGCGGGGGTGTTTGGGGTGTTCTCGAGGTCGAGGCGGAGCGACGGGCGCGGGCTGCTGCAAAGGGGCGGTCTGTGCGAGCGGGGACCGAGCGCGCTCTGGGGGCAGCACTGGCATGGTGCGATGGCACTGGGCGCGGTTTGTGCTCGGTGGTCCACTGCTGCTCTTGGCTCGGGCAAGGGACAGGGAGTGGCGGTGAGCTCCTGGCTACCTCCTAGACATGGCGAGGGAAGAGGGAATGGTTTGATGCAGCGGGGCAAGGGTTGGCCGGTGAGGCATGGATCGGCATGGCATGGCATGGGGACTAGGGACAAGGGAGAGGGGTGTTAGGGGTTTGATTAGATCAAGAGGGGACAGAGGAGATAAATGAAGATCATTTGGGGGCAAAACCCTGTTGTAAATAGTGAGCTAGGATTAGAGTAGAGATTATGCATGCCAAGTGTTTGATTAAATGGACGCATGAAAGAAAGTTTTGAATTTTGGTTTCAAATTTTTTGAGTGATCTCCACTAATGATAGGTAGTCTCTGGTTGCAAGGGTTTTGAAAGTGGAGCTCAAAGAGATGGTTTTTGAAATAGGGGTGATCTATGCATATGCATTAGATTCAATTTTAAACTGTCATTTAAAATAGTTAACATAATGTTTTTAGCAGATCAAAAGGTGGGCCTTGGTACCTCATTATGTGTACTAGAAAGGGGTGCAAAGATCAAGAATTGTTTCTGTTAAGTTTTGAGCACTAGGAATATCCAAAGTAGGCATGGGAGTTAAATTTGCCAAAATGACCATTCCTCCTTTTAAATTCTTTTTGATTTGATTTTCTTTAGGAAAAGTTTGGGAATGGTGTAGATGATGTTTAAATCACCTAAGAAACATTTTACAAGCATTGGATCACTCAATCATGGAAATTCAAACAACTCCTATTTTAAATGCACACATATATGAATGCTTTCATTTTAAATTTGGAAAAGTTTTTGTTAACCCTATATTTGATGATTTAGATCATGATAAGCTTGGATTGAAGTTTTGGGATGTTACAAACTTTCCCCCCCTTAAACAAAATCTCGTCCCGAGATTTACAAAGAAAACTAGGAACTAAAGAGATCTGGGAACTCTGTCCTAATGTAATCTTCGCGCTCCCAAGTAGCTTCCTCCTCAGTATGGTTGCTCCACTGAATCTTGAGAAACTTGATACTCCTGGTCTTGGTGGTTCTGTAGGCTTCTTCTAAGATACGGATGGGCACTTCCCGATAGGTCAGGTCATTGTTGATTTCCACGGCTCTGTGATCAATGTTCTTGAAAACTTCCGTCTTCTTAGGCACTTCCAAGCATTTGCGAAGTAACGAGATATGGAACACATTGTGGATGGCTGACATCTCTTCAGGTAGTTCCAGTTGATATGATACTTCTCCTCGACAGTTCAGAATCTTGAAAGGTCCGATATATCTGGGGGCTAACTTTCCCTTCAGACTAAAGCGTTGGGTTCCCTTCAATGGTGAAACCTTGAGATATACGAAATCTCCGACATTGAAAGTTAGGTCTCTCCTTCTCTTGTCGGCATAGCTCTTCTGTCTGGATTGGGCGGTCTTGAGGTGCTCACGAACTTTGTGAACTTTCTCTTCTACTTCTCGGAGAATGTCGGGTCCGAAGATCTAACTCTCTCCTACTTGCGACCAATTCAAAGGGGTACGGCACTTTCTTCCGTAAAGGAATTCAAATGGTGCCATCTGCAAACTAGCTTGATAACTGTTGTTATATGAGAATTCTGCGAAAGGCAGGCAGTCTTCCCATTTTGATCCATATTCCAACACACAAGCTCTAAGCATATCCTCTAGGATCTGGTTGACTCTCTCAGTCTGTCCATCTGTTTGTGGGTGATAAGCGGTACTGAAGTTCAACTTGGTTCCTAAACCTTCCTGAACTTTCTGCCAAAATCTTGAAGTAAACTGGGTTCCTCGATCTGAGACGATGGTCTTGGGGGTTCCATGCAGACTAACAATCCTAGCAATATACAACTCTGCTAGCTTTGCACTCTGGTAGGTTGTTTTGACAGGTATGAAGTGGGCTACCTTGGACAATCTATCAACGATGACCCAAAATTGAGTCATTTCCCTTACTAGAAGTAGGTAAACCGGTGATAAAGTCCATTCCGACGGAATCCCATTTTCATTACGGAATCTGCAATGGTTGCAACAGTCCTGCAGGTCTCTGATGCTCTGCTTTGACTCTTTGACAGATGTCACATTTGGCGATGTAGCTTCCGATTTCTCTCTTCATCTTGTGCCACCAAAATTGCTCTTTCAAATCCTGATACATCTTTGTTCCTCCGGGGTGGATAGAATAAAGAGTATCATGAGCTTCCTTCATGATAATTACCTTTAGCTTTGAATCTGCTAGAACACAGATACGTCCTTTGTACCACAGTACTCCTTCTTCGTCTTTGGTGAATCCAGGTACCTTTCCTGTACCAATACGACGTTTGATTCTGTCGATACTTTCATTTCCCTTCTAGGCTTCCTTGATTTGGCTAATCAAAGTGGGTTGAAGTTCAATGCTTGCTAAGAATCCTTTGCTAACTAATTCAGTCCTGAACTGCTCCAACTCTTCATACAAACTTGGTTGCTTCTCCTTGATCATGGTGTTAAGCCTACACGGCAATCTGCTAAGAGCATCCGCTACCACATTGGCTTTGCCGGGGTGATAGTGAATGTCAAGGTCATAATCCTTGATTAACTCTATCCATCTTCTTTGCCTCATATTCAACTCCTTCTGAGTGAAGATATACTTCAAGCTCTTATGGTCTGAGTAAATCTCACAGCGATTACCCATCAAATAATGACGCCATGTCTTCAGTGCTAGGACTACAGCTGCTAGCTCAAGATCATGGGTCGGATAGTTCTGCTCATGCTGCTTCAGTTGTTGAGACAGATACGCGATGACTTTTCCTTCTTGCATCAATACACATCCTAGGCCAATCTTGGATGCATCACAATACACATCAAATGGCTTCTTGATGTCTGGCATGATCAAAATTGGGGCGGATATCAATCTCTTCTTCAGCTCTTGGAAACTGGCTTCACACTTGTCTGTCCATTCAAACTTCTTGTCCTTCTTCAACAATTGGGTCATTGGTCGGGCTATGCTCGAGAATCCTTCTACGAACTTGCGGTAGTATCCTGCTAATCCGAGAAATGAACGAACTTGGGTTTGATTGGTTGGGGCTTCCCATTCTTCGACATCTTTGATCTTGGTGGGATCAATAGAGACTCCTCCGGCAGACACAATATGTCCTAGGAATCCTACTTCTTTCAGCCAAAACTCACATTTGCTGAACTTGGCATATAACTGATGCTCTCTCAGGGTTTCTAGGATGATTCTCAGATGTTTCTCATGCTCTTCTTCTAACTTGGAGTAGATAAGGATGTCGTCGATAAACACAACTACAAACTTATCTAGGAAATTCATAAAGATCTTATTCATGAGATTCATGAAATAAGCAGGGGCATTGGTTAATCCAAAAGACATAACCGTATACTCGTATAAACCATAGCGAGTAGTAAAGGCGGTCTTCAGAATATCCGTTGCACGAATCTTAAGTTGGTGATAACCAGTCCTAAGATCAATCTTTGAGAATACATGGGCTCCAGTCAACTGATCAAATAGATCCTCTATCTTTGGCAAAGGGTACTTGTTCTTGATGGTGACGTCATTCAACTTTCTGTAATCTGTACAAAGACGGTTGCCTCCATCTTTCTTGTCGATGAATAACACTGGTGATCTCCATGGCGATGAGCTTGGATGAATCAAACCTGTGGCTAACATGGCATCCAACTGCTTCTTCAGTTCCACTAACTCTGAGGGGTTCATGGTATAGGGTCTCTGGGCTATAGGTCCAGTTTCGGGGATTAGTTCGATAATGAACTCAATATCCCTATCCGGGGGCATACCTGGCAATTCATCTAGGAATACGTCAGGGTATTCACATACTACTCTGACTTGGTCAATGGTGGGCAGGGCTACACTCTTGTTGCACTTGAATTGACGGGGTAAGGTTTCAGAGATATGCTCTACTGTTACTCTAGAACTACTGGTCATGGTGATGGCTTTCTTAGCACAGTCTATCAGTCCTTTATGCCTTGACATCCAGTCCATACCTAGTACTACTTCCAATCCTTTGGTTCCAAGTACAATTAGGTTGGCATAAAAATCTAACCCATGTATTCTGATAGGTACAACTTTGCAAAATTTTCTAGCTTTTGTAGTTGAACTGGGGATTTGAACTATCATGACATACTTCAGGTTGGTTGGACGAATCTTACTAGTGCATGCAAATTCTTCAGTGACAAATGAATGCGATGCTCCCGAATCAAACAATACTCTTGCTAAAACTGAGTTGACAGAAAACATACCCAACACTACGTCTGGCGCTTCCTGGGCTTCTTCTACATTCATGTGGAAGAGACGACCGTTGCGGTTGTGAGGGTTCCCTGGGGCAAATCTCCTTCCTGGCTGAACACGGCGCTGCTGCTGAGCTGGGGCATTCGCATTGGCATTGGCTGCAGTCTTCTTGGGACACTCATTGGAGTAGTGACCCTTCACTCCACACTCAAAACAAGTGATCTTGGACTTGTCCTTGACTGCGACAGGTACAACATTGCTGCCAGTTCTGGGTGTAGTGTTGTTGTTGTTGTTGTTACTCTTGGGAGGGGCACGGTTGAAATTGTTGGCATTACCGGAGTTGTGATTGTTTCCTCCGGACTTCACATTGCCTCCGCTACGGTTGGGGTAGCTTGGGCGAGAATTTGGGGGTCGGTTGTTCCTTGGTGCATATCCTGGTAGGGGTTGGGATGGTACTTCTAGTGACTACTGGATCCAGATGGCTGCATCATACGACGCTTGCGGTTGTCGTTTGCCTGGTTAATCTTCCCTTCCATCTGAATGGCAGAGTCGACTAGTTCTTCGAGATCCTGAAAACGGATGTTGACAAGGACAGTCTGCATCTCATCATGCAGTGCGTTCAAGAATCTCTCCTTCTTCTTGGCCTCTGTGTTGATCTCATCCGGTGCATATCTGGCAAGTGACAAGAATCTGTCACGGTACTCCACCACAGTCATTCTTCCTTGCTTTAATTCGCAGAACTCATCTCTCATTCTGTTGACAAGACCTTGCGGCACGTGGGTGCGACTGAACTTGACTTTGAATGCTTCCCAGGTCATCTCCTGGCCATGGTTCATATTGCAGATGCTACTCCACCAAGCTCTTGCATCTCCCGCCAGATAGTGGGTGGCGAAGAGAACTTTCTCATTTTCATCAACTCCTGCAACTTCGAGGTTGTTTTCCATGGTCTGTAACCAGTCATCAGCATCTAATGGGTTCTCAGATTGGTTGAAGATTGGGGATTAGTGTTCTGATTTTTTTTGAGTTTGGATCCATGGTGATCCTGATTTCCATGTCCTTGGTTGTTGAGAGCCATTTGGGCGATTTGCTGCAATGTTGCTAAGTTGGCTTGGCGCTCTACCCTTTGGGCGATTTTTTTGAGTCTGTAACTCAGGTTTTTCAACTAACTTCATTTTCATTCATGCAAGCAAGCACCCGATACAACACACACCACAACAATCAAAGGGAAAACAGATGGTTTGATGAACCATTCTGTAAGCTATGATACAATGAGATGATACATCTCAGGCTATGATAGTGCCCTAGTGCATCTACTCATCGTCGATGAAGTTGGAGTCTTCATCGTCAGTGTAGAAGTCCACGACATCCTCCTCCAGAAAGTCATCATCGTTGCTGAGGTAAGAATCCATATCTCCCTGGATGTCTTCACCCTCATCTTCTTCTTCCTTGGCGGCAAGCTGAGCTTCCTGCTCCTTGACGGTCTTCTCGAGGTCGGCCACCTTCTTGCGAAGACGGGCGATGGTGCGATCCTTCTTTGCACGCTGGCGGCGAAGAGACTGGCGATCTTGGATGAGCAGTGCGAAAGTCTGGGCCTTCTGGTCGGCGATGGCATGGTTCTGGTTGACTAACGCTCTGGCATTGTCCAGTTCCTGCTGTCTGTCGTGAAGCAAGAAGTCAAGGTTCTCCACTTGACGTCTCAACTCTGGGTGACTTGGCATCTCCATCGGCATTCCCATGAAGTCACGTCTTGCATAGTGGGCAAAACGGGTTCCTTGGGTCTTGTTGACGCTGAGGGCACATAGACGTGCGAGAGCTTCATGCATTGCCCTGGCTAATACATCTAGCCTATTGTTCTCTCTCACAGAGAACTGAATTCTTCTAGAAGTTGGTGCTTCGATGCTTCCTCGAAGATCTGCGGTGACTAGCCATTGTAGGTCTCCTCCTGGGGGTCCTGGAAGTTAAGCTCCAAGAAACTCCGGATGTGGGCGTCCCAGTAACTCCGACAGTGAATCCATATCCCTCTCGAAGATCAGCTGACCTCTGTTTCCCAACTGGTAAAACTTGCTGAACTGAGTCTCCATCTACAAGAATTAAGGATGAGGAAGTTAGTGAAGCGATCAAGTGTGTCAAGTTTTAAGTAGTAATGTAAGAATTGTGAGGAACATGATTTTTTTTGAGAAAGAATGAGTTCACAAGGGTAAGAGAGGAAATAGTTTTTCATAAATACTCCCTCCGTTCGGAAATATAAGACGTTTTAGCTTTGTGAATCGAATGTATCTAGACGTGTTTTAGTGTATAGGTTCGTAGAGGTTTGAAGTGAACCTATACACTAAAAGGTGTCTAGATACGTTCGTTTCACAAAGCTAGAATGTCTTATATTTCCGAACGGAGGGAGTACTCACTTTGATTTTGAAGCTAAGTTTTTGTTTGACATCCATTCTAACTAGGGTCTCCTATGGTCAGGATGGCTCTGATACCAACTTGTCAACACCCGGATTTTTAAATCTCAGATGCCCGTTATGCCATACCTCACAATCCCAGGATTACCATTTTTGCGAGACATAACGGATTGGATATCACAGTACATCATCCATTACAAACCATACATAAGGTCTTAGACAAATAAGGATCTCATGATCCAGTCTTAATACAACAAGCAGCGGAAATAAAAGGTAAGCGTGGCGGTGGGGTCCATCTTCAAGGGCACAGGCAATGCTGATGAAGGCAGATAGTCCTAGTTATCATAGCTGTCCTGCTGACCATCATCTTGATAATCTCCTTCATAGTCTGGCCATGATAATAGCCAGGGACAAAATCCATGAGTACTCTTTAAGTACTCGCAAACTACTATTAACAGGTACTATAGTTCTAAATTAAAGTGCTAAATCTAAGTTTAACTATAAAGTTAAGTTTGAAACCTAAGCTGAGTTCTGCAGCAAAGAAAGGTAAAGTAAAGTTCTAGAATCACTTAAGTTGGGAAGCTATTGTCATAAACACAACCCTGTTGTGGTCAAGTCAAGATTCATCATTCGTTTCAAGTTATTTAGAAAACATCTGACAACGAAACAGTATGGCCATTCCAACTGTCCATAACCGTGGGCGCGGCTATTCGAATAGTTTGACACTCTACAGAGGTGGTACACTTTCACCACAAGATTCGATACATCTGTCAGGGATAACCCTAAATCATCATACTTGGTATGCAGATAATCAAACATAACCTTCCCTTTACACACCCTAGTATAAGCACCTCTCCTATGAGCATGGCGTCCCAACCATGACCATCAGTCATCTTGGGCACTGCATAGTTGGACATGATGAGAGGTAGCCTCAGCTCAAACCTCTCCCGTGAGGGAACTAATACTAATGCATATAAATTTCCAGCTAAGCCCTACCCAATTCAGGTAATGTGATTGTACGGTAGATTTGGAATGGTATCACATCCGAATCCAACCATCAGTTTTATAAAAGGGTTAAGGCTTATGCCTCATCATTTTCATCATCATAAACCAGTTGTGTTTCTCAACACATGTCAAAACATCTCAATAGAATGACTCATCATTCCAAGGTTTTCACAATTCATTTTCACCAAGTGTTCCCATCTAAAGTGACTCAAGTTTTTGATCTACTCTAAAATACTAAGAGTGTTCACTAAGGTGGAAGGATGGGATCAATCTCATGCCATAGAATGACATCTAAAGGTTTCTAAGTAGGTCAAGTTTTATACTTTTTATGCTACCTTCAAAACAAGTAAAGAACTTTGTGTTAAACTAAGGGAGGTAAAACTTGTCAATAAGACTTGAGATACTAATAGTAAAAGGGGTGTGATCAAAGCATGCTTATGACATCTTTGCTAAACCATCTAGTTTGATTCTAGTTTGCTAAGTACTAAACTTGCAAGGGTTAATCTTGGGTATTGCTAGCTTGCTAAGGGTAGCTTGCACTGTTAATGGTAGCTTGCCTTGGTTGGTGCAGTGGTTGAAGTTTTCTTCTTCTTCTTCTTCTTCTTGGTAGAACTCCTCTTCCTTGAAAGCTTGGTCGGTACTAGCGTCTATAAATCACAAGCACCAATCACCAAACAATACTTAACTAGGCTAGATAGCATTCTAAGACACACAATTGATGATCTATTATCATCACAAGCATCACAAGTTTAATTCAATAGTTTCTTTCTTTTTATTTTAGAAAAGTAATTTCTACTCATTGAAATATTAACTAAAATTTAATATTCACCACCAAAATATGGGATCATGTGGACACATTTCCTCACCACATATTCTAACATGTGAGAATGAGATTTAAAGGTTGGATAAATATTACTTTAGTTTAAGTTTATTATTTAATGATTTAAAGTGACAAGAAATGCCTATATAGCATTATTTTGGTACTAGTCCAAAGTCACTGCATGTAAACCTTAATATTGTTACATATTTGGATAGATATGATGAAATGTGATTTTTGAGAGTTGGAATCAACTCAAAAGCTAACTTGGTTGATTTTATAAAAATGTTGCAAGTTGCAAATGCTTCTGTTTTGTTATTTTTATTAGGAGAGATCTATAACTCTAATTGAATTAAATCCAACGGTCTTGGATAGATCATTTTAATACCTTTCAGGAAAAATTAGTTTCATGCAATTTGGATTTCTAAAACTCTCTGAATTGATTTTCAAACTAGGGGACAAAAACTAGATTCAAACTAAAAAGAAAAATCCAGATTTGAACGGGTGGGCTACCGCAGGAAAAGACTTGGGCCAGCCCAGTGGCGCTCGCGGGGCGGGGCTCAGCTGACAGGGGGGTCCCACTTGTCAGCGGCACTTAACATGCGAAACAGTACGCGCGCTGTGGGTCGTAGGATTAGAAGTGAGATCTACGGCTGAGGGTCATCGTCGACGACGAACAGGTCGCCGACGAGCTCAAACCCTAGCGGCTCGGTGGGGGTCTATTGGGGGCGTACCAGGGCTCCAGCAGGGTCGGCGAGGCGGGCAAACGACATGGAAGACGACGGTGAGGCGAGGCGCGGTTGCGGCGGAGCTTGGGGTGGTCGCAATCAATGGCGCCCTTCTCCTCTTGCCGCGGCTGCTCCGGATCCAATTCCGGCGAGGCAGAGCTCGCCTTGCTCCAGCTAGAGGTGGGTGAGATTCAGAGAGGTGAGGGGAGTGGAATGGTGTGGAGAGAAGAGGCTGGGGAGGGTTCCTTTTATAGGCCCGACGGTGAGACCGAGTGGGATGGGCAGTCGACGGTGGCGACATGGCTACGATAGGGTAGAGGCATGGCTGCGGGTAGCGATCGATGTGTGGTTCCCTGGCGGTGCTCTAGAACTTGAATGCGAGCGTAGGGGCGGTGGCACGCGGTCTTGGCGAGGTGGCGCTCTGAGAGGCAGACGGTGTCCACGTCGAGTGGTGGCTGTGAGGCGTTGGGTAGTCAGCGGGGGTGTCTGGGGTGTTCTCCAGGTCGAGGTGGAGCGGCGGGCGCGGGCTGCTGCAAAGGGGCGGTCTGTGCGAGCGGGGACCGAGCGTGCTCTGGGGGCGGCACTGGCATGGTGCGGTGGCACTGGGCGCGGTTTGTGCTTGGTGGTCCACTACTGCTCTTGGCTCGGGCAAGGGACAGGGGGTGGCGGTGAGCTCGTGGCTACCTCCTAGACATGGCGAGGGAAGAGGGAATGGTCTGCTGTAGTGGGGCAAGGGTTGGCCGGCGAGGCATGGCTCGGCATGGCATGGCATGGGGACTAGGGACAAGGGAGAGGGGTGTTAGGGGTTTGGTTAGACCAAGAGGGGACATAGGAGATAAATGAAGATCATTTGGGGGCAAAACCCTGTTGTAAACAGTGAGCTAGGATTAGAGTAGAGATTATGCATGCCAAGTGTTTGATTAAATGGCCGCATGAAAGAAAGTTTTGAATTTTGGTTTCAAATTTTTTGAGTGATCTCCACTAGTGATAGTTAGTCTTTGGTTGCAAGGGTTTTGAAAGTGGAGCTCAAAGAGATGGTTTTTGAAATAGGGGTGATCTATGCATATGCATTAGATTCAATTTTAAACTGTCATTGAAAATAGTTAACAAAATGTTTTTAGCAGATCAAAAGGTGGGCTTTGGTACCTCATTATGTGTACTAGCAAGGGGTGCAAAGATCAAGAATTGTTTTTGTGAAGTTTTGAGTACTAGGAATAGCCAAAGTAGGCATGGGAGTTAAATTTGCCAAAATGACCATTCCTCCTTTTTAATTCTTTTTGATTTGATTTTCTTTAGGAAAAGTTTGGGAATGATTTAGATGATGTTTAAATCACCTAAGAAACATTTTACAAGCATTGGATCACTCAATCATGGCAATTCAAACAACTCCTATTTTAAATGCACACATATATGAATGCTTTCATTTTAAATTTGGAAAAGTTTTTGTTAACCCTATATTTGATGATTTAGATCTTGATAAGCTTGGATTAAAGTTTTGGGATGTTACACTATATTAGGGAATCACCTATGTATGTGGAAAAACTTGTCGATAAGATGGGTCCCACATACTACACCATAAGCTAATTGATTGCACCACAATGTGTGTAGACAAATTTGACCATAAGCTAGGATCCACATGTAAGAGCTAACGACACATATTCTTGTGACTGAAATTAGTTATATATTTCTATATTTACTAGATATTATTATTTAGTGCTTGTGGACTACCCATAAGCTTATGGGTCACCCTTAAGCTTTTTGGCTTGTGGACAAGCTCCACTATGCATATGGATAGCTCTTAAGGTGTACTTTTTGGCTTATGGTGTGGTTTTTACACACATAGTGTATACCCTTAATGAAGATATGGTTACATTTACAGAAAGGACCAGAAAAAACAAGGAGACACAGCCAGGTCCCACAAAATTCAACAAGCACCCTGCAAGGATTCGTTAGAACACGGTCTAGTCCTTGTAAGAACGAGCTATGTATTCATGATGAGGACATCCCTACAGTTGATACAACCGTTGCACCTACAACCACACTTCCTTGATACATTGCAAATGTATCTATAATTTTTGATGTTCCATGCTTGGCTTTATCCACTTTCTTGTGTTTTGTCCACACTTTGGAGTACTTTTCATATGATTTCTTGGACTAACCTATTAAAAAGAGCCACAGTGCCAACTGCCTGTTTTCTGCTGTTTTTGGTTCCAAGAAAGTCAGAAAATGAATATTCTTGGAATTGGACGAGACAAAAGCCAAAGTGCCTATTTTCTGCAAGTCATCATATGCCAGAATACGAGACGGAGAGGAGCCAGGGGGCACCACACCACCTGGCCGCGCGGGCCAGGCCTGGACGCGCCAGGGGGTGGTGTGGCCTGCCCAAGCACCCCCTCGGCCTCTCCTTCCGCCTATATATTGCCCTCGGGAAGAAAACCCTACGTACCCGATCAAAAATCCACGAAAGAGTCTGTAGCCGCCGTCATCTCCATCCCTAGATCAGGAGGGATCTGAAGCTCTTCCCGGCACCCTACCAAAGAGGGGAATTCACCCTAGAGGCCTTCTTCATCATCGTGCAAGCCTCCGGTGTGATGCGTGAGTAGTTCATCTTTGGACTATGGATCCATGTAGTAGCTAGATGGCTGGTTCTCCTCCTTTGTGCTTTCATGTCTAGATCTTGTGAGCTCCGTTCATGATCAAGATCATCTATTTGTAATTCTGCATGTTGTGTTTGCGGGGATCCGATGGATATTGAGATGCTATTTCAGATTGATTATTGATTCTATCATGTCTTTGTTATTTGTGATCTTGCATGCTTTCCGTTGTTAGTAGCTATCTTGGCCAAGTAGATGCTAGCAACTCCAAGAGTTAGTATTTATGCTCGATAGTGGGTTCATGCCTCTGGTAATCTACGGAAGTGACAGAAATCTCTAAGGTACTAGATGTGCTATTGCTACTAGGGAGAAAACAACAATCCTTTGTTCATAGAACAATCGTATTGCTTACTTTACACGCAATTCGTAAAGCAATAATCTATTGCTTGCAACTTAATACTGGAGGGGGTTCGAATGATAACCTAAAGGTGGATTATTAGTCATAGATGCAGTTGGATGGCGGTATATGTATAATGTTGTAATGCCCAATCAAGTTCCAAAGGAGTCAAGATGATTAGTATAGGCATGTATTGCTTTCTCGATGTTTGTCAATTGCCCCGCTGTAATTTGTTCACCCAACATGTTATCTATCTTTAGGAGAGCCACCTCTAGTGAACTATGGATCCCGGTCCTTTCTTTACATACAGTCTATAAACTGTTTACTGCTTTGTGTTTACTTTCGGCAAACTATTAATTCCTTCCATTCGATACGTTTAATCATTTGTTTTCAGCAAAATCGGTGAGATTGACAACCTCATCGCAAGTTGGGGACAAAGTTCTGTGGTTGTGTTGTGCAGGTCTCCATGTTGCTACTAGCACCGGTAGTGCGCCCTGCCAAGTCTCAGCTAGCAACACCTTTGGGGTGTTTCCTTGCTCCTACTGGTTCGATTAAACTTTTGTTTCATAACTGAGGGAAACTTGTTGTTGTGCTCATCATACCTTCCTCTTGGGGTTTCCAACGAGCTCTACATCAATACTGAGCCATCAAGCACTTTTCCGGCGTCGTTGCCGCGGAGTCAAGGACATCTTCACAAGGGGAGTCCCTCATAACCAATCTCTTTACTTTGTTATTTTTTTTTGCTTAGTTTCTTTTTGCTATGTTTGCTTGTTTCTTTATCAAAAACACAAAAAAAATTAGCTTTACTAGTTTGCTTTCTTATTTGAAAACACAAAAAATGACTACTCTTGAAAACACTAAGTTGTGTGACTTCACTAGCACCAACAACAATGATTTTATGAGCACACATATTGCTCCACCTGTGCCTGTAGATACTTTTTTTTGAGATAAAACCTGCTTTACTCAATCTTGTTATGAGAGAACAATTTTCTGGTATTGGTAATGAAGATGCTGCTGCCCATCTAAATAACTTTGTTGAACTTTGTGAGATGCAAAAGCATAGGGATGTAGATGGTGATATTATTAAGCTGAAATTGTTTCCTTTCTCTTTGAGAGGAAAAGCTAAAGAATGGTTGAATTCCTTAACTAGGAATAGTATTGATTCTTGGACTAAATGCAAGGATGCTTTCATTGGAAAATACTATCCTCCTGCTAAGATTATATCCATGAGAAGTGAAATAATGAAGTTTAAACAATCTGATAATGAACATGTTGCTCAAGCTTGGGAAAGAATGAAATCTTTGGTAAAGAATTGTCCCACTCATGGACTGATTGCTTGGATGATCATCCAAACTTTTGATGCAGGATTGAACTATTCTTCAAGGAACCTATTGGATTCTGCTGCTGGAGGTACTTTTATGACCATAACTTTGGGTGCTGCAACAAAGCTCTAGATAATATGATGGTTAACTATTCTGAATGGCATACTGAGAGAGATCCACAAGGTAAGAAGGTATATTCTGTTGAAGAAACCTCCTCCTTGAGTGATAAGATTGATATTATTATGTCTATGCTCATTAATGGGAAAGCCCATATTGAACCAAATAATTTCCCTTTAGCCTCTTCGGTTGCTCAAGAAGAGCAAGTTGATGTGAACTTCATAAGAAATAACAATTTTGGCAATAATGCTTATAGGAGTAATTTTGGTAACAAGAATTATAAGCCATATCCTCCCAACAACGGTAATGCTTATGGAAGTTCCTACAACAATAATAGAAAACATGATTCATCCAAGGCACAATAAGCAATCTCAATTGTTTATAACAAGTCATGCTACAGCAAAGAATACTAAGCATAACGCCAAAACAATATCAAGCATGGCATGACAGAGCATAGGACACAGTCAAAAACGAGCTCTTTTTACCACATAAGAATGAACTTTCCTACTCTTTTCCAAGCCAAACCAAACTATTCGCAAAACAATGTATGAAAGAGGGAGTCCAACCAATTTATTCAGAAAACTAAGAAAACCAAGCGAACAAAAAAACAAAACGAAAACGAAAAAGAAGACGCTCCAAGAACAACACAACTGTGCATGAAACAATAAAAATGAAGCGTTTGGAAGAAACCTGGGATTTTTATTGATGAAGAAGGGAATGCCTTGGGCATCCCCAAGCTTTGACGCTTGTACCTATTGAATATTTCTTGGGGTGACACGCGTGGCATCCCCAAGCTTGAGCTTTAGTCCATCCTTCATCTCATTACTCATTCCTTCCATACACCTAAAAATTTTCCTTCATACAAAACTTCACACAATCTTTATTCGCAACATTAGTGCACTCAAGATAATAAGTCTTAAGGTTCAGTTCTAACACCAATAAACTTCCATTAGAACACTAGCTACTGAAGCACTTCCCTCAAAAAGCTCAATTCCCCAAAAGAACTCAAAAAGGAACCAACAAGAAGCAAATGCAGAAAATGGCAGAAATCTGTCAAAACAGACCAGCAAGTAAAGACGGATTTTTTCGAAGACCTTCTGTTGCTCAAATCAGAAAGTGTTGAACTAGCGAAAGTTAGATAACAACCTGGGGCAGAAGAAAAAAAATTCACGCCTCAAAAAGACCTGCAGAGATTTTACACGAATTTTTACGGTCAAGCATAGAAATCTGTTTCGGGACAACAACTTTCCCAATCATTACTTCTCTCTCATTAGAGGTTATTCTTGGCACAAAAAGGAAATAAAAAGGATAAGGAGCGGTTATTACTGAAGTAATAACTTCCAAGACTCATCTAAAACTTTTGGGTTATCTCCCAATAAGTACTTTTCTTTAACGCCTTTAAGTTAGGCATAAGAAGCAAGAAAAAGAATCAAGTGTTCTCAAATGAAGAAGCATTAAGACCACATTTTGTTTTCATAGGAGAGGAAAAATAAATCTTCTCTCTCTTCTTAGGGAAGTGTTCTATACCTTTCTTGAGTGGGAGTTGATATTTAATGGTGCCTTGTTTCATATCAATAATGGCACCAACAGTTCTAAGAAAAGGTCTTCCCAAAGTAATAGGACAAGAAGCATTTCATTCAACATCCAAAACATAGAAATCAACGGGGACATAGGCATTGTTAACCATAATAAGAACATCATTAAGACACTCCATGAGTTTCTTTTTAGCATTATCATCAAGTGGGACATTCAAATAACAATCTTCAAGTGGAGGCAAATCAAGCATATCATAAATCCTTCTAGGCATAATAGAAACACTACTATCAAGATCGCATAAAGCTTTGAAATCAAAGTCATTCACTTTCATATTAATGATGGGTTCCCAACCATCTTCTTGTTTTACAGGAATAGAAGCTTTATGTTTCATCTTTTCTTCTTTAATCTTTATGAGAGAATCAGTAATGTGTTTTGTAAAGGTCATGTTCATAGCACTATCATTAGGACTTTTAGCAAGCTTTTGTAGGAACTTAATAACTTCAGAGATGTTGCAACCATCAAGATCAAAATCATACTTATCATATAAAGTAGTAGAACTATTACTAGCCTCAACACTAGTGGTGGTGATAGTAGAAACACTAATGTTTCTAGCAATTTCATCTTCTCTTTCCCACTTAGCATGTAATTCAGCTAATAGTCTAACATTTTGATCAATTCTTACTTGTATGGCATTAGTAGCTGCAAAGGGATTATCATTAGTTTCAGGTTTTGCGGCTATTTTATTCAAAGAAGATTGAGCTTCATCCAAAGATGTTATATTTCTTTTAGCATTAGAGAGTTTTTCCTCAATAGTTTTATTGAAAGCAGTTTGTTTACTAATAAAGTCCTTAAGCATAACTTCAAGTTCAGAGGGAGCACTCCTTTTAGCATATTAAAGCATAGTATAGTGGTATTCTCCGTTGATGCTTTATTTGGGTTGACTTGGCACATGGTCACACCATGTTATGACTATCTCAAGTCACCATAGCCTTTATGATCCTTTAGTTTTCAACTTGTAGTATCACTTTATGCTTTGATCAATGATGTTTTATTGCTCTGCATGATATGGACATTATTGCTCTCTTAGTTTGTTGCTCCCAGTCTTTTGCTAGCCTCCACAACCAAGTATGAGTTCCACTCATGCATCCAACTCCCTAAACCAAGTTATTCCAAAGAGTCCACCATACCTACCTACTAGCTTATGCTATTCCAAGTATATTCATGTTTTTGTTTACCTTCCAAATTAAACTTGCTATGAGAAAACTAGTGATTAAATCTCTCACGAACTTGATGGCACACTTTACTTTTCTTTCCCTTAATAAACTTGAACCATTGTGTCGTCTATGTTGTATATGCTTGCACTTATTTGTTGGGAATTAGCAGAACCATGCTGTCATGGGGAACGCTTTCAACATTGCACTTGGTACTTGTACCTAGTTGATATCATGCTCTTTTGTATATGGATGTCATCGGTGTGAAATGAAAGGGGAGCTTGTAAGTCCATGGAGTTATGTATATGTGTTAGAGAAACGCCTGGGCCGCTGGTCTAATCCATGCTGACATGGTGGAAACCTACAGCGTAACCATAATGAGCTGTCTATGAAGCATTCTTCTTATAAAAAAGAGTCCTATATTGAAAAAAAAGAGAAAAAGAGAAAAAGAGAAAAAAAGAGATTATGAAAAGAGGAAAGAGAGAAAAAAGCACCATATTCCCATGATGAATAAGAAGATTGCTGAGATGCTCGTTGTCTGCTTGCCTTGTCATTTTGATATGGGGATTCTTCCGTATCATTGGGCAAGGGGTACCCCGTTGGCGGTTCGCTATGATACACATGTACTTACGATGACAAGAACTTACCGGTGACTAAACTTGAGTAGCATGAGGAGCGACCCTCGTATTCAAGGGACATGAGATTCCTAACTTATACTTCGTCAAGCATGTACACCATAGTTTGTTCACTTTAACCTTAATCACTTCAAGATGCTTATGATAGGGGCAATGAGAGCTGAAAGCTATAAGTACCATAATTTTTGGAAGCTCTTTACGAAACTTGAATCTCTGCTTCCTTTTATGAAGATCTTTTTTCCACCATTATATTGAGTCTCCACCTTCTACCTTTATGCTCCTACTTTGAGAGCATAGTGGTCATTCTTAGTTCTATGTGCATTGTCCCAAGACTAGCTGATTGATGCATAACTTGATATTGCTTTTTTTGAACTATTTATATCTAGTCACTCTTATGAACTTTGAAGGTGTCCTGTGCATTTATGTTTGCTACTCTATGAGGGACAAGCTGAATACTATTATGCTATGTTTTCTTTATGAGAAACAAACAAACGTCTTGCAAAGCATTGTTATTCATAAATCTTTTGTTTGTCCCTTTTTATGTTGCGTCATAGTTTGTTTGTCTTATTTCTAGAACTTTGTCTTTCATGTTATGATTGAAGTACTATGATCCCAGTTCTGAATGTTTTGCAAATACTTTGATCAAGTCTTTGATGGTGCATGTCACCTCAAAAATTATTCTTTCTTTTTATCACTTACCTACTCGAGGACGAGCAGGAGTTAAGCTTGGGGATGTTGATACATTGCAAATGTATCTATAATTTTTGATGTTCCATGCTTGGTTTTATCCACTTCCTTGTGTTTTGTCCACACTTTGGAGTACTTTTCATATGATTTCTTGGACTAACCTATTAACAAGAACCGCAGTGCCAGCTGCCTGTTTTCTATTGTTTTTGGTTTCAGGAAAGTCAGAAAATGAATATTCTCGGAATTGGACGGGACAAAAGCCAAAGTGCTTATTTTTCCAGAAGTCATCAGATGCCAGAATATGAGACGGAGAGGAGCCAGGGGGCCACCACACCACCTGGCCGCGCCAGGGGGTGGTGTGGCCAGCCCAGGCACCCCCTCGGCCTCTCCTTCCGCCTATATATTGCCCTCGGGACGAAAACCCTACGTACCCAATCAAAAATCCACGAAAGAGTCTGTAGCCGCCTTCATCTCCATCCCTAGATCGGGAGGGATCTGAAGCTCTTCCCGGCACCCTGCCGGAGAGGGGAATTCACCCTGAGGCCTTCTTCATCATCATGCAAGCCTCCGGTGTGATGCGTGTGTAGTTCATCTTTGGACTACGGATCCATGTATTAGCTAGATGGCTGGTTCTCCTCCTTTGTGCTTTCATGTCTAGATCTTGTGAGCTCCGTTCATGATCAAGATCATCTATTTGTAATTCTGCATGTTGTGTTTATGGGGATCCGATGGATATTGATATGCTATTTCAGATTGATTATTTATTCTATCATGTCTTTGTTATTTGTGATCTTGCATGCTTTCCGTTGTTAGTAGCTATCTTGGACAAGTAGATGCTAGCAACTCCAAGAGTTAGTATTTATGCTCGATAGTGGGTTCATGCCTCTGGTAACCCGGGGAAGTGACAGAAATCTCTAAGGTACTAGATGTGCTGTTGCTACTAGGGAGAAAACAACAATCCTTTGTTCATAGAATAATCATATTGTTTACTTTACATGCACTTCGTAAAGGAATAATCTGTTGCTTGCAACTCAATACTGGAGGGGGTTCGGATGATAACCTGAAGGAGGATTATTAGTCATAGATGCAGTTGGATGGTGGTCTATGTATAATGTTGTAATGCCCAATCAAGTTCCAAAGGAGTCAAGATGACTAGTATATGCATGTATTGCTTTCTCGCTGCTTGTCAATTGCCCCGCTGTAATTTGTTCACCTAGCATGTTATCTATCTTTAGGAGAGCCGCCTCTAGTGAACTATGGATCTCGGTCCTTTCTTTACATACAGTCTATAAACTGTTTACTGCTTTGTGTTTACTTTCTACAAACTATTACTTCCTTCCATTCGATACATTTAATCCTTTGTTTTCAGCAAAACCGATGAGATTGACAACCTCATCGTAAGTTGGGGACAAAGTTCTGTGGTTGTGTTGTGCGGGTCTCCATGTTGCTACTAGCACCGGTAGTGCGCCCTGCCAAGGCTCAGCTAGCAACACCTTTGGGGTGTTTCCTTGCTCCTACTGGTTCGATTAAACCTTGGTTTCATAACTGAGGAAAACTTGCTACTGTGCTCATCATACCTTTCTCTTGGGGTTCCCAACGAGCTCTACATCAATACTGAGCCATCATTCCTCATGTTCCACAATTCCAAGGACCTCTCACAAGAGCTCGTGCACGCCAACTAAATTATCAGGTACTTTCGTTTCTAGGAACTATTCCTAATATTCATGAGAATATGATGCTGCCTAAATCAGATGTGTGTATGTTACTTAGGAATGATGGGCCTAGCATGGATGCGAGGGACAAGCATTGGAGCATGATCATGCATGGAGATGATGACACCAATCGTGTGAGGATCCAGGATGACGCGGCAAGTGAAGATTTCAGAACTTTGAAGCCACCATAATGAAAAGATGAAGACATGGACGAACTAGAGATCTACACACTTCAAATTTTCGGCCATGTGATTAGATGGTGCTGCGTCACCTTTAAATATGGGCCAGGCCCATGTAATTTTCGTCCAAATAAAGGGGCTGAACTTTTAGAGTCCATATAGTGGAGGAAACCGGCCTAGAGATGGATTTCGACCTCCTCCCCAAGGCTGGCCAAAATTCCCTTCTGTTCCTCCATATATACTCCCATTAGGTCATCGTTTAGACTCGGATTTTGTTTAGTAAAAGACTTAGCCATGATCTACTCTTCACCATAGGCACAAGTGTCAAATCGACCTTTTGTACTACGCATAGACAGAATCCCACCTCTTCAATAAAACTTTCATCTATATTCGCAATATCTTGATTGCATCTATAATTCTTGTTGGTTCTTCGATTGCTTGCAGGGATTCATCCTCGTGATCAGGTTGATCTAGCTCCGGCGTGATCAATAGCCTCGGAAGTTGGTGTATCGATTTCTAAGGCGCAATGTCTCACACATTTGTAGTCAGATTGTCAATGTCGACCTCCACCATAATCGACAGATATCATCTCATATCGGGCACCTTTACCCTATCAAGTGGTATCAGATTTTGGGTTTCTCGGTGAGATCTTACAGTTTTCATAGTTTAGATTGCATCTGTTCTTCTTCCTATAAACCATAAAAAGCCAACAAATTAGGGTTAGATCCGTATCCTAGAAACACTTTCGGGCCTATTGCATCGTTTCTTTTTAGTATTTGCTTTGTTGAGTTCTAGTCTACATCGTCGTGTCCAGTGCTGGTTTTAGATCTAAATCTTTAGAGTTTCGAGTTCTGGTCACAATCATCACCACCGCCACCACCGCCATCACCACCGATTCCGCTATCACCACCGCCATACACTTGCTACAACCCTACGCCCACATACTGCCTCCGCCACCACATATCCTTGTTCCAGTCCAGTTAGGTTTGTTTTTGTTTTCCTATTCATGATTTCCATCATTGTAGATCCGATCCGAGTTGCAACTTGATCCAAGTTCCAGAAAGTTTCGGTCAGAAGGGAAGAGGAGGGGAGGGCAAAAAAAATTGGTCAGAAAGTTTCAGTCTGGAAACTCCTCCGATTTTTTTTTCGGCCTATACTGTTTTTAGACTTCTAGGATCATTTTGAGCTATACGCCAGTATAGTGAAAAAAAATTGGCGTCTGCACGCTTTCCAGAGCAGTTTCATGCAGTTTTCGGAAATTTCAAAAAAAATAATTCTTGAGTCTATCCTGATATTCCACTTTGCCGATCGTTTTGAGACACTTTCCATGCTAGTGATTTGCGCCTCATTCGTGCGCTGTTCAGAGCACTGGTGCCTGTTGCTTTTCGGTGTCGCGGCGTGACTCGTAGTGTTCTAGGCTCGTGTCTCTAGCTTGGGATAGTCTAGGACCAGCACAGTATCGTTGTTGAGCTGTTATTCAACCTTGCATTGCTGTTTTGAAATTGTGTCTACAGATATTGCTGCCACCCAGAACTCCACATATTCCTACACCGTGCGTTGATACCACCTGGCAATCGCTCTATTCAATCTTCCTGAAGATGGATCACGACGGTTGCTGCTCACCACCTGCTACAGAGTAAGAATGGGTAAGAGTCTTGGTTTGCTTGACAGATTAAGCGCTTTCCACCACTGTTCCTGTTGTATCTCTATTATATACCTGTGCTTTTTGCGTACTAATCATGCCACCAGAAAACACCGAGACACAGCCACTGGAGGGTGAAGCCATGCAGGCTCACGTCACCACACTTTTGGCTGACCATATGCAAGATGTGGACAAGCGTTTTACTGACACAATGGAGCAACTCGAGGGACTCGAGACCGCCTTCACCACCAAACTCGACACTAAATTCCAGGAGGTGTTATCACGCTTACCTCCACCACCGACTGCTCGTGCGCCTCCTCCATAGCCGACTCGCAGGGCTCCTACACCACACTTGTTGGGACGTGCACAACACATTCTCAAACATCCGGCGCAAACTTCGGCTGCGGGTGCTGCTGCTGCCGCGGGCACTGCTGCTGCTGGCGTTGCAGGAGCTACGGGCGTCACACAGGCCCGTGATGCTCAGTTGAATGATTATTACGAGGAAGATGAGGATGAGGGCGAGTACGCGGACAACTTCGTAGTTGATCAGCCAGCTGGCCGTCCTAGCCAATACAATCCCCACATTCGCTATCCACCCCCTTTTCCGTTGGTACGTGATGATCACCATGTTGCTAAACTGAAATTAAATGTTCCTACATTTAATGGTCGCTATAATCCTAATGCATACTTCTCTTGGGAATTAGAATTAGACCAGCATTTTGCATGCTTAAATTATCCCGAGGATAGACGTGTTAGTGCTGCTACTTGTGAGTTCACTAGTTTTGCTTCCATATGGTGGTCTGAATATTGTCGTGCTAATCATGCTAATTCAATCACTACATGTGATGCTTTAAAACATGCTATGCGTATTCGTTTGGTTCCACCATATTATTAGCATTCCATGCTTACCAAATTAGCATGTCTAGATCAAGGCAAAAATTCTATAGAGGATTACTATCAGGAGTTGCAAACTGGCATGCTGCATTGTGGTATATAGGAGGATAATGAAGCATTAATGGCACGATTCGTAGGTGGGTTAAATAAGAAAATTCAGACCATTCTTCGATATAAATCTTATCAAACTATTACCCGTTTGTTCCATCTTGCTTGCAATGCTGAATGTGAAGTGCAAGATCGACGCAAGGCGATATGAACTAATTATTCTGCAGGGCGTTCTACTTGGAGATCACCGAATTCAGCGTCATGGGCTGCTGCACCTACACCTCCAGCGACCACATCCACGCGATCTGCAGCATCTACACCACCTCCGTTTGCTGCACGGAAGACTACTACGGGACCAGCCCCGAGTGCTGAGTCTCTTAGTCCATGTGTTGTTCCTATTATTTTGGTACCAAAGAAAGATGGTTCTTCACGCATGTGTACTGATTGTAGAGCAATCAATAATATTACTATTCGATATTGTCATCCTATTCCTTGTTTAGATGACATGCTTAATGAATTGAGTCGCTCTACCATGTTCTCTAATGTTGATTTGCGTAGTGGTTACCACCAGATTCGTATGAAGTTAGGAGATGAATGGAAAACTGCATTTAAAACTAAGTTTGGCCTATATGAGTGGTTAGTGATGCCCTTTTGGTTTAACTAATGCTCCTAGCACTTTCATGAGATTAATGAATGAAGTTTTACGTGCTTTTATTGGACATTTTGTGGTGGTCTATTTTGATGATATATTGATATATAGCAAATCTGTAGAAGAACATTTGGAACATTTACGTGCTGTTTTTGATGCTTTACGTGCTGCACGTTTGTTTGGTAACATTGCGAAGTGCACCTTTTGCACGGATAGAGTTGCTTTTCTTGGCTATGTTGTTACAACACAGGGTATTGAAGTTGACCCCGCTAAGATTGAAGCAATTTCGAGTTGGCCACAACCCAAAACAGTCACACAAGTGAGGAGCTTCCTTGGCCTCGCTGGATTTTATAGGCGCTTTGTCATAGATTTTGGTTCCATTGCAGCGCCGCTGAACGAGCTTACTAAGAAAGATGTGCCCTTTGTTTGGGGCGATGCACAACAAGAAGCCTTCATTCTACTCAAAGATAAGCTTACACATGCTCCTTTACTCCAACTTCCTAATTTTAATAAGACCTTTGAGTTGGAATGTGATGCTAGTGGAATTGGTTTGGGAGGAGTGTTGTTACAAGAGGGAGAACCTGTTGCATATTTCAGTGAGAAATTGAGTGGAACTAGTTTGAACTATTCTACTTATGATAAGGAATTATATGCTCTTGTTCGGACATTACAAACTTGGCAACATTATTTATGGCCTAAAGAATTTGTTATACATTCTGATCATGAATCTTTGAAGCATATTCATAGTCAAGCTAAGTTGAATAAACGTCATGCAAAGTGGGTTGAATTCATTGAATCTTTTCCTTATGTTATTAAACATAAAAATGGTAAAGATAATATTATTGCTGATGCTTTGTCACGTTGTTATACCATGTTATCTCAACTTGACTTCAAAATCTTTGGATTGGCAACTATTCAAGAACAATATATGAAAGATGCCGATTTTAAAGATGTTTTGCAGCATTGTCTTGAGGGTAGAACTTGGAACAAATTCGTCCTCAATGATGGGTTTGTGTTCCGTTCTAACAAACTATGCATTCCAGAAGGTTTCATTCGTCTTTTGTTGATGCAGGAGGCGCATGGAGGAGGATTGATGGGTCACTTTGGAGTAAAGAAGACAGAAGACGTACTTGCTACACACCTCTTTTGGCCATGCATGCGAAGGAATGTTGAGAGGTTTATTGCTCGCTGCACAACATGTCAAAAGGCTAAGTCACGCCTTAATCCACATGTTTTATATATGCCTCTTCCTGTTCCTAGTGTACCTTGGGAGGATATTTCTATGGACTTTGTTTTAGGATTACCTCCAACACAGAAGGGGATGGACAGTATTTTTGTGGTTGTGGATAGATTTTTTAAGATGGCATACATTATTCCTTGTCATAAGAGTGATGATGCTGCTCATGTTGCTGAATTATTCTTTCGCGATGTTGTTCGCTTGCATGGTGTGCCTAATACTATTGTTTCAGATCGTGATACTAAATTTCTTAGCCATTTTTGGAAATTTTTATTGGCTAAGTTGGGGACTAAGTTGTTGTTTAGTACTACATGTCATCCCCAAACTGATGGACAAACTGAAGTCGTTAATAGAACTTTGTCTACCATGTCACGGGCTGTTTTAAAGACGAACTTAAAAATGTGGCAAGATTGTTTACCTCATATTGAATTTTCTTACAATCGTTCTGTGCATTCTACAACTAAGTTATGCCCTTTTGAGATTGTGTATGGTTTTGTTCCTCGTGCACCTATTGATTTATTACCTATTCCATCTTCGGTGCAACATAATTTTGATGCTATACAACGTGCTGAACAGATTCTTACGTTGCATAGGATTACTAAGGAAAATATAGAACGTATGAATGCTAAATATAAAGTTGCTGGTGATAAAGGACGCAAGCATATTGTGTTTGATGTGGGAGATTTAGTTTGGTTGCATTTGCGCAAATATTGTTTTCCTGATTTGCGCAAGTCTAAATTAATGCCACGTGTTGTTGGTCCTTTTAAAGTGTTAGAGAAAATGAATGATAATGCATATAAACTTGAGCTTCCTGCAGAGATGGGCACGGTAAGTCCCTCATTTAACATTGCAGATTTGAAACCATACTTTAGAGAAGAAGATGAGATTGCGTCGAGGACGACTTTAATTCAAAAAGGGGAGGATGATGAGGACATCCCTACGATTGATACAACCATTGCACCTACAGCCACACTTCCTCACGTTCCACAATTCCAAGGACCTCTCACAAGAGCTCGTGCACGCCAACTAAATTATCAGGTACTTTCGTTTCTAGGAACTATTCCTAATATTCATGAGAATATGATGCTGCCTAAATCAGATGTGTGTATGTTACTTAGGAATGATGGGCCTAGCATGGATGCGAGGGACAAGCATTGGAGCATGATCATGCATGGAGATGATGGCAGCAATCATGTGAGGATCCAGGATGACGCTGCAAGTGAAGATTTCAGAACTTTGAAGCCACCATAATGAAAAGATGAAGACATGGATGAACTAGAGAGCTACACACTTCAAATTTTCGTCCATGTGATTAGATGATGCTGCGTCACCTTTAAATATGGGCCAGGACCATGTAATTTTCGTCCAAATAAAGGGGCTGAACTTTTAGAGTCCGTATAGTGGAGGAAACCGGCCTAGAGATGGATTTCGACCTCCTCCCCAAGGCTGGCCAAAATTCCCTTCTGTTCCTCCATATATACTCCCATTAGGTCATCGTTTAGACTCAGATTTTGTTTAGTAAAATACTTAGCCACGATCTACTCTTCGCCATAGGCACAAATGTCAAACCGACCTTTTGTACTACGCACAGATAGAATCCCACCTCTTCAATAAAGCTTTCATCTATATTCACAATATCTTGATTGCATCTATAATTCTTGCTGGTTCTTCGATTGCTTGCAGGGATTGATCCTCGTGATCAGGTTGATCTAGCTCCGGCGTGATCAATAGCCTCGGAAGTTGGTGTATCGATTGCTAAGGCGCAACGTCTTGCACGTTTGTATTCGGATCGTCAACGTCGGCCTCCACCATAATCGACAGATATCGTCTTATCGAAAGATCGGGCACCTTTACCCTATCAATTCGCTTTGTCAATTCTATGCCCATGGAAAGCTAGTTTGGCAAGGAGCTACACTTTTAGTCCCTCTTCTTACATCTGGGTTGCAATTTAGTCTCACATCTTGTAAATGGGGAAAAACTAGCCCCACACCTTGCACCCCGGACATAGTTTAGTCTATTTCAAACGGATTGGATGGAATTTGAATGAACTGAGCGAATTTGACCGCGTTGAGTTGTCCTTACCGTTCAGTTTTGCGAGTTAGTCTATACTAGTAAGTTGCACCTACCTTGAACGCCAGACTCAGATAATAGAAGTATGACATATCATCACTATAAAATTATAACAGGTAAAGCTCGAAACAATAATTATACTTTGGATCCATAAAGTATTGGGTGTATATCTAGTTCTTATGCTTTATATAATGTAGATTTCAACCTTTATTAGCTACTTCGGGAACATGTGTTTGAGGTTTGTGCATAAATTTCATTGTGCTAAACACTATGAATAGAATCTTCTAGATCCCATAATGGAAAAGAAGATACAACCGCTAGCAATGTTGGGATTTGACGATCTTGATTCAACGACCACTGTTCAAAGTTCTTCGTATACTATATAGTTGTAAGATGTAATATAAGATAAGAAAAGAGAGGCTGTGGTAATTTATGGGCCCACGCAAGGCATCGTTGTTTATAGAAAAGCCCATGTGCTGAACCTAAAATCTTGGGAATTTGACATGATATGCGAACATCATATGTCCATGTGCTGATCCAACGTACTTCACAATACTCAAGTTGAATTGTCACATATAAAACAATTTATACATATGGATTATGAACTGTATAAGAAAAGAATCAAATTTGTGAAGATTTCAGCTAACTGTAAACTGACGATGCAATATTGAGTGAAATGCACACATGTGCAGTTTTAGATAACTTGAGCATTGCAAAGGACAGTGTTTAGCGGAGCTAAACTGACATCAATCTATGCAAAAAAATTACATGAACTTTCAAAAGCAATAGAAGTCGTGGAAGGACATCACTTATAGGCTGGTACAGTTTACTGTCTCAATCGCAAAATCGCGTATTCAGGATAGCTAAACGTGTACGAATTTGGTCAAATACGCTCAAATTTGTTTGAAATGGACCGATTTGCATTAGGGATGCATGTTTTGGGATTAATTTTGTCCACTTTGCAAGATATGGGACTAATTTGTACCCCAGGTGCGAGAAGTGAGACTAATACTATATTTACCTCGATCTTTGGCAAGAAACAAGTTATACAAATCCTCTAACTTATACTATAGAAGAAAAGTTAGAGAAGTCGTAGGACCCTAACTGTTCTTCTTCCAAACAATACAATTAAGGTCTAAATATCGTAAAATTAATTTGTACTACCTCCATCCTAGAGCTTAAGGCTTATATTTTTTTCAGAAGTCAAAGTACGTGAAGTTTAACCAAGTGTTTAGACACAGATATTAATATCTACAATACGAAATTCATATTGTTTGATCAATCATGAGTCATATTTTCACATGGCATCTATATAATATCATGCATAGCAGTTCTTAATATTTTTTCTAAAAGTTTGGTCAAAATGGACCACTTGTTGCAGCAGGTGGACATCTGAGGTTCACTACCAATTAATATGTATCTTAAGTAGTCTGGTAATGGCCATGTGTACCACGAAACCCAGCAGTTTCGAGTGATGGGACCTAAATGATGGTCCCAGTATACAAATTCACCAAATGCATACTAATGATTTTCCGGGACCAGGATGACTAGCAAGATCAATCATGGCTACCCAGTTGCGGCTAAAACCAACCCAATAATCATAGCCGGATTTTGGGACGATGATGGGGCTATCATATAAGGGCAGACTAGCGGTATCATGTTGGCATTAATAACTTCCTTCTCAGTATTAGCGAGAGCTGGGGAAGAAGATGGACAATAGTTTAGAAGGGAAGGATAATTATAGGGGAAGTAGAGCGGCTTCTGGAGCGCAACCTGTTTGAGGGAAAGGTATAGATCTAGGATGGCCTCAGATAAATGGGGCATGCTAAGATGATCAGATCGACTAGCGATTACACGGAGAACAACATCATCTAACTTCGAACAATTGCGGATAGGTTTCCTGGACCGGCTCCCGCCATGGTGGATGCACCGTCGTGCCTGTGATGGGTTTTGGGAGGAGGGACTTTGAAGGCGTGGCGAGGCTAAACCTAGTCATCGGTGAGGGTTGCGAGGGAGACTCGAGTCTTTGAGTTTGTTTGGAAAGGGCGGCCCTGTGCATGATGGGGGATGGAGGAGTAGTCCGAGCGGGCGGGCGTGCGGCATCGTGATATGCGAGGAAAGGGGTCGGTGTAACCCACACTGACAGGATGACCCACCGTACGCTGGACCTCATGCGTCAGTAAATCTAGATCGATGAATATTGTATACGTACTAGAGTACTCCATACTATTCCACCATGGGGAACCCAAACCAGAGTGGGAAATCTGAGAATATCTGACACCCTATTCATATTTCACTCTAGGAGCAATAATTGACACAGGTCCAGGAGTATGCATTGAGTACGAGTGAACTGTAACACGACGAGTCTAGTCTGTGCTCATAATTCACTCCACTATGATCTGCGTTCTGTCGAATCTTTCCATGCATTACCTTGTGTGTATCTTTTTGTTATACCTGCACCAGTGTGCAAATGGTCAAACACCACACCCACGACACACGCAAGAATAGTACACCTACTGTTTCATTGTGCAGCATTGCTTTAAAGCTATAGCTAAGAGAATATTTGCCCATCTAGACACGAGTCTTAACACTGTACAATATGAGAGTCTAGCAAAAAGATTCTCGGAGCATCTCCAAGAGTCTTCCTATATTTGCGCACAATTGCTATTTAGCTCAAAAACACTGCTCCAGCAACATTGCTAAAAGTGGCCCCTTACCAAAAATATATATAGCAAACTGAGTATATTTAACCTCCCACTTGGTATAGTATTTACCAATCCAACATACACTTCCTATCGTATCCTAAACTATAGCAATCCGGGTCTCCTTCCTCCCCTTTGTCCCATTGACAAGTGGGACCAACCTTGTAGACCATCCGTAATGTATGAGTGTGTGCTACATAGTGTACGTGTGTGCTAGTGTCCATGTGCACGTTCTAGTGTGTGATGCATATGCCATCGTTTCTGTGGCCATGTGTACATGTATTTGTACGTGTCTATGTACGCGTGTGTGGTGTGTGTCCATGTACATGTATACATGTAGCTATTTGCGCGTGTATGTGACATGTGAGTGGCCAAGTATCTGTAGGCATGTACATATACATTTACATTTATATGACATGTTTTAGTATGAGTATATGTATGAGAGCGATCTATGCTACAAACATATCTTACCACTATATAATGTATGAATAAATTCGAATATTGACCGTTGGATCAAGACTCGCGAATCGTAACATTTTCATCCATTGGATCTTTTTTTCTATTATAGCATCTAGAAGATTCTTCATCACAATAAATGTTATTCACAAACTCAAAAAACACTTCTCCATCATTCTAGAATCTTCTCCCTCGTTTCTCTAGACCATGTTACTAAAATTTTCAAGTTTTAGATAGCTAATAATCGTTGACTTCTACATGATATACAAAGTACAAGAACGAAATATACACCCATACTTTATAGATATTGATCAAATTTATATTTTTTTTATGTTTTACCTATTATAATTTTATATAGTGATGATATGCCAGACGTCTATTATCTTAGTCTCACGTGCAGGACAAGTACAACTTACTAGTACATATATATATGTGTGTGTGTTATTGTGTTGTATGTATGACATACTCGCCCCACCCGTTAGCATACACACAAAAAAACATTACGATTGCTATATCTTATTTTATCTTATCTTATCTTATCTTACCACTATATAGTGTACAAATAACTTTGAATATTGAATGTTGGATCAAGACTCGTGAATCTTATTTTCAATTCTAGCATCTAGAAGATTTTATTGATAGTCTTCATCACAATAAATGCTATGCACAAAACTAAAAACATACTTCTCCATCATTCTAGAATCTTCTCCCTCGTTTCTCTATACCATGTTACCAAAAAATTCAAGTTTTAGATAGGTAATAATCATTGACTTCTATGTGATATACAAAGTACAAGAACCAAATATACACCCATACTTTATAGATGTTGATCAAATTTATAATTTCTTCTGCTTTATGAAATATAATTTTATATAGTGATGATATGTAGGATGCCTATTATCTGAGTCTCACGTGTAGGGCACGTGCAAGTTACTAGTATAAAGTTGCACATGCCTTGCACACATGAGAATCGGATAATAGAAGTATGACATATCATTTTTTTATATAAAATTATAATAGGTGAAATAATTAAAATTTTGTGCCATGTCCATAAAGAATCGGGTGTATAATCGGTTCATGTACTATGTATCATGTACTCCCTCCGTTTGAAATATAAGATGTTTTAGCTTTTGTGAAAGGAATGCATCTAGATGCATTTTAGTGTGTAGGTTTGAACTGAACCTACACATTAAACGGTGTCTATATACACTCGTTTCACAAAATCTAAAACAACTTATATTTCAGAACAGAGGTAGTAGATACCAATCTATTAGCTACCAAATACTCGACATGCTCTACAAAAATGACTAAGAAGATTCTAGAATTATCAATAGTATCTTCAAGATGATAAAATGGAAAAAATATACGATGGCTCCCAATGTTGGGACTCATGAGTCTTGATCCAACAATCAATATTCAAAGTTATTCGTACACTATATAGTGCTAAGATAAGATAAGATAAGATAAACAATAGTATCTTCTATATGATGCTAGAATGGAAAAGAATATGCAATTAATGTTGGGATTCACGAGCCCTTGATCCACCCAACAGTGAATGTTGTTTAAGTTATCCATACATTATGTAGTCGTAAGATAAGATAAGAAAGACTATTAAAATTATCTTTTATATGATAGAATGGAAAGGACAGGATCCAACATCTAACAATGTTGGGATTCGGGAGTCTTGATCCAACGGTCAATATTAAAAGTTATTTGTATACTATATAGTGGTAAGATAAGACAAGAAATAATATCAATAGTATCTTAATGTAATTAGGGTGCTTCATGCTAAATGTATGGACCTCGATGTAATTTCCCCCTTTTTTAGGTTCTTGATGTAAAATATACTCCCACCATCTTTGTAAAATTCAAACCTACAAGTAAGTGGTAAACTTTAAACGTATTTAAGCTTAGTTGTCAATGAGCATGAAAATTCTTGGATTTGAAGCCAAACGACCAAGGTCATGGCCATATCTAGATCATACTTTATGCTGATGATGTTCCCACATCAAAGAATCTGCATGCCGCCAAATTTGGCCATATTTTGAAAAAAATGAAGATGGAGTAGTATGAAGAGCATGGATCGATCAGCTCCTCTCTCGAGAAGGACTCGAACCCGACTACTTTCATTACTTAATTTTATGGTACTTCGTGCTAAATGTATGGACATTGGTGTAATTTTACCTTAATTGATGTAAAATGTACTCCCACTGCCATCCATATAGAATTCTAACCTAAAAGTAAGCATGATATATTGCTCTTAAAATTTTCCAAAATTCTTTTGAAACTAACCACAAATTTAGTACATCAATAACCACTGAAATTTCTAAAAAAAATCATGTTCTTTTGCTATGCATCTGCATCCCGACAAAGTTGACACAGTTTTGATAACATTCAAATAAAGAGTAAAAAGTATAATATTTTTTTTGTGGCATCCTGTTATGTGTATCCAGAAACACGCGTTATAATAAGTATAATACAAACATTATTAATTATTCTTTAGTTTTGATAAGCTTAGTTGTCAATGATGGAGAAGTGTGTTTTGAGGTTTGTGCCTAGCATTCATTGTGATGAAGACTATCAATAGAATTTTCTAGATGTTACTCCCTCCATTTAAAAATATAAGATGTTTTAGCTTTGTGAAAGAAGTTTATCTAGACCCCTTTTAGTTTTTAGGTTCATATAGTTTTGGAGTGAACCTACACACTACACACTAAAAAGGGTCTAGATACACTTATTTCACAAAGCTAAAACATCTTATATTTTGAAACGGAGGGAGTAGAATGGAAAAGAATATCCAACGACCGGAAATGTTGGGATTCGGCAGTCTTAATCGAACAATCAATATTCAAAGTTTTTCTTCCACTATATAGTGGTAAGATAAATATATCTCTATCTACTACTATAATTGAGTAGTTTTGAATTGGATACATAGAACCAATCCTGACCATTGGACTATTAGATCCAATGGTTCAGAGCAACTGGATTCATGTTTAACAATACATAGAGAAAACTCCACTATGTTCTAGAACCATCATGTCACATCCCTCCCAAAAAAATCCATAGCACTATAGGATGTATTCTCAATATGTGTAGATAGTTAGTATTAATAGACTTAATGTATATCTTTTTTCTCTAACAAGACTATTGGTAAACAGCAACTTGATATGTGTTAATAAATCACATTTCATACAGTATATATACGTGTGTAGCATGTGCCTTTTACTAGTATATATATAACTAGTAAATTGCACGTGCCCTGCACGTGTGACTCAAATAATAGACGTATGGCATATCATCATTATATAAATTTACAATAGATAAAGCATAAAAAATTATAAATTTGATCAACATATATAAAGTATGGGTGTATATTTGGTTCCTGTACTTTCTATCATCATGTAGAAGTCAAAGATTATTAGCTACATAACACTTCAAATTTTTGGTAACATGGTATAGAGAAACGAGTGAGAAGATTCTAGTATGATGGAGAAGTGTTTTTTGAGGTTTGTGCATGGCATTCATTATGCTCAAGACTATCTAAAGAATCTTCTAGATGCTAGAATGGAAAAGAAGATCCAACGGTTGGAAATATTGGGATTCACGAGTCTTGATCCAACGGTCAGCATTCAAAGTTATTCATACACCATATAGTGGTAAGATAAGATATACTACTCTTGTTGCTTCATGTCACACCCCGAGAAGACGAAGGACGCACGTGTTCATCACACACACACATACTATCTAAAGAATCTTCTAGATGCTAGAATGGAAAAGAAGAACCAACGGTTGGAAATATTGGGATTCACGAGTCATGATCCAAAAGTCAGGATTCAAAGTTATTCGTACACTATATAGTGGTAAGATGAGATATACTACTCTTGTTGCTCTATGTCACACCCCGAGAATACGAAGGATCCACGCAATTATCACACACACAATCACACACACACACTCACACACACATACACATACACACACACTCACACTCACACTCACACACACATACTCACACAAACACACTATCTATAGAATCTTCTAGATGCTAGAATGGAAAAGAAGATCCAACCGTTGGAAATATTGGGATTCGCGAGTCTTCATCCAATAGTGAGCATTCAAAGTTATTCATACGCTATATAGTGGTAAGATCAGATATACTACTCTTGTTGCTCCATATCACACCCCGAGAAGACGAAGGGCGCACGCGTTCGTCACACACTCTCTCTCACACACACACTATCTATAGAATCTTCTAGATGCTAGAATGGAAAAACAAGATCCAACGGTTGGAAATATTGGGATTCACGAGTCTTAATCCAACGGTCAACATTTAAAGTTATTCATACACTATATAGTGGTAAGATAAGATATACTACTCTTGTTGCTCCATGTCACACCCCGAGAAGATGAAGGACTCACGCGTTCATCACACACACAATCACACACACATACACACACTCACACACACGTACATAGAATCACACACACATACACACACACTATCTATAGAATCTTCTAGATGCTAGAATGGAAAAGAAGATCCAACGGTTTGAAATATTGGGATTCACGAGTCTTGATCCAACGGTGAGAATTCAAATTTATTCGTACACTATATAGTGGTAAGATAAGATATACTACTCTTGTTGCTCCATGTCACACCCCGAGAAGACGAAAGAAGCACGCATTCATCACACACACTCTCTCACACACACACACACTATCTATAGAATCTTCTAGATGCTAGAATGGAAAATTAGATCCAACGGTTGGAAATATTGGGATTCACGAGTCTTGATCTAACGGTCATCATTCAAAGTTATTCGTACATTATATAGTGGTAAGATAAGATATACTACTCTTATTGCTCCATGTCACACCCCTAGAAGATGAAGGACGCACGCGTTCATCACACTCTCTCTCCCTCTCTCTCTCTCTCTCACACACACACACACACACACACGCACACACACACACGCGCACACACACGCACACACACATAAGTCTGTGAGTTCTTGCCGCACAAGAGCATGGAATTGTTTATGCACATTTCACCCTTTTCTATTTTTTCAAATCTTTTTGGCTAACATTGCCCACTTAAATGATATTTTAGGTTAACTTGTGGAACTTATTAGGTCAACTTTGAACTGCAAGCTCGCAATATATTTCTCTTAAATTTATTTGGCCTATATAATCTTTCTATTGTTATGTGCTGACAAATTTGCCCACTTGCTTGAAAGAATTTAAGCGAGTTTACATAAATTAGGTCAGATTTGATCTGGATGCATGTGGTATATATACCACACCGAAAATTGTCCACAAATCGTTTTACGGAGAAAGCGCAATGTGATTCATCAATAATCCCCTAATTTGAGATTTCAAGCCTCGCTCCTATGTCATTTCGGCCACTTAAACCGAATTTAGGTTAATTTTGAACTTCAAGCAAGTCTTACAAAGATTACTCTTGAAGTTATACTATGAAACTATTTGAAGGTGTACACGGTCGGTTAATATCTTGAAAATCGCCGAGATTCCTGAACAACTCAATATCTTGATATATATGAATTTGCATGATGGCAACTCTTACATGGATTTGAGAAAAAACAAAGAAGATAAAAAATCAATAAACGAAAAGGGCCCGCATGACATCATCTCGTGTGTAGTACCTACCATGAAAAAATGGTAAACATGAGATTTGAAATATTTGAAAAAGTCATCGTCACATTAGATATGGCATGAACACTCAAGGGTTTCTCGAGCTGAACAACCGATTAGGTCATGGACATATCTACATCATAGTTCATGATAATGTTCCCATATTTGGTATATGGGTGTGTCTTGCCATGATATATAATAATGCTGGGGGTGGGAGTTTCGAACTAGTATTTGGAAAAACATGTTTAAATTTTTGAGTGTATCTTTAGGGTTCGTGTTGTAAAAGTGTAGGTCCCATATGTATTTTGGTTTTCTCTTTGGACCGCTATGTAATTTTTATGCCCACCCTTGGATTTTAATGCGCACCTTCTTGGTACTTCGGGGTAGATTCCTTGTTAGATTGAAAAAGAAAAAGTTACCAGTGACCGGAATTATTTTGTGCACGAATATTTTGGATCTGAATGCCCTAGACCCAATTTTTAGACAAAAAGGACTATTGTGCAAAACTTGAATATTCTGTATTTCTACTGAACTAGGGACACCAGAAAATTAACCCCAAAACTGCTAAAGAAAAAAGGAGGAAAAAACAAAGTGCAAGAAGAGATTATTAGAGAATATAAACGGGAGGCAGCAAGAGAGCAGCGAAGGAGTTGAAGGCAGTGCGATGCCAGAGTAAAGCTAGTTTGACGGGTTTCTGACATGAGGTACATGTACCTACTACTAGTTGCACAATACTACTTACTACTAGTAGTACTACTATGTTTTCTCTCTCATTTGTTGTCTCTCACCATCCATCCTGTCTCTCCCTCTTGTGTGGCTCCCCGCGCGCATCGGCCGGCTGATTTGTCCTTTGTCCCACTGCATGGCGCCGCACATGTGTTCCTTGGTATGGCCGCACTATGTGTGTGTGTGGCGTATTTTTTCCTTTTTTCTTCAGAAGAGTCTCTAACATGTTGGTCAGCTGCCTTGGTCATATATAGGAAGAGCACATCGCAGATTTCACCATGTCCTACTCCATGTGTTGGTGTTCAACAGTACCTAGAGCAAATTCTGCCATGCTTAGAACCATCATGTCACACCCCTCCCCAAGAAATTTCCATAGCACCGTAGGCTATATTCTCAATATGTGTATATAGTTTTATTAATAGACTTAATGTATGCCTTTTTTATATAACAAGATTGTTGGTTAAGAAAAATATAATGTTTGTTAACAACTTAATGTTTGTTAAACCAACATGTGATCTGTCCATATAAATGACATAGTCACAGTAACCATGGAGCATCATCATAAGTCTTCCCTTCTCCTTCTTTTGCGAAAAGGATCCTGGCATTAAAAGAAACATCGAACAGTACAAAGCACATCAACAAAAACTAAAATTACATCGAAATCCTTGAGATGCCCTTCGTCTTCAACCTCAGTTTCCCGCACCACGAGGAGCAATGGTACCTACCAGATTGACATGTTTTTTTGCGAAGTTGTCGAGGATATCCCTGCGATAGAGGATGGCGGTCGTGCGGGTGTTGTTCATCCCCAACATGCCCTGGAATACACACTTCTCAAGGAGGCTAATGAAGAGATCCAGCTCTTCGTGCTGGGCAAGATGCTGTGTGATAACAGCTACCTCCATGTAGACGTCCGCTGGTGTGGCGGGCAAAGCCTCGGAAAGCTGCAAAGACATCAGTGCACGGAACATATAGTCCCCAGAGAGACCAGCCAGGGAAGCGGTGAGCACGGCAACAACCTGGGGCGGATCACCTCGAGCAAAAATTGGGGCTAAAAGTCAGTTATAGGTAGGCTATATGAATGAAGTCCATAGAAGAAAACGATATCGCTGCCGGTAGCATGCATTGTGGCAAACGTACCTGTTGGGTATGCATCACGGCTCATGGCCTGAAGGCAGGCAGTGAGGTCGTCCACCATCCCTATGATGATGCCAAAGCTGGTGAGGACTGATTCCATCGTCTTCTTGAGCCAGGCTACGAAGATGGCATTAGAATGGGTGCATGCCACGGTGCATGCCAGCACGACACAGAGGCTCAATAGTGCTCGCCAAAATAGCCCCCATCTTTCCTTCTCTCTCTATGGCAGACTCCACCGTTGCTCAATCTAGGTACTTCTGTACTATTGCTTTGGAAGTGCGGTACATATACTAGTAGTAGTAGTACTCCTACAAGCAATCAACGGTAGAAAGCTACTACCACCGGTTTGGTTGACCTTCAAGTATTAAGTGCCTACCTAACCAAGCCTGCATGCTTATCTTGATAATTATGCAGCCTCTTGCATAGCCAAATCCCCACTTAACATGGAGTACTAGTACTGCATGTTCAAAAAACATGTACTACTAGTAGTAGTACTGTACTCCCTCTGTTTGTGACCATTTTGTTGGTACCAAGACGTGGCCTTGAAAATCAGTGAGAAAATCTTGGAAACGTTAGAGCTATCCTCTTAACTGCACCGTAATTCCCATTGGTTTATTTTTTCCTTCGCGCTCATGCATAGGTCGTTTTGTACCGCAAGCAGAGAGAAAAGGCGATCTGGATGCTAGAAATTAGGGGCTACAATAACTAGGGAACTAGAAATTACTCCCTCCATCTCATTGCATTTTACTACTCCTCGTATTATGTACCTCGTGTTAGGAACCCATCACAGCTTTGCTATGACATCGCACCGCCTGTGCACCTCGCTCCTAGGGGTCCTAACAAAGTTAAAAGAAAATTCCATCACCCCAATTACCACATAGAGTGGACAGTGGACCATGTAGTTTCTTTATAATCCCATGTTTTTAGTACTAGAATTTTTCAAGCTTCCTATCTAACTTTGCACACTTTAGTGACTTTTTGCCGATTTAACAAAAAAAAGAAAAAATAAAAGATTTACGCATGATGAGCTACCATGTCACGTGCACTAAGTGCCATGAAAATGGTAATAATGGAAAGTAATACGCGTAAGAGGACACCACATAAAAGTATTTGGTTTGTTATAGTTTTTTTATTTCCATGTCATCAAAACATTACCAAATTTGTATGCATGAAGAAGATTCTTAGCACGAAGATAGTTGCATTTCTCAAAACTCGCGCTGGTTCTTGGTATATTGACAGCGTTGGTACCTTAAACAACATTTAAAAAATTCAAGAGCAAACCTATCACGCTTACTTGTAGTTCATATCTCACCTAATTTTGTTAAATCAACATAAAGTCCTCTAAGTGAGCGAAATTAGCTACAAAGCTTGAAAAATGCTAAAACTAGGGAACTATAAGAAAGGTATTGCCCACTTTGTCTAACTGGTAAGTTGCACATGCGTTGCGCACGTGATGAGAATCAGATAATAGAAGTATGACATATCATTTTTTATAGAATCATAATAGGTAAAGCTCAAAAATAATTATAATTTTGAGTCACGTCTATAAAGTATTGGATGTATATTTGATTCTTGTACTTTGTATCATGTACTATAGAAATCAACCTATCAGCTACCTAATACTCAACATGCTCTAGAGAAATGATGAAGAATATTCTAGAATTATTGAGAAGTGTGTTTTGATGTTTGTGCATAACGCTCATTGTGCTAAAGATTATCACTAGAATCTTCTAGTAGATGCTAGAATGGATATAGAGATCCAACGGTTTGCAATGCTAGGATTTACCAGTCTTGATTTAACTGTCAAAGTTCAAATTATTTGTACACTATATAGTGGTTAGATTATTATATAATAGGTAAACCTCAAAAATTATAAATTTGATCAACATCTATAAAGTATGGGTCTATATTTTGTTCTTGTACTTTGTATCAGGTAGAAGTCAATATTTATTAGCTATTCCTAATACTTGAAAATTGTGGTAACATGGTCTAGATAAATGATGGAGAAGATTCTAGAATGATGGAGATGTGTGTTTTGACATTTGTGCAAAGCATTCACTTTGCTAAAGACTATCATTAGTATCTTCTAGATGTTAGAATGGAAAATAAGATTGAATGGCTGGCAATGTTTGGATTCGCGAGGCTCAGTCCAACGGTCAATATTCAAAGTTATTTGTACACTATATAGTGGTAAGAAATGTGGGGTGGTGGTATTGTTTCAAGTAGTGTGGGCCTAGAAGGAGCAAGATACTTCAGTTCACAACTTAACACGGTTAGTGGAAGTGCATGTTACATTAGGGATCTCAAAAAAATTACATCGAAGTCCACATATTTAATACAAATGGCTCTAAAAATAAGCATGGAAAAGCAGTCGGGTCTGGCTCTCAATCTCCACCCACTAGTCGAGGCATACTCTTCGTACGGAGTACTAGAACACTTGTTCTTGCTTAACAAAGGAAATCAGCGTGGTGCTCACTTTAGCCAGATATTGTTGTTGAAGTGCACCGAATGTGATGAGACGTATCTTATCTTATCTTACCACTATATAGTGTACGAATAACTTTGAACATTGACCGTTAGATCAAGACAAGCAAATCCAAATACTGCTAGATGTTGGATCTTTTTTCCATTATAGCATCCAGAACATTCTATTGATAGTCTTTAGCATAATAAACACTGCTAGTGTTTAATAAAGTGTGGCAAGCCAAACTATGGCAAAAAACCAAACACATACCAAATTTCCAAACTTTGGCTTAGCAAATTGTGGTTAGGAACCAAACACTTCCAACGTACTAGAAGCAAATATACACCCATACACTTTATAGAGGTAGATCAAATTTATAATTTATTGAGATTTACCTATTATATAATCTTACAACTATATATTATACGAATGAATAACTTTGAACTTTGATTGTTGGATCAAGACTGGCAAATCCGAAAATTACAAACCATTGGACCTTCAATCCATTCTAGTATCTAGAAGCAGATTCTATTGATAGTCTTTATCACAATGAATGCTATGCGCACAAGCCTCAAAACACTTCTCTATCATTCTAGAATCTTTCAGATATTTCTCTAGACCATGCTACCTAAAAATTTAAGTATTAGGTATAGCTAACAAACATTAACTTCTACCTTGACTTCAACATGATACAAAGTACAAGAACCAAATATACACCCATAATTTATAGATCTCCATCAAATTTAAAACTTTTTGAGCTTAACATATTATATAATCTTATCTTACCACTATATAGTGTACATATAACTTTGAACTTTGACCGTTGGATCCAAACTGGCAAATCCCAACACTGCTAAAATTAAGTTGGATCTCCTGTCCATTCTAGCATCTAGAAGATTCTATTGTTATTCTTTAGCGCAATGAATGCTATACACAAACTTAAAAACACACTTCTCGGTAATTCTAGAATCATCTTCGTCATTTCTCTAGACCATGTCGAGTATTAGGTAACTAATAATAGGTTAATTTCTACACGATACAAAGTACAAGAACCAAATACACACCTGGTACTTTATGTACGTAGCTCTTAATTATAATAGGTAAAGCACAAAAATTTATAAATTTGATCAATATATATATAAAGTATGGGTATATATTTGGTTCTTGTACTTGTATCATCATGTACAAGTCAAATATTATTAGCTGCCTAATAGTTGAAATTTTTGGTAACATAGTCAAGAGAAACGAGGGAGCGGAAGATTCTAGTATGATGGAGAAGTGTGTTTTGAGGTTTATGCATAGCATTCATTATGCTGAAGACTATCAATAGAATCTTCTAGATGCTAGGGGCATGTTTGATTCGTAGGATAGGAAAAACATAGGATTACAATGTCATGCCCACTTTAATGCTATAGGAACCCATATATATGCAAGAAAGTTTGTTTGATTCCATCGAAGGAAAAACAAAGGATTCTAAGAAAGAGGTTTGGGCATGGATGTTAGATTTCCTATGCAATCTAGTGCGAAGGATTCCTTAGGAAAATTTCCTGTATGAATCAATCATACAAATCAAACAACCATTATAGAAAAAATTCTTATGGGATTTAATCCTATAAATTTCCCATGTAAATCCTTTCAATCAAACATGCCCTAGAATGGAAAAGAGATCCAACGGCTAGAAAAATTGGATTTGCGAGTCTTGATTCAATGGTCAATATTCAAAGTTATTCGTACACTATATAGTGGTAAGATAATAGTAAGATGAGATAGTGGTAAGATATACTACTCTTGTTACTCCATGTCAAACCCCAAGAATAAGAAGGACACACACACACGGACACACACACGCACACAAACATGCACACACTCACACACACACAAGTTTGTGAGTGTTTGCCACACAAGCGCATGGAATTGTTTATGCACATTTCACCCTTTAATATTTTTTCCAATCTTTTTGGCTAAAATTTCCCACTTAAATGATATTTTAGGTTAACTTGTGGAACTTATTAGGTCAACTTTGAACTACAAGCTCGCAATATATTTCTCTTAAATTTATTTGGCCTATATAATCCTTCTATTTTTATGTGGTAACAAATTTGCCCACTTTCTTGAGAGACTTTAAGCGAATTTACATAAATTAGGTTAGATTTGATCTGGAAGCGTGTGGTATATATACCACACCTAAAATTGTCCACAAATCATTTTACATATAAAGCGCAACGTGATTTATGGATAATCCCCTAGTGACGAGGGGTAACCTCGACAATGCCCATGATGATGGACTTGGGGTTTCGCGGAAAAGAGAATGCTGGGGATTTCGTCGGATGTCAGGAAAACAATGAAGACAAAGTCGCCTGAATATTGAGGAAACACTCTATTACAAGTTGTCCTCTAGATTTCGGTACCCTCGCTTGGGCTTCTCCCGCCCTATATATAATAGGCCGGGTCTCAAAGCTGTATGCGGATAGGTTTCATACACGCGTGATTACAATACCAACACAATGTCGGTTCGTGGTTTCTTTCCTAATACAACAAAGAGTCTCTGTCGGTTGCTTCCTTGGGCTTTTATCTGGAATCTCTATGGGTCGTAGGCCTTTTACCCAATATAGGGTAGCGAATAATGAGCATCCGAGTAATCATACCTATCTCAGTAGCCCCCGAGACTCTACCTGAATCCGCAGTTTTCAGATTGAGTCTCATAGTTTTCTTTCTTCTTTCTCTCGTTCTGTTTTAATTTTGTTTTTTGTAGGGGATTTGGTACAACGAGTCTGATGCTTCCGACGAACTGGGAATCAGTTAATTGCTCCTGGGCAAAAATAAGGTTGACCTACATCAAACTCAAGTCCGTAGGCTTGAATCCGGAATTTGTTGATGGCGTAATTCAGTTCGAGCCGCTGAGGTCTTACTGAATACTGAATTCCAGTTTTCTATTTTTCATCGGTTACCCAACGCGTCCGTCGGGATTTTGCATCGTATCGTTGATATGGATTTTTACTGGTAGAGCGCATTCTTGTGTGATTACCAGGCCACACAGGATGAATCCAGGGGTCTTACCTTCGTGTTTCTGAACACGGCATTCGGATTTTTTCTCGCGTTTGAGCGTGATCCGAGGTATTTTTTGGCTTTTTTGGCGGTTGGCCTGCTAGGCCACCAATATTTCTGATTATATTAGATATTTTTATTATTTTATACTATCTACCGATGGGAGTAACACCTTTTTGAGGATAAACTAATGTAAAACTCAAAAGGTTTTTGCAATTTGTCCATGCACTTCATACACAACTGTATTTCTATCAGGTGCGTGTTAGCGCTCCCGATGGGAGTAGCCCCCGAGGCTATGTTCGGATGCCTGTATCTGGACATAGGCTCATAATTGTTGTTAGCATTGATCTTTGAAAAATAAGATTAAGATACAACTTCTCTTTATATATACAAGGCGAAAATCGATGGTACATTATTCTTTGAGCAGATGGCTATTTTTAGCCTTTTCTCCTGGACATCTTGGCTTAATAAGCCGAACTAGAACTCTTATTACTTTTGCAAATAATCTTATGCGGAAAAGCATCGTAGTTGTGCTACTTTCCATGGATTTGAATAATTTACTCCTGTCTTCTTGTCTTGTAGTCGATATGATCCTTCGGGAATAACTTCTGTGACGAAGTATGGTCCTTCCCATGGCGATTCTAGATTCGTGTGGTCATCTTGCTTGAGGCGAAGAACTAGGTCCCCTACTATGAAGGACCTAGGACGGAATCTTCTGCTATGGTAATTGCGTAGGTTTTGCTGTTACATAGTTGCTCTTTGGAGGGCCTCATCTCGACCTTCATCAAGCGCATCCATATCATCTTCAAGTGCTTCTCTTGATTCTTCTTTATTATATGCAGCTAATCTTGGCGATTCGTGTGATACTTCAACTGGAAGCACAACTTCCGCATCGTGGACCAAAAAGAAAGGCGTCTCTTATGTTGACTTATTTGGAGTTGTATGTAAACTCCATAACCCAGATGGTAATTCATCCACCCATGCTCCTTTTGCTCTGTCAAGTGGTGCCAGTAGTCTCCTTTTGAGTCCAGCGGTAACTAGTCCGTTGGCTTTTTCAACCTATCCATTTGTTTGCGGGTGAGCTACCGAGGAGAAGCTTATTTTGATGCCCATCTCCTTGAACTCATTGGAAGTGAAGTTGGTCCTATTATCCGTGATGATGTTGTTTGGTACGCCAAACCGAAATACTATAGATTTGAGAAAATTCATAGCCGAAGTTCCATCTTGGGTGGTGACAGGCATTGCTTCAATCCATTTAGTAAATTTGTCGACTACTACTAGCAGAAAGACGTTTCCTCCTGGCGATGATTTGTGAAGTTTTCCCACCATGTCGAGTCCCCAATGCGCGAAAGGCCAAGCCAAGGGTATGTGATTTAGCTCAGCGGCTGGTGCTCCAGGCTTTGTTGCGAATCATTGACATGCTTCACATGTTCTGACAATGTCTTTTCCATCTTGTACTACAGTGAGCCAATAAAATCCTGCCCTGGCTGCTTTTGCAGCAATTGCTCGGCTACTAGCATGGTGACCACACACGCCTTCATGTATATCTTTCAGTATAATTTTTCCTTCTTCGGGTGTTACACAACATTGCAACACACCCGAAATACTTCTTTTGTATAGTTCTCCTTTAATTATCCTGAAAGCCTTTGATCGTTGGGTGATTCGCGAGCTTCGATAACATCTTCTGGTAGTTCTCCCTTAATCATATATGCTATATACGGCTACATCCAGGCTGGTTCAATTAGCATGACCTCTTTTATTTCTTGTTCTTTTTCTTTGATGGCTTCTTCTATGTTCTTGGTTTCTGAAGGAGCCCCCGATTCTTTTTGCGGGTTCTTCTTTTTCCCTGTTTTTGGTGCTATGACTTCCGATACTCTTTTCGCTTTGATTGATCGCTCCTCTATTTCCTCCCAAAAAACACCTGGTGGTATTGGTAAACACAATGATCCGATGTTTGCTAGACTGTCGGCTTCCTCATTGCTTGCTCTTCCTATATGTGATACTTCACACCCATCAAATTGAGCCTCCATGATGCCGCATAAGTCGCGATAAGCGACCATATTTTCGCTGAAAGCATCGCATTTGTTCATTACCTGCTGTGCCACAAGGTTGGAGTCTCCGAAGATTTTGAGGCGAGTTGCACCGCAAGCTTTGGCCATTCACATGCCATGCAACAGGGCCTCGTATTCCGCTTCGTTATTGGATGCGTTTGTAAAGATCATGTGAAGAATATAGTGCATTTTGTCGCCTTGAGGTGATATTAGTATGACTCCTGCTCCTGCTCCCTCTATTCTTTTTGATCCATCAATGTACATTGTCCATGTGCGAGAAAGGTCTGGTGGACCCACACATTGCAATTTCGTCCATTCTATGATGAAATCTGGTAGAACTTGTGACTTAATTGCTTTTTTGCTTTTCATAAGTGATATCCCGAGGGGATAGTTCGATGCCCCACAGGGAAAATGCCTAGTTGCTTCTGGATTGTTGAGGATGCTTGACAAAGGTGCCTCATTGACCACTATGATCGGGTGCTCCGAAAAATAGTGGCGTAGCTTTTTTGCTGTCATAAATACTCTGTATACTAGTTTCTGATAGTGTGGGTACCTTTGTTTAGATGGCGATAAAACCTCACTCAGGAAGTATACTGGCCCCTGGGCACCGTGCGTCTTTCTTTCTTTGGGTCGTTCTATGACCAGGACTGTGCTGACCACCAGATATGTTGCAGCAATATAAAGGAGTAAAGGTTCTTTCTCTATTGGCGACACGACGATAGGGGATGTCGAAAGTGTCCTTTTAAGATCTTCAAAGGCATGCTAAGTTTCCTCTGTCCACTCGAATTTTTCTGATTTTCTCATGAGGGCGTAGAATGGCAGCGCCTTTTCTCCTAATCTTGCAATAAAATGACTCAGCGCCGCCACTCGTCCCGCCAATTGCTATACACCACGTAGATTTTGTTGGTTTCTTCATTGTGAGGATAGCTTGTATTTTTTCGGGGTTAGCCTCGATCCCTCTAGCTGATACCAAATATCCGAGGAGCTGTCCTGCTGGAACTCCAAAGGAACACTTCTTCGGGTTTAGTTTGATGCTGAAACTGTCGAGATTTCGGAATGTTTCTTCTAGGTCCTTGATCAGCGCCGATCCTTGACCTGTGTTAACTATGACATCATCAATATACACTTGTACGTTCGTACCTATTTGGCTTCCCAGGCACTTCTGCATCATCTGCGGGTATGTTACTCCAGCGTTCTTCAGGCCAAACGGCATTTTTGTGTAGCAGAAAACGCCGTAAGGTGTTATTAATGTCGTTTTCTCCTGGTCTTCCTCCTTCATCCTGATCTGGTGGTATCCTGAATAAGTGTCCAAGAAATAAATACGTTCGCATCTCGCAGTTGCATCGATGATTTGGTCGATTTGCGGCAATGGGAAGTGATCTTTTGGGCAATGTTTGTTTAGTGTAGTAAAGTCGATACACATCCAAAGTTCTGTAGTGTTTTTCTTTGGAACACATACTGGGTTTGCAAGCCACTCTGATTTTGTCAACTCTTTGATAAAATTGGCATCGGTTAGGCGATGGAGCTCCTTTCCAATGGCTTGTGTTTTGGTTCTACAAAGCGTCAAAGTGGTTGTTTTACTGGCTTTGCCTTTGGATCTAAATTTAGTTTGTGCTCAGCGATTTCCTTGGGGATTCCTGGCATGTTAGAAGGTATCCATGCAAAAATATCCTAGTTCTCACGGAGGAACTCGATGAGCGTGCTATCCTATGCGGGATCAAGGTTGGAAGCCACAAATTTTGTTTTCGTCGGGTCAGCGGGGTGGATCTGTACTTTTTTTGTATCTTTTGTCGTGTCAAAAGCCTGATCACGATTAACACGTGCTACCTCCAGAGGTTGCTTGTTTGTTGAACTTTTGAGTTGCTCGAACTCTGTTGCCATCCCAAAAGACTCAGAAATTTTGTTGAACTCTCAATCACAGATATCCGCCCGTGTGAAGCTTCCTTGCACCGTGATAATTCCCTTTGGTGCTGGCATTTTCATTACTAAATATGCATAATGTGGTACTGCCATAAAACGTGCAAAGGCTGGTCGTCCCAGGATTGCATGGTATTGTGATGTCCAATCCATGCCTTTGAATTCGAGTTTTTCTCGCCTGAAATTTAATTTGGAACCAAAAACAACGTCAAGGAAAACTTTGCCTAAAGGAATTTTGGCTTTACCTGGTACTATTCCGTGGAAGAGGTTTTTGTTGGAGCGAGATTATCTAGAGGGTAGCCTATTGCCCGCAACATTTTCGCGTAGACCAAATTTATGCTACTCCCTACATCCATGAAGACCTTGCTCATGTTGAATCCGCCAATTTGTGTTTCTACTATCAGGGTTGAATATCCTGGTCATGGGACCCGGAGTGGGTGATCTGCTCTACTAAACTTAATTTCTTGCTCTAACCAATGGAGATACTCAGGTGTGGCTGATGTTGATGTTTCCGCCATATTTATTGGTCTTGTGACGAGCTTCTGAATTCTGTTGGGTGGACGCCCTTTCTGAATCATAGAAATTGTTCCTTTTGATCTGGGGTACTCGTTGTTTTGATCGTTTGAATTTTGCGATGGTGCAACTAGTGGTGGTGCACCGATATCTAGTGCGCCAGGCGTGGATGTGTACCCTCGGTTTGCTGCTTCGGCTACCTTTGTGTTGCATAACTCCTGCATCTTCAAGAATGTTCAGTAGTCTTTCATCAGGTGATTGGATTGTCGCATGCCTACTGAGTCGAGGTAAAAATGCATATTACAGGGTCCTTACAACATTTGCATCGCGGTCATAGGTGGTCTCGTTCTCTTGGATGATATCGCTATGTGGATTGGCTTCCTCCGACATCGTCTCTATTCTGGTGGTATCCGCCATTATTGTCGTTGCTTCTCTTGTTACCTTCACCCGAGAAACCTGTTGCGACATAACTTGGTCCCGCGTTCCCATTGTTGTTCCTTCGTCTTATGTCATTGCCGCGTTTATCCCTATCTTCCTCAGGTGACCGCGTTCGCTTATTATGTAGCGCGTCTTCTCCATCAGCCCCGCGGTTTGCTATTTCCATCAAATGTGATACTGTCTTTGATTTTGTCCTACCTAGCTCTTCTATGAATTCTGGGCGACATAGGCCATCGTTGAAGGCGTCAATGGGCCTTTCGTCCGATATGGACTCAGCTGAGTTTTTGATGATATTCCATCTTTGTATGAATACTATTATTGGCTCACCAGATTTTTGTTTCACGCTCGCAACTGTTCCAAGGATGCTGGTCGCTTGAATGTAGAATGAAAGTGTTGGATGAACTTATCTTCCAGATCGTTCCAGCTAGCAATTTAACCTTCGGGTAACTGCCTTAACCATGACCTTGCGGTGCCGGTGAGGTGTAGTTGTAGGCTTTGCATCGCAGTAGTTGTGGATCCATCCTGTAGTTTGACGGTGGCTAGATAATCTGCTAGCCAAGCTTTGGGTTCCTGGATCCCATCGTATTTATGTCGATCATGTGGAAGTTTCAAATCTTTCGGTACTAAGGCTTTGCGAATCCTATGCGTGAAGCAACTGGCCCCGCATAATTCATGGTCATCTTCGTCATCTCCATCTTGATATCGTCGGGTGCGGTTTTCGTCTCTGGTTCCACTGCTCCTATGCTAGGTGTTGTCGTTCCTTGTGTTGCTTCACGGTTCGGATCCTACGAGGTGCGCCTGGTGTGGTGATTGCGATCGCCGGGTGTGTCCTACTTGTCGAGGACTGTTTTGACAGCGTGGGGACCTTTGTGTGAGTCCGTGTTCTGCTTCCGCAAGTGAGGCTCCTACCATGCCGAGGTTCATCAGAGCGGAGCGGTGGAGGGCCGGGTGCGGATCGTCGGGTGCGGGTTGAGTGGTGATCAGGTATGTTTGTGCAGCCACAAGAGCTGCCTGAGCTATTTTTGCCTTGATGTTTCCTGCTTGATCGATCGACATGAACGATAGGTCGAGGTCTCAGATGATTCCACTTCTGTCTGCTTTGGGGATATTTTGTAATCGAGATGTCGATCTTCTTGGTGGTGCTGCTCTTGTCACACTCCTGGACCCTCGTGTGGAGCTAAGTTGGGCCCGTCGTAAACTTGATTCGTCGGCTAACCGTTTCCTTTCATCAAGCTTTCTTTGCATCCGGAGTAGGTATCTCTTCTTGTGGTGAAGCAAATATTGGTAGGATAGTAGATCCTCATGTGAAGCATCTGTCATCATTGGGACTGCTCCCGAAATTGCCTCTCTTGCTAATGCAGCCCGTCCTACAAACGCTCCTACATCTACACCACCAAGTCCCCCAAGTGGACCGATGACCCGTGCCCGAGCCAAGCTCCTTCAAGCTAAGGTGAATTCGCTCCTCTCATCATGTGACTTTGACATACACGTGGATGGCTTGCTACTTCATACCATAACTATGTGCATCATCAGGTACGAACCCCCGCCGCGTCGACCCACAAGCCCCGAAGCTGCACCTGTCCTGAAGCTGCCTGAGCCGGAGTGTCCGACGCGACTCAGCCGGAGTGTCCAGCCTACCCAGCACCGTCCGGGCTCGGACATTCTGTGTGCCACTTCAGACACTATCCAGAGTGTCCGGCTACCCCGAACTGTCCGGTCAACGCGACCTGGACTGTCTAGCCTGAAGATGGGCCTACGAGCCTTAGCTAGGCCCTGTGGCCCATGTATCCCTCTACTTCGCCTAGAACTCTACTTTAATGCCTGAATTACCCCTGAACTTGTGGTTGGCCTATATATAGTCCCCCACCTCCATTGTAAACCCTAGGCATGACATTTGGAATTAGTGGAAACCCCTTGTGGATCTATCTAGTTCTTGCCTCATGCTCCTTTGACAAAGGAGCACCAAATATCCCAAACCTCGTTGGAGTTTGCATCGTGCCTCTGCGTTGTATAAGGCCTAGGCATCAGCGTTCCTTTTCCTAGACGTCAAGATCTCACCGAGTCTCCCATCTTGCCGTGCCGGTTTGAGAGAGAGTCCTCCGCCGTCGCCGATCCTAGGGATTGCGCTGGACCGGTCACCACCGGCATGAGCTATTGGTGTGTATCATGGTTTTGCGTGTGTGTGTTAATCGCATTCTTCGTCCGTGAGTTCGTCATGTTCATCCTCCCCTCCTTCCCCCGCACTCCATCCTAGATTTGAGTGGGATTCATGAAAGATCGGGCACCCTAGAGGTTTTCCCTCAACATATTGGTATCAAGAGCTTCGTTGCTCACGAATTCCCCCACAAATTTTTCTTCTATCCACCAAAAATTTGAAAATCCCCAAAAAAGAGCCCCATATTTTCCTTTGGATCGATCTCTTGATTTGGAGTGTTATTTGTGGTTTTGATCTGACCAAACCTTGTCTTAGGAGTTGGTCCTGCAAAGCATTGTTATTCATGAATCTTTTGTTTGTGTCTTTTCATGTTGCAACATAGTTTCTTTGTCTTATTGCTAGAACTTTGTATTTCATGTTATGATTGAAGTACTATGATCCCTTTGAATGTTTTACAAATACTTTGATCAAGTCTTTGATGGTGCATGTCACCTCAAAAATTATTCTTTCTTTTTATCACTTACCTACTCGAGGATGAGCAGGAGTTAAGCTTGGGGATGTTGATACATTGCAAATGTATCTATAATTTTTGATGTTCCATGCTTGGTTTTATCTACTTTCTTGTGTTTTGTTGCAACTTTGGAGTACTTTCTATACACTTTCTTGGACTAATCTATTAACAAGTGCCATAGTGCCAGTTGCCTGTTTTCTGCTGTTTTTGGTTCCAGAAAGTCAGAAAATGAATATTCTCAGAATTGGACGGGACAAAAGCCGAAGTTGATATTTTACCGGAAGATTCACGGAGCCAGAAGGAGAGGCAGAGAGGGGCCACAGGGTGGCCACACCCCCTTGGCGCGGGTAACCCTAGGCCGCGCCAGGGCATGGTGTGGGCCCCCTGGCTGGCCACCGACCTTACCTCCTTCGCCTATATATTCCTCCCGAGGCAGAAACCCTAGATCGTCAATCAGAAATCCACGAAAAGTTCCGCAGCACCGCCGGCACCGAAGGGGAGATTCGGGGGACAGAAATTCTCTATTCCGGCACCCTGCCAAGACGGGGAAGTGCCCCCGGAGCCATCTCCATCGACCTCCACCCACGAATTTGCAGCCACCAAAGCCACAGTTTTGCCTCCCCCATGGATTCCATCTCCATGGAAGAGGGCTCCCAATAATCCATGAAGGAAGGGGGCTAAGGGGCGGTGCTCCCCTGTGATACCGGCGGCGGGGAAGGAGTCCTCTGTGCCGCTGCCGGCGCTGCCGCTCTTCACCATCTTCACCGCCATCTCCATCGCCGTTGCTGACTCCCATGATGAGGAAGGAGTAGTTCTCTATCGAGGGTAAGGGTTCTACCGGTAGCTATGTGTTCATCTCTCTCTCTATGCATGATCATATTGTGATCATGAGCTTTGTAATCAAGTAGATCTACCTTGCTACTCAAGTGCTTTAATAGATCTCTGCTCTCCCCATGTGTGTGAAAGTGACAGCGTGCACACTATGGTGGCACTTAGTCTAGAGATTACAACTACTTGTTATGAGTTATATTTGGAGTTGGATGTCTCTATGAAATTGTGCTGTTTGTTTGAACCATCTAGTGCTCAAGCTGACAGTGTGGGGTTATCTAGATGGGGAAAGATGAACTTTGAGGTGTGCTGTTATAGCCCTACCATGGATTAGAGTGTCCAACCTAAGAGTAGTTCAACGTAATATCATAAAGAAGAATATATTTATATGAGAGTGTTCACTAGTGAAAGTATGATCCCTAGGCCTTGTTTCTAAGCACTGAAACACCGTTTGCTATTAGATCTGTTACATGTTTGCTTGCTTCCATCTTTATTTCAGTCTGCCTTTAGTCTTTTCCCACGTCAACCACACGCCAGCAAGCTATTTTCTATCACCATTACCACTTATAATTATCTATACCACTTGTATTTCACTATCTCTTCGCCGAACTAGTGCACATATACACCTAACAAGTGTATTGGGTGTGTTGGGGACACAAGATACTTCTTGTATATTGATTGTAGGGTTGCTTGAGGGGGAATACCTTTGACCACTTCCTCCCTGAGTTCGATAAACCTTGGGTAATCCACTTAAGGGAAAACTTGCTGCTGTTCTACAAACCTCTGCACTTGGAGGCCCAACAACTGTCCACAAGAATAGAAGTGCGTAGACATCAAGCTATTTTCTGGCGCTGTTGCCGGGGAGGTAAGGTAAAAGGTACTCACATCCTACGGTGTGAGTGGTCGAAGTTATTTCCTTTAGATTCTGCAATTATATCTTTTTTTCTTGTTTTCACTAGTTAGGCTTAATGGAAAAGAACAACAAAATTAGAGAGCTTTATAGTATTTATCTTGAGTTAGGACATGAAGTGTTTGAAGAGAAAATTAAAAAACATATGGAACTTTATTTGCATGCTAATAGCAATGTTGTTAGTATGAATTCTTTGGACACCATTATTACTAATGCTATGGAAAAGTCTAAGCTTGGGGAAGCTAGCTTTTATGAAAATGATCTATTTAGTCCCCCGTCTTTAGAGGAGAAAATTTGCTTTGATGATACTATACCTCCAATATATGATGATTACAATGATGAATATGATATTTTCAGTCCACCTACTATTGAGGAGAAAATTAATTATGATTACAATATGCCTCCTATATTTGATGATTATGGTGATGAGAATAATAATAGCTATTTTGTTGAATTTGGTCCCACTATGATTAATAAGAATGACTATTCTTATAGGGAGAGTAATAATTGTTTTATGCATGTGGCTCATGATAAGAATGTTTTGTGTGATAGTTATATTGTTAATTTATTCATGATGCTACTGAAAGTTATTATGAGAGAGGGAAACATGGTTTTATGCATCTCAATAATATTAGGTTTCCCCTCTTTATGTTGAAAGTCTTGAAGTTGCACTTGTTTTGCTTTACTATGCTTGTTGCTTTGTGCTTTCATGACTTGTTTCTTTACAAGATTCCTATGCATAGGAAGTGGGTTAGACTTAAATGTGCTTTGAATTTTATTCTTGATGCTCTCTTTTACTTCAACTCATATTCCTTATGTGAGCATCTTCTCAAACTATCATGCCTAACCTAAAGGCGTTAAAGAAAAGTACTTATTGGGAGATCACCCAAAAGTTTTAGATGGGTCTTGAAAGTTATTACTTCAGTAATAACCGCTCCTTATCCTTTTTATTTGCTTTTTGTGCCAAGAGTAACCTCTAATGAGAGAGAAGTTATGATTGGGAAAGTTGTTGTCCCGAAACAGATTTCTGTGCTTCACCGTAAAAATTCGTGTAAAATCTCTGTACGTCGTTTTGAGGCATGAATTTTTGTTCTTCTGCCCCAGGTTGTTATCTAATTTTTGTTAGTTCAATACTTTTCGATTTGAGCAACAGAAGGTCTTCAAAAAAATTCGTCTTTACCTTCTGGTCTGTTTTGACAGATTTCTGCTATTTTTTGCATTTGCTTCTTGTTGGTTCCTTTTTGAGTTCTTTTGGGGAATTGAGCTTTTTGAGGGAAGTGCTACAGTAGCTTGTGTTTTAATGGAAGTTTTATTGGTGTTGAAACTGAATCCAAAGACTTATTATGTTGAGTCAACTAATGTTGCTAATAAAGATTGTGTGAAGTTTTGTATGAAGAAAAAATTTCAGGTGTATGGAAGGATTGATGTAATGAGATGAAGGATGGACTAAAGCTCAAGCTTGGGAATGTCACGCGTGTCACCCCAAGAAATATCCAAAAAGTACAAGCGTCAAAGCTTGGGGATGCCCAAGGCATCCCCCTTCTTCATCAATAAAAATCTCAGGTTTCTTCCAAACGCTTCATTTTTATTGTTTCATGCACAGTTGTGTTGTTCTTGGAGCGTCTTCTTTTTCGTTTTTGTTTTGGTTTTTCGTTTGCTTTGTTTTCTTAGTTTTCTGAATAAGTTGGTTGGATCCCAACACACTTATTTTGGAGAGAGACACGCTCCATTTTCATTGCCTAGAACACTCTACTTTTCATTCTTATTGTTCTGTGAGTGTTCTCTTTTGCTAGCACTGGGTTTAGCCTTAGTTTTCTTGTGCTTTCAGCTTAGAACTTTTTAGTTCTTCTTTGTGGATTTGTGAGACCAGCTCACTGATCTTTATTTATTATTATCTTTGTGAGTTGTTTCAAATAAGTCGATTGGTGTTGGAAAAGAGTAGGAAAGTTCATGCTTAAGTGGTAAAGAGAGCTTGTTTTTGACTGTGGCCTATGCTTTGTCATGCCATGCTTGATATTGTTTTGGCTTTAGGCTTAGTATTCTTTGCTGTATCATGACTTGTTATAAACAATTGAGATTGCTTAATGTGCCTTGGATGAATCATGCGTTGTTTTAGCATATTAAAGCATAGTATAGTGGTATTCTCCTTTGATGCTTTATTTGGGTTGACTTGGCGCATGCTCACACCATGTTATGACTATCTCAAGTCACCATAGCCTTTATGATCCTTTATTTTTCAACTTGTAGTATCACTTTATGCTTTGATCAATGATGTTTTGTCGCTCTCCATGATTATGGCCATTATTGCTCTCTTAGTTTGTCGCTCCTAGTCTTTTGCTAGCCTCCACAACCAAGTATGAGTTCCACTCATGCATCCAACTCCCTAAACCAAGTTATTCCAAAGATTCCACCATACCTACCTACTAGCTTATGCTATTCCAAGTATATTCATGTTTTTTATTACCTTCCAAATTAAACTTGTTATGTGAAAACTAGTGATTAAATCTCTCACGAACTTGATGGCACACTTTACTTTTCTTGCCCTTAATAAACTTGAACCATTGTGTCGTCTATGTTGAATATGCTTGCGCTTTATAAGTTGAAATTAGCAGAACCATGTATCATGGGGAATGCTTTCAACATTGCACCTATACTTTGTACCCCGTTGATATCATGTTCTTTTGCTTATGGATGCCGGCGGTGTGAAATAAAAGTGGAACTTGTAAGATCATGGAGTTTGTATGTGTGTTAGAGAAACGCCTGGTCCGCTAGCCTAAGCCATGCCTAATCATGGTGGAAACTTGCAGCATCACCATAATGAGCACTCTATGAAGCATACTCAATAAAAACCTATGCAAATAGCAAATAAAAAGATCGCTGAGTTGCTCATTGTCTGCTTGCCTTGTCATTTTGATTATGGGATAGCTCCTGTATCATGTGCAAGGGTACCCCATTGGCGGTTCTTTATGATACATATGTACTTACAATGACAAGAGCTTACTTGTGACTAAAGTTGAGTACCATGAGGTTCGGTCTTCGTAAGTAAGGGGCATGAGATTTCGGTTTATAACTTGTCAAGCATATCCTCTTAGTTGTGTCACTTTAACCTTAATCACCTTCAAGATGCTTATGATAGGGGCAATGAGAGCTGAAAGCTATAAGTACCATAATTTTTGGAATCTCTTTATGAGACTTGAATCCCTGCTTGCTTCTATGAAGGCCTTTCTTCCACCATTATATTGAGTCTCCACCTTCTACCTTTATGCACCTACTTTGAGAGCATAGTGGCCATTCTTAGTTCTATGTGCATTGTCCCAAGACTAGTTGATTGATGCATAACTTGATATTGCTTGTTTTACACTATTTGTATCTAGTTGCTCTTATGAACTTTGAAGGTGTCCTATGCATTTATATTTGCTACTCTATGAAGGACAAGCTGAATGCCAGTATGCTATGTTTTCTTTATGTGAAACAAACAAACGTCTTGCAAAGCATTGTTATTCATGAATCTTTTGTTTGTGTCTTTTCATGTTGCAACATAGTTTCTTTGTCTTATTGCTAGAACTTTGTCTTTCATGTTATGATTGAAGTACTATGATCCCTTTGAATGTTTTACAAATACTTTCATCAAGTCTTTGACGGTGCATGTCACCTCAAAAATTATTCTTTTTTTATCACTTACCTACTCGAGGACGAGCAGGAGTTAAGCTTGGGGATGTTGATACATTGCAAATGTATCTATAATTTTTGATGTTCCATGCTTGGTTTTATCTACTTTCTTGTGTTTTGTTGCAACTTTGGAGTACTTTCTATACGCTTTCTTGGACTAACCTATTAACAAGTGCCACAGTGCCAGTTGCCTGTTTTCTGCTGTTTTTGGTTCCAGAAAGTCAGAAAATGAATATTCTCGGAATTGGACAGGACAAAAGCCGAAGTTGATATTTTACCGGAAGATTCACGGAGCCAGAAGGAGAGTCAGAGAGGGGCCACAGGGTCGCCACACCCCCTTGGCGCGGGCAACCCTAGGCCACGCCAGGGCATGGTGTGGGCCCCCTGGCTGGCCACCGAACTTGCCTCCTTTGCCTATATATTCCTCCCGAGGCAGAAACCCTAGATCGTCAATCAGAAATCCACGAAAAGTTCCGCAGCGCCGCCGCCACCGAAGGGGAGATTTGGGGGACAGAAAGTCTCTGTTCCGGCACCCTGCCGGGACGGGGAAGTGCCCTCGGAGCCATCTCCATCGACCTCCACCCACGAATTTGCAGCCACCAAAGCCACATTTTTGCCTCCCCCATGGATCCCATCTCCATGGGAGAGGGCTCCCAATAATCCATGAAGGAAGGGGGCTAAGGGGCAGTGCTCCCCTGTGATACCGGCGGCAGGGAAGGAGTCCTCCGCGCCGCCGCTAGCGCTGCCGCCCTTCACCATCTTCACCGCCATCTCCATCGCCGTTGCTGACTCCCATGATGAGGAAGGAGTAGTTCTCTCTCTAGGCTAAGGGTTCTACCGGTAGCTATGTGTTCATCTCTCTCTCTATGCATGATCATATTGTGATCATGAGCTTTGTAATCAAGTAGATCTACCTTGCTACTCAAGTGCTTTAATAGATCTCTGCTCTCCCCATGTGTGTGAAAGTGACAGCGTGCACACTATGGTGGCACTTAGGCTAGAGATTACAAATACTTGTTATGAGTTATATTTGGAGTTGGATGTCTCTATGAAATTGTGGTGTTTATTGGAACCATCTAGTGCTCAAGGTGACAGTGTGGGGTTATCTAGATGGGGAAAGATGAACTTTGAGGTGTGCTGTTATAGCCCTACCATGGATTAGAGTTTCCAACCAGAGAGTAGTTCAGCGTAGTATCATAAAGAAGAATATATTTATATGAGAGTGTTCACTAGTGAAAGTATGATCCCTAGGCCTTGTTTCTAAGCACTGAAACACAGTTTGCTATTAGATATGTTACATGTTTGCTTGCTTCCATCTTTATTTCAGTTTGCCTTTAGTCTTTTCCCACGTCAACCACACGCCAGCAAGCTATTTTCTATCACCATTACCACTTATAATTATCTATACCACTTGTATTTCACTATATCTTCGCCGAACTAGTGCACCTATACACCTGACAAGTGTAGTGGGTGTGTTGGGGACACAAGAGACTTCTTGTATCTTGATTGTAGGGTTGTTTGAGGGGGAATACCTTTGACCACTTCCTCCCTGAGTTCCATAAACCTTGGGTAATCCACTTAAGGGAAAACTTGCTGCTGTTCTACAAACCTCTGCACTTGGAGGCCCAACAACTGTCTACAAGAATAGAAGTGCGTGGACATCACCAACCACCAACAAGCTTTTGAGAGTTAGTTCTTTCTTTAATGTGAGTTTTCTTTGCAATTCCACTTTGCACGCTTATAGCTCTCACTTGTGGTTTCTAGTTTGGTGCAATCCCCAAGGTGAGGAACAAGGCTAACACCACCATATTCCACTTCCAAATACAATACTTGTGTGCTTTGCATGATGGATAGGCACAGTGAGTCGAGCCAACCACCTCCCTAAGAAGAAGATCAAGGACCATACATGACGCGCGCAAGTCACTTCATCATTCGACAAGAGTTCCCTGAATGTTGCCAAGCCCTTGAGACGCGACAAGATGAACAATTTGGCGAGATGCAAGCCGAGTTCAAGAACATCGACAACCGCTTTGACGGCCTCGAACGACAAATGCAGGCAATGCATCACAACTTTGGCCATCAAAATGAAGCGCTTCAATGCTCCGTCGCTGAAACAAATGACAATCTACGACACCTCATCGACGGAATGGCAAGACCGCGTTCACGTGCTTCAAGTTCTTCGCATCGTCATGCACCTCTTCGACAAGATCTACATCCAAGTGCTCCAAGACGCAATGATGTCCCCGTGGTTGAAGATGGAAGTTCTTCAAACTATGTACCTTCCCCACGGCACACCGCAACGTCAAGCTATGATGGTGATTTCTCTTCAAGGCCACAAGCAAGGCAAGAAGCACACCTTCATCACGCAAGGGCATTAGTGATCCAACAAGAGCAACCACAAGAAGAACCGCAAGTGCAACCTCAAGTCTACCACCATCGCCCGCGACACATACTAGACACAACAAGTGATGACTCCAATTTGGAGAACCAAGCTCGTCATCGACGTGAAGCCCTCCAACATCCTCCTCCTCGTCATCATTATCATGAATGTACGCACCGACACCATGGTTATCACGAGGCGCCTCCTCCACCACACCAAAACATGGAGCATCAAGTGGTACAAGTTGAGCGATGCCCACCACGTTAAGAGGCTTAAGACCATGATCTTCTCCGTGAGGCCCGTGCGCCTAATCCACATCACCAACCGAGGAATGAGCCTCCCCTTCGTCATCAACCGCGTCATGAGGCTCCATACCCTCGCCACCATGAGGCCCAAGCGCCTCAACATCGTTAACAACTACACCAAGAGCAAGAGCAAGCTCCACAACAACAACTAATACATTGCAAATGTATCTATAATTTTTGATGTTCCATGCTTGGTTTTATCCACTTTCTTGAGTTTTGTCCACACTTTGGAGTACTTTTCATATGATTTCTTGGACTAACCTATTAACAAGAGCCACAATGCTAGCTGCCTGTTTTCTGCTGTTGTTGGTTCCAAGAAAGTCAGAAAATGGATATTCTCGGAATTGGACGGGACAAAAGCCAAAGTGCCTATTTTTCTGGAAGTCATCAGATGCCAGAATACGAGACGGGGAGGGTACAAAGGCCGGCCACACCACCTGGCCGCGCGGCCAGGCTTGGCCCACGCCAGGGGGTGGTGTGGTGGCCCCTAGCAGCCCCTCGGCCTCTCCTTCCGACTATAAGATGCCCTCGGGACGTAAACCCTAAGTACCCGATCAAAAATCCACGAAAGAGTCTGTAGCCGCCATCATCTCCATCCCTAGATTGGGAGGGATCTGAAGCTCTTCCTGGCACCCTTCCGGAGAGGGGAATTCACCCTGGAGGCCTTCTTCATCACCATGCAAGCCTCCGGTGTGATGCGTGAGTAGTTCATCCTTGGACTACGGATCCATGTAGTAACTAGATGGCTGGTTCTCCTCCTTTGTGCTTTCATGTCTAGATCTTGTGAGCTCCGTTCATGATCAAGATCATCTATTTGTAATTCTGCATGTTGTGTTTGCGGGGATCCGATGGATATTGAGATGCTATTTTAGATTGATTATTGATTCTATCATGTCTTTGTTATTTGTGATGTTGCATGCTTTCCGTTGTTAGTAGCTATCTTGGCCAAGTAGATGCTAGCAACTCCAAGAGTTAGTATTTATGCTCGATAGTGGGTTCATGCCTCTAGTAATCTAGGGAAGTGACAGAAATATCTAAGGTACTAGATGTGCTGTTGCTACTAGGGAGAAAACAATAATCCTTTGTTCATAGAACAATTGTATTGTTTACTTTACACACAGTTCGTAAAGCAATAATCTGTTGCTTGCAACTTAATACTGGAGGGGGTTCGGATGATAACCTGAAGGTGGATTATTAGTCATAGATGTAGTTGGATGGCGGTCTATGTATAAGGTTGTAATGCCCAATCAAGTCTCAAAGGAGTCAAGATGATTAGTATATGCATGCATTTCTTTCTCGATGTTTGTCAATTGCCCCGCTGTAATTTGTTTACCCGGCATGTTATCTATCTAAGGGGAGCCACCTCTAGTGAACTATGGATCTCGATCCTTTTTCTTTACATACAATCTATATATTGTTTACTGCTTTGTGTTTACTTTCTGCAAACTTTTTTCTTTCCATTCGATACGTTTAATCCTTTGTTTTCTGCAAAACACGGTGAGATTGACAACCTCATCGCAAGTTGGGGACAAAGTTCTGTGGTTGTGTTGTGCAGGTCTCCATGTTGCTACTAGCACCGGTAGTGCGCCCTGCCAAAGCTCAGCTAGCAACACCTTTGGGGTGTTTCCTTGCTCCTACTGGTTCGATTAAACCTTGGTTTCATACCGAGGGAAACTTGCTGCTGTGCTCATCATACCTTCCTCTTGGGGTTCCCAACGAGCTCTACATCAACACCGCTCCAACATTTTTCTGGCGCCATACATAGAGCCATCAAGCATTTTTCTGGCGCCGTTGCCGGGGAGTCAAGGACATCTTCACAAGGGGAGTCCCTCATAACCAATCTCTTTACTTTCTTATTTTTGTTTTGCTTAGTTTCTTTTTGCTTTGTTTGCTTGTTTTGTTATCAAAAACACAAAAAAATTAGTTCTACTAGTTTGCTTTCTTATTCAAAAACACAAAAAATGACGACTCTTGAAAACACTAAGTTGTGTGACTTCACTAGCACCAACAACAATGATTTTATGAGCACACCTATTGCTCTACCTGTGCCTAAAGACACTTTCTTTGAGATAAAACCTGCTTTACTTAATCTCGTTATGAGAGAACAATTTTCTGGTATTGTGAAGATGCTGCTTCCCATCTAAATAACTTTGTTGAACTTTGTGAGATGCAAAAGCATAGGGATGTAGATGGTGATATTATTAAACTGAAATTGTTTCCTTTCTCTTTGAGAGGAAAAGCTAAAGAATGGTTGAATTCCTTAACTAGGAATAGTATTGATTCTTAGACTAAGTGCTAAGATGCTTTTATTGGAAAATACTACCCTCCTGCTATGATTATATCTATGAGAAGTGAAATAATGAAGTTTAAACAACTTGATAATGAACATGTTTCTCAATCTTGGGAAAGAATGAAATCTTTGGTTAAGAATTGTCCCACTCATGGACTGACTGCTTGGATGATCATCCAAACTTTATATGCAGGATTGAACTATTATTCAAGGAACCTATTGGATTCTACTATTGGAGGTACCTTTATGACCATCACTTTGGGTGCTGCAACAAAACTTCTGGACAATATGATGGTTAATTATTCTGAATGGCATACTGAGAGAGCTCCACAAGGTAGGAAGGTAAATTCTGTTGAGGAAACTTCCTCCTTGAGTGATAAGATTGATATTATTATGTCTATGCTTGTTAATGGGAAAGCCCATATTGATCCAAATAATGTTCCTTTATCTTCTTTGGTTGCTCAAGAAGAGCAAGTTGATGTGAACTTCATAAGAAATAACAATTTTAGCAACAATGCCTATGGGAGTAATTTTGGTAACAACAATTATAAGCCATATCCTCCCAACAATGGTAATGCTTATGAAAATTCTTACAACAACAATAGGAGTGCACCCTCTCAACTTGAAGTTATGCTCAAAGACTTTATTAGTAAGCAAACTGCTTTCAATAAAACTATTGAGGAAAAACTCTCTAATGATGAAAGAAATATAGCATATTTGGCTGAAGCTCAATCTTCTTTGAATAAAATGGCTGCTAAACCTGAAACTAATGAGAATCCCTTTGCAGCTACTAATTCCATACAAGTAAGAATTGATGAAAATGTTAGACTATTAGCTGAATTACATGCTAAGTGGGAAAGAGAAGATGAAATTGCTAGAAACATTAGTGTTTCTACTATTCCCACCACTAGTGTTGAGGCTAGTAATAGTTCTACTACTTTAGATGATAAGTATGGTTTTGATCTTGATGGTTGCAATATCTCTGAAGTTATTAAGTTCCTACAAAAGCTTGCTAAAAGTCCTAATGCTAATGCTATGAACATGGATTTTACAAAACACATTACTGATGCTCTCATAAAGATTAAAGAAGAAAATATGAAACATAAAGCTTCTATTCCTATAAAACAAGAAGATGGTTGGGAACCCATCATTAATATGAAAGTGAATGACTTTGATTTCAAACCTTTATGTGATCTTGATAGTAGTGTTTCTATTATGCCTAGAAGGATTTATGATATGCTTGATTTGCCTCCACTTGAAGATTGTTATTTGAATGTCCCACTTGATGATAATGCTAAAAAGAAACTCATGGGGAGTCTTAATGATGTTCTTATTATGGTTAACAATGCCTATGACCCCGTTGATTTCTATCTTTTGGATGTTGAATGCAATGCTTCTTGTCCTATAACTTTGGGAAGACCTTTTCTTAGAATTGTTGGTGCCATTATTGATATGAAAGAAGGCACCATTAAATATCAACTCCCACTCAAGAAATGTATAGAACACTTCCCTAAGAAGAGATAGAAGATTTCTTTTGCTTCTCCTATGAAAACAAAATTTGGTTTTAATGCTTCTTCATTTGAGAACACTTGATTCTTTTTCTTGCTTCTTATGCCTAACTTAAAGGCATTAAAGAAAAGTACTTATTGGAGATAACCCAAAAGTTTTAGATGAGTATTGGAAGTTATTACTTCTATAATAACAGCTCCTTATACTTTTTATTTGCTTTTTGTGCCAAGAGTAACCTCTAATGAGAGATAAGTAATGATTGGGAAAGTTGTTGTCCCGAAACAGATATTTGTGCTTCACCGTAAACATTCGTGTAAAATCTATGAACATATTTTTGAGGCCTGAATTTTTGTGCTTCTGCTCCAGGTTGTTATATAACTTTCATTAGTTCAACACTTTTTTATTTGAGCAACAGAAGGTCTTCGAAAAAATTCGTCTTTACCTGCTGGTCTGTTTTGACAGATTTCTGCCATTTTCTGCATTTGCTTCTTGTTGGTTCCTTTTTGAGTTCATTTGGGGAATTGAGCTTTTTGAGGGAAGTGCTTCAGTATCTAGTGTTCTAATGGAAGTTTATTTGGTGTTAGAACTGAACCTTAAAACTTATTTATCTTGAGTGCACTAATGTTGCTAATAAATATTGTGTGAGGTTTTGTATGAAGGAAAATTTCAGGTGTATGGAAGGAATGAGTAATGAGATGAAGGATGGACTAAAGCTCAAGCTTGGGGATGCCACGCATGTCACCCAAGAAATATCCAAGAAGTACAAGCGTCAAAGCTTGGGGATGCCCAAGGCATCCCCTTCTTCATCAATAAAAATCCCAGGTTTCTTCCAAACGCTTCATTTTTATTGTTTCATGAACAGTTGTGTTGTTCTTGGAGCGTCTTCTTTTTCTTTTTCGTTTTGGTTTTTTATTTTCTTTTTTGCTTAGTTTTCTGAATAAATTGGTTGGACCCCCTCTTTCATACATTGGTTTGCAAATAGTTTGGTTTGGTTTGGAAAAGAGTAGGAAAGTTCATGCTTATGTGGTAAAAAGAGCTCGTTTTTTACTGTGGCCTATGCTCTGTCATGCCATGCTTGATATTTTGGCTTTATGCTTAGCATTATTTGCTATAGCATGACTTGTTATAAGCAATTGAGATTTCTTAATGTGCCTTGGATGAATCATGCGTTGTTTTAGCATATTAAAGCATAGTATAGTGGTATTCTCCTTTGATGCTTTATTTGGGTTGACTTGGCGCATGCTCACACCATGTTATGACTATCTCAAGTCACCATAGCCTTTATGATACTTTAGTTGTCAACTTGTAGTATCACTTTATGCTTTGATCAATGATGTTTTGTCGCTCTGCATGATTATGGCCATTATTGCTCTCTTAGTTTGTTGCTCCCAGTCTTTTGCTAGCCTCCACAACCAAGTATGAGTTCCACTCATGCATCCAACTCCCTAAACCAAGTTATTCCAAAGAGTCCACCATACCTACCTATTAGCTTATGCTATTCCAAGTATATTCATGCTTTTGTTTACCTTCCAAATTAAACTTGTTATGAGAAAACTAGTGATTCAAGCTCTCACGAACTTGATGGCACACTTTACTTTTCTTGCCCTTAATAAACTTGAACCATTGTGTCGTCTATGTTGTATATGCTTGCACTTATTTGTTGGGAATTAGCAAAACCATGCTTTCATGGGGAACGCTTTCAACATTGCACTTGGTACTTGTACCTAGTTGATATCATGCTGTTTTGTATAAGGATGTCGTCGGTGTGAAATGAAAGGGGAGCTTGTAAGTCCATGGAGTTATGTATATGTGTTATAGAAACGCCTGGGCCGCTGGTCTAATCCATGCTGACATGGTGGAAACCTGCAACGTAACCATAATGAGCTGTCTATGAAGCATTCTTCTTATAAAAAAAGAGTCCTATACTGAGAAAAAAGAGAAAAAGAAAAAAAGAGATTATGAAAAGAGGAAAGAGAGAAAAAAGCACCATATTCCCATGGTAAATAAGAAGAATGCCGAGATGCTCGTTGTCTGCTTGCCTTGTCATTTTGATATGGGGATTCTTCCGTATCATCGGGCAAGGGGTACCCTGTTGGCGGTTCTCTATGATACACATGTATTTACGATGACAAGAACTTACCGGTGACTAAACTTGAGTAGCATGAGGAGCAGCCCTCGTATTCAAGGGACATGAGATTTCTAACTTGTACTTCGTCAAGCATGTACACCATAGTTTGTTCACTTTAACCTTAATCACTTCAAGATGCTTATGATAGGGGCAATGAGAGCTGAAAGCTATAAGTACCATAATTTTTGGAAGCTCTTTATGAGACTTGAATCCCTACTTCCTTTTAAAAAGGCCTTTCTTCCACCATTATATTGAGTCTCCACCTTCTACCTTTATGCACCTACTTTGAGAGCATAGTGGCCATTCTTAGTTCTATGTGCATTGTCCCAAGACTAGTTGATTGATGCATAACTTGATATTACTTGTTTTAAACTATTTGTATCTAGTCACTCTTATGAACTTTGAAGGTGTCCTATGCATTTATATTTGCTACTCTATTGAGGGACAAGCTGAATACTATTATGCTATGTTTTCTTTATGTGAAACAAACAAACGTCTTGCAAATCATTGTTATTCATGAATCTTTTGTTTGTACCTTTTCATGTTGCATCATAGTTTCTTTGTCTTATTGCTAGAACTTTGTCCTTCATGTTATGATTGAAGTACTATGATACCAGCTTTGAATGTTTTACAAATACTTTGATCAAGTCTTTGATGGTGCATGTCACCTCAAAAATTATTCTTTCTTTTTATCACTTACCTACTCGGGGACAAGAAGGAGTTAAGCTTGGGGATGTTGATACATTGCAAATGTATCTATAATTTTTGATGTTCCATGCTTGGTTTTATCAACTTTCTTGTGTTTTGTCCACACTTTGGAGTACTTTTCATATGATTTCTTGGACTAACCTATTAACAAGAGCCACAGTGCCAGCTGCCTGTTTTCTGCTGTTTTTGGTTCCAGGAAAGTCAAAAAATGAATATTCTCGGAATTGGATGGGACAAAAGCCAAAGTTCCTATTTTTCAGAAGTCATCAGATGCTAGAATACGAGACGGAGAGGGGCCAGATGCCGGCCATACCACCTGGCCGTGCGGCCAGGCTTGGCCCGCGCCAGGGGGTGGTGTGGTGGCCCCTGGCACCCCCTCCGACTATAAGATGCCCTCGGGACGTAAACCCTAAGTAACCGATCAAAACTCCACGAAAGAGTCTGTAGCCGCCGTCATCTCCATCCCTATATCGAGAGGGATCTAAAGCTCTTCCTGGCACCCTGACGAAGAGGGGAATTCACCCTGGAGGCCTTCTTCATCACCATGCAAGCCTCCGGTGTGATGCGTGAGTAGTTCATCCTTGGACTATGGATCCATGTAGTAGCTAGATGGCTGGTTCTCCTCCTTTGTGCTTTCATGTCTAGATCTTGTGAGCTCCGTTCATGATCAAGATCATCTATTTGTAATTCTGCATGTTGTGTTTGCGGGGATCCGATGGATATTGAGATGCTATTTTAGATTGATTATTGATTCTATCATGTCTTTGTTATTTGTGATCTTGCATGCTTTCCGTTGTTAGTAGCTATCTTGGCCAAGTAGATGCTAGCAACTCCAAGAGTTAGTATTTATGCTCGATAGTGGGTTCATGCCTCTGGTAATCTGGGGAAGTGACAGAAATCTCTAAGGTACTAGATGTGTTGTTGCTACTAGGGAGAAAACAACAATCCTTTGTTCATAGAACAATCATATTGTTTACTTTACACGCAGTTCGTAAAGCAATAATCTGTTGCTTGCAACTTAATACTGGAGGGGGTTCGGATGATAACCTGAAGGTGGATTATTAGTCATAGATGCAGTTGGATGGCGGTCTATGTATAATGTTGTAATGCCCAATCAAGTCTCAAAGGAGTCAAGATGATTAGTATATGCATGTATTTCTGTCTCGATGTTTGTCAATTGCCCCGCTGTAATTTGTTCACCCAGCATGTTATCTATCTAAGGACAGCCACCTCTAGTGAACTATGGATCCCGGTCCTTTTTCTTTACATACAATCTATAAACTGTTTACTGCTTTGTGTTTACTTTCTACAAACTTTTACTTCTTTCCATTCGAATGGTTTAATCCTTTGTTTTCCGCAAAACACGGTGACATTGACAACCTCATCGCAAGTTGGGGACAAAGTTCTGTGGTTGTGTTGTGCAGGTCTCCACGTTGCTACTAGCACCGGTAGTGCTCCCTGCCAAAGCTCAGCTAGCAACACCTTTGGGGTGTTTCCTTGCTCCTACTGGTTCGATGAAACCTTGGTTTCATACTGAGGTAAACTTGCTGTTGTGCTCATCATACCTTCCTCTTGGGGTTCCCAACGAGCTCTACATCAACACCGCTCCAGCATTTTTCTGGCGCCATACACAGAGCCATAAACAACGTTAAGAGCAAGCTCCGCAACAAGGTCACGAGAACAAAGTTCCACCTCCTAAACCACAAGATCGTCAACAAGTTCATCACAATGATCGCATGGAAGATGAAGACCATCATCAACATGGCAACAATCACTACCGTGACCGCAATGAGGAAGAAACATTTGGCAAGCTCAAGTTCACAATGCCCAAGTTCACCGGATGACCCTGAAGAATACCTTGCATGGGAACTCAAAGTCGACAATATCTTCCACATGCACAATTATAGCAATGATATGATGGTCGCCATGGCTTCGCTTGAGTTTGATGATTATGCCAATCTTTGGTGGGAACAAGTTCAAGTTGCTCGTGATGCAAGACAAGAGCCGCCAATCACAACTTGGCATGACATGAAGGCTCATATGAGATCCCTCTTTGTTCCCGTGCACTACACGCGTGACCTATTCAACAACCTTCAATCGCTTCGTCAAGGGACAAAGACTGTGGAAGAGTACTTCAAGGAAATGGAACTCAACTTGATTCGCACCAACATTGATAAGCGCATGGAGAAAACTATGGCACATTTCCTTATTGGCTTGAATCACCCAATCAAGGGCATCGTCGAGTTCCAAACATACAACACCATGGTTGAGCTTGTGCACATCACAACAAAGGCCGGACGTCAAGTGCAAGAGGACATCAAGTACAACAAGCCCAAGACATACTTCACCTACAAGCAATCTTCAACCACTATGCCAACAATTTTCAATGGAAGCTCCTCAAGTACCTCCAAGCCTTCCTTCAAGCCCACACTTCCTCAAGGAAAACTGCCCCCAAGTGGCAAACAAGCAAAGAGTGATACACCTTTCAATGGTGAATCTACAAGTGTGGAGGAAAGGACACAAGTCGGCCAAATGTGGAACAAGAAGGTATTGTTCATCCATGACAATGGCGACGAAGAGTACTTGAGTGAAGATGAATTTGATGCTAGAGTCAAGGAAGCAATGGCAAGGCAACGAGTGGAAGATGACCAAGAACTCCTCATGTGTGAACATGACGCAAGTCCATCGCTTGTCATCACAAGGATCTTGACCACTCAAGCACAAGAGCATGAAGACCAACTCTCCAACATCTTCCAAACATGAGCCGGCATCAATGGCAAATCTATCAAAGTGATCATTGACGGAGGGAGTTGCCACAACTTTGCTAGCACCGAATTGTGTGAGAAGCTCAACCTCACCCTCCATCCGTACAAGCACCCCTACCACGTGCAATGGCTAAGTGACCAAGGGTCCGTGAAGATCAAGCATACCGTATCGGTCTCCTTCGCCATTGGTCCTTACAAAGACATAGTGGAGTGCGATGTGGTTCCTATGACAGTTTGCCACATGCTTCTTGGTCGACCATGGCAATTTGACAAGGCTGCTCAACATGATGGTCGCACCAATGTATACACCTTCAAATGGATCAACAAAACATGTGTTTTGCAACCAATGACTCCTAGCCAAATAATTGCGGATAATGCAAAGGCTTTAGCGAGGGCGCAAAGCACAACACCTACTTCTGAGAAGAGCGGTGAGAGAGAGAACCACCTCATAGTGAGTGAGAGCCACAAGCCAAACTCGAGTGGAAAAACTAAGAGTGTTCTCCTTGCCACCAAAAGTGAGATGAGAGATGTTCGGAACAACCCATCCATCTTGCACTACGTCCTCCTTTGCAAGGGACTAGCGCAAGGAGCTAATGAATTAACCAATGTTCCTCCATCTTTGATGATTGTTTTGCAGGAATTCAAGGATGTGTTCCCCGAAGAGCTTCCACATGGACTACCTCCTCTTCGCGGCATCAAACATCGCATTAACATCATCCCCGGCGCACCATTCCCCAACCACGCCGTTTACCGCACGAACCCGGAGGAGACTAAGGAGATTGAACTTCAAATCAACCAACTCGTCTCCAAAGGTTTGATCCAAGTTATCACTAGTCCAAGTGCCATACTCGTGATACTTGTTCCAAAAACGGATGATACGTTACGGTTATGCATGGACTGTCGTCCAATCAATGCTATCACCATGCGTTATCGACATCCCATACCTCGTCGCGATGACATGCTTGATGAATTGCGTGGAGCCACTATTTTTTCGAAAATTGATCTTCGTAGTGGTTACCATCAAATACGCATGGCTGAGGGTGATGAGTCGAAAACCGCCTTCAAGACCAAACTTGGTCTCTATGAATGGTTGGTTATGCCATTTGGTTTATCTAATGCACCATCTACCTTCATGTGCCTTATGAATCGCATCTTGTGTTCTCTCATTGGAAAAAGTGTTGTTGTCTATTTCAATGATATTCTTGTTTATAGCAAATCACTTGAGGACCATGTAACACATGTCAAGGAAGTTTTGCAAATCCTTCGACATGAAAAGCTTTATGCTAATCTTCCCAAGTGCACTTTTGCTAAAGACAAGTTGATTTTTCTTGGATTTGTCATTTCTTCGAAGGGCATTGAAGTTGATGTGTCCAAGGTAAAGGACATACGAGATTGGCCCATCCCAACAAATGTGAGTGAACTCCGAAGTTTTCATGGGTTGACTGGTTTCTATTGTCGCTTTGTGAAAGACTTTTCAACCATTGCTTGTCTTCTCAACGAGTTTACGAAAAAGAATGTCACCTTCGTGTGGGGCAAAGCACAACAAAAAGCTTTTGATGAACTTAAAAAGAGGCTCACCGAAGCACCCCTTCTTGCATTACTGGATTTCACTAAAACTTTTGAGATAGAGTGTGATGCTAGTGGTATTGGAATTGGAGGAGTTCTTATGCAAAACGGACGTCCTATAGCCTACCATAGAGAGAAACTTGATGGTGCTCACTTTAATTATCCAATTTATGACAAAGAGCTTTTTTCCTTAGTTCGTGTTCTTCATGTTTGGTGACACTACCTATGGCCCAAGGAATTTATCATACATTCCGACCATGAGTCATTGAAATATCTCAAAGGCCAAGCCAACTTGAGCAAGAGACACGCTAAGTAGGTTGAGTGTATGGAGTCTTTTCCGTACATTGTCAAGTATAAGAAGGGCAAAGATAATGTAGTTGCGGACGCTTTGTCTCGCAAGCACACAAGGGGAATGTTTGTTTGCGGTACCAAACTTGGTGGGTGAGCGCACCACGGTACCCGAGTTGTCATCAATCGCGCGGAGGGGCCATAGTAGATTCGCCAATTGTCCAGAAGGGCCAAATGGGGGTGAATACAAATCTAACGGCCAAACGGTCATTTGAACCAGACGAAAAACGGTTGAACTCAAATACCGCCGTTAGGTCAACTCTTCTTGGCCCGGCATGTCAGTATTCCCCGTTATCTTTTGCGGTCGTGGACTAGCTTACCCCTGCATGGACCGGATCCCTGAGTGGACCAGATCTATTTCTTTGCTCTCCTCTGGTCTTCTCCCCTGCTCCCCTCCCCATAACATTTGCTCAGCTCCGGCTGCTCGTCTCAGATCGGAGCTCGTACTTGCTCTAATTTGCGTCCCCGCCATGTCCGGTCAACCTCCACGCCTCTAATCGAAGCTCGCAGCCGTCGCTGTTGCATCGTCCGCCGTATCGGAGATCCACGTCCTCGGACTAATATCTCGCCTCTGGCTAGTCCTTCTCGCACGGCGGAGCGCATCCCGTCGGGCGATACAGGCCGGCGACCGACCTCGGGAAGTTGCGTACTGCCGCGCACCCCAGGCATGGTAGCCCTGGCACAGCAGTTCGACAACCAAGCTCTCATGGCCACCGTGCTAGGCGTTCGTCCCACCGTGTCGCCGGCAGAGTTGATGTCGGCATTTAGGTCAGGTCAACATTGAGGTATGCACGCTGCCATTCGATTTTCTCGTCCGGTTCGAGCACAGCTCAGACACCGAGTGCGTTCTGCATTCTTCCTGTTCTTTCGAGTGCTGTGGGGAGAAAATAAGCTTCATGCTTTGGCATCGCGCCTGTGGGTGGGACAATCGCTTGGGGCAGCTTCGTTTCTTCTCCAAACTTGGCTTTGACGGCCTCCAATTGGATGCTTGGGACAGGAGGCCCTCAAGCAGGTCGTCAGTAGCCTTGGCGGCGAGCTGGTGGAAATCGTGCCACCGAGCGACCGATGGGTCATCGAGGTAAAGGCGTGGCTGAATGATCCTGACGTTGTTCCTAAGATGTACGAGGTGCAGATTCCAAGCAGGGCAGGGCGACAGCTTTGCTGGAAGCACCCGGTCATCATCCACCTGGAGGAGGTTCTGGAATCGGTACATGGCATTCAGGGCCCCGAAGAGGCTGCCAGAAAGCGTCCTCGTCGCCTGCAGTGTTGGCTTGGAAGGATCGATGGCACAGGACCACCACCATTTCACGACGGTGCACAGAGGTTCGGTGGGGGGACCAGGCTTGGACGAGCTGCTGGTTCTCATTTCCCTCGAGTGAAGACAGAGCTCTAGTGAATTGCCGTGGTATGTGTGGCTAATGAATTTGTAGTATGGAGAGCGTAGCAGGAAGTTAGCATCGACTAAAAATGTGTAATAGTTTGAATCGATGTAGTACGTGTGTGTAATAGTTTGAAGTAGTATGTGTGTGTAATAGTTTGAATTGATGTAGTATGTGTAGGTAATGAATTTGATGTAGTGTGTGTGTGTGTGTAATAGTTTGGATCGATGTAGTTGAACACCGTGCTTTATAATTTCTATGAATAACCAAGGACAACCTCATGAAAAGAGGGTGGTCTGGCAATGAGCAATGTCAATTCTGTGGATGCCAGGAAAATGTAGTCCATCTCCTCTTCAAGTACAAGGTAGCTACATTTGTAATATGTTGAACTGCAGGACCATTTTGCAGGCAACACAAGACAAAAGAAAAATGATTTACAGCACAGACAGCAAACGCAAAATCTATAGTCTGGGATAAAAAGATGCCAGTTAACTAGATTGAACCACGACTAGTAATTGAAGGAAATAGATACTTGATAGTATTTGCTTACAACAGTAGTAATTCCATACAAAAGGGTCTTATACCTGCACAAAAGTGGGCTAAACTTCCTACTAGTTTGTAGAACAATTCGTCAGCATTTTATCTACAAAAGCCATTCTTCAGTCTGAAATTAACTATTCTACACTGAAGAAACTACAGATCTCCACCAGAAAAGTTGGCTGGCCAATTGCCTTGAGAGGACATAAGTTCTTTGATCATTTCACCCAAACTGATCTATTGCCTTCCCGCCAAACTACAAGAAATCTGCATCGTTCATGCACAAGCGATTTGCGTGCGCCAGTCCCGGTTCAGTTGGACCATCCGCGCCGCCGCAACGATTTCTTCGGAACTGAAATTTGGCATCTCCTTCTTGGGATCGTAGGTCCGTGTGAACTCAAACCTGAATTCTGGGGCTGAGCTGATGCCCGCCGCTGGCTCCGGCTATCGAACAATACAGCATGCTGAGTGTAGACGCTTGGTCGCCGCCCCGGTACGGCCTCCGACGGTGCGTAGGATGGAGCGTCTTTGCCACAGACGGCATGCTCCCAGCCTCCCCCACTAAGGTAAGGTAGTCCACGCCGAAGCGTGGACGCGAGAGTTCCTAGACCTTGGCGCTGCCCTGTTCGAGGGTGTGTACCCTCGGTGGCGGCATGCTCTCGTGAACGATTTGATATGTACCTTGTTCCCACTGTCTAGAGCATGCCGTAATGCCACCACACGATTTCTCCACATCGCCCTCTTGGCCCTGCTTGCCGCATCTGGCGCCGACGACGCCGCAGTCGCTGCCGCGGCCGATTCGGCACATTCAGGGAAATCATCCGCCTGGCAGGGCAATGGGAGACCGGCCTTGAAGTAGAGCTTCATGGCCTGCCTTAGAGGGGCTAAATACCCCAGTTTCGGCGGCTGTCGTGGCGGCGGCGGCTGCTTAGGCGGGGCCATGTTACCCTAGTTGGTGCGGCACGGAGGAGCTGCGCAAGGTGAACTGTGGATAGTCGGAGAAGGGGAGTGAAAGATTGACAGTAGGTTTGGACTACGGGCACGCGTGAAAATAACCATTTCCCATTTCCTTAGAGGGTAATAATTCGACACTCATTGCATTAACAGCTCAATCTTTATTCCCCTTCTCAGCACAAGAGTGCGAACGTATTAAAAAAGATAGGTCGTGGCTATCCACCCATCGGGCAATGTACCAGGATAGGTAGGAGACGGGACCGGGTTTCATTTTAGAAATGTTGACGACTGTGCCCTTATGTTTATACAATATTATTTATATGCCACCATGTACCGTCGAGTCTAGCAACACCATCAGAAACAGGGGATAACGACGTGGCGTGTTTTATTTTTTTAAAGGGCATTAGAAACAGGGGATGCCGACGTGACATGTTTTCTGACTGGTGGGCCCGCCCCCTCCACCTTCCACGGCGCGCATCCTAGGTTCGAGGGGTGGTGCCGCCCACCAACACATTATTGTGCAATTTTCCATGTGGAACCTGAATTCCAGCAATGAGCTGATGCCCATGTTGAACACAGAGAATTCTGAAAGAAGCTACTAAAAATAAATACTTTGAATTCTGAAAGTACTAAATTTAAATACATTACAATTTTGTCTGAAAGGTAATACGCATACTGCTCATCAAAATAATATAAATACAGTACAAATTTCTACTTCGAAAAATAGTCCTGAAAATGCTAGCAAATAACCTAGGATGAATATAGGACTCATTCTCCCCTATATATTTCGTCGGCGGCGGCTAACGCGTGCTGCAACACATGTTCAGAGAACTCTCTCCGTCTACAGTGTGCTGCTAGTATCTCGACCAGAGGGTAAGGCCTTGGTGTATGTTCTAGACTTAAGCCATACATTACCATTGTTGGTTCCTCTTCCCAGGCTTGAACCTCATGATCGCACAGTCTGATAAAATTCTTGTAGTATATGCAACCGGGTTTCACTGTGGGGTGTAACCTGGTGTCAATGGAGATAGACCGATTGTAACCAACGACGAGGGCATGACTTCCAATGTCACCTACGGCCTCGAGAGAGCGGTTCTCCGTGTCCACCCGGTACAACACCGGTTGCCCTTTGGCGAAATCCCCGTTCAACACAAGAAGCAGATCACCATTTGACTCCACAAGGTAAAATTTGTAGGTTCCGCGTACCTATTCAAAGACTGGGCCCGAAATTATTTTGGCCATCGTGACAGTGCTCACGCTGCTCTAACTGGATGTTGGTCGACAAGATGTCTCCATTCTCAAGTAATGCATATACTTCCCCTCGGAATGTCGTCATGCAGACCAAAAGCGTATCAGGAGGTGGCGAATACAATGCTTCTCCAAATGATCCATTGATTTGCCCTGTTGGGGTGCTCTCATCGGCCCATGCAATATGATCTGGATAATCAGTGCAAACGAACACCATCGTCGGGGACTTCCTCACGACGATAGATTGTAGAAGATCAGATGGTATATGTGCTTGAAACTCAGTGTTAGACTTATGAGTGATTGGGTTCAGAAGCCGAATCTAGTATGGCTCCACCCTCTGAGCAAGCACGATGACGCCACGAGAAACACCGACGAAGTAGAATCTTTTGGAAGAAGAGGGCATCAGTTAGCACTAAGATGTTTACAATGGAAAATACCAATAAATATCGGATGTGAATGTGAACCTGCGATGGACATCCATTAGATTTGTCCTGAAGCAACGACCAGTGGCGAGGTTGAGGAAGGTGAAGTCGCCAACGTCTGGAAGTGTGTGATCTATCATGATCCAGTTGTTGAGATGGAATTCGGGCACCTTTAAAGTGCGGCGCCAATCGGTGCAGACTTCCCGACAAGCAGCATAGGTGTCGACGTACTCCTCTTTCTCTAGCAAATAGTTGGCAATCTTGCGAAGTGGGTCGGCCGGGAGATCGGACCAGTTCCTCTTCATCTGGCTATTGGCCATGGCTTACGTGCGGGAATGTTTTGATCGAGGAATAAAGAAGAACTACCACTGCAAGGAGAAGAAGAAGAAGATAACAGATGGGGGAGAAGAAGCGGAACTACCACTACGAGGAGACGAGGAGACGAAGCGGAACTGCCACTGCGAGGAGACGAGGAGACGGGGGAGAAGAAGCGGAACTGCCAATTCAAGTTTGGATCAACGGGCTTTTTTTCGGAACTAGCGCGTGAACCAGCCATGCACTGCATGCAAGTTTTGATCAAACAAACTGACATGTGGGACCTGCTAAAAAATTTCGTGAAGTGCTCCCCATGCATAGCGCGCTGACAGGTGGCATGTTTTCTGACTGGTGGGCCTGCCCCTTCCACCTTCGACGGCGCGCGTCCCAGGTTCGAGGGCTGGTGCCGCCCACCAACACATTATTGTGCAATTTTCCATGCTTTGTCACAACCAGCTCCGCTCTGCTCCGCTCCTCTCCTCTGCTCCTGCCGCCGCCACTCGGCTCAGTCATGCACCACTCTTGTCGTCCCCTTGGGTCGTCGTCCTCCCGCCCTCCCCTCCCTACCATCCCCTCAAGTCCCCTCCTCTCCTCTCCCTGCCCTGTCCCCTTGCCGCCGCCCACCGCCCAGGCGCGTCTGGAAATGAAAACCGAGAGTCGGCCATTAAGTTAGGGGCCCAAGGACGCTGGTGATCCGGATCCTGCTCGGAGATGGATCCTGCGAGGCTTGAGAGCACGGATGTGGGTCCTGCGCGGCTGGAGAGCACAAAATCTCCTTCAAGTCTGGAGAGCACAGAGGACAACAAAACAGGGGGAGAGGAAACGGGGTGCAGAGCTTTGGATGTATGGAGCCCGGAAAAGGTGTCGTGCGTCCACATTGAAGGGTAAGAACTGTGATTCCTTTCCTGCATACCCCAATTAGCGTTTCTAGTCCCATGGTGATGGCAAGGATATGTGTTGGTAACCGCAGGACGTCTGTACAACTTGTCCTTGAGCATGATGCTTTGTCAAGCGAGCATGAAGGCACTGAAACGTGTGGCGGTGAAGATGATGATGAGAAAGCATATCTAGACGTGGCTGCTGACCCTGATAGGATGGAGAGTAGGGAATATTTGGTTGATTCGAACTTTGAGCCTGACTGTGGGACTGATGAGGAAGAGGAATGTGAAGATGTGGAAATGGGATGTAGATACGACGACGAAGACGTGGATAGGCCAGTGATACACTTTGACAGGGACAATCCTACAATTGATGAGGGGACTGTCTTTGATAATGTGGAGGACTGCAGATATGCAGTTGCAACCTATGCAATCAGAGTTGGGTTCGAATTTATCATTGAAAAGAGCGACAAAAATAGATTTAGGGTGCACTGTAGGTAAAGTAATGTGTGTAAATGGAGATTACATGCATCTCCAATGTGGGGTGGACACCCATTTCAGGTTGCAATAGCTACATTTAGTTTCAGTCTTTCTCTTATTTATTCTGCTGATAACTAGCTCTGAATTATTTGGATTCTTATCGAATGCAGATCAAAGTAAACACGAAGAAACACAACTGCCCTAATACTTCTTTAAGTGCTAAAATTAGACCAGCGACTACCAAGTGGATTGCTGCTACTGTACTTGACTGGGTGAGGATAACATTGGACCTGCTGAACTCAGAGCAAAGATTAGCAAAAAGTTTAATGTTATTATTCCTTACCACAGAGTCTTTTATGGGAAGGAGATGGCTCTAGACTTCATTCAAGGCAAGTGGAATGACAGTTTTCATATGTTGTATAGTTTCAAAGCTCAGGTAGAGAAAACATCACCTGGTAGTGTTGTTGACATCGATTACGAGGTTGTGAAAGGGAGAGAAAAGGTCTCGAGGGGGGTTAGGTATAAGCAGGCAGATAAGATATGCTTCAGGAGATGTTTTCTCTACCTGAAGGCATGCTGGAAGGTGTTCCTAGACGGCTGCAGGCCATACTTGGCAATAGGCGCAACTTCTTTAACAGGGAAGTTCAGGGGACATGTTGCTTCTGCTTGTGCTTTCGACGTGCATAATTGGCTTCTACCTGTAGCTTATGATGTTCTTGAGGGTGAATCAAATGAAAGCTAGACATGGTTCATGTAGAGACTACGGGAAGTAATTGGTCACCCTGAAGGCTTGGTGATACACACTGGTGCATTCGAGGGTCTTGAGAATGCTGTTGATGCTATGTTTCCTGGGGTTGAGCATAGGGAATGCATGCGACACCTCGCTAATAATTTCACGAAGAAGTTCAAAGGAAAGATATTTGAAGAGGACTTGTGGCGATCAGCATACACATACACCCCAAGCACGCATGCTACTTACTTGCAGAACATGTATGTAGTGCCAAAGGTGAAAAATACCTTCAAGAACATCACACCAAGCTATGGGCTAGAAGCAAGTTTGGTGAATTAAGCAAGGTGGATTTTGTTTGCAATAATTTGGCAGAGAGTTTAAATGATAAGATTTCGGGCATGAAGACACTTGGAATTGTTATTTTGTTGGATGCAATAAGACAGTGCATAATGGTGAAGATAGATTTAAGGCAAAGAATTTGTGCAAGAAAATTTTTAGGCCATAAAATAGTTCCAAAGGTGGTTATGTTACTGAATGCAAGAACCAGGGCAATGCGAACGATAAAGATGAAGTTCCAGAACATTGGCTGAGGTTTATGCAGAATACAAGCGTGGAAGTGAACGGAGGTACACTATAGACATTGGAAACAAGACTTGTTCATGCAGGCAGTGGCAGATTACTGGTCTGCCATGTCACCATGCAATTTACTTCATCTTAAAGCTTAGAGGTAACGGAGCTGAAATAGAGAACTATGTCGACAACTATTTCTCCATGGACAAGTTTGCTGCAACTTATGCAGAAAACATAACACCTATGGCCGATGAAAATGAGTGGGAGATTGTCGATCCAGGGTTCAAACTTCAACCACCAGTTCTTAGGAGGCCACCTGGGAGGCCTAGAAAGCTAAGGATCGAAGCCTCCATCGATAAAGGTCCAAGGCTGGGAGCTAGGAAAAGGAAATGCGGACGTTGGCGGATTTGACCACATCAAGAGGTTGTGCAAAAACCCAGTTACACATGCTATTGTCCCTGTTCACACCCCGGTGGCAGAAAATGAGGCTTCTCAGCCAGAACTGGCGGAAGAGCAGCGCGAAGACGGTGATGAGCACTCGGAGGAAAACGTACGTAAGCAGCCAATTTATGAAGAAGTGAAGGTGCCAGCGAGAAAAAGGTGTGAAAAGAAACAAAAGGGTAAGCGGAACGGGAGGAAAGGGCAAATAATGGAGGTGTATTAGAATATGAAGAAGTTGCAGGGGTGATTGAGGATGTTCTTGAGGATCTTTCGGCTAACTGCAGGAGAAATAATAAATCCCTGCCAATTTCATCTTTGTACGATTCTCCGGATGAAAGGTAAGCTTAAAATTTGTTTTATTAGCCATTTTATCATTTTTTTTATCCTCATCAACTGATGCTTAATGCAGCGTGGGTTAGCAGACTAATAAGAGGAGCATAAAGATGCGGGCACAGTAACGTCGTATGTTGAATTATATCATTCAAACTAAACTAGCCGTGACGTCCTTATTTATATCTAGCGTGTGCAACGTGTCTGTGATGTGGTCATGTGGACCAGATTACATTTTTTAAAAATATTATTACATTAATTTTTTACCTGCGTTTGGACGCGGCTACTAGTTCCCATCTCCCTTGCATTCCCATCTCCTCTGGCGCACTCCAAAATTATGGCTGTGCCATCAAGTAGCAGAGTCAGCGTATTTTCTCATCTGGTGTGAACGCAATGACTTTGTTTGTTCAGAATTTGATGACTTTTGATTAGTTTGAAAGACAGAGAAACCTAAAACATGTATCTAGACATGTTTTGGGTATAGACACATTTATTAAATATCTAAAAAACCTAAGTCAGTTATATCTAGACCGGAGTAGTACACTATTACAACACGCTCGATCCCTTCTCCTCTAGCACACTCCAAATTACGGCTGTGCCATCAAGTGTTGGGAGCAGAGTTAGTGTATTGTCCCATCACATATGCCAGGGAACGCGCGAACTTTATTTTCAAGATCGGACGAGTTTCGATCGACTAGTTTCAAAGACAAAGACAACTAAAACATGGCCAACATATATAGATTATGATGATAATTGACCATGACTCAAGTGACCCAGATCCAAAGAGCGCATTAAGATACCATACATAGATTTAATTTATGCTTAAGTGGACCTAATCGACTATGACGCTCCCGCAGTCTCCATCATTGACGACATTGTCCACGTCGCCGCCAGCCTCCTCCATGTCGGAATCGATGCCGACGTTCCCGGTAGTGTTCCTCCTACTCATGGATTCTTCACGGCGCGCTGCATCTATAATGGTGGAGGCCGTACGCCCAGGCACTGCCCAGAAGCGATGCCTCCCTTCGGGGTTGCGCAGATCCGGGTGGATCTCCCGCCGGTGGGTTCTGCATAGCTCAATCAACACAGCCCGCTCCTTCTTGAACAGCTTTCGCCAGTACGCGCTCATACGCGAGTACCGCGCCATTGCCCTCTTTCACTCCGGCGGCTGGCAGCGGCGCTCCTTGATCTACCTCGCCAACGCGTTGTCGCGCAAGAGTGGCGCGATAGGAACCGCGGCGTAGCTGAGCTCGAAGCGAATATGTCGTAGTGGGCGAACATCTGAGCCTCGTCAAGCTGAGTTCCGGCCTCTCCCTCTCCATGGCGATGAAGGAACACGATCTGATTTTCGGCCCCGAGGTTAAGGGGATAAGGGCAAGGACGTATGCCCAGCGTAGTTGCCACGGCGAATTAGTTCGCAGAACAGACTTCTCGCGGATCGCCCTCGTGAAGGACATCACTATCGTCCACGCAACCCGATCCAACGACGCCTAACAATCGGGGATCGGGTCTTCTAGAAGCCCAGAGTGGTTGCTGGTTAGTTCTGCGTCCCGATTGTTTGTGGCCAACGACGGTAGTTGAAAATAATACACATTTCAATGACATTAGTGGATCCATGTGTTGTCTCTAAAGAGAACACAAATGCAATGACTCTGTATGTTTTTACTAAAAAGAACACACATGCAATGACACTGGTGGATCCATAGATGGTATGTGAAAAGAACACACATTTCAATGACTCTGGTTGTTGTTAGGGAAAAGAACACACATGCAATGACACTGGTGGATCCATAGGTGGATTGTGAAAAGAGCACACATGCAATGCCACTGGTGGATCCATATTTGGTTTGTGGAAATAACACACATGCAATGACTCTGGTTGTTGTTAGTGAAAAGAACACATATGCAATGACACTGGTGGATCCATGTGTGGTCTCTAAAGAGAACACACATTTCAATGACACTGGTGGATCCATATGTGGTATGTGAAAAGAACACACATGCAATGACTCTGGTTGTTGTTACTAAAAAGAACACACAAGCAATGACACTAGTGGATCCATATGTGGTATGTGAGAAGAACACACATTTCAATGACTCTGGTTGTTGTTACTAAAAAGAACACACATGCAATGACACTAGTGGATCCATAGGTGGATTATGAAAAGAGCACACATGCAATGACACTGGTAGATCCATATGTGGTATGTGAAAAGAACACACATGCAATGACTCCAGTTGTTGTTAGTGAAAAGAACACACATGCAATGACACTGGTGGATCCATGTGTGGTCTTTGAAGAGAACACACATTTCAATGACACTGGTGGATCCATATGTGGTATGTGAAAAGAACACGCATGCAATGACTCTGGTTGTTTATAATAAAAAGAACACACATGCAATCACACTGGTGGATCCATAGGTGGTATGTGAAAAGAACACACATTTCAATGACTCTGGTTGTTGTTACTAAAAAGAACACACATGCAATGACACTGGTGGATCCATAGGTGGATTGTGAAAAGAGCACACATACAATGCCACTGGTGGATCCATATTTGGTTTGTGGGAATAACACACATGCAATGACTCCAGTTGTTGTTAGTGAAAAGAACACACATGCAATGACACTGGTGGATCCATGTGTGGTCTTTGAAGAGAACACACATTTCAATGACACTGGTGGATCCATATGTGGTATGTGAAAAGAACACAGACGCAATGACTCTGGTTGTTGTTACTAAAAAGAACACACATGCAATGACACTAGTGGATCCATATGTGGTATGTGAGAAGAACACACATTTCAATGACTCTGGTTGTTGTTATTAAAAAGAACACACATGCAATGACACTGGTGGATCCATAGGTGGATTGTGAAAAGAGCACACATGCAATGACACTGGTGGATCCATATGTGGTATGTGAAAAAAAAACACATGCAATGACTCTGGTTGTTGTTATTTAAAAGAACACACATGCAATGACACTGGTGGATCCATGTGTGGTCTCTAAAGAGAACACACATTTCAATGACACTAGTGGATCCATATGTGGTATGTGAAAAGAACACACATGCAATGACTCTAGTTGTTGTTAGTAAAAAGACCACACGTGCAATGACACTGGTGGATCCATGTGTGGTATGTGAAAAGAACACACATTTGAATGACTCTAGTTGTTGTTAGTAAAAAGAACACACATGCAATGACACTGGTGGATCCATGTGTGGTCTCTAACGAGAACACACATTTCAATGACACTGGTGGATCCATATGTGGTATGTGAAAAGAACACACATGCAATGACTCTGGTTGTTGTTACTAAAAAGAACACACAAGCAATGACACTAGTGGATCCATATGTGGTATGTGAGAAGAACACACATTTCAATGACTCTGGTTGTTGTTACTAAAAAGAACACACATGCAATGACACTAGTGGATCCATAGGTGGATTATGAAAAGAGCACACATGCAATGACACTGGTGGATCCATATGTGGTATGTGAAAAGAACACACATGCAATGACTCTAGTTGTTGTTAGTGAAAAGAACACACATGCAATGACACTGGTGGATCCATGTGTGGTCTTTGAAGAGAACACACATTTCAATGACACTGGTGGATCCATATGTGGTATGTGAAAAGAACACGCATGCAATGACTCTGGTTGTTTATAATAAAAAGAACACACATGCAATCACACTGGTGGATCCATAGGTGGTATGTGAAAAGAACACACATTTCAATGACTCTGGTTGTTGTTACTAAAAAGAACACACATGCAATGACACTGGTGGATCCATAGGTGGATTGTGAAAAGAGCACACATACAATGCCACTGGTGGATCCATATTTGGTTTGTGGGAATAACACGCATGCAATGACTCCAGTTGTTGTTAGTGAAAAGAACACACATGCAATGACACTGGTGGATCCATGTGTGGTCTTTGAAGAGAACACACATTTCAATGACACTGGTGGATCCATATGTGGTATGTGAAAAGAACACAGACGCAATGACTCTGGTTGTTGTTACTAAAAAGAACACACATGCAATGACACTAGTGGATCCATATGTGGTATGTGAGAAGAACACACATTTCAATGACTCTGGTTGTTGTTATTAAAAAGAACACACATGCAATGACACTGGTGGATCCATAGGTGGATTGTGAAAAGAGCACACATGCAATGACACTGGTGGATCCATATGTGGTATGTGAAAAAAAACACATGCAATGACTCTGGTTGTTATTTAAAAGAACACACATGCAATGACACTGGTGGATCCATGTGTGGTCTCTAAAGAGAACACACATTTCAATGACACTAGTGGATCCATATGTGGTATGTGAAAAGAACACACATGCAATGACTCTAGTTGTTGTTAGTAAAAAGACCACACGTGCAATGACACTGGTGGATCCATGTGTGGTATGTGAAAAGAACACACATTTGAATGACTCTAGTTGTTGTTAGTAAAAAGAACACACATGCAATGACACTGGTGGATCCATGTGTGGTCTCTAACGAGAACACACATTTCAATGACACTGGTGGATCCATATGTGGTATGTGAAAAGAACACACATGCAATGACTCTGGTTGTTTTTACTAATAAGAACACACATGCAATGACACTGGTGGATCCATAGGTGGTATGTGAAAAGAACACACATTTCAATGACTCTGGTTGTTGTTACTAAAAAGAATCCATAGGTGGATTGTGAAAAGAGCACACATGCAATGCGATTGGTGGATCCATATTTGGTTTGTGGAAATAACACACATGCAATGACTCGAGTTGTTGTTAGTGAAAATAACACACATGCAATGACACTTATGGATCCATGTGTGGTCTCTGAAGAGAACACACATTTCAATGACACTGGTGGATCCATATGTGGTATGTGAAAAGAACACACATGCAATGACTCTGGTTGTTGTTACTAAAAAGGACACACATGCAATGACACTGGTGGATCCATATGTGGTATGTGAGAAGAACACACATTTCAATGACTCTGGTTATTGTTACTAAAAAGAACACACATGCAATGACACTGGTGGATCCATAGGTGGATTGTGAAAAGAGCATACATGCAATGACTCTGGTTGTTGTTAGTAAAAATAACACACATGCAATGACACTAGTGGATCCATGTGTGGTCTCTGAAGAGAACACACATGCAATGACTCTGGTTGTTGTTAGTAAAAAGAGCACACATGTAATTGAAGGGAATATGCCCGAGAGGCAATAATGAAGTGGTTATTACCTTATTCCATGTTTATGATAAATGTTTATTTTACATGCTAGAATTGTATTGATCGGAAACATCAATACATGTGTGTTTAATAAACAAAAAGTTTTCCTAGTTATGCCTCTCTTATAGACTAGCTTGTTGATTAACAAGATGATCAAGGTTTCCATAGGTGGATTATGAAAAGAGCACACATGAAATGACACTGGTGGATCCATATGTGATACGTGAAAAGAACACACATGCAATGACTCCAGTTGTTGTTAGTGAAAACAACACACATGCAATGACACTGGTGGATCCATGTGTGGTCTCTGAAGAGAACACACGTTTAAATGACACTGGTGGATCCATATGTGGTATGTGAAAAGAACACACAATCAATGACTCTGGTTGTTTTTACTAAAAAGAACACACATGCAATGACACTGGTGGATCCATAGGTGGTATGTGAGAAGAACACACATTTCAATGACTCTGGTTGTTGTTACTAAAAAGAACACACATGCAATGACACTGGTGGATCCATAGGTGGATTGTGAAAAGAGCACCCATGCAATGACCCTGGTGGATCCATATGAGGTATGTGAAAAGAACACACATGCAATGACTCTGGTTGTTGTTAGTGAAAAGAACACACATGCAATGACACTGGTGGATCCATGTGTGGTCTCTGAAGAGAACACACATTTCAATGACACTAGTGGATCTGTATGTGGTATGTGAAAAGAACACTCATGCAATGACTCTGGTTGTTGTTAGTAAAAAGACCATACGTGCAATGACACTAGTGGATCCATGTTTGGTATGTGAAAAGAACACATATTTCAATGACTCTAGTTATTGTTAGTAAAAAGAACACACATGCAATGACACTGGTGGATCCATAGGTGGATTGTGAAAAGAGCACACGTGCAATGCCACTTGTGGATCCATATTTGGTTTGTGGAAATAACACACATGCAATGACTCTGGTTGTTGTTAGTGAAAAGAACACACATGTGATGAGGCTCGTGGATCCATTTGTGGTCTCTGAAGAGAACACACATTTCAATGACACTGGTGGATCCATATGTGGTATGTGAAAAGAACACACATGCAATGACTCTGGTTGTTTTTACTAAAAAGAACACACATGCAATGACATTGGTGGATCCATATGTGCATTGTGAAAAGAGCATACATGCAATGACTCTGGTTGTTGTTAGTAAAAAGAACACACATGCAATTACACTGGTGGATCCATGTGTGGTCTCTGAAGAGAACACACATGCAATGACTCTAGTTGTTGTTAGTAAAAAGAGCACACACGCAATGACACTTGTGGATCCATGTGTGGATTGTGAAGAGAACACACATGCAATGACACTGGTGGATCCATAGGTGGTATGTGAAAATAACACACATTTCAATGACTCAGTTGTTGTTAGTAAAAAGAACACACATGTAATGACACTGGTGGATCCAAAGGTCGATTGTAAAAAGACCACACATTTCAATGACTCTGGTTGTTGTTAGTAAAAAGAACACACATGCAATCACACTGGTGGATCCATGTGTGGTCTCTGAAGAGAACACACATGCAATGACTCTGGTTGTTGTTAGTAAAAAGAGCACACATGCAATGACACTGGTGGATCCATATGTGGTATGTGAAAAGAACACACATGCAATGACTCTGGTTGTTGTTACTAAAAAGAACACACATGCAATGACACTGGTGGATCCATATGTGGTCTCTGAATAGAACATACATGCAATGACTCTGGTTGTTGTTAGTAAAAAGAGCACACATGCAATGACACTGGTGGATCCATAGGTGGTTTGTGAAAAGATCACACATGCAATGATACTGGTGGATCCATTAGTGGTATGTGAAAAGAACACACATGCAATGACTCCAGTTGTTGTTAGTGAAAAGAACATACATGCAATGACACTGGTGGATCCATGTGTGGTCTCTGAAGAGAACACACATTTCAATGACACTGGTGGATCCATATGTGGTATGTGAAAAGAACACACATGCAATGACTCTAGTTGTTTTTACTAAAAATAACACACCAATGACACTGCTGGATCCATAGGTGGTATGTGAAAAGAACACACATTTCAATGACTCTGGTTGTTGTTAGTAAAAAGAGCACACATGCAATGACACTGGTGGATCCATAGGTGGTATGTGAAAATAGCACACATGCAATGACACTGGTGGATCCATATGTGGTATGTGGAAATAACACACATGCAATGACTCTAGTTGTTGGTAGTGAAAAGAACATACATGAAATGACACTGGTGGATCCATGTGTGGTCTCTGAAGAGAACACGCATTTCAATGACACTGGTGGATCCATATGTGGAATGTGAAAAGAACACACATGCAATGACTCTGGTTATTTTTACTAAAAAGAACACACATGCAATGACACTGGTGGATCCATATGTGGTATGTGAGGAGAACACACATGCAATGACACTGGTGGATCCATATGTGGTATGTGAGGAGAACACACATTTCAATGACTCTAGTTGTTGTTACTAAAAAGAACACACATGCAATGACACTGGTGGATCCATAGGTGGATTGTGAAAAGAGCACACATGCAATGCCACTGGTGGATCCATATTTGGTTTGTGGAAATAACAGACATGCAATGACTCTGGTTGTTGTTAGTGAAAAGAACACACATGCAATGACACTGGTGGATCCATGTGTGGTCTCTGAAGAGAACACACATTTCAATGACACTGGTGGATCCATATGTGGTATGTGAAAAGAACACACATGCAATGACTCTGGTTGTTGTTACTAAAAAGAACACACATGCAATGACACTGGTGAATCCATAGGTGGTATGTGAGAGGAACACACATTTCAATGACTCTGGTTGTTGTTACTAAAAAGAACACACATGCAATGACACTGGTGGATCCATAGGTGGATTGTGAAAAGATCACACATGCAATGACTCTGGTTGTTGTTAGTAAAAAGAACACACATGCAATGACACTGGTGGATCCATGTGTGGTCTCTGAAGAGAACATACATGCAATGACTCTGGTTGTTGTTAGTAAAAAGAGCACACATGCAATGACACCGGTGGATCCATGTGTGGATTGTGAAGAGAACACACATGCAATGACACCGGTGGATCCAGAGGTGGTATGTGAAAAGAACACACATTTCAATGACTCAGTTGTTGTTAGTAAAAAGAACACACATGCAATGACACTGGTGGATCCAAAGGTGGATTGTGAAAAGAGCACACATTTCAATGACTCTAGTTGTTGTTAGTAAAAAGAACACACATGCAATCACACTGGTGGATCCATGTGTGGTCTCTGAAGAGAACACACATGCAATGACTCTAGTTGTTGTTAGTAAAAAGAGCACACATGCAATAACACTATTGGATCCATATGTGGTATGTGAAAAGAACACACATGCAATGACTCTGGTTGTTGTTACTAAAAAGAACACACATGCAATGACACTGGTGGATCCATAGGTGGATTTTGAAAAGAGCACACATGCAATTCCACTGGTGGATCCATATGTGGTATGTGAAAAGAATACACATGCAATGACTCTAGTTGTTGTTAGTGAAAAGAACATACATGCAATGACACTGGTGGATCCATGTGTGGTATCTAAAGAGAACACACATTTCAATGACACTGGTGGATCCATATGTGGTATGTGAAAAGAACACACATGCAATGAGTCTGGTTGTTGTTAGTAAAAAGAACACACATGCAATGACACTAGTGGATCCATATGTGGTATGTGAATAGAACACACATTTCAATGACTCTGGTTGTTGTTACTAAAAAGAACACACATGCAATGACACTGGTGGATCCATATGTGGATTGTAAAAAGAGCACACATGCAATGCCACTGGTGGATCCATATTTGGTTTGTGGAAATAACACACATGCAATGACTCTAGTTGTTGTTACTGAAAACAACACACATGCAATGACACTGGTGGATCCATGTGTGGTCTCTGAAGAGAACACACGTTTAAATGACACTGGTGGATCCATATGTGGTATGTGAAAAGAACACACATGCAATGACTCTGGTTGTTGTTACTAAAAAGAACACACATGCAATGACATTGGTGGATCCATAGGTGGTATGTGAGAAGAACACACATTTCAATGACTCTGGTTGTTGTTACTAAAAAGAACACACATGCAATGAAACTGGTGGATCCATAGGTGGATTGTGAAAAGAGCACACATGCAATGACTCTGGTTGTTGTTAGTAAAAAGAACACACATGCAGTGACACTGGTGGATCCATGTGTGGTATCTGAAGAGAACGCACATGCAATAACTCTGGTTGTTGTTAGTAAAAAGAGCACACATGCAATGACACTGGTGGATCCATGTGTGGAATGTGAAGAAAACACACATGCAATGACACTGGTGGATCCATAGGTGGTATGCGAAAAGAACACACATTTCAAAGACTCAGTTGTTGTTAGTAAAAAGAACACACATGTAATGACACTGGTGGATCCAAAGGTGGATTGTGAAAAGAGAACACATTTCAATGACTCTGGTTGTTGTTAGTAAAAAGAACACACATGCAATCACACTGGTGGATCCATGTGTGGTCTCTGAAGAGAACACACCTGCAATGACTCTGGTTGTTGTTAGTAAAAAGAGCACACATGCAATGACACTGGTGGATCCATGCGTGGTATGTGAAAAGAACACACATGCAATGACTCTGGTTGTTGTTACTAAAAATAACACACATGCAATGACACTGGTGGATCCATCTGTGGTCTCTGAAGAGAACATACATGCAATGACTCTGGTTATTGTTAGTAAAAAGTGCACACATGCAATGACACTGGTGGATCCATAGGTGGTATGTGAAAAGAGCACACATGTAATGACACTGGTGGATCCATATGTGGTTTTGAAAAGAACACACAAGCAATGACTCCAGTTGTTGTTAGTGAAAAGAACATACATGCAATGACACTGGTGGATCCATGTGTGGTCTCTGAAGAGAACACACATTTCAATGACACTAGTGGATCCATATGTGGTATGTGAAAAGAACACACATGCAATGAATTTGGTTGTTTTTACTAAAAATAACACACATGCAATGACACTGGTGGATCCATAGGTGGTATGTGAAAAGAACAAAATGACTCTGGTTGTTGTTAGTAAAAAGAGCACACATGCAATGACACTGGTGGATCCATAGGTGGTATATGAAAATAGCACACATGCAATGACACTGGTGGATCCATATGTGGTATGTGGAAATAACACTCATGCAATGACTCCAGTTGTTGTTAGTGAAAAGAACATACATGCAATGACACTGGTGGATCCATGTGTGGTCTCTGAAGAGAACACGCATTTCAATGACACTGGTGGATCCATATGTGGTATGTGAAAAGAACACACATGCAATAACTCTGGTTGTTTTTACTAAAAAGAACACACATGCAATGACACTGGTGGATCCATATGTGGTATGTGAGAAGAACACACATTTCAATGACTCTAGTTGTTGTTACTAAAAAGAACACACATGCAATGACATTGATGGATCCATAGGTGGATTGTGAAAAGAGCACACATGCAATGCCACTGGTGGATCCATATTTGGTTTGTGGAAATAACACACATGCAATAACTCTAGTTGTTGTTAGTGAAAATAACACACATGCAATGACACTGGTGGATCCATGTGTGGTCTCTAAAGAGAACACACATTTCAATGACACTGGTGGATCCATATGTGGTATGTGAAAAGAACACACATGCAATGACTCTGGTTGTTGTTACTAAAAAGAACACACATGCAATGACACTGGTGGATCCATAGGTGGTATGTGAGAAGAACACACATTTCAATGACTCTGGTTGTTGTTACTAAGAAGAACACACATGCAATGACACTGGTGTATCCATAGGTGGATTGTGAAAAGCGCACACATGCAATGACTCTGGTTGTTGTTAGTAAAAAGAACACACATGCAATGACACTGGTGGATCCATGTGTGGTCTCTGAGGAGAACACGGATGCACTGACTCTGGTTGTTGTTAGTAAAAAGAGCACACATGCAATGACACTGGTGGATCCATGTGTGGATTGTGAAGAGAACACAAATGGAATGACACTGGTGGATCCATAGGTGGTATGTGAAAAGAACACACATTTCAATAACTCAATTTTTGTTAGTAAAAAGAACACACATGCAATGACACTAGTGGATCCAAAGGTGGATTGTGAAAAGAGCACACATTTCAATGACTCTAGTTGTTGTTAGTAAAAAGAACACACATGCAATCACACTGTTGGATCCATGTGTGGTCTTTGAAGAGAACACACATGCAATGACTCTGGTTGTTGTTAGTAAAAAGAGCACACATGCAATGACACTAGTGGATCCATATGTGGTATGTGAAAAGAACACACATGCAATGACTCTGGTTGTTGTTACTAAAAAGAACACGCATGCAATGACACTGGTGGATCCATGTGTGGTCTCTGAAGAGAACATACATGCAATGACTCTGGTTGTTGTTAGTAAAAAGAGCACACATGCAATGACACTGGTGGATCCATAGGTGGTATGTGAAAAGAGCACACATGCAATGACACTGGTGGATCCATATGTGGTATGTGAAAATAACACACATGCAATGACTCCAGTTGTTGTTAGTGAAAAGAACATACATGCAATGACACTGGTGGATCCATGTGTGGTCTCTGAAGAGAACACACATTTCAATGACACTGGTGGATCCATATGTGGTATGTGAAAAGAACACACATGCAATGACTCTGGTTGTTTTTACTAAAAATAACACACATGCAATGACACTGGTGGATCCATAGGTGGTATGTGAAAAGAACACACATTTCAATGACTCTGGTTGTTGTTGGTAAAAAGAGCACACATGCAATGACATTGGTGGATCCATAGGTGGTATGTGAAAATAGCACACATGCAATGACACTGGTGAATCCATATGTGGTATGTGGAAATAACACACATGCAATGACTCTAGTTGTTGTTAGTGAAAAGAACATACATGGAATGACACTGGTGGATCCATGTGGTCTCTGAAGAGAACACGCATTTCAATGACACTGGTGGATCCATATGTGGTATGTGAAAAGAATACACATGCAATGACTCTGGTTGTTTTTACTAAAAAGAACACACATGCAATGACACTGGTGGATCCATATGTGGTATGTGAGAAGAACACACATTTCAATGACTCTGGTTGTTGTTACTAAAAAGAACACACATGCAATGACACTGGTGGATCCATAGGTGGTATGTGAGAAGAACACACATTTCAATGACTCTGGTTGTTGTTACTAAGAAGAACACACATGCAATGACACTGGTGTATCCATAGGTGGATTGTGAAAAGCGCACACATGCAATGACTCTGGTTGTTGTTAGTAAAAAGAACACACATGCAATGACACTGGTGGATCCATGTGTGGTCTCTGAAGAGAACACACATGCAATGACTCTGGTTGTTGTTAGTAAAAAGAGCACACATGCAATGACACTGGTGGATCCATGTGTGGATTGTGAAGAGAACACACATGGAATGACACTGGTGGATCCATAGGTGGTATGTGAAAAGAACACATATTTCAATAACTCAATTTTTGTTAGTAAAAAGAACACACATGCAATGACACTGGTGGATCCAAAGGTGGATTGTGAAAAGAGCACACATTTCAATGACTAGTTGTTGTTAGTAAAAAGAACACACATGCAATCACACTGTTGGATCCATGCGTGGTCTTTGAAGAGAACACACATGCAATGACTCTGGTTGTTGTTAGTAAAAAGAGCACACATGCAATGACACTAGTGGATCCATATATGGTATGTGAAAAGAACACACATGCAATGAATCTGGTTGTTGTTACTAAAAAGAACACACATGCAATGACACTGGTGGATCCATGTGTGGTCTCTGAAGAGAACATACATGCAATGACTCTGGTTGTTGTTAGTAAAAAGAGCACACATGCAATGACACTGGTGGATCCATAGGTGGTATGTGAAAAGAGCACACATGCAATGACACTGGTGGATCCATATGTGGTATGTGAAAAGAACACACATGCAATGACTCCAGTTGTTGTTAGTGAAAAGAACATACATGCAATGACACTGGTGGATCCATGTGTGGTCTCTGAAGAGAACACACATTTCAATGACACTGGTGGATCCATATGTGGTATGTGAAAAGAACACACATTTCAATGACTCTAGTTGTTGTTAGTAAAAAGAGCACACATGCAATGACACTGGTGGATCCATAGGTGGTATGTGAAAATAGCACACATGCAATGACACTGGTGGATCCATATGTGGTATGTGGAAATAACACAGATGCAATGACTCTGGTTGTTGTTAGTAAAGAGAGCACACATACAATGACACTGGTGGATCCATGTGTGGATTGTGAAGAGAACACACATGGAATGACACTGATGGATCCATAGGTGGTATGTGAAAAGAACACATATTTCAATAACTCAATTTTTGTTAGTAAAAAGAACACACATGCAATGACACTGGTGGATCCAAAGGTGGATTGTGAAAAGAGCACACATTTCAATGACTCTAGTTGTTGTTATTAAAAAGAACACACATGCAATCACACTGTTGGATCCATGTGTGGTCTTTGAAGAGAACACACATGCAATGACTCTGGTTGTTGTTAGTAAAAAGAGCACACATGCAATGACACTAGTGGATCCATATATGGTATGTGAAAAGAACACACATGCAATGACTCTGGTTGTTGTTACTAAAAAGAACACACATGCAATGACACTGGTGGATCCATGTGTGGTCTCTGAAGAGAACATACATGCAATGACTCTGGTTGTTGTTAGTAAAAAGAGCACACATGCAATGACACTGGTGGATCCATAGGTGGTATGTGAAAAGAGCACACATGCAATGACACTGGTGGATCCATATGTGGTATGTGGAAATAACACACATGCAATGACTCTGGTTGTTGTTAGTAAAGAGAGCACACATGCAATGACACTGGTGGATCCATGTGTGGATTGTGAAGAGAACACACATGGAATGACACTGGTGGATCCATAGGTGGTATGTGAAAAGAACACATATTTCAATAACTCAATTTTTGTTAGTAAAAAGAACACACATGCAATGACACTGGTGGATCCAAAGGTGGATTGTGAAAAGAGCACACATTTCAATGACTCTAGTTGTTGTTATTAAAAAGAACACACATGCAATCACACTGTTGGATCCATGTGTGGTCTTTGAAGAGAACACACATGCAATGACTCTGGTTGTTGTTAGTAAAAAGAGCACACATGCAATGACACTAGTGGATCCATATATGGTATGTGAAAAGAACACACATGCAATGACTCTGGTTGTTGTTACTAAAAAGAACACACATGCAATGACACTGGTGGATCCATGTGTGGTCTCTGAAGAGAACATACATGCAATGACTCTGGTTGTTATTAGTAAAAAGAGCACACATGCAATGACACTGGTGGATCCATAGGTGGTATGTGAAAAGAGCACACATGCAATGACACTGGTGGATCCATATGTGGTATGTGAAAAGAACACACATGCAATGACTCCAGTTGTTGTTAGTGAAAAGAACATACATGGAATGACACTGGTGGATCCATGTGTGGTCTCTGAAGAGAACACACATTTCAATGACACTGGTGGATCCATATGTGGTATGTGAAAAGAACACACATGCAATGACTCTGGTTGTTTTTACTAAAAATAACACACATGCAATGACACTGGTGGATCCATAGGTGGTATGTGAAAAGAACACACATTTCAATGACTCTGGTTGTTGTTAGTAAAAAGAGCACACATGCAATGACACTGGTGGATCCATAGGTGGTATGTGAAAATAGCACACATGCAATGACACTGGTGGATCCATATGTGGTATGTGGAAATAACACACATGCAATGACTCTAGTTGTTGTTAGTGAAAAGAACATACATGGAATGACACTGGTGGATCCATGTGGTCTCTAAAGAGAACACGCATTTCAATGACACTGGTGGATCCATATGTGGTATGTCAAAAAGAACACACATGCAATGACTCTGGTTGTTTTTACTAAAAAGAACACACATGCAATGACACTGGTGGATCCATATGTGGTATGTGAGAAGAACACACATTTCAATGACTCTGGTTGTTGTTACTAAAAAGAACACACATGCAATGACACTGGTGGATCCATAGGTTGATTGTGAAAAGAGCACACATGCAATGCCACTGGTGGATCCATATTTGGTTTTTGGAAATAACACACATGCAATGACTCTGGTTGTTATTAGTGAAAAGAACACACATGCAATGACACTGGTGTTTCCATGTGTGGTCTCTGAAGAGAACGCACATTTCAATGACACTGGTGGATCCATATGTGGTATGTGAAAAGAACACACATGTAATGACTCTGGTTGTTGTTACTAAAAAGAACACACATGCAATGACACTGGTGGATCCATAGGTGGATTGTGAAAAGAGCACACATGCAATGACTCTGGTTGTTGTTAGTAAAAAAGAACACACAAGCAATGACACTGGTGGATCCATGTGTGGTCTCGGAAGAGAACACACATGCAATGACTCTGGTGGTTGTTAGTAAAAAGAGCACACATGCAATGGCACTGGTGGATCCATGTGTGGATTGTGAAGAGAACACACATGCAATGACACTGGTGGATCCATAGGTGGTATGTGAAAAGAACACACATTTCAATGACTCAGTTGTTGTTAGTAAAAAGAACACACATGCAATGACACTGGTGGATCCAAAGGTGGATTGTGAAAAGAGCACACATTTCAATGACTCTGGTTGTTTTTACTAAAAATAACACACATGCAATGGCACTGGTGGATCCATAGGTGGTATGTGAAAAGAACACACATTTCAATGACTCTGGTTGTTGTTAGTAAAAAGAGCACACATGCAATGACACTGGTGGATCCGTAGGTGGTATGTGAAAATAGCACACATGCAATGACACTGGTGGATCCATATGTGGTATGTGGAAATAACACACATGCAATGACTCTAGTTGTTGTTAGTGAAAAGAACATACATGCAATGACACTGGTGGATCCATGTGTGGTCTCTGAAGAGAACACGCATTTCAATGACACTGGTGGATCCATATGTGGTATGTGAAAAGAACACACATGCAATGATTCTGGTTGTTTTTACTAAAAAGAACACACATGTAATGACAGTGGTGGGTCCATATGTGGTATGTGAGAAGAACACACATTTCAATGACTCTGGTTGTTGTTACTAAAAAGAACACACATGCAATGACACTGGTGGATCCATAGGTGGATTGTGAAAAGAGCACACATGCAATGCCACTGGTGGATCCATATTTGGTTTGTGGAAATAACACACATGCAATGACTCTGTTGTTGTTAGTGAAATGAACACACATGCAATGACACTGGTGGATCCATGTGTGGTCTCTGAAGAGAACGCACATTTCAATGACATTGGTGAATCCATATGTGGTATGTGAAAAGAACACACATGCAATGACTCTGGTTGTTGTTACTAAAAAGAACACACATGCAATGACACTGGTGAATCCATAGGTGGTATGTGAGAAGAACACACATTTCAATGACTCTGGTTGTTGTTACTAAAAAGAACACACATGCAATGACACTGGTCGATCCATAGGTGGATTGTGAAAAGAGCTCACATGCAATGACTCTGGTTGTTGTTAGTAAAAAGAACACACATGCAATGACACTGGTGGATCCATGTGTGGTCTCGGAAGAGAACACACATGCAATTACTCTGGTTGTTGTTAGTAAAAAGAGCACACATGCAATGACACTGGTGGATCCATGTGTGGATTGTGAAGATAACACACATGCAATGACACTGGTGGATCCATAGGTGGTATGTGAAAAGAACACACATTTCAATGACTCAGTTGTTGTTAGTAAAAAGAACACACATGCAATGACACTGGTGGATCCAAAGGTGGATTGTGAAAAGAGCACACATTTCAATGACTCTAGTTGTTGTTAGTAAAAAGAACACACATGCAATCACACTAGTGGATCCATGTGTGGTCTCTGAAGAGAACACTCATGCAATGACTCTGGTTGTTGTTAGTAAAAAGAGCACACGCAATGACACTAGTGGATCCATATGTGGTATGTGAAAAGTACACACATGCAATGAATCTGGTTGTTGTTACTAAAAAGAACACACATGCAATGACACTGGTGGATCCATAGGTGGATTGTGAAAAGAGCACACATGCAATGCCACTGGTGGATCCATATGTGGTATGTGAAAAGAACACACATGCAATGACTCTACTTGTTGTTAGTGAAAAGAACATTCATGCAATGACACTGGTGGATCCATGTGTGGTCTCTGAAGAGAACACACATTTCAATGACACTGGTGAATCCATATGTGGTATGTGAAAAGAACACACATGCAATGACTCTGGTTGTTGTTAGTAAAAAGAACACACATGCAATGACACTGGTGGATCCATATGTGGTATGTGAAAAGAACACACATTTCAATGACTCTGGTTGTTGTTGTTACTAAAAAGAACACACATGCAATGACACTGGTGGATCCATATGTGGATTGTGAAAAGAGCACACATGCAATGCCACTGGTGGATCCATATTTGGTTTGTGGAAATAACACACATGCAATGACTCTAGTTGTTGTTAGTGAAAAGAACACACATGCAATGACACTGGTGGATCCATGTGTGGTCTCTGAAGAGAACACACGTTTAAATGACACTGGTGGATCCATATGTGGTATGTGAAAAGAACACACATGCAATGACTCTGGTTGTTGTTACTAGAAAGAACACACATGCAATGACACTGGTGGATCCATAGGTGGTATGTGAGAAGAACACACATTTCAATGACTCTGGTTGTTGTTACTAAAAAGAACACACATGCAATGACACTGGTGGATCCATAGGTGGATTGTGAAAAGAGCATACATGCAATGACTCTGGTTGTTGGTAGTAAAAATAACACACATGCAATGACACTGGTGGATCCATGTGTGGTCTCTGAAGAGAACACACATGCAATGACTCTGGTTGTTGTTAATAAAAAGAGCACACATGTAATTGAAGGGAATATGCCCGAGAGGCAATAATGAAGTGGTTATTATCTTATTCCATGTTTATGATAAATGTTTATTTTACATGCTAGAATTGTATTGATCGGAAACATCAATACATGTGTGTTTAATAAACAAAAAGTGTTCCTAGTTATGCCTCTCTTATAGACTAGCTTGTTGATTAACAAGATGATCAAGGTTTCCTGATCATGGACATTGGATGTTGTTAATAACAAGGTCACACCATTGGTGGAATGATGTGATGAACATTCATCCGAAGTATAGCATTACGATCAAAGTCATTATGTTTATATTTCTATAACATCATACGGACTAATCTTTGTCCTTAGACCATGAGACCATGTTAATTGCTAACACCGGAAGAATATCTTGATAACATCAAACGTCACATCATAACAGGGTGACTATAAAGGTGGGTTCAGTGCTACGAAGGTGTTATGTTGAGGCTCATGGATCAAGAGTGGGATTTGTCCATCCCGATGACGGATAGATATACTTTGGGCCCTCTCGGTGATATCACATTGAAATATCTTGCAAGCAAGTGATGTGATCACTAGAATGTTATATCACGGGAACGAGAAAAGAGTGCATGTCGGTAACGAGATCAAACTAGGTATGGAGATACCGATGATCGAATCTCGAACATGTAATATATTGCGGGACAAAGGGATTTAGTTACTAGCGTTAAAGGTTCTCACGATCACAGAAGTCATCGTTGAATGTGTAGGAGTCAGTATGGATCTCCAGGTCCCGCTGCTGATTATTGATCGGAGAGGGGTCTCGATCATGTCTGCATTATTCGCGAACCGTAGGGTGACACACTTAAGGGATACCGACACCATTTGGAGCAAATATGTTTCAGATAAAGATTTAAGAAAGCGCTAGAATTATTTCAATAGACACCGAAACTGTTTCGGGTGAAAATGCTGAAATTGGTTTTGCATTAATATTGAAATGTTGCAGGGGGGTTTTATGTGAATGTTTGTTAATTAAAGTAATTAACAAAATTCTGAATAAAAATAATAAAAGAGTTTTATTAAATGAGAGAGCATTAAATTTGGAGAAATTTAATGCATTTAAAGTGGAGACTTTAAAAGAGAATGTGAAGGGGCATTTTAATGTGGAGGGGTTACCACCACATGAATGGAAGGTGAAGGGTCACCCCCTCCATGCGCCGGCCATGAAGGAGGGGCACCCCCTCCTCCTATAAAAGGCCACCCCCTCCTCACTTCTCACACACACCTCCTTGTGAAGGATCTCTCTCCCCCTCTAGTATTATTCTCCTATGGTCTTGGATTAGCGAGATACATGTTCCTGGTGGCTTTAACTGGAAAGGAGTTGCTACTTCTGCTGCTTTGCTTGAGTGAGGGATGGAGGTTGTCGGGGTACTGGACGTGTGTGCGATCACGGATGCATCGCTGCTTTGCGATGCTGGACTTGGTGGTGCTGGAGCTGGATCTGATGGACGTGCTGGAGCCGGACCATCTGGACTTCATCACGATCTTGAGATCGGCAAGTGTACGGCTACATCAACCATGAGTTCCTACTAGTTAACAAAGCTCGTTTTCTACGAGGGTAAGTTCCTGTTGGATGTATGTCCACCCGTTGCTTTGTACCTAGTAGATAGATCTTGGCGTGTAGTTCACACCGTAGGAAATTTTTTGTTTTCTATGCTGCAGACCCAACAGTGGTATCAGAGCCTGATCTATGCGTAGGTGCTTAGCACAGGTAGTACACATATCTTGATATGTGGGCGATGATGATCATGTTATTGCATCTTCTATGTATTTTGGATATTGGTGGCATAGTGGGATGAAGCGGCCCGGACCAACCTTACATGTCATCGTACATGAGACCGGTTCCACAACTGACATGCAACTTGTTTTGCATAAGTGGCTGGCGGGTGTCTGTCTCTCCTACTATAGTCAATATCTGATTTACAACGAGTTGCTGATAACTTAGTTATCCTCGTTGTGGTTCATGTTCGTAGGTAAGAACGGTTCTATCTCCGAAAGCCCTAAGCCACGTAAAACTTTCAATTGATAAATTAGAGGTGTCTAGTTTAGATTGTTGCTGGGCTAGTGTATTGATATGGTATTGTTGTAAGTAGATGTATGATAGATACTCTTACAACACACTCAACGTGTAAGTTCCATAGACCTTAGCCTTACACACAAAGGAATGATAGAGATCATACCACGATGCAAGTGATAGAGATCAAATGCATGGACCATATCATCTCACTTTACACATTAGATGTTAGCATCTTATACTGCTAGTTTGGTGCTTTCTGTAGCATTGTAAGATGATCCCTCTTTTAGATATCAAGATAAAAATGTGTTCTTCCTTAAGTATGCACCGTTTTGTGGATCGTATTTCGAGACATCACGTGATGATCGGGTGTACTCGACTCTACGCTTTCATACAAACGGGTGTAAGACAGTTTTACACATGCGAGTACTAAGGTTCTTACTTGGCGAGCCTAGCATGTACAGACATGGCCTCGGAACACGGACCAAAAGGTTAAGCATGAGTCATATAGTTGATATGATGCCCATATAGATGCTCGCCTTTGAATCTACATCAACTCACGTGATGATCGGACTTGGTGTAGTGGATTTGGTTCATGTAATCACCAAAAAGGCACGAGGGATGTCGTTTTTGAGTGGGAGTTCATTTCTAATTTGGATTAGTCGAACCAAATTTGTCATAAATTAAATCAAAGTGAATTTTCATAGTTTGTTGTAGTCATTGGCATTCGTTTTCTACCTTATGCTTAGTTTTTATTTGAGATATATAACTATAGAATTCTAGATATTTACTTTACGAACTAGTATCGTATTGTTTTGAATGTCAATTTAAAGTTTATAAGTCCTATTGCAAACTTTCAGCAAACTCTATTTACTCCATGAAGTTTAATAAGTAGTATTAAATAGAGAGTAAGAATTCCAATGTTAGTATCTAAAGTATCATGTTTGCCTCCATGATTATTGATATTCAAAAAGTTGTTTTAATATCAAGATTATATTGGAGCTGGAAATTGTTTCAGAAACCATCATGTGTGCAAGATATTGTGATATCTGAAACAATGTTTTTGGTTGCATTATGATAGAGTATAATTTAGCAAAATACATGTTCTCATATTGTATGAGAATTTGTGAAGGATGGAGATGCTAGGCATCCGAATCTACCAAAAAGGTTTTCGGAACTGATATTATACTCGCGATTCTTCCTTATAGGCTATAGTAGCTTGATCATGAAAGTTGTCATGATAAGGATGAATACAAGATGTAAGTAAAATGTTTACTACACTAATAGATTACTAAAGATTGGATTTTTGAAAGAACACCAAACATTTGATGATGGTGATCCACTTCAAAGTGCAAGTCCAAAGGTATTAGTATTTGACTATATATGCTTTGTACCATGTTTCATGTTGATGACACCACTATTGATGTTGATAGATTCTTTTAAAAGAAAAGGAATTGCTAAAAGAGAATCTATAAAATATTTGGTAGAAAATAAAAGGTTGGAGATGTCCAACTTCGGTATATAGAAGATATACATGTTATGGCTATATTCCTTGCTTGTTAAACAATGTGGTTCTTAGGTATTGGATACCGGTATTGGATACGAAATTGGTTGGTATGAAGTGTCATACAGGACAACGCAATTCATGAACTACAATGGCCTAAGTAACCAGCAAGAGAATGAGTGATGATGTTCATCAAAAACAAATAAAGTGTTATTGTGTTTTTCGTTGTCATCAAACCAAGCCTTCAAGATTTTTTTAAATAATTGTTATTTTGTTCCGGTATCATGAGAACAATGGATGTTCAAATAATTACCGTATTCCATAAAGGATGGATGAACTTTTACAAGTCTAGTTGGAGAAATCACATCCATAAACACTATTGTTAAAATGTCGCAAGACAAATGATTGAAAGATCACTTATGAAGTGACATCGCTGTTTAAATTATATTTGAAAGAAAACATGAAGAAACTCCATGTTGATGATTTTTGGAGTCTTTTGATTTTGATCAATTGACGCATGTGAGACTTTCCTCGAGATAATTGAAACTCCGTCCATAGGCCAGAGAGGAACGGATGACTAGCTTATTGGAAATTGTGCATGCTGATGTGCATAGTCCATTATGTGTAGCCATATGCGATGGATCTTTTTCCTTCATATGCTTTCTCCGAAAATTTTAGTGAATATATCTGTATATTTACTTAACAAGGAAGAAGTATGAAACATTTGAAAATTGTTCAAAGACTTTCAAGATGAAGTGGAAAATCAGTGTAACAAGAAAATAAAGAGTTTATGATTCGATCATAAAGGAAGATATTTGAGTTACATGTTTAGCAAAAACACCTAAGACTTGAGGAATTGTTCCATGATTTGTGTTTCCCGATAAACCATAGGAGTATGGCATATTCGAGAGATAAAATCAAACCATGTTTGACATGGTAAGATCAAGGGTGTCATTTATAAAACTGCCATTATGTTTTAAGGATTGAAGCTTTAGAGACTACCTCTTTTACACTGAAAAGAGCACCATCGTGATCCATTGAAATGACACCATATGAGTTATGGTTTGGGATAAAACCCGAATTGTCTTTTATTAAATTTTGGTATGCTATGCATAAGTAAAATGTTTACAACCAAAGTCGGATAAGCACGTCTTTGTAGGTTATCCCAAAGAATTTGTTGGGAATTTCTCCATAACATCGAGGATAAAAGAGTTTGTTACTTCGAACGTCAAGTTTCTTGAGAAGGAATTTTTCGTGAAAAGTTAAGTGGGAGGACAATAGAACTTTGATAAGGTTGTTGAACCTTAGCTATATGTGCTAAGTAGAGCAGCACCGGAAAGTGTCCCGGTGGTGGCCACAATTCTCATGGCTCTCGTGATTACAAAAGGTGCGATCTCGGAGATTAGAGTTCCTATAGAACCGTGTGGGTCGGTAAGAATCAAATAGTAAGATTTGATAAGCAAGTCGTTATTGTTTTGACAATGATGAACCGACTACATGCAAAGAAGCGATGATGGGCCCTGACTCCATAAAATGACTAGAAGTCATAGAATCCATGATAGTATCCATACACGAGAAAACAAGTTTCTGAACTTGGAAGACCCTCCGGAAAGGCGTGAAGACTATCGGTCATGTTTGGATCTATAAAGAAATAAGACATGGATGTTTAACATCTATGAAATAGTCGACATGTCGGAAAGAAGTTTACGACAATGTTCAAGGAGTTTACTATGACAAGATTTGATCTTTCGTAGTGATATATAGTCTTGACGGATTAATGTAGCAACCACTACATATAATTTGGTATATGGTAGTTGAATAAACAAAAGAAGGTTCTTCTAATAGAACGGTAACCTAGGACATGTACATGACATGGTCCGAAGGGTTTTGTTAATTCAAAGGGTGCTAAAAGGGCATGTAAACTTCAATAGTTGAAGTAAGCATAGCGGAGTTGGAATCTTCACCATGATGAAACTGTTAAAAGAGTTTAAATTCATCGGAGATGATGAAGATGCTTGCATTTCCAAGAAATTAAGTGGGAGCGCTGAGACATATTTCTAATACATTATGTAGAGGACATATTGTTGATTGGAAATGATGTATCTTGTATTGACACAAGTTAAGAATTTCATTAAAATAAGATTTCGATGAAAGACTTAGGAAAACCCGGAATATTAAGCATCAATATCTATATGGATAGATTAAGGCGCTAATATGGTTGTGCCAGACATACATATATGAGATATTGAAAGGGTTCAATATGGAAACAACAAGAAAGGTTCTTGCTGCATGGAAAGGATTGTATCAAAATTCAAGTGTTTCAACACTTGATGAGTAAAATCACATGAAGATTTTGATCGATTATACCATGATATGTATATATCCAGAATGTCATATGCTCTAAATTTTATGAGCATATACCAGAATGATTCATAAGATGATCATTGGACAATAGTAAAGATATTCTTATGAGCTTTGGAAGAACTAAGAATATATAATATATAAAGTGACAAATATTAAAGGTAGTTCATTGTAAAGTGTTACATTAATACTAGTTTTGTCACAAGATACAAATTAAATTTATCTCAATTTAGACTATGGGTGGCACAATGTAATGGAAAGGATGTTCCATGATGGATTTGGATGAGTTCCAAAGTTGAGACTATTGTGACGGATACTCCAACAAAAGGCTAAGTATATGACTGCTATAGTAGCAGCAAAGGAGGGCATTTGTGTTAAGTAGTTTGTTATCAAACTAGGTGTGGTTCAAAGTGGGCTAATACTATGAAGATATATTGTGTGATAATAATATCAACAAATTTTGAGCCGAACGAACTAAAGGTCTCACCAAAGGACCAAATCTATACAATGCCATCTCATTTGAGAATGAGTGATGCGTAGAGACGCAGAGACATGCAAATACACACGGACCTGAAACTGTCAGATCCAGAGATTATGTTAACCACTAGCAATAGCATATATGCAACACTAGAAAGCCATATGTGTTCAATACGCAAAGTTTTTCAAACTAGATTATTGACTCTAGTGCAAGTGGGAGACTGAAGGGAATATGCCCGAGAGGCAATAATAAAGTGGTTATTATCTTATTCCATGTTTATGATAAATTTTTATTTTACATGCTAGAATTGTATTGATCGGAAACATCAATACATGTGTGTTTAATAAACAAAAAGTGTTACTATAAAGGTGGGTTCAGTGCTACGAAGGTGTTATGTTGAGGCTCATGGATCAAGAGTGGGATTTGTCCATCCCGATGACGGATAGATATACTCTAGGCCCTCTCGGTGATATCACATTGAAATAGCTTGCAAGCAAGTGATGTGATCACTAGAATGTTATATCACGGGAACAAAAAAAGAGTGCATGTCGGTAACGAGATCAAACTAGGTATGGAGATACCGATGATCGAATCTCGGACATGTAATATATCGCGGGACAAAGGGATTTAGTTACTAGTGTTAAAGGTCCTCACGATCACAGAAGTCATCGTTGAATGTGTAGGAGTCGGTATGGATCTCCAGGTCCCGCTGCTGATTATTGATCGGAGAGGGGTCTCAACTATGTCTGCATTATTCGCGAACCGTAGGGTGACACACTTAAGGGATACCGACACCATTTGGAGAAAATATGTTTTAGATAAAGATTTAAGAAAGCGCTAGAATTATTTCAATAGACACCGAAACTGTTTCGGGTGAAAATGCTGAAATTGGTTTTGCATGTAATATTGAAATGTTGCAGGGGGTTTTATGTGAATGTTTGTTAATTAAAGTAATTAACAAAATTCTGAATAAAAATAATAAAAGAGTTTTATTAAATGAGAGAGCATTAAATTTGGAGAAATTTAATGCATTTAAAGTGGAGACTTTAAAAGAGAATGTGAAGGGGCATTTTAATGTGGAGGGGTTACCACCACATGAATGTAGGAGGTGAAGGGTCACCCCCTCCATGCGCCAGCCATGAAGGAGGGGCACTGTAGCATCCCAATTGTCTAACAATTGTAATGCTACTTGGGCTAGTAATATAATGGCTACTTCATATATATAATTGTTGCATCATCATTATATCATGCTCATGTCATCATGCCACCTTGCATTTGAGCATCATATAAAACCCTTTTGTGTTGGTTCTTCTCTCATATGCATTGTAAATTGTATTTGCCTCTTGATATTGTATTTGGTTCTTGATATACTGTTTAAATGCCCAAGTTGAGTTGGGGGCATATCTTTTATTAACTCCACCACCTTTCTTGTCATCACCCCATCATTTAACCATTCCACCATATATGAGCATAGCAACTTATTTGGTTTTACCTCTAGCTCATGTGGGTTGGAATGGATCCAATTCTATCTCCACATGCTCTCATATATGCACCATATTGTTCCACATTATTGGTTTATGAGAGCCACATGGACACCTTTGCATGACTTGTGAGTGGAACCTTTTCCTAGCTTCCATATGGGTTGTTTTGGGGTTATTATCATGTTGAGATATTTTTGGGCTTACTAAATACCTAGTGGCACATACACACTAGCAAGTCCCATTTCTATTCAAATATGGTCATCTCCATCTACTCCACATGGGGCATCCTTTTAATTCTTTTTGCTTGGCTTTTATTCCAATTTTGGGAATGCATAATAATAATGCCATGTTAATACTATTGTTCTCACAAGAATAAACATGGCATTAAATATTTTGCATGGGCCATGCAAGCACCACCACATTCTAGTCTTTGGTTTTTATTTGAATCTTGGAGTGGATCATCATCTCTCCATCTCTACCACTCTTTGGCTTGATCTAGTTGGTCTTGCTAAAATCCACCACCACACCTCTATCCCTATCTTCCACCCCTTTTGGTTGACCTTGCTTGAGTTTGCTAAACCCTACACCTCTTGCACCTCTCTTGCATGAGCTAGCTAGATGCATGCAAGTATATAAACCCTAAGCCCCCTCCCTCATCTCTCCTCTCTCTAACCTAGCTACCTACACATCTCTCACTCCCTCATCTAACCCTAGTACACCCTATCTCACATCCCCTCTCACCATGCCGAGCCTCCCTTGATGGCCCCACCTGGTTCCTCTCCCTGGTCCCACACCCATCTACCCCAACCCTAGCACCAGCCCTAACCCGAGCCTTCCCCCCTAGCCAACCCTAGCTCATAACCGAGCTACACCTGAGCCTCCTCCCTCCCTACCCTCTCTCTTCTCTACCTGCCAGCTAGCCCCACCCCGGACCTACCTCTCCTCTCCCTGGCCACCTGCCCTACCCTGGACCAGCCCCAGGCCGAGCCTGCCCGACCACGTGAGGAGGAGGAGGGAAAGGTGGCACCCGAGACCACCTTTTCCATCTACCCCGCGCCCACACGCTCCTCCCCTCTCCCTCTGCTATCTACCCCCACCTCCCATCTCCTCGACCTCTCCCAGATCTCCCCGGAGCGCCTCCTCCTTCCCCTCCGGCCACCAACAGCCGACGCCAGCCGCCGTCGTCTACCTCTGTCCCTCGCCGTTCCAGCCGGCGTGCTCGTCATGGAGGTGGCCTGGTAGACCGAGGAGGTCGCCCTGCATCGCCCCGTGACCGCCAGCGAGGAGGAGCAGGACCACGTCTGCTGCAGCACCGCAACGCCGGCGAAAACCCTAGCTCCGCCCGGCGTCTGCGTCCTCGCCTCTCCGTCGCCTCCTAGCTCGATCCGACCGCACCGAGCTCTCCGCGGTGAGCCTCTCTTCCTCCCCGACATGGTCCGCCTCGCTGTCGCCGCCTAGTGCCGCCGTTCATATCGTCGAACAGACTGCGCGCGCTGTCGGCCACCGTGTCTGCTCGCTTCCGCGTCGCGCAAAACCCTATCTAGGCCCCGTCCGCCCTCCTGACACCAACCCTAGCGCTACCGCATCGGCTCGCACCCCAGCGCGCACCCCCCACGTCCAGGGATCGATCCCCCGCCTCACGCCGCGCACCGATCGGAAGAACAACAGTACGCGTCGCCTTTTTGTAGATAGCCCCTCCGTGTTTCTCTCGCTCAACCCGCGGTACTCGCTAGCCCCACCTGTCTGTGCCTGTGGAGTTTTACAAAAAGAGACCTGGCTTTTGTAAACCTTAACCCGCGCTCCAGCCCCAGCCCCACCTGTCAGTTCCTGTCCCTCTCGCCGCTGTCACGTGGACCCCGTGGCCGCTGGCCCCACCTGTCATTCGCTGAGGCTAGCTTCGCTCGCGGTGAGAAAACCCTGTTCTGCCACTGTGTCACCCAGTCAGCAGATGGCCCACTTGTCACTGACTGTGGCTGGATCTGAGTTTGTGAGAAAAGTATTTCTGTATTTCTGTTTTAACTCAAACTTTTCAAATTTATTTTAAATTCAAATTCAAATCTGTTTTAAAATAACTTTTAATTCTCAAATTCAAATAATACAAATAATTTATTTTTTGAAATCAGAAAAATATGAGGAATTCAAATATGCCCTCTAAAACATATTTTGAACACTTTAAATTTCAAGTTGATTACAATTACAATAAAATGCCCTTTTCCTTAAATAATTAATAACTTTTGGTTTATAACTCCAAATTTGACAAATGATATGTCTAAAATGATTAGCTCGACGAGACCTTTCTGTTTATGCATTCCATGTTCTGTTTTGCAGCATGCATCATATAAATATAAAGCATACAGCAACTTATATGAGGTTAAAATGTGACCAAAACTCAATAAAAGGTTTTATTCTTGTATTCCACACCTCACCCATGCCATGCTACATTATTGCCATGCAAATTGTGCATCATTCATCATGGCATGATTGTTTGCTTGATGCATTTTATTCATATGCTTGTGCACTTTATTTATGTTGGCCCTTGTTTGTTTTGTTCTTCTTCGAATAGACGCTGAGCAGGGGATATATCAAGAGAACCAGGAGCACTACCCAGATCCTTCTCTCGCTTCAACTGAACTGCCAGGCAAGCACTACCACATGCTTGCACACATACAGTACCTATTGCCTCTGTCTTATTCTTGCATCATTGAGTCGCGATTGCATTAAACTGAATCCCAAGTATTGCATAGCCTTTACTTTTAAACCCCACTGAAGCTTGTTCCTCCATCCCATGAGCCATTACTACAGGAGTTGTTTGAGCCATGCGAGTCGTAGCACAGCATGTGTAGGGTATGTGAGTGTCTGATGGATAACGAGGTACCTAAACAACTTAACCTGAGTAGTAATGGGATAACTAATGAATGTGGCACCGGTGAGCAATATTTGTTATTTGGTTTTTCATGCTCACTTGTGTCCCGTAGGACCCCGAGTACTTGATTCCTGTTCCTTGAATATTCGCGCTATCCACATCCGGGAGGCTTATGAACCCCCCTGAGCCAGAGCTTGATTCATTCTTATTTCTTGGGGCCACAATTAGTTTGGGGCTTTATTACTATCTTGTACTTATGCCATGCTTTACTGCTTAATTTAAGATTGTGCGAGGATGCACCTGTACTGTTTAGGTCCGTGACACGTTTTCGCTGTATCGACAAGCCCAGTCACATTTTCGGGTTCCCAGTCGTTTATAGCCGTCCACACAAACCTTGAGTCCGTCTCGGAGTCGGCCAACTTCGTCGCGGGTAGCTTAATGGGGTGGCCCCCTAAAATATTTCTGAATCCTGTGATCGCTTTGTCGTGACTGCCTCGTTGGGTTTTGATTTGGTTTTTCCGAGGTTGATCGAGTGTGTGTTGCTATTTGTGCACCCCTGCAGGGTAAAACTTTCTTAAAGCCGTGTCCGCGGTTATGGACGACTTGGAGCACAGTTTCTCGATCATAGACAAGTATAACTAAAGTACCGCTTTTAATTTGACTAAGTACCGGACTAGTAAATAGTGCAACTCTCATGGAATGGATAATAAAACTGCCAACGGATGGGGGGGCTGTTCGTCCGCTTCCTCGTCGGTAAGCGAGGAGGAGGATGGATCTGTTAATATTACTATGATAAACCGTTGTTATTAATTCACGGACATCCGTCTATCTCTGGTTAGGCGGATGGTTAGAGAGGTTCTATAGAATTGTTAGGGTTTATCTTTTGCTGCAATTGCGTCACCCCAGGTTGTGTTCCCTTTAGAGGCATAAAGTCTTGCTGAGTACCCTAGGGTCTCACACGATAAATTGTTTGATTCAGATGAACAGGTAAACTCGCAAGATGGATACTGGGTGGAGGAGACGGACGATGTGGGCAACGATCATTCGGTGTAGAGATTCCGGGAACGGGGATCCGTGAGATCTGTGGGCGGGATGTGTTTATTTATGGGGCATCTTATGCCGATTTGCTTCTTATCCGTACTCGGATCTTGTTTTCCGCTTCCGCTTGATACTCTGATGTTTGATGTATGAGGAGATATCCTAAACTATTATATCTATCTAGGATATTTGGATCTTGCCGTATGGCGTTGCAATATTTCTATTTCTTTTAGATGGAATGGCTCTGAGGACTGTTGTATGGTGGCTTGCATACATACTCATTTGTGTATGTAGTTGATCCCTTCGCCTGCCGATTACGCCGCCCGTTCTTGTCCCGATGTTTGGAAATGGTTAGGACGGCCGAAAGGTCTACCTGTGAGTGGCATTTGGGCCCCACTGTACTATTTTAACCATTTCCGCTCATCCAGGCTTGTAACTAGGAGCGTAATTCACCGAGGTAGTTACAATTGGTATCAGAGCCATCCCGCCCTTCAGGGTCTCAGCCAAATGGTCGTTGTCAGTCTAGCAAATATTTTGGTAGCTATGTATACTAGGAAAAACAAAATGCGAGAGTAGGACTGCTTCCACTTTTCTTCTTACCCACCCACCCACCCTTTTCTGGTAAGGAAGTTTAACGTTTTCAATCCTCTTCTTAAAAATTCAAACTAGGATTCACGTGTTCTTTGTTTCCGTAGTACCATAGGTTGTGTGTGTGTGTGTGTAATTCCTTGTCTATCTGTTGCACCCAAGTTGTTATCAATCGGCCTTTTGGTTATCAACTGTTGGTACATTCCATACCGACAGGCTTTTGCAAATCGACGCGATCTATCTGATTCGTTGTATACCGCCGCGATCTGTCTTACTCTTTGTTACCCGACGTTATCTTGTTTGGGGTGTTCGTTTCCGTAGTTACTAATCTTTAGGTTCTTCGTGAGAAGAAGGTGTTGGGATATGTGTTCTACTTATTCATGTGCGGAGTAATGATTTGAGTGCGGGATGGAGTCGCGATCATACCACTACTTTTATCATTCGCTCTTGTATATTGAATTGGTAGAGTCACTAATCTCGATTCGTTAAGTGATTTTGCGCATCTAGTGGTATTTTAATGCCGAAATTTGCGGAAAATTTTTCTTTGATATATCTGTGTACCACACTCCTTTTCAGTCGTGTGCGATATGCTTAATATCTTCTAGGTGCTTTGAACTTTGTTGATATTTTAATATCATCTTAGTAAATTGTATCCTTTAATCTTGATTAATTCCATCTTGGTACTATTTTGGATTATTATTATTCTCCATCATAGTACCGACTTGTGTTTTATATCAATAACAGGATGGCACCACCACGCCGTTCTGAGGAGGACATACAACCTGAACTGGGGGCAGCGTTGTCAAGCATCGCCAATGCCTTGGCAGCAATGCAGCAGAACCAGCATTGTTTTGAAGAAAGTGTCAGGAGGAATGAGTTTGTTCCGCTACCTCCATCTCCCAAGCGAGGAGACATCAAAAGCTTTCTGAAGTTCAACCCACGCCAATTTGATGTTTCTGATCAACCACTTGATGCTGATGATTGGTTGCGTGAGATGTTAAGGATACTGATGACTGCTGATGTTCCTGAGCAAGAATGGGTAAAGTGTGCTACTCACCTTCTGAAGGGAGATGCAGCTCTGTGGTGGGAGAATTACCTGAAGGCAAACTGCACTGGTTTTCAGCCTACTTGGGGACAATTCACTGGAGCTTTCAAAGAGCAGTATCTGTCAGAAATTGTCATGGAGAGGATGAAGGATGTGTTTCTCAACCTCAAGCAGGGCAATGACAATGTCAATACCTACATCAGAAACTTCATGAACCTTTCTCGTTATGGTGGCGATGAGATCTCTGATGACAAGAAGAAGCAAAAGAGGTTCCCGCAAGGGCTCAATGCACCGATTAAATATGCAATCACACATGCAAGGCCGGCGTCTTTTCTGGAACTTCAGCATACAGCTCTGCAGGAAGAAGCAAGTATCCAAGTGTTTGAGGAGTCAAAGAAACATAACCGCGATGCAGCAAGCTCTTCAGCTATGTCAACTCCTTCTAAGCGTCGTGTCTGGGTTCCTAACACCCCACCGTCGCTCCCGGCTCCACCAAGACCTTCAAGCTACGCGGCAAGGCCACCAAACTTCCTCACTGCTGCTCCAAGGGGCTACAACCACCACTACCTGGAGCGCCTGGCAGAGTCCCTAGCTACGTTGCTCCACGTCCACCTGGTGCTTTTTACACTTGTGGAAACACTGGGCATCAATACTGGAACTGTTCGATGAAAAACAAAGCTCTTCCTCCACCACCTCCAAGATCTGCGGCAAGCTCTCCTTTGGTTCGTGCACCACCACCTCGGGCTCTCAACATCAACACCAAGCCCGGGTCTACTGTTGCTCGTGCCAACTGTGTCAACGCCGCTCAAGCTGAGCATGCACCTGGAGTTATGATGGGTATGCTATCCGTTAACTCAGTCCCTGCACGAGTTTTGTTTGATTCTGGTGCATCGCATTCTTTTGTTTCGCATAAGTTTGCACATGAGCATGATCTGGATATGGTTCCCTTATCACATCGTCTGGTGGTACAATCTCCTGGTTCAAACATGAGGGCTGCTCATATCAGCCATGGCAATCAAATTGAGATTGGTGGCTCTTTGTTCTCGGCGTCCTTAATTGTTCTGGGCAATTCTGACATTGATGTCATCTTGGGCATGGATTGGTTGACAGCAAATGCAGCTGTGATTGATTGTGCTGAACGCTCGGTTTCTCTGAAGATTCCTGAAGGCCATATAGTCTATTCTCCAAGTCTGACTCCTGCTATCCAGCTTTTCTCTTTGGCGGCTCTGAATGATGATGCTATGGAAGCTATTCAGAGTGTTCCGGTGGTCTGTGAGTTCCCAGATGTCTTTCCTGAAGAGTTGCCAGGTATGCCTCCGGATCGTGAGGTTGAGTTTGTAATTGAGCTTGAACCTGGAACGACTCCTATCTCCAAGCGGCCTTATAAAATGGGTCCTGCTGAGTTGGCTGAACTCAAACGTCAGCTTGATGAACAAGAGAAGTTGGGTTTCATTCAACACAGTACTTCTTCGTGGGGTAGCCCAACCCTCTTTGTGAAGAAGCGAGACCAGACTGATAGACTTTGTGTTGACTATCGGGCTCTAAATGCTAAAACCATCAAGAATAAATATCCCCTTCCGCGGATTAATGATCTCTTCGATCAGCTAGCTGGAGCTGTGGTATTCTCTAAGCTTGACTTGAGAAGTGGTTATCACCAAATCAAGATTCGCAAGGAAGATGTTCCTAAAACATCTTTCACCACCCGCTATGGCCTGTATGAGTACACGGTCATGTCTTTCGGTCTCACCAACGCACCTGCCACCTTCTCGAGGCTCATGAACTCAGTTTTCATGGAGTATCTTGATAAGTTCGTTGTGGTCTATTTGGATGACATCCTAGTCTATTCTAAGTCAAAGGAAGAACATGAAGAACACCTTCGGTGTGTCCTAAACAAGCTTCGTGAGAACCGATTGTATGCAAAGTTCTCCAAATGTGAGTTTTGGCTGCCTCAAGTAACCTATCTTGGTCACGTCATCTCTGCCAAGGGCATTGCCGTCAACCCGGAAACGGTAAAGACAATTGTTGAATGGCTTCCTCCTGTAAATGTCAAAGAAATGCGGAGTTTCCTTGGTTTGGCTAGTTATTGTCGTCGCTTCGTTCAGAACTTTTCGAAGATAGCGAAGCCTCTTACCGATCTCCTCAAGAAAGGCAAGAAATACCTTTGGACTCCTGCATGTCAAGCAAGCTTTGAGAAACTCAAAGAGAAGCTCACTTCCACACCAGTCTTGGTTCCTCCGGATACATCCAAGCCCTTCTAGATCTTCTGTGACGCCTCTTTGCAAGGATTGGGTGCGGTCCTTATGCAAGAAAAACAAGTTGTTGCTTATACCTCTCGACAGTTGAAGACGCATGAGATCAACTATCCTACACATGACCTCGAGCTCGCAGCAGTTGTCTTTGCTTTGAAAGTATGGAGGCATTACTTGCTTGGCAACCGTTGTGAAATCTTTTCTGATCACAAGAGTCTGAAGTATATCTTCACTCAGCCTGATCTCAATCTTCGGCAGAGGAGGTGGATTGAAGCAATCAATGATTTCGATCTGACCATCAACTACACTCCGGGCAAAGCTAATGTCATGGCCGATGCTCTCAGCCGCAAAGCTTATGTCAACAACCTCATGATGGAAGAACAACAGCCTCTCTTGTGCGAGGAATTCCATCAGCTCAACCTTGAGATTGTGGATCAAGGGTATCTTCTGAACCTTCTAGCAACCCCTCTCTTGGAAGAAAAGGTTCGCTCCTCTCAGCTTGGTGATCCGTACACAAGAAAGATCATCTCCAAACTTCAGCTTCCGAAGTATGAGTCCTTCCACGTCGATGATAAAGGCACGCTTTTCTTTGAACACCGGATGTTTGTTCCGAACTACCCGGGTTTGAGAGAGCAAGTTCTCAAGGAGGCGCACGATTCTGTTCTTTCTATCCACCCTGGCAGCACAAAGATGTACATGGACTTGAAAACACAATATTGGTGGCCGGGTTTGAAACGATATTGTGCCAAGTATGTCTCGGAGTGTGATGTCTGCCGCAGAGTTAAAGCTGTCCATCAAAAACCTTCTGGACTTCTACAGCCATTGAAACCCCCGGAATGGAAATGGGAGAAGGTGGAGATGGACTTCATAACTGGTTTTCCAAGGTCGCAGAAGGGCAACAATGCAATCTTTGTTGTCATTGACAGGCTTTCTAAAGTGGCTCACTTCTTCCCCGTCAAGGAAACAATTTCTGCAATTCAGTTGGCTGAGCTCTATATCAACAGAATTGTCTCTCTGTATGGGGTCCCTCTTGAGATCAGTTCAGACCGTGGAAGCATCTTCACTTCCAAGTTCTGGGAAAGTTTCCAAAATGCTTTGGGAACAAAGTTGAACTTCAGCACAGCTTACCACCCTCAGTCGCAAGGACAAGTTGAAAGGATCAATCAGATTCTGGAGGATATGCTCCGTGCTTGCGTCATCTCTTTTGGCATGAAGTGGGAAGAATGTCTTCCTTATGCTGAATTCTCTTACAACAATAGCTTCCAGAAAAGTCTAAAGATGGCACCATTTGAGGCTCTCTATGGTCGCAAGTGATGAACTCCGATTGGTTGGTCGGGTGCAGGTGAAAGAATATTGTTTGGCCCTGACATCGTGACTCAAGCGGAGGAGAAGGTTCACATCATTCTTGAAAATCTGAAGATTGCTCAAAGTCGCCAGAAGAGCAATTATGACAGGAAGCACACGGACATGGAGTATGTCCCTGGTGATCTCGTTTACCTTCGTGTCACTCCCATGAGAGGCACACACCGCTTTGGTATCAAAGGAAAGCTGGCTCCTAGATACATCGGTCCATTCAAAATTCGTGGAAGAAGAGGAGAAGTTGCTTATGCTCTTGAGCTCCCGGAAAAACTCAAGGTCCATGATGTTTTCCACATCTCTCAGCTCAAGAAGTGCTTCAAGGATCTCGGCAGGACCGTGGACCATGAGCTTATCAATCTCCAAGAAGACCTGTCTTATCAAGAACACCCCACAAAAATCCTTGAAGTCGCAGAAAGAAGGACTCGCAACAAGTCCATCAAGTTCTGCAAGGTGCAGTGGTCGCACCATTCCGTTGATGAAGCCACTTGGGAACGTGAAGATGAGCTCCGTGCCAAGTATCCTACCCTCTTTGAGTCTTCTTCTTCTTCCTAGAATCTCGGGGCGAGATTCCTGTTTAGTGGGGGAGAGTTGTAGCATCCCAATTGTCTAACAATTGTAATGCTACTTGGGCTAGTAATATAATGGCTACTTCATATATATAATTGTTGCATCATCATTATATCATGCTCATGTCATCATGCCACCTTGCATTTGAGCATCATATAAAACCCTTTTGTGTTGGTTCTTCTCTCATATGCATTGTAAATTGTATTTGCCTCTTGATATTGTATTTGGTTCTTGATATACTGTTTAAATGCCCAAGTTGAGTTGGGGGCATATCTTTTATTAACTCCACCACCTTTCTTGTCATCACCCCATCATTTCACCATTCCACCATATATGAGCATAGCAACTTATTTGGTTTTACCTCTAGCTCATGTGGGATGGAATGGATCCAATTCTATCTCCACATGCTCTCATATATGCACCATATTGTTCCACATTATTGGTTTATGAGAGCCACATGGACACCTTTGCATGCCTTGTGAGTGAAACCTTTTCCTAGCTTCCATATGGGTTGTTTTGGGGTTATTATCATGTTGAGATATTTTTGGGCTTACTAAATACCTAGTGGCACATACACACTAGCAAGTCCCATTTCTATTCAAATATGGTCATCTCCATCTACTCCACATGGGGCATCCTTTTAATTCTTTTTGCTTGGCTTTTATTCCAATTTTGGGAATGCATAATAATAATGCCATGTTAATATTATTGTTCTCACAAGAATAAACATGGCATTAAATATTTTGCATGGGCCATGCAAGCACCACCACATTCTAGTCTTTGGTTTTTATTTGAATCTTGGAGTGGATCATCATCTCTCCATCTCTACCACTCTTTGGCTTGATCTAGTTGGTCTTGCTAAAATCCACCACCACACCTCTATCCCTATCTTCCACCCCTTTTGGTTGACCTTGCTTGAGTTTGCTAAACCCTACACCTCTTGCACCTCTCTTGCATGAGCTAGCTAGATGCATGCAAGTATATAAACCCTAAGCCCCCTCCCTCATCTCTCCTCTCTCTAACCTAGCTACCTACACATCTCTCACTCCCTCATCTAACCCTAGTACACCCTACCTCACATCCCCTCTCACCATGCTGAGCCTCCCTTGATGGCCCCACCTGGTTCCTCTCCCTGGTCCCACACCCATCTACCCCAACCCTAGCACCAGCCCTAACCCGAGCCTTCCCCCCTAGCCAACCCTAGCTCATAACCGAGCTACAACCGAGCCTCCTCTCTCCCTACCCTCTCTCTTCTCTACCTGCCAGCTAGCCCCACCCCGGACCTACCTCTCCTCTCCCTGGCCACCTGCCCTACCCTGGACCAGCCCCAGGACGAGCCTGCCCGACCACGTGAGGAGGAGGAGGGAAAGGTGGCACCCGAGACCACCTTTTCCATCTACCCCGCGCCCACACGCTCCTCCCCTCTCCCTCTGCTATCTACCCCCACCTCCCATCTCCTCGACCTCTCCTAGATCTCCCCAGAGCGCCTCCTCCTGCCCCTCCTTCCGCTCCGGCCACCAACAGCCGCCGCCAACCGCCGCCGTCTACCTCTGTCCCTCGCCGTTCCAGCCGGCGTGCTCGTCATGGAGGTGGCCTGGTAGACCGAGGAGGTCGCCCTGCATCGCCCAGTGACCGCCAGCGAGGAGGAGAAGGACCCCGTCTGCTGCAGCACCGCAACGCCGCCGAAAACCCTAGCTCCGCCCGGCGTCTGCGTCCTCGCCTCTCCGTCGCCTCCTAGCCCGATCCGACCGCACCGAGCTCTCCGCGGTGAGCCTCTCTTCCTCCCCGACATGGTCCGCCTCGCTGTCGCCGCCTAGTGCCGCCGTTCATATCGTCGAACAGACTACGCGCGCCGTCGGCCACCGCGTCTGCTCGCTCCCGCGTCGCGCAAAACCCTATCTAGGCCCCGTCCGCCCTCCTTACACCAACCCTAGCGCTACCGCATCAGCTCGCACCCCAGCGCGCACCCCCCACGTCCAGGGATCGATCCCCCGCCTCGTGCCGCGCACCGATCGGTCCTCTGCACGCGGAGAAGAACAACAGTACGCGTCGCCTTTTTGCAGATAGCCCCTCCGTGTTTCTCTCGCTCAACCCGCGGTACTCGCTAGCCCCACCTGTCTGTGCCTGTGGAGTTTTACAAAAAGAGACCTGGCTTTTGTAAACCTTAACCCGCGCTCCAGCCCCAGCCCCACCTGTCAGTTCCTGTCCCTCTCGCCGCTGTCACGTGGACCCCGTGGCCGCTGCCCCCACCTGTCATTCGCTGAGGCTAGCTTCGCTCGCGGTGAGAAAACCCTGTTCTGCCACTGTGTCACCCAGTCAGCAGATGGCCCACTTGTCACTGACTGTGGCTGGATCTGAGTGTGTGAGAAAAGTATTTCTGTATTTCTGTTTTAACTCAAACTTTTCAAATTTATTTTAAATTCAAATTCAAATCTATTTTAAAATAACTTTTAATTCTCAAATTCAAATAATACAAATAATATATTTTTTGAAATCAGAAAAATATGAGGAATTCAAATATGCCCTCTAAAACATATTTTGAACACTTTAAATTTCAAGTTGATTAAAATTACAATTGCCCTTTTCCTTAAATAATTAATAACTTTTGGTTTATAACTCCAAATTTGACAAATGATATGTCTAAAATGATTAGCTCGACGAGACCCCTGTTTATGCATTCCATGTTCTGTTTTGCAGCATGCATCATATAAATATAAAGCATACAGCAACTTATATGAGGTTAAAATGTGACCAGAACTCAATAAAAGGTTTTATTCTTGTATTCCACACCTCACCCATGCCATGCTACATTATTGCCATGCAAATTGTGCATCATTCATCATGGCATGATTGTTTGCTTGATGCATTTTATTCATATGCTTGTGCACTTTATTTATGTTGGCCCTTGTTTGTTTGGTTCTTCTTCGAATAGACGCTGAGCAGGGGATATATCAAGAGAACCAGGAGCACTACCCAGATCCTTCTCTCGCTTCAACTGAGCTGCCAGGCAAGCACTACCACATGCTTGCATACATACAGTACCTATTGCCTCTGTCTTATTCTTGCATCATTGAGTCGCGATTGCATTAAACTGAATCCCAAGTATTGCATAGCCTTTACTTTTAAACCCCACTGAAGCTTGTTCCTCCATCCCATGAGCCATTACTACAGGAGTTGTTTGAGCCATGCGAGTCGTAGCACAGCATGTGTAGGGTATGTGAGTGTCTGATGGATAACGAGGTACCTAAACAACTTAACCTGAGTAGTAATGGGATAACTAATGAATGTGGCACCGGTGAGCAATATTTGTTATTTGGTTTTTCATGCTCACTTGTGTCCTGTAGGACCCCGAGTACTTGATTCCTGTTCCTTGAATATTCGCGCTATCCACATCCGGGAGGCTTATGAACCCCCCTGAGCCAGAGCTTGATTCATTCTTATTTCTTGGGGCCACAATTAGTTTGGGGCTTTATTACTATCCTGTACTTATGCCATGCTTTACTGCTTAATTTAAGATTGTGCGAGGATGCACCTGTACTGTTTAGGTCCGTGACACGTTTTCGCTGTATCGACAAGCCCAGTCACATTTTCGGGTTCCCAGTCGTTTACAGCCGTCCACACAAACCTTGAGTCCGTCTCGGAGTCGGCCAACTTCGTCGCGGGTAGCTTAATGGGGTGGCCCCCTGAAATATTTCTGAATCCTGTGATCGCTTTGTCGTGACTGCCTCGTTGGGTTTTGATTTGGTTTTTCCGAGGTTGATCGAGTGTGTGTTGCTATTTGTGCACCCCTGCAGGGTAAAACTTTCTGAAAGCCGTGTCCGCGGTTATGGACGACTTGGAGCACAGTTTCTCGATCATAGACAAGTATAACTAAAGTACCACTTTTAATTTGACTAAGTACCGGACTAGTAAATAGTGCAACTCTCATGGAATGGATAATAAAACTGCCAACAGATGGGGGGATGTTCGTCCGCTTCCTCGTCGGTAAGCGAGGAGGAGGATGGATCTGTTAATATTACTGTGATAACCGTTGTTATTAATTCATGGACATCCGTCTATCTCTGGTTAGGAGGATGGTTAGCGAGGTTCTATAGAATTGTTAGGGTTTATCTTTTGCTGCAATTGCATCACCCCAGGTTGTGTCCCCTTTAGAGGCATAAAGTCTTGCTGAGTACCCTAGGGTCTCACACGATAAATTGTTTGATTCAGATGAACAGGTAAACTCGCAAGATGGATACTGGGTGGAGGAGACAGACGATGTGGGCAACAATCATTCGGTGTAGAGATTCCGGGAACGGGGATCCGTGAGATCTGTGGGCGGGATGTGTTTATATATGGGGCATCTTATGCCGATTTGCTTCTTATCTGTACTCGGATCTTGTTTTCCGCTTCCGCTTGATACTTTGATGTTTGATGTATGAGGAGATATCCTAAACTATTATATCTATCTAGGATATTTGGATCTTGCCATATGGCGTTGCAATATTTCTATTTCTTTTAGATGGAATGGCTCTGAGGACTGTTGTATGGTGGCTTGCATACATACTCATTTGTGTATGTAGTTGATCCCTTCGCCTGCCGATTACGCCGCCCGTTCTTGTCCCGATGTTTGGAAATGGTTAGGACTGCCGAAAGGTCTACCTGTGAGTGGCATTTGGGCCCCACCGTACTATTTTAACCATTTCCGCTCATCCAGGCTTGTAACTAGGAGCGTAATTCACCGAGGTAGTTACAGGCACCCCTCCTCCTATAAAAGGCCACCCCCTCCTCACTTCTCACACACACCTCCTTGTGAAGGATCTCTCTCCCCCTCTAGTATTATTCCCCCATGGTCTCGGATTAGCGAGATACATGATCCTGGTGGCTTTAACTGGAAAGGAGTTGCTGCTTCCGCTGCTTTGCTGGAGCGAGGGACGGAGGTTGTCGGGGTACCGAACGTGTGTGCGATCACGGATGCACCGCTGCTTTGCGGTGCTGGACTTGGTGGTGCTGGAGCTGGATCTGATGGACGTGCTGGAGCCGGACCTGCTGGACTTCATCACGATCTTGAGATCGGCAAGTGTACGACTACATCAACCACGAGTTCCTACTCGTTAACAAAGCTCATTGTCTACGAGGGTAAGTTCCCGTTGGATGTATGTCCACCCGTTGCTTTGTACCTAGTAGATTGATCTTGGCGTGTAGTTCACACCGTAGGAAATTTTTTGTTTTCTATGCTGCGGACCCAATAGTAATGACACTGGTGGATCCATCGGTGGATGGAGAAGAGAACACACATGCAATGACACTGGTGGATCCATAGGTGGTATGTGAAAAGAACACACATTTCAATGACTCGGTTGTTGTTAGTAAAAAGAACACACATGCAATGACACTAGTGGGTCCAAAGGTGGATTGTGAAAAGAGCACACATTTCAATGACTCTAGTTGTTGTTAGTAAAAAGAACACACATCCAATCACACTGGTGGATCCATGTGTGGTCTTTGAAGAGAACACACATGCAATGACTCTGGTTGTTGTTAGTAAAAAGAGCACACATGCAATGACACTAGTGGATCTATATGTGGTATGTGAAAAGAACACATGTGCAATGACTCTGGTTGTTGTTACTAAAAAGAACACACATGCAATGACACTGGTGGATCCATAGGTGGATTGTGAAAAGAGCACACATGCAATGCCACTGGTGGATCCATATGTGGTATGTGAAAAGAACACACATGCAATGACTCCAGTTGTTGTTAGTGAAAAGAACATACATGCAATGACACTAGTGGATCCATGTGTGGTATCTGAAGAGAACAAACATTTCAATGACACTGCTGGATCCATATGTGGTATGTGAAAACAACACACATGCAATGACTCTGGTTGTTGTTAGTAAAAAGAACACACATGCAATGACACTGGTGGATCCATATGTGGTATGTGAAAAGAACACACATTTCAATGACTCTGGTTGTTGTTACTAAAAAGATCACACATGCAATGACACTGGTGGATCCATATGTGGATTGTGAAAAGAGCACACATGCAATGCCACTGGTGGATCCATATTTGGTTTGTGGAAATAACACACATGCAATGACTCTAGTTGTTGTTAGTGAAAAGAACACACATGCAATGACACTGGTGGATCCATGTGTGGTCTCTGAAGAGAACACACGTTTCAATGACACTGGTGGATCCATATGTGGTATGTGAAAAGAACACACATGCAATGACTCTGGTTGTTTTCACTAAAAAGAACACACATGCAGTGACACTGGTGGATCCATAGGTGGTATGTGAGAAGAACACACATTTCAATGACTCTGGTTGTTGTTACTAAAAATAACACACATGCAATAACACTGGTGAATCCATAGGTGGATTGTGAAAAGAACACACATGCAATGCCACTGTTGGATCCATATGTGGTATGTGAAAAGAACACGCATGCAATGACTCCAGTTGTTGTTAGTGAAAAGGACACACATGCAATGACACTGGTGGATCCATAGGTGGTATGTGAGAAGAACACACATTTCAATGACTTTGGTTGTTATTACTAAAAAGAACACACATGCAATGACACTGGTGGATCCATAGGTGGTATGTGAGAAGAACACACATTTCAATGACTCTGGTTTTTGTTACTAAAAAGAACACACATGCAATGACACTGGTGGATCCATGTGTGGTCTCTGAAGAGAACATACATACAATGACTCTGGTTGTTGTTAGTAAAAAGAGCACGCATGCAATGACACTTGTGGATCCATAGGTGGTATGTGAAAAGAGCACACATGCAATGAAACTGGTGGATCCATATGTGGTATGTGAAAAGAACACACATGCAATGACTCCAATTGTTGTTAGTGAAAATAACATACATGCAATGACACTGGTGGATCCATGTGTGGTCTCTGAAGAGAACACACATTTCAATGACACTGGTGGATCCATATGTGGTATGTGAAAAGAACGCACATGCAATGACTCTGGTTGTAGTTAGTGAAAAGAACACACATACAATGACACTGGTGGATCCATGTGTGGTCTCTGAAGAGAACACACATGCAATGACACTGGTTGTTGTTAGTAAAAAGAGCACACATGCAATGACACTGGTGGATCCATGTGTGGATTGTGAAGAGAACACACATTTAATGACACCGGTGGATCCATAGGTGGTATGTGAAAAGAACACACATTTCAATGACTTAGTTGTTGTTAGTAAAAAGAACACACATGCAATGACACTGGTGGATCCAAAGGTGGATTGTGAAAAGAGCACACATTTCAATGACTCTAGTTGTTATGAGTAAAAAGAACACACATGCAATCACACTTGTGGATCCATGTGTGGTCTCTGAAGAGGTTGTTGTTCGTAAAAAGAGCACACATGCAATGACACTAGTGGATCCATATGTGGTATGTGAAAAGAACACACATGCAATGACTCTGGTTGTTGTTACTAAAAAGAAGACGCATGCAATGACACTTATGGATCCATAGGTGGTATGTGAAAAGAGCACACATGCAATGACACTGGTGGATCCATATATGGTATGTGAAAAGAACACACATGCAATGACTCTAGTTGTTGTTAGTGAAAAGAACATACATGCAATGACACTGGTGGATCCATGTGTGGTCTCTGAAGAGAACACACATTTCAATGACACTGGTGGATCCATATGTGGTATGTGAAAAGAACACACATTTCAATGACTCTGGTTGTTGTTACTAAAAAGAACACACATGCAATGACACTGGTGGATCCATCGGTGGATTGTGAAAAGAGCACACATGCCATGCCACTGGTGGATCCATATTTGGTTTGTGTAAATAACACACATGCAATGACTCTAGTTAGTGTTAGTGAAAAGAACACACATGCAATGACACTGGTGGATCCATGTGTGGTCTCTAAAGAGAACACGCGTTTCAATGACACTGGTGGATCCATATGTGGTATTTGAAAAGAACACACATGCAATGACTCTGGTTGTTGTTACTAAAAAGAACACACATGCAATGATACTGGTGGATCCATAGGTGGTATATGGGAAGAACACACATTTCAATGACTCTGGTTGTTGTTACTAAAAAGAACACACATGCAATGACACTGGTGGATCCATAGGTGGATTGTGAAAAGAGCACACATGCAATGCCACTGGTGGATCCATATGTGGTATGTGAAAAGAACACACATGCAATGACTCTAGTTGTTAGTGAAAAGAACACACATGCAATGACACTGGTGGATCCATGTGTGGTCTCTGAAGAGAACACACATTTCAATTACACTGGTGGATCCATATGTGGTATGTGAAAAGAAAACACATGCAATGACTCTGGTTGTTGTTACTAAAAAGAACACACATGCAATGACACAGGTGGATCCATAGGTGGATTGTGAAAAGAGCACACATGCAATGACTCTGATTGTAGTTAGTGAAAAGAACACACATGCAATGACACTGGTGGATCCATGTGTGGTCTCTGAAGAGAACACACATGCAATGACTCTGGTTGTTGCTAGTAAAAAGATCACACATGCAATGACACTGGTGGATCCATAGGTGGTATGTGAAAAGAACACACATTTCAATGACTCAGTTGTTGTTAGTAAAAAGAACACACATGCAATGACACTGGTGGATCCATAGGTGGTATGTGAGATGAACACACATTTCAATGACTCTAGTTAATGTTAATAAAAAGAACACACATGCAATCACACTTGTGGATCCATGTGTGGTCTCTGAAGAGAACACACATGCAATGACTCTGGTTGTTGTTCGTAAAAAGAGCACACATGCAATGACACTAGTGGCTCCATATGTGGTATGTGAAAAGAACACACATGCAATGACTCTGGTTTTTGTTACTAAAAAGAACACACATGCAATGACACTGGTGGATCCATGTGTGGTCTCTGAAGAGAACACACATTTCAATGACACTCGTGGATCCATATGTGGTATGTGAAAAGAACACACATGCAATGACTCTGGTTGTTTTTACTAAAAAGAACACACATGCAATGACACTGGTGGATCCATAGGTGGTATGTGAGAAGAACACACATTTAGATGACTCTGGTTGTTCTTACTAAAAAGAACACACATGCAATGACACTGGTGGATCCATAGGTGGATTGTGAAAAGAGCACACATGCAATGCCACTGTTGGATCCATATGTGGTATGTGAAAAGAACATGCATGCAATGACTCCAGCTGTTGTTAGTGAAAAGAACACACATGCAATGACACTGGTGGATCCATGTGGGGTCTCTAAAGATAACACACATTTCAATGACACTGGTGGATCCATATGTGGTATGTGAAAAGAACACACATGCAATGACACTGGTGGATCCATGTGTGGTCTGTGAAGAGAACACACATTTCAATGACACTGGTGGATCCATATGTGGTATGTGAAAAGAACACACATGCAATGACACTGGTGGATCCATGTGTGGTCTCTGAAGAGAACACACATTTCAATGACACTGGTCGATCCCTATGTGGTATGTGAAAAGAATACACATGCAATGACTCTGGTTGTTGTTAGTAAAAAGGACACACATGCAATGACACTGGTGGATTCATATGTGGTATGTGACAAGAACACACATTTCAATGACTTTGGTTGTTATTACTAAAAAGAAACACATGCAATGACACTGGTGGATCCATAGGTGGTATGTGAGATGAACACACATTTCAATGACTCTGGTTGTTGTTACAAAAAAGAACACACATGCAACGACACTGGTGGATCCATAGGTGGATTGTGAAAAGAGCACACATGCAATGACTCTGGTTGTAGTTAGTGAAAAGAACACACATGCAATGACTCTGGTTGTAGTTAGTGAAAAGAACACACATGGAATGAACCTGGTGGATCCATGTGTGGTCTCTGAAGAGAACACACAGGCAATGACACTGGTTGTTGTTAGTAAAAAGAGCACACATGCAATGACACTGGTGGATCCATAGGTGGTAGGTGAAAAGAACATACATTTCAATGACTCAGTTGTTGTTAGTAAAAAGAACACACATGCAATGACACTGGTGGATCCAAAGGTGGATTGTGAAAAGAGCACACATTTCAATGACTCTAGTTGTTGTTAGTAAGAAAGAACACACATGCAATCACACTTGTGGATCCATGTGTGGTCTCTGAAGAGAACACACATGCAATGACTCTGGTTGTTGTTCGTAAAAAGAGCACACATGCAATGACACTAGTGGATCCATATGTGGTATGTGAAAAGAACACACATGCAATGACTCTGCTTGTTGTTACTAAAAAGAACACACATGCAATGACACTGGTGGATCCATGTGTGGTCTCTGAAGAGAACATACATGCAATCACTCTAGTTGTTGTTAGTAAAAATAGCACGCATGCAATGACACTTGTGGATCCATAGGTGGTATGTGAAAAGAGCACACATGCAATGACACTGGTGGATCCATATGTGGCATGTGAAAAGAACACAATGACTCTAGTTGTTGTTAGTGAAAAGAACATACATGCAATGACACAGGTGGATCCATGTGTGGTCTCTGAAGAGAACACACATGCAATGACTCTGGTTGTTGTTCGTAAAAAGAGCACACATGCAATGACACTAGTGGATCCATATGTGGTATGTGAAAAGAACACACATGCAATGACTCTGGTTGTTGTTACTAAAAAGAACACACATGCAATGACACTGGTGGATCCATGTGTGGTCTCTGAAGAGAACATACATACAATGACTCTGGTTGTTGTTAGTAAAAAGAGCACGCATGCAATGACACTTGTGGATCCATAGGTGGTATGTGAAAAGAGCACACATGCAATGAAACTGGTGGATCCATATGTGGTATGTGAAAAGAACACACATGCAATGACTCCAATTGTTGTTAGTGAAAATAACATACATGCAATTACACTGGTGGATCCATGTGTGGTCTCTGAAGAGAACACACATTTCAATGACACTGGTGGATCCATATGTGGTATGTGAAAAGAACGCACATGCAATGACTCTAGTTGTAGTTAGTGAAAAGAACACACATGGAATGAACCTGGTGGATCCATGTGTGGTCTCTGAAGAGAACACACAGGCAATGACACTGGTTGTTGTTAGTAAAAAGAGCACACATGCAATGACACTGGTGGATCCATGTGTGGATTGTGAAGAGAACACACATGCAATGACACTAGTGGATCCATAGGTGGTATGTGAAAAGAACACACATTTCAATGACTCAGTTGTTGTTAGTAAAAAGAACACACATGCAATGACACTGGTGGATCCAAAGGTGGATTGTGAAAAGAGCACACATTTCAATGACTCTAGTTGTTGTTAGTAAAAAAGAACACACATGCAATCACACTTGTGGATCCATGTGTGGTCTCTAAAGAGAACACACATGCAATGACTCTGGTTGTTGTTCGTAAAAAGAGCACACATGCAATGACACTAGTGGATCCATATGTGGTATGTGAAAAGAACACACATGCAATGACTCTGGTTGTTCTTACTAAAAAGAACACACATGCAATGACACTTGTGGATCCATGTGTGGTCTCTGAAGAGAACATACATGCAATCACTCTGGTTGTTGTTAGTAAAAATAGCACGCATGCAATGACACTTGTGGATCCATAGGTGGTATGTGAAAAGAGCACACATGCAATGACACTGGTGGATCCATATGTGGTATGTGAAAAGAACACAATGACTCTAGTTGTTGTTAGTGAAAAGAACATACATGCAATGACACTGGTGGATCTATGTGTGGTCTCTGAAGAGAACACACATGCAATGACTCTGGTTGTTGTTCGTAAAAAGAGCACACATGCAATGACACTAGTGGATCCATATGTGGTATGTGAAAAGAACACACATGCAATGACTCTGGTTGTTGTTACTAAAAAGAACACACATGCAATGACACTGGTGGATCCATGTGTGGTCTCTGAAGAGAACATACATGCAATGACTCTGGTTGTTGTTAGTAAAAAGAGCACGCATGCAATGACACTTGTGGATCCATAGGTGGTATGTGAAAAGAGCACACATGCAATGACACTGGTGGATCCATATGTGGTATGTGAAAAGAACACACATGCAATGACTCCAATTGTTGTTAGTGAAAATAACATACATGCAATGACACTGGTGAATCCATGTGTGGTCTCTGAAGAGAACACACATTTCAATGACACTGGTGGATCCATATGTGGTATGTGAAAAGAACACACATGCAATGACTCTGCTTGTTTTTACTAAAAAGAACACACATGCAATGACACTGGTGGATCCATAGGTGGTATGTGAGAAGAACACACATTTCAATGACTCTGGTTGTTGTTACTAAAAAGAACACACATGCAATGACACTGGTGGATCCATAGGTGGATTGTGAAAAGAGCACACATGCAATGCCACTGTTGGATCCATATGTGGTATGTGAAAAGAACACACATGCGATGACTCCAGTTGTTGTTAGTGAAAAGAACACACATGCAATGACACTGGTGGATCCATGTGTGGTCTCTGAAGAGAACACACATTTCAATGACACTGGTGGATCCATATGTGGTATGTGAAAAGAACACACATGCAATGACTCTGGTTGTTGTTAGTAAAAAGGACACACATGCAATGACACTAGTGGATCCATATGTGGTATGTGAAAAGAACAAACATTTCAATGACTTTGGTTGTTATTACTAAAAAGAACACACATGCAATGATACTGGTGGATCCATAGGTGGTATGTGAGATGAACACACATTTCAATGACTCTGGTTGTTTTTACTAAAAAGAACACACATGCAACGACACTGGTGGATCCATAGGTGGATTGTGAAAAGAGCACACATGCAATGACTCTGGTTGTAGTTAGTGAAAAGAACACACATGGAATGAACCTGGTGGATCCATGTGTGATCTCTGAAGAGAACACACATGCAATGACACTGGTTGTTGTTCGTAAAAAGAGCACACATGCAATGACACTGATGGATCCATGTGTGGATTGTGAAGAGAACACACATGCAATGACACTGGTGGATCCAAAGGTGGTATGTGAAAAGATCACACATTTCAATGACTTAGTTGTTGTTAGTAAAAAGAACACACATGCAATGACACTGGTGGGTCCAAAGGTGGATTGTGAAAAGAGCACACATTTCAATGACTCTAGTTGTTGTTAGTAAGAAAGAACACACATGCAATCACACTTGTGGATCCATGTGTGGTCTCTGAAGAGAACACACATGCAATGACTCTGGTTGTTGTTCGTAAAAAGAGCACACATGCAATGACACTAGTCGATCCATATGTGGTATCTGAAAAGAACACACATGCAATGACTCTGGTTGTTGTTACTAAAAAGAACACACATGCAATGACACTGGTGGATCCATGTGTGGTCTCTGAAGAGAACATACATGCAATCACTCTGGTTGTTGTTAGTGAAAATAACACGCATGCAATGACACTTGTGGATCCATAGGTGGTATGTGAAAAGAGCACACATGCAATGACACTGGTGGATCCATATGTGGTATGTGAAAAGAACACAATGACTCTAGTTGTATTAGTGAAAAGAACATACATGCAATGACACCGGTGGATCCATGTGTGGTCTCTGAAGAGAACACACATGCAATGACTCTGGTTGTTGTTCGTAAAAAGAGCACACATGCAATGACACTAGTGGATCCATATGTGGTATGTGAAAAGAACACACATGCAATGACTCTGGTTGTTGTTACTAAAAATAACACACATGCAATGACACTGGTGGATCCATGTGTGGTCTCTGAAGAGAACATACATGCAATGACTCTGGTTGTTGTTAGTAAAAAGAGCACGCATGCAATGACACTTGTGGATCCATAGGTGGTATGTGAAAAGAGCACACATGCAATGACACTGGTGGATCCATATGTGGTATGTGAAAAGAACACACATGCAATGACTCCAATTGTTGTTAGTGAAAATAACATACATGCAATGACACTGGTGGATCCATGTGTGGTCTCTGAATAGAACACACATTTCAATGACACTGGTGGATCCATATGTGGTATGTGAAAAGAACACACATGCAATGACACTGGTGGATCCATAGGTGGTATGTGAGAAGAAATCACATTTCAATGACTCTGGTTGTTGTTACTAAAAAGAACACACATGCAATGACACTGGTGGATCCATAGGTGGATTGTAAAAAGAGCACACATGCAATGCCACTGGTGGATCCATATGTGGTATGTGAAAAGAACACACATGCAATGACTCTAGTTGTCGTTAGTGAAAAGAACACACATGCAATGACACTGGTGGATCCATGTGTGGTCTCTGAAGAGAACATACATGCAATCACTCTGGTTGTTGTTAGTGAAAATAGCACGCATGCAATGACACTTGTGGATCCATAGGTGGTATGTGAAAAGAGAACACATGCAATGACACTGGTGGATCCATATGTGGTATGTGAAAAGAACACAATGACTCTAGTTGTTGTTAGTGAAAAGAACATACATGCAATGACACTGGTGGCTCCATGTGTGGTCTCTGAAGAGAACACACATGCAATGACTCTGGTTGTTGTTCGTAAAAAGAGCACACATGCAATGACACTAGTGGATCCATATGTGGTATGTGAAAAGAACACACATGCAATGACTCTGGTTGTTGTTACTAAAAAGAACACACATGCAATGACACTGGTGGATCCATGTGTGGTCTCTGAAGAGAACATACATGCAATGACTCTGGTTGTTGTTAGTAAAAAGAGCACGCATGCAATGACACTTGTGGATCCATAGGTGGTATGTGAAAAGAGCACACATGCAATGACACTGGTGGATCCATATGTGGTATGTGAAAAGAATACACATGCAATGACTCCAGTTGTTGTTACTGAAAATAACATACATGCAATGACACTGGTGGATCCATGTGTGGTCTCTGAAGAGAACACACATTTTAATGACACTCGTGGATCCATATGTGGTATGTGAAAATAACACACATGCAATGACTCTGGTTGTTTTTACTAAAAACAACACACATGCAATGACACTGGTGGATCCATAGGTGGTATGTGAGAAGAACACAAATTTCAATGACTCTGGTTGTTGTTACTAAAAAGAACACACTTGCAATGACACTGGTGGATCCATAGGTGGATTGTGAAAAGAGCACACATGCAATGCCACTGTTGGATCCATATGTGGTATGTGAAAAGAACACGCATGCAATGACTCGAGTTGTTGTTAGTGAAAATAACGCACATGCAATGACACTGGTGGATCCATGTGTGGTCTCTGAAGAGAACACACATTTCAATGACACTTGTGGATCCATATGTGGTATGTGAAAAGAACACACATGCAATGACACTGGTGGATCCATAGGTGGTATGTGAGAAGAACACACATTTCAATGACTCTGGTTGTTGTTACTAAAAAGAACACACATGCAATGACACTGGTGGATCCATAGGTGGATTGTGAAAAGAGCACACATGCAATGCCACTGGTGGATCCATATGTGGTATGTGAAAAGAACACACATGCAATGACTCTAGTTGTCGTTAGTGAAAAGAACACACATGCAATGACACTGGTGGATCCATGTGTGGTCTCTGAAGAGAACATACATACAATGACTCTGGTTGTTGTTAGTAAAAAGAGCACGCATGCAATGACACTTGTGGATCCATAGGTGGTATGTGAAAAGAGCACACATGCAATGAAACTGGTGGATCCATATGTGGTATGTGAAAAGAACACACATGCAATGACTCCAATTGTTGTTAGTGAAAATAACATACATGCAATGACACTGGTGGATCCATGTGTGGTCTCTGAAGAGAACACACATTTCAATGACACTGGTGGATCCATATGTGGTATGTGAAAAGAACGCACATGCAATGACTCTGGTTGTAGTTAGTGAAAAGAACACACATGGAATGAACCTGGTGGATCCATGTGTGGTCTCTGAAGAGAACACACAGGCAATGACACTGGTTGTTGTTAGTAAAAAGAGCACACATGCAATGACACTGGTGGATCCATGTGTGGATTGTGAATAGAACACACATGCAATGACACTAGTGGATCCATAGGTGGTATGTGAAAAGAACACACATTTCAATGAATCAGTTGTTGTTAGTAAAAAGAACACACATGCAATGACACTGGTGGATCCAAAGGTGGATTGTGAAAAGAGCACACATTTCAATGACTCTAGTTGTTGTTAGTAAAAAAGAACACAAATGCAATCACACTTGTGGATCCATGTGTGGTCTCTAAAGAGAACACACATGCAATGACTCTGGTTGTTGTTCGTAAAAAGAGCACACATGCAATGACACTAGTGGATCCATATGTGGTATGTGAAAAGAACACACATGCAATGACTCTGGTTGTTGTTACTAAAAAGAACACACATGCAATGACACTGGTGGATCCATGTGTGGTCTCTGAAGAGAACATACATGCAATGACTCTGGTTGTTGTTACTAAAAAGAGCACGCATGCAATGACACTTGTGGATCCATAGGTGGTATGTGAAAAGAGCACACATGCAATGACACTGGTGGATCCATATGTGGTATGTGAAAAGAACACACATGCAATGACACCAATTGTTGTTAGTGAAAATAACATACATGCAATGACACTGGTGGATCCATGTGTGGTCTCTGAAGAGAACACACATTTCAATGACACTGGTGGATCCATATGTGGTATGTGAAAAGAACACACATGCAATGACTCTGGTTGTTTTTACTAAAAAGAACACACATGCAATGACACTGGTGGAACCATAGGTGGTATGTGAGAAGAATACACATTTCAATGACTCTGGTTGTTGTTACTAAAAAGAACACACATGCAATGACACTGGTGGATCCATAGGTGGATTGTGAAAAGAGCACACATGCAATGCCACTGTTGGATCCATATGTGGTATGTGAAAAGAACACGCATGCGATGACTCCAGTTGTTGTTAGTGAAAAGAACACACATGCAATGACACTGGTGGATCCATGTGTGGTCTCTGAAGAGAACATACATGCAATGACTCTGGTTGTTGTTAGTAAAAAGAGCACGCATGCAATGACACTTGTGGATCCATAGGTGGTATGTGAAAAGAGCACACATGCAATGACACTGGTGGATCCATATGTGGTATGTGAAAAGAATACACATGCAATGACTCCAGTTGTTGTTACTGAAAATAACATACATGCAATGACACTGGTGGATCCATGTGTGGTCTCTGAAGAGAACACACATTTTAATGACACTCGTGGATCCATATGTGGTATGTGAAAATAACACACATGCAATGACTCTGGTTGTTTTTACTAAAAACAACACACATGCAATGACACTGGTGGATCCATAGGTGGTATGTGAGAAGAACACAAATTTCAATGACTCTGGTTGTTGTTACTAAAAAGAACACACTTGCAATGACACTGGTGGATCCATAGGTGGATTGTGAAAAGAGCACACATGCAATGCCACTGTTGGATCCATATGTGGTATGTGAAAAGAACACGCATGCAATGACTCGAGTTGTTGTTAGTGAAAATAACGCACATGCAATGACACTGGTGGATCCATGTGTGGTCTCTGAAGAGAACACACATTTCAATGACACTTGTGGATCCATATGTGGTATGTGAAAAGAACACACATGCAATGACACTGGTGGATCCATAGGTGGTATGTGAGAAGAACACACATTTCAATGACTCTGGTTGTTGTTACTAAAAAGAACACACATGCAATGACACTGGTGGATCCATAGGTGGATTGTGAAAAGAGCACACATGCAATGCCACTGGTGGATCCATATGTGGTATGTGAAAAGAACACACATGCAATGACTCTAGTTGTCGTTAGTGAAAAGAACACACATGCAATGACACTGGTGGATCCATGTGTGGTCTCTGAAGAGAACATACATACAATGACTCTGGTTGTTGTTAGTAAAAAGAGCACGCATGCAATGACACTTGTGGATCCATAGGTGGTATGTGAAAAGAGCACACATGCAATGAAACTGGTGGATCCATATGTGGTATGTGAAAAGAACACACATGCAATGACTCCAATTGTTGTTAGTGAAAATAACATACATGCAATGACACTGGTGGATCCATGTGTGGTCTCTGAAGAGAACACACATTTCAATGACACTGGTGGATCCATATGTGGTATGTGAAAAGAACGCACATGCAATGACTCTGGTTGTAGTTAGTGAAAAGAACACACATGGAATGAACCTGGTGGATCCATGTGTGGTCTCTGAAGAGAACACACAGGCAATGACACTGGTTGTTGTTAGTAAAAAGAGCACACATGCAATGACACTGGTGGATCCATGTGTGGATTGTGAATAGAACACACATGCAATGACACTAGTGGATCCATAGGTGGTATGTGAAAAGAACACACATTTCAATGAATCAGTTGTTGTTAGTAAAAAGAACACACATGCAATGACACTGGTGGATCCAAAGGTGGATTGTGAAAAGAGCACACATTTCAATGACTCTAGTTGTTGTTAGTAAAAAAGAACACAAATGCAATCACACTTGTGGATCCATGTGTGGTCTCTAAAGAGAACACACATGCAATGACTCTGGTTGTTGTTCGTAAAAAGAGCACACATGCAATGACACTAGTGGATCCATATGTGGTATGTGAAAAGAACACACATGCAATGACTCTGGTTGTTGTTACTAAAAAGAACACACATGCAATGACACTGGTGGATCCATGTGTGGTCTCTGAAGAGAACATACATGCAATGACTCTGGTTGTTGTTACTAAAAAGAGCACGCATGCAATGACACTTGTGGATCCATAGGTGGTATGTGAAAAGAGCACACATGCAATGACACTGGTGGATCCATATGTGGTATGTGAAAAGAACACACATGCAATGACACCAATTGTTGTTAGTGAAAATAACATACATGCAATGACACTGGTGGATCCATGTGTGGTCTCTGAAGAGAACACACATTTCAATGACACTGGTGGATCCATATGTGGTATGTGAAAAGAACACACATGCAATGACTCTGGTTGTTTTTACTAAAAAGAACACACATGCAATGACACTGGTGGAACCATAGGTGGTATGTGAGAAGAATACACATTTCAATGACTCTGGTTGTTGTTACTAAAAAGAACACACATGCAATGACACTGGTGGATCCATAGGTGGATTGTGAAAAGAGCACACATGCAATGCCACTGTTGGATCCATATGTGGTATGTGAAAAGAACACGCATGCGATGACTCCAGTTGTTGTTAGTGAAAAGAACACACATGCAATGACACTGGTGGATCCATGTGTGGTCTCTGAAGAGAACACACATTTCAATGACACTGGTGGATCCATATGTGGTATGTGAAAAGAACACACATGCAATGACTCTGGTTGTTGTTAGTAAAAAGGACACACATGCAATGACACTAGTGGATACATATGTGGTATGTGAAAAGAACAAACATTTCAATGACTTTGGTTGTTATTACTAAAAAGAACACACATGCAATGATACTGGTGGATCCATAGGTGGTATGTGAGATGAACACACATTTCAATGACTCTGGTTGTTGTTACTAAAAAGAACACACATGCAACGACACTGGTGGATCCATAGGTGGATTGTGAAAAGAGCACACATGCAATGACTCTGGTTGTAGTTAGTGAAAAGAACACACATGGAATGAACCTGGTGGATCCATGTGTGGTCTCTGAAGAGAACACACATGCAATGACACTGGTTGTTGTTCGTAAAAAGAGCACACATGCAATGACACTGATGGATCCATGTGTGGATTGTGAAGAGAACACACATGCAATGACACTGGTGGATCCAAAGGTGGTATGTGAAAAGAACACACATTTCAATGACTTAGTTGTTGTTAGTAAAAAGAACACACATGCAATGACACTGGTGGGTCCAAAGGTGGATTGTGAAAAGTGCACACATTTCAATGACTCTAGTTGTTGTTAGTAAGAAAGAACACACATGCAATCACACTTGTGGATCCATGTGTGGTCTCTGAAGAGAACACACATGCAATGACTCTGGTTGTTGTTCGTAAAAAGAGCACACATGCAATGACACTAGTCGATCCATATGTGGTATCTGAAAAGATAACACATGCAATGACTCTGGTTGTTGTTACTAAAAAGAACACACATGCAATGACACTGGTGGATCCATGTGTGGTCTCTGAAGAGAACATACATGCAATGACTCTGGTTGTTGTTACTGAAAATAGCACGCATGCAATGACACTTGTGGATCCATAGGTGGTATGTGAAAAAAGCACACATGCAATGGCACTGGTGGATCCATATGTGGTATGTGAAAAGAACACAATGACTCTAGTTGTATTAGTGAAAAGAGCATACATGCAATGACACTGGTGGATCCATGTGTGGTCTCTGAAGAGAACACACATGCAATGACTCTGGTTGTTGTTCGTAAAAAGAGCACACATGCAATGACACTAGTGGATCCATATGTGGTATGTGAAAAGAACACACATGCAATGACTCTGGTTGTTGTTACTAAAAAGAACACACATGCAATGACACTGGTGGATCCATGTGTGGTCTCTGAAGAGAACATACATGCAATGACTCTGGTTGTTGTTAGTAAAAAGAGCACGCATGCAATGACACTTGTGGATCCATAGGTGGTATGTGAAAAGAGCACACATGCAATGACACTGGTGGATCCATATGTGGTATGTGAAAAGAACACACATGCAATGACTCCAATTGTTGTTAGTGAAAATAACATACATGCAATGACACTGGTGGATCCATGTGTGGTCTCTGAATAGAACACACATTTCAATGACACTGGTGGATCCATATGTGGTATGTGAAAAGAACACACATGCAATGACACTGGTGGATCCATAGGTGGTATGTGAGAAGAAATCACATTTCAATGACTCTGGTTGTTGTTACTAAAAAGAACACACATGCAATGACACTGGTGGATCCATAGGTGGATTGTAAAAAGAGCACACATGCAATGCCACTAGTGGATCCATATGTGGTATGTGAAAAGAACACACATGCAATGACTCTAGTTGTCGTTAGTGAAAAGAACACACATGCAATGACACTGGTGGATCCATGTGTTGTCTCTGAAGAGAACATACATGCAATCACTCTGGTTGTTGTTAGTGAAAATAGCACGCATGCAATGACACTTGTGGATCCATAGGTGGTATGTGAAAAGAGAACACATGCAATGACACTGGTGGATCCATATGTGGTATGTGAAAAGAACACAATGACTCTAGTTGTTGTTAGTGAAAAGAACATACATGCAATGACACTGGTGGCTCCATGTGTGGTCTCTGAAGAGAACACACATGCAATGACTCTGGTTGTTGTTCGTAAAAAGAGCACACATGCAATGACACTAGTGGATCCATATGTGGTATGTGAAAAGAACACACATGCAATGACTCTAGTTGTTGTTACTAAAAAGAACACACATGCAATGACACTGGTGGATCCATGTGTGGTCTCTGAAGAGAACATACATGCAATGACTCTGGTTGTTGTTAGTAAAAAGAGCACGCATGCAATAACACTTGTGGATCCATAGGTGGTATGTGAAAAGAGCACACATGCAATGACACTGGTGGATCCATATGTGGTATGTGAAAAGAATACACATGCAATGACTCCAGTTGTTGTTACTGAAAATAACATACATGCAATGACACTGGTGGATCCATGTGTGGTCTCTGAAGAGAACACACATTTCAATGACACTCATGGATCCATATGTGGTATGTGAAAAGAACACACATGCAATGACTCTGGTTGTTTTTACTAAAAACAACACACATGCAATGACACTGGTGGATCCATAGGTGGTATGTGAGAAGAACACACATTTCAATGACTCTGGTTGTTGTTACTAAAAAGAACACACATGCAATGACACTGGTGGATCCATAGGTGGATTGTGAAAAGAGCACACATGCAATGCCACTGTTGGATCCATATGTGGTATGTGAAAAGAACACGCATGCAATGACTCGAGTTGTTGTTAGTGAAAATAACGCACATGCAATGACACTGGTGGATCCATGTGTGGTCTCTGAAGAGAACACACATTTCAATGACACTGGTGGATCCATATGTGGTATGTGAAAAGAACACACATGCAATGACACTGGTGGATCCATAGGTGGTATGTGAGAAGAACACACATTTCAATGACTCTGGTTGTTGTTACTAAAAAGAACACACATGCAATGACACTGGTGGATCCATAGGTGGATTGTGAAAAGAGCACACATGCAATGCCACTGGTGGATCCATATGTGGTATGTGAAAAGAACACACATGCAATGACTCTAGTTGTCGTTAGTGAAAAGAACACACATGCAATGACACTGGTGGATCCATGTGTGGTCTCTGAAGAGAACATACATACAATGACTCTGGTTGTTGTTAGTAAAAAGAGCACGCATGCAATGACACTTGTGGATCCATAGGTGGTATGTGAAAAGAGCACACATGCAATGAAACTGGTGGATCCATATGTGGTATGTGAAAAGAACACACATGCAATGACTCCAATTGTTGTTAGTGAAAATAACATACATGCAATGACACTGGTGGATCCATGTGTGGTCTCTAAAGAGAACACACATTTCAATGACACTGGTGGATCCATATGTGGTATGTGAAAAGAACGCACATGCAATGACTCTGGTTGTAGGTAGTGAAAAGAACACACATGGAATGAACCTGGTGGATCCATGTGTGGTCTCTGAAGAGAACACACAGGCAATGACACTGGTTGTTGTTAGTAAAAAGAGCACACATGCAATGACACTGGTGGATCCATGTGTGGATTGTGAATAGAACACACATGCAATGACACTAGTGGATCCATAGGTGGTATGTGAAAAGAACACACATTTCAATGAATCAGTTGTTGTTAGTAAAAAGAACACACATGCAATGACACTGGTGGATCCAAAGGTGGATTGTGAAAAGAGCACACATTTCAATGACTCTAGTTGTTGTTAGTAAAAAAGAACACACATGCAATCACACTTGTGGATCCATGTGTGGTCTCTAAAGAGAACACACATGCAATGACTCTGGTTGTTGTTCGTAAAAAGAGCACACATGCAATGACACTAGTGGATCCATATGTGGTATGTGAAAAGAACACACATGCAATGACTCTGGTTGTTCTTACTAAAAAGAACACACATGCAATGACACTTGTGGATCCATGTGTGGTCTCTGAAGAGAACATACATGCAATCACTCTGGTTGTTGTTAGTAAAAATAGCACGCATGCAATGACACTTGTGGATCCATAGGTGGTATGTGAAAAAGAGCACACATGCAATGACACTGGTGGATCCATATGTGGTATGTGAAAAGAACACAATGACTCTAGTTGTTGTTAGTGAAAAGAACATACATGCAATGACACTGGTGGATCTATGTGTGGTCTCTGAAGAGAACACACATGCAATGACTCTGGTTGTTGTTCGTAAAAAGAGCACACATGCAATGACACTAGTGGATCCATATGTGGTATGTGAAAAGAACACACATGCAATGACTCTGGTTGTTGTTACTAAAAAGAACACACATGCAATGACACTGGTGGATCCATGTGTGGTCTCTGAAGAGAACATACATGCAATGACTCTGGTTGTTGTTAGTAAAAAGAGCACGCATGCAATGACACTTGTGGATCCATAGGTGGTATGTGAAAAGAACACACATGCAATGACACTGGTGGATCCATAGGTGGTATGTGAGAAGAACACACATTTCAATGACTCTAGTTGTTGTTACTAAAAAGAACACACATGCAATGACACTGGTGGATCCATAGGTGGATTGTGAAAAGAGCACACATGCAATGCCACTGGTGGATCCATATGTGGTATGTGAAAAGAACACACATGCAATGACTCTAGTTGTCGTTAGTGAAAAGAACACACATGCAATGACACTGGTGGATCCATGTGTGGTCTCTGAAGAGAACACACATTTCAATGTTACTCGTGGATCCATATGTGGTATGTGAAAAGAACACACATGCAATGACTCTGGTTGTTTTTACTAAAAAGAACACACATGCAATGACACTGGTGGATCCATAGGTGGTATGTGAGAAGAACACACATTTCAATGACTCTGGTTGTTGTTACTAAAAAGAACACACATGCAATGGAACTGGTGGATCCATAGGTGGATTGTTAAAAGAGCACACATGCAATGCCACTGGTGGATCGATATGTGGTATGTGAAACGAACACACATGCAATGACTCTAGTTGTTGTTAGTGAAAAGAACACACATGCAATGACACTGGTGGATCCATGTGTGGTCTCTGAAGAGAACACACATTTCAATGACACTCGTGGATCCATATGTGGTATGTGAAAAGAACACACATGCAATGACTCTGGTTGTTTTTACTAAAAAGAACACACATGCAATGACACTGGTGGATCCATAGGTGGTATGTGAGAAGAACACACATTTCAATGACTCTGGTTGTTGTTACTAAAAGGAACACACATGCAATGACACTGGTGGATCCATAGGTGGATTGTGAAAAGAGCACCCATGCAATGCCACTGTTGGATCCATATGTGGTATGTGAAAAGAACACGCATGCAATGACTCCAGTTTTTGTTAGTGAAAAGAACACACATGCAATGACACTGGTGGATCCATGTGTGGTCTCTGAAGAGAACACACATTTCAATGACACTGGTGGATCCATATGTGGTATGTGAAAAGAACACACATGCAATGACACTGGTGGATCCATGTGTGGTCTCTGAAGAGAACACACATTTCAATGACACTGGTGGATCCATATGTGGTATGTGAAAAGAACACACATGCAATGACTCTGGTTGTTGTTAGTAAAAAGGACACACATGCAATGACACTGGTGGATCCATATGTGGTACGTGAAAGGAACACACATTTCAATGACTTTGGTTGTTATTACTAAAAAGAACACACATGCAATGACACTGGTGGATCCATAGGTGGTATGTGAGATGAACACACATTTCAATGACTCTGGTTGTTGTTACTAAAAAGAACACACATGCAACGACACTGGTGGATCCATAGGTGGATTGTGAAAAGAGCACACATGCAATGACTTTGGTTGTAGTTAGTGAAAAGAACACACATGCAATGACACTGGTGGATCCATGTGTGGTCTCTGAAGAGAACACACAGGCAATGACACTGGTTGTTGTTAGTAAAAAGAGCACACATGCAATGTCACTGGTGGATCCCTGTGTGGATTGTGAAGAGAACACACATGCAATGACACTGGTGGATCCATAGGTGGTATGTGAAAAGAACACACATTTCAATGACTCAATTGTTGATAGTAAAAAGAACACACATGCAATGACACTAGTGGATCCATATGTGGTATGTGAAAAGAACACACATGCAATGACTCTGGTTGTTGTTACTAAAAAGAACACACATGCAATGACACTGGTGGATCCATGTGTGGTCTCTGAAGAGAACATACATGCAATGACTCTGGTTGTTGTTAGTAAAAAGAGCACGCATGCAATGACACTTGTGGATCCATAGGTGGTATGTGAAAAGAGCACAAATGCAATGACACTGGTGGATCCATATGTGGTATGTGAAAAGAATACACATGCAATGACTCAAGTTGTTGTTACTGAAAATAACATACATGCAATGACACTGGTGGATCCATGTGTGGTCTCTGAAGAGAACACACGTTTCAATGACACTGGTGGATCCATATGTGGTATGTGAAAAGAACACACATGCAATGACTCTGGTTGTTGTTACTAAAAAGAACACACATGCAATGACACTGGTGGATCCATAGGTGGTATGTGAGAAGAACACACATTTCAATGACTCTGGTTGTTGTTACTAAAAGGAACACACATGCAATGACACTGGTGGATCCATAGGTGGATTGTGAAAAGAGCACACATGCAATGCCACTGTTGGATCCATATGTGGTATGTGAAAAGAACATGCATGCAATGACTCCAGTTTTTGTTAGTGAAAAGAACACACATGCAATGACACTGGTGGATCCATTTGTGGTCTCTAAAGAGAACACACATTTCAATGACACTGGTGGATCCATATGTGGTATGTGAAAAGAACACACATGCAATGACACTGGTGGATCCATGTGTGGTCTCTGAAGCGAACACACATTTCAATGACACTGGTGGATCCATAGGTGGTATGTGAGAAGAACACACATTTCAATGACTCTGGTTGTTGTTACTAAAAGGAACACACATGCAATGACACTGGTGGATCCATAGGTGGATTGTGAAAAGAGCACCCATGCAATGCCACTGTTGGATCCATATGTGGTATGTGAAAAGAACACGCATGCAATGACTCCAGTTTTTGTTAGTGAAAAGAACACACATGCAATGACACTGGTGGATCCATGTGTGGTCTCTGAAGAGAACACACATTTCAATGACACTGGTGGATCCATATGTGGTATGTGAAAAGAACACACATGCAATGACACTGGTGGATCCATGTGTGGTCTCTGAAGAGAACACACATTTCAATGACACTGGTGGATCCATATGTGGTATGTGAAAAGAACACACATGCAATGACTCTGGTTGTTGTTAGTAAAAAGGACACACATGCAATGACACTGGTGGATCCATATGTGGTACGTGAAAGGAACACACATTTCAATGACTTTGGTTGTTATTACTAAAAAGAACACACATGCAATGACACTGGTGGATCCATAGGTGGTATGTGAGATGAACACACATTTCAATGACTCTGGTTGTTGTTACTAAAAAGAACACACATGCAACGACACTGGTGGATCCATAGGTGGATTGTGAAAAGAGCACACATGCAATGACTTTGGTTGTAGTTAGTGAAAAGAACACACATGCAATGACACTGGTGGATCCATGTGTGGTCTCTGAAGAGAACACACAGGCAATGACACTGGTTGTTGTTAGTAAAAAGAGCACACATGCAATGTCACTGGTGGATCCCTGTGTGGATTGTGAAGAGAACACACATGCAATGACACTGGTGGATCCATAGGTGGTATGTGAAAAGAACACACATTTCAATGACTCAATTGTTGTTAGTAAAAAGAACACACATGCAATGACACTAGTGGATCCATATGTGGTATGTGAAAAGAACACACATGCAATGACTCTGGTTGTTGTTACTAAAAAGAACACACATGCAATGACACTGGTGGATCCATGTGTGGTCTCTGAAGAGAACATACATGCAATGACTCTGGTTGTTGTTAGTAAAAAGAGCACGCATGCAATGACACTTGTGGATCCATAGGTGGTATGTGAAAAGAGCACAAATGCAATGACACTGGTGGATCCATATGTGGTATGTGAAAAGAATACACATGCAATGACTCAAGTTGTTGTTACTGAAAATAACATACATGCAATGACACTGGTGGATCCATGTGTGGTCTCTGAAGAGAACACACGTTTCAATGACACTGGTGGATCCATATGTGGTATGTGAAAAGAACACACATGCAATGACTCTGGTTGTTGTTACTAAAAAGAACACACATGCAATGACACTGGTGGATCCATAGGTGGTATGTGAGAAGAACACACATTTCAATGACTCTGGTTGTTGTTACTAAAAGGAACACACATGCAATGACACTGGTGGATCCATAGGTGGATTGTGAAAAGAGCACACATGCAATGCCACTGTTGGATCCATATGTGGTATGTGAAAAGAACATGCATGCAATGACTCCAGTTTTTGTTAGTGAAAAGAACACACATGCAATGACACTGGTGGATCCATTTGTGGTCTCTAAAGAGAACACACATTTCAATGACACTGGTGGATCCATATGTGGTATGTGAAAAGAACACACATGCAATGACACTGGTGGATCCATGTGTGGTCTCTGAAGAGAACACACATTTCAATGACACTGGTGGATCCATATGTGGTATGTGAAAAGAACACACATGCAATGACTCTGGTTGTTGTTAGTAAAAAGGACACACATGCAATGACACTGGTGGATCCATATGTGGTATGTGAAAAGAACACACATTTCAATGACTTTGGTTGTTATTACTAAAAAGAACACACATGCAATGACACTGGTGGATCCATAGGTGGTATGTGGGATGAACACATATTTCAATGACTCTGGTTGTTGTTACTAAAAAGAACACACATGCAACGACACTGGTGGATCCATAGGTGGATTGTGAAAAGAGCACACATGCAATGACTCTAGTTGTAGTTACTGAAAAGAACACACATGCAATGACACTGGTGGATCCATGTGTGGTCTCTGAAGAGAACACACAGGCAATGACACTGGTTGTTGTTAGTAAAAAGAGCACACATGCAATGACACTGGTGGATCCATGTGTGGATTGTGAAGAGAACACACATGCAATGACACTGGTGGATCCATAGGTGGTATGTGAAAAGAACACACATTTCAATGACTCAGTTGTTGTTAGTAAAAAGAACACACATGCAATGACACTAGTGGATCCATATGTGGTATGTGAAAAGAACACACATGCAATGACTCTGGTTGTTGTTAGTAAAAAGAACACACATGCAATGACACTGGTGGATCCAAAGGTGGATTGTCAAAAGATCACACATTTCAATGACTCTGGTTGTTTTTACTAAAAATAACACACATGCAATGGCACTGGTGGATCCATAGGTGGTATGTGAAAAGAACACACATTTCAATGACTCTGGTTGTTGTTAGTAAAAAGAGCACACATGCAATGACACTGGTGGATCCGTAGGTGGTATGTGAAAATAGCACACATGCAATGACACTGGTGGATCCATATGTGGTATGTGGAAATAACACACATGCAATGACTCTAGTTGTTGTTAGTGAAAAGAACATACATGCAATGACACTGGTGGATCCATGTGTGGTCTCTTAAGAGAACACGCATTTCAATGACACTGGTGGATCCATATGTGGTATGTGAAAAGAACACACATGCAATGATTCTGGTTGTTTTTAGTAAAAAGAACACAAATGTAATGACAGTGGTGGGTCCATATGTGGTATGTGAGAAGAACACACATTTCAATGACTCTGGTTGTTGTTACTAAAAAGAACACACATGCAATGACACTGGTGGATCCATAGGTGGATTGTGAAAAGAGCACACATGCAATGCCACTGGTGGATCCATATTTGGTTTATGGAAAGAGCACACATGCAATGACTCTAGTTGTTGTTAGTGAAAAGAACACACATGCAATGACACTGGTGGATCCATGTGTGGTCTCTGAAGAGAACACACGTTTAAATGACACTGGTGGATCCATATGTGGTATGTGAAAAGAACACACATGCAATGACTCTGGTTGTTGTTACTAGAAAGAACACACATGCAATGACACTGGTGGATCCATAGGTGGTATGTGAGAAGAACACACATTTCAATGACTATGGTTGTTGTTACTAAAAAGAACACACATGCAATGACACTGGTGGATCCATAGGTGGATTGTGAAAAGAGCATACATGCAATGACTCTGGTTGTTGTTAGTAAAAATAACACACATGCAATGACACTGGTGGATCCATGTGTGGTCTCTGAAGAGAACACACATGCAATGACTCTGGTTGTTGTTAATAAAAAGAGCACACATGTAATTGAAGGGAATATGCCCGAGAGGCAATAATGAAGTGGTTATTATCTTATTCCATGTTTATGATAAATGTTTATTTTACATGCTAGAATTGTATTGATCGGAAACATCAATACATGTGTGTTTAATAAACAAAAAGTGTTCCTAGTTATGCCTCTCTTATAGATTAGCTTGTTGATTAACAAGATGATCAAGGTTTCCTGATCATGGACATTGGATGTTGTTAATAACAAGGTCACACCATTGGTGGAATGATGTGATGAACATTCATCCGAAGTATAGCATTACGATCAAAGTCATTATGTTTATATTGCTATAACATCATACGAACTAATCTTTATCCTTAGACCATGAGACCATGTTAATTGCTAACACCGGAAGAATATCTTGATAACATCAAACGTCACATCGTAACAGGGTGACTATAAAGGTGGGTTCAGTGCTACGAAGGTGTTATGTTGAGGCTCATGGATCAAGAGTGGGATTTCTCCATCCCGATGACGGATAGATATACTTTGGGCCCTCTCGGTGATATCACATTGAAATAGCTTGCAAGCAAGTGATGTGATCACTAGAATGTTATATCACGGGAACGAGAAAAGAGTGCATGTCGGTAACGAGATCAAACTAGGTATGGAGATACCGATGATCGAATCTCGAACATGTAATATATTGAGGGACAAAGGGATTTAGTTACTAGCGTTAAAGGTTCTCACGATCATAGAAGTCATCGTTGAATGTGTAGGAGTCAGTATGGATCTCCAGGTCCCGCTGCTGATTATTGATCGGAGAGGGGTCTAGATCATGTCTGCATTATTCGCAAACCGTAGGGTGACACACTTAAGGGCTACCGACACCATTTGGAGCAAATATGTTTCAGATAAAGATTTAAGAAAGCGCTGGAATTATTTCAATAGACACCGAAACTGTTTCGGGTGAAAATGCTGAAATTGGTTTTGCATTAATATTGAAATGTTGCAGGGTGTTTTTTGTGAATGTTTGTTAATTAAAGTAATTAACAAAATTCTGAATAAAAACAATAAAAGAGTTTTATTAAATGAGAGAGCATTAAATTTGTAGAAATTTAATGCATTTAAAGTGGAGACTTTAAAAGAGAATGTGAAGGGGCATTTTAATGTGGAGGGGTTACCACCACATGAATGGAAGGTGAAGGGTCACCCCCTCCATGCGCCGGCCATGAAGGAGGGTCACCCCCTCCTCCTATAAAAGGCCACCCCCTCCTCACTTCTCACACACACCTCCTTGTGAAGGATCTCTCTCCCCCTCTAGTATTATTCCCCTATGGTCTTGGATTAGCGAGATACATGTTCCTGGTGGCTTTAACTGGAAAGGAGTTGCTACTTCTGCTGCTTTGCTTGAGTGAGGGATGGAGGTTGTCGGGGTACTGGACGTGTGTGCGATCACGGATGCATCGCTGCTTTGCGATGCTGGACTTGGTGGTGCTGGAGCTGGATCTGATGGACGTGCTGGACTTCATCACGATCTTGAGATCGGCAAGTGTACGGCTACATCAACCATGAGTTCCTACTCGTTAACAAAGCTCGTTTTCTACGAGGGTAAGTTCCTGTTGGATGTATGTCCACCCGTTGCTTTGTACCTAGTAGATAGATCTTGGCGTGTAGTTCACAACGTAGGAAATTTTTTGTTTTCTATGCTGTGGACCCAGCAGTGGTATCAGAGCCTGATCTATGCGTAGGTGCTTAGCACAGGTAGGACACATATGTTGATATGTGGGCGATGATGATCATGTTATTGCATCTTCTATGTATTTTGGATATTGGTGGCATAGTGGGATGAAGCGGCCCGGACCAACCTTACATGTCATCGTACATGAGACCGGTTCCACAACTGACATGCAACTTGTTTTGCATAAGTGGCTGGCGGGTGTCTGTCTCTCCTACTATAGTCAATATCTGATTTACAACGAGTTGCTGATAACTTAGTTATCCTCGTTGTGGTTCATGTTCGTAGGTAAGAACGGTTCTATCTCCGAAAGCCCTAAGCCACGTAAAACTTGCAATTGATAAATTAGAGGCGTCTAGTTTAGATTGTTGCTGGGCTAGTGTATTGATATGGTATTGTTGTAAGTAGATGTATGATAGATACTCTTACAACACACTCAACGTGTAAGTTCCATAGACCTTGGCCTTACACACAAAGGAATGATAGAGATCATACCACGATGCAAGTGATAGAGATCAAATGCATGGACCATATCATCTCACTTTACACATTAGATGTTAGCATCTTATACTGCTAGTTTGGTGCTTTCTGTAGCATTGTAAGATGATCCCTCTTTTAGATATCAAGATAAAAATGTGTTCTTCCTTAAGTATGCACCGTTTTGTGGATCGTATTTCGAGACATCACGTGATGATCGGGTGTACTCGACTCTACGCTTTCATACAAACGGGTGTAAGACAGTTTTACACATGCGAGTACTAAGGTTCTTACTTGGCGAGCCTAGCATGTACAGACATGGCCTCGGAACACGGACCAAAAGGTTAAGCATGAGTCATATAGTTGATATGATGCCCATATAGATGCTCGCCTTTGAATCTACATCAACTCACGTGATGATCGGACTTGGTGTAGTGGATTTGGTTCATGTAATCACCAAAAAGGCACGAGGGATGTCGTTTTTGAGTGGGAGTTCATTTCTAATTTGGATTAGTCGAACCAAATTTGTCATAAATTAAATCAAAGTGAATTTTCATAGTTTGTTGTAGTCATTGGCATTCGTTTTCTACCTTATGCTTAGTTTTTATTTGAGATATATAACTATAGAATTCTAGATATTTACTTTACGAACTAGTATCGTATTGTTTTGAATGTCAATTTAAAGTTTATAAGTCCTATTGCAAACTTTCAGCAAACTCTATTTACTCCATGAAGTTTAATAAGTAGTATTAAATAGAGAGTAAGAATTCCAATGTTAGTATCTAAAGTATCATGTTTGCCTCCATGATTATTGATATTCAAAAAGTTGTTTTAATATCAAGATTATATTGGAGCTGGAAATTGTTTCAGAAACCATCATGTGTGCAAGATATTGTGATATCTGAAACAATGTTTTTGGTTGCATTATGATAGAGTATAATTTAGCAAAATACATGTTCTCATATTGTATGAGAATTTGTGAAGGATGGAGATGCTAGGCATCCGAATCTACCAAAAAGGTTTTCGGAACTGATATTATACTCGCGATTCTTCCTTATAGGCTATAGTAGCTTGATCATGAAAGTTGTCATGATAAGGATGAATACAAGATGTAAGTAAAATGTTTACTACACTAATAGATTACTAAAGATTGGATTTTTGAAAGAACACCAAACATTTGATGATGGTGATCCACTTCAAAGTGCAAGTCCAAAGGTATTAGTATTTGACTATATATGCTTTGTACCATGTTTCATGTTGATGACACCACTATTGATGTTGATAGATTCTTTTAAAAGAAAAGGAATTGCTAAAAGAGAATCTATAAAATATTTGGTAGAAAATAAAAGGTTGGAGATGTCCAACTTAGGTATATAGAAGATATACATGTTATGGCTATATTCCTTGCTTGTTAAACAATGTGGTTCTTAGGTATTGGATACCAGTATTGGATACGAAATTGGTTGGTATGAAGTGTCATACAGGACAACGCAATTCATGAACTACAATGGCCTAAGTAACCAGCAAGAGAATGAGTGATGATGTTCATCAAAAACAAATAAAGTGTTATTGTGTTTTTCGTTGTCATCAAACCAAGCCTTCAAGATTTGTTTAAATAATTGTTATTTTGTTCCGGTATCATGAGAACAATGGATGTTCAAATAATTACCGTATTCCATAAAGGATGGATGAACTTTTACAAGTCTAGTTGGAGAAATCACATCCATAAACACTATTGTTAAAATGTCGCAAGACAAATGATTGAAAGATCACTTATGAAGTGACATCGCTGTTTAAATTATATTTGAAAGAAAACATGAAGAAACTCCATGTTGATGATTTTTGGAGTCTTTTGATTTTGATCAATTGACGCATGTGAGACTTTCCTCGAGATAATTGAAACTCCGTCCATAGGCCAGAGAGGAACGGATGACTAGCTTATTGGAAATTGTGCATGCTGATGTGCATAGTCCATTATGTGTAGCCATATGCGATGGATCTTTTTCCTTCATATGCTTTCTCCGAAAATTTTAGTGAATATATCTGTATATTTACTTAACAAGGAAGAAGTATGAAACATTTGAAAATTGTTCAAAGACTTTCAAGATGAAGTGGAAAATCATTGTAACAAGAAAATAAAGAGTTTATGATTCGATCATAAAGGAAGATATTTGAGTTACATGTTTAGCAAAAACACCTAAGACTTGAGGAATTGTTCCATGATTTGTGTTTCCTGATAAACCATAGGAGTATGGCATATTCGAGAGATAAAATCAAACCATGTTTGACATGGCAAGATCAAGGGTGTCATTTATAAAACTGCCATTATGTTTTAAGGATTGAAGCTTTAGAGACTACCGCTTTTACACTGAAAAGAGCACCATCGTGATCCATTGAAATGACACCATATGAGTTATGGTTTGGGATAAAACCCGAATTGTCTTTTATTAAATTTTGGTATGCTATGCATAAGTAAAATGTTTACAACCAAAGTCGGATAAGCACGTCTTTGTAGGTTATCCCAAAGAATTTGTTGGGAATTTCTCCATAACATCGAGGATAAAAGAGTTTGTTACTTCGAACGTCAAGTTTCTTGAGAAGGAATTTTTCGTGAAAAGTTAAGTGGGAGGACAATAGAACTTTGATAAGGTTGTTGAACCTTAGCTATATGTGCTAAGTAGAGCAGCGCCGGAAAGTGTCCCGGTGGTGGCCACAATTCTCATGGCTCTCGTGATTACAAAAGGTGCGATCTCGGAGATTAGAGTTCCTATAGAACCGTGTGGGTCGGTAAGAATCAAATAGTAAGATTTGATAAGCAAGTCGTTATTGTTTTGACAATGATGAACCGACTACATGCAAAGAAGCGATGATGGGCCCTGACTCCATAAAATGACTAGAAGTCATAGAATCCATGATAGTATCCATACACGAGAAAACAAGTTTCTGAACTTGGAAGACCCTCCGGAAAGGCGTGAAGACTATCGGTCATGTTTGGATCTATAAAGAAATAAGACATGGATGTTTAACATCTATGAAATAGTCGACATGTCGGAAAGAAGTTTACGACAATGTTCAAGGAGTTTACTATGACAAGATTTGATCTTTCGTAGTGATATATAGTCTTGACGGATTAATGTAGCAACCACTACATATAATTTGGTATATGGTAGTTGAATAAACAAAAGAAGGTTCTTCTAATAGAACGGTAACCTAGGACATGTACATGACATGGTCCGAAGGGTTTTGTTAATTCAAAGGGTGCTAAAAGGGCATGTAAACTTCAATAGTTGAAGTAAGCATAGCGGAGTTGGAATCTTCACCATGATGAAACTGTTAAAAGAGTTTAAATTCATCGGAGATGATGAAGATGCTTGCATTTCCAAGAAATTAAGTGGGAGCGCTGAGACATATTTCTAATACATTATGTAGAGGACATATTGTTGATTGGAAATGATGTATCTTGTATTGACACAAGTTAAGAATTTCATTAAAATAAGATTTCGATGAAAGACTTAGGAAAACCCGGAATATTAAGCATCAATATCTATATGGATAGATTAAGGCGCTAATATGGTTGTGCCAGACATACATATATGAGATATTGAAAGGGTTCAATATGGAAACAACAAGAAAGGTTCTTGCTGCATGGAAAGGATTGTATCAAAATTCAAGTGTTTCAACACTTGATGAGTAAAATCACATGAAGATTTTGATCGATTATACCATGATATGTATATATCCAGAATGTCATATGCTCTAAATTTTATGAGCATATACCAGAATGATTCATAAGATGATCATTGGACAATAGTAAAGATATTCTTATGAGCTTTGGAAGAACTAAGAATATATAATATATAAAGTGACAAATCGTTAAAGGTAGTTCATTGTAAAGTGTTACATTGATACTAGTTTTGTCACAAGATACAAATTAAATTTATCTCAATTTAGACTATGGGTGGCACAATGTAATGGAAAGGATGTTCCATGATGGATTTGGATGAGTTCCAAAGTTGAGACATTGTGACGGATACTCCAACAAAAGGCTAAGTATATGACTGCTATAGTAGCAGCAAAGGAGGGCATTTGTGTTAAGTAGTTTGTTATCAAACTAGGTGTGGTTCAAAGTGGGCTAATACTATGAAGATATATTGTGTGACAATAATATCAACATATTTTGAGCCGAACGAACTAAAGGTCTCACCAAAGGACCAAATCTATACAATGCCATCTCATTTGAGAATGAGTGATGCGTAGAGACGCAGAGACATGCAAATACACACGGACCTGAAACTGTCAGATCCAGAGATTATGTTAACCACTAGCAATAGCGTATATGCAACACTAGAAAGCCATATGTGTTCAATACGCAAAGTTTTTCAAACTAGATTATTGACTCTAGTGCAAGTGGGAGACTGAAGGGAATATGCCCGAGAGGCAATAATAAAGTGGTTATTATCTTATTCCATGTTTATGATAAATTTTTATTTTACATGCTAGAATTGTATTGATCGGAAACATCAATACATGTGTGTTTAATAAACAAAAAGTGTTCCTAGTTATGCCTCTCTTATAGACTAGCTTGTTGATTAACAAGATGATCAAGGTTTCCTGATCATGGACATTGGATGTTGTTAATAACAAGGTCACACCATTGGTGGAATGATGTGATGAACATTCATCCGAAGTATAGCATTACGATCAAAGTCATTATGTTTATATTGCTATAACATTATACGAAGTAATCTTTATCCTTAGACCATGAGATCATGTTAATTGCTAACACCGAAAGAGTATCTTGATAACATCAAACGTCACATCATAACAGGGTGACTATAAAGGTGGGTTCAGTGCTACGAAGGTGTTATGTTGAGGCTCATGGATCAAGAGTGGGATTTGTCCATCCCGATGACGGATAGATATACTCTAGGCCCTCTCGGTGATATCACATTGAAATAGCTTGCAAGCAAGTGATGTGATCACTAGAATGTTATATCACGGGAACGAAAAAAGAGTGCATGTCGGTAACGAGATCAAACTAGGTATGGAGATACCGATGATCGAATCTCGGACATGTAATATATCGCGGGACAAAGGAATTAGTTACTAGTGTTAAAGGTCCTCACGATCACAGAAGTCATCGTTGAATGTGTAGGAGTCGGTATGGATCTCCAGGTCCCGCTGCTGATTATTGATCGGAGAGGGGTCTCAACTATGTCTGCATTATTCGCGAACCGTAGGGTGACACACTTAAGGGATACCGACACCATTTGGAGAAAATATGTTTTAGATAAAGATTTAAGAAAGCGCTGGAATTATTTCAATAGACACCGAAACTGTTTCGGGTGAAAATGCTGAAATTGGTTTTGCATGTAATATTGAAATGTTGCAGGGGGTTTTATGTGAATGTTTGTTAATTAAAGTAATTAACAAAATTCTGAATAAAAATAATAAAAGAGTTTTATTAAATGAGAGAGCATTAAATTTGGAGAAATTTAATGCATTTAAAGTGGAGACTTTAAAAGAGAATGTGAAGGGGCATTTTAATGTGGAGGGGTTACCACCACATGAATGGAGGAGGTGAAGGGTCACCCCATCCATGCGCCAGCCATGAAGGAGGGGCACTGTAGCATCCCAATTGTCTAACAATTGTAATTCTACTTGGGCTAGTAATATAATGGCTACTTCATATATATAATTGTTGCATCATCATTATATCATGCTCATGTCATCATGCCACCTTGCATTTGAGCATCAGATAAAACCCTTTTGTGTTGGTTCTTCTCTCATATGCATTGTAAATTGTATTTGCCTCTTGATATTGTATTTGGTTCTTGATATACTGTTTAAATGCCCAAGTTGAGTTGGGGGCATATCTTTTATTAACTCCACCACCTTTCTTGTCATCACCCCATCATTTCACCGTTCCACCATATATGAGCATAGCAACTTATTTGGTTTTACCTCTAGCTCATGTGGGTTGGAATGGATCCAATTCTATCTCCACATGCTCTCATATATGCACCATATTGTTCCACATTATTGGTTTATGAGAGCCACATGGACACCTTTGCATGCCTTGTGAGTGGAACCTTTTCCTAGCTTCCATATGGGTTGTTTTGGGGTTATTATCATGTTGAGATATTTTTGGGCTTACTAAATACCTAGTGGCACATACACACTAGCAAGTCCCATTTCTATTCAAATATGGTCATCTCCATCTACTCCACATGGGGCATCCTTTTAATTCTTTTTGCTTGGATTTTATTCCAATTTTGGGAATGCATAATAATAATGCCATGTTAATACTATTGTTCTCACAAGAATAAACATGGCATTAAATATTTTGCATGGGCCATGCAAGCACCACCACATTCTAGTCTTTGGTTTTTATTTGAAACTTGGAGTGGATCATCATCTCTCCATCTCTACCACTCTTTGGCTTGCTCTAGTTGGTCTTGCTAAAATCCACCACCACACCTCTATCCCTATCTTCCACCCCTTTTGGTTGACCTTGCTTGAGTTTGCTAAACCCTACACCTCTTGCACCTCTCTTGCATGAGCTAGCTAGATGCATGCAAGTATATAAACCCTAAGCCCCCTCCCTCATCTCTCCTCTCTCTAACCTAGCTACCTACACATCTCTCACTCCCTCATCTAACCCTAGTACACCCTACCTCACATCCCCTCTCACCATGCCGAGCCTCCCTTGATGGCCCCACTTGGTTCCTCTCCCTGGTCCCACACCCATCTACCCCAACCCTAGCACCAGCCCTAACCCGAGCCTTCCCCCCTAGCCAACCCTAGCTCATAACCGAGCTACACCGGAGCCTCCTCTCTCCCTACCCTCTCTCTTCTCTACCTGCCAGCTAGCCCCACCCCGGACCTACCTCTCCTCTCCCTGGCCACCTGCCCTACCCTGGACCAGCCCCAGGACGAGCCTGCCCGACCACGTGAGGAGGAGGAGGGAAAGGTGGCACCCGAGACCACCTTTTCCATCTACCCCGCGCCCACACGCTCCTCCCCTCTCCCTCTGCTATCTACTCCCACCTCCCATCTCCTCGACCTCTCCCAGATCTCCCCAGAGCGCCTCCTCCTGCCCCTCCTTCCGCTCCGGCCACCAACAGCCGACGCCAGCCGCCGCCGTCTACCTCTGTCCCTCGCCGTTCCAGCCGGCGTGCTCGTCATGGAGGTGGCCTGGTAGACCGAGGAGGTCACCCTGCATCCCCCAGTGACCGCCAGCGAGGAGGAGAAGGACCCCGTCTGCTGCAGCACCGCAACGCCGCCGAAAACCCTAGCTCCGCCCGGCGTCTGCGTCCTCGCCTCTCCGTCGCCTCCCAGCCCGATCCGACCGCACCGAGCTCTCCGCGGTGAGCCTCTCTTCCTCCCCGACATGGTCCGCCTCGCTGTCGCCGCCTAGTGCCGCCGTTCATATCGTAGAACAGACTGCGCGCGCCGTCGGCCACCGCGTCTGCTCGCTCCCGCGTCGCGCAAAACCCTATCTAGGGCCCGTCCGCCTTCCTGACACCAACCCTAGCGCTACCGCATCAGCTCGCACCCCAGCGCGCACCCCCCACGTCCAGGGATCAATCCCCCGCCTCGCGCCACGCACCGATCGGTCCTCTGCACGCGGAGAAGAACAACAGTACGCGTCGCCTTTTTGCAGATAGCCCCTCCGTGTTTCTCTCGCTCAACCCGCGGTACTCGCTAGCCCCACCTGTCTGTGCCTGTGGAGTTTTACAAAAAGAGACCTGGCTTTTGTAAACCTTAACCCGCGCTCCAGCCCCAGCCCCACCTGTCAGTTCCTGTCCCTCTCGCCGCTGTCACGTGGACCCCGTGGCCGCTGGCCCCACCTGTCATTCGCTGAGGCTAGCTTTGCTCGCGGTGAGAAAACCCTGTTCTGCCACTGTGTCACCCAGTCAGCAGATGGCCCACTTGTCACTGACTGTGGCTGGATCTGAGTGTGTGAGAAAAGTATTTCTGTATTTCTGTTTTAACTCAAACTTTTCAAATTTATTTTAAATTCAAATTCAAATCTGTTTTAAAATAACTTTTAATTCTCAAATTCAAATAATACAAATAATATATTTTTTGAAATCAGAACAATATGAGGAATTCAAATATGCCCTCTAAAACATATTTTGAACACTTTAAATTTCAAGTTGATTAAAATTACAATAAAATGCCCTTTTCCTTAAATAATTAATAACTTTTGGTTTATAACTCCAAATTTGACAAATGATATGTCTAAAATGATTAGCTCGACGAGACCTTTCTGTTTATGCATTCCATGTTCTGTTTTGCAGCATGCATCATATAAATATAAAGCATACAGCAACTTATATGAGGTTAAAATGTGACCAAAACTCAATAGAAGGTTTTATTCTTGTATTCCACACCTCACCCATGCCATGCTACATTATTGCCATGCAAATTGTGCATCATTCATCATGGCATGATTGTTTGCTTGATGCATTTTATTCATATGCTTGTGCACTTTATTTATGTTGGCCCTTGTTTGTTTGGTTCTTCTTCGAATAGACGCTGAGCAGGGGATATATCAAGAGAACCAGGAGCACTACCCAGATCCTTCTCTCGCTTCAACTGAGCTGCCAGGCAAGCACTACCACATGCTTGCATACATACAGTACCTATTGCCTCTGTCTTATTCTTGCATCATTGAGTCGCGATTGCATTAAACTGAATCCCAAGTATTGCATAGCCTTTACTTTTAAACCCCACCGAAGCTTGTTCCTCCATCCCATGAGCCATTACTACAGGAGTTGTTTGAGCCATGCGAGTCGTAGCACAGCATGTGTAGGGTATGTGAGTGTCTGATGGATAACGAGGTACCTAAAGAACTTAACCTGAGTAGTAATGGGATAACTAATGAAAGTGGCACCGGTGAGCAATATTTGTTATTTGGTTTTTCATGCTCACTTGTGTCCTGTAGGACCCCGAGTACTTGATTCCTGTTCCTTGAATATTCGCGCTATCCACATCCGGGAGGCTTATGAACCCCCCTGAGCCAGAGCTTGATTCATTCTTATTTCTTGGGTCCACAATTAGTTTGGGGCTTTATTACTATCATGCACTTATGCCATGCTTTACTGCTTAATTTAAGATTGTGCGAGGATGCACCTGTACTGTTTAGGTCCGTGACACGTTTTCGCTGTATCGACAAGCCCAGTCGCATTTTCGGGTTCCCAGTCGTTTACAGCCGTCCACACAAACCTTGAGTCCGTCTCGGAGTCGGCCAACTTCGTCGCGGGTAGCTTAATGGGGTGGCCCCCTAAAATATTTCTGAATCCTGTGATCGCTTTGTCGTGACTGCCTCGTTGGGTTTTGATTTGGTTTTTCCGAGGTTGATCGAGTGTTTGTTGCTATTTGTGCACCCCTGCAGGGTAAAACTTTCTGAAAGCCGTGTCCGCGGTTATGGACGACTTGGAGCACAGTTTCTCGATCATAGACAAGTATAACTAAAGTACCGCTTTTAATTTGACTAAGTACCAGACTAGTAAATAGTGCAACTCTCATGGAATGGATAATAAAACTGCCAACGGATGGGGGGGCTGTTCGTCCGCTTCCTCGTCGGTAAGCGAGGAGGAGGATGGATCTGTTAATATTACTATGATAACCGTTGTTATTAATTCACGGACATCCGTCTATCTCTGGTTAGGCGGATGGTTAGCGAGGTTCTATAGTATTGTTAGGGTTTATCTTTTGCTGCAATTGCGTCACCCCAGGTTGTGTCCCCTTTAGAGGCATAAAGTCTTGCTGAGTACCCTAGGGTCTCACACGATAAATTGTTTGATTCAGATGAACAGGTAAACTCGCAAGATGGATACTGGGTGGAGGAGACGGACGATGTGGGCAACGATCATTCGGTGAAGAGATTCCGGGAACGGGGATCCGTGAGATCTGTGGGCGGGATGTGTTTATTTATGGGGCATCTTATGCCGATTTGCTTCTTATCCGTACTCGGATCTTGTTTTCCGCTTCCGCTTGATACTCTGATGTTTGATGTATGAGGAGATATCCTAAACTATTATATCTATCTAGGATATTTGGATCTTGCCGTATGGCGTTGCAATATTTCTATTTCTTTTAGATGGAATGGCTCTGAGGACTGTTGTATGGTGGCTTGCATACATACTCATTTGTGTATGTAGTTGATCCCTTCGCCTTCCGATTACGCCGCCCGTTCTTGTCCTGATGTTTGGAAATGGTTAGGACGGCCGAAAGGTCTACCTGTGAGTGGCATTTGGGCCCCACCGTACTATTTTAACCATTTCCGCTCATCCAGGCTTGTAACTAGGAGCGTAATTCACCGAGGTAGTTACAGTTGGTATCAGAGCCATCCCGCCCTTCAGGGTCTCAGCCAAATGGTCGTTGTCAGTCTAGAAAATATTTTGGTAGCTATGTATACTAGGGAAAAACAAAAAGCGAGAGTAGGAATGCTTCCACTTTTCTTCTTACCCACCCACCCACCCTTTTCTAGTAAGGAAGTTTAACGTTTTCAATCCTCTTCTTAAAAATTCAAACTAGGATTCACGTGTTCTGGGTTTCCGTAGTACCATAGGTTGTGTGTGTGTGTGTAATTCCTTGTTTATCTGTTGCACCCAAGTTGTTATCAATCGGCCTTTTGGTTATCAACTGTTGGTACATTCCATACCGACAGGCTTTTGCAAATCGATGCGATCTATCTGATTCGTTGTATACCGCCGCGATCTGTCTTACTCTTTGTTACCCGACGTTATCTTGTTTGGGGTGTTCGTTTCCGTAGTTACTAATCTTTAGGTTCTTCGTGAGAAGAAGGTGTTGGGATATGTGTTCTACTTATTCATGTGCGGAGTAATGATTTGAGTGCGGGATGGAGTCGCGATCATACCACTACTTTTATCATTCGCTCTTGTATATTGAATTGGTAGAGTCACTAATCTCGATTCGTTAAGTGATTTTGCGCATCTAGTGGTATTTTAATGCCGAAATTTGCGGAAAATTTTTCTTTGATATATCTGTGTACCACACTCCCTTTCAGTCGTGTGCGATATGCTTAATATCTTCTAGGTGCTTTGAACTTTGTTGATATTTTAATATCATCTTAGTAAATTGTATCCTTTAATCTTGATTAATTCCATCTTGGTACTATTTTGGATTATTATTATTCTCCATCATAGTACTGACTTGTGTTTTATATCAATAACAGGATGGCACCACCACGCCGTTCTGAGGAGGACATACAACCTGAACTGGGGGCAGCATTGTCAAGCATCGCCAATGCCTTGGCAGCAATGCAGCAGAACCAGCAGCGTTTTGAAGAAATTGTCAGGAGGAATGAGTTTGTTCCGCTACCTCCACCTCCCAAGCGAGGAGACATCAAAAGCTTTCTGAAGTTCAACCCATGCCAATTTGATGTTTCTGATCAACCACTTGATGCTGATGATTGGTTGCGTGAGATGTCAAGGCTACTAATGACTGCTGATGTTCCTGAGCAAGAATGGGTAAAGTGTGCTACTCACCTTCTGAAGGGAGATGCAGCTCTGTGGTGGGAGAATTACCTGAAGGCAAACTGCACTGGTTTTCAGCCTACTTGGGGACAGTTCACTGGAGCTTTCAAAGAGCAGTATCTGTCAGAAATTGTCATGGAGAGGATGAAGGATGTGTTTCTCAACCTCAAGCAGGGCAATGACAATGTCAATACCTACATCAGAAACTTCATGAACCTTTCTCGTTATGGTGGCGATGAGATCTCTGATGACAAGAAGAAGCAAAAGAGGTTCCGGCAAGGGCTCAATGCACCGATTAAATATGCAATCACACATGCAAGGACGGCGTCTTTTCTGGAACTTCAGCATACAGCTCTGCAGGAAGAAGCAAGTAGGCAAGTGTTTGAGGAGTCAAAGAAACACAACCGCGATGCAGCAAGCTCTTCAGCTATGTCAACTCCTTCTAAGCGTCGTGTCTGGGTTCCTAACACCCCACCGTCGCTCCCGGCTCCACCAAGACCTTCAAGCTATGCGGAAAGGCCACCGAACTTCCTCACTGCTGCTCCCAGGGGCTACAACCACCACTACCTGGAGCGCCTGGCAGAGTCCCTAGCTACGTTGCTCCACATCCACCTGGTGCTTGTTACACTTGTGGAAACACTGGGCATCAATACTGGAACTGTCCGATGAAAAACAAAGCTCTTCCTCCACCACCTCCAAGATCTGCAGCAAGCTCTCCTTTGGTTCGTGCACCACCACCTCGGGCTCTCAACATCAACACCAAGCCCGGGTCTACTGTTGCTCGTGCCAACTGTGTCAACGCCGCTCAAGCTGAGCATGCACCTGGAGTTATGATGGGTATGCTATCCGTTAACTCAGTCCCTGCACGAGTTTTGTTTGATTCTGGTGCATCGCATTCTTTTGTTTCGCATAAGTTTGCACATGAGCATGATCTGGATATGGTTCCCTTATCACATCGTTTGGTGGTACAATCTCCTGGTTCAAACATGAGGGTTGCTCATATCAGCCATGGCAATCAAATTGAGATTGGTGGCTCTTTGTTCTCGGCGTCCTTAATTGTTCTGGGCAATTCTGACATTGATGTCATCTTGGGCATGGATTGGTTGACAGCAAATGCAGCTGTGATTGATTGTGCTGAACGCTCGGTTTCTCTGAAGATTCCTGAAGGCCATATAGTCTATTCTCCAAGTCTGACTCCTGCTATCCAGCTTTTCTCTTTGGCGGCTCTGAATGATGATGCTATGGAAGCTATTCAGAGTATTCCGGTGGTCTATGAGTTCCCAGATGTCTTTCCTGAAGAGTTGCCAGGTATGCCTCCGGATCGTGAGGTTGAGTTTGTAATTGAGCTTGAACCTGGAACGGCTCCTATCTCCAAGCGGCCTTATAAAATGGGTCCTGCTGAGTTGGCTGAACTCAAACGTCAGCTTGATGAACAAGAGAAGTTGGGTTTCATTCAACACAGTACTTCTTCGTGGGGTAGCCCAACCCTCTTTGTGAAGAAGCGAGACCAGACTGATAGACTTTGTGTTGACTATCGGGCTCTAAATGCTAAAACCATCAAGAATAAATATCCCCTTCCGCGGATTAATGATCTCTTCGATCAGCTAGCTGGAGCTGTGGTATTCTCTAAGCTTGACTTGAGAAGTGGTTATCACCAAATCAAGATTCGCAAGGAAGATGTTCCTAAAACATCTTTCACCACCCGCTATGGCCTGTATGAGTACACGGTCATGTCTTTCGGTCTCACCAACGCACCTGCCACCTTCTCGAGGCTCATGAACTCAGTTTTCATGGAGTATCTTGATAAGTTCGTTGTGGTCTATTTGGATGACATCCTAGTCTATTCTAAGTCAAATGAAGAACATGAAGAACACCTTCGGTGTGTCCTAAACAAGCTTCATGAGAACCGCTTGTATGCAAAGTTCTCCAAATGTGAGTTTTGGCTGCCTCAAGTAACCTATCTTGGTCACGTCATCTTTGCCAAGGGCATTGCCGTCAACCCGGAAACGGTAAAGACAATTGTTGAATGGCTTCCTCCTGTAAATGTCAAAGAAATGCGGAGTTTCCTTGGTTTGGCTAGTTATTGCCGTCGCTTCGTTCAGAACTTTTCGAAGATAGCGAAGCCTCTTACCGATCTCCTCAAGAAAGGCAAGAAATACCTTTGGACTCCTGCATGTCAAGCAAGCTTTGAGAAACTCAAAGAGAAGCTCACTTCCACACCAGTCTTGGTTCCTCCGGATACATCCAAGCCCTTCCAGATCTTCTGTGACGCCTCTTTGCAAGGATTGGGTGCGGTCCTTATGCAAGAAAAACAAGTTGTTGCTTATGCCTCTCGACAGTTGAAGACGCATGAGATCAACTATCCTACACATGACCTCGAGCTCGCAGCAGTTGTCTTTGCTTTGAAAGTATGGAGGCATTACTTGCTTGGCAACCGTTGTGAAATCTTTTCTGATCACAAGAGTCTGAAGTATATCTTCACTCAGCCTGATCTCAATCTTCGGCAGAGGAGGTGGATTGAAGCAATCAATGATTTCGATCTGACCATCAACTACACTCCGAGCAAAGCTAATGTCATGGCCGATGCTCTCAGCCGCAAAGCTTATGTCAACAACCTCATGATGGAAGAACAACAGCCTCTCTTGTGCGAGGAATTCCGTCAGCTCAACCTTGAGATTGTGGATCAAGGGTATCTTCTGAACCTTCTAGCAACCCCTCTCTTGGAAGAAAAGGTTCGCTCCTCTCAGCTTGGTGATCCGTACACAAGAAAGATCATCTCCAAACTTCAGCTTCCGAAGTATGAGTCCTTCCACGTCGATGATAAAGGAACGCTTTTCTTTGAACACCGGATGTTTGTTCCGAACTACCCGGGTTTGAGAGAGCAAGTTCTCAAGGAGGCGCACGATTCTGTTCTTTCTATCCACCCTGGCAGCACAAATATGTACATGGACTTGAAAACACAATATTGGTGGCCGGGTTTGAAACGATATTGTGCCAAGTATGTCTCGGAGTGTGATGTCTGCCGCAGAGTTAAAGCTGTCCATCAAAAACCTTCTGGACTTCTACAGCCATTGAAACCCCCGGAATGGAAATGGGAGAAGGTGGAGATGGACTTCATAACTGGTTTTCCAAGGTCGTAGAAGGGCAACAATGCAATCTTTGTTGTCATTGACAGGCTTTCTAAAGTGGCTCACTTCTTCCCCGTCAAGGAAACAATTTCTGCAATTCAGTTGGCTGAGCTCTATATCAACAGAATTGTCTCTCTGTATGGGGTCCCTCTTGAGATCAGTTCAGACCATGGAAGCATCTTCACTTCCAAGTTCTGGGAAAGTTTCCAAAATGCTTTGGGAACAAAGTTGAACTTCAGCACAGCTTACCACCCTCAGTCGCAAGGACAAGTTGAAAGGATCAATCAGATTCTGGAGGATATGCTCCGTGCTTGCGTCATCTCTTTTGGCATGAAGTGGGAAGAATGTCTTCCTTATGCTGAATTCTCTTACAACAATAGCTTCCAGAAAAGTCTAAAGATGGCACCATTTGAGGCTCTCTATGGTCGCAAGTGAAGAACTCCGATTGGTTGGTCGGGTGCAGGTGAAAGAATATTGTTTGGCCCTGACATCGTGACTCAAGCGGAGGAGAAGGTTCACATCATTCTTGAAAATCTGAAGATTGCTCAAAGTCGCCAGAAGAGCAATTATGACAGGAAGCACACGGACATGGAGTATGTCCCTGGTGATCTCGTTTACCTTCGTGTCACTCCCATGAGAGGCACACACCGCTTTTGTATCAAAGGAAAGCTGGCTCCTAGATACATCGGTCCATTCAAAATTCGTGGAAGAAGAGGAGAAGTTGCTTATGCTCTTGAGCTCCCGGAAAAACTCAAGGTCCATGATGTTTTCCACATCTCTCAGCTCAAGAAGTGCTTCAAGGATCCCGGCAGGACCGTGGACCATGAGCTTATCAATCTCCAAGAAGACCTGTCTTATCAAGAACACCCCACAAAAATCCTTGAAGTCGCAGAAAGAAGGACTCGCAACAAGTCCATCAAGTTCTGCAAGGTGCAGTGGTCGCACCATTCCGTTGATGAAGCCACTTGGGAACGTGAAGATGAGCTCCGTGCCAAGTATCCTACCCTCTTTGAGTCTTCTTCTTCTTCCTAGAATCTCAGGGCGAGATTCCTGTTTAGTGGGGGAGAGTTGTAGCATCCCAATTGTCTAACAATTGTAATGCTACTTGGGCTAGTAATATAATGGCTACTTCATATATATAATTGTTGCATCATCATTATATCATGCTCATGTCATCATGCCACCTTGCATTTGAGCATCATATAAAACCCTTTTGTGTTGGTTCTTCTCTCATATGCATTGTAAATTGTATTTGCCTCTTGAAATTGTATTTGGTTCTTGATATACTGTTTAAATGCCCAAGTTGAGTTGGGGGCATATCTTTTATTAACTCCACCACCTTTCTTGTCATCACCCCATCATTTCACCATTCCACCTTATATGAGCATAGCAACTTATTTGGTTTTACCTCTAGCTCATGTGGGTTGGAATGGATCCAATTCTATCTCCACATGCTCTCATATATGCACCATATTGTTCCACATTATTGGTTTATGAGAGCCACATGGACACCTTTGCATGCCTTGTGAGTGGAACCTTTTCCTAGCTTCCATATGGGTTGTTTTGGGGTTATTATCATGTTGAGATATTTTTGGGCTTACTAAATACCTAGTGGCACATACACACTAGCAAGTCCCATTTCTATTTAAATATGGTCATCTCCATCTACTCCACATGGGGCATCCTTTTAATTCTTTTTGCTTGGCTTTTATTCCAATTTTGGGAATGCATAATAATAATGCCATGTTAATATTATTGTTCTCACAAGAATAAACATGGCATTAAATATTTTGCATGGGCCATGCAAGCACCACCACATTCTAGTCTTTGGTTTTTATTTGAATCTTGGAGTGGATCATCATCTCTCCATCTCTACCACTCTTTGGCTTGCTCTAGTTGGTCTTGCTAAAATCCACCACCACACCTCTATCCCTATCTTCCACCCCTTTTGGTTGACCTTGCTTGAGTTTGCTAAACCCTACACCTCTTGCACCTCTCTTGCATGAGCTAGCTAGATGCATGCAAGTATATAAACCCTAAGCCCCCTCCCTCATCTCTCCTCTCTCTAACCTAGCTACCTACACATCTCTCACTCCCTCATCTAACCCTAGTACACCCTACCTCACATCCCCTCTCACCATGCCGAGCCTCCCTTGATGGCCCCACTTGGTTCCTCTCCCTGGTCCCACACCCATCTACCCCAACCCTAGCACCAGCCCTAACCCGAGCCTTCCCCCCTAGCCAACCCTAGCTCATAACCGAGCTACACCGGAGCCTCCTCTCTCCCTACCCTCTCTCTTCTCTACCTGCCAGCTAGCCCCACCCCGGACCTACCTCTCCTCTCCCTGGCCACCTGCCCTACCCTGGACCAGCCCCAGGACGAGCCTGCCCGACCACGTGAGGAGGAGGAGGGAAAGGTGGCACCCGAGACCACCTTTTCCATCTACCCCGCGCCCACACGCTCCTCCCCTCTCCCTCTGCTATCTACCCCCACCTCCCATCTCCTCGACCTCTCCCAGATCTCCCCAGAGCGCCTCCTCCCGCCCCTCCTTCCGCTCCGGCCACCAACAGCCGACGCCAGCCGCCGCCGTCTACCTCTGTCCCTCGCCGTTCCAGCCGGCGTGCTCGTCATGGAGGTGGCCTGGTAGACCGAGGAGGTCGCCCTGCATCGCCCAGTGACCGCCAGCGAGGAGGAGAAGGACCCCGTCTGCTGCAGCACCGCAACGCCGCCGAAAACCCTAGCTCCGCCCGGCGTCTGCGCCCTCGCCTCTCCGTCGCCTCCCAGCCCGATCCGACCGCACCGAGCTCTCCGCGGTGAGCCTCTCTTCCTCCCCGACATGGTCCGCCTCGCTGTCGCCGCCTAGTGCCGCCGTTCATATTGTCGAACAGACTGCGCGCGCCGTCGGCCACCGCGTCTGCTCGCTCCCGTGTCGCGCAAAACCCTATCTAGGCCCCGTCCGCCTTCCTGACACCAACCCTAGCGCTACCGCATCAGCTCGCACCCCCCACGTCCAGGGATCGATCCCCCGCCTCGCGCCACGCACCGATCGGTCCTCTGCACGCGGAGAAGAACAACAGTACGCGTCGCCTTTTTGCAGATAGCCCCTCCGTGTTTCTCTCGCTCAACCCGCGGTACTCGCTAGCCCCACCTGTCTGTGCCTGTGGAGTTTTACAAAAAGAGACCTGGCTTTTGTAAACCTTAACCCGCGCTCCAGCCCCAGCCCCACCTGTCAGTTCCTGTCCCTCTCGCCGCTGTCACGTGGACCCCGTGGCCGCTGGCCCCACCTGTCATTCGCTGAGGCTAGCTTTGCTCGCGGTGAGAAAACCCTGTTCTGCCACTGTGTCACCCAGCCAGCAGATGGCCCACTTGTCACTGACTGTGGCTGGATCTGAGTGTGTGAGAAAAGTATTTCTGTATTTCTGTTTTAACTCAAACTATTCAAATTTATTTTAAATTCAAATTCAAATCTGTTTTAAAATAACTTTTAATTCTCAAATTCAAATAATACAAATAATATATTTTTTGAAATCAGAAAAATATGAGGAATTCAAATATGCCCTCTAAAACATATTTTGAACACTTTAAATTTCAAGTTGATTAAAATTACAATAAAATGCCCTTTTCCTTAAATAATTAATAACTTTTGGTTTATAACTCCAAATTTGACAAATGATATCTCTAAAATGATTAGCTCGACGAGACCTTTCTGTTTATGCATTCCATGTTCTGTTTTGCAGCATGCATCATATAAATATAAAGCATACAACAACTTATATGAGGTTAAAATGTGACCAGAACTCAATAAAAGGTTTTATTCTTGTATTCCACACCTCACCCATGCCATGCTACATTATTGCCATCCAAATTGTGCATCATTCATCATGGCATGATTGTTTGCTTGATGCATTTTATTCATATGCTTGTGCACTTTATTTATGTTGGCCCTTGTTTGTTTGGTTCTTCTTCGAATAGACGCTGAGCAGGGGATATATCAAGAGAACCAGGAGCACTACCTAGATCCTTCTCTCGCTTCAACTGAGCTTCCAGGCAAGCACTACCACATGCTTGCATACATACAGTACCTATTGCCTCTGTCTTATTCTTGCATCATTGAGTCGCGATTGCATTAAACTGAATCCCAAGTATTGCATAGCCTTTACTTTTAAACCCCACTGAAGCTTGTTCCTCCATCCCATGAGCCATTACTACAGGAGTTGTTTGAGCCATGCGAGTCGTAGCACAGCATGTGTAGGGTATGTGAGTGTCTGATGGATAACGAGGTACCTAAACAACTTAACCTGAGTAGTAATGGGATAACTAATGAATGTGGCACCGGTGAGCAATATTTGTTATTTGGTTTTTCATGCTCACTTGTGTCCCGTAGGACCCCGAGTACTTGATTCCTGTTCCTTGAATATTCGCGCTATCCACATCCGGGAGGCTTATGAACCCCCCCTGAGCCAGAGCTTGATTCATTCTTATTTCTTGGGGCCACAATTAGTTTGGGGCTTTATTACTATCCTGTACTTATGCCATGCTTTACTGCTTAATTTAAGATTGTGCGAGGATGCACCTGTACTGTTTAGGTCCGTGACACGTTTTCGCTGTATCGACAAGCCCAGTCACATTTTCGAGTTCCCAGTCGTTTACAGCCGTCCACACAAACCTTGAGTCCGTCTCGGAGTCGGACAACTTCGTCGCGGGTAGCTTAATGGGGTGGCCCCCTGAAATATTTCTGAATCCTGTGATCGCTTTGTCGTGACTGCCTCGTTGGGTTTTGATTTGGTTTTTCCGAGGTTGATCGAGTGTGTGTTGCTATTTGTGCACCCCTGCAGGGTAAAACTTTCTGAAAGCCGTGTCCGCGGTTATGGACGACTTGGAGCACAGTTTCTCGATCATAGACAAGTATAACTAAAGTACCGCTTTTAATTTGACTAAGTACCGGACTAGTAAATAGTGCAACTCTCATGGAATGGATAATAAAACTGCCAACAGATGGGGGGGCTGTTCGTCCGCTTCCTCGTCGGTAAGCGAGGAGGAGGATGGATCTGTTAATATTACTGTGATAACCGTTGTTATTAATTCACGGACATCCGTCTATCTCTGGTTAGGCGGATGGTTAGCGAGGTTCTATAGAATTGTTAGGGTTTATCTTTTGCTGCAATTGCGTCACCCCAAGTTGTGTCCCCTTTAGAGGCATAAAGTCTTGCTGAGTACCCTAGGGTATCACACGATAAATTGTTTGATTCAGATGAACAGGTAAACTCGCAAGATGGATACTGGGTGGAGGAGACGGACGATGTGGGCAACGATCATTCGGTGTAGAGATTCCGGGAACGGGGATCCGTGAGATCTGTGGGCGGGATGTGTTTATTTATGGGGCATCTTATGCCGATTTGCTTCTTATCCGTACTCGGATCTTGTTTTCCGCTTCCGCTTGATACTCTGATGTTTGATGTATGAGGAGATATCCTAAACTATTATATCTATCTAGGATATTTGGATCTTGCCATATGGCGTTGCAATATTTCTATTTATTTTAGATGGAATGGCTCTGAGGACTGTTGTATGGTGGCTTGCATACATACTCATTTGTGTATGTAGTTGATCCCTTCGCCTGCCGATTACGCCGCCCGTTCTTGTCCCGATATTTGGAAATGGTTAGGACGGCCGAAAGGTCTACCTGTGAGTGGCATTTGGGCCCCACCGTACTATTTTAACCATTTCCGCTCATCCAGGCTTGTAACTTGGAGCGTAATTCACCGAGGTAGTTACAGGCACCCCTCCTCCTATAAAAGGCCACCCCCTCCTCACTTATCACACACACCTCCTTGTGAAGGATCTCTCTCCCCCTCTAGTATTACTCCCCCATGGTCTCGGATTAGCGAGATACATGATCCTGGTGGCTTTCACTGGAAAGGAGTTGCTGCTTCCGCTGCTTTGCTGGAGTGAGGGACGGAGGTTGTCGGGGTACCGGACGTGTGTGCGATCACGGATACACCGTTGCATTGCGGTGCTGGACTTGGTGGTGCTGGAGCTGGATCTGATGGACGTGCTGGAGCCGGACCTGCTGGACTTCATCACGATCTTGAGATCGGCAAGTGTACGACTACATCAACCACGAGTTCCTACTCGTTAACAAAGATCATTGTCTACGAGGGTAAGTTCCCGTTGGATGTATGTCCACCCGTTGCTTTGTACCTAGTAGATAGATCTTGGCGTGTAGTTCACACTGTAGGAAATTTTTTGTTTTCTATGCTGCGGACCCAATAGTAATGACACTGGTGGATCCATCGGTGGATTGAGAAGAGAACACACATGCAATGACACTGGTGGATCCATAGGTGGTATGTGAAAAGAACACACATTTCAATGACTCAGTTGTTGTTAGTAAAAAGAACACACATGCAATGACACTAGTGGGTCCAAAGGTGGATTATGAAAAGAGCACACATTTCAATGACTCTAGTTGTTGTTAGTAAAAAGAACACACATCCAATCACACTGGTGGATCCATGTGTGGTCTTTGAAGAGAACACACATGCAATGACTCTGGTTGTTGTTAGTAAAAAGAGCACACATGCAATGACACTAGTGGATCTATATGTGTTATGTGAAAAGAACACATATGCAATGACTCTGGTTGTTGTTACTAAAAAGAACACACATGCAATGACACTGGTGGATCCATAGGTGGATTGTGAAAAGAGCACACATGCAATGCCACTGGTGGATCCATATGTGGTATGTGAAAAGAACACACATGCAATGACTCCAGTTGTTGTTAGTGAAAAGAACATACATGCAATGACACTAGTGGATCCATGTGTGGTATCTGAAGAGAACAAACATTTCAATGACACTGCTCGATCCATATGTGGTATGTGAAAACAACACACATGCAATGACTCTGGTTGTTGTTAGTAAAAAGAACACACATGCAATGACACTGGTGGATCCATATGTGGTATGTGAAAAGAACGCACATTTCAATGACTCTGGTTGTTGTTACTAAAAAGATCACACATGCAATGACACTGGTGGATCCATATGTGGATTGTGAAAAGAGCACACATGCAATGCCACTGGTGGATCCATATTTGGTTTGTGGAAATAACACACATGCAATGACTCTAGTTGTTCTTAGTGAAAAGAACACACATGCAATGACACTGGTGGATCCATGTGTGGTCTCTGAAGAGAACACACGTTTCAATGACACCGGTGGATCGATATGTGGTATGTGAAAAGAACACACATGCAATGACTCTGGTTGTTTTTAATAAAAAGAACACACATGCAGTGACACTGGTGGATCCATAGGTGGTATGTGAGAAGAACACACATTTCAATGACTCTGGTTGTTGTTACTAAAAATAACACACATGCAATGACACTGGTGAATCCATAGGTGGATTGTGAAAAGAGCACACATGCAATGCCACTGTTGGATCCATATGTGGTATGTGAAAAGAACACGCATGCAATGACTCCAGTTGTTGTTAGTGAAAAGGACACACATGCAATGACACTGGTGGATCCATAGGTGGTATGTGAGAAGAACACACATTTCAATGACTTTGGTTGTTATTACTAAAAAGAACACACATGCAATGACACTGGTGGATCCATAGGTGGTATGTGAGAAGAACACACATTTCAATGACTCTGGTTGTTGTTACTAAAAAGAACACACATGAAATGACACTGGTGGATCCATAGGTGGATTGCTAAAAGAGCACACATGCAATGACTCTGGTTGTAGTTAGTGAAAAGAACACACATACAATGACACTGGTGGATCCATGTGTGGTCTCTGAAGAGAACACACATGCAATGACACTGGTTGTTGTTAGTAAAAAGAGCACACATGCAATGACACTGGTGGATCCATGTGTGGATTGTGAAGAGAACACACATTTAATGACACCGGTGGATCCATAGGTGGTATGTGAAAAGAACACACATTTGAATGACTTAGTTGTTGTTAGTAAAAAGAACACACATGCAATGACACTGGTGGATCCAAAGGTGGATTGTGAAAAGAGCACACATTTCAATGACTCTAGTTGTTGTGAGTAAAAAGAACACACATGCAATCACACTTGTGGATCCATGTGTGGTCTCTGAAGAGGTTATTGTTCGTAAAAAGAGCACACATGCAATGACACTAGTGGATCCATATGTGGTGTGTGAAAAGAACACACATGCAATGACTCTGGTTGTTGTTACTAAAAAGAACACGCATGAAATGACACTTGTGGATCCATAGGTGGTATGTGAAAAGAGCACACATGCAATGACACTGGTGGATCCATATGTGGTATGTGAAAAGAACACACATGCAATGACTCCAGTTGTTGTTAGTGAAAAGAACATACATGCAATGACACTGGTGGATCCATGTGTGGTCTCTGAAGAGAACACACATTTCAATGACACTGGTGGATCCATATGTGGTATGTGAAAAGAACACACATTTCAACGACTCTGGTTGTTGTTACTAAAAAGAACACACATGCAATGACACTGGTGGATCCATCGGTGGATTATGAAAAGAGCACACATGACATGCCACTGGTGGATCCATATTTGGTTTGTGTAAATAACACACATGCAATGACTCTAGTTAGTGTTAGTGAAAAGAACACACATGCAATGACACTGGTGGATCCATGTGTGGTCTCTAAAGAGAACACGCGTTTCAATGACACTGGTGGATCCATATGTGGTATTTGAAAAGAACACACATGCAATGACTCTGGTTGTTGTTACTAAAAAGAACACACATGCAATGATACTGGTGGATCCATAGGTGGTATATGGGAAGAACACACATTTCAATGACTCTGGTTGTTGTTACTAAAAAGAACACACATGCAATGACACTGGTGGATCCATAGGTGGATTGTGAAAAGAGCACACATGCAATGCCACTGGTGGATCCATATGTGGTATGTGAAAAGAACACACATGCAATGACTCTAGTTGTTAGTGAAAAGAACACACATGCAATGACACTGGTGGATCCATGTGTGGTCTCTGAAGAGAACACACATGCAATGACTCTGGTTGTTGCTAGTAAAAAGATCATACATGCAATGACACTGGTGGATCCATAGGTGGTATGTGAAAAGAACACACATTTCAATGACTCAGTTGTTGTTAGTAAAAAGAACACACACGCAATGACACTGGTGGATCCAAATGTGGATTGTGAAAAGAGCACACATTTTAATGACTTTAGTTAATGTTAATAAAAAGAACACACATGCAATCACACTTGTGGATCCATGTGTGGTCTCTGAAGAGAACACACATGCAATGACTCTGGTTGTTGTTCGTAAAAAGAGCACACATGCAATGACACTAGTGGATCCATATGTGGTATGTGAAAAGAACACACATGCAATGACTCTGGTTTTTGTTACTAAAAAGAACACACATGCAATGACACTGGTGGATCCATGTGTGGTCTCTGAAGAGAACATACATGCAATGACTCTGGTTGTTGTTAGTAAAAAGAGCACGCATGCAATGACACTTGTGGATCCATAGGTGGTATGTGAAAAGAGCACACATGCAATGACACTGGTGGATCCATATGTGGTATGTGAAAAGAACACACATGCCATGACTCCAGTTGTTGTTACTGAAAATAACATACATGCAATGACACTGGTGGATCCATGTGTGGTATCCGAAGAGAACAAACATTTCAATGACACTGCTCGATCCATATGTGGTATGTGAAAACAACACACATGCAATGACTCTGGTTGTTGTTAGTAAAAAGAACACACATGCAATGACACTGGTGGATCCATATGTGGTATGTGAAAAGAACGCACATTTCAATGACTCTGGTTGTTGTTACTAAAAAGATCACACATGCAATGACACTGGTGGATCCATATGTGGATTGTGAAAAGAGCACACATGCAATGCCACTGGTGGATCCATATTTGGTTTGTGGAAATAACACACATGCAATGACTCTAGTTGTTCTTAGTGAAAAGAACACACATGCAATGACACTGGTGGATCCATGTGTGGTCTCTGAAGAGAACACACGTTTCAATGACACCGGTGGATCGATATGTGGTATGTGAAAAGAACACACATGCAATGACTCTGGTTGTTTTTACTAAAAAGAACACACATGCAGTGACACTAGTGGATCCATAGGTGGTATGTGAGAAGAACACACATTTCAATGACTCTGGTTGTTGTTACTAAAAATAACACACATGCAATGACACTGGTGAATCCATAGGTGGATTGTGAAAAGAGCACACATGCAATGCCACTGTTGGATCCATATGTGGTATGTGAAAAGAACACGCATGCAATTACTCCAGTTGTTGTTAGTGAAAAGGACACACATGCAATGACACTGGTGGATCCATAGGTGGTATGTGAGAAGAACACACATTTCAATGACTTTGGTTGTTATTACTAAAAAGAACACACATGCAATGACACTGGTGGATCCATAGGTGGTATGTGAGAAGAACACACATTTCAATGACTCTGGTTGTTGTTACTAAAAAGAACACACATGAAATGACACTGGTGGATCCATAGGTGGATTGCTAAAAGAGCACACATGCAATGACTCTGGTTGTAGTTAGTGAAAAGAACACACATACAATGACACTGGTGGATCCATGTGTGGTCTCTGAAGAGAACACACATGCAATGACACTGGTTGTTGTTAGTAAAAAGAGCACACATGCAATGACACTGGTGGATCCATGTGTGGATTTTGAAGAGAACACACATTTAGTGACACCGGTGGATCCATAGGTGGTATGTGAAAAGAACACACATTTCAATGACTTAGTTGTTGTTAGTAAAAAGAACACACATGCAATGACACTGGTGGATCCAAAGGTGGATTGTGAAAAGAGCACACATTTCAATGACTCTAGTTGTTGTGAGTAAAAAGAACACACATGCAATCACACTTGTGGATCCATGTGTGGTCTCTGAAGAGGTTGTTGTTCGTAAAAAGAGCACACATGCAATGACACTAGTGGATCCATATGTGGTATGTGAAAAGAACACACATGCAATGACTCTGGTTGTTGTTACTAAAAAGAACACGCATGAAATGACACTTGTGGATCCATAGGTGGTATGTGAAAAGAGCACACATGCAATGACACTGGTGGATCCATATGTGGTATGTGAAAAGAACACACATGCAATGACTCCAGTTGTTGTTAGTGAAAAGAAAATACATGCAATGACACTGGTGGATCCATGTGTGGTCTCTGAAGAGAACACACATTTCAATGACACTGGTGGATCCATATGTGGTATGTGAAAAGAACACACATTTCAATGACTCTGGTTGTTGTTACTAAAAAGAACACACATGCAATGACACTGGTGGATCCATCGGTGGATTATGAAAAGAGCACACATGCCATGCCACTGGTGGATCCATATTTGGTTTGTGTAAATAACACACATGCAATGACTCTAGTTAGTGTTAGTGAAAAGAACACACATGCAATGACACTGGTGGATCCATGTGTGGTCTCTAAAGAGAACACGCGTTTCAATGACACTGGTGGATCCATATGTGGTATTTGAAAAGAACACACATGCAATGACTCTGGTTGTTGTTACTAAAAAGAACACACATGCAATGATACTGGTGGATCCATAGGTGGTATATGGGAAGAACACACATTTCAATGACTCTGGTTGTTGTTACTAAAAAGAACACACATGCAATGACACTGGTGGATCCATAGGTGGATTGTGAAAAGAGCACACATGCAATGCCACTGGTGGATCCATATGTGGTATGTGAAAAGAACACACATGCAATGACTCTAGTTGTTAGTGAAAAGAACACACATGCAATGACACTGGTGGATCCATGTGTGGTCTCTGAAGAGAACACACATTTCAATTACACTGGTGGATCCATATGTGGTATGTGAAAAGAAAACACATGCAATGACTCTGGTTGTTGTTACTAAAAAGAACACACATGCAATGACACTGGTGGATCCATAGGTGGTATGTGAGAAGAACACACATTTCAATGACTCAGGTTGATGTTACTAAAAAGAACACACATGCAATGACACAGGTGGATCCATAGGTGGATTGTGAAAAGAGCACACATGCAATGACTCTGATTGTAGTTAGTGAAAAGAACACACATGCAATGACACTGGTGGATCCATGTGTGGTCTCTGAAGAGAACACACATGCAATGACTCTGGTTGTTGCTAGTAAAAAGATCATACATGCAATGACACTGGTGGATCCATAGGTGGTATGTGAAAAGAACACACATTTCAATGACTCAGTTGTTGTTAGTAAAAAGAACACACATGAAATGACACTGGTGGATCCAAATGTGGATTGTGAAAAGAGCACACATTTCAATGACTTTAGTTAATGTTAATAAAAAGAACACACATGCAATCACACTTGTGGATCCATGTGTGGTCTCTGAAGAGAACACACATGCAATGACTCTGGTTGTTGTTCGTAAAAAGAGCACACATGCAATGACACTAGTGGATCCATATGTGGTATGTGAAAAGAACACACATGCAATGACTCTGGTTTTTGTTACTAAAAAGAACACACATGCAATGACACTGGTGGATCCATGTGTGGTCTCTGAAGAGAACATACATGCAATGACTCTGGTTGTTGTTAGTAAAAAGAGCACGCATGCAATGACACTTGTGGATCCATAGGTGGTATGTGAAAAGAGCACACATGCAATGACACTGGTGGATCCATATGTGGTATGTGAAAAGAACACACATGCCATGACTCCAGTTGTTGTTACTGAAAATAACATACATGCAATGACACTGGTGGATCCATGTGTGGTCTCTGAAGAGAACACACATTTCAATGACACTGGTGGATCCATATGTGGTATGTGAAAAGAACACACATGCAATGACTCTGGTTGTTGTTACTAAAAAGAACACACATGCAATGACACTGGTGGATCCATAAGTGGTATGTGAGAAGAACACACATTTCAATGACTCTGGTTGTTGTTACTAAAAAGAACACACATGCAATGACACTGGTGGATCCATAGGTGGATTGTGAAAAGATCACACATGCAATGCCACTGGTGGATCCATATGTGGTATGTGAAAAGAACACACATGCAATGACTCTAGTTGTCGTTAGTGAAAACAACACACATGCAATGACACTGGTGGATCCATAGGTGGTCTCTGAATAGAACACACATTTCAATGACACTCGTGGATCCATATGTGGTATGTGAAAAGAACACACATGCAATGACTCTGGTTGTTTTTACTAAAAAGAACACACATGCAATGACACTGGTGGATCCATAGGTGGTATGTGAGAAGAACACACATTTCAATGACTCTAGTTGTTGTTACTAAAAAGAACACACATGCAATGACACTGGTGGATCCATAGGTGGATTGTGAAAAGAGCACACATGCAATGCCACTGTTGGATCCATATGTGGTATGTGAAAAGAACACGCATGCAATGACTCCAGCTGTTGTTAGTGAAAAGAACACACATGCAATGACACTGGTGGATCCATGTGTGGTCTCTAAAGATAACACACATTTCAATGACACTGGTGGATCCATATGTGTTATGTGAAAAGAACACACATGCAATGACACTGGTGGATCCATGTGTGGTCTCTGAAGAGAACACACATTTCAATGACACTTGTGGATCCATATGTGGTATGTGAAAAGAACACACATGCAATGACACTGGTGGATCCATGTGTGGTCTCTGAAGAGAACACACATTTCAATGACACTGGTGAATCCCTATGTGGTATGTGAAAAGAATACACATGCAATGACTCTGTTTGTTGTTAGTAAAAAGGACACACATGCAATGACACTGGTGGATCCATATGTGGTATGTGACAAGAACACACATTTCAATGAATTTGGTTGTTATTACTAAAAAGAACACACATGCAATGACACTGGTGGATCCATAGGTGGTATGTGAGATGAACACACATTTCAATGACTCTGGTTGTTGTTACTAAAAAGAACACACATGCAACGACACTGGTGGATCCATAGGTGGATTGTGAAAAGAGCACACATGCAATGACTCTGGTTGTAGTTAGTGAAAAGAACACACATGCAATGACTCTGGTTGTAGTTAGTGAAAAGAACACACATGGAATGAACCTGGTGGATCCATGTGTGGTCTCTGAAGAGAACACACAGGCAATGACACTTGTTGTTGTTAGTAAAAAGAGCACACATGCAATGACACTGGTGGATCCATGTGTGGATTGTGAAGAGAACACACATGCAATGACACTGGTGGATCCATAGGTGGTAGGTGAAAAGAACATACATTTCAATGACTCAGTTGTTGTTAGTAAAAATAACACACATGCAATGACACTGGTGGATCCAAAGGTGGATTGTGAAAAGAGCACACATTTCAATGACTCTAGTTGTTGTTAGTAAGAAAGAACACACATGCAATCACACTTGTGGATCCATGTGTGGTTTCTGAAGAGAACACACATGCAATGACTCTGGTTGTTGTTCGTAAAAAGAGCACACATGCAATGACACTAGTGGATCCATATGTGGTATGTGAAAAGAACACACATGCAATGACTCTGCTTGTTGTTACTAAAAAGAACACACATGCAATGACACTGGTGGATCCATGTGTGGTCTCTGAAGAGAACATACATGCAATCACTCTGGTTGTTGTTAGTAAAAATAGCACGCATGCAATGACACTTGTGGATCCATAGGTGGTATGTGAAAATAGCACACATGCAATGAAACTGGTGGATCCATATGTGGTATGTGAAAAGAACACACATGCAATGACTCCAATTGTTGTTAGTGAAAATAACATACATGCAATGACACTGGTGGATCCATGTGTGGTCTCTGAAGAGAACACACATTTCAATGACACTGGTGGATCCATATGTGGTATGTGAAAAGAACGCACATGCAATGACTCTGGTTGTTGTTACTAAAAAGAACACACATGCAATGACACTGGTGGATCCATAGGTGGTATGTGAGAAGAACACACATTTCAATGACTCTGGTTGTTGTTACTAAAAACAACACATATGCAATGACGCTGGTGGATCCATAGGTGGATTGTGAAAAGAGCACACATGCAATGCCACTGGTGGATCCATATGTGGTATGTGAAAACAACACACATGCAATGACTCTAGTTGTCATTAGAGAAAAGAACACACATGCAATGACACTGGCGGATCCATGTGTGGTCTCTGAAGAGAACACACATTTCAATGACACTCGTGGATCCATATGTGGTATGTGAAAAGAACACGCATGCAATGACTCCAGTTGTTGTTAGTGAAAAGAACACACATGCAATGACACTGGTGGATCCATGTGTGGTCTCTGAAGAGAACACACATTTCAATGACACTGGTGGATCCATATGTGGTATGTGAAAAGAACACATATGCAATGACACTGGTGGATCCATGTGTGGTCTCTGAAGAGAACACACATTTCAATGACACTAGTGGATCCATATGTGGTATGTGAAAAGAATACCCATGCAATGACTCTGGTTGTTGTTAGTAAAGAGGACACGCATGCAATGACACTGGTGGATCCATATGTGGTATGTGAAAAGAACACACATTTCAATGACTTTGGTTGTTATTACTAAAAACAACACACATGCAATGACACTGGTGGATCCATAGGTGGTATGTGAGATGAACACACATTTCAATGACTCTGGTTGTTGTTACTAAAAAGAACACACATGCAACGACACTGGTGGATCCATAGGTGGATTGTGAAAAGAGCACACATGCAATGACTCTGGTTGTAGTTAGTGAAAAGAACACACATGGAATGAACCTGGTGGATCCATGTGTGGTCTCTGAAGAGAACACACACGCAATGACACTGGTTGTTGTTAGTAAAAAGAGCACACATGCAATGACACTGGTGGATCCATGTGTGGATTGTGAAGAGAACACACATGCAATGACACTGGTGGATCCATAGGTGGTAGGTGAAAAGAACATACATTTCAATGACTCAGTTGTTGTTAGTAAAAAGAACACACATGCAATGACACTGGTGGATCCAAAGGTGGATTGTGAAAAGAGCACACATTTCAATGACTCTAGTTGTTGTTAGTAAGAAAGAACACACATGCAATCACACTTGTGGATCCATGTGTGGTCTCTGAAGAGAACACACATGCAATGACTCTGGTTGTTGTTCGTAAAAAGAGCACACATGCAATGACACTAGTGGATCCATATGTGGTATGTGAAAAGAACACACATGCAATGACTCTGCTTGTTGTTACTAAAAAGAACACACATGCAATGACACTGGTGGATCCATGTGTGGTCTCTGAAGAGAACATACATGCAATCACTCTGGTTGTTGTTAGTAAAAATAGCACGCATGCAATGACACTTGTGGATCCATAGGTGGTATGTGAAAATAGCACACATGCAATGAAACTGGTGGATCCATATGTGGTATGTGAAAAGAACACACATGCAATGACTCCAATTGTTGTTAGTGAAAATAACATACATGCAATGACACTGGTGGATCCATGTGTGGTCTCTGAAGAGAACACACATTTCAATGACACTGGTGGATCCATATGTGGTATGTGAAAAGAACGCACATGCAATGACTCTGGTTGTTGTTACTAAAAAGAACACACATGCAATGACACTGGTGGATCCATAGGTGGTATGTGAGAAGAACACACATTTCAATGACTCTGGTTGTTGTTACTAAAAACAACACATATGCAATGACGCTGGTGGATCCATAGGTGGATTGTGAAAAGAGCACACATGCAATGCCACTGGTGGATCCATATGTGGTATGTGAAAACAACACACATGCAATGACTCTAGTTGTCATTAGAGAAAAGAACACACATGCAATGACACTGGCGGATCCATGTGTGGTCTCTGAAGAGAACACACATTTCAATGACACTCGTGGATCCATATGTGGTATGTGAAAAGAACACGCATGCAATGACTCCAGCTGTTGTTAGTGAAAAGAACACACATGCAATGACACTGGTGGATCCATGTGTGGTCTCTGAAGAGAACACACATTTCAATGACACTGGTGGATCCATATGTGGTATGTGAAAAGAACACACATGCAATGACACTGGTGGATCCATGTGTGGTCTCTGAAGAGAACACACATTTCAATGACACTGGTGGATCCATATGTGGTATGTGAAAAGAATACCCATGCAATGACTCTGGTTGTTGTTAGTAAAGAGGACACGCATGCAATGACACTGGTGGATCCATATGTGGTATGTGAAAAGAACACACATTTCAATGACTTTGGTTGTTATTACTAAAAAGAACACACATGCAATGACACTGGTGGATCCATAGGTGGTATGTGAGATGAACACACATTTCAATGACTCTGGTTGTTGTTACTAAAAAGAACACACATGCAACTACACTGGTGGATCCATAGGTGGATTGTGAAAAGTGCACACATGCAATGACTCTGGTTGTAGTTAGTGAAAAGAACACACATGGAATGAACCTGGTGGATCCATGTGTGGTCTCTGAAGAGAACACACAGGCAATGACACTGGTTGTTGTTAGTAAAAAGAGCACACATGCAATGACACTGGTGGATCCATGTGTTGATTGTGAAGAGAACACACATGCAATGACACTGGTGGATCCATAGGTGGTATGTGAAAAGAACACACATTTCAATGACTCAGTTGTTGTTAGTAAAAAGAACACACATGCAATGACACTGGTGGATCCAAAGGTGGATTGTGAAAAGAGCACACATTTCAATGACTCTAGTTGTTGTTAGTAAGAAAGAACACACATGCAACCACACTTGTGGATCCATGTGTGGTCTCTGAAGAGAACACACATGCAATGACTCTGGTTGTTGTTCGTAAAAAGAGCACACATGCAATGACACTAGTGGATCCATATGTGGTATGTGAAAAGAACACACATGCAATGACTCTGGTTGTTGTTACTAAAAAGAACACACATGCAATGACACTGGTGGATCCATGTGTGGTCTCTGAAGAGAACATACATGCAATCACTCTGGTTGTTGTTAGTAAAAATAGCATGCATGCAATGACACTTGTGGATCCATAGGTGGTATGTGAAAAGAGCACACCTGCAATGACACTGGTGGATCCATATGTGGTATGTGAAAAGAACACAATGACTCTAGTTGTTGTTAGTGAAAAGAACATACATGCAATGACACTGGTGGCTCCATGTGTGGTCTCTGAAGAGAACACACATGCAATGACTCTGGTTGTTGTTCGTAAAAAGAGCACACATGCAATGACACTAGTGGATCCATATGTGGTATGTGAAAAGAACACACATGCAATGACTCTGGTTGTTGTTACTAAAAAGAACACACATGCAATGACACTGGTGGATCCATGTGTGGTCTCTGAAGAGAACATACATGCAATGACTCTGGTTGTTGTTAGTAAAAAGAGCACGCAAGCAATGACACTTGTGGATCCATAGGTGGTATGTGAAAAGAGCACACATGCAATGACACTGGTGGATCCATATGTGGTATGTGAAAAGAATACACATGCAATGACTCCAGTTGTTGTTACTGAAAATAACATACATGCAATGACACTGGTGGATCCATGTGTGGTCTCTGAAGAGAACACACATTTCAATGACACTCGTGGATCCATATGTGGTATGTGAAAAGAACACACATGCAATGACTCTGGTTGTTTTTACTAAAAACAACACACATGCAATGACACTGGTGGATCCATAGGTGGTATGTGAGAAGAACACACATTTCAATGACTCTGGTTGTTGTTACTAAAAAGAACACACATGCAATGACACTGGTGGATCCATAGGTGGATTGTGAAAAGAGCACACATGCAATGCCACTGTTGGATCCATATGTGGTATGTGAAAAGAACACGCATGCAATGACTCCAGTTGTTGTTAGTGAAAATAACACACATGCAATGACACTGGTGGATCCATGTGTGGTCTCTGAAGAGAACACACATTTCAATGACACTGGTGGATCCATATGTGGTATGTGAAAAGAACACACATGCAATGACACTGGTGGATCCATAGGTGGTATGTGAGAAGAACACACATTTCAATGACTCTGGTTGTTGTTACTAAAAAGAACACACATGCCATGACACTGGTGGATCCATAGGTGGATTGTGAAAAGAGCACACATGCAATGACTCTGGTTGTAGTTAGTGAAAAGAACACACATGGAATGAACCTGGTGGATCCATGTGTGGTCTCTGAAGAGAACACACAGGCAATGACACTGGTTGTTGTTAGTAAAAAGAGCACACATGCAATGACACTGGTGGATCCATGTGTTGATTGTGAAGAGAACACACATGCAATGACACTAGTGGATCCATAGGTGGTATGTGAAAAGAACACACATTTCAATGACTCAGTTGTTGTTAGTAAAAAGAACACACATGCAATGACACTGGTGGATCCAAAGGTGGATTGTGAAAAGAGCACACATTTCGATGACTCTAGTTGTTGTTAGTAAAAAAGAACACACATGCAACCACACTTGTGGATCCATGTGTGGTCTCTGAAGAGAACACACATGCAATGACACTAGTGGATCCATATGTGGTATGTGAAAAGAACACACATGCAATGACTCTGGTTGTTGTTACTAAAAAGAACACACATGCAATGACACTGGTGGATCCATGTGTGGTCTCTGACGAGAACATACATGCAATCACTCTGGTTCTTGTTAGTAAAAATAGCATGCATGCAATGACACTTGTGGATCCATAGGTGGTATGTGAAAAGAGCACACCTGCAATGACACTGGTGGATCCATATGTGGTATGTGAAAAGAACACAATGACTCTAGTTGTTGTTAGAGAAAAGAACATACATGCAATGACACTGGTGACTCCATGTGTGGTCTCTGAAGAGAACACACATGCAATGACTCTGGTTGTTGTTCGTAAAAAGAGCACACATGCAATGACACTAGTGGATCCATATGTGGTATGTGAAAAGAACACACATGCAATGACTCTGGTTGTTGTTTCTAAAAAGAACACACATGCAATGACACTGGTGGATCCATGTGTGGTCTCTGAAGAGAACATACATGCAATGACTCTGGTTGTTGTTAGTAAAAAGAGCACGCAAGCAATGACACTTGTGGATCCATAGGTGGTATGTGAAAAGAGCACACATGCAATGACACTGGTGGATCCATATGTGGTATGTGAAAAGAATACACATGCAATGACTCCAGTTGTTGTTACTGAAAATAACATACATGCAATGACACTGGTGGATCCATGTGTGGTCTCTGAAGAGAACACACATTTCAATGACACTCGTGGATCCATATGTGGTATGTGAAAAGAACACACATGCAATGACTCTGGTTGTTTTTACTAAAAACAACACACATGCAATGACACTGGTGGATCCATAGGTGGTATGTGAGAAGAACACACATTTCAATGACTCTGGTTGTTGTTACTAAAAAGAACACACATGCAATGACACTGGTGGATCCATAGGTGGATTGTGAAAAGAGCACACATGCAATGCCACTGTTGGATCCATATGTGGTATGTGAAAAGAACACGCATGCAATGACTCCAGTTGTTGTTAGTGAAAATAACACACATGCAATGACACTGGTGGATCCATGTGTGGTCTCTGAAGAGAACACACATTTCAATGACACTGGTGGATCCATATGTGGTATGTGAAAAGAACACACATGCAATGACACTGGTGGATCCATAGGTGGTATGTGAGAAGAACACACATTTCAATGACTCTGGTTGTTGTTACTAAAAAGAACACACATGCCATGACACTGGTGGATCCATAGGTGGATTGTGAAAAGAGCACACATGCAATGCCACTGGTGGATCCATATGTGGTATGTGAAAAGAACACACATGCAATGACTCTAGTTGTCGTTAGTGAAAAGAACACACATGCAATGACACTGGTGGATCCATGTGTGGTCTCTGAAGAGAACACACATTTCAATGACACTTGTGGATCCATATGTGGTATGTGAAAAGAACACACATGCAATGACTCTGGTTGTTTTTACTAAAAAGAACACACATGCAATGACACTGGTGGATCCATAGGTGGTATGTGAGAAGAACACACATTTCAATGAATCTGGTTGTTGTTACTAAAAAGAACACACATGCAATGATACTGGTGGATCCATAGGTGGATTGTGAAAAGAGCACACATGCAATGCCACTGTTGGATCGATATGTGGTATGTGAAACGAACACACATGCAATGACTCTAGTTGTTGTTAGTGAAAGTAACACACATGCAATGACACTGGTGGATCCATGTGTGGTCTCTGAAGAGAACACACATTTCAATGACACTCGTGGATCCATATGTGGTATGTGAAAAGAACACACATGCAATGACTCTGGTTGTTTTTACTAAAAAGAACACACATGCAATGACACTGGTGGATCCATAGGTGGTATGTGAGAAGAACACACATTTCAATGACTCTGGTTGTTGTTACTAAAAGGAACACACATGCAATGACACTGGTGGATCCATAGGTGGATTGTGAAAAGAGCACACATGCAATGCCACTGTTGGATCCATATGTGGTATGTGAAAAGAACACGCATGCAATGACTCCAGTTTTTGTTAGTGAAAATAAGACACATGCAATGACACTGGTGGATCCATGTGTGGTCTCTGAAGAGAACACACATTTCAATGACACTGGTGGATCCATATGTGGTATGTGAAAAGAACACACATGCAATGACACTGGTGGATCCATGTGTGGTCTCTGAAGAGAACACACATTTCAATGACGCTGGTGGATCCATATGTGGTCTGTGAAAAGAACACACATGCAATGACTCTGGTTGTTGTTAGTAAAAAGGACACACATGCAATGACACTGGTGGATCCATATGTGGTATGTGAAAAGAACACACATTTCAATGACTTTGGTTGTTATTACTAAAAAGAACACACATGCAATGACACTGGTGGATCCATAGGTGGTATGTGAGATGAACACACATTTCAATGACTCTGGTTGTTGTTACTAAAAAGAACACACATGCAACGACACTGGTGGATCCATAGGTGGATTGTGAAAAGAGCACACATGCAATGACTCTGGTTGTAGTTAGTGAAAAGAACACACATGCAATGACACTGGTGGATCCATGTGTGGTCTCTGAAGAGAACACACAGGCAATGACACTGGTTGTTGTTAGTAAAAAGAGCACACGTGCAATGACACTGGTGGATCCATGTGTGGATTGTGAAGACAACACACATGCAATGACACTGGTGGATCCATAGGTGGTATGTGAAAAGAACACACATTTCAATGACTCAATTGTTGTTAGTAAAAAGAACACACATGCAATGACACTAGTGGATCCATATGTGGTATGTGAAAAGAACACACATGCAATGACTCTGGTTGTTGTTACTAAAAAGAACACACATGCAATGACACTGGTGGATCCATGTGTGGTCTCTGAAGAGAACATACATGCAATGACTCTGGTTGTTGTTACTAAAAAGAGCACGCATGCAATGACACTTGTGGATCCATAGGTGGTATGTGAAAAGAGCACAAATGCAATGACACTGGTGGATCCATATGTGGTATGTGAAAAGAATACACATGCAATAACTCCAGTTGTTGTTACTGAAAATAACATACATGCAATGACACTGGTGGATCCATGTGTGGTCTCTGAAGAGAACACACATTTCAATGACACTGGTGGATCCATATGTGGTATGTGAAAAGAACACACATGCAATGACTCTGGTTGTTGTTACTAAAAAGAACACACATGCAATGACTCTGGTGGATCCATAGGTGGTATGTGAGAAGAACACACATTTCAATGACTCTGGTTGTTGTTACTAAAAGGAACACACATGCAATGACACTGGTGGATCCATAGGTGGATTGTGAAAAGAGCACACATGCAATGCCACTGTTGGATCCATATGTGGTATGTGAAAAGAACACGCATGCAATGACTCCAGTTTTTGTTAGTGAAAAGAACACACATGCAATGACACTGGTGGATCCATGTGTGGTCTCTGAAGAGAACACACATTTCAATGACACTGGTGGATCCATATGTGGTATGTGAAAAGAACACACATGCAATGACACTGGTGGATCCATGTGTGGTCTCTGAAGAGAACACACATTTCAATGACGCTGGTGGATCCATATGTGGTCTGTGAAAAGAACACACATGCAATGACTCTGGTTGTTGTTAGTAAAAAGGACACACATGCAATGACACTGGTGGATCCATATGTGGTATGTGAAAAGAACACACATTTCAATGACTTTGGTTGTTATTACTAAAAAGAACACACATGCAATGACACTGGTGGATCCATAGGTGGTATGTGAGATGAACACACATTTCAATGACTCTGGTTGTTGTTACTAAAAAGAACACACATGCAACGACACTGGTGGATCCATAGGTGGATTGTGAAAAGAGCACACATGCAATGACTCTGGTTGTAGTTAGTGAAAAGAACACACATGCAATGACACTGGTGGATCCATGTGTGGTCTCTGAAGAGAACACACAGGCAATGACACTGGTTGTTGTTAGTAAAAAGAGCACACGTGCAATGACACTGGTGGATCCATGTGTGGATTGTGAAGACAACACACATGCAATGACACTGGTGGATCCATAGGTGGTATGTGAAAAGAACACACATTTCAATGACTCAATTGTTGTTAGTAAAAAGAACACACATGCAATGACACTAGTGGATCCATATGTGGTATGTGAAAAGAACACACATGCAATGACTCTGGTTGTTGTTACTAAAAAGAACACACATGCAATGACACTGGTGGATCCATGTGTGGTCTCTGAAGAGAACATACATGCAATGACTCTGGTTGTTGTTACTAAAAAGAGCACGCATGCAATGACACTTGTGGATCCATAGGTGGTATGTGAAAAGAGCACAAATGCAATGACACTGGTGGATCCATATGTGGTATGTGAAAAGAATACACATGCAATAACTCCAGTTGTTGTTACTGAAAATAACATACATGCAATGACACTGGTGGATCCATGTGTGGTCTCTGAAGAGAACACACATTTCAATGACACTGGTGGATCCATATGTGGTATGTGAAAAGAACACACATGCAATGACTCTGGTTGTTGTTACTAAAAAGAACACACATGCAATGACTCTGGTGGATCCATAGGTGGTATGTGAGAAGAACACACATTTCAATGACTCTGGTTGTTGTTACTAAAAGGAACACACATGCAATGACACTGGTGGATCCATAGGTGGATTGTGAAAAGAGCACACATGCAATGCCACTGTTGGATCCATATGTGGTATGTGAAAAGAACACGCATGCAATGACTCCAGTTTTTGTTAGTGAAAAGAACACACATGCAATGACACTGGTGGATCCATGTGTGGTCTCTGAAGAGAACACACAATTCAATGACACTGGTGGATCCATATGTGGTATGTGAAAAGAACACACATGCAATGACACTGGTGGATCCATGTGTGGTCTCTGAAGAGAACACACATTTCAATGACACTGGTGGATCCATATGTGGTATGTGAAAAGAACACACATGCAATGACTCTGGTTGTTGTTAGTAAAAAAGGACACACATGCAATGACACTGGTGGATCCATATGTGGTATGTGAAAAGAACACACATTTCAATGACTTTGGTTGTTATTACTTAAAAGAACACACATGCAATGACACTGGTGGATCCATAGGTGGTATGTGAGATGAACACACATTTCAATGACTCTGGTTGTTGTTACTAAAAAGAACACACATGCAACGACACTGGTGGATCCATAGGTGGATTGTGAAAAGAGCACACATGCAATGACTCTGGTTGTAGTTACTGAAAAGAACACACATGCAATGACACTGGTGGATCCCTGTGTGGTCTCTGAAGAGAACACACAGGGAATGACACTGGTTGTTGTTAGTAAAAAGAGCACACATGCAATGACACTGGTGGATCCATGTGTGGATTGTGAAGAGAACACACATGCAATGACACTGGTGGATCCATAGGTGGTATGTGAAAAGAACACACATTTCAATGACTCAGTTGTTGTTAGTAAAAAGAACACACATGCAATGACACTAGTGGATCCATATGTGGTATGTGAAAAGAACACACATGCAATGACTCTGGTTGTTGTTACTAAAAAGAACACACATGCAATGACACTGGTGGATCCATGTGTGGTCTCTGAAGAGAACATACATGCAATGACTCTGGTTGTTGTTAGTAAAAAGAGCACGCATGCAATGACACTTGTGGATCCATAGGTGGTATGTGAAAAGAGCACACATGCAATGACACTGGTGGATCCATATGTGGTATGTGAAAAGAATATACATGCAATGACTCCAGTTGTTGTTACTAAAAATAACATACATGCAATGACACTGGTGGATCCATGTGTGGTCTCTGAAGAGAACACACATTTCAATGACACTGGTGGATCCATATGTGGTATGTGAAAAGAACACACATGCAATGACTCTAGTTGTTGTTACTAAAAAGAACACACATGCAATGACACTGGTGGATCCATAGGTGGTATGTGAGAAGAACACACATTTCAATGACTCTGGTTGTTGTTACTAAAAAGAACACACATGCAATGACACTGGTGGATCCATAGGTGGATTGTGAAAAGAGCACACATGCAATGCCACTGGTGGATCCATATGTGGTATGTGAAAAGAACACACATGCAATGACTCTAGTTCTCGTTAGTGAAAAGAACACACATGCAATGACACTGGTGGATCCATGTGTGGTCTCTGAAGAGAACACACATTTCAATGACACTCGTGGATCCATATGTGGTATGTGAAAAGAACACACATGCAATGACACTGGTGGATCCATAGGTGGTATGTGAGAAGAACACACATTTCAATGACTCTGGTTGTTGTTACTAAAAAGAACACACATGCAATGACACTGGTGGATCCATAGGTGGATTGTGAAAAGAGCAGACATGCAATGCCACTGTTGGATCCATATGTGGTATGTAAAAAGAACACACATGCAATGACTCCAGTTGTTGTGAGTGAAAAGAAAACACATGCAATGACACTGGTGGATCCATGTGTGGTCTCTGAAGAGAACACACATTTCAATGACACTGGTGGATCCATATGTGGTATGTGAAAACAACACACATGCAATGACTCTGGTTGTTGTTAGTAAAAAGGACACACATGCAATGACACTGGTGGATCCATATGTGGTATGTGAAAAGAACACACATTTCAATGACTTTGGTTCTTATTACTAAAAAGAACACACATGCAATGACATTGGTGGATCCATAGGTGGTATGTGAGAAGAACACACATTTCAATGACTCTAGTTGTTGTTACTAAAAAGAATACACATGCAATGACACTGGTGGATCCATAGGTGGATTGTGAAGAGAGCACACATGCAATGCCACTGGTGGATCCATATTTGGTTTGTGTAAATAACACACATGCAATGACTCTAGTTATTGTTAGTGAAAAGAACACACATGCAATGACACTGGTGGATCCATGTGTGGTCTCTAAAGAGAACACCCGTTTCAATGACACTGGTGGATCAATATGTGGTATTTGAAAAGAACACGCATGCAATGACTCTGGTTGTTATTACTAAATAGAACACACATGTAATGACACTGGTGGATCCATAGGTGGTATGTGAGAAGAACACACATTTCAATGACTCTGGATATTGTTACTAAAAAGAACACACAAACAATGACACTGGTGGATCCATAGGTGGATTGTGAAAATAGCACACATGCAATGCCACTGCTGGATCCATATGTTGTATGTGAAAACAACACACATGCAATGACTCTGGTTGTTAGTGAAAAGAACACACATGCAATGACACTAGTGGATCCATGTGTGGTCTCTGAAGAGAACACACATTTCAATTACACTCGTGGATCCATATGTGGTATGTGAAATGAACACACATGCAATGACTCTGGTTGTTGTTACTAAAAAGAACACACATGCAATGACACTGGTGGATCCATAGGTGGTATGTGAGAAGAATACATATTTCAATGACTCTGGTTGTTGTTACTAAAAACAACACACATGCAATGACACTGGTGGATCCATGGGTGGATTGTGAAAAGAGCACACATGCAATGGCACTGTTGGATCCATATGTGGTATGTGAAAAGAACACGCATGCAATGACTCCAGTTGTTGTTAGTGAAAGGAACACACATGCAATGACACTGGTGGATCCATGTGTGGTCTCTAAAGAGAACACACATTTCAATGACACTGGTGGATCCATATGTGGTATGTGAAAAGAACACACATGCAATGACTCTAGTTGTTTTTACTAAAAAGAACACACATGCAATGGCACTGGTGGATCCATAGGTGGTATGTGAGAAGAACACATATTTCAATGACTCTGGTTGTTGTTACTAAAAAGAACACACATGCAATGACACTAGTGGATCCATAGGTGGATTGTGAAAAGAGCACACATGCAATGCCACTGTTGGATCCATATGTGGTATGTGAAAAGAACACGCATGCAATGACTCCAGTTGTTGTTAGTGAAAAGAACACACATGCAATGACACTGGTGGATCCATGTGTGGTGTCTGAAGAGAACACACATTTCAATGACATTGGTGGATCCATATGTGGTATGTGAAAAGAACACACATGCAATGACTCTGGTTATTCTTACTAAAAAGAACACACATGCAATGACACTGGTGGATCCATAGGTGGTATGTGAGAAGAACACACATTTCAATGACTCTGGTTGTTGTTACTAAAAAGAACACACATGCAATGACACTGGTGGATCCATAGGTGGATTGTGAAAAGAGCACACATGCAATGACTCTGGTTGTAGTTAGTGAAAAGAACACACATGCAATGACACTGGTGGATCCATGTGTGGTCTCTGAAGAGAACACGCATGCAATGACACTGGTTGTTGTTAGTAAAAAGAGCACACATGCAATGACACTGGTGGATCCATGTGTGGATTGTGAAGAGAACACACATGCAATGACACTCGTGGATCCATAGGTGGTATGTGAAAAGAACACACATTTCAATGACTCAGTTGTTGTTAGTAAAAAGAACACACATGCAATGACACTAGTGGATCCAAAGGTGGATTGTGAAAAGAGCACACATTTCAATGACTCTAGTTGTTGTTAGTAAAAAGAACACACATGCAATCACACTTGTGGATCCATGTGTGGTCTCTGAAGAGAACACACATGCAAGGACTCTGGTTGTTGTTCGTAAAAAGAGCACACATGCAATGACACTAGTGGATCCATATGTTGTATGTGAAAAGAACACACATGCAATGACTCTGGTTGTTGTTACTAAAAAGAACACACATGCAATGACACTGGTGGATCCATGTGTGGTCTCTGAAGAGAACATACATGCAATGACTCTGGTTGTTGTTATTAAAAAGAGCACGCATGCAATGACACTTGTGGATCCATAGGTGGTATGTGAAAAGAGCACACATGCAATGACACTGGTGGATCCATATGTGGTATGTGAAAAGAACACACATGCAATGACTCTAGTTGTTATTAGTGAAAAGAATATACATGCAATGACACTGGTGTATCCATGTGTGGTCTCTGAAGAGAACACATATTTCAATGACACTGGTGGATCCATATGTGGTATGTGAAAAGAACACACATGCCATGACTCTGGTTGTTGTTTGTAAAATGGACACACATGTAATGACACTGGTGGATCCATATGTGGTATGTGAAAAGAACACACATTTCAATGACTCTGGTTGTTGTTACTAAAAAGAACACACATGCAATGACACTGGTGGATCCATAGGTGGTATGTGAGAAGAATACATATTTCAATGACTCTGGTTGTTGTTACTAAAAAGAACACACATGCAATGACACTGGTGGATCCATAGGTGGATTGTGAAAAGAGCACACATGCAATGGCACTGTTGGATCCATATGTGGTATGTGAAAAGAACACGCATGCAATGACTCCAGTTGTTGTTAGTGAAAAGAACACACATGCAATGACACTGGTGGATCCATGTGTGGTCTCTGAAGAGAACACACATTTCAGTGGCACTGGTGGATCCATATGTGGTATGTGAAAAGAACACACATGCAATGACTCTAGTTGTTTTTACTAAAAAGAACACACATGCAATGGCACTGGTGGATCCATAGGTGGTATATGAGAAGAACACACATTTCAATGACTCTGGCTGTTGTTACTAAAAAGAACACACATGCAATGACACTGGTGGATCCATAGGTGGATTGTGAAAAGAGCACACATGCAATGCCACTGTTGGATCCATATGTGGTATGTGAAAAGAACACGCATGCAATGACTCTGGTTGTAGTTAGTAAAAAAGGACACACATGCAATGACACTGGTGGATCCATATGTGGTATGTGAAAAGAACACACATTTCAATGACTTTGGTTGTTATTACTTAAAAGAACACACATGCAATGACACTGGTGGATCCATAGGTGGTATGTGAGATGAACACACATTTCAATGACTCTGGTTGTTGTTACTAAAAAGAACACACATGCAACGACACTGGTGGATCCATAGGTGGATTGTGAAAAGAGCACACATGCAATGACTCTGGTTGTAGTTACTGAAAAGAACACACATGCAATGACACTGGTGGATCCCTGTGTGGTCTCTGAAGAGAACACACAGGCAATGACACTGGTTGTTGTTAGTAAAAAGAGCACACATGCAATGACACTGGTGGATCCATGTGTGGATTGTGAAGAGAACACACATGCAATGACACTGGTGGATCCATAGGTGGTATGTGAAAAGAACACACATTTCAATGACTCAGTTGTTGTTAGTAAAAAGAACACACATGCAATGACACTAGTGGATCCATAGGTGGTATGTGAAAAGAACACACATTTCAATGACTTTGGTTGTTATTACTTAAAAGAACACACATGCAATGACACTGGTGGATCCATAGGTGGATTGTGAAAAGAGCACACATTTCAATGACTCTAGTTGTTGTTAGTAAAAAGAACACACATGCAATCACACTTGTGGATCCATGTGTGGTCTCTGAAGAGAACACACATGCAAGGACTCTGGTTGTTGTTCGTAAAAAGAGCACACATGCAATAGTGGATCCATATGTTGTATGTGAAAAGAACAACATGCAATGACTCTGGTTGTTGTTACTAAAAAGAACACACATGCAATGACACTGGTGGATCCATGTGTAGTCTCTGAAGAGAACATACATGCAATGACTCTGGTTGTTGTTATTAAAAAGAGCACGCATGCAATGACACTTGTGGATCCATAGGTGGTATGTGAAAAGAGCACACATGCAATGACACTGGTGGATCCATATGTGGTATGTGAAAAGAACACACATGCAATGACTCTAGTTGTTGTTAGTGAAAAGAACATACATGCAATGACACTGGTGGATCCATGTGTGGTCTCTGAAGAGAACACACATTTCAATGACACTGGTGGATCCATATGTGGTATGTGAAAAGAACACACATGCCATGACTCTGGTTGTTGTTAGTAAAAAGGACACACATGCAATGACACTGGTGGATCCATATGTGGTATGTGAAAAGAACACACATTTCAATGACTCTGGTTGTTGTTACTAAAAAGAACACACATGCAATGACACTGGTGGATCCATAGGTGGATTGTGAAAAGAGCACACATGCAATGCCAGTTGTGGATCCATATTTGGTTTGTGTAAATAACACCCATGCAATGACTCTAGTTATTGTTAGTGAAAAGAACACACATGCAATGACACTGGTGGATCCATGTGTGGTCTCTAAAGAGAACACACATTTCAATGACCCTGGTGGATCCATATGTGGTATTTGAAAAGAACACACATGCAATGACTATGGTTGTTGTTACTAAAAATAACACACATGCAATGACACTGGTGGATCCATAGGTGGTATGTGAGAAGAACACACATTTCAATGACTCTGTTTGTTGTTACTAAAAAGAACACACATGCAATGACACTAGTGGATCCATAGGTGGATTGTGAAAAGAGCACACATGCAATGCCACTGGTGGATCGATATGTGGTATGTGGAAAGAACACACATGCAATGACTCTGGTTGCTAGTGAAAAGAACACACATGTAATGACACTGGTGGATCCATGTGTGGTCTCTGAAGAGAACACACATTTCAATTACACTGGTGGATCCATATGTGGTATGTGAAAAGAATACACATGCAATGACTCTTGTTGTTGTTACTAAAAAGAACACACATGCAATGCCACTGGTGGATCCATAGGTGGTATGTGAGAAGAACACATATTTCAATGACTCTGGTTGTTGTTACTAAAAAGAACACACATGCAATGACACTGGTGGATCCATACGTGGATTGTGAAAAGAGCACACATGCAATGCCACTGTTGGATCCATATGTGGTATGTGAAAAGAACACCCATGCAATGACTCCAGTTGTTGTTAGTGAAAAGAACACACATGCAATGACACTGGTGGATCCATGTGTGGTCTCTAAAGAGAACACACATTTCAATGACACTGGTGGATCCATATGTGGTATGTGAAAAGAACACACATGCAATGACTCTAGTTGTTTTTACTAAAAAGAACACACATGCAATGACACTGGTGGATCCATATGTGGTATGTGAGAAGAACAGACATTTCAATAACTCTGGTTGTCGTTACTAAAAAGAACACACATGCAATGACACTGGTGGATCCATAGGTGGATTGTGAAAAGAGCACACATGCAATGCCACTAGTGGATCCATATGTGGTATGTGAAAAGAACACACATGCAATAACTCTGGTTGTTGTTAGTGAAAAGAACACACATGCAATGACACTGGTGGATCCATGTGTGGTCTCTGAAGAGAACACACATTACAATGACACTGGTGGATCCATATGTGGTATGTGAAAAGAACACACATGCAATGACTCTAGGTTGTTTTTACTAAAAAGAACACACATGCAATGACACAGGTGGATCGATTTGTGGTCTCTGAAGAGAACATACATGCAATGACTCTGGTTGTTGTTAGTAAAAAGAACACACATGCAATGACACTGGTGGCGCCATAGGTGGTATGTGAAAAGAGTGTTGGGTCCGCAGCATAGAAAACAAAAAATTTCCTACGATGAGAACTATACGCCAAGATCGATATACTAGATACAGGGCAACGGGTGGACATACATCCATGGAGAACTTACCCTCGAAGACAACGAGTTTTGTTAACGAGTAGGAACTCGTGGTTGATGTAGTCGTACGCTTGCCGATCTCAAGATCGTGCGGAAGTCTGAGCGCTGCAAATCAGCAGCGCATCCATCCTCGCAAACACGTTCAAGACACCGGACAACCTCCACCTCCTCGCTCCAGCGAATCAGCGGAAGAAGCAACTCCTTCCAGACGCAAGGCCACCGGAAACATGTATCTCGCTAATCCGAGACCATTGTGGAATATCTAGAGGGGGAGAGAGATCCTTCACGAGGAGGTGTGGTTTGTGAGAGGGGAGAGGGGGGCTTTATATAGGAGGGAGGGAGACCCCTCCCCTCCCATAGCCGGTGCATGAGGGGGGGGGGACTCCTCCCCTCCTTCATTCATGTGGTGAAGCTCCCCTCACATAAACATGGCCTCCACCCAAAATCCCACTCACATGTATTTAATTTCCACCAAATTAAATGCAACTCTCAATTAATAAAACTCTTTTATTTATTTTATTCAGAATTTTGTTAATTACATTAATTAACAAACATTCACATAAAACCCCTTGCAACATTTCAATATCACATGCAGAACCACTTTCTGCAATTTCACCCAAAACAATTCCGGTTTCTATCGAAACAATTCCTGTTTCTATCGAAACATTTCCTGCGCTTTGCAAACCTTTTGTCTGGAACATATGTGCTCCTAAATGGTGTCCGTCAACCCTTAAGTGTGTCACCCTACGGTTCACGAATAATGCAGACATGATTGAGACTCCTCTCAGATCAATAATCAGAAGCGGGACCTGGAGATCCATATTGACTCCTGCATATTCAACGATGACTTCTGTGATCGTGAGAACCTTTAACGTTAGCAATTTAATCCCTTTGTCTCATGATATAATACATGTCCGAGATTCAATCATCAGTATCCAAATACCTAGTTTGATCTCGTTACCGACATGCACTCTTTTCTTGTTCCCGTGATATAACATTCTAGTGATCACATCACTTGCTTGCAAGCTATCTTAATGTGATATCACCGAGAGGGACCAGAGTATATCTATCCATCATCGGGATTGACAAATTCCACTCTTGATCCATGAGCCTCAACATAACACCTTCATAGCACTGAACCCACCTTTATGGTCACCCTGTTACGGTGTGACATTTGATGTTATCAAGATACTCTTCCGGTGTTAGCAATTAACATGATCTCATGGTCTAAGTACTAAGACTACTTTGTATGATGTTATAGCAATATAAACATAATGACTTGATCGTAATGCTATACTTCGGATGAATGTTCATCACATCATTTCACAAATGCTGTGACCTTGTTATTAACAACATCCAATGTCCATGATCAGGAAACCTTGATCATCTTGTTAATCAACAAGCTAGTCTATAAGAGAGGCATAACTAGGAACCCTTTTGTTTATTAAACACACATGTATCGATGTTTCCTATCAATACAATTATAGCATGGAAAATAAACATCTATCATATACAAGGAATACATAATAACAACTTTATTATTGCCTCTCAGGGCATATTTCCTTCAAAGAGCACACATGTGTGAAGAGAACATACATGCAATGACTCTGGTTGTTGTTAGTAAAAAGAGCACACATGCAATGACACTGGTGGATCCATATGTGGTATGTGAAAAGAGCACACATGCAATGACACTGGTGGATCATATGTGGTATGTGAAAAGAACACACATGCAATGACTCCAGTTGTTGTTAGTGAAAAGAACATACATGCTATGACACTGGTGGATCCATGTGTGGTATGTGAAAAGAACACACATGCAATGACTCTGGTTGTTGTTAGTAAAAAGAACACACATGCAATGACACTGGTGGATCCATATGTGGTATGTGAAAAGAACACACATTTCAATGACTCTGGTTGTTGTTACTAAAAAGAACACACATGCAATGACACTGGTGGATCCATAAGTGGATTGTGAAAAGAGCACACATGCAATGCCACTGGTGGATCCATATGTGGTATGTGAAAAGAACACGCATGCAATGACTGCAGTTGTTGTTAGTGAAAGAACACACATGCAATGACACTCGCGGATCCATGTGTGGTCTCTGAAGAGAACACACATTTCAATGACACTGGTGGATCCATATGTGGAATGTGAAAAGAACACACATGCAATGACTCTAGTTGTTTTTACTAAAAAGAACACACATGCAATGACACTGGTGGATCCATATGTGGTATGTGAGAAGAACACACATTTCAATAACTCTGGTTGTTGTTACTAAAAAGAACACACATGCAATGACACTGGTGGATCCATAGGTGGATTGTGAAAAGAGCACACATGCAATGCCACTGGTGGATCCATATGTGGTATGTGAAAAGAACACACATGCAATAACTCTGGATGTTGTTAGTGAAAAGAACACACATGCAATGACACTGGTGGATCCATGTGTGGACTCTGAAGAGAACACACATTACAATGACACTGGTGGATCCATATGTGGTATGTGAAAAGAACACACATGCAATGACTCTGGTTGTTGTTACTAAATAGAACACACATGCAATGACACTGGTGGATCGATGTGTGGTCTCTAAAGAGAACATACATGCAATGACTTTGGTTGTTGTTAGTAAAAAGAGCACACATGCAATGACACTTGTGGATCCATAGGTGGTATGTGAAAAGAGCAGACATGCAATGACACTGGTGGATCCATATGTGGTATGTGAAAAGAAAACACATGCAATGACTCTAGTTGTTGTTAGTGAAAAGAACATACATGCTATGACACTGGTGGATCCATGTGTGGTCTCTGCAGAGAACACACATTTCAATGACACTGGTGGATCCATATGTGGTATGTGAAAAGAACACACATGCAATGACTCTGGTTATTTTTACTAAAAAGAACACACATGCAATGACACTGGTGGATCCATAGGTGGTATGTGAAAAGAACACACATTTCAATTACTCTGGTTATTGTTACTAAAAAGAACACACATGCAATGACACTAGTGGATCCATAGGTGGATTGTGAAAAGAGCTCACATGCAATGCCACTGGTGGATCCATATTTGGTTTGTGGAAATAACACACATGCAATGACTCTGGTTGTTGTTAGTTAAAAGAACACACATGCAATGACACTGGTGGATCCATGTGTGGTCTCTGAACGGAACACACATTTCAATGACACTGGTGGATCCATATGTGGTATGTGAAAAGAACACACATGCAATGACTCTGATTGTTGTTACTAAAAAGAACACACATGCAATGACACTGGTGGATCCATAGGTGGTATGTGAGAAGAACACACATTTCAATGACTCTGGTTGTTATTACTAAAAAGAACACACGTGCAATGACACTGGTGGATCCATAGGTGGATTGTGAAAAAAGCACACATGCAATGACACTGGTGGATACATATGTGGTATGTGAAAAGAACACACATGCAATGACTCCAGTTGTTGTTAGTGAAAAGAACACACATGCAATGACACTAGTGGATCCATAGGTGGATTGTGAAAAGAGCACACATGCAATGACACTGGTGGATCTATATGTGGTATGTGCAAAGAACACACATGCAATGACTCTGCTGTTGTTAGTGAAAAGAACACACATGCAATGACACTAGTGGATCCATGTGTGGTCTCTAAAGAGAACACACATTTCAATGACTCTGGTTGTTGTTACTAAAAAGAACACACATTTCAATGACTCGGATCGGTAAGGATCCTAAGTCCCTGTGATTATCATGCTAATCCCTGGATCAATAGCTAGCACTCACAGTCGATGAAATATCATGTAAAACACAAAGTCTTTATTACACGGAGAATCCAGAGTATGAATTATTACAAAAATTGCTTAGCATTATGCTAGCTCAAATAACAGCGGAAACATAAAAGCAGCATGAGTCCATCAACGCCCCAGGCTTGTCGAGTGTAGACCCGCGATCCCTACGCACCTTTCAATCTTCGGATTCTACACATAAGACTTGTAGCCAACAAGTTGGGTCAATACTTTGAATGTATTGGCAAATTACACCAAGGAGAGAAAAGACTATCTCTACATGCAAGGCTGGTATAGGCTGTAGAGTTCATTTGCTCAAAGCTAATTTTCTTAAGTAGAGAGAAGAATAGATGATTGCCCTACTTTGTAAACATTTGCTTGGATAAAATAAGGTCGAGTGGCACACGAGGATATTACGCACCAAGTGTCCAAACAACCAAACACTTGGATATTAAGCACCAAGCGTCACTTGGATATTACACACCAAGTTCCCCAAATTCCCACCCATTAGCGATATTACGCACGCCATGGGGTTTCAAAACTTTGTTTTAGAAAAGAGAGAGGAAGATCCTTCAGAGGCTCCATCTTTCAGACGCTCATTGTTGTTCTGTTATCGTGAACACGGCTGATCGATCAGATTGCAATACTCTCGAGAGTTTGTGCACTTTACCCACAATCCATGATCAAGTCCTTTTACAGACAAGACCATGGCGAGGCTTTCCCTTAGTAGCCCCTCTACCTTCCGGATCCAACCGTGCCAAGAACCTCCAAATGTTGGTACCCAGGTGAGGTTTCCCACTAAGTACTAGGCCAAGACAGAGCCCATAATGTATTGTGGTTGCACTGGAAGCTTCTGAATTCTGAAACATGGCAGACTTCTTTGATTCCTAGGCGGCCGTTCTCCACCAAAAATCACACTCGTTGACCGGACAACCATTCCGCCCAGAAGAAAACTTAGTTTTTATTTTGAAGTGGATTTGAGAAGAAAGTTTGCTCTAGAGAGCCTTTATACTTAGAAAAATTCTTTGTCTTTCGAACCCCCCAACGGTACTTTGTATATATAGCATAGCAAGCAATACTTAGTAAAAACAGGGGTAAACTATTAGGATGGGAAATCCTAAGTATAGAGCTACTCATGGCATACTACAAAATCATCGCACTTGCAAAATAATACTAAGGAAAAATTCTACTAGATCATCCTACACATGCATACTACAGAATTTTGAAGATCACATGCATAGAATCAAAACTGGGACAAAATTATGAACAAGTGGTGTAACTTGCCTTGATCTGAGCAGCACTCTACACAATAGCACTCCTTAGCGCACTCCGAGCAATCTAACGAATCACAAACATAGATCTGATCACAACTTGTTCAAAGCATACACAAAGGAAAACATGCATGCATGCAACATGGTAATTTATGCAAGGTTGGTTAAATTTATCAAGGTAGCAAGTTTCTGTTGTGATAGTGTAAGGGTGTCACTAGGGTTTATTTCCAAGGGTTTAGATCTAATTTGAATCACTAAAACAATTCCGAGGATTATAGGAGATCAACCATTTAGTTAGCCCCAAGCTAGATCTAATGACCCTAAGAAAAGCTCAATGATTTGGATCAGTAGGTATTGTGGAAACAAAGTTATAGCAACAAGAATCAAATAGAATAGAATTTTAATTATTTTTCTATAGATTAAACCCTCTAATATAATGATTAAAATCTATACCTAAAACATTACTGTAAACCTGCAATATTATTACATATTTGGATTCTACATAAAATTAGGAATCCAACGGTATATTATAAGCTTGGCCAAATATTCGATTTTATATGAATTTCGCAAGATTAAAACCAAATCTGCAACAGATCTAAAAGGGCTTGCCAAGTGGCAGCTCCTGACTGGCCCAGCTGGCAACGGGGGGGGGGGGGGGTGACGCAGCGCAGCGCGGTGTGGAGAAGTGGCGAGCTGGCATGGCAGCCACGCGGCGGCGCGCGATTGGAGCGTACCCCTTCGGGTCAAGAACTAATCTGAGCCACAGATTGCAAATCGGACGGAGGAGGTGGCTCGGCGACTTACAGATGCGTCGACAGTGGCGGTGGGCGGCGGCGGTGTCGGTGGCGACGGTGGCGGTGCTCGGGTGCACTTCGAGGAAGAAGGATCTGCCGCTGGTGATCGTCTCCTCCTCGCGGTTCCGTCTGTCGCCTTGATTTCGGCCCACTCTTCCTCTAACGGTGGTGCTGGCAGCTTCTCTCCCGCAGCTCCGGCGAGCGATTGGCGATGGCACGCTGCGGCAGACAATGGGAAAGGCAGGTGAGGCGAACTAGTCGAACGTAGGGATCATCCCAGGGAGAAGAACAGGTGGAGGGGAAGCTCGGCATCGACGCAACTCACCTGGTCGGCGGAGGCTAGTACCAGCGGAACTGGGGAAAGTTTTAGGGTTTCGCGGCTTGGGAACGGAGGAGGTGGTCGTGCAGCTGAGCTTATATACGCGGCTTGGGAGAGTCCTGGCCGGACACGGGGGAGCAGCGGTCGTGGCCGACGGGGACTCCGTCCCGTTCGCGTTGGGGAGAGGAGGGGGATGACAGGTGGGGTAGGGCTGTCGGTGGCAGAGGGGGGGAGGTGGGCCGACATGCGCAGGTAGACTCCATGCTGCGCGGGCGCTGGGGCGGGGTGGGCTAGCTGGCGAGCCGGCCCTTTCCTCTCTTTTTTTGTTTAACATTTTTTCCTTTTTCTGTTTTAGTAATACCCTAATATCTTTTGCAAACTAAGTCCAAAAAAGATGAATCTTGTTTCTAAATTTTCATAAAATTGTGGTGGTCAACATAGGACCATGGTTTACTGTTTTTACATAGTTTAATGAAGGGTCAAACTATTAGAACAAAAGTGCTCACTTATGGGAACAATTAATAGGGTTTTTAATAGGTTTAGGTGTTAGGATTTTTATTGCAATTTTCTATTGTAGGATGCAAATGATGCAAGGATGATGCATGACCCTAATAACATCCTAATACAGAAACTGGGATGTTACAAACCTACCCCCCCTTAGGAAGAATCTCGTCCTCGAGATTCGGTTTGGCTAGCAATTAGGTGTGGGTGTTCTGCCTTCAAGTCTTCTTCACGCTCCCACGTAGCTTCTTCCTCGGAGTGGTGGTTCCATTGTACCTTGCAGAACCTTATAGTCTTGGTGCGGGTAATCCTTTCAGCTGTTTCCAGTATTTTGATGGGTTTTTCCTCATAGGTAAGGTCATTCTCCAATTGAACCTCATCTAGGGGAACGGTGTCCCTTAGCGGTGTTTCAGCCATCTCCGGGTGACACTTCTTTAGTTGTGACACATGAAACACATCATGAACAGTCAGTCCTTCCGGTAACTCCAACTGATAAGCAACTTCTCCTCTACGGGCCAGAACCTTGTATGGTCCTATGAATCGTGGGGCTAACTTGCCCTTGATTCCGAACCTCTTAACTCCACGTAGGGGTGAAACTCGGAGATACGCACGATCCCCTATTTCATAAGCCACATATCTGCGTTTGGAATCAGCGTAGCTCTTCTGTCGAGATTGGGCTACCTTTAGCCTATCCTGAATCTGTCGCACCTTTTCTTTGGCATCCTTTATCAAGTCAGGTCCAAAAAGACTGCGTTCTCCAACTCCATTCCATAGCAATGGAGTCCTACACTTCCTGCCATATAGAACTTCAAACAGAGCCATCTTGATACTTGTCTGGTAGCTGTTGTTGTATGAGAACTCAGCATATGGCAGGTTATCGTCCCAACTAGACCCATAGTCTAGTGCACAAGCTCTCAACATATCTTCCAAAATTTGATTCACCCTTTCTGTTTGGCCATCTGTTTGAGGGTGGAAGGCAGTACTGAATTCTAGTCGGGTCCCAAGAGACTCATGCAGTTGTCGCCAAAACTTTGAAGTAAACTGGGTGCCTCTGTTTGACACAATTCCCTTGGGAACACCATGTAGGCTTACAATCCTTGACATGTATATCTTAGCAAGCTTAACACTTGTATATGTGGTCTTTACGGGGATGAAGTGAGCCACCTTGGTGAAGTGGTCCACCACTACCCAGATAGAATCAAATCCAGAATGAGTCCGGGGCAATCCCGTGATGAAATCCATGCCTACCTTGTCCCACTTCCAGTCGGGTATAGGCAGTGGTTGAAGTAATCCTGCCGGTTTCTGATGCTCGGCTTTAACTCTGTTGCACACATCACACAGAGAAATATGCTCTGCTATATCTCTCTTTAGGTTATTCCACCAGAATCTATCCTTCACATCCATGTACATCTTTGTGTTACCTGGATGAATTGAGTATGGCGAATCATGAGCTTCTTGTAGGATCATCTTCCTGATATCGGGGTCATTGGGAACGCACAAACGCTTCCCATACCAGAGGGTTCCTTGTTCGTCCAGACGAAATTATTTAGTCTTTCCTTCATTTATCCTGACTCTTATTTCTTCCAACTCTTTATCCCCCTTTTGTGCTTCTTGGATCCTTGCTTGGAAGGTGGACACTATTTCCATAGTCGCTACGTGTCCTTTCGGGACTATCTCCAACCTGAGATCCCTGAATTGCTTGCATAAGTCCTCTGGAAGTTCCCTTGCAGTAAGTCCATTCACATACACCTTACGGCTTAAGGCATCCGCCACCACGTTTGCCTTCCCGGGGTGGTACTGTAAATCCAAGTCATAATCCTTAATTAGTTCAAGCCATCTTCGTTGTCTCATATTCAACTCCTTTTGGGTGAAGATGTACTTCAAACTTTTATGATCTGTGAACACATCACAATGTTTGCCCATGAGGTAGTGTCTCCATACCTTGAGTGCATGAACCACAGATGCAAGTTCCAAATCATGCGTGGGGTAATTGTGTTCGTGGTTCTTAAGTTGTCGGGAGGCATAGGATACCACTTTCCCATCCTGCATCAATACACTTCCAAGTCCTTGTCGAGAAGCGTCGCAATAGACTTGAAAATCCTTCTGGATATCAGGCAGACACAGAACTGGTGCCGTTACAAGGCGTTTCTTCAACTCTTGAAAAATTGCTTCACATGCCTCGGTCCATAGGAATTTCTTTTCCTTCTTTAATAGTTCCGTCATGGGTTTTGCTATCTTGGAAAAGTTTTCGATGAACCTCCGGTAATATCCTGCGAGGCCCAAGAAACTTCTAATATCTCCCACATTCTTGGGTGACTCCCATTCCGTCACGGAAGCTACCTTGCTAGGATCTACGGCAACTCCTTTAGCTGACACAACATGACCAAGGAATCCCACTTCCTTTAACCAGAACTCGCACTTGCTGAACTTGGCATACAACTTGTGTTCTCTTAGTTTCTCCATAATAAGGTGCAGATGTTTCTCATGTTCCTTCTCATCCTTTGAGTATATGAGTATATCATCTATGAATACTACGATAAACTTGTCCAAGTATTCCATGAACACCTTGTTCATCATGGTCATGAAGTATGCTGGGGCATTGGTTAGACCAAAAGACATCACGGTGTACTCATACAATCCGTATCTTGTGGTGAATGCTGTCTTGGGCACATCCTGTTCTCGAATCTTTAGCTGAAAATAGCCCGATCGTAGATCGATCTTTGAGAACACACTGGCTCCTTTTAGCTGGTCAAACAGGTCGTTGATGTTGGGCAGAGGATACTTATTCTTAATCATCACTTCGTTCAACGAGCGGTAGTCCACAACCAGCCTCTTGGTCTTATCCTTCTTTTCCACAAATAGGACGGGTGCTCCCCAAGATGACGCGCTGGGTTGAATGAACCCCTTGTCCAATTGTTCCCTAAGCTGTTTCTTGAGTTCCTTTAACTCGTCCACATCCATCTTGTATGGTCTCTTAGCTATCGGCCCCGTGCCTGGCATTAAGTCAATGAGAAACTCGATATCACGGTCGGGTGGCATTCCGGGTAGCTCTTCTGGGAAGACATCTGGGTATTCCTTTACAATTGGTACCTGCTCCAAGCTAACCCCCTTAAGAGAGTTCACCATGACTTCTTTGAGTGCGAAGTTCGACTTGATACGAATCCTCTTCCCTTCCAGCGTTGTGAGCACGACAGTTCTCTTGGCACAATCTATGACTCCTTCATATTCGGTTATCCAATTCATGCCCAAGATTATGTCTAATCCTTGTGATTCTAGAACTACTAGACTGGTGGGAAAGATGTGTGTCCCAATCCTTAGTTCTAAATCCCGGCAACCGGAGTTTGCCACTATTTCTCCCCCAGGAGAACTTATCCTTAGAGGAAAGTTTATAGTCTCCGTTGGTATCTTGCCTCTATCCACAAATACCCTTGATATGAATGAATGCGATGCACCAGTATCAAAAGGAACAACTGCGGGAATAGAATTGAGTTTGAACTTACCAATCACAGAGTCTGGCGCCTCACAAGCATCCTCCATAGAAACATGATTCACCGTGGCTTTGACAAAAGGATTTGGCTTCTTCCCGTTCCCATCGCCATGGTTGTGTCCATTTCCATTCCCATTACCATTGCCATTCTTCCTCTCGGGGCAAGAGGTTGCATAGTGCCCTGTCTTGTTGCACTTAAAGCATGTCACCTCACTGAGATCCTTTCCATTGCCGCCATTGCCATTGCGGTTTTTGTGCCCATTGTGTTTGTGGCCACCATGGTTATGACCGTTATGGTTGTGGCCATTATTGTTATAAGGTGGTGGTGAGGAATTGCGCTGCTTCTGGTACGGAACAGAGTGTTTGTGAGGGTTGGATTTCCTCTTGCGATTTTCTATGCTCTTCCTCTTTGATTCAACCACAATGGCTCTGTCCAAGAGTTCCTGAAAGTTGTCAAATTTCTGAGCCACAAGCTGAATGGATATCTCATTGTTGAGCCCTCTTAAGAACTCCTCCTGTCTCTTGGCATCAGTTGAAACATCATCGGGTGCATAACGGGCTAGCTTATTGAAAAGCTCACCATACTCGGTGACAGAACGGTGCAGCTGGTGTAGGTCGCGAAACTCGCGCCTCTTTAGAGCCATGACACCAGCAGCCACATGATGAGTGCGAAAAGCTAACTCAAACTGTTCCCAAGTGATAGCATCAATGTCCGGGTGGGTGACTTGGTAGTTATCCCACCATTCTGCAGCAGGTCCTTCAAGCTGGTGTGCGGCATAACGCACCCTGTCGGCTCCGACAGCTTGCACGGTGTCTAGCTTCTTGTTGATAGTACGCAGCCAGTCATCAGCGATGATTGGTTCAGTGCTGCTAGTGAAGGTAGGTGGGTTCAGCCTCAAAAACCGAGTCAAGCGATCCTGTTGAGGAGGTGGCAGAGGTGGTGGTGGCGGCGGGTTGTTGTTGTTCTGCATGTTCTGAGTGAGTAGTTGGATCAGCTGGTTCTGAGTGGCCAAAAGTTCTGCTATTTCTGGCGGGATTTCGGGATTCTCACGCCTTGGCGGCATCTGTGGGGTTTAAGAAAATAGTTAAGAAATAGACAGAAAGACTAAGTAGTAAACTCCTACCCTTATGAAAACACACCAAGCACACAAGGCACACAAGACATAAAACACAGCTTAACACAGAAAACAACCAAGTTTAACTAAACCAGACTTGTCTTGGTATTTATTACATTTGCGAATAACGTTCTACTATAGAATTAAAGGTGGTCCAACTATTACACATCTTCCACGCCTTCCTCTTCCTCGTCCTCGAACGAGTAGCCTTCTTGCTCTAGAGTTGTCTTGTACAATTCCATCTCCTTTGTGGTGGCTTCAAGCTTCTCTTGGAGGTCCTTTATCTCATCATGTAGCTTCTTGGTAGTGGCTTCCAGCTGCTCCTGAAGTCCCTCCTTCTCTCTTTGTAGCTCCTCCACTAAACTTGACTTCATTGCGGCTTCAAGTTGCTTTGCCAAGTCCCTCTTGGAAGCACGCACATCATCGATTATCTTGCAAAGGCCTTCAGTTTGCACTTCATCTCCATCGATCTGCTGTTTAAGTTCCCTAATTCTCTTGTTTTTATTTATCACCCTCTTCTCTTGGTTAGCGAACTTCTTCTCTTGGTCCTGAAATTTTATCTCTTGGCGCTTCATTGCCTCCTCCAGCTACTTGATCACTTCTTCCTTCTCCTTGATGAGGGCGCACAGCTCGTCGTTCTTCAACATCTCGAGGAAGGTACGCTTTTCAAGGTCATGGATGTGGCACTCCAAGTCTTGATATTGTGTTCTTCGGCGCTTGGTAGAAGTTCTTTCCTCAATGGTTAACTCCATGGGAATTCCTTCCTCATCTCGTCTTCCAAAGAGGCCGCCGCAGTGTCCTTGGAGAGCTTCATGATGACGTCCACATAGGCGACCAATGAGTTGCTGCAAGCTAATGCTAAGGGCCTTCTCCTTGGAATCGCTAACAATGTGGATTGCTATGTCTTCCTCCGGGTTCTTGCCTCGCTCTTTTCCTGGCTGGATGACCTTGACTCCCCAACAGCCGTCCTTGTGGAGTTTCTTCATTGTGCTCCCTTGGATTGTTGGGAGAGGAAGATCCAAACGTGTGAGTAGATCCATGAGGCATCCTCCAAAGCGAAGGGGCTCGATGTCCGCGACGGTGTCGTAGAGGAAACTTGTCATCTTTGAGTTAGAAGAATGAGGGTTAGATTCTTAAACAAGTAGAGGAAAGCAGATACTAGATGTGCGGAAAATAACTTAGTAGGAAACAAGTAAGGCACTAGAGTTAGAGGTGGTTCCAATCCTAGGGTCACGTCCTACAGGCAACGATGTGCTCTGATACCATCTGTAGTGACCTCGAATCGGTAAGGATCCTAAGTCCCTGTGATTATCATGCTAGTCCCTGGATCAATAGCTAGCACTCACAGTCGATGAAATATCATGTAAAACACAAAGTCTTTATTACACGGAGAATCCAGAGTATGAATTATTACAAAAATTGCTTAGCATTATGCTAGCTCAAATAACAGCGGAAACATAAAAGCAGCATGAGTCCATCAACGCCCCAGGCTTGTCGAGTGTAGACCCGCGATCCCTACGCACCTTTCAATCTTTGGATTCTGCACATAAGACGTGCAGCCAACAAGTTGGGTCAATACTTTGAATGTATTGGCAAATTACACCAAGGAGAGAAAAGACTATATCTACATGCAAGGCTGGTATAGGCTGTAGAGTTCATTTGCTCAAAGCTATTTTTCTTAAGTAGAGAGAAGAATAGATGATTTCCCTACTTTGTAAACATTTGCTTGGATAAAATAAGGTCGAGTGGCACACGAGGATATTACGCACCAAGTGTCCAAACAACCAAACACTTGGATATTAAGCACCAAGCGTCACTTGGATATTACACACCAAGTTCCCCAAATTCCCACCCATTAGCGATATTACGCACGCCATGGGGTTTCAAAACTTTGTTTTAGAAAAGAGAGAGGAAGATCCTTTAGAGGCTCCATCTTTCAGACGCTCATTGTTGTTCTGTTACCGTGAACACGGCCGATCGATCAGATTGCAATACTCTCGAGAGTTTGTGCACTTTACCCACAATCCACGATCAAGTCCTTTTACAGACAAGACCATGGCGAGGCTTTCCCTTAGTAGCCCCTCTACCTTCCGGATCCAACCGTGCCAAGAACCTCCAAATGTTGGTACCCAGGTGAGGTTTCCCACTAAGTACTAGGCCAAGACAGAGCCCATAATGTATTGTGGTTTCACTGGAAGCTTCTGAATTCTGAAACATGGCAGACTTCTTTGATTCCTGGGCGGCCGTCCTCCACCAAAAATCACACTCGTTGACCCGACAACCATTCCGCCCAGAAGAAAACTTAGTTTTTATTTTGAAGTGGATTTGAGAAGAAAGTTTGTTCTAGAGAGCCTTTATACTTAGAAAAATTCTTTGTCTTTCGAACCCCCCAACGGTACTTTGTATATATAGCATAGCAAGCAATACTTAGTAAAAACAGGGGTAACCTATTAGGATGGGAAATCCAAAGTATAGAGCTACTCATGGCATACTACAAAATCATCGCACTTGCAAAATAATACTAAGGAAAAATTCTACTAGATCATCCTACACATGCATACTACAGAATTTTGAAGATCACATGCATAGAATCAAAACTGGGACAAAATTATGAACAAGTGGTGTAACTTGCCTTGATCTGAGCAGCACTCTACACAATAGCACTCCTTAGCGCACTCCGAGCAATCTAACGAATCACAAACATAGATCTGATCACAACTTGTTCAAAGCATACACAAAGGAAAACATGCATGCATGCAACATGGTAATTTATGCAAGGTTGGTTAAATTTATCAAGGTAGCAAGTTTCTGTTGTGATAGTGTAAGGGTGTCACTAGGGTTTATTTCCAAGGGTTTAGATCTAATTTGAATCACTAAAACAATTTCGAGGATTATAGGAGATCAACCATCTAGTTAGCCCCAAGCTAGATCTAATGACCCTAAGAAAAGCTCAATGATTTGGATCAGTAGGTATTGTGGAAACAAAGTTATAGCAACAAGAATCAAATAGAATAGAATTTTAATTATTTTTCTATAGATTAAACCCTCTAATCTAATGATTAAAATATATACCTAAAACATTACTGTAAACCTGCAATATTATTACATATTTGGATTCTACATAAAATTAGGAATCCAACGGTATATTATAAGCTAGATTTGGCCAAATATTCGATTTTATATGAATTTCGCAAGATTAAAACCAAATCTGCAACAGATCTAAAAGGGCTTGCCAAGTGGCAGCTCCTGACTGGCCCAGCTGGCAACGGGGGGGAGGGGGGGTGACGCGGCGCAGGGCGGTGTGGAGAAGTGGCGAGCTGACGTGGCAGCCACGCGGCGGCGCGCGATTGGAGCGTACCCCTTCGGGTCAAGAACTAATCTGAGCCACAGATTGCAGATCGGACGGAGGAGGTGGCTCGGCGACTTACAGATGCATCGACGGTGGCGGTGGGCGGCAGCGGTGTCGGTGGCGACGGCGGCGGCACTCGGGTGCACTTCGAGGAAGAAGGATCTGCCGCTGTTGATCGTCTCCTCCTCGCGGTTCCGTCTGTCGCCTTGATTTCGGCCCACTCTTCCTCTAACGGTGGCGCTGGCAGCTTCTCTCCCGCAGCTCCGGCGAGCGATTAGCGATGGCACGCTGCGGCAGACAATAGGAAAGGCAGGTGAGGTGAACCAGTCGAACGTAGGGATCATCCCAGGGAGAAGAACAGGTGGAGGGGAAGCTCGGCATCGACGCAACTCACCTGGTCGGCGGCGGCTAGTACCAGCGGAACTGGGGAAAGTTTTAGGGTTTCGCGGCTTGGGAACGGAGGAGGTGGTCGTGCGGCTGAGCTTATATACGTGGCCTGGGAGAGTCCTGGCCGGACACGGGGGAGCAGCGGTCGTGGCCGACGGGGACTCCGTCCCGTTCGCGTTGGGGAGAGGAGGGGGATGACAGGTGGGGTAGGGCTGTCGGTGGCAGAGGGGGGAGGTGGGCCGACATGCGCAGGTAGACTCCCTGCTGCGCGGGTGCTGGGGCGGGGTGGGCTAGCTGGCGAGCCGGCCCTTTCCTCTTTTTTTTTGTTTAACAGTTTTCCTTTTTCTGTTTTAGTAATACCCTAATATCTTTTGCAAACTAAGTCCAAAAAAGATGAATCTTGTTTCTAAATTTTCATAAAATTGTGGTGGTCAACATAGGACCATGGTTTACTATTTTTACATAGTTTAATGAAGGGTCAAACTATTACAACAAAAGTGCTCACTTATGGGAACAATTAATAGGGTTTTTAATAGGTTTAGGTGTTAGGATTTTTATTGCAATTTTCTATTGTAGGATGCAAATGATGCAAGGATGATGCATGACCCTAAAAACATCCTAATACAGAAACTGGGATGTTACACAATGACACTGGTGGATCTATATGTGGTATGTGAAAAGAACACACATGCATTGACTCCAGTTGTTGTTAGTGAAAAGAAGACACAAGCAATGACACTAGTGGATCCATGTGTGGTCTCTAAAAAGAACACACATTTCAATGACACTAGTGGATCCATATGTGGTATGTGAAAAGAACTCACATTTCAATGACTTAGTTGTTTTTAGTAAAAAGAACACACATGCAATGACACAGGTGGATCCAAAGGTGGATTGTGAAAAGAGCACACATTTCAATGACTCTGGTCGTTGTTAGTAAAAATAACACACATGCAATGACACTGGTGGATCCATGTGTGGTCTCTGAAGAGAACACACATGCAATGACTCCGGTTGTTGTTAGTAAAAAGTGCACACATGCAATGACACTGGTGGATCCATATGTGGTATGTGAAAAGAACACACATGCAATGACTCTGGTTGTTGTTAGTGAAAAGAGCACACATGCAATGACACTGGTGGATCCATGTGTGGTCTCTAAAGACAACACACATTTCAATGACTCTGGTTGTTGTTATTAAAAAGAACACACATGCAATGAAATTGGTGGATCCATATATGGATTATGAAAACAGCACACATGCAATAACACTGGTGGATCCATATGTCGTATGTGAAAAGAACACACAGGCAATGACTCCAGCTGTTGTTAGTGAAAAGAACACACATGCAATGACACTGGTGGATCCATGTGTGGTCTCTAAATGGAACACACATGCAATGACACTGGTGGATCCATATGTGGTATGTGAAAAGAAGACACATTTCAATGACTAGATTGTTGTTAGTAAAAAGAACACACATGCAATGATACTAGTGGATCCAAAGGTGGATTGTGAAAAGAGCACACATTTCAATGACTCTGGTTGTTGTTACTAAAAAGAACACACATGCAATGACACTTGTGCATCCATGTGTGGTCTCTGAAGAGAACACACATGCAATGACTCTGGTAGTTGTTAGTAAAAAGAGCACACATGCAATGACACTGGTGGATCCATATGTGGTATGTGAAAAGAACACACATGCAATGACTCTGGTTTTTGTTACTAAAAAGAACATACATGCAATGACACTGGTGGATCCATGTGTGGTCTCTGAAGAGAACACACGTGCAATGACTCTGGTTGTTGTTAGTAAAAAGAGCACACATGCAATGACACTGGTGGATCCATATGTGGTATGTGAAAAGAACACACATGCAATGACTCTGGTTGTTGTTAGTAAAAAGAACATACATGCAATGACACTTGTGGATCCATGTGTGGTCTCTGAAGAGAACACACATGCAATGACTCTGGTTGTTATTAGTAAAAAGAGCACACATGGAATGACACTAGTGGATCCATGTATGGATTGTGAAGAGAACACACATTTCAATGACACTGGTGGATCCATATGTGGTATGTGAGAAGAACAGTTATGAAATGACTCTAGTTGTTGTTAGTAAAAAGAACACACATGCAATGACACTGGTGGATCCATAGGTGGATTGTGAAAAAAGCACACATGCAATGCCACTGGTGGATCCATATGTGGTATGTAAAAAGAACACACATGCAATGACTCTGTTTGTTGTTAGTGAAAAGAACACACATGCAATGAAACTGGTGGATCCATGTGTGGTCTCTGAAGAGAACACACATTTCAATTACACTGGTGGATCCATATGTGGTATGTGAAAAGAACACACATGAAGTGACTCAAGTTGTTTTTACTAAAAAGAACACACATGCAATGACACTGGTGGATCCATATGTGGTATGTGAGAAGAATAGTTATGAAATGACTCTAGTTGTTGTTAGTAAAAAGAACACACATGCAATGACATTGGTGGATCCATAGGTGGATTGTGAAAAGAGCACACATGCAATGCCATTGGTGGATCCATATGTGGTATGTAAAAAGAACACACATGCAATGACTCTGGTTGTTGTTAGTGAAAAGAACACACATGCAATGAAACTGGTGGATCCATGTGTGGTCTCTGAAGACAACACACATTTCAATGACACTGGTGGATCCACATGTGGTATGTGAAAAGAACACACATGCGATGACTCTGGTTGTTTTTACTAAAAAGAACACACATGCAATGACACTGGTGGATCCATATGTGGTATGTGAGAAGAACACACATTTCAATGAATCTGGTTGTTGTTACTAAAAAGAACACACATGCAATGACACTGGTGGATCCATAGGTGGATTGTGAAAAGAGCACACATGCAATGACACTGGTGGATCCATATTTGGTTTGTGGAAATAACACACAAGCAATGACTCTAGTTGTTGTTAGTGAAAATAACACACATGCAATGACACTGGTGGATCCATGTGTGGTCACTAAAGAGAACACACATTTCAATGACACTGGTGGATCCATATGTGTGATATGTGAAAAGGACACACATGCAATGACTCTGGTTTTTGTTACTAAAAAGAACACACATGCAATGACATTGGTGGATCCATATATGGATTGTGAAAAGAGCACACATGCAATGACACTGGTGGATCCATATGTGGTATGTGAAAAGAACACACATGCAATGACTCCAGCTGTTGTTAGTGAAAAGAAGACACATGCAATGACACTGGTAGATCCATGTGTGGTCTCTAAATGAACACACATGCAATGACACTGGTGGATCCATATGTGGTATGTGAAAAGAACACACATTTCAATGACTCGGTTGTTGTTAGTAAAAAGAACACACATGCAATGACACTGGTGGATCCATATGTGGTATGTGAAAAGAGCACACATTTCAATGACTCTGGTTGTTGTTAGTGAAAAGAGCACACATGCAATGACACTGGTGGATCCATGTGTGGTCTCTGAAGACAACACACATTTCAATGACTCTGGTTGTTGTTATTAAAAAGAACACACATGCAATGAAACTGGTGGATCCATATATGGATTATGAAAAGAGCACACATGCAAAGACACTGGTGGATCCATATGTGGTATGTGAAAAGAACACACAGGCAATGACTCCAGCTGTTGTTAGTGAAAAGAACACACATGCAATGACACTGGTGGATCCATGTGTGGTCTCTAAATGGAACACACATGCAATGACACTGGTGGATCCATATGTGGTATGTGAAAAGAACACACATTTCAATGACTAGATTGTTGTTAGTAGAAAGAACACACATGCAATGATACTAGTGGATCCAAAGGTGGATTGTGAAAAGAGCACACATTTCAATGACTCTGGTTGTTGTTACTAAAAAGAACACACATGCAATGACACTTGTGCATCCATGTGTGGTCTCTGAAGAGAACACACATGCAATGACTCTGGTTGTTGTTAGTAAAAAGAGCACACATGCAATGACTCTGGTTGTTGTTACTAAAAAGAACATACATGCAATGACACTGGTGGATCCATGTGTGGTCTCTGAAGAGAACACACGTGCAATGACTCCGGTTGTTGTTAGTAAAAAGAGCACACATGCAATGACACTGGTGGATCCATATGTGGTATGTGAAAAGAACACACATGCAATGACTCTGGTTGTTGTTAGTAAAAAGAACATACATGCAATGACACTTGTGGATCCATGTGTGGTCTCTGAAGAGAACACACATGCAATGACTCTGGTTGTTGTTAGTAAAAAGAGCACACATGCAATGACACTATTGGATCCATGTATGGATTGTGAAGAGAACACACATTTCAATGACACTGGTGGATCCATATGTGGTATGTGAGAAGAACAGTTATGAAATGACTCTAGTTGTTGTTAGTAAAAAGAACACACATGCAATGACACTGGTGGATCCATAGGTGGATTGTGAAAAAGCACACATGCAATGCCACTGGTGGATCCATATGTGGTATGTAAAAAGAACACACATGCAATGACTCTGTTTGTTGTTAGTGAAAAGAACACACATGCAATGAAACTGGTGGATCCATGTGTGGTCTCTGAAGAGAAGACACATTTCAATGACACTGGTGGATCCATATGTGGTATGTGAAAAGAACACACATGAAGTGACTCAAGTTGTTTTTACTAAAAAGAACACACATGCAATGACACTGGTGGATCCATATGTGGTATGTGAGAAGAACAGTTATGAAATGACTCTAGTTGTTGTTAGTAAAAAGAACACACATGCAATGACACTGGTGGATCCATAGGTGGATTGTGAAAAGAGCACACATGCAATGCCACTGGTGGATCCATATGTGGTATGTAAAAAGAACACACATGCAATGACTCTGGTTGTTGTTAGTGAAAAGAACACACATGCAATGAAACTGGTGGATCCATGTGTGGTCTCTGAAGACAACACACATTTCAATGACACTGGTGGATCCACATGTGGTATGTGAAAAGAACACACATGCGATGACTCTGGTTGTTTTTACTAAAAAGAACACACATGCAATGACACTGGTGGATCCATATGTGGTATGTGAGAAGAACACACATTTCAATGAATCTGGTTGTTGTTACTAAAAAGAACACACATGCAATGACACTGGTGGATCCATAGGTGGATTGTGAAAAGAGCACACATGCAATGACACTGGTGGATCCATATTTGGTTTGTGGAAATAACACACAAGCACTGACTCTAGTTGTTGTTAGTGAAAATAACACACATGCAATGACACTGGTGGATCCATGTGTGGTCACTAAAGAGAACACACATTTCAATGACACTGGTGGATCCATATGTGTGATATGTGAAAAGGACACACATGGAATGACTCTGGTTTTTGTTACTAAAAAGAACACACATGCAATGACATTGGTGGATCCATATATGGATTGTGAAAAGAGCACACATGCAATGACACTGGTGGATCCATATGTGGTATGTGAAAAGAACACACATGCAATGACTCCAGCTGTTGTTAGTGAAAAGAACACACATGCAATGACACTGGTAGATCCATGTGTGGTCTCTAAATGAACACACATGCAATGACACTGGTGGATCCATATGTGGTATGTGAAAAGAACACACATTTCAATGACTCGGTTGTTGTTAGTAAAAAGAACACACATGCAATGACACTGGTGGATCCATATGTGGTATGTGAAAAGAGCACACATTTCAATGACTCTGGTTGTTGTTAGTGAAAAGAGCACACATGCAATGACACTGGTGGATCCATGTGTGGTCTTTGAAGACAACACACATTTCAATGACTCTGGTTGTTGTTATTAAAAAGAACACACATGCAATGAAACTGGTGGATCCATATATGGATTATGAAAAGAGCACACATGCAAAGACACTGGTGGATCCATATGTGGTATGTGAAAAGAACACAGAGGCAATGACTCCAGCTGTTGTTAGTGAAAAGAACACACATGCAATGACACTGGTGGATCCATGTGTGGTCTCTAAATGGAACACACATGCAATGACACTGGTGGATCCATATGTGGTATGTGAAAAGAACACACATTTCAATGACTAGATTGTTGTTAGTAGAAAGAACACACATGCAATGATACTAGTGGATCCAAAGGTGGATTGTGAAAAGAGCACACATTTCAATGACTCTGGTTGTTGTTACTAAAAAGAACACACATGCAATGACACTTGTGCATCCATGTGTGGTCTCTGAAGAGAACACACATGCAATGACTCTGGTTGTTGTTAGTAAAAAGAGCACACATGCAATGACTCTGGTTGTTGTTACTAAAAAGAACATACATGCAATGACACTGGTGGATCCATGTGTGGTCTCTGAAGAGAACACACGTGCAATGACTCCGGTTGTTGTTAGTAAAAAGAGCACACATGCAATGACACTGGTGGATCCATATGTGGTATGTGAAAAGAACACACATGCAATGACTCTGGTTGTTGTTAGTAAAAAGAACATACATGCAATGACACTTGTGGATCCATGTGTGGTCTCTGAAGAGAACACACATGCAATGACTCTGGTTGTTGTTAGTAAAAAGAGCACACATGCAATGACACTAGTGGATCCATGTATGGATTGTGAAGAGAACACACATTTCAATGACACTGGTGGATCCATATGTGGTATGTGAGAAGAACAGTTATGAAATGACTCTAGTTGTTGTTAGTAAAAAGAACACACATGCAATGACACTGGTGGATCCATAGGTGGATTGTGAAAAAGCACACATGCAATGCCACTGGTGGATCCATATGTGGTATGTAAAAAGAACACACATGCAATGACTCTGGTTGTTGTTAGTGAAAAGAACACACATGCAATGAAACTGGTGGATCCATGTGTGGTCTCTGAAGAGAACACACATTTCAATGACACTGGTGGATCCATATGTGGTATGTGAAAAGAACACACATGAAGTGACTCAAGTTGTTTTTACTAAAAAGAACACACATGCAATGACACTGGTGGATCCATATGTGGTATGTGAGAAGAACAGTTATGAAATGACTCTAGTTGTTGTTAGTAAAAAGAACACACATGCAATGACACTGGTGGATCCATAGGTGGATTGTGAAAAGAGCACACATGCAATGCCACTGGTGGATCCATATGTGGTATGTAAAAAGAACACACATGCAATGACTCTGGTTGTTGTTAGTGAAAAGAACACACATGCAATGAAACTGGTGGATCCATGTGTGGTCTCTGAAGACAACACACATTTCAATGACACTGGTGGATCCACATGTGGTATGTGAAAAGAACACACATGCGATGACTCTGGTTGTTTTTACTAAAAAGAACACACATGCAATGACATTGGTGGATCCATAGGTGGATTGTGAAAAGAGCACACATGCAATGCCATTGGTGGATCCATATGTGGTATGTAAAAAGAACACACATGAAATGACTCTGGTTGTTGTTAGTGAAAAGAACACACATGCAATGAAACTGGTGGATCCATGTGTGGTCTCTGAAGACAACACACATTTCAATAACACTGGTGGATCCACATGTGGTATGTGAAAAGAACACACATGCGATGACTCTGGTTGTTTTTACTAAAAAGAACACACATGCAATGACACTGGTGGATCCATATGTGGTATGTGAGAAGAACACACATTTCAATGAATCTGGTTGTTGTTACTAAAAAGAACACACATGCAATGACACTGGTGGATCCATAGGTGGATTGTGAAAAGAGCACACATGCAATGACACTGGTGGATCCATATTTGGTTTGTGGAAATAACACACAAGCAATGACTCTAGTTGTTGTTAGTGAAAATAACACACATGCAATGACACTGGTGGATCCATGTGTGGTCACTAAAGAGAACACACATTTCAAAGACACTGGTGGATCCATATGTGTGATATGTGAAAAGGACACACATGCAATGACTCTGGTTTTTGTTACTAAAAAGAACACACATGCAATGACATTGGTGGATCCATATATGGATTGTGAAAAGAGCACACATGCAATGACACTGGTGGATCCATATGTTGTATGTGAAAAGAACACACATGCAATGACTCCAGCTGTTGTTAGTGAAAAGAACACACATGCAATGACACTGGTAGATCCATGTGTGGTCTCTAAATGAACACACATGCAATGACACTGGTGGATCCATATGTGGTATGTGAAAAGAACACACATTTCAATGACTCGGTTGTTGTTAGTAAAAAGAACACACATGCAATGACACTGGTGGATCCATATGTGGTATGTGAAAAGAACACACATTTCAATGACTAGATTGTTGTTAGTAGAAAGAACACACATGCAATGATACTAGTGGATCCAAAGGTGGATTGTGAAAAGAGCACACATTTCAATGACTCTGGTTGTTGTTACTAAAAAGAACACACATGCAATGACACTTGTGCATCCATGTGTGGTCTCTGAAGAGAACACACATGCAATGACTCTGGTTGTTGTTAGTAAAAAGAGCACACATGCAATGACACTGGTGGATCCATATGTGGTATGTGAAAAGAACACACATGCAATGACTCTGGTTGTTGTTAGTAAAAAGAACATACATGCAATGACACTGGTGGATCCATGTGTGGTCTCTGAAGAGAACACACATGCAATGCCACTGGTGGATCCATATGTGGTATGTAAAAAGAACACACATGCAATGACTCTGGTTGTTGTTAGTGAAAAGAACACACATGCAATGAAACTGGTGGATCCATGTGTGGTCTCTGAAGAGAACACACATTTCAATGACACTGGTGGATCCATATGTGGTATGTGAAAAGAACACACATGAAGTGACTCAAGTTGTTTTTACTAAAAAGAACACACATGCAATGACACTGGTGGATCCATATGTGGTATGTGAGAAGAACAGTTATGAAATGACTCTAGTTGTTGTTAGTAAAAAGAACAGACATGCAATGACACTGGTGGATCCATAGGTGGATTGTGAAAAGAGCACACATGCAATGCCACTGGTGGATCCATATGTGGTATGTAAAAAGAACACACATGCAATGACTCTGGTTGTTGTTAGTGAAAAGAACACACATGCAATTAAACTGGTGGATCCATGTGTGGTCTCTGAAGACAACACACATTTCAATGACACTGGTGGATCCACATGTGGTATGTGAAAAGAACACACATGCGATGACTCTGGTTGTTTTTACTAAAAAGAACACACATGCAATGACACTGGTGGATCCATATGTGGTATGTGAGAAGAACACATATTTCAATGACTCTGGTTGTTGTTACTAAAAAGAACACACATGCAATGACACTGGTGGATCCATAGGTGGATTGTGAAAAGAGCACACATGCAATGACACTGGTGGATCCATATTTGGTTTGTGGAAATAACACACATGCAATGACTCTAGTTGTTGTTAGTGAAAATAACACACATGCAATGACACTGGTGGATCCATATGTGGTATGTGAAAAGAACACACAGGCAATGACTCCAGCTGTTGTTAGTGAAAAGAACACACATGCAATGACACTGGTGGATCCATGTGTGGTCTCTAAATGGAACACACATGCAATGACACTGGTGGATCCATATGTGGTATGTGAAAAGAACACACATTTCAATGACTAGATTGTTGTTAGTAAAAAGAACACACATGCAATGATACTAGTGGATCCAAAGGTGGATTGTGAAAAGAGCACACATTTCAATGACTCTGGTTGTTGTTACTAAAAAGAACACACATGCAATGACACTTGTGCATCCATGTGTGGTCTCTGAAGAGAACACACATGCAATGACTCTGGTTGTTGTTAGTAAAAAGAGCACACATGCAATGACACTGGTGGATCCATATGTGGTATGTGAAAAGAACACACATGCAATGACTCTGGTTGTTGTTACTAAAAAGAACATACATGCAATGACACTGGTGGATCCATGTGTGGTCTCTGAAGAGAACACACGTGCAATGACTCCGGTTGTTGTTAGTAAAAAGAGCACACATGCAATGACACTGGTGGATCCATATGTGGTATGTGAAAAGAACACACATGCAATGACTCTGGTTGTTGTTAGTAAAAAGAACATACATGCAATGACACTTGTGGATCCATGTGTGGTCTCTGAAGAGAACACACATGCAATGACTCTGGTTGTTGTTAGTAAAAAGAGCACACATGCAATGACACTAGTGGATCCATGTATGGATTGTGAAGAGAACACACATTTCAATGACACTGGTGGATCCATATGTGGTATGTGAGAAGAACAGTTATGAAATGACTCTAGTTGTTGTTAGTAAAAAGAACACACATGCAATGACACTGGTGGATCCATAGGTGGATTGTGAAAAAGCACACATGCAATGCCACTGGTGGATCCATATGTGGTATGTAAAAAGAACACACATGCAATGACTCTGGTTGTTGTTAGTGAAAAGAACACACATGCAATGAAACTGGTGGATCCATGTGTGGTCTCTGAAGAGAACACACATTTCAATGACACTGGTGGATCCATATGTGGTATGTGAAAAGAACACACATGAAGTGACTCAAGTTGTTTTTACTAAAAAGAACACACATGCAATGACACTGGTGGATCCATATGTGGTATGTGAGAAGAACAGTTATGAAATGACTCTAGTTGTTGTTAGTAAAAAGAACACACATGCAATGACACTGGTGGATCCATAGGTGGATTGTGAAAAGAGCACACATGCAATGCCACTGGTGGATCCATATGTGGTATGTAAAAAGAACACACATGCAATGACTCTGGTTGTTGTTAGTGAAAAGAACACACATGCAATGAAACTGGTGGATCCATGTGTGGTCTTTGAAGACAACACACATTTCAATGACACTGGTGGATCCACATGTGGTATGTGAAAAGAACACACATGCGATGACTCTGGTTGTTTTTACTAAAAAGAACACACATGCAATGACACTAGTGGATCCATATGTGGTATGTGAGAAGAACACACATTTCAATGACTCTGGTTGTTGTTACTAAAAAGAACACACATGCAATGACACTGGTGGATCCATAGGTGGATTGTGAAAAGAGCACACATGCAATGACACTGGTGGATCCATATTTGGTTTGTGGAAATAACACACATGCAATGACTCTAGTTGTTGTTAGTGAAAATAACACAAATGCAATGACACTGGTGGATCCATGTGTGGTCACTAAAGATAACACACATTTCAATGACACTGGTGGATCCATATGTGTGATATGTGAAAAGGACACACATGCAATGACTCTGGTTTTTGTTACTAAAAAGAACACACATGCAATGACATTGGTGGATCCATATATGGATTGTGAAAAGAGCACACATGCAATGACACTGGTGGATCCATATGTGGTATGTGAAAAGAACACACATGCAATGACTCCAGCTGTTGTTAGTGAAAAGAACACACATGCAATGACACTGGTAGATCCATGTGTGGTCTCTAAATGGAACACACATGCAATGACACTGGTGGATCCATATGTGGTATGTGAAAAGAACACACATTTCAATGACTCGGTTGTTGTTAGTAAAAAGAACACACATGCAATGACACTGGTGGATCCATATGTGGTATGTGAAAAGAGCACACATTTCAATGACTCTGGTTGTTGTTAGTGAAAAGAGCACACATGCAATGACACTGGTGGATCCATGTGTGGTCTCTGAAGACAACACACATTTCAATGACTCTGGTTGTTGTTATTAAAAAGAACACACATGCAATGAAACTGGTGGATCCATATATGGATTATGAAAAGAGCACACATGCAATGACACTGATGGATCCATATGTGGTATGTGAAAAGAACACACAGGCATTGACTCCAGCTGTTGTTAGTGAAAAGAACACACATGCAATGACACTGGTGGATCCATGTGTGGTCTCTAAATGGAACACACATGCAATGACACTGGTGGATCCATATGTGGTATGTGAAAAGAACACACATTTCAATGACTAGATTGTTGTTAGTAAAAAGAACACACATGCAATGATACTAGTGGATCCAAAGGTGGATTGTGAAAAGAGCACACATTTCAATGACTCTGGTTGTTGTTACTAAAAAGAACACACATGCAATGACACTTGTGCATCCATGTGTGGTCTCTGAAGAGAACACACATGCAATGACTCTGGTTGTTGTTAGTAAAAAGAGCACACATGCAATGACACTGGTGGATCCATATGTGGTATGTGAAAAGAACACACATGCAATGACTCTGGTTGTTGTTACTAAAAAGAACATACATGCAATGACACTGGTGGATCCATGTGTGGTCTCTGAAGAGAACACACGTGCAATGACTCCGGTTGTTGTTAGTAAAAAGAGCACACATGCAATGACACTGGTGGATCCATATGTGGTATGTGAAAAGAACACACATGCAATGACTCTGGTTGTTGTTAGTAAAAAGAACATACATGCAATGACACTTGTGGATCCATGTGTGGTCTCTGAAGAGAACACACATGCAATGACTCTGGTTGTTGTTAGTAAAAAGAGCACACATGCAATGACACTAGTGGATCCATGTATGGGTTGTGAAGAGAACACACATTTCAATGACACTGGTGGATCCATATGTGGTATGTGAGAAGAACAGTTATGAAATGACTCTAGTTGTTGTTAGTAAAAAGAACACACATCCAATGACACTGGTGGATCCATAGGTGGATTGTGAAAAAAGCACACATGCAATGCCACTGGTGGATCCATATGTGGTATGTAAAAAGAACACACATGCAATGACTCTGGTTGTTGTTAGTGAAAAGAACACACATGCAATGAAACTGGTGGATCCATGTGTGGTCTCTGAAGAGAACACACATTTCAATGACACTGGTGGATCCATATGTGGTATGTGAAAAGAACACACATGCAGTGACTCAAGTTGTTTTTACTAAAAAGAACACACATGCAATGACACTGGTGGATCCATATGTGGTATGTGAGAAGAACAGTTATGAAATGACTCTAGTTGTTGTTAGTAAAAAGAACACACATGCAATGACACTGGTGGATCCATAGGTGGATTGTGAAAAGAGCACACATGCAATGCCACTGGTGGATCCATATGTGGTATGTAAAAAGAACACACATGCAATGACTCTGGTTGTTGTTAGTGAAAAGAACACACATGCAATGAAACTGGTGGATCCATGTGTGGTCTCTGAAGAGAACACACATTTCAATGTCACTGGTGGATCCACATGTGGTATGTGAAAAGAACACACATGCGATGACTCTGGTTGTTTTTACTAAAAAGAACACACATGCAATGACACTGGTGGATCCATATGTGGTATGTGAGAAGAACACACATTTCAATGACTCTGGTTGTTGTTACTAAAAAGACCACACATGCAATGACACTGGTGGATCCATAGGTGGATTGTGAAAAGAGCACACATGCAATGACACTGGTGGATCCATATTTGGTTTGTGGAAATAACACACATGCAATGACTCTAGTTGTTGTTAGTGAAAATAACACACATGCAATGACACTGGTGGATCCATGTGTGGTCACTAAAGAGAACACACATTTCAATGACACTGGTGGATCCATATGTGTGATATGTGAAAAGGACACACATGCAATGACTCTGGTTTTTGTTACTAAAAAGAACACACATGCAATGACATTGGTGGATCCATATATGGATTGTGAAAAGAGCACACATGCAATGACACTGGTGGATCCATATGTGGTATGTGAAAAGAACACACATGCAATGACTCCAGCTGTTGTTAGTGAAAAGAACACACATGCAATGACACTGGTAGATCCATGTGTGGTCTCTAAATGGAACACACATGCAATGACACTGGTGGATCCATATGTGGTATGTGAAAAGAACACACATTTCAATGACTCGGTTGTTGTTAGTAAAAAGAACACACATTCAATGACACTAGTGGATCCAAAGGTGGATTGTGAAAAGAGCACACATTTCAATGACTCTGGTTGTTGTTACTAAAAAGAACACACATGCAATGACACTTGTGCATCCATGTGTGGTCTCTGAAGAGAACACACATGCAATGACTCTGGTTGTTGTTAGTAAAAAGAGCACACATGTAATGACACTGGTGGATCCATATGTGGTATGTGAAAAGAACACACATGCCATGACTCTGGTTGTTGTTACTAAAAAGAACATACATGCAATGACACTGGTGGATCCATGTGTGGTCTCTGAAGAGAACACACGTGCAATGACTCCGGTTGTTGTTAGTAAAAAGAGCACACATGCAATGACACTTGTGGATCCATATGTGGTATGTGAAAAGAACACACATGCAATGACTCTGGTTGTTGTTAGTAAAAAGAACATACATGCAATGACACTTGTGGATCCATGTGTGGTCTCTGAAGAGAACACACATGCAATGACTCTGGTTGTTGTTAGTAAAAAGAGCACACATGCAATGACACTAGTGGATCCATGTATGGATTGTGAAGAGAACACACATTTCAATGACACTGGTGGATCCAGATGTGGTATGTGAGAAGAACAGTTATGAAATGACTCTAGTTGTTGTTAGTAAAAAGAACACACATGCAATGACACTGGTGGATCCATAGGTGGATTGTGAAAAGAGCACACATGCAATGCCACTGGTGGATCCATATGTGGTATGTAAAAAGAACACACATGCAATGACTCTGGTTGTTGTTAGTGAAAAGAACACACATGCAATGAAACTGGTGGATCCATGTGTGGTCTCTGAAGAGAACACACATTTCAATGACACTGGTGGATCCATATGTGGTATATGAAAAGAACACACATGCAATGACTCTAGTTGTTGTTAGTGAAAAGAACACACATGCAATGACACTTGTGGATCCATGTGTGGTCTCTAAAGAGAACACACATTTCAATGACTCTGGTTGATGTTACTAAAAAGAACACACATGCAATAACACTGGTGGATCCATATGTGGATTGTGAAAAGACCACACATGCAATGACACTGGTGGATCCATATGTGGTATGTGAAAAGAACACACATGCAATGACTCCAGCTGTTGTTAGTGAAAAGAACACACATGCAATGACACTGGTAGATCCATGTGTGGTCTCTAAATGGAACACACATGCAATGACACTGGTGGATCCATATGTGGTATGTGAAAAGAACACACATTTCAATGACTCGGTTGTTGTTAGTAAAAAGAACACACATGCAATGACACTAGTGGATCCAAAGGTGGATTGTGAAAAGAGCACACATTTAATGACTCTGGTTGTTGTTACTAAAAAGAACACACATGCAATGACACTTGTGCATCCATGTGTGTTCTCTGAAGAGAACACACATGCAATGACTCTGGTTGTTGTTAGTAAAAAGAGCACACATGCAATGACACTTGTGGATCCATATGTGGTATGTGAAAAGAACACACATGCCATGACTCTGGTTGTTGTTACTAAAAAGAACATACATGCAATGACACTGGTGGATCCATGTGTGGTCTCTGAAGAGAACACACGTGCAATGACTCTGGTTGTTGTTAGTAAAAAGAGCACACATGCAATAACACTTGTGGATCCATATGTGGTATGTGAAAAGAACACACATGCAATGACTCTGGTTGTTGTTAGTAAAAAGAACATACATGCAATGACACTGGTGGATCCATGTGTGGTCTCTGAAGAGAACACACATGCAATGACTCTGGTTGTTGTTAGTAAAAAGAGCACACATGCAATGACACTGGTGGATCCATGTATGGATTGTGAAGAGAACACACATTTCAATGACACTGGTGGATCCATATGTGGTATGTGAGAAGAACAGTTATGAAATGACTCTAGTTGTTGTTAGTAAAAAGAACACACATGCAATGACACTGGTGGATCCATAGGTGGATTGTGAAAAGAGCACGCATGCAATGCCACTGGTGGATCCATATGTGGTATGTAAAAAGAACACACATGCAATGACTCTGGTTGTTGTTAGTGAAAAGAACACACATGCAATGAAACTGGTGGATCCATGTGTGGTCTCTGAAGAGAACACACATTTCAATGACACTGGTGGATCCATATGTGGTATGTGAAAAGAACACACATGCAATGACTCTGGTTGTTGTTAGTGAAAAGAACACACATGCAATGACACTTGTGGATCCATGTGTGGTCTCTAAAGAGAACACAAATTTCAATGACTCTGGTTGATGTTACTAAAAAGAACACACATGCAATAACACTGGTGGATCCATATGTGGATTGTGAAAAGACCACACATGCAATGGCACTGGTGGATCCATATGTGGTATGTGAAAAGAACACACATGCAATGACTCCAGCTGTTGTTAGTGAAAAGAACACACATGCAATGACACTGGTAGATCCATGTGTGGTCTCTAAATGGAACACACATGCAATGACACTGGTGGATCCATATGTGGTATGTGAAAAGAACACACATTTCAATGACTCGGTTGTTGTTAGTAAAAAGAACACACATGCAATGACACTAGTGGATCCAAAGGTGGATTGTGAAAAGAGCACACATTTCAATGACTCTGGTTGTTGTTACTAAAAAGAACACACATGCAATGACACTTGTGCATCCATGTGTGGTCTCTGAAGAGAACACACATGCAATGACTCTGGTTGTTGTTAGTAAAAAGGGCACACATGCAATGACACTGGTGGATCCATATGTGGTATGTGAAAAGAACACACATGCCATGACTCTGGTTGTTGTTACTAAAAAGAACATACATGCAATGACACTGGTGGATCCATGTGTGGTCTCTGAAGAGAACACACGTGTGATGACTATGGTTGTTGTTAGTAAAAAGAGCACACATGCAATAACACTGGTGGATCCATATGTGGTATGTGAAAAGAACACACATGCAATGACTCTGGTTGTTGTTAGTAAAAATAACATACATGCAATGACACTGGTGGATCCATGTGTGGTCTCTGAAGAGAACACACATCCAATGACTCTGGTTGTTGCTAGTAAAAAGAGCACACATGCAATGACACTGGTGGATCCATGTATGGATTGTTAAGAGAACACACATTTCAATGACACTGGCGGATCCATATGTGGTATGTGAGAAGAACAGTTATGAAATGACTCTAGTTGTTGTTAGTAAAAAGAACACACATGCAATGACACTGGTGGATCCATAGGTGGATTGTGAAAAGAGCACACATGCAATGCCACTGGTGGATCCATATGTGGTATGTAAAAAGAACACACATGCAATGACTCTGGTTGTTGTTAGTGAAAAGAACACACATGCAACGAAACTGGTGGATCCATGTGTGGTCTCTGAAGAGAACACACATTTCAATGACACTGGTGGATCCATATGTGGTATGTGAAAAGAACACACATGCAATGACTCTAGTTGTTGTTAGTGAAAAGACCACACATGCAATGACACTTGTGGATCCATGTGTGGTCTCTAAAGAGAACACACATTTCAATGACTCTGGTTGATGTTACTAAAAAGAACACACATGCAATAACACTGGTGGATCCATATGTGGATTGTGAAAAGACAACACATGCAATGACACTGGTGGATCCATATGTGGTATGTGAAAAGAACACACATGCAATGACTCCAGCTGTTGTTAGTGAAAAGAACACACATGCAATGACACTGGTAGATCCATGTGTGGTCTCTAAATGGAACACACATGCAATGACACTGGTGGATCCATATGTGGTATGTGAAAAGAACACACATTTCAATGACTCGGTTGTTGTTAGTAAAAAGAACACACATGCAATGACACTAGAGGATCCAAAGGTGGATTGTGAAAAGAGCATACATTTAATGACTCTGGTTGTTGTTACTAAAAAGAACACACATGCAATGACACTTGTGCATCCATGTGTGTTCTCTGAAGAGAACACACATGCAATGACTCTGGTTGTTGTTAGTAAAAAGAGCACACATGCAATGACACTTGTGGATCCATATGTGGTATGTGAAAAGAACACACATGCCATGACTCTGGTTGTTGTTACTAAAAAGAACATACATGCAATGACACTGGTGGATCCATGTGTGGTCTCTGAAGAGAACACACGTGCAATGACTCTGGTTGTTGTTAGTAAAAAGAGCACACATGCAATAACACTTGTGGATCCATATGTGGTATGTGAAAAGAACACACATGCAATGACTCTGGTTGTTGTTAGTAAAAAGAACATACATGCAATGACACTGGTGGATCCATGTGTGGTCTCTGAAGAGAACACACATGCAATGACTCTGGTTGTTGTTAGTAAAAAGAGCACACATGCAATGACACTGGTGGATCCATGTATGGATTGTGAAGAGAACACACATTTCAATGACACTGGTGGATCCATATGTGGTATGTGAGAAGAACAGTTATGAAATGACTCTAGTTGTTGTTAGTAAAAAGAACACACATGCAATGACACTGGTGGATCCATAGGTGGATTGTGAAAAGAGCACGCATGCAATGCCACTGGTGGATCCATATGTGGTATGTAAAAAGAACACACATGCAATGACTCTGGTTGTTGTTAGTGAAAAGAACACACATGCAATGAAACTGGTGGATCCATGTGTGGTCTCTGAAGAGAACACACATTTCAATGACACTGGTGGATCCATATGTGGTATGTGAAAAGAACACACATGCAATGACTCTGGTTGTTGTTAGTGAAAAGAACACACATGCAATGACACTTGTGGATCCATGTGTGGTCTCTAAAGAGAACACACATTTCAATGACTCTGGTTGATGTTACTAAAAAGAACACACATGCAATAACACTGGTGGATCCATATGTGGATTGTGAAAAGACCACACATGCAATGACACTGGTGGATCCATATGTGGTATGTGAAAAGAACACACATGCAATGAATCCAGCTGTTGTTAGTGAAAAGAACACACATGCAATGACACTGGTAGATCCATGTGTGGTCTCTAAATGGAACACACATGCAATGACACTGGTGGATCCATATGTGGTATGTGAAAAGAACACACATTTCAATGACTCGGTTGTTGTTAGTAAAAAGAACACACATGCAATGACACTAGTGGATCCAAAGGTGGATTGTGAAAAGAGCACACATTTAATGACTCTGGTTGTTGTTACTAAAAAGAACACACATGCAATGACACTTGTGCATCCATGTGTGTTCTCTGAAGAGAACACACATGCAATGACTCTGGTTGTTGTTAGTAAAAAGAGCACACATGCAATGACACTGGTGGATCCATATGTGGTATGTGAAAAGAACACACATGCCATGACTCTGGTTGTTGTTACTAAAAAGAACATACATGCAATGACACTGGTGGATCCATGTGTGGTCTCTGAAGAGAACACACGTGCAATGACTCTGGTTGTTGTTAGTAAAAAGAGCACACATGCAATAACACTTGTGGATCCATATGTGGTATGTGAAAAGAACACACATGCAATGACTCTGGTTGTTGTTAGTAAAAAGAACATACATGCGATGACACTGGTGGATCCATGTGTGGTCTCTGAAGAGAACACACATGCAATGACTCTGGTTGTTGTTAGTAAAAAGAGCACACATGCAATGACACTGGTGGATCCATGTATGGATTGTGAAGAGAACACACATTTCAATGACACTGGTGGATCCATATGTGGTATGTGAGAAGAACAGCTATGAAATGACTCTAGTTGTTGTTAGTAAAAAGAACACACATGCAATGACACTGGTGGATCCATAGGTGGATTGTGAAAAGAGCACGCATGCAATGCCACTGGTGGATCCATATGTGGTATGTAAAAAGAACACACATGCAATGACTCTGGTTGTTGTTAGTCAAAAGAAAACACATGCAATGAAACTGGTGGATCCATGTGTGGTCTCTGAAGAGAACACACATTTCAATGACACTGGTGGATCCACATGTGGTATGTGAAAAGAACACACATGCGATGACTCTGGTTGTTTTTACTAAAAAGAACACACATGCAATGACACTGGTGGATCCATATGTGGTATGTGAGAAGAACACACATTTCAATGACTCTGGTTGTTGTTACTAAAAAGAACACACATGCAATGACACTGGTGGATCCATAGGTGGATTTTGAAAAGAGCACACATGCAATGACACTGGTGGATCCATATTTGGTTTGTGGAAATAACACACATGCAATGACTCTAGTTGTTGTTAGTGAAAATAACACACATGCAATGACACTGGTGGATCCATGTGTGGTCATTAAAGAGAACACACATTTCAATGACACTGGTGGATCCATATGTGTGATATGTGAAAAGGACACACATGCAATGACTCTGGTTTTTGTTACTAAAAAGAACACACATGGAATGACATTGGTGGATCCATATATGGATTGTGAAAAGAGCACACATGCAATGACACTGGTGGATCCATATGTGGTATGTGAAAAGAACACACATGCAATGACTCCAGCTGTTGTTAGTGAAAAGAACACACATGCAATGACACTGGTAGATCCATGTGTGGTCTCTAAATGGAACACACATGCAATGACACTTGTGGATCCATATGTGGTATGTGAAAAGAACACACATTTCAATGACTCGGTTGTTGTTAGTAAAAAGAACACACATGCAATGACACTAGTGGATCCAAAGGTGGATTGTGAAAAGAGCACACATTTCAATGACTCTGGTTGTTGTTACTAAAAAGAACACACATGCAATGAAACTTGTGCATCCATGTGTGGTCTCTGAAGAGAACACACATGCAATGACTCCTTTTGTTGTTAGTAAAAAGAGCACACATGCAATAACACTGGTGGATCCATATGTGATATGTGACAAGAACACACATGCCATGACTCTGGTTGTTGTTACTAAAAAGAACATACATGCAATGACACTGGTGGATCCATGTGTGGTCTCTGAAGAGAACACACGTGCAATGACTCTGGTTGTTGTTAGTAAAAAGAGCACACATGCAATAACACTTGTGGATCCATATGTGGTATGTGAAAAGAACACACATGCAATGACTCTGGTTGTTGTTAGTAAAAAGAACATACATGCAATGACACTGGTGGATCCATGTGTGGTCTCTGAAGAGAACACACATGCAATGACTCTGGTTGTTGTTAGTAAAAAGAGCACACATGCAATGACACTGATGGATCCATGTATGGATTGTGAAGAGAACACACATTTCAATGACACTGGTGGATCCATATGTGGTATGTGAGAAGAACAGTTATGAAATGACTCTAGTTGTTGTTAGTAAAAAGAACACACATGCAATGACACTGGTGGATCCATAGGTGGATTGTGAAAAGAGCACACATGCAATGCCACTGGTGGATCCATATGTGGTATGTAAAAAGAACACACATGCAATGACTCTGGTTGTTGTTAGTGAAAAGAAAACACATGCAATGACTCTGGTTGTTGTAAGTGAAAAGAACACACATGCAATGAAACTGGTGGATCCATGTGTGGTCTCTGAAGAGAACACACATTTCAATGACAGTGGTGGATCCATATGTGGTATGTGAAAAGAACACACATGCAATGACTCTGGTTGTTTTTACTAAAAAGAACACACATGCAATGACTCTGGTTGTTTTTACTAAAAAGAACACACATGCAATGACACTGGTGGATCCAAATGTGGTATGTGAGAAGAACACACATTTCAATGACTCTGGTTGTTGTTACTAAAAAGAACACACATGCAATGACACTGGTGGATCCATAGGTGGATTTTGAAAAGAGCACACATGCAATGACACTGGTGGATCCATGTATGGATTGTGAAGAGAACACACATTTCAATGACACTGGTAGATCCATATGTGGTATGTGAGAAGAACAGTTATGAAATTACTCTAGTTGTTGTTAGTAAAAAGAACACACATGCAATGACACTGGTGGATCCATAGGTGGATTGTGAAAAGAGCACACATGCAATGCCACTGGTGGATCCATATGTGGTATGTAAAAAGAACACACATGCAATGACTCTGGTTGTTGTTAGTGAAAAGAACACACATGCAATGAAACTGGTGGATCCATGTGTGGTCTCTGAAGAGAACACACATTTCAATGACACTGGTGGATCCATATGTGGTATGTGAAAAGAACACACATGCAATGACTCTGGTTGTTGTTAGTGAAAAGAACACACATGCAATGACACTTGTGGATCCATGTGTGGTATGTGAAAAGAACAAACATGCAATGACTCTGGTTGTTGTTAGTAAAAAGAGCACACATGCAATGACACTAGTGGATCCATATGTGGTATGTGAAAAGAACACACATGCCATGACTCTGGTTGTTGTTACTAAAAAGAACATACATGCAATGACACTGGTGGATCCATGTGTGGTCTCTAAAGAGAACACACGTGCAATGACTCTGGTTGTTGTTAGTAAAAAGAGCACACATGCAATAACACTGGTGGATCCATATGTGGTATGTGAAAAGAACACACATGCAATGACTCTGGTTGTTGTTAGTAAAAAGAACATACATGCAATGACACTGGTGGATCCATGTGTGGTCTCTGAAGAGAACACACATCCAATGACTCTGGTTGTTGTTAGTAAAAAGAGCACACATGCAATGACACTGGTGGATCCATGTATGGATTGTGAAGAGAACACACATTTCAATGACACTGGTGGATCCATATGTGGTATGTGAGAAGAACAGTTATGAAATGACTCTAGTTGTTGTTAGTAAAAAGAACACACATGCAATGACACTGGTGGATCCATAGGTGGATTGTGAAAAGAGCACACATGCAATGCCACTGGTGGATCCATATGTGGTATGTAAAAAGAACACACATGCAATGACTCTGGTTGTTGTTAGTGAAAAGAACACACATGCCATGAAACTAGTGGATCCATGTGTGGTCTCTGAAGAGAACACACATTTCAATGACACTGGTGGATCCATATGTGGTATGTGAAAAGAACACACATGCAATGACTCTGGTTGTTGTTAGTGAAAAGAACACACATGCAATGACACTTGTGGATCCATGTGTGGTCTCTAAAGAGAACACACATTTCAATGACTCTGGTTGATGTTACTAAAAAGAACACACATGCAATAACACTGGTGGATCCATATGTGGATTGTGAAAAGACCACACATGCAATTACACTGGTGGATCCATATGTGGTATGTGAAAAGAACACACATGCAATGACTCCAGCTGTTGTTAGTGAAAAGAACACACATGCAATGACACTGGTAGATCCATGTGTGGTCTCTAAATGGAACACACATGCAATGACACTGGTGGATCCATATGTGGTATGTGAAAAGAACACACATTTCAATGACTCGGTTGTTATTAGTAAAAAGAACACACATGCAATGACACTAGTGGATCCAAAGGTGGATTGTGAAAAGAGCACACATTTAATGACTCTGGTTGTTGTTACTAAAAAGAACACACATGCAATGACACTTGTGCATCCATGTGTGTTCTCTAAAGAGAACACACATGCAATGACTCTGGTTGTTGTTAGTAAAAAGAGCACACATGCAATGACACTGGTGGATCCATATGTGGTATGTGAAAAGAACACACATGCAATGACTCTGGTTGTTGTTAGTAAAAAGAGCGCACATGCAATGACACTGGTGGATCCATATGTGGTCTCTGAAGAGAACACACGTGCAATGACTCTGGTTATTGTTAGTAAAAAGAACATACATGCAATGACACTGGTGGATCCATGTGTGGTCTCTGAAGAGAACACACGTGCAATGACTCTGGTTGTTGTTAGTAAAAAGAGCACACATGCAATAACACTTGTGGATCCATATGTGGTATGTGAAAAGAACACACATGCAATGACTCTGGTTGTTGTTAGTAAAAAGAACATACATGCAATGACACTGGTGGATCCATGTGTGGTCTCTGAAGAGAACACACATGCAATGACTCTGGTTGTTGTTAGTAAAAAGAGCACACATGCAATGACACTGATGGATCCATGTATGGATTGTGAAGAGAACACACATTTCAATGACACTGGTGGATCCATATGTGGTATGTGAGAAGAACAGTTATGAAATGACTCTAGTTGTTGTTAGTAAAAAGAACACACATGCAATGACACTGGTGGATCCATAGGTGGATTGTGAAAAGAGCACACATGCAATGCCACTGGTGGATCCATATGTGGTATGTAAAAAGAACACACATGCAATGACTCTGGTTTTTGTTAGTGAAAAGAACACACATGCAATGAAACTGGTGGATCCATGTGTGGTCTCTGAAGAGAACACACATTTCAATGACACTGGTGGATCCACATGTGGTATGTGAAAAGAACACACATGCGATGACTCTGGTTGTTTTTACTAAAAAGAACACACATGCAATGACACTGGTGGATCCATATGTGGTATGTGAGAAGAACACACATTTCAATGACTCTGGTTGTTGTTACTAAAAATAACACACATGCAATGACATTGGTGGATCCATAGGTGGATTTTGAAAAGAGCACACATGCAATGACACTGGTGGATCCATATTTGGTTTGTGGAAATAACACACATGCAATGACTCTAGTTGTTGTTAGTGAAAATAACACACATGCAATGACACTGGTGGATCCATGTGTGGTCACTAAAGAGAACACACATTTCAATGACACTGGTGGATCCATATGTGTGATATGTGAAAAGGACACACATGCAATGACTCTGGTTTTTGTTACTAAAAAGAACACACATGCAATGACATTGGTGGATCCATATATGGATTGTGAAAAGAGCACACATGCAATGACACTGGTGGATCCATATGTGGTATGTGAAAAGAACACACATGCAGTGACTCCAGCTGTTGTTAGTGAAAAGAACACACATGCAATGACACTGGTAGATCCATGTGTGGTCTCTAAATGGAACACACATGCAATGACACTGGTGGATCCATATGTGGTATGTGAAAAGAACACACATTTCAATGACTCGGTTGTTGTTAGTAAAAAGAACACACATGCAATGACACTAGTGGATCCAAAGGTGGATTGTGAAAAGAGCACACATTTCAATGACTCTGGTTGTTGTTACTAAAAAGAACACACATGCAATGACACTTGTGCATCCATGTGTGGTCTCTGAAGAGAACACACATGCAATGACTCTGGTTGTTGTTAGTAAAAAGAGCACACATGCAATGACACTGGTGGATCCATATGTGGTATGTGAAAAGAACACACATGCCATGACTCTGGTTGTTGTTACTAAAAAGAACATACATGCAATGACACTGGTGGATCCATGTGTGGTCTCTGAAGAGAACACACGTGCAATGACTCTGGTTGTTGTTAGTAAAAAGAGCACACATGCAATAACACTTGTGGATCCATATGTGGTATGTGAAAAGAACACACATGCAATGACTCTGGTTGTTAGTAAAAAGAACATACATGCAATGACACTGGTGGATCCATGTGTGGTCTCTGAAGAGAACACACATGCAATGACTCTGGTTGTTGTTAGTAAAAAGAGCACACATGCAATGACACTGATGGATCCATGTATGGATTGTGAAGAGAACACACATTTCAATGACACTGGTGGATCCATATGTGGTATGTGAGAAGAACAGTTATGAAATGACTCTAGTTGTTGTTAGTAAAAAGAACACACATGCAATGACACTGGTGGATCCATAGGTGGATTGTGAAAAGAGCACACATGCAATGCCACTGGTGGATCCATATGTGGTATGTAAAAAGAACACACATGCAATGACTCTGGTTGTTGTTAGTGAAAAGAACACACATGCAATGAAACTGGTGGATCCATGTGTGGTCTCTGAAGAGAACACACATTTCAATGACACTGGTGGATCCACATGTGGTATGTGAAAAGAACACACATGCGATGACTCTGGTTGTTTTTACTAAAAAGAACACACATGCAATGACACTGGTGGATCCATATGTGGTATGTGAGAAGAACACACATTTCAATGACTCTGGTTGTTGTTACTAAAAAGAACACACATGCAATGACACTGGTGGATCCATAGGTGGATTTTGAAAAGAGCACACATGCAATGACACTGGTGGATCCATATTTGGTTTGTGGAAATAACACACATGCAATGACTCTAGTTGTTGTTAGTGAAAATAACACACATGCAATGACACTGGTGGATCCATGTGTGTTCACTAAAGAGAACACACATTTCAATGACACTGGTGGATCCATATGTGTGATATGTGAAAAGGACACACATGCAATGACTCTGGTTTTTGTTACTAAAAAGAACACACATGCAATGACACTGGTGGATCCATATATGGATTGTGAAAAGAGCACACATGCAATGACACTGGTGGATCCATATGTGGTATGTGAATAGAACACACATGCAATGACTCCAGCTGTTGTTAGTGAAAAGAACACACATGCAATGACACTGGTAGATCCATGTGTGGTCTCTAAATGGAACACACATGCAATGACACTGGTGGATCCATATGTGGTATGTGAAAAGAACACACATTTCAATGACTCGGTTGTTGTTAGTAAAAAGAACACACATGCAATGACACTAGTGGATCGAAAGGTGGATTGTGAAAAGAGCACACATTTCAATGACTCTGGTTGTTGTTACTAAAAAGAACACACATGCAATGACACTTGTGCATCCATGTGTGGTCTCTGAAGAGAACACACATGCAATGACTCTGGTTGTTGTTAGTAAAAAGAGCACACATGCAATGACACTGGTGGATCCATATGTGGTATGTGAAAAGAACACACATGCAATGACTCTGGTTGTTGTTACTAAAAATAACATACATGCAATGACACTGTTGGATCCATGTGTGGTCTCTGAAGAGAACACATGTGCAATGACTCTGGTTGTTGTTAGTAAAAACAGCGCACATGCAATGACACTGGTGGATCCATATGTGGTATGTGAAAAGAACACACATGCAATGACTCTGGTTGTTGTTAGTAAATAGAACATACATGCAATGACACTGGTGGATCCATGTGTGGTCTCTGAAGAGAACACACATGCAATGACTCTGGTTGTTGTTAGTAAAAAGAGCACACATGCAATGACACTGGTGGATCCATGTATGGATTGTGAAGAGAACACACATTTCAATGACACTGGTGGATCCATATGTGGTATGTGAGAAGAACAGTTATGAAATGACTCTAGTTGTTGTTAGTAAAAAGAACACACATGCAATGACACTGGTGGCTCCATAGGTGGATTGTGAAAAGAGCACACATGCAATGCCACTAGTGGATCCATATGTGGTATGTAAAAAGAACACACATGCAATGACTCTGGTAGTTGTTAGTGAAAAGAACACAAATGCAATGAAACTGGTGGATCCATGTGTGGTCTCTGAAGAGAACACACATTTCAATGACACTGGTGGATCCATATGTGGTATGTGAAAAGAACACACATGCAATGACTCTAGTTGTTTTTACTAAAAAGAACACACATGCAATGACACTGGTGGATCCATAGGTGGTATGTGAGAAGAACACACATTTCAATGACTCTGGTTGTTGTTACTAAAAAGAACACACATGCAATGACACTGGTGGATCCATAGGTGGATTGTGAAAAGAGCACACATGCAATGCCACTGGTGGATCCATATGTGGTATGTGAAAAGAATACACATGCAATGACTCCAGCTGTTGTTAGTGAAAAGAACACACATGCAATGACACTGGTAGATCCATGTGTGGTCTCTAAATAGAATACACATGCAATGACACTGGTGGATCCATATGTGGTATGTGAAAAGAACACACATTTCAATGACTCGGTTGTTGTTAGTAAAAAGAACACACATGCAATGACACTAGTGGATCCAAAGGTGGATTGTGAAAAGAGCACACATTTCAATGACTCTGGTTGTTGTTACTAAAAAGAACACAGATGCAATGACACTTGTGCATCCATGTGTGGTCTCTGAAGAGAACACACATGCAATGACTCTGGTTGTTGTTAGTAAAAAGAGCACACATGCAATGACACTGGTGGATCCATATGTGGTATGTGAAAAGAACACACATGCAATGACTCTGGTTGTTGTTACTAAAAAGAACATACATGCAATGACACTGGTGGATCCATGTGTGGTCTCTGAAGAGAACACATCTGCAATGACTCTGGTTGTTGTTAGTAAAAAGAGCGCACATGCAATGACACTGGTGGATCCATATGTGGTATGTGAAAAGAACACACATGCAATGACTCTGGTTGTTGTTAGTAAAAAGAACATACATGCAATGACACTGGTGGATCCATGTGTGGTCTCTGAAGAGAACACACGTGCAATGACTCTGGTTGTTGTTAGTAAAAAGAGCACACATGCAATAACACTTGTGGATCCATATGTGGTATGTGAAAAGAACACACATGCAATGACTCTGGTTGTTGTTAGTAAAAAGAACATACATGCAATGACACTGGTGGATCCATGTGTGGTCTCTGAAGAGAACACACATGCAATGACTCTGGTTGTTGTTAGTAAAAAGAGCACACATGCAATGACACTGATGGATCCATGTATGGATTGTGAAGAGAACACACATTTCAATGACACTGGTGGATCCATATGTGTTATGTGAGAAGAACAGTTATGAAATGACTCTAGTTGTTGTTAGTAAAAAGAACACACATGCAATGACACTGGTGGATCCATAGGTGGATTGTGAAAAGAGCACACATGCAATGCCACTGGTGGATCCATATGTGGTATGTAAAAAGAACACACATGCAATGACTCTGGTTTTTGTTAGTGAAAAGAACACACATGCAATGAAACTGGTGGATCCATGTGTGGTCTCTGAAGAGAACACACATTTCAATGACACTGGTGGATCCACATGTGGTATGTGAAAAGAACACACATGCGATGACTCTGGTTGTTTTTACTAAAAAGAACACACATGCAATGACACTGGTGGATCCATATGTGGTATGTGAGAAGAACACACATTTCAATGACTCTGGTTGTTGTTACTAAAAAGAACACACATGCAATGACATTGGTGGATCCATAGGTGGATTTTGAAAAGAGCACACATGCAATGACACTGGTGGATCCATATTTGGTTTGTGGAAATAACAGACATGCAATGACTCTAGTTGTTGTTAGTGAAAATAACACACATGCAATGACACTGGTGGATCCATGTGTGGTCACTAAAGAGAACACACATTTCAATGACACTGGTGGATCCATATGTGTGATATGTGAAAAGGACACACATGCAATGACTCTGGTTTTTGTTACTAAAAAGAACACACATGCAATGACATTGGTGGATCCATATATGGATTGTGAAAAGAGCACACATGCAATGACACTGGTGGATCCATATGTGGTATGTGAAAAGAACACACATGCAGTGACTCCAGCTGTTGTTAGTGAAAAGAACACACATGCAATGACACTGGTAGATCCATGTGTGGTCTCTAAATGGAACACACATGCAATGACACTGGTGGATCCATATGTGGTATGTGAAAAGAACACACATTTCAATGACTCGGTTGTTGTTAGTAAAAAGAACACACATGCAATGACACTAGTGGATCCAAAGGTGGATTGTGAAAAGAGCACACATTTCAATGACTCTGGTTGTTGTTACTAAAAAGAACACACATGCAATGACACTTGTGCATCCATGTGTGGTCTCTGAAGAGAACACACATGCAATGACTCTGGTTGTTGTTAGTAAAAAGAGCACACATGCAATGACACTGGTGGATCCATATGTGGTATGTGAAAAGAACACACATGCCATGACTCTGGTTGTTGTTACTAAAAAGAACATACATGCAATGACACTGGTGGATCCATGTGTGTTCTCTGAAGAGAACACACGTGCAATGACTCTGGTTGTTGTTAGTAAAAAGAGCACACATGCAATAACACTTGTGGATCCATATGTGGTATGTGAAAAGAACACACATGCAATGACTCTGGTTGTTGTTAGTAAAAAGAACATACATGCAATGACACTGGTGGATCCATGTGTGGTCTCTGAAGAGAACACACATGCAATGACTCTGGTTGTTGTTAGTAAAAAGAGCACACATGCAATGACACTGATGGATCCATGTATGGATTGTGAAGAGAACACACATTTCAATGACACTGGTGGATCCATATGTGGTATGTGAGAAGAACAGTTATGAAATGACTCTAGTTGTTGTTAGTAAAAAGAACACACATGCAATGACACTGGTGGATCCATAGGTGGATTGTGAAAAGAGCACACATGCAATGCCACTGGTGGATCCATATGTGGTATGTAAAAAGAACACACATGCAATGACTCTGGTAGTTGTTAGTGAAAAGAACACACATGCAATGAAACTGGTGGATCCATGTGTGGTCTCTGAAGAGAACACACATTTCAATGACACTGGTGGATCCACATGTGGTATGTGAAAAGAACACACATGCGATGACTCTGGTTGTTTTTACTAAAAAGAACACACATGCAATGACACTGGTGGATCCATATGTGGTATGTGAGAAGAACACACATTTCAATGACTCTGGTTGTTGTTACTAAAAAGAACACACATGCAATGACACTGGTGGATCCATAGGTGGATTTTGAAAAGAGCACACATGCAATGACACTGGTGGATCCATATTTGGTTTGTGGAAATAACACACATGCAATGACTCTAGTTGTTGTTAGTGAAAATAACACACATGCAATGACACTGGTGGATCCATGTGTGTTCACTAAAGAGAACACACATTTCAATGACACTGGTGGATCCATATGTGTGATATGTGAAAAGGACACACATGCAATGACTCTGGTTTTTGTTACTAAAAAGAACACACATGCAATGACACTGGTGGATCCATATATGGATTGTGAAAAGAGCACACATGCAATGACACTGGTGGATCCATATGTGGTATGTGAATAGAACACACATGCAATGACTCCAGCTGTTGTTAGTGAAAAGAACACACATGCAATGACACTGGTAGATCCATGTGTGGTCTCTAAATGGAACACACATGCAATGACACTGGTGGATCCATATGTGGTATGTGAAAAGAACACACATTTCAATGACTCGGTTGTTGTTAGTAAAAAGTACACACATGCAATGACACTAGTGGATCGAAAGGTGGATTGTGAAAAGAGCACACATTTCAATGACTCTGGTTGTTGTTACTAAAAAGAACACACATGCAATGACACTTGTGCATCCATGTGTGGTCTCTGAAGAGAACACACATGCAATGACTCTAGTTGTTGTTAGTAAAAAGAGCACACATGCAATGACACTGGTGGATCCATATGTGGTATGTGAAAAGAACACACATGCAATGACTCTGGTTGTTGTTACTAAAAATAACATACATGCAATGACACTGTTGGATCCATGTGTGGTCTCTGAAGAGAACACATGTGCAATGACTCTGGTTGTTGTTAGTAAAAACAGCGCACATGCAATGACACTGGTGGATCCATATGTGGTATGTGAAAAGAACACACATGCAATGACTCTGGTTGTTGCTAGTAAATAGAACATACATGCAATGACACTGGTGGATCCATGTGTGGTCTCTGAAGAGAACACACATGCAATGACTCTGGTTGTTGTTAGTAAAAAGAGCACACATGCAATGACACTGGTGGATCCATGTATGGATTGTGAAGAGAACACACATTTCAATGACACTGGTGGATCCATATGTGGTATGTGAGAAGAACAGTTATGAAATGACTCTAGTTGTTGTTAGTAAAAAGAACACACATGCAATGACACTGGTGGCTCCATAGGTGGATTGTGAAAAGAGCACACATGCAATGCCACTAGTGGATCCATATGTGGTATGTAAAAAGAACACACATGCAATGACTCTGGTAGTTGTTAGTGAAAAGAACACAAATGCAATGAAACTGGTGGATCCATGTGTGGTCTCTGAAGAGAACACACATTTCAATGACACTGGTGGATCCATATGTGGTATGTGAAAAGAACACACATGCAATGACTCTAGTTGTTTTTACTAAAAAGAACACACATGCAATGACACTGGTGGATCCATAGGTGGTATGTGAGAAGAACACACATTTCAATGACTCTGGTTGTTGTTACTAAAAAGAACACACATGCAATGACACTGGTGGATCCATAGGTGGATTGTGAAAAGAGCACACATGCAATGCCACTGGTGGATCCATATGTGGTATGTGAAAAGAATACACATGCAATGACTCCAGCTGTTGTTAGTGAAAAGAACACACATGCAATGACACTTGTGGATCCATGTGTGGTCTCTAAAGAGAACACACATTTCAATGACTCTGGTTGATGTTACTAAAAAGAACACACATGCAATAACACTGGTGGATCCATATGTGGATTATGAAAAGACCACACATGCAATGACACTGGTGGATCCATATGTGGTATGTGAAAAGAACACACATGCAATGACTCCAGCAGTTGTTAGTGAAAAGAACACACATGCAATGACACTGGTAGATCCATGTGTGGTCTCTAAATGGAACACACATGCAATGACACTGGTGGATCCATATGTGGTATGTGAAAAGAACACACATTTCAATGACTCGGTTGTTGTTAGTAAAAAGAACACACATGCAATGACACTAGTGGATCCAAAGGTGGATTGTGAAAAGAGCACACATTTCAATGACTCTGGTTGTTGTTACTAAAAAGAACACACATGCAATGACACTTGTGCATCCATGTGTGGTCTCTGAAGAGAACACACATGCATTGACTCTGGTTGTTGTTAGTAAAAAGAGCACACATGCAATGACACTGGTGGATCCATATGTGGTATGTGAAAAGAACACACATGCCATGACTCTGGTTGTTGTTACTAAAAAGAACATACATGCACTGACACTGGTGGATCCATGTGTGGTCTCTGAAGAGAACACACGTGCAATGACTCTGGTTGTTGTTAGTAAAAAGAGCACACATGCAATAACACTGGTGGATCCATATGTGGTATGTGAAAAGAACACACATGCAATGACTCTGGTTGTTGTTAGTAAAAAGAACATACATGCAATGACACTGGTGGATCCATGTGTGGTCTCTGAAGAGAACACACATGCAATGACTCTGGTTGTTGTTAGTAAAAAGAGCACACATGCAATGACACTGGTGGATCCATGTATGGATTGTGAAGAGAACACACATTTCAATGACACTGGTGGATCCATATGTGGTATGTGAAAAGAACACACATGCAATGACTCTGGTTGTTGTTAGTGAAAAGAACACACATGCAATGACACTTGTGGATCCATGTGTGGTCTCTAAAGAGAACACACATTTCAATGACTCTGGTTGATGTTACTAAAAAGAACACACATGCAATAACACTGGTGGATCCATATGTGGATTGTGAAAAGACCACACATGCAATCACACTGATAGATCCATGTGTGGTCTCTAAATGGAACACACATGAAATGACACTGGTGGATCCATATGTGGTATGTGAAAAGAACACACATTTCAATGACTCGGTTGTTGTTAGTAAAAAGAACACACATGCAATGACACTAGTGGATCGAAAGGTGGATTGTGAAAAGAGCACACATTTCAATGACTCTGGTTGTTGTTACTAAAAAGAACACACATGCAATGACACTTGTGCATCCATGTGTGGTCTCTGAAGAGAACACACATGCAATGACTCTGGTTGTTGTTAGTAAAAAGAGCACACATGCAATGACACTGGTGGATCCATATGTGGTATGTGAAAAGAATACACATGCAATGACTCTGGTTGTTGTTACTAAAAATAACATACATGCAATGACACTGTTGGATCCATGTGTGGTCTCTGAAGAGAACACATGTGCAATGACTCTGGTTGTTGTTAGTAAAAACAGAGCACATGCAATGACACTGGTGGATCCATATGTGGTATGTGAAAAGAACACACATGCAATGACTCTGGTTGTTGCTAGTAAATAGAACATACATGCAATGACACTGGTGGATCCATGTGTGGTCTCTGAAGAGAACACACATGCAATGACTCTGGTTGTTGTTAGTAAAAAGAGCACACATGCAATGACACTGGTGGATCCATGTATGGATTGTGAAGAGAACACACATTTCAATGACACTGGTGGATCCATATGTGGTATGTGAGAAGAACAGTTATGAAATGACTCTAGTTGTTGTTAGTAAAAAGAACACACATGCAATGACACTGGTGGCTCCATAGGTGGATTGTGAAAAGAGCACACATGCAATGCCACTAGTGGATCCATATGTGGTATGTAAAAAGAACACACATGCAATGACTCTGGTAGTTGTTAGTGAAAAGAACACAAATGCAATGAAACTGGTGGATCCATGTGTGGTCTCTGAAGAGAACACACATTTTAATGACACTGGTGGATCCATATGTGGTATGTGAAAAGAACACACATGCAATGACTCTAGTTGTTTTTACTAAAAAGAACACACATGCAATGACACTGGTGGATCCATAGGTGGTATGTGAGAAGAACAAACATTTCAATGACTCTGGTTGTTGTTACTAAAAAGAACACACATGCAATGACACTGGTGGATCCATAGGTGGATTGTGAAAAGAGCACACATGCAATGCCACTGGTGGATCCATATGTGGTATGTGAAAAGAATACACATGCAATGACTCCAGCTGTTGTTAGTGAAAAGAACACACATGCAATGACACTTGTGGATCCATGTGTGGTCTCTAAAGAGAACACACATTTCAATGACTCTGGTTGATGTTACTAAAAAGAACACACATGCAATAACACTGGTGGATCCATATGTGGATTATGAAAAGACCACACATGCAATGACACTGGTGGATCCATATGTGTTATGTGAAAAGAACACACATGCAATGACTCCAGCTGTTGTTAGTGAAAAGAACACACATGCAATGACACTGGTAGATCCATGTGTGGTCTCTAAATGGAACACACATGCAATGACACTGGTGGATCCATATGTGGTATGTGAAAAGAACACACATTTCAATGACTCGGTTGTTGTTAGTAAAAAGAACACACATGCAATGACACTAGTGGATCCAAAGGTGGATTGTGAAAAGAGCACACATTTCAATGACTCTGGTTGTTGTTACTAAAAAGAACACACATGCAATGACACTTGTGCATCCATGTGTGGTCTCTGAAGAGAACACACATGCAATGACTCTGGTTGTTGTTAGTAAAAAGAGCACACATGCAATGACACTGGTGGATCCATATGTGGTATGTGAAAAGAACACACATGCCATGACTCTGGTTGTTGTTACTAAAAAGAACATACATGCAATGACACTGGTGGATCCATGTGTGGTCTCTGAAGAGAACACACGTGCAATGACTCTGGTTGTTCTTAGTAAAAAGAGCACACATGCAATAACACTTGTGGATCCATATGTGGTATGTGAAAAGAACACACATGCAATGACTCTGGTTGTTGTTAGTAAAAAGAACATACATGCAATGACACTGGTGGATCCATGTGTGGTCTCTGAAGAGAACACACATGCAATGACTCTGGTTGTTGTTATTAAAAAGAGCACACATGCAATGACACTGGTGGATCCATGTATGGATAGTGAAGAGAACACACATTTCGATGACACTGGTGGATCCATATGTGGTATGTGAGAAGAACAGTTATGAAATGACTCTAGTTGTTGTTAGTAAAAAGAACACACATGCAATGACACTAGTGGATCCATAGGTGGATTGTGAAAAGAGCACACATGCAATGCCACTGGTGGATCCATATGTGGTATGTAAAAAGAACACACATGCAATGACTCTGGTTGTTGTTAGTGAAAAGAACACACATGCAATGAAACTGGTGGATCCATGTGTGGTCTCTGAAGAGAACACACATTTCAATGACACTGGTGGATCCACATGTGGTATGTGAAAAGAACACACATGCGATGACTCTGGTTGTTTTTACTAAAAAGAACACACATGCAATGACACTGGTGGATCCATATGTGGTATGTGAGAAGAACACACATTTCAATGACTCTGGTTATTGTTACTAAAAAGAACACACATGCAATGACACTGGTGGATCCATAGGTGGATTTTGAAAAGAGCACACATGCAATGACACTGGTGGATCCATATTTGGTTTGTGGAAATAACACACATGCAATGACTCTAGTTGTTGTTAGTGAAAATAACACACATGCAATGACACTGGTGGATCCATGTGTGTTCACTAAAGAGAACACACATTTCAATGACACTGGTGGATCCATATGTGTGATATGTGAAAAGGACACACATGCAATGACTCTGGTTTTTGTTACTAAAAAGAACACACATGCAATGACATTGGTGGATCCATATATGGATTGTGAAAAGATCACACATGCAATGACACTGGTGGATCCATATGTGGTATGTGAAAAGAACACACATGCAATGACTCCAGCTGTTGTTAGTGAAAAGAACACACATGCAATGACACTGGTAGATCCATGTGTGGTCTCTAAATGGAACACACATGCAATGACACTGGTGGATCCATATGTGGTATGTGAAAAGAACACACATTTCAATGACTCGGTTGTTGTTAGTAAAAAGAACACACATGCAATGACACTAGTGGATCGAAAGGTGGATTGTGAAAAGAGCACACATTTCAATGACTCTGGTTGTTGTTACTAAAAAGAACACACATGCAATGACACTTGTGCATCCATGTGTGGTCTCTGAAGAGAACACAGATGCAATGACTCTGGTTGTTGTTAGTAAAAAGAGCACACATGCAATGACACTGGTGGATCCATATGTGGTATGTGAAAAGAACACACATGCCATGACTCTGGTTGTTGTTACTAAAAAGAACATACATGCACTGACACTGGTGGATCCATGTGTGGTCTCTGAAGAGAACACACGTGCAATGACTCTGGTTGTTGTTAGTAAAAAGAGCACACATGCAATAACACTGGTGGATCCATATGTGGTATGTGAAAAGAACACACATGCAATGACTCTGGTTGTTGTTAGTAAAAAGAACATACATGCAATGACACTGGTGGATCCATGTGTGGTCTCTGAAGAGAACACACATGCAATGACTCTGGTTGTTGTTAGTAAAAAGAGCACACATGCAATGACACTGGTGGATCCATGTATGGATTGTGAAGAGAACACACATTTCAATGACACTGGTGGATCCATATGTGGTATGTGAGAAGAACAGTTATGAAATGACTCTAGTTGTTGTTAGTAAAAAGAACACACATGCAATGACACTGGTGGATCCATAGGTGGATTGTGAAAAGAGCACACATGCAATGCCACTGGTGGATCCATATGTGGTATGTAAAAAGAACACACATGCAATGACTCTGGTTGTTGTTAGTGAAGAGAACACACATGCAATGAAACTGGTGGATCCATGTGTGGTCTCTAAAGAGAACACACATTTCAATGACACTGGTGGATCCATATGTGGTATGTGAAAAGTACACACATGCAATGACTCTGGTTGTTTTTACTAAAAAGAACACACATGCAATGACACTGGTGGATCCATATGTGGTATGTGAGAAGAACACACATTTCAATGACTCTGGTTGTTGTTACTAAAAAGAACACACATGCAATGACACTGGTGGATCCATAGGTGGATTTTGAAAAGAGCACACATGCAATGACACTGGTGGATCCATATTTGGTTTGAGGAAAGAACACACATGCAATGACTCTAGTTGTTGTTAGTGAAAATAACACACATGCAATGACACTGGTGGATCCATGTGTGGTCACTAAAGAGAACACACATTTCAATGACACTGGTGGATCCATATGTGTGATATGTGAAAAGGACACACATGCAATGACTCTGGTTTTTGTTACTAGAAAGAACACACATGCAATGACATTGGTGGATCCATATATGGATTGTGAAAAGAGCACACATGCAATGACACTGGTGGATCCATATGTGGTATGTGAAAAGAATACACATGCAATGACTCCAGCTGTTGTTAGTGAAAAGAACACACATGCAATGACACTGGTAGATCCATGTGTGGTCTCTAAATAGAACACACATGCAATGACACTGGTGGATCCATATGTGGTATGTGAAAAGAACACACATTTCAATGACTCGGTTGTTGTTAGTAAAAAGAACACACATGCAATGACACTAGTGGATCCAAAGGTGGATTGTGAAAAGAGCACACATTTCAATGACTTTGGTTGTTGTTACTAAAAAGAATAGACATGCAATGACACTTGTGCATCCATGTGTGGTCTCTGAAGAGAACACACATGCAATGACTCTGGTTGTTGTTAGTAAAAAGAGCACACATGCAATGACACTGGTGGATCCATATGTGGTATGTGAAAAGAACACACATTCAATGACTCTGGTTGTTGTTACTAAAAAGAACATACATGCAATGACACTGGTGGATCCATGTGTGGTCTCTGAAGAGAACACATGTGCAATGACTCTGGTTGTTGTTAGTAAAAAGAGCGCACATGCAATGACACTGGTGGATCCATATGTGGTATGTGAAAAGAACACACATGCAATGACTATGGTTGTTGTTAGTAAAAAGAACATACATGCAATGACACTGGTGGATCCATGTGTGGTCTCTGAAGAGAACACACATGCAATGACTCTGGTTGTTGTTAGTAAAAGGGCACACATGCAATGACACTGGTGGATCCATGTATGGATTGTGAAGAGAACACACATTTCAATGACACTGGTGGATCCATATGTGGTATGTGAGAAGAAAAGTTATGAAATGACTCTAGTTGTTGTTAGTAAAAACAACACACATGCAATGACACTGGTGGCTCCATAGGTGGATTGTGAAAAGAGCACACATGCAATGCCACTAGCGGATCCATATGTGGTATGTCAAAAGAACACACATGCAATGACTCTGGTTGTTGTTAGTGAAAAGAACACACATGCAATGAAACTGGTGGATCCATGTGTGGTCTCTGAAGAGAATACACATTTCAATGACACTGGTGGATCCATATGTGGTATGTGAAAAGAACACACATGCAATGACTCTAGTTGTTTTTACTAAAAATAACAAACATGCAATGACACTGGTGGATCCATAGGTGGTATGTGAGAAGAACACACATTTCAATGACTCTGGTTGTTGTTACTAAAAAGAACACACATGCAATGACACTGGTGGATCCATAGGTGGATTGTGAAAAGAGCACACATGCAATGCCACTGGTGGATCCATCTGTGGTATGTGAAAAGAATACACATGCAATGACTCTAGTTGTTTGTTAGTGAAAAGAACACACTTGTAATGACACTAGTGGATCCATGTGTGGTCTCTGAAGAGAACACACATTACAATGACACTTGTGGATCCATATGTGGTATGTGAAAAGAACACACATGCAATGACTCTGGTTGTTTTTACTAAAAAGAACACACATGCAATGACACTGGTGGATCCATATGTGGTATGTGAGAAGAACACACATTTCAATGACTCTGGTTCTTGTTACTAAAAAGAATACACATGCAATGACACTGGTGGATCCATAGGTGGATTGTGAAAAGAGCACACGTGCAATGACACTGGTGGATCCATATTTGGTTTGTGGAAATAACACACATGCAATGACTCTGGTTGTTGTTAGTGAAAAGAACACACATGCAATTACACTGGTGGATCCATGTGTGGTCTCCGAAGAGAACACACATTTCAATGACACTCGTGGATCCATATGTGGTATGTGAAAAGAACACACATGCAATGACTCTGGTTGTTGTTACTAAAAGGAACACACATGCAATGATAGTGGTGGATCCATAGGTGGTATGTGAGAACAAAACACATTTCAATGACTCTGGTTGTTGTTACTAAAAAGAACACACATGCAATGACACTGGTGGATCCATAGGTGGATTGTGAAAAGAGCACACATGCAATGACACTGGTGGATCCATATGTGGTATGTGAAAAGAACACACATGCAATGACTCTAGTTGTTGTTAGTGAAAAAAAAACACATGCAATGACACTTGTGGATCCATAGGTGGATTGTGAAAAGAGCACACATGCAATGACACAGGTGGATCCATATGTGGTATGTGAAAAGAACACACATGCAATGACTCTGGTTGTTGTTAGTGAAAAGAACACACATGCAATGACACTTGTGGATCCATGTGTGGTCTCTAAAGAGAACACACATTTCAATGACTCTGGTTGATGTTACTAAAAAGAACACACATGCAATAACACTAGTGGATCCATCTGTGGATTGTGAAAAGACCACACATGCAATGACACTGGTGGATCCATATGTGGTATGTGAAAAGAACACACATGCAATGACTCCAGCTGTTGTTAGTGAAAAGAACACACATGCAATGACACTGATAGATCCATGTGTGGTCTCTAAATGGAACACACATGAAATGACACTGGTGGATCCATATGTGGTATGTGAAAAGAACACACATTTCAATGACTCGGTTGTTGTTAGTAAAAAGAACACACATGCAATGACACTAGTGGATCCAAAGGTGGATTGTGAAAAGAGCACACATTTCAATGACTCTGGTTGTTGTTACTAAAAAGAACACACATGCAATGACACTTGTGTATCCACGTGTGGTCTCTAAAGAGAACACACATGCAATGACTCTGGTTGTTGTTAGTAAAAAGAGCACACATGCAATGACACTGGTGGATCCATATGTGGTATGTGAAAAGAACACACATGCCATGACTCTGGTTGTTGTTACTAAAAAGAACATACATGCAATGACACTTGTGGATCCATGTGTGGTCTCTGAAGAGAACACACGTACAATGACTCTGGTTGTTTTTAGTAAAAAGAGCACACATGCAATAACACTGGTGGATCCATATGTGGTACGTGAAAAGAACACACATGCAATGACTCTGGTTGTAGTGAGTGAAAAGAACATACATGCAATGACACTGGTGGATCCATGTGTGGTCTCTGAAGAGAACACACATGCAATGACTCTGGTTGTTGTTAGTAAAAAGAGCACACATGCAATGACACTGGTGGATCCATGTATGGATTGTGAAGAGAACACAACTTTCAATGACACTGGTGGATCCATATGTGGTATGTGAGAAGAACAGTTATGAAATGACTCTAGTTGTTGTTAGTAAAAAGAACACACATGCAATGACACTGGTGGATCCATAGGTGGATTGTGAAAAGAGCACACATGCAATGCCACTAGTGGATCCATATGTGGTATGTAAAAAGAACACACATGCAATGACTCTGGTTGTTATTAGTGAAAAGAACACACATGCAATGAAACTGGTGGATCCATGTGTGGTCTCTGAAGAGAACACACATTTCAATGACACTGGTGGATCCATATGTGGTATGTGAAAAGAACACACATGCAATGACTCTGGTTGTTTTTACTAAAAAGAACACACATGCAATGACACTGGTGGATCCATATGTGGTATGTTAGATGAACACACATTTCAATGACTCTGGTTGTTGTTACTAAAAAGAACACACATGCAATGACACTGGTGGATCCATATGTGGTACGTTAGATGAACACACATTTCAATGACTCTGGTTGTTGTTACTAAAAAGAACACACATGCAATGACACTGGTAGATCCATAGGTGGATTGTGAAAAGAGCACACATGCAATGACACTGGTGGATCCATATTTTCTTTGTGGAAATAACACACATGCAATGACTCTAGTTGTTGTTAGTGAAAATAACACACATGCAATGACACTGGTGGATCCATGTGTGGTCACTAAAGAGAACACACATTTCAATGACACTGGTGGATCCATATGTGTGATATGTGAAAAGGACACACATGCAATGACTCTGGTTTTTGTTACTAAAAAGAACACACATGCAATGACATTGGTGGATCCATATATGGATTGTGAAAAGAGCACACATGCAATGACACTGGTGGATCCATATGTGGTCTGTGAAAAGAACACACATGTAATGACTCCAGCTGTTGTTAGTGAAAAGAACACACATGCAATGATACTGGTAGATCCATGTGTGGTCTCTAAATGGAACACACATGCAATGACTCTGGTTGTTGTTACTAAAAGGAACACACATGCAATGATAGTGGTGGATCCATAGGTGGTATGTGAGAACAAAACACATTTCAATGACTCTGGTTGTTGTTACTAAAAAGAACACACATGCAATGACACTGGTGGATCCATAGGTGGATTTTGAAAAGAGCACACATGCAATGACACTGGTGGATCCATATGTGGTATGTGAAAAGAACACACATGCAATGACTCTAGTTGTTGTTAGTGAAAAAAAACACATGCAATGACACTTGTGGATCCATAGGTGGATTGTGAAAAGAGCACACATGCAATGACACAGGTGGATCCATATGTGGTATGTGAAAAGAACACACATGCAATGACTCTGGTTGTTGTTAGTGAAAAGAACACACATGCAATGACACTTGTGGATCCATGTGTGGTCTCTAAAGAGAACACACATTTCAATGACTCTGGTTGATGTTACGAAAAAGAACACACATGCAATAACACTAGTGGATCCATATGTGGATTGTGAAAAGACCACACATGCAATGACACTGGTGGATCCATATGTGGTATGTGAAAAGAACACACATGCAATGACTCCAGCTGTTGTTAGTGAAAAGAACACACATGCAATGACACTGATAGATCCATGTGTGGTCTCTAAATGGAACACACATGAAATGACACTGGTGGATCCATATGTGGTATGTGAAAAGAACACACATTTCAATGACTCGGTTGTTGTTAGTAAAAAGAACACACATGCAATGACACTAGTGGATCCAAAGGTGGATTGTGAAAAGAGCACACATTTCAATGACTCTGGTTGTTGTTACTAAAAAGAACACACATGCAATGACACTTGTGCATCCACGTGTGGTCTCTAAAGAGAACACACATGCAATGACTCTGGTTGTTGTTAGTAAAAAGAGCACACATGCAATGACACTGGTGGATCCATATGTGGTATGTGAAAAGAACACACATGCCATGACTCTGGTTGTTGTTACTAAAAAGAACATACATGCAATGACACTGGTGGATCCATGTGTGGTCTCTGAAGAGAACACACGTGCAATGACTCTGGTTGTTTTTAGTAAAAAGAGCACACATGCAATAACACTGGTGGATCCATATGTGGTACGTGAAAAGAACACACATGCAATGACTCTGGTTGTAGTGAGTGAAAAGAACATACATGCAATGACACTGGTGTATCCATGTGTGGTCTCTGAAGAGAACACACATGCAATGACTCTGGTTGTTGTTAGTAAAAAGAGCACACATGCAATGACACTGGTGGATCCATGTATGGATTGTGAAGAGAACACACATTTCAATGACACCGGTGGATCCATATGTGGTATGTGAGAAGAACAGTTATGAAATGACTCTAGTTGTTGTTAGTAAAAAGAACACACATGCAATGACACTGGTGGATCCATAGGTGGATTGTGAAAAGAGCACACATGCAATGCCACTAGTGGATCCATATGTGGTATGTAAAAAGAACACACATGCAATGACTCTGGTTGTTGTTAGTGAAAAGAACACACATGCAATGAAACTGGTGGATCCATGTGTGGTCTCTGAAGAGAACACACATTTCAATGACACTGGTGGATCCATATGTGGTATGTGAAAAGAACACACATGCAATGACTCTGGTTGTTTTTACTAAAAAGAACACACATGCAATGACACTGGTGGATCCATATGTGGTATGTTAGATGAACACACATTTCAATGACTCTGGTTGTTGTTACTAAAAAGAACACACATGCAATGACACTGGTGGATCCATATGTGGTACGTTAGATGAACACACATTTGAATGACTCTGGTTGTTGTTACTAAAAAGAACACACATGCAATGACACTGGTAGATCCATAGGTGGATTGTGAAAAGAGCACACATGCAATGACACTGGTGGATCCATATTTGCTTTGTGGAAATAACACACATGCAATGACTCTAGTTGTTGTTAGTGAAAATAACACACATGCAATGACACTGGTGGATCCATGTGTGGTCACTAAAGAGAACACACATTTCAATGACACTGGTGGATCCATATGTGTGATATGTGAAAAGGACACACATGCAATGACTCTGGTTTTTGTTACTAAAAAGAACACACATGCAATGACATTGGTGGATCCATATATGGATTGTGAAAAGAGCACACATGCAATGACACTGGTGGATCCATATGTGGTCTGTGAAAAGAACACACATGCAATGACTCCAGCTGTTGTTAGTGAAAAGAACACACATGCAATGACACTGGTAGATCCATGTGTGGTCTCTAAATGGAACACACATGCAATGACACTGGTGGATCCATATGTGGTATGTGAAAAGAACACACATTTCAATGACTCGGTTGTTGTTAGTAAAAAGAACACACATGCAATGAAACTAGTGGATCCAAAGGTGGATTGTGAAAAGAGCACACATTTCAATGACTCTGGTTGTTGTTACTAAAAAGAACACACATGCAATGACACTTGTGCATCCATGTGTGGTCTCTGAAGAGAACACACATGCAATGACTCTGGTCGTTGTTAGTAAAAAGAGCACACATGCAATGATACTGGTGGATCCATATGTGGTATGTGAAAAGAACACACATGCAATGACTCTGGTTGTTGTTACTAAAAAGAACATACATGCAATGACACTAGTGGATCCATGTGTGGTCTCTGAAGAGAACACATGTGCAATGACTCTGATTGTTGTTAGTAAAAAGAGCACACATGCAATGACACTGGTGGATCCATATGTGCTATGTGAAATGAACACACATGCAATGACTCTGGTTGTTAGTAAAAAGAACATACATGCAATGACACTGGTGGATCCATGTGTGGTCTCTGAAGAGAACACACATGCAATGACTCTGGTTGTTGTTAGTAAAACGAGCACACATGCAATGACACTGGTGGATCCATGTATGGATTGTGAAGAGAACACACATTTCAATGACACTGGTGGATCCATATGTGGTATGTGAGAAGAACAGGTATGAAATGACTCTAGTTGTTGTTAGTAAAAAGAACACACATGCAATGACACTGGTGGCTCCATAGGTGGATTGTGAAAAGAGCACACATGCAATGCCACTAATAGATCCATATGTGGTATGTAAAAAGAACACACATGCAATGACTCTGGTTGTTGTTAGTGAAAAGAACACACATGCAATGAAACTGGTGGATCCATGTGTGGTCTCTGAAGAGAACACACATTTCAATGACACTGGTGGATCCATATGTGGTATGTGAAAAAAACACACATGAAATGACTCTAGTTGTTTTTACTAAAAAGAACACACATGCAATGACACTGGTGGATCCATAGGTGGTATGTGAGAAGAACACACATTTCAATGACTCTGGTTATTGTTACTAAAAAGAACACACATGCAATGACACTGGTGGATCCATAGGTGGATTGTGAAAAGAGCACACATGCAATGCCACTGGTGGATCCATATGTGGTATGTGAAAAGAATACACATGCAATGACTCTAGGTGTTTGTTAGTGAAAACAACACACATGCAATGACACTAGTGGATCCATGTGTGGTCTCTAAAGAGAACACACATTACAATGACACTTGTGGATCCATATGTGGTATGTGAAAAGAACACACATGCAATGACTCTGGTTGTTTTTACTAAAAAGAACACACATGCAATGACACTGGTGGATCCATATGTGGTATGTGAGAAGAACACACATTTCAATGACTCTGGTTCTTGTTACTAAAAAGAACACACATGCAATGACACTGGTGGATTCATAGGTGGATTGTGAAAAGAGCACACATGCAATGACACTGGTGGATCCATATTTTGTTTGTGGAAATAACACATATGCAAAGACTCTAGTTGTTGTTAGTGAAAATAACACACATGCAATGACACTGGTGGATACATGTGTGGTCTCTAAAGAGAACACACTTTTCAATGACACTGGTGGATCCATATGTGTGATATGTGAAAAGGACAAACATGCAATGACTCTGGTTTTTGTTACTAAAAAGAACACACATGCAATGACACTGGTGGATCCATAGGTGGTATGTGAAAAGAACACACTTTTCAATGACTCTGGTTGTTGTTACTAAAAAGAACACACATGCAATGACATTGTTGGATCCATAGGTGGATTGTGAAAAGAGCACACATGCAATGCCACTGGTGGATCCATATTTGGTTTGTGGAAATAACACACATGCAATGACTCTAGTTGTTGTTAGTGAAAAAAAAACACATGCAATGACACTTGTGGATCCATAGGTGGTCTCCGAAGAGAACACACATTTCAATGACACTCGTGGATCCATATGTGGTATGTGAAAAGAACACACATGCAAAGACTCTGGTTGTTGTTACTAAAAAGAACACACATGCAATGACAGTGGTGGATCCATAGGTGGTATGTGAGAACAAAACACATTTCAATGACTCTAATTGTTGTTACTAAAAAGAACACACATGCAATGACACTGGTGGATCCATAGGTGGATTGTGAAAAGAGCACACATGCAATGCCACTGGTGGATCCATATGTGGTATGTGAAAAGAATACACATGCAATGACTCTAGGTGTTTGTTAGTGAAAACAACACACATGCAATGACACTAGTGGATCCATGTGTGGTCTCTAAAGAGAACACACATTACAATGACACTTGTGGATCCATATGTGGTATGTGAAAAGAACACACATGCAATGACTCTGGTTGTTGTTAGTGAAAAGAACACACATGCAATGACACTAGTGGATCCATGTGTGGTCTCTAAAGAGAACACACATTTCAATGACTCTGGTTGATGTTACTAAAAAGAACACACATGCAATGACACTGGTGGATCCATATGTGGATTGTGAAAAGAGCACACATGCAATGACACTGGTGGATCCATATGTGGTATGTGAAAAGAACACACATGCAATGACTCCATTTGTTGTTAGTGAAAAGAACACACATGCAATGACACTAGTGGATCCATGTGTGGTCTCTAAAAAGAACACACATTTCAATGACACTAGTGGATCCATATGTGGTATGTGAAAAGAACACACATTTCAATGACTCAGTTGTTGTTAGGAAAAAGAACACACATGCAATGACACTGGTGGATCCAAAGATGGATTGTGAAAAGAGCACACATTTCAATGACTCTAGTTGTTGTTAGTAAAAAGAACACACATGCAATGACATTGGTGGATCCATGTGTTGTCTCTGAAGAGAACACACATGCAATGACTCCTTTTGTTGTTAGTAAAAAGAGCACACATGCAATGACACTGGTGGATCCATATGTGGTATGTGAAAAAAACATTCATGCAATGACTCTGGTTGTTGTTTGTAAAAAGAACACGCATGCAATGACTCTGGTGGATCCATGTGTGGTCTCTGAAGAGAACACACATGCAATGACTCTGGTTGTTGTTAGTAAAAAGAGCACACATGCAATGACACTCGTGGATCCATATGTGGTATGTGAAAAGGACACACATGCAATGACTCTGGTTGTTGTTAGTAAAAAGAACATACATGCAATGACACTGGTGGATCCATGTGTGGTCTTTGAAGAGAACACACATGCAATGACTCTGGTTGTTGTTAGTAAAAAGAGCACACATGCAATGACACTGGTGGATCCATGTATGGATTGTGAAGAGAACACACATTTCAATGACACTAGTGGATCCATATGTGGTATGTGAAAAGAACACACATGCAATGACTCTGGTTGTTAGTAAAAAGAACACACATGCAATGACACTGGTGGATCCATGTGTGGTCTCTGAAGAGAACACACATGCAATGACTCTTTTTGTTGTTAGTAAAAAGAGCACACATGCAATGACAATAGTGGATCCATATGTGGTATGTGAAAAGAACACACATGCAATGACACTGGTGGATCCATATGTGGTATGTGAAAAGAACACACATGCAATGACTCTGGTTGTTGTTAGTAACAAGAACACACATGCAATGACTCTGGTGGATCCATGTGTGGTCTATGAAGAGAACACACATGCAATGACTCTGGTTGTTGTTAGTAAAAAGAGCACACATGCAATGACAATGGTGGATCCATGTGTGGATTGTGAAGAGAACACACATTTCAATGACACTGGTGGATCCATATGTGAAGAGCACACATGTTTGTGGAAATAACACACATGCAATGACTCTGGTTGTTGTTAGTGAAAAGAACACACATGCAATGACACTGGTGGATCCATATTTGATTTTCCCTCTCTCTCGGTCACAAATATCACAAAAGCCCAAACGTGTGGAGATCCCAAACATGTGCTCACTCTGGGTGCTATGCCTTGATTGGCTGCCACAGATGTCACGCGGATCGTCTCCACCAACCGTTGATCCCATGTGATCCAACAGGCAGGATAACCCCTCCCTTCTCCACTTTTTTATGCATGGTCAATCCGTGCCACCGATACTTTACCTCCATAAACAAGTGAAAATCCATCTATCTAACTAAAATAAATAAAATAAATGATCATATTTCAAAGAAGCCATCGTCTTCGTCTTCCGGTTCGTCCTCGTCTTCGTCAACGCCATGGTCCCTGCCATCACCACCGTCGGTGTCCTCCTCTAACGACTCGACACCGCCCCCTTCCTCGAATAAGCGTGCTATCTCCTCGTCGGAGTCCTCCTCCTCCTCCTCTTCGTAGTCCCACGGGTCCATGTCACTCTCCTCCGCTTCTGCCTCCAACTGATCGATGAACGCCTCCTCGTTGGCCGAGTCAGACTCGTCCAAATAGCTATCTCCTCTCTTCTTCCTGGTCCTCTTCTTTTTCCTCTTATTGTTTGTACTCGCCGATGCAACATGCGCCCCCATCCTGGCTGCTGCTTTGCGCTTGTCCGACGCTGCAGGTACCCCGCGCTCCTCCTGCGCGGCCGGTATGAGCTTCGACGTCACGGTATCCTCGAGTGCCGATGTTGATGGATCCTGGTGCGGTCGGACACGACGTGCTGCCTCAGCAGGCGACTCGCGAGCGCGGAGGATGCAGCGAAGAGCCGGGGACGCGGGACGGTCAGTGGACGGCTTGGACCTGCCATTGCCACGGCGATGGGGCATCGTGCTCGAGGTAGTTGCTCCGAATGGTCGATGGCGGGTACACAGAGTGGGGTGCCGATCTGATCAAGGACGAGCAGTGGCTTCATGCGTCGTGTCCACGCATGCATTTGTCGATTATCAAAAAAAAAGAAGAAATAAGTAATATCTCGCGTACTGAACATAATTTGATCAGAACAAAAGTGGCACAACGTATTCTAGACTCGTAAATATCCCGTGCGTGCCTGTCACGTGGAGTTCCACGGAGTTCGACGTGCCGACATGATCGTGCAGTAGTTGCGCATGTCGTTGCCCCATCAACACGTGACGCACGCACGCGGGATGTGCGCGCTGATTCCCGTGATGACCACCCGGCTCGCACTCCCCTTATTATATACTGGATTTTGGGTGGTGCCGAAGACCATTGAAGTGTCCATCGCAATAAAGACAAGTCCCACCGATTCCCTACCCCTGCCCCCCTGGCTTCTTTGAGAAGGTAGACCGTACACGGTGGTCTTGTATAATAGTACTAGTACTACTAGACCATGGCCTGTACTCTTTGACTCTTCTCCCACACTAATCACTATCTCCTTCCTCCTGCCACTGCCACACTCACACTACAAGCCATGGCTCCACTGAGGAGGGGGAGAGGCCGGTCGATGATCCTCGCAGAGAAAAGGGAGAGAAATCGCCGCGAGGCACTTCTTGCTCTACCAGCCGCTCAAGCCCACCCTATCATCGAGGCCCAATCTCCCCCGACAATGGTGCCGAATGTTCTAGAAGGCGAGGGCTCCTCCCGGTACGGTCTTCTTGTTCTACTTCTTCTCCATCTCCCTCTCCATCATGATCTTAATCAGCTTCTTCTTGTTTTTCTTCTTCTTCTGGCTCTTCCTCTTCTACGTATTATAGGCCGGCCGTGGAGCCCGAATCCACCACGACGGAGGCGTTGTAGGACCCGTTCGGCCCTGTTCCATGTCTTAGCGAGGTAGCAAATCTCCACGCTGTTATTTCCCCGAGTTATGATGTGGATTTCTTAGATGCTGTCCGCCCCGCATCAGTTTTTCTTCTTCTTTTGCGAGTTGTATTAGTTTTCATGAATATGACTAGATCTCTTGGTCTTTCCTTAATACCGCTGTTCATAGATTCACTATGGATTTTTTGTGATTAGGATTAGTTTATCGTGGTCATGAATAGATCTCTAGGTCCATTTTTTAACTCTGCGGCCAATAGATTCAACGGGGATTTTTTTGATCTGTATTAGTATTCACCTGGGACCTGGAGTGTAATTGTAGAATTCCAATTTCAATTAACATGAACGATGCAGCGATCGAAGGCCGAGTACCGTGACAAGGTGGCCGCGATCAGTTCCAAGATTGCCAACCAACATGAGCTTGCACGCTCCCTCACCCAAGCTAATGAGAGCCTACGCAAGCAATTATCTGTGTAGAAGGAGATCTCGCTAGATTTTGCACGTGACGTCGTTACGCTGCAGAAAGTGCTCGAACGTAACTTGAACAGGCAAGAACGGGCCATCAAGATAATAAACGAGCTCACGAAGGAGAAGAAGAATCTCGTGGAAAGGTGCATTCTCCTGCAGGACGAAGTCAGCGAGGCACTCAGAGGACGCGTCGAGGAAACCAAGGCTACCATCCAAGCCTACCATGACAGGAACCGTTGCCTGGATGCAGTCAAGGAGATGAAGGCGGACATGATAAGAGGGATCACCGTACTCGAGGGTGTTCGGAAAGAGAACGAGGAGCTAAGGGCATGTCTGGAGGCGTATCGGAGCAATGCCCAAGTCTGATTCCCGTTAGTGGGGACACGAATATCAGTTCGTCCTCCTCTCCTTTTGTAATGTTTAGGGTTTAGGGAGCAATGCCCATGTATGCTTCCCATATAGGGTGCAATAAGAATCCTAGGGAAACTCCTTATCTATCTGGACATGTGTTGGTGTTCATGTTCATGAATGGACACCATGTTCTCTTTCCATTATGTATCTGGACATGGGTTTCTGCATTACGAGTTTGCCACTCTCCCACTACTATTTGGTGATATTGGGAAAAACCCATAGCACACTAAACTGCTGATAAATCTTATTTGTCTTCGAAATTGAAATTATGACAGCACCACTAGTCGATTCATAAAATGTTGATTAGTCCTAGATTGCTTCTTCCTTGAAATTCTGACAGTGCCACTAGTCGATTCAGTTAATTATGGAAACTAACCAGTTTGTCCTGGTGAACTGAACAAACCATACTATGTATTTTTGTTGCAGGGAAAGAGGTGAAAGATCGACCAGGACCTGGCGACCTGGCTAAATGACAAGATAGAAATCCAAAGGGAGAAGCAGAATTCCCAAAAAATAGCCTTTGACCAACTGCACGCTGAAGTCGCGGTCCTTTTTGACAAGTGCCAGAAACTGGAGTTAAACACCGACTGGGCGAAGCTACACAGTGAAGGTCGCGCCTCGGCTAGGAAGCAGACGTAGATCATGAAAGGGATCTTGAAGGAAAATCGTATGGCTACTGATAAAATTCTCCAATCCGTGATGGAGCGCTAGAACCTACAGCTGAAGCACAACATAGTACTAAAGGAGCTGGCCAATCTTAGGGAGGAAAACAGGCAGCTCTGGGCAAGGCTCGCTTGAACACAATATATGTCTATTTTAGTACTAAACTGCCTGGTTTATCCTCTGTAGTGGTGATTTTGTAAGCGTGAACTTAACTCTATGCACGATATGTGTGTTCGTCTGAAATTAGTTTTCTTGAGGATTGAGTTTGGCTTAGTTCGAAAAGCGCAACTACGAGTCTTACAATTAACTAGTTTCAGGCATTGGTACAACATAAATTATTCATCTCGAATTTTCTTTATCCTCTATAGTCTGTCCTTGTTCACCCTCGCGCGCCTTCTTCCGTTCCTTCAACAGATCCGCAATGCAGTACTCTAGCTTCTTCTTGTCTTCCCTGAGCTGATCCCTCTCCTTTTCTGCATTATGAATCAGCAACATGTGACTATCCTGAAGCTTCTTTGCAGTTCCAACAACCAAGCTCCCAACAATTCCGTCAGTTAGCTCTTACTGCAAATTCTCGATTTCTTGTTCCAGCTCCTTATTTCGTACCGACAACTTGTAATTTTTTTCAGCTGCATCACTTACATCAGTAAATCTCCCCGACCTTTCCAACTCATACATCTCCCATAACTGTGCCAAACATTTCTTAAGTGCATCTGGCCACTCAAGATCCACCCACTCTACTGCTTTACACACCGAGCCAACCTAAAAACACACACACTATAGTGTTATGAACATGCACAATACATTTTACTTCAAGTCACAGTTGCACATAATGTAAACAAACCTGATTTGTACAACCCAAAAACCTTCTCCCAGTGTTACTGCCTTCGAATGCAACATATCTCCTCAGTTTTAGCCCATGGTCACATGGCACATCTCCATCGAGATCTAGGCCCTCCCATTCAGAGTCGTAGATCGTCCTTGGTACCTATAGGTAAACACAAAGCTGAAATCGAACAAGATTGCATGCACATATGGAGCTCAGATCGAGAGATTTACCATTGCCTAACCCTAGCCCGAGAAAACAGAGGAACTCACATCATGGAAGGAATACTCGATGTCGGAGAGAATGCTGTCGCTGCTCGACTGGTCGTCCTCGCCGTTCAAGGACAGCATGGCGAATGCGTCGTTGCAGGCGATGGCGACAGCGTCGGCATCGGCGAGAGAGAGAGAGAGAGAGAGAGAGAGAGAGAGAGAGAGAGAGAGAGAGAGAGAGAGAGAGAGAGAGAGAGCAGCCCTTCTACCGCTGCAACAATGACTAAATTGGCATGTTACAATAGTTTAATGGATACCATGCCCTTTCCCTGGATTACTGTCTCCTGCCTGATATGGATTCTCTTCACACATTCTCATTTCAAATATTAAACCTGCACTCCCTCCATCCCAATTTCATTGCCTAACGAAAACATACCAGTATATTACATCATCCAAAGAAACAAAATCATGTCAACTACAAGGTACTTATGCATCACTTCTTCAGTCATGGTTTCACAAAACATTACATTATAATCTCTCAACAAACATAACCACAACATGGTTTCACAAAACATCACATTACAATCTCTCAACAAACGTAATCACAAAAACAAGTATATTACATCAACTCAAGAAAAAAAATCATGTTGACTACAAGGTACTTACACATCACTTGTCCTGTCATGGTTTCGGAAAACATTACATTACAGTCTCTCAACAAACAAAATAACAGAAACAAATACAGTACATCATCTCAAGAAACATAATCATGTCAACTACAATGTATTTATGCATCACTAGTCCAGTCATGGTTTCACAAAACATTACATTACAATGTCCCAACAAACATAATAACAGAAACAAGTACGGTACGTCATCTTAAGAAACATAATCGTGTCAACTACAATGTACTTATGTCTTATTACAACAACGATGGTTTCAGTGAGTGACATGTCCGAAAATCTCAACAGCTCGCACATCATTATATCGCAATCTCTCAACAAACATAATCATAGAAGCACGCTCTAAATGCAACAACAGTCAATATTACAAATACAGGCAGGGGAAGCCCGTGGTCCATATGACAAGCCCAGGTTAGCAGCTCTCATCAGATCTCATCAACGTCGACCACCTCATTCTGTTCAGCCACTACAGGGGCATCTACATCCACTATAACCTGTTCAACAACATCAGAAATGGTAACAAGGAAGAACACCTTCCTGGTTTGCTTCTTTCGCTTCATAATATGCATAAGATCTTCAGTATCCAAAACATCTATGAATTGCTGCTTCTTATGATGCCACCACCGGATTTTTGCCATCTGCTTAGGGCCAATACTGATTTCCTTACCGATCATCTCTCTCATTTCATCAAGAGTTATGTTTTTGGAATCGACAGTAATCTCCACAGTACATGACGAAACTGGCTTATTAAATCCCTCATCAAGTTTTGCCATGTATGAATCCACCTCTATGCGTATACTGAGCTTATCTAGATCAGCATCTATAGGTATGTATTCTCTAGGAGCAGAAGCTCTGGCAGCAAGATCTCCAGCATCTGCATACATATCATCAATCATCACTTCAACTTTCACCTTCCGATCAGCTGCACAACACTCCCCAACCATCTGAAGCTCATGGGAGTGCTTAATTTGCTGATAGGTATCATTCATGTTGCGCCACACCAATTTTTTCCTCTGTCTAGAACCCCAGGGAATTCTAGCGGCAAGCATATCTACCAGCTGCGAAATAGACACAACCTCTTTGCAATTCACAAGTAGATGCACATCTTGCCCGAACACAACCCTCTCGCAACCAAAATCAAGCTTTGCAGTGTACTACCGAACATGAATTGTGAACTCATATAGGTCCCTTGTATCAAAGTTGTGCCTAATTTGATTAAAAATGAGGACATTTCAGTTCATTCGTTTCTATTATGCCGTAACTAATCTACTTGCAAGATAAGGCACATATAAGAAAAATTCACCTCTCGCTCTTCTCCCGGGTTTTTTTCTTTGAGAACTGAGTGTTGCATCCGCCCAACGGAGTTGAAAAATGCGCTGTCGGCCTTGCTTTTCTCTTTAACCCGCTGCTCGTAGGTACCTTGGGAGCAGAATCCTTGCTGGCCTCCTCACTAACCGGTGCTGAAGACCTCGCCACTAATACACGTTGAGCCCCAGACTTGGGCCCTGACGGACCCTTTTCAGTCGGCGATGTAGCTACAACCTTTGCCTTGCAAGGCATGCTGGGCCGCCGCCGCCGGATTCAGTGTCGGTGGAGGGAGAAAAAAGGTCCTCCGCCGCCGGCAGATTTAGGGTCAGGGAAGGGAAGAAAAGGGATCACCGCCGCCGCTGCAGCAAGATTCAGTGTCGAGAGTTAGGAAATTACAGTAATGGATTTGCCCCTACGACACGTGCAGGGTGGCTAAGAAGAGTGACCGGCGAAGGAGGGGCACAGCAGGAACTAGTGTAACGGAATATCCTGACTTAATGGGCGCAATTTTAAAATATTGGGTTTGGCCATCATTCACTCGAAATACCCCTCTCAGCAATTGGCGCCCCAACTTTTCGAATCGCGGTGATAAAAATCAACTTGGGTACCGCGTTGCCTGGCCACCCCATCTTTCGGGCCGCAAAATGATTTTCTCGCACACAAGCCTTCTTACGAGAGTTGAAATCAACGTGTTGGGTCCTGACGAAATAAAATCTTTGTATGCTTCCGACCCGTTCTTTGAACCAATTTTCGCAAAGTGCTCCATTGACAAAGGAGTTGATGATTTCTATTTGCATAAGGGCTTTCTCTTTAAACAAAACAAGATTTGCATTCTGAAATCGTCGCTCCAACTTTTGCTTCTCAAAGAATCTCATGGTGGAGGCCTTATGGGTCACTTTGGCCGTGACAAGACATTGGACATGCTCTCCACTCACTACTTTTGGCCCAAGATGAAGAACGATGTGGATCGCTACGTTCAACGATGCACGCCATGTGTTCAAGCTAAGTCGCAAGCTAACCCCTATGGTCTTTATATGCCATTGCCTATTCCTCATACACCTTGGTCCGGCATTAGCATGGATTTTGTGTTAGGATTGCCTAGATCTAAGCATGGTCATGATTCTATCTTTGTTGTCGTGGATCGCTTTTCCAAAATGGCACACTTCATACCGTGCCATAAGACCGATGATGCTTCACATGTTGCCAACTTGTTTTTCAGGGAAATCGTCCGTCTCCACGGTGTGCCAAGGACAATCGTCTCCGACCGCGACATCAAATTCATGAGCTACTTATGGAAGACCCTCATGGCCAAGATCGGATTCAAGCTCCTCTTTTCATCTGCGTCGCATCCTCAAACCGATGGACAAACCGAGGTTGTCAACCGAAGCCTCAGAACTCTTCTACGTGCGTTGATCAAGAAGAACTTGAAGGATTGGGAGGAATGCATTCCCCATGCCGAGTTTGCCTACAAGCGAGCCAAGCACTCAACAACTAAGATGAGTCCCTTCATGATCGTCTATGGCTTCGAGCCCCTCACTACGCTCGACATCCTACCACTACCTCTTCATGAGCGCACCAACATGGATGTTTGATATGTCCATTTTGCATCACTATTCTATATCATAATTTACTGTTATTCATTGATATATTTTATATTAAGAGATGATACTTATGTTATTTCATCTATTTTTGCATGGTTGGTGACTTTTGGAGCATGGACCGCTGCAGTCAGGATTCTGATGGAAAAGGTGCTGCTTGGAGGCAAAAAATTTGCGAAAATCAGAAAATATATGGAAAATCCTATTTTTCCAGAAGACGAAGAAAGCCAGAAGGGGAAGTGGAGATGGGCCATAGGGGGCCCACACCACCCCCTAGCGCGGGCCACCCCAGGCCACACCACTAGGTGGTGTGGCCGCCCTGGTCCACTCGAGCCTCTCCCCTCTAGCGTATATTATCCCCCTGAAACCCTAAGAGAGCGACCACAGAAAGATTATGCCGCCTCTGCGGGACGGAAAACACGGAGAGAGAAAGATCTCTCTGGCAGACAGAATTCTGCCAGGGGAATTCCTTCCCGGAGAGGGGAGATCGTCGCCATCAACACCACCATCAAGCTGGACTTCATCAGGATCATCATCATCATCACCATCATCATCTCCACCAGCACCATCATCACCACTTCATACCACTATAACAATTGGGTTGAATCTTGCATAGTTCTTAGGGGAAACTTTCCCGGTGTTCATTACTCCTTGTAGTTGATGCTATTGAGTGAACCATTGAATTATTGTTTATGTTCAGATTGTTACATATCATTATTTCATCTCTGATCATGATCCATATGATGTCTTGTGAGTAGTTCGTTTTGTTCTTGACGACATGGGATAAGCCATGTTGTTAGTAGTGGAATTGTGTTGAGAAAGATTTAATAGTTTGATATTTAAGTTGTGGTGTACTTCTTCTAGTGGTGTCATGTGAACGTCGACTACATGACACTTCACCTATATGGGACTAGGGGAATGCATTGTGCATTTGGCTACTAATCGTAGGGGTTGCCAGAGTGATAGAAACCTGAACCCCCGTTAGGAAACCTTTGCACAAGGGACGTCAGGGTCTTATTAGAGTTTAAAGTTGTGGTTAGTTTTCTACCTTAATTACTTTCTTGTACTTGCGGATGCTTGCAAGGGGTATAATCTGAAGTATGTATTAGTCCTAGGAAGGTCGGTAAATTAGCATAGGTTCACCCACACAACACTTAGCAAACTAAAGAAGATTAATCAACTATATGAAGCGAAAGCACTTGACGATATTCCCATGTGTCCTCGAGAACGTTTGGTCATCTTAAGTAATACAACTGGCTTGTCCTTTGCAAAAGAAGGGATGGGCCACTTGCTGCATTTATTCTTATTGTCTTTTATTTGCTCGTAATTTATTTACCTGCGTTATCAAAAACCCCTAAAATCCGTTTGCTAAGTATTTACAGAGAATTCCTGCTCCTAGCCACTCGCCAGCACCTTCCGCTCCTTGTTGGGTTTCACACTATTACTTATCGAAAATACTGCGATACACCCCCTATACTTGTGGGTCATCAAGACTATTTTCTAGCACCGTCGCCAGGGAGTGAAGTGCTATTGGAGAGTGGAACTGGTAAAGGAAACTTCTACTATGAGTATTTCTTACTTCTGTTAGTTGCTTTATTTTAGTATGGATAATTCGTTGAGTTTCTTATTTCGTAATGCTACTACTAGTGCTAAGGTAGTAGATGAACCACCACCTGCTGAGAATGATACTTTTAAAATACCTACAATAATTACTGGTCGTGTTATGGATAACTATTATGTTGGAGATGGAACTGTCCATCCCGATGATCATTTGCTCTTTATACACGAATTATGCGGGTTGTTTAGGTGTGCAGGTATTACAACAGATCAAGTCAAGAAGAAGTTATTCTCATTATCACTGAACGGAAGATCTAAGGAATGGTATAAGCTGCTAAAGAATGGTCAAACTCTTGAATGGGAGGAAATAGTACCTCTCTTTTATTCAAAGTTTTATCCTCCTAGTGAGATTCATAAAGATCGGAATCAAATATGCAACTTTTGGCCTCTTGATGGAGAGAGTACAACTCAAGCTTGGGGGAGATTGAAGTTACTAATTCTGAAATGTCCTATTCATGAGCTCCCCAACAATATTATTATCAATAACTTTTATGCAAGGCTTTCTCTTCATGATAAGGATTTATTGGATGCTTCTTGTGCTGGATCATTTACACGCATGGAAGAAGAAGCTAAATGGGATCTTCTAGACCGTATTCAAGACAATGCTGAAGCATGGGAGAATGACAAAGGAAGAAAGTCAGGTATAAATTACGATTATGAATGCATTGAATCTTTTATGGGAACTGGTGATTTTAAAAATATTAAAAATGCTTATGGTCTAGACTCTCAAGTTATTGCAGATTATTTTAAGGCTTTTGCTTCCTATATTGAAGTTCCTAAAAAGAAGTGGAATAAGTATCATGCACCTTATAAAGACATTGTTAGTAGTGTTCCTTCAAGAAATACTGAAGTTTATACTGCTAATCATGTTTTACCTGAACCTTAGATTGAGAAAATACCTTTCCCGGTTAAAGTGAAAGAACATTCTATGATAGCTAGTATGGTTAATGAAAGTACAAATAAAGCTATTGAACCTGATAAAAAATGGATGATGAACCTATAATAGCAAATGTGAAAGACTTTGTCACTAAATATGTAGAAGAGGGACACACTATCCTTTGTAACGATAGCTCTAATATTGTTTCACAAAGTAGTGTTATGAGAGCTAGTGTCCCTGTGTTTTCTGTTAGGATAAGTGACCATTGCTACAATGGTTCTTGTGATAGTTATATCATTAAATTTATGCATGATGCTGAAAGTTATTATGAAAGGGGGAAGACTGTTCTTGTGCATCTCAATAATATCAAGTTTCCTCGTTTTATGCTGAAAGTTTTTGTGTTGCACCTGTTTTTCCTTCCTATGCTTGCATCTTCTGGTTTCAACAATTTATTTGTTTACAAAATTCCCTTGCATAGGAAGTGGGTTAGACTTATTTTTTCTTCTTAATGCTCTCTTTCACTTCAATTCATATTCTTATGTGAGCATCATTGAAATTATCATGCCCATCTTAATGGCTATAAAGAAAGAGCTTTTTAGGAGACAACCCAATTTATTTTTGCTTTCAGTTTGTTTTTGTTTCTTTGAGCCTTGGAAGTTATTACTTCGGTAATAACCTCTCCTTATCCTTTTTATTTGGTTTTTGTGTCAAGATCAACCTCTAATGAGAGAGAAGTAAGATTTGGGGAAGTTGCTGTCCTGAAACAGATTTTTGTGCTTCACCGTAAAAATTCGTGAGATCTCTATCTATGTCGGATTGAGCTGTAAGTTTTTGTGCTTCTGCCCCAGGTTGTTATTTAACTTTCGTCAGTTTTGCACATTTTGATTTGAGTAACAGAAATTTTTCGAAAAAATCGATCTTTACCTGCTGGTTTGTTTTGACTGATTTTGCCATTCTTGCATTTGCTTCTTAAATCGATTTCTTTTTGAATTCTTTTTGGGTTTTTGGAAGGAGTTGCTACAGTAGATTATGTTTTGATGGATTTCAGTTGAAATTAGACTTAAAAGGTTTATTACCTCGCTTACACTAATGTTGCTAATGAGAATTGTGTGGAAGAAATTTCCAGGTTATTGGAGAAAATGGTGTAATAAGAAAGTGAAAGGTTTCATGACTCGAGCAATATGTGTATGAAGATGAAGATATTGATGTTATTCAAGCGGTAACTGCAGAAAAATTTATCAAAGACCAAATTCAGAGACCTGTAGAGTCCGTTTTAGAATAGGTAACAGTTCTGGTAAGAAAAGTTCCACGAAAATTCTGTCCAGTTATATTTTTGGAGTTTTTATCCAACAAGGAAAGCTACGAAGTGAAAGAGGGACATAAACGGAGCCAGGGTGGCTCACACCACCCCCTGGCGCGGGGCCCCTTGGCTGCGCCAGCAGGTGGTGTGGCCACCTCGGCCTCCGTCTCCGACCCGTTTTCTCCCAGTACCTTCCTTTTGTTATAAAACTTCGTAATATATAATCCCCCGGATCCCCCGAGGTTCGTATATCATGTTCTCGTCGTGTTTTCGTTTCGATCTGTTTCTGCCAGGAACTATTCTTGAAAATTGGAAGCACAATGGTGTCCGCCAAGGATAAGGGAAAGGAGCCTATGGAGGATGATCTCCAAGACCCCGGGCAGGATAAGGAGATCAAGAGTGAAGATGAAGAGGAGGCCAAGCAAATCCAACATCCTCACACCGACACTACCATTGCAAGCATTGGAGTGTTGGCAAACCCGGCCAGGATCAAAAGGACTGCACAGATGTCAACTGGAGGAAGCCTCCGCGTCACTGTTTGGCTCCACGGTCACTTCCTCCACACACCAATAATCATTTCCATACCCTTATCCATGAGCATCAGTACCAGAATATGCCCAAGGAGAAACTACCCTCCAATTGGGATTTGCCTCGTTCTAGCCATGCAGGAAAAGAAGACTTCAAGGAGGAAGAGTGGGGAAAGAATCGCAAGAGCTGGAATTCGCAACCCGACATGATCATGAGCCGCATTGAGAAAAACTCATAGTTGATTCGTAATCCCACCTTCGAGGTTGAGGACTTGGGGAAACTAATCAAAGAGCTCATCGAGAGAATACCACCACCACCAAAGGAGTAATTCGTCATCAGGTTTTGGCATCCCCTTGGTTTGTTCCAAGCTTGGGGGAGTGCCGCGGTATCACATCACTATCTTCTATGTTTTTACCTTTTTAGTAGAGTCATATCATGAATAGAGAAGTTATCATGTAGGATGGTTTGCATTATGGAAGTGTCCCCCTCTAGTTAGATATCTATGTATCCCTTGGTGTGAGTTGCCGTTATGGAATATTAATGAGAAGTTCTATCATTTACTCTTTTGGATATCTTATATTAGTTTTCAATTCATGATTATATGATTGATCTTGTCGTTAGTATTGGTATCACTTTGGGATCATTGAGTAATTTAGTTGGTTTTGGCAAACCTGGCTCGGTCAGTAGCAACACTATTTTGAGAATTGAATGAAAAAGATAAAAAGTACTCTTAAAATAAATATAACTTCATCATCATCTTTCTTGATTTGCTCATAAGCTTAGTATTCTCTAGTTAAGATCTTTTTTGCTTCCCAGGAAGTTTGCATGTTTATTTTTATCACTTGTATGTTTGTTTGTTTCCTTCAACTCTTATGCTTGCTACCCAGCCTTGCTAGCCAAAAACCTGTACTGAGAGGGAATGCTTCTCGTGCATCCAATCCTTAAACCAAAACCTATGCCATTTGTGTCCACCATACCTACCTACTAGCACTATTGCTATTCCAAGTAAACTCATGTTTTTATCTACCTTCCGAATTAATCTTGTTATGAGAAAATTAGTGATTAAAGCTCCCACAAACTTGATGGCACACTTTACTGTCTTGCACTTAATAAACTCGAACCATTGTGCCCATCTATGTTGCGTATATGCTTGTGCTTTGTAAGTTGTGAATTAGCAGAACCATGCTGTCACGGGGAATGCTTTCAACATTGCACCGATACTTTGTACCTAGTTGATATCATGTTCTTTTGTCTATGGATGTCGTCGGTGTGAAATGAAAGGGGATCTTGTAAGTCCATGGAGTTATGTATGTGTGTTAGAGAAATGCCTGGGCAACTGTTCTAATCCATGTCATCATGGTGGAAACCTGCAGCGTAACCATAATGAGCATCTATGAAGCATTCTTCTTATAAAAAAAGTGATAGAGATTGAGAAAAAGAGAAAAAGAAAAAAAAGATGAGAAAAGAGGAAAGAGAGAAAAAGCACCATATTCCCATGGTAAATAAGAAGATTGCTGAGATACTTGTTGTCTTCTTGCCTTGTCATTTTGATATGAGGATTCTTCCGTATCATTGGGCAAGGGGTACCCCATTGGCGGTTCTCCATGATAAACATGTACTTACTATGACAAGAACTTACTGGTGACTAAACTTGAGTAGCATGAGGAGCGGCCCTCGTATTCACGGGACATGAGATTTTCAACTTGCAACTTGTCAAGCATATCCTCATATTTGATCACTTTAACCTTAACCACCTAAATATGCCTATGATAGTGGTAATGAGAGCTGAAAGCTAATAAGTATCATAATTTTTGGAAGCTCTTTATGAAACTTGAAATCCCTGCTTCCCTCTACGAAGGGCCTATCTTTTACTTTTTAGTTCAGTCAGTAAACCTATTCCCTTCTATCTCAGCAAGTATTTTGGGTTGTTGTGTTTCATTCATTCATATGCTGATTCATTCAATCATGTTTGTTATGTTCCTTGTTTTGCACTTTGCTCTTATCTTAGTGTCTACTACTTTGAAAGCTATCATTGAAAACCAGTTATTTGTGAACTCCTGCAAATTGTCAACTATTATTTGACTAAGAGCTAAGTTTTCCATTACCAATTATGATTTACTTTATGCATATTTATTGTATTTACTTTACTTATTGCAAGATTAAGTTATATAATAGTGAGTTGTCTTCTATTATGATCTATGTATTGATGACTGTTATGCTTCTTGTCCGTATTCTTTTATCGACTCTTCACTCCATAAACCCGAGGTCATGTTTATTGAGTTCAGTTTTGCTTGGGGACAAGCGAAGTCTAAGCTTGGGGGGAGTTGATATATCCATTTTGCATCACTATTCTGTATTATAATTTACTATTATTCATTGATATATTTCATATTAAGAGATCATACTTATGTTATTTCATATATTTTTGCATGGTTGATGACTTTTGGAGCATGGATCGCTGCAGTCAGGATTCTGATGGAAAAGGTGCTGTTTGGAGGCAAAATTCGCGAAGATCAGAAAATCCCGGAAAATACATGGAAAATCCTATTTTTCCAAAAGACGAAGAAAGCCAGAAGGGGAAGTGGAGATGGGCCATAGGGGGCCCACACCACCCCCTGTCGCGGGTCACCCCAGGCTGCGCCACTAGGTGGTGTGGCCGCCCTGGTCCACTCCAGCCTCTCCCCTCTGGCGTATATTATCCCCCTGAAACCCTAAGACTCGGGGAGCAACCACAGAAAGATTCTGCCGCCTCTGCAGGGTGGAAAACACCAAGAGAGAAAGATCTCTCTAACAGAGAGAATTCTGCTGGGGGAATTCCTTCCCGAAGAGGGGAGATCATCGCCATCAACACCACCATCAAGCTGGACTTCATCGGGATCATCATCATCATCACCACCATCATCATCTCCACCAGCACCATCATCACCACTTCATACCGATGTAACAATTGGGTTGAATCTTGCATAGTTCTTAGGTGAAACTTTCCCGTTGTTGATTACTCATTGTAGTTGATGCTATTGAGTGAACCATTGAATTATCGTTTATGTTCAGATTGTTACATATCATTATCTCATCTTTGATCATGATCCATATGATGTCTTGTGAGTAGTTCGTTTTGTTCTTGAGGACATGGGAGAAGTCATGTTGTTAGTAGTGGAATTGTGTTGAGAAAGATTCAATAGTTTGATATTTAAGTTGTGGTGTACTTCTTCTAGTGGTGTCATGTGAACGTCGACTACATGACACTTCACCTATATGGGCCTGGGGAATGCATTGTGTATTTGGCTACTAATCGTAGGGGTTGCCAGAGTGATAGAAACCTGAACCCCCGTTAGGAAACCTTTGCACAAGGGACGTCAGGGTCTTATTAGAGTTTAAAGCTGTGGTTAGGTTTCTACCTTAGTTACTTTCTTGTACTTGCGGATGCTTGCAAGGGGTATAATCACAAGTATGTATTAGTCCTAGGAAGGTCGGTACATTAGCACAGGTTCACCCACAGAACACTTAGCAAACTAAAGAAGATTAATCAACTATATGAAGCGAAAGCACTTGGCGATATTCCCATGTGTCCTCGAGAACGTTTGGTCATCTTAAGTAATACAACCGGCTTGTCCTTTTCTAAAGAAAGGATTGGGCCACTTGCTGCATTTATTCTTATTGTCTTTTATTTACTCGTACTTTATTTACCTGCATTATCAAAAACCCCTAAAATCCATTTGCTAAGTATTTACAGAGAATTCCTGCTCCGAGCCACTCGCCAGCACCTTCTGCTCCTCGTTGGGTTCGACACTCTTACTTATCGAAAATACTGCGATACACCCCCTATACTTGTGGGTCATCAACGTCGAGAAGCGTGCATGAGTTATGAAGAAACTTCATGAAGAAACAAGAGCTACTATCGAGCAACAAGTCCTTCGCCAAGCTTCAAGGTTAAACAAGGACAAGAAGGAGATGATATTTGAAGAAGGTGATCTTGTGTGGATACACCTAAGCAAAGACCGCTTCCCCAAGGAACACGACTCCAAGCTCAAGCCAAGAGGAGATGGTTCCTTCAAGGTACTCAAACGAATCAACAACAATGCCTACATCATCGACATACTGACATCCAAGTACCTTGCAAGCAATACATTCAACGTCAAGGATCTCTTACCCTACCATGGAGATGTTCAAGATGACAACCATGAAGAGTCAAGGACGACTGTTTCCCAAGGGGGGAGCTGATGCAGCCTGTCCTACGGATGCTCCTACATCTACACCACCAAGTCCCCCTAGTGGACCGATGACCCGTGCCCGAGCCAAGCTCCTTCAAGCTAACGTAAATTCGCTCCTCTCATCATGTGACTTTGACATACACGTGGATGGCTTTCTACTTCATACCACTACTATGTGCATCATCAGGTACGAACCCCCGCCGTGTCGACCCACGAGCCCCGAAGCTGCACCTGTCCTGAAGCTGCCTGAGCCGAAGTGTCCGCCTAAATCTAGTCGGAGTGTCCGGCGCAGCCGGAGTGTCCAGCGCGACTCAGCCGGAGTGTCCGGCCTACCCCAGCCCTGTTCAGGCTCGGACATTCTGTGTGCCACTTCGGACACTACCCGGACACTACCCGGAGTGTCCGGCTACCCCAGACTATCCGGTCAACGCGACCCGGACTGTCCGGCCTAAAGATGGGCTTGTGAGCCTTAGCTGGGCCCTATGGCCCATGTACCCCTCTACTTCGCCCAGAACTCTACTTTAATGCCTGAATTACCCATGAACTTTTGGTTGGCCTATATATAGTCCCCCACCTCCATTGTAAACCCTAGGCATGATATTTGGAATTAGTGGAAACCCCTTGTGGATCTATCTAGTTCTTGCTGCATGCTCCTTTGACAAAGGAGCACCAAATATCCCAAACCTCGTTGGAGTTTGCATCGTGCCTCTGTGTTGTACAAGGCCTAGGCATCGGCATTCCTTTGCCTAGACGTCAAGATCTCACCGAGTCTCCCATCTCTCCGTGCCGGTTCGAGAGAGAGTCCTCTGCCCGTCGCCGATCCTAGGGATTGCGCCGAACCGGTCACCGCCGGCATGAGCTATTGGTGTGTATCATGGTTTTGCGTGTGTGTGTTCATCGCGTTCTTCGTGCGTGAGTTCTTCATGTTCATCCTCCCCTCCTTCCCCCGCACTCCATCCTTGATTTGAGTGGGATTCGTGAAAGATCGGGCCAGCCTTGAGGTTTTCCCTCAACACTTGCTTTTTGCCATGTCGGCGCTGGTAGCCGAAGTCACGGTCTCTCTTCTGTGCGTGGTTCTCCGCCTCGTCCTCAAACTATGTGATAATCTGCTGTTTCTCCTCTTTTTCCGTGTTCTCCTTCGTTGTTGTGTTCTCCTTCATTGTTGTGGTTTGCTGCATGGTCATCTGATAAGATATCATCGAGGTTTATGATGGGATTACCGTTTTCGTCGCGTGGCGTTAATGTATCTCTGTTGATCATGTACACTTGGTGGCGTGTATGTGTCCTAATGATGTCGCCTTTTGCTTCTGCGGGTGTGTTGGTAGTATTCTAAGATCGTAGTTCTGGATAAATCTTCGCCATCCTTTCTTCAAAGTCGATGTTCTCACTGTTTTCTTCGAGTTCTGAATTTGTTGGGTTTTCTCCGTGTAGTGAGATTGATTGGCCACCTTCTTTTCCTGCTTCGATCTGAGTTGTGATATCTATGGGGGGTCCAACGAGCAATGTTGGTACTGTTACAGGCGTGGCCTTTCCCACCGACGGTTCTGATGTGATCAGGGCCGAAAGGTGTGATTCCTGTGTGTTGTCTCCTTGGAAGTGGAGGCTTCCGATGATTAGATTGGATCCACCGTTGAAATTGGTGGGTACTACTACGAGGGTGGGTTGGTGTGGATCTGTTTTCGTCGAGTTGACGTTTGGTGGAGAGCATTCTGCCGAATTCGTGTTTCCAGCATTCGAGTTTCCCATAGACAGCACCAATTGACGAGGGGTAACCTCGGCAATGCCCATGATGATGGACTTGGGGTTTCATGAAAAAGAGAACGCTGGGGATTTCGTCGGATATCAGGAAAACAACGAAGAAAAATCTCCTGAATATTGGGGAAACACTCTATTACAAGTTGTCCTTTAGATTTCAGTACCCTCGCTTGGGCTTCTCCCGCCCTATATATAATAGGCCAGGTCTCAAAGCTGTATGTGGATAGGTTTCATACACGCGTGATTACAATACCAACACAATGTCGGTTCATAGTTTATTTTCGAATACAACAAAGAGTCTCTGTCGGTTGCTTCCTTGGGCTTTTATCTGGAATCTCTATGGGCCGTAGGCCTTTTACCCAATGTAGGGTACGAATAATGAGCATCCGAGTAATCATACCTATGTCACCTAGTTTGAGATTTCAAGCCTCGCTCCTATGTCATTTTGCTCACTTAAAATGAAGTTAGGTTAATTTTGAACTTCAAGAAAGTCCCACAAAGGAGAATATCATTTTGCGGCCTGAAAGTTGGGGTGCCTAGGCAACACGGTACCCAAGTTGCCTGTAATCATCCGCGATGACTATAGTTGGCGTGCCAAATACTCAGGGGGTCTTTTTCAGCATGAATTCAACTTTACGTTTCAATACAAAATATCAGGCTAATGGCTATCAAGTTGGGCCCCCCCTATCAGTTCTCGCCGTTATGTTGCTCCCGTCGCTTAGGCGTCAATTAGGCTTGCAGTGTTGGCGCCTGCATCCATTACGTGTCTTCTTCTTCCCTGGATCAGCAATATGTGGTCGCGGCCATGGCACGGAGCTAGGATGTGACGAACCTGCTCGGCCCCGCTCTCCTCCCCATCGCGAGTTGGAGCTCGCCCTCACCATGTCCGCACCCATGGCACAACTCGGGGACGAGAATTGGTTCCTGGTGAGATCTGTCATTGTGTCGACCATGCTCGGTCCTGTTTTCCTCCTCTAGAATCCGAGCTCGCCATCACCGTGGTCGCACCCGCACCAATTCGGCCACCCCTACCGAGGTCTCTGTGGTAGCTCAAGTTCTGCCATGTTGAACCTGTAAGTGAATTCGGAGCTGGGCGGCGACAACCCATTGTTGAACCTGTAAGGAATTTGCTGAAGACTGTGTGTCGTGCCAAGGTCTTCGGCTGATGCATTCGGCTTCTGCCAACGTCCACCGCCGATGTGAGATCATTTAGTTACTTCAATACGAAATTTCGACCAATTTAACATGTTGATGTATTCCTTGACAATTATAATATAATCGAGCAGTAGAAATATTTTGTAGTGTGCATGAGCATGATCAGTAATATAATTGAACACTAGAAATTTTAAGGCACTCCATATAAAGGAGTAGATTAACATTTATATATATAGAAGGTTCACCACAGACACCACGCAGATATATTGTCTTACATGCCACACACAGGTAATAATAATTAACTAAAACAAAATATAAGCAAGTGGAGCAGCAGGAGGCCGGGACACAGAGACGCCTAGTAGGGCAGGGGCATATCAGCAGGAGGCAGGGACAACCTAGTCGAGGGGATACCGGCCAGCCCTGACATAATCCCAGAGGAATTTGCCGAAGGCTGCGTGCTGCGCCAAGGTAATCGGCCTATGGCTTCTGCCTCCACCTTTGGCAACGCCCACTGCGTGCTGGATCATGCTGTCGAGGTCCATGTTGACTGCTCTGCCATAGAATGGGCAAAACAGTCTCCTCCGATGGTAGAAACGGATTAGCCCACACCATAACTGCCTCAGCACGTACCGGCTCTTGTTGTCCCTGGATTCCTTGCTAGCGTCCACGTCATCATCATCCTCCTGTTGATTTTTAAGAACATAACTTAGAACTCATACATATGATTTAATTGTATTACAACTCAAGAATTGACAACATGTATATGTAAGACAATATATCCATGGATATCAAAGAGAAAGCATCTCAGCAATAGTTTGATCACTTCATATATCATTTCATCTCAACACAATGACAAATAATTGCATTAGAGTGTATCTAGAATAAAGATTGCAGCCTCATAAGTTTCTTCATGGATGGAGTGTAACAATTGCACAACCTATATTGTTCTTGTACATTGCCCCAGGTTCACTAACTCATCCCTGAAAAAATCTGACACCAATGTGTCTGCCTCTCTTTTGGGACAAATTTGAATAATTGGCCACAATAAGAAATTGAAATGTAATCGTACAAAACAATATTCAGGAATATACATAGTCAGGTACAAAAACAAGCCTAAATATTGTAATTATAAATAAAAAAACAAACAATTAATCTTCAGGTACATGTTAAAAATACTTATGATCAAAACCATTCATATACATATGCATCATACGAATCATTCAAAGATCAGAAACAATACAAGGATCATATATGTAGATCCATATGAGAATAAATCAAGGGTCTCATAATTTTTTTCAGACATGGAGTTGGCGAACCAAAGGACAACAACACAACCTATATTGTTTGTGTGCATTGCAGCCTCAGGTTCACCAACCCATCCCTAAAACATGATACCATCATATGTGTCTCCCCTTGAACTCTTTTGGGGCAAATTTCAATCGTTGGCCTCGGTGACAAACTGAAATATAATTCTTATACACTATGAATGCATGCATGGAATCGATAATTCAAATATCATAGTTCTATGAATGTAGAATAAAGATTGCGGCCTCATAAGTTTCTTCAGGGATGGCGTAAGCGAACCAAGTAACAATTGCACAACCTAAATTGTTCTTGTACATGGCCCTAGGTTCGCTAACTCATCCCTGAAAAAATCTGACACCAATGTGTCTGCCTCTCTTTTGGGGCAAATTTGAATCATTGGCCACAATAAGAAATTGAAATGTAATCATACAAAACAATATTCAGGGATATACATATGCATCATACGACGCATTCATAGATCAGAAACAACACAAAGATTATATATACAGGTTCAATATGAGAATAAATTTAGGGCCTCATTTTTTCAGAGATGGAGTCGGAGAACCAAAATACCAACAGCATAACCTATATTATTTATGTGCATTGCAGCCTCAGGTTCACTAACCATCCCTAAGAAAATGACACCATCAGAAGCCCTTGCACTATTTTGGGGAAAAATTGAATCATTGGGCTCAGTAAGGAATAGAAATGTAATGTTATAGGCATGTTGTGTATTGAAATCAACACTCAACTAGCAAACTCAACTAGATGGCAAATGAGCATATTGGGGTTTTGTGACTAGACAGATTGGGGTTTTGTGACTATATGACAGAAGCATCAATCTCCCATTCGAACCATATATATACTATGCTACTTCAAGAGCAAAAGAATCTATACACGATTGAGAAAATCCTATGTATGAACAGTGATATCTGTGGCTGCGACTAGAGAAGCTAGCAATGTAGTACCTCAGACTCCTCATCAGTGACCTCCTCCTCGAACTCGTCATTCTCCGCGATTGCGTCGAAGATTTCTTGGATGGCGATGGGGTCGTTGATGTAGAGCACTGGATTGCCTCCGCCTGCCGCCTGCCCTCCATCCAGATCTGCCGCTGGCACCACGACATTGTCGGCCACCTGCTGCTCGGCAGCGTTGGCTACTGGCTGGACGGATGAGCTCGAACCCTCGACGGTGCAGCGATGAGCGGCGTTCGTGCCCGGAGAAGATGCCACCGCCTGCTTGGCGATGACCGAGCCATCTGCTACTGCGCCTTCAATTGGCTTCATCTCTGGCTCGTCTCCACGCGTACGCTTCATGGCGCACCTAGGGAAGGAGGTAGTGCAAGCGAAGGAGCTTCGACGCGCGCGGTAGGTGCAGGTTGGGGTTTTGGGACTAGACAGATTGGGGGAAAATGACACGAGCACATGGAAGAAGAAGGCCGAGCGGGTTTATAAACACTGGACCGTTCGTAGTCCTCGAGTGGACACGTGTGGTGCGCGGGGGGGGGGGGGCTACCATGATCTCTGCCTTTTTTTGAAACAACCACGATCTCCACTTTAGAGCTGCATTGAAAATACGCTCATGGCAGACCTTGATTCCACTGCATGCAAGTGGCACGGAACCAATTTCTAGCAACATTAAATCTACTCGAGGGGGGCCCTTGACTCATGGAAGTTACTTGCGGTAGGGCCTAGTTGGAAGTGAGATTAAGAGTGTTGCGTAACAATGGGATATGTCTTATTAAAATCAACAGGCAATAAATTACAGCGTCCCGTCGACAACCAAGCACTCGAGGACCCCGTTGCCCTGTGCATGTGTGGTAGTAGCAGTAGTAGCCTTTGCAGACTAGATTAATCGTGACATGACCACTTGACGACTTTTTCCATGGATGGCATCGTGTTCCTTCTTGTAGAAGTCTCGCTGAGGGAGACGTCCGTGCTGTTTCACACTATACTGCGAAGGGCACTACATGTGCAACGATCATCATTGGATCACACATGATCAACGGTTGGTGCACACGATCCGTGTGACAACTATGACAACCAATCAGGGCGTAGCAGATAGAGTGAGTACATGTTTGGGCTTCTATGAAAGAGAGAGAGGGCAAAACTGAGTACTTTAAAAAAACCAAGGGCAAAACTAAGTAGTATAAAATCGAAAGTGAGTGTCTTATCCAATGAAATACATCGCGGCATACATCAGATTATGGTAAGATAGATCCACTAGAGTTCATTGGATGTGTGTTCTTCTCATAAACCACATATGGATCAGCCAGTGTCATTGCATGTCTGTTCTTTCCACAAACCACATATGGATCCATCCAGTTCATTGCATGTGTGTTCTTTTCATTAACCACAGCCAGAGCCATTGCATGTCTATTCTTTTCACAAACAACCTATGTATCCACCAGTGTCACTTGATGTGTGTTATTTTCATTAACCACAGCTAGAGTCATTGCATGTCTGTTCTTTCCACAAACAACATATGGATCCACCAGTGTGATTGCATGTGTGTTCTTTTCACAAACCACAGCCAGTGTCATTGCATGTGTGTTCTTTCCAAAAACCACATATGGATCCACCAGTGTCACTTGATGTCTGTTCTTCTCACAAACCACAACCAGAGTCATTGCATGTCTATTCTTTCCACAAACCACATATGGATCCACCAGTGTCATTGCATGTGTGTTCTTCTCACAAACTACATAAGGATCCACCAGTGTCATTGGATGTGTGTTCTTTTCATGAACCACACCTAGTTCATTGCATGTGTGTTCTTTTGCACAAACCACATATCGGTCCACCAGTGTCATTGCATGTATGTTCTTTTCATTAACCACACCCAGATCCATTGCATGTTTCTTCTTTCCACAAACAACATATGGATCCACTAGTGTCACTGGATGTGTGTTCTTTTCATGAACCACACCCAGTTCATTGCATGTGTGTTCATTTCACAAACCACATATGGATCCACCAGTGTCACTGCAAGTGTGTTCTTCTCACAAACCACAGCTAGAGCCATTGCATGTCTATTCTTTCCACAAACCATATAAGGATCCACCAGTGTCATTGGATGTATGTTCTTTTCACAAACCACATAAAGATCCATTAGTGTCATTGTATGTGTGTTCTTCTCGTAAACCACATATGGATCAGCCAGTGTCATTGCATGTCTGTTCTTTGCACAAACCACATATGGATCCATCCAGTTCATTGCATGTGTGTTCTTTTCATTAACCACAGCCAGAGCCATTGCATGTCTGTTCTTTTCACAAACAACCTATGTATCCACCAGTGTCACTTGATGTGTGTTCTTTTCATTAACCACAGCTAGAGTCATTGCATGTCTATTCTTTACACAAACAACATATGGATCCACCAGTGTTATTGCATGTGGGTTCTTTTCACAAACTATAGCCAATGTCATTGCATGTGTGTTCTTTCCACAAACCACATATGGATCCACTAGTGTCACTTGATGTCTGTTCTTCTCACAAACCACTGCCAGAGTCATTGCATGTCTATTCTTTCCACAAACCACATATGGATCCACCAGTGTCATTGAATGTGTGTTCTTCTCACAGACCACATAAGGATCCACCAGTGTCACTTGATGTGTGTTCTTTTCATGAACCACACCAGTTCATTGCATGTGTGTTCTTTTCGCAAACCACATATGGATCCACCAGTGTCATTGCATGTATGTTCTTTTCATTAACCACACCCAGATCCATTGTATGTTTCTTCTTTCCACAAACAACATATGGATCCACTAGTGTCACTGGATGTGTATTCTTTTCATGAACCACACCCAGTTCATTGCATGCGTGTTCATTCCACAAACCACATATGGATCCACCAGTGTCACTGCAAGTGTGTTCTTCTCACAGACCACAGCTAGAGCCATTGCATGTCTTTTCTTTCCACAAACCACATAAGTATCTACCAGTATCATTGGATATGTGTTCTTTTCACAAACCACATAAAAATCCACCAGTGTCATTGGATGTGTGTTCTTTTCATGAACCACACCCAGTGTCATTGCACGTGTGTTTTTCTCATAAACCACACATGGATCCACCGGTGTCATTGGATGTGTGTTCTTCTCACAAACCACATACGGATCCACCAGTTTGATTGCATGTGTGTTCTTCTCATGAACCACAACTAGAGTCATTGCATGTGTGTTCTTCTCACAAACCACATATGGATCCACCACAGTACATTGGATGTGTGTTCTTTTCAAGAACCATACCTAGTGTCATTGGATGTGTGATCTTCTCACAAACGACATATGGACCCACCAATGTCATTGCATGTGTGTTCTTCTCACAAACCACATCTAGAGTCATTGCATGTGTGTTCTTTTCACAAACCACATAAGGATCCACCAGTCTTATTGGATGTGTGTTATTTTCATGAACCACACCCAGTGTCATTGCATGTGTGTTCTTCTCATAAACCACACACGAATCCACCAGTGTCAATGGATGTTTGTTCTTCTCACAAACCACATATGGATCCACCAGTGTCATTGCATGTGTGTTCTTCTCAAAAACCACATCTAGAGTCATTGCATGTGTGTTCTTTTCACAAACCACATTAGGATCCACCAGTGTCATTGGATGTGTGTTCTTTTCATGAACCACACCCAGTGTCATTGCATGTGTGTTCTTCTCACAAACCACAAATGGATCCACCAGTGTGATTGCATGTGTGTTATTCTCATGAACCACAACTAGAGTCATTGCATGTGTGTTCTTCTCACAAAACACATATGCATCCACCAGAGTTCTTTGGATGTGTGTTATTTTCATGAACCACACCTAGTGTCATTGGATGTGTGTTCTTTTCATAAACCACAGAAGTATCCACCAGTGTCATTGGATGTGTGTTCTTTTCATGAACCACACCCAGTGTCATTGCATGTGTCTTCTTCTCACAAACCACATATGGATCCACCAGTGTCATTGCATGTGTATTCTTTTCACAAACCACATCTAGAGTCATTGCATGTGTATTCTTCTCACAAACTACATATGGATCCACCAGTGTCATTGTACGTGTGTTCTTCTCATGAACCACACCCAGTGTCATTACATGTGTGTTCTTCTCACAAACCACACATGGATCCACAAGAGTTCATTACATGTCGGTTATTCTCACAAACCACAATGATCCACCAGTGTCATTGCATGTGTGTTCTTCTCACAAACCACACATGGATCCACCAGTGTCATTGGATGTGTGTTCTTCTGACAAACCACATATGGATCCACCATTGTGATTGCATGTGTGTTCTTCTCATGAACCACAGCTAGAGTCATTGCATGTGTGTTCTTCTGACAAACCACATATGGATCCACCAGAGTACATTGGATTGTGTGCTGTTCATGAACCACACCTAGTGTCATTGGATGTGTGATCTTCTCACAAACGACATATGGATCCACCCGTGTCATTGCATGTGTGTTCTTCTCACAAACCACATCTACAGTCATTGCATGTGTGTTCTTTTCACAAACCACATAAGGATCCACCAGTGTCATTGGATGTGTGTTCTTTTCATGAACCACACCCAGTGTCATTGCATGTGTGTTCTTCTCACAAACCACACATGGATCCGCCAGTGTCATTGGATGTTTGTTCTTATCACAAACCACATATGGATCCACCAGTGTCATTGCATGTTTGTTGTTCTCAAAAACCACATCTAGAGTCATTGCATGTGTGTTCTTTTCACAAACCACATAAGGATCCACCAGTGTCATTGGATGTGTGTTATTTTCATGAACCACACCCAGTGTCATTGCATGTGTGTTCTACTCACAAACCACACATGGATCTACTAGTGTCATTGCATGTGTGTTCTTCTCACAAACCACACATGGATCCACCAGTGTCATTGGATGTGTGTTCTTCTCACAAACCACATATGGATCCACTAGTGTGATTGCATGTGTGTTCTTCTCATGAACCACAACTAGAGTCATTGCATGTGTGTTCTTCTCACAAAACACATATGGATCCACCAGAGTTCTTTGGATGTGTGTTATTTTCATGAACCATACCCAATGTCATTGGATGTGTTTTCTTTTCACAAACCACATAAGGATCCACCAGTGTCATTGCATGTGTGTTCTTTTCATGAACCACACCCAGTGTCATTGCATGTGTGTTCTTCTCACAAACCACACATGGATCCACTAGTGTCAGTGGATGTGTGTTCTCTCACAAACCACATACGGATCCACCAGTGTCATTGCATGTGTGTTCTTTTCACAAACCACATCTAGAGTCATTGCATGTGTATTCTTCTCACAAACCACATAAGGATCCACCAGTGTCATTGGATGTGTTTTCTTCTCATGAACCACATCCAGTGTCATTGCATGTGTGTTCTTCTCACAAACCACACATGGATCCACAAGAGTTAATTGCACGTCTGTTATTCTCACAAACCAGATTGATCCACCAGTGTCATTGCATGTGTGTTCTTCTCACAAACCATACATGGATCCACCAGTGTCATTGGATGTATGTTCTTCTCACGAACCTCATATGTATCCACCAGTAGATTGGATGTGTGTTCTTCTCATGAACCACAGCTAGATTCTTGCATGTGTGTTCTTCTCACAAACCACATATGGATCCACCCGAGTTCATTGGATGTGTGTTCTTTTCATGAACCACACCTAGTGCCAATGGATGTGTGTTCTTCTCACAAACCACATATGGATCCACCAGTGTCATTGCATGTGTGTTCTTATCACAAACCATATCTAGAGTCATTGCATGTGTGTTCTTTTCACAAACCACATAAGGATCCACCAGTGTCATTGGATGTGTGTTCTTTTCATGAACCACACCCAGTGTCATTGCATGTGTGTTCTTCTCACAAACCACACATGGATCCACCAGGTTCATTTGATGTGTGTTCTTCTCACAAACCACATATGGATCCACTAGTGTGATTGCATGTGTGTTCTTCTCATGAACCACAGCTAGAGTCATTGCATGTGTGTTCTTCTCACAAAACACATATGGATCCACCAGAGTTCTTCGGATGTGTGTTATTTTCATGAACCACACCCAGTGTCATTGGATGTGTGTTCTTTTCACAAACCAAATAAGGATCCACTAGTTTCATTGGATGTGTGTTCTTTTCATGAACCACACCCAGTGTCATTTCATGTGTGTTCTTCTCACAAACCACACATGGATCCACCAGTGTCAGTGGATGTGTGTTCTCTCACAAACCACATATGGATCCACCAGTGTCATTGCATGTGTGTTCTTTTCACAAACCACATCTAGAGTCATTGCATGTGTATTCTTCTCACAAACCACATAATGATCCACCAGTGTCATTGGATGTGTATTCTTCTCATGAACCACGCCTAGTGTCATTGCATGTGTGTTCTTCTCACAAACCACACATGGATCCACAAGAGTTCATTGCATGTTTGTTATTCTCACAAACCACACTGATCCACTAGTGTCATTGCATGTGTGTTCTTCTCACAAACCACACATGGATCCACCAGTGTCATTGGATGTGTGTTCTTCTCACAAACCATTTATGGATCCACCAGTGTGATTGCATGTGTGTTCTTCTCATGAACCACAGCTAGAGTCATTGCATGTGTGTTCTTCTCACAAACCACATATGGATCCACCAGAGTTCATTGGATGTGTGTTCTTTTCATGCACCACACCTAGTGCCAATGGATGTGTGTTCTTCTAACAAACCACATATGGATCCACCAGTGTCATTGCATGTGTGTTCTTTTCACAAACCACATCTAGAGTCATTGCATGTGTATTCTTCTCACAAACCACATAATGATCCAGCAGTGTCATTGGATGTGTGTTCTTCTCATGAACCACGCCTAGTGTCATTGCATGTGTGTTCTTCTCACAAACCACACATGGATCCACAAGAGTTCATTGCATGTTTTTTATTCTCACAAACCACACTGATCCACCAGTGTCATTGCATGTGTGTTCTTCTCACAAACCACACATGGATCCACCAGTGTCATTGGATGTGTGTTCTTCTCACAAACCATTTATGGATCCACCAGTGTGATTGCATGTGTGTTCTTCTCATGAACCACAGCTAGAGTCATTGCATGTGTGTTCTTCTCACAAACCACATATGGATCCACCAGAGTTCATTGGATGTGTGTTGTTTTCATGCACCACACCTAGTGCCAATGGATGTGTGTTCTTCTAACAAACCACATATGGATCCACCAGTGTCATTGCATGTGTGTTCTTCTCACAAACCACATCTAGAGTCATTGCATGTGTGTTCTTTTCACAAACCACATAAGGATCCACCAGTGTCAATGGATGTGTGTTCTTTTCATGAACCACACCTAGTGTCATTGCATGTCTGTTCTTCTCACAAATCACACATGGATCCACCAATGTCATTGGATGTGTGTTCTTCTCATGAAACACAACTAGAGTCATTGCATGTGTGTTCTTCTCACAAAACATATATGGATCCACCAGAGTTCTTTGGATGTGTGTTATTTTCATGAACCACACCTAGTGTCACTGGATGTGTGTTCTTTTCACAAACCACATAAGGATCCACCAGTGTCATGGGATGTGTGTTCTTTTCATGAACCACACCCAGTGTCATTGCATGTGTGTTCTTCTCACAAACCACACATGGATCCACCAGAGTTCATTGTATGTTTGTTATTCTCACAAACCACATTGATCCACCCAGTGTCATTGCATGTGTGTTCTTCGCACAAACTACACATGAATCCACCAGTGTCATTGGATGTATTTTCTTCTCACAAACCACATATGCATCCACCAGTGTGATTGCATGTGTGTTCTTCTCATGAACTGCAACTAGAGTCATTGCATGTGTGTTCTTCTCACAAACCACATATGGATCCACTAGAGTTCATTGGATGTGTGTTCTTTTCATGAACCACACCCAGTGTCATTGCATGTGTGTTCTTCTCACAAACCACACATGGATCCACCAGTGTCATTGGATGTGTGTTCTTCTCACAAACCACATATGGATACACCAGTGTGATTGCATGTGTGTTCTTCTCATGAACCATAGCTAGATTCATTGCATGTGTGTTCTTCTCACAAACCACATATGGATCCACCAGTGTCATTGCATGTGTGTTCTTCTCATGAACCACATCTAGAGTCACTGCATGTGTGTTCTTCTCACAAACCACATATGGATCCACGAGTGTCATTGCATGTGTGTTCATCTCATGAACCACATCTAGAGTCACTGCATGTGTGTTCTTCTCACAAACCACGTAAGGATCCACCAGAGTCATTGGATGTGTGTTCTTTTCATGAACCACACCCAGTGTCATTGAATGTGTGTTCTTCTCACAAACCACACACGGATCCACCAGAGTTCATTGCATGTCTGTTATTCTCACAAACCACATTGATCCACCAGTGTCATTGCATGTGTGTTCTTTTCACAAACCACATGTGGATCAACCAGAGTCATTGCATGTCTGTTCTTTTCATTAACCACGGCTAGTGTTATTGCATGTATGTTCTTTCCACATACCACATATGGATCCACTAGTGTCATTGCATGTGTGTACTTTTCACAAACCACATCTAGAGTCATTGCATGTGTATTCTTCTCACAAACAACATAAGGATCCACCAGTGTCATTGGATGTGTGTACTTTTCATGAACCACACCCAGTGTCATTGCATGCGTGTTCTTCTCACCAACCACACATGGATCCACAAGAGTTCATTGCATGTGTGTTATTCTCACAAACCACAATGATCCACCAGTGCATTGCATGTGTGTTCTTCTCACAAACCACACTTGGATCCACTAGTGTCATTGGATCTGTATTCTTCTCACAAACCACATATGGATCCACCAGTGTGATTGCATATGTGTTCTTCTCATGAACCATAGCTAGAGTCATTGCATGTGTTTTCTTCTCACAAACCACATATGGATCCACCAGAGTTCATTGGATGTGTGTTCTTTTCATGAACCACACCTAGTTCCATTGGATGTGTGATCTTATCACAAACGACATATGGATCCACAAGTGTCATTGGATGTGTGTTCTTCTCACAAACCACATATGGATCCACCAGTGTGATTGCATGTGTGTTCTTCTAACAAACCACATATGGATCCACCAGAGTACATTGGATGTGTGTTCTTTTCATGAACCACACCTAGTGTCATTGGATGTGTGATCTTCTCAAAAACGACATATGGATCCACCAGTGTCATTGCATGTGTGTTCTTCTCACAAACCACATCTACAGTCATTGCATGTGTGGTCTTGTCACAAACCACATAAGGATCCACCAGTATCATTGGATGTGTGTTCTTTTCATGAACCACACCCAGTGTCATTGCATGCGTGTTCTTATCAAAAACCACACATGGATCCACCAGTGTCATTGGATGTTTGTTCTTCTCACAAACCACACATGGATCCACCAGAGTCATTGCATGTGTATTCTTCTCACAAACCACATAATGATCCACCAGTGTCATTGGATGTGTGTTCTTCTCATGAACCACGCCTAGTGTCATTGCTTGTGTGTTCTTCTCACAAACCACACATGGATCCACAAGAGTTCATTGCATGTTTGTTATTCTCACAAACCACACTGATCCACCAGTGTCATTGCATGTGTGTTCTTCTCACAAACCACACATGGATCCACCAGTGTCATTGGATATGTGTTCTTCTCACAAACCACATATGGATCCACCAGTGTGATTGCATGTGTGTTCTTCTCATGAACCACAGCTAGAGTCATTGCATGTGTGTTCTTCTCACAAACCACATATGGATCCACCAGAGTTCATTGGATGTGTGTTCTTTTCATGAACCACACCTAGTGCCAATGGACGTGTGTTCTTCTAACAAACCACATATGGATCCACCAGTGTCATTGCATGTGTGTTCTTCTCACAAACCACATCTAGAGTCATTGCATGTGTGTTCTTTTCACAAACCACATAAGGATCCACCAGTGTCATTGGATGTGTGTTCTTTTCATGAACCACACCTAGTGTCATTGCATGTGTGTTCTTCTCACAAATCACACATGGATCCACCAGTGTCATTGGATGTGTGTTCTTCTCATGAACCACAACTAGAGTCATTGCATGTGTGTTCTTCTCACAAAACACATATGGATCCACCAGAGTTCTTTGGATGTGTGTTATTTTCATGAACCACACCTAGTGTCACTGGATGTGTGTTCTTTTCACAAACCACATAAGGATCCACCAGTGTCATGGGATGTGTGTTCTTTTCATGAACCACACCCAGTGTCATTGCATGTGTGTTCTTCTCACAAACCACACATGGATCCACCAGAGTTCATTGTATGTTTGTTATTCTCACAAACCACATTGATCCACCCAGTGTCATTGCATGTGTGTTCTTCTCACAAACCACACATGGATCCACCAGTGTCATTGGATGTGTTTTCTTCTCACAAACCACATATGCATCCACCAGTGTGATTGCATGTGTGTTCTTCTCATGAACTGCAACTAGAGTCATTGCATGTGTGTTCTTCTCAGAAACCACATATGGATACACTAGTGTGATTGCATGTGTGTTCTTCTCATGAACCATAGCTAGATTCATTGCATGTGTGTTCTTCTCACAAACCACATATGGATCCACCAGTGTCATTGCATGTGTGTTCTTCTCATGAACCACATCTAGAGTCACTGCATGTGTGTTCTTCTCACAAACCACATATGGATCCACGAGTGTCATTGCATGTGTGTTCATCTCATGAACCACATCTAGAGTCACTGCATGTGTGTTCTTCTCACAAACCACATAAGGATCCACCAGAGTCATTGGATGTGTGTTCTTTTCATGAACCACACCCAGTGTCATTGAATGTGTGTTCTTCTCACAAACCACACATGGATCCACCAGAGTTCATTGCATGTCTGTTATTCTCACAAACCACATTGATCCACCAGTGTCATTGCATGTGTGTTCTTTTCACAAACCACATGTGGATCAACCAGAGTCATTGCATGTCTGTTCTTTTCATTAACCACAGCTAGTGTTATTGCATGTATGTTCTTTCCACATACCACATATCGATCCACTAGTGTCATTGCATGTGTGTTCTTCTGACAAAATAGACATGGATCCACCAGTGTCATTGGATGTGTGTTCTTCTCACAAACCACATATGGATCCACCAGTGTGATTGCATCTGTGTTCTTCTCATGAACTGCAGCTAGAGTCATTGCATGTGTGTTCTTCTCACAACCACATATGGATCCACCAGAGTTCATTGGATGTGTGTTCTTTTCATGAACCACACCTAGTGTCATTGCATGTGTGTTCTTCTCACAAACCACATAAGGATCCACCAGTGTCATTGCATGTGTGTTCTTTTCACAAACCACATCTAGAGTCATTGCATGCGTGTTCTTCTCACAAACAACATAAGGGTCCACCAGTGTCATTGGATGTGTGTTCTTTTCATGAACCACACCCAGTGTCATTGCATGCGTGTTCTTCTCACCAACCACACATGGATCCACAAGAGTTCATTGCATGTGTGTTATTCTCACAAACCACAATGATCCACCGGTGTCATTGCATGTGTGTTCTTCTCACAAACCACACTTGGATCCACTAGTGTCATTGGATCTGTATTCTTCTCACAAACCACATATGGATCCACCAGTGTGATTGCATATGTGTTCTTCTCATGAACCACAGCTAGAGTCATTGCATGTGTGTTCTTCTCACAAACCACATATGGATCCACCAAAGTTCATTGGATGTGTGTTCTTTTCATGAACCACACCTAGTGCCATTGGATGTGTGATCTTCTCACAAACGAAATATGGATCCACCAGTGTCATTGGATGTGTGTTCTTCTCACAAACCACATATGGATCCACCAGTGTGATTGCATGTGTGTTCTTCTGACAAACCACATATGGATCCACCAGAGTACATTGGATGTGTGTTCTTTTCATGAACCACACCTAGTGTCATTGGATGTGTGATCTTCTCAAAAACGACATATGGATCCACCAGTGTCATTGCATGTGTGTTCTTCTCACAAACCATATCTACAGTCATTGCATGTGTGTTCTTTTCACAAACCACATAAGGATCCACCAGTATCATTGGATGTGTGTTCTTTTCATGAACCACACCTAGTGTCATTGCATGCGTGTTCTTATCACAAACCACACATGGATCCACCAGTGTCATTGGATGTTTGTTCTTCTCATGAACCACGCCTAGTGTCATTGCATGTGTGTTCTTCTCCAAACCACACATGGATCCACAAGAGTTCATTGCATGTTTGTTATTCTCACAAACCACACTGATCCACCAGTGTCATTGCATGTGTGTTCTTCTCACAAACCACACATGGATCCACCAGTGTCATTGGATGTGTGTTCTTCTCACAAACCACATATGGATCCACCAGTGTGATTGCATGTGTGTTCTTCTCATGAACCACAGCTAGAGTCATTGCATGTGTGTTCTTCTCACAAACCACATATGGATCCACCAGAGTTCATTGGATGTGTGTTCTTTTCATGAACCACACCTAGTGCCAATGGATGTGTGTTCTTCTAACAAACCACATATGGATCCACCAGTGTCATTGCATGTGTGTTCTTCTCACAAACCACATCTAGAGTCATTGCATGTGTGTTCTTTTCACAAACCACATAAGGATCCACCAGTGTCATTGGATGTGTGTTCTTTTCATGAACCACACCTAGTGTCATTGCATGTGTGTTCTTCTCACAAATCACACATGGATCCACCAGTGTCATTGGATGTGTGTTCTTCTCATGAACCACAACTAGAGTCATTGCATGTGTGTTCTTCTCACAAAACACATATGGATCCACCAGAGTTCTTTGGATGTGTGTTATTTTCATGAACCACACCTAGTGTCACTGGATGTGTGTTCTTTTCACAAACCACATAAGGATCCACCAGTGTCATGGGATGTGTGTTCTTTTCATGAACCACACCCAGTGTCATTGCATGTGTGTTCTTCTCACAAACCACACATGGATCCACCAGAGTTCATTGTATGTTTGTTATTCTCACAAACCACATTGATCCACCCAGTGTCATTGCATGTGTGTTCTTCTCACAAACCACACATGGATCCACCAGTGTCATTGGATGTGTTTTCTTCTCACAAACCACATATGCATCCACCAGTGTGATTGCATGTGTGTTCTTCTCATGAACTGCAACTAGAGTCATTGCATGTGTGTTCTTCTCACAAACCACATATGGATCCACTAGAGTTCATTGGATGTGTGTTCTTTTCATGAACCACACCCAGTGTCATTGCATGTGTGTTCTTCTCACAAACCACACATGGATCCACCAGTGTCATTGGATGTGTGTTCTTCTCACAAACCACATATGGATACACCAGTGTGATTGCATGTGTGTTCTTCTCATGAACCATAGCTAGATTCATTGCATGTGTGTTCTTCTCACAAACCACATATGGATCCACCAGTGTCATTGCATGTGTGTTCTTCTCATGAACCACATCTAGAGTCACTCCATGTGTGTTCTTCTCACAAACCACATATGGATCCACGAGTGTCATTGCATGTGTGTTCATCTCATGAACCACATCTAGAGTCACTGCATGTGTGTTCTTCTCACAAACCACATAAGGATCCACCAGAGTCATTGGATGTGTGTTCTTTTCATGAACCACACCCAGTGTCATTGAATGTGTGTTCTTCTCACAAACCACACATGGATCCACCAGAGTTCATTGCATGTCTGTTATTCTCACAAACCACATTGATCCACCAGTGTCATTGCATGTGTGTTCTTTTCACAAACCACATGTGGATCAACCAGAGTCATTGCATGTCTGTTCTTTTCATTAACCACAGCTAGTGTTATTGCATGTATGTTCTTTCCACATACCACATATCGATCCACTAGTGTCATTGCATGTGTGTTCTTCTGACAAACCAGACATGGATCCACCAGTGTCATTGGATGTGTGTTCTTCTCACAAACCACATATGGATCCACCAGTGTGATTGCATGTGTGTTCTTCTCATGAACTGCAGCTAGAGTCATTGCATGTGTGTTCTTCTCACAACCACATATGGATCCACCAGAGTTCATTGGATGTGTGTTCTTTTCATGAACCACACCTAGTGTCATTGCATGTGTGTTCTTCTCACAAACCACATATGGATCCACCAGTGTCATTGCATGTGTGTTCTTTTCACAAACCACATCTAGAGTAATTGCATGCGTGTTCTTCTCACAAACAGCATAAGGGTCCACCAGTGTCATTGGATGTGTGTTCTTTTCATGAACCACACCCAGTGTCATTGCATGCGTGTTCTTCTCACCAACCACACATGGATCCACAAGAGTTCATTGCATGTGTGTTATTCTCACAAACCACAATGATCCATCGGTGTCATTGCATGTGTGTTCTTCTCACAAACCACACTTGGATCCACTAGTGTCATTGGATCTGTATTCTTCTCACAAACCACATATGGATCCACCAGTGTGATTGCATATGTGTTCTTCTCATGAACCACAGCTAGAGTCATTGCATGTGTGTTCTTCTCACAAACCACATATGGATCTACCAGAGTTCATTGGATGTGTGTTCTTTTCATGAACCACACCTAGTGCCATTGGATGTGTGATCTTCTCACAAACGAAATATGGATCCACCAGTGTCATTGGATGTGTGTTCTTCTCACAAACCACATATGGATCCACCAGTGTGATTGCATGTGTGTTCTTCTGACAAACCACATATGGATCCACCAGAGTACATTGGATGTGTGTTCTTTTCATGAACCACACCTAGTGTCATTGGATGTGTGATCTTCTCAAAAACGACATATGGATCCACCAGTGTCATTGCATGTGTGTTCTTCTCACAAACCACATCTACAGTCATTGCATGTGTGTTCTTTTCACAAACCACATAAGGATCCACCAGTATCATTGGATGTGTGTTCTTTTCATGAACCACACCTAGTGTCATTGCATGCGTGTTCTTATCACAAACCACACATGGATCCACCAGTGTCATTGGATGTTTGTTCTTCTCACAAACCACATATGGATCCACTAGTGTCATTGCATGTTTATTCTTCTCAAAAACTACATCTAGAGTCATTGCATGTGTGTTCTTTTCAGAAACCACATAAGGATCCACCAGTGTCATTGGATGTGTGTTCTTTTCATGAACTACACCCAGTGTCATTGCATGTGTGTTCTTCTCACAAACCACACATGGATGCACTAGTGCCATTGGATGTGTGTTCTTCTCACAAACCACATATGGATCTACCAGTGTGATTGCATTTGTGTTCTTCTCATGAACCACAACTAGAGTCATTGCATGTGTGTTCTTCTCACAAAACACATATGGATCCACCAGAGTTATTTGGATTCGTGTTATTTTCATGAACCACACCCAGTGTCATTGGATGTGTGTTCTTTTCATGAACCACACCCAGTGTCATTGCATGTGTGTTCTTATCACAAACCACACATGGATCCACCAGTGTTAGTGGATGTGTGTTCTTCTCACAAACCACATATGGATCCACCACTGTCATTGCATGTGTGTTCTTTTCACAAACCACATCTAGAGTCATTGCATGTGTATTCTTCTCACAAACCACATAAGGATCCACCAGTGTCATTGGATGTGTGTTCTTCTCATGAACCACACCCAGTGTCATTACATGTGTGTTCTTCTCACAAACCACACATGGATCCAGAAGCACTACTAAGAAACAACCCATCTGTAGCGCATGGAAACGGGACTTTTGTGGCGCATATCTTAGTCGCCACTGATACCTCGCCACTGATAACAAACTTCAGTGGCGCATTTCAAAATGCGCCACAGAAGTCTCAAACTTCAGTGGCGCATATGGCCAATATGCGCCACAAAAGTTTTTTTCAAAATTCAAAAAAAAATGCGAGCCAGATCTCAAACTTTAGTGGCGCATATGGCCAATATGCGCCATAGAAGTTTTTTTCAAACTTCAAAAAAAAGCCAGGCCAGATCTGGCAGGAGGTGGGGTGGTCGCCGGAGGTGGATCAGATGTGATGGTCGATGGAGAAGGAGGACGTCGGAGGTGGTTAGAGTAGTAGGAGGAGGAGGCCACCGCCAGAGGTGGAGGAAGGGCTCACCGGAGATGGTTGGAGGAGGCCGCAGGAGATGCTGGTGGTGGAGGAGGAGGAGGAGGTCGCCGGTGGTGTTGGAGGTCGCCATAGGAGGAGGTCACCGAGGTAGCCATGGCCGGAGGTGGATGTTGCCATAGAGGGGAGGAGAAGGAGAGAAGTATGGAGGGGAGGAATAGTGGAGGGAGAAGTGGAGGAGAAGGGGAGAAGTATGGAGGGGAGGAGAAGTGGAGGGAGAAGAATGGAGGGGGTGTAGAAGTGGAGGAGAAGGGGAAAATATAAGGAGAAGGGGCACCGGCGGGATTCAAATTTTGAATCCCGCCCACGACTTCTGTGGCGCATATGGGGGAAATGCGCCACAGAAGTTTCTCCCCCTTTTTTATTTTTTTGCAGGAAACAATCTTCTGTCTGCCATAACTTTTTACTCTTTTGGAATTTGGGGAATGTAAAAAATCTTCAACAGCTTCTAGCGTTGAAACCGAGTAGAAAATTTCGAGACGATCATTTTGATAGGTTAAAGATTTTTTTCCGACATAGTATGCAAAAGTTAGAGCCGTTTTACCGTGCCATGACCTATTTTTGCAAAATACATCAAAATTCATGGTTTTCAATTTTGTCTAGATCTATACCCTAAAATTTAACTACAACTTAAAGGAATTATTTTTTTGAAGTTTCTATCATTTTTGTTTATTTTTTACAAAACTGAAAAGGCGATCCACAGGGGGGATCTATTCCCCCCCTATATGCTTGTTCTGTGGTGCATACACCTATATGCGCCACATAAACATCACTTTTTGTGGCGCATATGGACATATGCGCCACAGAAGTTTCTCCCCCTTTTTTGCTGCTTGGTCCCATCAACCTTCTGTGGCGCATACGTCTATATGCGCCACAGAAGTTTGACACTTCAGTGGCGCACATGAAAATATGCGCCACAGAAATATGGACTTTTGTGGCGCATATTGGTTTCATGCACCACTGAAGTGCCAAACTTCTGTGGCGCATGTTTTCTAGTGCGCCACTAATATATATCTATGGCGCATCTTTTCACATATGCGCCACTGAATATCTTGTCTATCTATAGGCTGTTTCCTAGTAGTGAAGAGTTCATTGCATGTCGGTTATTCTCACAAACCACATTGATCCACCAGTGTCATTGCATGTGTGTTCTTCTCACAAATCACACATGGATCCACAAGTGTCATTGGATGTGCGTTCTTCTCACACACCACATATGGATCCACCAGTTTGATTGCATGTGTGTTCTTCTCATGAACCACAGCTAGAGTCATTGCATGTGTGTTCTTCTCACAAACCACATATGGATCCACCAGAGTACATTGGATGTGTGTTCTTTTCATGAACCACACCTATTGTCATTTGATGTGTGATCTTCTCACAAACGACATATGGATCCACCAATGTCATTGCATGTCTCTTCTTCTCACAAACCACATCTACAGTCATTGCATGTCTGTTCTTTTCACAAAGCACATAAGGATCCACCAGTGTCATTGGATGTGTGTTCTTTTCATGAACCACACCCAGTGTCATTGCATGCGTGTTCTTCTCATAAACCACACATGGATCCACCAATGTCATTGGATGTTTGTTCTTCTCACAAACCACATATGGATCCACCAGTGTCATTGCATGTGTGTTCTTCTCAAAAACCACATCTAGAGTCATTGCATGTGAGTTCTTTTCACAAACCACATAAGGATCCACAAGTGTCATTGGATGTGTGTTCTTTTCATGAACCACACCCAGTGTCATTGCATGTGTGTTCTTCTCACAAACCACACATGGATCCACCAGTGTCATTGGATGTGTGTTCTTCCCACAAACCACATATGGATCCACCAGTGTGATTGCATGTGTGTTCTTCTCATGAACCACAACTAGATTCATTGCATGTGTGTTGTTCTCACAAAACACATATGGATCCACCAGAGTTCTTTGGATGTGTGTTATTTTCATGAACCACACCCAGTGTCATTGGATGTGTGTTCTTTTCACAAACCAAATAAGGATCCACCAGTGTCATTGGATGTGTGTTCTTTTCATGAACCACACTCAGTGTCATTGCATGTGTGTTCTTATCACAAACCACACATGGATCCACCAGTGTCATTGGATGTGTGTTCTTCCCACGAACCACATATGGATCCACCAGTGTGATTGCATGTGTGTTCTTCTCATGAACCACAACTAGATTCATTGCATGTGTGTTGTTCTCACAAAACACATATGGATCCACCAGAGTTCTTTGGATGTGTGTTATTTTCATGAACCACACCCAGTGTCATTGGATGTGTGTTCTTTTCACAAACCACATAAGGATCCACCAGTGTCATTGGATGTGTGTTCTTTTCATGAACCACACCCAGTGTCATTGCATGTGTGTTCTTCTCGCAAACCACACATGGATCCACCAGTGTTAGTGGATGCGTGTTCTTCTCACAAACCACATATGGATCCACCAGTGTCATTGCATGTGTGTTCTTTTCACAAACCACATCTAGAGTCATTGCATGTGTATTCTTCTCACAAAACACATAAGGATCCACCAGTGTCATTGGATGTGTGTGCTTCTCATGAACCACACCCAGTGTCATTACATGTGTGTTCTTCTCACAAACCACACATGGATCCACAAGAGTTCATTGCATGTCGGTTATTCTCACAAACCACATTGATCCACTAGTGTCATTGCATGTGTGTTCTTCTCACAAACCACACATGGATCCACCAGTGTCATTGCATGTGTGTTCTTCTCACAAACCACATCTAGAGTCATTGCATGTGTGCTCTTTTCACAAACCACATAAGGATCCACCAGTGTCATTGGATGTGTGTTCTTTTCATGAACCACACCAAGTGTCATTGCAAGTGTGTTCTTCTCACAAACCACACATGGATCCACCAGTGTCATTGGATGTGTGTTCTTCTCACAAACCACATATGGATCCACCAGTGTGATTGCATGTATGTTCTTCTCATGAACCACAGCTAGAGTCATTGCATGTGTGTTCTTCTCACAAAACACATATGGATCCACCAGAGTTCTTTGGATGTGTGTTATTTTCATGAACCACACCCAGTGTCATTGGATGTGTGTTCTTTTCACAAACCACATAAGGATCCACCAGTGTCATTGGATGTGTGTTCTTTTCATGAACCACACCCAATGTCATTGCATGTGTGTTCTTCTCACAAACCACACATGGATCCACTAATGTTAGTGGATGTGTGTTCTCTCACAAACCACATATGGATCCACCAGTGTCATTGCATGTGTGTTCTTTTCACAAACCACATCTAGAGTCATTAGATGTGTATTCATCTCACAAACCACATAAGGATCCACCAGTGTCATTGGATGTGTGATCTTCTCATGAACCACACCCAGTGTCATTGCATGTGTGTTCTTCTCACCAACCACACATGGATCCACAAGAGTTCATTGCATGTCTGTTATTCTCACAAACCACAAGTATCCACCAGTGTCATTGCATGTGTGTTCTTCTCACAAACCACACATGGATCCACCAGTGTCATTGGATGTGTGTTCTTCTCACAAACCACATATGGATCCACCAGTGTGATTGCATGTGTGTTCTTCTCATGAACCATAGCTAGAGGCATTGCATGTGTGTTCTTCTCACAAACCACATATGGATCCACCAGAGTTCATTGGATGTGTGTTCTTCTCATTAACCACACCTAGTGCAAATGGATGTGTGTTCTTCTAACAAACCACATATGGATCCACCAGTGTCATTGCATGTGTGTTCTTCTCACAAACCACATCTAGAGTCATTGCATGTGTGTTCTTTTCACAAACCACATAAGGATCCACCAGTGTCATTGGATGTGTGTTCTTTTCATGAACCACACCTAGTGTCATTGCATGTGTGTTCTTCTCACAAATCACACATGGATCCACCAGTGTCATTGGATGTGTGTTCTTCTCATGAACCACAACTAGAGTCATTGCATGTGTGTTCTTCTCACAAACCACATATGGATCCACCAGAGTTCATTGGATGTGTGTTCTTTTCATGAACCACACCTAGTGCCAATGGACGTGTGTTCTTCTATCAAACCACATATGGATCCACCAGTGTCATTGCATGTGTGTTCTTCTCACAAACCACATCTAGAGTCAATGCATGTGTGTTCTTTTCACAAACCACATAAGGATCCACCAGTGTCATTGGATGTGTGTTCTTTTCATGAACCACACCTAGTGTCATTGCATGTGTGTTCTTCTCACAAATCACACATGGATCCACTAGTGTCATTGGATGTGTGTTCTTCACACAAACCACATATGGATCCACCATTGTGATTGCATGTGTGTTCTTCTCATGAACCACAACTAGAGTCATTGCATGTGTATTCTTCTCACAAAACACATATGGATCCACCAGAGTTCTTTGGATGTGTGTTATTTTCATGAACCACACCTAGTGTCACTAGATGTGTGTTCTTTTCACAAACCACATAAGGATCCACCAGTGTCATGGGATGTGTGTTCTTTTCATGAACCACACCCAGTGTCATTGCATGTGTGTTCTTCTCACAAACCACAAATGGATCCACCAGAGTTCATTGTATGTTTGTTATTCTCACAAACCACATTGATCCACCCAGTGTCATTGCATGTGTTTTCTTCTCACAAACCACACATGGATCCACCAGTGTCATTGGATGTGTGTTCTTCTCACAAACCACATATGGATCCACCAGTGTGATTGCATGTCTGTTCTTCTCATGAACTACAGCTAGAGTCATTGCATGTGTGTCTTCTCACAAACAACATATGGATTCACTAGAGTTCATTGGATGTGTGTTCTTTTCATGAACCATACCCAGTGTCATTGCATGTGTGTTCTTCTCACAAACCACACATGGATCCACCAGTGTCATTGGATGTGTGTTCTTCTCACAAACCACATATGGATACACTAGTGTGATTGCATGTGTGTTCTTCTCATGAACCATAGCTAGATTAATTGCATGTGTGTTCTTCTCACAAACCACATATGGATCCACCAGTGTCATTACATGTGTGTTCTTCTCATGAACCACATCTAGAGTCACTACATGTGTGTTCTTCTCACAAACCACATATGGATCCACCAGTGTCATTGCATGTGTGTTCTTCTCATGAACCACATCTAGAGTCACATCATGTGTGTTCTTCTCACAAACCACATAAGGATCCACCAGAGTCATTAGATGTGTGTTCTTTTCATGAACCACACCAAGTGTCATTGAATGTGTGTTCTTCTCACAAACCATACATGGATCCACCAGAGTTCATTGCATGTCTGTTATTCTCACAAACCACATTGATCCACCAGTGTCATTGCATGTGTGTTCTTTTCTCAAACCACATGTGGATCCACCAGAGTTATTGCATGTCTGTTCTTTTCATTAACCACAGCTAGTGTTATTGCATGTATGTTCTTCCACATACCACATATCGATCCACTAGTGTCATTGCATGTGTGTTCTTCTGACAAACAAGACATGGATCCACCAGTGTTATTGGATGTGTGTTCTTCTCACAAACCACATATGGATCCACCAGTGTGATTGCATGTGTGTTCTTCTCATGGATTGCAGCTAGAGTCATTGCATGTGTGTTCTTCTCACAAACCACATATGGATCCACCAGAGTTCTTTGGATGTGTGTTCTTTTCATGAACAACACCTAGTGTCATTGCCTGTGTATTCTTCTCACAAACCACATATGGATCCACCAGTGTCATTGCATGTGTGTTCTTTTCACAAACCACATCTAGAGTCATTGCATGTGTATTCTTCTCACAAACCACATAAGGATCCACCAGTGTTATTGGATGTGTGTTCTTCTCATGAACCACACCCAGTTTCATTGCATGTGTGTTCTTCTGACCAACCACACATGGATCCACAAGAGTTCATTGCAGTCTGTTATTCTCAGAAGCCACAATGATCCACCAGTGTTATTGCATGTGTGTTCTTCTCGCAAACCACACATGGATCCACCAGTGTCATTGGATGTGTATTCTTCTCACAAACCACATATGGATCCACCAGTGTGATTTCATGTGTGTTCTTCTCATGAACCACAGCTAGAGTCATTGCATGTGTGTTCTCACAAACCACATATGGATCCACCAGAGTTCATTGGATGTGTGTTCTTTTCATGAACCACACCTAGTGCCAATGGATGTGTGTTCTTCTCACAAACCACATATGGATCCACTAGTGTCATTGCATGTGTGTTCTTCTCACAAACCATATCTAGAGTCATTCCATGTGTGTTCTTTTCACAAAACACATAAGGATCCACTAGTGTCATTGGATGTGTGTTCTTTTCATGAACCACACCTAGTGTCATTGCATGTGTGTTCTTCTCACAAACCACACATGGATCCACCAGATTCATTGGATGTGTGTTCTTCTCACAAACCACATAAGGATCCACTAGTGTGATTACATGTGTGTTCTTCTCATGAACCACAGCTAGAGTAATTGCATGTGTGTTCTTCTCACAAAACACATATGGATCCACCAGAGTTCTTTGGATGTGTGTTATTTTCATGAACCACCCCAGTGTCATTGGATGTGTGTTCTTTTCACAAACCACATAAGGATCCACCAGTGTCATTGGATGTGTGTTCTTTTCTTGAACCACACCTAGTGTCATTGCATGTGTGTTCTTCTAACAAATCACACATGGATCCACCAGTGTCATTGGATGTGTGTTCTTCTCACAAACCACATATGGATCCACCAGTGTGATTGCATCTGTGTTCTTCTCATGAACCATAGCTAGATTAATTGCATGTGTGTTCTTCTCACAAACCACATATGGATCCACCAGTGTCATTACATGTGTGTTCTTCTCATGAACCACATCTAGAGTCACTACATGTGTGTTCTTCTCACAAACCACATATGGATCCACCAGTGTCATTGCATGTGTGTTCTTCTCATGAACCACATCTAGAGTCACATCATGTGTGTTCTTCTCACAAACCACATAAGGATCCACCAGTGTAATTGCATGTGTGTTCTTCTCACAAACTATATCTAGAGTCATTCCATGTGTGTTCTTTTCACAAAACACATATGGATCCACCAGTGTCATTGGATGTATGTTCTTTTCATGAACCACACCTAGTGCCAATGGATGTGTGTTCTTCTCACAAACCACATATGGATCCACCAGTGTAATTGCATGTGTGTTCTTCTCACAAACTATATCTAGAGTCATTCCATGTGTGTTCTTTTCACAAACCACATAAGGATCCACCAGTGTCATTGGATGTGTGTTCTTTTCATGAACCACACCCAGTGTCATTGCATGTGTGTTCTTCTCACAAACCACACATGGATCCACCAGTGTCATTGGATGTGTGTTCTTCTCACAAACCACATATGGATACACTAGTGTGATTGCATGTGTGTTCTTCTCATGAACCATAGCTAGATTAATTGCATGTGTGTTCTTCTCACAAACCACATATGGATCCACCAGTGTCATTACATGTGTGTTCTTCTCATGAACCACATCTAGAGTCACTACATGTGTGTTCTTCTCACAAACCACATATGGATCCACCAGTGTCATTGCATGTGTGTTCTTCTCATGAACCACATCTAGAGTCACATCATGTGTGTTCTTCTCACAAACCACATAAGGATCCACCAGTGTTATTGGATGTGTGTTCTTCTCATGAACCACACCCAGTTTCATTGCATGTGTGTTCTTCTGATCAACCACACATGGATCCACAAGAGTTCATTGCAGTCTGTTATTCTCAGAAGCCACAATGATCCACCAGTGTTATTGCATGTGTGTTCTTCTCACAAACCACACATGGATCCACCAGTGTCATTGGATGTGTATTCTTCTCACAAACCACATATGGATCCACCAGTGTGATTTCATGTGTGTTCTTCTCATGAACCACAGCTAGAGTCATTGCATGTGTGTTCTCACAAACCACATATGGATCCACCAGAGTTCATTGGATGTGTGTTCTTTTCATGAACCACACCTAGTGCCAATGGATGTGTGTTCTTCTCACAAACCACATATGGATCCACTAGTGTCATTGCATGTGTGTTCTTCTCACAAACCATATCTAGAGTCATTCCATGTGTGTTCTTTTCACAAAACACATAAGGATCCACTAGTGTCATTGGATGTGTGTTCTTTTCATGAACCACACCTAGTGTCATTGCATGTGTGTTCTTCTCACAAACCACACATGGATCCACCAGATTCATTGGATGTGTGTTCTTCTCACAAACCACATAAGGATCCACTAGTGTGATTACATGTGTGTTCTTCTCATGAACCACAGCTAGAGTAATTGCATGTGTGTTCTTCTCACAAAACACATATGGATCCACCAGAGTTCTTTGGATGTGTGTTATTTTCATGAACCACCCCAGTGTCATTGGATGTGTGTTCTTTTCACAAACCACATAAGGATCCACCAGTGTCATTGGATGTGTGTTCTTTTCTTGAACCACACCTAGTGTCATTGCATGTGTGTTCTTCTAACAAATCACACATGGATCCACCAGTGTCATTGGATGTGTGTTCTTCTCACAAACCACATATGGATCCACCAGTGTGATTGCATCTGTGTTCTTCTCATGAACCACACCTAGAGTCATTGCATGTGTGTTCTTCTCACAAAACACATATGGATCCACCAGAGTTCTTTGGATGTGTGTTATTTTCATGAACCACACCTAGTGTCACTAGATGTGTGTTCTTTTCACAAACCACATAAGGATCCACCAGTGTCATGCGATGTGTGTTCTTTTCATGAACCACACCCAGTGTCATTGCATGTGTGTTCTTCTCACAAACCACACATGGATCCACCAGAGTTCATTGTATGTTTGTTATTCTCACAAACCACATTGATCCACCCAGTGTCATTGCATGTGTGTTCTTCTCACAAACCACACATGGATCCACCAGTGTCATTGGATGTGTGTTCTTCTCATAAACCACATATGGATCCACCAGTGTGATTGCATGTGTGTTCTTCTCATGAACTGCAGCTAGAGTCATTGCATGTGTGTTCTTCTCACAAACCACATATGGATCCACTAGAGTTCATTGTATGTGTGTTCTTTTCATGAACCACACCCAGTGTCATTGCATGTGTGTTCTTCTGACAAACCACACATGGATCCACCAGTGTTATTGGATGTGTGTTCTTCTCACAAACCACATATGGATACACCAGCGTGATTGCATGTGTGTTCTTCTCAAGAACCATAGCTAGATTCATTGCATGTGTGTTCTTCTCACAAACCACATATCGATCCACCAGTGTCATTGCATGTGTGTTCTTCTCATCAACCACATCTAGAGTCACTGCATGTATGTTCTTCTTGCAAACCACATAAGGATCCACCAGACTCATTGGATGTGTGTTCTTTTCATGAACCGCACCTAGTGTCATTGAATGTGTGTTCTTCCCACAAACCACACATGGATCCACTAGAGTTCATTGCATGTCTATTATTCTCACAAACCACATTGATCCACCAGTGTCATTGCATGTGTGTTCTTTTCACAAACCACATGTGGATCCCCCAGAGTCATTGCATGCCTGTTCTTTTCATTAACCACAGCTAGTGTTATTGCATGTATGTTCTTTCCACATACCACATATCGATCCACTAGTGTCATTGCATGTGTGTTCTTCTTACAAACCAGACATGGATCCACCAGTGTCATTGGATATGTGTTCTTCTCACAAACCACATATGGATCCACCAGTGTGATTGCATGTGTCTCCTTCTCATGGATTGCAGCTAGAGTCATTGCATGTGTGTTCTTCTCACAAACCACATATGGATCCACCAGAGTTCTTTGGATGTGTGTTCTTTTCATGAACAAGACCTAGTGTCATTGCATGTGTGTTCTTCTCACAAACCACATATGGATCCACCAGTGTCATCGGATGTGTGTTCTTTTCACAAACCACATCTAGAGTCATTGCATGTGTATTCTTCTCACAAACCACATAAGGATCCACCAGTGTCAGTGGATGTGTGTTCTTTTCATGAACCACACCTAGTGTCATTGCATGCGTGTTCTTCTCACCAACCACACATGGATCCACAAGAGTTCATTGCATGTCTGTTATTCTCACAAACCATAATGATCCACCAGTGTCATTGCATGTGTGTTCTTCTCACAAACCACACATGGATCTACCAGTGTCATTGGATGTGTTTTATTCTCACAAACCACATATGGATGCACCAGTGTGATTGCATGTGTGTTCTTCTCATGAACCACAGCTAGAGTCATTGCATGTGCGTTCTTCTCACAAACCACATATGGATCCACCAGAGTTCATTGGATGTGTGTTCTTTTCATGAACCACACCTAGTGCCAATGGATGTCTGTTCTTCTCACAAACCACATATGGATCCACCAGTGTCATTGCATGTGTGTTCTTCTCACAAACCATATCTAGAGTCATTCCATGTGTGTTCTTTTCACAAACCACATAAGGATCCACCAGTGTCATTGGATGTGTGTTCTTTTCATGAACCACACCCAGTGTCATTGCATGTGTGTTCTTCTCACAAACCACACATGGATCCACCAGAGTTCATTGTATGTTTGTTATTCTCACAAACCACATTGATCCACCCAGTGTCATTGCATGTGTGTTCTTCTCACAAACCACACATGGATCCACCAGTGTCATTGGATGTGTGTTCTTTTCACAAACCACATATGGATCCACCAGTGTGATTGCATGTGTGTTCTTCTCATGAACTGCAGCTAGAGTCATTGCATGTGTGGTCTTCTCACAAACCACATATGGATCCACTAGAGTTCATTGGATGTGTGTTCTTTTCATGAACCACACCCAGTGTCATTGCATGTGTGTTCTTCTGACCAAGCACACATGGATCCACCAGTGTCATTGGATGTGTGTTCTTCTCACAAACCACATATGGATACACTAGTGTGATTGCATGTGTGTTCTTCTCATGAACCATAGCTAGATTCATTGCATGTGTGTTCTTCTCACAAACCACATATGGATCCACCAGTGTCATTGCATGTGTCTTCTTCTCATGAACCACATCTAGAGTCACTGCATGTGTGTTCTTCTCACAAACCACATAAGGATCCACCAGAGTCATTGGATGTGTGTTCTTTTCATGAACCACACCTAGTGTCATTGAATGTGTGTTCTTCCCACAAACCACACATGGATCCACCAGAGTTCATTGCATGTCTGTTATTCTCACAAACCACATTGATCCACCAGTGTCATTGCATGTGTGTTCTTTTCACAAACCACATGTGGATCTACCAGAGTCATTGCATGTCTGTTCTTTTCATTAACCACAGCTAGTGTTATTGCATGTATGTTCTTTCCACATACCACATATCGATCCACTAGTGTCATTGCATGTGTGTTCTTCTTACAAACCAGACATGGATCCACCAGTGTCATTGCATGTGTATTCTTCTCACAAACCACATAAGGATCCACCAGTGTCAGTGGATGTGTGTTCTTCTCATGAACCACACCCAGTGTCATTGCATGTGTGTTCTTCTCACCAACCACACATGGATCCTTAACAGTTCATTGCATGTCTGTTATTCTCACAAACCATAATGATCCACCAGTGTCATTGCATGTGTGTTCTTCTCACAAACCACACATGGATTTACCAGTGTCATTGGATGTGTTTTCTTCTCACAAACCACATATAGATCCACCAGTGTGATTGCATGTGTGTTCTTCTGATGAACCACAGCTAGAGTCATTGCATGTGTGTTCTTCTCACAAACCACATATGGATCCACCAGAGTTCATTGGATGTGTGTTCTTTTCATGAACCACACCTAGTGCCAATGGATGTGTGTTCTTCTCACAAACCACATATGGATCCACCAGTGTAATTGCATGTGTGTTCTTCTCACAAACTATATCTAGAGTCATTGCATGTGTGTTCTTCTCACAAACCACATATGGATCCACCAGAGTTCATTGGAAGTGTGTTGTTTTCATGAACCACACCCAGTGTCATTGCATGTGTGTTCTTCTCACAAACCACATATGGATCCACTAGAGTTCATTGGATGTGTGTTCTTTTCATGAACCACACCCAGTGTCATTGCATGTGTGTTCTTCTGACAAACCACACATGGATCCACCAGTGTCATTGGATGTGTGTTCTTCTCACAAACCACATATGGATACACCAGTGTGATTGCATGTGTGTTCTTCTCATGAACCATAGCTAGATTCATTGCATGTGTGTTCTTCTCACAAACCACATATGGATCCACCAGTGTCATTGCATGTGTGTTCTTCTCATAAACCACATCTAGAGTCACTACATGTATGTTCTTCTCACAAACCACATAAGGATCCACCAGACTCATTGGATGTGTGTTCTTTTCATGAACCACACCTAGTGTCATTGAATGTGTGTTCTTCCCACAAACCACACATGGATCCACCAGAGTTCATTGCATGTCTGTTATTCTCACAAACCACATTGATCCACCAGTGTCTTTGCATGTGTGTTCTTTCACAAACCACATGTGGATCCACCAGAGTCATTGCATGTCTGTTCTTTACATTAACCACAACTAGTGTTATTGCATGTATGTTCTTTCCACATACCACATATCGATCCACTAGTGTCATTGCATGTGTGTTCTTCTTACAAACCAGATATGGATCCACCAGTGTCATTGGATGTGTGTTCTTCTCACAAACCACATATGGATCCACCAGTGTGATTGCATGTGTGTCCTTCTCATGGATTGTAGCTATAGTCATTGCATGTGTGTTCTTCTCACAAACCACATATGGATCCACCAGAGTTCTTTGGATGTGTGTTCTTTTCATGAACAAGACCTAGTGTCATTGCATGTGTGTTCTTCTCACAAACCACATATGGATCCACCAGTGTCATCGGATGTGTGTTCTTTTCACAAACCACATCTAGAGACATTGCATGTGTATTCTTCTCACAAACCACATAAGGATCCACCAGTGTCAGTGGATGTGTGTTCTTCTCATGAACCACTTCCAGTGTCATTGCATGTGTGTTCTTCTCACCAACCACACATGGATCCACAAGAGTTCATTGCATGTCTGTTATTCTCACAAACCATAATGATCCACCAGTGTCATTGCATGTGTGTTCTTCTCACAAACCACACATGGATCTACCAGTGTCATTGGATGTGTTTTCTTCTCACAAACCACATATGGATCCACCAGTGTGATTGCATGTGTGTTCTTCTCATGAACCACAGCTAGAGTCATTGCATGTGTGTTCTTCTCACAAACCACATATGGATCCACCAGAGTTCATTGAATGTGTGTTCTTTTCATGAACCACACCTAGTGCCAATGGATGTGTGTTCTTCTCACAAACCACATATGGATCCACCAGTGTCATTGCATGTGTGTTCTTCTCACAAACCATATCTAGAGTCATTCCAAGTGTGTTCTTTTCACAAACCACATAAGGATCCACCAGTGTCATTGGATGTGTGTTCTTTTCATGAACCACTCCCAGTGTCATTGCATGTGTGTTCTTCTCACAAACCACACATGGATCCACCAGGTTCATTGGATGTGTGTTCTTCTCACAAACCACATATGGATCCACTAGTGTGATTGCATGTGTGTTCTTCTCATGAACCACAACTAGAGTCATTGCATGTGTGTTCTTCTCACAAAACACATATGGATCCACCAGAGTTCTTTCGATGTGTGTTATTTTCATGAACCACACCCAGTGTAATTGGATGTGTGTTCTTTTCACAAACCACATAAGGATCCACCAGTGTCATTGGATGTGTGTTGTTTTCTTGAACCACACCTAGTGTCATTGCATGTGTGTTCTTCTCACAAATCACACATGGCTCCAGCAGTGTCATTGGATGTGTGTTCTTCTCACAAACCACATATGGATCCACCAGTGTGATTGCATGTGTGTTCTTCTCATGAACCACACCTAGAGTCATTGCATGTGTGTTCTTCTCACAAAACACATATGGATCCACCAGAGTTCTTTGGATGTGTGTTATTTTCATGAACCACACCTAGTGTCACTAGATGTGTGTTCTTTTCACAAACCACATAAGGATCCACCAGTGTCATGCGATGTGTGTTCTTTTCATGAACCACACCCAGTGTCATTGCATGTGTGTTCTTCTCACAAACCACACATGGATCCACCAGAGTTCATTGTATGTTTGTTATTCTCACAAACCACATTGATCCACCCAGTGTCATTGCGTGTGTGTTCTTCTCACAAACCACACATGGATCCACCAGTGTCATTGGATGTGTGTTCTTCTCACAAACCACATATGGATCCACCAGTGTGATTGCATGTGTGTTCTTCTCATGAACTGCAGCTAGAGTCATTGCATGTGTGGTCTTCTCACAAACCACATATGGATCCACTAGAGTTCATTGGATGTGTGTTCTTTTCATGAACCACACCCAGTGTCATTGCATGTGTGTTCTTCTGACCAAGCACACATGGATCCACCAGTGTCATTGGATGTGTGTTCTTCTCACAAACCACATATGGATACACTAGTGTGATTGCATGTGTGTTCTTCTCATGAACCATAGCTAGATTCATTGCATGTGTGTTCTTCTCACAAACCACATATGGATCCACCAGTGTCATTGCATGTGTCTTCTTCTCATGAACCACATCTAGAGTCACTGCATGTGTGTTCTTCTCACAAACCACATAAGGATCCACCAGAGTCATTGGATGTGTGTTCTTTTCATGAACCACACCTAGTGTCATTGAATGTGTGTTCTTCCCACAAACCACACATGGATCCACCAGAGTTCATTGCATGTCTGTTATTCTCACAAACCACATTGATCCACCAGTGTCATTGCATGTGTGTTCTTTTCACAAACCACATGTGGATCTACCAGAGTCATTGCATGTCTGTTCTTTTCATTAACCACAGCTAGTGTTATTGCATGTATGTTCTTTCCACATACCACATATCGATCCACTAGTGTCATTGCATGTGTGTTCTTCTTAGAAACCAGACATGGATCCACCAGTGTCATTGGATGTGTGTTCTTCTCACAAACCACATATGGATCCACCAGTGTGATTGCATGTGTGTTCTTCTCATGAACTGCAGCTAGAGTCATTGCATGTGTGTTCTTCTCACAAACCACATATGGATCCACCAGAGTTCTTTAGATGTCTGTTCTTTTCATGAACAAGACCTAGTGTCATTGCATGTGTGTTCTTCTCACAAACCACATATGGATCCACCAGTGTCATTGCATGTGTGTTCTTTTCACAAACCACATCTAGAGTCATTGCATGTCTATTCTTCTCACAAACCACATAAGGATCCACCAGTGTCAGTCGATGTGTGTTCTTCTCATGAACCACACCCAGTGTCATTGCATGTGTGTTCTTCTCACCAACCACACATGGATCCTTAACAGTTCATTGCATGTCTGTTATTCTCACAAACCATAATGATCCACCAGTGTCATTGCATGTGTGTTCTTCTCACAAACCACACATGGATCTACCAGTGTCATTGGATGTGTTTTCTTCTCACAAACCACATATGGATCCACCAGTGTGATTGCATGTGTGTTCTTCTGATGAACCACAGCTAGAGTCATTGCATGTGTGTTCTTCTCACAATCCACATATGGATCCACCAGAGTTCATTGGATGTGTGTTCTTTTCATGAACCACACCTAGTGCCAATGGATGTGTGTTCTTCTCACAAACCACATATGGATCCACCAGTGTAATTGCATGTGTGTTCTTCTCACAAACTATATCTAGAGTCATTCCATGTGTGTTCTTTTCACAAACCACATAAGGATCCACCAGTGTCATTGGATGTGTGTTCTTTTCATGAACCACACCCAGTGTCATTGCATGTGTGTTCTTCTCACAAACCACACATGGATCCACCAGGATCATTGGATGTGTGTTCTTCTCACAAACCACATATGGATCCACTAGTGTGATTGCATGTATGTTATTCTCATGAACCACAGCTAGAGTCATTGCATGTGTGTTCTTCTCACAAAACACATATGGATCCACCAGAGTTCTTTGGATGTCTGTTATTTTCATGAACCACACCCAGTGTCATTGGATGTGTGTTCTTTTCACAAACCACGTAAGGATCCACCAGTGTCATTGGATGTGTCTTCTTTTCATGAACCACACCCAATGTCATTGCATGTGTGTTTTTCTCACAAACCACACATGGATCCACCAGTGTCATTGGATGTGTGTTCTTCCCACAAACCACATAGGGATCCACCAGTGTGATTGCATGTGTGTTCTTCTCATGAACCACAACTAGATTCATTGCATGTGTGTTGTTCTCACAAAACACATATCGATCCACCAGAGTTCTTTGGATGTGTGTTATTTTCATGAACCACACCCAGTGTCATTGGATGTGTGTTCTTTTCACAAACCACATAAGGATCCAGCAGTGTCATTGGATGTGTGTTCTTTTCAGGAACCACACCCAGTGTCATTGCATGTGTGTTCTTCTGACAAACCACACATGGATCCACCAATGTCAGTGGATGTGTGTTCTCTCACAAACCACATATGGATGCACCAGTGTCATTGCATGTGTGTTCTTTTCACAAACCACATCTAGAGTCATTACATGTGTATTCTTCTCGCAAACCACATATGGATCCACCAGAGTTCATTGGATGTGTGTTCTTTTCATGAACCACACCTAGTGCCAATGGATGTGTGTTCTTATAACAAACCACATATGGATCCACTAGTGCCATTGCATGTGTTTTCTTTTCACAAACCACATCTAGAGTCATTGCATGTGTGTTCTTTTCACAAACCACATAAGTATCCACCAATGTCATTGGATGTGTGTTCTTTTCGTGAACCACACCTAGTGTCATTGCATGTGTGTTTTTCTCACAAATCACACATGGATCCACCAATGTCATTGGATGTGTGTTCTTCTCACAAACCACATATGGATCCACCAGTGTGATTGCATGTGTGTTCTTCTCATGAACCACAGCTAGAGTCATTGCATGTGTGTTCTTCTCACAAACCACATATGGATCCACCAGAGTTCATTGGATGTGTGTTCTTTTCATGAACCACACCTAGTGCCAATGGATGTGTGTTCTTCTCACAAACCACATATGGATCCACCAGTGTCATTGCATGTGTGTTCTTCTCACAAACCACATATGGATCCACCAGTGTCATTGCATGTGTGTTCTTTTCACAAACCACATCTAGAGTCATTGCATGTGTATTCTTCTCACAAACCACATAAGGATCCACCAGTGTCAGTCGATGTGTGTTCTTCTCATGAACCACACCCAGTGTCATTGCATGTGTGTTCTTCTCACCAACCACACATGGATCCTTAACAGTTCATTGCATGTCTGTTATTCTCACAAACATAATGATCCACCAGTGTCATTGCATGTGTGTTCTTCTCACAAACCACACATGGATCTACCAGTGTCATTGGATGTGTTTTCTTCTCACAAACCACATATGGATCCACCAGTGTGATTGCATGTGTGTTCTTCTGATGAACCACAGCTAGAGTCATTGCATGTGTGTTCTTCTCACAAACCACATATGGATCCACCAGAGTTCATTGGATGTATGTTCTTTTCATGAACCACACCTAGTGCCAATGGATGTGTGTTCTTCTCACAAACCACATATGGATCCACCAGTGTAATTGCATGTGTGTTCTTCTCACAAACTATATCTAGAGTCATTCCATGTGTGTTCTTTTCACAAACCACATAAGGATCCACCAGTGTCATTGGATGTGTGTTCTTTTCATGAACCACACCCAGTGTCATTGCATGTGTGTTCTTCTCACAAACCACACATGGATCCACCAGGATCATTGGATGTGTGTTCTTCTCACAAACCACATATGGATCCACTAGTGTGATTGCATGTATGTTATTCTCATGAACCACAGCTAGAGTCATTGCATGTGTGTTCTTCTCACAAAACACATATGGATCCACCAGAGTTCTTTGGATGTCTGTTATTTTCATGAACCACACCCAGTGTCATTGGATGTGTGTTCTTTTCACAAACCACGTAAGGATCCACCAGTGTCATTGGATGTGTCTTCTTTTCATGAACCACACCCAATGTCATTGCATGTGTGTTTTTCTCACAAACCACACATGGATCCACCAGTGTCATTGGATGTGTATTCTTCCCACAAACCACATACGGATCCACCAGTGTGATTGCATGTGTGTTCTTCTCATGAACCACAACTAGATTCATTGCATGTGTGTTGTTCTCACAAAACACATATCGATCCACCAGAGTTCTTTGGATGTGTGTTATTTTCATGAACCACACCCAGTGTCATTGGATGTGTGTTCTTTTCACAAACCACATAAGGATCCAGCAGTGTCATTGGATGTGTGTTCTTTTCAGGAACCACACCCAGTGTCATTGCATGTGTGTTCTTCTGACAAACCACACATGGATCCACCAATGTCAGTGGATGTGTGTTCTCTCACAAACCACATATGGATGCACCAGTGTCATTGCATGTGTGTTCTTTTCACAAACCACATCTAAAGTCATTACATGTGTATTCTTCTCGCAAACCACATATGGATCCACCAGAGTTCATTGGATGTGTGTTCTTTTCATGAACCACACCTAGTGCCAATGGATGTGTGTTCTTCTAACAAACCACATATGGATCCACTAGTGCCATTGCATGTGTTTTCTTTTCACAAACCACATCTAGAGTCATTGCATGTGTGTTCTTTTCACAAACCACATAAGTATCCACCAATGTCATTGGATGTGTGTTCTTTTCGTGAACCACACCTAGTGTCATTGCATGTGTGTTCTTCTCACAAATCACACATGGATCCACCAATGTCATTGGATGTGTGTTCTTCTCACAAACCACATATGGATCCACCAGTGTGATTGCATGTGTGTTCTTCTGATGAACCACAGCTAGAGTCATTGCATGTGTGTTCTTCTCACAAACCACATATGGATCCACCAGAGTTCATTGGATGTGTGTTCTTTTCATGAACCACACCTAGTGCCAATGGATGTGTGTTCTTCTCACAAACCACATATGGATCCACCAGTGTAATTGCATGTGTGTTCTTCTCACAAACTATATCTAGAGTCATTGCATGTGTGTTCTTCTCACAAACCACATATGGATCCACCAGAGTTCATTGGAAGTGTGTTGTTTTCATGAACCACACCCAGTGTCATTGCATGTGTGTTCTTCTCACAAACCACATATGGATCCACTAGAGTTCATTGGATGTGTGTTCTTTTCATGAACCACACCCAGTGTCATTGCATGTGTGTTCTTCTGACAAACCACACATGGATCCACCAGTGTCATTGGATGTGTGTTCTTCTCACAAACCACATATGGATACACCAGTGTGATTGCATGTGTGTTCTTCTCATGAACCATAGCTAGATTCATTGCATGTGTGTTCTTCTCACAAACCACATATGGATCCACCAGTGTCATTGCATGTGTGTTCTTCTCATAAACCACATCTAGAGTCACTACATGTATGTTCTTCTCACAAACCACATAAGGATCCACCAGACTCATTGGATGTGTGTTCTTTTCATGAACCACACCTAGTGTCATTGAATGTGTGTTCTTCCCACAAACCACACATGGATCCACCAGAGTTCATTGCATGTCTGTTATTCTCACAAACCACATTGATCCACCAGTGTCTTTGCATGTGTGTTCTTTCACAAACCACATGTGGATCCACCAGAGTCATTGCATGTCTGTTCTTTACATTAACCACAACTAGTGTTATTGCATGTATGTTCTTTCCACATACCACATATCGATCCACTAGTGTCATTGCATGTGTGTTCTTCTTACAAACCAGATATGGATCCACCAGTGTCATTGGATGTGTGTTCTTCTCACAAACCACATATGGATCCACCAGTGTGATTGCATGTGTGTCCTTCTCATGGATTGTAGCTATAGTCATTGCATGTGTGTTCTTCTCACAAACCACATATGGATCCACCAGAGTTCTTTGGATGTGTGTTCTTTTCATGAACAAGACCTAGTGTCATTGCATGTGTGTTCTTCTCACAAACCACATATGGATCCACCAGTGTCATCGGATGTGTGTTCTTTTCACAAACCACATCTAGAGACATTGCATGTGTATTCTTCTCACAAACCACATAAGGATCCACCAGTGTCAGTGGATGTGTGTTCTTCTCATGAACCACTTCCAGTGTCATTGCATGTGTGTTCTTCTCACCAACCACACATGGATCCACAAGAGTTCATTGCATGTCTGTTATTCTCACAAACCATAATGATCCACCAGTGTCATTGCATGTGTGTTCTTCTCACAAACCACACATGGATCTACCAGTGTCATTGGATGTGTTTTCTTCTCAGAAACCACATATGGATCCACCAGTGTGATTGCATGTGTGTTCTTCTCATGAACCACAGCTAGAGTCATTGCATGTGTGTTCTTCTCACAAACCACATATGGATCCACCAGAGTTCATTGAATGTGTGTTCTTTTCATGAACCACACCTAGTGCCAATGGATGTGTGTTCTTCTCACAAACCACATATGGATCCACCAGTGTCATTGCATGTGTGTTCTTCTCACAAACCATATCTAGAGTCATTCCAAGTGTGTTCTTTTCACAAACCACATAAGGATCCACCAGTGTCATTGGATGTGTGTTCTTTTCATGAACCACTCCCAGTGTCATTGCATGTGTGTTCTTCTCACAAACCACACATGGATCCACCAGGTTCATTGGATGTGTGTTCTTCTCACAAACCACATATGGATCCACTAGTGTGATTGCATGTGTGTTCTTCTCATGAACCACAACTAGAGTCATTGCATGTGTGTTCTTCTCACAAAACACATATGGATCCACCAGAGTTCTTTCGATGTGTGTTATTTTCATGAACCACACCCAGTGTAATTGGATGTGTGTTCTTTTCACAAACCACATAAGGATCCACCAGTGTCATTGGATGTGTGTTGTTTTCTTGAACCACACCTAGTGTCATTGCATGTGTGTTCTTCTCACAAATCACACATGGCTCCAGCAGTGTCATTGGATGTGTGTTCTTCTCACAAACCACATATGGATCCACCAGTGTGATTGCATGTGTGTTCTTCTCATGAACCACACCTAGAGTCATTGCATGTGTGTTCTTCTCACAAAACACATATGGATCCACCAGAGTTCTTTGGATGTGTGTTATTTTCATGAACCACACCTAGTGTCACTAGATGTGTGTTCTTTTCACAAACCACATAAGGATCCACCAGTGTCATGCGATGTGTGTTCTTTTCATGAACCACACCCAGTGTCATTGCATGTGTGTTCTTCTCACAAACCACACATGGATCCACCAGAGTTCATTGTATGTTTGTTATTCTCACAAACCACATTGATCCACCCAGTGTCATTGCGTGTGTGTTCTTCTCACAAACCACACATGGATCCACCAGTGTCATTGGATGTGTGTTCTTCTCACAAACCACATATGGATCCACCAGTGTGATTGCATGTGTGTTCTTCTCATGAACTGCAGCTAGAGTCATTGCATGTGTGGTCTTCTCACAAACCACATATGGATCCACTAGAGTTCATTGGATGTGTGTTCTTTTCATGAACCACACCCAGTGTCATTGCATGTGTGTTCTTCTGACCAAGCACACATGGATCCACCAGTGTCATTGGATGTGTGTTCTTCTCACAAACCACATATGGATACACTAGTGTGATTGCATGTGTGTTCTTCTCATGAACCATAGCTAGATTCATTGCATGTGTGTTCTTCTCACAAACCACATATGGATCCACCAGTGTCATTGCATGTGTCTTCTTCTCATGAACCACATCTAGAGTCACTGCATGTGTGTTCTTCTCACAAACCACATAAGGATCCACCAGAGTCATTGGATGTGTGTTCTTTTCATGAACCACACCTAGTGTCATTGAATGTGTGTTCTTCCCACAAACCACACATGGATCCACCAGAGTTCATTGCATGTCTGTTATTCTCACAAACCACATTGATCCACCAGTGTCATTGCATGTGTGTTCTTTTCACAAACCACATGTGGATCTACCAGAGTCATTGCATGTCTGTTCTTTTCATTAACCACAGCTAGTGTTATTGCATGTATGTTCTTTCCACATACCACATATCGATCCACTAGTGTCATTGCATGTGTGTTCTTCTTACAAACCAGACATGGATCCACCAGTGTCATTGGATGTGTGTTCTTCTCACAAACCACATATGGATCCACCAGTGTGATTGCATGTGTGTTCTTCTCATGAACTGCAGCTAGAGTCATTGCATGTGTGTTCTTCTCACAAACCACATATGGATCCACCAGAGTTCTTTAGATGTCTGTTCTTTTCATGAACAAGACCTAGTGTCATTGCATGTGTGTTCTTCTCACAAACCACATATGGATCCACCAGTGTCATTGCATGTGTGTTCTTTTCACAAACCACATCTAGAGTCATTGCATGTGTATTCTTCTCACAAACCACATAAGGATCCACCAGTGTCAGTCGATGTGTGTTCTTCTCATGAACCACACCCAGTGTCATTGCATGTGTGTTCTTCTCACCAACCACACATGGATCCTTAACAGTTCATTGCATGTCTGTTATTCTCACAAACCATAATGATCCACCAGTGTCATTGCATGTGTGTTCTTCTCACAAACCACACATGGATCTACCAGTGTCATTGGATGTGTTTTCTTCTCACAAACCACATATGGATCCACCAGTGTGATTGCATGTGTGTTCTTCTGATGAACCACAGCTAGAGTCATTGCATGTGTGTTCTTCTCACAATCCACATATGGATCCACCAGAGTTCATTGGATGTGTGTTCTTTTCATGAACCACACCTAGTGCCAATGGATGTGTGTTCTTCTCACAAACCACATATGGATCCACCAGTGTAATTGCATGTGTGTTCTTCTCACAAACTATATCTAGAGTCATTCCATGTGTGTTCTTTTCACAAACCACATAAGGATCCACCAGTGTCATTGGATGTGTGTTCTTTTCATGAACCACACCCAGTGTCATTGCATGTGTGTTCTTCTCACAAACCACACATGGATCCACCAGGATCATTGGATGTGTGTTCTTCTCACAAACCACATATGGATCCACTAGTGTGATTGCATGTATGTTATTCTCATGAACCACAGCTAGAGTCATTGCATGTGTGTTCTTCTCACAAAACACATATGGATCCACCAGAGTTCTTTGGATGTCTGTTATTTTCATGAACCACACCCAGTGTCATTGGATGTGTGTTCTTTTCACAAACCACGTAAGGATCCACCAGTGTCATTGGATGTGTCTTCTTTTCATGAACCACACCCAATGTCATTGCATGTGTGTTTTTCTCACAAACCACACATGGATCCACCAGTGTCATTGGATGTGTGTTCTTCCCACAAACCACATAGGGATCCACCAGTGTGATTGCATGTGTGTTCTTCTCATGAACCACAACTAGATTCATTGCATGTGTGTTGTTCTCACAAAACACATATCGATCCACCAGAGTTCTTTGGATGTGTGTTATTTTCATGAACCACACCCAGTGTCATTGGATGTGTGTTCTTTTCACAAACCACATAAGGATCCAGCAGTGTCATTGGATGTGTGTTCTTTTCAGGAACCACACCCAGTGTCATTGCATGTGTGTTCTTCTGACAAACCACACATGGATCCACCAATGTCAGTGGATGTGTGTTCTCTCACAAACCACATATGGATGCACCAGTGTCATTGCATGTGTGTTCTTTTCACAAACCACATCTAGAGTCATTACATGTGTATTCTTCTCGCAAACCACATATGGATCCACCAGAGTTCATTGGATGTGTGTTCTTTTCATGAACCACACCTAGTGCCAATGGATGTGTGTTCTTCTAACAAACCACATATGGATCCACTAGTGCCATTGCATGTGTTTTCTTTTCACAAACCACATCTAGAGTCATTGCATGTGTGTTCTTTTCACAAACCACATAAGTATCCACCAATGTCATTGGATGTGTGTTCTTTTCGTGAACCACACCTAGTGTCATTGCATGTGTGTTCTTCTCACAAATCACACATGGATCCACCAATGTCATTGGATGTGTGTTCTTCTCACAAACCACATATGGATCCACCAGTGTGATTGCATGTGTGTGCTTCTCATGAACCACAGCTAGAGTCATTGCATGTGTGTTCTTCTCACAAACCACATATGGATCCACCAGAGTTCATTGGATGTGTGTTCTTTTCATGAACCACACCTAGTGCCAATGGATGTGTGTTCTTCTCACAAACCACATATGGATCCACCAGTGTCATTGCATGTGTGTTCTTCTCACAAACCACATATGGATCCACCAGTGTCATTGCATGTGTGTTCTTTTCACAAACCACATCTAGAGTCATTGCATGTGTATTCTTCTCACAAACCACATAAGGATCCACCAGTGTCAGTCGATGTGTGTTCTTCTCATGAACCACACCCAGTGTCATTGCATGTGTGTTCTTCTCACCAACCACACATGGATCCTTAACAGTTCATTGCATGTCTGTTATTCTCACAAACATAATGATCCACCAGTGTCATTGCATGTGTGTTCTTCTCACAAACCACACATGGATCTACCAGTGTCATTGGATGTGTTTTCTTCTCACAAACCACATATGGATCCACCAGTGTGATTGCATGTGTGTTCTTCTGATGAACCACAGCTAGAGTCATTGCATGTGTGTTCTTCTCACAAACCACATATGGATCCACCAGAGTTCATTGGATGTATGTTCTTTTCATGAACCACACCTAGTGCCAATGGATGTGTGTTCTTCTCACAAACCACATATGGATCCACCAGTGTAATTGCATGTGTGTTCTTCTCACAAACTATATCTAGAGTCATTCCATGTGTGTTCTTTTCACAAACCACATAAGGATCCACCAGTGTCATTGGATGTGTGTTGTTTTCTTGAACCACACCTAGTGTCATTGCATGTGTGTTCTTCTCACAAATCACACATGGCTCCAGAAGTGTCATTGGATGTGTGTTCTTCTCACAAACCACATATGGATCCACCAGTGTGATTGCATGTGTGTTCTTCTCATGAACCACACCTAGAGTCATTGCATGTGTGTTCTTCTCACAAAACACATATGGATCCACCAGAGTTCTTTGGATGTCTGTTATTTTCATGAACCACACCCAGTGTCATTGGATGTGTGTTCTTTTCACAAACCACGTAAGGATCCACCAGTGTCATTTGGATGTGTGTTCTTTTCATGAACCACACCCAGTGTCATTGCATGTGTGTTCTTCTCACAAACCACACATGGATCCACCAGGATCATTGGATGTGTGTTCTTCTCACAAACCACATATGGATCCACTAGTGTGATTGCATGTATGTTATTCTCATGAACCACAGCTAGAGTCATTGCATGTGTGTTCTTCTCACAAAACACATATGGATCCACCAGAGTTCTTTGGATGTCTGTTATTTTCATGAACCACACCCAGTGTCATTGGACGTGTGTTCTTTTCACAAACCACGTAAGGATCCACCAGTGTCATTGGATGTGTCTTCTTTTCATGAACCACACCCAATGTCATTGCATGTGTGTTTTTCTCACAAACCACACATGGATCCACCAGTGTCATTGGATGTGTGTTCTTCCCACAAACCACATAGGGATCCACCAGTGTGATTGCATGTGTGTTCTTCTCATGAACCACAACTAGATTCATTGCATGTGTGTTGTTCTCACAAAACACATATCGATCCACCAGAGTTCTTTGGATGTGTGTTATTTTCATGAACCACACCCAGTGTCATTGGATGTGTGTTCTTTTCACAAACCACATAAGGATCCAGCAATGTCATTGGATGTGTGTTCTTTTCAGGAACCACACCCAGTGTCATTGCATGTGTGTTCTTCTGACAAACCACACATGGATCCACCAATGTCAGTGGATGTGTGTTCTCTCACAAACCACATATGGATGCACCAGTGTCATTGCATGTGTGTTCTTTTCACAAACCACATCTAGAGTCATTACATGTGTATTCTTCTCGCAAACCACATATGGATCCACCAGAGTTCATTGGATGTGTGTTCTTTTCATGAACCACACCTAGTGCCAATGGATGTGTGTTCTTCTAACAAACCACATATGGATCCACTAGTGCCATTGCATGTGTTTTCTTTTCACAAACCACATCTAGAGTCATTGCATGTGTGTTCTTTTCACAAACCACATAAGTATCCACCAATGTCATTGGATGTGTGTTCTTTTCGTGAACCACACCTAGTGTCATTGCATGTGTGTTCTTCTCACAAATCACACATGGATCCACCAATGTCATTGGATGTGTGTTCTTCTCACAAACCACATATGGATCCACCAGTGTGATTGCATGTGTGTTCTTCTCATGAACCACAGCTAGAGTCATTGCATGTGTGTTCTTCTCACAAACCACATATGGATCCACCAGAGTTCATTGGATGTGTGTTCTTTTCATGAACCACACCTAGTGCCAATGGATGTGTGTTCTTCTCACAAACCACATATGGATCCACCAGTGTCATTGCATGTGTGTTCTTCTCACAAACCACATATGGATCCACCAGTGTCATTGCATGTGTGTTCTTTTCACAAACCACATCTAGAGTCATTGCATGTGTATTCTTCTCACAAACCACATAAGGATCCACCAGTGTCAGTCGATGTGTGTTCTTCTCATGAACCACACCCAGTGTCATTGCATGTGTGTTCTTCTCACCAACCACACATGGATCCTTAACAGTTCATTGCATGTCTGTTATTCTCACAAACATAATGATCCACCAGTGTCATTGCATGTGTGTTCTTCTCACAAACCACACATGGATCTACCAGTGTCATTGGATGTGTTTTCTTCTCACAAACCACATATGGATCCACCAGTGTGATTGCATGTGTGTTCTTCTGATGAACCACAGCTAGAGTCATTGCATGTGTGTTCTTCTCACAAACCACATATGGATCCACCAGAGTTCATTGGATGTATGTTCTTTTCATGAACCACACCTAGTGCCAATGGATGTGTGTTCTTCTCACAAACCACATATGGATCCACCAGTGTAATTGCATGTGTGTTCTTCTCACAAACTATATCTAGAGTCATTCCATGTGTGTTCTTTTCACAAACCACATAAGGATCCACCAGTGTCATTGGATGTGTGTTGTTTTCTTGAACCACACCTAGTGTCATTGCATGTGTGTTCTTCTCACAAATCACACATGGCTCCAGCAGTGTCATTGGATGTGTGTTCTTCTCACAAACCACATATGGATCCACCAGTGTGATTGCATGTGTGTTCTTCTCATGAACCACACCTAGAGTCATTGCATGTGTGTTCTTCTCACAAAACACATATGGATCCACCAGAGTTCTTTGGATGTCTGTTATTTTCATGAACCACACCCAGTGTCATTGGATGTGTGTTCTTTTCACAAACCACGTAAGGATCCACCAGTGTCATTGGATGTGTCTTCTTTTCATGAACCACACCCAATGTCATTGCATGTGTGTTTTTCTCACAAACCACACATGGATCCACCAGTGTCATTGGATGTGTGTTCTTCCCACAAACCACATACGGATCCACCAGTGTGATTGCATGTGTGTTCTTCTCATGAACCACAACTAGATTCATTGCATGTGTGTTGTTCTCACAAAACACATATCGATCCACCAGAGTTCTTTGGATGTGTGTTATTTTCATGAACCACACCCAGTGTCATTGGATGTGTGTTCTTTTCACAAACCACATAAGGATCCAGCAGTGTCATTGGATGTGTGTTCTTTTCAGGAACCACACCCAGTGTCATTGCATGTGTGTTCTTCTGACAAACCACACATGGATCCACCAATGTCAGTGGATGTGTGTTCTCTCACAAACCACATATGGATGCACCAGTGTCATTGCATGTGTGTTCTTTTCACAAACCACATCTAAAGTCATTACATGTGTATTCTTCTCGCAAACCACATATGGATCCACCAGAGTTCATTGGATGTGTGTTCTTTTCATGAACCACACCTAGTGCCAATGGATGTGTGTTCTTCTAACAAACCACATATGGATCCACTAGTGCCATTGCATGTGTTTTCTTTTCACAAACCACATCTAGAGTCATTGCATGTGTGTTCTTTTCACAAACCACATAAGTATCCACCAATGTCATTGGATGTGTGTTCTTTTCGTGAACCACACCTAGTGTCATTGCATGTGTGTTCTTCTCACAAATCACACATGGATCCACCAATGTCATTGGATGTGTGTTCTTCTCACAAACCACATATGGATCCACCAGTGTGATTGCATGTGTGTTCTTCTCATGAACCACAGCTAGAGTCATTGCATGTGTGTTCTTCTCACAAACCACATATGGATCCACCAGAGTTCATTGGATGTGTGTTCTTTTCATGAACCACACCTAGTGCCAATGGATGTGTGTTCTTCTCACAAACCACATATGGATCCACCAGTGTCATTTCATGTGTGTTCTTCTCACAAACCATATCTAGAGTCATTCCATGTGTGTTCTTTTCTCAAACCACATAAGGATCCACCAGTGTCATTGGATGTGTGTTCTTTTCATGAACCACACCCAGTGTCATTGCATGTGTGTTCTTCTCACAAACCACACATGGATCCACCAGGTTCATTGGATATGTGTTCTTCTCACAAACCACATATGGATCCACTAGTATGATTGCATGTGTCTTCTTCTCATGAACCATAGCTAGAGTCATTGCATGTGTGTTCTTCTCACAAAACACATATGGATCCACCAGAGTTCTTTGGATGTGTGTTATTTTCATGAACCACACCCAGTGTCATTGGATGTGTGTTCTTTTCACAAACCAAATAAGGATCCACCAGTGATATTGGATGTGTGTTCTTTTCATGAACCATACCCAATGTCATTGCATGTGTGTTCTTCTCACAAACCACACATGGATCCACCAGTGTCAGTGGATGTGTGTTCTCTCACAAACCACATATCGATCCACCAGTGTCATTGCATGTGTGTTCTTTTCACAAACCACATCTAGAGTCATTGCATGTGTATTCTTCTCACAAACAACATAATGATCCACTAGTGTCATTGGATGAGTGTTCTTCTCATGAACCACACCTAGTCTCATTGCATGTGTGTTCTTCTCACAGACCACACATGGATCAACAAGAGTTCATTGCATGTTTGTTATTCTCAGAAACCACACTGATCCACCAGTCTCATTGCATGTGTGTTCTTCTCAAAAACCACACATGGATCCACCAGTGTCATTGGATGTGTGTTCTTATCACAAACCATATATGGATCCACCAGTGTGATTGCATGTGGGTTCTTCTCATGAACCATAGCTAGAGTCATTGCATGTGTGTTCTTCTCGTAAACCACATATGGATCCACCAGAGTTCATTGGATGTGTGTTATTTTCATGAACCACAACTTGTGCCATTGGATGTGTGTTCTTCTCACAAACCACATATGGATCCACCAGTGTCATTGCATGTGTGTTTTTCTCGCAAACCATATCTAGAGTCATTGCATGTGTGTTCTTTTCACAAACCACATAAGGATCCACTAGTATCATTGGATGTGTGTTCTTTTCATGAACTACACCCAGTGTCATTGCATGTGTGTTCTTCTCACAAACCACACATTGATCCACCAGTTTTATTGGATGTGTGTTCTTCTCACAAACCACATATGGATCCACCAGTGTCATTGCATGTGTGTTCTTCTCCTGAACCACATCTAGATTCACTACATGTGTGTTCTTCTCACAAACCATATAAGGATCCACCAGAGTCATTGGATGTGTGTTCTTTTCATGAACCACACCCAGTGTCATTGCATGTGTGTTCTTCTCCCAAACCACACATGGATCCATCATAGTTCATTGCATGTCTGTTATTGTCACAAACTACATTGATCCACCAGTGTCATTTCATGTGTGTTCTTTTCACAAACCACATGTGGATCCACCAGAGTCATTGCATGTGTGTTCTTTTCATTAACCACAACTAGTGTCATTGCATGTCTGTTCTTTCCACATACCACATATGGATCCACCGGTGTCATTGCATGTGTGTTTTGCATGTGTGTTCTTCTCACAAACCACACATGGATAGACGTGTTCTTCTCAAAAACCACATATGGATCCACCAGTGTGATTACATGTGTGATATTTTCACAAACTACTGATACGTCCATTTTGCATCACTATTCTATATCGTAATTCACTGTTATTCATTGATATATTTCATATTGAGAAATGATACTTATGTTATTTCATCTGTTTTTGCATGGTTGATGACCTTTGGAGCATGGACCGCTGCAGTCAGGATTCTGATGGAAAAGGTGCTGTTTGGAGGCAAAATTCGCGAAGATCAGAAAATCGGGGAAAATATACGGAAATTCCTGTTTTTCCAGAAGACGAAGGCTGCCAGAAGAGGGAGTGGAGATGGGCCACAGGGGGCCCACACCACCCCCTGGCGCGGGCCACCCTAGGCTGCGCCACCAGGTGGTGTGGTCGCCCTGGACCACCTCTGGCTCTCCCCTCTGGCGTATATATTCCTCCCGAAACCCTAAGACTCGGGGAGCAACCACAGAAAGATTCCGCCGCCTCTATGGGGCAGAAAACACCGAGAGAGAAAGATCTCTCCGGCAGACAGATTTCTGCCGGGGGAATTCCTTCCTAGAGAGGGGAGATCGCCGCCATCAACACCACCATCAGGCTGGACTTCATAGGGATCATCATCTTCATCACCACCATCATTACCATTAGCACCCTCATCACCATCTCCATATTGCTGTAACAATTGGGTTGAATCTTGCATAGTTCTTAGGGGAAACTTTCCCGGTATTGATTACTCTTTGTAGTTGATGCTATTGAGTGAACCTTTGAATTATCGTTTATGTTCAGATAGTTATACATCATTATTCCATCTCTGATCATGATCCATATGATGTCTTGTGAGTAGTTCGTTTTGTTCTTGAGGACATGGGAGAAGTCATGTTGTTAGTAGTGGAGTTGTGTTGAGAAAGATTCAATAGTTTGATATTTAAGTTGTGGTGTACTTCTTTTAGTAGTGTCATGTGAACGTCGACTACATGACACTTCACCTATATGGGCCTAGGGGAATGCATTGTGTATTTGGCTAATAATCGCAGGGGTTGCCGGAGTGACAGAAACCTGAACCCCCGTTAGGAAACCATTGCACAAGGGACGTAAGGGTCTTAGCGTTTAAAGCTGTGGTTAGGTTTCTACCTTAATTACTTTCTTGTACTTACGGATGTTTGCAAGTTGTATAATCACAAGTATGTATTAGTCCTAGGAAGGTCGGTACATTAGGACAGGTTCACCCACACAACACTTAGCAAGCTAAAGAAGATTAATCAACTATATGAAGGGAAAGCACTTGACAGTCTTCCCATGTGTCCTCGAGAATGTTTGGTCATCTTAAGTGATACAATCGGCTTGTCCTTTGCTGCATAAAGGATTGGGCCACTTGCTGCATTTATTCTTATTGTCTTTTGTTTACTCGTACTTTATTTACTTGCTTTATCAAAAACCCCTAAAAATCCATTTGCTAAATATTTGCAGAGAATTCCTGATCCATACTACAAGCCAGCACCTTCTGCTCCTCGTTGGGTTTGACACTCTTATCGAAAATACTGCGATACACCCCCTATACTTGTGGGTCATCAAGACTATTTTCTGGCGTCGTTGCCGGGGAGTGAAGCGCTATTGGAGAGTGGAACTGGTAAAGGAAACCTCTACTATGAGTATTGTTTACTTCTGTTAGTTGCTTTATTTCCGTTATGGATAATTCGCTAAGTTTCTTATTTGGTAATGCTACTACCACTACTAAGGTAGTAGATGAACCACCACCTACCGAGAATGATACTTTTAAAATACCTACAAGAATTATTGATCGTGTTATGGATAACTACTATGTTGGGGATGGAACTGTCCATCCCGGTGATCATTTGCTCTTTATACACGAATTATGCGGGTTGTTCAAGTGTGCAGGTATTACTACAGATCATGTTAAGAAAAAGTTATTCTCATTATCACTGAAAGGAAGAGTTGAGGAATGGTATAAGCTGCTGAAGAATGGTCAAGCTCTTGAATGGGAGGAAATAGTGCCTCTCTTTTATTCAAAGTTTTATCCTCCTAGTGAGATTCATAAAGATCGGAATCAAATATACAACTTTTGGCCTCTTGATGGAGAGAGTACAGATCAAGCTTAGGGGAGATTGAAGTTATTAATGCTCAAATGTCCCATTCATGAGCTCCCCAACAATATTATTATCAATAACTTTTATGCAAGGCTCCCTCTACATGATAAGGATTTATTGGATGCTTCTTGTGATGGATCTTTCACTCGCATGGAAGAAAAAGCTAAATGGGTTCTTATGGACCGTATTCAAGACAATGCTGAAGCTTGGGAGAATGACAAAGGTAGAAAGTCAGGTATAAACTATGATTATGAATGCATTTAATCTTTTCTGGGAACTGATGACTTTCAAAATATTAAAAATGCTTATGGTCTAGACTCTCAAGCCATCGCTTCTTATTTTAAGGCTTTTGCTTCCTATATTGAAGTGCCTAAAAAGAAGTGGAATAAGTATCATGAACCTTATAAAAATGTTGCTAAGAGTGTTCCTGCAAGAAATACTGAAGTTTATACTGCTAATCATGCGTTACCCGAACCTTACATTGAGAAAATGCCTTTCCCAGTTAAGATAAAGGAACATTCTATGATAGCTAGTATGGTTAATGAAGTATAATCAAAGTTGTTGAACCTGATAAACAAATGGATTATGAACCTATAATAGCAAATGTGAAAGACTTTGTTACTAAATATGAAGAAGACGGACACACTATCCTTTGTAAGGATACCTCTAATATTGTTTCACAAAGTAGTGTTATGAGAGCTAGTATTCCTGTGTTTTCTGTTAGAATAAGTGATCATTGCTATTATGGTTCTTGTGATAGTTATATTGTTAAGTTTATGCATGATACTGAAAGTTATTATGAGAGAGGGAAAAGTGTTCTTATGTATCTCAATAATATCAAGTTTCCTCGTTTTATGTTGAAAGTTTTGATGTTGCACTTCTTTTGCCTTCCTATGCTAGTAACCTCTGGTTTCAACAACCTGTTTGTTTAAAAAATTCCCTTGCATAGGAAGTGGGTTAGACTTAAATGTGTGTATTTTTGCTTCTTAATGCTCTCTTTCACTTCAATTCATATTCCTATGTGAGCATCTTCAAAATTATCATGCCCATCTTAATGGCTATAAAGAAAGAGCTTTTGGGAGACAACCCAGTTTATTTTTGCTTTCAGTTTGTTTTTGTTTCTTTGAGTCTTGGAAGTTATTACTTCGGTAATAACCTCTCCTTATCCCTTTTGTTTGGTTTTTGTGTCAAGATCAACCTCTAATGAGAGAGAAGTAAGATTTGGGGAAGTTGCTGTCCCGAAACAGATTTTTGTGCTTCACCATAAAAATTCGTGAGAGACCTATGTCTGTCAGATTGAGCTGTAATTTTTTATGCTTCTGACCCAGGTTGTTATTTAACTTTCGTTAGTTTTGCACGTTTTTATTTGAGCAACAGAAGAGTTTTGAAAAAATTGATCTTTACCTGCTAGTCTGTTTTGACAGATTTTGCCACTCTTGCATTTGCTTCTTTATTTGATTTCCTTTTTGAATTCTTTTTGGGTCTTCAGAAGGAGTTGCTACAGTAGCTTATGTTTTGATTGTTTTCAGTTGAAATTGGACTCAAAAGGTTTTATCACTTCACTTATACTAATGTTGCTAATAATGACTGTGTGAAGTTTTGTGTGAAAGAAGTTTCAGGGTTAGGGGAGATAATGGTGTAATAAGGAAGTGAAAGGTTTTATGACTCAAGCAATAAGTGTATAAAGATGAAGATATTGATGTTATAAAAGTGGTGACTCTGGAAGAATCTACTAGATACCAAATTCAGAGACCTGCAGAGTCCGTTTTCAAATAGGTAACAGTTCTGGTAAGAAAAGTTCCGCGAAAATACTATCCAACTATATTTTTTGCAGTTTTTAGACAATAAGGAAAGGTATGAAGCGAAAGAGGGACGGAAACGAAGCCAGGGTGGCTCACACCACCCTGTGGCGCGGGCCCACCCCTGGCCGCGTCACCAGGTGGTGTGGCCAGTCCGGACTCCATCTCCGACCCATTTTCTCCTAGTACCTTCCTTTTGTTATGAAACTTCGTAATATATAACCCCCCCCGGATCTCCCGAGGTTCGTATATCATGTTTTCGTCGTGTTTCTGTTTCGATCTGTTTTCTGCCAGGAACTATCTTTGAAAGCTTAGGAGCACAATGGTGTCTGCCAAGGACAAGGGAAAGGAGCCTATGGAGGAGGATCTCCAAGACCCCGGGCAGGAGAAGGAGATCAAGAGTGAAGGTGAAGAGGAGGCAAAGCACACCGACACTACCGTTGCAAGCATTGGAGTGGTGGCGAACCCTGCCAGGATCAGGAGGACTACACGGATGTCAACTGGAGGGAAGCCTCCACGTCACTGTTTGGCACCACGGACACCTTCTCCAAGCACCATGGGTCCTTTCCATACCTTTATCCATAACCATGTAGGAAAAGAAGACTCCAAGAGGGAAGAGCGGAAAAAGAATCACAAGAGCTGGGATCCACAATCTGACATGATCATACACCGCATCGAGCACAACTCGGAGTTGATTCGTACTCTCACCTTCGAGATCGAGGACTTGGGGAAACTGATCAAAGAGATCATCAAGAGGATACCACCACCAAAGGAGCAATTCATCATCAGGTTTGGCATCCACTTGGTTTGATCCAAGCTTGGGGAAGTGCCGCGATATCACATCACTATCTTCTACCTTTTTACCTTTTTAGTAGAGTCATATCATGAATAGAGAAGTTATCATGTAGGATGGTTTGCATTATGGAAATGTACCCTCTCTCGTTAGATATGTATCCCTTGGTGTGAGTTGCAGTTATGGAATATTAATGAGAAGTTCTATCATTTACTCTTTTGCATAGCTTATATTAGTTTTCAATTCATGGTTATATGATTGATCTTGTTGTTAGTATTGGTATCACTTTGGGATCATTAAGTTAATTTAGTTGGTTTTGGCAAACCTGGCTCGGTCAGTAGCAACAATATTTTTGAGAGTTGAATGAAAAGATAAAAGTACTCTAAAGAAATATAATTTCATCATCTTTCTTGATTTGCTCATAAGTCTAGTATTCTCTGGTTAAGATCTTCTGTGCTTCCAAGGAAGATTGCATGTTTGTTTTTATCACTTGTATGTTTGTTTGTTTCCTTCAACTCTTATACTTGCTACCCAACCTTGCTAGCAAAAAACCTGTACTGAGAGGGAATTCTTCTCGTGCATCCAATCCTTAAACCAAAACCTATGCCATTTGTGTCCACCATACCTACCTATTAGCATTATTGCTATTCCAAGTAAATTCTTATTTTTATCTACCTTCCGAATTAAACTTGTTATGTGAAAATTAGTGATTAAATCTCTCATGAACTTGATGGCACACTTTACTTTCTTGCACTTAATAAACTTGAACCATTGTGCCCATCTATGTTGCGTATATGCTTACGCTTTGTAAGTTGTGGATTAGCAGAACCAAGATGTCATGGGGAACACTTTCAACATTGCACTGGTACTTTATACCTAGTTGATATCATGTTCTTTTGTCTATGGATGTCGTCAGCGTGAAATAAAGGGGAGCTTGTAAGTCCATGGAGTTATGCATGTGTGTTATAGAAACGCCTGGGCCGCTGGTATAATCCATGCTGACATGGTGGAAACCTGCAGCGTAACCATAATGAGCATCTATGAAGCATTCTTCTTATAAAAAAAGAGTTCGATATTGAGAAAAAAGAGAAAAAGAAAAAAATATTATGAAAAGAGGAAAGAGAGAAAAAAAGCACCATATTCCCATGGTAAATAAGAAGATTGCTGAGATGTTTGTTGTATGCTTGCCTTGTCATTTTGATATGGGGATTCTTCCGTGTCATCGGGCAAGGGGTACCCCGTTGGCAGTTCTCTATGATACACATGTGCTTACGATGACAAGAACTTACCGGTGACTAAACTTGAGTAGCATGAGGAGCGGCCCTCGTATTCAAGGGACATGAGATTCTCAATTTACAAATTGTCAATGCATATCCTCATATTTGATCAATTTAACCTTAATCACGTAAAGATGCCTATGATAGGGGCAATGAGAGCTGAAAGCTAATAAGTATCATAATTTTTGGGAGCTCTTTATGAAACTTGCAATCCCTGCTTCCCTCTGCGAAGGGCCCTTCTTCTACCTTTTAGTTGAGTCAGTAAACCTATTCAATTCTATCTCAGCAAGTATTTTGAGTTGTTGTGTTTCATTCATTCATATGATGATTTATTCGATCATGTTTCTTATGTTCCTTGTTTTGCACATTGCTCTTATCTTGGTGATTACTACTTTGAAAGCTATCATTGAAAATCAGTTATTTGTGAACTCCAGCAAATTATCAACTATTCTTCGACCAGGAGCTAAGTTTGCCATTACCAATTATGATTTACTTTATGTATCGTTATTATGTTTCCTTTACTTATTGCAAGTTGAGTAATATAATAGTGAGTTGTCTTCTATTATGATCTATGTATTGATGAATGTGATGCTTATTCTCCGTATTCTTTTATCGACTCTTCACTCCATAAACCTGAGGTCATGTTTATTGAGCTCAGTTTCGCTTGGGGACAAGCGAAGTCTAAGCTTGGGGGAGTTGATACGTCCATTTTGCATCACTATTCTATATCGTAATTCACTGTTATTCATTGATATATTTCATATTGAGAGGTGATACTTATGTTATTTCATCTGTTTTTGCATGGTTGATGATTTTTGGAGCATGGACCGCTGCAGTCAGGATTTTGATGGAAAATGTGCTGTTTGGAGGCAAAATTCGCGAAGATCAGAAAATCCGGTAAATATACGGAAATTCCTATTTTTCCAGAAGACGAAGGCTGCCAGAAGAGGGAGTGGAGATGGGCCACAGGGGGCCCACACCACCCCCTGGCGCAGTCCACCCTAGGCAACGCCACCATGTGGTGTGGCCACCCTAGCCCACCTCTGGCTCTCCCCTCTAGCGTATATATTGCTCCCGAAACCCTAAGACTTGGGGAGCAACCACAGAAAGATTCCGCCGCCTCTGCAGGGCGGAAAACACCGAGAGAGAAAGATCTCTCGGGCAGACAGATTTCTGCCGGGGGAATTTCTTCCCGGCGAGGGGAGATCGTCACCATCAACACCACCATCGAGCTGGACTTCATCGGGATCATCATCATCATCACCACCATCATCACCATCAACACCCTCATCACCATCTCCATATTGCTGTAACAATTGGGTTGAATCTTGCATAGTTCTTAGAGGAAACTTTCCCGGTGTTGATTACTCTTTGTAGTTGATGCTATTGAGTGAACCTTTGAATTATCGTTTATGTTCAGATTGTTATACATCATTATTCCATCTCTGATAATGATCCATATGATGTCTTGTGAGTAGTTCGTTTTGTTCTTGAGGACATGGGAGAAGTCATGTTGTTAGTAGTGGAGTTGTGTTGAGAAAGATTCAATAGTTTGATATTTAAGTTGTGGTGTACTTCTTCTAGTGGTGTCATGTGAACGTCGACTACATGACACTTCATCTATATGGGCCTAGGGGAATGCATTGTGTATTTGGCTACTAAACGTAGGGGTTGCCGGAGTGACAGAAACCTGAACCCCCATTAGGAAACCATTGCACAAGGGACGTAAGGGTCTTAGAGTTTAAATCTGTGGTTATGTTTCTACCTTAATTACTTTCTTGTACTTACAAATGTTTGCAAGGGGTATAATCACAAGTATGTATTAGTCCTAGGAAGGTCGATACATTAGCACAGGTTCGCCCACACAACACTTAGCAAGCTAAAGAAGATTAATCAACTATATGAAGCGAAAGCACTTGACAGTCTTCCCATGTGTCCTCGAGAACGTTTGGTCATCTTAAGTAATACAATCGGCTTTTTCCTTTGCTGCATAAAGGATTGGGCCACTTGCTGCATTTATTCTTATTTTCTTTTGTTTACTCGTACTTTATTTACTTGCTTTATAAAAAACTCCTAAAAATCCGTTTGCTAAGTATTTGTAGAGAATTCCTGATCCATACCACTAGCCAGCACCTTCTGCTCCTTGTTGGGTTCGACACTCTTACTTATCGAAAATACTGTGATACATCCCCTATACTTGTGGGTCATCAACCACATAAGGATCCACCAGTGTCATTGGATGTGTGTTCTTTTCATGAACCACACCCAGTGTCGTTGCATGTGTGTTCTTCTCACAAACCACACATGGATCCACCAGTGTCATTGGATGTGTGTTCTTCTCACAAACCACATATGGATCCACCAGTGTGATTGCATGTGTGTTCTTCTCATGAACCAAAGCTAGAGTCATTGCATGTGTGTTCTTCTCACAAACCACATATGGATCCACCAGAGTTCATTGGAAGTGTGCTCTTTTCATGAACCACACCCAGTGTCATTGCATGTGTGTTCTTCTCACAAACCACACATGGATCCACAAGTGTCATTGGATGTGTGTTCTTCTCATGAACCATATATGGATCCACCAGTGTCATTGCATGTGTGGTCTTCTCACTAACCACATCTAGAGTCACTACACGTGTGTTCTTTTTGCAAACCACAACTAGAGTCAGTGAATGTCTGTTCTTTCACAAACCACACATGGATCGACAAGAGTAATTGTATTGCCTGTTCTTTTCACAATCCACAGTTAGAGTCACTGCATATGTGTTCTTTTCACAAACCACATATCACCAGTGTCATTGCACGTCTGTTCTTCTCATAAACCACATATGGATCCTAACCTTAGGAGAGCCCGAACCCAAGCCCCCTAATGGTGGCTGTTAGACCGAGCCTTCTAGAAGGCACGCCTAACACCGTTGTTCTGCATGACGATTGTTACCTACCGTTCGATCGGGGCGCTTGGACGATTGGGATGGTATTCATGAGAGCGATCCGCGAGTAGGCTGGTCTACGACATGATTGGCCATGCTTGCTGCCTGCTTGCTCTGGACAAACTGCCAACACCGGGCGCTCCCCTTTTGCGAGTGTCAGGACTCACAAGTTCAGTGGGCCATATGCCAGTGTCACGTCCCCATTACTTCTCTTCCTCCCCGTACTTCTCTTCCTTCCCCTCGAAGCCACTTTCCCCACTTCTCTCCCATCCTGCCGTAGCCGCAGGCCGACGGCACCTCCAAGTATCTCTCTGGCAGCCACCCCATTCCCCCTCTCTCTCTCCATGGGTTCAAGGGAGACAGTGAGGAAACGCGTCATGACGATAGGGGCGGTGATTTCGATGTGAGTCGTCTCATCTCTTTCTCTATCATCTATGGCCAGTTATATATTTTGAGCTAGATCTACTCCGTTTACTCATGCGCGTATGATGTGTTAGGCCAACCAGACGATGTATGACTCCGACTATCACGGTTTAGCGGATGAAGACAGTCCTCTGCTATGTAAACATGGATATGTGCCCGCTAAATTTGTAGCGTTCGAATGACGAAATGCAGGCAGGAGGTTTTTACGGTGTCAAGGACATCATGCAATGATGCAAAGCGGAAGTTGCGGTGTTGTCAAATGGGTAGATCTAGAGTGGCCCAAATTGATGCAGAAAACACTGGCCAAACTATGGGAAATGACTGTTGAGTTGAAAGAATCCGTATTCATCTCACTTCTTGACAGTGTTGAGATGAAGCTATGGGAACCAGATGACATGCCAAGCTTAACCGAGATCTCAGGAGGGTGCAAGACAAGGTTAACAAAGTCGAGAAGGAGAGGGACGCGACGTTGGCCATGAAGGCTAAAGTAGAGCAAGAACTGACTCAAGCAAGGAATGATCTTCACCAGGCCAAAGTCCTGCAGTTCACAACTACGAGTATTGATAAGTGCATGAGGAAAAATGCAGAGAAACAATTGAAGCTATGCAAGGAAGATGCTAAAAGGAAGGAGCAGACGATTCGATCCTTGCTCACGTAGGAAGATGCGCATCGGGCTAAGATTAGGAAGATTAAGGAGATGTGTGATAACTAGTTATATTTAGCTTTAGCTCCGTGCCTTTTTAAGTTGTAATAGTAGTACTTTTTGACCTAGTGGTCTGAACTAGTGGTCCCGGAGTCCTGGGAGGAAAAAAATTGTTCGCCCATTAATCTGTCTTAACCCTGCATTACTTCCTTTTGTCTGATCATGGTGGTATTCTGACATTTGTGGTTTGTTTAAATGTAATCTACGTGGATTGTGCCGCATGCAAATGGCACAACCACAATTTATAAAGTGGAAGCACGTACACCAGGTTATTGGAGATCTGGGAGCTTCACTAGATGCAGGGGATGCAGGAGCAGGGAGGCGGTGAGATAGACAGGCTCAAGATTAGGCCAGAGAGTGGCATCGATTTCCTCCTCATCTCGGTTGCCATTGCTGTTTATGTTGTCATGTCATTGTGCAGTAGCTGAAATAAGTTGCTGCTGCTTCGTGGAGTGTAGCAGCTTAAATAATTTATTTCTATGCCACTTACATTCCATTGAATTTGGAGACATCTTGCCCCTCAGCAATCATGGCACCGGTGCTGCGTGTTTTCAGATAGTAGTGGCACAATCACAATTTTGGATTCAACTACTGACTCAGGTGTTTCTAAACACTAAGTCACAGTACATTTTACTCAGAGAACGTGGGTAGATTGTTTCACCCAGCAAAGTTCCACACACAGAGCTCCAGAATTTAACCGAATCACATATATAGGTTCAAGTTCAACACATTACTATGCATCTTCATTGCTAGCAGCCTTCTTCCGCAGCCTGGGTGACAAGCCTTCACGTCCACTGGTTTCTTCATTTCCTGCCTTCTTCCTCTTTCTCGGTGCCAATTTTCTTAGCTTCACGTACTCTGCATCGCTGGGACAATCAGCACCAGAATCGTGTCCGGCATCATCTTTCCAGTCGTTTTTTTCCTTCTTCAGGCTGCAAAATGACTGACCCGGTAGTCATGTTTCTAACCTTGCGACACTTCCTCTAAAAGAAAGAGGACTATTGCATAACTGCCCAATATGTACAGAGTAAATACTTGCAAAAATTACAATTCAGCACAAACATGCGAACCCCAAGAGACTTTTGCTTACTAGGAGCTAATTGGGTTTGAGCGACCACCCTGTCCAAGAATAGAAGGGTGACTTCCAGTTGCAGAAGCTTCCACATCCAGTACATCACAGTTCAGCTCAAACATGCAAGCCAAAGCACACCTTTTCATCAACCCAATTAGTTGATTGTCACACGTTAGAGGAACCATGATGCCATGTTCATCCATGAAGCTGAACTTTGCATTCTACTTCGGCCATAATTCATCATGATTACATAGAGCAGTAAACATACCAGATATAGTGTAGATCTACGCAGACGCTTCTTCCATCGTGATATAATGGTGTCCATACCACTTGGCCTTCACCCTTGCTGATTTAGAGTCGTACCTGAATAGGACTACCGTAACCAGGTAAGGGTGGTCCGCGGAGATCCCACTTGACAGAAAACTATGGACAAAATATGTTTGTCAGCGTTGGGCTAAAAAACAATTTTAGGTTCAGTAGCCAGCTAGCAGTTATAATTAGTGCGAATAGCAAAGAGAAGGGTAGCTCACCCGCATGTAGCCAGAACTTTTTCTTCCTTGGTAGTAGGATCTGCCATCCTTCGAGATTCTCGGCTTGTCGGCTGCGGAGGGGGCTAGAGCCTCGCAACAGCGGCTATGGCATGTGCCATTGGAGCTCAAGATCAGCGACTAGGAGCAGCAACTTGGCGCCGGAAGCCAAATGTCCGAAGGGATCGTCCTGCCTGGAGGGTGGATTTCGATGCCGTCGGTGCTAGGGGAAATGAGGGAATGGATTTGTGAAATTGGTCAACGCATCCAATCAACTTAGTTCCTCGATTTGCCTAAGAGGTTGCCACGTTGGTGCTCGCGTCACGGATAGATGACCGACATGTGGGTCCCGACCGTCTACTTCACGGGGCAGTTTAACGGAATGTTTGAATTTGGCTGGGGTGAGATGAGTTTGCCTCGAAATGGCCCCTCTCAGTAGTTGGCAGCCCAACTTTACGAAATGCGGCAATTACACGGAACTTGGGTACCGCCATGCACTCGCCCATGAACTTTCGGGCCGCAAACAAACAATCCCCCCACAAAGATTGCTCTTGAAGTTATACTATGAAGCTATGTTGAAGGTGTACACGGTCGGTCAATATCTTGAAAATCGCCGAGATTTCTGAACGACTCAGTATGTTGATATATATGAATTTGCATCCTGGCAACTCTTACACGGATTTGATAAAAAACAAAGAAGATAAAGAAAAATGAATAAACGAAAAGGGTCCGCTTGACATCCTCTCGTGTGCAGTACCTGATATGTCCATAACGTATCTATAATTTTTGATGGTTTTATGCTAATAATATGCTTTTGATACTCCTTTTTATATAAAGTTTATGATTTATTTGGACTAACCTACTAATAGTTGCAAAAGTGCACAATGTTTTATTTTACACTTTGATGTGTAGGAATTACCAAGAATACAAGCGGAAACCTTGTTGGAGTCAAATTGGAATTTTCCAGAAATCTGTCTCAGAACTTCTTTTGAAGATGGTCACGTTTCGGGTCGAAGACGGCATCAAACGGAAAACGCTTCAACTACAAAGTTGTTGGAAATTTTTCTACAAACGTTCTGGACATAAAATTTAGCTGATTCTGATTCCGTACAGGCCCGATAGTCCCGATTTACTACAGCCCAAGATGGGGTGACGAGAATCCAAGAAGCTATATAAAGGGAGGAAACCTAATTCATGGGAGACACCTCCACCCACGAATTTGCAGCCACCAAAGCCACATTTTTGCCTCCCCATGGATCCCATCTCCATGGGGAAGGGCTCCCAAGAAGCCATGAAGGAAGGATGCTAAGGGGCGGTGCTCCCCTGTGATACCGGTGGTGGGGAAGGAGTCCTCCGCGCCGGCACCGCCGCCACCTCTTCACCATCTTCACCGCCATCTCCATCGATCACCACCACCATCTACATCGATGTGCTGATTCCCATGATGATGAGGGAGTAGTTCTTTCTCGAGGCTAAGGGTTCTACCGGTAGCTATGTGTTTATCTCTCTCTATGCATGATCATATTGTGATCATGAGCTTTGTAATCAAGTAGATCTACCTTGCTACTCAAGTGTTTTAATAGATCTCTGCTCTCCCCATGTGTGTTAAAGTGACAGCATGCACACCATGGTGGCACTTAGGCTTAAGATTACAATTACTTGTTATGAGTTATATTTGGAGTTGGAAGTTTCTATGAAATTGTGGTGTTTGTTGGAACCATCTAGAGCTTAAGGTGACAATGTAGGGTTATCTAGATGGGGAAAGCGAACTTTGAGGAGTGCTGTTATAGCCCTACCATGGATTAGAGTGTCCAACCGAAGATTAGTTTAGAGTAGTATCATGAATAGATGATATTTATATGAGAGTGTTCACTAGCGAAAGTATGATCCCTAGGCCTTGTTTCTAAGGATTGAAACTTTGTTTGCAACTAGATCTGTTACATGTTTGATTGCTACCATCTTTATTTCAGTTTGCCTTTAGTCTCTTCCACGCCATCAAGCTATTTTCTAGCACCATTGTCTTTTATCCATACCACTTGTATTTCACTATCTCTTCGCCAAACTAGTGCACCTATACACCTGACAAGTGTATTGGGTGTGTTGGGGACACAAGAGACTTCTTGTATCTTGATTGCAGGGTTGCTTGAGGGGGATACATTTGACCACTTCCTCCCTGAGTTAGATAAACCTTGGGTAATCCACTTAAGGGAAAACTTGCTGCTGTTCTACAAACCTCTGCACTTGGAGGCCCAACAACTATCTACAAGAATAGAAGTGCGTAGACATCAAGCTATTTTCTGGCGCCGTTGCCGGGCAGGTAAGGTAAAAGGTACTCACATCCTCCGGTGTGAGTACTCGAAGTTATTTCCTTTAGACTCTGATTTTTTTGTCTTTTTGTTTCTTGTTTTCACTAGTTAGGCTTAATGGAAAACAACAAAAAAATTAGAGAGCTTTATAGTATTTATCTTGAGTTAGGACATGAAGTGTTTGAAGAGAAAATTAAAAAACCTATGGAACTTTATTTGCATGCTAATAGCAATGTTGTTAGTATGAATTCTTTGGAAAAGTCTAATCTTGGGGAAGCTGGTTTTGATGAGCATAATATTTTTAGTCCCCCAAGCATGGAGGAGAAAATTTACTTTGATGATACTATGCCTCCAATATATGATGATTACAATGATGAATGTGATATTTTCAGTCCACCTACTATTGAGGAGAAATTTAATTATGATTACAATATGCCTCCTATATTTGATGATTATGGTGATGAGAATAATAATGATAGCTATTTTGTTGAATTTGCTCCCACTATAATTAATAAGAATAACTATGCTTATGTGGAGAGTAATAATGATTATATTCATGTGGCTCATGATAAGAATGTTTTATGTGATAGTTATATTATTTATTTTATTCATGATGCTACTGAAAGTTATTATGAGAGAGGGAAACATGGTTTTATGTATCTCAACAATAATAAGTTTCCCCTCTTTATGTTGAAAATTTTGAAGTTGCACTTATTTTGCTTTACTATGCTTGTTGCTTTGTGCTTTCATGACTTGTTTATTTACAAGATTCCTATGCATAGGAAGTGGGTTAGACTTAATTGTTCTTTGAATTTGCTTCTTTATGCTCTCTTTTACTTCAATTCATATTTCTTATGTGAGCATCTTCTCAAACTATCATGGCTAACTTAAAGGCGTTAAAGAAAAGTACTTATTGGGAGATAACCCAAAAGTTTAGTTTGAGTCTTAGAAGTTGTTGCTTCAGTAATAACCTCTCCTTATCCTTTTTATTTGCCTTTTGTGCCAAGAGTAACCTCTAATGAGAGAGAAGTAATGCTTGGGAAAGTTGCTGTCCCGAGACAGATTTTTGTGCTTCACTGTAAAATTTCGTGAACAATCTATGTATGTCGGATTGAGCCTTAATTTTCTGAAAAAATCCCCCAGGTTGTTAACTAACTTTTGTTAGTTCAACACTTTTCAATTTGAGCAACATAAGGTCTTCGAAAAAATTGGTTTTTACCTGCTGGTCTGTTCTGACAGATTTCTGCCATTATTTGCATTTGCTTCTTGTTGACTTCTTTTTGAGTTCTTTTTTGGGGAATTAAGATTTTTGAGGGAAGTGCTACATGTGTTTTAATGGAAGTTTTATTGGTGTTGAGACTGAACCCAAAGACTTATTATCTTGAGTATACTAATGTTGCTAATAAAGATTGTGTGAAGTTTTGTATGAAGGAAAAATTTCAAGTGTATGGAGAGAATGATGTAATGAGATGAAGAATGGACTAAAGCTCATGCTTGGAGATGCCACGCGTGTCACCCCAAGAAATATGCAAGAAGTACAAGCGTCAAAGCTTGGGGATGCCCAAGGCATCCCCTTCTTCATCAATAAAAATCTCAGGTTTCTTCCAAACACTTCCTTTTTATTGTTTCATGCACAGTTGTGTTGTTCTTGGAGCGTCTTCATTTTTGTTTTTAGTTTTCGTTCTCTTGGTGCTTAGTTTGCTTCAATAAATTGGTTGGACCCCCTCTTTCATGCATTAGTTTTCAAATAGTTTGGTTTGGATTGGAAAAGAGTAGGAAAAAGTTCATGCTTAAGTGGTAAAGAGAGCTAGTTTTTGACTATGGCCTATGCTTTGTCATGTCATGCTTGATATTGTTTTGGCTTTATGCTTAGAGATTTTTCTATAGCATGACATGGTATAAACAATTGAGATTGCTTAATGTGCCTTGAAAGAATCATGCGTTGTTTTAGCATATTAAAGCATAGTATTGTGGTATTCTCCTTTGATGCTTTATTTGGGTTAACTTGGCACATGCTCACACCATGTTATGACCATCCCAAGTCACCATAGCCTTTATGATCCTTTAGTTTTCGACTTGTAATATCACTTTATGATTTAATTAATAATTTTTTGTCGCTTTGCATGATTATGGCCATTATTGCTCTCTTAGTTGGTCGCTCCCAGTCTTTTGCTAGCCTCCATAACCAAGTATGAGTTCCACTCATGCATCCAACTCCAAATAAAACCAAGTTATTCCAAAGAGTCCACCATACATACCTATTAGCATTTGCTATTCCAAGTATATTCATGTTTTTATCTACCTTCCGAATTAAACTTTTTATGAGAAAACTAGTGATTAAAGCTCTCACGAACTTGATGGCACACTTTACTTTTCTTGCCCCTAATAAACTTGAACCATTGTGTCGTCTATATGCTTGCAATTATATGTTGGGGATTAGTAGAACCATGCTATCATGGGAACGCTTTCAACATTGCACTTGTACTTTGTACCTAGTTGATATCATGCTCTTTTGTCTATGGATGTCGTCGGTGTGAAATGAAAGGGGAGCTTGTAAGTCCATGGAGTTATGTATGTGTGTTAGAAAAACGCCTGGGCCGCCAGTCTAATCCATGCCTAATCATGGTGGAAACCTGCAGCGTAACCATAATGAGCAATCTATGAAGCATTCTTCTTATAAATAAAAGAGATAGAGATTGAGAAAAAGAGAAAAAGAAAAAAAGAAGAGATGAGAAAAGAGGAAAGAGAGGAAAAAGCACCATTTTTCCATGGTAAATAAGAAGATTGCTCAGATGCTCGTTGTCTGCTTTCCTTGTCATTTTGATATGGGGATTCTTCCGTATCATCGGGCAAGGGGTACCCCGTTGGCGGTTCTCTATGATACACATGTACTTACTATGACAAAACTTACCAGTAACTAAACTTGAGTAGCATGAGGAGCGGCCCTCGTATTCAAGGGACATGAGATTTCCAACTTATACTTTGTCAAGCATATACTCCATAGTTTGTCCACTTTAACCTTAATCACTTCAACATGCTTATGATAGGGGCAACGGGAGCTGAAAGCTAATAAGTACCATAATTTTTGGAAGCTCTTTATGAGACTTGAATCCCTGCTTCCTTCTATGAAGGTCTTTCTTTTAGTTTTATGTTGAGTCTCCATCTTCTATCTTTATGCACCTATTAAGAGAGCATAGTGGCCATTCTTAGTTTAATATGCATTGTCCCAAGACTTGTTGATTGATGCATAACTTTGATATTGTTTGTTCTTAAACTACTTGTATCTTGTCACCCTTATGAACTTTGAAGGTGTCCTATGCATTTATGTTTTGCTACACTATGAGGGACAAGCTGAATACCATTCTCATTATGCTTTCTATATGTGAAACAAACAAACGTCTTGCAAAGCATCGTTATTCATGATCTTTGTTTGTATCCTTTCATGTTACAACATAGTTGCTATGTCGTATTGTTAGAACTCTATCTTTCATGTCATGTTTAGAGTACCTTGATCCCAGCTATCAATGCTTTTACAATAATGATGATCAAGATTGTGTTGGCTGCGTGTCACCTCAAAAATTATATTGTTTTTATCGTTTACCTACTCGAGGACGAGCAGGAACTAAGCATGGGGATGTTGATACGTCCATAACGTATCTATAATTTTTGATGGTTTTATGCTAATAATATGCTTTTGATACTCCTTTTTATATAAAGTTTATGATTTATTTGGACTAACCTAATAATAGTTGCAAAAGTGCACAATGTTCTTGTTTTACACTTTCATGTGTAGGAATTACCAAGAATACAAGTGGAAACCTTGTTGGAGTCAAATTGGGATTTTCCAGAAATCTGTCTCAGAACTCTTTTTCACGATAGTCACGTTTCGGGTCGCGGCATCAAACAGAAAACTCTTCAACTACAAAGTTGTTGGAAATTTCACGACAAACATTTTGGACATAAAATTTAGCTGATTCCGAGTCCGTACGGTCCCGACAGACCTGATTTACTGTCGCCCAAGATGGGGTGACGAGAATCCGAGAAGCTATATAAAGGGAGGAAACCTAATTCGTGGGAGACACCTCCACCCACGAATTTGCAGCCACCAAAGCCACATTTTTGCCTCCCCATGGATCCCATCTCCATGGGGAAGGGCTCCCAAGAAGCCACGAAGGAAGGGTGCTAAGGGGCAGTGCTCCCCTGTGATACCGGCGGCGGGGAAGGAGTCCTCCGCGCCGCCGCCTCTTCACCATCTTCACCGCCATCTCCATCGATCTCCACCACCATCTCCATCACCGTTGCTAATTCTCATGATGATGAGGGAGTAGTTCTTTCTCGAGGCTAAGCCTTCTACCGGTAGCTATGTGTTCATCTCTCTCTCTTTATGCATGATCATATTGTGATCACGAGCTTTGTAATCAAGTAGATCTATCTTGCTACTCAAGTGTTTTAATAGATCTCTGCTCTCCCCATGTGTGTGAAAGTGACAGCATGCACACCATGGTGGCACTTAGGCTAGAGATTACAATTACTTGTTATGAGTTATATTTGGAGTTAGATGTTTCTATGAAATTGTGGTGTTTGTTGGAACTATCTAGAGCTTAAGGTGACAATGTGGGGTTATCTAGATGGGGAAAGCGAACTTTGAGGAGTGCTGTTATAGCCCTACCATGGATTAGAGTGTCCAACCGGAAAGCAGTTTAGAGTAGTATCATGAATATATGATATTTATATGAGAGTGTTCACTAGCGAAAGTATGATCCCTAGGCCTTGTTCCTAAGCATTGAAACTTCGTTTGCAATTAGATCTGTTATATGTTTGCTTGCTTCCATATTTATTTCAGTTTGCCTTTAGTCTCTTCTATGCCATCAAGCTATTTTCTAGCACCATTGTCTTTTATCCATACCACTTGTATTTCACTATCTCTTCGCCGAACTAATGCACCTATACACCTGACAAGTGTATTGGGTGTGTTGGGGACACAAGAGACTTCTTGTATCTTGATTGCAGGGTTGCTTGAGAGGGATACTTTTGACCACTTCCTCCCTGAGTTCGATATACCTTGGGTAATCCACTTAAGGGAAAACTTGCTTCTGTTCTACAAACCTCTGCACTTGGAGGCCCAACAACTATCTACAAGAATAGAAGTGCGTAGACATCAGTACCTGCCATGAAAAATGGTAAACATGAGATTTGAAACATTTGAATAAGTCGTTGTCACATTAGATATGGCCTGAACGCTCAAGTTTTTATCGAGCCGAACGACCGATTAGGTCATGGCCATATCTACATAACAGTTCATGATAATGTTCCCATATTTGATAGATGGGTGTGTCTTGCCATGATATACAATAATGCTGGGGGTGGGAGTTTCGAACTAGTATTAGGAAAAACATGTTAAAATTTTTGAGTGTATCTTTAGGGTCTGTGTTGTAAAAGTGTAGGTCCTAGATGTTGTTTGGTTTTATTTTTGGACCGCTACGTAATTTTTATGCCCACCCTTGGATTTTAACACGCACTTTCTTGGTATGTCGGGGCAAATTCCTTGTTAGAAAGAAAATGAAAAATTTCCTAGTGGCCAGAATTATTTTGCGCACGAATATTTTGGATCTGAATGCCCTAGAACCAATTTTCATACAAAAGAACTACTGTGCAAAACTTGAGTAGTTTGTACTTCTACTGAACCAGGGGCACCAAGAAATTAACCCCAAAGCTGCCAAAGAAAAAAACGGAGCAACAAAACAAAGAGCGAGAAGAGATTATTAGAGAATATAAATGGGAGGCAGCGCGAGAGCAGCGAAGGAGTTGAAGGTGGTGCAATGTTAGAGTAAAGCTAGTTTGACGCGTTTCTGACACGAGGTACAAGAACCTACTACTAGTAGCACAGTACTACTTACTAGTAGTAGTACTACTATGTTTTCTCCCTCCTTCGTTGTCTCTCACCATCCATCCTCTCTCTCCCCTCCTGTGCAGCGCCCCGCGCGCTCCCTCGACTCACTATGTGGCGCCGCACACGTGTGTCTTGGTACGGCTGCGTTGCGTGTGTGTGGCGTGTTTTTTCCTATTTTCTTGAGAAGAGTCTCTTGCGTGTTGGTCAGCTGCCTTCGTGTGCATATATAGGAAGAGGACATCATAGATTTCACCATGTCCTACTTCATGTGTTGCACAAACCACCACTTGGACAGTTTTTGTACTTTGTATCGTGTAGAAATCTACCTATTAGCTACCTAGTACTCCACATGCTCTAGAGACATGACAAAGAAGATTCTAGAATTATCAAGAAGTGTGTTTTGAGGTTTGTGGATAGTGTTCATTGTGCTAACGAGACTAGTAAGATGCGCGTGGCTTGCACGTCAGACTCAGATAGTAGACATATGACATATCATCACTATATAAAATTATAATTGATAAAGCACAAAAAATTATAAATTTGATCAACTTCTATAAAGTATGGGTGTATATTTGGTTCTTGTACTTTGTATCCTCATGTAGAAGTCAAAGACTATTAGCTACCTAACACATGAAATTTTTGATAACATGGTCTAGGGAAACGAGGGAGAAGATTCTAGTATGATGGAAAATTGTGTTTTGAGGTTTGTGCATAACAGTCATTATGCTGAAGATAATCAATATAATTTTCTATATGCTAGAATGGAAAAGAAGGTCCAACGGCAAGAAATGTTGGGATTCGCGCTTGATCCAACTATTAACATTCAAAGTTATATGTACACTATATAGTGGCAAGATAAGATAAGAAAGACTATCAATAGTATCTTCTAGATGCTAAAATTGAAAAGAAGACCCAACGACTAGCAATGTTGGGATTCGCAAGACTTGATCCAATAGTTGATATTCAAAGGTGTTTGTACACTATATATATACACTATTAAATTGCACGTGTCCTGGATGTGAGACTCAAATAATAGAAGTATGACATATCATCATTATATAAAATTATAATAGGTAAATCACAAAAAATTATAAATTTGATCACCATATATAAAGTATGGGTGTATATTTGGTTCTTGTACTTTGTATCATCATGTAGAAGTGAAAGATTGTTAGCTACCTAACACTTGAAATTTTTGATAACATGATCTAGAGAAACAAGGGAGAAGATTGTAGTTTGATGGAGAAGTGTGCTTTGAGGTTTGTGCATAGCATTCATTATGCTGAACACTATCTATAGAATCTTGTAGATGCTAGAACGGAAAATAAGATCCAATAGTTGGAAATATTGGAATTCGCAAGTCTTGATCCAACAGTCATCATTCAAAGTTATTCGTAAATTATATAGTAGTTATATACTAGTAAGTTGCACGTGCCCTACACGTGAGACTCAGATAATAGACGTCTAGCATATCATCACTATATAAAATTATAATAGGTTAAGCAGCAAAATTATAAATTTGATTAACATCTATAAAGTATGGGTGTGTATTTGGTTCTTGTACTTTGTATATCATGTAGAAGTAAATGATTATTAGCTATATAAAACTTGAAATTTTTAGTAACATGGTCTAGAGAAACGAGGGAGATGATTCTAGAATGATGCAGAAGTATGTTTTGAGGTTTGTGCATAGCATTCATTGTGATGAAGACTATCAATAGAATCTTCCAAATGCTAGAATAGAAAAGAAGATCCAATGGCTGCAAATGTTGGTTTTCGCGAGTCTTGATCCAATAGTCAAGATTCAAAGTTAATTGTACACTATATAGTGGTGTAAGACTAGTAAAAAATAGTATCTTCTAGATATGATGCTAGAATGGAAAATAAGATCCAACGGCTTGCAAGGGCTTCGCGAGTTTTGATCCAACCGATCAATATTCAAAGTTATTTGCAAACTCTATAGTGGTACGATTTTGTTATATAATAGCTAAATCTATATCACAAAAAATAAATTTGATCGATATTATCTATAAAGTATGGGTGTATATTTAGTCTTGTACTTTGTATGATGTAGAAGTCAATGTTTATTAGCTATATATCTAATACTTGGAAATTTTGGTAACATATGGTCTAGAGAAACGTTTGAGAAGATTATTCTAGATTGATGTAGTAGAGTTTTTTGAGGTTTATGCATAGGGTTCATTGTGATAAAGATGTACTATCAATAAAATATCTTCTATTAGAGGTGCTATCTAGTAGAATGGAAAAGAAGATCCAATGCTAGCAATGTTATGATTCGCGAGTCTTGATCCAACGGTCAATATATTCGAAGTTATTCGTACACTGTATAGTGGTAAGATAAGATAATATAAACAATAGTATTTTATAGAGATGATGCCAGAATGGAAAAGTAGATCCAACGGTTGGCAAATTTGGGATTCACGAGTTTTGATCCAACCGATCAATATTCAAAGTTATTCGCAAAAAATATAGTGATAAGATACGATAAGAAAGACTATCAATAGTATCTACTAGATGCTAGAATGGAAAACAATATCCAACCGGTTGGCAATGTTGGCATTCGCGAGTCTTGATCCAAAGGTCAATATATTAAGTTATTCGTACATTATAGTGGGTAAAATAATATACTATCTATAGTGTATCTTCTAGTAGATGCTAACTAGAATGGACTAGTAAAAGGCACGTGTCACACACGTATATACTGTATGAAATGTGATTTAGCAAACATTAAGTTGTTATTATTAATCAATAGTCTTGTTAGAGAAAAAGGCATACATTAAGTTTACTAGTAAAAGGCATGAGCCACACACATATATACTGTATGAAATATGATTTAGCAAACATTAAGTTATTATTATTAACCAATAGTCTTGTTAGAGAAAAAATGCATACATTAACTCTACTAGTAAAAGACATGAGCCACACACGTATATACTGTATGACATGTGATTTAGCAAACATTAAGTTGTTATTATTAACCAATAGTCTTGTTAGAGAAAAAAGCATATATTAAGTATACTAGTAAGGCATGAGCCACACACGTATATACTGTATGAAATGTTATTTAACAAACATTAAGTTGATATTATTAACCAATAGTATTTTTAGAGAAAAAAGGCATACATTAAGTCTATTAATAATAACTATCTATACACATTGAGAATACAGTCTACTATGCTATAAAATTTGGGGGGGGAGGGTGATTACATGATCGAGTCTGCTCTATAGGTATTGTTTAACAGGAATCCAACTGCTCTGGACCATTAGATCTAGCATCCCAATAGTCAGGATTGGTGCTATTAATAATGACTATCTACACATATTGAGAATACAACATTCTATGCTATGGAATTTGGGGGGGGGGGGGGGGGTTAACATGATGGTTCTAGAACATGGTGGAGTTTTCTCTAGGTACATACTAGCTGTTCAACACGAATCCAACTACTCTAAACCATTGGATCTAATAGCCCAACGGTCAGGATTGGTTCTATGGATCCAATTCAAAATTGCTCCATTATAGTAGTAGAGAAAAGAAGATCACACTGTATAGTGTACGATACAAATAACTTTGAACTTTGACCGTTAGATCTAGACTCGTGAATCCCAACATTGCTAATTAACCATTGGATCTTCTATCCATTCTACTCCATCCGTCTAGAAATATAAGACATTTACCTTTGTGAAACGAATGTATCTAGATGTTACATCTAGATACATTCATTTCACAATGATAAAATGTCTTATATTTGTGAATGAGGAAGTAGCATCTAGAAGATTCTATTGTTAATCTTCAGCACAATAAACACTATGCACAAATCTCAAAACACACTTTTCAATAATTCTATAATCTTTTTTGTTATTTCTCTAGAGCACGTCGAGTATTAGGTAGGAGTAGCTAGGTTGATTTCTACATGATATAGTACAAAGTAGAAGAACCAAATATACACCCAGTATTTTATGTACGTGACTCGAAATTAAAATTATTTTTTGAGCTTCACCTATTATAATTATTATTTTATATTTCCGTGCAAGGAATGTTCAAATTTATAGTGGATGTCGAGACCATGCTAGGGGTGACAACTACTTGTGGATATCTCTTCGATTTATGTGTTAATTACTGTATCTGAATGGAAATGATTTTTTTACTTGCATTAAAACGAGGAGGCCACCTCTCACGGACTCGACCTTCTTCCTCCTCCTCTTCGCAACTGTAACTCTTCTCTGCCAGATTGCTTTGCCCACTTTCATTCCTTTTGGTTGTGCTACTTCACCCGCATGACCGGGAACAAGTCCCGCCACAAAAGGGCTCGTGCCACAACGGCGAAGATGGCGGAAGAGAAGAATTCGACTTGTCGTTCTGCCATTATGTTGCTCCCGGTACCAAGCGATGTGACGATCAAAGGGTCATAGTTGAATCCCTTGGCTGCAGGCGTGAGGTCTTCAACTCAAGGTTCTTCGAAGCCGCTGCAGCCAGGGACATATACCTTCAAGTATATCTCTGTGCTTGTGCAACTTTCCATGTCTTTGACCATTTCTTGATTTGCTCATTTACCTAAAAAAGCACATTCTTCCTCAATGGTGTTATTAGGTCGGGCGGTCTTCGAATTCCCTCAGCACTCCAGCATGTAGAATCATCTTCACCGTCACCGATGGAGACCGATATCTTCAGGTAAATCTCCGTGCTTGGGAAACTTTCCATGCCTTTGACCGTTTCTTGATTTTCTCAATGTGGTTTTAGGTCGGGCAGACTTTCCTGTGCCTGCAAAATCATCTTCACCGTCACCGATCGGTACAACCGCAAGGTAAGAAATCATTCGAATTGTGATTATGTGTCTCTCTTCCTTGATAGTTCTCTGGATACACTTCTGAATTTATGCTCCATGTTCATCTAATAGAATATTGGCTTCGAGATCGAGTTTATGGTGAAAAAGGTGATGGAATATTTCTACGTCAATACAAAGGACATAAGCGCCCTCGTCAAGGAGTGCACTAGACTTTACTCCAAACTCGCCGCTGATAAGGTCGGGCTTAGCCTCCTTAGGAATCTCGCCATGGAATACTTGATTGAGCGTGACTAGATGAAGCGGCGGAACATTGGCATGGTGGAGATGCTAGGCATAAAATTCGAACAGATCCAGGACCTCGAGGACCAGAAGGACAATCTCCTGGCCAAGCTAGAAAAGCTGAAGCGTGAAACTGTCGTCGATGTCCATCAATGAGCCGACACATGGAAGACATTAGTTAGTACTCCATCTTTTTTCACAATATAAGCCTATTTACAGAGCTAAAACAACTTACGGAAAAGGCTTATATATTATGGAACGGAGGGACTAGTCCATGATCAGATATATAGATTGCAAAATGAATCCAGTAAATTGAAAAACCTTTATTAATAGTATGAATGTATGATCGTGTACTTGCTGGTAAAGTATTTGGTTATTTGGTAAATGTGACATGCATCACCAGCCACAATGTTGCTAAAGCCAATTTTAGATGTGATTAGCTTTCCTACTGTACTATAATTAGTTATTATCGCTTCCGTGCCGAGCGATAGCTACCTTGTCGCCGTTGTCATGCTACATCTCACCAACTTCACTTGCTCAAAGCCTCCATTCTTCTTTACTCAAAAAATAGAGCCTCCATTCTTCCGCCATCTTTGTTTTTGGTCCTGCTGATGGCAGTGGCAGCGGTATCCCATTGATAGTGACTTTAGATCAAGACCCTAACTTTGTCTCTGTAGAGCTGCATTGTAGTATAATCATTGCGCCAAAGCTTACAGGGGAAGGAAGAGGTAAATGCTAGGGATCCCTCCTGAACATATGAGTTTCGGGTGATTTTGTCAAATTAATTCGACCTTTAACTGCATGTGTGCTATATTTGGTCGACAAAATTAAAAAACACTATTTAGTTATTTAGTAGTATATAGATTCTTCCAAATTTTGACTAACTTGCGACATCTATTTTGATATGAAGGGAGTAGTATTATGCGTTAGCTACATACATGGCCTTCATTCTGCATAGTGTCAACCTGGTGGGATATTTCTCTCTTAAGGAGAGAGGCCTACACACTAAAAGGTGTTTAGATACATTCGTTTCACTAAAGCTAAAACATCTTATATTTTTGAATAGAGGGTGTACATAGGATCTAATAAAGACGGGAGAGAGCTACGTATATATATGAGTAAAAGAATGAGAGTTGCAAGAACAAGATGATGAATGAATATTCTATCAATGGTCTTCCCGACAATTTGTCACCCTGTTACAGAAAAATGAAACAAATCCATGAAAAATGAAAAAAATACGCATGTATTAGCTTTTATGTGACAATGATTGTGCCCTGGCACACACCTAGAAATTATGTGGAAGTTCTTGGACTGACTCAACTTCAGCGAGTCCGTCACAAAAATAAAAAGGAAACTATAGAAAAAGGAAACGATGTCGTGAAACTATGTCAAACTTTCTTATTTTATCTTACCACTATATAGTCTATGAATAACTTTGAAGGTTGACCATTGGATGAAGACTGGCAAATCGTAACATATCTAACCTCTGGATCTTTACCATTCTAGCATCTAGAAGATTCAATGAATAGTCTTTAGCACAATAAATGCTATGCTAAAACTTCAAAACACAATTCTCCGCCATTCTAGAATCTTCTCTGTCATTCTCTAAGCATGTTACACTTTGAGTATTATTATGTACCAAGAACCAAGTATACACCCATTATGGATATGATGTGGCTCAAAATTCTATAATAGTCTGTTGAGCTTTACCTATTATAATTTTATAAGTGATGACATGTCATACTTTCTATCTCATGGCTAGAGCTGACATGATAGTCTTTTATTTGAGTCTCATGTTTGTTTTTTTTAAATGGGGATACCCCGGCCTCTGCACCCAAAGGATGCACACATTCCTTTTATTAAAAACCAAGTACCGAGTACACGAAGTATTATGCCTCGTTTGATTCATAGGATAGGAAAAGTATAGGAATAGGGAACACATAGGATTGAGATGTCATGCCAACTTGAATCCTATAGGAAGAGGAATTTTGTTTGATGTAGCTTAGGAATTTTTCCATGAGGTCTGATCTTATGTTTTATTCCTATAGGAATTACACTACAAGATTCTATAGGATTAATTCGTATAAGATGTGTTCCTATGAATCAAACAATTAACATAGGAAAAATTCCCATAGGATTCAAATCCTACACAATTCCTATGCAATTCGTAAGAATCAAACAAGTTATAGTTTACGGATCAGATAAGGTTAATACTAACACCAATCATCTAAACAAAGCTAAAGGTCTCACAAGAGAACACACATCTCACATGCAAGGCACGTGCAAATTATTATGCAAATATTTACTTTATAGTTTGACTGTAAATTTGGTCAATAATATGTAATTATAAATTTAATATTTTTTTTACCATTTCATTTATATTCGAAAGACGATTGTAATGGTACAAATTTTGTGACATATAATTCATAAATTGGTGACCAAATTTATGGTTAAATTATTTTCTTCGAGTATGTATTTGCCTAATGAACCGGAATGGAGGTAGTATACCACATAGTTTTTTTGTCCCAAAAAGTGGAGTGTATAACTAGAGTAGGAGTTCTTGAAGCAGAGGCCGTGCTCGTGACTACGCATAGCTTTTCGCAGTAGGGACTACACAGAGTCTGCACCTGGGAAAGGCTGATGGTGCGTTCATACCTCCCATCGCATTCAATGCACTTCTTATAGCTTATCTCTTAGCTAGTGTAGCAATAATCATAGAGTAGAGATTGCCAAAAAAATGACGGGTACATCTCGTTCTAAAGTAAGATCACCAAAATTTGCATCACATTGGAAGGTTTTTCTTTGAACTACCCGGCGCCACGCATCTCTAAAGTTTCGAACCTACCACCGGCGCCCTTGTGATACATATAAAACGTGTCGTATCCCTAATCTCTCACTTGACCTCAGAGCTAGAGCATCTCCCACGAATATGGCCTCGCACCGTCATCCCTCCCCACCACCACAACCTCCTCACCAGGTACCGTTGTGACCAAAGGCACAACTCCCTTGTTTAGCAAGACGGAGTGGCTTCCCCACGCTGACGACCATCATGCCGGAGCATGCACAACGTCGCCGGCAAACAAGATACGATCGTCGCAAAATCCCATCTTCTTCACGGACTCCCTGGTCTCCGACACCGGAGAGATGGGCAAACGACGCCCCCCCGTTCGATCACACCAACGCAAAGCGTATACTCGTCTACTCCCCATACGAAGGTTGTTGCACACTTTATGCTTCCTTTCATTATACACTTGATTACTATAAAAAATACTTCGTCATTTGTTGTAGTGTACTGCATTCTTGCTCATATACTCGGCCGTTACTAAAGTTTTCTATCTCCTTCATTATCATCGTTATGAAGCTCCTCTGACATCTGTGAAATATCTCCTAAAATGATTCTAGTTGGGGCGTAAAGGTTTATAGATATCACAGCTAGTATACGTCAACTCTAGCTGACGTCCTGAGTCGAATTAGTATGTCATGGCTCCTTGTTTAGAGTATAACCAAGCGGGCATCAAGTGCCCTTTGTCTAGGAAAATTAGTTTGATTCGATATGTTCACCGTATTATAGTCAAGCCTGATGGTTAGTCGATTGTATTGAAACTTCGTGTGTTTTCTTCTTATTTAGGGTGACATACGGTTAGAGTACTCATAGTGAAAGTAAGTTACGGTAATAGAGTTGTGATGGAAATCATTGCTTTTCGAGCTGTCAACCTCTGCAAGTACTCCGAATAATTTCCTCTTTTTTCAAGGAAACGAAGTCAGAACAAGATCTCATACTCTACTTAATCTAGTTGAAAATGACAACCAGGCCAAAAAAGAAAATAATGCAAAACATTAGCATAAAAGTTTCATCCTACTCCCGCACCAGTTGGTCCAGTTGCACTGGCGACTGCAAATAAAAAATACGCATCCCAGAGTCGCCAGTAGCCAATCCGATTACCCAGAAAGAATTGGCAGCAGAACCAGTTTCAACAGCAGGTTCTCAGCAATGAACTGGTAATGATCTCCCAACGACCATTAGTACTGACAAAGACATATACTCCCTTGCAAAGAAGCGTGACACCAAATTTGGTATGTGTTCATAGACTAGTAGTAGCAGGCCGTTTTATATGTAATATGTATACATTGGTATTTTGATGTAATTTTTTTAGTTGCACCATGATGAAGATTAACAAGAGGGCTGACGATGGGGAAAAAATCTTGAATAAATGCTTGAAATAACTAAATCAAGACTTCTGATCACATCTATAGCAAGATTCAGAAAGCCACTGGATCCACATGAGTCTACTTATATAGCATCGATCACAGGCGTTTTCGTGAGGAATGATATTCCCATCTTGCCCTCATAGAAACACCACCGAAATACACCCGAGCATTTTGAAAGTTTACTGAAGAAGTTACATGTAAGTCATCTGTCTCTTGGACATACTCCATTGCTATGTCCCTTGTCTTTTTAGCTTGTCGTTTGTTATATATGCTCCTCATTTTTATCTACAGAGATTTTTCATGTTCGATGAGAATAGCGAAGAAGTAAAGGTTGTTCTCAAAAGCATATTCTCCGGAGGATCCCGCAGTATAATTGGGCACATCTACCAATTGGTAAGGACATGCTGTTTTATACTGTATATTTTAAATAAGTATGTAATTGATGTTGTGGAATATACATGCATCTTATTTTTCATCCTCCGTTTCCACCATGTGATGTAATTTATTTTTGCTCGTCCAAATGCAGACGAAGTCTAATGGGATCTAAAAAAATAGTTGACTCTTGTTACATCCTGATTTTTATGGTTGAATTTCTTTCTTTTTCAAAGAATGTTGCGGCGAAGTAATATAATATTTTGGTTTGTGTTTCTTAAATCAATTCCAACTATGTTGAAATTATTTTTACATATATACAAAGAGACTAATTTCTCAAAACTACAGTAGGACTATTATTTAGATCTGTCTTTAAATTATCTTTTGAATGTGCTTTTAAATTTCTATGTGCTTCTTATTTGATTCCTTTCAAAGAAATCCTATTGGCCCAACCATGCACCATGCACGTGCATGAGCTAGTCTGTAGCATATACGATATACTATAATATGCACATGCATGAGCTAGTCTCTAGCCTATCCATGGCCCATGCATGCACCATGCATATGAACACTGTAGCATATATAGGTATATGAGAGACTTCTCTAGTTCTCTCTCTAGGCCCTGGTGTATAATATATACAATACGATGCATGCATGCAACACTTAGTGCGTCATACTTTTTATTTATATATTTATTTTTCTCTTTTCTTCACTGTTACACTCGATAATACCTTCTCTTCTTTCCTTTTCGATGCGCTAGCCCAGAAGCCGACCGTGTCTATTGTTACACCGTCCAGCTCTCAATCAAGTCCTGGAATGTCGCGCGTGCTGCTCATCTTCTTCCCGCACATAGACACGAAACTCCAACCATTAAACACCAAAATTGGTACCAAAAACTGCTCCAATATTTTTCGGCATTCATTCTCCTTTGATCACATCGCACCATCCTCGTACTATTTATACAGGGTCAAAACGACGCTGCTGCTTCCGTTGTCTCTTTTTCATACCAGCCTAGTCTAGCTCCTCACACCAATCTCGGATATTTCGATGGATCGCCACTAAAAGTCGCCGGTGTTTCCAACGAGTCTGGCTATGGGAGAACGAGCTACTGCTGCTGCACCACAAACAAGAGGAGGAGCAGGGCCGATCCGTGGAACGAGAAGGACAAGCTGTTGATCACCGACAACGTACGTCACCTCCGTTCCAACCCAGTTCACCGTCTTCCTCGCACGAACGTGTCACGCTCGGTGAGCACCCGCAGTTTTCCTTGCACACATGAGTTAGACTAGATTATGGCTACCTCCTAGACATGATTTTCGTCTGTAGTTCGCTAGTTGACATCGGTGTCGGTGAACCGAATGCCGATCGATGGCATAGACGTGCGAAAAACCTTTCGCACCTCGGTTCAGATCAAGCTTCACGTAGGAAACATCCCAAATATCTCCAGGGTCACAGGAGTACTATCAGATGCGAGTATGATCGACTTTATCAGTCTATTTTAAAAAGCTATGTATTCCAGTATATCACGTACACATGCATATAGTCATGCTCGTGTATTGCGTTGCCTAGTATGCTGCAGCTAGTTCGTGTTTGCCTAGTTGAATTCCTTGTATCACCGTGTACCGGTTGCCAACTGCTAGTTTGTGTACTGATCGTTAAATTTTTGCAGTAGAGTTTATAGGTTACATTCTTCCGATTGTATTGTTCTGCACTAGTTTACATCTCTGATTAGCTATACGGGGATTTTATGGCTTTCGATTATTTTTGCCTTATATGTCTGGCAGTATTTAGCTGGTCGGGTTATGACAAGTAGATCACGCCCTAGTTAGTATTATATACTAGTCACAATTGTAGATTATATTAGTTGTAGAATCTAGTTTATGGTCGTTGCCCGTCGTGTTAGAGGTCGTTTCTGGATGTAACTATTTTTCTAGCATAACCATGTAGTAGGTGCGCTAATCCATGCTGCTATCGGTATGGTTTTTCATTGGTTCATATCCGTAGAAGTGTAGATGAGCTCTCGTTATTTGCATGCGTAAGCTATTCTAATACTTGGTTAGATCAACTACTTTACTACTGCATGTGTATGATACAGTAACTATCTGTATGCCACTGTTATTTCATGTATGTGCCTGGTAGTATGTCTAGCTACAATATAGTGTAGTCGCATGGCATGTTATATCTATGCCACTTATATTAGCTATATCAAAACTATATTATTTTCCTAATATATTAATATTAGTCGAGAACGGTAGAGCGATCCCTACACCAAACTGTCCGAACCTTGTCAGCCTGTTTGGATCTTTTTATTTGGATTTTATTTGTGCAATATTGGAATTTGTATTTATGGGTGGTTCATCGTTATAATGCATAGGGAGTGACATGTTTGAGCAGGATCAAGATTTCGAGTAAGAACACTTTCACGACAACGAAGGCATGCCTCTTTTATAATTATCCCATGTTTTACAAGTGCATGTTATTATTGCTTTACAAATATTTCTGCTATTTTGGTTACCCACATACCTTGATACACCTGTCGCCATAGACAACCCTGAGTAGAGATTATATATTAATCATGTAGAGTAGAATTTCTTAGCCATGCTAAATAATATTTAGGATCAGTGATCTTCCCTCTTCGGAGGAATTGGATGACCCTCGGGTCACATGTACACTTTTTGAAACTTGTTGAGCTCGCTGAGCTAGCCGTTGTTGCTCCCTTCTACTCTATGCTACTCTAGGTGAAACTTACCATCTGAACACTAGCACGGGTGATAGCTGGATCAAAGAAAGGAGCGATTGGTTTCCCTTTGATACGTCCATTTTGCATCACTATTCTATATCATAATTTACTGTTATTCATTGATATATTTCATATTAAGAGATGATACTTATGTTATTTCATCTATTTTTGCATGGTTGATGACTTTTGGAGGATGGACCGCTGAAGTAAGGATTCTGATAGAAAAGGCACTGTTTGGAGGCAAAATTCGCGAAGATCGGAAAATCCTGAAAAATATATGGAAAATCCATTTTTCCAGAAGACGAAGGAGGCCAGAAGGAGAAGTGGAGATGGGCCACAGGGGGCCCACACCACCCCCTGGCACAGGCTAGCCCTGACCGCGCCACCAGGTGGTGTGGCCACCCTGGCCCACCTCTGGCATCGCCCTTTGGCGTATATAATCCCCTCGAAACCCTAAGGCTCGGGGAGCAACCACAGAAAGATTCCGCCGCCTCTACGGGGCAGAAACTACAGAGAGAGAAAGAGCTCTCCGGTAGGCAGAAATCTGCCGGGGAAATTCCTTCCCAGAGAGGGGAGATCGTCGCCATCAACACCACCATCAAGATGGACTTCATCGGGATCATCATCATCATCTCCACCAGCACCATCATCACCACTCCATACCACAGTAACAATTGGGTTGAATCTTCCATAGTTCTTAGGGGAAACTTTCCTGATATTGATTACTTATTGTAGTTGATGCTATTGAGTGGAACCATTGAATTATCGTTCATGTTCAGATTGTTACTTATCAATATTTCATCTCTGATCTTGATCCATATGATGTCTTGTGAGTAGTTCGTTTAGTTCTTGAGGACATGGGAGAAGTCATGTTGTTAGTAGTGGAATTGTGTTGAGAGAGATTCAATGGTTTGATAATTAAGTTGTGGGTTTATTCTTCTTGTGGTGTCATGTGAACGTTGACTACATGATACTTCACCTTTATGGGCCTAGGGGAATGCATTGTGTATTTGGCTACTAATCGTAGGGGTTGCCGGAGTGACAGAAACCTGAACCCCTGTTAGGAAACCTTTGCATAAGGGAGTGCAGGATGTCAGAGTTTAAAGCTGTGGTTAGGTTTCTATCTTAATTACTTTCTTGTACTTGCGGATGCTTGCAAGGGGTATAATCACAAGTATGTATTAGTCCTAGGAAGGTCAGTACATTAGCACAGGTTCACCCACACAACACTTATCTAACTAGAGAAGATTAATCAACTATATGAAGCGAAAGCACTTGACAATATTCCCATGTGTCCTCGAGAACGTTTGGTCATCTTAAGTAATACAACCGGCTTGTCCTTTGCTAAATAAAAGATTAGGCCTTTTGCTGCAATTATTATTATTGTCTTTTATTTACTCGCACTTTATTTACCTACATTATCAAAACCCCCTAAAAATCTGTTTGCTAAGTATTTACAAAGGATTCTTGATCCAAGCCACTCGTCAACACCTTCTGCTCCTCGTTGGGTTTGACACTCTTACTTATCGAAAATACTGCGATACACCCCCTATACTTGTCGGTCATCAAGACTATTTTCTGGCACCGTTACCGAGGAGTGAAACGCTATTGGAGAGTGGAACTGGTAAAGGAAACTTCTACTGTGAGTATTGTTTATTTCTGTTAGTTACTTTATCTCAATATGGATAATTCACTTAGTTTCTTATTTTGTAATGCTACTACCACTACTAAGGTAGTAGATGAACCACCACCTGCTGAAAATGATACTTTTAAGATACCTACAAGAATTATTGATCGTGTTTGGATAACTACTATTTTGGAGATGGAACTGTCCATCCCGGTGATCATTTTCTCTTTATACACGAATTATGCGGGTTGTTCAAGTGTGCAGGTATTACAACAGATCAAGTCAAGAAGAAGTTATTCTCATTATCACTAAAAGGAAGAGCCGAGGAATGGTACAAGCTTCTGAAGAATGGCCAATCTCTTGAATGGGATGAAGTTGTACATCTCTTTTATTCAAAATTTTATCCTCCTAGTGAGATTCATAAAGATCAGAATCAAATATACAACTTTTGGCATCGTGATGGAGAGAGTACAGCTCAAGTTTGGGGGAGATTGAAGTTACTAATGCTCAAATGTCCTATTCATGAGCTCCCTAACAATATTATTATCAATAACTTTTATGTAAGGCTTTCTCTTCATGATAATGATCTATTGGATGCTTCTTGTGCTGGATCATTTACACGCATGGAAGAAGAAGCTAAATGGGATCTTCTAGACCGTATTCAAGACAATGCTGAAGCATGGGCGAATGATAAAGAAAGAAAGTTAGGTATAAATTATGATTATGAATGCACTAAATCCTTTATGGGAACTGATGGCTTTCATAATATTAGTAATGCTTATGGTCTTCATTCTCAAAGTATTGCAAATTATTTTAAGGCTTTTGCTTCTTATATTGAAATTCCTAAAAAGAAATGGAATAAGTATCATGCACCATATAAAGATATTGTTGTTTGTTCTCCTGCTAGAAGTACTGAAGTTTATACTGCTAATCATATTTACCTGAACCTTACATTGAGAAAATGCCTTTCCCAGTTAAGATAAAGGAACATTCTATGACAGCTAGTATGGTTAACGAAAGTACAAAGAAAGCTGTAGAACCCAATGAACAAATAGATGATGAACCTGCAGTAGCAAATATGAAAGACTTTCTAGCTAAAAATGTAGAAGAAGGGCATATTATACTTTGTAAGGATACATTTAAAATTGTTTCACATCCTAATGGAACTAGGAAAGCTAGTGTCCCTGTGTTTTCTGTCAGAATAAGTGATCATTGCTACAATGGTTCATGTGATAGTTATATCGTTAAATTTATGCATGATACTAAAAGTTATTATGAGAGAGGGAAAAATGTTTCTATGCATCTCAATAATATTAAGTTTCCTCGTTTTATGCTGAAAGTCTTTATATTGCACTTGTTTTGGCTTCCTATGCTACTAGCCTCTGGTTTCAATAATTTATTTTCTTACAAAATTCCCTTGCATATGAAGTGGGTTAGACTTAAATATGTGTATATTTGCTTCTTTATTCTCTCTTTTGCTTCAATTCATATTCTTATATGAGCATCTTTGAAATTTATCATGCCTATCTTAATGGCTATAAAGGAAGAGCTTTTTGCGAGACAACCCAATATATTTTTTCTTTTAGTTTATTTTTTTATTTGAGTCCTAGAAATTATTGCTTCTGTAATAACCTCTCCTTATCCTTTTTGTTTGCTTTTTATGTCAAGACCAACCTCTAATGAGAGAGAAGTAAGATTTGAGGAAGTTGCTGTTCTGAAACAGATTTTTGTGCTTCGCCGTAAAAAATCGTGAAAAATCCTAGAACATCTTACTGATCTGAAATATTTTCCGTGCATGCCCCAGGTTATTATTTAACTTTCGTTAGGTTTGCACTTTTTGATTTGATCAACAGAAGATTTTTGAAAAAATTGATCTTTACCTACTGGTCTGTTTTGACAGATTTCTGCCATTTTTGCATTTGCCTCTTAAATCGATTTCCTTTTTGAATTGCTTTTGGGCTTTCGAGAGGAGTTGTTTCAGTAGCTTATGTTTTGATGGATTTCAGTTGAGATTGAACTTAAAGGTTTATTATCTTGCATGCACTAATGTTGTTAATGAGAATTGTGTCAAGTTTTGTGTGAAAGATAATTCCCAGTGGAAGGAGAAATGATGTAATGAGATGAAGAATGGTCAAAAGACTCAAAGTACTATATTTTTTAAGATTCTTACAATGAAGATATTGATATAATTAAAGTGGTGACTCCAAAAGAATTTATTAAAAGCCAAGTTCGGAGACCTGCAAAGCCCGTTTTCGAATAGGTAACATTTTTGGTAAGAAAAGGTCTGTGAAAAACTTTCCAATTTATATTTTTGCAGTTTTTATCCAACATGGAAATTAATGAGTCGAAAAAGGGACGGAAATGGAGCCTAGATGGCTCACACCACCCCGTGGCACGCCACCAGGGGGTGTGGCCACCCCGGAGCCTGTCTCCGACCCGTTTTCTCCTAGTACTTACCTTTTGTTGTTAAACTTTGTTATATATAATCCCCCGGATCCCCCGAGGTTCATATATCGTGTTCTTGTTGTGTTTTCATTTCGATCTGTTTCTATCAGGAACTGTTATAAAGTTTAGAAGCACGATGGTCTCAGCCAATAATAAGGGCAAGGAGCCTGTGGAAGATGATCTCCAAGATTCTAAGGAGGAGGAGGATATCGAGAGCGAAGTTGAAGAGGAGGCAAAGGAAGACCAGCATCCGTGCACCAGCACCACCATTGCAAGCATTGGAGTGGTGGCAAATCCTGCCAAGTTCAAAAGGATTGCATGGATGTCCACTGGAGGGAAGGTTCCGCGTCATTGCTTGCCTTCACGGTCACCTCCTCAATGCACCAAGAATCCCTTCCATACCCTTATTCATGAGCAGCAATTCCAAAATATGCCCAAGGAAAAATTACCCTCCAATTGGGATATGCCTCGTTCTAACCATGCAGGAAAAGAATACTTCAAGGAGGAAGAGTGGGGAAAGAATCGTAAGAGCTGGGATTCATAGCCCGACATGATCATGAACCACATTGAGCACAATTCAGAGTTGATTTATACTCTCACCTTCGAGATTGAGGATTTGAGGCAATTGATTGAAAAGCTCAGCGAGAGAACGCCACCACCACCAAAGGAGTAATTCATCATCAGGTTTTGGCATCCCCTTGGTTTGTTCCAAGCTTGCGGGAGTGCCGCGGTATCACATCTTTTATCTTCTATCTTTTTACCTTTTCAGTGGAGTCATATCATGAATAGAGAAGTTATCATATATGATGGTTGGCATTGTGGAAGTATCTCCCCTGTAGTTAGTTATCTATGTATCCCTTGGTGTGAGTTGCCGTTCTGGAATATTAATGAGAAGTTCTATCATTTACTTTTTGCACATCTTATATTATTTTGCAATTTCTGTTATATGATTGATCTTGTTGTTAGTATTGGTATCACTTTGGGACCATTAAGTAAATTTAGTTGGTTTTGGCAAACCTGGCTCTGGTTAGTAGCAACACTAATTGAGAATTGAATAAAAAAGAGAAAAGTACTTTTAAGAAATATAATTCCATCACCTTTCTTTCTTGATTGGCTCATAAGCTTACTATTCTCTAGTTAAGATCTTTTGTGCTTCCAAGGAAGATTGCATGTTTGTTTTTTGTCATTGTATGTTTGTTTGTTTCCTCCAACTCTTATGCTTGCTACCCAACCTTGCTAGCCAAAAACCTGTACTGAGAGGGAATGCTTCTCGTGCATCCAAGTAAATTCATGTTTTTATCTACCTATTAGCATTATTGCCATTCCAAGTAAATTCATGTTTTTATCTACCTTCTGAATTAAACTTGTTATGAGAGTCCATGTTGCCACATGACCGTGTTTGTCAAGTTCTTGAGAAAGCAAGTTCTTTGAACTTCCCCTTTCTCCAAGGATCCGTACTAGATAACCTTGAACTGGTTGGTTGAGCTTAAACAAAAACTTGGAGAGTTGTAAGACAAAAGTTCTAACAAACGTGTTCCTCCTAAAGGGATGTCTAGTTTTGTTCATGCTGAAGAAAGATAGGGTTTCCTTCGTGGAATTGTTATCGTTCCCCGCTTTTGATTTGATTTGGGTTATCATCAAATCAAACTCAGTCCTAGGGACTATCCTGATGGTGTATCTACTTGTGATGTTTCACCTAGGTACATCTCCATGTTCGCTGGTTTGACCAATATTGTTGTTTTGTTCATACCACATATGAGTTCATATTCATGGAGTAATTGGATAAGTTTGTTATTGAGCCCATCGATGACATTCTTATCTTCTCCATGCTAGGTTGGATTCATGTAGAACATATGGCATTAATGTTGAAACTTTTTGAGAACCATATTCGTGTTATCTCGAAGCATGTGTTTTGGATGTTAGAACTAACCCTTCCTGGTTCACGTGTAATGGTTGAAAGTTGTCGCCGTGAACTCGAGTAGAGTTATCTTTGTTTCCTCGGGAATTATTTCAAGTAAGTCAAGCATGTGTGAAGTATTCTTGATATGGTAGGTTGACCTTCCCATCGCGAGAACATCCTCTGAGCACCCTAAGCCACTAACTCATTTGTCGTGGAAGAGAAGTAGTCCTACAAACTTCAGTATCCTAAATGTTTCCCAATAAGGATTCAGTTGTGTTTTGTTGCAAACACTTTATGCATGCGCAATTATCTTTTGGATAATCTTCTAATGCATGGGTTCTGCAACCTAGCACATCTTTTGGAGCTGGAAAATGTAGTCCATGTCTTGAGACTAGTAACTTTATCTTTGCGGTAAATGTTGCAACCTTTCTGTTTAGACATGCTGAGTCTGAAGTATCGTTCCTCCTAACCGAATCTGGATCTCAAGCAGATATGATGGTTAGTGTTCATCAAGGTTTTTGACGTAAGTCTCTTCGAAAGTCCGGCAAGATTGTTGTTGTGGTGGACACAATCAGTCGGAAAGCCTATTGTCAGTTCCTCTTGAATCAGCAATAACAACCACTCCTCATGAGGCATCTTCTATGATTCATTATAGGAGTTGTGCTCATGGCTTCTTTTGTATCCGACGTCTGACCTTTACTTGATCTCCGCTTCTCGAACATCAAGAAGAACATTTAAAGTAGTTTTGCTAAATGTATCTCGGTCGATCTTCTAGAATCTCTTACGTTGGCAAGCATCTTGTTGTGCCAAGTAACTGAAGTCTGAGAATGAAGTTTCTTTTTCCTCGTGTCATCAGGAATCTTCTTATCTATTCGTCTAGTGGTGTGAAGTGATATCATGGTCTTTGGCAAAGATTTTGATAAAGATGGGTGGATAAAGAGTTTACTTCGGTTCCTCTAACATGTTCGAAGAGCAACTATGATTTTGATAATCAGAAGTTCCTCTTGTTACATGTTCCTTGTGACTCTTATGAGTCCTCTCCACTAAAACAACCTTTCTGTCTTAACCTTCTATTGGATAAAGAGTGGTCCTTCTGTATCAAAAGTAGTTCAACATCTTGGTTATCTATATCTATGTATCCTTGGAAGCTCTACTTAGGTCGTTTAGTAGAGTTTCATCTTTCAAAGTCTATGGTCGTGTTCTTTCCGTTTAATGCTTTCCTTTTCAGAAGCTCAAACTCTTATGAAGTTCCATGGTCTCAATCCTTATGAAGACCAGCTATCTAACAACTTGAAACCATCTCCTTTTGTTTCCTCCTTTACCTTGACGTGTTTCATGCTCGTTGGCTCTAGAGATGTTATGAAACATCTATCCACGAGTTGACCATGAAATACTCTGTTGTGGTTTTGTGTGGTTCCCTCTCTTCTTTAGTGTGTGCAGCTACGTCGAACAAATGAAGCACTTCATTCATTCAATAATGGTGGCATGGATCAACCTCTTCGAGAAGATCGTCGAAGTTTAGTGTAACCCTGTCTCTTCTATCTTCCTACCTAGGAATCTCAGGACGAGATTCTCTTAAGGGGGATAGAGATATAACACCCCTAATTTTAGTGACTCTCGAATTAGGGTTTGAGTGTGCATAGCCTAAGCATCAAATCTTAAAATGCATGCAAAGAAGAAATAATCACAAAACCCTAAAACCCAAAACTTTTCCCTCTCTTTGAATCTATTCAAAATGTTTTGAATTTCAAAAAATACCATAAGCTTGGAGCCTGAATTGAATAAGAGGGCCCCTGAGTGTTTTTCCTGCATTTTACAAACCTCTGGTATTTTCAAAATATTCAAAACAGAAAAGGGTTTGAAAATGCAAAGAGAAAAGAGAGAAAAACTAAATAGAAAAAGATTTCTAGAAATAAAAACCTAATCCTAACTCTACGTGGGACGCAGTCCGTCTCTCTTCTCCTCTCTCTGCCGCCCACCCTCAGCAACCAGCAGCAGCCAGGAGGCCGCTCCAGCTCAGCCTTAGCCCATGTGCAACCCAACAACGGCCCAAATACCGGTTCGCCCGTCTGTTCGTCGTTGCTTTCGTCCCCGACGCCGAAGCAGCTGGCTATCACGCCGTCCGCCACCGGAGCTGCGTCAAGATTCACGCTGCTGACCGCTATTGCCTACAAGGACCCTGCCTCACCTTGGAAAACCCTAGCACACTAGTTTTCCCCCTCCCTCTCTCGTTTCCGCGCCTAGGATGAAACCCTAGCCGTAGGTTCCGCTGGTGCCCCGTCGTTGCCAGCCACCCCGATCCCATTTGAGAACAGTTCTGGAACCATCGTGCTTGCCTCGTCCTCCTCCTTAAAGCATGCAAGCTGGGAAGCCCTTCCCTGGCCAGAATCAAGCCCGACCATCCCGAGCTCCGGCCGCCGCCGATTCTCCTCCGGCCGGCCTCCTCCAGCCTCGTCGCACCCTCCATCAGCCTCCTGGTGATCCACTGGTGCTCCAGCACCACTCCTATGTCTCCCTCCCTCACTATATCGTCCTCCCCATGAGCACCTGCCGCTGCCACCGCTGGCCACCGTCAAACCCCGTGCTCCGCTGACCCCCTGCAAGCGGCACCGCCAGTTCCTGGTCGCCCGTGTCGCCCTCTTTCCAACGCCCCTAGCCGCGCCAGCCCGCACCGTCCCTGGCACCGGATTCAAACCCCAGCACTGGGCATCCCCATTGCTGACGTCATGATGATGTCAGCATGATGCAATAAGTGCCTTTTCTTTTTATTAAATGTTTTTGTAATTGTTTTATTAAATGAAAATGCTGACAGGTGGGCCCTGTCTGTCAGGGTTTTATTCTTTTTGGAAATGATTTCTGAAATTAATAAAAGTCTGACATGTGGGGCCAGCTGGAAAATAATTTGAATAATTCCAAAAATGTTTAATTGTTTTAAAATGATTTAAAAATGGATTAAAAATGATAAAAATCATAACTAATTCATTTCAAGTCAGAAAAATATGTATAATATATCAAAATGTTCAGAAAAATGAGATCTACACAATAGACTCATAGTCATGCATTGTTTAAAAACTTTAGTTACAAGTTTAATTAGAAGAACAATTGGACCCCCGTAGGTGACTCCGAGGTTCCCCCTATTCTAGGGTTTGTACCCTTCTGACAATGTTTAAAATGACCAAGCATGTACTAGGGTTCATTTAAATACACTTTAACTTGTCATATCATCATCCCTGTTTGAGCATTGCATAGATACCATGTGTTGATTGTTGTTTTCCTTTCTGGTGTTTCTGCTTCTTCTCGATAGACCTTAGAGTGGATGTGAGCAACGAGATCAAGTCCAACATTGAAGATCGAGATCAACACCATCGAAGGTTATCGATGAACATGAACATCTGATGAACTCTAAAGTTCTATATCTGAGTATCAATAGGCAAAGGCAAGCAAATCCCCACACATGATAAAATCCTATGCTTTCAAAGTATTTAATTCTTGCCATGTGCATACGATTCCAAAGTATTTTATCGATAGATAGATTAATCCTATCTGATGCATGTTACCTTTGTAGCCTATATTCCCTGATCCACTGCTCCTAGCATAACTAGGTTTTGGCTTATGAGCTTCGCTAGAGCTATTTATATCTGTTGTGCTTAGCCATGATTAGCTGTTACCGTTGGTCCATTCGGTTGATGAATCAGAGCTACGAATGAAACTAGTAAGACAGGATGATGTGGTATGATCAGAGATGAAAGTTAAACATGCTAAGGCTTGTATGGGAGGCCACGTTGGGTTGTGGTTTTTGCAGTCCCATACTTGCCACTACTAGGACCTGAGTTCTTGCCTCTTGAACCAAAACGAGTGTACAGCCACACGGGGGCCTGGAAACCCCCTTGACCAACTAACTTGCCTAGTAGATTCCATGAGTCACATAGTTCGGGCGTTCCATTCGACATATGCATTCTGGTTGTTCTCAAAGGCGGTGGAGGAGGTGCATTCATACAGGTAGGTAAGCATGGCCGGGAACAAGAGAGGCATGGCGTCCGTAATCTTGAACCCTGTGCACATCTCTAGGGACCGGCTTCAGGACTTGACCCGTTACAGCGACATCTCCTTAGGGCGTGACTCATGGTCTCGGCGAAATGAAGGTAAAGGTCGTGTCCAACCACCCTTTGCCGGCCTTCCAAGGAAGTGGGCTAATAATATTTGGCATTAAGAGTTGGTTGGTATGTGTGGGTAAAGTTGTGCACCCCTGCAGGGTAATAATCTTTTCAAAAAGCCATGTCCATGGTTATGGACGACTTGGGAACAGATGTGATGATCATAGAGAAGAATAACCTAATCGTAAAACTTGACAAGAGATGTGAGGTGTGCTTAAGGATGCTTCCTCAGGGATCGAGGGGGTGATCCTAGTTGGTAGGTTCAGCTGATAAAGATTCGGTGGATGTCAAAAGAAGATCGAACCTAGTGATATCGTTTTTCTCATCCCCTTTTAAAAGATTCCATTAGTCGAGCTTATCATCTCTCTCTTTTACAAAGAAAGGTAGCTTTATGCAAAGTAACCCCACCAGCCATAAGTCTTGTGGAGTACACCCTATACTTAGTCTTGCTTTATTGATACTTTTGCAGCAGGTAAGTGTTACCATATAAGAAGAGTTTGTTACAGCATCAACATCGACGAGTAGCTTGGGCTTCCCGGTCGGCAGCCTGTAATCTATGGATTGGGACGTCATCGTTATGCTTCAGGCCTCTTAGGCCATTTGTTAAGTTTGTTATACTTAATAGCATAATTTGCCTTCCGTTGTTTGATGTTTGTGGTCAGTGACCTCTGCTTGTAATAATTTGTTTCTTAGCTAAAGTATGAGCTTATTGTAATAACTTTTGTGTCGTAGGGTCACTGTAATGTTACCGATTCTCTCTCTGTACGCTTCCGAGATTTAGGTTAGGCTTATATCAGACAGAGGTCTGGAGTTTGTCTAGCCCTAATCCCGGGGGTGTAACAGCCGAGTGGTTGTGTCCAAATCCTTTTGGAGAAGACTAATATTAGCTTCGGCCATGCACCATACTTTGGTTTGGTTCCTAGAAATGGCTGTATCACTGGCACACTGAATATGATCATGATCATGCACTTTCTTCTACAAATTGCAATGCAGAGAATCATTCAGTAAATAACACAAGCAAGATGCAACAAATAGCCATCTTTAGGGTACTCGACCAGGCCATGTTTCTATACCAATTGTGTTGTGCCGAGCAGGGCTAGATCTACATGTCCAAAACTCTTCAGGATTAGTTGGCATCGATTCTTTGCGTACTCATTTGGAAGTACACCATCTTAAATGCCTTACAAAAAATATATACTAGTATGACAAGATAGGGTAAGCAAAGGATGAACTACTCTCAAAACTAAAATGCATTACGACAGCATGCATATATGCTAAATGGAGGAAAAACATTGCTTGCGAGGCTTCGTACTAGTGCGAGATAACCAAATTGGCTTGATGACTAGTAGTTGCCTTTTTCTGTTTGAACCAGTCCCGTAGTACTGTAACTAGCATGCATTATAAATAATTGGTAACGAGAAGGCACAACAAGGAAGCGATAAACTATACTCGGAAGTAGTAAAATGCAAGGAAAGCAGGCATAGGAAGTGTGCAACAACCTTCGTCTCAATTGTATGGAAGTTTAACCATCGCCTTGGTGAGGGGTCCGCGTGGCGTACGCATATCTTAGTTGCGATGGTGGGGAAGCTGACACTCTACCGCGGAGTAGGGGAAGCAGATGCGATGAAACAATGATGGTCACGTGGATGACGGTGTCGCTGAGCAGACTCCGGTGACCTGGAAGTTGGCTAAGGAGGGATGGGATAGATGATGATGTGAGATGGATTGTGGAGTTAGTATGGAGGTAGCTAGCATTTGCGGAGAAGTGAAGGAAGGGTTAAATTTTGGGAAAGGTAGAAGGGAGGATCCTGCCAATAATCCTATAAAATTTCGAACTAGAAGATCCCGCTAATATCACACGAAAATTTAGTGCTGAATCGCGCTTGTCTCACCTCCCAAGTAGTATTAAAAGGAAGGCTTGAAAAGTAGCAGGCATCGAATGCGATGGGATGGTGGCGTGCGCAGCTTGTGAAGAAAGGCGGGAGTCTAGTACGGTGGCGGATAGATGAAAAAAATTGGGGTGGTGCTGGCTGCCAGCCGTGGCCCTCATAAAAAATAATTAAATAATTCAAATTCGTGTAAATACATGAAATAATTAAACTAACTACATCCCACGGCGGTGGGAGGCGATGTCCTCGCCTGGACGGCGCGACATCCTGCGGTGGCAGGAGGTGTTGCTCTCACCAGGAGGGTGAGGGTGTGGCATCCCAAGGCAGCGGGAGGTGCTGCTCTCGCCAGGAGGGCGCGGCAGCGGTGGTCCCTTGGCAACATCCCAGAACTCGAACAGGAAGTTATAGATTGCTAGCTGCGCATCGAACTCCTCCTTAGCTCGGGCGCGTCTAGCACTCATAGAGGCATCGCCGCGGTATCTGCGTGCCGCAAAGACACGATGCGCATAGAGGTCACTGAGTTCTGACGTACTCTAGCCATAAAAAATGGGCAAAGACATCCCACCTGTAAGGCTCGCCATTGGATCGATACGCTGGCCCTCGTGGCATTGGCGGTCGTGGCTCCAATGGCTCCTCTGGGCATTTCCGGGATCGTCGGAGGTGACCCATTCCTCATCTTAGGAGTCCATGTGGTTTGGGCCATTTGGTTCGGGTGGTGGTGGAAGACGTCACCCAGGCACGAGGACGCCCCAACTGGCAAAAACATCACCTCTGGCTGCTGTGGATATAGCTGGAAAGGGCCTGGAAGTGAGCTGTGGTGGAGACGGTGTGGATATGTGGATGACAATGGCGACCTCCCTAGATAGTCCTTTAGGGGGCCCACCCCTCGAGTGGAGGTGTATGCATGTCTAGTGCTAGTGCTAGATGAGGAAGTATGAATGGGACCCATATACTGTAGTGAGCTAAACGGCTGAGTGAACTTGGGTTTCTTAGCTAAACGGTGCGCATGATATATGCACATGCCAACTCATTTGACCTATACTGTAATTTAAGTGGGTTAATTTAGCTATGAACCTTAAAAACTCATAGAATTTAGGAATCACAAGGAAAACATGCATGCTCCGCAATGTCCAGAAAAATGGCGGCATTGTCGCATTCTACGATAAATTCTTATGATTTTCTTTACTAGTAAAAACATCCTCGTAATCACTTGGAAAAGTGAAAAATGTTTTTGCTAATTATTCGAAACTCCCATGGTCAACATTGTTTACTACGCCAAGACACACCCATCTACCCGATGTGAGAACTGTATCATAAAGTGTAGCCAGGGTATCAATATATATGGCCATGACCTTATTGGTCGTTCGGACTAAAACCCAAGAATGTTCATACATTGTAGGCTACTAGTAAATTGCATGTGCCCTCCATGTGAGACTCAGATAATAGACGTATGATATATCATCATTATATAAAAGTATAATAGGTAAAGCATAAAAAATTATAAATTTGATCAACATATATAAAGTATGGGTGTATATTTGGTTCTTGTACTTTGTATCATCATGTAGAAGTCAAAGATTATTAGCTACTTAACACTTGAAATTTTTGGTAACATGGTCTTGAGAAACGAGGGAGAAGATTCTAGGAGTATGATGGAGAAGTGTGTTCTAAGATTTGTGCATAGCATTCATTATGCTGAAGACTATCTATATAATCTTCTAGATGCTAGAATAGACAAGAAGATCCAATAGTTGGAAATATTGGGATTCGTGAGTCTTGATCCAATGGTCAGCATTCAAAGTTATTCGTATCTTACCACTACTAGTAAGTTGCATGTGCCTTGCACATGAGACTTAGATAATAGACATCTGACATATTATCACTATATAAAATAATAATAGGTAAAGCAGAAAAAATTATAAATTTGATCAACATCTATAGAGTATGGGAGTACATTTGATTCTTGTACTTTGTATATCTTGTAGAAGTAAACAATTATTATCTATCTAAAACTTGAAAATTTTGATAACATGGTCTATAGAAATAAGGGAGAAGATTCTAGAATGATGGAGAAGTGCGTTTTAAGGTTTGTGCATAGTATTCATTATGATGAAGACTATCAATAAAATCTTCTAGAGTCTTGATCCAACGACCAATATTCAAAGTTATCCATACACTCTATAGGACTAGTAAAAGGCATGTGCCATACACATATATACTGTATGAAATGTGATTCGACAAACATTAAGTTGTTATTAACCAATAGTCTTGTCTAAGAAAAAATGCATACATTAAGTCCATTAATAATAACTATCTACACATGTTGAGAATATAGCCTACTTTGCTATGAAATGTTGGGGGTGATGACATCATTGTTCTAGAATATGGTGGAGTTTTATCTAGGTACTATTCAACACGAATCTAGCTGCTCTGAACCATTGGATCTAACAGCCCAATAGTCTGGATTGGTGCTATGGATCCAATTCAAAATTGCTCCATTATAGTAGTAGAGAGAATACAGCCTACTATGCTATGCAATTTTAGGGGTGGTTACATGATGGTTCTAGAATATGGTGGAGTTTTCTCTAAGTACTATTCAACACGAATCCAGTTGCTCTGAACCATTGGATCTAATAGCCCAACTGTTAGGATTGGTGCGATGGATCCAATTCAAAACTTCTCCATTATAGTAGTAGAGATATAGTGAACGAATAACTTTGAATATTGACCGTCAGATCAAGACTTGCGAATCCCAACATTTGTAGCCGTTGGATCTTCTTTTCCATTCTAGCATCTAGAAGATTCTATTGATAGTCTTCATCATGATGAATGTTATGCACAAAACTCAAAACACTTCTCCATCATTCTAAAATCTTCTCCCTCGTTTCTCTAGACCATGTTAACAAAATTTTCAAGTTTTATATAGATAATAATCATTCACTTCTACATGATATACAAAGTACAAGAACCAAATATACACCTATACTTTATAGATGTTGATCAAATTTATAATTTGTTTCTTCTTTACCTATTATAATTTCATATAGTGAAGATATGTCAGACGTCTATTATCTGAGTCTCACGTGCAAGGAACATGCAACTTACTAGTACTATATAGTGGTAAGATAATGTGAATATGTTTTTTTTGAAGTTGTCGAAACTCATGTTTATCATTTTTCTTGGCAATTGATAATACTAGCAAAAGAACCCCAACCGTAATGAAATCTCATGTTTTTGTTTTATGCTTAATTTTGTTAGAATGTATTTCCATATACTTTCAATTTTGTCGGTATGCAAATACTAATTAGTAATGGAATTTTTCAAAACTATTGTTGGCCCATGATATATTGGCTGCATGGGTACCTTCAGAAGAATTCTGGAAAATTTGAAGAGTAATAGTCTATCGCGCTCAAATGTATTCAAGTTTGACCTAATTTCATTTTATCAACATAGAGTCATATTGTTAAGTGCATGGAGCTTTATCTTGTAAGTTTGAAAAATCTTTAATTAAACTTGGGAACTGTATGAAAAATTTGTCCACTTCGTATGCAAATTTAGAAGGGGCATTCTTTCTCCTTTATTCTACCATAAAAAACTTGAAAAACTCACTTCATGGTATGGCCTACTATACCCTGTACTTTGTATGAACTTTCTTTGGTTACAAGCCAAATGATCAAGGTCATGGACATACTCTATCTTCATCAAGATAATGACTTTGTGCCCATATTTTGGTATAGGTCGGTACATGTTGGCATGGTAAAGAAGTAAAAGTATTTTCAGAAGGAAGTACGATTAATATGGCTTATAGTTCATAGCATGTGCCATTTATTTACTAGTACATAAAGTGGTGGGATAAATTACCTGTTGTATTTTTCAAGCCCAATTTTCTAGCTAATTTCACCCACTCAGATGACTTTGGGTTGATTTGTCGAACTAGGTCTAAATTAATAATCTACAAGTGCTTGAGAGCAAGTTTAATAGTATAACCGAGTCTTAGGTATAACAAAGTGACATGTCATCTATTGCCAGCCTTATACCATCATATACGATACCTAGCAATTGAACTATACAACAGCTAGCATTACGATGCAGCAACCTCATAAAAAAACAAAACTATTATATAGGAATTGAATGAAAAACATTTCTATGCCCTCTTAAAAAATCCTAAAACATGGGAATTGTAAGAAAGCATGGTACACTTCGTCTGAAAATTGGGGTTGTTGCATTCTTTATTTAATTTTTGGAACCGGGGTACCATAGGTCCTGAAGGAGCAAGACGCTTCAATTTCCGTGCTAGGTTTTGTAGTCTTCACAAGGTGGTATGAGGAACTTTTTGTAATTATTATTATTACTTTTGAGCCTTTTGTGTACTGGTGTTGATGATTATTAATAGATCGGTTGAATTTCATAAAAAATGGTTTCTTGAAGTAGATCGATGTGTCGTACCAAGGCACACGTGCACAGTGCCATGCTATGGACGAGTAAGAGACAAGCCGGATTATGCACCCACTGGTGCAGAAAAGCGATCGATGGAGGATGGCTAGTGGAGTGTACCATGTACCTTGTGTCAGCAGCCCATCATAGCTTTCCTCTAACATCGCACCGCCTTCAACTTCTCTTCTTCACTGCCCTCGCCCTGCCTCCCTTTTGGAGTAGTAGTACAGAGTAAAAATATGCTCATTTCGAGCACTATTATTCCTACGAAGTAGTTGACTACTTACTTTACATGAAAAACATATCTGTCGCTTATATAATTGGAGTTGTTTGTTTTCCTAGTATTTTGAAACTCCCATTGGCAACACTGTTTACCAATGCCAAGATATGCACATCTACTTTCTTGTAGTACTACCAAATATGGGAAAATTACCATAAACTATGATGTGGATATATGTCCATGACCTTGCTTGGTCGCTCGGCCTGAAACCCTATTCATACTTACATGGTATGCCAATTTTGTGAAGCGAGTTTTTTCATAAGTTGTGAAAACTCATGTTTATCATTTTTCATGGCAGGTAATACACGCAAAAGGATGCCTTGCATGAGTCCTTTTTTTGCCTATTTCTCTTTTTTTTCTTCAAAGAAGGGTAACTTTAATCTGTCGGCATGCAAATTCTAGAAAGAAATTGAACCTTCAAAACTCTGTGTCGTTCTCGATATATTGACTATCTATTAGGCAACTTCAATAGATTTTTGTAAAATTTTAAGAGCAATCAGCAGCTCACATGTGGTTCGAATTAATTTGACATAATTTCTATAGACTTCCTCTGATCCATATATTAATGTTCATAGATTCGTCTAGATTCAAATATATCTAGTCTTGTTTCTATGCTAGATACATATACCCGAATCTAGAAAAATATGATAACATTAATTTGAATCATAGACAATAGTGTAATTTAAGTGGGTTAATTTATCTACCAACCTTGAAAACTTAAAGAACCTAGGAATCACAAGTAAAACATGCATGGTTCATAATGTCCGGAAACATGGTGTGCTTCTCGCATTCCGAGCCACATTAAATTCTTCTGATTTTTTACTGCTAGTACAAAACATCCTCGTAATCACTTGGAAAAATGAAAAATGTTTTTTCCTAAATGTTCAAAACTCCCACGGGAAACATTGTTTACTAGGCCAAGATGCACCCATCTACCCGATGTGAGAACCGTATCTAAAAGTGTAGCTAGGGTATATGTCGATATATATGGCCATGACCTTATTGGTCGGTCAGGCTGAAACCAAAGAATAATGTTCATATATGATAGGATATAATGTGAATATGTTTATCATTTTTCTTGACAATTAATAATACTAGCAAAATTATCCCAGTCGTAATGAAATCTCATGTTTTTGTTTTGCACTTTATTTTGTTTGAATGTTTTCCATACGCGGTCCAATTTGTCGGTATGCAAATATTAATTAGTAATGGAATTTTTCAAAAAAGTTGTTGGCCCATGATATATTGGTTGCCTGGTTACCTTCAAAATAATTTTAGAAATATTAAGGAGTAATACTCTATCACGCTCACATGTATTCAAGTTTGACCTAATTTCATTTTATCGACATAGAGTCATGCATTTAAGTGCGTGGAGCTTAGCTTCGAAGTTTGAAAAATAATTAAACTTGGGAACTGTAAGAAAGAATTGTCCACTTTGTTTGAAAATTTGGTGGGGGCATTCTTTCTTCTTTTTTCTACCCGTAAAATACTTGAAAACTCACTTCACGGTATAGCCTACTATATCAAGTACTCCTATGTATGAACTTTCTTGGGTTTCAAGCCAATTGACCAAGGTCATGGATATACTCTGTCTTCATCAAGATAATGACGGTTTTTCCATATTCTGGTATGGGTAGGTGCATGTCAGCATGGTAAAGAAGTAAAAGTATTTTTGGAAGGAAGTACGATTAATATGGCTTAGAGTTCATAGCATGTGGCATTTATTTACTATAGTACATAAAGGGGTTGGATAAATTACATGTTATTTTTTTCAAGCTTAATTTTCAATCTAATTTCACCCATTCAGACGGCTTTCCGTCGATTTGTCGAGTTAGGTATAAATTAATATTCTACATGTGCGTGTGAGCAAGTTCAATAGTATAATCGAGTCTTAGGTATACCAAGTGACATGCCATCTATTGCCGACCTTATACTAGCATGTACAATACCTAGCAATTGAACTATATAACCGCTAGCATTATAATGCAACAACCTCATAAAAAGCAAGAAGATTAAACATGAATAAAATTAAAAATATTTCTACGCCCGCTTGAAAAATCCTAAAACTTGGGAATTGTAAGAAAGCATGGTACACTTTGACTAAAAATTGGGGCGGTGGCATTGTTTATTTATTTTTTGGAACTGGGATACCATAGGTCTTGAAGGAGTGAGACACTCCAATTATCACCCTAGGGTTTGTAGTCATCACAAGGTGGTCTGAGGACCTTTTTGTAATTATTATTATTATTACCTGTGAGTCTTTTTATACTTGTATTGAGGATTATTAATCCAGTACTAGATCACTTGAATTTTGGTGGAAAAAACAGTTGCTAGAAGTAGATCGGTGTGCCGTACCAAGGCACACGTGCGCACCACCATGCTGTGGACGAGGAAGAGACAAGCCAAACTGTGCACCCGTGACTGGAGAGAAGATATCGATGGAGGATGGATGGTGATAGGCATCAAAGGAGAGAGAAAACACAACTTGTTTTGCATGCATATTACTAGTAGTAGGTCCATACATTTAATACTAGTAGAGTGTACCTTGGACCTCATGTCAGCAACCCATCATAGCTTTGCCCTTACATCGCACCGCCTTCGACTCCTCCCCTCGCTGCTCTCATGCTGCCTCCCTTTTATTTCAAAGGAGCTGCCTCCGTTTTAGAGTAGTAGTACGGAAGTGGAGTACTTTGCTTTATAGAAAAATATTTCCGTCCCTTAGAAAATTGGAGTTGTTACTTTTTCTAGTATTTGGAAACTCCCTTTGGCAATGTTGTTTACCAATGCCAAGATGCACACATCTACTTTCTTGTAGTACTACCAAATTACCATAAAATATGATGTGGATATGTCCATGATCTTGCTTGGTCGCTCGGCCTGAAACCTGTTCATACTTAAACATCGTAGGACATTTTTGTGAAGCGGGTTTTTTCAAATGTTGTGAAAACTCATGTTTATTATTTTTCCTGGTAGGTAATACAAACAAAAGGATGCTATGCATGAGCCCCCCTTTGTTTTTTCTATTTCTCTTTCTTTTTTCAAAGCAGGGTCAACTTTTTCAGCATGCAAATTTTAGAAACAAGTTGAATCTTTCAAAACTCTTAGTCTTGTTGTCGATATATTGGCTGTCTGGTGGGCAACTTAAAGATTTTTGTAAAATTTTAAGAAGCAATCGGCAGCTCACATATGGTTCGAATTAATTTAATCTGATTTCGATAGGCTCCCTCCGATCTATATTAATGTCCATAGATTTGTCTATATTCAAATTTATATAGTCATATTTTTATGCTAGATACATATACCCGAATCTAGAAAAATCTGAGAATATTAATTTTAATCGGAGACAGTAGTATAATTTAAGTTGGTTAATTTATCTACGAACCTTGAAAACTGAAAGAATCTAGGAATCACATGTAAAACATGCATGGTCCGCTATGTCCGGAAACATGGAGCGCGTGTCGCATTCCAAGCCACATTCTTCTGATTTTCTTTTACTGCTAGTACAAAACATCCCTGTAATCATTTAGAAAAGAGAAAAATGTTTTATCCTAATTGTTCGAAACTCCCACATGCAACATTTTTACTAGGCCAACACACTCCCATATCTACCCGATGTGAGAATCGTATCAAAAAGTATATCTAGGATATCTCTTATCTTACCACTATATATTATACGAATAACTTTGAATGCCGACCGTTGGATTAAGACTCGCGAATCCCAATATTTCCAACCATTGGATCTTCTTTTCCATTCTAGCATCTAGAAGATTCTATAGATAGAATTAAGCATAATGAATGATATGCACAAACCTCAAAACACACTTCTCCATCATACTAGAATCTTCTCTCTCGCTTCTCTAGACCATATTACCAAAAATTTCAAGCGTTTTAGGTAGCTAATAATCTTTGACTTCTACATGATGATACAAAGTATAAGAACCAAATATACACCCATACTTTATATATGTTGATCAAAATATTTATAAATTTTTATGCTTTACCTATTATAAATTTATATAATGATGATATGTCATACGTCTATTATCTGAGTCTCACGTGCAGGGCACGTGCAACTCCTCTCGTAGCTCTCGTGCTGCCTACCTTTTGGAGCAGTAGTACGGAGTAAAACGTACTACTACTAGAGTACTTTGGTTTACATAAAAATATTTCCGTTGCTTAGAAAATTGGAGTTGTTACTTTTCTTAGTATTTGGAAACTCCCATTAGAAAACACATCTACTTTCTTGTAGTACTACCAAATTACCATAAACTATGATGTGGATATGTCCATGACCTTGCTTGGTCGCTCGGCCTGAAACCTGTTCATACTTATATATGGTAGGCCATTTTTATGAAGAGGGTTTTTTCCGAAGTTCTGAAAACTCATGTTTATTATTTTTCATGGCAGGTAATACAAGCAAAAGGACGCCATGCATGAGTCCCCCTATTTTTTCTTATTTCTCTCTGTTTTTTCAAAGCCGGGTCAACTTTGTCGGCATGCAAATTCTAGAAAGAAGTTGAATCTTTGAAAACTCTTGGTCGTGTTCTCGATATATTGGCTGTCTGGTGGGAAACTTCAAAAGATTTTTGTAAAATTTAAAGAGCAATTGGTATCTCACATGTAGTTCGAAATAATTTGACCTAATTTCGACAAACTCCCTCTGATCCATATTATTGTTCATAGATTCATCTATATTCAAATATATCATTCCAAGGTTTTCACAATTCATTTTCACCAAGTGCTCCCATCTAAAGTGACTCAATTTTTGATCTACTCTAAAATACTAAGTTAAGAGTGTTCACTAAAGGGGAAAGATGGGATCAATCTCATGCCATAGAATGACATCTAAAGGTTTCTAAGTAGGTCAAGTTCTATACTTTTTATGCTACCTTCAAAATAAGTAAGGAACTTTGCATACTAAGGGGAGTAAAACTTGTAGGTAAGACTTGGGGTACTAATAGTTAAAAGGGGTGTGATCAAAGCATGCCTAAAGCATCCTTGCTCATTCATCTAGCTTAATTCTAGCCTTCTAACAATAGCTTGCCTTGGTTGGTGCAGTGGTTGAAGTTTTCTTCTTCTTCTTCTTCTTGGTAGAACTCCTCCTCCTCGAAAGCTTGGTCGGTACTAGCGTCTATAAATACATAGGGAGTAGACAATCACCAAACAATACTTAACTAGGCTAAGTAGCATTCTAAAACACACATTTGATGATCTATTATCATCACAAACATCATAAGTTTAATTCAATAGTTTCAACCTTTTTATTTTAGAAAAGTAATTTCTACTCATTGAAAAATTAACTAACATTTACTATTCACCACTTAAAACATGGGATCATGTTGACACATGTCATCACCACATATTCTAACATGTGGGAATGAGATTTAAGGGTTGGATCAATATTACTTTGGTTTAAGTTCATTATTTAATGATTTAAAGTTACTAGAAATGCCTATATAGCATTATTTTGGTACTAGTCCAAAGTCACTGCATGTAAACCTTAATATTATTACATATTTAGATAGATATGATGAAATGTGATTTTTGAGAGTTGGAATCAACTCAAAAGCTAACTTGGTTGATTTTAGAAAAATGTTGCAAGTTGCAAAAGCTTCTGTTTTGTTATTTTTATTAGGAGAGATCTATAACTCTAACTGAATTTAATCGAACAGGCTTTGATATATCATTTTAATTCCTTTTAGACAAAATTGGTTTCATGCAATTTGTATTTCTAAAACTCTCTGAATTGATTTTCAAACTAGTGGACAGAAACTAGATTTAACTAAAAAGAAAAATCCAGATTCGAATCGATGGGCTAGCGCGGGAAAGGACTTGGGCCGGCCCAGTGGCACTCCGCGGCGCGGGGCTCAGCTGACAGGGGGTGCCACGTGTCAGCGGCACTTAAAACGCGAAACGGTACGCGCGCTGTGGGCCGTAGGATTAGAAGCGAGATCAACGGCTGAGGGTCGTCGTCGACGACGAACAGGTCGCCGGCGAGCTCGAACCCTAGCGGCTCGGTGGGGGTCTACTGGGGGCGTACCAGGGCTCTAGTGGGGTCGGCGAGGCGGGCAAATAACATGGAAGACGACGGCGAGGCGAGGCGCAGTTGCGGTGGAGCTCGGGCTGGTCGCAATCAACGACGCCCTTCTCCTCCTGCCGCGGCTGCACCGGCTCCAATTCCGGCGAGCTGCTGCTCCACTTGCTCCGGCGAGAGGTGGGTGAGGTTCAGAGAGGTGAGGGGAATGGAATGGTGTGGAGAGAAGAGGTCGGGGAGGGCTCCTTTTATAGGCCCGACGGTGAGACTGAGCGGGATGGGCAGGCGACTCCGGCGACAAGGCTACGACGGGATAGAGGCATGGTTGGGGGTGGCGATCGATGGGCGGTTCCCTGGCGGTGCTCTAGGAATTGAATGCGGCCATAGGGGCAGTGGCACGCGGTCTGGGCGAGGTGGCGCTCTACGCGGCCGAAGCGGCGGTGGCCACGGCGAGCGGTGGTTGTGAGGCTTTGGGCGGCGAACGGGGATGTCTGGGGTGTTCTCTAGGTCGACGTGGAGCGGCGAGCGCCGACTGGTGCCAAGGGATGGTTTGTGCGAGTGGGGACAGGGCGTGCTCTGGGGGCGGCGTCGGCATGCTCGACCGGCTCCGGGCGCGGCGGTTCCTGGCTGCTCTGCTCTCTGTCTCTGGCCTGGGGCTGGTTGGGCGGTGGAGGTGGACCACTGGCAAGCTGCTAGACATGAAGGGTGAAGGGAATATGCCCTGGAGGCAATAATAAAGTGGTTATTATCTTATTCCATGTTTATGTTAAATATTTATTTTACATGCTAGAATTGTGTTGATCGGAAACATCAATACATGTGTGTTCAATAAACAAAAAGGGTTCCTAGTTATGCCTCTCTTATAGACTAGCTTGTTGATTAACAAGATGATCAAGGTTTCCTGATCATGGACGTTGGATGTTGTTAATAACAAGGTCACACCATTGGTGGAATGATGTGATGAACATTCATCTGAAGTATAGCATTACGATCAAAGTCATTATGTTTATATTGCTATAACATCATACGAAGTAATCTTTATCCTTAGACCATGAGATCATGTTAATTTCTAACACCGGAAGAGTATCTTGATAACATCAAACGTCACACCGTAACAGGGTGACTATAAAGATGGGTTCAGTGCCACGAAGGTGTTATGTTGAGGCTCATGGATCAAGAGTGGAATTTGTCAATCCCGATGACGGATAGATATACTCTGGGCCCTCTCGGTGATATCACATTGAAATAGCTTGCACGCAAGTGATGTGATCACTAGAATGTTATATCACGGGAACGAGAAAAGAGTGCATGTCGGTAACGAGATCAAACTAGGTATGGAGATACCGATGATCGAATCTCGGACATGTAATATATCGCGGGCCAAAGGGATTTAGTTACAAGTGTTAACGGTTCTCACGATCACAGAAGTCATCGTTGAATGTGTAGGAGTCAGTATGGATCTCCAGGTCCCGCTGCTGATTATTGATCGGAGAGGAGTCTCGATCATGTCTGCATTATTCGCGAACCATAGGGTGACACACCTAAGGGATACCGACACCATTTGGAGCAAATATGTTTCAGATAAAGATTTAAGAAAGCGCTGGAATTATTTCAATAGACACCAAAACTGTTTCGGGTGAAATTGCTGAAATTGGTTCTGCATGTAATATTGAAATGTTGCAGGGGGTTTTATGTGAATGTTTGTTAATTAAAGTAATTAACAAAATTCTGAATAAAAAAATAATAAAAGAGTTTTATTAAATGAGAGAGCATTAAATTTGGAGAAATTTAATTCATTTAAGGTGGAGACTTTAAAAGAGAATGTGAAGGGGGAAATTTATGTGGAGGGAGTTACCACCACATGAATGGAGGAGGTGAAGAGTCACCTCCTCCATGCGCCGGCCATGAAGGAGGGGCACCCCCCTCCTCCTATAAAAGGCCACCCCTCCTCACTTCTCACACACACACCTCCTTGTGAAGGATCTCCCTCCCTCTCTAGTATTATTCCCCCATGGTCTCGGATTAGCGAGATACATGTTCTCGGTGGCTTTATTTGGAAAGGAGTTGCTGCTTCCGCTGCTTTGCTGGAGCGAGGGACGGAGGTTGTCGGGGTACCGGACGTGTGTGCGATCACGGATGCAACACTGCTTTGCGGTGCTGGACTTGGTGGTGCTGGAGATGGATCTGATGGACGTGCTGGAGCCGGACCTGATGTACTTCATCACGATCTTGAGATCGGCAAGTGTATGACTACATCAACCACGAGTTCCTACTCGTTAATAAAGCTCGTTGTCTTCGAGGGTAAGTTCTCCATGGATGTATGTCCACCCGTTGCTCTGTATCTAATATATAGATCTTGGCGTGTAGTTCACACCGTAGGAATTTGTTTGTTTTCTATGCTGCGGACCCAACAAAGGGAGGGGCTGGAGAGGGTTGCTGCTGCGACTGCATTGTCGGCCGGCAAGGTGGTGCTCGGCATGGCATGGTAGTGCAGCTAAGGGGTAGGGAAGAGGCTGGTTAGATCAAGAGGGGACAAGGGGATTAAATGGGGATCAATTGGGGGCAAAACCCTGTAGTAAACAGTGAGCTAGGATTAGAGTAGAGATTATGCATGCCAAGTGTTTGATGAAATGGCCGCATGAAAGAAAGTTTTGAATTTTGGTTTCAAAATTTTTGAGTGATCTCCACTAGTGATAGGTAGTCCCTGGTTGCAAGGGTTTTGAAAATGGAGCTCAAATAGATGGTTTTTGAAATAGGGGTGATCTATGCATATGCATTAGATTCAATTTTAATTTGTCATTTAAAATAGTTAACATAATGTTTTTAGCAGATCAAAAGGTGGTCCTTGGTACCTTATTATGTGTACTAGCAAGGGGTACAAATATCAAGAATTGTTTCTGTTAAGAATTGAGTACTAGGAATAGCCAAAGTAGGCATGAGAGTTAAATTTGCCAAAATGACCATTCCTCCTTTTTAATTCTTTTTTATTTGATTTTCTTTAGGAAAAGTTTGGGAATGATATAGATGATGTTTAAATCACCTAAGAAACATTTTACAAGCATTGGATCAATCAATCATGGCAGTTCAAACAACTCCTATTTTAAATGCATACACATATGAATGCTTTCATTTTAAATTTGGAAAAAGTTTTTTGTTAACCCTATTTTTGGATGATTTGATCTTGATAAGCTTGGATTAAAGTTTTGGGATGTTACATATTCGAACCTTAAAAACTCAAAGAACCTAGGAATCGCAAGGAAAACATGCATGGTTTGCTATGTCCGGAAACATGGCATGCTTCTCGCATTATGAGCCACATTCTTCTGATTTTATTTACTGCTAGTACAAAACATCCCCGTAATCACTTGGAAATGTGAAAAATGTTCTTTTCCTAAATATTTGAAACTCCCACGGGCAACATTGTTTACTAGGCCAAGATGAACCCATCTACCTGATGTGAGAACCCTATCTAAAAGTGTAGCTAGGGTATATATCGATATAGAAGTCCATGACCTTATTGGTCGTTCGGGCTGAAAACCAAGAATAATGTTACATCATGGTGGCCTATAATATGAATCCATTTTTCCTAAAGTTGTCGAATCTCATGTTTATCATATTTCTTGGCAATTAATAATACTAGCAAAAGTACCCCAATCGTAATGAAGTCTCGTGTTTTTGTTTTACGCTTTATTTTGTTTGAATGTTTTCAATACATGGTCAAATTTGTCAGTATGCAAATACTAATCAAAACTATTGTTGGCTCATGATATATTGGCTTCCTAGGTACCTTCAAAAGAACTTTGGATATTTTCAATAGTAATAGTCTATCGCGCTCACATGTATTCAAGTTTGACCTAATTTCGTTTAATCGACATAGAGGCATGCATTTAAGTGCGTGGAGCTTTAGCTTGGAAGTTTGAAAAATACTTAAACTTGTGAACTGTAAGAAAGAATTGTCCACTTTGTATGAAAATTTGGTGGGGCATTCTTTCTTCTTTTTTCTACCAGTAAAAGTATTTAAAAAACTCACAATTGTGGTATGGCCTACTATATCATGTACTATGTATGAACTTTCTTGGGTTTCAAGCCAAATGACCAAGATCATGGGAATTCTCTGTCTTCATCAACATAATGACGGTGTGCCCATATTTTGGTATAGGTCGGTGCATGTAACATAGTAAAGAAGTAAAAGTATTTTTGGAAGGAAGTGCCATTAATATGGCTTAGAGTTCATAGCATGTGCCATTTATTTACTATAGTACATAAAGCGGTTGGATAAATTACATGTTATATTTTTCAAGCTTAATTTTCTAGCTAATTCACCCACTCATACGACTTTTCATCGATTTTTTGGAATAGGTCTAAGATAATATTCTACAAGTGCGTGAGAGCTAGTTCAACAGGATAACCAAGTGTTAGGTATAACAAAGTGACACATCATCTGTTGCAGGCCTTATACCAGCATGTACAATACCTAACAATTGAACAATAGAACAACTAGCATTACGTGCAGCAACCTCATAAAAAAGAAAGAATATTCAACAGGAATAAAATGAAAAACATTTCTATGTCCGCTTGAGAAATCCTGAAACTTGGAAATTGTAAGAAAGCATGGTACACTTTTTCTAAAAATTTGGGGCGGTGTTGGCATTTTTTATTTATTTTTTGGAACTGGGGTACCGTAGGTCCTAAAGGAGCGAGACACTCCAATTAGCGCCCTAGCGTTTGTAGTCGTCGCAAGGTGGTCTGAGAACCTTTTTGTAATAATTATTATTAGTTTTGATACTTTTTGTATTGGTGTAGATGATTATTAAGCCAGTAGATCGCTTGAATTTCAGGGAGGGAGGTTGCTGGAAGTTGATCGGTGTGCCATACCAAGGCACACGTAGTGCCACGCTGTGGACGAGAAATAGACAAGCTGGACTGTGCACCCGCGGCTGCAGAGAAGATATTGATCGAGGATGGATGGTGAGAGGCAGCAAAGGAGAGAGAAAACACAACTTTTTTGTGTCCATATTACTAGTAGCAAGTCCATACATTTACTACTAGTTTAGTGTATCATGTACCTCGTGTCAGTAGCCCATCATAGCTTTGCTCTGACATCACACCGCCTTCGACTCCTCCTCTCGCTGTTCTCGTGTTGCCTCCCTTTTTTTGAAAGGAGATGCCTCCCTTTTTTTGAAAGGGCATGTATCCCTTTTAGAGTAGTACTACGGAAGTGGAGTACTTTGCTTTATAAAAAAATATTTTCGTCGCTTAGAAAATTGGAGTTGTTACTTTTCCTAGTATTTGGAAACTCCCATTGGAAAAGTTGGTTACCAATGCCAAGATGTGCACATCTACTTTCTTGTAGTACTACTAAGTTATCACAAACTATGATGTGGATATGTCCATGACCTTGCTTGATCGCTCGGCCTGAATTCTGTTCATACTTATACATGGTAGGCCATTTTTGTAAAGAGGGTTTTTTCAAAAGTTGTGAAATACCATGTTTATTATTTTTTATGGCAGGTAATACAAGCAAAAAGGACACCATGCACGAGTCCTCCCGTTTTTTTGCCTATTTCTCTCTTTTTTCAAAGCAGAGTCAACTTTGTCGGTATGCAAACTCAAGAAAGAAGTTGAATCTTTGAAAATTCTCGGTCATGTTCTCGATATATTGGCTGTCTGGTGGGCAACTTCAAAAGATTTTTCCTAAAAATTAAAGAGCAATTGGAAGATCACATGTGGTTCGAATTAATTTGACCTAATTTTAACAGACTCCCTCCGATCCATATTAATGTTCATTGATTCTTCTAGATTCAAATATATCTAGTCATGTTTCTGTGCTATATACATATACTCGAATATAGACAAATCTGAGAATATTAATTTGAATTGGAGATAGTAGTGTAATTTAAGTGGGTTAATTTATCTACGAACCTTGAAAATTCAAAGAACCTAGGAATCGCAAGTAAAACATGCATGGTTCGCTATGTCCGGAAACATGGCACGCTTGTCGCATTAAGAGCCACATTCTTCTGATTTTCTTTACTTCTAGTACATAACATCCCCGTAAGAATTTAGAAAAGAGAAAAATGGTTTTTCCTAATTGTTTGAAACTTCCACAGGCAACATTGTTTACTAGGCCAAGACGCACCCATCTCTACCCGATTTGAGAATCGTATCTAAAAGTATAGCTAGGGTATATCTTATCTTACCACTATATATTGTACAAATAACTTTGAATGCTAACCATTGGATCAAGACTCATTAATCCTAATATTTTAAATTCTACCATCTAGAAGATTCTATAGATAGTCTCTTCGGCATAATGAATGCAATGAACAAATCTAAAAACACACTTCTCCATCATACTAGAATCTTCTCCCTCATTTCTCTAAACCATATTAGCAAAAATTTCAAGTGTTTTACATAGCTAATAATCTTTGAGTTCTACATGATGATACAAAGTACAAGAACCAAATCTACACCCATACTTTATGTATGTTGATCAAATTTTAAATTTTTGTGCTTTACCTATTATAATTTTATGTAATGATGATATGTCATACGTATGTTATCTGAGTCTCACGTGCAGGGGATGGTCAACTCCTCTCGCTACCTAACTTTTGGAGTAGTAGTACGGAGTAAAACGTTCTACTAGTGGAGTACTTTGCTTTACAAAAAAAATATTTTCGTCTCTTAGAAAATTGGAGTTGTTACTTTTTCTAGTATTTGGAAACTCCCATTGACAAAGCTATTTACGAATGCCAAGATGTGCACATCTACTTTATTGTAGTACTACCAAATTACTATAAACTATGATATGGATATGTCTATGACCTTGCTTGGTCGCTCAGCCTGAAACCTATTTATACTTCTACATGGTAGGCTATTTTTGTGAAGAGGTTTTTTTTAGAAGTTGTGAAAACTCATGTTTATTATTTTTCATGGCAGGTAATACAAGCAAAAGTATGCCATGCAGGAGTCCCCTTGTTTGTTTTGCCTATTTATCTCTCTTTTTTTAAAGTAGGGTGAACTTTGTCGGCATGCAAATTCTAGAAAGAAGTTGAATCTTTGAAAACTCTTGGTCGTGTTCTCGACATATTGGCTGTCTGGTGGGCAACTTCAAAAGATTTTTGTAAAATTTAAAGAGCAATTAGTAGCTCACATGTGTTTCAAAATAATTTGACGTAATTTCGACAAGCTCCCTCCGATCCTTATTAATGTTCATAGATTCGTCTAGATTCAAATGTATCTAGTCATGTTGACAACATCCAAGTCTATGTTGACGACATCGTCATGAAAACAAAATAGGAAGCCTCGCTAATTGACAATCTACGGGAGACCTTCGCCAACCTCGACCGCTACCGGATCAATCCGGACAAATGCGCCTTCGGCGTGCCATCTGGGCAGTTACTCGGGTATCTCATCTCCGTGAGAGGGATCGAAGCAAACCCGAAAAAAAATAAAGGCCATACTGGCCATGGAGAAGCTGAAGAACGTGAGGGGCGTCCAACAGCTGGCTGGGCGAATCGTGTCGCTCAGTCGATTCATCAGTCGAATGGGCAAAAAGGCACTGCCCTTCTACCAGCTTCTCCGCAAAGCTAACAAGTTCGAGTGGACAGATGAGGCGCAAGAAGCATTCGGGGACCTCAAATGTTTACTATCCATCTTGCCAGTACTGGTGACCACGCGAAAAAGAGCCGTTGTTGATCTACATCTCCACCACCAACCAGGTGGTCAACATAGTGCTTGTGGTGGAACGAGCCGAAGAAAACAAGGTCCACGGGGTCCAGTGCCTAGTCTACTACCTCAGCGAGGTGCTCATGCCAACAAAACAGCGGTACCTGCACTACCAGAAGCTAGCGTATGGCGTCTTCATGATAGCCAGGCGACCTCGCCAGTACTTCTAGGATCACTTAATCGTGGTGGTAAACGACGCCCCACTCGGGCAGATACTCAATAACCCTGATGCCACCGGGCGAGTCGCGCTCTAGGGAATCGAACTATCTCCATGAGATATCACATATGAAAAGCGCGACGCAATCAAGTTGCAAGTTCTCCCTGATTTCCTCGTGCACTGGATGGAGAACCAGTTCCCCGAAAAGCTAGATATGTCCTACCTCTAGACAATGCACTTCGACAGATCTAAGAGAAAGGACGGAGCTGGCGCAGGTGTCATACTGACATCACCCCAGGGAGACAAGCTAAAATACGAGGCTCTAGTCCATGGGATGCGGATGGCGAAAGCCTGTGGCGCCAAAAGGCTCATCATCTACGGCGATTCCAAACTGGTGGTCAACCAAACGATGCACGAGTGCGACGCACTGAGCGACAACATGATCGCCTATCGCGACCTCTACAACTCACTCGAAGGGGACTTTGACGGTTGTGAGCTGCGACATGTGGGACGCGAAAGCAATAAAGAGGCGGCTCTACTCGCCAATATTGGCTCCACTTACGCCCCCATACCACCTAGGGTATTTCTCGAGCGCATCTGTGAAAGCTCTATCAAGCCAAAGGCTCCAGAGAAGAACAACACGTCAATAGAATCGGGGGCTACGCCACCCAACGAGCCAATAACACTCAATGACCTGGAGCTCGATACAGGACTCGAAGGACCAATGAGCGTCATGATGATAGATCCATCTTGGACACAACCCTACATTACATACCTACTCCGCAAGAGGCTGCCAGATGACCCGACTGACGCGCGGCGATCCAAGGCATTCACCCTCATCAACGGTGAACTATACAAGCCCGCATCATCATAGGAGTGCTCCAACAGGGACGGAAGAGCTATCCACCTCGACATCCACGAAGGCACCTGCGGGCACCATGCTGGCAGTTGCGCCCTCGTTGCCAAAGCTCTATGAGCTGGATTCTACTAGACCACAGCCATGCGCGACGCCAAGGACATCATCCAGCGCTGCAACGCTTGCCAGCGATTCGCGGATAAACCTCACGCAGCTGGTGCAGAACTCCGGCCAATATCATTGGCTTGGCCCTTCGCGCAATGGGGACTCGACATGGTCGGCAAGCTCCCGAAATCCTCGCCAAGAGGTTATGTCTACCTCTTGGTCGCATTCGACAAGTTCACCAAATGGATCGAGGCCATGCCGGTGACAAATCAATCAAGGGCCACCACTGTCAAGTTCTTCGAGTCCATTGTCTATCGCTTTGGAGTGCCACACAGCATCATCAAGGATAATGGGACGAACTTCACCTCTAAGGAGTTCTAGGAATTCTGCGAAAACCTGGGAATCAACATAAGCTACGCCTCGGTGGATCACCCGCAGACCAATGGTGAAGTCGAAAAGGCCAATGGCCTCGTCTGCGGCGGAATCAAGAAACGACTCCTCCGGCCACTAGAACAAGCCGCCGGATGCTGGCAAGACGAGCTACAATCCGTACTCTGGAGCTTGCGCACAAACCTAAACAGTGCCATGGGGTACACCCCGTTCTTCATGGTGCACAGTGCTGAAGCGGTGCTACCTGCAGAAGTACACTACAAAGCCCCACGAGTGGTCGCTTACAGCAAGCAGGAGTCAACCCTTGCACTTGAAGACTCTATCGACCTCCTTGATGAGGCACGGGAAATTGCAGCGGAGAGATCAACAATCTACCAGCAAAGCCTCCGCAACTACCACAACAGAAGGCTATGCCCCAGATCCTTCGTCGAAGGAGACCTAGTCCTGCGACTGAAGCAGCAAGGGCATCTCAAGCTCGAGTCCCCTTAGGAAGTAATCCCAGGTGGCCCCTATCGCCTTAAAGATTTCGAGACAGGAGTCACATACTCCAACCCCTGGAACATCGCGCAGCTGCGTTGCTTCTACACCCAGTCGTTTTTTAATTTTACAAATAAGGCTATTCAGCCAGGCTACTTAGCCACACATTGTACCTCATACTATTCTATGAATAAATAAAGCTAAGTGCCCCAAAACTCTGTGTTTTTCCTTATTTTTTGCAATTTTATCACTCGGGGGTTGGGCCACCCTTTACACGTTCGTTCCACGAACAAATCGCAGTTTCCTAAGTAGCTGACACAACATCAATCGAATCCTTGATAAAACACCAACCCAGTTGCAACACACCTGACAGGTTGGCAAGATGCTGAGATAAAACACAAGTCAGGCTAACGAAAAGGGACTTCAGTGTACAACACATTCGCAAAATATAAAAGCTAGCAAGCTCTCTTCACATATTGATGGGTATTAATTACATCCAACATATGCATACGAACTTTACAACACTTGTACAATTATGTGCAAGATACAAGTCATGCCACTGCTGCAACAGAAGAACGTTCGTGCGTTCCTCGAAGAAATCGACAATTTCTTCTGTTGGGCGATCAACCGCTTGGTAGTGCGGAACCATGTCCCAGGTCATACCTTCTGGCAGAGGACGCGGCCCAGCGGCAATAGCTGCAACATCTATATCCGGCCTATGCAGTCGCACCAGCGACAATGCAGCCTTAGCACCAGCTACTAACTGCTGTCGCACGCACTCGCGAACCGCACTCAAATCTTGGAACTTCACCAGATGAGCTAATAGGCTTGAAGGGATGGCATCCAGCGGAAACATCATTTGATAAATACGCCTAAGGCACGACTGCGCCTTCTTCAAAAAATGAAGTACTCAATAAGCATGATCATGCAGGGTCGCAAGCACGATCACACGATCATGGTCCACCCAAAAGTACCCACTCGCCTGTAGTTGCTCCTGGGTCAGGTCATTCATTCGAATGGCAATCTGGTCCTTCTCATCCTGTGGATGACGAGCACTGACAACTACACCAAGTAAAAATGGCAAAGTATGAAGACAAGGCATCGCCGCGACTGACTAAAAGAAATGATGAGAGGGCAGAAAGCTAACATTTGAACTGCTCACTCAGCTACGCCACCTCCTCCAAGAGATACTTCTCATGGGCGGTGGCCTTCTCCGCCTTCGACTTCCATACATCCGCGCTACCGCGGAGGATGGGAAAATCACGCTCCAATTGCTTAATGCGATCGCGCAATTGCGAAAGCAACGACAACTCCTCCACCTTTGAGCGCGGCTGTGCCAAGGTTTCATCGGTGGGCGGAGGATCATGAGGACCATTCGAAGGACCACTTGACGTACCCTATCACAAGCCAAGAAAGAGCAAATAAGGGACCAAGAATACATTGATAAAATGCATAAACGCATTCAAGCACAGCAAAGTCTCGACAGGGACACTCCCACAAAAGCATTGTTCCAACACAAAAGGCTAAACACTACAACTATTACACATGCAGACTAAGGAGCTTTTTGTTTCTTCGACTTGGACTTTGGCTTCGGGGTTTTCATCGCATCCATGGCAGTCTTCGACGCCACGACTTGCTGGTGTTAGCCTAGATGCCACGACCTTGCCCGCCTTTGCTCGCCGCCGCTTCTCGGAATACTTGGCGAGCATCTCGATAAGTTGAGGACCATATTTTGCGCAGCTACCAGTGAAGGGAGCAAACACTACCTTCTGGACTTCGGCGTCGACAGGCATCACCTCAGAAATAGCGGCGGGGTCCATCTCCATGCCATGGGCTTGCACCATCGTGAGTGCCATGGTGGCACCGACGGGACGCTGCGAGTTCCTGAAGTCCGCAGGAATACCTCCAGTGAGGGATTCCACTAGGTCTCCAAGGTTGTTGATCAACCCAGCCTTGGGAGTTAAATCCTCGTGGATGCGACTGAGCACATCCTTGGCCTTCCCCAACGTCTCCTGGAGGAAAACACTGTGGTCTTCGACTGCAGCGATGGCGCCTACCAATGTATCTGTGCGACGCAGAGACTGGGCGTCAAAGCTTAGGCCGCTGGCATCTGCATACTCAAAAATGTTAGTACAACGACCACACATCAAAGCAAAAGAGCAATGAAAAATCCAGCCGAAAGAATACCTGAGAGGGACTTGGCAATAGAGGAAAGTTGCTCCTCGAACAACTTCTCCCTTTCAGTAGTGGAAGCACACAGATCCTCTACTCGCTTTCGCGACTCCTCTAGCGCTGCAATTGCCTCGTCGCGATTCTTCGTCACCGCGGCAAGCGTCTTCTCGAGTGCAGCAGCACGACGAAGTAGTTCATTGTGCTCAACTACAAAGCACATGGCGTATCATCAATTGAATTCATAAAATTCATGAAGACAAAGACGAAGTCAAAACTCACCTTCGACAACGCGGTGGCGATTGTCCAGCAGAGCGTGTTGCCGACCCATAACAAGTACTTGCTCCGCCAGGCGAGCAGCTTCCTTCATGATGAGCTGCATTAGAAGAAAACAAAAAGTTCAGCAACAACACCAAGTATAAATTCGACTACCAAAACAGCAAAACGACGCCTACATGATCCTCCAGAGACTCCGAAGATGACTGTCGCATAGTCATCCGGGCAACCATCTGGTGTTCCCCAGCATGCAAGGAACTCGACGAATTGTGCCCGGAGTGGGCCGCCAATGGAGAAGAAGAAGACCATTCGGCCACTTCCTTGGCCTTGGAGTCTACGACTCCAGACTCCTTCACAAATTGGATGTCGTCAAAATATGACGACGCCGCTCGGCTACAAAACACATAAAGCAAAAACTTTAGGGAAAAAATCAACTCCAAAAAGAAACCAAAACAAGGTCGTGAATGCAGAACTCACCAGCTAAATTTATCAAGGTCGAAGGATTGCTCCTCCAACTCCAATGACTCCTTCGGCAGTCACAGCTTATTTCGGGCAGGAGGAGCCATGGAGCGCACAGGAACAGCGGGGATTGGCTCCTCTGCAACAACAGAAGGGCCTTCTGGCATTGTCAGCAACGAGGCATCCGAGTCCTCGCTGCGGGAACGCTTGTGAGTGTCCTGGTCGCTGGACTCGGGGGCTCCCTCCTCCTCTTCAATTGGGACGGTCGATTCTGACTCGTCCTCTTCATCCACTTCGCGAGGGATAACCCCTTCAGGATGGGGGGGGCAAATTGGGAGACACCTTCTAGTTCTGCATTCAGAAGATACAACATTATATATCAAAGCATCATAAAGGCAATCGAAAGTAGAAACTACTTCACAGTATAGTTCTACCTCAGGAGGAGGGTTAGAGGAGTCGAAAGGAGGCACGACTGGTTTGCTTGGGAGAACCTCCATGGCGGTGTATTTGGATACCAGTCGTACCCTCTTATCCACCTCACTCGTAGAAATGCCCTCGGCAGACACGCGAGTGACATCATCATCACTGGTCCAGTGGAACATAGGGTGCACTCTGGCCTGTAGAGGCTGGACGCGGCGGCGCAACCAGGTGCGAATGAGGGCAGCGCCACCTTCTTCCTTACCTATGTGGTTTTCAAGGTCGCAGATGAGCTTATAAAGCACTTCTATCTCCTCGGACTTGTCAGGCATAATAAAATTCTTCCAAGAGCGCCTCCTCATGCAAGACACCGCGGGATCAAAGGGCGCGAGTCCGTAGTGCTCTCCGTCGGCCTTCTAGTCGCGGATGTAGAACCACTTGTCCCTCCACCCTTGGATGGACACGGTGAGCTTGATGGAAAAATAGGTGACACAGGAGTCGACGTGGATCCCGTAGCCTCCCACGTCGTAGACTACCGAACTGGACGCCGACTGGCGTTTCAGCTTAAAAAGCCTCTTGAAGAGGCCAAAGTGCGGCTCGATTCCGAGCCAGCACTCGCAAAGAGTAATGAAGCAGGAGATGTGGACAACGGAATTTGGGGACAGCTGGTGAAGCTGGAGCCCATAGAAACAAAGGACACCGTGAAAGAAAGGATGCAGAGGGAGAGAAAGACCTCGGATGATGAACGCAAGGAACATCACCCAGAAACCCAGAGGAGGACAAGGGATTACCTCCTCACCGGGCACTCGCGAGCCTTCTTCCACAGGAGGAAGAACTCCATCTCGACGATGGAGATGTAGTTCGGCGGGCTTGATGATGGACGCCCGCCAGGCGCCATTGGTGATGCGGGTGCTAGCACCTTGCTTCTTCCCATCACCGGCGGCACTGGTGCCCACGGTGGTGGTACCGCCCTTCTTCTTGGCAGCGACAATGGTGGCCGCGGATCTAGCGGCGGCACCTCCCTTCTTCTTGCCCATCTTCCGATGGTGGTGAGAACGGAGAAAGTAACTGGGGAAGACACGGAGCTGGTCCAGTGCCGCAAAGATAAAGTGCACAAGGAAGCAGAGAGCAGCAGCAATGGCAATGTAGGCACGAGTAAAGAAGACAAATGGGAAAATTACCGCAGCTGCGCTCCTACTTAACCTCCTCGCAGATACCATCCAACGGTCAGCAGAAACCCTACTACACGCATGGTGCACATCACCACCGACACGTGGTGAAGTTGAAGCACGAACCGTGCCCCACTATTCCCATTACGCGCGGAAATCGAGGAGACGTAGTTAAAACAGAAGATTACGCACGCCCGGTCAAATCAAAGTCAGAAAGTAGGACCCACCACTCGTCACGTCGCGTCAAAGCCTCTCACACGGGCAACCGAGGTCATCACATTTTCATCACTGACGTCATTGATTCCAACAGCAGAAGATTTCGACTACTTTAGTCCTTGCTCGAGTCTTCGACTCAACCAAGCACTCGGGGGCTACTCCTAATAGGAGCGCTGGCCGCGCACCCGAAAGATTTTTATGCAGGTATACAAGATAAACCCTTCACTCGAATCATCGATTCGACTATGAATTGCGGGTTACTCCCATAGGGAGCGCTAAAAGCATATTCGATTGAAGAGAGAAACAAAAGACGACGGCAGTCGCAAATGTTTTTTAGTCCCCACTCGAGTCTACGACTCGAGTAGGCACTCGGGGGTCACTCCCATAGGGAGCACTGGTTGCGCACCCTATGATTATTTTGCTGGTACATCGTACTATGTGTTGTTAATATACACACTCGAATGCTATGGCGACTCCGCCTCATATTTTCCTTACAAAGAGACTACGTCTCTTGGGCCACCCGAATCATCTCCGCAATGACAAAAAATTCGGATGTTGCGCTTATAGTGTGAAGATAAGACCTGAATAAGGCCTGGCAACGCATCTGCTGTGCACTACCAGAAATATATCCATACCTATAGGTGCGATGAACATGCCTTGACGGACGCGTCGAGTGCTCACACTTATATACTGGAATTCGACTCCTATAAGACCTCCGTGGCCTGAGTCAAATTACGCTAGCACTTTTCCGAATTCGAGTCCGGGGACTCGAGTTTGAGTAGATTGCGTTGTTTTGCCTAAGGCAGTTAACTAATACCGATACATCAGATAAATTAGGCACGTATATCAACAATCCCTATGAAACAAAAAGAACACTCGAAAAATGCTCAGTCATGCACTTGAAAAACTTCATAAAGTCCCCAGTCGAATATGCGATTCCACTAGACACTCGGGGGCTACTGATATGGGTATACCCTACAGGTACTCTAGTTTGGTATATACGTTCTAGATACGGCAGAAGCCCACGGTGTTTCCAAGTCCCAATGAAGAATTCGAGTTGCTCACGGACTCTCGATTGCTTGCGAGACAAGAAGAAGCTTAAGATAGAAAGTTCAAAGGGAAAACCCTAATCTGTAACCTACTCGACCTGCTACCCGAGACCTAGCGTATCTATAGAAAGGCTAGGAGGGGGCAGCGAGGAGGACAATCACCACCCTAGTTTCCACGACTCTCGCCAGATTGCATCTGCACGCCCCTACAATCTTCGGTTCCTTTGTTAATTCCAAGACCATACAAGCAGGAGTAGGGACCTCTACGAAGCCTGAACCTGGGTAAAACTTGCGTCCATGTGTGCTTGTTTGCTAGCCGATTGATGCCTCTAGCGCTTCCTCCTTCTCCAAAACCCAAGTTCATAACAATGGGCATTGACGAGTTAAACCCTCGTCACCAACTGTTAGATCTTCTTTTCCATTCTAACATCTAGAAGATTCTATAGATAATATTTAGCATAATAAATGCTATGCACAAACCTCAAAACAGAGTTCTACATCATACTAGAATCTTCACCCTCATTTCTCTAGAACATATTACCAAAAAAATTAAGTGTTTGAGATAGCTAATAATCGCTAACATCTACATGATGACACAAAGTACAAGAACCAAATATACACCTATGCTTTATGTATGTTGATTAAATTTATGAATTTTTGTACTTTACCTATTATAATTTTACATAATGATGATATGTCATACGTCTATTATCTGAGTCTCGCGTGCAGGTCACGTGCAACTCCACTCGCTACTCTCGTGCTGTCTACCTTTTGGAGTAGTAGTATAGAGTAAAAAATACTACTAGTGGAGTACTTTGCTTTACAGAAAAAATATTTCCGTCACTTAGAAAATTGGATTTATTACTTTTCCTAGTTTTTGGAAACTCCCATTGGCAAAGTTGTTTACACATGCCAAGATGCGCACATCTACTTTCTTGTAGTACTACGAAATTATAATAAATTATGATGTGGATATGTCCATAACCTTGCTTGGTCGCTCGGCCTGAAACCTTTTCATACTTATACATGGTAGGCCATTTTTGTGAAGAGCATTTTTTCAAAAGTTGTGAAAACACATGTTTATTATTTTTCATGGTAGGTAATACAAGCAAAAGGACGCCATGCATGAGTCCTCCTGTTTTTTGCCTATTTCTCTCTCTTTTTTCAAAGCAGGGTCAACTTTGTTGGCATGCAAATTCTCGGTCGCATTCTCGATATATTGGCTGTCTGGTGGGAAACTTGAAAAGATTTTTGTAAAATTTAAAGAGCAATTGGCAGATCATGTGTAGTTCAAAATAATTTGACCTAATTTCGACAGACTCCCTCTGATCCATATTAATATTCATAGATTCGTCTAGATTCAAATGTATCTAGTCATGTTTCTATGCTAGATACATATACCAGAATCTAGACCAATCTGAGAATATTAATTTGAATCGGAGATGGTAGTGTAATTTAATTGGGTTAATTTATCTACGAACCTTGAAAACTCAAAGAACCTAGGAATCGCAAGTAAAACATACATGGTTCGCTATGGCCGGAAACATGGCGTGCTTCTCGCATTCCGAGCTATATTCTTCTGATTTTCTTTACTGCTAGTACAAACATCCCCGTAATCACTTGTAAAAGTGAAAATTGTTTTTTCCTAATTGTTCGAAACTCCCACGGGCAACATTGTTTACTAGGCCAAGACACACCCATCTACCCGATGTCAGAACCCTATCTAAAGTGTAGCTAGGGTATATATCGATATAGAAGGCCATGACCTTATTTGTCGATCATGCAAAAAACCAAGAATAATGTTACATCATGGTGGACTATAATATGAATCCGGTTTTTGTAAAGTTGTCGAATCGCATGTTTATCATTTTTCTTGGCAATTAATAATACTAGCAAAAGTACCCTAATCATAATGAAGTCTCGTGTTTTTGTTTTACGCTTTATTTTGTTTGAACGTTTTCCATACGCGGTCAAATTTGTCCGTATGAAAATACTAATTAGTAATGGCAGTTTTCAAAACTATTGTTGTCCCATGATATATTGACTGACTGGGTACCTTCAAAAGTATTTCGGATATTTTCAGGAGTAATAGTCTATCACGCTCACATGTATTGAAGTTTGACCTAATTTTGTTTAATCGACATAGAGTCATGCATTTAAGTGCGTGGAGCTTTAGCTTGGAAGTTTGAAAAATACTAGATGGGAACTGTAAGACAGAATTATCCACTTTGTACGAAATTTGGTGGGGGCATTCTTTCTTCTTTTTTCTACTTGTAAAAGTACTTAAAAAACTCACACTTCTGGTATGGCCTACTATACAATGTACTATGTATGAACTTTTTTGGGTTTCAAGCCAAATGACCAAGGTCATGGAAATACTCTATCTTCATCAAGATAATGAAGGTTTGCCCATATGTTGGTATATGTCGGTGCATGTTAGCATGGTAAAGAAGTAAAATTATTTTTGGACGGAAGTGCGATTAATATGGCTTAGAGTTCGTACCATGTGCCATTTATTTACTATAGTACATAAATTGGTTGGATCAATTACATGTTATATTTTTTAAGCTTAATTTTCTTGCTAATTTCACCCACTCATACGTCTTTTCGTTGGTTTGTTGGATTAGGTCTAAATTAATATTCTACATGTTTATGTGGTAGATACATATACCCAAATCTAGACAAATCTGAGAACATTAATTTGAATCATAGACAGTAGTGTAATTTAAGTGGGTTAATTTATCTACGAACCTTTAAAACTCAAAGAACATAGGAATCACAAGTAAAACATGCATGGTCCGCTATGTCCAGAAACATGGTGCGCTTTTCGCATTTCGAGCCACATTCTTCTGATTTTCTTTACTGCTAGTACAAAACATCCTCGTAATCACTCAGAAAATAGAAAAATGTTTTTCCTATTTATTCGAAACTCCCACAGCCAACATTGTTTACTAGGCCAAGACGCACCCATATCTACCCGATGTGAGAACCATGACTAAAATTTGTCGGTATGCAAAAATTATAATCAGTAATGACATTTTTCAAAACTATTGTTGGCCCTTGATATATTGGCTACCTCGGTACCTTCAAAATAATTTTAGAAATTTTCAAGAGTAATAGTCTATCGTGCTCACATGTATTCAAGTTTAACCTAATTTTATTTTATCGACATAGAGTCATGCATTTAAGTGCGTGGAGCTTTAGCTTGGAAGTATGAACTTTCATGGGTTTTGAGCCAAATGACCAAGGTCATGGACATACTCTGTCATCATGAATATAATGATGGTGTGCCCATATTTTGGTATAGGTCGGTGCATGTTAGCATGGTAAAGAAGTAAAATTATTTTTAGAAGGAAGAACGATCAATATGGCTTAGAGTTCATAGCATGTGCCATTTATCTTATCTTACCTCTTACCACTATATTGTGTACGAATAACTTTGAATATTGACCGTCGGATCAAGACTCGTGAATCCCAACATTTCCAGCCGTTGGATCTTCTTTTCCATTCAAGCATCTAGAAGATTCTATTGATAGTCTTCATCATAATGAATGCTATACACAAAAATCAAAACACTTCTTCATTATTATAGAATCTTCTCCCTCATTTCTCTAGACCATGTTACCAAAAATTTCAAGTTTTAGATAGCTAATAACCATTCACTTCTACATGATATACAAAGTAAAAGAATCAAATATACAGCCATACTTTATAGATGTTGATCAAATTTATATTTTTTCTTCTTTACCTATTATAATTTTATATAGTGATGATATGTCAGACGTCTATTATCTGAGTCTCACATGCAGGGCACGTGCAACTTACTATTTTACCATAGTACTACATGAAGTGGTTGGATAAATTACATGTTATATTTTTCAAGCTTAATTTTATAGATAATTTCACCCGAAAGTGCATCATGCTTCAATCAACACGGTCGGTGGAATTAAAGGTTACATCAAGGACATAAAAAAAATATAAAATTACATCCAAGTCCATACAATTGGCACAAAGGCCCCTAAAATTTATCTTGCAAAGGCAGCCGGGTCCGGGTCAATTTCAATCAAGCAATTGAGCCATAATCTTCCTACTATTGTTTGCTTCATACATGAAACATAACGTGCTCCTGCATGTTGATCATGGTCGAAGGGACGAGATTGCTCGGAACAAGTACAGGAGCACACCCAAGAATCTAGTAAAACCAATTCAAGGACTGAAGTCACTGTTGTACGTGGTTAACATTAGGTGAAGGTCCGAAGAGGTTGACCTGCCCCCCTACCGAGTCAATTCCCCCAACCACACCTTCGCCGGCCGCAGGTTCCTCGCGCTCGAGCTCGAACTCGAGCATGTCCTGATGGTAAGCAAGGGTCAGCATAGGATTGATAGGCTCGAGGGGACCCAGGATGGCATCGTCTGCCATGGCCCCAACGACCTGGCGCTCACGCGAGTTGTCTACCCCGATCGCATGCTCGTTGGCTGCAAGTTCCTCGTGTGCGAGCTAGAACTCGATCATGTCCTGATCGTAAGCAAGGGCCATCATAGGCTCAACATGACCCAAGACGGGGTTGGACATGGCCACGGCTACCTGGCGCCCACCCGAGTTGTCTTCCCCGGTTGCCTGCTCGCTAGCCGTAGGTTCCCGGCAGAAGGATTAGCCACTGTCTCGCACGGGCTTAACTTGGCCACGGTTGATGTCCATCCAGAGCGCCCCCCAGATGTAGCTCTGTCATAGTCAAAAGGGAGGCACATAAGGACCATCGCTTTGTTGTAGAGGTCCACTTTTCTTCTCCTATTGTGTTGACGCCTTCGAGCCACGACCAACGTAGGATCGTTAACCTCGAGGGGGCACAAAATTGTGTCGTCGGCTAGCAGGGCCAACCCATGTTTACCACGGGCGACCAGGCACTCTATAGAGTTGGCTCCCACAATGACATGTTCCCGCCGGATGAACTATTTCCGGTCCTGGCCTCAAGCCGAAGTAGACCTCCGAGGACGATGCAGCCAATCCACCAGAATTCCTTCAAGTATTTGTGAGGGTAACATGCCTTTCGTGGAAGAAAGAAATTTCGCTAGAGAGTGGAATGAAGAAGTTGAACTGCTTTTTGTGAAGGAATAGTATACTAGTAGTACTACTAGCGGTGCTACTCAGCTTTTGTCCCACCGCTACAATGAATAAATAAGGGGACCTCGTTTTCTGTGTTTTTTCTATGACCAAGCATTTCTCCAGGGAGTACTTTTTTTAGATGCTCCAAGGAGTACTTAGTACAAGGGTAACATGAAGAGCAACAGCTCAGCGCGCATGAGTTTTTTCGTAGTCGGTGGTGGTTCGGGGCATTAACACTCAGAAGAGAAATGTCATATCGGTACTTGTAGCGGCCGTACTTTCAGCTGGCCGCAGTCTATCGCATAGTAGGAGTACTATACACTCTCAAAACAGAGGTGGCTAGTGATACATTGCAAATGTATCTATAATTTTTGATGTTCCATGCTTGGTTTTATCTACTTTCTTGTGTTTTGTCCACACTTTGGAGTACTTTTCATATGATTTCTTGGACTAACCTATTAACAAGAGCCACAGTGCTAGTTGCATGTTTTCTGCTGTTTTTGGTTCCAGAAAGTTAGGATATGAATATTCTCGGAATTGGATGGGACAAAAGCCAATATGCCTATTTTTCCTGGAGACTCACGGAGCCACAATACGAGACGGAGAGGGGCCACAGGGTGGCCACACCACCCCTAGGCGCGGGTCCCCCTTGGCCGCGCCAGGGCATGGTGTGGGCCCCTGGCCAGCCACCGACCTTGCCTCTTTCGCCTATATATCTCCCCCGAGGCAAAAACCCTAGATCGTCAATCAGAAATCCACGAAAAGTTCCACAGCGCCGCCGCCACTGAAGGGGAGATTCGAGGGAAAGAAAGTCTCTGTTCCGGCACCCTGCCGGGACGGGGAAGTGCCCCCGGATCCATCTCCATCGATCTCCACCACAATCTCCATCACCATTGCTGATTCCCATGATGAGTAGGGAGTAGTTCTCTCTTGAGGCTAAGGGTTGTACTGGTAGCTATGTGTTCATCGCTCTCTCTATGCATGATCATATTTTGATCATGAGCTTTGTAATCAAGTAGATCTACCTTGCTACTCAAGTGCTTTAATAGATCTCTGCTCTCCCCATGTGTGTGAAAGTGACAACGTGCACATGATGGTGGCACTTAGGCTAGAGATTACAAATACTTGTTATGATTTATATTTGGAGTTGGATATCTTTATAAAATTGTGGTGTTTGTTGGACTCATCTAGTACTCAAGGTGACAGTGTGGGGTTTTCTAGATGCGAAAGGCTTACTTTGAGGTGTGTTGTTATAGCCCTACCATCGATTAGAGTGTTCAACTGGAGAGTAGTTAAGAGTAGTATCATGAAGATAGGATATTTATATGAGAGTGTTCACCAGTGTAAGTATGATCCCTAGGCCTTATTTCTAAGCATTTAAACACCATTTGCAATTAGATCTGTTCCATGTTTGCTTGCTTCCATCTTTATTTCAGTTTTCCTTTAGTCTTTTCCACGCCATCAAGCTATCTTCTATCACCGTTACCACTTATAATTATCTATACCACTTGTATTTCACTATCTCTTCGCTGAACTAGTGCACCTATACACCTGACAAGTGTATTGGGTGTGTTGGGGACACATGAGACATCTTGTATCTTGATTGCACGGTTGCTTGAGAGGGGATACCATTGACCACTTCCTCCCTGAGTTCGATAAACCTTGGGTGATCCACTTAAGGGAAAACTTGCTGCTGTTCTACAAACCTCTGCACTTGGAGGCCCAACAACTGTCTACAAGAATAGAAGTGCATAGACATCAAGCTATTTTCTGGCGCCGTTGCCAGGGAGGTAAGGTAAAAGGTATTCACACTGGAGGATTAAAGAAGAAGAACCTCCCACGGTAAACACCTATTTTCTGGCGCCGTTGCCAGGGAGGTAAGGTAAAAGGTACTCACTCCTCTGGCTACTAAGCTATATTTTAGTACTGTTGCTAGTGTGTGAGTGCTCGAAGTTATTTCCTTTAGATTCTGCAATTTTGTCTTTTTGTTTCTTGTTTTCACTAGTTAGGCTTAATGGAAAACAACAACAAAATTAGAGAGCTTTATAGTATTTATCTTGAGTTAGGACATGATGTGTTTGAAGAGAAAATTAAAAAACCTATGGAACTTTATGTGCATGCTAATAGCAATGTTGTTAGTATGAATTCTTTGGACACCATTATTGCTAATGCTATGGAAAATTCTAAGCTTGGGGAATCTAGTTTTTATGAAAATGATCTTTTTAGTTCCCCAGCTTTGGAAGATAGCTATTCTATTGCTTATGATGATACCAAACCTCCAATATATGATGATTACAATGATGAATATGATATTTTCAGTCCACCTACTATTGAGGAGAAAATTAATGATTACAATATGCCTCCTATATTTGATGATTATGGTGATGAAAATAATAATGATAGCTATTTTGTTGAATTTTCTCCCACCACAATTAATAAGAATGACTATGCTTATGTGGGGAGTATTAATTCTTTTATGGATGTGGCTCATGATAAGAATGTTTCTTGTGATAGTTATATTGTTAATTTTATTCATGTTGCTACTGAAAGTTATTATGAGAGAGCGGAACATGGGTTTATGTATCTCAACATTATTAAGTTTCCCCTCTTTATGTTGAAAGTCTTGAAGTTGCACCTGTTTTGCTTTTCTATGCTTGTCGCTTTGTGCTTTCATGACTTGTTTATTTACAAGATTACTATGCATAGGAAGTGGGTTAGACTTAAATGTGCTTTGAATTTGCTTGTTGATGCTCTCTTTTACTTAAATTCATATTTCTTATGTGAGCATCTTCTCAAACTATCATGCCTAACTTAAAGGCGTTAAAGAAAAGTACTTATTGGGAGATAACCCAAAAGTTTTAGATGAGTCTTGGAAGTTATTACTTCAGTAATAACCGGTCCTTATCCTTTTTATTTGCTTTTTGTGCGAAGAGTAACCTCTAATGAGAGAGAAGTAATGATTGGGAAAGTTGATGTCCCGAAACAGATTTATGTGTTTCACCGTAAAAATTCGTGTACAATCTCTGTATGTCCTTTTGAGGCGTGAATTTTTGTACTTCTGCCCAGGTTGTTATCTAACTTTCGTTAGTTCAACACTTGTTGATTTGAGCAACAGAAGGTCTTCGAAAAAATTCGTATTTACCTGTTGGTCTGTTTTGACAGATTTCTGCCATTATTTGCATTTGCTTCTTGTTGGTTCCTTTTTTAGTTATCTTTGGGGAATTGAGATTTTTGACAGAAGTGCTACAGTAGCTAGTGTTCTAATGGAAGTTTTATTGGTGTTGGAACTAAACCTAAAGACCTATTATCTTGAGTACACTAATGTTGCTAATAAAGATTGTGTGAAGTTGTGTATGAAGGAAAAATTTCAGGTGTATGGAAGGAATGAGTAATGAGATGAAGGATGGACTAAAGTGTTGGGAATATGCCCTAGAGGCAATCATGTATGATGTTATTTCCAATGTATTCATAAAGTTATTGTCCATGTATGAACTACTGATATATATCATTGAATATGTGATTCGATTGTGGAACTATATATTCATGTTGTTTATACTGATTGTCCTTGGTCGTTGAGGTTGTGCTGGACACACAACTTAGACTAATGTGAAAGTCGGCTGATGACTTGGTTCCACTTGTCATGGGCATAGAGATGCTATTCCGACTTACACGGATTCGGCTAAAGAGTTTAGCGAGTTGGACTAACCCATCTTGAGATACAACGAATAAGTCGTCATTTGTATATCTCAATCAATGTAATCCTTAGACCTGAGGTTGTTGCACAATCCGAGTTGAGGATCACCGACTTAGGTTCTGTCAAACGCTGTTCTGTCACTGGGCAGTTATAAAGGCGGAGTTCGGGTCGACTGAGAATCAAGATACATGATGTGAATAACCAAGATGGGATTTTGCCCCTCCGTTTGGAGAGATATTCTCTGGGCTCTCTCGGAAGATATGATTCGGAAAGCATGGCCATGTGTGACTCGGTTAAGTGTTAACCGAGGCAATCAACTAAGAGTTAGTCGGATGAATCACTTATCTCGGATCGAGAAAGAGAGTCGAACTATTTAAGGGATGATGATTATTCGCCTATAGTTCTATAAGGTATATCGTGAGGCAAAAGGGACTTAGACGAAAGTCGCATTGGAAGGTATGTCGTTATGACTCTTCGGTACTTGGGAGTTGGCATGTTCTGCTAGGAGCTGCTACCAACTGATCGGTCACGAGTGAGACTCGGATCGTGTCTGGGTCACCATGAGCCTGTCGGGTCACACACTTAAGAGCGGGAGCATATTTGGGTTGGACCCAAAAAGGAAACGGGCAGAGTCAGTGAGTTGGAATCACAGTGACTAATATAGGCCTTTTAGTGAATGGGCCACAAGTGAGTGGAGCCCACTTTCACTCCCGATATAAGCTAGGGAGCAGGTGCTTAGAGCACGCGGTTAGGTCACTCCATGTGTTGGAAACCCTAGCTCCAGTCCAGTCCTGTCCTGTCGCCGCCGTACCGGACCTAGCAGTCCATCACCGGCGCTCCTACTCGTACGTGTGGACACTAGCGGAGGTGCTGTACGTTCAGCACTTCGACGATCGTAGATCAGAACGGATCGTGAGGACTGCACTGCATCAAGCGACGTGCTTCATTAATTCCGCAACCGCGCGTCTAGTGGTAATTCTCGTGGCCTACTACCTCAGCTAGATCTTGGGATCACCACGTAGGAAAAAGTTTTGTTTTTCTCTACGTGGCCCAACAGTGGTATCCGAGCGTTAGCTTCTGGTTTTAGGCTCGAGATCCTGAATATGTGATATGCGGTTGGCGTTAGATTGGATCTAATTGCAGTTTTGGTGGTCGATCTATTAGATAGATCGGTTTTGTACAAAGTTGATTGGATCAACTGTACTCGGGGAAATGGATGATCTGGTTTCCGTGATCTAACTGCTAAGGTCGTGGAACAACATACCCCTACCGGTCGGCTTCCGCCATCGGGGTAGACTGTGACACGTAAACCCGGATGCGGTGATCGAATACCAAAGAGTTTGGTCGAATCGGAGTCCGGATCGGATTTGGGTAAAATTGTTTTATCCGATGACGAAATCCATATCCGGCTAGCAGGACCGCCGGCTTTGCCCTGTCGTAGCGCCTTAGATGTCGTTGCGAGTTTCGAAAACTGGGGGCCGGATTATCCGGCCCTTGCGAAACCCGGATTATCCGTCCTGGGGAGGAAAAACCGCCCCAGTTCGGATTTTCCGGGAGAAAATCCGACTGGACACAGAGTGACGCGCCTTGGCTTCCTTGAGAGATGAGGTAGGCCGGATTATCTGGCCATTGGAGGGGCGGATTATCCGGCCCCCCTCAAAACTTCCTGCACACTTAGCACACATGAAAAGTCTCCATATTATTGTTATCTAACACGCAAAACATAGGGAAACATGAAATGTTCTTTCAATCTCCCCCTTTTTGGTGTTAGATGACAATACCAGGATTTGCAGGAGAAAGACACAAGACACACAGAGATAACTATGAAAGGGACTCCCCCTCAATGTGTGCATAATAGAGTTTTGCATTGGAATACAAATGCACACAAATAGGTGAATCTATTCCATAGACAAACGGGCAAAAACACATACCACCGAAGTAGAGAATAGGCATCCTTGACATAAATCACAATTATTATTGGATAACCATTATGAGCACGCGCCTTCCATGATAAACCTCCAGCAATAGGATATGAATAGATATAACCATGAGCATAATCCATGATATGAAGTCCATAGGTATCATCCAGACAACCACATAAAGTCTCAACCACAAATCACAAACCACGAATAAAAAAGTTCAACGCTAAATCGGCATAAGCAAGAAATAATGAATAAAAAGTGCAAGTGCTTATGCCCGACCCATGCAAATCCACGGACAACCTAATAGAACTACTTCTCCCCCTTTGGCATCGAGACACCAAAAAGGGAGAAGAGCGATGCTAGCGCGCCATGAGATCACTCATCATAGTCCTCGTCCTCGTCCTTGTCCTCATGCTCTTCCTCATCCTCATCTTCAAGCTCCTCAGTGTCACCTTCCTCATCATCAGCATCAGCAGCAGGCGCAGAGGGGAACAAGTGATGCTCCAGCTCACCATAGTTCAGCCCGGAGGAAGAGTTCCACCAAGCATATGGAGTGGGTGGTGTAGGAGCCGGAGGAGCACCCGAAGCGCCAGACATGTGGTGGAGAATGAGCTGCTGGGAGTGAGCCAACTCATGGCGCTGCCTATAGGCCTCATACTGACCCTTGCGTGTGTCCACGCCCATGCAGAGGATGTGACACTGGAACCAGTTCAGCTGCTTGATCTTGCGGGCCACGAGAGGCACTGGGGGCCTATGAGCATCCCTCATGAGGCCCTCAGGAGCAGAGGAGGGGTGAGCAGTCTTCCGAACCTTGTTGTAAATCTTCTTGGCCTTGTGCACCGAGTCAATGTGGAACTCCTTGGCAGGAAGCAGGTGGCGGATGAGCAACATAATGTAGGGCGCATAGGGAATGGACAGACGGTTGAACATAGCATCACACGGCTCATGGTAAATGAAGTCCATGACATCCAGCCTGTACTGCACTGACTCGTCCTCGCAGGAAGCAACCTCATGAGAAAATTGAAGTAGCTGAACAAGGTGACCACATATGCTGTCATTGTTGCCCCCACTCGGTGTAATAGAGTCACGGAAGAGACCCACCAATGCAGCATAGATGGGAGCAAGACCAGCCACAGTACCGACAATTCCATTGTCCAAAGTGCACGGAGTGAGAGCAGCATCCTTGTTGGGCTTCAACTGAGTGATGATGTGGTGGCCACTGGCTCTATCCCTGCTGCGGAAGGAGTACCCCAAAACCTCAGAAAACATGTGAAAATCAGCAGTCATGGGCCTGTCATGAGTCATCCACTTCATAGTGCGACGCTCATCACCACAAATCACCAGAGTGGAGAAGAATTGCTTCACCACCTCAGAGTCAAAGGAGCACTGGAGAGACATGAGATGGTGTAACCCCATCCTCTCAGCCACATACATCGCATCCACAAGATGCGCCTTCTCCAAAGCATCAGCAAGTACCAGAGGGTGCATAGGCCTAATGTTCAGCCTGGCATAGATGTCTTCATAAATCCCTTTCTGTTCTGCACACCAAAACCGGGTATCCCCCAGCTCATCATCACGAGGCAACTCAGCAAACAAGTCAGGGTGACGAATGGCAGAGAAGGAGACCGCATCCAGAGCCCTATAGTTGATCTTGGGCACCTTGCCCTTCCTCTTGGACACAACCTTCCTAGTCCTATTGGATTGTTCAGCCATGCGCCTCTCTTCGTTCTTCCTTCTCCGCAATTCAACTTCGTCCACTAGGTTACCTTGACCGTCGTCCCGAAAGTACTTGGCGCGAGGACGTCGCTTGTAGGTCTTGGGAACACCGGAACCACCTATGAGGAGAATAAGGGCGATAACAAGGGGATAAGCATACACACAAGTCCAGGAGAGAGCATGGAACAAGTAGGCAAAAAGTTCATAGGACAAAACTACTCAATACATACACCATAGTGAAACTGAAGCAGACTTGAATCTGTCAGGCCGGATTATCCGGCCTGGCCAGGGGCGGATAATCCGGCCCTGGCAGAAATTTTCGATTTCACCAAGAATGCATGCAAAAAAGTAGATCGGGCCTAGAAACTGTAAGACTACGAGTTCTATGCGAAAACACATCCTTCTAGACAACGTTCCATCCAACAAGATACACATCTAGCCAAAGATGGGGAGAGAGGGAGTTACCCTCACTCATTGGAGGAAGAACACGGAGGAGAAGGTACCTGGAGGCGCGGAGAAGAAGATCCAGGGAGGCCCGGAAAATCCGGTGGCCAGAGAGGCTCCAGGGAGGGTGAGGGGCGGCAGGCAGCGGCTGGGGAGAAGGAGAGGGCTGGGGGAGAAGTGCTGCTCGATATGAGCCCTTCCCCCCGAGCCCTGCCCTTTAAGATCGAATCTGCCAGGGCCGGATTATCCGGCCTAAAATCTGGGATTCTGTTATACACAGAACCAGGCCCGCACGTCCCCAAACAACACACCCACAAGGTGTACAAGGGACTTGTGTGCAAGAATAGATGTCTTAGGGGTAGGGAAGGCTTAGGATTGAGAATGCCAAACTGAGATGGTACTAGACACTCAAAATTGCAACATCCAAATCAAATAAAAGCCAAGAATGAGTGTGATTCCCATAATAACATGAGAGAGCAAATAACATCCAAAAAGATCCAATTCTCCACAAGGGAGAGGGCGGTGGTCGAAGCCACCTTGTTGGAGTGTATGGTGTGACACCGCGAAGATATATCTTAGGTTCACGACCAATACTCATCAATAAGCTCACATATCACAACATGATATTAAGAGAAATGATATACTTGCTATTGGTATTATGGGGGGAGGGTTAGCCCAATAAGTTAGGACCACACTCCCCCTATATCCATGCCCACACCTAGACCAAACAAGGATTGAGACGTACGAGTGAGTGCATGGGTAATCAAGACAAACTCCCGGAATCAATGATATGTAGCTCATTCCTCAAATAGTAGAATCTTGCTTCATCTAGTGCCTTTGTAAAGATATTCGCCAGTTGGTTCTTCGTGCTCACAAAAGATAGATCAATATCGCCTCGAGCAACATGGTCACAGATAAAATGATTCCGAAACTCAATATGCTTTGTCCTTGTGTGCTGAACTGAATTGTACGCAATTTTGATAGCACTTTCATTATCACATAAAAGAGGCACTTTGTCACAATTGACACCGTATTCCTTTAAAGTTTACCTCATCCACAATAATTGAGTACAAGCGCTGGCAGCAGCAACATATTCAGCTTCGGCGGTGGAGAGAGATATACAATTCTGCTCTTTGGAGGACCAACATACAAGAGATCTTCCCAAGAATTGACAAGCTCCAGAAGTGGATTTCCGATCATCCTTATCACCAGCCCAATCTGAGTCAGTATATCCACATAAAGAGAAATTGGAGCCCTTGGGATACCAGAGACCAAAGTTGGGGGAATGAACCAAATATCGAAAGATCCTCTTGACCGCCACTAAGTGGCTTTCTTTAGGAGCTACTTGATACCTTGCACACACTCCCACACTCAACACAATAGCGGGTCTAGATGCGCAGAGGTAAAGAAGAGAGCCGATCATGGACCGGTATACCTTTTGGTCCACATCTTTACCGTGAGGGTTGAGTTCGAGATGACCCTTTGTTTGCATAGGAGTAGCGACACCATTTAGATCCGTCATCTTGAATCTCTTGAGCATGTCTTGGATGTACTTTTCTTGATTAATAAAGGTTCCTTCTCTTAGTTGCTTGATCTCGAATCCAAGAAAGAACCGTAATTCCCACATCATAGACATCTCAAACCTGTTAGTCATAAGCTTTGAAAATTCATCGTTAAAAGCTTTGTTAGTAGAACCAAAAATGATATCGTCTACATATAGTTGGCATATGAAGAGCTCCCCCTTAACCTTCTTAGTAAAAAGAGTGGGGTCGATTTGCCCAACTTCGAAGCCACGATCTAACAAAAGCTCTTTAAGGTGCTCATACCACGTACGTGGGGCTTGTTTAAGGCCATAGAGTGCCTTATCGAGTTTGTAGACATGGTTCGGGAAGTTAGAATCCTCAAACCCCGGGGGTTGCTTTACGTATACCAACACATGTAGAGGACCGTTAAGGAAGGCACTCTTGATGTCCATTTGCTGCAACTTAAAATTGTTATGAGCAGCATAAGCAAGTAGGATACGAATGGACTCAAGACGAGCCACAGGAGCATAGGTCTCGCCGAAGTCGATGCCCTCAACTTGGGAGTAACCTTGTGCCACAAGTCTTGCCTTGTTCCTCACAACAATGCCATTCTCATCTTGCTTGTTCTTGAAAATCCACTTGGTGCCGATAACATTGTGGCACTCTTTGGGTTTCTCCACTAGTTTCCAAACTTTGTTGCGCTCGAAATTATTCATTTCTTCATGCATAGCAACAACCCAGTCTGGGTCTTCAAGATCTTCAAAGACCTTCTTAGGTTCCACCATGGAGATATGAGCTTGATGCTCACCAAAACTGGCCAATTCTCTTCTAGTAGACACCCTTCGTCGAAGATCACCAACAACCTTGTCGAGAGTGTGACCCCTCAACTCAAGGTTACGATCAGCCCGAGCCTTGCGATGAAGTTCAATAAGTTTGTTGTCTCTTGGTGGAGGTGATTCATCACTTGAGTCTTCATTGGAGGCATTTTCTCACAGGAGGTGATTCATCACAGGAGGCTGCAGAACTGGAGAGTCAGGGCTGGATAATCCGGCCGATGAAGAGGCCGGATAATCCGGCCTGGGAGGACTTACAGCAGCAGCATCAGGAAGCCTGGGACTTTCTTGAACTGGCAAGGAGCCAGATAATCTGGGGTCAGCCAGAAAATCCGGCCTGGAGCTTGTGTTGATATCTTCACCACCAGGAGCTGCATGGACAGCTGGAGCAGGTTGGCCAGATAATCTGGTATCCACCGGAAAATCCGGCCTAGAGCTTTCTGGAGCAACTTGACCTTCACCAGTTGATGGAGATGGTGTAGAAGTTGCCCCCGTGGTTGGAGCATGTTGCATATGTGTAGATGATGGCTCTATATGAGTAGAGCATTGTCCTTCCCGGTCCGCCACAAGGGGTTCCTCAATGGGGCGGAAGAATCCCACGCCCATTCTTCTTATGGCATCTTGGGGTATTTCATCATCTGCATCACAAACACCAACTTGCTCCACACGTTAACCGTCATTTTCCTCGAACACCACACTACAAGATTCTACAACAGTTCCGGAGAGCTTATTGTAGACTCTATAAGTGTGGGATTCAACACCATAACCAACCAAAATACCTTCTAGAGCCTTAGATTCAAACTTAGATAAATGAACTCCTTTAATAAGAAAGAAACACTTACACCCGAATACCCAAAAGTATGAGATGTTTGGCTTGTTACCGGTAAGTATTTCATACGGAGTTTTGTCCAAAATCTTGCGGAGGTATAAACGATTGGATTAATGACAAGTAGTAGAGATTGCTTCAGCCCAGAAGTTATATGGAGATTTGAATTCGGCCAGCATTGATCTTGCCATGTCCATTAGAGTTCAATTCTTCCTTTCGGCTACACCATTTTGTTGAGGGGTGTACGCAGCGGAATATTGATGTCTTATCCCCTCTTCACTTAGGAACTCATTTAAGGTGTAGTTCTTGAACTCCGAGCCGTTATCACTCCTTATAGCCAGAATGGGGACGTTGTGTTGACGTTGAACCTCGTTGGTGAAGTCGATGATAGTTTGTTGAGTTTCACTCTTCAACTTGAAGAAATAAACCCAAGTGTATCTTGAGTAATCATCAACAATCACTAGACAATACTTCTTCCCACTGAGGCTTGCATGAGATGGAGGTCCGAAAAGAACCACATGAAGAAGCTCCAAGATCCTTTTTGAAGAGATAATAGTTTTCCTTTGATGAGGAGAATCATGCATTTTCCCTTCAACACATGCCCTGCAGACACGATCTTTGGCAAAAGAGACATTTTCTTTTAGTCCAAGAATGTGGCCACCCTTGTGGAGACTTTGCAAAGTTCACATATTGACGTGGGCTAGTCGGCGATGCCATAGCCAACCCGCGTCAGCCTTTCCGAAAAGACACATTGGACCTGTAGTGGTTTTCCCCAAAAATTCTACCACGTACAGGTCGTTTCGACATATCCCACGAAAGCGACTTTTAGAGACTTGCTCCACAAGAGTACCACCAAATCAGCATCAATGTAAACTGCAAAGCCCATCTTACCAAGGGCACGGACAGAAAGTAAGTTATACCCGAGGGTCTCAACAAGCATCACGTCCACGAGAGAGATATCGTGAGCCACCACAACTTTGCCGAGACCCAATACCTCAGATTTTGACTTGTCACCATAGGAGACGGTAATGTGATCAAGGTTTGGCCGCATCTCCGTGATGATCTCCTTGCTTCCGGTCATATGACTCGTACAACCGCTATCGAGTATCCATTTAGAACCACCGGAAGCATAGCCCTGCAAGAAAATTACTTCTTGGTTTTAGGTACCCATTTTTCAATGGGTCCTCTCATGTTAGTAACAAGGGTCTTGGGGACCCAAATAGACCAAGGAATGTAACAATCATAAGTCCCTACATAACTAGCATAAACATCACCATAAGAATCACAATATAGTTCGAAGTTAGGATTGTTGATCCCTGCAAAACCATCATAATTAGTTTGGAGCTGGTCATGAGACTCATTTAGAGTAGAATGATCACTCTTCAATGCCTTGTGAGCACTTTCAAGATCATCAAACTTCTCCAAAAGTCTAGCATGAATAGCCCCAAAATCAATCTTTTCTTTCTTTAGTTTCTTTACCTTGGCAAGGGCATGGTCACGTTCTTTAATCAGCTGAGCTACAGCTTCTTCTTGTGACTCCTCTAGGGATTCGAGTCTTTCTTCCAAAGAAACTCGAGTTTCCTCTTCCTCTTCCAAGGCATTCTTCAAAGAGGCTGTCTCCAAGACATCTTCTCTTTCAATTCTGCCCTTTTCTTCAAGGAGATCTTCGGCTCGAGCAAGTTGACTCATAAGAGCATCAAAATGGAGTTTGTGCTCACCTTGTAGGTTAGTGAAAAAAGTATCCAAGGCAATAACTTCTTCTTTCATTTCAAGACTATCATGATCATCCATATCCAAAATTATGTTAGTCTTAGAAAATAAGGAGTTAGAAGTCGATACCTCGGATCCTCTTGCCATTAGGCAAGTGGTGTTGTTGTTGATGGTGTTCTCGTTCGGCGAGTCGAAGAGAGAGGAGGGAGTCGATGTGGTGGCTATAGCAGCCACTTCACGGGAACTATCATCATCCTCTTCATCTTCACTTGCGGAGGAGTATTCCTCTTAAGCTACAAGGACCATCTTGGGTTGCTTCTTGAAAGGGCCATTCTTCTTAGCAAATGTCTTCTTCTTAGGAACTTTGGATTTCTCTTTGAGAATGAGCCTGCCACCATTGTCTTCTCTATTTTCATAAGGACACTTGGCTACAAAGTGCAGTCTATCTCCACAGTTGAAGCAAGTTCTCAATCTTGGGCCACTTTCTCTTCTTCCATTTGACCCGTTCTTGCACTCAAGTTCAGACTTGGCTTTGGCAGGGTCCTTCCAAAAGTTCCTTGCATAGAATGCCATGTACTCACCATCAGCACGTTTGACCTCATCGGGGCAGTCCATGGATACCCTCTCAAATGCTCCTTCTTCATCCTCTTGCTCAACAACATTGGCTTTGAGAGCCACATTGACACCCTTTTGCATTCCAATGGCCCGAGCACGGGCATCTTCAGCATTCTTTGCCGCCACTTTGAATGACGCCATTTCTTGCATGACTTCATTGGATGTCATTTGATGATAGTTGTGTCTACCTTGCAAGCTCTTCAAAGCCGTCGGTTCGAAAGGCATTGAGGCACTCACATACTTTCTTTTTATCCATGCATCATCAATATGAGTGGCCCCATGCTTCCGAAATGTTGTTGCGATGCCCTTGAGTCTTCTATACATGTCCTCATGGTTTTCACCATCCAACATGTAGAATCCCTCAGCTTCGTTACTAAGGGCATCATACCTGTTTCTTCTCATGCTTCTATTTCCAACAAAAAGGTCCGTAAGAGCATCCCACGCCTCTTTAGCCGTGTTGAGATGTTCAATGTGTGGCATGTCCTTGGGACCCACACCCAGCTGTATCATGTGGAGAGTAGTGGCATTCAACTGGCTATCCACAACTTCCCTTCTTGTTAGATTGGTTTGATCTCCAACATGAAGACCTTATTCAATGATCCTCCACAATTCAATAGAGGAGCTGCAAACATGAGATTTCATTAGAAACTGCCATTGGTTAAAATAAGATGCAGTGAGCTTGGGTGGATCAACCCTATTGTTTATATGAGGATGAGGGATAGGTGGGTCGGGGGAATATACGTGGCGAACCTCACTATATTCCTCCTTACCACTTCCCTTTTTGGAGGTGGAACCATTTATTTTTTCACCTTCCACATCATCATCCTTAGATCCGGTGTTACCCTTTTCCTTAGATGATGGTGAGGGAGCCTCAGAAGAGGATGGAGATGGGGCTATGGATGATGTAAGGCGAGCAATCATTTGATTCATCTCCTCCATCTTGGCCTCAAAGGATTTCAACAAGGTTGTTTCCAATGACTTGAGATCATCCATTGTGACCTTATCCACAGCCTCATTTCCATCATCCCTGGTACCCATACTACTCTTAGGCGGTTAAGCCCGAATTAAGAGTCGGGGCTCTGATACCAATTGAAATGGATCGTATGGGCACCTAGATGGAGGGGTGAATAGGTGCTACACCAATTTTTAATTCCTTTTCAATTTTACGCTTAACACAAAGGTAAATTCTCTAGATAAACTAATGTGTGGAATTTCCCTATATGCAAACCTATCTACTAGCGAGTAAAGAGCGAGTGGAAGAGGAACGAGTGAACCGAAGTGAAGCACACGGAGACACAGGATTTGTTTGACCGCAGTTCCTTCCTTGTTAAGGGAAGTACGTCTGCGTTGGAGGGGTGGGCGGTACTAAGACCACCACGCCACAAAAGGCCTCACCCTGTTCTCCGATGGATCTCGCCACAATATGCCTGATCCACCTTCCACTATAGGTACCCTTCGAGGCGGGCACCGGCTCCTTTACACAACTAGCGGGGAAACAACTCCACAACAACTTGGAGGCTCCCGAAATGACAACAAGCTGCCACAAGAACAAAGTTGTCAAATACAATAACACGATCTAGGTATTAACGAGAATACTAGATCAGGGATTTCTCCAAGTGAATGGAGAGGAGTTGAAACGCTTGATTCTTGATGTTGATGATGAACTTCTCCCCCTTCTATTCCACCAAAGATCAAGACCTTAGGGTGGTTGAAGTGGGAGATCGAGATTTAGAGCTCTTGCATAGGGCCTGGTCGAATTCGAATGAATCAAGAGTTCTGGACGCTGGGGAAGAAGGGGTACTTATACCCCCTTCCAAAAACCAGCCATTGCACACTTTGGGGGCCGGATTATCCGGCCCAAGTGAGGGCCGGATTATCCGGTCTGGGGAAACTCCGCCCCAGACTTGGAATATCTGGCAGAAAATCCGCCCCCTATCTGAGCGACGCGCCGAGCTGGCCCTTGATCAACTTCTGGGGGCCGGATTATCTGGCCCTATGCGAAGGCCGGATTATCCGGCCTGGAAAAAAACCCGCCCCAGTTCGGATTTTCCGGTAGAAAATCCGACCGGATACCGAGCGACGCGCCTTGGCTCCTTTTGCTCGAAAACCAGGGGCCGGATTATCCGGCCCTTGTGAAACCCGGATTATCCGGCCTGGGAGGAAAAACCGCCCCAGTTCGGATTTTCCGGGAGAAAATCTGACTAGAGACAGAGTGACGTGCCTTGGCTTCCTTGAGAGATGAGGTAGGCCGGATTATCCGGCCCTTGGAGGGGCGGATTATCCGGCCCCCCTCAAAACTTCCTGCACATTTAGCACACATGAAAAGTCTCCATAGTATTGTTATCTAACACGCAAAACATAGGGAAACATGAAATGTGCTTTGAACTGGCACATGCATGGTATGGATAAGAAGCTCACTGAATTACATGGGATGCTCAAGAAGGCTGAGGCGGATCTCAAGAAAGGTGCCAGTCAAGTGTTGATGGTACAGAATAAGGCTAAGTTCAAGAAGAGTTCTTGGACTAAGAAGAAGAAGGCTAAGTCGGGAGTTAAGGCTGAGGACCCGGTCCAAAGCGCTTCCTCAAGGACTAAGCCATCTCCTGCAGCCGGATCCACTTGCTTCTACTGCAAGGCGGATGGCTACTAGAAGAGGAATTGCAGCAAGTATCTGGCTGATAAAGCCAAGAGTGGAGGTGTGATTTCCGGCTCAGGTACGCTTGTTTGCAATGTTATACGCGGATGGACACTAAGAAGAAGAAGGATGCTAATAAGGTATGCAAACTTCAGCGATCCATCTATGGACTGAAGCAAGCATCCCGGAGTTAGAATCTCCACTTTGATGAGGTGATCAAAGAGTTTGGATTTGTCCAAACTTATGGAGAGGCTTGTATTTACAAGAAAGTGAGTGGGAGCAATGTGACATTTCTGATATTATACGTGGATGACATATTATAGATTGGAAATGATATAGATCTTTTAAACAGTGTTAAAAGTTATCTAAACAGCAAATTTTCGATGAAAGACCTTGGTGAAGCGTCATATATATTAGGCATTAAAATCTATAGAGATAGATCAAGGCGCCTAATTGGGCTATCCATAGTACATACCTTGATAAGATATTAAAGAAGTTTAATATGGACGAAATTAAGAAGGGGTTCTTACCTATGTTGCAAGGCAAGACATTGAGTAAGACTCAAACTCCGGCTACAGCGGAAGAAAGAGATATGATGGATAAGATCCACTATGCCTCGGCCATAGGCTCTATTATGTATTCCATGCTATGTACAAGACCAGATGTGGCACATGCTATTAGTTTGACTAGTAGGTACCAATCTGATCCAGGTTCAGAACACTGGATAGCGGTAAAGAACATCCTCAAGTACTTGAGAAGAACTAAGGATATGTTTCTTATATACGGAGGTGAAGAAGAGCTAGTCGCTAAGTGTTATGTCGATGCTAGCTTTGACACCGATCCGGATGACTCTAAGTCTCAATCCGGATACGTATTTCTATTGAACGGAGCAGCAGTTAGTTGGAGGAGTTCCAAACAACCTGTGGTGGCTGGATCAACGACGGAGGCGGAATATGTTGCTGCTTCAAAAGCGGCGCAGGAGGCGGTTTGGATGAAAGAGTTCACTAAGGAACTAGGTGTGGTTCCCAGTGCGTTGGACCCAATGGTGATCTATTGTGTCAACAATGGAGCCATAGCCAACACAAAGGAACCGAGGTCTCACAAGAATTCCAAGCATATTAAGCGCCTGTTTCACTCCATCCGCGAGCATGTCAAGGATGGAGATATAAAGATTTGTAAAGGAGTCACGGACCTAAATGTAGGAGATCCGTTGACTAAAGTTCTCCCTAGGGCAAAACATGATCAACACCAGAACTCCATGGGTGTTAGATTTATCACTATGTGAACTATATTATTGTCTCTAGTGCAAGTGGGAGACTGAAGGAAATATGCCCCGAGAGGCAATAATAAAGTTGTTATTATATATTCCTTATATATGATAGATGATTATTTTACATGCTAGAATTGTATTGATCAGGAAACATCAATACATGTGTGTTTAATAAACAAAAAGGGTTCCTAGTTATGCCTCTCTTATGGACTAGCTTGTTGATTAACAAGATGATCAAGGTTTCCTGATCATGGACATTGGATGTTGTTAATAACAAGGTCACTCCATTGGTGGAATGATGTGATGAACATTCATCCGAAGTATAGCATTACGATCAATTCATTATGTTTATATTGCTATAACATCATACGAAGTAATCTTTATCCTTAGACCATGAGATCATGTTAATTGCTAATACCGGAAGAGTATCTTGATAACATCAAACATCACACCATAACAGGGTGACTATAAATATGGGTTTAGTACTACGAAGGTGTTATGTTGAGGCTCATGGATCAAGAGTGGAATTTGTCAATCCCGATGATGGATATATATACTCTGGGCCCTCTCGGTGATATCACATTAAGATAGCTTGCAAGCAAGTGATGTGATCACTAGAATGTTATATCACGGGAACGAGAAAAGAGTGCATGTCGGTAACGAGATCAAACTAGGTATGGAGATACCGATGATCGAATCTCGGACATGTAATATATCGAGAGATAAAGGGATTTAGTTACAAGCGTTAAAGGTTCTCACAATCACAGAAGTCATCGTTGAATGTGCAGGAGTCAGTACGGATCTCCAGGTCCAGATGATGATTATTGATCGGAGAAGGGTCTCGATCATGTCTACATTATTCGCGAACCGTAGGGTGGACCATTGAAGAGTTACCGGACACCATTTTGGAGCACATATGTTTCAGACGAAAGAATTGGAAAGCGCAGGAATTGTTTCAATAGAAACCGGAAATTGTTTCGGGTGAAATTGCAGAAGGTGGTTCTGCATGTGATATTGAAATATTGCAAGGGGCTATATGTGAATGTTTGTTAATTAAAGTAATTAACAAAATTCTGAATAAATTTAATAAAAGAGTTTTATTAAATGAGAGAGCATTAAAATTGGAGAAACTTAATGCATTTAAAGTGGAGACTTTAAAAGGGAATGTGAAGAGGCATTTTAATGTGGAGGAGTTACCACCACATGAATGGGGGAGGTGAGGGGTCACCCCCCCATGCGCCGGCCATGGAGAGAGGAGGCACCCCCCCTCCTCCTATAAAAAGCCACCCATTCCCTCCTTCATCCTCACACCTCCTTGTGAAGGATCTCTCTCCCCCTCTAGAATTATTCCCCCATGGTCTCGGATTAGCGAGATACATGTTCCCGGTGGCATTTTGTCTGGAAGGAGTCGCTGCTTCCGCTGGATCGCTGGAGCGAGGAGGTGGAGGTTGTCCGGTGGCTTGAACGTGTGTGCGAGTGCGGATGCGCTACTGAGTTGCGGCGCTCGGACTTCCTCACGATCTTGAGATCGGCAAGTGTACGACTACATCAACCACAAGTTCCTACTCGTTAACAAAACTCGTTGTTTTCGAGGGTAAGTTCTCGTTGGATGTATGTCCACCCGTTGCTTTGTACCTAGTAGATAGATCTTGGTGTGTAGTTCACACCGTAGGAAAATTTTTGTTTTCTATGTTGAGGACCCAACAGTGGTATCAGAGCCTGATCTATGCGTAGGTGCTTTGCACGGGTAGTACACATATGTTTATATGTGGGCGATGATGATCATGTTATTGCATCTTCTATGTATTTTGGATATTGGTGGCATAGTGGGATGAAGCGGCCCGGACCAACCTTACATGTCATCGTACATGAGACTGGTTCCACGATTGACATGCAACTTGTTTTGCATAAGTGGCTGGCGGGTGTCTGTCTCTCCTACTATAGTCAATATCTGATTTACAACGAGTTGCTAATAACTTAGTTATCCTCGTTGTGGTTCATGTTCGTAGGTGAGAACGGTTCTATCTTCGAAATCCCTAAACCACGTAAAACTCGCAATTGATAAATTAGAGGTGTCTAGTTTAGATCGTTGCTGGGCTAGTGTATTGATATGGTATTGTTGTAAGTAGATGTATGATAGATACTCTTACAACACACTCAACGTGTAAGTTCCATAGACCTTGGCCTTACACACAAAGGAATGATAGAGATCATACCACGATGCAAGTGATAGAGATCAAATGCATGGACCATATCATCTCACTTTACACATTAGATGTTAGCATCTTATACTTCTATTTTGGCGCTTTTGGTAGCATTATAAGATGATCCCTCATTTAGATATCAAGATAAAAATGTGTTCTTCCTTAAGTATGCACCGTTCTGTGGATCGTGTTTCGAGACATCACGTGATGATCGGGTGTACTCGAATCTACGCTTTCATAGGAACGGGTGTAAGACAGTTTTACACACGCGAATACTAAGGTTCTTACTTGGCGAGCCTAGCATGTACAGACATGGCCTCGGAACACGGACCGAAAGGTTAAGCATGAGTCATATAGTTGATATGATGCCCATATAGATGCTTTCCTTTGAAGCTACATCAACTCACGTGATGATCGGACTTGGTGTAGTGGATTTGGTTCATGTAATCACCAAAAGGACACGAGGGATGTTGTTTTTGAGTGGGAGTTCATTAGTAATTTGGATTAGTTGAACTCAATCTATCATAACCTTAGTCTAAATAAACTTTACAAATTCTGTTGTAGATGGCACCACCTGCTTTTAATTTCAATGTGTTCATGGAGAAAGAGAAACTTGCTGCGAATGGTAGCAACTTCACCAACTGGGCTATGAATTTGAGAATTCTCCTCACTACTGCACAAAAGCAATATGTGCTAGATGCGCCGCTAGGCCCCCCCACCAGCTCCTGATGCCCCTGACGAGGAAAAGAATGTCTATGTGACTCGTCAGGAGGACCACAACTTAGTTCATTGCGGCATACTGTATGGGCTAGAGCTAGAACTTCGAAAGCGTTTCGAAAATGGCAATACCTTTGATACCATGGGAGAATTGAAAATGATTTTCGATACCCATGCTGCCGTAGAGAGTTATAATGATACAGAAAAGTTCTTTAGCTGCATGATGGAGGAATACAACTCCGTTAGTGAGCATGTACTCAAAATGTCTGGGTACACCGATAAGCTTGTGTCCTTGGGAATAACGATTCCCATTGACTTAGGCATACATCGTGTTCTCCAATCTCTGCCACCTAGCTACAAGAGCTTCGTGATGAACTATAATATGCAGGGCATGAAGAAGTCTCTTCCCGGGCTTCTGTTAATGCTTAAGACTGCAGAAGTGGAGATTAGGAAAGAACATCAAGTGTTGATGATCAATAGGACCACCGGTTTCAAGAAATACAAGAAAGGCAAGCACAAGGGAAAGAAGGGTGGAAATTCTATTGCCACGCCTGAAAAGAAACCCTGAGCTGGCCCTAAGTCTGACACCGAGTGCTACTATTGCAAGGGGACTGGCCATTGGAAGCGCAACTGCCCCAAGTATTTGGCAGACAAGAAGTCCGGCAAGGCAAACAAAGGTATATGTGATATACATGTTATTGATGTGTACTTGACTAGTACTCGCAGTAGCACCTGGGTATTTGATACGGGATCGGTTGCTAATATATGTAACTCGATTTAGGGGCTACGGAACAAGCGACAACTAGCAAGGGATGAGGTCAGGATGCGGGTCGGCAATGGATCAAAAGTTGATGTGATCGCCGTCGGGACGCTACCTCTCCATTTGCCATCGGGATTAGTTATAAACCTAAATAATTGTTATTTAGTGCCTGCACTGAGCATGAACATTGTATCTGGATCGTGTTTGATGCAAAGTGGTCATTCCTTTAAATCTGAAAACAATGGTTGTTCGATTTATAAGAATGATATCTTTTCTGGTCATGCACCTATGTTGAATGGTTTATTTCTGATAGATCTCGATAGTAATATTACACACATTCATAATGTTAATGCTAAAAATATTAAACTTGATGATGATATGTCTACATATATGTGGCACTGCCGTCTAGGTCATATTGGCGTTAAACGCATGAAGAAACTCCATACTGATGGACTTTTGGAATCACTTTATTTTGAATCATTTGATACATGTGAGCCATGCCTTATGGGCAAGATGACTAGAACGCCGTTTTCTGGTTCAATGGAACGGGCGATAGATCTATTGGAAATCATACATACTGATGTGTGTGGACCAATGAGTGTGTCGGAGCGAGGTGGATATCGTTATTTTGTTACTTTCACGGATGATTTGAGTAGATACGGGTATATCTATTTGATGAAACACAAGTCTGAAACTTTTGAAAGGTTCAAGGAATTTCAGAATGAAGTGGAAAATCATCGTAATAGAAAGATCAAATTTCTGCGGTCTGACCGTGGAGGGGAGTATCTAAGTTACGAGTTTAGCACACACATGAAAGAGTGTGGAATAGTTTCACAACTCACCCCTGCCGGAACACCACAATGTAATGGTGTGTCGGAACGTCGTAATCGTACCTTATTGGATATGGTTCGATCTATGATGTCTCTGACTAACTTGCCACTGTCATTTTGGGGTTATGCACTGGAAACAGCTGCATTCACTTTAAATCGGGCACCATCTAAATCTGTTGAAACGACACCGTATGAATTATGGTTTGGAAAGAAACCTAAGCTGTCATTTCTTAAAGTTTGGGGATGCGATGTTTATGTGAAGAAACTTCAACCAGATAAACTCGAACCCAACGCAGAAAAATGCGTCTTCATAGGATACCCTAAGGAAACAATTGGGTATACCTTCTATCACAGATCCAAGGGCAAGGTTTTTGTTGCCAAGAATGGATCCTTTCTTGAGAAGGAGTTTCTCGTGAAAGGTGTGAGTAGTCGGAAGGTAGAACTCGAAGAGGTTATTGAACCTTCTCTTCATGGAATGGCGAGTGGCGCAGCACCGGAAGTTGTTTCGTAGTTGACTTCACCTGATGAAGAGAGAGCTAATGATAATGATCATGAAACTCCGAAAGAGGAAACTACCAAACCTCGCAGGTCAAGCAGGACACGTGCAGCTCATGAACTGTACGGCAATCCTGTTGTGAATTTCATGGTTGATGAAATGGATGACCCTGCGACGTATGAAGAAGCGATGATGAGCCCGGATTCCAACAAATGGCTGGAAGCCATGAAATCCGAGATGGAATCCATGTACGAGAACCAAGTTTGGAACATGGTGGACTTACCTCACGATCGAAAGGCCGTTGAAAATAAATGGATTTTCAAAAGAAAAACTGATGCTAATGGTAATGTGACCATCTATAAGGCTTGATTTGTCGCAAAGGGGTTTCGACAAATTCAAGGAGTTGACTACGATGAGACATTCTCTCCCGTAGCGATGCTTAAGTCGGTTAGGATTATGTTACCAATTGCTGCATATTTCGATTATGAAATATGGCAGATGGATGTCAAAACTGCGTTCCTCAATGGTAATATTGAATAAGAGTTGTATATGATACAACCTAAGGGTTTTGTCGATCCTAAGGATGCTAATAAGGTATGCAAACTTCAGCGATCCATCTATGGACTGAAGCAAGCATCCCGGAGTTGGAATCTCCGCTTTGATGAGGTGATCAAAGAGTTTGGATTTGTCCAAACTTATGGAGAGGCTTGTATTTACAAGAAAGTGAGTGGGAGCAATGTGGCATTTCTGATATAATATGTGGATGACATATTATTGATTGGAAATGATATAGATCTTTTAAACAGTGTTAAATGTTATCTAAACAGCAAATTTTCGATGAAAGACCTTGGTGAAGCGTCATATATATCAGGCATTAAAATCTATAGAGATAGATTTAATATGGACGAAAGTAAGAAGGGGTTCTTACCTATGTTGCAAGGCAAGACATTGAGTAAGACTCAAAGTCCGGCTACGGCGGAAGAAAGAGAGATGATGGATAAGACCCCCTATGCCTCGGCCATAGGCTCTATTATGTATGCCATGCTATGTACAAGACCGGATGTGGCACATGCTATTAGTTTGACTAGTAGGTACCAATCTGATCCAGGTTCGGAACACTGGATAGCGGTAAAGAACATCCTCAAGTACTTGAGAAGAGCTAAGGATATGTTTCTTATATACGGAGGTGAAGAAGAGCTAGTCGCTAAGTGTTATGTCGATGCTAGCTTTGACACCGATCCGGATGACTCTAAGTCTCAATCCGAATACGTATTTCTCTTGAACGGAGCAACAGTTAGTTGGAGGAGTTCCAAACAACCTGTGGTGGCTGGATCAACGACGGAGGCGGAATATGTTGCTGCTTCAGAAGCGGTGCAGGAGGCGGTTTGGATGAAAGAGTTCGTTACGGAACTAGGTGTGGTTCCCAGTGCGTTGGACCCAATGGTGATCTATTGTGACAACAATGGAGCCATAGCCAACGCAAAGGAACCGATGTGTCACAAGAAATCCAAGCATATTAAGCGCCGGTTTCACTCCATCCGCGAGCATGTCAAGGATGGAGATATAAAGATTTGTAAAGTACACATGGACCTAAATGTAGCAGATCTGTTGACTAAAGTTCTCCCTAGGGCAAAACATGATCAACACCAGAACTCCATGGGTGTTAGATTTATCACTATGTGAACTAGATTATTGTCTCTAGTGCAAGTGGGAGACTGAAGGAAATATGCCCTGAGAGGCAATAATAAAGTTGTTATTATATATTCCTTATATATGATAGATGTTTATTTTACATGCTAGAATTGTATTGATCAGTACATGTGTGTTTAATAAACAAAAAGGGTTCCTAGTTATGCCTCTCTTATAGACTAGCTTGTTGATTAACAAGATGATCAAGGTTTCCTGATCATGGACATTGGATGTTGTTAATAACAAGGTCACACCATTGGTGGAATCATGTGATGAACATTCATCCGAAGTATAGCATTACGATCAAGTCATTATGTTTATATTGCTATAGCATCATACGAAGTAATCTTTATCCTTAGAACATGAGATCATGTTAATTGCTAACACAGGAAGAGTATCTTGATAACATCAAATGTCACACCGTAACAGGGTGACTATAAAGATGGGTTCAGTACTATGAAGGTGTTATGTTGAGGCTCATGGATCAAGAGTGGAATTTGTCAATCCCGATGACAGATAGATATAATCTGGGCCCTCTCGGTGATATCACATTAAGATAGCTTGCAAGAAAGTGATGTGATCACTAGAATGTTATATCACGGGAACGAGAAAAGAGTGCATGTCGGTAACGAGATCAAACTAGGTATGGAGATACCGATGATCGAATCTCGGACATGTAATATATCGAGAGACAACAGGATTTAGTTACAAGCGTTAAATGTTGTAACTACGTCGGTGAATTACGCTCCTAGTTACAAGCCTGGATGAACGAAAATGGTTAAAATAGTACGGTGGGGCCCAAATGCCACTCACAGGTAGACCTTTCGGCCATCCTAACCATTTCCAAACATCGGGACAAGAACGGGCGGCGTAATCGGCAAGCGAAGGGATCAACTACATACACAAATGAGTATGTATGCAAGCCACCATACAACAGTCCTCAGAGCCATTCCATCTAAAAGAAATAGAAATATTGCAACGCCATACGGCAAGATCCAAATTTCCTAGCTAGATATAATAGTTTAGGATATCTCCTCATACATCAAAGATCAGAGTATCAGGCGGAAGCGGAAACAAGATCCGAGTACGGATAAGAAGCAAATCGGCATAAGATGCCCCATAAATAAACACATCCCGCCCACAGATCTCGCGGATCCCCATTCCTGGAATCTCTACACCGAATGATCGTTGCCCACATCGTTCGTCTCCTCCAACCAGTATCCATCTTGCGAGTTTACCTGTTCATCTGAATCAAACAATTTATCGTGTGAGACCCTAGGGGTACTCAGCAAGTCTTTATGCCTCTAAAGGGGACACAACCTGGGGTGACGCAATTGCAGCAAAAGATAATACCTAACTATTCTATAGATACTCGCTAACCATCCGCCTAACCAAAGATAGACGGATGTCCGTGAATTAAATAACAACAGTTATAACGGTAACATTAAGATGATCCATCCTCCTCCTTGCTTTCCGACGAGGAAGCGGACGAACAACCCTCCATCCGTTAGCAGTTCTATTATCCATTCCATGAGTGTTGCACTATTTACTAGTCAGGTACTTAGTCATATTAAAGCGGTACTTTAATTATACTTGTCTATGATCGAGAAACTGTGCTCCAAGTCGTCCATAACCGCGGACACGGCTTTCAGAAAGATTTACCCTGTAGGGGTGCACAAATAGCAACACACACTCGATCAACCTCGGAAAAACCAAATCAAAACCCAACGAGGCATTCACGACAAAGCGATCACATGATTCAGAAATATTTCAGGGGGCCACCCCATTAAGCTACCCGCAACGAAGTTGGCCGGCTCCGAGACTGACTCAAGGTTTGCGTCAATGGCTGTAAACGACTGGGAACCCGAAAGTGTGACTGGGCTTGTCGATACCGCGAAAACACTCCGCTTACCTAAACAGTACAGGTGCATCCTCGCACAATCTTAAAGAAAACAGTAAAGCATGGCATAAGTACAGAATAGTAATGAAGCCCCAAACTACTTTGTGGCCCCAAGAAATAAGAATGAATCAAGCTCTGGCTCTGGGGGGTTCATAAGCCTCCCGGATGTGGATAGCGCGAATATTCAAGGAACAGGAATCAAGTACTCGGGGTCCTATGGGACACAAGTTAGCATGTAAAACCAAATAGCAGATATTGCTCACCGGTGCCACTTTCATTAGTTATCCCATTACTACTCAGGTTAAGTTGTTTAGGTACCTCGTTATCCATCAGACACTCACATACCATACACATGCTGTTCTACAACCCGCATGGCTCAATCAACTCCTGTAGTAATGGCTCATGGGATGGGGGAACAAGCTTCGGTGGGGTTTAAAAGTAAAGGCTATGCAGTACTTGGGATTAAATTTAATGCAATCGCGACTCAATGATGCAAGAATAAGATAGAGGCAATAGGTACTGTATGTATGCAAGCATGTGGTAGTGCTTGCCTGGCAGCTCAGTTGAAACGAGAGAAGGATCTGGGTAGTGCTCCTGGGTTTCTTGATATATCCCCTGCTCAGCGTCTATTCGTAGAAGAACCAAACAAACAAGGGCCAACATAAATAAAGTGCACAAGCATATGAATAAAATGCGACAAGCAAACAATCATGCCATGATGAATGATGCACAATTTGCATGGCAATAAAGCAGCATGGCATGGGTGAGGTGTGGATTACAAGAAATAAGCATTTTATTGAGTTTTAATCATATTTTATACTCAAATAAGTTGCTGTATACTTTATATTTATATGATGCATGCTGCAATTCAGAACATGGAATGCATAAACAGAAAGGTCTCGTCGAGCTAATCATTTTAGACATATTATTTGTTAAATTTGGAGTTATAAAACAAAAGTTATTAATTATTTAAGGCAAAGGGCATTTTGTTGTAATTTTAATCAACTTGAAATTTAAAGTGTTCAAAATAGATTTTGAAGGGCATAATTGAAATCCTCACATTTTTTGATTCAAAAAACATATATTACATGTTTAATTTGGAAAAGTATTTTAAAAGATATTTGAAAAACAGATTTAAATTTGAATTTAAAACCAATTTGAAAAGTTTGAATTAAAACAGATATACAGAAATTCTTTTCTCACTCACTCAGATCTAGCCACAGACACCGACGGGTGGGTCCGTTGTTGACTGGGTGAAAACGGCGTGCAAAAGCTTTTCTCACCGCGCGGAAGGCTAGCCGCAATAACTGACAGGCGGACCCGGCACTAGAGCGGGCCCACGCGCCAGGGGGGGCAAGGGTGTTGCCACGCGGCGAGGATGGGGAGCGCGGGTTAAGGTTCTGGAAACCGGGGTGCTTATCTGCAAAACTTCCGCGGAGGTAGACAGGTGGGACCGAGAGGAGCGCGGGTTGCAGGAGTCAAAAAGGTGGGGGGGGGTAAGCGCAAAGTGTCATCGCGTGCACTGTTTCTCTTCTCTGAAACTACTGTCGACCGGTCCGTGCGCGACAGCGGACAGAGCGCCGGGGTGGGGCTCGAACCCAGGACCTGGCGTGCGCGCGCGGAGGCGGCAGCCACTGCGGTAGATGGGGAACGTTGCTAAGAGGGGGATGGGCGGCTAGATCTATCTCTGCGACGCCACGGTGTGGAAACCAACCGCGGACGCCGGCGCGCAGAGGGCGTTCGACGGAAAGATCACCATGACCAGGACACGACGGTGACTGCAAGGATGTCTGGGAGACTCGGAAGCTCACTGCGAGGTTGTTGACGGTGGTGGTTCGGGCAGCGGAGCGATCGATCGTCGCCGGAGCAGACGAACGGCGGAACTAGGGTTTGCGTTGGGGCGGCGATGGTCCAGGCGATCCGGGTGCTCCTCCTTCATGTCTGTGGGTACCGGGCGAAGCAGGGGGTCCCCTTGGTCCTCCAGGCCACCTCCTCGACGCGCTCGCCGGCCAGAGCGACGAGGAGCAGAGGTAGACGGCGCGACCGGCGGCAGGTGCTAGCGACGGTGGAGAAGAAAGGGAGGAGAGGAGGGCAGGCTCGGGCGGATCTAGAGAGGCCAGAGGAGGCGTGTGAAGGGAGGAAAAGAGGGAGAGGGGGAGGAAGCAGCTGGGACACGACAGAGATAAAGGTGGCCTCGGTGCCACCTTTTCTCTCCTTCCTCACGTGGTGGCTCGGGCTGGGGTAGCTAGGGCTGGTCCAGGGCAAGGCAGAGAGGCTGCAGGGTGGGTCCAGGCTTGGTGTGGGGTAGGCCTGGCAGGGAGAGAGCTAGAGAGAGGGGAGAGAGGAGATAGGCTCGGGTTAGGGTTTGGTTAGGGATGGGGTAGGGTAGCTGGGGTGGTTAGGGTTAGAGAGGGGTGGATCATGGGGTGGGGGCTCGGGTTAGAGAGAGGAGAGATGAGAGCTTAGGGTGGAGGGATTAGAGAGAGGGTGTGGTATGGTTTAGAGATAGAAAAAGAGAGAGAGCTAGGGAGAGAGGGTTTTGGGCATGAACAAAAATAAAGGCAAGCAAAAGGGGATTTGGGTGATGGAAAAAGGGTGAGGTTGCAAGGTCAAAACAAAAGAATAGGGCCAACATGAGCAAACTCTCAAAGATCCATGTCTCACTTGCAAAAATACATGAAAAACCCAAAGGAGGGAAAGATGGTGAGATTGCGTGGCCCATGCATGGGTATTAAATGCCATGTTTATTATTGTGAAAACAATTGTAAATGACCATGGGCATTTATTAACACCTGCATTTCCAAACAGGGAATTAAGGCCAAGCCAAAAGAGTGGTGTTGGGGTCCCATGTGGAGTGGAGGAAATATGCTCATATTTGAATATAATTGGACATTCTAGTGTGTGTATTCCACTAGGTGTTTATTATACACAACAATATTCCAACATGAGCTGCTATTCCAAAACAATTCCATATGGAAGCTAGAATAAGAGTTTCCTTCACTAAACAGGCAAGGTGGTCCCACATATCAAGATTGTGGAAACAACCTGATGCTAGTGTGGAAGCATGAAGAGATAGAAAAGGATCCATCCCAACCTACATGAGCTAGAGGTAAACCCAAATAAAATGCCAAGCTCACATATATTGGAATGGTAGAATTATGGTGTGGTGACAAGAAAGGTGGTGGAGTTAATAAAAGATATGCCCCCAACTCAACTTGGGCATTAAACAATATATCAATAACCAAATACAATATCAAGAGGCAAAATACAATTTACAATGCATACGAGAGAAGAACCAAAACAAAAAGGGTTTTATATGATGCTCAAATGCAAGGTGGCATGATGACATGAGCATGATATAATTATGATGCAACAATTATATATATGAAGTAGCATATATATAGACTAGGCTAGTAGCATTGCAATTGTTAGACAATTGGGATGCTACAACTCTCCCCCACTAAACAAGAATCTCGCCCCGAGATTCCTAGGAAAAACAAAACAACACAAGGAGAGGCGGGTGTTCGGAACGAAGGTGATCCTCACGTTCCCAAGTTGATGAACCACGGAATGGTGCGACCACTACACCTTGCAAAACTCGCTAGACTTGTCGCGAGTCTTGCGTTTTGCTTGAGAAACAACGGTTTAGAAGAGTTGAAGGATTGTCGTGAGACAAGAAGGATAGGATGAACATAGCTCCGGTTTTCTCAAGAAACATGATAAAAGAATATAACCACTTGTGAAAGAAAGGACAAGATGATGTACCATGAATAAAGAAAGACACACCGTTAAGATTAAAGATTTACCGATACTAGAGATGATGAAATCTTTGTCTCGCCGGAAGAAAAGAGCTAGATTGGATAGGTTTTGAACCACTATGACAATAGCATCGTATCTTCTCTCGGATTTGAGAATGAAGTACGGAAACAATATTGCCTTCAAACAATAGAGTCCCTTGATATCAACAGAAAGATTTAGTGGATTCTTCTTGCGCCGGTAAGAACCAAAGGATCACGCAATCGAGGTGCGCGGATATAACTTCCAGAGATGGATGTGAAGCTAGATCATGGTGGAATCCCGAGAAGCAAAGAATATGGAGGATCTGGAGTTTATTGCAAAGATACTTATTGCTTCTTTAGCCTTGAGGCTAACGCAATAGATTTGCGGCTGATGGCATCAACCATAATTGCCTTTACCACAGAAAAGAATTGATGAAACAAAGATATAGATAGTTTCCTTTCATCTTGTTTGGGGATGTCGAGCACCGGTAGAATGACGAGGATAGAAAAGAGTTTGCGTTTGTTTCCACCAGATAATTGATGATTTGCTCCCTCTAGAATAGACAGACCACCAACAAGAGATTATTGATTACTTTCTTCGGGATAGCACTCCGGAAAAACAAAGACGGAAGTAAAAGTATCGAGGGATAAAGGCCACTTCTAACTTCCGTGGAATGAGTGAAATCACATTAGTTCACCAATTCAATGTACAAGAGCGAATGATAAGAGTAGTGGTATGGTAGCTACTCCATTCCGCACTCAAAGCATTACTCCGCACATGAATAAGAAAACCATGCAACCCAACTACCGAAACAGACTGAAGGTATTGACAATAACTCATGGAGCTTCGCTAGAAAACAAGGATAGATGCAAACGATTTGCCGGGTTCATAGATAGATAAAGATGATGATGTTGTCGTCATGTCATAAGTAACCAGCCACCGGAAAGATATGAAGGAAGATCACGGAGGCAACTGCAAGATTCAACACCTACAGAAAAGATAGCACCAACTTGAACAGAAGGAATACAAGATCTGGAAGGTCTTCATGGCCTCCGGTGGATTGAGCATAGACGATAGAGCGAGAGGGTTTCAAGAGATTACTTGACGAGACTGAGGTGAAAAGAACTCCATGTTGTCCTTGAAAAGATTGAGAGAGATTTAGCAGTCTTGAGGAAATCTTCGGCGGAACGACGATGATAACTCGCCAACAAGGAAAGACTCCGGGTTTGATTGAAGATGGAAGATGGAATTAACAATGGACTTGTTGATTCCAGAATTGAAGCGATCTATTTTGCAGAAGGACGTGGCCGAGATAGGTGACTTCAAAAAGTCAGAATTCTCACTTTGAGACTTTGCACACAGGCAGTGCTCACGAAGCTTGAGAGAAAGAGACACAGATGATCTTCCATGTCCTTCCATTGATATCGAATAGGCAAGCATATTATCAACATATACCACCATGGATTAACAGGATATTCCCAGAATACCAAGTTCAAGAGGCGGGAGAAACGAACAAATGCTCGAAACACTTTCTGAGCTCAACGCTTTTAGAAAGATCAATATTGGAGCATGGGTTCGTGTTGAAGAAGATGCACTGGAAGAATAGATTATCTGGTCCTTCAGAAGAAAAAGAGATGTCACCTGGTTCACATTGTCGATTGGATCACCGGTTACAAAGATAAGGAGATCTTGGATAAGAACCGATGATAGCTCATACCTTAAGCAAAGCTATCAGAGACGAAAAGATGCAATTCCCTCGTATCCAGGAGAATTGTGTAGATATGGGGTTCAAAAAGATGTGCAGCATGATGGACAGATGATAGACCGCCGCAGTGCCTTGAGAAACTCCGGATTGCCAAAGATGCTTGAATATGCATAGATATGATCACGGTGTACTCAAAATCACTGGAGATAACCGTCACCATTTGGAGGATAGAGTGATTGCATTTTCCATATTCCACTCATGATAAGTGTCATGTAGCTATGCCGAGAACCAAATTACAATCACCAGCATCGGATCGACACATGTTATGTAATCAGCCCAAGAGAATTGGAGATGAAATGAAACTCCAGGATTACGCGCCGGTGACAAAAGAATGAGTTAGCATGGACATGCTGATAAAAGGGAGATAGATGATGTTTCACACACGACTGAAAAGGAGTGTGGAAACACAGATGTATCAAAGAAAATTTTTCCGCATTTTTCGGCATTAAAATACCAATAGATGCGCAAAATCACTTAACAGGTAGCGATTAGCAACTGATGGTTTCACAGAATGTGGAGTTGCTAGAAGGAAGGACACCCTTAAGAAGATGGCACCGGTTAACAAGGTGTCAGATAGATCGCGCCGGTTTTCAAAAGACTGTCAGTATGGAATGTACCAACAGTTGATAACCAAAGGCAGATTAAAGATAACATGTTGGATGCAACAGATAGACAAGGAATTACACACACACACACACACACACTTTCTATGGTACTACGGAAACCCAGAACACGTGAATCCTAGTTTGAATTTTAAGAAGAGGATTGAAAACGTTACACTTCCTTACCGGAAAAGGGTGGTGGGCGGGTAAGAAGAAAAGTGGAAGCAGTCCTACTCTCGCGTTTTGTTTTTCCCTAGTATACATAGCTACCAAAAATATTTGCTAGACTGACAACGACCATTTGGCTGAGACCCTGAAGGGCGGGATGGCTCTGATACCAATTGTAACTACCTCGGTGAATTACGCTCCTAGTTACAAGCCTGGATGAACGGAAATGGTTAAAATAGTACGGTGGGGCCCAAATGCCACTCACAGGTAGACCTTTCGGCCGTCCTAACCATTTCCAAACATCGGGACAAGAACGGGTGGCGTAATCGGCAGGCGAAGGGATCAACTACATACACAAATGAGTATGTATGCAAGCCACCATACAACAGTCCTCAGAGCCATTCCATCTAAAAGAAATAGAAATATTGCAACGCCATACGGCAAGATCCAAATTTCCTAGATAGATATAATAGTTTAGGATATCTCCTCATACATCAAACATCAGAGTATCAGGCGGAAGCGGAAACAAGATCTGAGTACGGATAAGAAGCAAATCGGCATAAGATGCCCCATAAATAAACACATCCCGCCCACAGATCTCGTGGATCCCCGTTCCCGGAATCTCTACACCGAATGATCGTTGCCCACATCGTTCGTCTCCTCCAACCAGTATCCATCTTGCGAGTTTACCTGTTCATCTGAATCAAACAATTTATCGTGTGAGACCCTAGGGGTACTCAGCAAGTCTTTATGCCTCTAAAGGGGACACAACCTGGGGTGACGCAATTGCAGCAAAAGATAATACCTAACTATTCTATAGATACTCGCTAACCATCCGCCTAACCAAAGATAGACGGATGTCCGTGAATTAAATAACAACAGTTATAACGGTAACATTAACAGATCCATCCTCCTCCTCGCTTTCCGACGAGGAAGCGGACGAACAACCCTCCATCCGTTGGCAGTTTTATTATCCATTCCATGAGTGTTGCACTATTTACTAGTCAGGTACTTAGTCATATTAAAGCGGTACTTTAATTATACTTGTCTATGATCGAGAAACTGTGCTCCAAGTCGTCCATAACCGCGGACACGGCTTTCAGAAAGATTTACCCTGCAGGGGTGCACAAATAGCAACACACACTCGATCAACCTCGGAAAAACCAAATCAAAACCCAACGAGGCATTCACGACAAAGCGATCACAGGATTCAGAAATATTTCAGGGGGCCACCCCATTAAGCTACCCGCAACAAAGTTGGCCGACTCCGAGACGGACTCAAGGTTTGCGTCAATGGCTGTAAACGACTGGGAACCCGAAAGTGTGACTGGGCTTGTCGATACCGCGAAAACACTCCGCTTACCTAAACAGTACAGGTGCATCCTCGCACAATCTTAAAGAAAACAGTAAAGCATGGCATAAGTACAGAATAGTAATAAAGCCCCAAACTACTTTGTGGCCCCAAGAAATAAGAATGAATCAAGCTCTGGCTCAGGGGGGTTCATAAGCCTCCCGGATGTGGACAGCGCGAATATTCAAGGAACAGGAATCAAGTACTCGGGGTCCTATGGGACACAAGTGAGCATGAAAAACCAAATAGCAGATATTGCTCACCGGTGCCACTTTCATTAGTTATCCCATTACTACTCAGGTTAAGTTGTTTAGGTACCTCGTTATCCATCAGACACTCACATACCATACACATGCTGTTCTACGACCCGCATGGCTCAATCAACTCCTGTAGTAATGGCTCATGGGATGGGGAACAAGCTTCGGTGGGGTTTAAAAGTAAAGGCTATGCAGTACTTGGGATTCAATTTAATGCAATCGTGACTCAATGATGCAAGAATAAGATAGAGGCAATAGGTACTGTATGTATGCAAGCATGTGGTAGTGCTTGCCTGGCAGCTCAGTTGAAACGAGAGAAGGATCTGGGTAGTGCTCCTGGGTTTCTTGATATATCCCCTGCTCAGCGTCTATTCGTAGAAGAACCAAACAAACAAGGGCCAACATAAATAAAGTGCACAAGCATATGAATAAAATGCGACAAGCAAACAATCATGCCATGATGAATGATGCACAATTTGCATGGCAATAAAGTAGCATGGCATGGGTGAGGTGTGGAATACAAGAAATAAGCATTTTATTGAGTTTTAATCATATTTTATACTCAAATAAGTTGCTGTATACTTTATATTTATATGATGCATGCTGCAATTCAGAACATGGAATGCATAAACAGAAAGGTCTCGTCGAGCTAATCATTTTAGACATATTATTTGTTAAATTTGGAGTTATAAAACAAAAGTTATTAATTATTTAAGGCAAAGGGCATTTTGTTGTAATTTTAATCAACTTGAAATTTAAAGTGTTCAAAATAGATTTTTAAGGGCATAATTGAAATCCTCACATTTTTCTGATTCAAAAAACATATATTACATGTTTAATTTGGAAAAGTATTTTAAAAGATATTTGAAAAACAAATTTAAATTTGAATTTAAAACCAATTTGAAAAGTTTGAATTAAAACAGAAATACAGAAATTCTTTTCTCACTCACTCAGATCTAGCCACAGACACCGACGGGTGGGTCCGTTGTTGACTGGGTGAAAACCGCGCGCAAAAGCTTTTCTCACCGCGCGGAAGGCTAGCCGCAACAACTGACAGGCGGACCCGGCGCTAGAGCGGGCCCACGCGCCAGGGGGGCAAGGGTGTTGCCACACGGCGAGGATGGGGAGCGCGGGTTAAGGTTCTGGAAACCGGGGTGCTTATCTGCAAAACTTCCGCGGAGGCAGACAGGTGGGACCGAGAGGAGCGCGGGTTGCAGGAGTCAAAAAGGTGGGGGGTAAGCGTAAAGTGTCATCGCGTGCACTGTTTCTCTTCTCTGAAACTACTGTCGACCGGTCCGTGCGCGACAGCGGACAGAGCGCCGGGGTGGGGCTCGAACCCAGGACCTGGCGTGCGCGCGCGGAGGCGGCAGCCACTGCGGTAGATGGGGAACGTTGCTAAGAGGGGGATGGGCGGCTAGATCTATCTCTGCGACGCCACGGTGTGGAAACCAACCGCGGACGCCGGCGCGCAGAGGTCGTTCGACGGAAAGATCGCCACGACCAGGACACGACGGTGACTGCAAGGATGTCTGGGAGACTCGGAAGCTCACCGCGAGGTTGTTGATGGTGGTGGTTCGGGCAGCGGAGCGATCGATCGTCGCCGGAGCAGACGAACGGCGGAACTAGGGTTTGCGTCGGGGCGGCGATGGTCCAGGCGATCCGGGTGCTCCTCCTTCACGTCTGTGGGTACCGGGCGAAGCAGGGGGTCCCCTTGGTCCTCCAGGCCACCTCCTCGACGCGCTCGCTGGCCAGAGCGACGAGGAGCAGAGGTAGACGGCGCGACCGGCGGCAGGTGCTAGCGACGGTGGAGAAGAAAAGGAGGAGAGGAGGGCAGGCTCGGGCGGATCTAGAGAGGCCAGAGGAGGCGTGTGAAGGGAGGAAAAGAGGGAGAGGGGGAGGAAGCAGCTGGGACACGACAGAGATAAAGGTGGCCTCGGTGCCACCTTTTCTCTCCTTCCTCACGTGGTGGCTCGGGCTGGGGTAGCTAGGGCTGGTCCAGGGCAAGGCAGAGAGGCTGCAGGGTGGGTCCAGGCTTGGTGTGGGGTAGGCCTGGCAGGGAGAGAGCTAGAGAGAGAGGAGAGAGGAGATAGGCTCGGGTTAGGGTTTGGTTAGGGATGGGGTAGGGTAGCTGGGGTGGTTAGGGTTAGAGAGGGGTGGATCATGGGGTGGGGGCTCGTGTTAGAGAGAGGAGAGATGAGAGCTTAGGGTGGAGGGATTAGAGAGAGGGTGTGGTATGGTTTAGAGATAGAAAAAGAGAGAGAGCTAGGGAGAGAGGGTTTTGGGCATGAACAATAATAAAGGCAAGCAAAAGGGGATTTGGGTGATGGAAAAAGGGTGAGGTTGCAAGGTCAAAACAAAAGAATAGGGCCAACATGAGCAAACTCTCAAAGATCCATGTCTCACTTGCAAAAATACATGAAAAACCCAAAGGAGGGAAAGATGGTGAGATTGCGTGGCCCATGCATGGGTATTAAATGCCATGTTTATTATTGTGAAAACAATTGTAAATGACCATGGGCATTTATTAACACATGCATTTCCAAACAGGGAATTAAGGCCAAGCCAAAAGACTGGTGTTGGGGTCCCATGTGGAGTGGAGGAAATATGCTCATATTTGAATATAATTGGACATTCTAGTGTGTGTATTCCACTAGGTGTTTATTATCCACAACAATATTCCAACATGAGCTGCTATTCCAAAACAATTCCATATGGAAGCTAGAATAAGAGTTTCCTTCACTAAACAGGCAAGGTGGTCCCACATATCAAGATTGTGGAAACAACCTGATGCTAGTGTGGAAGCATGAAGAGATAGAAAAGGATCCATCCCAACCTACATGAGCTAGAGGTAAACCCAGATAAAATGCCAATCTCACATATATTGGAATGGTAGAATTATGGTGTGGTGACAAGAAAGGTGGTGGAGTTAATAAAAGATATGCCCCCAACTCAACTTGGGCATTAAACAATATATCAATAACCAAATACAATATCAAGAGGCAAAATACAATTTACAATGCATACGAGAGAAGAACCAAAACAAAAAGGGTTTTATATGATGCTCAAATGCAAGGTGGCATGATGACATGAGCATGATATAATTATGATGCAACAATTATATATATGAAGTAGCATATATATAGACTAGGCTAGTAGCATTGCAATTGTTAGACAATTGGGATGCTACAAAGGTTCTGATGATCACAGAAGTCATCGTTGAATGTGTAGGAGTCAATACGGATCTCCAGGTCCCGCTGTTGATTATTAATCGGAGAAGGGTCTCGATCATGTTTGCATTATTCGCGAACCGAAGGGTGGCACACTTAAGAGTTACTGGACACCATTTTGGAGCACATATGTTTCAGACGAAAGAATTACAAAGCGCAGGAATTGTTTCAATAGAAACCGGAAATTGTTTCAGGTGAAATTACAGAAAGTGGTTCTGCATGTGATATTGAAATATTGCAAGGGGATATATGTGAATGTTTGTTAATTAAAGTAATTAAAAAAATTCTGAATAAATTTAATAAAAGGGTTTTATGAAATGAGAGAGCATTAAATTTGGAGAAATTTAATGCATTTAAAGTGTAGACTTTAAAAGGGAATGTGGAGAGGCATTTCAATGTGGAGGGGTTACCACCACATGAATGGGGGAGGTGAGGGGTCACCCCCCATGCGCCGGATATGGAGAGAGGGGGCACCCCCTCCTCCTATAAAAGGCCACCCATTCCCTCCATCCTCACACCTCCTTGTGAAGGATCTCTCTCCCCCTCTAGAATTATTCCCCCGTTGTCTCGGATTAGCGAGATACATGTTCCCGGTGGCATTTCGTCTTGAAGGAGTTGCTGCTTCTGCTGGATCGCTGGAGCGAGGAGGTGGAGGTTGTCCGGTGGATTGAACGTGTGTGCGAGTACGGATGCGCTGCTGAGTTGCGGCGCTCGGACTTCCTCACGATCTTGAGATCGGCAAGTGTACGACCTCATCAACCACGAGTTCCTACTCGTTAACAAAACTCGTTGTCTTCGAGGGTAAGTTCTCGTTGGATGTATGTCCACCCGTTGCTTTGTACCTAGTAGATAGATCTTGGCGTGTAGTTCACACCGTAGGAATTTTTTTGTTTTCTATGCTGCGCACCCAATAGAAACATAAGTCGGATGCCTTATGTTTGGAAAGTTCAAGGAATTCCAGAATGAGGTACATAATCAAGTTGGCAAGAAAATAAAGTTTCTTCGGTCGGACCGAGGAGGCGAGTACATGAGCCATGAGTTTGATGACCATCCGAAGAGTTGTGGAATAGTTCCCCAGCTCACTCCTCCTGGAACGCCGCAGAGAAACAGTGTGTCGGAAAGGAGAAATCGGACCTTGTTGGACATGGTACGATCAACGATGAGTCGGACAGATCTGCCTTTATCATTTTGGGGTTATTGTCTAGAAACTGCAGCGTTCACACTAAACGGAGTACCATCAAAGTAGGTAGAGAAGACACCACATGAGATGTGGAATGGCAAGAAGTCGATCTTGTCTTTTCTTAAGATTTGGGGTTGTGAAGCTTTTGTCAAGCGACATCAGTCAGACAAGCTTACAGCTAAGTCGGATAAGTGTATTTTCGTAGGATATCTGAGGGAAACCTTTGGTTACTACTTCTATAACCGAGAAGAGGGAAAAGTGTTTGTCACTCGGAACGGTGTCTTCCTTGAGGAAGAGTTTCTCAGTCAGGGAGTGTCAACACCCGGATTTTTAATCCCAGATGCCTGTTATGCCATACCTCGCAATCCCAGGATTACCCTTTTTGCGAGACATAACGGATTGGATATCACAGTACATCATCCATTACAAACCATACATAAGGTCTTACACAAATAAGGATCTCATGATCCAGTCTTAATACAACAAGCAGCGGAAATAAAAGATAAGCATAGCGGTGGGGTCCATCTTCAAGGGCACATGCAATGCTGACGAAGGCAGATAGTCCTAGTTATCATAGCCGTCCTGCTGGCCATCATCTTGATAGTCTCCTTCATAGTCTGGCCATGAGAATAGCCAGGGACAAAAGCCATGAGTACTCTTTAAGTACTCGCAAACTACCACTAACAAGTAGTATAGTGCAAAGTTAAAGTGTTAAATCTAAGTTCAACTATAAAGTTAAGTTTGAAACCGAAGCTGAGTTCTGAAGCAAAGAAAGATAAAATAAAGTTCTAGAATCACTTAAGTTGGGAAGCTATTGTCATAAACACAACCCTGTTATGGTCAAGTCAAGTTTCATCATTCATTTCATAAGTTGTTTTGAAAACATCTGACTACGAAACAGTATGGCCATTCCAACTATCCATAACCGCGGACGCGGCTATTCGAATAGTTTGACACTCTGCAGAGGTGGTACACTTTCACCACAAGATTCGATACATCTTTCAGGGATAACCCTGAATCATCATACTTAGTATGCAGATAATCAAACATAACCTTCCCTTTACACACCCTAGTATAAGCACCTCTCCTATGAGCATGGCCTCCCAACCATGACCATCTGTCATCTTGGGCACTGCATAGGTGAACAACATTGAGAGGTAGCCTCAGCTCAAACCTCTTCCGCGAGGGAACTAATACTAATGCATATAAACTTCTGGCTAAGCCTTACCCAATTCAGGTATTGTGGTTGTACGGTAAATTTGGAATGGTATCGCATCCGAATCCAACCATCAGTTTTATGAAAGGGCTAAGGCTCAGGCCTCAACATTTTCATCATCATAAACCATTTGTGTTTCTCAACACATGTCAAAACTTCTCAATAGAATGACTCATCATTCCAAGGTTTTCATAATTCATTTCCACCAATTGTCCCCATCTAAAGTGACTCAAGTTTTGATCTACTCTAAACTACTAAGTTAAGAGTGTTCACTAAGGTGTAAAGATGGGATCAATCTCATGCCATAGAATTACATCTAAGGTTTATCTAAATAGGTCAAGTTTTATACTCTTTATGCTACCTTCAAAACAAGTAATGGACTTTGTGTAAAGTAAAGGAAGTAAAGCTTGTAAGGTAATACTTGGGGTAGTAATAGTCAAAGTGGTGTCACCAAAGCATGCCTAAAGCATCTTTTCTCATTCATCTAGCTTAATTCTAGCTTGCTAACAATAGCTTGCCTTGGTTGGTGAAGTGGTCGAAGTTTTCTTCTTCTTCTTCTTGGTAGAACTCCTCCTCGTAGACTTTGTAGGTACTATCTTCTATAAATACATACGGAGTACACAATCACCAAACAATACTTAACTAGTCTAATTAGTACTCTAAGGCACACAATTGATGATCTATTATCATCACAAGCATCACAAGTTTTATTCCATAGTTTCCTCCTTTTTATTTTAGAAAAGTAATTTCTACTCATTGAAAAATTAACTAAGATTTAATATTCACCACTTAAAATATGGGATCATGTGGACACATGTCATCACCACATATTCTAACATGTGGGAATGTGATTTAAGGGTTGGATCATAATTACTTTGGTTTAAGTTCATTATTTAATGATTTAAAGTGACTAGAAATGCCTATATAGCATTGTTTTGGTACTAGTCCAAAGTCACTACATGTAAACCCTAATATTATTACATATTCAGATAGGTATGATGAAATGTGATTTTTGAGAGTTGGAATCAACTCAAGAGCTAACTTGGTTGATTTTATAAAAATGTTGGAAGGTGAAAATGCTTATGTTTTATTATTTTTACTAGGAGAGATCTCTAACTCTAAATGAATTAAATCCAACGGGCTTGGGTAGATATTTTCAGTAGCTTTCTAACAAAATTGGAATCACTCTATTTGGATTTGTAAATCTCTCTGAATTGAATTTTAAACTAAGGGACAGAACTAGCTTTGAAAATAAAAAGAAAAATCCTAATTTGAATTTACTGGGTCGCGCGGGAACGCTAACGGGCTGGCCCAGGGTCACTCCGCAGCGTGGGGCTCAACTGACAGGGGGTCCACCAGTCAGTGGCTCATAACGCACGTAGTAGTACGGGGCAATGTGGGACGTTGGATTAGAGTGGGGATCAACGGCTATGGATCGTCGTCGATGACGGACCTGTTGCCGGCTAGCTCTAACCCTAGCGGCTTAGTGGGGGTGCATAGGGGGCATACCAGGGCTCCAGCGACGACGGTGAGGCGGGAAAACGGATTGGTGGTCGACGGCGAACTCAGGGACGGTCGAGGCAGCTCCGGGGGTGGTCGCAATCAGCGGCGCCCTTCTCCTCCAGAGGCGGCCTACTCCGGTGCAATTCCGGCGAACTGCTGCTCCCCTTGCTCCGGCTAGAGGTGTGGGACGATCAGTGAGGTGAGGGGACGTGAGTGGTGTGCTGCAAATGGCTGGGGGTGCCCTCCTTTTATAGGCTCGACGACGAGACCGGGAGGAATGGGCAGGCGACGGTGGCGACATGGCTACGGGCTGCTAGCGGCATGGATGAGGGTGGCGATCGACGCGCCGTCTCCTGGCGGTGCTCTAGGACTTTAATGAGGGCTTAGGGGCGGTGGTAAGCGGTCGGGCGGAGCTGGCGCTCTGAGCGGCAGAGACGGCGGTGTCCACGGCGAGCGGTGGCTGTGAGGCGTTGGGCGGCGAACGGGCATGTCCGGCGTGCTCCCTGGGTCGTGGCGGAGCGGTGGGCGCAGGCAGTGGTCGAGCGGCGACTTGGGCATGCATGTCAGGCGCGACGCTCTGGCGCGTGCTCGGCATGGCTCAGTCGCACTGGGCACGGCGGTTTGGCAGTGGTCCATGGCTTGGCCTGGCCCGGGGAGGGGACAGAGGGTGGAAGTGAGGTGCTGGCTAGCTGCTAGACATGGCGAGAGAGAGGGAGGTGGTCTGCTGGGGTGAGGGCATGGTCGGCCGGCCAGCAGGTGCTCGGCTTGGCATTGCCATGCCACTAGGGGGTAGGGGAGGGGGTAGTTAGGCCCTGGTTAGATCAAGAGGGGATAGAGGGGTTAAATGGGGGATCAAATGGGGGCAAAACCATGTGCAGAACAGTAAGCTAGGTTTAGAGTTAGATCCTTGCATGCCAAGTGTTTGATGAAATGGCCGCAAGAAAATTATTTTTGAATTTTGCAAAGATTTTGGTGGGTGTGCTAGTACTAAGCTTGAGACTCTGTGGGTGCTTGGGTTTTGAAAATTGAGTTTATTTGAGTGGTTTTTGAAATAGTGGGATCTTCCCATATGAAATAGATTCAAGTTTCCAATGCCTTTTAAATATAGTGTTTGAATTTTTTTGGCAGATCACAAAGTGGGCCTTAGTACCTCATTATGTGTACTAGCAAGGGGTGCAAAGATTCAGAATTATTTCTGGTGGGAAATGAGTGCTAGGAACACTGAAAGTAGTGTAGTGGATTAAAATGACCAAAATGACCATTCCTCATTTTTACTTGTTTTTGATTTGATTTTCTTTGGGATTTGCTTGGGTTTGATTTAGATGATGTTTATTTCACCTAAGAATCATATTACAATCAATGGATCATAGAACCATGGCAATTCAAACAACTCCTATTTTTAAATGCACACACATATGAATGCTTTCATATTTTGAAATGGAAAAAGGTTTTGTTAACCCTAATTTGGATGATTTGGATCTTGATAAGCTTGGATTAAAGTTTTGGGATGTTACAAACCTTCCCTCCTTAAACAAAATCTCGTCCCGAGATTTACAAAGAAAACTAGGAACTAAAGAGATCTGGAAACTCTGTCCTAATGTAATCTTTGCGCTCCCAAGTGGCTTCCTCCTCGGTATGGTTGCTCCACTGAATCTTGAGAAACTTGATGCTCCTGGTCCTAGTGGTTCTGTAGGCTTCTTCTAAGATACGAACGGGCGCTTCCCGATAGGTCAGGTCATTGTTGATTTCTACAGCTCTGTGATCTATGTTCTTGAAAACTTCAGTCTTCTCTGGCACTTCTAGGCATTTGCGAAGCAACAAGATATGGAACACATTGTGGATGGCTGACATCTCCTCATGTAGTTCCAGTTGATATGATACTTCTCCTCGACGGTTCAGAATTTTGAAGGGCCCGATATATCTAGGGGCTAACTTTCCTTTCAAACTAAAGCGTTGGGTTCCCTTCAATGGTGAAACCTTGAGATATACAAAATCTCCGACATTGAAGGTTAGGTCTCTCCTTCTCTTGTTAGCATAACTCTTCTGTCTGGACTGGGCGGTCTTGAGGTGCTCACGGACTTTGTGAACCTTCTCTTCGGCTTCTCGGAGAATGTCGGGTCCAAAGATCTGACTCTCTCCTACTTGCGACCAATTCAAAGGGGTACGACACTTTCTTCCGTATAGGAACTCAAATGGTGCCATCTGCAAACTAGCTTGATAACTGTTGTTATATGAGAATTTTGCGAAAGGCAGGCAATCTTCCCATTTTGATCCATATTCCAACACACAAGCTCTAAGCATATCCTCTAAGATCTGGTTGACTCTCTCCGTCTGTCCATCTGTTTGCGGGTGATACGCGGTGCTGAAGTTCAACTTGGTTCCCAATCCTTCCTGAACTTTCTGCCAAAATCTCGAAGTAAACTGGGTTCCTCTATCTGATACTATGGTCTTGGGGTTCCATGCAGACTAACAATCCTAGCAATATACAGTTCTGCTAGCTTCGCACTTTGGTAGGTAGTCTTGACAGGTATGAAGTGGGCTACCTTGGACACTCTATCAATTATGACCTAGATTGAGTCATTTCCCTTACTGGAAGTAGGCAAACCGGTGATAAAGTCCATTCCGACGGAATCCCATTTCCATTCCAGAATCTGCAATGGTTGCAATAGTCCTGCGGGTCTCTGATGCTCTGCTTTCACTCTTTGACAGATGTCACACTTGGTGATGTAGCTTCCGATTTCTCTCTTCATCTTATGCCACAAAAATTGCTCTTTCAAATCCTGATACATCATTGTTCCTCCGGGGTGGATAGAATAAAGAGTATCATGAGATTCCTTCATGATAACTTGATTCAGCTCCGAATCTGCTGGCACGCAGATACGTCCTTTGTACCACAATACTCCTTCGTCTTCCGTGAATCCAGGTACCTTTCCTGTACCAATACGACGTTTGATTCTGTCGATACTTTCATTCCCCTTCTGGGCTTCCTTGATTTGGCTAATCAAAGTGGGTTGAAGTTCAATGTTAGCTAAGAGTCCTTTGCTAACTAGCTCCATCCTAAACTGCTCCAACTCTTCATACAAACTTGGTTGCTTCTCCTTGATCATGGTGTTTAGCTTACACGGCAATCTTCTATGAGCATCCTCTACCACATTGGCTTTGCCGGGGTGATAGTGAATGTCAAGGTCATAATCCTTGATTAACTCTATCCATCTCCTTTGCCTCATATTCAGCTCCTTCTGAGTGAAGATATACTTTAAACTCTTGTGATCTGAGTAAATCTCACAGCGATTACCCATCAAATAATGACGCCATGTCTTTAATGCCAAAACTACAGCTGCTAATTCAAGATCATGGGTCGGATAGTTCTGCTCATGTTGCTTCAGTTGTCGAGACAGATACGCGATGACTTTGACTTCTTGCATCAACACACATCCTAAACTAATCTTGGATGCGTCACAATATACATCAAATGGCTTCTTGATGTCTGGCATGATCAAAATTGGGGCTGATATCAATCTCTTCTTCAGCTCCTGAAAACTGGCTTCACATTTGTCTATCCATTCAAACTTCTTGTCCTTCTTTAACAATTGGGTCATGGGTCGGGCTATGCTTGAGAATCCTTCTACGAACTTGCGGTAGTATCTCGCTAATCCGAGAAGCACGGACTTGGGTTTGAGTGGTTGGGGCTTCCCATTCTTTGACATCTTTGATCTTGGGGAGATCAACAGAGACTCCTCCGGCAGACACAATATGTCCTAGGAATCCTACTTCTTTCAGCCAAAACTCACACTTGCTGAACTTGGCATACAACCGATGCTCACTCAGGGTTTCTAGGATGATTCTCAGATGTTCCTCATGCTCTTCTTCTGACTTGGAGTAGATAAGGATGTCGTCGATGAACACAACTACACACTTATCTAGGAAATTCATAAAGATCTTATTCATGAGATTCATGAAATAATCATGGGCATTGGTTAATCCAAAAGACATAACTGTATACTCGTATAAACCATAGCGAGTAGTAAAGGTGGTCTTCAGAATATCCATTGCACGAATCTTAAGTTTGTGATAACTAGTTCTAAGATCAATCTTTGAGAATACCTAGGCTCCAGTCAACTGATCAAATATATCCTTTATCTTTGGCAATGGGTACTTGTTCTTAATGGTGATGTCATTCAACTTTCTGTAATCTGTACACACACACGATTGCCTCCATCTTTCTTGTCGACGAATAACACTGGTGATCTCCATGGTGATGCGCTTGGCTGAATCAAGCCTGTTGCTAACATGGCATCTAACTGATTCTTCAACTAAACTAACTCTGAGGGGTTTATGCTATAGGGTCTCTAGGCTATGGGTCCGGTTCCGGGGATTAGTTCGATAATGAACTCAATATCCCTATCCAGGGGCATACTTGGCAATTCATCTGGGAATACGTCGGGGTATTCACAGACTACTCTGACTTGGTCTATGGTGGGTAGGGCTAGACTCTTGTTGCACTTGAATTGGCGAGGTAAGGTTTCAGATATATGCTCTACTGTGACTCCATAACTACTGGTCATGGTGATGGCTTTCTTAGCACAGTCTATCAGTCCTTTATGCCTTGACATCCAGTCCATACCTAGTACTACTTCCAATCCTTCGGTTCCAAGTACTATTAGATTGGTATAAAAGTCTATCCCATGTATTCTGATAGGCACAACTTTGCAAATTTTTCTAGCTTTTGTAGTTGAACCGGGGATTTGAACTATCATGACATGCTTCAGGTTGGTTGGGTGAATCTTACTAGTGTAGGCAAATTCTTCGGTGACAAATGAATGCGATGCTCCCGAATCAAACAATACTCTTGCTAAAACTGAGTTGACAGAAAACATACCCAGCACTACATCTGGCGCTTCTTGGACTTCTTCTGCGTTCATGTGGAAGAGACGACCGTTGCGGTTGTGAGGGTTCCCTGGGGCAAATCTTCTCCCTGGTTGAACACGATGCTGCTGTTGAGCTGGGGCATTCACATTGGCATTGGCAGTAGTCTTCTTGGTACACTCATTGGAATAGTGACCCTTTGCTCCACACTCGAAACAAGTGATCTGGGACTTGTCCTTGACTGCGACAGGCACAGCATTGCTGCCAATTCTGGGTGTAGTGTTGTTGTTGTTGTTGTTGTTGTTGTTGTTCTTGGGTGGTGCGTGGCGGAAATTGTTGGCGTTGCCGGAGTGGTTGTTGTTTCATCCGGACTTCACATTGCCTCCGCTACAGTTGGGGTAGCTTGGGCGAGACATTGGGGGTCAATTGTTCCTTGGTGCATATCCTGGTGAGGGGTTGGGATGGTACTTCTGGTGACTGCTGGATCCTGATTGCTGCATCATACGACGTTTGCAGTTGTCGTTTGCGTGATTAATCTTCCCTTCCATCTGAATGGCCGAGTCGACTAGCTCTTCGAGATCCTGAAAACGAATGTTGACGAGGACAGTCTACATCTCATCATGCAGTCCGTTCAAGAATCTCTCCTTCTTCTTTGCCTCCGTGTTGATCTCATCAGGTGCATATCTGGAAAGCGACAGGAATCTGTCATGGTCCTCCACCACAGTCATTCTTCCTTGCTGCAATTCACAGAACTCATATCTCATTCGGTTGACTAGACCTGTGGCACGTGGGTGCGGCTGAACTTGACTTTGAATGCTTCCCATGTCATAACCTGACCATGGTTCATATTGCGGATACTATTCCACCAAGCTCTTGCATCTCCCGCCAGATAGTGGGTGGCGAAGAGAACTTTCTCGTTTTCATCAACTCCTGCAACTTCTAGGTTGTTTTCCATTGTTTGTAACCAGTCATCAGCATCTAATGGGTTTTCAGATTGGTTGAAGATTGGGGGATTGGTATTCTGAATTTTTTTAGTTTGGATCCATGGTGATCCTGATTTCCATGCCCTTGGTTGTTGAGAGCCATCTAGGCGATCTTCTGCAATGTTGCTAAGTTAGCTTGGCGTTCTGCCCTGCTTGCTTCACGGTCTGCGATGAGATTTTGTAAGATCTACAACATTGGGTCCTGCGACGAGCTGCTCCCTGCTTGGTTTCCACGAGCATCAGAAGATTGAGGTAGATAAAGGGGTCAGAGGGAAATTCTAAGGTTCATGGTTTTGGTTTCAAAGCTAAAACTTTGAGTTAGACTCAGGTTTTTCAACTAACTCCATTTCATTCGTGCAAACAAACACACGATACAACACACACCACAACAAACAAAGGAAAACAGATGGTTTGAAGAACCATCCTGCAAGCTACGATACAGTGGGACCGATACATCTCATGCTACGACAGTGCTCTAGTGCATCTACTCATCGTCGATGAAGTCGGAGTCCTCATCGTTAGTGTAGAAGTCCACGACATCCTCCTCCAGAAAGTCATCATCCTTGCTGAGGTAAGAATCCATGTCTCCCTGGATGTCTTCACCCTCATCTTTTTCTTCCTTGGCGGCAAGTTGCGCTTCCTGCTCCTTGACGGTCTTCTCGAGGTCAGCCACCTTCTTGCGAAGACGGGCGATGGTGCGATCCTTCTTGGCACGCTGGCGCCAAAGAGACTGGTGTTCTTGGACGAGCAGTGCGAAAGTCTGGACCTTCTGGTCGTCAATGGCACGGTTCTGGTTTGCTAACACTCTAGCATTGTCCAGTTCCTACTGTCTGTCATGCACCCCAAAGTCAAGATTCTCCACTTGACGCCTCAACTCTGGGTGACTTGGCATCTCCATCGGCATTCCCATGAAGTCAATTCTTGCATAGTGAGCAAAACGGGTTCCTTGGATTTTTTTGACGCTGAGGGCACATAGACGTGTGAGAGCTTCTTGCATTGCCCTGGCTAATCCATCTAGCCAGTTGTTCTCTCTCACGGAGAACTGAATTCTCCCAGAAGTTGGTGCTTCGATTCTTCCTCTAAGATCAGCGGTGACTAGCCACTGTAGCTATCCTCCTGGGGGTCCTGGAAGTTGAGCTCCAAGAAACTCCGGATGTGGGCGTCCTAGTAACTCCGACAGTGAATCCAGATCCCTCTCGAAGATCAGCTATCCTCCGTTTCCCAACTGGTAGAACTTGCTGAACTGAGTCTCCATCTACAAGAATTAAGGATGAGGGAATTGGTGAAGTGATCAAGTGTGTCAAATTTTAAGTGGTAATGTAAGAATTTTGAGAAACATGAATTTTTGAGAAAGAATGAATTCCCAAGGATAAGAGAGGAAATAGTTTTTCGTAAATACTCACTTTGGTCTTGAAACTAAGTTTTTGTTTGGACGTTCATTCTAACTAGGGTCTCCTATGGTTAGGATGGCTCTGATACCAACTTGTCAACACCCAGATTTTTAATCCCAGATGCCCGTTATGCCATACCTCGCAATCCCAGGATTACCATTTTTGTGAGACATAACGGATTGGATATCACAGTACATCATCCATTAGAAACCATACATAAGGTCTTACACAAATAAGGATCTCATGATCCAGTCTTAATACAACAAGCAGCGGAAATAAAAGATAAGCGTAGCGGTGGGGTCCATCTTCAGGGGCACAGGCAATTCTGACGAAGGCAGATAGTCCTAGTTATCATAGCCGTCCTGCTGGCCATCATCTATATAGTCTCCTTCATAGTCTTGCTATCAGAATATCCAGGGACAAAATCCATGAGTACTCTTTAAGTACTCGCAAACTACCACTAACAAGTAGTTTAGTGCTAAGTTAAAGTGCTAAATCTAAGTTTAACTACAAAGTTAAGTTTAAAACCGAAGCTGAGTTCTGAAGCAAAGAAAGATAAAATAAAGTTCTAGAATCACTTAAGTTGGGAAGCTATTGTCATAAACACAACCCTGTTATGGTCAAGTCAAGATTCATCATTCATTTCATAAGTTGTTTTGAAAACATCTGACAATAAAACAGTATGGCCATTTCCAACTGTCCATAACCGCGGACGCGGCTATTCGAATAGTTTGACACTTTGCAGAGGTGGTACACTTTCACCACAAGATTCGATACATCTGTCAGGGATAACCCTGAATCATCATACTTAGTATGCAGATAATCAAACATAACCTTCCCTTTACACACCCTAGTATAAGCACCTCTCCTATGAGCATGGCCTCCCAACCATGACCATCTGTTATCTTGGGCAGTACATAGGTGGACAACATTGAGAGGTAGCCTCAGCTCAAACCTCTCCCGCGAGGGAACTAATACTAATGCATATAAACTTCCGGCTAAGCCTTACCCAATTCAGGAATTGTGGTTGTACGGTAAATTTGGAATGGTATCACATCCGAACCCAACCATCAGTTTTATAAAAGGTCTAAGGCTCGGGCCTCAACATTTTCATCATCATAAACCATTTGTGTTTCTCAACACATGTCAAAACTTCTCAATAGAATGACTCATCATTCCAAGGTTTTCATAATTCATTTCCACAAATTGTCCCCATCTAAAGTGACTCAAGTTTTGATCTACTCTAAACTACTAAGTTAAGAGTGTTCACTAAGGTGTAAAGATGCGATCAATCTCGTGCCATAGAATGACATCTAAGGTTTATCTAAATAGGTCAAGTTTTACTCTTTATGCTACCTTCAAAACAAGTAATGGACTTTGTGTAAAGTAAAGGAAGTAAAGCTTGTAAGGTAATACTTGGGGTAGTAATAGTCAAAGTGGTGTGACCAAAGCATGCCTAAAGCATCTTTGCTCATTCATCTAGCTTAATTATAGCTTGCTAACAATAGCTTGCCTTGGTTGGTGTAGTGGTTGAAGTTTTCTTCTTCTTCTTCTTGGTAGAACACCTCCTCCTCGTAGACTTGGTCAATACTATCTTCTATAAATACATACAGAGTACACAATCACCAAACAATACTTAACTAGTCTAATTAGTACTCTAAGGCACACAATTTATGATCTATTATCATCACAAGCATCACAAGTTTTATTCCATTGTTTCCTCCTTTTTATTTTAGAAAAGTAATTTCTACTCATTGAAAAATTAACTAAGATTTAATATTCAACACTTAAAATATGGGATCATGTGGACACATGTCATCACCACATATTCTAACATGTGGGAATGTGATTTAAGGGGTGGATCATAATTACTTTGGTTTATGTTCATTATTTAATGATTTAAAGTGACTAGAAATGCCTATATAGCATTATTTTGGTACTAGTCCAAAGTCACTACATGTAAACCCTAATATTATTACATATTCAGATAGCTATGATGAAATGTGATTTTTGAGAGTTGGAATCACCTCAAGAGCTAACTTGGTTGATTTTATAAAAATGTTGCAAGGTGCAAATGCTTCTGTTTTGTTATTTTTACTAGGAGAGATCTCTAACTCTAAATGAATTAAATCTAACGGGTTTGGGTAGATCTTTTCAGTAGCTTTATAACAAAATTGTAATCACTCTATTTGGATCTGTAAATCTATCTGAATTGAATTTTAAACTAAGGGACAGAACTAGCTTTGAAACTAAAAAGAAAAATCCTAATTTGAATTTACTGGGTCGCGCGGGAACGCTAACGGGCCGGCCCAGGGTCACTCCACAGCGCGGGGCTCAACTGACAGGGGGGGTCCACCAGTCAGCGGCTCATAACGCGCGAAGCGGTACAGGGCAATGTGGGACGTTGGATTAGAGTGGGGATCAACGGTTGTGGATCGTCGTTGACGACGGACCTGTCGTCGGCGAGCTCTAACCCTAGAAGCTCAGTGGGGATGCATAGGGGACGTACCAGGGCTCCAGCGACAACGGTGAGGTGGGAAAACGGACTAGTGGTCGACGGAGAGCTTAGGGACGGTCGAGGCAGCTCTGGGGGTGGTCGCAATCAGCGGCGCCCTTCTCCTCCAGAGGCGGCCTGCTCCGATGCAATTTCGGTGAACTGCTACTCCCCTTGCTCCGGCTAGAGGTGTGGGACGATCAGTGAGGTGAGGGGAGGTGAGTGGTGTGCTGCAAATGGCTAGGGTGCCCTCCTTTTATAGGCTCGACGGCGAGACCGGGAGGGATGGGCAGGCGACGGTGGCGACATGGCTACGGGATGCTAGCGGCATGGCTGAGGGTGGCGATCGACGCGCGGTCTCCTGGCGGTGCTCTAGGACTTTAATGAGGGCTTAGGGGCGGTGGTAAGCGGTCGGGCGGAGCTGGCGCTCTGAGCGGCAGAGACGGCGGTGTCCATGGCGAGCGGTGGCTGTGAGGCGTTGGGCGGCGATCGGGCATGTCCGGCGTGCTCCCTGGGTCGTGGCAGAGCGGTGGGCGCGGACAGTGGTCGAGCGGTGGCTTGGGCATGCGTGTTGGGCGCGGCGCTCTAGCGCGTGCTCAGCATGGCTCAGTCACACTGGGCGCAGCGGTTTGGCAGTGGTCCATGCCTTGGCCTGGCTCGAGGAGGGGACAGAGGGTGGCGGTGAGGTGCTGGCTAGCTGCTAGACATGGCGAGAGAGAGGGAGGTGGTCTGCTGGGTGAGGGCATGGTCGGCCGGCCAGCAGGTGCTCGGCTTGGCATTGCCATGCCACTAGGGGGTAGGGGATGGGGTAGTTAGGCCCTGGTTAGATCAAGAGGGGACAGAGGGGTTAAATGGGGGAAAAACCCTGTGCAGAACAGTAAGCTAGGTTTAGAGTTAGATTCTTGCCTGCCAAGTGTTTGATGAAATGGCCGCAAGAAAATTATTTTTGAATTTTGCAAAGATTTTTTGTGGGTGTGCTAGTACTAAGCTTGAGACTCTATGGGTGCTTGGGTTTTGAAAATTGAGTTTATTTGAGTGGTTTTTTGAAATAGTGGGATCTTCCCATATGAAATAGATTCAATTTTCCAATGCCTTTTAAATATAGTGTTTGAATGTTTTTGGCAGATCACAAAGTGGGAATTGGTACCTCATTATGTGTACTAGCGAGGGGTGCAAAGATTCAGAATTATTTTTGTTGGGATATGAGTGCTAGGAACACTCAAAGTAGTGTAGTGGATTAAAATGACCAAAATGACCATTCCTCATTTTTACTTGTTCTTGATTTGACTTTCTTTGGGATTTGCTTGGGTTTGATTTAGATGATGTTTATTTCACCTAAGAATCATATTACAATCAATGGATCACAGAACCATGGCAATTCAAACAACTCCTATTTTTAAATGCACACACATATGAATGCTTTCATATTTTGAAATGGAAAAAGTTTTTGTTAAGCCTATTTGGATGATTTGGGTCTTGATAAGCTTGGATTAAAGTTTTGGGATGTTACAGGGAGTCAGTGGGAGCACGGTGCAACTCGCAGAAATTCGAGAGGTACCGGCCAGTAGCGAGTCGGCAAAAGCCTTGGAGGTTGAGCCGGTTGTGGTACCTGAGCCAGAAACAGCACCGACACTGTGAAGATAGGCCAGATTGCGAAGTGTTCCTGATGTGTTACTGTTAAATAGTGATGAGCCGACAACTTATTCGGAAGCGATGGTGGGTTCTGATTATGAGTCATGGCTTGGAGCCATGAGATCCGAGTTAAAGTCCATGGATGAAAATCAAGTTTGGAACTTGGTTGATCTGCCAGACGGTGCAAGACCCATCGAGTGCAAATGGGTCTTCAAGAAGAAAACTGATATGGATGGAAATGTTTATATCTATAAAGCACGGCTTGTCGCGAAGGGGTTCCGACAAGTTCAAGGAGTTGACTATGATGAGACTTTCTCTCCGGTGGCGATGGTTAAATCAGTTCGGATCATGTTAGCTATAGAAACCTATTTCGACTATGAGATATGGCAGATGGATGTCAAGACGGCTTTCATTAATGGAAATTTAACCGAGGACGTGTATATGATACATCCCGAGGGTTTTGTCGATACGGCTAATGCTGACAAGGTATGCAAACTTTGGAAATCCATTTATGGGTTGAAGCAAGCATCTCAGAGTTGGAACATTCGCTTTGATGAAGTAGTCAAATCGTTTGGATTCATCAAGAGTGATCATGATTCTTGTTTATACAAGAAGTTTAGTGGGAGCAAAGTAAACTTTCCAATCTTATATGTGGATGACATATTACTGATTGGAAATGATGTCCAGATGTTGCAAGAGACCAAGGAATCATTGGAAAAGAGTTTTTTGATGAAAGACTTGGGTGAGGCGACTTACATACTAGGAATCCGGATCTATAGAGATATATTAAGGCGTCTCATTGGATTGAGTCAGAGTACATACTTGGACAAAGTGTTGAAGAAGTTCAACATGGAATCGTCTAAGAAGTGGTTCTTACCGATGTCCCATGGTGTAAAACTTAGCAAGACTCAGTGTCCTTCGACAACTGATGAGCGAAGTCGGATGAGTGCGATTCTGTATGCTTCTGCAGTTGGATCCATCATGTACTCTATGATTTGTACTAGACCAAATGTTTCCTATGCTCTAAGTGTTGTGAGCAGGTACCAGGCTGACCCTAGAGAAATCCACTGGGCAACGGCTAAAAATATCCTCAAGTACTTGAGAAGGACTTAGGATATGTTCCTGGTTCATGGAGGTGAGGATCAACTCAGTGTAAGGGGTTACACGGATGCGAGTTATCTCACTGACTCGGATGATTCTCGTTCGCAATCCGGATATGTGTTTGTGATAAACGGAGGGGCCGTGGGCTGGAAGAGTTCCAAGCAAGAGACGGTGTCTGCGTCTACAACAGAGGCTGAGTATATTGCTGCCTCAGAGGCGGCAAAGGAAGCCGTTTGGATGAGGAATTTCCTCATGGATCTTGGTGTGGTTCAGGGCTCGTCCAATCCGTTAGATGTGTATTGTGACAACAATGGTGCTATTGCACAAGCCAAGGAACCTAGACAACACCAGAAGAACAAACATATACTCATGTGGTACCACCTTATTCGCCAGTTCATGGATCAAGGTGATATCAAGTTATGCAAGGTACACACGGATGCAAACATTGCGGATCCGTTGACAAAGCCACTTCCATAGCCGAAGCATGAGGCACACCTGAGAAATGGGCATTAGATGCCTAGACATGTGATGTAGGATGATTGACTCTAGTGCAAGTGGGAGACTGTTAGGAATATGCCCTAGAGGCAATCATGTATGATGTTATTTCCAATGTATTCATAAAGTTATTGTCCATGTATGAATTACTGATATATATCATTGAATATGTGATTCGATTGTGGAACTATATATTCATGTTGTTTATACTGATTGTCCTTGGTCGTTGAGGTTGTGCTGGACACACAACTTAGACTAATATGAAAGTCGGCTGATGACTCGATTCCACTTGTCATGGGCATAGAGATGCTATTCCGACTTACACGGATTCGGCTAAAGAGTTAAGCGAGACGGACTGACCCATATTGAGATACAACAAATAAGTCGTCATTTGTATATCTCAATCAATGTAATCCTTAGACCTGAGGTTGTTGCACAATCCGATTTGAGGATCACCGACTTAGGTTCTGTCAAACCCTGTTCCGTCACTGGGCAGTTATAAAGGCGGAGTTCGGGTCGACTGAGAATCAAGCTACGTGATGTGAATAACCAAGATGGGATTTTGCCCCTCCGTTTGGAGAGATATTCTCTGGGCCCTCTCGGAAGATATGATTCGGAAAGCATGGCCATGCGTGACTCGGTTAAGTGTTAACCGATGCGATCGACTAAGAGTTAGTCGGATGAATCACTTATCTCGGATCGAGAAAGAGAGTCGAACTATTTAAGGGATGACGATTATTCGCCTATAGTTCGACAAGGTATATCGTCAGGCAAAAGGGACTCAGATGAAAGTCGCATTGGAAGGTATGTCGTCATGACTCTTCGGTACTTGGGAGTTGGCACGTTCTGCTAGGAGCCGCTACCAACTGATCGGTCACGAGTGAGACTCGGATCGTGTCCGGGTCACCATGAGCCTGTCGGGTCACACACTTATGAGCGGGAGCATATTTGGGTTGGACCCAAAAAGGAAACGGGCAGAGTCAGTGAGTTGGACTCACAGTGACTAATATAGGCCCTTTAGTGAATGGGCCACAAGTGAGTGGAGCCCACTTTCACTCCCTATATAAGCTGGGGAGCAGGTTCTTAGAGCACGCGGTTAGGTCACCCCATGTGTTGGAAACCCTAGCTCCAGTCAAGTCCTGTCCTGTCGTCGCCGTACCGGACCTAGCAGTCCATCACCGGCGCTCCTCCTCGTACGTGTGGACACTGGCGGAGGTGTTGTACGTTTAGCACTTCGACGATCGTGGATCGGAACGGATCGTGAGGACTGCACTGCATCAAGCGACGTGCTTCATCAATTCCACAACCGCGCGTCTAGTGGTAATTCTCGTGGCCTACTACCTCAGATAGATCTTGGGATCACCACATAGGAAAAAGTTTTGGTTTTCTCTGCGTGGCCCAACATAAAGCTCAAGCTTGGGGATGCCACGTGTGTCACCCCAAGAAATATCCAAGAAATACAAGCTTCAAATCTTGGGGATGCCCAAGGCATCCCCTTCTTCATCAATAAAAATCCCAGGTTTCTTCCAAACACTTCATTTTTATTGTTTCATGCACAGTTGTGTTGTTCTTGGAGCGTCTTCTTTTTCATTTTCGTTTTGGTTTTTCGTTTGCTTGGGTTGCTTAGTTTGCTGAATAAATTGGTTGGACCCCCTCTTTCATACATTGGTTTTCAAATAGTTTAGTTTGGATTGGAGAAGAGTAGGAAAGTTCATGCTTAAGTGGTAAAGAGAGCTTGTTTTTGACTGTGGCCTATGCTTTGTCATGCCATGCTTGATATTGTTTTGGCTTTATGCTTAGTATTCTTTGCTGTAGCATGACTTGTTATAAACAATTGAGATTTCTTAATGTGCCTTGGATGAATCATGCGTTTTTTTAGCATATTAAAGCATATTATTGTGGTATTCTCCTTTGATGCTTTATTTGGGGTGACTTGGCGCATGCTCACACCATGTTATGACTATCTCAAGTCACCATAGCCTTTATGATCCTTTAGTTTGCAACTTTTAGTATCACTTTATGCTTTGACCAATGATGTTTTGTCGCTCTACATGATTATGGCCATTATTGCTCTCTTAGTTGGTCGCTCCCAGTCTTTTGCTAGCCTCCGCAACCAAGTATGAGTTCCACTCATGCATCCAACTCCTTAAACCAAGTTATTCCAAAGAGTCCACCATGCCTACCTACTAGCATATGCTATTCCAAGTATATTCATGCTTTTGTTTACCTTCTGAATTAAACTTGTTATGAGAAAACTAGTGATTAAAGCTCTCACAAACTTGATGGCACACTTTACTTTTCTTGCCCTTAATAAACTTGAACCATTATGTCGTATATGTTGTATATGCTTGCACTTATTTGTTGGGGATTAGAAGAACCATGCTGTCATGGGGAACGCTTTCGACATTGCACTTGTACTTTGTAACTAGTTGATATCATGCTCTTTTGTCTATGGATGTCGTCGGTGTGAAATGAAAGGGGAGCTTGAAAGTCCATGGAGTTATGTATGTGTGTTAGAGAAACACCTGGGCCGCTGGTCTAATCCATGATGTCATTGTGGAAACCTGTAGCATAACCATAATGAGCTGTCTATGAAGCATTCTTCTTAAAAAAAGTGTCAGATATTGAGAAAAAAAAAGAGAAAAAGAAAAAAAGAGATTATGAAAAAAGGAAAGAGAGAAAGAAAGCACCATATTCCCATGGTAAATAAGAAAATTGCTGAGATGCTCGTTGTCTGCTTGCCTTGTCATTTTGATATGGGGATTCTTCCGTATCATCGGGCAAGGGGTACCCCATTGGCGGTTCTCTATGATACACATGTACTTACGATGAGAAGAACTTACCGGTGACTAAACTTGAGTAGCATGAGGAGCGGCCCTCGTATTCAAGGGACATGAGATTTCTAACTTATACTTCGTTAAGAATGTAGACCATAGTTTGTTCACTTTAACCTTAATCACTTCAAGATGCTTATGATAGGGGCAATGAGAGCTGAAAGCTATTAAGTACCATAATTTTTGGAAGCTCTTTATGAAACTTGAATCTCTTCTTCCTTCTATGAAGGCCTTTCTTCCACCATTATATTGAGTCTCTACCTTCTACCTTTATGCACCTACTTTGAGAGCATAGTGTCCATTCTTAGTTCTATGTGCATTGTCCCAAGACTAGTTGATTGACGCATAACTTGATATTGCTTGTTTTAAACTATTTGTATCTAGTGACTCTTTTGAACTTTGAAGGTGTCCTATGCATTTATATTTGCTACTCTATGAGGGACAAGCTGAATACTATTATGCTATGTTTTCTTTATGTGAAACAAACAAACGTCTTGCAAAGCATTTTTATTCATTAATCTTTTGTTTGTGCCTTTTCATGTTGCAACATAGTTTCTTTGTCTTATTGCTACAACTTTGCCTTTCATGTTATGATTGAAGTACTATGATCCCAGCTTTGAATGTTTTACAAATACTTTGATCAAGTTTATGATGGTGCATGTCACCTCAAAAATTAATCTTTCTTTTTATCAGTTACCTACTCGAGGACGAGCAGGAGTTAAGCTTAGGGATGTTGATACATTGCAAATGTATCTATAATTTTTGATGTTCCATGCTTGGTTTTATCTACTTTCTTGTGTTTTGTCCACACTTTGGAGTACTTTTCATATGATTTCTTGGACTAACCTATTAACAAGAGCCACAGTGCCAGTTGCATGTTTTCTGCTGTTTTTGGTTCCAGAAAGTCAGAAAATGAATATTCTCGGAATTGGACGGGACAAAAGCCAATATTCCTATTTTTCCCAGAGACTCACAGAGCCAGAATACAAGACGGAGAGGGGCCATAGGGTGGCCACACCACCCCTAGGAGCGGGTCCCCCTTGGCCGTGCCAGGGCATGTTGTGGGCCCCCTGGCCAGCCACCGACCTTGCCTCTTTCGCCTATATATCTCCCCCGAGGGAAAAACCCTAGATCGTCAATCAGAAATCCATGAAAAGTTCCGCAGCGCCGCCGCCACCGAAGGGGAGATTTGGGGGATAGAAAGTCTCTGTTTCGGCACCCTGCCAGGATGGGGAAGTGCCCCCGGAGCCATCTCCATCGATCTCCACCACCATCTCCATCACCATTGTTGATTCCCATGATGAGGAGGGAGTAGTTCTCTCTCGAGGCTAAGGGTTGTAACGGTAGCTATGTGTTCATCTCTCTCTCTATGCATGATCATATTTTGATCATGAGCTTTGTAATCAAGTAGATCTACCTTGCTACTCAAGTGCTTTAATAGATCTTTGCTCTCCCCATGTGTGTGAAAGTGACAGCGTGCACACCATGGTGGCACTTAGGCCAGAGATTACAAATACTTGTTATGAGTTATATTTGGAGTTGGATATCTTTATGAAATTGTGGTGTTTGTTGGACTCATCTAGTACTCAAGGTGACAGTGTGGGGTTTTCTAGATGGGAAAGGCTTACTTTGAGGTGTGCTGTTGTAGCCCTACCATCGATTAGAGTGTTCAACCGGAGAGTAGTTAAGAGTAGTATCATGAAGATAGGATATTTATATGAGAGTGTTCACTAGTGAAAGTATGATCCCTAGGCCTTGTTTCTAAGCATTGAAACACCGTTTGCAATTAGATCTGTTACATGTTTGCTTGCTTCCATCTTTATTTCAGTTTGCCTTTAGTCTTTTCCACGCCATCAAGCTATCTTCTATCACTGTTACCACTTATAATTATCTATACCACTTGTATTTCACTATATCTTCACCGAACTAGTGCACCTATACACCTGTGAAGTGTATTGGGTGTGTTGGGGACACAAGAGACTTCTTGTATCTTGATTGAAGGGTTGCTTGAGAGGGGATACCTTTGACCACTTCCTCCCTGAGTTCGATAAACCTTGGGTGATCCACTTAAGGGAAAACTTGCTGCTGTTCTACAAACCTCTGCACTTGGATGCCCAACAACTGTCTACAAGAATAGAAGTGCGTAGACATCAGCTAGAAGCTGGCAGCTTGCGCAACGAGTCTGGTAAATTCTTGGAATATGTACTCCAGTATACAGTACTAGTATACTTACTAGTAGTAATAAGTTGCACATGCCTTAGTACTCTGGCACATGAGACTCAGATAATAGAACTATAGAAGTATGCCATATTATTACTATATAAAAAAGTTGCACAAAAAATATAGGTTTGCTATTGTTCGAGGTCCGACTCGTAACCTAAACTATCTGGTGTATATTTGATTCTTGTACTTTATATCATTGACAAATCAGCCTTTACTATAGCTACCTAATACTCGATTTTTTGTAACATGCTCTAGAGAAATGACTGATGGTTCTAGAATGGTGGATAAGTGTGTTTTGAGGTTTGTGCATGGCACTCATTGTGCTACAGACTATGAATACAATCTTCAAGATGCTGGAAGGGAAAAGAAGATCCAATGGTTAGTAATGTTGGGATTTGCCATTCTTGATCGAACGGTGAATGTTCAAAGTTATTCGCACACTATATAGATGTAATATAACATAATATAGGAGATAACACTATCCAATCTTGATAATTGTTAAGTGGTCTGAACAGTGGCCCACGATGAATTACTGAGCCACTTGCACTATGTTCTAGAACCATCATATCTTCCATATTGAAAAAATAGCATGCCTACATTACATATGTTTTTAGCTAAAGCAAATTGCAGATGGCCTTCAAATGTTAATACATGCACTACACATATATACATACTAGTCTTACCACTGTAGTGTGTGATAACCTTTCAACATTGACCGCTAGCAGATCAAGGCTAGCAAATTCCAACATTGCTAACCGTTGGATCTTCTTTGCCATTATAGTATGTAGAATATTCTATTGGTAGTCTTAGAACAATGAACACTATGGACAAACCTCAAAACACACTTCTCCAAAATTTCTCTAGAGCATATTACCGAAAAACAAAGTATTAGGTAGCTAGTAAAGGTTGATTTCTACATGATATAAAGTACAAGAACTAAATATACACCCGATACTTTATGGATATGTTGTGGCTCAAAATTATAATTATTTTTCAAGCCTTACCTACTACATGTTTATGATATGTCATACTCCTATTACCTTAGTCTCACAAGCAAGGCATATGCAACTTACCACTAGTACATACTATTGGCATTTAACGCATATGAAAAACACGAAAAGTCGTCTCTCATGTCCCCTTCTAGAAAAATTCAAGAGAAACCACATGCTTAAAAGTATGGCATACCAATTCAACTTCTTACTAGGAATATCCACACCAAAAATTTAATCACTTCCAAAGAATTCAATGAAAAATAATTTCCACAAAAATTGCTAAACGTTAATTTGGAAAACATTTGAAAAAACAAGTTTAATACTTTGTCTTAGCATGCGCAAACATTCTTGTGTTTCAAGACAAATGACCAAGGGTATGCCCATATATCCATATCATCATAGTTTGTGGATCTACATGTAATCCCACCAAACTAGGGCCAATGTCTTGTTATATCTAATGAGTAGGCTAAAGGCTAGAGTAGATAACTAATTTCTTGTGGAGTAACATATAGGTGAATTTTTTATTCATGATAGGTGTACACCCGCTGCTGTTGTTCCAATATCTAGCTATTAGACGATGGTGCATCTTGTTATGTTAACTAAACAATGTTGGTTCTGGAAGTTTCCAACTTTTATGAACATAACATTTTTTAATTTCATCCTCTTAAATGACTATAACTTAATTGAACAAATCTTGATCTACAGGTGTGTGATAGCTTCCTTCTAAACTTTTCGAAAACCATTTTTATTTACCCGAGCAGTCACTCTATCTAGAACCTCTAAAGTTTTATAGATTTCAACTTCTTGCTAGGAAATTTTCATGCTGGCAAATTTGTCCTTGTTTTTGAAAAATAAATATAACTTTCTAAACAAAACATTTTTTGGGGAAAATTAGCACGTCGAGTTATCTTACATGTATCGGTTCCATGAAAAATTCTAGACATGAATTTTGCATTGTTTTTGAAAAAACATGCTTCAAAGTATGGCCCCATTCAACTTCTTTCTAGGAATATACATGCCGAGAAATTTGACACCCTCTAATAAAATTCAAGCAAAATCTTATCTTACTACTATATAGTGCACGAATAACTTTGAATACTGACTGTTGGATCAAGACTCACGAATCCCAACATCGCCAGCTGTTGGATCTTCTATTCCATTCTAGCATCTAGAAGATACTATTGATATTATTTAGCACAAAGTAAGCTATGCACAAACCTCAAACACACTTCTCCATCATTATAGAATCTCTTCTCCATCATTTTGCTAGACCATGTTACCAAAAAAATCAAGTATTAGGTATAGCTAATAAACATGACTTATGCATGATACGAAGTACAACAACCAAATATACACTCATACATTACAAATTTCGATCATATTCATACTTTTTTGAGATTTACCTATTATATAATCTTACCACACTATATTGTGTACTCAGTACTTTGAACTTTGAAAAATCTATTAAGACTGGCAAATCCCAACATTGCAAACTGTTGGATCTTCTATCCATGCTAGCATATAGAATATTCCATTGATAGTCTTTAGCAAAGTGAACGCTATGCACAAACCTCAAAACGCACTTCTCAATAATTCTGGAATCTTCTTCATCATTTCTCTAGAGAATATCGAGTAAGAGGTATCTAATAGTAGTAGGTTGATTTCTACATGACACAAGGTACAAGAACCAATTATACACCCGATACTTTATGGATGTGGCTCAAAATTATAATTATTTTTCAGCGTCCTATTATAGTTTTATATAAATAAAAGATGATATGTCATATGGTACTTCTATTACTATCTAATTCTCACGTGCAAGGCACGTGCAACTTACTATAGTACTAGTACTCCGTGCAAGGTACGCACTACTCCATCCTGGAGTACTCATCCCTCTGTTTTTGATTATAAGACAAGAGACCCTTTTAAAATTGATTGAGATTATAAGCCATATATCATTAATTGTTCTCTCTTCACCAATAATGTATTTCTTCTTTTTTCTCTCTCTTCTATGATGCAAGTGAAACTATTTGTGCACTAGGCAATAATGAGGGAGAGTAATTAACTTTCTTGGTTTTATTAACTTGGCTCGATGCCCTATAAGGCTGGACACAGGCGGGAATAACTTAGAGTGGTAACATATTACTACTACTCTAAGTTACTACTTCATACTAGTGGGTAGTGTGATAAGTGTAGTAACATAAGTAGCAAACCTTATTTATTATTTTGTAGACACATTTTGCATTGGAAAGTATGATATGATGGTAACACATTACTTATGTTACTCTATTTGCTTCTCTCTTTATTAATTGCTTACCACATCATCTTTTTTGCGTAGGTGGCATCTATGTTACCACTAATGTTACTCCCATAATGACTAGTCTTAGACTAGTCACAATGGGGAGTACTCCCTCCGTTTAGAAATATAAGACGTTTTATCTTTGTGAATAGAATGTATTTAGATGTCTTTTACTGTATAGGTTCATTGAGGTTTGGAGTTAACCTATGCACTAAAAGACGTCTACATACATTCCTTGCACAAGGCTAAAATGTCTTATATTTCTAAACGGAGGGAGTATGATACAGTAGTATCATGTACTACTCCCTCCGTCCAGAAATAACTCTATTATATTTGTGTAGATTCAAATGTATCTAGACATGTTTTAGTGTGTAGATACATGCAAATCTAGACAAATCCAAGTCAGTTATTTGTAGACGGAGGGAGTATATGATACTAATATGTGATACCATCTTCACAATGCATAGTACTACTATCATGTACTGTACAGTACTTAGTCTAGTAGTACCATAGTATTAGTGTATTTATTGTTTTGTAATCTCAAGTTAAAATTGTGTACAAGATTTATTTGAGATTATTTTTTATATGATACCGTATCTACCTATGATACCAACACAATCTCTTTCATCATTAATTGTCGTGGCATATAAGCATTTTCCATGCATGATACATACCACCTGATACCCCCATTGGGGCTAGTCTCATCCCAAACAGAGGTAGAGTAGTACTAGTACCTCCATCCCGGGGTAGTATAGGAGTACAGTATTTAGTCTTCCACGTAGCCCTAGGTCGTCAAAGCGACGTGTACACTGGGTCAGAGGGAGATAATTACTCGGGGAACCTAGCGCTTCCCTAGTTTTCTCCGTGCCAGTATCTTGCAAAAGAGATAAGGTACCGGCTCATGGCCGTTGAATTGGATGGACGGATGATATTGCCTAGAGTGAGATGATGAGTCTAGTACTCCTAGCATTTAACTATAGTACAAGTCTCTCTCACTCGCTCTCATCAACCCTCTCAGATATGCGCTCCTCCCTCTGCTTTCTCGCTCGGTCTCCAAATCCCTCTTAGTTGAAGAAGACAGATCTATGGCGGACGAGTGGTTTGAAGCTACGATTGACATGAGTGCAATGAGGCAGGTCTCCAGCTACAGGCTATGTTCTCAAATTGTTCGTCGTCCCGCGTACATGGTTATTACTTCTTTCTTCAGGATGTTTCCACACTGGTTTGATACAACTTTTGTTTTTGGGCTAAATCTATTCTCCTTGCACGAGCAGTGCTTTGGCAAGGCCGCACACACATTGGATGCTCACAATGTGTTGGAAAACTGTCCGCTGGCCAGTGCCGAGATGTGAGTATGCAGGCGTCTTCAAACCAACCACTACCATGGATCATATTTTGTCGAGAATGAGGCCCAAGTGTAGCAACAAAGGGTGCGACATGTCAGTAGCTTCTTCGAGTTCATCGAACACCAGACGTCGTGCCCGCACGGGCAGAGGGTGACATAGGTTCTTGGCAAAAAATAATCTTATGATATTTGGGTGTCTATGTGTGTGCTGATTCCGTCTAGAATATGGTTTAGTTTCTACCTTGGTTGTGTTGTACCTATACTAGTTATATTATATAAATAAATTGAATCATCATCGCACCCACATAGTTTCTCTCTTTTACCAATAAAAAGGGGAAGTACCACCATCCTGTACATCTACATAGTTGCTCTCTTTTAGCTGAAAAGCTTGAAAATCCATAGAACTTGGGTGGCCCTCCACAGTGTATGCAAATATCGGTGCCCAAACCACTTCTCGTCCATCTGCCACCAGTGCCTATGTTGCACCGCTGATGCCACACAAAAATTATGGAACCGGAGCAGCTACTTGCTCCAAAGCACAAACTCAGCATATGTTACAATATTGGTCTTCTCTGTCCATCTCAACAACCCTTCCTCTATTTAACACAGAGACAACAACCATCCCTCTAGTCAGGTTAAGCTAAATCATTTTTATCAATGTGGATTCGGTTTCTTTTCTGCAAAGCGGTGCCCTCCATTGTGGAGACGGTGCCACAAAAACATTATTTGGGAACGGTTTAGAATAGACATAGATTGATGAGTTTGAGGAGACAATTTCAAGGATTTGGTGTTGGAGTTTGATTTACCTTTTCCCTACAAATTCAAGGTTTATTTTAGACTTCCCCTAAGGTTTGTCATAGTGGGAGTAACTCATTAGCTAGTAACTTGCATGTACATGCAATGCCAACTAAGCAAATTGGTGACATGGCATGATAATTAATGATTAAAGAGAGAGAGGTACTAACTTAGCTAGTTACCATAACATCACACATACTAATACTATATGACTCTAGAACCTAATTAATTAGGTCTTGCATGACACCACACACATGTTATCACCCACTATGAAGGTAGTAACATCTGTAAGTTACTAGTCTAAGTTATTTTGCACTATGACCAGCCTAAATAAAACCATGAAGAGAGGAATAGACAGGGATGACATTGGCGAGTGACGAGCTAGCGTGGCCTCGCCTTCGAGTAGTCCACTCTCACCCATTTCCCCTGGCGCCTTCCCCCTCGTCTAGGCCAGCACCATCGACTAGCCCCCGTCCCCACCCCCCTCCCCTGCCCCCACCCCCCAAAAAATCCCCAAATGGCGTCGCCACTGGAAATGGAGCGCTCCTCACAGGAGCGCATCATCGAGCAAGACCCCCATGTCTTCCGTGACTGTCGTGTCTCCACAGCCACAACTGACTTCTCCATTGTCAAGAAGCATTTAATTGACGAGGTGATGCCGTACACAATGACACTTAAGATCTTTTTCTCGAGGACGTACGAGCTTAGGAGGATGCCTGGCTCCATCCCAGCCCATCTGGAGGAGGACGATGTTGTGACCACACACTGCAAAGAGGAGGTGTTGAATCTCAGCCTACCTCCTAGCGAGCTACGAAGAGCGAGCAAGGTCATGGGAACTATGCGCAAGGTTCTTGGTCGTGTATGGCTACTGAAGAACCTGCAACTCACGATGGAGGAGTGGGACATCATCATGTCATACGACATTCTGCACCGGCTCTAGCATGAGGCGTGTATGTGGGTCGATGGGTTCCACTTTGACCTAATCCTCGGCGTGGATCTCCGGCTCATCGTCAACCTGCCGACGCTTCAAGACAATTGGTACCTAGTTGAGCAGGAGGATGGCCAGTGCAGCATATGCATGCATGCACTTCTAAGCACATAATGGTACATCTCCGGGGATGCAACCATCCATACCACCGCAAGTGCATCTTCACTTGGTTTGAGATCAACGCCAGCTGCCCTATCTGCCAAGACAATGTGCTCGCCCATCTCTACTGACACGAGGTGCATATGCTCCCTTCTGTATGAAACCTGGTCCTTTGGATGATAATTAATTAATGTACTAAACCAATGTATCTGTTGTACGCCAAGTGAAATTGTTCTACATATGTTTACACTTGTTGAATTAAGCTTAATCCAATTAAGATAGGGAAAACAATTAGTCTAGGATTACAATCCAACAGGAAATTGTCATCATGTCTCATACATTTTACAAAGAGAAAACCTATAGGAATCACAGTTCATCATCTCACTTCATAATATGAAACAACAGTCTAATCATTGTCACCATCATCGCTTTCAGCACCACCGTGTTTTAGATCCACATATTCTGACTGGGTTGGATCTTCTTCCCCTTGCCATTCATCATACATGTCCTGAGATTCATCAGGTAGAACCAGTTTATTCCTATCTTTGTTTACTACACTAACCTCGATAGTGAAATCTACTTGTCCATCATGCGTAGAGCCGCCTCTAGCAATTAAATTTTCATCAACGTCAGCCAGTTCAGTTACCATACAACCACTAGGATCATGTTGGTGGGAAACATCTATGGTGACTAGCTTGTCATACTCATTCACATCATAGGTGCTTCTTGCCTCAAACTTTTGCACATATTGCCAGTCGTTATTATCTCTGTCATCCAAGAATATTACCTTGGAACCTTGAGTTACCAAAATATAAGGTTCCTCCTTGTACCACTCAGCAGTAGCATTGATCGATATGAAATTCCCATCATTTCTGGGGCCTGTTTTCTTGTTCGAATCTTGGTCATACCAATAACACTTGAATAGACCACAGATCGACCACCAGTCTTGTCGTTATATTTCAACTCAATAACCTCTTTTATGCGACCATAATGATCATAGTCATTAGACTTCTTCATTTTGGCTGTCAAGTTCTCTCCACTGGTCGTGGTGCCACTATTTTGTGTCTTCAGATTTTTCTCACGCTCATAAGTGTTGTAGTGGATACTATCGTCATTGCAAGCTGAAGCTATATGCACCCTCTTCACTGGACCATGTGATAGGGCATAGAGACCATCACTAACATCGCCCAGATTCTCTTCACGTAGCTTCATGATCTGCGGTTATACAAAATAATCAAGAGGTCATCTCTTGTGCACAATTCGTATGCAATTCAAAGTTCAATTGAACATCTTACATGCTTCATAAACCATTCCTGAAATCCACCCCCACATACTGATGCAGCATAATCTTTTCCTTTGGTTGCTTTGAATAACCTACAAAAATGATACTCAAGTAAGACATCTAAACATATCTTACAACAAGTTTCATTTAATATATGTGAGGATATGTATGAGTAGTACTCACACAACAAAGTTTTCAGCCTCATCGGCGTTATTCAGCACATACCAAGTAAGTTGGTCATATTTGTGCTGCATTAATGTTCTATGCTCCTTCTTTCCTACTAGGCGAACACCATGGTTAAAAACATATTTTTCAACTTCTTCAATTCTGCCACCCAGATTGGATCTCGTTTTATGATCAGGAATGTATCTCGCACAAAATGCAAATGCTTCAGCAGCAATGTATGCCTCTGCAATGCATGCCTCTGCTCTATACTTGTTCCTAACAGTACCCTTGAAAGTGCAAAGTGGACGTTCTATAGGGTACATCCATCCGTACTGTACGGGACCTCTATAAAGTGCACCTTCAGTCAGATGAACATCCAAATGCACCATCACATCAAAGAAGGCTGGTGGATATATCAGCTCAAGCTTGCACAAGATTTCTGCTATGTCCATCTGAACATGCGCTACAACTCTTCTGTCCAGAGTTTTGCTACAGATTTCCCTAAAGAACTTTCCTAACTCTGCAAGCAGGTTGTACAGATTCTTGTTCACTAAACCTTTAACGCCAAGAGCTAAAAGCCTTTGTAGTAGGATGTGGCAATCATGAGTTTTGAACCCTTGGAGCTTGTTTCCCTCTGCATTGATACAATTTGCAATGTTAAAATCAAATCCAGATGGGAACTTCACACCTCGGAGGAAGTCACAAAATAGTACCATTTTATTCATCAGCAAGTAAACTCTACACCTCAAAATTTGTAATGTTTTTCACCACCCTTATAAACTATATATTTAGGATGCAGCTTCAAGTTGTTGTTAACATTGAGTTTTTCACAGTCAAGCCTAGCATTATAGCTATCTTTTGTATTGGATGGAATGTTGAGTAATGTGCCTATAATGTTGTCACATATATTTTTCTCCATGTGCATGACATTAATATTATGCCGAAGCGTCTTACCAGCCCAATACAGCAAGTCCCATAGAGTGGATTTGTGCTTATAAAATATTATCGGTTCCTTTTCCTTCCCTTGGGCATCTGCTGCTACTTCTTTCGCCCTCTTCCTTTTGGATGCTGCTCCTACTATCGGTGCATCTTCTGCATTTTTTATTTTACCTTGTTTGGCAGCTGGTTTTTTTCCTGGTTTGACATTTCTGACCTTTTGTAGTGCACCTGCAACTCAGCTGTAGTGAACATTTCTGGTGCAGTGCCATATTCAGTCCTCTTTCCATAGAACATCAATTTTGTAAGTTTTTTTGAATTTTGTGGCCTTGAGGAAGAAAAACCTGGTGGCTAAGGAAACAAGTCTTATTTTGTAGCCTCATTGTGAGATGTTTTGTCTCACAACAAACACATGCATTATAACCTGCTGTCACTCTTCCTGACATAGTGCCAAGAGCTGGAAAATCATGGGTTCAGAATAGCACAGCAGCACGCATAGGGAACTTGGCATCTTCAGGTTTGCTGGCAAGGATATCAGGAGTCATGACACCCTTCCATAGTTCCTGCAAGTCTCGTATAAGAGGCTGCATGAACAGATCAAAATCCTTCCCAGGTGATTTGGGACCTGAGAACAGTAAAGCCAGCAAGCAGTTCGACTGATTAGTGCATGCCCAGGAAGGCATGTTGTAAATTGTAACAAGTACTGGCCACATGTTGTACGATTTACTCACGTTGCCAAATGGGTTAAATCCATCTGTAGCTAGGCCAAGTCTCAGGTTCCTTGGATCCGCTACAAATCATGGATGAGCCTTGTCAAAGTTCTTCCATTCATAGCCATCAGCTGGATGTCTCGGTAAATAATCGTCTGGATTGAGAATATCTTTATGCCATCTTGTTTCCTTAGATGTTTGTTATGACTGAAACAACCTCTTCAATCTATCTATAATTGAAAAATATCTCAGAATGTTCAAAGGATCTTTCTTCTTTTTATCACCATTTTTCCATTTTGATTCGTTACATACTGAGCATTCATCAAGGTTTTCATAAACCTCCCATAACAGTACACATTTATTTGGACAAAAATGGATCTTATCATATGATAGTCCAATTACCTTGATGTACTATTTCATCTCATAAAAGGATTTTGGCAGTCCTTCACTAGGGATTGACTCGTGATACCTTCGATCTGGATTCATGGATGTAGTATAATAGCTTTTTCCCTAGAAGACCTAGATTTAATCGAACTTCAGAAAGCAATGCTAAAAGGAAATAAAAAGGACACGTCTACAAGACTTTGTTTGTTTTTTTACCTTAGTTTATCAGAAAAATCTATTTTACCTTATAATGGGTTGAATCAATGGATGGAGATAGGCCAGGGTTGAAGATCCACCTGCAGCTTCACATCATATGGGATAAAATATAATAATAAGCATAGTCATGTATAATGATTGAACGGAGTAATCTCTTTTGGGCACCACATCCTAATATACTAGAGCCCCCGTGAGGCAGCGGGTATAGCAATAGTCTTTTAATCCAACCGAGCGCACACCAAAGTAACGGGCTACAAATGATTATTATGTGTAAAACAAAGATCAAAGCTTTAAGTGGTGATGCTGTTGTGATTCCCGAATGGGTCGCTAAGCGAAGACCGTACTACCATTTTTGTCACTAAGGTTCCTATGAGATCGCCGCTAGCCAACTATCTCACCTCAAGCCTTTATAAATTTGTGGGATCTTGGGTACCTACAAGTCCATAGATCAAGACAAGACACAAAGAAACAAAAGATACAAATCTCAATTGCAAACAAAATACAATACTCCCATGATCTAGATGCACATAATCGATGCAAGGTTTCTCCCCAACTCATAGCTTGTGAGGACTACTCACTCATAACAAATAGATTGGAGATAGGAAACATCATACAAATACTTAGATTGAAATCAAATATTCTTACAATGGTCACCAAATCACAAGGAGATCTAAAGTACAAAGCAGTGGCTAGTGGATGGATGGATGGTGGAAGTGATGAACAATGGATGAACAATGGTGTGGATATCCTTTTGTGGTGTTGTGATATAATCTGAGAATGGCGGTTCTCTAGCCGGCTGCTGGAGCCTCTAAATATATAGGCGTCTTCACAAAAGTTGTAGGGTTTGACGAGATGAAGTCGTCGTCACCTTGTACAGGCAGGGGATACGGGCGGGCCCTGCCCGTACCAGTGGTTGTTAAGTGTGCTGACGCCCTGGCATAGCTTCCCAATTACTTGGTCGTGTGGACTTCCTCCAAAAACTTGCATTATGACTCCTTATTTCGCATTAAAAACCGTGATATCCTGCACAACATAATTCAAAGAGAGGTTTTGCATATCTTTGCAATTATTAGTGATTAGTGGAAAGGATTGAGAGTTTCCTGGTAGTTGCTTTACCAAAAACAATGTTTAAAAGCAATGGAATATGGCAAATATTGGAGCCATCAATTTCCCCAAAGCTCAAACCTTGATCGCCCTCGAGCAAGAAGAACCAAAATAACTATAAGGAATTCAGCATTTAAACTTGAAAAAACGAGAATAAGAATTTAGTTACGGTTGGTAGTTGTATGTGCTCAACACTTCATTCATTTGTAAGGCTTATCAAAGTTAGAGAGATGACAGGAATACTATACAAGCTTCGGTAAGTCAAGACAATCAAAGTAAAGTTTAATATAAGTATAAGTAACTAGAAGTGTCGCAATCAATCCAATTATTCTAATTAACTCTCAGCTTGCAAGGAACACTAGGTTGTTTAAATAGCATAATTGAGTAAGAGAGTTTCATGTCCTAAGTAGTATAACAATGAAGTGTCTTATTTACACCCACATCAATAAATCAAGTTTATCAAAAATAATTCTAATCCAATCATTGTTTTTCAAGAAAAACTCGTAAAGTAGTGATGAGACTGATGGGTTCGTAGCATGGAAAACAAAAAATTTCTACCGCAAGAACGAACAAAACCCAGATCTAATCTAGATAAAAGCCAAGATCTAATCTATTAGACATGTGCAACGAGATAGATCTGTACTAACCCTTGTAGATCCGAAAGCCTTGTGCGAGATCGGATCTCGTGGTTGATGTAGACGATCACTTGCCGATCTCAAAATCGAGTAGACGATCCTTCCGGCGCCGCGTTCCGGCAGCGCTTCCGCAATCAGTCACACGTGCGGAGTCGAAGCAGACCTTCCTCTCCCTGTTCCAGTGAGCAGCGGATGTAGTAGATCTCTCCACGGAATCCCAGCAGCACGACGACGTGGTGGTGGTGGTGGAGTAGAGAATTCTGCAGGGCTTCGCCTAAGCTAGAGCAGATGGAAGGAGGAGGAGAGAGGCGGCTAGGGTTTGGAGTGAGAGGGGCAAAGGGGGGTGGCGCCTCCACCCCTCTATATATAGAGGGAGAGGTGCGGCCTAGGGTTCCCACCCCTAGGCCCACCCCTTAGGGCCGGCGCACAAGGGAGCTTGGGGGAGAGTCCTTCCCCCCAGTTTCCCTTACTTACCCTTTAAGTTTTCTTGGTTTTCAAGTAAACTCCAAAAAATCTTCTAGAACCTTCTGGAACATTCCGAAACCTTCTAGAATCCCCATATAAATACTCCAGAACATTTCCTAACTTAGAAAATGATCTCCATTATATGAATCTTATTCTCCGGATAATTCCGGATCTCCTCGTGATGTCCCGGATCCAATCCGAGACGCCGAACAACATTCGGTCTCCAATGCACATTCCATATCTACTTAAAACAACTTCGAACCTTAAGTGTGTCACCCTACGGTTCGTGAATATGTAGACATGATGGAGACACCTCTCCGATCAATAACCATCAGCGGGATCTGGAGATCCATAACGGCTCCCACATACTCAACGATGACTTCGTGATCGATAGAACCATTAACATACGAAACCAATTCCCTTTGTCACGCGATACTCTACTTATCTGAGGTTTGATCGTTGGTATCTCCATACCTAGTTCTACCTTGTTACTAATAAGTACTCTTTACTCGTTCCATGTTATGTCATCCCTTGTGACCTAGTCACATGATTGCAAGCTAACTAGATGACATTCCACCGAGAGGGCCCAGAGCATATCTATCCGTCATGTGGATGGAAAAATCCCAATCTTGGTCCATGCGCTTCAACACATACTTTCAGAATACCCAATGACACCTTTATAACCACCCAGTTACGAAGCGGTGTTTGATGTCATCAAAGTACCCATCCGGTGATGGTGATTAACATAACCTCATGGTCGAAGGATTAGGTTACTATGCATTTGAAAGCTTGTAGCAATACGAACTTAATGACTTGATCTTATGCTACGCTTACTATGGGTGTGTGTCCATCACATCATTCTCCTAATGATATAACCTTGTTATTAATGACATCCAATGTCCATGATCAGGAAACCATGATCATCGATTAATCAACAAGCTAGTTCAACAAGAGGCTTACTAGGGACTCTTTTATGTTTACAAAACACACATGTATTAGTGTTTCCTTATAATACAATTATAGCATGGGATGCAAACATTCATCATAAACACAAAGATATAATAATAACCACTTTTATTATTGCCTCTTGGGCATATCTCCAACAGTCTCCCACTTGCACTAGAGTCAATAATCTAGATTACATGGTAATATACCTAACACCCATGGCGTTCTGTTTTTGGTCATGCTTTGCTCTAGGGAGAGGTTTAGTCAATGGATCTGCCACATTCAGATCAGTGTGTACTTTGCAAATCTTTATGTCACCATCTCGGACATACTCGCGAATAGCATGGAAACGTAGCATGATGCGCTTCAGCTTGCTATGTGACCTTGGCTCCTGTGCATTAGCTATGGCACCTGTGTTGTCACAGTAGGTGGCCATCGGGTCCAACGCACTAGGAACCATGCCAAGTTCAGCAATGAACTCCTTCGTCCATATGGCTTCTTGTGCAGCCTCCGAAGCAGCTATGTATTCCGATTCAGTTGAAGATTTCGCCACAACGCTTTGCTTGGCACTCCTCTAGCTCACTGCAGCACCATTCAAAATAAATACGTATCCAGATTGTGACTTCGAGTCGTCTGGATCGGTGTTCCAACTAGCATCAGTGTAACTATTTACAACAAGCTGTTCATCACCTCCATAAGAAAGAACCATATCCTTAGTCCTATTCAGGTACTTTAGGATATTCTTGACCGCTGTCCAGTGCTCCATTCTAGGATCACTTTGATATCTGCTAGTCAAACTAACAACATGTGCTATATCCGGTCGTGTACACAACATGGCATACATGATAGAACCTATGGCCGAGGCATAGGGAATATTATTCATCTTCTCTCTATCTTCTGCCATAGCTGGACTTTGAGTCTTACTCAAGGTCTTACCTGACAACATGGGCACGAACCCTTTCTTGCTCTCTTCCATTCTAAACTTCTTTAGAACTTTGTCCAAGTATGTACTTTGTGAAAGCGCTATTAGGCGTCTTGATCTATCTCTATAAATCTTGATGCCTAGAATATATGCCGCTTCGCCAAGATCCTTCATTGAAAAAGTATTATTCAAATAGGCTTTGACACTATTAAGAAGTTCTATATCATTCCCAATCAACAATATGTCATCTACATATAGTACTAGGAATGCTACAGAGCTCCCACTCACTTTCTTGTAAATACAAGCTTCTCCATAAGTTTGTATAAATCCAAAGTTTTTGATTACTTTATCAAAACGTTGATTCCAACTCCGGGATGCTAGCTTCAGTCCATAAATGGAGCGCTGAAGTTTGCATACCTTGTCAGCATCTTTAGGATCGACAAAACCCTTGGGTTGTACCATATACAACTCTTCCTCAATGTCACCATTAAGGAACGCCGTTTTGACATCCATCTGCCAAATCTCATAATCGAAATATGCAGCAATTGCTAACAAAATCCTCACAGACTTTAGCTTTGCTACTGGTGAGAATGTCTCATCGTAGTCAACTCCTTGAATTTGTCGGAACCCTTTCGCGACAAGTCGAGCTTTATAGACGGTAACATTACCATCAACATCTGTTTTTCTTTTGAAAATCCATTTGTTCTCGACAGCCTTACGGCCATCCGGTAAGTCCACCAAAGTCCATACTTGGTTTTCGTACATGGATCCCATTTTGGATTTCATAGCTTCTAGCCATTTGTCGGAATCTGGGCTCACCATAGCTTCTTCATACGTCGCAGGGTCATTAGTGTTGTCCACCAACATGACGTTCAAGGCAGGGTCATACCAATCAGGAGTGGTACAAACCCTCGTTGACCTGCGAGGTTCAGCAGCAACTTCGTTCGAAATTTCATGATCACCATCATGAGCTTCCTCTCCAATTGGTGCAGGCGGCACAAAAACATCTTCCGGTGCTGCGCTACTCTCAACTCCGAGAGAAGGTTCAATAACCTCGTCGAGTTCTACTTTCCTTCCGGTCAATTCCTTCGAGAGAAACTCCTTCTCAAGAAAGGATCCATTCTTAGCAACGAAAACTTTGCCTTCGGATCTATGATAGAAGGTATACCCAATTGTTTCTTTAGGGTATCCTATGAAGACGCATTTCTCCGCTTTGGGATCAAGCTTATCAGGTTGTAACTTCTTTACATACGCTTCGCAACCCCAAACTTTAAGGAACGACAACTTAGGTTTCTTTCCAAACCACAATTCGTACGGTGTCGTTTCAACGGATTTAGATGGTGCCCTATTTAAAGTGAATGCGGCTGTCTCTAATCCATAGCCCCAAAACAATAGCGATAAATCTGTAAGAGACATCATAGACCGAACCATATCTAAGAGAGTTCGATTACGACGTTGGGACACACCATTACGCTGTGGTGTTCCCGGCGGTGTCGACTGCGAAAGTATTCCACATTTCTTTAAATGCATGCGAAACTCATAACTTAGATATTCACCTCCGCGGTTAGAACGCAGAAATTTAATATTCTTGTTACAATGATTTTCCACTTCACTTTGAAATTCCTTAAACTTCTCGAAAGTTTCGGACTTATGTTTCATAAAGTAGACATACCCATATCTACTTAAGTCATCCGTGAAAGGGAGAACATAACGATATCCACCATGCGACGCTACACTCATTGGACCGCACACATCGGTATGTATTATTTCCAATAAGTCTGTAGCTCGCTCCATTATTCCAGAGAATGGAGTCTTAGTCATTTTTCCCATTAGACATGCTTCGCATCTTTCAAGTGATTCAAAATCAAGTGATTCAAGAAGTCCATTAGAATGGAGTTTCTTCATACGCTTCACTCCAATGTGACCAAGACGACAGTGCCACATGTATGTAGAATTATCATTCAATTTTGTTCGTTTAGCATCTATGTTGTGAACATGTGTATCACTACTATCGAGATTCAGTAAGAATAAACCATTCATCTCAGGTGCATTACCATAAAAGATATTACTCATATAAATCGAACAACCTTTATTCTCGGACTTAAAAGAGTAACCGTCTCGCAATAAACAAGATCCAGATATAATGTTCATGCTTAGCGCAGGTATCAAATAACAATTATTCAAATTTAAAACTAATCCCGAAGGTAGATGTAGAGGGAGCGTGCCGACGGTGATCACATCAACCTTGGAGCCATTTCCAACGCGCATCGGCACCTCGTCTCTTGCCAGTCTTCGCTTATTCCGCAGCTCCTGTTTCGTGTTAAAAATATGAGCAACCGAACCAGTATCAAATACCCAGGCACTACTACGATTACTAGTAAGATACACATCAATAACATGTATATCGAATATTACTTTCTTCTTGATGTTGCCGTTCTTCAGATCTACCAGGTACTTGGGTTAGTTATGCTTCCAGTGACCAGCACCCTTGCAGTAGAAGCATTCAGTTTCAGGCTTAGGACCATCCTTGGGCTTCTTAGCAGGTGCAGCAGCTTTCTTGCCGTCCTTCTTGAAGTTGCCCTTGTTCTTAGACTTCCCCTGTTTCTGGAAATTGGTGGTCTTATTGACCATCAACACTTGGTGCTCCTTCTTGATCTCCACTTCAGCAGTTTTCAGCATGGAGGATAGTTCAGGCAACGTCTTGTTCATGCAGTGCATATTGTAGTTCATCACAAAATTCTTATAACTCGGTGGCAGTGATTGGAGGACACGGTGAATCCCTAACTCATTAGGAATCGTTATTCCCAACTCTTGGAGCTTGTTTCCGTGCCCAGACATGGTGAGCACGTGCTTGCTAACGGAGCTACCCTCTTCCATCTTACAGTTAAAGAACTTTTTGGAGGCCTCATAGCTCTCCACGGCCGCGTGAGTCTCAAAAATGAGCTTGAGCTCCTTAATGATCTCGAATGGGTCGTGGTGCTCAAAGCGCTTCTGAAGCTCCGTTTCTAAACCGTACAGGATGGCACACTGAACTGTGGAGTAATGATTTTTCCGAGTGGCGTAAACATTCTTTACGTCATCGGTGGCATCTTCTGCATGTGGGTCACCTAGCGGTGCTTAGAGCACATAGGTCAACTGACCATCCCTGAGGACAATCTTCAGTCCACGGAGCCAGTCCGTGAAGTTGCTTCCATTGTTCTTAATCTTTTCTTTCTCTAGGAACGCATTGAAATTGATGGAGAGGTTCACCATAATCTACAACAAATTTGCAAGTAGTTTAGACTAAGTTTTTGATAAATTGAGTTCAATTTTAAATTAACTAGGTGAACTCCCACTCAAAACAACATCCCTCACATTGTCTTAGTGATTACACGAACCAGGTCCACTACACCAAGTCCGATCTTCATGAGAGAAGGTGTAGTTTCATCGGCGAACAATCTTCATGTTCATCATATCATTTATGCGATTCATGCTCTACCTTTCGGTATTCCATGTTCCGAGACCATGTCTGTACATGCTAGGCTCGTCAAGATTAACCTTAGTTTCCGCATGTGCAAATATGGCTTTCACCCGTTGTATGCACACGTAGAATCTATCACATCCGATCATCACGAGATGCTTCGAAATGACGAGTCTTAGCAATGGTGCCAACTAAGGACGAACACTTTATTACTTGATATTTAGTGAGAGGGATCATCTTATAATGCTACCATCGCGATCTAAGCAATACAAGATGCATAAAGGATTAACATCACAGGCAATTCATAATTAGTGTGATATGATATGACCCTTTCTTCTTATGCCTTTGATCTCCATCTCCAAAGCACGTGCATGATCTCCATCATCACCAACATTGCGTCAAGGTCAGTGGCGCCGCTTCATGGTTGTCCATCATCACTAGCAACTATTACAACTACTTGGAATAAAGCTATACAAGATGAATAGACACGCATGTCTTAACAAAATTAAAGACAATCATTAGGCTCCTGCCGGTTGCCATATTACAACAAGGATCATTGCATACATCAAATATAATCACAATCACATGATGGCCATATCACATCACAAAACCCCTGCAAAAACAAGTTAGACGCCTCTAATTTTCTTTGCATGTTTTACGTGGTTTGGGGCTTTCGAATAAGAACGGATCTTACCTACGAAACTGAACCACAACGTTGATACAAGTGCTATCAAGTACAAAGTGTAAATTGGATCTATACTATGGTGGGAGAGACAGACACCCGCAAAGCCACTTGTGCAAAGCAAGTTACACGTCAAGCGTGGAGCAAGTCTCATGTGCGATGACATGTAAGCTTAGCTCGAGCCGCTTCATCCCACCATACCACAAGATGCAAAGTACACAAAGCAAAAGACGGCACGAGCACCAACGCCCACAAAACCATTGTGTTCTACTCGTGCAACAGATCTACGCATAGACAAGGCTCTGATACCACTGATGGGTTCGTAGCATGGAAAACAAAAAATTTCTACCGCAAGAACGAACAAAACCCAGATCTAATCTAGATAAAAGCCAAGATCTAATCTATTAGACATGTCCAACGAGATAGATCTATACTAACCCTTGTAGATCCAAAAGCCTTGTGCGAGATCGGATCTCGTGGTTGATGTAGACGATCACTTGCCGATCTCAAGATCGAGTAGACGATCCTTCCGGCGCCGCGTTCCGGCAGCGCTTCCGCAGTCGGTCACACGTGCAGAGTCGAAGCAGACCTTCCTCTCCTCGTTCCAGCGAGCAGCGGAGGTAGTAGATCTCTCCACGGAATCCCAGCAGCACGACGGCGTGGTGGTGGTGGTGGAGTAGAGAATTCTGCAGGGCTTCGCCTAAGCCAGAGCAGATGGAAGGAGGAGGAGAAAGGCGGCTAGGGTTTGGAGTGGGAGGGGCAAAGGGGGGTGGCGCCTCCACCCCTCTATATATAGAGGGAGGGGTGCGACCTAGGGTTCCCACCCCTAGGCCCACCCCTTAGGGCCGGCGCACAAGGGAGCTTGGGGGGAGAGTCCTTCCCCCCAAGTTTCCCTTACTTACCATTTAAGTTTTCTTGGTTTTCAAGTAAACTCCAAAAAATCTTCTAGAACCTTTCGGAACATTCCGAAACCTTCTAGAATCCCCATAATTCTCCGGAACATTTCCTAACTTAGAAAATGATCTCCATTATATGAATCTTATTCTCCGGACAATTCCGGATCTCCTCGTGATGTCCCGGATCCAATCCAAGACTCCGAACAACATTCGGTCTCCAATGCACATTCCATATCTACTTAAAACAACTTCGAACCTGAAGTGTGTCACCCTACGGTTCGTGAATATGTAGACATGATGGAGACACCTCTCCGATCAATAACCATCAGTGGGATCTGGAGATCCATAATGGCTCCCACATACTCAACGATGACTTCGTGATCGATAGAACCATTAACATACGAAACCAATTCCCTTTGTCACGCGATACTCTACTTATCCGAGGTTTGATCGTCGATATCTCCATACCTAGTTCTACCTCGTTACTGATAAGTACTCTTTACTCGTGCCATGTTATGTCATCCCTTGTGACCTAGTCACATGCTTGCAAGCTAACTAGATGGCATTCCACCGAGAGGGCCCAGAGCATATCTATCCGTCATATGGATGGACAAATCCCAATCTTGGTCCATGCGCTTCAACACATACTTTCAGAATACCCAATGACACCTTTATAACCACCCAGTTATGAAGCGGTGTTTGATGTCATCAAAGCACCCATCAGGTGATGGTGATTAACATAACCTCATGGTCGAAGGATTAGGTTACTATGCATTTGAAAGCTTGTAGCAATACGAACTTAATGACTTGATCTTATGCTACGCTTACTATGGGTGTGTGTCCATCACATCATTCTCCTAATGATATAACCTTGTTATTAATGACATCCAATGTCCATGATCAGGAAACCATGATCATCAATTAATCAACAAGCTAGTTCAACAAGAGGCTTACTAGGGACTCTTTTATGTTTACAAAACACACATGTATTAGTGTTTCCTTATAATACAATTATAGCATGGGATGCAAACATTCATCATAAACACAAAGATATAATAATAACCACTTTTATTATTCCCTCTTGGGCATATCTCCAACAGAGACAATGCCAAGGACTTGTTATGTGGATCCTCATAGATATCTTTTTTTATTCTTTCAAGGATCGATGGATATTTGTTTTGCAAGTGTTTGCACAACCTTTGAGAGAACCAATACTTTTGCCCATATATTGACACATATGCCACTCATGTCATCAAATCATAGCCAAAATCCGGGGTTATACCATAGATTGTTCAAAAGCTAGTGGAGTTGTTGGCATCCCAAAGGTGTGCATTAGAGACATAGAATAAAGTTTTCTCACTTCTTTCTCTTTTTTGAGTTAGTGCCGCGGTTTGATCACTAGGTTATCTTTGGCATGCATCACAATTACCACTAAACTTTATTTAAATCAAACAACTCCTTTCACGAGTGTCGTCAAGACTATCAAAATATCTATGGGGTTAAGTATAATCAAGGGTATACTCGCAAGACAATCATTCATCAAGCAAGTCGTAAATTTCAGACTTTTTCTTATTGTACTTGTTTGGCAATATTATTTCCAAGGCAAGACTCGGTTAACTAAAAGAACTATAGCAAGAGCTTCAACAACTAATCATAATACTAATAAAAAGACTTATTCTAACCATATTAAATTAGTTCCCACTAGCATGGCATCTTAGCAAATCAACCAACTAAGATAAGCAACTATTACTTCATAAGTGGGAGACATAGGACATATCTCTTATAAGTAACTTTATGATCCTCTTCCTTATAGGGATATCTTCCTTCAAAACTTAAACATGATTACTCTCATAATGATATTAAAGAAAAGAGGCGAAGTGCGAATCCACATTACAAAAAAAAGGAAAAACAGAAAAATCTTTTTGTATTTTCGAGGATAGGGATTAAAGAATAGAAAAGAACTTGTGACCAAGTGAGGGTTTTAAGAAAATAAAAACAAACGAAAAAAAACAAACTAAAATGAAAGAAAATTAAAAAGCAAAGAAAAAGGCAAAGTGTTGAAACAAGCCAACACGAGTGTTTCAGAGCTCCCAAAGAGCTAGAGTACAACCTCGTTATTACACAAATAAATTTGTCAGGGGAACACATCCCCAAGCTTAGGCTTTTGCAAGCCCTTTTGTTGCTCATTGTGGTGGCGGTGGATAATCTCCCACGTTCCATTGGCTATTCCAATCATGGAGCTGGGTGGCGAGGCTACAGTGGCATCTCGAAGGTTGATGGAGAGGTTTTTCATGTTTTGAATATTTCCTTCGAGTGCATAAATGTCTTCATAGGTGTTGTAGTTGTTGGGTGGCTACTCATCTTGTCCGGGTCCTCCTTGTTCTACTTCATCTTCTCCTTCTCCCATGGGTATTTCTTGTTGAGGTAGATTAGCTTCAACCTGCGCATCAAAACGCAAACGCCATCCTCGATAGAGAATTAACCATTAGGCAAAGGAGTTGGGGATCAAGTGATCCGCTATAGGTATATCGAAGAAATATCTACCATGCATCTTAGAAATCATACCACATGCTCTTAGAGTTAAAAGACCGAGACTGTGACTTCTTGTCAACAGTTGGATGTTACCTAGGTTGATGCGAAGTGTGCGTGCAAGTTTGGTGACAACTCCTCCTCCACATATGGGTCCTCGAGATTGAATAACCTGATGCTTAAGGTAAAACACAAGAAGAGCACCCAAATTTGGTGTCAAGTTATAATTAATAATAGCAGCTTTTGCCATGATCAACATGTCCTCCTCATTAACTCTAGTAAACTCACCACGTGCCCGCAAAGTGTTAGCAGTCACATGAAATAAATATCGAATAGAAGGGTGATAAATTTGGTTCCCCTTTGGTGTGTTTCCATGAATTCTCATCAAATTGAAGTAATGTGAAGGGGAAGGATCTAAAACAGAAGTAGTTGTGCGTACATCGGTAGTGTTGTTGGCAGACCCAAAGCATTGAGCCCATTGGTTGAGTGTTAAGTTGTACTCACGGTTCACAAGGAGGAAATTGATGCGATCAACTCCGAGCCTTTGTTCCTTGGTACAACCGTAAGAATCCATCGTGTATGTCAAGGTGCTGAAGAACTCAAGCGTCAAGCGGCGATACGTGGCAACATTCTGAAAGACAAAATCATACAAACCAACATTGTTGCAAGGTAAATCGAAAACAACATGAATGCCTAGTTGGTTCAGGATATAAGGACATGCCCACTTGGTGGACTTGATTTCTCGGAGCTTGAGATGATTGAAACGGTTCAGATGAACTCCTCAGTAAACTCGATGCCAAGTGACTCAGGGGTCAACGTCTCAACGGATGGTGCGGAGGATTCCGCAGCCATCTCTCATGTACGGCACCCCGTGCTCATCTAATAAAAATAAAAATAAGACAATGTAAATAAATTTTCTAATAAAAATATTTGGTCCAATAGAAACATAGCATAAGTGATTTTCTACACTAACTACAAAAGAAACTCCTCTAAAACAATACTAAGCATGCTCATTATCTAGATTGAATCAAGAACAAGATCTAAGTCTAGATTGGCAATGATGAAAGATTGAGTGAAGCTTTTGCACAAATAAGTTGAGGATCAGAGGAGAATCATACGTTATATGGAATGAGTGCGAGGGATCGAAGAAATATTAAGTAAATTCGAAGATCCAGTGGAGGTGGTTTCGAGTTTGGAGGAAGAAGAAAGAGAAAGATTGATTTTGGGAGTTTTAGGTTACCTCCTCGGGCTGAATATGGTGGCTGCGTACGTGGTACGGGTGGGCGGTACGGCCGGAGACCGCCCGTACCAGGTGACATACCATGGGGCGACGGCTTCTCCCAGGCGGTGCACTCGGTAGGGGCGCACGGTACAGTCACGCGCGCCCATATGGCTGGTCATTATCGGTTCGGTACCTTCACTTGAAATCTGATGTTTTGCTCGAGGGTACAATACGGGCGCACGGTACGAGTGCGTCCGGCCGTAACAATGGTCGTTATCGGCACTGATACCTACGGCAAAAATCGGAAATTATATCTTCCTTCATTTTGATGTGGTATGGGCACATGGTACGGTCTCTTCCGGCCATACTAGTAGTCGTTAAGAACACTATGAGCTACATAACTCAAATTTTTTGATTAGAAGCTCAGTGTGCCTTTACACATCTTATCAATGGACAAAAATAGCAGCAAATATACTAAGTAAAGATCCAGCAATACTTCTTAGGCCATGTGATAATAAAATGAAATAATAGAGGATTACCTTATTTCTTCTCCTCTCTCCAAAGGTTTTCTTGAACACTCTTTATTAAAAACAAAAACAAAACAAAACAAAACTAACACAATAAAAACTAAAACATAAAGGAAAATTTATTTCACATGGGTTGCCTCCCATGAAGCGCTTCTAGTTAAGGTCAATTAGCTTAACCTTGATGGCAATTACTTAGGTTTGAGAAGTGGAACACCCACTCCGAAATAGTTAGCTTTTAAAGTAATTACACCATCATCATCATTAGGATTGGCCTTCTTTTTCCTAGGGAAGTGGACTATAAAACGATCTCTAGATGGTAGCCCTATTCTCACATTCCCTTCATGTAAATTAATCAAAGCTTTAATAGGTCTTAGGAATGGCCTACCTAGAATTATAGGTGCTATGGGATCTTCAGGAAAGTCCACAATAACAAGATCAATAAGAGCGGGACTACCTTTAATTTCAACAACTATATTTTCTTTGATCCCAACAACTTGTTTATAAGTTGAATCTGCTAGATGGATTCTCAATTCAGTAGTAAAAAATGGACCCAAGTTTAATTTATTGAATAAGCTTTTGGAAATTGTTAAGATGCTTGCACCAAGATCACAAAGTGTGGATATCTCATTCACTCCCAACTTAATTTTAATAGTGGGCTCAAATATATCATCTAGGTTAGCTGGAAGCTTATCAGCTAGTCTTTTTTACTCCATCTCTAAATCGCAAACTTTAGATTCTACTTGTTGTATAAATTGTTGGTACATAGCATCATTACCTTGTTCTATACCTGGATTCTTCATGGTGATCATCTTAATAGATCTTCCACGGTATATTCTAGTGTTGGCGCATTGCTATAATCCAGCTCTTCAGGTTTCTCTTCATTGGTTACCACCCTCATCATCTTGAGGTCTTCTACCGGATTTAGCTCGGGTTTTCCACCAAACTTTGCTAGTAGGAGAGCTTGGCTCTCAGCTACCTTACCCAGCTGAGCCTCCATAGTCTTTGTCCTTTCTTGGAGAGCTCTTTTCGAGGTTCTTTCTACATGTTATTGGGCATGCTTGTTTTGCATATCATCAAGTAACTTCTTTGCAACACTCACTTGTAATCTTATTTCAGTTTTTCATATTAACATCAAGTATTTTTTTAAGTTTTTCGGAATTTGTGGCCTTGAGGAAGAAAAACCCGGTGGCCAAGGAAACCTGTCTTATTTTGTAGCCTCACTATGACCTGTTTTGTCTCAAAGCACATACATGCGTTATAACCTATTGTCACTCTACCTGACATAGTGCCAAGAGCTGGAAAATCATGGGTGCAGAATAGCACAGCAGCATGCATAGGGAACTTGGAATCTTCAGATTTGCTGGCAAGGATATCAGGAGTCATGACACCCTTCCATAGTTCCTGCAAGTCTCGTATAAGAGGTTGCATGAATAGATCATCCTTCCTAGGTGATATGGTACCTGGGGTGAGTAAAGCCAACAAGCAGTTCAACTAATCAGTGCATGCACAGGAAGGTAGGTTGTAAATTGTAACAAGTACTAGCCACATGCTGTATGAGTTACTCATGTTGCCAAATGGGTTAAATCCATCTTTAGCTAGGCCAAGTCTCGGGTTCCTTAGACCCTCTACAAATCCTGGATCAGCCTTATCAAAGTTCTTCCATTCATCGCCATCAGCTGGATGTCTTACTAAGTAATCGTCTAGCTTGAGAATCTCTTTGTGCCATGTTGGTTCCTTAGATGTTTGTTCTAACTGAAACAACCTCTTAAATCTATCTATAATTGAAAAATATCTCAGAACCTTACAAGGATCTTTCTTCTTTTTATCACCATTTTTCCATCTTGATTCGTTACATACTAGGCATTCATCGAGGTTTTAACAATTCATCGAGGTTTTAATAATCCGCTAGCCAAGTATCTTACCTCAAGACTTTATAAATATATGGGATCTTGAGTACCTACAAGTCCACAGACCGAGACAAGAGACAAAGAAACAAAAGATACGAATCTCAATTGCAAACAAAATACAATACTCCCATGATCTAGATGCACATAATCGTTGCGAGGTTTCTCCCCAACCTGCAGCCCGTGAGGACTACTCACTCATAACAAATAGATCAGAGATAGAAAACATCATACAAATACTTAGATTGAAATCAAATATTCTTACAATGGTCACCAAATCACAAGGAGATCTAAAGTGCAAAGCAATGGCTATGGTAAGTGGATGGATGGATGGTGGAAGTGATTAACAATGGATGAACAATGGTGTGGTTCTCCTTTTGTGGTGTTGTGATGTAATCTGAGAATGGCGGCTCTCAGCCCGGCGGCTGGAGCCTCTAAATATATAGGCGTCTTCACGAAAGTTGTAGGGTTTGACGAGACAAAGTCGTCACCACCTAGTACGGGCGGGCGGTACGGGCGGGACCTGCCCGTACCAGTGGTCGTTAAGTGTGCTGACTCCCTACCATAGCTTCCCAATTACTTGGTCGTGTGGACTTCCTCAAAAACCTTCACATGACTCCTTATTTCACATTAAAAACCGTGATTTCCTACACAACATAATTCAAACAGAGGTTTTGCATAACTTTGCAATTATTACTCATTAGTGGCAAGGATTGAGAGTTTCTTGACAATTGCTTAACTAAGATCAATGTTTAAACGTAGCGGAAGATGGCAAATATTGGAGCCATCAACTCGCTATACACCTTAATCACTTAATCGAAAGCTATGTTGGTAATCTTGTTGAACGGCTTCTCCTTTAGTAATTTCATAACCAGTTTGAATCTTGAGATACAAGAATCAAGGTCCATTGAACACTTGGCATCTTTTATTAGGTCAGAGTAAAGTTATCTTTTAAGAGAAGGAGCGTCTTTTTTGCTTGCAGTGGGGTACAGGTCCCTTAACAAACCAAAAAGGTCCTCATCCTCGATCTGATGAGCTTTAGGCGGATCAGCATCAGCGAGAGGATCAAGAATAGGCTGAGAATATGGTTCACCATGTTTAGTCCACCTAATATATGTTTGTTGCATCCCATTAACGAATATATGATCTGCGATTGTGCTCTGACTCGGCTTTTTATAATTAAGGCTTTGTTGACATGGGAAAAACACATCTGAGTCACTGTTATGATGACTAACAAACTTCTTGAAGTCATTAACACCTTCCCAGTGTTGCTTTTTTCAATTCGGTATCCAATATCTGTCCATATGTTGAGGATAGAGATGGTTAGAAGCTCTCAAGATATTTCACCGAACAGGTTGATTACAGATCTAATGAAGCCAAGATATCTAAGCAACCTCATTGAGCATAAAACTATAAATTCCACGTAATTTTAGCTTATTTCAGAAATTGAGTGCAACTATGTTACATATTTGAGAGAACAGATCGACCGAGCGCAAAATGCCAACCAATTTGAACAAATAGATCAAGTGCAGAACAATGTCAAACGAACAGGTCGAGTATGAAATGACTTATAGGTAATGATTCGAGCTAACTACGGATATTATAAGCATACCGTGGGGATCGACTAGCTAACCGCCGGCCTATGTGCGTCTCAAAAAGAACGGCGCCACCAGCAATGGTGTCAGGCCACCTCAGCTGATAGACAGAGTGTGAATGTTTTGGTGCGTGGCCTATGGTTTTAACCGTTTGCGCGTCTCCAAAATAATGGCGCAAAGAGATAGTAGCTGGCTGGTGGAGTGAAGGCGCAAGTTGGAAGGCACGAGTAGGAAAGTTTTGGCATGCATGGGGTATGTGTCCTGGTTGTCAACAATTTTCACGTGAAATATCGGCCAAACTTTTCTCCCTTGTTTTTTCTTTCTTGTTGAGATCCAGAATTTTTATTACTAAGCCCATGAAATTAGCCTATCAGGACCAAGCATAGCCCAAAACCTTCCAATTCGGCCTTTTCATTGTCTTGTGGCCGCCAACCATAGCGCATTCATTTTTGGAGTGAGTCCATGAATAATAGGGCATCCACCCCAGTTAGCCCAGAATCTTTTTAATTCGGCCTTTATGGTCATCCCCTTCCGCAACCCCTGAAAAAAGCTCCGCCAAACAATGTTTTTTTGTAGAAACTAATGCATAACTAGTAAGTTCCACATACCCTGCACGTGAGACCCAGATAATAGACATATGACATATCATCACTATATAAAATAATAATAGATAATTCTAAAACATTATAATTTGACCAACATCTATATAGTATGGGTGTATATTTGTTCCTTTACTTTGTACCCTGTATATTTGGACCCAGCAACGGACAAATGTCAAAACAGCGGACGAGGCTGAAAAAAATCCATCATGTGCATTTTTCATATACAGAGAGGCTGACACATGGAACCCAGCAGCGCGACCTTATAGAGATGCTTCATCGAGAAACATTCCCAAGTTCGAAACAGGGAGGCGCGAGCGAGAAAAAAGTCCAGCGTGGTGAGAGGCTAACATGGAGGACCCAGCAGCCTGAATAAATGGTTGACGCAGCAATCAATGTTATCAAGTTTGACCCAAAAAATAGTCCAATATACACACGCCTTTTCAGGGTCAGGGAACTGCTTTTTTTAGCGTAGGGTCAGGGAACTGCTAAGCATGGGCTAGTGAAATTTGAGAAAGGATCACATGGAGAATAGGCAAGCACATTTTAATTCATCCTTGTCAGGGTCAAGGGACTGGTTAATGTAGCCAAGTGAAATTTAAGAAAGTGGCCCATGGAGTATAGCGCATGTAGATGTACCATGTAGAATAGCCCAAAATATTTTTAATTTGGCCTTTTGAGCATTGCCCCCCACCTCTTAAAAAAAACTCCGCCTCTACCTCTTAAAAAAACTCCGTCTACCCATCTTTTTAAGAAACTAGTCCATTATATATGTGGCATTTTATAAATTGATATGCCAGGAGCGTTGCCCTTTTATTTTTAAAAATATAAACACGGACACATGACATCTTTTTAAAAACATTAACACATAACTTGAAGGTACTAAGGAATGTTTAATAATATATTTTTTATAAATATCTTTGGCATAGTGGCGACACGCACAGTTTAAACCAATTAGAAGTCTTGAGTTTTTTTCTACTATAGTAATATTGTATTATGGAGATGCTAACATTGCTGACCCACCAGCCCGCGGCATCCCTCGAGTTTATTGATCGGGTTTGAAAAAAGTTAAATACTTGTACAGAGAGGCTACCATCAGGGACCTACCCGCCAAAACATATAAGGTTGCATCGGGGACCCACAAGCCAGAACATACCGGAAAGCTAACATGGTGGTCCTAGCAGCAAGAACATACATGACTACTACATCGATCAACGTTGCAAAGATCAAAACAGCGGACACGGCTGAAAAAAGGTCTATCATACACACATTTTATTTAAAGATAGACTGACATGTGGGACCCACCAGCACGACCGTATATAAGTGTTGTATCAAGCAACATTGCCAAGTTTGAAACAAGGAGGTGCGAGCGAGAAAAAAGTTCATCATACACACGTTTCTTCTAATGAGAGGCTGACATGGGGGGACCCAGCAGCCTGAAAAAACGGATGATACAACGAGCAACGTTATCAAGTTTGAAACACGAAGGCGCGAGCAGACAAAAAAGTCAATCATACAACTAATCCTTCTAATGAGAGGCTGTCATGTGGGACCTAGCTGCGTGAGATTCATCGAGCAACGCTATCTAGTTAGGAACCGGGTAGCCCTAGAGAAGAAAAAAATCCATCATACACACAATTCATCTAATGTGAGGCTAACATAAGGAACCCACCAACACGGCTGATGTAGCGAGCAACACTATCAAGTTTGGAACACGGAGGCATGACCGAGGGAAAAAATTCCATCATACACATGTTTTTCATAATGAGAGGATGACATGTGGGGCCCAACAGCGTGATTAAACGGTAGATATATCAAGCAGCGCTATCAAGTTCAGAATAGGGTAGCACGAGCGAAGGAAAAAAATTCTATCATAAACATGTTTCTTCTAATGAGAGGATGACATGTGGGTCATAGCAGCCAGATGCATCGAGTAACGCTATCAAGTTCAGAATAGGGTAGCGCGATCGAAGGAAAAAAATTCCATCATACAAATGATCCTGCTAATGAGAGGCTGGCATGTGGTTCCTAGCAGCCTGACTAAATTGCGGACGCATCGAGCAAGGTTATCGAGTTCAAATTAGGGAGGCGTGACCAAAAAGTATGGTCCGCTAGAGACACTAGCATATGGGGCCCACACACCTCAAAAGACTTTGACGAGTCAACATCGAACGAGAAACCGAAAATCTTGCTTCCGTCACGCGCCCGCCGAGCTTCCTCCATGTTTTAGCGGTTCTGACATAGTAGAGGGCCGCGAAAACGGGAAAAAAATTCCATCGCCCATGGTCGAGCCGAGAATTTTGTCGTGGAAGACGCGCCTTCTATGACGACCGTCGGGCCAAGTCATTGCAGAAGGAAACATTTCTTGTAGTGAATTCCACATAGTTTCCAAACACTAAGTGATCGTCGAAGTCCTCACACTTTGTATTAAGGGACCTAGAAATAAAAATATTAGAAAGTAATCTGTAGCTACATAACAATGAATAACATTAGCCAATATTAATGTCTCTAAGCCCTAAAGATGACCTTTGTCTTCTTATCTTTCTTGGCTATAGGTTGCTTCACTACATCATCAGATGGAACATTGGTGATGACAACATTGGTTTCACAAGTAGCCTTTATTTTAAGCCTAAAATACATTGCAATAATAAGAATATTTTGTTTTGATGCTATATTGTGTTAGTGCTAGTAGCAACAATTTTAGAACTTGCTCATGTATGTCGGGAACCTTCATGCTGCAGGACATGCAATCCTCACAGTTCATCCTACCTACCCCTGATGGTGAAATACAATAATAAAATTCTAACTACAAGTATTTAATTTGGTGACTGAAACAAGCATCCAAATACAATAATCAAATTATAACTACATGAATCAAATTCTAGTTAGTGAAAATACAAGAATAAAATTCCAAACATTAAATTTGGTGACTAGATACTACTCTACTACAAGCATAATCCATTGACTAAAAGAATCATACAATGACTACAAGCATCGAGGGAGAAATTTCTAGGAGTCGTCGCACTAATGTTGTGCGTGATGGCTTCCAAATCTGAGAATTACTACAAGCGTTTACCAGTGACCTAGACCTAGATTGAGCATCTACAGGGGACCTAGACCCTTCGCTGGTGACCTAAAGCTAGATAGTATCACTGATGCGGTGACCTAGATCAAGCACAGGCATGCTCCATAGAATGCGGAGCACTTACCCGTGAGCCTGCGACCTCCGTTGTCACTGATATCATCGAGGAGGGGAGGGGATTTGGTGGTTCCTAGGGAGGGGCATAGATTTGGAAGAAGTGGTGGGGACTAGGGAGGGTTAGCGAGGAGCACCATGAGGAGTTGGTCCCACTCAGATTTGGGTCTCACCGAATCCTTGAAGCTGACGAGTGGGTCCTGCGGAACCTTTTGTGAAGCTAACAAATTGGGTAAATAGAAATTACTAATTAAAAATATGTATGTTCCACATAAAGCGTTACTTAATTACTGCAACAACTATTTTTTGTTATTATCTTATCCAATGCCTATCACGCAATGACTATTAGTTATATTAGAGGACCATTGCTTTTCATATTAGTCTTTTGCATACACTACAACATGGATCCTGGGCACTGGAACTTATCGACATCGAGGCACAGCCTTACTCATCGCGCTCACGCTGGCGCGGCAAAAAAGCTGTCAGGGATAACTGCGTCGGGGATTGTACAACGGCGGCAGATTTTTAAGCGCGGCACAACGTGAGCCGCCAAGCTAGCGCTTACATGGTTGCAAATCGTGTATGTCGTGGCCCATGTAAGGAGGCACTGCTTAGGTGACATGGTAGTTGTGCATGGCCGGCACAATTCAATGACGTCCTATAGACCCACACATGACATAATTTAGATTTATATTATCTTAACATAAATCACAGATAATCATAATAAGAATCACACATGATGCTTCAAATATCATCACAAGTTCACGACGCGTATGGAATATTACATAGGTAGCAATCAGTTCCACAGTTGACGAGGGTTTAACTCGTCAATGCCCATTGTTATGGAATTGAGTTTTGGAGAAGGAGGGAGCGCTGGAGAAATCTATCGGCTAACAGACAAGCACACAAGGGACAAAGATTTACCTAGGTTTAGGCCTCGTAGAGGTTCCTACTCCTGCTTGTCTGCTCGTGGAATTATCGAAGGAATCAAAAGTTACAATAGTGCGCATATGCAATCTAGCGAGAGTTGTGGAAACTAGGGTTGCGTGTGTTCTCCTCGCCGCCCCCTCCTAGCCTTTATATAGATAGGCTAGGTCTCGGGTAGCAGGTCGAGTCGGTTACAAGTTAGGGTTTTCCCCTTTAAACTTTCCATCTTTAGCTTCTTGTTCTTCAAGCAATCGAGAGTCCGCAGATTACTCGAATCCTTCGTTTGGGTCTTGGCGACACCGTGGGCCTATACATATTCAGACCGTATATACCAAGCTCGAGTACCTATAGAGTATACCCATGTCAGTAGCCCCCAAGTGTCCAGTGGAATCGTAGATTCGACTAGGGACTTTTGAAGTCTTTCGAGTGCATGAATGAGTATATATTTCGACTGCTTTTATTTGTGTCATAGGGATTGTCGATATGCGTGCCTGATGTAACCGAAGTATCGGTATCAGTTGACCACCTTAGGGTGAAACAACGCAATTTACTCGAACTCGAGTCCCCGGACTCGAATCCGAAAAAATGCTGGCGTAATTCGACTCAAGCCGCGGAGGTCTTACAAGAGTCAAATTCCAGTTATATAGGTGTGAGCACTCGACGCGTCTGTCAAGGCATGTTCATCGTACCTGTAGGCACGGATATATTTCTGGTAGTGCGTAGCTAAATGCGTTGCCATGCCTTATTCAGGTCTTACCTTCACGCTATAAGCGTGGCATCCGAATTTTATCATCGTGGAGACGATTCTGGTGACCCAGGAGATGCAGTCTCTTTGTAGGGAAAATTATGAGGCGGTGTCGCCATGAGTTTCGAGTGTGGATGTTATCGACACACAGTTTTTGCATAAATAATCATAGGGTGCACGACCAGCGCTCCCTATGGGAGTAGCCCCCGAGTGCCTGGTCGAGTCGAAGACTCAGGCAGGGACTAAAGAATCATTTTGCGACTGTTGTGCTTGGTTGAGTCGAAGACTCAGGCAGGGACTAAAGAATCATTTTGCGACTGCTATCGTCTTTTGCTTGTTTCAGTCAAATTTGTTTCCGGCGCTCCCTATGGGAGTAACCCATGTCCATAATCGAATCGTATTTCGAGTGGTTGGGTTTGCCTTTTGATTGTCCTTAGTCCTGCAAAAAGAAAATCGTAGGGTGCGCGGCCAGTGCTCCCTATGGGAGTAGCCCCCGAGTGCTTGGTGGAGTTGAAGACTCCAGCAAGGACTAAAGTAGTCGAAGTTTTTTGCTCCGTAGCTTTGATGACGTCAGTGCTGACGCGTGTATGACCTTAGTTGTCTGTGTGAGCGAGTTTGACGGGACGTGACGAGCAGTGGGTCCCACTTCCCGACTTTGATTTGACTGGGCGTGCATAATCTTTATTTTAACTGCGCCTCCTCGATTTTCGTGCGTAATGGGAGTAGTGGAGGGACGCTTCACACTTCCCCTTCTCCACGTGTCCAACAGGATGTGTGCCACGCGTCCAATAGAGTTTTTCTGAGCCGTTGGATTGCATCTTCCAGGGATTAAGTAGTGGCGCTATGGCGGTAATTTTCCCATATGTGCTCATTCCTCCTTGCTGCCATCGCCATTGTTGCTACTCCTCTGCTTTTTTCTGTGCCCATTTCCTCCACGACGCTGGACCAGCTCCGCCCGTTCCCGAACTACTTTCTTCGCTCACATCGCCGTCGTGCAATGGGGAAGGAGAAGGGAGGCGTTGCCACTGATTCCGTGGCCACTGTTGCCGCGGCGAAGAAGAAGGGCGGCTCCGCCGCTGCGGGGACTAGCACCGCCGGCGGCGGGAAGAAAAAGGTCACGGGCACCCACGTCACGAATGGTGCGTGGCGCCCTTCCATCATCAAGGCTTCTGATCTCCGTCTTATTCGCCAAGACAGAGTGCTATCCGCGGCAGTCGCCGATGCGCGCGTCCCCAGCGGTGAGACCATTCCTGCTCCTCCCGCTAGTTTTCGAGTGATGTTTCTTGCATTCATCATTCGCGGTCTTTCCTTGCCTCTTCACCCCTTTTTAGGGGTCTTCTTTGTTTCTACGGGCTCCAGCTCCATCAGCTGTCCCCAAATTTGATCCTCCACATCTCTTGCTTCATCACACTCTGCGAGTGCTGGCTCAGAATCGAGCCACACTTTGGCCTTTTCAAGCGCATCTTCAAATTGAAGCGCCAGCCTACATCTGGCTCTTTAGTTTATGATGTAGGTGGTTGCGGAATCCACGTCGACCCATCCGCCACCTACTTCGACATCAAGCTCACGGCGTCCGTCCAAGGGTGGAGGGACAAATGGTTCTACATCCGCGATCATAAGGCCAAAGATCAACACTTTGGACTTGCGCCCTTCGATCCCGCGACAGCGTGTAGGAGGATGCGCTCCTGGAAGAACGTAGTCATGCCTGGCAAGCTCGCGGAGACAGACGTGTTGTATCAACGTGTATGCGACCTCGAGAGTCGCATAGGTAAAGAGGAGGGAGGCTGCACTCTCATCCGAACATGGCTGCGCCGTCGTGTCCAGCCTCTGCAAGCCAGAGTCCAACCCATGTTTAAATGGGCTAGCGCTGATGATCCCACTCACGTGTCTGCCGATGGCATGTCCGCGAGTGAGGTGGACAAGAGGGTTCGACTGGTCACGAAGTACACTGGCAAGGATGTGCTTCCCAGTGAACCAATTGTTCCTCCCTTTGATGCTTCGAATCCTCCTCCTAAGGTATAGTTGTGCTACCCAGTAGCTTATTTTTGTCGATTGCTCTTCTGTTGCTTACTTGCTTTTTGCTGTTTTTTGTTGTCTGTATGCAGGATTGGGTGGTGTCGCCTTGTATGCCCCCTCTCCCTGAGGGGATTATTCCTCGCGAAGCCTTGGAAGAGGATGAGTCTGAGTTGACTGTCCCTTCTGATGTGGAGGAGGAAGCCCCCGAGTCGGATAGTCCGGATACTCGCAAGCATTCGCACAGTGAGGACTCCGACGCGTCGTCTCCTTTGACTCCGGAAGGCACGGGCGTTGGTGCAGAGTCGCCAATTCCTGTCATTCCTGTGAGGGCTGTGGCACCATCTTCTCGCAAGAAGATGCGATTGCCCAAGGAGTCTTCGTCGGAGTCGGTGGAGGCCACGTTTGACTTTGACAAGTTTGACTGGTAAGCTTTCTAGTTCACTTGTTCTTCTCTGTTTGCTTCCTTTTGGCTTGTCTCTGGGTTTGCCATTTTGTTGATATGGTCGTTATCTTGCAGTCAAGAGGCGTCGTCATCTTCTGGCGACATCCAATTTTTAAAGGAGTCAGGAGTCGCGACCTCGAAGGCCAAGGAAGAGGTCAAGTGTGCTCCTTCCCCTCCGGTGGCGGCCCACTCCAGGCACAACTCTTCTAGTTCTCCCCATGCAGGGGAGCATCGAATGGTTGCCCGGGTGACGGCACAACAGACATCTTCGGAGTCACTAGAGGACCATGTAAGTATAGATTTTCTTCGTTTTAATTTGTAGTCGATGTTGTCTGTTGCCTCTGCTGATTCCTTGGTTGTGCTACAACTCCTTGTGAAGGAAGCCGCGCACTTAGCAGAACAGGTGATGGCGATGGGTCGCCAGCATGCAATGCTGGAGACGCGTCACCGCGTGGTTGAAAGTGAGTATTCTACATTTTATTCTCCTTCGTCTGCTCCTTTTGATATAGTCAACTGATGATCAACTTTTGCTTGTCCTGTAGCTGAACATAATGCCTTATTGCGTAACGCTGCCACCATGGATAAGACACTTGCCGCGGCTGTGAAGGGTCACGATGAGGCAATCGCAGCGCGTGACGAGGCACAGAAGCGTGAAGAGGATCTGCGTGCTTCCTTTGCGGCCAAGGAAAAGTTGTTCGAAGAACAACTATTCTCAATCGCCAAGGACCTCTCAGGTTTTTTGGCTTGTGGATTTTGTTATCCTTCTCTGCTTCGAATGTTTTTGCTGGTGGCGCTGATGTTTTGGTCCATGTTTGGGTTTATGTACAAATGCTGGCGATTTGAACTTTGACCCGCAGGCCCTTCGTTGCAATGATGCTCTGGCGGGTGCGGTGTCCGCAGTCGAGGACCGTAGCGCCGCCGTCCAGGATACACTTTCCAAGGCCAAGGTCGCCCTCAGTCGCCTCTGGGAGGAGTTGATGCCTAAGGCGGAGCTGTTCGATAATATGGACGAGCTGGTGGAGTCACTCGCCGGGGGTGTGCCTTCCACCTACAAGAACTCACTCCGCACGGCTGGCGCGACCATGTCACTCACCATGGTGCAGGCCCACGGAGTCGAGATTGATCCTTCCGCGGTGTCGAAGGCGATGCCTATTGGCGCGGACGGTCAGGAGGTAGTCTTCGCTCCTTTCGCGACTGCCTGTACCAAATATGGGCATCCTCTGATAAATACTATTGCGAAGTACTCTGAGGAGCTCCAACGTGCCAAGAAGGCGGCGAAAGCTTCGGCCTCAGGGGCCGGCAGAAAGTCAGTGGCGTCTGATACTGCCACGGACTTGATGAAGCCCCCGAAGCCGTCGAAGTCGAAGAGGCCAGATGCTCCTTAGTTAGATTTGTAATAGTTGATTAGTTTATGTCCTTTTGTTTAAGAACATGCCTGCTGGCGAGTGTATCTGCTGATACTTTATGCTGGTCTTGAATGCATCTGACCCTTTTGTCGTTGTGTTGATTTGGTCGTCTTATTTTGCTTTCTATCTTGACTTGTGGTAGGATACATCAAGTGATCCTGTGAGGGGGACCCAGGACTCGCCAACTCTTGATGATACCATGGCACCATCACGCTCCAGGGTAGATGAATTGTCCTTGCTTTCGCGACTGCGTGATCGCGTGAAGCAGCTAGAGCGTGAGTTGCCCGTGCTCCATGGTAATGCGGACGTGTGGAAGTCAAAGGCAGAAAAAGCCGCCGCCCGAGAGCAGTATCTACTTGGCGAGGTGGCGCAGCTGGGCGACCAATTCAAATGTTAGTTTGCTGGTTCTTATATTTTCCTTGTAGTTACTCGCAGTGGTACATTGTACTCATGCTGCTGTTGCTGCTTCGTGCAGTTGTCAGCGCGCGTCATTCGTAGGAGGAGAAGGATAGAATTGCCATTCGCCTGCATGATCTTACTCAGGAGCAACTTCAGGACAGTGGATACTTCTAGGTAGATCATGATCGTGCGACTGCCCTAGTGACCCTACAGGAACGTGCGTCGCGAGTGCTGCTCTTTTTGAAGAAATCACAGTCATGCTTGAAGAACATTTATCGAACGATGTTCCCGCTGGATGATACTCCATCAAGCTTGCTGGCCCTCCTAGCCAAGTTTCAAGATCTGTCTGTGGTTCGCAAATGCGTGAGGCAATAGTTGGTGGCTGGTGCCAAGGCTGCTCTGTCAATGGTGCGATTGCACAGGCCTGACGTAGACGTTACATCAATTGCGTCTGGGCCACCTGCACCACCTGCAGGTTCTGCCTGGAATATGGTGCCGCACTACCAGGCGGTGGATCGCCCAGCAGAAGAGATCATTGACTTCTTTGAGGAACAAACCAACATTCTCCTGCTGTAGTAATAGCCCAATTTGTATCCTGCACATAATTGTAATTGTGTTGTAAAGTTCATATAGATGTTGTAGATAATTTATTATCAAATGTGTAAAAAGAGCTTTGTTAGCATGAGGTGCGTTGCACTATGCGAGTCCTTTTCGTTAGCCTGGCCATGTTTTATCTCAGTCCCTTGTCAACCTGTCAGGTGCGTTGCAGCTGGGTTGAGGTTGTGTTAATGAGTTCGATTGATGTACCAGCTACTCAGGATATCGCGTTTTGGTTCGAAGAATAGATGTGTATAGGGTGGCTTAGCCCCCGAGTACATAAATTGACAAAGTAAAGGAGGACACAGAGTTTTGGGGCACTTAGCTTTTATTTATTCGGAGAACAGTGCGAGGTACAATATGTGGCTAAGTAGCTTTGGCTGAGTACCCTTGTTTGCGGTGTAAAAGTAAAAAAACAACTAGGGGTAGAAGCGTCGCAGTTGTGCGATGTTCCAGGGGTTGGAGTATGCGACTCCTGTCTCTAAATCTTGAAGGCGGTAGGCGCCACCTGGGATTACTTCTGTAATCACGTACGGTCCTTCCCAGGGGGATTCGAGCTTGATATGCCCTTGCTACTTCAGTCGCAGGACCAGGTCGCCTTCGACGGAGGATCTGGGGCGAAGCCTCCTACTGTGGTAGTTGCGCAGGTTCTGCTGGTAGATCGTTGATATCTCCGCGGCGATTTCCCTGGCTTCGTCAAGGAGGTCAACGGAGTCTTCGAGTGCAAGGGATGATTCTTGTTCGCTGTAAGCGACTACGCGCGGCGCCTTGTATCGTACTTCGGCGGGTAGCACCGCCTCTGCTCCGTGCACCATAAAGAATGGCGTGTAGCCCGTGGCGCTGTTTGGAGTTGTACGTAGGCTCCAGAGTACGGATTGCACTTCATCTGGCCAGCAACCCGCGGCTTTTTCGAGTGGCCGGAGGAGTCGCTTCTTGATGCCGCTGCAGACAAGCCCGTTTGCTTTTTCCACCCAACCGTTGGTCCGTGGATGCATGATTGAGGTGTAGCTGATGTTGATTCCCAGGTTCTCGCAGAATTCCTAGGACTCCTTGGATGTGAAGTTTGTCCCGTTCTCGGTGGTGATGCTGTGCGGCACTCCGAAGCGGTAGACGATGGACTCGAAGAACTTGACTATGTTGTGCCCTGATTGGTTGGTCACTGGCATGGCTTCGATCCACTTGGTGAATTTGTCGACTGCGACCAAGAGGTAGACGTAGCCTCCTCGCGAGGACCTTGGAAGTTTGCCGACCATGTTGAGCCCCCATTGTGCGAAGGGCCAGGCCAACGGGATTGGCCGTAGCTCTGCGCCTGGTGTGTGTGGCTTGTCCGCGAATCGCTGGCAAGCATTGCATTTTTGGACTATGTGTTTGGCGTCGCACATGGCCGTGGGCCAATAGAATCCAGCTCGTAGAGCTTTGGCAACGAGGGCGCGACTGCCGGCGTGGTGCCCGCAAGTCCCTTCATGGATATCAAGGAGAATTGCTTTTCCATCAGCCAGGGAGACTCATCGTTGTAGTACTCCTGTGATGTTGCGCTTGTACAGTTCGCTGTTGATAACACCAAATGCCTTGGATTGCCGCGCAATGTGCCGTGCATCTATCGGATCGTCCGGTAGCCTCTTGCTGAGGAGGTACGTAATGTATGGCTGCGTCCAGGATTGCTCTATCATCATGATGTTCATTGGTCCCTCGAGTCCTGTGTTCAGCTCCAAGTCATCGAGTTCCATCGGCTCATTGGGTGGCGCAGCCCCCGAGTCCGTTGCTGCGCTTGCTTTCTTCTCTACGGCCTTTGGCTTGATGGAGCATTCGCATATGCGCTCGAGAATTACCCCAGGTGGTATGGGGGCGCAGGTAGAGCCTATGTTGGCGAGTGCATCTTCTTCCTCGTTGCTTTCGCGACCTACGTGTCACAGCTCGCACCCGTCAAAGTCTCCTTCGAGTGTGTCGTAGAGGTCGCGGTACGCGATCATGTTGTCGTTCAGTGCGTCGCACTCATGCATTGTTTGGTTGACGACCAACTTAGAGTCGCCGTATATGATAAGCCTCTTGGTGCCGCAGGCTTTTGCCATCCTCATCCCGTGCAACAGGGCCTCGTATTCAGCCTCGTTGTTTGAGGCTGTGAACTGCGTTCGCAGGATGTATTTTAGCTTGTCCCCTTGAGGTGATGACAGTATGACACCTGCGCCTGCTTCGTCCTTCCGCTTGGACCCATCGAAGTGCATTGTCCATAGGTAGGACATATCTGGTTTGTCCGGGAGTTGGTTCTCCATCCAGTGCACAAGGAAGTCAGGGAGAACTTGCGACTTGATTGCGTCCCGCTTTTCGTATGTGATGTCTCGTGGAGACAGCTCTATTCCTCAAAGCGCGACTCGCCCCGTGGCGTCGGGGTTATTGAGGATATGTCCCAGCGGGGCATCGTTGACTACCACGATTGGGTGCTCCTGGAAGTAGTGGCACAGTCGTCGGGCGGTCATAAAGACGCCGTATGCCAGCTTCTGGTAGTGCGAGTACCGCTGTTTTGTTGGCATGAGGACCTCGCTGAGGTAGTAGACTGTGCGTTGTACGCCATGAACCTTGTTTTCCTCAGCTCGCTCGACGACGAGCACTGTGCTGACCACCTGGTTGGTGGCGGAGATGTACAAAAACAGTGGTTCCCTTTCTCGTGGAGTCACCAGCACTAGCGAAGTGGATAGCAGGCGCTTGAGATCTTCGAATGCTTCTTGCGCTTCATTGGTCCACTCGAATTTTTCAGCTTTGCGGAGGAGCTGGTAGAAAGGCAGTGCCTTTTCACCCATCCGACTGATAAATCGACTGAGGGCCGCGATTCGTCTGACCGGTTGCTAGACGCCTCTTATGTTCTTCGGCTTCTCCATGGCTAGTATGGCTTTTATCTTCTTCGGGTTCGCCTCGATTCCCCTCGCAGAGATGAGATACCCGAGTAGCTTCCCAGATGGTACACCAAAGGCGCATTTGTCCGGATTGAGCTTGATCCGGTAGCGGTCGAGGTTGGCGAAGGTTTCGAGCAAATCGTCGATTAGAGAGGCTTCTTCCTTGGTCTTGATTACTATGTCGTCGACATAGACTTGGATGTTGCGACCTAGTTGTTCCTTGAGGCAAGCCTGCATGCACCGCTGGTAGGTGGCTCCCGCGTTTTTTAGCCCGAAGGGCATTGTGTTGTAGCAGAACATGCCGAAGGGCGTTGTAAACGCTGTTTTCTCTTGATCTTCCTCCTTCATTTGAATTTGATTATAGCCTGAGTAGGCGTCGAGGAAGCAGAGGCGCTCGCATCCCGCGGTGGAGTCGATGATCTGGTTGATCCGTGGCAGCAGGAAGTGATCCTTTGGGCAGTGTTTGTTCAGAGAAGTGAAGTCCACGCACATCCGCAGGATATCCGTGTCTTTTTTTGGTACCAGCACCGTGTTGGCGAGCCAAGTGCTTTCCTTGATCTCGCGTATGAATTTAGCCTCGAGGAGTCTGTTGATCTCCATTCCGACTGCATGCGCTCGTGGCTCAGACAATCGCCTAATTGTTTGCTTGACTGGCCTTGCGTCGGGGTTGACGTTGAGTGTGTGCTCGGCGAATTCCCTAGGAACTCCTGGCATGTCCGCAGGACACCAGGCAAAAAATTCCCAGTGCTCACGGAGGAATTCAACGAGCGCGAGTTCCTATGCGGGACTCAACTTGTTAGCGATGAGGGTCGTCTTGGCGGGATCCGATGGGTGGACCTGCACCTTCTTTGTGTGCACAGATGAGTTGAAGGAGAGATCAGGTGAGCTTGGCCTGCTCAGGGGAGGCAGGCTATTATCTGTCGTCTCCTTCAATCTCGCGAGTTCCTCCTGCATGCCGAAGGACTGGGAGATTCTGTTGATTTCCCTGTCGCAACTGTCAGATCGTTCAAAGCTCCCGTTGATCGTGATGACGCCATTGGGACCTGGCATCTTCATCTGCAGGTAGGCGTAGTGGGCCACTGCCATGAACCTAGCGAACGCGACACGCCCGAGGATGCAGTGGTATTGTGAGGGCCAGTCGACGACCTCAAAATCGATGCGTTCGCGCCGGAAGTTCTTCGGCGTGCCAAAGATGACGTCGAGGTTGATTTTGCCCAGGGGGTATACGCCTTTCCCTGGGAGAATGCCGTGGAACGTTGTGTCCGATGCCTCCTGGTAGGTTAGAGGGATTCTCATTGCTCGCAAGGTACTCGCGAATATGAGGTTGATACCGCTTCCGCCATCCATGAAGACGCGACTCATGTTGAAGCCTCCAATTTGCGCCTCGAGTACGAGGGGGCAATGAACTAGACGGGGTATCTGAGGCGGGTGGTCGCGCTTGTCAAAGGTTATGCATGACTCGCTTCCACTGAGGTACTCAGTGGTGGATGGTTCCGAGTGCGTGGCCAAGTTGACTTGGCGAGTGATGGCCTTCTGCAGCATGTTGGAGGGGCGTCCCTTTTGGATCATCATGGTGCCCATGGCCCGTGGGTACGGTTAGCCTCCGTGGTGCTGGTCCGATGCGGCTCCGTTCGGGGGTGGCTCAGGTGGTGGTGGCGGTGCGCCATGTGCCACGGCGCCTGGAGCGGCTCCGTAGCCTCTTTCGACTGCATTGCGGTTCATCCGAACCAGTCCCTCATGTAGCTTGAGGAACTCGCGGCAATCCTTGAGGAGGTGGTTGGACTTCTTCTTGCCATCATGCTTGTCGATGTAGAAGTGCACCATACATGGCCCGGACAATTTGTCCTCAATGGAGCTCGCGGGTGCCTCGTCGCGAGTGCAGCGTTTCCATACTTGCATGGTTTTCCCGGAGTTGCGGTATCCGCCGCTACGGTATCCGCTGTTGCGGTTGTCGTCGCGTCTTTCGGCGTATCCAGCCGCGACCATGTCGACGTCGTCGCGGTCGTCGTAAATGCGCATGCGATGCTTGCGTCAGCGATCGCGTCTGCGCTCGAGATCCGCCTCCTCGTCGGAGTGAACGCGATTCCTTACCGAGTCTTCTCCATCGGCCCACTGATTCGTGATCTCCATCAGGTCATCGACGGTCTTGGGCTTTGAGCGGCCCAGTTCCTCTCTGAGTTCTAAACGGCGTACACCACCGTTGAATGCGTCAATCGCACGATCCTCCGAGATGTTCTCTGCGGAGTTCTTGATGATGGACCACCTTTGGATGTAGGAGCGCAGCGATTCGCCAGATCTTTGCTGGCAGCATCTCAGCTCTTCGATTGATGAGGGCCATTTGTACGTACCCTTAAAGTTGCGCATGAAGCTGTAAACCAACTCATCCGAATGGATCCGCGTGGGAGGTTATTGAGCCATGCCCGGGCGGCGCCCTGTAGCTGTAGCTGCAAGCATTGCATGGCAGTGCTTCGACTGCCTCCATGGAGTCTGACGGAGGAGATGTGGTCCTCCAGCCAGACCTTGGGGTCCTATAGACCGTCAAACTTCGGGTTCTCTGACGGGAGTTTGAACCCTTTAGGCATTCGCTTCTGCCTAATGGATCTGCTGAAGCATCTGGCGCCGCAGAGCTCCACGTCCTCCTCTTCTGAGTCAGTCGACCGAGCATGTCGTGCTCTTGATTTGTCGATCTTCCGCTGCGTGATGTCATCACGTGTGTCGTAGTCGTGGTCGTGTCGTCGTGAGCGGCGACGTCGAGACAAGTCATGGCTGTCATCGCTGGATGAGAGCAAGGAGTAACGCTTTGCTCTTCTTTGGCTCCGGTGTCGGCTCCTTGTCGAGGGCAGCCTCGATTAATCCCAAGCCCGCGATCGTAGATCGGTGCATGGTGGCTCAGGGGTCTCCAGCTAGTGGTTGGTTGTTCAAGAGGTACATGGTGGCCGCTGTCACCGTAGCCTGCTGTGTTTTGGGGACCACATTACCCTGGTGTCGACTGTCATAGAGCCGAAGTCAAGGACTTTTGCGGCCTCTATGCGTTCCTACTCGGTGAGGTGGGCCATCCGAGACTGCCTCTTCTTGGCGAGGTGCTCGTTGCCCTTTGAGGAGGATCCTTCGTAGGAGGAGAGTCCAGCACGACGAAGGCTCGACTTGTCTGCTGCCTTTTTGCGCGCCTCGAGTTGCGCGATTGTTTGTACTTGGCGCTTGAATTCTTCCTTCAGGAGCCAGTGATAACCCATCAGCAGTTCCTGCGGGGATCTGAAGGGTAGAGGGGTGCCTCGCAGGGCCTCACGGAAGCGAGCCCATTCTTGCTCGTTGAGCTTGATTACGACGCGTTCGCCGGTTTGCTCGTTTACTATGGTTGGAGGTTCGACTGCCCCTCCGTTGTCAACGGGGACGCGATTGCCACCGTTACCGCCGTTGCTGCCATTGGCACCGTTGCCGCCATTAGGCGGGTCGGTTCCGTTGCCACGATTGCCGCCATTGTCGCGGTTGGCAGAGGTGTCGCCTGCATTGATGATGGCGCACATGACGTGATTGGGGAAGTTGCTGCTTCCACAACTCTCAGATCCGGAACCATAGGTCCCATCTTCAGTGGCCAGATCGCTCAGGTCGGAGTCACGACTACTGTTGCTGACAGTGTTCTCGACTGTTGTCGGGGCGTTGAGCTCGCTGAGGGTGCCGATTGATGGAGGAAACCACGATGCTAGGGCAATCGCCGGTGCTATCGGCTGATCAGGCATGTGAAGCATGCCCATCTGACCAACTTGGAAGTGGAAGCTCCCGATCGCCAGGCTGATTTCGACGCCCACAGACTCGAAGGCCGGGCGAGTGGCCGGCGTGTGGACGGTGAAGTCGAACGCACCAAAGTGCTGGCGAATCTCCGCTGTTGCGGAGTTGTAGATCGCAGTTGATGGGGCCGAAGAAGCCGCAACATCAGCACTCCCAATTCCCATAGACGGCACCAATTGACGAGGGTTTAACTCGTCAATGCCCATTGTTATGGACTTGGGTTTTGGAGAAGGAGGGAGCGCTGGAGACATATATCAGCTAACAGACAAGCACATAGGGGACAAAGATTTACCTAGGTTCAGGCCTCGTAGAGGTCCCTACTCCTGCTTGTCTGCTCGTGGAATTATCGAAGGAATCGAAAGTTACAATGCTGCGCAGATGCAATCTGGCGAGAGTTGTAGAAACTAGGGTTGCGTGTGTTCTCCTCGCCTCCCCCTCCTAGCCTTAATATTTATAGGCTAGGTCTCGGGTAGCAGGTCGAGTCGGTTACAAGTTAGGGTTTTCCCCTTTAAACTTTCTATCTTTAGCTTCTTCTTGTTCTTCAAGCAATCGAGAGTCCGCAGATTACTCGAATCCTTCGTTTGGGTCTTGGAGACACCGTGGGCCTATACGTATTCAGACCATATATACTAAGCTCGAGTACCTGTAGAGTATACCCATGTCAACAGTACTACATAAACCTGAACAGAATAGAACATGACTTAACAAACATCATCCTCTAAAGAGATGCCAAATTCTTACCATAATAAAGTAGCACGGTTGTGCTTGTAAGTGATGTCCTAGTCTTCATAATCGTATGGCTCAAGGTCAGAGTCATCTTCTGCAGCATCACTCTTGTACAAGCATGCACCACGATCATGAATTCCAGTAAGGTTGTCATATACTTGTAAAGCCGACTGCAGAAGTTCATCAGCTTGTGCATCCATCTGTGATAACACCATATTGATCTCCCTTCCATCATGATCAGTTGCCTCTGGGATGAAGTGGCCACACATAATCTTTTGGAGTTCACTAGCAGCATCAAAGGCCATTGAAATTGTTGTATTCCATCCTGTAGTTAACTAACTGATACGCAAAGTGGATGTGGATACTTTATATTTTAGTTGCCTAATCTCTCCTTCTTGACATTTTAGTGTGTACCGGAGATGCCTTATAGTCTTGTCCTGAGATTTATATTTGTCTTGGAGATGCATACAGTAGCCAACATGGCCAGGAAGACGCCTCTTGCCTCATGAGAGATGAGAAAGACTTGGATACTGCAAATTGTGTTGCAACTAAGTTAGTCAGCAAGTGTACTTCATCAAACAACACATATAACTAGATATTGTAAAATCCACATGCATACATCAACAGAAGTGTTAAGCAAATGGGATGATTCCTAAGCGTTACCAAACTTTGTAAGTGTGGACTGGTCTGACTGAGATAGATACTGCAAATGCAAGGCAACATAGTAAATGGATAACCATATCTTAGAAAGTAGAACAACATAAATAAAGGTAGATTTAGCTATGTTGGATGCCTCTTCAGATATGAACTGAGCCTGGTAATAAATAAAATGTATCAGGATGAGATGAGAACCTTAGGAAGAGGCTTGAAGAGTTGAACTCCACCTTGACAAGTAAGTCACCCATTTTGACACGAAATCCAATATTTTGTACCTAAACCTTGGCTCGTGATTTACTGTTCTTTCTTCCCTTCTATAGAGATCACCAATTTGTCGCTAGGGCTGGCATAGGATGAACGAGTTGACGCTTTGTCGGATGCCCTGAGTGTTTTCGGGGGAACAACATTCGCAGCTAGAATATCCTGACCCGCTCTCGTCGTGCCTTCAAGCGCCTTCACACGGAGATCTTCCCTGATAAGGATGTTTCATCAGACCTCAACATCCTCACTGAGGTCTTCAACGCCAAACCAAACCCCCTCACTGGTTATGGCTTGATTCAAGCGAAGAGCAGCACGGAGAGTGCAGTGGCCTTGGCTTTGGCGCATGGCGATAAGGTAGGATGGGAGAAGGTTAGCTCCTCGATCCCAGTCACCGACATAGGGAAAGAGGTCTACCTCAAGCCTAATTTTAAGAAAATCAAGAAGTTCTCTAGGCAACACCTTGAAATTGTTGAGGAAGAAGATGCCCCTCTTACAAAAACCTCGACTGCTTCCCCTGTTGCTAGTGCCACTGTCGCTTCTAGTGATGCCCCTTAGTCCTTACTTGAAGTTTCTTTCTATTGTACTATATCTAATGAGTTCCATTTCATATATAGTTTTTAGCCTAGGATTTGGAAAAACACTTATTCTTTGTATCCTTGAATATTTTGTTGAATTTGAATATTATGTGTTTCCAAAGAATCTTTGTTGCTGATTTTTGCCTTTCCTTTTCTTTCTTCAGATGTATCTGACTCGAGTCGGTCCTTCAGCTGCTCCTATTCCTTCTGCTCCTCCTACTCCTTTGGCCCCTCTAGCTTCTTCGAGGCAGTGATGTCTATGCACTTCTATTCTTGTAGACAGTTTTTGGGCCTCCAAGTGTAGAGGTTTGTAGAATAGCAACAAGTTTCCCTTAAGTGGATTACCCAAGGTTTATCACACTTAGGGAGGAAGTGGTCAAAGGTATCCCTCTCAAGCAACCCTGTAATCAAGATACAAGAGGTCTCTTGTGTGCCGAACACTCCCAATACACTTGTCAGGTGTATAGGTGCACTAGTTCGGCGAAGAGATAGTGAAATACAAGTGGTATGGATAGTTATAAGTGGTAATGGTGCCAGAAAAGAGCTTGACGGGTAGGAAGAGACTAAAAGAAATCTGAAATAAAGATGGAAGCAAGCAAACATGTAACAGATCTAGCTACAAACGGTGTTTCAATGCTTAGGACAAGGCCTAGGGATCATACTTTCGCTAGTGAACACTCTCATATAAATATCTTCTCTTCATGATACTACTCTGAACTACTCTTCGGTTGGACACTCTAATCCATGGTAGGGCTATAATAGCACTCCTCAAAGTTCGCTTTCCCCATCTAGATAACCCCTCTCTATCACCTTGAGCGCTAGATGGTTCCAACAAACACCACAATTTTATAGAGACATCCAACTCCAAATATAACTCATAACAAGTATTTGTAATATCTAGCCTAAGTGCCACCATGGTGTGCACGCTATCACTTTCACACACGTGGGGAGAGCCAAAGATCTATTAAAGCACTTGAGTATCAAGGTAGATCTACTTGATTACAAAGATCATGATCACAATATGATCATGCATAGAAAGAGAGATGAACTCATAGCTACCGGTAGAGCCCTTAGCCTCGAGCAAGACCTACTCCCTCATCATCGTGGGAATTAGCAACGATGATGGAGATGGTGGTGGAGATCAATGGAGATGGCTCCGGGGGCACTTCACCGTCCCAGCAGGGTGCCGGAATAGAGACTTTCTGTCCCCCAAATCTCCCCTTTGGTGGCGGTGGTGCTGCGGAACTTTTCGTGGATGGAGGCTAGCTTATTTAGGGTTTTCTCAGCGGGAGGCTTCTTATAGGCGAAGGGGCGATGTCAGAGGGTGGACCAGGGGCCCACAGCACCTGGTAGCACGGCCGGGGGACCCGTGCCACCACATGGTGTGGCCAACCCCTGGCCACTCTCTGTCTCGTCTTCTGGCTCCGTGAGTCTTCTGGTAAAATATCGACTCTGGCTTTTGTCCGGTCCAATTCTGAGAATATTGATTTTCTGCCTTTTCTAGAACCAAAAATAGAATAAAATAGGCAACTGGCATTGTGGCATCTTGTTAATAGGTTAGTTCCATAAAATGTATAAAAATACCTCAAAGTATGAACAAAACATAAGAAAGTAGATATAAAACAAGCATGGAACATCAAAAATTATAGATACGTTTGCAACCTATCAGGCAGCTGATGTCTACGCACTTCTATTCTTGTAGATAGTTGTTGGGCCTCCAAGTGCAGAGGTTTGTAGAACAGCAGCAAGTTTTCCCTTAAGTGGATCACCCAAGGTTTATCGAACTCAGGGAGGAAGTGGTCAAAGGTATCCCCTCTCAAGCAATCCTGCAATCAAGATACAAGAAGTCTCCTGTGTCCCCAACACACCCAATACACTTGTCAGGTGTATAGGTGCACTAGTTCGGCGAAGAGATAGTGAAATACAAGTGGTACGGATAATTATAAGTGGTAACGGTGATAGCAAATATCTTGATGGCGTGGAAAAGACTAAAGTAAAACTGAAATAAAGATGGAAGCAAGCAAACATGTAACAGATCTAATAGCAAATGGTGTTTCAATTCTTCGAAACAAGGCCTAGGGATCATACTTTCACTAGTGAACACTCTCATATAAATATATTCTTCTTTATGATACTACGCTTAACTACTCTCCGGTTGGACACTCTAATCCATGGTAGAGCTATAACAGCACACCTCAAAGTAAGCCTTTCCCATCTAGAAAACCCCACACTGTCACCTTGAGTACTAGATGAGTCCAACAAACACCACAATTTCATAAAGACATCCAATTCCAAATATAACTCATAACAAGTATTTGTAATCTCCAGCCTATGTGCCACCATGGTGTGCACGCTGTCACTTTCACACACATGGGGAGAGCAGAGATCTATTAAAGCACTTGAGTACCAAGGTAGATCTATAGATTAAAAGCTCATGATGTCAATAAGATCATGCATAGAGAGAGATGAACATATAGCTAACGGTAGAACCCTTAGCCTCGAGAGAGAACTACTCCCTCCTCATCATGGGGATCAGCAATGGTGATGGAGATGGCGGTGGAGATCGATGGAGATGGCTCGAGGGGCACTTCCCCGTCCCGGCAGGGTGCCGGAATAGAGACTTTCTGTCCCCTGAATCTCCCCTTCGGTGGCGGCGGTGCTGCGGAACTTTTCGTGGATTTCTTATTGACGATTTAGGGTTTTGGTATCGGGAGGCTCTTATAGGCGAAGGAGGCAAGGTCGGTGGCCGGCCAGGGGCCCACACCATGCCCTGGCGCGACCTAGGCTGGCCTGCGCCAAGGGGGGTGTGGCCACCCTGTGGCCCCTCTTCGACTCTCCTTCTGGATCCGTGAGTCTTCCAGGAAAATAGTAACTTTGGATTTTGTCCCGTCCAATTTCGAGAATATTCATTTTCTGACTTCCTGGAAGCAAAAATAGCAGAAAACAGGCAACTGGCACTATGGCATCTCGTTAATAGGTTAGTCCAAGAAATCATATGAAAAGTACTCCAAAGTTGGAACAAAACATAAGAAAGTAGATAAAACCAAGCATGGAACATCAAAAATTATAGATACATTTGCAATGTATCAACATCCCCAAGGTTAACTCCTGCTCGTCCTCGAGTAGGTAAGTGATAAAAAAGAAAGAATAATTTTTGAGGTGACATGCACCATCAAAGACTTGATCAAAGTATTTGTAAAACATTCAAAGCTGGGATCATAGTACTTAAATCATAGCATGAAAGACAAAGTTCTAGGAATAAGCAAAGAAACTATGATGCAACATGAAAAGGCACAAACAAAAGATTCATGAATAACAATGCTTTGCAAGACGTTTGTTTGTTTCACATAAAGAAAACATAGCATACTAGTATTCAGCTTGTCCCTCGTAGAGTAGCAAATATAAATGCATAGGACACCTTCAAAGTTCGTAAGAGTGACTAGATACAATAGTTTAAAACAAGCAATATCAAAGTATGCATCAATCAACTAGTCTTGGGACAATGCACATAGAACTAAGAATGGTCACTATGCTCTCAAAGTAGGTGCATAAAGGTAGAAGGTGGAGACTCAATATAATGGTGGAAGAAAGACCTTTAAAAGGAAGTAGGGATTCAAGTCTCATAAAGAGCTTCCAAAAATTATGGTACTTATAGCTTTCAGCTCTCATTGCCCCTATCATAAGCATCTTGAAGTGGTTAAGGTAAAAGTGAACAAACTATGGTGTACATGCTTGACAAAGTATAAGTCAGAAATCTCATGTCCCTTGTATACGAGGGCCGCTCCTCATGCTACTCAAGTTTAGTCACCGGTAAGTTCTTGTCATTGTAAGTATATATGTATCATAGAGAACTGCCAACGGGGTACCCCTTGCCCGATGATACGGAAGAATCCCCATATCAAAATGACAAGGAAAGCAGACAACGAGCATCTCAGCATTCTTCTTATTTACCATGGGAATATGGTGCTTTTTTCTCTCTTTCCTCTTTTCATAGTATCTCTTTTTTTTCTTTCTTTTTTCTCTTTTTTCTCAATATAGGACTCTTTTTTTATAAGAAGAATGCTTCATAGATAGCTCATTATGGTTACGCTGCAGGTTTCCACCATGTCAGCATGGATTAGACCAGCGGCCCAGGCGTTTCTCTAACACATATACATAACTCCATGAACTTACAAGCTCCCCTTTCATTTCACACTGACGACATCCATCTACAAAAGAGCATGATATCAAAAAGGTACAAGTACCAAGTGCAATATTGAAAGCGTTCCCCATGAAAGCATGGTTCGCTAATTCCCAACAAATAAGTGAAAGCATATACAACATAGAAGACACAATGGTTCAAGTTTATTAAGGGCAAGTAAAGTAAAGTGTGCCATCAAGTTCGTGAGAGCTTTAATCACTAGTTTTCTCATAACAAGTGGAAGGTAAACAAAAGCATGAATATACTTGGAATAGCATAAGCTAGTAGGTAGGTATGGTGGACTCTTTGGAATAACTTGGTTTAGGGAGTTGGATGCATGAGTGGAACTCATACTTGGTTGTGGAGGCTAGAAAAAGACTGGGAGCGACAAACTAAGAGAGCAATAATGGCCATAATCATACAGAGCGACAAAACATCATTGATCAAAGCATAAAGTGATACTACATGTTGAAAACTAAAGGATCATAAAGGCTATGGTGACTTGAGATAGTCATAACATGGTGTGAGCATGTGCCAAGTCAACCCAAATAAAGCATCAAAGGAGAATACCACAAATACTATGCTTTAATATGCTAAAACAACGCATGATTCATCCAAGGCACATTAAGCAATCTAAATTGTTTATAACAAGTCATGCTACAGCAAAGAATACTAAGCATAAAGCCAAAACAATATCAAGCATGGCATGACAAAGCATAGGCCACAGTCAAAAACAAGCTCTTTTTACCACAAAAGCATAAACTTTCCTACTCTTTTCCAAACCAACCTGTTTGCAAACCAATGTATGAAAGAGGGGGTCCAACCAATTTATTCAGAAAACTAAGAAAACAAAGCAAACTAAAAACCAAAAAAAAAACGAAAAAGAAGACGCTCCAAGAACAACACAACTGTGCATTAAACAATAAAAATGAAGCGTTTGGAAGAAACCTGGGATTTTTATTGATGAAGAAGGGGATGCCTTGGGCATCCCCAAGCTTTGATGCTTGTACCTCTTGGATATTTCTTGGGGTTACACGCGTGTAATCCCCAAGCTTGAGCTTTAGTCCATCCTTCATCTCATTACTCATTCCTTCCATACACCTGAAATTTTTCCTTCATACAAAACTTCACACAATCTTTATTAGCAACATTAGTGCACTCAAGATAAATAAGTCTTAAGGTTCAGTTCTAACACCAAATAAACTTCCGTTAGAACACTAGATACTGTAGCACTTCCCTCAAAAAGCTCAATTCCCCAAAAGAACTCAAAAAGGAACCAATAAGAAGCAAATGCAGAAAATGGCAGAAATCTGTCAAAACAGACCAGCAGGTAAAGACAAAAAAAATTGAAGACCTTCTGTTGCTCAAATCAAAAAGTGTTGAACTAACGAAAGTTAGATAACAACCTGGGGCAGAAGCATAAAACTCCACGCCTCAAAAAGACGTTCAGAGATTTTACACAACTTTTTACGGTGAAGCACAGAAATCTGTTTTGGGACAGCAACTTTCCCAATCATTACTTCTGTCTCTTTAGAGGTTACTCTTGGCACCAAAAGCAAATAAAAAGGATAAGGAGCGGTTATTACTGAAGTAATAACTTCCAAGACTCATCTAAAACTTTTGGGTTATCTCCCAATAAGTATTTTTCTTTAATGCCTTTAAGTTAGGCATGATAGTTTGAGAAGATACTCACATAACAAATATGAATTGAAGTAAAAAAGAGCATCAAGAAGAAAATTCAAAACACATTTATGTCTAACCCACTTCCTATACATAGGAATCTTGTAAAGAAACAAGTCATGAAAGCACAAAGCAACAAGCATAGTAAAGCAAAACAAGTGCAACTTCAAGACTTTCAACATAAAGAGGGGAAACTTAATATTGTTGAGACACATAAAACCATGTTCCCCTCTCTCATAATAGCTTTTAGTAGCATCATGAATAAATTTAACAATATAACTATCACATAAAACATTCTTATCATGAGCCACATGCATAAAAGAATTAATACTCTCCACATAAACATAGTCATTCTTATTAATTATAGTGGGAGAAAATCCAACAAAATAGCTGTCATTATTATTCTCATCACCATAATCATCAAATATAGGAGGCATATTGTAATCATAATTAATTTTCTCCTCCATAGTAGGTGGACTGAAAATATCATATTCATCATTGTAATCATCATATATTGGAGGTTTTGTATCATCATAAGCAATAGAATAGGTATCTTCCAAAGCTGGGGAACTAAAAAGATCATTTTCATAAAAGCTAGCTTCCCCAAGCTTAGACTTTTCCATAGCATTAGCAATAATGGTGTCCAAAGAATTCATACTAACAACATTGTTATTAGCATGCAAATAAAGTTCCATAGGTTTTTTAATTTTCTCTTCAAACACTTCATGTCCTAACTCAAGATAAAGACTATAAAGCTCTCTAATTTTGTTGTTGTTTTCCATTAAGCCTAACTAGTGAAAACAAGAAACAAAAAGACAAAATTGCAGAATCTATAGGAAATAACTTCGAGTACTCACACCAGAAAATAGGCGTTTGCCGTGGGAGGTTCTTCTTCTTTAATCCTCCGGTGTGAATACTTTTTACCTTACTTGCCCGGCAACGGCGCCAGAAAATAGCTTGATGTCTACGCACTTCTATTCTGGTAGACAGTTGTTGGGCCTCCAAGTGTAGAGGTTTGTAGAACAGCAGCAAGTTTTCCCTTAAGTGGATCACCCAAGGTTTATCGAACTCAGGGAGGAAGTGGTCAAAGGTATCCCCTCTCAAGCAATCCTGCAATCAAGATACAAGAAATCTCTTGTGTCCCCAACACACCCAATACACTTGTCAGGTGTATAGGTGCACTAGTTCGGCGAAGAGATAGTGAAATACAAGTGGTACGGATAATTATAAGTGGTAACGGTGATAGAAAATAGCTTGATGGCGTGGAAAAGACTAAAGTAAAACTGAAATAAAGATGGAAGCAAGCAAACATGTAACAGATGTAATAGCAAATGGTGTTTCAATGCTTAGAAACAAGGCCTAGGGATCATACTTTCACTAGTGAACACTCTCATATAAATATATTCTTCTTTATGATACTACGCTTAACTACTCTCCGGTTGGACACGCTAATCCATGGTTGGGCTATAACAGCACACCTCAAAGTAAGCCTTTCCCATCTAGAAAACCCCACACTGTCACCTTGAGTACTAGATGAGTCCACCAAACACCATAATTTCATAAAGACATCCAACTCCAAATATAACTCATAACAAGTATTTGTAATCTCTAGCCTAAGTGCCAACATGGTGTGCACGCTGTCACTTTCACACACATGGGGAGAGCAGAGATCTATTAAAGCACTTGAGTAGCAAGGTAGATCTATAGATTACAAGCTCATGATGTCAATAAGATCATGCATAGAGAGAGAGATGAACACATAGCTACCGGTAGAACCCTTAGCCTCGAGAGAGAACTACTCCCTCCTCATCATGGGAATCAGCAATGGTGATGGAGATGGTGGTGGAGATCGATGGAGATGGCTCCGGGGGCACTTCCCCGTCCCGGCAGGGTGCCGGAACAGAGACTTTCTGTCCCCCGAATCTCCCCTTCGGTGGCGGCGGCGCTGCAGAACTTTTCGTGGATTTCTTATTGACGATTTAGGGTTTTGGTATCGGGAGGCTCTTATAGGCGAAGGAGGCAAGGTCGATGGCCGGCCAGGGGGCCCACACCATGCCCTGGCGCGTCCTAGGCTGACCTGCGCCAAGGGGGGTTGTGGCCACCCTGTGGCCCCTCTCCGACTCTCCTTCTGGCTCCGTGAGTGTTCCAAGAAAATAGTAACTTTGGATTTTGTCCCGTCCAATTCCGAGAATATTCATTTTCTGACTTCCTGGAACCAAAAAAGCAGAAAACAGGCAACTGGCACTGTGGCATCTTGTTAATAGGTTAGTCCAAGATATCATATGAAAAGTATTCCAAAGTTGGAACAAAACATAAGAAAGTAGATAAAACCAAGCATGGAACATCAAAAATTATAGATACATTTGCGATGTATCAACATCCCCAAGGTTAACTCCTGCTCGTCCTCGAGTAGGTAAGTGATAAAAAAGAAAGAATAATTTTTGAGGTGACATGCACCATCAAAGACTTGATCAAAGTATTTGTAAAACATTTAAAGCTGGGATCATAGTACATCAATCATAGCATGAAAGACAAAGTTCTAGCAATAAGCAAAGAAACTATGATGCAACATGAAAAGGCACAAACAAAAGATTCATGAATAACAATGCTTTGCAAGACGTTTGTTTGTTTCACATAAAGAAAACATAGCATACTAGTATTCATCTTGTCCCTCATAGAGTAGCAAATATAAATGCATAGGACACCCTCAAAGTTCGTAAGAGTGACTAGATACAATAGTTTAAAACAAGCAATATCAAAGTATGCATCAAACAACTAGTCTTGGGACAATGCACATAGAACTAAGAATGGCCACTATGCTCTCAAAGTAGGTGCATAAAGGTAGAAGGTGGAGACTCAATATAATGGTGGAAGAAAGACCTTTAAAAGGAAGTAGGGATTCAAGTCTGATAAAGAGCTTCCAAAAATTATGGTACTTATAGCTTTCAACTCTCATTGCCCCTATCATAAGCATCTTGAAGTGGTTAAGGTTAAAGTTAACAAACTATGGTGTACATGCTTGACGAAGTATAAGTCAGAAATCTCATGTCCCTTGTATACGAGGGCCGCTCCTCATGCTACTCAAGTTTAGTCACCGGTAAGTTCTTGTCATTGTAAGTATATGTGTATCATAGAGAACCGCCAACGGGGTACCCCTTGCCCGATGATACGGAAGAATCCCCATATCAAAATGACAAGGCAAGCAGACAACGAGCATCTCAGCATTCTTCTTATTTACCATGGGAATATGGTTCTTTTTTCTCTCTTTCCTCTTTTCATAGTATCTCTTTTTTTCTTTCTTTTTTCTCTTTTTTCTCAATATAGGACTCTTTTTTATAAGAAGAATGCTTCATAGACAGCTCATTATGGTTACGCTGTAGATTTCCACCATGTTAGCATGGATTAGACCAACGGCCCAGGTGTTTCTCTAAAACATATACATAACTCCATGGACTTACAAGCTCCCCTTTCATTTCACACCGACGACATCCATATACAAAAGAGCATGATATCAAAAAGGTACAAGTACCAAGTGCAATATTGAAAGCGTTCCCCATGAAAGCATGGTTCTGCTAATTCCAAACAAATAAGTGCAAGCATATACAACATAGAAGACACAATGGTTAAAGTTTATTAAGGGCAAGTAAAGTAAAGTGTGCCATCAAGTTCGTGAGAGCTTTAATCACTAGTTTTCTCATAACAAGTGGAAGGTAAACAAAAGCATGAATATACTTGGAATAGCATAAGCTAGTAGGTAGGTATGGTGGACTCTGTGGAATAAGTTGGTTTAGGTAGTTGGATGCATGAGTGGAACTCATACTTAGTTGTGGAGGCTAGCAAAAGACTGGGATTGACAAACTAAGAGAGCAATAATGGCCATAATCATACAGACCGACAAAACATCATTGATCAAAGCATAAAGTGATACTACAAGTTCAAAACTAAAGGTTCATAAAGGCTATGGTGACTTGAGATAGTCATAACATGGTGTGAGCATGTGCCAAGTCAACCCAAATAAAGCATCAAAGGAGAATACCACAAATACTATGCTTTAATATGCTAAAACAACGCATGATTCATCCAAGGCACATTAAGCAATCTCAATTGTTTATAACAAGTCATGCTACAGCAAAGAATACTAAGCATAAAGCCAAAACAATATCAAGCATGGCATGACAAAGCATAGGCCACAGTCAAAAACAAGCTCTTTTTACCACAAAAGCATGAACTTTCCTACTCTTTTCCAAACCAACCTATTTGCAAACCAATGTATGAAAGAGGGGGTCCAACCAATTTATTCAGAAAACTAAGCAAACGAAAAACCAAAACGAAAACAAAAAAGAAGACGCTCCAAGAACAACACAACTGTGCATTAAACAATAAAAATGAAGCGTTTGGAAGAAACCTGCGATTTTTATTGATGAAGAAGGGGATGCCTTGGGCATCCCCAAGCTTTGATGCTTGTACCTCTTGGATATTTCTTGGGGTGACACGCGTGTCATCCCCAAGCTTGAGCTTTAGTCCATCCTTCATCTCATTACTCATTCCTTCCATACACCTGAAATTTTTCCTTCATACAAAACTTCACACAATCTTTATTAGCAACATTAGTGCACTCAAGATAAATAAGTCTTAAGGTTCAGTTATAACACCAAATAAACTTCCATTAGAACACTAGCTACTGTAGCAATTCCCTCAAAAAGCTCAATTCCCCAAAAGAACTCAAAAAGGAACCAACAAGAAGCAAATGCAGAAAATGGCAGAAATCTGTCAAAACAGACCAGCAGGTAAAGACAAATTTTTACGAAGACCTTGTGTTGCTCAAATCAAAAAGTGTTGATCTAACGAAAGTTAGATAACAACCTGGGGCATAAGCACAAAAATCCACACCTCAAAAAGACGTTCAGAGATTTTACACAAATTTTTACGGTGAAGCACAGAAATCTGTTTCAGGACAGCAACTTTCTCAATCATTACTTCTATCTCATTAGAGGTTACTCTCGGCACCAAAAGCAAATAAACAGCATAAGGAGCGGTTATTACTGAAGTAATAACTTCCAAGACTCATCTAAAACTTTTGGGTTATCTCCCAATAAGTACTTTTATTTAATGCCTTTAAGTTAGGCATGATAGTTTGAGAAGATGCTCACATAAGAAATATGAATTGAAGTAAAAAAGAGCATCAAGAAGCAAATTCAAAACACATTTAAGTCTAACCCACTTCCTATACATAGGAATCTTGTAAAGAAACAAGTCATGAAAGCACAAAGCAACAAGCATAGTAAAGCAAAACAAGTGCAACTTCAAGACTTTCAACATAAAGAGGGGAAACTTAATATTGTTGAGACACATAAAACCATGTTTCCCTCTCTCATAATAACTTTCAGTAGCATCATGAATAAATTTAAAAATATAACTATCACAAAAACATTCTTATCATGAGCCACATGCATAAAAGAATTAATACTCTCCACATAAACATAGTCATTCTTATTAATTATAGTGGGAGCAAATCCAACAAAATGGCTGTCACTATTATTCTCATCACCATAATCATCAAATATAGGAGGCATATTGTAATCATAATTAATTTTCTCCTCCATAGTAGGTGGACTGAAAATATCATATTCATCATTGTAATCATCATATATTGGAGGTTTTGTATCATCATAAGCAATAGAATAGGTATCTTCCAAAGCTGGGGAACTAAAAAGATCATTTTCATAAAAACTAGCTTCCCCAAGCTTAGAATTTTCCATAGCATTAGCAATAATGGTGTCCAAAGAATTCATACTAACAACATTGCTATTAGCATGCAAATAAAGTTCCATAGGTTTTTTAATTTTCTCTTCAAACACTTCATGTCCTAACTCAAGATAAAGACTATAAAGCTCTCTAATTTTGTTGTTGTTTTCCATTAAGCCTAACTAGTGAAAACAAGAAACAAAAAGACAAAATTGCAGAATCTAAAGGAAATAACTTCGAGTACTCACTCCAGAAAATAGGCGTTTGTCGTGGGAGGTTCTTCTTCTTTAATCCTCCGGTGTGAATCCTTTTTACCTTACCTCCCCGGCAACGGCGCCAGAAAATAGCTTGATGTCTACGCACTTCTATTCCTGTAGACAGTTGTTGGGCCTCCAAGTGTAGAGGTTTGTAGAACAGCAGCAAGTTTTCCCTTAAGTGGATCACCCAAGGTTTATCGAACTCAGGGAGGAAGTGGTCAAAGGTATCCCCTCTCAAGCAATCCTGCAATCAAGATACAAGAAGTCTCTTGTGTCCCCGACACACCCAATACACTTGTCAGGTGTATAGGTGCACTAGTTCGGCGAAGAAATAGTGAAATACAAGTGGTACGGATAATTATAAGTGGTAACGGTGATAGAAAATAGCTTGATGGCGTGGAAAAGGCTAAAGTAAAACTGAAATAAAGATAAAAGCAAGCAAACATGTAATAGATCTAATAGCAAACGGTGTTTCAATGCTTAGAAGCAAGGCCTAGGGATCATATATTTTCACTAGTGAACACTCTCATATAAATATATTCTTCTTTATGATACTACGCTTAACTACTCTCCGGTTGGACACTCTAATCCATGGTAGGGCTATAACAGCACACCTCAAAGTAAGCCTTTCCCATCTAGAAAACCCCACACTATCACCTTGAGTACTAGATGAGTCCAACAAACACCACAATTTCATAAAGACATCCAACTCCAAATATAACTCATAACAAGTAATTGTAATCTCTAGCCTAAGTGCCACCATGGTGTGCACGCTGTCACTTTCACACACATGGGGAGAGCAGAGATCTATTAAAGCACTTGAGTAACAAGGTATATCTATAGATTACAAGCTCATGATGCCAATAAGATCATGCATAGAGAGAGATGAACACATAGCTACCGGTAGAACCCTTAGCCTCGAGAGAGAACTACTCCCTCCTCATCATGGGAATCAGCAATGGTGATGGAGATGGCGGTGGAGATCGATGGATATGGCTCCGAGGGCACTTCCCCGTCCCGACAGGGTGCCGGAACAGAGACTTTCTGTCCCCCGAATCTCCCATTCGATGCCGGCGGCGCTGCGGAACTTTTTTGTGGATTTCTGATTGACGATTTAGGGTTTTGGTATCAGGAGGCTCTTATAGGCGAAGGAGGCAAGGTCGGTGGCCAACCAGGGGGCCCACACCATGCCTGGCGCGGCCTAGGCTGGCCCGTGACAAGGGGGGTGTGGCCACACTATGGCCCTTCTCCGACTCTCCTTCTGGCTCCGTGAGTGTTCCGGGAAAATAATAACTTTGGCTTTTGTCCCGTCCAATTCCGAGAATATTCATTTTCTGACTTCCTGGAACCAAAAACAGCAGAAAACAGGCAACTGGCACTGTGGCATCTTGTTAATAGGTTAGTCCAAGAAATCATATGAAAAGTACTCCAAAGTTGGAAAAATACATAAGAAAGTAGATAAAACCAAGCATGGAACATCAAAAATTATAGATACATTTGTAATGTATCAGCAGCATTGTCACAAAAAGAGACAGGTGCACCCGCAAATGTTTCCACAGTCACCCGATATATCGATCCACCACTGTATGCCGATAAGCTCCACCATATGAAGCAATTAGAAGGTGAACTTTGGGTTATAAAGGCCATGGAGCGCGAGGCATTCTTGCTGGAATAAATCTCAAGGGAGAGCTAGAGCATGCTATATAAGTTTCTCGCAAATCCCCCGAGTCCTTTCTTTTATTGTTCTGACATAGGCTGATCCTTTCTTGTTTTCCAAGCATCCGCTTAAGCGCGGTGGAGGAGTCTCGACTCCTCAAGTATAGGACTAGTGCTCTGATAGACTATTCATCGGGTGCCAACACAGATTTCTCGACTAACCAAAATCGGGCGTATACTTTGGCTCTTCTTCAGGATCGAGTGTCAGAGGTGGAGTAGTTTGTCGAGTGTTACCTCTCTTCCCTGGCTATGGACTATAATGCAATGTTCCCCATAGACCCGCAACCACAGGGACTGGCCGCACTAACGGAAAAGTTCTAGCAAGGTGAAGCGATCCACCATTTTATCAAACTGCAGCTTATTGCGGGTGCCAAGGTTGCTCTTGCTTGGGTGCATGTACATCATTCGGCGATAGATTTAGATGCTATGTCGTAGAGTCTCGCTTCTCCACTGGGTGGTGTCATGGTAGATATGTCTCCCCATTATGAGTCTACTCGTAATCCAGCTATTCGAATAATTCATCGATGCCTTGACATAGATCAGGAGTTTTTTCTGAATTTTCCCATATAGTTAGGATGTTGATCCTGTTAAAGGACATGTAAACTATGTAAAGATTGTGTATACATCGGCTCAAATATACCTGTTGCTAATTTAATTTGATATTTTTGTGTAGATGGCTATTGCGGATGCACCCTACGTGAGAACTTTTCGTTAGCCTGATGCCCGTGGGCTGAATGAGCTACTCGGGTCAAGGCTCTTTTTGGATGTATTTTGAGGGTTGGCCAAAAGTTTTTTTTGAGTTTGTGCTGATTAGCGAAACCTCCTAGTATCATAGTATGATTATGTGATAATCTTATTAGCTGAGCCTCCGAGTATAAGGTGTGACAAAAAGTAAAGAATTGAAATTGAGACTTGGTTGAAAGAACTTAGCTTTATTTATATCGAGTATAGAGGTACATGTTTTGGCGTAGTCGCTTGGCTGTTGGCCTTATTGAAAGCAAATTGCGGGAAATAAATGTGCTAAGCGAAGAAACATCGTAGCGGTGCAACGTTCCACGGGTTGGAGTACTTGACTCCAGTCTTCATGTCTTGATCTAATATGATCCGCTAGGGATTACTCTATCATAATGTAGGCTCCCTCCCATGGTGATTCAAGTTTGCGGTGGCCATCTTGCTTGAGGCGAAGGACCAAGTCCCCCATGATGAAGGACCTGGGACACAGTCGATGGCTGTGGTAGTTGCATAGCTTCTGTTGATACCGGATTGCTCTTTCGAGGGCCAGGTCTCGAGCTTCGCCTAGTGCGTCAACATCATCTTAGAGGGCCCTTGTAGAGGTTTCTTCAACGTATGCTATGACTTGTGGAGCCTCATGAGTTATCTCCACTGGAAGCACGATGTCGGCTCTGTGGACTAGGAAGAAAGGAGTTTCTTGTGTAGCAGTATTTGGGTGGTGTGTAAGATCCATAGATGGAGGGTAACTCGTCTACCCAAGCACCCTTTGCTCTTTCGAGTGGTGTCAGGAACCTGTTATTGATGCCATTGGTCACAAGTACATTGGTTTTTTCCACTTGGTCGTTGGTTTGCGGGTGGGAAACCAAGGTGTAGCTCACTTGTATTCCCATCTCCTTGCAGTAATCCTTGAATTCTCCAGAAGTGAAGTTTGATCCGTTATCGGTAATGATGCTATGAGGAACCCCAAAATGGAAAACTATTGACTTAATGAAGTTCATAGCCGAAGTAGCATCTTGGTTGGTGATAGGCATTTCCTCGATCCACTTAGTAAATTTTTTGACTGCAATGAGCAGAGAGACGAGTCCTCTAGGAGATGACTTGTGGAGTTTGCCCACCATATCGAGTCCCCATTGGGCGAATGACCAAGCCTAAGGTATGGGGGCCAGTTCTGTCGTGGGTGCGTTTGGTTTTGTGGTGAAACACTGGCATGCTTTACATGTCCTCAGTATGTCCTTCATGTCCTGGACCATGGTAAGCCAGTAGAATCCTTCTCGGAAGGCATTGGCTTCTATTGATCGGATGCTGGCGTGGTGGCAACATATACCTTCATGGATATCCTTGAGGATGAGCTTCCCTTCCTCGGGTGTCATGCATTCCTAGAGAACACCCAAGATACTCCTTTCATAGAGTTCTCCCTTGATTACTCAGAAGGCCCTGGATTGGTGGGTGATACGTTGTGCTTCAACTGTATCTTCTAGGAGTTCTCCATTTATCATGCACGTTAGGAATGTCTACATCGTGGGTTATCGTCATGAAATCTTTGGGTTCTTCCTCGTCTTTTGGAGAAAGTGTCTTGGGTTCGGGTGAGGGTGCAGCCCCCGAGCTAGTCTACGATTTTGCCTCCTTGCGTGCCTTTTATTCTGTGGCATGAGTGGATTTTTTTACCTTGATGGAGAGCTCACTGGTTACCTCCCGAAAACAATTGGGTGGTACGGGTAGGTAGAGGTACCCGATGTTTGCAAGATATTCACCTTCCTTGTTTCTTATTCTGCTGATATGGGAGATGTAACACCCTCGAATCGGTCCTATGTAAGTTTTAGCTCTTCCCGCCAAACCCGCATCAAAACGATTCAAGGACGCCCACCAGGCACTTTCGTGAAGGTGGAAAAAGAAGTAATATCATTACACAATAGTCCATGATGGAACCCACAGAACAGATATATATACAACAACGACTCCATGAGTCAAAAATACAGATATACAATACAAAGATCCAAATCATCTTGAAATCGATACAACATCCGAGTATAGATAAGAAGCAAATGGGGCGAAGAGCCCTGAAGAATTACCAATGGCGTCCATAACCCTGCCCAGGCCAAGCCGGAAGGGTAACCCTGCTAACGACGTCGATCTCAAACCTGCTAGAACAAAAGGGGTGCCGACAAAGGGCAAAGGAAAAAAGATGAGCATCAGTACTGAGGCCAGTACACGGCGAGGCTAGAATTCGGCCGCTGTCGCCTACATAGGTATGGTGGACTGAAGCGGCAACGCAACATGCACTAAACAACCTATAGAGACTCGGTACAACTGTCGGCTATTAGAGAGAGATAAGAAAGACCTATTCGGAACCACCTGATACTAACACCAATCATACCCATCCTGGCATTTCCCCCTCGAGACCAAACGAGGAAGTCAAGCCGAGGAACTCACACAGTTGGCAATTTTATTTATTCCATTATAGTGGAAGCACTTACTAATCAGATATAGATAGCATGAGTCATCCTGATAGCATAAGTAGTGGGCAGTTTTAGTTAATCATTCAGTTGTAGTTGGAGTACTTACTAGTCAGATACAATTAGCATGTGACATCCCAAACCCAGCAGTTGTTGGCACTTTTATTTCATTCCATTGGAGTTGCGATACTTACTAGGCAGATATAACATGACCCAATACACCCCAGTTCCACCAGTTGTCGGCACTTTTATTATCCATTCCATTATAGTGAAGCTGATTACTAGTCACGTATTAAGTCAAATTTATAGCACTACTTTAGTTATGCTTATCTATGATCGAGATACTGTGCTCCAAATCGTCCATAACCGCGGACACGGCTTTCAGAAAGATTTACCCTGCAAGGGTGCACAAATAGCAACACACACACGATCAACCTCGGAAAAACCAAATCAAAACCCAACGAGGCTTTCACGACAAAGCAATCATAGGATTCATAAAATATTTCAGGGGGCCACCCCACTAAGCTACCCGCGATGAAGTTGGCCGGCTCCGAGACGGACCCAGGGTTTGTGTGGACGGCGGTAAACGACTGGGAACCAAAAATGTGACTGGGCTTGTCGATACAGCGAAAACGTGTCATGATCCAAAACAGTACACGTGCTCCACGCACAACCGTAAATAAAGCAGTAAAGCATGGCATAGGTACACGATAGTAATAAAGCCCCAAACTAGTTTGTGGCCCCAAGAAATAAGAAATAAATCACGCTCTGGATAAGGGGATTCATGGTCCCATATGCGGATAGTGCGATAGTCAAGGAACAGGTATCAAGTACTCGGGGTCCTACGGGACGCAAGTGAGCATGGAAGAACCAAATAACATCTATTGCCCACTGATGCCTCTGCATTAGTTATATCTATTCCCAGCATTTTAATAGTTGCATTTAAAGTCATGATCATCTCCACCATTAAGCATCTCCACCAATTATCATGTGTCAACTTGCCGTCAACGGTGAAAAGACAACAACGCGAAGCAACACATAAGCAAGCAACTACGACTCACAAGGCTGGCTATCTATCAAACAACAGGCAATAGGATGTGTCCATGGCAATATAGAGGCTGCAAGGAGTATAATGGTGCACGGAAACTAAAGCATCGCAACACGGATATCAATAGATCAACAGGAAGAAATAAAGACTATAAAAGCAAAATAGGTAGAAAGAGGGAGATGCTCGCCTGGGAAGCACTACCGGAGATACATATCCGAAGGACTTGTCGATACTCGCATCAACTCAACGGCCTAATCCACGAAGAACCAAAGAACTAAAAGAAACACCGGATGCACTATTTAATACTACGGTAGAAGATCAGGCATGATGCATGTATCACATGGCAAAGGTGCGATGCGACTATGCAATATTAAGCGGAACCAGGGTCCCGACAATTAATTAGATGGTTCATGTTGTTTAGATACCCCGCAATTTAAATGTTGACTTAACAAGGCAAAACATGGCATCGGTTCGCTACACGAATTTAAATGGTGTCCGGAATAAGAAAAATATATCCCGCATAAACACTCCATATTTAATTTAGGCGAATCGTCGAAATAACCCCAAACACCCACAATATGCATGCAAGTATGAACAATTTAATATGCACCAGATGAATGTCATATTTTATAAAAATAAGGGGGATCTCGGATAGGAGTCACACATTGGGAACGCGACGATCTTGGTTTCGAAGGGATTCGGGTTTGGTCTTCGGACGCCAGGATCGGGCTTCAGATCCGAGGACCGGGTCTTGCCGTCCGAGAAGGAGAACTTGATGTTTGGCCTCGGTTGTTGATAGTGCACCTAGCTCCGGTGTCAGGATGGTTGATTCAACCTAGGAAGCAGATTGATGCCCATGGTTCTCGTCTAACTTTTCCACCAGGAGGTATCTGCAGTAGACCGGCAGCCGATGGTAGTATCCTCGAGAATGCTGCCCGGTGCCACGTCTTCACTGTTCCCATGCTTCATCAAAACAAAACCAACATGATGCACCCACCGCATGCCTGTAGATGAGGTAGTACTAGCAGCAATAGAAATGCATGTACTAACATGTCTACTCACGCGTGGAGTCACAAGAGGCAGAGCATACACATGCTCTTGAGCACATCGAACTAGAACTGACCACCGGAGAGAGAGCAGGGGCAGGACAGCGGACGAGCGGCTCGGCGGTGCTGCGAGGAGGTCGACCCGAGGCGGCGGCCGGAGGTCATTGGCAAGCACGGAGGGTGATCGGAGGCGGGCTCGCTGGTGGCAATAGGCACGGTCGAAGTAGGAAGCGAGCAGCAGGGACGCGGAGGAGAGAAGGGCCGGGGTGGAGCTTCTGGCGTGCTCAGGGAGGCTTCGAGGAGGGTGCCGGTGGTGGAGAACATCACCGGCAGGGAAGGCCCATGGCGGCGGCTCTACAGGAGATGGATCAGATGCGAGCGGCAGAGAGCGAGGGCGAGCGGCCGGTCGCAGGGGCTCGAGGCGACGCATATCGAGTAGAGGCGGCCGTGGCGCTCGCGGGGTGGCGGTGCCCTACAAAGAGAAGGAGAGGAGGATCGAGGGGGCGGCGGCGGATCAATCGAGGGAAGAGGGAGGACAAGGTGGGGTGGTTGCCTGTCGGTGTTTGTGCGTGGCAGGGACGTGTGAGCGAGCGGGGATAGAGAGGTAGGGCTGAGGATCGGTGGGGATCAATCCCGATGGTCCACGGGGTAGGGGGCCGCGTGCGGATCGAGCGGGGTGGGGCCAGGGTCACGCACTCACGCGAGCGAGGAAGCGAGCGTTGGCAAGCGGGGCTTGGGTCGCGCGCATAGGTCGTACGCGGGGTGGTTGTCGGTAGCTGGGCCCCAGGGTGGGGCCAGGCTGCAGGGCGCGTCTGGTTGTGGTGCACGGGAGTGAGCAGGTGCAGCGTGTCACGCGTGCTGGCGTGTACCACGGCAGGGTGGGGTGGGCCAGGTGGGAGCGGGCATGTGGGTGGCAGCGACGGGGTGCAGCTGAGGTTGATTGGGTGGTGGTTGGTCTAGGGTTTGGGTAGGTGTGGGTTAGGGTTTAATCTGGAGGTGGCCTGCTGGGCTTTTGGGCCTAGCTGGCTGCCTCCCAAAAATAATACAAGTTTTATTTATTTATTTAAAAGACTTTTGTAATCTGTTTTTAGACAAATAAAATATCCGGAAGAGACCGGGGTTTTAATTTGAAATAAAGACAGGGAATATTTAGAAAACAAATATAGGCTTTTAGAAAATAGTTTTAGGCAAACATATGCATGATGATATGACGATGCTCAAATGCAATGTGGCATGATGACATGAGCATGCGGTCATGATGATGCGCCAAACAAAAACACAACGATTTTCTAGTAGTGGTTTTACCGGGGTGCTACAGGAGACCTCACACCCATCGAAGTAACCCTCAATCATGATGTACATGTTGTAGTATGCGATCATGCTGTTGCTGATGGCGTCGCACTTGTTCATTGCTTGTTGTGCGACAAGGTTTGAATCTCCAAATATTTTGAGGTAAGTTGCGACGTAGGCTTTTGCCATACGCATACCGTGCAACAGGGCCTAGTATCCAGCTTCGTTGTTTGACACGTTTGGGAAGCTCATCTGAAGTATGTAGCGCACTTTATCTCCTTAGGGTGATATCATTATGACACCAGCACCCGCTCCTTCGGTACTTTTGGATCCGTCAAAGTACATGGTCCACTCACTCGATAGATCTAGGGGACCCATGCTTTGGAGTTCCATCCACTCTGTGATGAAGTCAGGCAGGACCTAAGACTTTATTGTTTTTCGCTTCTCATACACGATGTCTTGAGGGGATAGCTCGATGCCCAGAGAGAGACACGCCCTGTAGCTTCGGGGTTGTTGAGGATCTTGGAGAGAGGAGCCTCGTTGACCACCACTATTGGATGCTCGGAGAAGTAGTAGAATAGTTTTCGCACCATCATGAAGACACCATATGCAAGCTTATGATAATGTGGGTACCTTTGTTTAGACGGAGATAACACCTCACTGAGGTAGCATACCAGCCTCTATACACCGTGGGTTTTTCCTTCTTTACGTCATTCGACGACCAGTACTATGTTGATCACCTAGTTGGTGGCGGCGATGTACAATAGTAGTGGTTCCTTTTCCTTTGGTGACACCAGGATAGGTGATGTTGAGAGTGTTTTCTTGAGGTTTTCAGAGGCTCGTTGGGCTTCATCGGTCCACTTGAAGGTGTATGATTTATTTAGCAGTGCATATAATGGCAATGCCTTTTCACCCAGCCGAGCGATGAATCAGCTTAGTGTCGCCACACACCTAGCTAGCTGTTGGACACCTCCAGGGCCGGCTCTATTTTTAGTGGGGCCCTAGTGCGAAGTTGACACATGGGCCCTAAGACTAATGATAGACAAATATATATCTACTTTTACTTTTAAAGTACTAAAAATTAACATTCAAATACATTTTTTTAAAGTAGACCAAGTAGTATTTCCTGCTAGTATCACCTAAAATTGTGAGGGAATTGAGTATACCATACATAAAGAATTAAGGATAGAACCCTAATGATATCCTGCAAGCAAGGGAAAAATTGATTACATGTGGCAGCAGCGTTGCAGGCCTGCAACGTGAACACGCGAGCAGGGATCTGTCAGCGGTCGATCGCCTGTTGGCTCGAGAAGACCAATTGGGATTGGTGGATCGACCAGCTCATAGAGCCGGTTTGTTAACGATGAATAGGAAAACCGGAGATGAACATTTAGGAGATCGATCATGTGCCCTGGCCGCTGGAGACAAAGAGACAGAGATGAGGAGACCGATCGGGATCGTCGGGCGGGGCATGTAGGTGTTGGGGATATACTTTCCCGGTATCCTCACATTGCCTCACTGACCAGGGTGGCCCACTTCGGGTTAGAGCTTTGCTTCATGGGCAGCCCAGACAGGGAGAAGAGACAGAGTCCAGTCCGGCTACGGGAAGGCCCATAAGACTTACCGACATAGGCATGTTAAGTTAATTGTAGTTCAAGATGTACTCTGTAACCGACTATTAGTCGTAGCCGGATAGGTCTCTCCTGTAAATACTAGGCCAGAAATCTATATAAGTTGTCCTAGGGTAAGCCTTTAGGGCACCCTCACAATAGTCTACAATCTTAACTCGCACAGGCGAAACCCTTGTAACCCATATTCTGGCTCTACCGTATTACTAGATTGCTAGCAGGAGTAGGATCCATACAAAGCTGGTGGATTCGAACCTGGGTAAACTTGTGTGCTCACCGTCCTTGAACACCGTACGTCTCACACCCCTCTCTTCCACACGCCCCGAGGACCCCCTCATGGCATACTTGTCATCAATCTGACAACGGTTGGTGCCCACCGTGGGGCAAGTGAGCTTCGGATTTGCGTTTCGAGCGGAATCTGCAAGAATCGGAATCAGTAGGACCATCACCGTCGGTCAAGTCCTCTACGCCAGCGACATCCCTCTCATCGTTCTCGACGAGACTGGGATTCCGGCTAGGGAGGTCGTGACTACCTACACCATCATACCTTTCGGCGAGATCGATGTGTACATCGGCTTTGCTGAACCTGCCCCACCCACCCCAGCGGTGATGATAGAGGCAGAAGAAGTTTCTAGCTCCTCTCTGTCCGCGGAGGCGGCAGAGTTCCGTATTTCAGAAAACCTTAATCCCACCCAGCCCACACCCGTTGCGGAAATAGTGGAGAAAGCTGATCTTGAAGCAGATCTCGCGGTACAAGTAGAATCTAGAGTGGATCTCCTGAGGAGGCCGAATTCCAGATCGACCCACCCACCGAGGTCGAAATCCAGGAGGAACAAGTCAACAACATAGGTTCTGGCTCTTCTAACACCGGAATGGATCAACCCTTCTTGAGGTATACGTTGAGGCGCATGATGATGAAAGACGCAAGAATGGATGAGGTTATCGAAACCATTAGAATTTTCGAGGAAGCCCACGAGGAAAGCCGCAACTACCTCAGGACGCACACGACGAACTTTGTCGGATATGTTGGATCCAGATCCGACTCTGCCGATGCTAGAGACAACAAAGACTCGGTGTTGGAGGCGATCGGAACAAGCATCGACTTACCGGCATCTTCGGATGATTCCATGATGTCGGCAGATTTCCGAAAGTTCTCCGAGGAATATGAATAGGAGTTTAACTCCACAGCTGCGGAAGAAGGATAAGCCATGGACGAAGGATCTAGAGAAATCTCTCCTAAAATGCAGGATGACATGGATCTCGGAGCTAACCCTGATATCTAGATGTACGAAAGTACCGACCAGAGCTTGACTCTGGGAAACGGACCCAAAGCTGTCTTTGCTACCGGCGCTGCCAAGAAGGCAAAGAAGAAGAATAAGAAGAACAAGACCCCGGCAAAAGATCCTCCAGCGGAGGAAGTGGTAGCCGAGGAATTCGAGAAAGACTCGGATGGAGCTTTAATCCCAGACGAGCACAAAGAAGCTTCAGTGGGTGGACACGTGATCACCGTGGGTGCCCGTAAACTCATCGGTGTTGCATTAACTACACCTATCCCTACTGCGGCAGAACTCACTATTGCGGAATTGGAAGAAAGGCCTCAGGCCCTAGAAGCACGTTGCCAAGTACTCCTGGATGAAGCCAAAAACATCAAGGAAGAGAAGAAACGCATGGCCACTGCGGAGAAGCTCATCTCTATGCAACATTAGAAGACCCGGAAAGGCCACGTACGGGTCGAAAAATTTCCGGAAGTACACAAGGTTCTCTTTGAGGGAGATTCGGGGATGCCTCAGCTTGACAGTAATGGAGATCTGGTGTACCCAACACCAGTACAGAACACCGCTGTGGCTCGAGATATCCTGGCAAATAACCCAGTCCTAGAAGAGGTTCGCTTGGGCATAAAGCAACTTACCAAAGGTATGGAGCAACAAAGGGTCACGAAATCCGGAAGCGGAAAACTGGTCTCTAAATCTGACCAATGTCGCACGGATCCGTCCTGGGATGATATTAGACCCCAACAAATGCCGGAACAGCATGACTGTCGGGAAGACAACTAGTCAAGAACCGGATCTTCATGGCAGCGTCACAGAACTATACGTGACTGGCGCAACATTGCTCCAGCCACGAAGCAAGAGGCAATTGCTGCACTGTATCTGAGAAATCCTCCCCGGAGAGAGTCGAACGACCACAGGGAAGAAGATAAAGAGAAACATCAGGAGGAGGACCATCAAAGAATGCCACCTCCTAGACACACAAGCCGTCCGGCTGAGCCCCATCGTGGTGGGAGTGATGGACGAAAATCCTCCCCGGAACCAGAATAATGACAATCTGGATGGAGGCCGGTGATCAGCCGGAAACAATCCACCTGCTCCACCCTCTCCACCAAGCAGCCATCACAACGGCTCTCCAGGAGGCCAAGGAGGGCGTCGTGGCGGAGGAGGTGGTGGCAGAAGTCGAAGTCCGGCTCCAAGGCACCGCAGCTATAGCGAACAACCGAGACGACGCTCCCTATCACCAAATGACGCAAGGCACCAAATTAACTCCAACATAGAGGTGCGGTGCTACGAGAATGATGATATATACGTGGGCCCAAAATGCTTCGGACAACGAATTCGACAAACACACTTCCCAAAGGATTTGCTATCTCAAGACACATCCAAGCCTATGATGGTGTGGCCCGGACAGATACTTGGCTTCAGGATTTTTTCCAGGCCTGCATCACCAAAGGCGGAAATAGCTTGGTCGCAACCCGATATCTCCCACATATGTTGCGGAAGACGGCACAATGATGGCTCAATGAACTTCCGGAGAACACCATCCACAACTGGTATGACATGCAAAGCGCGTTCTTTCGGAATTTTGAAGGCACATATCGGAGGCCCTGTACGGTAGGAGACCTACAGCGTTGCACCTAGAAAGCCGGGGAAAATTGCCGAGATTACCTCGGACGATGGATCGACACAAAGAACTCCGGTGAAGGAGTAAATGACCAAACTGCGATTGAAGCTTTCATTGCAGGACTCCTAATTGGTTTACTACGTCATCGCTTGAAGTGTGATAAGGTCACTAATCTAGGAGAGATGATAGAAACAACGAGCAAGTATGCAGATGCTGACGATGACATAGAGGGATTACTGAATGCCCTAGCTCTGCCACAGTCGGCAAAATAACCGAAGCAGCATGCTCCGAAATGCAAAAACACCTCGGAAGAAAAACCCAACACGGAAACGGTAGTGGTCACTGCTACTTTCGGTTCTGGAGGACTAAGAGGGCACGACGGCCACGGACGCGGCCATGTGACATCAAGAGTCTAGGGTAGAGGAGACTAGCAACCTGGTAAAACCTATTCCTGGGCCGACATTGGCAACAACCCATGTGTGCATCAGTTAGATGCCAGTGGGGGCTCATCTCACATAAACACCGAGTGTCATTTTAGTGACGACATCAAGAAGGATGATACCACTGGCTACAGGGCTAAGTGGAAGAAGGGAAAGAAGAATCCCAAAAAAGAGAAGGAGACCAAGGAAGATTGCAACATGGTGGAAGATGACCCTTCAAACCCCAAGCCGGATGGAAAGAAAAACTTCCCAACAAAGAAAGACACTTATGTCACCTTCCTTGGGTCTCAACCAGCTAAGGTCAAGAAAGTGGTTCTGCATGAGCTCAACGCAACTATTCCGGCTGTCCCACAGTTTTTGGATTGGTCGGAAGTGGAAATCACCTTTGACCGTGCTGATCATCCTCCTAAGCTACACAGGCGAGGAAAATACGCCTTAGTCGTCAATCCACTTATTGATGGCTATGGTTTCTCCAAGACTCTCATGGACGACGGCAGCAACATCAATATTTTGTATGTCGAAACTCTACGCCAGATGCGGATCTCGGAGATGTAGCTGAATCACAACTCTGTGATCTTTCACGGAGTTGTCCCAGGAAGACAAGCAAATTCCCTGGGAGAGATCACTTTGGATGTCACCTTTGGAACTCCAAAGAACTATCGGACGGAGGCACTTTCCTTCGAAGTGGTCCCGTTCAAGAGCGCGTATCATGCTATATTTGGATGTCCGGCTTACTGGGCTTTTATGGCTCGTATGTGTTACATTTACAATATGATAAAAATTTCAGGTCCCAAAGGCGTGATCAGCATCAGGGGAGACGCAAGAAGGCGCGAGAGTGCAAGGACGGAAATGCCGCCTTTGCTGAAGCCGTGCTGCATGCCCTTGAGTACTGGGAGATCAAGAAAACCATTGATCCGTCCGAGATGCCCGCATAAAGAAGGAGGTGACAAAGCCAAATCTGGAGTTCAAGGCATCAGAGGAGACGAAGAAGACGCCATTGAAGGATGATGACCCCTCCAAGGTGACCCAGATAGGTGTAGGCCTAGATAGCGCATAGGAAAGCGTGCTTGTCAAGTTCCTCCAAGCAAATCAAGATATCTTTGCATGGCAGCCATCTGACATGACCGGAGTACCTAGGGAACTTGCCAAGCACTCTCTAAATGTACACCCGAATGCTAAACTCGTCAAACAGTCCCTACGATGTTTCGGCGATGAAAAGCATAAGGTAATAGCGAAGGAACTAGCCTAGCTCGAGTTTGCCGAATTCATAGAAGAGATCAGCCACATTGAGTGGTCGGCCAATCTTGTAATGGTCCCTAAAAAGGACACCACTGATTTAAGGATGTGTGTTGATTATACCGCCTTGAACAAGCTTTGTCCCAAAGATCCGTTCGCTCTACCTAAAATTGATCAAGTTATCAATTCTAGCAGGCTCGGAATTCCTATGTTTTCTCGACGCATATTCCGGTTATCACCATATTCAGATGAAGGAATCAGACAAAGTTAAAACTTCATTCATAACCCCCTTCGGAACCTTCTGTTTTGTTACGATGCCCTTTGGGCTCAAGAATGCAGGAGCTACGTACCAGCACACTATGCAGTGTTGCCTCCATGACCAAATCGGACGCAATGTACATGCATACGTGGACGACATTGCGGTGATGTCCAAAAAGAAGGAAACTTTAATTTCTGACTTGGAGGAAACGTTTGCCAATCTACGAAAATACAACATAATGCTTAACCCGAAGAAGTTTTTCTTTGGAATACCAGCCGGAAAAATGTTAGGTTTCATCGTGTCTCAAAGAGGCATAGAGGTGAACCGAGACAAGATTAAGGCTATACTCAATATTTTCAGGCCAAATCGCCTGAAGGACGTTCAAAGACTAACTGGTTGCATTGCTGCAGTCAGTCGGTTTGTAAGCCGGCTTGGTGAAAGAGCCGCACCACTCTACAAGCTCCTGAAAAAGACCAAAAAGTTTGTTTGGACTAATGAAGCTGAAGCTGCACTACAAGACCTAAGAGCAGTACTCTCATCTTCTCCTATCCTTGCAGCACTAGAACCACGGAAACCGATGTTGCTCTATCTCGCTGCAACAAATAGAGTCATCGGTGTCGTCATGGTGGTGGAGAGACCAGAGGAAAATCAGGAACACCTGGTGCAGCATCCGACTTACTATCTCAACAAGGTCCTAATTGAATCAAAGTAGAGGTATCCGCACTATCAAAAGCTAGCTTATGGTGTGTTTTTTGCATCTCGTAAGTTACGACATTATTTTCAGGAACATCCCATTATCGTGGTGAGCATAGCTCCCATGAGAGATATAATCAACAATAGCGATGCTACAGGATGTGTCGCGAAGTGGGGCATAGAGCTGTCAGCTTTCGACATTGAGTATAAACCTCGTACAACAATCAAATCCCAAATCCTCGCTGACTTTGTCGCTGATTGGATAGAGACAACAGAGAATATGACCCTCCTAGAGTCAGAATGTTGGACCTTACATTTTGAGGAGTCTAAGGCGCTCGGGGGCTGGCATGGTGCTCAAATCACCCCAAGGAGATAAGCTTTTATATGTGTTGTAGATCCACTTCACGGCGACAAATAACATTGCCGAGTATGAAGCACTGTTGTACGGAATCCGGATTACTAAGGATATCGGCATCCGACGTTTGATGTGTTACAGAGATTCAGATCTTGTTGCCCAACAAGTGTCGGATATCTTTAATGAGAATAAACACAGGGCAGCATATAGAGCTGTCGTGGATGAATTATCTAAATCATTCGAATGTTTTGAGGTTCAGCACATCCCTTGAACAGAAAATAAGGAAGCAGATGCACTATCTCGTATAGGCTCTACACGCAAAAAGGTCCCCGATGGCGCTTCTTTGGAGCACCTCAAAGTTCCCTCTATAAAAGGAGTAGACGATGAATATCAGACCAAATCTGACTCGCCTTTAGTAGCAGTTCTGGCTGTAATTCCCAGCTGGACTCAGCCCAACCTTGACTACTTGGTAGATGGCAAATTACCCGAAGACGAGGTTCTGAGCCTGTAGATCATCCGACGAGCAAAAGCCTATGCTATAATTAGTGGTGAGCTCTATAAGAGGAGCCTGTCTGGGGTCTTTCAGCACTGTGTATCTCTGGAAGAAGGAGTGGAAATCTTACGAGAAATCCACGAAGGCGAGTGTGGTCACCATGCTGCAGCCAAATCTTTAGTAGCAAAAGCTTTCTGACACGGTTTTTTCTGGCTTACCAGCCAAGGCAGATGCCGAACGGCTAGTTAATATGTGCAAAAGCTGCCAAAAGTATGCCAAACGAGCTCACGTTCCGGCTGATCATCTGTGAACAATACCTATAACATGGCCTTTTGTGGTCTGGGGGCTTGACATGGTAGGACCGTTTAAACTGGCTCCAAGTGGATTTACTCATCTCTTAGTGATGGTGGATAAATTCACAAAATGGATTGAGGCTAAACCTGTCACCGGTTGTGATGGAGCAACAGCCAGAAGATTTGTGGAGGATGTCATAATTCGATACGGTTATCCGCACAACATTATCATGGACAACGGGAGTAACTTCTCTATGGGAGAGCTTGCTGAATTCTGCAATGAACAAAATATCTGGCTTGACATTGCATCAATCGCACATCCACAGGCTAATGGACAAGTCGAAAGAGCAAACGGTTTAATCCTACAAGGCCTAAAACCAAGACTCGAAGTACCACTACGACGTGCTGCGCGGGCTTGGGCAGAGGAATTACCTTCTGCGATATAGAGTTTGCGAACAACTCAGAACATGTCAACTAGATATACACCTTTCTTCTTGGTCTATGGTGCAGAAGCAGTTCTTCCGAGTGATTTGATTCATACTTATCCCCGAGTTGCTGTGTATATTGAAGAGGATGCCGAAATTTCTCGACAAAATTATCTCGATTTAATCGAAGAAGTTCGCGTCATTGCTGAGATGAGATCAACAGCCTATCAGCAGAAGTTACACAAGTATCATAGCCAGAGAGTCAGAAACCGGTCTTTCAATAAGGGCGATTTGGTTCTTCAGCTTGTGCAGAAAACAAAGCACAAACTTTCCCCAATATGGGAAGGGCCCTTTTTAGTTAGCCGAGTATTGCACAATGGTTCTTACTATCTAACTGATATGCGGCCAGTCAAAGAAAGACCTGCTACTAAAAAAAGAAAGAGAGCTGGAGGCAGTACAGACCCGAAAGAATTAGACAAACCGTGGAATATTGCTCCGCTACGTCCCTTTTATTCTTAATTTATCTTTCTTTTAGAATCATATATGTGTACATCTTCAATGAGAAATAAAGTGTTGGTTGCCTCATTTTTTCTGAGAAGTTTTATATTACCATCTTATTTCTGAATGATCATGTCACAGTCGAAAATCCCAGAATACTTGAAAGTACTTTATGCTCATGTTTGTTCTAGTTGAGGTTTTCGATTATAAAATCGCTACCTTCGGGTATAAATCTAAATTTTCTAGTTTATACTTTGGTTATTTATCTGATTGTCGGATGCGGGCATTTTCCGAGTAGTGAATTGTTGGTACTAGAAGTCGGCTTTGTTTCCGAGTTTAAATTGGTTTAGCAATTGAGCTCCATTTCTCGGCAAAGTTTCCGTGTTAAAGGTTGGCCGGCTCACGAAAGGGACGAGGCAGAAAGCCAGATAAACAATAAGTACAGACAAAAAACTTAAGTGCTTATGTAAACATTTCAGGCACATAAAATTAAAGCCAAAAGTGCTAAATAGAAATAAGAAATCTTGGCACTAGCAAAAGTATTATACTACTTATTTACAACCTGAATTGTTTTCCGAATAACACATTGTTTTTTCTGATCTACGATGCAGGGGAGAGGTAGGAGCTGCTGGCTCACTGGAGACATCAGCCTCACCTTGATATCTTTCTAAGACGTTTAAATCCAAAACGGTTTGTTTGTCGTTGGAGACTTCTACTGTTACTTCGGCAGGCGGAGGAGGCGTCTCCACGTGAGTGAAGAAAGGAGTGTCGTAGCTGGTTAAGTCAGCTACATGGCACCCATATCCGGCATAGGAGTCCATGATTGCTTTGATGTCCTGCTTCTGTCCGTCTTCATCCACAGTCGAATACCCTCTGGTTACTTGTCAGATTTCCATGTTTCCATGGTGGCTCATAACCATGGTGAGAGCGTCTTGTGCAACGGTTCGCGCGCAGGACATTTTCCAATCCTGGATGAGCTGGGGCATCTCCTTGGCCTTGTCTCGCACTTCAAAGCTGCATATTCTATCCATGACCAGAACCTTGAGTACTTCGCCAATATCCTCCAAAGATTGGCGGAAATCGTGAAGCAGATCACCGACTTGAGTAAGCCGGTTGGTGCGACACTCAGTGGAGGCAGAATCCAGTAAGTTTAGAGGACCTGCACATATAATGCAAAAGGTTAGTAAATATATCCGAATTTCAAGAGTCGGAAAAGGCAGAAAAGTTAGAAAGAGGGAAACATACCGAAGATGACATCGTCAACTTTGGTCTTCTCTTCCCTAAGGCTCTGAGTTTAGCCTGGAGTGCCTCGGTGATATCCTTCTCTCTGAACAGTTCATTGCTGAGATCCGAGATTTTCTTATCTTGGAGCATGATCTTATGATCGCACTCTTCGGTGGCCATGGAGGTGGATTCAAGAACTTGAGCAATGCTCTTCTCATGAGCCGCTTTGAGATTATTCAGCTCTCGGCGTAAGTCGGTGTTTTCCACCTCCAGGGTCTTCAAATTATCGGCCTCTGCAATCATGGCACAGGATTGTTTGACCAGTGCTATAAGTACGAGACAACAGTTGAGTATGAAATTCGACTATGAAAGCAAAAAAGAAGCAAGGGTAAGGCCTGAAATGTTTACCTTCAACCTCATCCCTTGACACCTTTAACTGAGCATTTTGAAGCCGGAGAGCTCTGATTTCTCTCCGCTTGTTGCAGATATTCCTCAATAGTTCCTGGTTATATGAATTAACTTTTTGTAAGTCAGAATACCCAGGTTCAGAAGTCTACTAAAGGCTCGGGCTAATATTTTTACTAATATCAGCACGAGCCTTGGGGGCTACACTAGTTCGTTCTTTGGCATCCTAGGAAAGCATAAATCCGGATCGTCTATCCAACTTCATGCTTGGGGACTAGGGGATATGACATAAAGTAAAGTAAAAAAGTGAGTTGGAATTCTGACTTACATGTTGTTCATGAGTGAGTTTTCTCAAACTCTTATTCACCTCAATCTTCTCAGCGAGGGTTAGTGGGACCACTGGTGGTGGCGGAAGCTCGCCGGTTCTTAGTCTCTCGTCTCGAAGACGGACTTGTTCAAGAAGTTCAGAGTACTTGACGTCCTCTGCTTCTTGTGCTTCTTCTTTGGCAGTAATAGTTCGGCTTTCCAAGCATTATTGGGCTAGCCATTGGATCTCCTCCATAGATTTTCGAGAAATGCCAAGCTTGGCAAGACCCGGATTGTTGAGGAGGTTTTCAGCAAAGACCTCTGCCGAGGGATCATTACCTGAAGAGGGTTGACCCTTATAAAAACCTGAGTCACCCATGGTGACGTTAGTTTGCGATCCGAGGATCGCTAGCTCTGCTGGTTGAGTCGGATCTTCTACAATAGTCCGAGATGGAGTAATCTCTGGCACCGCAGAAGGCTGAGGGGCAGGAGTCGGAGGTGCTGTGGCAGGAGAAGTCAAATTCAGCTCTGACTAGCGCAGGGGCTTCGACGAGCCTCCTTTTCCCTTGCCCTTAGTGAGATGTCTAGCTCTGAGGAGGTAATAGAACAAAGAACATTACACCTCGAAAAGAATTAAGACATATAACACAAAAACCTTGTGAGGAAAGTTACCTTTTCACAATGGGCACCTCCTTTGTGCCAATAGCAACTGTTAGAGCTTTCGCTTTCGGGTAAAGGTCTCTGGTAGTGGAATTAATTCTCCATCATCCTGAGAAATCTCAGGAGGATATCCCTTGAGAGGAGCAAGCTCCAACTCGGGAAGGTCAGCAAGCTAAAAAGAAGAAATATCGCAGTATTGCAAAAAGATACAATAATGTAAAGGTGAACACATAATTCGAGTTACTGCTGGAAACTTATCGGCACCACAGGATCTTCAGCCGTATGCATGTCCAAAGACAGCTCCGGGATTTTCCCTCGATCTGCTCCCTTATTAACCACTTGATTTGGGACTCGTATTCCTTATCCGTGTAAGGACAGGAGTAGATCCGGAGAGTGTCCTTCTTGGACGTCGTAATGGATTGCATAAGACCGTCTCCATGATGTTGAAGAGGCTGGATCCGGCGTGCCAGCCAATAGTGAATCAAGTCAGAACCCTTGAGGCCCTTGTGCTTCATCAGGTATTCAATCCGCCTCTTGGAAAGAAGCAGATCGTCACTGAGAGTCGGCGCATCTGCATCCCAGGACTCTTGGGGCGTGGTGGCACCATCAACAAAAGCCAGCAAAGTAGTAGCTTTGCCGGGAGAAGGAATATCCTTGTGATAAAAGAAGGTGGATGGCCACTGTTTCACCGACTCACTAGCCTTAATCCGAGGATAGATGCGTTCTCTCATAACGGAAAATCTAAGAGTGTCGGTAATGTATAGATTACCGGCAGTGATGTAGTTTCTCCGGGTATGAAAATAAAACCGGAAAAGAGTGCGACTAAGCCTAATGCCGAGATACCCCTCACACAAAGAAGCATACGCGCTCATCTCTAAGAGAGAGTTCAGGGAAAGATGATGGAGTTGAACACCGTAGTGATCTATAACCTCAGAAAACAAATCTGAGGGTGGGAAACTCAAACCTCTGTCGAGGTGGGTGCCGAAGTGCACCCGCTCGTCGGCGTGAGGAGTAGGGATGGTTTGGCCATAGCCGCTCCACCAGTCGCCGGTGCAGAGGATTCCTTCGTTCTCCACGACGTGGAGCTTGGCATCATCCAAGATGCAGGGAATCCAAACCCCGCGGAAGCTTTCCTTCTCCGCTGTCATAGCCGTCACTGTCGTCACCGCCGCGCCGAAAGATGAAGTCTCAGCCATTGTTTCATGGGCTGGTGACCAGGGATGGGCGACGCTGGAAGATTTTGGGGAGGCAGAGGAGCTATGTTTCGTGGGAAGCGTTGGGAGGAAGGAAGCGGCGCAAATGCGGGAGAAGAGAAGATGGAGAGAATCTCAGCCCCTTATATCCTTTGTCCACGCCAAGATTCGTGTAATATGTGCATTAACCATGCCATGTGTCGCGGAAGGAACTGAGTAAGCCCCACGTGATGATTACACAGCCTCGATCTCCGTGCACGCATTAACACGACGCCTCGGTTCCGTGAAAGGTGGACCCACCAACGGTCGTGCTGACAAGAATGTTTGTCAGTAATGTGACTTGAACATGACTGGTGTCAGGTTACGTCAGAGACCAAGTTCCGGCTTAGTTTGAATTTCAAGTTGGAAAACTGAATAATGTATTCATAGGTCCGACTCGTTTTGAGACCCGGATTCTATCCTTTCTTTTGATGTTTTAGGAACCCTTCAAGATTCTGCAAGCCGAAGATCAAGCTAGACGATGATGAAATCCGACTTTGGATCTTGGAGGCTTCCGGGGGCTGCTGTTGGGATATACTTTTAGGGTATCCTCACTGTGCCTTAGTGACCAGGGTGGCCCACTTCGGGTTAGAGCTTTGCTTCACGGGGGGGCCCAGTCAGGGAGAAGAGACGGAGTCCAGTCCAGCTACGGGAAGGCCTAGAAGACTTACCGACATAGGCATGTTAAGTTACTTGTAGTTCAAGATGTAATCTGTAACCAACTATTAGTCATAGCCAGATAGGTCTCTCCTGTAAACCCTAGGCCAGATATCTATATAAGACGTCCTAGGGTAAGCCTTTAGGGCACCCTCACAATAGTCTACAATATCAACTCGCATAGGCGAAACCCTTGTAACCCATATTCCGGCTCTGCCGTATTACTGGATTGTTAGCAGGAGTAGGATCCGTCTAAAGCCGGCGGATTCGAACTTGGGTAAACTTGTTTGCTCACCGTCCCGGAACACCGTACGTCTCACACCCCTCTCTTCCACATGCCCCGAGGACCCCCTCATGGAGTACTTGTCATCAATCTGACGATAGTAGGCTATAACTATTGATCGCATGCGATTCAATCCCCAGGTCCGTGGTTTCTCTTTCTAGTAGAAAGGTTGTGGCCAGCTTTGCTAGGCCTTCAATTTTTGACGCAATCCAATTGATATAGTACATAGAACTAAGTAGTAATGGGCCCCTGCCGACATGGGCTCTTGGCCATTTCCCAAGGTCACCAGGCTCTAGAGCCGGCCCTAGACACCTCATAAATTCGTTGGTTTCCGCATCATTAGGATCGCCTGTATTTTCTCAGGGTTTTCTTTGATTCCCTTGGCTGATAAGAGGTAACCGAGGAGTTTTCCAGCAGGGACTCCAAATGAGCACTTTGTCAGATTGATCTTGATGCAGTACTTGTCAAGATTATTGAAAGTTTCATGAATATCATCGATAAAGGTTGATTCTTACCTTGTTGTGATTCTGACATCATAGATGTAGACTTGGAAGTTTCTACCGATTTTATTTCCAAGGTAATTTCACATCATCCGCTGGTACGTGGCACCCGTGATCTTCAGGCCGATGGGCATTGTAGTGTAGCCGAATACACCACAAGGTGTAATAAATGATGTCTTGTCTTGGTATTTGAATTTCATCTAGATTTATTGGTACCTAGAATACGCATCCAAGAAGGACAGATGCTCGCACCCCACGGTTACATCGATGAATTGATCAATTCACGGGAGCAGGAAGTGACCTTTTGGACAATGCTTATTCTGTGTGGTGAAGTCGATGCACATGCGAAGTTCAATTGTATTTTCTTTGGGACACACACTGTTTTAGCGACCCACGTTGCCTTTTTGATCTCTTTGATGAACTTGGCGTCGAGTAGGAGATGGAGCTCTTTTCAAATGGCCTTGCATATTGGCTCCGCGAAGCGGCAGAGCGATTGCTTGACTGTTCTTGCATCGGGATATACATTGAGTGCATGCTCGGTGAGTTCCCTAGGGATTCCTGGCATGTCCACGGGGACACATGCAAAAAATTCCCAGCACTCATGGAGGAACTCGACGAGTGTGTTTTCCTACGCGGGACTGAGGTTGGTGGACACATAGGCCATCTTATCCGGTCCTTAGGATGAACCTGGATGTCCTTTATGTCCTTTGCGGAGTTGAAGGATTGCTCGGGTATGGACCTTTTTGCTTCTGGCAGAGCATCCTCGTCAGTCTAGATCTTGATCTAGGCGAACTCCATTTCCATTTTGAAGGATTCGGAGATCTTGTTAAACTCGTGGTCATAGTTATCTAAGAAAGCAAAACTTCCCCTCATAGCTATGGTTTCGTTGGGTGCTGGCATCTTCATCATGAGGTATATGTAGTGTGGTACTGCCATGAACCGTGCAAATGTTGGTCGCCCATAACCTCAAACTCACCTTTTTCACGCTTGAAGTTTTCTTGCATCCTGAAGATAACATCAAGGTTGATCTTGCCTAAGGGGACTTCGGCTTTGCTCGGGACAATGTTGTGGTAGGAGGTCTCTATTGGAGCTAGATTATTCAGAGAGCAGTTCATTGTGCCCAGCATCTTGAGAATATAATTTTGTGGCCCGGAAGTTGAGATGCCAGTGCATCGCGGTACCCAAGTTGATTTTAATCACCACAATTCGAAAAGTTGGGGCGCCAATTGCTGAGAGGGGTGTTTCGAGTGAATGATGGCCAAACCCAATATTTTCAAATCATGCCCGTTAAGTCATGATATCCCGTTACACTAGTTCATGGTGTGCCCCTTCTTAGCCAGGCTCTCTTCTTAGCCACCATGCACGTGTCGTAGGGGAAAATCCATTACTGTACTTTCCTAACTCCCGACACTGAATCTGGCTGTGAAGGCAGCGGCAGTCCTTTTTCTCCCTTCCTCGACACTGAATCTAGCAGTGGCGGAGGTCCTTTTTTCTCCCTCCCCCGACACTGAATCTGGCAGCGGCGACCCATCTTGTATTGCAAGGCGAAGGTTGTAGCTACATCGCCAGCTGATTCGGGTCCATTGGAGCAAAAGTCTCGGGCTCAACGTGAAGCTGCGGCGAGGTCTTCAGCCCCGGTTAACGAGGAGGTCAGCAAGAATTCTGCTCCCAAGGTACCTATGAGCAGTGGGTTGAAGAAAAACCAGGGCTGATGGCTGATTGTTCGGCTTCGGTGGGCGGATGCGGCACCTAGATCTCGATGAAAAAACCCGGGAGAAGAGTGGGAGGTGAATTTTTCTTATCTGTCCCTTATCTTCCAAGTAGATTAGTTACGGCATAACGGAATCGAATGAACTGAAAAGTTCCCCTTTTTAATCAAATTAGGCACAACTTCAATACAAGTGACCTATATGAGTTCCTAGTTCATGTTCGCCAGTACACTTCAAAACTAGATTTTGGTTGCGAGAGGGTTGTGTTCGGGCAAGATGTGTGATGCGGCCCGTCCTACGGACGCTCCTACATCTACACCACCAATTCCCCCAAGTGGACCGATGACCCGTGCCCGAGCCAAGCTCCTCCAATATAAGGTGAATTCGCTCCCCTCATCATGTGACTTTGACATACACATGGATGGCGTGCTACTTCATACCACTACTCTGTGCATCATCAGGTACAAGCCCCCGCCGTGTCGATCCATGAGCCCTGAAGCTGTGCCTGCCCTAAAGCTGACTGAGCCAGAGTGTCCGCCCGGAACCAGCCAGAGTGTCCGGCCCAGCCGGAGTGTCCGGCGCGACTCGGCTGGAGTGTCCGGCCTGCCCCAGCCCCAACCTGGCATGGACATTCAGAAGGCCAGATCGGACGCCACCCGGACACTACCCGGAGTGTCCGGCCACCCCGGACTGTCCGGCCGTTCCGACTCGGATTGTCCGGCCTGAAGATGGGCATGCGAGCCTAGCTGGGCCTTGTGGCCCATGTAACCCTTTACTTCGCCCAGAACTCTACTTTAATGCCTGAATTACCCCTGAACTTGTGGATGGCTTATATATAGTCCCCCACCTCCATTGTAAACCCTAAGCATGATACTGGAATTAGTGGAAACCCCTTTCTAGATCTATCTAGTTCTTGCCTCATGCTCCTTGACCAAGGAGCACCAATATCACCAAACCTCGTTGGAGTTTGCATCATGCCTCCGCATTATACAAGGCCTTGGCATTGGTGTCCCTTTGCCAAGACGTCAAGATCTCACCGAGTCTCCCATCTCGTCGTGCCGGTTCGAGAGAGAGTCCTCCGCCCGATGCCGATCCTAGGGATTGCGCCGGACCGGTCACCACTGGTGTGAGCTATTGGTGTTTATCGTGGTTTTGCGTGTGTGTTCATCACGTTCTTCATGTGTGTGTTCGTCGTGTTCATCCTTCCCTCCTTTCCCTGCACTCCACCCTCGATTTGAGTGGGATTCGTGAAAGATCGGGCCACCCTAGAGGTTTGCCCTCAACATATTGGTATCAAGAGCTTCATTGCTCACGAATTCCCCCCCCCCACAAATTTTTCTTCTATCCACCAAAAATTCGAAAATCCCCAAAAAAGAGCCCCATATTTGCCTTTGGATCGATCTCTTGATTTGGAGTGTTCTTTGTGGTTTTGATCCGACCAAACCTTGTCTAAGGAGTTGGTCCAACTTTATCCTGCGTTTTCCCAGCCCGATTTGGCTAGTTTTTCGCGGATTTGAGGCCCGAAGACGAGGATTTCCGCTCAAGAACACGAGCAGGAAACCCCACCGGAGTGTTCGGACCGATCCGACCGAAGTGTCCGGCCCGACCGGAGTGTCCGTCCTGACCGGAGTGTCCGGCCCAGACAGACCGGAGTGTCCGGCTGCAACGCCAGTTTTGACAGTTTTGCCTCATTTTTCGCATTGGCTAATTTCCTTTGTTTGCTCGTGTCCCGTGTGCATGTTAGCAACAAACAGCAAGCTTCCGCATCAACAACTTCCATGCTCATCGACACCACGGTCCATGAACATCATCCCGCACCACCGACGCCAAGTTCATCATCACCAACGAAGGTATAACTTGCATCGCCTTGTTAACCCCTATCTTACTTTGTGTGTACCTATCCCATGAGAGTGGCTCATCTTGTGTTTGCTTGAGCATTGTGCATTTGTCCTTGGATAGTGAGAGTGCAAGAGCAATATCAAGTGTGACTAGGTAGCATCAAGGGAGAGCAAAAAAAGATACAAAGAAAAAGCAAAAGAAAAATAGTCTCCCATTGCCAAAGAGAGTCTCAAAGCTTGTAAGCAAGAGAGAAAGAAGAGCGCCCAAGGCAAGTGCACAAATCCGTTGCTCACTTTTCTTATTTGCAAACGAGCCATAGTCTCTACTTGCATTGGCATGACAACGAGCTTAGTCTTTGTTAGGACTTTTTGTTTGCTCATTTTCATAGTCATGTCAATCCCAACTATCTCCACGTGTGTGTATATAGTCGTAGGCTCCCGTCACCCTTTTGAGTTGTTGACCTTCGCCTTTGACTTGAGTTTTGTTGGATTTTACCCACTTTTGACTATCCCTTTTCTTTTGGTTGGTTCTTTGGCATTCCACAATCCTAATCTACCACCAACAAGCTTTTGAGAGTTAGTTCTTTCTTTAGTGTGAGTTTTCTTTGCAATTCCACTTTGCACGCTTATAGCTCTCACTTATGGTTTCTAGTTTGGTGCAATCCCCAAGGTGAGGTACAAGGTAACACCACCATATCCCACTTCCATATACAATACTTGTGTGTTTTGCATGATGGATAGGCACGGTGAGTCGAGCCAACCACCTCCCCAAGAAGAAGATCAAGGTTCATACATGATGCGCGCAAGTCACTTCATCGTTCGACAAGAGTTCCGTGAACATTGCCAATCCCTTGAGACAAGACAAGATGAACAATTTGGCGAGACGCAAGCCGAGTTCAAGAACATCGACAACCGCTTGGACGGCCTCGAACGACAAATGCATGCAGTGCATCACAACTTCGACCACCAAAATGAAGCTCTCCAACGCTCTATCGCCGAAACAAATGACAATCTTCGACGCCTCATCGACGGAATGGCAAGGCCACGTTCACGCGCATCAAGCTCTTCAAGCTCATCGCGTCGTCATGATCCTCTTCAACAAGATCTTCATCCAAGTGCTCCAAGATGCAACGATGCCCCCGTGGTTGAAGATGGAAGTTGTTCGAACTATGTACCTTCCCCACGGCATGCCTGTTGGGTCGACAGCATAGAAAACAAAAAAATTCCTACCGTGTGAACTACACGCCAAGATCTATCTACTAGGTACAAAGAAATGGGTGGACATACATCCAACGAGAACTTACCCTCGAAGACAACGAGTTTTGTTAACGAGTAGGAACTCGTGGTTGATGTAGTCGTACACTTGCCGATCTCAAGATCGTGAGGAAGTCCGAGCGCCGCAACTCAGCAGCGCATCCGTACTCGCACACACGTTCAAGCCACCGGACAACCTCCACCTACTCTCTCCAGCGATCCAGCGAAAGCAGCAACTCCTTCCAGACGAAATGCCACCGGGAACATGTATCTCGCTAATCCGAGACCATGGGGGAATAATTCTAGAGGGGGAGAGAGATCTCAGAAGGAGGTGTGAGGATGAAGGAGGGAATGGCTGGCCTTTTATAGGAGGAGGGGGTGACCCCTCTCTCCATGGCCAGCGCATGGGGGGTGACCCCTCACCTCCCCCATTCATGTGGTGGTAACCCCTCCACATTAAAATGCCTCTTCACATTACCTTTTAAAGTCTCCACTTTAAATGCATTAAATTTCTCCAAATTTAATGCTCTGTCATTTAATAAAACTATTTTATTAAATTTATTCAGAATTTTGTTAATTACTTTAATTAACAAACATTCACATATAGCCCCTTGCAATATTTCAATATCACATGCAAAACCTCTTTCTGCAATTTCACCCGAAACAATTTCCGGTTTCTATTGAAACAATTCCTGCACTTTGCAATTCTTTCGTCTGAAACATATGTGCTCCAAAATGGTGTCCGGTAACTCTTAAGTGTGCCACCCTACGGTTCGCGAATAATGCAGACATGATCGAGACCCTTTTCCGATCAATAATCAGCAGCAGGACCTGGAGATCCGTACTAACTCCTACACATTCAACGATGACTTCTGTGATCGTGAGAACCTTTAATGCTTGTAACTAAATCCCTTTGTCTCTCGATATATTACATGTCCGATATTCGATCATCGGTATCTCCATACCTAGTTTGATCTCGTTACCGACATGCACTCTTTTCTCGTTCATGTGATATAACATTCTAGTGATCACATCACTTGCTTGCAAGCTATCTTAATGTGATATCACCGAGAGGGCCCAGAGTATATCTATCCGTCATCGGGATTGACAAATTCCACTCTTGATCCATGAGCCTCAACATAACACCTTCGTAGTACTGAACCCATCTTTATAGTCACCCTGTTACAGTGTGACGTTTGATGTTATCAAGATAAACACAATGACTTGATCGTAATGCTATACTTCGGATGAATGTTCATCACATCATTCCACCAATGGTGTGACCTTGTTATTAACAACATCCAATGTCCATGATCAGGAAACCTTGATCATCTTGTTAATCAACAAGCTAGTCTATAAGAGAGGCATAACTAGGAACCCTTTTTGTTTATTAAACACAAATGTATTGATGTTTCCTGATCAATACAATTCTAGCATGTAAAATAAACATCTATCATATATAAGGAATATACAATAACAACTTTATTATTGCCTCTCAGGGCATATTTCCTTCAGTCTCCCACTTGCTCCAGAGACAATAATCTAGTTCACATAGTGATAAATCTAACACCCATGGAGTTCTGTTGTTGATCATGTTTTTCCCTAGGGAGAACTTTAGTCAACGGATCTGCTACATTTAGGTCCGTGTGTACTTTACAAATCTTTATATCTCCATCCTTGACATGCTCGCGGATGGAGTGAAACCGGCGCTTAATATGCTTGGAATTCTTGTGAGACCTCGGTTCCTTTGCGTTGGCTATGGCTCCATTGTTGTCACAACAGATCACCATTGGGTCCAACGCACTGGGAACCACAACTAGTTCCGTAATGAACTCTTTCATCCAAAGCCCCTCCTATGCCAATTCTGAAGCAGCAACATATTCTGCCTCCGTCGTTGATCCAACCACCACAAGTTGTTTGGAACTCCTCCAACTAACTGCTGCTCCGTTCAAGAGAAATACGTATCCGGATTGAGACTTAGAGTCATCCGGATCGGTGTCAAAACTAGCATCAACATAACACTTAGCGACTAGCTCTTCTTCACCTTCGTATATAAGAAACATATCCTTAGTTCTTCTCAAGTACTTGAGGATGTTCTTTACCGCTATCCAGTGTTCCGAACCTAGATCAGATTGGTACCTACTAGTCAAACTAATAGCATGTGCCACATCCGGTCTTGTACATAGCATGGCATACATAATAGAGCCTATGGCCGAGGCATAGGGGATCTTATCCATCATCTCTCTTTCTTCTGCCGTAGCCGGACTTTGAGTCTTACTCAATGTCTTGCCTTGCAACATAGGTAATAACCCCTTCTTACTTTCGTCCATATTAAACTTCTTTAATATCTTATCAATGTATGTACTCTACGATAGCCCAATTAGGCGCCTTGATCTATCTCTATAGATTTTAATGCCTAATATATATGACGCTTCACCAAGGTCTTTCATCGAAAATTTGTTGTTTAGATAACTTTTAACACTATTTAAAAGATCTATATCATTTCCAATCAATAATATGTCATCCCACATATAATATCAGAAATGTCACATTGCTCCCACTCACTTTCTTGTAAATACAAGCCTCTCCATAAGTTTAGACAAATCCAAACTCTTTGATCACCTCATCAAAGCGGAGATTTCAACTCCGGGATGCTTGCTTCAGTCCATAGTTTGCATACCTTATTAGCATCCTTAGGATCGACAAAACCCTTAGGTTGTATCATATATAACTCTTCTTCAATATTACCATTGAGGAACGCAGTTTTGACATCCATCTGCCATATTTCATAATCGAAATATGCAGCAATTGCTAACATAATCCTAACCGACTTAAGCATCGCTACGGGAGAGAATGTCTCATCGTAGTCAACTCCTTGAATTTGTCGAAACCCCTTTGCGACAAGTCGAGCCTTATAGATGGTCACATTACCATCAGCATCAGTTTTTCTTTTGAAAATCCATTTATTCTCAACGGCCTTTCGATCGTGAGGTAAGTCCATCAAGGTCCAAACTTGGTTCTCGTACATGGATTCCATCTCAGATTTCATGGCTTCTAGCCATTTGTTAGAATCCAGGCTCATCATCGCTTCTTCATACGTCACAGGGTCATCCATTTCATCAACCATGAAATTCACAACAGGATTGCCGTACAATTCAGGAGTTGCATGTGTCCTGCTTGACCTGCGAGGTTCGGTAGTTTCCTCTTTCAGAGTTTCATGATCAATATCATTAGCTCTCTCTTCATTAGGTGAAGTCAACTCCAAAACAACTTCCGGTGCTGCGCTACTCGCCATTTCATGAAGAGAAGGTTCAATAACCTCTTCGAGTTCTACCTTCCGACTACTCACACCTTTCGTGAGAAACTCCTTCTCAAGAAAGGATCCATTCTTGGCAACAAAAACCTTGCCCTCGGATCTGTGATAGAAGGTATACCCAATTGTTTACTTAGGATATCCTATGAAGACGCATTTTTCTGCTTTGGGTTCGAGTTTATCTGGTTGAAGTTTCTTCACATAAACATCGCATCCCCAAACTTTAAGAAATGACAGCTTAGGTTTGTTTCCAAACCATAATTTATACGGTGTCGTTTCAACGGATTTAGATGGTGCCTGATTTAAAGTGAATGCAGCTGTTTCCAGTGCATAACCCCAAAATGACAGTGGCAAGTCAGTCAGAGACATCATAGATCGAACCATATCCAATAAGGTACAATTACGACGTTCCGACACACCATTACGTTGTGGTGTTCCAGCAGGCGTGAGTTGTGAAACTATTCCACACTCATTCATGTGTGTGCTAAACTCGTAACTTAGATACTCTCCTCCACGGTCAGACCGTAGAAATTTGATCTTTCTATTACGATGATTTTCCACTTCATTCTGAAATTCCTTGAACTTTTCAAAAGTTTCAGACTTGTGTTTCATCAAATAGATATACCCGTATCTACTCAAATCATCCGTGAAAGTAACAAAATAACGATATCCACCTCGCGCTGACACACTCATTGGTCCACACACATCAGTATGTATGATTTCCAATAGATCTGTCGCCCGTTCCATTGAACCGGAAAACGACGTTCTAGTCATCTTGCCCATAAGAAATGGCTCACATGTATCAAATGATTCAAAATCAAGTGATTCCAAAAGTCCATCAGAATGGAGTTTATTCATGCGTTTAACAACAATATGACCTAGATGGCAGTGCCACATATATATAGACATATCATCATCAAGTTTAATCTTTTTAGCATTAACATTATGAATGTGTGTAATATTACTATCGAGATCTATAAGAAATAAACCATTCAACATAGGTGCATGACCATAAAAGATATCATTCTTATAAATCGAACAACCATTGTTTTCAGATTTGAAGGAATGACCACTTTGCATCAAACACGATCCAGATACAATGTTCATGCTCAGTGCAGGCACTAAATAACAATTATTTAGGTTTATAACTAATCTCGATGGCAAATGTAGAGGTAGCGTCCCGACGGCGATCACATCAACTTTTGATCCATTGCCGACCCGCATCCTGAGCTCATCCCTTGCTAGTTGTCGCTTGTTCCGTAGCCCCTGAACCGAGTTAAATATATTAGCAACCGATCCTGTATCAAATACCCAGGTGCTACTGCGAGTACTAGTCAAGTAAAAAATCAATAACATGTATATCACATATACCTTTGTTTGCCTTGCCGGACTTCTTGTCCGCCAAATACTTGGGGAAGTTGCGCTTCCAATAGATAGTCCCCTTACAATAGTAGCACCCGATGTCAGACTTAGCGCCAGCTCGGGGTTTCTTTTCAGGCGTGGCAATAGACTTGCCCCCCTTCTTTCCCTTGTGCTTGCCTTTCTTGTCTTTCTTGAAACCGATGGTCCTATTGATCATCAACACTTGATGTTCTTTCCTAATCTCCACTTCTGCAGTCTTAAGCATTGATAGAAGCTCGGGAAGAGACTTCTTCATTCCCTGCATATTATAGTTCATCACGAAACTCTTGTAGCTAGGTGGCGGAGATTGGAGAACACGATGTAGGCCTCAGTCAATGGGAATCGTTATTCCCAAGGACACAAGCTTATCGGCGTACCCAGACATTTTGAGTACATGCTCACTAACGGAGTTGTTTTCCTCCATCATGCAGCTAAAGAACTTTTCTGTAGCATTATAACTCTCCACGGCAGCATGGGTATCGAAAATCATTTTCAGTTTTCCCATGGTATCAAAGGCATTGCCATTTTCGAAACGCTTTCGAAGTTCTGGCTCTAGCCCATATAGTATGCCGTAATGAACTAAGTTGTGGTCCTCCTGACGAGTCACATAGACATTATTTTCCTTGTCAGGGGCATCAGGAGCTGGTGGGGGGCCTAGCGGTGCATCTAGCACATATTTCTTTTGTGCAGCAGTGAGGAGAATCCTCAAATTCATAGCCCAGTTGGTGAAGTTGCTACCATTCGCAGCAAGTTTCTCTTTCTCCATGAACACATTGAAATTAAAAGCAGGTGGTGCCATCTACAACAGAATTTGTAAAGTTTATTTAGACTAAGTTTATGATAGATTGAGTTCAACTAATCCAAATTACTAATGAACTCCCACTCAAAAACGACATCCCTCATGTCCTTTTGGTGATTACATGAACCAAATCCACTACACCAAGTCCGATCATCACGTGAGTTGATGTAGCTTCAAAGGCAAGCATCTATATGGGCATCATATCAACTATATGACTCATGCTTAACCTTTCGGTCCGTGTTCCGAGGCCATGTCTGTACATGCTAGGCTCGCCAAGTAAGAACCTTAGTATTCGTATGGGTAAAACTGTCTTACACCCGTTCCTATGAAAGCCTAGATTCGAGTACACCCGATCATCACGTGATGTCTCGAAACACGATCCACAGAACGGTGCATACTTAAGGAAGAACACATTTTTATCTTGATATCTAAATGAGGGATCATCTTATAATGCTACCAAAAGCGCCAAACTAGCAGTATAAGATGCAAACATCTAATGTGTAAAGTGATATGATATGGTCCATGCATTTGATCTCTATCACTTGCATCGTGGTATGATCTCTATCATTCCTTTGTGTGTAAGGCCAAGGTCTATGGCACTTACATGTTGAGTGTGTTGTAAGAGTATCTATTATACATCTACTTACAATAATACCATATCAATACACTAGCCCAGCAACGATCTAAACTAGACGCCTCTAATTTATCAATTGCAAGTTTTATGTGGCTTAGGGCTTTCGGAGATAGAACCGTTCTCACCTACGAACATGAACCACAACGAGGATAACTAAGTTATTAGCAACTCGTTGTAAATCTGATATTGACTATAGTAGGAGAGACAGACACCCGCCAGCCACTTATGCAAAACAAGTTGCATGTCAGTCGTGGAACCGGTCTCATGTACGATGACATGTAAGGTTGGTCCAGGCCGCTTCATCCGACTATGCCACCAATATCCAAAATACATAGAAGATGCAATAACATGATCATCATCGCCCACATATAAACATATGTGTACTACCCGTGCAAAGCACCTACGCATAAATCAGGCTCTGATACCACTGTTGGGTCCGCAGCATAGAAAACAAAAAATTCCTACGGCGTGAACTACACGCCAAGATCTATATACTAGGTACAAAGCAACGGGTGGACATACATCCAATGAGAAATTACCCTCGAAGACAACGATTTTTGTTAACGATTAGGAACTTGTGGTTGATGTAGTCGTACACTTGCCGATCTCAAGATCATGAGGAAGTCCGAGCGCCGCAACTCAGCAGCGCATCCATACTCGCACACACGTTCAAGCCACCGGACAACCTCCACCTCCTCGCTCCAGCGATCTAGCGGAAGCAACAACTCCTTCCAGACAAAATGCCACCAGGAACATGTATCTTGCTAATCCGAGACCATGGGGGAATAATTCTAGAGGGGAGAGAGATCCTTTACAAGGAGGTGTGAGGATGAAGGAGGGAATGGGTGGCCTTTTATAGGAGGAGGGGGGTGACCCCTCTCTCCATGGCCGGCGCATGGGGGTGACCCCTCACCTCCCCCATTCATGTGGTGGTAACCCCTCCACATTAAAATGCCTCTTCACATTCCCTTTTAATGTCTCCACTTTTAATGCATTAAATTTCTCCAAATTTAATGCTCTGTCATTTAATAAAACTCTTTTATTAAATTTATTCAGAATTTTGTTAATTAATTTAATTAACAAACATTCACATATAGCCCCTTGCAATATTTCAATATCACATGCAGAACCTCTTTCTGCAATTTCACCCGAAACAATTTCCGGTTTCTATTGAAACAATTCCTGCGCTTTGCAATTCTTTCGTCTGAAACATATGTGCTCCAAAATGGTGTCTGTTAACTCTTAAGTGTGCCACCCTACGGTTCGCGCATAATGCAGACATGATCGAGACCCTTTTCCGATCAATAATCAGCAGCGGGACCTGGAGATCTGTACTGACTCCTACACATTCAACGATGACTTCTATGATCGTGAGAACCTTTAACGCTTGTAACTAAATCCCTTTGTCTCTCGATATATTACATGTACGAGATTCGATCATCGGTATCTCCATTCCTAGTTTGATCTCGTTACCGACATGCACTCTTTTCTCGTTCCCATGATATAACATTCTAGTGATCACATCACTTGCTTGCAAGCTATCTTAATGTGATATCACCGAGAGGGCCCAGAGTATATCTATCCGTCATCGGGATTGACAAATTCCACTCTTGATCCATGAGCCTCAACATAACACCTTCGTAGTACTGAACCCATCTTTATAGTCACCCTGTTACGGTGTGACGTTTGATGTTATTAACATACTCTTCCGGTGTTAGCAATTAACATGATCTCATGGCCTAAGGATAAAGATTACTTCGTATGATGTTATAGAAATATAAACATAATGACTTGATCATAATGCTATACTTCGGATGAATGTTCATCACATCATTCCACCAATGGTGTGACCTTGTTATTAACAACATCCAATGTCCATTATCAGGAAACCTTGATCATCTTGTTAATCAACAAGCTAGTCTATAAGAGAGGCATAACTAGGAACCCTTTTTATTTATTAAACACACATGTATTGATGTTTCCTGATCAATACAATTCTAGCATGTAAAATAAACATCTATCATATATAAGGAATATATAATAACAACTTTATTATTACATCTCAGGGCATATTTCCTTCAATGCCGCAACGTCAAGCTATGATGGTGATTTCTCTTCAAGGCCAAGAGCAAGGCAAGAAGCACACCGTCATCACAAAAGGGCATTAGTACTTCAACAAGAACAACCACAAGAGCAACCGCAAGTGCAACCACAAGTGCAACCGCAAGTCTACCACCATCGACCGTGACACATACTTGACACAACAAGTGATGACTCCAATTTGGAGAATCAAGCTCGTCATCCACGTGAGGATCTCCAAGATCCCCCTCCTCGTCACTACCATCATGAAGGACAAGAACGACACCATGGTCATCACGAAGCGCCTCCTCCACCTCAACAAAACTTGGAGCGTCAAGTGATACAAGTTGAGCGATGCCCACCACGTCAAGAGGCTCACGACCATGATCTTCACCGTGAGGCCCATGTGCCTAACCAACGTCACCAACCGAGGAATGAGCCTCCCCTTCATCGTCAACCGCGTCAAGAGGCTCCACCCCCTCGCCACCATGAGGACCAAGCGCCTCAACACCGTCAACCTCCACAACAAGAACAAGAGCAAGCTCCTCCACAACAATATCAAGAGCAAGCTCTGCAACAAGGTCACGAGAACCAAGTTCCACCTCCTCAAACACAAGATCGTCAACAAGCTCGTCACAACGATCGCATGGAAGATGAAGACCATCATCAACATGGCAACAAATGCTACCGTGACCGCAATGAGGAAGAAACATTTGGCAAGCTCAAGTTCACCATGCCCAAGTTCACAGGATCCAATGACCCCGAAGAATACCTCTCGTGGGCACTCAAGGTCGACAAGATCTTCCGCATGCACAATGATACATCCATTTTGCATCACTATTCTATGTCTTAATTCACTATTATTCATTGATATATTTCGTATTGAGAGGTGATACTTATGTTATTTCATCTATTTTTGCATGGTTGATGACTTTTGGAGCATGGACCGCTGCAGTCAGGATTCTGATGGAAAAGGTGCTATTTGGAGGCAAAATTCGCGAAGATCAGAAAATCCGGGAAAATATACGGAAAATCCTATTTTCCTAGAAGACTAAGGATGCTAGAAGATGGAGTGGAGGTGGGCCACAGGGGGCCCACACCACCCCATGGCGGGCAGGCCTAGGCCACGCCTAGGAGTGGTGTGGCCACCCTGGCCCACTCCAGCCTCTCTCCTCTGGCGTATATCATCCCCACGAAACCTTAAGACTCGCGGCGCGACCACAGAAAGATTCCGCCACTTCTGCGGGGCGGAAAACACCGAGAGAGAAAGATCTCTCCGGCAGACAGATTTCTGCCGAGGGAATTCCTTCTCGGAGTGGGGAGATCGTCGCCATCAACACCACCATCAAGCTGGACTTCATCGGGATCATCATCATCATCACCACCATCATCACCATCAGCACCCTCATCACCATCTCCATATTGCTGTAACAATTGTGTTGAATATTGCATTAGTTCATAGGGGAAACTTTCCCGGTGTTGATTACTCTTTGTAGTTGATGCTATTGAGTGAACCATTGAATTATTGTTTATGTTCAGATTATTATACATCATTATTCCATCTCTGATCATGATCCATATGATGTCTTGTGAGTAGTTCGTTTTGTTCTTGAGGACATGGGAGAAGTCTTGTTAGTAGTGGAGTTGCATTGAGAAAGAGTCAATAGATTGTTATTTAAGTTGTGGTGTACTTCTTCTAGTGGTGTCATGTGAACGTCGACTACATGACACTTCACCTATATGGGCCTAGGGGAATGCATTGTGTATTTGGCTACTAATCGTAGGGGTTGCCGGAGTGACAGAAACCTGAACCCCCGTTAGGAAACCATTAAACAAGGGACATAAGCGTCTTAGAGTTTAAAGTTGTGGTTAGGTTTCTACCTTAATTACTTTCTTGTACTTACAGATGTTTGCAAGGGGTATAATCACAAGTATGTATTAGTCTTGGATGGGGCGGTACATTAGCACAGGTTCACCCACACAACACTTAGCAAGCTAAAGAAGATTAATCAGCGATATGAAGCAAAAGCACTTGACAGTCTTCCCATGTGTCCTCGAGAACATTTGGTCATCTATAAAAATACAACCGGCTTGTCCTTTGCTGCATAAAGGATTGGGCCACTTGCTGCATTTATTCCTACTGTCTTTTATTTTCTCGTACTTTGTTTACTTGCTTTATCGAAAACCCCTAAAAATCCGTTTGCTAAGTATTTGTAGAGAATTCCTGATCCATACCACTAGCCAGCACCTTCTTCTCCTCGTTGGGTTCGACACTCTTACTTATCGAAAATACTGCGATACACCCCCTATACTTGTGGGTCATCACACAACTATAGCAATGAGAAGATGGTCGCCATGGCTTCGCTTGAGTTTGATGATTACGCCAACCTTTGGTGGGAACAAGTTCAAGTTGCTCGTGATGCAAGGCAAGAGCCACCAATCACAACTTGGCATGACATTAAGGCTCACATGAGATCCCGGTTCGTCCCCGCGCACTACACGCGTGACCTCTTCAACAACCTTCAAGCGCTTTGTCAAGGGACAAAGACCGTGGAAGAGTACTTCAAGGAAATTAAACTCAACTTGATTCGCACCAACATTGATGAACGCATGGAGCAAACCATGGCACGTTTCCTTATTGGCTTGAATCACCCAATCAAGCGCATCGTCGAGTTCCAAACATACAACACCATGGTTGAGCTTGTGCACATAGCAACAAAGGCTGAACGTCAAGTGCAAGAGGATATCAAGTATAACAAGCCCAAGACGTATTTCACCTACAAGCAAGCTTCAACCGCTACACCAACAACTTTCAATGGAAGCTCCTCAAGTACCCCCAAGCCGTCCTTGAAGCCCACACTTCCTCAAGGAAAACTGCCCCCAAGTGGCAAACAAGCAAAGAGTGATACACCTTTCAATGGTGAATGCTACAAGTGTGGAGGTAAAGGACACAAGTCGGCCGAATGTGGAAAAAAGAAAGTCTTGTTTATCCATGACAATGGTGATGAAGAGTACTTGAGTGAAGACGAATTTGATGCCCGAGTCAAGGAAGCAATGGCAAGGCAACGAGTGGAAGATGACCAAGAACTTCTAATGTGTGAACATGACACAAGTCCATCGCTTGTCGTCACAAGGATCTTGACCACTCAAGCACAAGAGCATGAAGACCAACGCTCCAATATCTTCCAAACACGAGCCGGCATCAATGGCAAATCTATCAAGGTGATCATTGATGGAGGGAGTTGCCACAACCTTGCTAGCACCAAGTTGTGTGAGAAGCTCAACCTCACCCTCCATCCGCACAAGCACATGTACCACATGCAATGGCTTAGTGACCAAGGGTCCGTGAAGATCAAGCATACCGTATCAGTCTCCTTTGCCGTTGGTCCTTACAAAGATACGGTGGAACGTGATGTTGTTCCTATGACAGTTTGCCACATGCTTCTTGGTCGACCATGGCAATTTGACAAGGCTGCTCAACATGATGGTCGCACCAATGTATACACCTTCAAATGGCTCAACAAAACATGTGTTTTGCAACCGATGACTCCTAGACAATTAATTGCGGATAATGCAAAGGCTTTAGTAAGGGCGCAAAGCACAACACCTACTTGTGCAAAGAGTAGTGAGAGAGAGAACCACCTCATAGTGAGTGAGAGCCACAAGCCAAACTCGAGTGGAAAAACTAAGAGTGTTCTCCTTGCCACCAAAAGTGAGATGAGAGATGTTCAGAACAACCCATCCATCTTGCACTATGTCCTCCTTTGCAAGGGACTAGCGCAAGGAACTAATGAATTAACCAATGTTCCTCCATCTTTGATGAATGTTTTGCAGGAATTAAAGGATGTGTTCCCCTCAGAGCTTCCACATGGACTACCTCCTCTTCACGGCATCGAACATCGCATTGACCTCATCCCTGGTGCACCACTTCCCAATCGTGCCGCTTACCGCATGAACACGGAGGAGACAAAGGAGATTGAATGTCAAATCAACCAACTCGTCTCCAAAGGTTTGATCCAAGTTAGCACTAGTCCAAGTGTCGTACCCATGATACTTGTTCCAAAAACAGATGATACGCTACGTTTATGCATGGACTGCCGTCCAATCAATGCTATCACTGTGTGTTATCGACATCCCATACCACGTCTCGATTACATGCTTGAATAGTTGTGTGGAGCCACTATTTTTTCGAAAATTGATCTTCGTAGTGGTTACCATCAAATACGCATGGCTGAAGGTGATGAGTGGAAAACCGCCTTCAAGACCAAACTTGGTCTCTATAAATGGTTGGTTATGCGCTTTGGTTTATCTAATGCCCCATCCACCTTCATGCGTCTCATGAATCATATCTTGCGTTATCTCATTGGAAAAAGTGTTGTTGTCTATTTCGATGATATTCTTGTTTATAGCAAATCACTTGAGGACCATATAACACATGTCAAGGAAGTTTTGCAGATCCTTCGACATGAAAAGCTTTATGCTAATCTTCCCAAGTGCACTTTTGCTAAAGACAAGTTGATTTTTCTTGGATTTGTCATTTCTTTGAAGGGAATTGAAGTTGATGTTTCCAAGGTAAAGGACATACGAGATTGGCCCATCCCAACAAATGTGAGTGAACTCCGAAGTTTTCATGGGTTGGCCGGTTTCTATCGTCGCTTTGTGAAAGACTTTTCCACCATTGCTTGTCCTCTCAACGATTTGACGAAAAAGAATGTCACCTTCGTGTGGGGCAAAGCACAACAAAAAGCTTTTGATGAACTTAAAAAGAGGCTCATCGAAGCACCTCTCCTTGCGTTACTGGATTTCACAAAAACTTTTGAGGTAGAGTGTGATGCTAGTGGTATTGGCATTGGAGGAGTCCTTATGCAAAACGGACGTCCTATAGCCTACCATAGCGAGAAACTCGATGGTGCTCGCCTTAATTATCCTATTTATGACAAAGAGCTTTTTGCCTTAGTTCATGTCCTTCAAGTTTGGCAACACTACCTATGGCCCAAGGAATTTATCATACATTCCGACCATGAGTCGTTGAAATATCTCAAAGGCCAAGCCAACTTGAGTAAGAGACACGCTAAGTGGGTTGAGTTCATGGAATCTTTCCCGTACATAGTCAAGTATAAGAAGGGCAAAGATAATGTAGTTGCGGACGCTTTGTCTCGCAAGCACACAAGACTTCTTACGAGACTTGAAATCAACGTGTTGGGTCTTGAGGAAATAAAATCTTTGTATGCTTCCGACCCGTACTTTGAACCAATTTTCGCAAAGTGCTCCATTGACAAAGGATTTGATGATTTCTATTTGCATAAGGGCTTTCTTTTTAAACAAAACAAGCTTTGCATTCCGAAATCGTCGCTCCAACTTTTTCTTCTCCAAGAATCTCATGGTGGAGGCCTCATGGGTCACTTTGGCCATAACAAGATATTGGGCATGCTCTCCACTCACTACTTTTGGCCCAAGATGAAGCGTGACGTGGAGCGCTATGTTCAACGATGCACGACATGTGTCCAAGCTAAGTTGCAAGCTAATCCTTATGGTCTTTATATGCCATTGCCTATTCCTCATACACCTTGGTCCGACATTTGCATGGATTTCGTGTTAGGATTGCCTAGATCTAAGCATGGTCATGATTCTATATTTGTTGTTGTGGATCGCTTTCCCAAAATGGCACACTTCATACCGTGCCATAAGACCGACGGTGCTTCACATGTTGCAAATCTATTTTTCAGGTAAATCGTCCGTCTTCACGGTGTGCCAAGAACAATCGTCTCCGACCGCGACGTCAAATTCATGAGCTACTTATGGAAGACCCTCATGGCCAAGCTCGGCGTCAAGCTCCTCTTTTCATCCGCGTTGCATCCTCAAACTGATGGACAAACCAAGGTTGTCAACCAAAGCCTCGGAACTCTTCTATGTGTGTTGATCAAGAAAAACTTGAAGGATTGGGAGGAATGCATTCCCCACGCCGAGTTTGCCTACAACCGAGCAAAGCACTCAACAACCAAGATGATTCCATTCATGATCGTCTATGGTTTCGAGCCCCTCACCGCGCTCGACATCCTACCACTACCTCTCCATGAGCGCACGAACATGGACGTCGAGAAGCGTGCATAAGCTATGAAGACGCTTCATGAAGAAGCAAGAGCTACTATCGAACAACAAGTCCTTCGCCAAGCTTCAAGGTTAAACAAGGACAAGAAGGAGATGATCTTTTAAGAAGGTGACCTCGTGTGGATTCACCTAAGCAAAGACCGCTTCCCCAAGAAACGCAACTCCAAGCTCAAGCCAAGAGGAGATGGTCCCTTCAAGGTCCTCAAAAGAATCAACAGCAACACCTACATCATCGACATACCAACCTCCAAGTACCTTGCAAGCAATACATTCAATGTCAAGGATCTATCACCCTACCATGGACTTGTTCAATATGACAACCATGAAGAGTCGAGGACGACTCTTTCCCAAGGGGGGGAGCTTATGCGGCCTGTCCTACAGACGCTCCTACATCTACACCACCGAGTCCCCCAAGTGGACCGATGACCCGTGCCCGAGCCAAGATCCTCCAAGATAAGGTGAATTCGCTCCTCTCATCATGTGACTTTGACGTACACTTGGATGGCTTGCTACTTCATACCACTACTCTGTGCATCATCAGGTACGAGCCCCCGCCGCGTCGATCCACGAGCCCTGAAGCTGCACCTGCCCTGAAGCTGACTGAGCCGGAGTGTCCGCCCGGAACCAGCCGGAGTGTCTGGCGCGACTCGGCCGGAGTGTCCGGCCTGCCCCAGCCCCAACCTGGCGTGGACATTCAGAAGGCCAGATCGGACGGCACCCGGACACTACCCGGAGTGTTCGGCCACCCCGGACTGTCCGGCCATTCCGACCCAGACTGTCCGACCTGAAGATGGGCCTGCAAGCCTAGTTGGGCCTTGTGGCCCATGTAACCCTCTACTTCGCCTAGAACTCTACTTTAATGCCTGAATTACCCCTGAACTTGTGGATGGCCTATATATAGTCCCCCACCTCCATTGTAAACCCTAGGCATGATATTGGAATTAGTGGAAACCCCTTTGTGGATCTATCTAGTTCTTACCTCAATGCTCCTTGACCAAGTAGCACCAATATCACCAAACCTCGTTGGAGTTTGCATCGTGCCTCCGTGTTGTACAAGGACTTGGCATCGGTGTCCCTTTGCCAAGACGTCAAGATCTCACCAAGTCTCCCCTCTCATCATGCCGGTTTGAGAGAGAGTCCTCCGCCCGACGTCGATCCTAGGGATTGCGCCGAACCGGTCACCGCTGGCGTGAGCTATTGGTGTTTATTGTGGTTTTGCGTGTGTGTTCATCGCGTTCTTCGTGCATGTGTTCATCGTGTTCATCCTTCCCTCCTTCCCCGCACTCCGCCCTCGATTTGAGTGGGACTCGTGAAAGATCGGGCCACCCTAGAGGTTTGCCCTCAACAATGTGCATCTGCTTGTGAATTGCAAAGAGGTTGTGTCTGTTTCGTAGCTGGTAGATATGCTTCATGCTAGGATTCCCTGGGGTTCTATACAGAGGACAAAATTGGTGTGGTGCAACATGAATGATACCTATATGCAAATTTAGCACTCCCATGAGCTTCAGATGGTTTGGAAGTGTTGTGCAGCTGATCATAAGGTGAAAGTTGAAGCGGTGATTGATGATATGCAGATGCTGGAGATCTTGCTACCAGAGCTTCTGCTCCTAGAGACTACATACCAATAGATGATGATCTAGATAAGTTCAGTATACGCTTATAGGTGGATTCATACATGGAAAAACTTGATGAGGGAGTTAATAAGACATTTCGTCATGTACTATGGAGATCGCCGTCGATTCCTAAAACATAAGTCTTGACGAAATGAGAGAGAAGATCGGTAAGGAAATTAGTATTAGCCCTAAGCAAATGGCATGACTCTGGTGGTAGCATCATAAGAAGAAGAAATTCATAGAGGTTTTGGATACTAAAGATTTTATGCAGATTGTGTGATGAAAGATGCGAACCAGGAAGGTGTTCTTCCTGGCTACCATTTTTGATGTTGTTGAGGAGGTTTTACTAGATGTAGAGGCCCCTGCAGTGGCTAAATAGAACAAGGTGATCAACGTTGATCAGATCTGATGAGAGCTGCTACCCTAGGCTTGTCATATGAACCACGGGGTTCCCCTTTCTATATTTGTAAACTAGACTGATGTTGCATTTAGACCATGTTTTTGTGGTTATCTTTGTTGAGAGATTGCGATATAATGTTGTGCGAGCTGTTGAGATTTTTGGACATGTCACTCACTAAATACATCGTTGTTGTAATAAGACATAAGTACATTGTAGTTGACGTGATTATGTTTCTTGAGATGACGTATTGTACTTGTTTCTGTTATTATGTTTATTGAGAGATTGTAATGTAATGTTTTGTGAAACCATGACTAGACAAGTGATGCATAAGTACATTGTAGTTGACATGATTGTGTTTCTTGAGATGATGTACTGTACTTGTTTCTTTTATTATGTTTGTTGAGAGATTGTAATGTAATGTTTTGTGAAACCATGACTAGACAAGTGATGCATAAGTACATTATAGTTGACATGATTTTGTTTCTTGAGATGTCGTGATATACTTGGTTCTGTGATTATGTTTGTTGAAAGATTGTAATGTAATGTTTTTTGAAACCATGACTAGACAAGTGATGCATAAGTACCTTGTAGTTGACATGATTTTGTTTCTTGAGATGATGCAATATACTTGTTTCTGTGATCATGTTTGTTGAGAGATTGTAATGTGATATTTTGTGAAACCATGACTGGACAAGTGAAGCATAAGTACCTTGTAGTTGACATGATTTTATTTCTTGAGTTGATGTAATATACTTGTTTATGTGATTATGTTTGTTGAGAGATTGTAATGTAATGTTTTGTGAAACCATGACTGAATAAGTGATGCATAAGTACCTTGTAGTTGACATGATTTTGTTTCTTTATATGATGTAATATACTGGTATGTTTTCCTTAGGCAATGAAATTGGAATGGAGGGAGTACAAGTTTAATATTTGCAATAAGAATGTATGGAGAGAAACCCTATTAGGCAAGAGACAGTAATCCAGGGAAAGGGCATGGTATCCATTAAACTATTGTAACATGCCAATTTAGTCATTGTTGCATCGGTGATGCACTTCACTTTCCCCACTCTTTCGTTCTGTCTCTCTCTCTGTCTGTCTCTCTCCCTCTTCCCCCTCATTGTCACCGACGCTGATGCATTCGCCATGCTATCCTAGAACAACGAGGACGACCAGTCATGCAGCGACAACCTTCTCTCCGACATCAAGTATTCCTTCCCCGATGTGAGTTCCTATGTATTCTCGGGCTAGGGTTAGGCATTGGTAAATCCCTCGACCTGAGCTCCATATGTGCATGCGATTGTGTTCAATTCTAGCTTTGAGTTTCCTTATAGGTACCGCGGACGATCTACGACCCCGAATGGGAGGGCCTAGATCTCGATGGAGAAGTACCATGTGACAATAGGCTAAAACTAAGGAGATATGTTGCATTCGAAGGCAGTAACACTGGGAGAAGGTTTTGGGGCTGTAAAAATCAGGTTTGTTTACATTATGTGCAATGGTGACATGACAAAAAATGTATCGTGTATATTCATAACACGATAGTGTGTGTTTTTTAGGTTGGCCCAGTGTGTAAAGCAGTAGAGTGGGTAGATCTTGAGTGGCCAGATGCACTTAAGAAATTTTTGGCCTAGTTATGGGAGATGTATGAATTGCAAAGGTTTGGGAGATTTACTGATGCTTGTGATGCAGCTAAAAAAATTACAAGCTCTCAATACGAAATAAGGAGTTGGAACAAGAAATCAAGAATTCGCAGCCAGAACTAAGTGACAGAATCAATAGGAGCTTGGTTGTTGGAACTGCAAAGAAGCTTCAGGATAGTCACAGGTTGCTGATTCATAATGCAGAAAAGGAGAGGGATCAGCTCAAGGAAGAAAAGGAGAAGTTAGAGTACTACATTGCAGATCTGTTGATGGAACTGAAGAAGGCGCGCGAGGGTGAACAAGGACATACTATAGAGGATAAAGGAAATTCTAGATGAATAGTTTATGCCGTGCCAATGCCTGAAACTAGTCAACTATAAGACTTGCAATTGCGCTTTCTTAACTAAGCCAAACTGAATCCTCGAGCAAATTAATTTTAGACGAACACATATCGTGCATATAGTTAAGTTCACATTTACAAAATCACCACTACAGAGGATAAAATAGGCAGTTCAGTACTAAATAGACATATGTTGGGTTTAAGCGAGCCTGGCCTAGAGATGCTCGTTTTCCTCCCTAAGATCGACCAGCTCCTTCAGTACTTTGCCATGCGCCCGCTGCAGGTTCCAGCGCTCTGTCAGGGATTCGAGAAGTTGGTTCGTAACCATACGATTTTCCTTGATGATCCCATGCATGATCTCTGTCTGCTTACTAGCCGAGGTGCGACCTTCCCTGTGAAGTTTATCCCAGCTGGCGTTTACCTCCTTCAGTTTTTGGCACTTGTCAAAAAGAACCGCGACTTCAGCATGCAAGTGGTCAAAGGTTAGCTTCTGATTTTTGCTTCTCCCTTTGGATGGCTATCTTGTCATTTAGCAAGGTTACCAGGTCCTGGTTAAGCTTTCGCCTCTTTCCCTGCAACAAAAACATATAGTATGGTTTGTTCAGTTCACCAGGACAAGGTGGTTAGTTTCCATAATTAACTGAATCAACTTCTGGCACAATCATAATTTCAAGGAAGAAGCAATCTAGCACTAATCAACATTTTATGAATCTACTAGTGGCACTGTCATAATTTCAATTTCAATGCAACCTAGGTTTTTCTGGCAAACTCATAATGCATAATCAAACTTCAATACAGAATGGAAAGAGCTCATGGTGTCCATTCATGCACTTGAACACCAACCATGTCCAGATAGATAAGGAGTTGCTATAGGATTCCTATATATATACATTACAAAAAGAGTGGAGCACGAACTGATATTCATGCCCCCTCTAATGGGAATCAGACTTCGGCATTGCCTGATACGCCTCTAGACAAGACCTTAGCTTCTCGTTCTCTTTCTGAACACCCTCGAGTATAGTGATGCCTCGACGCATGTCCTCCTTCATCTCTTTCACTACATCCAGGCAACGGTTCATGTCCTCGTAGGCCACGATGGCAGCTTTTGTTTCATCGATGCGTCTTTAAGTGCCTTGACGATTTCATCCCGCAAGAGTGTGCATCTTATCTAGAGATTCTTCTTATCATCCATGAGCTTGTTGATTATCTTGATGGGCTTGTTCTTGAATGTTCAAGTTATGGTCGAGCAGCTTCTGTAGCCTCACGATGTCATTTGCAAAATCTAGCGAGATCTCCTTCTGTAGAGATAAACGCCTGCGTAGGCTACCATTAGCATGGGTGAGGGAGTGTGCACGCTCATGTTGGTTGTTAATCTTGCCATTGAGCGTAGCCACCTTGTCATGGTACTCGGCCTTCGCTCGTTGCATCGTTCATGTTATTTGAAATAGTAGTTCTATTATTCTACCCCAGGTTCCATGTGAAAACTAATACAAATCACAAAATCCCCATTGAATCTATGAACAGCAGTATTTAAAAAGACCAAGAGGTCTAGTCATAATCATGAAAACTAAAACAACTCACGAAATCACCATTGAATCTATGAACAATAGTATTAAAAAAGACCAAGAGATCTAGTCATAATCAGTAATACTGATACAACTCACAAAATCACCATTGAAGATATGAAGAACAGTATTAAAAAGACCAAGAGATCCGATCATAATTAGGAAAACTAATACAACTCACAAAAACCCCAATGCAGGGCGAACACGATCTAAGAAATCCATAGTAATACTCAAAGAAATAAAGGTGTGGAGATTTGCTACCTCGCTGAGATGTGGAATAGGGCCGAACAGGTCCTGCAACACCACCTTTGTGGTGGATTCTGTGTCCATGGCTGGCCTGTAATACGCAGAAGAGGAGGAAGAAGAACAAGACGAAGAAGAAGAATAATAAGAAGAAACCGAATAAGATCATGATGGAGAAGATGGAGAAGAAGTAGAACAAGAAGATCGTACCCGGAGGAGCCCTCGCCTGCTGGAAAATTCGGTGCCATTATCAGGAGAGATTTGTCCTCACTGAGAGGGGGGCTTGAGGGGCTGGTAGAACAAGAACTCCTAGGCGGCGATCTCTCTCTTTTTTCTCCGCGAGAGGTGACATGGATAGACCCTTCAAAAAAAGAGGAGGAGGGAGGGGTTATCCTACCCGTTGGATCACAGAGGATCAACGGTTGGTGGGCATGATCCACGTGACATTTGTGTCAGCCAATAAGGGCGTAGCAGCCCGAGTGAGCACACATTTGGGCTTTTGTGCGATGTATGACCGAGAGAGAGGGCAAAACTGAGTAGTATAGAAAAACCAAGGGGAATCCACACTAAGGGATTCAAATAGAAAATAGAAAGAGTAGGCATGTGTGTTCCTTTAAAAATGGAAAATGCATGTTTCATACTAAACCACATGGATCCACCATAGTCATTGCATGTGTGTTCTTTTCCTAAACCACCACCAGAGTCATTGCATGTGTGTTCCTTTACTAAACCACATGGATCCACCAGAGTCACTCATGTGTGTTTCAAAACCACATGGACCCACTAGAGTAATTGCATGTGTGTTCCTTTCCTAAACCACATCCAGAGTCATTGCATGTGTCTTCCTTTCCTAAACCACCACCAGAGTCATTGCATGTATGTTATTTTCCTAAACCACATGGCTCCACTAGTGTCATTGCATATTTTCATAAACTTAATGGATCCACCAGAGTCATTTCATGTGTGTTCTTTTCCTAAACTACCACCAGAGTCATTGCTTGTGTCTTCCTTTCCTAAACCACCACCAGTGTCATTGCATATATGTTGTTTTCCTAAACCACATGGATCCACCAGACTAAATGCATGTGTTTCCTTTCCTAAACCACATGGATCCACCAGAGTCATTGCATGTGTGTTCCTTTCCTAAACCACATTGATCCACCAGAGTCATTGCATGTGTGTTCCTTTCCTAAACCACATGGATACACCAGAGTCTGCGAGTCTTTCTTTCTTAAAAAAACCAACAGAGTCATTGCATGTGTGTTCCTTTCCTAAACAACCACAAGAGTCATTGCAGTGTGTTCTTTTCCTAAGCCACATGGATTCACTAGTGTCATTGCATGTGTGTTCTTTTCCTAAACCACATGGATCCACCAGAGTCATTGCAAGTGTGTTCCTTTCCTAAACCACATGGATCCTCTAGAGTCATTACATGTGTGTTCCTTTCCTAAACCACATGGGTCCACCAGTGTGATTGCATGTGTGTAATTTTCCTAAACCACATGGATCCACTAGAGTCATTGCATGTGTGTTCCTTTCCTAAACCACCACTAGAGTCATTGCATGTTTATTCTTTTCCTAAACCACATGGATCCACTAGCGTTTGCATGTGTGTTCTTTTCCTAAACTACCACTAGAGTCATTACATGTGTGTTCTTTTCCTAAACCAATTGGATCCACCAGAGTCATTGCATGTGTGTTCTTTTCCTAAACCACTTGGATCCACCAGAGTCATTGCATGTGTGTTATTTTCCTAAACCACCACTAGAGTCATTGCATGTGTCTTCTTTTACTAAACCACCACTAGAGTCATTGCATGTGTGTTCCTTTCCCAAACCACATGGATCCACCAGAGTCATTGCATGTGTGTTCATTTCCTAAACCACCACCAGAGTCATTGCATGTGTGTTCCTCTCCTAAATCATTTGGATCCACCAAAGTCATTGCACGTGTGTTCCTTTCCTAAACCACACTGATCCACCAGAGTCCTTACATGTGTGTTCTTTTCCTAAAACTCATGAATCCACTAGAGTCATTGCATGTGTGGTCCTTTCCTAAACCACATCCAGAGTCATTACATGTGTCTTCCTTTCCTGAACAACCACCAGAGTCATTGCATTTGTGTTCTTTTCCTAAAGCACATGGATCCGCCAGTGTCATTTCATGTGTGTTCCTTTCCTAAACCATATCCAGAGTCATTGCATGTGTGTTCCTTTCCTAAACCACCACTAGAGTCATTGCATGTGTGTTCTTTTCCTAAACCACATGGATCCACCAGTGTCATTGCATGTCTGTTCTTGTCCTAAACCACATGGATCCACCAGGGTCATTGCATGTGTGTTCATTTCCTAAACCACATCCAGAGTCATTGCATGTGTCTTCCTTTCCTAAACCACCACCAGAGTCATTGCATGTGTGTTCTTTTCCTAAAGCACGTGGATCCACCAGTGTCATTTCATGTGTGTTCCTTTCCTAAACCACATCCAGAGTCATTGCATGTGTCTTTCTTTCCTAAACCACCACTAGAGTCATTGCATGTGTGTTGTTTTCCTAAACCACATGGATCCACCAGTGTCATTGCATGTGTGTTCCTATCCTAAACCACATGGATCCACCAGAGTCATTGCATGTGTGTTCCTTTCTTAAACCACATGGATCCACCAGAGTCATTGCATGTGTGTTTCTTTCTTAAACAACATGGCTCCACCAGAGTGTTTGCATGTGTGTTCTTTCCCTAAACCACATGAATCCACTAGAGTCATTGCATGTGACTTCCTTTACTAAACCACCACAAGAGTTATTTCATGTGTGTTCTTTTCCTAAACCACCTTTATCCACCAGTGTCATTGCATGTGTGTTCTTTTCCTAATACACCACTAAGTCATTGCACGTGTGTTGTTTTCCTATACCACATGGATCCACCAGAGTCATTGCATGTGTGTTCTTTTACTAAACCACTACCAGAGTCAGTGCATGTTTTTTTTCTTTTCCTAAACCACTAGTAGAGTTATTGCATGTGTTTTACTTTCCTAAACCACATGGATCCACCACAGTCATTGCATGTGTGTTACTTTCCTAAACCACCACCAGAGTCATTGCATATGTGAACCTTTCGTAAACCACATTGATCCACCAGAGTCATTGCATGTGTGTTACTTTCCTAAACCACATGGATCCACCAGAGTCATTTCATGTGTGTTCTTTTCCTAAACCACCACCAGAGTCATTGCATGTGCATTCTTTTCTGAAACCACCACTATAGTCATTGCATGTGTGTTATTTTCCTAAACCACATGGATCCACCAAAGTCATTGCATGTGTGTTCCTTTCCTAAACCACATGGATCCACCAAAGTCATTGCATGTGTTTTCCTTTCCTAAACCACATGGATCCACCAGAGTCATTGCATGTGTGTTCCTTTCCTAAACCACATTGGTCCACCAGAGTCATTGCATGTGTGTTCCTTTACGAAACCACATGGATACACCAGAGTAAATGCATGTGTTTTCCTTTCCTAAACCATATTGATCCACCAGAGTCATTGCATGTGTGTTCCTTTCCTAAACCACTTGGATCCACCAGAGTCATTGCATGTGTATTCTTTTCCTAAACCACCACCGGAGTCATTGCATGTGTCTTCCTTTCCTAAACCACCACCAGAGTCATTACATGTGTGTTCTTTTCCTAAACCACATGAGCCCACCAGTGTCATTCATGTGTGTTCTTTTCCTAAACCACATGGATCCACCAAAGTCATTGCATGTTTGTTCCTTTCCTAAACCACATGGATCCACCAGAGTCATTGCATTTGTGTTCCTATCCTAAACCACATTGATTCACCAGAGTCATTGCATGTGTGTTCTTTTCCTAAACCACATGGATCCACCAGAGTCATTGCATGTGTATTCGTTTCCTAAATTACATCCAGAGTCATTGCATGTGTCTCCTTTCCTAAACCACCACTAGAGTCATTGCATGTGTGTTCATTTCCTCAAGCACATGGATCCACAAGTGTCATTTCATGTATGTTCCTTTCCTAAACCACAACTAGATTCATTGCATGTGTCTTCCTTTCCTAAACCACCACCAGAGTCATTACTTGTTTGTTCTTTTCCTAAACCACATGGGTCCACTAGTGTCATTATATCTATGTTCTTTTCCTAAACCACATGGATCCACCAAAGTCATTTCATGTGTGTTCCTTTCCTAAACCACATGGATCCACCAGACTAATTGCATGTCTGTTCCTTTCCTAAACCACATGGATCCACCAGAGTCATTGTATATGTGTTCCTTTCCTGTTCCTTTCCAAAACCACATTGATCCACCAGAGTCATTGCATGTGTGTTCCTTTACTGAACCACATGGATCCACCAGAGTCATTGTATTTGAGTTCCTTTCCTAAACCACAATGATCCACTAGAGTCATTGCATGTGTGTCCTTTTCCTAAACCACATGGATCCACCAGAGTCATTACATGTGTGTTTCATTCCAAATCCACATCCAGAGTCATTGCATGTGTCTTTCTTTCCTAAACCACCACCAGAGTCATTGCATGTGTCTTCTTTTCCTAAACCACATGGATCCACCAGTGTCATTGCATGTGTGTTCTTTTCCTAAACCACCACTAGAGTCATTTCATGTGTGTTATTTTCCTAAACCACCACCAAGGTCATTGCATGTGTCTTCTTTTCCTAAACCACCACTAGAGTCATTGAATGTGTGTTCCTTTCCTAAACCACATGGACCCACCAGAGTCATTGCATGTGTATTCCTTTCCTAAACAACATGGATCCACCAGAGTCCTTGCATATGTGTTCCTTTCCTAAACCACATGGATCCACCAGAGTCATTGCATGTGTGTTCCTTTCCTAAACCACATTGATCCACCAGAGTCATTGCATGTCTGTTCTTTCCCTAAACTACATGGATCCACCAGAGTCATTGCATGTGTGTTCCTTTCCTAAACAACATCCAGAGTCATTGCATGTGTCTTCCTTTCCTAAACCACCACCAGAGTCATTGCATGTGTATTCTTTTCCTAAGCACATGGATCCACCGGTGTCATTTCATGTATATTCCTTTCCTAAACCACATCTAGAGTCATTGCATGTGTCTTCCTTTCCCAAACCACCACCAGAGTCATTACATATGTGTTCTCTTCCTAAACCACATGGGTCCACCAGTGTCATTGCATGTGTGTTATTTTCCTAATCCAGATGGATCCACCAAAGTCATTGCATGTGTGTTCCTTTCCTAAACCACAAGGATCCACTAGAGTCATTGTATGTGTTTTCCTTTCCTAAACCACATGGATCCACCAGAGTCATTGCATGTGTGTTCCTTTCCTAAACCACATTGATCCACCAGAGTCATTGCATGTGTGTTCTTTTCCGAAACCACCACTAGAGTCATTGCATGTGTGTTCCTTTCCTAAACCACATGGATCCAATAGAGTCATTGCATGTGTGTTCCTTTCCTAAACCACATGGATCCACCAGAGTCATTGCATGTGTGTTCCTTTCTTGAACCACATGGATCCACCAGATTAATTGCATGTGTGTTCCTTTCCTAAACCACATTGATCCACCGGAGTCATTGCATGTGTGTTCTTTTCCTAAACCACAAGGATCCACCAGAGTCATTGCATATCTGTTCCTTTCCAAAACCACATCCAGAGTCATTGCATGTGTATTTCTTTCCAAAACCACCACCAGGGTCATTGCATGTGTGTTCTTTTCCTAAACCACATGGATCCACCAGTGTCATTGCATGTGTGTTCTTTTCCTAAACCACGTGGATCCACCAGAGTCATTGCATTTATGTTCCTTTCCTAAACCACATGGATCCACCAGAGTCATTGCATGTGTGTTCCTTTACTAAACCACATTGATCCATCGGAGTCATTGCATGTGTGTTCTTTTCCTAAACCACATGGATCCACCGGAGTCATTGTATGTGTGTTACTTTCCCAATCCACATCCAGGGTCGTTGCATGTGTCTTCCTTTCCTAAACCACCACCAGAAGTCATTGCATGTGTGTTCCTTGCCTTCACCACATCTAGAGTCATTGCATGTGTCTTCCTTTCCTAAACAACCACCAGAGTCATTACATGTGTGTTCTTTTCCTAAACCACATGGGTCGCTCTTTTCCTAAACCACATGGATCCAGCAAAGTCATTGCATGTGTGTTCCTTTCCTAAACAACATGGATCCACCAGAGTCGTTGCATGTGTATTCCTTTACTAAACCACATGGATCCACCAATGTCATTGCATGTGTGTTCCTTTCCTAAACAATATGGATCCACTACCGTCATTGCATGTGTGTTCCTTTCCTAAACCACATCCGGAGTCATTGGATGTGTCTTCCTTTCCTAAACCACCACTAGAGCCATTGCATGTGTGTTCTTTTCCTAAACCACATATATCCAATAGTGTCATTGCATGTGTGTTCTTTTCCTAAACCACCACTAGAATCATTGCATGTGTGTTCTTTTCCTAAACCACATGGATCCACCAGAGTCATTTCATGTGTGTTATTTTTGTAAACCACCACCAAGGTCATTGCATGTGTCTTCTTTTCCTAAACCATCACTAGAGTCATTGCATGTGTGTTCCTTTCCCAAACCACATGGATCCAACAGAGTCATTGCATGTGTGTTCCTTTCCTAAACCACATGGATCCACCAGAGTCATTGCATGTATGTTCCTTTCCTATACCACATTGATCCACCAGAGTCATTGCATGTGTCTTATTTTCCTAAACCACATGGATCCACCAGAGTCATTGCATGTGTGTTCCTTTCCAAGACCACATCCAGAGTCATTGCATGTTTCTCTCTTTCCAAAACCACCACCAGAGTCATTGCATGTGTGTTCTTTTCCTAAACCAATGGATCCACTTGTGTCATTGCATGTGTGTTCTTTTCCTAGACCACACGGATCCACTAGAGTCATTGCATGTGTGTTCCTTTCCTAATCCACATGGATCCAGTAGAGTCATTGCATGTGTGTTCCTTTAGTAAACCACATTGATCCACCAGAGTCATTGCATGTGTGTTCTTTTTCTAAACCACATGGATCCACAAGAGTCATTGTATGTGTGTTCCTTTCCTAAACCACATCTAGAGTCGTTGCATGTGTCTTTCTTTCGTAAACCACCACCAGAGTCATTGCATGTGTGTTCTTTTCCTAAAGCACATGGATTCATGTGTGTTCCTTTCCTACACCACATCTAGAGTCATTGCATGTGTCTTCCTTTCCTAAACCACCACCAGAGTCATTACATGTGTGTTCTTTTCCTAAACCACATGGGTCCACCAGTGTCATTGCATGTGTGTTGTTTTCCTAAACCACATGGATCCACCAAAGTCATTGCATGTGTGTTCCTTTCCTAAATCACATGGATCCAACAGAGTCATATCATGTGTGTTCTATAACAACCGAAGTTCGTAATATTTATAATTAGTACTTAAGAGTTACATGCATGTGTTTAAATCAATAAAATCTATGCATGTGAGCTATATCTATGCACAAATGCAAGTGCAAAACCTTAGTTTCTTTACAAATGATTTAAAAAGGTGCCCAAATTCAAATTTTTGGTGCCTCTAGTATTTTACAAAAAGGTCCATGTGTTTTCCCTACTTAAAAAGACATAAAAATCAATTAAAAGGGCTTTTTATAACGAAAATACATGTTTTAATAAAACCTAGGGGGTTTCTGAAAAACCTAGCCCCTGGATCCCTAGTTCTGGACCACGGGTTGATTCTTTGCTTTTCCGAGGGGGTTTTCGCAAAACGTTCTTCATCTTCTCCTAGCTGAAAGCAGCTGCATGCCGCTGCCACGCTGCAATTCCCGCCCGTCTGTCGACGTGGAGTCGAGGATAAGACCACCGAGACGTGCTCCTCCTTCTCCCTATCCCCTCACTCACTCAGATCCCTTCCTCTCTCCCTCTCTACGGCTCTCACAACATCGCCGAAACCCTAGCTACCATGGCCACCGTCTAGCCGATGTTTTCATCACCCCAGGCCTTGCTGAGCCCACCTTGAGCTCCGCATCGACGCTAACTTCGTCTCCACCGAAGGAATCGAGCCGGGATGCTCCCAGTTGCCCACATCGATGCCTTCTTATCCGACACCGACGACCCCCGCCGTCCATATCATCGTCGCTCTGGCCTCCCTCTCGTCTCTTCCTCGCTTCCTAGCATCACATGTGCCGTGGTGAGTTGCTGCTTCTCCCCGTCCCTTCCTCGCCTCCTGGCATCACATGTGCTACCTCCGCGTCGCAAGCTGCCGCTCGTCGCCACAGACCTCCATCGTAGCCATGCCTCCAGTGACCAATCCAGGGCGGCGCCACCCTGGTTAGGTTCGCCACGAAGATCCAGTTCGAACGCACACGCTCGTGCAGCCCTACGCGCCCTCCTCTGTCGCTGTCAGTGACCACCCGACGGTGGCCGTCGTGGTGACGTCACCCTAATGTCACGGTGACATGGGCCTTGGACCCGCTGACCGCTGACCGCCAGCGAGGCAACTGACCTGGCCCTAGCCCCACCAGTCAGCCTCTGCGGCTAGACACACCTGAAGTGTAAAAAGTTTAGGGTTAGGGTCAGATGACGTCAGGCTGATGTCATATATGTTTTAATATTTTCAGAAATGTTTTAAATAAGCATATTTTGATATAATATTATAAAATTCATAACTAATTCATATTTAATCAGAAAAAACTGAATAATATATCAAAATGATCAGAAAAATGAGATCTACACTTTAAAAATATAATCATGCATTGTTGATCAACCTAAACCCTAGCTAGTTTAGAGGAACATCGAACCTCCTCTATTTGCATATGGGATCGATGGAATGCCAAACCCTCGACACTCCGAACCCATTTAAATCGATGCTAATCCTAGGGTTGCCATGATCTGACATATCATTCAAGTGCTTGCGCATTGCATGGTTCGAGATGTTGATTGTTGCCTTTCTTTCTCGTATTGCTTCTTCGTGATAGGATCCGAGCACGAGACCAAAGTCAACGATAACGAAGATCCATATATGTCTACTGAAGGACAAGGCAAGCGTAGTCTCTCATTCCGAACCTATGTTTTACAAAGTATCTACTTTCTCGCTATATTGCACAGGATTCCAATGTGGTCTTTTGTTAGTAGCTAGAGTTACCTATCTGCTGCATAGTTTCCCTGTTGTAGCCTTATACACCTGATCCACACCTCCTAGCATACTTAGGGCTGGCATATGAGCATTGTTAGAGCTTCTTCGACGGTCAAGTTTAGCCATGCTTAGTAGTTATGCCTCATCCATCCCGATGATGATGAATCGGAGATGCCAAAGAATCTAGGAAGGTAGAAGATGGAGACATGATCGAAGGTGACGGATAAACAGGCTAAGGCTTGTATGGGAGGCCGTGATGGGTGTGGTTTTTGTAGTCCCATGCTCACCACCACTAGGAACTAAGTTCATGCCTTTGGAACCGAGACGAGCGTATAGCCACAGGGGGTCTGGAAAACCCCTCGACTAACTAACTTGCCTAGTAGATTCCATGAGTCACATAGTTCGGGCTTTCCATTTGGCATAAGCATTGAAAATGTTTTCGAAAGAGGAGGTGAAGTAGGTGCATCATAATAGGTAGGTAAGCATGGCTAGGATTGCTTGGGGTACATAGCGCCCCTGATAAACCAACCCCACCACTACAAGAAATGTGTTAACTTGTGACCTTCTCATAGTGACTGGAAATTAAATAGTCATAGATCTACGACGATTTGGCACAAGATGGTCATAGGATATTTGGAGAGGCCAAAATCCTATAGAATTACGACGATTTGTATCAAAATTGTCATAATTTCAGCATATAAAATCGTCATAATGTGTAGGATGCAGCTTAGAGCCTTATTTATACCTCATTATGACCAATTTAAATCGTCATATCGTCTAAAATATGATACATTGAATTGACGTGTTGGCCACATCAGCAATAATGCCTACGTGGCATGTCTATGTGTCAATTTTTGTATATGTGTATATCCATGTGTGAATAGAAAATAATAATAAAATAATAGGGTAACAAATATTTGAACCAGGGACCTCATCCATGTTTCTAGTGCTAGGATCCAACACACCAAATAACTTTTCATGATATCCAGTCATATTTTCTATATATAAACACTACTAATACATTAGGAAATAGTTGACAAAAAAGGCTCGGCAGGGGGGTCGAACTTGAGATCTCTGCTCATGACCGCAGCGCTGCCAACCACTAGGACAGAAGACTTCTTGTGATCTATTCCTGCGCGGGGCCTTAATATAGAGTCCGTGGCTCCTTTTTTCTTTCTTTCTGCAACCTGGGAAGGCAGGCGGACCGCAATGTCCCCTTGGGCCTCGTTAGGAAGGGAATCGGCCGCGATGGGCTCGGTAGGCAGGGACTCGGCCGTGATGGGCCTTGGTGGGAAGTGGGAGATTAGGGCCCGGCCAGCTCCGCCCGTTTAGTTTTTTTTCTTAATTCTTTTGTAACTTTTTCATAATAAGTTCAAAATAATTGATTTTTGTTTCTAATTTTTTATAAAATTCAGTAGAACATCTTGGCATATTAATTAACAATACTTTAGTTAATTAAAAATAGTGTATTTACTAATCTCACATTAGTCCATAGTAGGGACAATACCATAATTCAAAATATGAGTTTGAAACTAGGGAGTGACTGTTCTCGTCTAGGGATTGAGTCTTATTAAAAAGTTTCGGTTGATCTCTGAAGAAACATTATAATGTGAGTCTAAAACTCATTTTATTTCAAAAAATAATGGGCATCGGATCATGTACCTGTAGTTCAAATCGGACCCACTTCCTACCGATTCGACAGGAATTTGTCTTTTTTGCCAGGGATGGACAGAAAATGGAAAATGAATTTTCCATGTGACGAAAAGAAAAACTTCCTCCTGCAACATTGTTTTCCATCTCATGATACACATGGGTGTACAATATGGGCACATTATCACAAACTATGCCACGATTCTAGCCATAACATTGGTCGTTTGACACAAAAGCCACGAAAACTCAGACATGATAGGTCATTTCTGAGAAGGTTTTTTTGAGACACTTGCAATATACAAAGTTTGGTATTTTTCCTTGAAACTATGTCACATAATAAGATGGAACGTGAAGGATTTGCATTGATCGGACCTTTTTTAAATTTTTTATGCCCGTTTCAAACTATGGTCAAAACGGCGGGTATGAAGGTTCTTAGCTAGGGGCCGAGCCCTGCTAAACTTGCATTGGATCTCTGAAGAAACATGATATTGTGAGTCTAAAAATCATTTTTTCAAAAAATAATGGGCATCAGATCATGTACATGTAGTTCAAATCGGACCCACTTCCTACTAATTCGGTAGGAATTTGTCTTTTTCGCCAGTGGTGGACAAAAAGGTTTGAGATACCTTGGTTGGGACATTTGTCCATGTAAGGTGTCCTATTATTTTAGGAAATTGGGATGGTAGCATTTTGAAATTTTCATTTGGTGGTTGCTTCACCAAACGACCCATTTTTTGCGCTCAGAAAATGGAAAATGGTTTTTTGTGCGACAAAATGGAAAACTTCCTCCTGCAACATTGTTTGACATCCCAGGATACATATGGGTGCATAATATGGGCACATTATCACAAACCATGCCGTGATTCTAGCCATAACATTGGTCGTTTGGCCCGAAAGGCATGAAACCTCGAAAATGATAGCTCATTTTTGAGAAGGTTTTTTCGAGACACTTTCAATATACTAAGTTTGGTATTTTTACTTGCAACTATGTCACATAATAAGACACCATGCGAAGGATTTGCATTGATCGGACCTTTTTTAATTTTTTATGGCCTTTTCAAACTATGGTCAAAACGGTGGGCATGAAGGTTCTTAGCTCGGGGCTGAGCCTCGCTAAACTTGCTTTGGATCTCTGAAGAAACATGATATTGTGAGTTTAAAAATCATTTTTTCAAAAAATAATGGGCATCAGATCATGTACCTGTATCTCAAATCGGATCCACTTCCTACCGATTCGGCAGGAATTTGTCTTTTTTGCCAGTGGTGGACAGAAAGGTTTGAGATACCCCGGTTGGGACATTTGTCCATGTAAGGTGTCCTATTATTTTTGGAAATTAGGATGGTAACATTTTGAAACTTTCATTTGGTGGTTGCTTCACAAAACAACCCATTTTTTGCGCTAAGAAAATGGAAAATGGTTTTTTTGTATGACGAAATAGAAAACTTCCTCCTGCAACATTGTTTGCCATCCCATGATATATATGGGTACATAATATGGGCACATTATCATAAACTATGCCACGGTTCTAGCCATAACATTGGTCATTTCGCTCGAAAGCCACGAAACCTCGAACATGATAGCTCATTTCTAAGAAGGTTTTTTCGAGACACTTGCAATGTACCAAGTTTGGTATTTTTACTTGCAACTATGTCACATAATAAGACACCACGCGAAGGATTTGCATTGATCGGACCGTTTTTTAATTTTTTATGCCCGTTTCAAACTATGGTCAACACGGTGGGCATGAAGGTTCTTAGCTCGGGGCTGAGCCTCGCTAAACTTGCATTGGATCTCTGAAGAAACATGATATTGTGAGTCTAAACATCATTTTTTCAGAAAATAATGGGCACCAGATCATGTACCTGTAGTTCAAATCGGACCCACTTCCTACCGATTCGGCAGGAATTTGTCTTTTTCGTCAGGGGTGGACAGAAAGGTTTGAGATACCCCGGTTGGGACATTTGGCCATGTAAGGTGCCCTATTATTTTTGGAAATTGGGACGGTAGCATTTTGAAACTTTCATTTGGTGGATGCTTCACAAAACGACCCATTTTTTGCGCTCAGAAAATGGAAAAAAAAATTTGTGTGCGACGAAATGGAAAACTTCCTCCTGCCACATTGTTCGCCATCCCACGATACATATGGGTGCATAATATGGGCACATTATCACAAACTATACCGTGATTCTAGCCATAACATTGGTCGTTTGGCCCGAAAGCCATGAAACCTCGAACCTGATAGCTCATTTCTGAGAAGGTTTTTTCGAGACACTTGCAATATACCAATTTTGGTATTTTTACTTGCAACTATGTCATAATAAGACACCACGTGAAGTATTTGCATTGATCGGACCGTTTTTTAATTTTTTATGCCCGTTTCAAACTATGGTCAAAACGGTGGGCATGAAGGTTCTTTGCTCGAGGCTGAGCCTCGCTAAACTTGCATTAGATCTCTGAAGAAACATGATATTGTGAGTCTAAAAATCATTTTTTCAAAAAATAATGGGCATCATATCATGTACCTGTAGTTGAAATCGGACCCACTTCCTTCCGATTCGGCAGGAATTTCTCTTTTTCGCCAGGGGTGGACGGAAAGGTTTGAGATACTCTAGTTGGGACATTTTGCCATCTAAGGTGTCCTATTATTTTTGAAAAAAGGGGTGGTAGCATTTTGAAAAATTCATTTGGTGATAGCTTCACAAAACTCCCCGCTTTTGGCACTTCAAAAATGAAAAATGGCTTTTCCGTACGACGAAAAGGAAAACTTTCTTCGACAACATTGTTTGCTATTCAAAGATACACATGTGTGCAACATATCATGTCTATGCGACGGTTTTTGGTATGCACTCCGAAGTTAGCGACACTTTGGTGAAAAAACCCTATGAGATCATCTGCAACCAATCAAATTACAGGAAATAACCACCCGTGGATTACCCATCTCATCCTAATCTAGACCGTTGAAGCACATCCAACAGCCACCAAAGAAGCTCACGTCTCCCACCAACCTACCTCCACCTCCACCATCCACCACATCCCACAACCTCCCAGTCCCCATTCTCTCCCAACCGCGTCGCCCTCTCCCGAAACCCTAGCAGCGCCCGAACCCTAGCGTGCCTTGAGCCAGATCCGCCGCCAGCCACGCCCCTCTCGGCCCCTCCCGCCCTAGACCCCCTTCTATGGCTCGACACGCGCCACCACGATGTGGTCTTAACAACCACGCGAGGATCCACCCTCCGATTCCTCTACCTTTCCATCTTCGATTCCCCATCCAGCAGCCGTAGTAGAGAAAAATCTCGCTCGATCCACCACCAAGCGACCAATCCATGGCTCTCTGGGCTCGACAACACACTACCGGCCGCACTGTCGGAGCGGCCCAAGAAGATCGCCAAGCTGTCGACGCCAAGCGGCGGGAAGAGGAACAAAGAGAACACGGTGCCGAGGGCCAAGATCGACCTCGCTGGTGGTGGTGGAGCATGATGTGGAGTACGTCCGTTCCGAGGATCTGCAGCCCATGGCCGGGCCCAAGGCGCGGGCCGCCGGCCGCCGGCCTGGTTGTGGAGATCGAGTCCAAGGGCTGGGTGAAGGTCTACGAGGCGCTCAACGACGCGCGCCGCCTCGCCATCCACCACCCCGCGCTCCTTGCCCCGATCCTGTATCTTTTGTTCCCCATCTTTGTCTGCTTATCTGAATTTTCTTTTGTCTTATTCCCCTCTGGATCGTGGCTGATTCCCCTCTGAATTTTGTTTTGTCTGATTCCGTTCGACAAGATGCTCCTCCAGGTGCTGCTCAAGGCATCACAGGACAAGCGGTTCATGGTCGAGGAGGCCGAGAAGGCGATGCGCGTCTGTGTTCATCATCACCACGCTGGGGAAGCTGCAGGCTCATGAACTCATCACCAATCGGCTCTTCGAGGACATGCCTCTGCCGACCTTGCCGTGAGGTATGCCTGAAGCGCCCTCCCTAGTTCCTGATGATTGTTGGACATTATAGACTCTGAACATTACTCCTAGTTGAAACCTAACTAAATTTTCTGAATTACTCGGTAGAGAGAGATGCATGGATAGATGAAATTGATTCCGTAGTCCTTGTATTGTCTTAGCCACACATATTTTGTGCTCTGTTTTACAACTGATTGTTCTATACCATCATAAATCAGTTAGGACAATATTAGGCAAACTGATTTGTCAAGATGTGTCTGCAATTGAACACTTAATGCATATGGTTAATTGTCGTTGTTTGTTTAGAAGTTATATTCAGGATTATGTTCTCTCATGTTTGTATGAGACTGACACATAACATGATTTATCAAGTTGTAGCCTCTAGCTGAATATTTACCCATGTGTTTTGTGGTACATCCATAGGTAAATTATGATTATTCATATGCATTGAGAAACTAGTTATGCCTTTCTGTCATATCCTGAATTATGATTTCTGCTAAGTATGAAAAGGATAGCTAATGTTCTTCTGAAACTCCCTAGGACTATGCTTGTTTATAGATGAGTTAACATGTAATCTCCTAGTTAGTGTTATTTGTACTACTAATTTTCCTTGAGTTGAAACCATATTGGCATAACATTATGTCGGTTTTCATACCCTCAAATCAGGACATGCTTCTCAGGAAAAGTCTGTAGCATAAGATTATGAAGCCACCCTTTATCATTACTGTCGCATCCCCCACCCTCACCATATCCATCACCGTGGTTTGGTTCAGATAAGTATTTGGTCTCTCCAACTCCCTTATAGTCCTTGTTAATTCACCTAAGTGAGTTGCTAGCTCGAAGTTATAGTTTGGTAATCAATTGATGGTGATTAGTAGCTCCTGTTTTCGATATGATATGATCTGACCTGGGATGGGAACATGACCGTGAATGTTTGTGTGTTTGATATAGTATTCCCTTCTTTTTTCTAATAGAAGGCAAGAGATTATTATGCAACATATTTTCCTCTAGTAGCAGTATTACTACTGGTTTATGTATAGATAGCAATATAGGTATAGGACATGTATAGGCTTCCTTTTGATCCAGGACTTCTTATGTGTATATTAATGTTCTATACTTATATCATCTGGCTGGAAGATTCCTATTCAGTTTTGTTTATTTTTCATCTTGTACACATTGTTTTTGGTATTTCTCTGATCAATGAAAGCAGGGTTGATATAAGATTGATCTAGTTATTGTGATAAAAGTAGTTGATATATGAATACTGTGAGCATGTAGTTGATATATGAATACTGTGAGCATGTAGTTGATATCTGAATACTGTGAGCTTTATTTCATCTTGTACACATTGATTGTGAGCATGTAGTTGATATATGAATACTGTGAGGTTTATTTTTTGTCGAGTTTCGTGTGTTGATGCTTCATTTCATATTCTCCTTAGGATATGTCTACCCAGCCATGACTACTCCCCTGGAGACTGCCGCTAGGCATGCCTGCATCTAAGGGCTGTCAATTGCCACAACAATCAAGTACTTACATGGAGTAGCTGCAACGAAGAGTCAACGACATGTCTATGGTCTTCTACGATAATGTCATTATGCGTGTCCTCTGCTGCTCCACAACTGGCATCGGTGAGAGCTCAAGATTAAGAACCTCCTATATTCTTGTTCTACTTGTCCTAGTATAGTTTCATCTGTCTCAATTATATCCAAAATAAACAGAATCTGGTCTCTAATTCACTGTGTGTGACACCTATGAGTGAAGACTGATAACTTCATTGGCACTTTCTTGTAGTTGTGGGCTAGTGGCAGCAGAAGGAGCAAGCAGATTTCTGTCTCTTGCAAGCGTTATTTTGGCAAATACTTTCCGCAACCACTTTCTTCAAATACTTTGTACTAGTACCACTTTCAAAATTGCTGATTGTTCTTGCCAGCATTAATTGCTAAAGTAGATTAAATAGTGTGTTAAATTTACATTAAGGAAATCATTTTGGTACCATAATTTACTTAGTAAGATGACCTGACAATATTCAGACTCGTTGGAGAATTTATAAACAAATCTCATGCTGCTTTGTTACTCTACTATTGTTGCCTATTTTATGATTCTACTGTTTCATAATAGTTTCCAATTATTTTCTAAACTTGGCTTTTCCTCTTTTCCAGGAGTTCCAGCTAAAGAAAGTCGAGAAAAGCTTGAAGACCCTATAATTTTAGAGCTACTTGTATTTTAACAGTCAAAATATCTGGCTATTTGGAACAAACCATGTAACGATTGTAATAGATAATAGACTATTCTTGGCTGTTATTTGAAATTTTCCATGTCTTTTATGTTTCAGTTCAACAAATGTTATGTAATATGATGAATAGAAATTTGATGAGCAGAATCATATTATAAAATTATTGACTATGATTTTCGGGATAGAAGAAATAAGGAAAAAGGGCCGAAACTTTTACTGTACCAAATATTATTTGGGCTCTAAATAGGCCATGGCCCAAATTATATTGAAAGAAATGATTTGAAAAAATAGAAAAAACCAAGAACAAATTGGACGGTAAAAAGGCCAAGGCCCAAAACTGAAACGCGAAACACAATGGCCGAAGCCCATAGCAGTAACGAACCATGGTAGAGGAAGTAAAAGGCCAAAATTATTGTGCTCAGCCCAAGCAAGCAACCGAAATGGATTCGGCTGATTTCGATTTAAGACGATTTAATTTCGTCACAATTTTTCCACGTAGGATCAACCACGTAGGATCTGACTTGGCCAGGCTAGATGGCCCGTGATGATATTGGATCGTCACAGACGTTACGACGATCCAATATCGTCATAGACGGTTATGACGATTTTACCAAAAACGTCATTATAGTTCATATGCGACGCCCAACTTTTGACAATCTCAAAATCGTCATAGAATCATCATAAGTGGACTATTGTGACGATTCTGTGACAAAAATAGAGGGCCGTACATAGCCAGATTCCTTGTAGTGCGCCCACATCTCTAGGGACCGGCTTCGGGATTTGACCCGTTACGGCGGAACCCTCCTTAGGGTGTGACTCATGGTCTCGGCGAAAGCAAGGTAAAGGTTTTTGTCAACCACCCTTTGCCGGCCCTCCAAGGAAGAGGGCTAATAATATTTGGCATTAAGAGTCGGTTGGTATGTGTGGGTAAAGTTGTACACCTCTGCAGGGTTAAATCTTTTCGAAAAGTCGTGTTCACGGTTATGGACGCTTGGTGACCGAATTCTAAGATCATAGATAATGTTAACTAAAAGTAAAACTTGGTGGTACACGTGTGCTTAAGGATGCTTCCTCGGGGGTTCGAGTGGGTGATCCTATATGAGGAGTTCAGATGTACTTGGTTAACAAGTTCAGATGTTCAAGATGGAGCCGTCGCTCTCTTATCCGTTTTGAAAGTATTCTGTGTAGACGAGCCTCTACTCTCTCTTGTTTACAAACAAAGTTTGCTTTACGCAAAAGAAATCCAGAGAAAGATTTTCTAGCCAGAGCATGTAGATACTAGGTTAACTAAGTCTTGCCGAGTACATTCTCGTACTCCGCCTTGTGCCATTATTGTTTTTCTTCAGATGATATATTCACAACTGAAGGTGGCTTATACATTGACATCGACGAGTAGTTGGGGGTCCCAAGTAGCAGCCTGAGGACTATGGGTTGGACGTCGCTTATGTTTATGGCCTCTTAGGCCTTTGTTAAGTTTGTTGTGTAGAACAACATAATTTGCTTTCACTATTTGGTGTGATGATGGGTCTGTGACCCCTGGTTTGTAATAATCTGATATCGTAACTCTAAGAGTTTAAACTTATGTTGTTGTATCCCTGCGTTCTGTAATGTTACTGAATCATATACTATGAGTCTCTGAGGTTGGAGTTAAGTTTATCTCGGAGGTTAATCCGAGGTTGGTTTAACCCTAATCCCGGGGGTGTTATAGGTTTTGGTATCAGAGTAGGACTGCCTGTAGGAAACCCTATTATTGGTCGATGTTGAGTCTAGAAGTTGACAAAACTACTTAAAGGTTGAAAACTATTTGCAAAAACTCTGACTAGGATTCTTTTTACTCCTTCCCTGGTGTGATTCTAATGCTGGAGTTTTCTTATCCTATTTGGTTTGAAAAGGTTTTCATTCCTTTTCCTTAATTTCAAGTTTTTAGGATCGTGTCATCGGGGTTGTTTTTCTAAGTACTCCGTAACTGGTTGATATTCCCAGAGTTATCAAGATATCTCAGTTCTGCTTGATGCATAACATCTTAGCACTCCATTGTTATGGTTTGTAAGTCAGCTGGTTAGTGTGTACGCTAGTATGCTTTGATACTACCATGCTTGATGAGTTGATATGTTTTATATCCAGTATCCTTTGTCTTTTGATACCTTGGCTAACGCCTTCTGTTCTTATAGGATGGGTGACACTGCTTAAGCTCGCACCCATGCTCAAGCTGATGGGTCTAGGAATGAGGACGATCCTTCTAATCTTCCTCCACCACCATCAATGGTTCAACTCATCGCTATGTACGAGACCAACTGTGCTGACAACATGAGGTTGTTTGAAAGGATTGAGCGCAATACCCAGTGCCCAAACAACCAAGTCGGTATCAAGGATTTCATAATTCTCACTCCGCCGGTCTACAGTTTTTCCACTGAGCCACTTGATGCAGACTACTGGCTTCGTACCATGGAGTGCAAACTTCAGGTTGGTCATGTTCCTAAAGCTGATTGGGTAACCTTTGCTGCCTACCATCCGGAGGGCGCAGCTAACTCCTGGTGGGAAAGTTTCTTGGCACTGCAAGCCGCCCAGCATGCTATTACTTGGCAAGAATTCACTAAAGGATTCTGAGCTTACCATATTCCGGAGGGTCTAATGGATGAAAAGAGGGAGGAGTTCATCAAGCTGAAACAAGGCACTAATTCTATGTATGATTACCAGCGCAGCTTCAACCGTCTTGCATGCTATGCTCCTAAAGAAGTTTCCACTGATGTGAAGAAGCAAGCTATGTTCCGCAAGGGACTGGACCCTGAGGTTTGTCGTGATCTTCATCTGATGGATTTCTGAAATCTGCAAAATCTTGTGGACAAGGCAATGAAAGCAGAGCGTGGAAAGGTGGAGTTTGAGGAAACCCGTAAGCATTCTTATGAAGGATCCAACAAGGCTGGTTCAAGCAATAAGAAGTGTCATGTCTTCGTGCCTTACAGTGTTGTGCCACGTGCTCCTTACACCCCAAGGTCTTTTGGATATGATCCTCGCCCGAATGCTACTTCAAGCAATATTGGTGGGACAAACTACCCTGCTCCTGGTACCACATCAGGTCTTATCTGCTTCAACTGTCGCCAGCCTGGTCACTTTGCAAGAGACTGTCTGCAAAAGAATGCTACTGAGAGAGCACCACCAAAGAAGTATACCAAGCCTCAAAGTGCTGGAAGTGGTCGTCTGACCCATATCTCTGCTAAAGAGGCTTGGGAAGATCCAAGCGCCGTTATGGGTACACTTCGTATCAATCACATTCTAGCTAAAGTTTTGTTTGATTCTGGAGCATCGCATTCATTCATTTCACAAGATTTTGCTGAATTGCCTGGGATAAGTTTTGAGGGGTTATCTAAACATTTGATGGTTCATTCTCCTGGTTATAGATGGAAAACCACCATGGTTAGTCATGGGAACTTAATCAATGTTGCCTCCTAGTTGTTCCCCACCTCTCTTATCGCCCTCAAGTCAACTGATATTGACGTCATTTTGGGCATGGATTGGTTATCCCAATATCAAGCGGTCATTGACTGTGCAACCAAATCCGTGACTCTGACTAGTCATGCTGTCATAACTGTCACTTATTGGACCTTAGGGTCACTATCTCCTTCAGTTGTTTCTATTCCTCAAGCGGAGTTGTATGCTCTTGAAGTTCAACCTCCGTTAGAGATTCAAGATGTTTCCGTGGTATGCAAATTCCTGGATGTCTTTCCTAAAGAGTTGCCTGGCATGCCACCTGATCGAAGTGTGGAGTTTGTCATAGAGTTGGTCCCTGGAACTGCACTTGTTTCCAAGAGACCCTATCCTATGACCCTCATGAGCTAGTGGAGTTAAAGAAGCAATTAGAGGAGTTGGAGATAAAAGGATACATCCAACCCAACACATCTTCTTGGGGATGTCCTACAATCTTTGTTAAGTAGCGGGATACCAATATACCGCGTCTGGTTGTGGATTACCGCCCTCTCAATGGTGTGACTATTAAGAACAAGTATCCTCTCCCTAGGATCAATGATCTTTTTGATCAGTTAAGTGGTGCCACCGTCTTTTCCTAAATGGATTTGAGGTCAGGGTATCATCAAATCAAGATCCGAAAGGAAGACATTCCAAAGACTGCTTTCACTACTCGTTATGGTCTTTACGAGTACACCGTCATGTCATTTGGTCTTACTAATGCTCCAGCCACTTTTATGCGGCTTATGAACTCTGTCTTCATGGAGTATCTTGACAAGTTCGTTGTGGTCTACATCGATGATATTCTAGTCTATTCCAAGACTGAAGATGAACACACTGAACATCTACATTTGGTGTTGACAAAGCTTCGAGAACATCATATCTATGCCAAGTTCTCCAAATGTGAGTTTTGGTTACAAGAACTCATACTCCTTGGTCATGTTGTTTCTGCCGAAGGGGTTGCTGCTATTCCAGACAAGGTTCAATCCATTCTTCACTGGGAATCCCCTAAATCCATTAAGGATGTTCAAACTTTTCTCGGGTTAGTGGGATACTGCCGTCGATTCATTGAGAGCTTTTCCAAGATTGCCAATCCAATGACTGATCTTCTTAAGAAGGATAAGAAGTTTGAATGGTCAGACAAAGCTAAATAAAGCTTCCAGGTTTTGAAAACCAAGCTAACTACTGCTCCGGTGCTAGTTCTTCCAGACAACAATAAAGACTTTGTCATCTTCTGTGATGCATCTCACCAAGGTCTCGGGTGTGTGTTGATGCAAGATGGTCATGTGGTGGCCTATGCCTCTCGACAGCTGAAATCACATGAGAACAATTATCCAACTCATGATATCGAACTTGCAGTTGTTGTTCATGCTCTTAAGCAATGGCAACATTACCTCATTGGTAGTCGTTGTGAGTTATACTCGGATCATCAGAGTCTGAAGTATCTTTTGACACAACCTAATCTGAATCTCAGGCAAAGAAGATGGTTGGAACTCATCAAAGATTATGATTTGGGTCTCAACTATCAACCCGGCAAAGCCAATGTCGTTGCTGATGCGCTAAGTCGGAAGTCTTATTGCAACAATCTGCTGATCAAACAATCTCAATCTTCTGTTCATGAGGAATTTTCTCGACTGAATCTTGAAGTTGTTCCTCGTGGATTTCTTTCTACACTTGAGGTGAAATCTTCTGTAGAGGATGAAATCAAGCTTGCTCAAAAGAATGATTTTGAAGTTGCTGAGATCAAAGAGAACATTGATTAGGGAGTTGCAAAATGTTTATCTTTGATGATCAAGGTATTGTCTACTTTTGATGATCAAGGTATTGCTGTTGAGGGGTTTAATTCTTAAAGAGGCTCATGAATCACCTCTCTCCATTCACCCTGGAGGTACCAAGATGTATCGGGATCTCCGTCAAAGATTCTGGTGGTCTGGTATGAAGAAAGATATCGCTCGTTTTGTTACTGAATTTGACAGTTGCCATCGCGTCAAGGATGAACACCAAAGACCTTCTGGTCTCCTACAACCGCACCGTATTCCTGAGTGGAAATGGGATGAAGTTGGTATGGATTTCATCACTGGTTTTCCCAAGACTCAAAAGGGAAATGATGCCATATGGGTAATCGTTGATTATTTGTCCAAGGTTGCTCACTTCTTACCTGCCTGTGAGAGCATTACTGCTAATTAGTTGGCTGAGTTATACATCTCTCGAATAGTGGTTATTCATGGAGTTCCAAAGAAAATTGTCTCTGGTCGAGGGAGTTTGTTCACTTCAAGGTTTTGTTCAAGTTTCCAACAAGCTATGGGAACTCACTTATCCTTTAGCACAGCTTATCATCCTAGCAGCGGTGGTCAAACCGAAAGGGTGAATCACATCCTTGAAGACATGCTTAGAGCATGTGTCATATCTTTTGGTAAGAACTGGGAGAAATGCCTACCTTTTTCCTAGTTCTCCTACAACAATAGTTATCAGTCCAGTATAGACATGGGACCTTTCCAGTTCTTATATGGAAGAACATGTCGTACTCCTTTGAATTAGTCTAAAACCGGCGAAAGAAAGTTCTTTGGACCGAATATGATCAAAGAAGCAGAAGATCAAGTTTGTATTATACGAGATCATTTGAAAACTGCTCAGTCTTGTCAGAAGAGCTATCATGATCATCACCATCAACATGTTGAATATGAAGTTGGTGAGCAAGCTTATATCTGAGTCAGTCCGTTAAAGGGTGTCCATCGTTTCGGTATCAAAGGCAAACTGGCTACTCATTATGTTGTTCCTTTCCGCGTTCTTTCCAAGTGTGGTAAGCTCGCATATCAATTGGAGCTTCTTGCAAACTTCCCTGAGGTGCATGATGTCTTCCATGTGTCTCAACTCAAGTGTTGCTTCAAAGTCCCTGTCCATGGTGTTGATCACCAAACTCTTGACCTTCAAGAGGATCTGACTTATCAAGAGTATCTTTTTCGTATCCTTGATGAAGTCGAGCACAAGACTCGTTGTCAAAGCATCAAGTTTCTGAAACTTCAGTGGTCTCATCACTCAGAGGATGAAGCAACCTGGGAACAAGAAGATCGTCTTTGGTCTGAGTACCCTGCCTTCTTTTCTAAAACTTAGGAATCTCGGGATGAGATTCTTGTAAGGGGGGTAGAGCTGTAACAACCCAAGTTCGTAATATTTGTAATTAGTACTTAAGCATTGCATGCATGTGTTTAAATCAATAAAATCTATGCATGTGAGCTATATGTATGCACAAATGCAAGTGCAAAACCTTAGTTTCTTTACAAATGGTTTAAAAAGGTGCCCCAATTCAAATTTTGGGTTGCTCTAGTATTTTACAAAAAGGTCCCTGCCTTTTCCCTACTTAAAAAGACTTATAAATCAATTAAAAGGGCTTTTTATAATGAAAATACAGGTTTTAATAACACCCAGGCGGTTTTCTGAAAAACCTAGCCCCTGGATCGCCAGTTCTAGAATGCGGGTTGATTCTTTGCTTTTCGGAGGGGCTTTTCGCAAAACATTCTTCGTCCTCTCCCAGCTGGAAGCAGCTGCGTGCCGCCACTGTTGCTGTCGACCGCCGCGTCGTGATTCCCGCCCATCTGTCAATGTGGAGTCGAGGATAAGACCGCCGAGACGTGCTCCCCCTTCTCCCTATCCCCTAACTTGCTCAGATCCCTTCCTCTCTCCCTCTTCGTGGCTCTCACAACATCGCCAAAACCCTAGCTACCATGGGGCTTGTTCGTCTGCGGTACCAAAGTTCACAGGCCAGCGCATGACGGTACCTAAGTTGCCTGAAATTACCGCGTTTCGAAAAGTTGGGCCGCCAACTACTGAGAGGGGCCATTTCGAGGCAAACTCATCTCACCCCTGCCAAATACAAACATTCTGTTAAACCGCCCCGTGAAGTAGATGATCGGGACCCACACGTCGGTCATCTGTCCGTGACGCGGGCACCACGCGGCAACCTCTTTGGCAAATCGAGCAGCTAAGTGGATTGGATGCGTTGACCAATTTCACAAATCCATTCCCAGCTTTCCCCTAGCACCGGCAGTGTCAGAATCCACCCTCCAGGAAGGACGATCCCTTCGGACATTTGACTTCCGGGGCCAAGTTGCTGCACCCAGTCGCTGATACCGAGCTCCAATGGCGCATGCCGTAGGCATCGTTGCGAGGCTCTAGCCCGCCTCCGCCGCCGACAAGCCGAGCAGTTCGGAGGATGGCAGATCCTACTATCAAGAAAGAAGAAGTTCTGGCTACAAGGAGGTGAGCTACCCTTATCTTTGCTATTCGCACTAATTACAGCTGCTAGCTGGCTACTGAACCTCAAATTGTTCGTTAGCCCAATGCTGACAAACATATTTTGTCCACAGTTTTTTGTCAAGTGGGATCTACGCGGACCTCCTCCCCCTCCCCCCTTACCTAGTTACGGTAGTCCTCTACAGGTACGACTCCAAGGGCAAGTGGTATGGAAGTCATTGTTTCACGATGGAAGAAGCGCCTGCGCAGATATGCACTATATCTGGTATGGTTGCTGCTCTGCGTAATCATATTGAAGTATGGCCGAAGCAGACTATAAAGTTCAGCTTCATGGATGAACGTGGCATCATGGTTCCTATGACGTGTGACAGTAAGCTAATTGGATTGATGAAAAGGTATGCTTCGGATTGCATGTTTGAGCTGAATTGTGATGTACTGGATGTGGAACCTACTACAACTAGGAGTCGCCCTTCTATTCTTGGACAGGCTGGTTGCTCGAACCCAATTAGCTCCTGGTAAGCAAAGGTCGCTTGGGGTTCGTATGTTTGTGCTGAATTGTAATTTTTGTTTTATTTACTTTGTAGATATTGGGCAGTAATGCAACAGTCTTATTTCTTTGACAGGAAGCCCCGCAAGGTTAGAAACATGACTACCGGGTGAGTCATTTTGCTGCCCGAAGAAATTAAAAACGAGTGGAAAGATGATGCTGGACACGATTCTGGTGCCCATTGTCCCGGCGATGCAGAGTATGTGAAGCTAAGAAAATTGGCACCGAGGAAGAGGAAGAAGGCAGGAAATGAAGAAGCCAGTGGACGTGAAGGCTTGGCACCCAGGCTGTGGAAGAAGGCTGCTGGCAATGAAGATGCATAGTAATGTGTTGAACTTGAACCTATATATGTAATTCTGTTAAATTCTAGAGCTCTGTGTGTGGCATGTTGCTGGGCGAAACAATCTACCCACATTCTCTGAGTAAAATGTAGCGCGACTTAGGGTTTGGAAACGCCCGAGTCAGTAGTTGAATCCGAAATTGTGATTGTGCCACTGCTGTCTGAAAACAAGGATCCACCGGTTCCACGATTGCTGAGGGGCAGGAGGTCTCCAAATACGACGGAATGTAAGTGGCACAGAAATAAATTATTTAAGCTGCCACACTTCACGAAGCAGCAACTTATTTTAGATACTGCACAACGATGTGGCAACATAAACAACAATGTTCTCACCGATAATGCCCAGATGAGGAGGAAATTGGTACCACTTTCTGGCCTAATCTTGAGCCCATCTATCTCACCGTCTCTCTGCTCCTGCATCCCCTACATCTAGCGAAGCTCTCGGATCTCCAGTAACCGGGTGTACGTGCTTCCACTTTATAAATTGTGGTTGTGCCATTTGCATGCGGCCAAATCCGCGTAGATTACGTTTAAACAAACCACCAATGTCAGAATACACTAGTAGAAAAGGGGTCTTTGGTCCACGGTCACGTTCCCAATCCGGGACAGATATCTAAATCAAGGCAGAAATTGATCTAAATCACAAATTCTTCCACAAATTAATCGAGACAGAGATCTAAATCGGGGCATTTCATTAATTCAACCACAAATTCTTATAAACAAAGGTGTGATTTCACATCCTACATTAATTCAACCACTAGTCAATAATTTCACTTCCGCTGTCGCTGTCCTCCGAGTCGCCGGCTTCCTCGTCTTCGTCGGACGGAACCTCCACTATTTCCGCATTGTACGCGAGACGGAGCACCTCTTCGCGGCGAGCGGCGGGGATGACGGTGAACTTGGTCCGTCCAGGGACGGACCAGAACCTCTCCCGCCCTTCTCGGTTGCAGAGATCCCGATGCACCACGCGCCCGTAAACGATGTGGTTGCCAATCTTGGCCTTCCGCTCCTTCTTGAACAGCGTCGGCCAGTACGGGCTGGCCGCCGCGTACCGGGGCAGCGCCCTCTTCCACGCGGGCATCTGGCGGCGGTGCGCCATGATTTCGCTCTCCATCATGGCTCCGCCGGGGATGAGGAGCGGAGCCACCGGCACCCCCGCATAGCTGATGCGCCATCCGTGGGGCACTATCGCGGGCGGCGGCGCAAGGATGTTGAAGTGCACGAACATCACCGCCTCGTAGAAGTTCAGAGAGGGCATCTCCATGGCGGCACGGTGGAGATTGGAGAGGAAGCGAGGGGGTGGACGACAAAGCGACGGCACGGTGGAGATTGGAGAGGGCGAGGGGATGGGCGACGAAGTGACGAGCTGTGGCGCCTCCCATTTGTACACGAGGATGACGAAGCGACGGGAGGAATATCCAAGGGGCATTGGTCAGACAAAAGGAAGTAATGCAGGGTTAAGACAGATTAACGGGTGACCAATTTTTTTACTCCCAGGACTCCGGGGCCAATAGTTCAGACCGCTAGGTCAACAAGTACAACTATTACAACTTAAAAAAGACACAGAGCTTAAGCTAAATAGAACTAGTTATCACACATCTCCTTGATCTTCCTAATCTTAGCCCTATGCGCATCTTCCTGCGAGAGCAAGGATCGAATCGTCTGCTCCTTCCTTTTAGCATCTTCCTTGCACAGCTTCAATTGTTTCTCTGCATCTTTCCTCATGCACTTATCAATACTCGTAGTTGTGAACTGCAGGACTTTGGCCTGGTGAAGGTCCTTCCTTGCTTGAGTCAGTTCTTGCTCTGCTTTAGCCTTCAGGGTCAACGCCTCGTCCCTCTCCTTCTCGACTTTGCTAACCTTGTCTTCCACCCCCATGAGATCTCGCTTATGCTTGGTCGTGTCAACTGGTTCCCATAGCTTCATCTCAACACTGTCAAGAAGTGAGCTGAATGCGGATTCTTTCATCTCAACAGTCATTTCCCATAGTTTGTCCAGCGTTTTCTACATCGATTTGGGCCACTCTGGATCTACCCATTTGACAACACCGCAACTTCCGCCTCGCATCATTGCACGATGTCCTTGACACCGTAGAAACCTCCTGCCTGCGTTTCGTCCTTCAAACGCTACAAATTTAGCGGGCACATGTCCATGTTTACATAGCAGAGGACTGTCTTCATCCGCTAAACCGTGATAGTCGGCGTCATACATCGTCTGGTTGGCCTAACACATCACACACGCATGAGTAAACGGAGTAGATCTGGCTCAAAAAATAGATAACTGGCCACGGATGATAGAGATAGAGATGAGACGACTCACATAGAAATCACTGTCCCTGTAGTCACGACGCGTTTCCTTGCCGTCTCCCCTTGAACCCATGGTGAGAGGGGAGGGGGTGGCTGCCGGAGAGGGGATTGGGATGGAGGCGCCGTTGGCTTGCGGCTACGGCAGGATGGGAGTGAAGTGGGGAATGTGGCTTCGAGGGGAAGGAAGAGAAGTACGGGGAGGAAGAGAAGTAATGGGGACGTGACACTGGTATATGGTCCGCTCAACTCGTGAGTCGTGACACTCGCAACAGGGGAGCCCCCGGTGTTGCCAGTTTGTCCAGAGCAAGCGTGGCCAATCATGCCGTAGAACAGACTACTCGCAGATCAATCTCACGAAAACCATCCCAATCGTCCAAGCGCCCCGATCAAACGGTATGTAACAATCGTCAAGCAAAACAACTGTGCTAGGGCGTACCTTCTAGAAGACTCGGTTTAACGCTAAGGTTAGGGCTCTCATAAGGTTAATTAGTATCCATATGCGGTTTATGGAAAGAACATGCATCCAATGACACTGGTGGATCTAGATGTGGTTAATGAGAAGAGCAGACATGCAATGACACTGGTGGATCCATGTGTGGTTAATGAGAAGAACACACATGCAATGACACTGGGTGTGGTTCATGATATGGTTTGTAAGAAGAACACACATGCAATGACTCTAGTTGTGGTTCATGAAAAGAGCAGACATGCGATGACTCTAATTGTGGTTCATGAAAAGAGCAAACATGCGATGCCACCAGTGGATCCATGTGTGGTCTATGAGAGGAACACACATGCAATGACACCGGTGGATCCTTACGTGATTTGTGAGAATAACACGCATGCAATGACACTGGTGGATCCATGTGTGGTTTGTGGGAAGAACACACATGCAATGACACTGGTGATATGTGGTATGTGAGAAGAACACACATGCAATGACTCTAGCTGTGGTTCATGAAAAGAGCAGACATGCGATGACACTGGTGTATCCATGTGTGGTTCATGGGAAGAACACACATGCAATGACACTGGGTGTGGTTCATGATATGGTCTATGGGAAGAACACACATGCAATGACTCTGGTCATATGTGGTTTTTGAAAAGAACAGACATGCAATGACTCTAGCTGTGGTTAATGAGAAGAGCAGACATGCAAAGCCACTGGTGGATCCATGTGTGGTTAGTGAGAAGAACACACATGCAATGACACTAGGTGTGGTTCATGATATGGTTTGTGAGAAGAACACACATGCAATGACTCTAGCTGTGATTCATGAAAAGAGCAGACATGCGATGACTCTAACTGTGGTTCATGAAAAGAGCAGACATGTGATGCCACCGATGGATCCATGTGTGGTCTATGAGAGGAACACACATGCAATGACACCGGTAGATCCTTACGTGGTTTGTGAGAATAACACATATGCAATGACACTAGTGGATCCATATGTGGTTCATGGGAAGAACACACATGCAATAACACTGGTGGATCCATGTGTGGTTCATGGGAAGAACACACATGCAATGACACTGGTGGATCCATGTGTTGTATGTGGGAAGAACACACATGCAATAACACTGGTGATATGTGGTCTGTGAGAAGAACACACATGCAATGACACTAGCTGTGGTTCTTGAAAAGAGCAGACATGCAATGACACTGGTGGATCCATATGTGGTTCATGGGAAGAACACACATGCAATGACACTTGGTGTGGCTAATGATATGGTTAATGAAAAGAGTACACATGCAATGACTCTGGTGATATGTGGTTTGTGAAAAGAACAGACATGCAATGACTCTAGTTGTGGTTAATGAGAAGAGCAGACATGCAATGACACTGGTGGATCCATGTGTGGTTAATGAGAAGAACACATATGCAATGACACTGGGTGTGGTTCATGATATGGTTTGTGAGAAGAACACACATGCAATGACTCTAGTTGTGGTTCATGAAAAGAGCAGACATGCGATGACTCTAACTGTGGTTCATGAAAAGAGCAGACATGTGATGCCACCGGTGGATCCATGTGTGGTCTATGAGAGGAACACACATGCAATGACACTGGTGGATCCTTACATGGTTTGTGAGAATAACACACATGCAATGACACTGGTGGAACCATTCATGGGAAGAACACACATGCAATGACACTGGTGGATCCATGTGTGGTTAATGGCAAGAACACACATGCAATGATACTGGTGGATCCATGTGTGGTCTGTGGGAAGAACACACATGCAATGACTCTAGCTATGGTTCATGAAAAGAGTAGACATGCGATGACACCGGTGGATCCATGTGTGGTTCATGGGAAGAACACACATGCAATGACACTGGGTGTGGTTCATGATATGGTTAATGAAAAGAGCACACATGCAATGACACTGGTGGATCCATGTGTGGTTTGTGGGAAGAACACACATGCAGTGACACTGGTGATATGTGGTTTGTGAGAAGAACACACATGCAATGACTCTAGCTGTGGTTCATGAAAAGAGCAGACATGCGATGACACTAGTGGATCCATGTGTGGTTCATGGGAAGAACACACATGCAATGACACTAGGTGTGGTTCATGATATGGTCTATGGGAAGAACACACATGCAATGACTCTGGTGATATGTTGTTTTTAAAAAGAACAGACATGCAATGACTCTAGCTGTGGTTAATGAGAAGAGCATACATGCAATGCCACTGGTGGATCCATGTGTGGTTAGTTAGAAGAACACACATGCAATGACACTGGGTGTGGTTCATGATATGGTTTGTGAGAAGAACACACACGCAATGACTCTAGCTGTGCTTCATGAAAAGAGCAGACATGCGATGACTCTAACTGTGATTCATGAAAAGAGCAGACATGCGATACCACCGGTGGATCCATGTGTGGTCTATGAGAGGAACACACATGCAATGACACCGGTGGATCCTTACGTGGTTTGTGAGAATAACACACATGCAATGACACTGGTGGATCCATATGTGGTTCATGGGAAGAACACACATGCAATGACACTGGTGGATCCATGTGTGGTTCATGGGAAGAACACACATGAAATTACACTGGTGGATCCATGTGTGGTCTGTGGGAAGAACACACATGCAATGACACTAGTGATATGTGGTCTATGAGAAGAACACACATGTAATGACACTAGCTATGGTTCTTGAAAAGAGCAAACATGCGATGACACTGGTGGATCCATATGTGGTTCATGGGAAGAACAAACATGCAATGACACTGGGTGTGGCTAATGATATGGTTAATGAAAAGAGTACACATGCAATGACTCTGGTGATATGTGGTTTGTGAAAAGAACAGACATGCAATAACTCTAGCTGTGGTTAATGAGAAGAGCAGACATGTAATGACACTGGTGGATCCATCTGTTGTTAATGAGAAGAACACACATGCAATGACACTAGGTGTGGTTCATGATATGGTTTGTGAGAAGAACACACATGCAATGACTCTAGTTGTGGTTCATGAAAAGAGCAGACATGCGATGACTCTAACTGTGGTTCATGAAAAGAGCAGACATGCGATGCCACCGGTGGATCCAAGTGTGGTCTATGAGAGGAACACACATGCAATGACACCGGATCCTTACGTGGTTTGTGAGAATAAAACACATGCAATGACACTGGTGGATCCATATGTGGTTCATGGGAAGAACACACATGCAATGACACTGGTGGATCCATGTGTGGTTCATGGGAAGAACACACATGCAATGACGCTGGTGGATCCATGTGTGGTCTGTGGGAAGAACAGACATGCAATGACACTGGTGATATGTGGTCTGTGAGAAGAACACACATGCAATGACTCTAGCTGTGGTTCATGAAAAGAGCAGACATGCGATGACACCGGTGGATCCATGTGTGGTTCATGGGAAGAACACACATTCAATGACACTGGGTGTGGTTCATGATATGGTTAATGAAAAGAGCACACATGCAATGACACTGGTGGATCCATGTGTGGTCTGTGGGAAGAACACACATGCAATGACACTGGTGATATGTGGTCTGTGAGACGAACACACATGCAATGACTCTAGCTGTGGTTCATGAAAAGAGCAGACATGCGATGACACTGGTGGATCCATGTGTGGTTCATGGGAATAACACACATGCAATGACACTGGGTGTGGTTCATGATATGGTCTATGGGAAGAACACACATGCAATGACTCTGGTGATATGTGGTTTTTGAAAAGAACAGACATGCAATGACTCTAGCTGTGGTCAATGAGAAGAGCAGACATGCAATGCCACTGGTGGATCCATGTGTGGTTAGTGAGAAGAACACACATGGAATGACACTGGGTGTGGTTCATGATATGGTTTGTGAGAAGAACACACATGCAATGACTCTAGCTGTGCTTCATGAAAAGAGCAGACATGCGATGACTCTAACTGTGGTTCATGAAAAGAGCAGACATGCGATGCCACCGGTGGATCCATGTGTGGTCTATGAGAGGAACAAACATGCAATGACACCGGTGGATCCTTACGTGGTTTGTGAGAATAACACACATGCAATGACAGTGGTGGATCCATATGTGGTTCATGGGAAGAACACACATGCAATGACACTGGTGGATCCATGTGAGGTTCATGGGAAGAACACACATGCAATGACACTGGTGGATCCATGTGTGGTCTGTGGGAAGAACACACATGCAATGAAGCTGGTGATATGCGGTCTGTGAGAAGAACACACATGCAATGACTCTAGCTGTGGTTCATGAAAAGGGCAGATATGCGATGACACTGGTTGATCCATGTGTGGTTCATGGGAAGAACACATATGCAATGACACTTGGTGAGGTTCATGATATGGTCTGTGGGAAGAACACACATGCAATGACTCTGGTGATATGTGGTTTGTGAAAACAACAAACATGCAATGACTCTAGATGTGGTTAATGAGAAGAGCAGACATGCAATGACACTGGTGGATCCATGTGTGGTTAATGAGAAGAAACATGCAATGACACTGAGTGTGGTTCATGATATGGTTTGTGATAAGAACACACATGCAATGACTCTAGCTATGGTTCATGAAAAGAGCAGACATGCGATGACTCTAACTGTGGTTCATGAAAAGAGCAAACATGCGATGACTCTAACTGTGGTTCATGCAAAGAGCAGACATGCCATAACTCTAACTTTGGTTCATGAAAAGAGCAGACATGCGATGCCACCGGTGGATCCATGTGTGGTCTATGAGAGGAACACACATACAATGACACCGGTGGATCCTTACGTGGTTTGTGAGAATAACACACATGCAATGACACTGGTGGATCCATATGTGGTTCATGGGAAGAACACACATGCAATGACACTGGTGGATCCATGTGTGGTTCATGGGATGAACACACATGCAATGACACTGGTGGATCCATGTGTGGTCTTTGGGAAGAACACACATGCAATGACACTGGTGATATGTGGTCTGTGAGAAGAACACACATGCAATGACTCTAGCTGTGGTTCATGAAAAGAGCAGACATGCGATGACACTGGTGGATCCATGTGTGGCTCATGGGAAGAACACACATGCAATGGCATTGGGTGTGGTTCATGATATGGTCTATGGGAAGAACACATGCAATGACATTGGGTGTGGTTCATGATATGGTCTGTCGGAAGAACACACATGCAATGACTCTGGTGATATGTGGTTTGTGAAAAGAACATACATGCAATAACTCTAGCTGTGGTTAATGAGAAGAGCAGACATGCAATGACACTGGTGGATCCATGTGTGGTTAGTGAGAAGAACACACATGCAATGACACTGGGTGTGGTTCATGATTTGGTTTGTGAGAAGAACACACATGCAATGACTCTATCTGTGGTTCATGAAAAGAGCAGACATGCGATGACTCTAACCGTGGTTCATGAAAAGACCAGACATGCGATGCCACCGATGGATCCATGTGTGGTCTATGATAGGAACACACATGCAATGACACCGGAGGATCCTTTCGTGGTTTGTGAGAACAACACACATGCAATGACACTGGTGGATCCATATGTGGTTCATGGGAAGAACACACATGCAATGACACTGGGTGTGGTTCATGATATGGTTAATGAAAAGAGCACACATGCAATGACACTGGTGGATCCATGTGTGGTCTGTGGGAAGAACACACATGCAATGACTCTAGCTGTGGTTCATGAAAAGAGCAGACATGCAATGACACTGGTGGATCCATGTGTGGTTCATGGGAAGAACACAAATGCAATGACACTGGGTGTGGTTAATGATATGGTCTGTGGGAAGAACACACATGCAATGACTCTGGTGATATGTGGTTTGTGAAAAGAACAGACATGCAATGACTCTAGCTATGGTTAATGAGAAGAGCAGACATGCAATGACACTGGTGGATCCATGTGTGGTTAATGAGAATAACACACATGCAATGACGCTGGGTGTGGTTCATGATATGGTTTGTGAGAAGAACACACATGCAATGACTCTAGTTGTGGTTCATGAAAAGAGCATACATGCAATGACTCTAACTGTGGTTCATGAAAAGAGTAGACATGCGATGCCACTGGTGGATCCATGTGTGGTCTATGAGAGGAACACACATGCAATGACACCGGTGGATCCTTACGTGGTTTGTGAGAATAACACACATGCAATGACACTGGTGGATCCATATGTGGTCTGTGAAAAGAACACACATGCGATGACACTGGTGGATCCATGTGTGGTTCATGGGAAGAACACACATGCAATGACACTGGTGGATCTATGTGTGGTCTGTGGGAAGAACACACATGCAATGACACTGGTGATATGTGGTCTATGAGAAGAACACACATGCAATGACTCTAGCTGTGGTTCATGAAAAGAGCAGACATGCGATGACACTGGTGGATCCATGTGTGGTTCATGGGAAGAACACACATGCAATGACACTAGGTGTGGTTCATGATATGGTCTGTGGGAAGAACACACATGCAATGACTCTGGTGATATGTGGTTTGTGAAAAGAACAGACATGCAATGATTCTAGTTATGGTTAATGAGAAGAGCAGACATGCAATGACACTGGTGGATCCATGTGTGGTTAATGAGAAGAACACACATGCAATGACACTGGGTGTGGTTCATGATATGGTTTGTGAGAAGAACACACAGGCAATGACTCTAGCTGTGGTTCATGAAAAGAGCAGAAATGCGATGACTCTAATTGTGGTTCATGAAAAGAGCAGAGATGTGATGCCACTGGTGGATCCATGTGTTGTCTAGGAGAGGAACACACATGCAATGACATCGGTGAATCCTTACGTGGTTTGTGAGAATAACACACATGCAATGACACTGGTGGATCCATATGTGGTCTATGAAAAGAACACACATGCAATGACACTGGTGGATCCATGTGTGGTTCATGGGAAGAACACACATGCAATGACACTGGTTTTATGTGGTACATAGGACTACTCAGTTTTGCCCCCTCTCTATCTTTCGTAGAAGCACAAACCTGTGCTCACCCTGTCTGCTACTCCCTGATTGGTTATCACAGTTGCCACGCGGATTGTGCGCACCAACCGTTGATTCTGTGCGATCCAACAATGATCGTTGCACACGTCGTGCCCTTCACAGTACAGCGTGGCCCGAGCGTGAGACAGCATGGACGTCTCCCTCAGCGAGACTTCTACAAGAAGGAAGATGATGTCGTCCATGAAAAAAGTCGTCGAGCGGTCATGTCATGTTTAATCAAGTTTGAAAAGCCTACTACTGCTACTACTATGCCACAACGCATGCGTCATCGAGTGCACGGTCGTCGATGGACAACAGCAATATATTGCCACTTGATTTTAATAAGACATATCCCATTTTTTACGCATCGGCTCTCAATCTCACTTCCAACTGGGCCCGACCGTAAGAAGCTTGCACGCTCTAGCTGGAGACCGAAGAGCTGAGTTCGACGGGACCTAACGTCTCCGCCTTCATCAACACATCCCTCAACCCGATCTAGCACAAGCCCACAAATCTTGCCATACAGCCACCTACCTTCCCCTCTACATTTCCACTTTTAACTATCGCCAATTTTAGGGCCGTGCCAAACTTCATACACAGAAATTGTGTATGCGCCCTTTGCATGCGGCTCAATACAGAACTGCCATGCATGGCCCGGGAAAAAAAGGCGATGTACCGTGCGCGTGTCGCGGTGCACGGTGGTGCAATGAAATGTGCATTGCTTCCATCCACCTTAACTATAGAGCCCCTCTCCGCACACCCACTCCCACTCTCGCTCATTCTCCCCACGCAACCCTCTCCACTGTCCCACCAGCATCCGCAAACTCCCGAGAATACCCCGTCCGCGTCGGCGATTATTGAGGAGGATAAGCTGGCCATCGTCGCCTCCGAGGCCACCAACAAGGAGGCCCCCGTCTCCTTGCTGCCCCCCCCCTTCGACATGTTGAAAGCAGCCGCCGTCCCTATCCAGACCCTAGTCGAGGCATCGATGGCAGCCGCCATTCCCGTCCAGGCCCCCGTCCCCGCTACCGACGGAGCCGCCGAAGCGGAGCCCCTCGCCGGCGAGGAGGCCCCGGCCGGTCACAAGCGGATCAAGCACTTCTGGGGCACCTACGATCCAGATAAGTACATCGCTCTGCTGAACCCCTACGACACCGGCATCGACGACCCATGGTCGGAGGTAATTAGGGTTTGCTTCCCTCCCCTGGTTCTTCTACCATTCCCATCGTTGGATGCTAGATGTTGGTTTATTAGGATTCGCTTGTTTGCATTTTGATTGCTCGATCTTCTTACATCATCTACTCCCCCATTTTCCTTTTCTTCCAATAGGTTTCCGGCAGCAACGTCTGCAGTGATGACGAGTCCACACACACCAAGACTCGTCAGGTGCTGAGGAGGCTGCGGGCCGGCAAGTACGTCGCCTTCTTCAGGGGCGGCCCCTGGCGCTGCCTGTTCCACAAGAGGATCACCTACAGTCGTGCGAGTGGCCCCGACCGCACCGACTTCCTCTCCTTAATGAAGCATGCAGAGGTCGCAGGCTCCGGCATCCACAAAGGTGGCGAGCGCGAGACCGTGAACATCAACACCTACATCGCTGAACACCGGGCTCTCGGCATTCACCTCCGAAACCTCTAGCGGTTGACCATCAAAGAGGGTCGCATCGCTCCAATCAGGCCCAAGGTCCCCAAGATCAAGGGACTGGGCAGCAAGAAGTGGAGGAAGCGTCGGATGGAGGAGGAGGAGGAGGAGGCAGAGGCGCGGGCGTGGGCAGGATGTGCCTGCAGCTCATACCGTGCGCGTGTCGTGGGTTTAGGGTTTAGGGTTTCGGGTTTTAGGGTTTAGGGTTTAGGGTTTAGGGTTTAGGGTTTAGGGTTTAGGGTTTAGGGTTTAGGGTGTCGCGGTGTCGCGATGTACCGTGCGCGTGTCGCGGTGCACGGTGCAGTAGACTACACGGCGCGTTGCACGGTGGTGCAACGAAACATGCCTTGCTTCTATCCACCTTAACTATTGAGCTCACTGACCCCACGCAACCCTCTCCACTATCCCACCAGCATCTGCAAACTCCCGAGAATACCCTGTCCGCGCCGGCGATGGCCGAGGAGGATAAGGTGGCCATCGTCGCCTCCGTGGCCACCGGCGAGGTGGCCCCTATCTCCTGGCTATATCCTATTTCTAGCTGAATGCATCGAACCTCGTTAAGCAACCTACTTTCTATCGCTATATCCTATTTAGCTGTGCATAGCTATATTTACATTTCTTTTGTTTTCTGAATGAATGTATTCTGCCCAGTGTGATTTGCTGCTCTAGATTTGCTACCTGGTCGAAGGCAAAAAGAGGTCCAAAAGGGAACAAATATCAAAGTGAGAATCTTCTCTAGATTTGCTACCAATTTGGGCAAAATGAAACATATCTGTTTAGCGAGAGAGGAAAAGGGCACTCTTTCAAACTAACAGTTAAGAAGCTACCATCTTCACAAGCTACAAGACACATACATAAACATAACACGATGAGGGTTAAATTTATTTTACTAGTATCACTTGAGGTGCTAGACATCTTGGCAAGCTACTGAGTTCCACAAAACAGAAACATAACACTGACAAGTAAAATTTAATTCACTCTTCATCAGACCACTTGAGGCGCTTGCCATCGTTCCTAGACGATGAACTGCGACCATTCCAGGTACTCCACATCTCACGAACTGCTTTGTCCCACTTGGTATCTGACTTGGCTTCCCTATCTTCAGCGTCCTACGGCACAATTAGTGGTGCATCACAGGCCTGATTGTTGCTGCTAGAAGATGCGGCCTCTCTGTTTTCCGCTTCAGCTGCAGCCTCTCTGTCAGCTGCTTCTTCAGCTGCAAGCTCTCTTTCAGCTGCTTCTGTAGCCTCTCTGTCAGCTGCTTCAGATGTAGCCAATTTCTTTGCATATTCAGCTTCAAACTCAGCTATTCCGCATTTTCTACAAAGGGATCCCCTAAGAACGTCTTCCCTCTTGCAAATAGGGCAAAACACGAGGTAACGTAAAAAAAATGGATCTTCTTGTACAGCTGGTAGGTCACGTAAGCATCTATGGCTGCATACTTCAGGTTTATATCAGACAACGGCCACTCGTCCTAGAAATCGTGCCTATCCATAGGGAAATCTTCCTTCATTTTGCCGTACGACTCATCGAGGATTCTAGTTGCGAGTGATGCCATTTCATCCTTCCTCGAGCCCCCTAGGATCTTGACAAGACTCTGAATATCGATCCACTTGTGCGCAGGAATTATAATTTCCTCTTGATACAATTTCGAAAAATCAGTTCTTTTATCAACAGTGCAGAAAACAATTCCCTTTTCTACAAGGAACTGGCGCAGCACCGGACATTTCCTGTCGGTCCTGAAAGTATGTAGTTTGTCATCACCAAAATTTGTAACTACAAATATTTTGTCAATGCAAGATCATCATCTCAATATAATTTTGAAAAGTTTAGTAAATGCCAGATCAAGACTCTCAACATTGTATTGTCATAATTTATTCGGTTTTGCTATTTCTCAGTCGACTGAACGAGATGCACATTTCTTTTAACTACGATTGCACTTTTCTTAGGTGATTGAAACTAAAGAAAATCTCAGTCGATTGACACATAGGCAAACCCTAATTTATTTGGTCCTAAATAAAATCCAGTAGTTGCAAGATGAGCAAGTGGATTAAGAACAAGAGGAGAAAACCCTAAAAGCGGTTAGCTACAGAGAGCATATCTACAAACCGGGAGAGGTGGTACACGAGGACGTGTTTCTGCATGGCCAGTTGAATGACGGCGACTTCACTCCCTTCATATGGGTGCTCCGAGGTGTAGTCGAGGTCCAATCCCACAAATTTGTCCTCGTCTATCCCAAGCCAACCCTCGTACATCCTCAGAACATGCACCACTGTCTCCTCCTTGTTGGTGTAGACAACGTCTATCTTCTTGTTGTCATGGGTAGTGAAGCTTGTCTCTAGAGTGCATAGACCTTCCATGGCGGCAAGGAGAAGACGAGAAGAAGAGAGTAGATGACAGGAAAAAGAAGAGTGGTTTCTGCGAGGCAGGGGAATGTGGAACCGTCAATGCGCTTTTATGGTAGGGGTTAACAATTGGGACGGAAGTCCAAGGAGAGACGCGTGATGGTGGCCGTTCCAGCTTCTGAGTAAACAAAAAATAATTATAACGCCGATACATGTGCCCTGTTTTGTCACGTCAATACACTAGATAGGGGGTGTTGTCCTATCCACTGTGCCAACGCTGCAAGCCTACGTGACAGCCACCCCGCCTAAGCGACGGGGGCGACATAACGGCAAGAACTGACAGGGGGGGCCAACTTGACACCCGTTAGCCTGATTTTTTGTATTGAAATGTAAAGTTGAATTCATGCTGAAAAAGACCCTCTGAGTATTTGGCACACCAACTGTAGTCATCCCGGCTGATTTCAGGGAACTTGGGTACCGCGTTGCCTGTACAGCCCAACTTTCGGGCCGCAAAATGATATTCTTGCAACCATGGGCGCTGGCTAGCCGATGTTTTTGTCGCCCCCAGGCCTTCCTGACCCCACCTTGAGCTCCGCCTCGACGCCAGCTTCGTCTCCACCGAAAGAATCGAGCCGGGATGCTCCCAGTCGCCCGCATCGACACCTTGTTCTCCAACACCGAGGACCCTCGACGTCCATCTTGTCATCGCCCCGGCCTCCCTCTCGTCTCCCCGGCTACATTATTTGCTCCACGGTGAGCTCCTGCTTCTCCTCGTCCCTTCCTCGCTTCCTAGCATCGCATGTGCTACCTCCGCGTCGCGGGCTGCCGCTTGCCACCGCATACCGCCGTCGTAGCCACACCTCCGGTGACCAATCCAGGGCAGCACCACCCTGGTTAGGTTCGCCACGAAGACCCAGTTCGAATGCACACGCTCGTGCAGCCCCGTGCACCCTCCTCTATTGCTGCTGGTGACCACCCGACGGTGGCCATCGTGGTGACGTCACCCCAACATCATGGTGACGTCACCCCAACATCATGGTGATGTGGTCCTTGGACCTGCTGACCGCCAGCGAGGCAGCTGACCTGGCCCTAGCCCCACCAGTCAACCTCTACGGCTAGACATGCCTGTAGTGTAAAAAGATCAGGGTTAGGGTCAAATAACGTCAGGCTGACGTCATATATGTTTTAATATTTTAAGTAATGTTTTAAATAAGGCAGATTTTGATATAATCTTATAAAATTCATAACTAATTCATATTTAATTAGAAAAATATGAATAATATATCAAAATGATCAGAAAAATGAGATCTACACTTTAAAAATATAATCATGCATTGTTGATCAACCTAAACCCTAGATAATTTATAGGAACATCAAACCGCCTCTATTTGCATATGGGATCGATGGTATGCCAAACCCTCGGCACTCCGAACCCATTTAAATCGATGCTAATCCTAGGGTTGCCATGATAACTTTAATCTGACATATCATTCAAGTGCTTGCGCATTTCATGGTTCAAGATGTTGATTGTTGACTTTCTTTCCGGTATTTCTTCTTCGTGATAGGATCCGAGCACGAGACCAATGTCAACGATACCGAAGATCAATATATGTCTACTGAAGGACAAGGCAAGCGAGCCTCTCATTCTGAACCTATGTTTTACAAAGTATCTACTTTCTCGCTATATTGCACACAATTCCAATGTGGTCTTTTGTCAGTAGCTAGAGTTACCTATTTGCTGCATAGTTTCCCTGTTGTAGCCTTACACACCTCAGCCACAGCTCGTAGCATACTTAGGTCTGGCACATGAGCGTTGTTGGAGCTTCTTCGACGGTCAAGCTTACCCATGGTTAGTAGTTATGCCACATCCATCCCGATGATGATGAATCGGAGATGCCAAAGAATCTAGGAAGGTAGAAGATGGAGACATGATCGAAGGTGACGGATAAACATGCTAAGGATTGTATGGGAGGACGCGATGGGTGTGGTTTTTGTAGTCCCATGCTCGCCACCACTAGGAACCGAGTTCTTGCCTTTGGAACCGAGATGAGCGTACAACCACACGGGGCCTGGAAAACCCCTCGACTAACTAACTTGCCTAGTAGATTCCATGAGTCACGTAGTTCGGGCTTTCCATTTGGCATAAGCATTGAAAATGTTTTCGAAAGAGGAGGTGAAGTAGGTGCATCATAACAGGTAGGTAAGCGTGGCCAGGGTTGCTTGGGGTAGATAGCGCCCCTGATAAACCAACCCCACCCACATCTCTAGGGACCGGCTTCAGGATTTGACCCGTTACAGCGGAACTCTCCTTAGGGCGTGACTCATGGTCTCGGCGAAAGCAAGGGGTGGTTGTGGTCAACCACCCTCTGCCGGCCCTCCAAGGAAGAGAGCTAATAATATTTGGCATTAAGAGTCGTTTGGTACGTGTGGGTAAAGTTGTACACCCCTGCACGGTTAAATCTTTTCGAAAAGTCGTGTTCACGGTTATGAACGCTTGGTGACTGAATTCTAAGATCATAGATAATGTTAACTAAAAGTAAAACTTGTTGGTCCATGTGTGCTTAAGGATGCTTCCCCGGGGGTTCGAGGGGGTGATCCTAGATGAGGAGTTCAGATGTACTTGGTTAACAAGTTCGCATGTTCAAGATGGAGTCGTCGCTCTCTTATCCCGTTTTGAAAGTATTCTGTGTAGACGAGCCTCTGCTCTCTCTTGTTTACAAACAAAGTTTTATTTACGCGAAAGAAATCCAGAGAAAGCTTTTCTAGCTAGAGCATGTAGATACTAGGTTAACTAAGTCTTGTAGAGTACATTCTCGTACTCAGCCTTGTGCCGTTGTTGTTTTTCTTCAGATGATATATTCGCAACTAAAGGTGGCTTCTACATTGACATCGACGAGTATTTGGGGTCCAAGGTAGCAGCGTGAGGACTATGGGTTGGACGTCGCTTATGTTTATGGCCTCTTAGGCCCTTTGTTAAGTTTGTTGTGTAGACCAACATAATTTGCTTTCGCTGTTTGGTGTGATGATGGGTCTGTGACCCCTGGTTTGTAATAATCTAATATCGTACTTTGCTAAGAGTTTAAACTCATGCTGTTGTATCCCTGTGTTCTGTAATGTTACCGAATCATATACTTTGAGTCTCTGAGGTTGGAGTTAATTTTATCTCGGAGGTTAATCCGAGGTTGGTTTAACCCTAATCCCGGGGGGTGTTACATGTTCCTTTCCTGAACCACATTGATCCACCAGAGTCATTGCATGTGTGTTCCATTCCTAAACCACATTGATCCACCAGAGTCATTGCATGTGTGTTCTTTTCCTAAACCACATGGATCCACCAGAGTCATTGCATGTGTGTTCTTTTCATAAACAACCACTAGAGTCATTGCATGTGTCTTCTTTTCCTAAACCACCACTAGAGTCAATTGCATGCGTGTTCCTTTCCTAAACCACATGGATCCACTAGAGTCATTGCATGTGTGTTCCTTTCCTAAACCACATGGATCAACTAGAGTCATTGCATGTGAGTTCCTTTCCTCTAAACCACATGGATCCACCAGAGTTATTGCATGTGTCTTCCTTTCCTAAACCACATTGATCCACCAGAGTCAGTGCATGTGTGTTCTTTTCCTAAACCACATGGATCCACCAGAGTCATTGCATTTGTGTTCATTTCCTAAACCACATCCAGAGTCATTGCATGTGTCTTCCTTTCCTAAACCACCACCAGAGTCATTGCATGTGTGTTCTTTTCCTAAAGCACATGGATCCACCAGTGTCATTTCATGTGTGTTCCTTTCCTAAACCACATCTAGAGTCATTGCATGTGTCTTCCTTTCCTAAACCACCACCAGAGTCATTACATGTGTGTTCTTTTCCTAAACCACATGGGTCCACCAGAGTCATTCAGGTGTGTTATTTTCCTAAACCACCACCAAGGTCATTGCATGTGTCTTCTTTTCCTAAACCAGCACTAGAGTCATTCATGTGTGTTCCTTTCCTAAACCACATGGATCCACCAGAGTCATTGCATGTGTGTTCCATTCCTGAACCAGATGGATCCACCAGAGTCATTACATGTGTGTTCTGTTCCTAAACCACATTGATCCACCAGAGTCATTGCATGTGTGTTCTTTTCCTAAACCACATGGATCCACCAGAGTCAGTTGATGTGTGTTCCTTTCGAAAACCACATCCAGAGTCATTGCATGTGTCTTTCTTTCCAAAATCACCACCAGAGTCATTGCATGTGGGTTGTTTTGCTAAAACACATGGATCCACCAGTGTCATTGCATGTGTGTTCTTTTCCTAAACCACATGGATCCACCAGAGTCATTGCATGTGTGCTCCTTTCCTAAACCACATGGATCCACTAGAGTCATTGCATGTGTGTTCCTTTCCGAAACCACATCGATCCACCAGAGTCATTGCATGTGTGTGAAAGAACAATTCATGGTTCCCTATGTTTTGTGTGTTAGATAACAATATCGTGGAGTTTCTAATGTGCACTAAGTGTTGCAGGAAAGAGTTTTGGATAATCCGGCCCCATCAAGGGTTAGATAATCCGGCTTGACCATCTTGGCCAGGGCTGGCCGCGTGCGAGCTTCTGTCTGGGGGCGGATTTTCCCAGGACAGTCCGGCTCTAGGGTGGATTTTCTCCCCGGACCAGATAATCCGGCCCTTCCTCTAGGGCCGGATAATCCGGCCCAGGAAAATTGCCCAAGGGAGCATTTGCGCGAGCTTCTGTCTAGGGGCGTACTTTTCGCTGGATAATCTGTGGCTGTGGCGGATTTTCCCCTAGCTAGATAATTCGTCCCTCCTCTAGGGCCGGATAATCCGGTCCTTAGGAGAAGATGCCAAGGACCGCCCTGCGCGAGCTTCTGTTCGAGGGCGGATTATTTGCCAGATAATCCGAGTCTGGGGCGGAGTATTCCCTAGGCCGGATAATCCAGCCCTCACTTGGGCCAGATAATCCGGCCCCAAATGGCTCCAACGGCTCAGTTTGGACAGGGGGTATAAAAGCCCCATCATCCCCTCCGGTCAGAACTCTTGATTCATTCGAAAAAGAATAGATTTGTTGCAAAAGCTCTCTCCCGAGTGTTCCCACTTCAACCACCTGAAGGCTTAGATCTTTGGGGGAATTGAAGGAGGATACATCACGAATCAATCGCTTCAACTCCTCTCCATTCACTTGGAGAATCCCCGATCTAGTATTCTCGTTGATATCTAGATCTTGTGCTTTATTATTGATAACTATTGTTCTTGTGGCAGCTTGTTGTCATTACAGGAGCCTCCAATTCGGTTGTGGAGTTGTGCCCCGCTAGTTGTGTAAAGGCGTCGGTTCCCACCTCGAAGGGTTCCTATAGTGGAAAGGTGGATCAGGCCTTTGGTGGCGGGATCCATCGAAGAACACGGTGATGCCTATTGTGGCATGGTGGTCGTAGTACCTCCCACCCCTCCAACATATATGTACTTCCCTTAACAAGGAAGGAACTGCAGTAAAACAAATCATGTGTCTCCGTGTGCTTCATCAAGGTTTCCTCATTCCTCACTTTACTCGCTAGTAGTTAGGTTTGCATATAGGGAAATTCTACATAATAGTATATATATAGAGAATTTACCTTTTGTATCAAGCCTAAAATTGAAAAGGCATTAAAATTTGAAGTAGCACCTATTCACCCCCCTCTAGGTACCCATACGATCCATTTCAATTGGTATCAGAACCCCGGCTCTTTATTCGTGCTTAACTGCCTAAGAGAAGTATGGGTACTAAGGAAAATGGGAATGAGACTGTGGACAAGGTCGCAATGGATGACCTCAAGACGTTGGAAACAACCTTGTTGAAATCCTTTGAGACCAAGATGGAAGAGATGCAACAAATGATTGCTCGCCTCACATCATCTATAGCCCCATCCACATCTTCCTCTGAGGCCACCACTCCTCTATCTAAGGATAAGTCCAACGCCGGATCTAAGGAAGATGAAGTGGTAGGTGAAAAACATAATGGTTCCGCCTCCAAGAAGGGAAGTGGTAAGGAGGACTATAGTGAGGTTCCTCGTCTATATTCTCCTGACCCACCTATCCCTCACCCTCATATAAACAATAGGGGTTATCCACCCAAGCTTACTTCATCTTCATTTAATAAATGGCAATTCTTAATGAAATCTCATGTATGTAGTTCGTCTATTGAGCTTTGGAGGATTATCGAAGATGGTCTTCATATTGGATACCCCACCAACTTGACTAGGAGAGAAGTTGTGGATAGTCAACTGAATGCAACGGCTCTCCACATGATTTAGCTTGGAGTGGGTCCCAAGGACATGCCCCACATTAAGCACTTCAAAACAGCCAAAGAAGCTTGGGATGCACTCACCGACCTATTTATTGGAAATGAAAGCATGAGAAGAAATAGGTATGATGCCCTTAGCAATGAAGCTGAAGGATTTTATATGTTGGATGGTGAAGACCATGAAAGTATGTATAAAAGGCTCAAGGGCATTGCAACAACATTTAGAAAGCATGGGGCCACTCACATTGATGATGCTTGGATAAAAAGGAAATATGTGAGTGCTCTAATGCCATTTGAGCCAACGGACTTGAAGAGTTTGCAAGGTAGACACAACTACCATCAAATGACTTCAAATGAAGTCATGCAAGAAATGGCGTCATTCAAGGTTGCAGCTAAGAACGCTGAAGATGCCCGAGCTCGGGCTATTGGAATGCAAAAAGGAGTCAATGTTGCTCTAAAGGCAAATGTTGTTGAACAAGATGAGGATGAAAGAGTGTACGAGGGTGTAGCCATGGGCTGTCCCGAGGAAGTCAAGCGTTCTCATGGTGAGTACATGGCTTTCTATGAAAGGAATTTTTGGAAGGATCCAGCCAAGGCCAAGTCGGAACTCGAGCGCAAGAATGGGTCAAGTGGAAGAAGAGAGAATGGCCCAAAACTGAGGACTTGTTACAATTGTGGAGATAGGTTGAACTTGTGGCTGAATGTCCTTATCAAAGTAGAGAAGACAATGGAGGCTGGCTCATCCTCAAAGAAAAATCCAAGGCTCCTAGAAAGAAACCATTTATCAAGAAGAATGGTCCTTACAACCCAAGATTGTCTTGGTGGCCTAAGAAGAATATTCCTCTGCAAGTGAAGACGAAGAGGATGAGGATAGTGCTCGAGAGGTGGCTGCTATAGCAACCACTTCTACTCCCACATCGCTCTTCGACTCTCCAAATGAAAATGTCATCAACAACAACGTCACTTGCCTTATGGCAAGAGGGTCTGAGGTATCATCTTCTATTTCTTCATTTCCTAAGACTAATATAAATATGGATATGGATGATCAGACTCGTCTTAAGATAAAACAAGAAGTTATTGCTTTGGATAATTTTTTCACTAACTTGCAAGGTGAGAACAAACTTCACTTTGATGCTCTTATGAGTTAACTTGCTCATTCTAAAGCTCTTCTCGAAGAAAAGGGTAGAACTGAAAGAGAAGACGCCTTGGAGATAGCCTCCTTGAAGAATGCCTTAGAGGAAGAAGAGGAAGCTCGAGTATCCTTGGAGGAGAAACTTGAGTCTGTTGAGGAATCCCATGAAGAGGTTGTTGCCTAGCTCATGAAAGAACGTGACAATGCTCTTGCTAAGGTAAAGAAACTAAAGAAGGAAAGGTTGAATTTGGGGCTGCTCATGCTAGACTCTCAGAGAAGTTTGAGAAACTTGACATTGCTCACAAGGCATTAGAGAGTGAACATTCTACTCTAAATGAGTCTCGTTATCAGCTCCAAACTCAATTGGACAAGTATGATATAACCAGCACCTCCACTCTATCTTGTGGACATGAAGACATTTTTGAAGAAAATGCAAGGCTAAAATAAGAACTTGTAAAGGGATCTCATCATAAAGGTAAAGAAGTTCTAGATGAGGTGCTTAGCAAGCAAAGGATAAACAATGGGAAAGAAGGTCTTGGTTATGTCCCCAAGACAAAGAAGAATAAGAACAAGAAGAAGAAGAGCAAAACTGCTCAACCAAAGACAAGCACCACCTCTAATGACAAGACTAACTATGATGGTTTTGCAGGGGCTAATAATCCTAATTATGAATTATTTTGTGATTATTATGCTGATGTCTATGCTAGCTATGTAGGTCCTTTTGATAGTTACATATCTTGGTCTATTTGTGTTCCCAAAACCCTTGTCACTAACATGAGAGGACCCATTGAAAAATGGGTACCTAAAACCAAGAAGTAACTTTCTTGTAGGGCTATGCTTCCGGTGGGTCTAAATGGGTACTCGATAGCGGGTGCACTAGTCATATGACCAGAATAAAGGAGATCATCTTGGAGATGCGGCCAAACCATGATCACATAACCGTCTCCTATGGTGACAAGTCAAAATCTGAGGTATTGGGTCTTGGCAAAGTTGTGGTTGCTCCTGATATCTCTCTCGTGGACATCATGCTTGTTGAGACCCTTGGTTACAATTTACTTTCTATTCGTGCCCTTGGTAAGATGGGCTTTGCAGTTTTCATTGATGGTGATTTGGTAGTACTCTTGTGGAGCAAGTCTCTAAAGGTCGCTTTCGTTGGATATGTCGAAAATGACCTGTATGTGGTGGACTTTTCATGTAAAACCACTACAGGCCCAATGTGTCTCTTTGGAAAGGCCGAGGCGGGCTGGCTATGGCATCACCGACTAGCCCACGTCAATATGAGAACTTTTCAAAGTCTCCACAAGGGTGGCCACATCCTTGGACTAAAAGAAAATGTTTCCTTTGCCAAAGATCGTGTTTGCAGGGCTTGTGTTGAAGGGAAAATGCATGACTCTCCCCATCGAAGGAAGACCATTATTTCATCAAAGAGGATTTTGGAGCTCCTCCATGTGGATCTCTTTGGTCCTCCATCTCATGCAAGTCTCGGTGGGAAGAAATATTGCCTCGTAATTGTTGATGATTACTCAAGATACACATGGGTCTATTTCTTCAAGTTGAAGAGCGAGAATCAACAAATGGTCATCGATTTTGCCAACGAGGTTCAACGTCAACACAATTTCCCTATTTTGGCAATTAGAAGTGATAACGGCTCCGAGTTCAAGAACTACACCTTAAATGAATTCCTAAGTGAAGAGGAGATAAGACATCAATATTCCGCTACGTACATCCCTCAACAAAATGGTGTTGCTGAGAGGAAGAACCGGACCTTAATGGATATGGCCAGATCTATGCTAGCTGAATTTAAGTCTCTTTATAACTTCTGGGCTGAGGCAATCTCTACCGCATGCCATTCATCCAACCGACTCTATCTCCGCAAAATCTTGGACAAGACTCCGTATGAAATACTTACCGGTAACAAGCCAAACATCTCCTACTTCCGAGTATTTGGATGTAAGTGTTTCTTTCTCATTAAAGGAGTTCATTTATCTAAATTTCAGTCTAAAGCATTAGAAGGCATTTTTGTTGGTTATGGTGCCGAATCCCACACTTATAGAGTCTACAATAAGCTCTCCGGAACTGTTGTAGAATCTTGTAGTGTGGTGTTAGAGGAAAATGATGGCTCCTGTACGGGGCAAGTTGATGTTTGTGATGCAGATGTTGAAATACCCCAAGATGTCGTAAGAAGAATTGGCATGGGATTTTTCCGCCCCATTGAGGAACCCTTGTGGCGGATCGGGAAGGACAATGCTCTACTCATGTAGAGCCCTCATCTACACAAGCACAACATGCTCCAACCATTGGAGAAACCTCTTCACCAATCCCACAAACTGCTGAAGATCATCAAGAAAATGTTCCAAAAAGCTCCAGGCCGGATTATCCGGCCAACCTTCCTCAACTGGCACAAACGATCAACATGTCAAAGAATCTACTGCAAGTCTTAAGCCGGATTTTCTGGCTAACTCTGGATTATCTGGCCCCTCTCCAATTCGAGCAAGAACCAGTCAAGATTGTGAAGGTGCTTTAGGTTCCCCTAGGCCGGATTATCCGGCCCCATCCTCGGCCGGATTATCCGGACCTGAAAATCCTGAACAGCAGCAGCCTCCTGTTATGGCTATGGATCAACATCAAGGGCAAGATTCATCATCTCCTATTCCTGCTAATCAAGCTAAAGATCAAGGCCAAGCCAATCAATCCAACGATAACTCAAATGATGAAGTTATTCCTCTAGATACAACAAGCTAATCTAACTTTGTCACAAAGCTCGTGCCAATAGAAATCTTGAATTAAGAGGTCACACTCTTGACAAAGTTGTAGGTGATCTCCTACGAAGGGTATCCACAAGAAGGGAGCTGGCAAGTTTCGGTGAGCATCAAGCTCACATCTCAATGGTGGAACCCAAGAAAGTGCTTGAAGCTCTTGAAGATCCGGACTGGGTTGTTGCTATGCATGAAGAGTTGAATAACTTTGAACGCAACAAAAGCCCAAGGATTGCCGCAATGTTATCGGCACAAAGTGGATATTTAAAAATAAGCAAGATGAAAATGGCATTGTTGTAAGGAACAAGGCAAGACTCGTGGCACAAGGCTATTCCCATGTTGAGGGCATCGACTTTGGCGAGATTTATGCTCTAGTGGCTCATCTTGAGTCCATCTGTATCCTTCTTGCTTATGATGCTCATAATAATTTTAAATTATAGCAAATGGACGTTAAGAGTGCTTTTTCTTAATGGTCCTCTACATGAGTTGGTATATGTAAAGCAACCCCTAGGATTGGAGGATCCTAATTTCCCGAACCATGTCTACAAACTCGATAAGGCACTCTATGGCCTTAAACAAGCCCCATATGTGTGGTATGAGCACCTTAAAGAGCTTTTAATAGACCGTGGCTTCGAAGTTGGGCAAATCGATCGCACTCTTTTTACTAATAAGGTTAAGGGGGAGATCTTCGTATGCCAACTATATGTAGACGACATTATCTTTGTCTCTACTAATAAAGCTTTTAATGATGAATTTTTGAAGCTTATGACTGACATGTTTGAGATGTCTATGATGGGGGAATTACGGTTCTTTCTTGGATTTGAGATCAAACAACTTAGAGAAGGAACCTTCATAAATCAAGCAAAATACATCCAAGACATGCTCAAGAGATTCAAGATGATGGATCTTAATGGCGTCGCCACTCCGATGCAAACAAAATGTCACCTTGAACTTAATCCCCATGGTAAATATGTGGACCAAAAGGTATACCGGTCCATGATCGGCTCTCTCCTTTACCTTTGCGCATCTAGACCCGATATTGTGTTGAGTTTAGGTGTGTGTGCAAGGTATCAAGCAGCTCCTAAAGAAAGCCACTTAGTGGCGGTCAACAGGATCTTCCGATATTTGGTTCATTCCCCTAATTTTGGTCTATGGTATCCCAAGGGTTCCAATTTCTCTCTATGTGGTTATACTGATTCAGATTGGGCTAGTGATAAGGATGATAGGAAATCAACTTCTAGAGCTTGTCAATTCTTGGAAAGGTCTCTAGTATGTTGGTCTTCTAAAAAGCAGAATTGTATATGTCTCTCAACCGCTGAAGCTGAATATGTGGCTGCTGCTAGTGCCTATACTCAATTATTATGGATGAGGCAAACTTTAAAGGAATACGGTGTCAATTGTGACAAAGTGCCTCTTTTATGACCATGTAGCTAGAGGTGATTGTGTCAATTGAGATTCGGAATCATTTTATTCGAGACCATGTAGCTAGAGGCGATATTGATCTATCTTTTGTGAGCACGAAGAACCAACTTGCTGATATTTTTACGAAGCCACATGATGAAGCAAGGTTTTGTTACTTGAGGAATGAGCTAAATATCGTTGATTCAAGGAGCTTGTCTTGATTAGCCATGCACTCATCCTTACATCTCATCCTTATTTGGTCTAGGTGTGGGCATGGATATAGGGGGAGTGTGGTCCTAATTGATTGGGCTAACCCTCCCCCCATAATGCCGAAAGCAAGTCAAATCATTTCTCTTAATATCATTTTGTGATATGTGAGCTTATTGATGAGTATTGGTCATGAACCCAAGATATATCTTCGTGGTGTCATACCATGCACTCCAACAAGGTGGCCTCATCCACCGCCCTCTTCCATGAGAAGAGTTGGATTTATGTGGATCTTTTTGGTTGTTTTTGTGCATCTCTTGTTCTTATGGAAATCACACTCAATTTTGGCTTTTAGTTGATTTGATTCTTGCAATCTTGAGTGTGTAGTACCATCTCAGTTTGGTTCTCTCGTCCCAAGCCTCTCTCTACCCCTAAACCATCTACTCTAGCACACAAGTCCTTTGTTCACTTGTGAGGGTTCTGTTTGGGGACACGCGGGCCTGAATCTGTGTGTAACAAAAATTCAGATTCGAGGCCGGATAATCTGGCCGTAGCGGCTATAGTCTATTAAGGTCTAGGCGTCGGGGGGAAGGGCTCAGAACAAGCAGCACTTCTCGCTCGACCCCCTCCCTCTCCCTAGTCGCCGCCTGCCGCCCCCCACCCTCCCCGGAGCCTCCCTGGCCGCCGGATTGTCCGGGCCTCCCCGGATCTTCTTCTCCAAGCCTCTGGGTACCTTCCTCTCCACGTTCTTCCTCCAATGAGTGAGATAACTCCCTCTCTCCCCATCCTTTAAGTTGAAGCATCACTTGTTGGTGGAACGTGGCCTAGAAGGTTGCTATTTCATGTAGATATTGTAGTCTTGTGGTTCCTCAGTATGATCTATGTTGTGCACTCAATCTAGGTGGATCTGAAAAAATCTATCAGGGCTGGATTATCCGCCCCTGGCCAGGCCGGATAATCCGGCCTGAAAAAGTCAAAACTGCTTCAGTTACGTATGGATTTTGTGCATTGTGTATGATTGGACTATGGATTGTTTGCCTACTATTGCTACGTTCTCTCTTGGGCTTGTGTGTGTGCTTATCCCCATGCTATCTATCTTTCTCGTTTCACAGGTGATTCCAGTGTCCCCAAGACCTACAAGCGTCGTCCTCGTGGCCTCTATTTCAGGGAAGACGGTGAGGGTCGTACTGTGGATGAGGTTGAACTAAGGAGAAGGAAGAAAGAGGCTGACCGCATGGCTGAGCAGGAAAAGAGGGATAGGACCAGGAAGGGTGTGTCCAAGAGGAAGGGCAAAGAGCCCAAGATTGACTATAAGAAGATGGATCCTGCTACGTACTCTTCCATTCGTCATCGTGACCTATTTGTTGAGTTAGCGCATGATACTAAGCTGGGTGACTCTCGTTTTTGGTATGCTGAACGTAAGGGTATCTATGAAGATGCTTATGCTCGGCAGAAGATTCAGCCTAAGCATCCTCTAATTATTGCTGAGGCCATGGAAAAGCCTCACCTTGTTGATGCAATGTATGTGACTGAGTGGATGGGGCTGCACCATCTCATGGCTCTTCATTGCTCCTATGATTCTGAGATTGTGAAGAAGTTCTTCTCCACCTTGGTCATTTGTGGTGACGAGCACCGCACCATGAAGTGGATGACTCGGGACAGGCCTTTGCAAGCTGATTTTCGTGTTTTTGCTGGGGTGCTTGGATATTCCTTCTGCAACAGGGATTGTGCTATTCGCCACCGTATCATCACCCAACTCAAGCCCAATAAAGATGCAGTCCTCTCTCCGTGCACAGTTGACAATGGTATTGTGGGCACCTTTCCAGGTCTTTCTCCCATATATGCTAGCTTGGTGGGTCTCTTTTGTGATTCTACCACCCCAAGTGGAGGAAAAAATGACAATATCCGTGGTCACCTGGTTCAGCTTCTAGCCTTTTCTCATGAGGTTGCATCTAGTGAGGATGAGTCCGTTAATTACAAGCTAGATGTGATGGCCTTTATTTACCATGAGTTGACTGATGCAAAGTTCAATAGGCTGTCCATCCCATATGCACCCTACATTATGATGCTGATCAAGCACCTGCTTCCCACTTAAGAGTTTAACATTGATGTTGAGCACAAGGCGAAGAAGATCTACACCAAGGTTAGGAAAACCTCACACCCATCTTCTGCTCCTAAGGGTCTCATGAGGGATGCTCGTGCCAGTGCTCACAAGCCCCTAGTGCCTCCTATTGCTCGTGAGATCAAGAAGCTGAATTGGTTCCAGTGGAACACTCTTTGCATGGGGGTGGACACTCGCAAGCGACAGTATAAGGCGTACAAGCAGTGCCACGAGATGGCCCACACTCGGCAGCTCATTCTTCACCATGTGTCCGGAGCATCAGGCGATCCCCCTACTCCTACTACTCCCACACCATATGCTCGGTGGAATTCTTCTTCTAGGCTCAACTATGGAGAGATTGAGCGTCACCTATTTCCTTCCGCGGCCACTGCTAATGATGAGGAGGATGACACCGAGGAGCTTGAGGATGAGGACGAGGACGACGATGATGACTACGAGTGATCCCTTGGGGCGCTATCATCGCTCTTCTTCCTTTTTGGCGTTTCGATGCCAAAGGGGGAGAAGTAGTTCTATTAGGTCTCCATGGATTTGCATGGGTCGGGCACAAGCATTTTCACTTTATCTTTTTGGTCGTTTTCTCGCTTGTGCCCATTTAGCGTTGAACCTTCATTTGTGTTTTGCTTTGTATGAGACTATGTGGTTATGTGGCTCTGGATTTATCTCATGGATTACTCCGATGGATTCATCTATCATATTCTATCATATGGGCTATATTGGATATCTATCTCGAGGAAGGAGTTTATAATGGTTATCACATTGGGTATTCTTGCTATGTTAAGGACACATCTCTCTCTTGGTGGTATGATTATGTTGTTCATATTCCAATTAAATAGACTTGTACCTATTTGTGTGCATTTGTATTCAAATGCAAATTTTTAGTATGCACACATTGAGGGGGAGTCTCTTTCATGTGTTTTATGATGTTGGTCATGTGAGCTATCTTGCAAATCCTAGTATTGTCATCTAACACCTAAAAGGGGGAGATTGAAAGAACATTGCATGGTTCCCTATGTTTTGTGTGTTAGATACCAATACCGTGGAGTTTCTAATGTGCACTAAGTGTTGCAGGAAAGAGTTTTGGATGTTTGGGGGCGGATTATCCGGCCCCATCAAGAGCCGGATAATCCGGCCTGACCATCTTGGCCAGGGATGGCCGTGCGCGAGCTTCTATCTGGGGGCGGATTTTTTCCAGACAGTCCGGCTCTAGGGCGGATTTTCCCCGGACCGGATAATCTGGCCTTCCTCTAGGGCCTGATAATCCGGCCCCAGGGAAATTGCCCAAGGGAGCGTCTGCGCGAGCTTCTGTATGGGGGCGGACTTTCCCCCGGACAATCCGTGGCTAGGACGGATTTTCCCACAGCCGGATAATCCGACCCTCCTCTAGGGTCGGATAATCCGATCCTTAGGAGAAGATGCCAAGGACCGCCCTGCACGAGCTTCTGTTCAAGGGCGGATTATTTGCCGGATAATCCGAGTCTGGGGCGGAGTATTCCCTAGGACGGATAATCTGGCCCTCACTTGGGCCGGATAATCCGGCCCCAAATGGCTCCAATGGCTCAGTTTGGACAGGGGGTATAAAAACCCCATCATCCCCTCCGGTCAGAACTCTTGATTCATTAAAAAAAAGAACAGATCTGTTGCAAAATCTCTCTCCCGAGTTCTCCCACTGCAAGCACCCGAAGGCTTAGATCTTTGGGGGAATTGAAGGAGGAGACATCACTCATCGTCATCCCAAATCAAGCGCTTCAACTCCTCTCCATTCACTTGGAGAATCCCTGATCTAGTATTCTCGTTGATATCTAGATCTAGTGCTTTATTATTGATAACTATTGTTCTTGTGGCAGCTTGTTGTCATTACGGGGGATTGGCCCCCATGCCAACTACTCATTCTAATCGCTCTAGTACATTGAAGTGGATAAGGTGTACCTTTTCTCTCCTTTTATCGAAGTTAAAGGTGGCCTTATCTTTTGAGACCTTTATCTTCGTCTTTGTTTCTCCGGAGTGTTCTCTCAACGAACATGACTAACGACCCCTTGTTGGTGGTATCGTCGATTTCAAGATGGAGGAAGAATCATTGTTAGTGGTGTCGCGAGGATCTACATGAAGCAAGAAGACTCAGATCGTCGGCGTTCTTCCCCGTACCATGAGGCGAATCTCGAGGCGAGATTCATTGTTAGTGGTGTCGAATTATAGAACCCCAATAAAACCACTACTCGTTGTGTTTTTGTTTTGTGCATCATCATGACAACATGTTCATGTCATCATGCCACATTGCATTTGAGCATCGTCATATCCTCATGCATCTATTTGCCTAAAACTATTTTTCAAAAGCCTATTTTTGTTTTCTAGATATTCATCTCTTTCTTGCAAATCAAAACCCCAGTCTTTTCTGGATATTTTGTTTCTCTAAAATATAATTACAAAAATATTTAAATAAAACTAAATAAATAAAATTTCTTTTTACCAGGGAGGCAGCCCAGCAGTTAGGCCAGGCCACCTACAACCTGGCCCAGTCAAAACCCAGCCCAACCGGCGCCACCTGAAACCCTAGCCCTAATCCTACCCTAGACGCCACACCTAACCTCCTAGCCACCGCCACCATCCACGCAGAACCCTCCTTGCGTGCGCGTCGCAACCATCCAACCCGTGCTACAGCACACATCCCCGCTTGCTCACATGTTTTCCCTAGCCCCACCCTGCAGAACACACAGCGCACACGCACACGGGATCAGGTTCCTGCACGCGATCCCGTGGCCCGTCCCCCTCGCGATCCCCTCTGCCCGACCCCGTATGTCCTTGCTTCGATCCCTGGCCATCCTCGCCGGAGCTCGGCGACCTCGCCCGTGTCACCGAGGCTGCCGCTCGAGCCCCTGCTATCGCGTACCCCGTCCCCAACCTCGCCTCCCTCTCGGTCTCCTACCCCGGCCCCGGCCCTGCGACCAGCGGCTCTCTTCGCGCCCCGCCTCGACCCGAGCTCCATCGTCGTCCGGTGCTCCCTCAACCATAGGCTTGCCCAGGGCATCACCGTGCCATCCGACCTCCTCCTTCGTGCATCTCGCCATCGACTGCCGCCAGGAGCGCCTCACCCTCTCCCGCGACCCGGTCCCCAAGCTCGCCAAGCCCGCCCTGAGCACCTCTGGCCGACGCGCTCGTGTCCACCGCGTCCATGCTGCCACGGTCAACCTCGCCGCGCTGGTCGCCGTCCCTCTTCCTTCCTGCAAGGCACCACCGCCTGAACCTATCAGCTCGAGGCCACCATGTACTACCCTATTTCGATACAGGTAGCCGGTGGGTAACCTCTGTCCTTTATTCTCGATTGTTACACTACTTGTATGCGTGTTAACTGTGTGTTCCTTCAAACGCTTCAACTAGGCCCTGGGGTGTGACATCTTGTTGGTACCAGATCCCATCCTCATGGTTGTCCTGTATAACGAAGAATCCACATCAAGATCTTCTTCGACTTCTGTCGCTTTTCTGTCAAAACCTTCCGCAGAAGTGTTGCCACAAGATTGATCGATGTTGATGATCGAACATGGAAAACGAAGCACCACGGAGTATCACCAGGAGGACCATCGACAAGTTCTGCTTCTTGGACACCAAGTTCCCCTTCTCGGAGAACCCGAAGCCCTGACCCGAAGACCGAACCCCGATGCGCCAAGTTCTTCCTCTTGGATTCAAAGACCGAACCTCGAAGACCGATCCCCGTCGAACCCCGAGACCCCGGATCCGAACCCCAATGTGTGACCCCGATCTGAGCCCCTATTTTTTATAATATATGACATATACTTGTTGCATATAATTATTCATGCTTGCATACATGTTTGGTGGTTTGGGGGCATTATGCCGATTCACTCATAAATAAATATGGAGCCCATATGCGGACAAATATAGTCTTATATTGGCTCCATTTAAATTTGTGCAGCGAACCGATGCCATGTTTTGCCTTGTTCATACAACATTTAAATTGTGGGGTATCTAAACAACATGAACCATCTAATTAATTGTCGGGACCCCGGTTCCGCTTAATATTGCCTAATTTCACCGCATCTATGCCATGTCATGCATCATATCATAAACATGCTGATTCTTCTGTCGTAGTATTAAATAGTGCATCCGGTGTTTCCTTTAGTGTTTTGTTCTTCGCGGATTAGGCCATTGAGTGGATGCGAGTATCGGCAAGTTCTTCGGATAATGTATCTTTGGGAGTGTTTCCCAGGCGAGCAATCTCCCCCTTTCTACCTATTTTGCATTTATAGTCTTTACATCCTCCTGTTGATCTATTGCTATCCGTATTGTGATGCTTTAGTTTCCGTGTACCCTTTATACTCCTTGTAGCCTCTATATTGCCATGGACACATCCTATTGCCTGCTGTTTGATAGATAGTCGGCCTTGCGCGTCGTAGTTGCTTGCTTATGTGTTGCTTCGCGTCGTTGTCGTTCCACCGTTGACGGCAAGTTGGCACATGATAAATGGTGGAGATGCTTAATGGTGGAGACGCTTAATGGTGGAGATGATCATGATTTTAATTACAACTTGATATTAAACGTTGGGAATATATATAACTAATGAAGAGGCATCGGTGGGCAATAGATGTTATTTGGTTCTTCCACGCTCACTTGTGTCCCGTAGGACCCCGAGTACTTGATACCTGTTCCTTGACTATCGCACTATCCGCATGTGGGACCATGAATCCCCTTAGCCAGAGCTTGATTCATTTATTTTTTCTTGGGGCCACAAACTAGTTTGGGGCTTTATTACTATCCTGTACTTATGCCATGCTTTACTGCTTTATTTAAGATTGTGCGTGGAACACCTGTGCTGTTTTGGATCGTGCCACGTTTTCGCGGTATCGACAAGCCCAGTCACACTTTCGGGTTCCCAGTCGTTTACAGCCGTCGTCACAAACCCTGGGTTCATTCCGGAGCCGGCCAACTTCGTTGCAGGTAGCTTAGTGGGGTGTCCCCCTGAAATACTTTATGAATCATGTGATTGCTTTGTCGTGAAAGCCTCGTTGGGTTTTGATTTGGTTTTTCCGAGGTTGATCGTGTGTGTGTTGCTATTTGTGCACCCCTGTAGGGTAAATCTTTCTGAAAGCCGTGTCCGCGGTTATGGACGACTTGGAGCACAGTATCTCGATCATAGACAAGCATAACTAAAGTAGTGCTATAAATTTGACTTAATATGTGACTAGTAATCAGCTTCACTACAACGGAATGGATAATAAAAGTGCCAACAACTAGTGGAACTGGGGTGTATCGTGTCATGTTATACCTGCCTAGTAAGTATCGCAACTCCAATGGAATGAAATAAAAGTGTCAACCACTACTGGGTTTGGGATGTCACATGCTAATTATATCTTACTAGTAAGTACTGCAACTACAACTGAATGGTTAACTAAAACTGCCCACTACTTATGCTATCAAGATGACTCGTGCTATCTATATTTGACTAGTAAGTGCTGCAACTATAATGGAATGAATAAAACTACCAACTGTGTGAGTTCCTTGGTTTGACTTCCTCGTTTGGTCTCGAGGGGGAAATACCAGGATGGGTATGATTGGTGTTAGTCTCAGGTTGGTCCCGAATAGGTCTCTCTTGTCCCTCTCTAATAGCCGACAGTTGCATCGAGTCTCTATAGGTTGTTTATGCATGATGCGCTGCCGCTTCAGTCCACCATACCTATGTAGGCGAGAACCGCCGCCTCAGTACTGACCGCTCCCTTTTTCCTTCGCCCTTTGTCGGCACCCCTTTTGTTTAACAGGTATAAGTTCGACGTCGTTAGCAGGGTTACCCTTCCGACTTGGCCTAGGCAGGGTTATGGACACCATTGGTTATTCTTGAAGGCTCTTAGCCCCATTTGCATCTTGTCCGTAGTCAGACGCTCTATCCTTTTCAAGGTGATTTGGATCTTTGTATAGTATATCTGTATTCTTGACTCATGGAGTCGTTGTTGTATATATATGTTCTGTGGGTTCCATCATGGACTAATGTGTAATGGTATTACTTCGTTCTCCACCCGCACGCAAGTGCCTGGTGGGCGTCCTTAAATCGTTTATATGCTGGTTTTGGCGGGAAGCGCTAAAACTTGCATAGGGCCGATTTGAGGGTGTTACAGGGAGCCTCCAATTAGGTTGTGGAGTTGTTCCCTGCTAATTGTGTAAAGGCGCCGGTTCCCGCCTCGAAGGGTTCCTATAGTGGAAAGGTGGATCAGGCCTTTGGTGGTGGGATCCATCGGAGAACAGGGTGAGGCCTATTGTGGCGTGGTGGTCTTAGTACCGCCCACCCCTCCAACGTAGATGTACTTCCCTTAACAACGAACGAACTACGGTAAAACAAATCCTGTGTCTCCGCATGCTTCATCACGGTTTCCTCGTTCCTCACTTTACTCGCCTTTACTCACTAGTAGTTAGGTTTGCATATAGGAAATTCTACATAATAGTATATCTAGAGAATTTACCTTTTGTGTCAAGCCTAAAATTGAAAAATAATTAAAATTTGAAGTAGCACCTATTCACCCCCCTCTAGGTGCCCATACAATCCATTTCAGTGTGTTCTTTTCCTAAACCACATGGATCCACCAGAGTCATTGCATGCGTGTTCCTTTCCTAAACCACATCCAGAGTCATTGCATTTGTCTTCCTTTCCTAAACCACCACCAGAGTCATTGCATGTGTGTTCTTTTCCTATAGCACATGGATCCACCAGTGTCATTTCATGTGTGTTCCTTTCCTAAACCACATGTAGAGTCATTGCATGTGTCTTCCTTTCCTAAACCACCACCAGAGTCATTACATGTGTGTTCGATTCCTAAACCACATGGGTCCACCAGTGTCATTGCATGTGTGTTCTTTTCATAAACCACATGGATCCACCAGAGTCATTGCATGTGTGTTCCTTTCCTAAACCACATGGATCCACCAGAGTCATTGCATGTGTGTTCCTTTCCTGAACCACATGGATCCACCAGAGTCATTGCATGTGTGTTCTTTTCCTAAACCACATGGACCCACCAGAGTCATTGCATGTGTGTTCCTTTCCAAGACCACATCTAGATTCATTTCATGTGTCTTTCTTTCCTAAACCACCACCAGAGTCATTACATGTGTGTTCTTTTTCTAAACCACATGGATCCACCAGTGTCATTGCATGGGTGTTCTTTTCCTAAACCACATGGATCCACTAGAGTCATTGCATGCGTGTTCCTTTCCTAAACCACATGGATCCACCAGAGTCATTGCATGTGTGTTCCTTTCCTAAACCATATCGATCCACCAGAGTCATTCCATGTGTGTTCTTTTCCTAAACCACATGGATCCACCAGAGTCATTGCATGTGTGTTCTTTTCCTAAAGCACATGGATCCACCAGTGTCATTTCATGTGTGTTCCTTTTCTAAACCACATCTAGAATCATTGCATGTGTCTTCCTTTCCTATACCACCACTAGAAGCATTACATGTGTGTTCTTTTCCTAAACCACCTGGGTCCACCAATGTCATTGCATGTGTGTTATTTTCGTAAACCACATGGATCCACCAAAGTCATTGCATGTGTGTTCTTTTCCTAAAGCACATGGATCCACCAGTGTCATTTCATGTGTGTTCCTTTCCTAAACCACATCTAGAATCATTGCATGTGTCTTCCTTTCCTATACCACCACTAGAAGCATTACATGTGTGTTCTTTTCCTAAACCACATGGGTCCACCAATGTCATTGCATGTGTGTTATTTTCGTAAACCACATGGACCCACCAAAGTCATTGCATGTGTGTTCCTTTACTAAACCACATGGATCCACCAGAGTCATTGCATGTGTGTTCCTTTCCTAAACCACATTGATCCACCAGAGTCATTGCATGTGTGTTCTTTTCCAAAACAATATGGATCCACTAGAGTCATTGCAAGTCTTCCTTTCCTAAATCACCACCAGAGTCATTGGATGTATGTTCTTTTCCTAAAGCACATGGATCCACCAGTGTCATTTCATGTGTGTTCCTTTCCTAAACCACATCCAGAGTCATTGCATGTGTCTTCCTTTCCTAAACCACCACCAGAGTCATTGCATATGTGTTCTTTTCCTAAAACACATGGATCCACCAGTGTCATTGCATGTGTGTTCTTTTCCTAAACCACATGGATCCACCAGAGTCATTGCATGTGTGTTCCTTTCCTAAACCACATGGATCCACCAGAGTCATTGCATGTGTGTTCCTTTCCTAAACCACATTGATCCACCAGAGTCATTGCATGTGTGTTCTTTTCCTAAACCACATGGATCCACTAGAGTTGTTGCATGTGTCTTCCTTTCCTAAACCACCACCAGAGTCATTGCATGTGTCACTAGTAGGGAAAACCTCATCCCTGGCGCACCAAAATGGCCTACCGCCGGCGAGTTCAGATTCGCCGGCGACCATCTCGCCGGCGGTAAAGCCACATCGCCGGCGCGTTTACTTATTCGCCGAGGGTAATATTAGTTATCTGCAGCAAATGAACATAATCGTCGGGGGTATGCATGTACCACGGATGCCCTTCACAACTCGCCGGTGGTAGTGCCCCTAACACAGGCGAACACCCAATCGCCATTGTAGTTCATTTGTTCGCTGGTGGTACTATTAACATGACTAAAAAAACAGCTCCAAATACGTAGAATATATAGGGTATACACAGCTGAATATACAACATATACAGAGTAATACGCACAGAAATACCATAATTACAGCAAAATGTACACATTTGCGACACAACGTATACAGGAAGCAGTACCCAAATGTTCATAGCATGCATCAATAATACAAATAGATAACACGAGTGTAGAAAGTCAAGCATATATGGTTAAAACTCCGACTCCAACTAGCTAAACAACAATGAAACAAAATACTAGAGAGGCGGCGGTGGCTACGAGCATCATCACGGTAAAGAGGGTCATCGGTCTCCTCCACATATATTGCCTTCGTCGAAAGTTGGCGTATCGAGTTTCCGCCTCCTCCAAAGTGGTGTAGCCCTTGTAACTGTTGCCACTGAAATGGTGGACTTGCCTACTACAATCTTCCCAGTCTTCGTAGACTCCGGGAACCTTGCCCTTGGACACGACATACCAAGTCATCTATGCACACACATAAGAAAGAAATGTTAGTTGTTAGCATATTCATAATAGAGAGATAACATGTAGGTATGCAAAAAGGAAAGCATCAAATATACTAAAATAATATTATGACTAACATTTATTTGCAGGGAGAGTTAGTGCAAAAAGAAAAGCATGAAATATACTAAAGGCCTACCGTGACTAACATTTGCAGGAGACAAGTATGTGACTCGATCAAGTACCACGACTCCCATCATATGCATTTGGCGGGAAGGCATGGATGCCATCGAGCGTCCTGAATGTCCTCACATCACAACACCCTTCTAAGTAGGTTGCTATCTCCGCCTTATTCGGCGGGTGACAGTTGTAGTTGAACAAGGCACCCCTTTTCATGACATCCCTCATGAGTATCGTGCCAATCTTTCGCTGGATCGCACATATCTCGGCTCTGATGTATGCGTCGGTGGTTTCTGCCATGTCTATGCCCCTTTGCTCGCGACCAGATGGCATCAAGAGAAGTTGTGCATCCTTTACGAACTCCCTCATTTGTAGGATGGTGAACCAGGCCTCCATCCCATTCTCACCTAACGATTTCTTGAGGCAGGGGAAATTGGTTACGTGGGAGCACACATAGCAGCCTTTAACTTTCTTCTCACACTTGAGTGAGCCAACCGTGGCTCTGAAGCCGTTGAGTGCTTTATCAAGAGTAGACTTGACGTTGGTGTAGTCTTTCTGCAAGTCTCTCCTAGAGTCGAGATACACGACATTGAAATAATATGGTTGAAATACGATGAGGACGTACTACTTGTGTCTGCGCAAAACACTTGGAAAAAACCATCATTCTCGGATATTAAGGAAATTCACGAAAGAAATGTAATAGCGGGTAATTTAGCGACTGACTACTTAATCAGGAAAGTGTGGCATGAGAAAGCAACTCTTGTCCTTATTCGACACCAAGAAATCATGGATATACTTCATGATAAATGCATGTTCCTTGTCGTTGTTGGATGTACTCATGTAGAAGGGGTCTGATAGTGATGTGCGGGGTCTTCTCCATGGTGATATCATGCCCCATGCTAAGCGATACCAGGCGGACCAAGTTTCGCTCGAGCCGGAACATGTGGAAGATCCTGAAGACGTGTTCATACCTAATGAAGAACAACTCCGCGGGGTTGGTGGTGATGAAGCCATAGTCAGTGGGCACCCTGACCATGAAGACCGGGTACGTGGGGGGTTTATCTTTGATAAGTGCCCACTCTAGATACAGAATAGACTCATGCCGGCTCCTCATGTCTGGCGTCAGCGTCTTGCAATGAGAATATCATTTTGCGGCTCGAAAGTTGGGGTGTCCAGACAACACGGTACCCAAGTTGCTTACAATCAGCTACGTTGCCCAGAGTTGGTGTGCCAAATACTAAGAGGGTCTTTTTCGACACGAATTCAACTTTACGTTTCAATACAAAATATCAGGCTAACGGCCGTCAAGTTGCCCCCCCTGTCAGTTCTCGCCGTTATGTCAGTCCTGTCCCTTAGGCGGGGTGGCTGTCACGTAAGCTTGCAGCGTTGGCACAATGGATAGGACAAAACCCCCTGCCCAGTGTATTGACGTGACAAAAAAGGGCACATGTATCAGCGTTATAATTATTTTTTGTTTACTCAGAAGATGGAACGGCCACCGCCATGCGTCTCTCCTTGGACTTCCGTCCATGTCCTTAACCACTACCTTAAAAGCGCATTGATGGTTCCACCGTTCCCCTGCCTCGCAGAAACCACTCTTCTTCTTCCTGTCATATGTCTTCTTCCCGTCTTCTCCTTGCCGCCATGGAAGGTCGTTGCACTCTAGAGACAAGCTTCATTACCCATGACAATAAGAAGATAGCCATTTTCTACACCAACGAGGAGGAGACAGTGGTGTGTGTCCTTAGAATGTACGAGGGTTGGCTTGAGAAAGACGAGGACAAGTTTGTGGAATTGGACCAAGAGTACACCCCGTAGCACCCATATGAAGGGAGTGAAGTCGTCATCATTCAACTAGCCATGAGGAAACACGTCCTCATCTACCACCTCTCCCGGTTTGTAGATCTGCTCTCTGTAGCTAACCTCTTTTAGGGTTTTCTCCTCTTGTTCTTTATCCATTTGCTCATCTTGCAACTACTGGATTTTATTTAGGACCAAATAAATTATGACAAGACAATGTTGAGAGTCTTGATCTTGCATTTACTAAACTTTTCAAAATTATATTCAGATGATGATCTTGCATTGACAAAATATTTGTAGTTACAAATTTTGGTGATGACAAACTACATACTTTCAGGACTGACAGGAATTGTCCAGCGCTGCGCCAGTTCCTTGTAGTAAAGAGAATTGTTTTCTGCACTGTCGATAATACAACTGATTTTTCGAAATTTTATCGAGAGGGAATTATAATTCCTGCGCACAACTGGATCGATATTCAGAGTCTTGTCAAGATTCTAGGGGGCTCGAGGAAGGATGGAAAGGCATCACTCGCAACTAGAATCCTCGATGAGTCGTACGACAGAATGAAGACAGATTTCCCTACGGATAGCACGATTTCTAGGACGAGTGGCCATTGTCTGATATAAACCTGAAGTATGCAACCATAGATGCTTATGTGACCTACCAGCTGTACAAGAAGATCTATTTTTTTCTATGTTACCTCGTGTTTTTCCCTATTTGCAAGAGGGAAGACAAGATTAGGGGAGCCCTTTGTAGAAAATGCAGAATAGCTGAGTTTGAAGCTGCATATGCAAAGGAAATGGCTGCATCTGAAGCAGCTGACAGAGAGGCTGCAGAAGCAGCTGAAGCTGAAGCAGCTGACAGAGAGGCTGCAGAAGCAGCTGAAGCAGAAGCAGCTGACAGAGAGGATGCAGCTGAAGCAGCAAACAGAGAGGCAGCATCTTCTAACGGCAATAATCAGGTCTATGATGCACCGCTAATTGTGTCGCAGGACGCTAAAGATAGGGAAGGCAAGTCAGATCCCAGGTGGGATGAAGCATTTCGTGAGTTGTGGAGTGCCAATAATGTAAGATCCACCTGGAATGATCGCAGTTGGTCGCCTAGGAACGATGGCAAGCGCCTCAAGTGGACTAATGAGAAGTGAATTAAATTTAACTTCTCAGTGTTATGTTTCTATTTTGTGGAACTCATTTATCTTATCAAGATGTCTAGCGCCTCAAGTGAGAGTAGTAAAATAAATTTAACCCTCTTTATGTCATGTTTATGTATGTGTCTTGTAGCTTGTCAAGATGGTAGCTCGTTAACTGGCAGTTTGAAAGAGTACCCTTTCCGTCTCTCGCTAAACAGATATGTTTCATTTTGCCCAAATTGGTAGCAAATCTAGAGAAGATTCTCTCTTCGATAATTCGTTCCCTTTTGGACCTCTTTTTGCCTCCGATCAGGTAGCAAATCTAGAGCAGCAGATCACACCAGGAAGAATACATTCATTCAGAAAACAAAACAAATGTAGATATAGCTGTGTGTAGCTAAATAGGATATAGCAATAGAAAGTAGGTTGCTTAACGAGGTTCGATGCATTCAGCTAGAAATAGGATGCAAGCAAAATATAGAAAATCAAAAGAAGCTGCTTAGTAGCAGCAGCCGCCGCAGCAGCAGGCACATTCAAGGCCTTCAAGCGCCCGCGCCTCTGCCTCCTCCCTCCGGTGCTCCCTCCACTTCTTGCTGCCCAGTCCCTTGATCTTGGGGGCCTTGGGCCTGATTGGAGGAATGCGACCCTCTTTGATGGCCACCCGCTGGAGGTTTCATAGGTGAATGCTGAGAGCCTAGTGTTCAGCGATGTAGGCGTTGATGTTCACGGTCTCGCGCTCGCTGCCTTTGTGGATGCTGGAGCCCGGGGCCTCTGCATGCTTTAGTAAGGAGTTGAAGTCGGTGCCGGCGAGACTCACCCAGCAGAAGGGGCAGCACTAGGGGCCGCCCCTGAAGAAAGCGTCGTACTGGCCGGCCCATAGCCTCCTCAGCACCTGACGAGTCTTGGTGTGCATGGACTCGTCATCGCTGCAGACGTCATTGCCGGAAACCTATTAGAAGAAAAGGAAAATGGGGGACTAGATGATGTAAGAAGACCGAGCAATCAAAATGCAAACAAGCGAATCCTAATAAACCAAGATCTAGCATCCAACGATGGGAACGGTAGAAGAACCAGGGGAGGGGAGCAAACCCTAGTTACCTCTGACCATGGGTCGTCGATGCCGGTGTCATAGGGGTTCAGCGGAGCGATGTACTTATCTGGATCGTAGGTGCCCAAGAAGTGCTTGATCTGCTTGTGACTGGAGGGGGCCTCCTCGCCGGCGGGGGGCTCCTCTTTGGTGGCCCCGTTAGTAGCGAGGAAAGGGGCCTGGACGGGAACGACGGCTGCCATCGATGGCTCGACTGGGGCCTGGACAGGGACGACGACTGCTTTCAACGCATCGAGGGGGACCGGCGAGGAGAAGGGGGCCTCCTCGCCGGCGGCCTCGGAGGCGACGATAGACACCTTATCCTCCTCCGCCATCGCCGGCGCGGACAGGGTATTCTCGGGAGTTTGCGGATGCTGGTGGGACAGTGGAGAGGGTTGCGTGGGGAGAGTGAGCGAGAGTGAGAGTGGGTGTGCAGAGAGGGGCTCTATAGTTAAGGTGGATGGAAGGAAGGCACGTTTCGTTGCACCACCGTGCAACGCACCGTGTAGTCAGAAACCGGTCTTTCAATAAGGGCGATTTGGTTCTCCGGCTTGTGCAGAAAAGAAAGCACAAACTTTTCCCAGTATGGGAAGGGCCCTTTTTAGTTAGCCGAGAATTGCACAATGGTTCTTACTATCTAACTAATATGCGGCCAGTCAAAGAAATACCTCCTACTAAGAAAAGAAAGAGAGCTGGAGGCAGTACAAACCCGAAAGAATTAGACAGACCATGGAATATTGCTCAGCTAAGTCCCTTTTATTCTTAAATTTTCTTTCTTTGTAATCATATATGTGTACATGTTCAATGAGAAATAAAGTGTTGGTTGCCTCAAATTATTCTGAGAAGTTTTATATTACCATCTTATTTCCAAATAATCATGTCACAGTCGAAAATCCTAGAATACTTGAAAGTAATTTATGCTCATGTTTGTTCTGGTTAAGATTTCCGATTCTAAAAATGCTACCTTCGGGTATAAATCAAAATTTTCTAGTTTGTACTGTGGTTCTTTATCTGATTGCCGGATGCGGGCATTTTTCGAGTAGTGAATTGTTGGTACTGGAAGCCGGCTTTGTTTCCAAGTTGAAACTAGTTTAACAATTGATCTCCGTTGCTCGGCAAAGTTTTCGTGTTGAAAGTTGGCCGGCTCACGAAAGGGATGAGGCGGAAAGCCAGATAAACGATAAGTATAGACAAAAATATAAAGTGCTTATGTAAACATTCCAAGCACATCAAAATAAAGCCAAAAGTGCTAAATAGAAGTAGAAAATCTTAGCACTAGCAAAAGTATTACACTACTTATTTACAATCTGATTGTTTCAGAATAACATTGTTTTTTCTAGCACTTTATGATGCAGGGGAAGAGGTAGGAGCTGCCGGATCACTAGAGACATCAAATTTGACTTGATATCTTTCTGAGACGTTCAAATCCAAAACGGTTTGCTCATCGTCGAAGATTTCGCCTGTTTCTTTGACAGGTGGAGGAGGCATCTCCACACGAGTGAAGAAAGGAGTGTTGTAGCTGGTCAGATCAGCTACATGACATCCATATCCGTCATAGGAGTCCATGACAGCCTTGATGTTTTTCTCTTGTCCGTCTTCATCCACTCTACAATATCCTCTGGTTACTTGCTAGATTTCCATGCTTCCACGGTGGCTCATAACCATGGTGAGGGCGTTGTGATGCGGTTCGCGCATAGGACATGTTCCAGTCCTGGATGAGATAGGGAATCTCCTTAGCCTTGTCTCGCACCTCAAGGCCAGACATTCTGTTCATGTCCGGAACCTTGAGTACTTCACCAATATCCTCCAAAGATTGGCGGAAATCGTGAAGCAAGTCGCCGACTTGTGTAAGCCAGCCGGTGCGAGACTCGGTGGAGGAAGAATCCAGTAAGTTCAGAGGACCTGTGCATATAAAGCAAAGGTTAGAAAATATATCCGAACTCCTAGAGTCAGAAAAGCAGAAAGTTATAAAATAGGAAACATACCAAGGATGACATCATCAACTTTGGTCTTCTCTGCCCTAAGGCTCTAGGGTTCAGCCGGGAGTGCCTCAGTGATGTACTTTTCTCTGAATAATTCATCATTGATATCCGAGATTTTCTGATCTTGGGCCACGATCCTTCGATCACGTTCTTCGGTGGCCATGGAGGAGGATTCGAGGACTTGTGCAATGCTACACTCGTGATCCCCCTTAAGCTTATTCAGCTCTCGACGTAAGTAGGCATTTTCCACCTCTAGTGTCTTAAGATTCTCGGCCTCTTAAATCATTGCACATGATTGTTTGAATAGTGATGTAAGCAAAAGAACAACAATTGACTAGGTAATTCAACTATGAAAGCAAAAAAGAGCAAGGTTAAGGACTAAAATGATTACCTTCAGCCTCATCCCTTGACACCTTTAATTGAGCATTTTCAAGCCAGAGAGCTCTGATCTCTCTTCGCTTGTTACAAATATTCTTCAATAATTCCTGGTTATAAACATTAACTTTCTGTAAGTCAGAATAATACCCAGAGTTAGAAGTCTACTAAAGACTCGGGCTAATATTTTAACTAATATCAGCACGAGCCTTAGGGGCTACACTAGTTCATTCTTTGGCATCCTATGAAAGCATATATCCAGATTGTCTATCCAACTTCATGCTTGGGGGACAAAGGATATGATATGAAATAAAGTAAAAAGGTGAGTTGGAAATCCGACTTACATGTTGTTCATGAGTAAGCTTGCTTAAGCTCATGTTCACCTCGGTGGTAACCTTCTCGGTGAAGGTCGGCGGGATTACCGGTGGTGGAGGAGCCACACAGGCTTTCAGCCTCTCGTCGCAAAGACGGATTTGCTCAAGAAGTTCGGAGTACTTGACATCCTATGCTTCTTTTGCCTCTTCCTTGGCGGTGATTTCAGCTCGCAAGGCACTGCTGAGCCAGCCTGTGTATCTCTTCTGCAGTTTTCTGAGTAATGCCAAGCTTGGCAATACCCAGATTGATGAGAAGGTTATCAGCAAAATCCTCTGCCGAGGGATCATTACCCTTTGAGGGTTCACCCTTATCAACTACCGACTCACCCATGGTGACGTCGGTCTACGAACAAAGGTTCGCTGGCTTAGAATGAAGAGCTGGATCTTCTGCGATGGATGGAGATGGAGTAATCTCCGGCGTTGTAGAAGGCTATGGGGCAGGAGTCGGAGGCGCTGTGGTAGGAGAAGTCAAATTTAACTTTGAATGGCGCAGGGGCTTCGACGAGCCTCCTTTCCCCTTGCCCTTGGTGATCTATTTAGCTCTGAGGAGGTAATAGAACAAAGATCGTTACACTTCAGAAAGAATGAGAAATAAAATACAGAGACCTTGTGAAGAAAATTACCTCTTCACAACGGGCACTTCCTTTGTGCCAATGGAAACTATCGGAGCCCTACGCTTTCAGGTAAGGGTCTCTGGCAATGGGACCAATTCTCGATCATCTTGAGAGATCTCAGGAGGATATCCCTCGAGAGGAGCAATCTCTAACTCGGGGAGGTCAACAAGCTGAAAAGAAGAAATATCTCAGCATTGCAGAAAGAAACAACAATATATAGATGAACAGATAATTCGAGTTATTGCTGGAAAACTTACTGGTATAACAGGATCATAAGCCGTGTGCATGTCCAAGGACAGCTCTCAGGATTTTCCTCTCGATCCGCTCCCTTATCAACCACCTGATTTGGGACTCATAGTCCTTTTCCGAGTAAGGACGGGAGCAGATCCAGAGAGAGTCCGACTTGCTCTTGGTGATGGAGTGCATAAGTCGATCACCATGGTGTTGGAGAGGCTGGATCTGGCGTGCTAGCTAAAAGTGGACCAAATCGGATCCTTTTAGACCCTTGTGCTTCATCAGATATTCGATATGCCTCTTAGCAAGAAACAGATCGGGAGTGAGAGCTGGAGGATCCGCGTCCCAGGACTCTTGGGGCGTGGCGGCGCCATCAACGAAAACCGGCAAAGCAGATGCTTTGCCGGGAGCCAGTTTGTCCTTGTGATAGAAGAATGTGGACGGCCATTGCTTCGCCAATTCACTAGCCTTAATCCTAGGATAGACTCGCTCTCTCCTAACATAAAAGCTAAGAGTTTCAGTAATATAAGGATTACCCGCGGTGATAGAATTTCTCCGGGTATGAAAGTCATACCGGCAGGGAATGAGACTCGGCCTAATACCGAGATACCCCTCACACAAAGAGGCATAAGCGCTCATCTCTTAAAGAGAGTTTGGGGGAGACGGTGGAGTTGCACTACATAATGATCTATGACCTCAAAAAGAAATGTGAGGGAGGAAAGCTCAAACCTCTGTCGAGGTGGGTGCCGAAATGCACTCGCTCGTCGGCGTTGGGGGTGGGGATGGTTTGTCCGAAGACGCTCCGCCAGTCACCAGCGCGGAGGAGACCTTCATTCTCGACGATGCGGAGCTTGGCATCATCAAGAACACATGGGATCTAGACCCCGCGGAACTTCTCCTTCTCCACCACAGGAGCTGTCACCGTCGTTGCCGCCGCAGCCGAAGATGAGCCCTCGGCCATTTTTTTGGGCACCAGTGACCTAGGGTGGGCGGCGTTGTGGGATTTGGGGGAGGCACAAGAGCTCTGTTTGTAGGAGCCATCGAGAGGAAGGATGAGGAACTGGCGCTGGTGAGGAGGAAGGAAGAAATCTCTACCCCTTACATCCTTCACCTGCACCAAGATTCGTGCAAAGTAAACAGTAACCATGCCACGCATCATGGAAGGAGCTAGGTAACTTCCTCGTGATGATTACGCCGCCTCGATCTCCACGCACGCATTAAAGCAACGCCTCGGTTCCGCGAAAGGCAGACCCACCAGTGGTCGTGCTGACAGGAATGTCTGTCATGGACGTGACTTGACCTTGACTGATGTCAGGTTACATGAAAGACTAAGTTCCAGATTAGTTTGAATTTCAATCTAGAAACCCGAATAAAGTATTCATAGGCCCGACTCGTTTTGAGACCCAGATCCTATCCTTTCTTTTTAAGTTTCAGGAACCCTTCAAGATTATGCAAGCTGACGATAGATCAAGCTAGACGATGATGAAATCCAACTCTGGATCTTGGTGGCTTCCGGGGGCTGCTCTTGGGGATATACTTTTCGGGTATCCTCATTGTGCCTCACTGACCAGGGTGGCCCACTTCGGGTTAGAGCTTTGCTTCACAGGTGGCCTAGTCAGGGAGAAGAGACGGATTCTAGTCCGGCTATGGGAAGGCCCAAAATATTTACCGACATAGGCTTGTTATGTTACTTGTAGTCCAAGATGTACTCTGTAACCGACTCTTACTCATAGCTGGATAGGTCTCTCTTGTAAACCCTAGGCTGGATATCTATATAAGTCGTCCTAGGGTAAGCCTTTAGGGCACCTCACAATAGTCTACAACCCTTGTAACCCATATTCCGGCTCTGCCGTATTACTGGATTGCTAGAAGGAGTAGGATCCGTCCAAAGCCGGCAGATTCGAACCTAGGTAAACTTGTGTGATCACCGTTCCGGAACACCGTACATCTCACACCCGTCTCTTCCACATGCCCCGAGGACCCCCTCATGGCGTACTTGTCATCAATCCGACGACAACACTTACTAGTCAGGTATAGATAGCATGAGTCATCCTGATATCATAAGCAATGGGCAGTTTTAGTTAACCATTTCGTGGTAGTTACAATACCTACTAGTCAGATACAACTAGCATAAGACATCCCAAATCTAGTAGTTTGTTGGCACTTTTATTTACTCATTCCGTTGTAGTGAATCTCATTACTAGACATGTTAAAGTCAAATTTATAGCACTACTTTAGTTATGATTGTCTATGATCGAGATACTATGCTCCAAGTCATCCATAACCACGGACACGGCTTTTAGAAAGATTTACCCTGTAGGGGTGCACAAATAGCAACACACGCCACGATCAACCTCGGAAAAACCAAATAAAACCCAATGAGGCATCACGACAAAGCAATCACAAGATTTATAAAATTTCAGGGTGTCACCCTAATAAGCTACCCGTAACGAAGTTGTCCGGCTCCAAGACGGACCTAGGGTTTGCGAGAACGGTTGTAAACGACTGGGAATCCGAACGTGTGACTGGGCTTGTTGATACCGCGAAATCGTGCCACGATCCTAAACAGGACAGGCGCTCCACGCAAAATCGTAAATAAAGCAGTAAAGCATGGCATAGGTACAGGAAAGTAATAAAACCCCAAACTAGTTTGTGGCCCCAAGAAATAAGAAATGAATCAAGCTCTGGCTAGTGCGATAGTCAAGGAACATGTATCAAGTACTCGGGGCCTACGGGACATAAGTGAGCGGTTAAAAACCAAATATTAGCTATTGCCCACCGGTGCCTCTGCATTAGTTATATCTATTCCTAGCATTTTAATTATCAAGTTGAAATTAAAGTCATGATCATCTCCAATATTAAACATGTGCCAACCTCCCAACAACGGTGGAGCATCGATGACGCGAAGCAGCACCTAAGCAAGCAACTACGACTCGCAAGGCCGACTTCATATCAAACAACATGCAATAGGATGTGTCCAAGGCAATATAGAGGCTGTAGGGAATATAAATGGTGCACGGAAACTAAAGCATCGCAACAAGGATATCAATAGATCAACAGGAGAAAGTAAAGACTATAAACGCAAAATAGGTAGAAAGGAGGAGAATGCTCGCCTGAAAAACATTGCTGAAGGTTCATATCTGAAGAACTTGTCGATACTCACATCAACTCAACGGCCTAATCCGCGAAGAACCAAAGCACTAAAAGAAACACCGGATGCACTATTTAATACTATGGCAGAAGATCGGGCATATTTATGATATGATGCATGACATGGGAAGGATGTAAGGCAACTAGGCAATATTGAATGGAATCAGGATCCTGACAATTAATTAGCTGGTTCATGTTGCTTAGTTACCCCGCAATTTAAATGTTGTCTAAACAAGGCAAAACATGGCACCAATTTGCTACACAAATTTAAATAGAGCCAATATTAGACTAGAATAGCCCGCACATGACATTCATATTTAATTATAAGGTGAATCGGTTAAAAGCCCGAACCCACATGATATGTGTGCAAGCATGACAATTTAAATGCAACAAGTATATATAGATACAATTTATAAAAATAGGATTGGGTCAAGGTCACACATTAGAGTCAAGGATCTTGGGTTCTGAGGGTTCGACGGGGTTCAGGGTCTTGGCGTCCATGAAGAAGAACACGAAGCAGGTGCCATGGTTCGGTCTTTGGATCTACTGGATCGAAGTCTTCAGGTCTGAGAGGATTGTCATTCCGTGTCGAAGGCCTTGGAGTTTCCCCTTACTCATCGATGGTGGACTTGGAATCGGTGTCGGGGTCTTCGGGATCGTCACCGAAAAGGCCTTGTCGACAAGGAGAGCTTGATGTTTTGTCGGTATTCTCCGTGCTAGGTTGTGCTTGGCAACAGTGCGGTCTTCGGGTGTGCCACCGTGGTCGAACTTGTCGATGCGGACAGGTGCTTCATCGAAGAGGATGTCTGGTACGGAGGTACCAACATAGAAAAATAAACTGACCAAGGCCAGATCAACAAACAACAGCGTCCTGCATGGCAGATCAACAGCAGGGGAGCTGCTCCTGGTAGCACATGAAGACATAAAAGGTTGGGGCGAGCTCGTCAGCGGGCGCCGATGCGGGAGGGCGCTGGGGCGACGGAGCTCGAGCTGCGGCGCTCGCGCGCGGGCCGAGGACACGGTGGCGTGGTACGGAGGAGAGGAGGTGGCCGGGGTGCTGCAGGGCGGCGAGGTACAGGCGCGGGCGATACAGACGATGGGGTCACCACGGCGCAGGCAGGGCTGTAGAGGGAGCTTGGGGAGGCGGCTCGGCGAAGCAGAGCGGCGGGCTCTGCCCGGCAAGGCGGCGGCGGCTCGAGTCGCTGGTGGTGAAGGAGGGCTGAGGAGGCGACGCGGTCGGAGCGGCGGCCGTCGAAGCGGGCGAGGACGTGCTTGGGGCCAGGCGAGCGCGGCGGCACCGGAGAGGAAGCCGCGGTAGGGCCAGCGGTGGTCGGGAGGACTGAGCAGCGACGCTCGTTCTAGGGGTGGAAGGGACAGAGGGTGACATCGGAGAGGCGGGGCCGTGCGGCCATGGCGCGTCTCAAGGCCTGTGCTTCCGATCAAGGGGAGGGTGGCTTCTGTCGTGCGAGGTAGGTGGAGTAGTTCGCGAGCGGGCTGGGAACCGCGGGGCAACGGCGGAAGGGGACGCGAGGAACGAGGGGAGCAGGTTACGGGGTTAACGGAAGGAAGATGGGGAAAGCAGGGTGCAACTCTGTCTCGCTGGGGAGGTGGGGTCGCATGGGCAAGTGGGGTCTCGCGTGAGAGGAAGGTGCGGGACGGCGCGTCGCTCGCGAGCGTGTTCGGTGCGGTGCATGCGCTGCGCACAGGCGGGTCGGGCCAGGGGTCTTGTGACGCATCGTGGGGCCAGGTGGGGTGTGACGCGGCATGACAGGGCCGAGTGCGGCAGCTGTGCGGGCATGCCGGTGTGCCGCGCGTGTTGTGGTGAGTGTGTGTGGTGGCGGGTAGATAGGGTTAGGGTTTAGGCTATGCAGGGTGGCAGGTGGCCTATCCAGCTAGGCCCCGGCTGAGTCGCCTTTCCCGCAAAATATTTTTATAATTTTTATTTAGCAAACCTTTTGCAAAAATAATTTGTAGGCAAATAAAAGTTCTAGAAAAGGCTGGGTTTTGCTTTGAAATAAAAGGAGGGGTTAATGTGGAAAATAAAATACGCTTTATCAAAATAGTATTAGACAAATCATGCATGATGACATGACGATGCTCAAATGTAATGTGGCATGATGACATGAGCATGCGGTCATGATGATGCACGAAAAAAAACCCAGCTATTTTCTAGTAGGAGTTTTACCCGGGGTGCTACACCTGACAAATGTCCTGAAGAGAGGGTCTTTGTACTTTTTCCAAGGGTTCTCGATGACCTTGTCTACGTAGGTCTGGTCCTCCTTCTTCCACTTCTCCTGCTTGTCGTCGTAGCCACGGAAATCGATATGGTGTTGACCGATGTTCTTCTCCGCCATCTCCTTCCCCCAGATTGACTGTGACTTGTTGTACGCTAGTTCCTCGTTTTGCAAGAAGAGCGTGTACTCCTCGAGAATAATCCGCGGGAAGTGGCGCTTGATCTCTTCGAAGCTCTCGCTGTCAGCAATCATCCCCCTCAGCATGGTTTTATAACAGCTAAGGTTCTTGGTGAACCTAGAGAGGGCTAGCATGTTCACGATGTTCTCCTTAGGAACCAGACTCGTGTAGCCCTCAGGGAACTAGTACCGCGCATGTAGCTGCAAAAGGAGTTGGTCCTTCAGATGCTTCTTGTTCTTCATTCGGAGTTTCGTCTCGTTGACATTGACGAAGTCCCGATGGATAGCTCCCAACTGGAGGTCGTACCCCTTCGCGAGCCACTTTGGCTCCATAGGAATACCGGTCTCGAGGTCCACAACGGTGATTTTTTCCTTTGTGGTGCCGACCACGTTTGGGCGCCGCTTCTTTCGTGCCGATTGGCCTTTGTAGTAGTCTCCAAGCCACCCCCGAGGACACCACTATCGGTAGTCTCGTCATCTTTTTCGCCCCTCTCGTCATCGCCATCAAGGGCATCATCGGTGGTCTCATCGTCTTCTTCGCCCTGCCATCTCCTCAGTTGTATCTCCTTCTCCATGAGCTTGTAGTGCTCATCCAAGTTTCGCTGAGAAGACTGGGCGGGATTGTCTTGGTCTTCATTTCGATGAGAATACGACATGGCTATACTTAGCACTACACAAGCAAAAAAGGAAAGATTTAGGACACTTAAATTCACGGTGAAAATTCGGCATGACCATTGCTAAAAATGTTCATGCCATAGTGCCAGAAATTCACCAGAACGGAAGTTAATCAACATTCTGGCGGAACATTGGCAACTCATTATACTTGCACAATATATATGCCACCTCGGTTTACATAGCCAACAAGCAAAAGATAATAACCTAGAATAACTATTTAGTCCGAGAATTCCCTAGGGTTTGGCATAAATCTTGTTAGTGTTTATGATGTTGCCAAGCCAAACTCGCACGATCTCAAGCTCTCAAATTCAGTCGATCGAACACGAGACTAGTGCAGGTGCAGTCTGTTATTTTGCTAACTAAATGAACACTAGTACTAACTGAAAGTGTGCAGGTGTAGTCTTCAGAGGCAGAGTGCAGAGATCATAGACAGAGGATGATACCACCAAGACGAGGATGACGATGACGAGCGTGCGAACGACGATGGCCTGCTCCTCCATGGCCTATTTCGGCACAGGTTGCTCCTCCACAGCTCTGCTCCTCCATGGACTACGGCGGACGGCGGACTGCTCCTCCACGGTGAGGGGGATGCGGGACAACAACGGTGTGTGGGGATGATGACGGTTGAGCGAGGGGGCGGGGCACAGTGGCGGAGCGGGTTGCTAGAGGCTAGGTTTCTTGTGAGCGGTGTGAGATTGGGGATTTTCTTGGGCCGCTTCGATGGGTGAGATGGTCCCTCTTACAGGTGGGACCCGCACGTATAGCCGGGGCCTTAGTTAGAATTCGCCGGGGATAACTTTACACCCACTTATAGGTGGGATCCACATGTACCCCCAGCGCCTTAGTCTAAATACGCCGGGGATAACTTTACACCCACTTACAGGTGGGACCCGCACTTTTTGGCCCTGGTGGACCATCGACTATATATTACGTCACCAAGGAGTGTGTGAGTGGGATAACTACATTTAATGATAGGAGAGAGAGTTCAATCAATACACACATGTCATTGAAGACGACACACATAAAATGATGGTTCCACGTCAGCATCCAAAAGATTTTTAATATGTAGTACACTTATACATTATTAATTAGAGAGATATGCACAATTAGCTAGGGTTTAGGGTTTAGTGTTGTTTCTTTATTTCACACTCGACCTCTATTCTTCTTCTTGCTCTTCTGCTTGGTCTTTGTTGACTTGACCCCGTGGGTGTACGAAGGAAGAGCAGACGACCTAGGTAGCATGGTCATTGTTCTTCTTTTTGTGTATGTTGCATCGTCTTCATCGGGTTCTTCAACCATCGGGTCTCCGACGAGGCCGTCAAAGTCTTTCTCGTCGGTGAATCCATCCATTCTGATGAGGGCCCTTTTGCCTCTCCTTACGACGATAAGGTTGGGCCTTGATGGGTTGGTAATGAAGAAGCATTGCTCGACGTGCTTAGCCAGTAACCATGGCTCATTTTGTGTGGTGGGGTTCTTGGTCTTGGATTTCTTAGGCATACACATGGTGGTGAAATACTCGTCTTCTTATGTTCGTAGCCCATCTGACATGGAACATTGGTAGCTTCTCCCCGGCGTAGTCAAGCTCCCAGATTTCTTTGATCGTTCTGTAGTATATTTTCTTCTCTTCACCCATGTAAGGTTCCATCGTCACAACCGAGTTTTGGTAGTCACTCCTTTTGTCTCTCTCCTCCATGTAGAATGTGTACCCGTTGATGTCATATGCTTGATAAGTCTTGGGGTTGGGCACGGGCCCGTAAGACAAGGCCACTATGATGTTGTCTATATTGCTTGTCATTGGCGGGGGATTGGCATCAATCTTGTCTTTAAACCAGTGTGCGAAAGAGGAGTTGTGCGCTCTGAATACCTCTTCTTCCGTCATCGGCCTGTCAGCACTGTTCTTGATCATGGTTATGTGCTGATCCACCCAAGGCCCGACAATGTCCATGCGTTGTAGTTCTACTAAGTGGGCCCTGTTAAAGTCGGCTCTCCTACCAGATTGATCCATGTCCATTTCCATATTGTCAGTGTTGTGACCTACTCCCTCGAACCTGCCGAGGTGCTTGTTTGCGGGCAAACCAACCGGACGTGGGTTATCCTTGTTTAGATAATTCTTGCAGAAATAGACGCACTCCTTGGTGAGAAAGCCCTGGACAATGATTCCATCCGGATGTTTCCTGTTATGGACGTATCCTTTAATGATCCCGTTCATTCTTTCTAATTCCATCATGTTGTGAAAGAACGGAGGCCCGAGATCCTCGATATCGTCCACTATATGCAGCAGCAGGTGGACCATGACGTCAAAGAATGCGGGTAGGAAGTACATATCCATCTCGCATATGATGGTGACGATCTCTTTCTGCAGCCTCCCGAGTTTTTTGATGGTTATCGACTTCCGAGTGATGACATCAAACAGGTTACAAAGGCCGATCAGCGTTGCACGGACGTGCGGCTCCATTATCCTTCGAATTGCAACCGGAAGTATCTGCGTCATCATGACATGATAGTCATGAGACTTCATCCCGCTGAAGATTCTTTTCGTCAGGTCTAGCAATCGGCGTATCAGCCCCGCATAGCCTAAGGGAGACTCCTAGAAGGCAGTTGAAGATTTGTTTGAGCTCGTCGGGATTTAGAGTGAAGCAGGATTGGCGCGGCGTTTCGCTCTGCTTAGCCCTTTTCCCTTTGGATCTTCCATCTCCTCCTGAACCGGCTACTTCCCTGCCCTCTTGCGCTTGCGATCGTTCGTCTCCTCAACCCTAGACGGCGGCGGAGGGTGAAACTCTTCTCTGATATTTAGGGCCATCAGTTCGTGTCTTGCTTTTGGCCCATCTTTGGTCCTATCCGGCATGTTGAACAGAGTGGAAAGCAAGCTCTCGTACATGTTCTTCGTAATATGCATGACATCAAGGCTATAGGGCGTACCGAGGATCTTCCAGTATGGAAAGTCCCAAAACATGGACCTCCTTTTCCATACCCCCATGAGCGGCTGATACGTCCATTTTGCATCACTATTCTATATCATAATTCACTATTATTCATTGATATGTTTTATATTAAGAGGTGATACTTATGTTATTTCATCTGTTTTTGCATGGTTGATGACTTTTGGAGCATAGACCGCTGTAGTCAGGATTTTGATGGAAAAGGTGATGTTTGGAGGCAAAATTCACGAAGATCAGAAAATCCAGGAAAATACATGGAAAATCCTATTTTTCCAGAAGACGAAGGAAGTCAGAAGGAGGAGTGGAGATGAGCCACAGGGGGCCCACACCACCCCCTAGCACGGGCGAGCCTAGGCCGCGCCACCAGGTGGTGTGGCCGCCCTGGCCCACCTCCAGCTCTCCCTCTGGCGTATATTATCTCCACGGAACCCTAATACCTGGGGGGCGACCACAGAAAGATTCCGCCGCCTCTTCGGGGCGGAAAACACCGAGAGAGAAAGATCTCTCCGGCAGACAGAATTCTGCCAGGGGAATTCCTTTCCGGAGAGGGGAGATCGTCGCCATCAACACCATCATCAAGCTGGACTTCATCGGGATCATCATCACCACCATCACCATCAGCACCATCATCACCATCTCCATATTGCTGTAACAATTGGGTTGAATCTTGCATAGTTCTTAGGGGAAACTTTCCCGATGTTGATTACTCTTTGTAGTTGATGCTATTGAGTGGAACCATTGAATTATCATTTATGTTCAGATTGTTATACATCATTATTCCATCTCTGATCATGATCCATATGATGTCTTGTGAGAGTTCGTTTTGTTCTTGAGGACATGGGAGAAGTCATGTTGTTAGTAGTGGAATTGTGTTGAGAAAGATTCAATAGTTTGATATTTAAGTTGTGGTGTACTTTTTCTAGTGGTGTCATGTGAACTCGACTACATGACACTTCACCTATATGGGCCTAGGGGAATGCATTGTTTATTTGGCTACTAATCGTAGGGGTTGCCAGAGTGACAGAAACCTAAACCCCTGTTAGGAAACCATTGCACAAGGGACGTAAGGGTCTTAGAGTTTAAAGCTGTGGTTAGGTTTCTACCTTAATTACTTTCTTGTACTTACAGATGTTTGCAAGGGGTTTAATCACAAGTATGTATTAGTCCTAGGAAGGTCGGTATATTAGCACAGGTTCACCCACACAACACTTAGCAGACTAAAGAAGATTAATCAACTATATGAAGTGAAAGCACTTGATAGTCTTCCCATGTGTCCTCGAGAACGTTTGGCCATCTTAAGTAATACAACCGGCTTGTCCTTTGCTGAATAAAGGATTGGGCCACTTGCTGCATTTATTCTTATTGTCTTTTATTTACTCGTACTTTATTTACTTGCCTTATCAAAAACCCCTAAAAATCGGTTTGCTAAGTATTTGCAGAGAATTCCTGATCCATACCACTAGCCAGCACCTTCTGCTCCTTGTTGGGTTCGACACTCTTACTTATCGAAAATACTGCGATACATCCCCTATACTTGTGAGTCATCAAGACTATTTTCTGGCGCCGTTGCCAGGGAGTGAAGCACTATTGGAGAGTGGAACTGGTAAAGGAAACCTCTACTATGAGTATTGTTTCCTTCTGTTAGTTGCTTTATTTTCGTTATGGATAATTCACTGAGTTTCTTGTTTTGTAATGCTACTACCACTGCTAAGGTAGTAGATGAACCACCACCTGCTGAGAATGATGCTTTTAAAATACCTACAAGAATTATTGATCGTGTTATGGATAACTACTATGTTGGGGATGGAACTGTCCATCCCGGTGATCATTTACTCTTTATACATGAATTATGCGGGTTGTTCAGTTGTGCAGGTATTACTAAAGACCAAGTTAAGAAGAAGTTATTCTCATTATCGCTGAAAGGAAGAGCTGGAGAATGGTATAGGCTACTGAAGAATGGTCAAGCTCTTGAATGGGAGGAAAGAGTGCCTCTCTTTTATTCAAAGTTTTATCCTCCTAGTGAGATTCATAAATATCGGAATCAAATATACAACTTTTGGCCTCTTGATGGAGAGAGTACAGATCAAGCTTGGGGGAGACTGAAGTTACTAATGCTCAAATATCCCATTCATGAGCTCCCCAACAATATTATTATCAATAACTTTTATGCAAGGCTCTCTCTTCAAGATAAGGATTTATTGGATGCTTCTTGTGCTGGATCATTCACTCGCATGGAAGAAGAAGCTAAATGGGATCTTTTGGACCGTATGCAAGATAATGTTGAAGCATGGGAGAATGACAAAGGAAGAAAGTCAGGTAAAAATTATGATTATGAATGCATTGAATCTTTTATGGGAACTGACAACTTTCAAAATATTAAAGATGCTTATGGTCTAGACTCTCAAGCTATTGCTTCTTATTTTAAGGCTTTTGCTTCCTACATTGAAGTGCCTAAAAAGAAGTGGAACAAGTATCATGAACCTTATAAAGATATTGCTAAGAGTGCTCCTACAAGAAATACTGAAGTTTATACTGCTAATCATGCTTTACCTGAACCTTACATTGAGAAAATGCCTTTCCCAGTTAAGATAAAGGAACATTCTATGATAGCTAGTATGGTTAATGAAAGTACAAATAAAGCTGTTGGACCTGATAAACAAATGAATGATGAACCTATAATAGCAAACGTGAAAGACTTTGTCACTAAATATGTAGAAGACGGACACACTATCCTTTGTAAGGATACCTCTAATATTATTTCACAAAGTAGTGTTATGAGAACTGGTATTCCTGTGTTTTCTGTTAGAATAAGTGATCATTGTTACAATGGTCCTTGTGATAGTTATATTGTTAAGTTTATGCATGATACTGAAAGTTACTATGAGAGAGGGAAAAGCGTTTTTTTGTATCTCAATAATATCAAGTTTCCTCGTTTCATGTTGAAAGTTTTTATGTTGCACTTGCTTTATCTTCCTATGCTAGCAGCCTCCGGTTTCAACAATTTGTTTGTCTACAAAATTCCCTTGCATAGGAAGTGGGTTAGACTTAAACGTGTGTATTTTTGCTTCTTAATGCTCTCTTTCACTTCAATTCATATTCCTATGTGACCATCATCAAAATTATCATGCCCATCTTAATGGCTTTAAAGAAAGAGCTTTTTGGGAGTCAACCCAGTTTATTTTTGTCTTAGAGTCTTGGAAGTTATTACTTCGGTAATAACCTCTACTTATCCTTTTTGTTTGGTATTTGTGTCAATATCAACCTCTAATGAGAGAGAAGTAGAATTTGGGAAGTTGCTGTCCCAAAACAGATTTTTGTGCTTCACCGTAAAAATTCGTGAGAAATCTCTGTATGTCGGATTGGGCTGTAATTTTTTGTGTTTCTTCCCCAGGTTGTTATTTAACTTTCGTTAGTTTTTCACTTTTTGATTCGAGCAACAGAAGATTTTCGAAAAAATTGATCTTTACCTGCTAGTCTGTTTTGATAGATTTTGCCACTCTTGCCTTTGCTTCTTTAATCGATTTCCTTTTTAGATTCTTTTTGGGTTTTTAGAAGGAGTTGCTATAGTATCTTATGTTTTGATGGTTTTTAGTTGAAATTGGGTTCAAAAGGTTTTATCACTTCACTTATACTAATGTTGCTAATGAGAACTGTGTGAAGTTTTGTGTGAAAGAAATTTCCAGGTTAGTGGAGATAATGGTGTAATAAGGAAGTGAAAGGTTTCATGACTCAAGTAATAAGTGTATGAAGATGAAGATATTGATGTTATTCAAGTGGTGACTCCAGAAGAATCCACTAAATACCAAATTCAGAGACCTCCAGAGTCTGTTTTCAAATAGGTAACAGTTCTGGTAAGAAAAGTTCCGTGAAAGATCTGTCCAATTATAATTTTGCAGTTTTTATCCAACAAGGAAAGCTACGAAGCGAAGAGGGACGGAAATGGAGCTAGGGTGGCTCACACCACCCTGTGGCGTGGGCCCACCCCTAGCCACCGCCACCAGGTGGTGTGGCCACCCCGGACTCCGTCTTCGACCCGTTTTCTCCCAATACCTTCCTTTTGTTGTGCAACTTCGTAATATATAATCCCTTGGATCCCCTGAGGTTCGTATATCGTGTTCTCATCGTGTTTTTTTGATCTGTTTTAGGTAGAGTCCCAGATTTGGAGTCACAATGTCTTCCTCTAGATCAGCCAAGGAAGATTCCTCAGCGGATATCATCAACCCATACATCAGAGAGTTGAAGATTCATTCCAAAGAGTTGTTGCTTGAAGATGGGGAGGTACAGATAAAAGAGGTTCAAGGCCCTAAAGGTGAAGGAATTCTGGAGGATAGGATGGAAGCACTGGAGCAAGAAGTCTTTAGGTATAAGAAGATGGCGGAACGCGAAGTGGATATCATCCATAAGATTTGTTCTGAACTCATAACCCAGGACCAAAAGGAGACTGCTGAGATCAAGGATGAAGTCCTCTCACTCCGCCAAACAACCAACAAACTGCAAGCATAGCTCTACAATGTTCAAAATCAAAACTGTGAGTATGAGGTTAGGTTTAAACGCATAAGTGCTGCTTCAAGTTTCAGGATGCTGGAGACCACGATGTCCTTTGTTGATGGGGAGCCCTTACCCTAGAATTCGGACGATGATGAGAAAATACCACCACCGAAGGAGTAATTGGTCATTAGGTTTGGCATCCCCTTGGTTTGTTCCAAGCTTGGGGGAGTGCCGCGGTATCACATCACTATCTTCTATCTTTTTACCTTTTTAGTAGAGTCATATCATGAATATAGAAGTTATCATGTAGGATGGTTTGCATTATCGAAGTGTCCCCTCTCTTGTTAGATATGTATCCCTTGGTGTGAGTTACCGTTATGGAATATTAATGAGAAGTTCTATCATTTACTCTTTTGCATATCTTATATTAGTTTTCAATTCATGGTTATATGATTGATCATTGAGTTAATTTAGTTGGTTTTGGCAAACCTGGCTCAGTCAGTAGTAACACTATTTTTGAGAGTTGAAAGAAAAATATAAAAGTACTCTAAAGAAATGTAATTTCATCATCTTTCTTCCTTGATCTGCTCATAAGTTTAGTATTCTCTAGTTAAGATCTTTTGTGCTTCCAAGGAAGATTGCATGTTTGTTTTTTATCACTTGTATGTTTGTTTGTTTCCTTCAACTCTTATACTTGCTACCCAGCCTTGCTAGCCAAAAACCTGTACTGAGAGGAAATTCTTCTTGTTCGTCCAATCCTTAAACCAAACCTATGCCATTTGTGTCCACCATACCTACCTATTAGCACTATTACTATTCCAAGTAAATTCTTGTTTTTATCTACCGCCAAAATTAAACTTGTTATGTGAAAATTAGTGATTAAAGCTCTCACGAACTTGATGGCACACTTTACTTTCTTGCACTTAATAAACTTGAACCATTGTGCTCATCTATGTTGTGTATATGCTTGTGCTTTGTAAGTTGTGAATTAGCAGAACCATGCTGTCATGGGGAACACTTTCAACATTGCAATGGTACTTTGTACCTAGTTGATATCATGTTCTTTTGTCTATGGATGTCGTCGGTGTGAAATGAAAGGGGAGCTTGTAAGTCCATGTTGTTATGCATGTGTGTTAGAGAAACGCCTGGGCCGCCGGTCTAATCCATGATGTCATGGTGGAAACCTACAGCGTAACCATAACGAGCATCAATGAAGCATTCTTCTTATAAAAAAGAGATAGATATTGAGAAAAAGAGAAAAAGTAAAAAAAGATATTATGAAAAGAGGAAAGAGAGAAAAAAGCACCATATTCCCATGGTAAATAAGAAGATTGCTAAGATGCTTGTTGTCTGCTTGCCTTGTCATTTTGATATGGGGATTCTTCCGTATCATCGGGCAAGGGGTACCCCATTGGAGGTTCTCCATGATACACATGTGCTTACTATGACAAAAACTTACCGGTGACTAAACTTGAGTAGCATGAGGAGCGGCCCTCGTATTCAAGGGACATGAGATTCTCAATTTACAACTTGTCAAGCATATCCTCATATTTGATCACTTTAACCTTAATCACCTAAAGATGCCTATGATAGGGGCAAGAGCTGAAAGCTAAGTATCATAATTTTTGGGAGCTCTTTATGAAACTTGAAATCCCTGCTTCCCTCTGCGAAGGGCCTTTCTTTTATTTTTTTAGTTGAGTTAGCAAACATATTCCCTTCTATCTCAGCAAGTATTTTGAGTTGTTGTGTTTCATTCATTCATATGATGATTTATTCAATCATGTTTCTTATGTTCCTTGTTTTGCACATTGCTCTTAACTTATTGTTTACTACTTTGAAAGCTATCATTGAAAACCAGTTATTTGTGAACTCCAGCAAATTGTCAACTATTCTTCGACCAAGACTAAGTTTGCCATTACCAATTATGATTCACTTTATGTATCTTTATTGTGTTTCCTTTACTTATTGCAAGTTAAGTTATATAATAGTGATTTATCTTCTATTATGATCTATGTATTGATGAATGTGATGCTTCTTGTCCGTATTCTTTTTATCGACTCTTCACTCCATAAACCTGAGACCATGTTTATTGAGCTTAGTTTTGCTTGGGGACAAGCGAAGTCTAAGATTGGGGGGAGTTGATACGTCCATTTTGCATCAGTATTCTATATCATGATTCACTGTTATTCATTGATATATTTCATATTAAGAGGTGATACTTATGTTATTTCATCTGTTTTTGCATGGTTGATGACTTTTGGAGCATGGACCGCTGCAGTCAGGATTCTGATGGAAAAGGTGCTGTTTGGAGGCAAAATTTGCTAAGATCAGAAAATCCGGGAAAATACATGGAAAATCCTATTTTTCTAGAAGACGAAGGAAGCCAGAAGGAGGAGTGGAGATGGGCCACAGGGGGGCCACACCACCCCCTGGCGCGGGCCAGCCTAGGCCGCGCCACCAGGTGGTGTGGCCGCCCTGGCCCACCTCCAGCTCTCCCCTCTGGCGTATATTATCTCCACGGAACCCTAATACCTGGGGGTGACCACAGAAACATTCCGCTGCCTCTGCGAGGCGGAAAACACCGAGAGAGAAAGATCTCTCTGGCAAATAGAATTCTGCCAGGGGAATTCCTTCCCGGAGAGGGGAGATCATCGCCATCAACACCATCATCAAGATGGACTTCATCGGGATCATCATCACCATCAACACCATCATCACCATCTCCATATTGCTGTAACAATTGGGTTGAATCTTGCATAGTTCTTAGGGGAAACTTTCCCGGTGTTGATTACTCTTTGTAGTTGCTGCTATTGAGTGGAACCATTGAATTATCGTTTATGTTCAGATTGTTATACATCATTATTCCATCTCTGATCATGATCCATATGATGTCTTGTGAGTAGTTCGTTTTGTTCTTGAGGACATGGGAGAAGTCATGTTGTTAGTAGTGGAATTGTGTTGAGAAAGATTCAATAGTTTGATATTTAAGTTGTGGTGTACTTCTTCTAGTGGTGTCATGTGAACATCGACTACATGACACTTCACCTATATGGGCCTAGGGGAATGCATTGTGTATTTGTCTACTAATCATAGGGGTTGCCGGAGTGACAGAAACCTAAACCCCCATTAGGAAATCATTGCACAAGGGACGTAAGGGTCTTAGAGTTTAAAGCTGTGGTTAGGTTTCTACCTTAATTACTTTCTTGTACTTACGGATGTTTGCAAGGGGTTTAATCACAAGTATGTATTAGTCCTAGGAAGGTCGATACATTAGCACAGGTTCACCCACACAACACTTAGAAGACTAAAGAAGATTAATCAACTATATGAAGTGAAAGCACTTGACAGTCTTCCCATGTGTCCTCGAGAACGTTTGGTCATCTTAAGTAATACAACCGGCTTGTCCTTTGCTGAATAAAGGATTGGGCCACTTGCTGCATTTATTCTTATTGTCTTTTATTTACTCATACTTTATTTACTTGCCTTATCAAAACCCCCTAAAAATCCGTTTGCTAAGTATTTGCAGAGAATTCCTGATCCATACCACTAGCCATCACCTTCTGCTCCTCGTTGGGTTCGACACTCTTACTTATCGAAAATACTACGATACACCCCCTATACTTGTGGGTTATCAGCAGCTCGGGTTCCTTTTTCTTCTTCTAGTCTCCTTGCTTACGCTTCTGCTTCTTTATTATCTTACCCGCCAGAGGGATGTGTTTCAAGTTTTTCAACAAAGTATCGATCTCCTCGCAACTACACTTAGGTGGAGATCCTTTGAGCTCATCCTCACTATTGAACAGATCTCCACGCTTCCTCTACGAGTCATTCTCAGATAGCCACATTCGAGTCCTCATGTAGAAGGTTTTCGAAGACCCGGGATCCTTACCCAGCTATAGAGACGGTGTGTTTTCCATGCACCGCACACAAGCCTTGTGTCCATGGCACACCTGGCATGCAATATATTCGTATCTGAGATAGTCATGCACCGTGATGATCACCACGGCTTTCAGACGGAATGGTCCTTCGAGGTAGGCGTCCCATGTTTCTACCCCTTCCTCCCACAAGATGGCTAGCTCCTCCTTCAATAGCTCAAGATACAGGTTGAGATTGCTCCCTGGCTATGTCGGCCCTTGGATTAGCATTCTCATGTGAATGTACTTCTTCTTCAGGCACAACCATGGGGGGAGGTTGTACATCCACACAAACACATGCCAAGTGATGTGCTTGCTACTCTGGTTGCCAAACGGTTTCATACTATCGGTGCTCACACCAACCCTGATGTTTCTTGGGTCTTTCCCAAATTCTTTGTACTCATTGTCTAATGCTTTCCACTAGCCTGCATCCGAAGGGTGTGTCAGCACTGGGTTTTCAACCTGTATAGGATCCTTGAGCACCTCTACCTTCCTTTCCGCGTGCCAGCGCATGAGTTTTGCTTCCTTGCGGTGCACGAAGTACCGCTAAAAATGGGGCCTGAGCAGGAAGTACCACACAACTCTACGAGGAGCTTTTCTCATCCCTCTCTTGTATCGAGGTTCCTTACCCACTGGGCATGTGGTCTTGTCCTTGTGCTCATTCTGGTAAATCACGTAGTCACTAATGCAGGCGTGGTATTTTTCATGTAGTAAATCAAGAGGGCACACGACTTTCTTTGCCTCCTATAGGCTACCAGCCAACGTGTTATCTTTAGGAAAGCGCTTCTTCAAGTATCGGAAGAGATCGTTCGTGCCTGCATTGGTCCATCCATGTTTTGCCTTCATCTCCAGAAGATCATGAGTTACTCTCAGGCGGCTCTCCTCTGGCCCGCGACCTACGTCGTACAACGGAGTTCTCGAGTCTAACTCCAGTTGATCCATCTTAGACTTCCGTCTACCGGCGAATCTAGGGTCAGTCGATGCGTTGCCGAGAAGAATTTCTTAAACATGAGGGTCATGCATGGACGCGGTTAGCGGGGTACTCCTACTCCAGTCCTCGTCGTCCGTATGTACTTCTTCCTAGCCTTCTTCATCACCATCGTCGTGTGTGACATCTTGATCTTCCTCCTCATCTTCATTTTCATGTTGATCGGCATCCTCTTCCTCATGTTCATCGTCATCTTCATCATCACCCGTCCACTAAGTGTGGCCCTCCATGAAACTGTACCTGAGCAGGTGCCGATTCACTGAGCCTAAGAAGGGGTCAAACAATGACGATAGTTTGCATCTTCAACATGGACATATTATTTCCATGCGGTTATTTCGATACATGTCGGTCGTAGCATGTTGCACGTATTTGTCCATGAGCATTCCTTCATCTCGATGACCATTATAGCCTACACGATAAGAGCATTGATTAGAACAGCTGTCTCGGCTTCCACTGAAAAATCCGGCAAGACCTTTGCTAAAAATGGTCATGCCAGAGTGCTAGAAATTTTCCGAAATGGAAGTTAATCGACATTCCGGCGAAACATTGGCAACTCATTGTACCTGCACATCAAAATAAATTGCAAAACGGTCCACATATGCGTGGAACCGCTATTTGCCATCACAAGTGACATCACCGCTCCTTGTCGCCAACTCATGCATGCGCACATTCACCACACTATACCTATTAGTTGACGCGAGCTCCAAGAGGGCCGGAGAGATGCCACACGGTGACATAAGAGAGTGTGTGTTGTCGGGACCTTATGCTCGAGATCTAGATCTACAAAAAGGGAGAAGTGGGAAAGGTGGTGGGGGAGATACATCTAGATCTTGCAAGCTAGATCTACTAGTGCGCATGCATGATTTGGGGTGAAATATAACAAACTTGGTTGGTTGAATTAGCTAAAATGGGTGGGGAGAAGTGCGAAAATGAGCTAGCAAAGCTTTGGGTGGAGTTGGCATGAAAAGTGAGCTAGAGAGTGAGTGAGGAGGTGGTGGTAGCTGGTTGTTTCGACTTGCATTTAAGTCCCAGGTTACCCCCGGCGAACGCAACCAGTAGGCACCAGCGGTAAGGAGGGGTGAATTAGGTGGCCAAATAGAGGAAAATACATCCAGCAACCACAACTGTGCAAGCCGGTGGTATGGCTCCTATTGCCGGCAAGTCTAGAAGGCAGGCGCCGACAGAAACCTTTTGGCCAGGTGGGCCCATCCATCTCACCACTGCCTCGGCGAGTCGGTCATGGGTTCGCCGGTGGTAACGGGCTATAACCCCATCACATATAGTCTGGTTTCGCCGGTGGTAATGGTCGGCCCGTCCGGTGGCACGCGTCCTACCACAACCCCAATGCGCGCTACCAGCGTTCACCGCTGGTACTTGCACTAGCCCCGACACATATAGTCTGGTTTCGCCGGTGGTAACGCGAGGAAGGCCTGGATGGCCTTACCACCAGCGACCCTCGTGCCACTTCGCCGGTGGTGAGGAATCCGTCTATAAGGTTCTCCCTACTAGTGTGTGTTCTTTTCCTAAACCACATGGATCCACCCGTGTCATTGCATGTGCATTCTTTTCCGAACCCACCACTAGATTCATAGCATGTGTGTTCTTTTCCTAAACCACATGGATCCAACAGAGTTATTTCATGTGTGTTCTTTTCCTAAACCACCACCAGAGTCATTGCATGTGCCTTGCTTACCTAAACCACCACTAGAGTCATTGCATGAGTGTTCCATTCCAAAACCACATGGATCCACCCTAGTCATTGCATGTGTGTTCCTTTCCTAAACTACATGGACCCATCAGAGTCATTGCATGTGTGTTCCTTTCCTAAACCACATGGATCCACCAGATTCATTGCATGTGTGTTCTTTTCCTAAACCACATGGATCCACCAAAGTCATTGCATGTGTGTTCCTTTCCTAAACCACATCCAGAGTCATTGCATGTGTCTTCCTTTCCTAAACCACCACCAGTGTCATTGCATGTGTGTTCATTTACTAAACCACATGGATCGACCAGAGTCATTACATGTGTGTTCCTTTCCTAAACCACATGGATCCACCAGAGTCATTGCATGTGTGTTCCTTTCCTAAACCACATTGATCCACCAAAGTCACTGCATGTGTGTTCTTTTCCTAAACCACATGGATCCAATAGAGTCATTGCATGTGTCTTCCTTTCCTAAACCACCACCAGAGTCATTGCATGTGTGTTCTTTTCCTAAACCACATGGATCCACCAGTGTCACTGCATGTGTGTTCTTTTCCTAAACCACCACTAGAGTCACTGCATGTGTGTTCTTTTCCTAAACCACATGGATCCACCAGAGTCATTTCATGTGTGTTCTTTTCCTAAACCACCACCAAAGTCATTGCATGTGTCTTGTTTTCCTAAACCACCACTAGAGTCATTGCATGTGTGTTCCTTTCCTAAAGCACATGGATCCACTACAGTAATTGCATGTGTGTTCCTTTCCTAAACCACATGGATCCACTAGAGTCATTGCATGTGTGTTCCTTTTCTAAACCACATGGATCCACCAGAGTCACTGCATGTGTGTTCATTTCCTAAACCACATGGATACACTAGAGTCATTGCATGTGTGTTCCTTTCCAAAAACACATGGATCCACCAAAGTCATTGCATGTGTGTTCCTTTCCTAAACCACATTGATCCACCAGTGTCCTGACATGTGTATTCTTTTCCTAAACCACATGGATCCACCAGAGTCATTGCATGTGTGTTCCTTTCCTAAACCACATCCAGAGTGATTGCATGTGTTTTCCTTTCCTAAACGACCACCAGAGTCATTGCATGTGTGTTCTTTTCCTAAACCACATGGATCCACCAGTGTCATTTTATGTGCGTTCTTTTTCTAAATGACATGGATCCACAAGAGTCATTGCATGTGTGTTCCTTTCCTAAACCACATGGATCCACCATAGTCATTGCATGTGTGTTCCTTTCCAAAACCACATTGATTCACCAGAGTCATTGCATGTGTGTTCTTTTTCTAAACCACATGGATCCACTAGAGTCATTGCATATGGCTTCCTTTTCTAGACCACTACCAGAGTAATTACATCTGTGTTCTTTTACTTAACCATATGGATCCTCCAGTGTCATTGCATGTGTGTTCTTTTTCCTAAACCACCACTAGATTCATTGCATGTGTGTTCTTTTCCTAAACCACATGGATCCAACAGAGTAATTTCATGTGTGTTCTTTTCCTAAACCACCACTAGAGTCATCGCATATGTCTTGCTTACCTAAACCACCACTAGAGACATTGCTAGAGTGTTCCATTCCTAAACCACATGGATCCACCCTAGTCATTGAATGTGTGTTACTTTCCTAAACCACATGGATCCACCAGAGTCATTGCATGTGTGTTCCTTTCCTAAACCACATGGATCCACAAGAATCATTGCATGTGTATTCTTTTCCTAAACCACATGGATCCACAAGAGTCATTTCATGTGTGGTCCTTTCCTAAACCATATCCAGAGTCATTGCATGTGTCTTCCTTTCCTAAACCACCACAAGTGTCATTACATGTGTGTTCTTTTCCTAAACCACATGGTTCGACCAAAGTGATTGCATATGTGTTCCTTTCCTAAACCACATGGATCCACTAGAGTCATTGCATGAGTGTTCCTTTCCTAAACCACATTCATCCACCAAAGTCATTGCATGTGTGTTCTTTTCCTAAACCACATGGATCCACCAGAGTCATTACATGTGTCTTTCTTTCCTAAACCACCACCAGAGTCATTGCATGTGTGTTATTTTCCTAAACCACATGGATCAACCAGTGTCACTACATGTGTGTTCTTTTGCTAAACCACCACTTGAGTCATTGCATGTGTGTTCTTTTCCTAAACCACATGGATCCACCAGAGTCATTTCATGTTTGTTATTTTCCTAAACCAGCACCAGAGTCATTGCATGTGTCTTCTTTTCCTAAACCACCACTAGAGCCATTTCATGTGTGTTCCTTTCCTAAACCAGATGGATCCACCACAGTCATTGCATGTGCGTTCCTTTCCTAAACCACATGGATCCACTAGAGTCATTGCATGTGTGTTCCATTCCTAAAACACATGGATCTACCAGACTCATTTCATGTGTGTTCCTTTACTAAACCACATGGATCCACTAGAGTCATCGCATGTGTGTTCCTTTCCTAAACCATATCCAGATTCATTACATGTGTGTTCTTTTCCTAAACCACCACCAGGGTCATTGCATGTGTATCCTTTTCCTAAACCACCACTAGAGTCATTGCATGTGTGTTCCTTTCCTAAACCACTTGGATCCACTAGAGTCATTGCATGTGTGTTCCTTGCCTAAACCACATCGATCAACAAAAGTCATTGCTTGTGTGTTCCTTTCCTAAACCACATGGATCCACCAGAGTCATTGCATGTGTGTTCCTTTCCTAAACCACATTGATCCGCCAGAGTTATTGCATGTGTGTTCCTTTCCTAAACCACATTGATCCGCCAGAGTCAGTGCATGTGTGTTCTTTTCCTAAACCACATGGATCCACTAGAGTCATTGCATGTGTGTTCTTTTCCTAAACCACATGGATCCACCAGAGTTATTGCATGTGTGTTCCTTTCCTAAACCACATTGATCCACCAGAGTTATTGCATGTGTGTTCTTTTCCTAAACCACATGGATCCACTAGAGTCATTGCATGTGTGTTCCTTTCCTAAACCACATGGATTCAGTAGAGTCATTGCATGTGTTTTCCTTTCCTAAACCACATGGATCCACTAGAGTCATTGCATGTGTGTTCCTTTTCTAAACCACATTGATAAGCTAGACTCAGTGCATGTGTGTTATTTTCTTAAACCACATGGATCCACCAGAGTCATTGCATGTGTGCTCCTTTCCTAAACCACCACTAGAGTCATTGCATGTGTATTCTTTCCTAATCCACCACCAGAGTCATTGCATGTTATCGTCGGATTGATGACAAGTATGCCATGAGGGTGTCCTCGAGGCATACAAAAGAGAGGGGTGTGAGACATACGGTGTTCTGGGATGGTGTGCACACAAATTTACCCAGGTTTGAATCCTCCGGCTTTGGACGGATCTTACTCCTGCTAGCAATCCAATAATACGGCAGAGCGAGAATATGGGTTACAAGGGTTTCACCTGTGCTAGTTGAGATTGTAGACTATTGTGAGGTGCCCTAAAGGCTTACCCTAGGATGGCTTATATAGATATCTGGCCTAGGGTTTACAGGAGAGACCTATCTAGCTACGACTAAGAGACGGTTACAGAGTACATGTTGAACTACAAGTAACATAATAGGCCTATGTCGGTAAGTCCTCTGGGTCTTCCCGTAGCTGTCTCTTCTCCCTGACTAGGACGCCCATGAAGCAAAGCTATAATATGAAGTGGGCTACCCTTGTCGGTGAGGCACAGTGAGGATACCCGGAAAGTATATCCCCAACAGCAGCTCCCGGAAGCCTCCAAGATCTAGAGTCGGATTTCATCATCGTCTAGCTTGATCTATCTTCGTCTTGTAGAATCTTGAAGGGTTCCTAAAACTTCAAAAGAAAGGATAGGATCTGGGTCTCAAAACAAGTCGGACCTATGAATACTTTATTCGGGTTTCTAGCTTGAAATTCAAACTAAGCCGGAACTTGGTCTCTGACGTAACCTGACATCAGTCAAGGTCAAGTCACGTCAATGATAGACATTTTTGTCAGCACGACCATTGGTTGGTCCGCCTTTCACGGAACCGAGGCATCATTTTAATAAGTGCGTGGAGATCGAGTCGGCGGAATCATCGCGAGGGGTTTACCCATCTCCTTCCATGATGCGTGGCATGGTTACTGTTTACTTTGCATGAATATTGGCGCAAGTGAAGGATATAAAGGGTTGTGATTTCTTCCTTCCTCCTCACCAGCGCCAGTCCCTCATCCTTCCTCTTGATGTTTATTGCGAATAGAGCTCCTCTGCCTCCCCCAAATCCCACAGCGCCGCCCACCCTAGGTCATCGGTGCCCAAAAAATGGCTGAGGCTTCATCTTCTGCTGCAGCAGCGACAACGGCGACATCACCTGCGGCAGAGAAGGAGAAGTTCCACGGGGTCTGGATCCTGTGCGTCCTTGATGACGCCAAGATCCATGTTGTCGAGAATGAAGGTCTCCTCCGTTCCGGCGATTGGCGGAGCGGCCATGGATAAACCATCCCCACTCCTAACGCCAATGAGCGAGTGCACTTAGGCACTCATCTTGATAGAGGTTTGAGCTTTCCTCCCTCAGGCTTCTTCTCTGAGGTCATACATCACTACTGTGTATAACTCCACTATCTCCCCCCAAACTCTATTTTAGAAATGAGCGCTTATGCCTCTTTGTGTAAGGGGTATCTCGGTATTAGGCCGAGTCTCATTCTCTTCCGGTATTACTTTCATACCCGGAGAAATTCTATCACCGCCGATAATCCTTATATTACCGGAACCCTTAGCTTTTCTGTTAGGAGAGAACGAGTCTATCCTAGGATTAAGGCTAGTGAGTCGGTGAAGCAATGGTCGTCCACGTTCTTCTATCACAAGGACAGACCAGCTCCCAGCAAAGCATCTGCTTTGCCAGTTTTCACTGATGGCGCCGCCACGCCCTAAGAGTCCTGGGACACAGATCCTCCAGCTCTCACTGACGATCTACTTCTTGCTAAGAGGCGGATTGAATATCTGATGAAGCACAAGGGTCTAAAAGGATCTGATTTGGTCCACTGCTGGCTAGCACGCCGGATCCAGCCTCTCCAACACCATGGTGATCGGCTTATGCACTCCATCACCAAGAGAAAGGCGGACTCTCTCCAGATCTGCTCCTGTCCTTACTCAGAAAAGGACTATGAGTCCCAAATCAGGTGGTTGATAAGGGAGCAGATCGAGCGGAAGATACCGAAGTTGTCCCTGGACATGCACACGGATGTTGATCCTATTATACCAGTAAGTTTTTGCAGCAATAACTAGAATTATGTGTTCATCAATACATTATTGTTTCTTTCTGCAATACTGAGATATTTCTTCTTTTTAGCTTGCTGACCTCCCCTAGTCGGAGCTTGCTCCTCTCGAAGGATATCCTCCTGAGATCTCTCAGGATGATGGAGAACTTGTCCTAGTGCCGGAGACCCTTACCGGAAAGCGTAAGGCTCCGATAGTTTCCATCGGCATAAAGGAAGTGCCCATTGTGAAGAGGTAACTTTCTTCACAAGGTCTATGTATTTTATTTCTCAATTCTTTCTGAAGTGTAACGATCTTTGTTCTATTACCTCCTCAGAGCTAAACAGCTCACAAAGGGCAAGGGGAAAGGAGGCTCGTCGAAGCCCCTGCGCCAGTCAAAGTTAAATTTGACTTCTCCTGCCACAGCGCCTCCGATTCCTGCCCCATAGCCTTCTACAACGCCGGAGATTACTCCATCTCCATCCATCGCAGAAGATCCAACTCTTCATTCTAAGCCAGCGAACCTTTGTTCGCATACCAACGTCACCATGGGTGACTCGGTAGTTGATAAGGGTGAACCCTCAAAGGGTAATGATCCCTCGGCAGAGGTTTTTGCCGATAACCTTCTCAGCAACTCGGGTATTGCCAAGCTTGGCATTACTCGGAAAACTGCAGAAGAGATATAAAGGCTGGCTCAGCAGTGCCTTTCGAGCCAAAATATCACCGCCAAGGAAGAGGCACAAGAAGCAGAGGACGTCAAGTACTCTGAACTTCTTGAGCAAATCCATCTTTGCGATAAGAGGCTGAAAGCCGGTGTGGCTCCTCCACCACCAGTAATCCCGCTGACCCTCGCCGAGAAGGTTACCACCAAGGTGAACATGAGCTTAAGAAATCTTACTCATGAACAACATGTAAGTTGGATTTCCAACTCACCTTTTTTATTTTATTTCATATCATATCCTCTAGCCCCCAAGCATGAAGTTGGATAGATCATCCGGATTTATGCTTTCATAGGATGCCAAAGAATGAACTAGTGTAGCACCCAAGGCTCGTGCTGATATTAGTTAAAATATTAGCCCGAGTCTTTAGTAGACTCCTGACTCTGGGTATTATTCCGACTTATAGAAAGTTAATGCTTATAACTAGGAATTATTGAAGAATATTTGTAACAAGCAGAGAGAGATCAGAGCTCTCTGGCTTGAAAATTCTTAATTAAAGGTATCACGGGATGAGGCTAAAGGTAATCATTTCAGTCCTTAACCCTGCTCTTTTTGCTTTCATAGTCGAATTTTCTATTCAAGTATTGTTCTTTTGCTTACAACACTGGTCAAACAATCATGTGCAATGATTGAAGAGGCCGAGAATCTTAATACCCTGGAGGTGGAGAACACCAACTTATGTCGAGAGCTGAATAAGCTTAAGGCGGATCACAAGCGCAGTATTGCACAAGTCCTCGAATCCTCTTCCATGGCCACTAAAGAACGTGATCGAAGGATCGCGACCCAGGATCAGAAAATCTAGGATATTAGTGATGAATTATTCATAGAAAAGGACATCATCGAGGCACTCCAGGCTGAACTCCAGAGCCTTAGGGCGGAGAAGACCAAAGTTGACGATGTCATCTTGGTATGTTTCCTATATTCTGACTATTTTTTCGACTCTAGGAGTTCGAATATATTTTCTAACCTTTGCTTTATATGCATAGGTCCTCTGAACTTATTGGATTCTTCCTCCACCAAGTCTCGCACCAGCCGGCTTACACCAATCGGCGACTTGCTTCACGATTTCCGCCAATCTTTGGAGGATATTGGCGAAGTACTCAAAGTTCCGGACATGAACAGAATGTCTAGCTTTGAGGTGCGAGATAAGGCCAAGGAGATGCCCCAGCTCATCCAAGACTAGAACATGTCCTATGCACGGACCATAGCAGAAAACGCCCTCACCATGGGTATGAGCCACCATGGAAGCATGGAAATCTGGCAAGTAACCAGAGGATATTCGACTGTGGATGAAGACGGACAGGAGCAAGACATCAAGGCCATCATGGACTCCTGTGCCGGATATGGATGTCATGTAGGTGATCTAACCAGCTATGACACTCCCTTCTTCACTCGCATGGAGACGCCTCCTCCGCCTGCAAAAAGAAACAGCCGAAGTCTCCGACGACGAGCAAACCGTTTCGGATTTGAACATCTCGGAAAGATATCAAGGCGAAGGCGATGCCTCTAGTGATCTGATAGCTCCTACCTCTTCTCCTGCATCATAAAGTGCCAGAAAAAACAATGTGTTATTCTGAAACAACCGGATTGTAAATAAGTAGTGTAATACTTTTGCTAGTGCTAAGATTTGCTACTTCTATTTAGCACTTTTGGCTTTATTTTGATGTGCCTAGAATGTTTACATAAGCACTTTATGTTTTGTCTATACTGATCGTTTATATGGCTTTCTGCCTCGTCCCTTTTGTGAGCTGGCCAACCTTCAACATGGAAACTTTGCCGAGCAACGGAGCTCAATTACTAAACCAGTTTAAAATTGGAATCAAAGCCGGCTTCTAGTACCAACAATTCACTACTCAGAAAATGCCCACATCCGGCAATCAGATAAAGAACCAAAGTATAAAATAGAAAATTTAGATTTATTCCCGAAGGTAGCATTTTTAGAATCGAAAATCTTAACCAGAACAAACATGAGCATAAAGTAATTTCAAGTATTCTGGGATTTTCGACCGTGACATGATCATTCGGAAATAAGATGGCTATATAAAACTTCTCAGAATAATTTTAGGCAACCAACACTTTATTTCTCATTTAACATGTACACATATATGATTACAAAGAAAGAAAATTTAAAATAAAAGGGTCGTAGTTGAGAAATATCCATGGTCTGTCTAATTCTTCCGGGTTTGTACTACCTCCATCTCTCTTTCTTTTCTTAGTAGCAGGTTTTTCTTTGACTGGCTGCATATCAGTTAGATAGTAAGAACTATTGTGCAATACTCGGCTAACTAAAAAGGGCCCTTCCCATACTGGGGAAAGTTTGTGCTTTCTTTTTTGCCCAAGCCGGAGAACCAAATCGCCCTTATTGAAAGACCAATTTCTGACACTCTGACTATGATACTTGCATAACTTCTGCTGATAGGCTGTTGATCTCATCTCTGCAACGACGTGAACTTCTTCGAGTAAATCGAGATCATATTGTCGAGAATTTTTGGCATCCTCTTCGATATACTTAGCAACTCGGGTAGAAGTATGAATCAAATCACTAGGAAGAACCGCTTCTGTACCATAGACCAAGAAGAAAGGTGTGTATCTGGTTGACTTGTTCAGAGTTGTTCGCAAACTCCATATCACAGAAGGTAATTTCTCTGCCCAAGCCCCCGCAGCACGACGTAGTGGTTCTTCGAGTCTTGGTTTAAGGCCTTGTAGGATTAAACTATTTGCTCTTTCAACTTGTCCATTATCTTGTGGATGCGCGACTAACGCAATGTCAAGCCAGATATTTTGTTCATCACAGAATTCGGCAAGTTCTCCCATAGAAAAATTGCTCCCATTGTCCGTGATAATACTATGTGGATAATCGTATCGGATTATAACATCCTCGACAAATCTTCTGGATGTTGCTCCATCACAACTGCTGACGGGTTCAGCCTCAATCCATTTTGTGAATTTATCTACCATCACTAAGAGATGAGTAAATCCACTTGGAGCCCGTTTAAACAGTCCTACCATGTCAAGACCCCAGACCGTGAAAGGCCATGTTATAGGTATTGTTCACAGCTGATCAGCCAGAACATGAGCTTGTTTGGTGTACTTTTGGCAGCCTTTGCACGTCTTGACCAGCCGTTCGGCATCTGCCTTGGCTATAAGCCAGAAAAATCCATGTCTAAAAGCTTTTGCCACTAATGATTTGACTACAACATGATGGCCGCATTCGCCTTCGTGGATTTCTCGTAAGATTTCCACTCCTTCCAGAGATAAGCAGCACTAAAATACCCCAGATACACTCTGCTTATAGAGCTCACCATTTATTATTGTATAGGTTTTTGCTCGTCGGACGATCTGCCGGCTAAGAACCGCGTCTTCGGGTAATTTTCCATCTACCAAGAAATCAAGGTAGGGTTGAGTGCAACTGGGAATTACAGCCAGAACTGCCACTAAAGGTGAGTCGGATTTGGTCGGATATTCCTCATCTACTCCTTTTATAGAGGGAACTTTGAGGTGCTCTAAAAAAGCGCCATCCGGGACCCTTTTCCATGCAGAGCCTATTCGAGATAATGCATCTGGTTCCATGTTTTCTATTTGAGGGATGTGTTGAACCTCAAACCCTTCGAACGATTTAAATAATTCATCCACGATAGCTCTATATGATGCCATGTGTTTATTTGCATTACAGATATCCGACACTTGTTGGGCAGCAAGATCCAAATCTCCATAACACATTAATCGTCAAATGTCGATACCCTTAGCAATCTGGATTCCATGCAGTAATGCTTCATATTGGCAATGTTGTTTGTTTTCGTGAAGTGTATCTGCAACACATAGAAAAGTTTATCCCCTTGGGGTGATTTGAGCACCACGCCAGCCCCGAGCCCTCGAGTACCTTAGACCCGTCAAAATTAAGGGTGAAGTATTCCGACTCTGGGAGGGTCATATTCTCTGTTGTCTCTGTTCAATCAGCGACAAAGTCAACGAGGTTTGGGATTTGATTGTTGTACGAGGTTTGTACTCAATGTCGAAAGCTGAAAACTGTATGCCCCATTTTGTGACACGTCCTATAGCATTGTTGTTGTTGATTATATCTCTCATGGTAGTTGTGCTCACCATGGTAATTGGATGTTCCTAAAAATAATGCCGTAACTTCCGGGATGCGAAAAACACACTGTAAGCCAGCTTTTGATAGTATGGATACCGCTGCTTTGATTCAGTTAGGACTTCACTGAGGTAGTAAGTCGGACGCTGCACCAGGTGTTCCTGTTTTTCCTCTGGTCTCTCCACCACCATGATGACACTGACGACTTTGTTTGTCACAGCGAGATAGAGCAACATCGGTTCACAAGGTTCCGGTGCTGCAAGGCGGTAGCAGCAGATGAGAGTACTGCTTTTAGGTCTTGTAGTGCAGCTTCAGCTTCATTAGTCCAAACAAACTTTTTAGTCTTTTTCAGGAGCTTGTAGAATGGTGCGGCTCTTTAGCCGAGCCGGCTTACAAACCGACTGACTGCAGCAATGCAACTAGTTAGTCTTCGAACGTCTTTCAAGCGAGCCGGCCTGGAAATATTGAGTATAGCCTTAATTTTGTCTCGGTTCACCTCTATGCCTCTTTGAGACATGATGAAACCTAACAATTTGCCGGCTGGTATCCCAAAGAAACATTTCTTTGGGTTAAGCATTATGTTATACTTTCATCGATTAGCGAACGATTCCTCCAAGTCGGAAATTAAGGTTTCCTTCTTTTTGGACATCACCACTATGTCGTCCACATATGCATGTACATTGTGTCCCGTTTGATCGTGGAGGCAACGCTACATAGTGCGCTAGTACGTAGCTCCTGCGTTATTGAGCCCAAAGGGCATCGTAACAAAATAAAAGGTTCCGAAGGGGATTATGAATGAAGTTTTGACTTTGTATGATTCCTTCATCCGAATTTGGTGATAACCGGAATATGCGTCAAGAAAACATAGGAGTTATGAGCCTGCCATAGAATCGATAACTTGATCAATTCTAGGAAGAGCGAACGGATCTTTGGGACAAGCCTTGTTCAAGGCAGTATAATCAACACACACTTAAATCAGTGGTGTCCTTTTTAGGGACCATTATAGTATTGTCCGACCACTCAGTGTGGATGACCTCTTCTATGAATCCGGCTAACTCTAGCCGAGCTAGTTCCTTAGCTATTGCTTTTTGCTTTTCATCGCCAAAACATCGTAAGGATTGTTTGACGGGTTTAGCATTTGGGTGTACATTTAGAGAGTGCTCGGCAAGTTCCCTAGGTACTCCGGTCATGTCAGATGACTGCCATGCGAAGATATCTTGATTTGCTTGGAGGAACTCGATGAGCGCGCTTTCCTATGCGCTATCTAAACCTACACTTATCTAGGTCACCTTGGAGGGGTCATCATCCTTCAACGGCGTCGTCTTCATCTCTTCTGATGCCTTGAACTCCGGAGTCAGCTTTGTCACCTCCTTCTTTGTCGCGGGCATCTTGGACGGGTCGATGGTCTTCTTGATATGTTGGTACTCCTGGGCATGTAGTACGGCTTCAGCAAAGACGGCATTTCCGTCCTCACATTATCGTGCTTTCTTCGGGTCTCCCCTGATGGTGATCACGCCCTTCGGACCTGGAATTTTCAACATACTGTAAATGTAACACAGACGAGCCATGAAATCCCAGTAAGCCGGACGCCCGAATATAGAGTGGTATGCGCTCTTGAATGGGACCATTTCGAAGGAAAGTGCTTCCGTCAGGTGATTCTTTGGAGTTCCAAAAGTAACATCCAAAGTGATCTCTCCCAGGGAATTTGCTTGTCTTCCTGGGACAACTCCGTGAAAGATCACAGAGCTGTGATTCAGCTGAGTTTCCGAGATCCTCATCCGATGCAGCGTTTCGATGTAGAGGATGTTGATGCTGCTGCTGCCAGCCATGAGAGTCTTGGATAAACCATAGCCATCAATAAGGGGATTGACAACTAATGTGTATTTTCCTCGCATGTGCAACTATGGAGGATGATCAGCGCAGTCAAAGGTGATTGTCACTTCTGACCAGTCCAAGAATTGAGGGACAGCCAGAACAATTTTGTTCAGCTCATGCAAAACTACCTTCTTGACCTTAGATGGTTGAGACCCAAGGAAAGTGACATAAGTGTCTTTCTTCGTTGGGAAGTTCTTCTTTCCATCCGACTTGGGATTTGAAGGGTCAGCTTCCTCCATGTCAGAATCTTCCTTGGTCTCCTTTTCTTTTTCGGGATTCTTCTTTCCCTTCTTCCGCTTAGCCCTATAGCCAGCGGAATCGTATTTTTTGATGTTGTCATTGAAACGACACTCAACATTTGTGTGCGACGAGCCCTCGTTGGCATCCAAGTGATGCACACACGGATTGTTGGCAATGTCAGCCCAGGAGTAGGTTTTGCCAGGTTGCTGGTCTCCTCTACCCTGGACTCTTGACGTCCCACAACCGCGTCTGTGCCCTCCTTGCCCTCTAGAGCCGAAAGTAGCAGTGACAACTGCGGTTTCCGTGTTGGGTTTTTCTTCTGTGGTGTTCTTGTGCTTGTGAGATTGTTGCTTCGGCTGTTTTGCCGACTGTGGTACCGCCATGATGTTTAGTAGTCCTTTTGCGTCATCATCGGCATCTGCATATTTGCTTGCCGTTTCTATCATTTCTCCCAGATTAGTGACCTTGTCGCACTTCAAGCGGTGACGTAGTAAACCAATTGGGAGTCCTACAATGAAAGCTTCAATCGCAGTTTGATCATTTACCCCTGCACACGAGTTCTTGGTGTCGTTCCATCGTCCGAGATAATCTCGGAAAGTTTCTCCGGCTTTCTGGGTGCAAAGCTGTAGGTCTCCTACAGTACAAGGCCTCCGATATGTGCCTTCAAAATTCTGAAAGAATGCGCTTTGCATATCATACCAGTTGTGGATGGTATTCTCCGGAAGTTCATTAAGCCAAGATCATGCCATCTTCCGTAGCATAAGTGGGAGATACCGGGTCACGACCAAGGTGTTTCCGCCTTTGGCGATGTAGCAAGCCTGGAAAAAATCCTGGAGACAAGTATCTGGCCGGGCCACTCCATTGTAGGCTTGGATGTGTGTTGAGATAGCAAATCCTTCCAGGAAGTGTGTTTGTCCAAATTGTGGTCCGAAACACTTTGGACCCACATAGATATCATTGTTCTCGTAGCGCCACGCCTCTATGTTAGAGTTGATCTGGTGTCTTGCATCACTTGATGACAGGGAACACCGTCTTGGTTGTTCGTTGTGGTTGCGGTGCCTTGGAGCCGGACTTCTGCTTCTGCCACCACCTCCTCCACCACGACGCCCTCCTTGGACTCCTTGAGAGCCGTTGTGATGGCTGCTTGGTGGAGAGGGTGGTGCAGGTGGGTTGTTTCCGGCTGATCGCCGGCCTCCATCCGGAGCGTCATTATTCCGGTTCCGGGGAGGATCTTCATTACGACGAGCCCCCTACCAGCTTAACTCAGCACGGTGTTCGTCGTTTCTTCGTCCGTCATTCCCCCACCATGGTGGGGTTCAGCCGGACGACTTGTATGTCTAGGAGGTGGCATCCTTTGACGGTCCTCCTCCCGACGTTGCTCTTTGTCTTCTTCCCTGCAATTGTTCGACTCTCACCGTGGAGGGTGTCTTGGAACCAGTGTCGCAATCGTGTCTTAGTCTGTGGCTGGAGCAACATTTTCTCTAGTCACATGCGGTTCTGTGCTGTTCCCCTGAAGATCCGGTTCTTGAGTAGTTATCTTCTTGACGGTTGGAACGGTGATGCTGTTCCGGGACCCATTGGGGCCTAATGTCATTCCAGGCCGAATCCTTGCAACATTGGTCAGATTGAGAGACGAGTTTTCCACTTCCGGATTTCACGACCTTCTGTTGCTCCAGACCCTTGGTGAGCAGTTTCATGCCCAACCAGACTTGATCTGGGTTTGGATTGTTCGCCAGGATATCTCGAGTTACAGCAGTGTTTTCCATTGGCGTTGCATACACCAGATCTCCCTTGCTATCCAGTCAAGGTTCTCCTTTGACGGCGTCATCTCCCTCAAAGAGGGTTTTGTGGACTTCCGGATTTCTATTAGCCCGTATGGGGCCGTTCCGGGTCTTCTAATGCTGCAGGGAGTTGAACTGCCCCGCAGATGCAACACGCTTCTTTTCTTCCATAAGGTTGTTAGCCTCATCCAGGAGTACTTGATGACGTGCTTCTAGGGCTTGAGCCCTTTCTTCCAATTTTGCAGGTGTAAGCTCTGCAGCTATAGGGATAGGCATAGTTAATGCAGCATCGATGAGTTTGCGGGCACCAGCGGTAACCACGTATCCATCCACTAGAGTTTCCTTTGGCTCGTCTGGGATTAGAGCTCCATCCGAGTCTTCTTCATATTCTTCGGCAATCACTTCCTCTACTGGAGGATATTTCGCCAGAGTCTTGTTCTTCTTGTTCCTCTTCTTTACCTTCTTGGCAACACTAGTAGCAAAGACGACTTTGGGTCCGTTTCCCGGAGTCAAGCTCTGATCGGTACTTTCGTACATCTGGACGTCGGGATTGTCTCTAAGATCCATGTCATCCTGCGCTTTGGGAGAGTTTTCTTCAGATCCTTCATCCATGGATTATCCTTCTTCTGCAGCTCTAGAGTTGAACTCCTCTTCATATTCTGTAGAGAACTTTCGGAAATCTGCCAACGTCATAGAATCATCTAAAGATGCCGGTAAGTCGGTGTTTGTTCCAATTGCCTCCAGCACTGAGTCTTTGTTGTCTCCAGCATAGGCATAGCTGGATCCGGATCCAAAATATCCGACAAAGTGCGATGCATGCATCCTGAGGTAGTTGTGGCTTTCCTCGTGGGCTTCCTCGAAACGCCTGATGGTCTCGAGAACCTCATCCATGCTTGCACCTTCAAGCATAATGCGCATCAACGTGTGCCTCAGGAAGGGTTGATCTATTCTGGCATTGGCAGATCTGGTACCAAAGTTTTTATCTTGCTCCTCCTGGATTTCGACCTCGACGGGGAGATCAATCTAGGATTCGGCCTCGCTAGGAAGATCCACTCTAGGTTCGACTTGTACCACAAGATTTGCTTCGGGCTCAGCTTTCTCCACTACCTCCGTAATAGGTGCGGGCTAGGTGGGATTAGGGTTTTCCAAGATCCGAAACTCTGTCGCCTCCGCAGACAAAGTGGACCCTGAAGCTTCCTCTGCCTCTATCATCACCGTTGGTGTGGGTGGGGCAGGTTTAGCGAACCCGATGTAAACATCGATCTCACCAAAGGACATGATGGTGTAGGCAGTCATGGCCTCCCTAGCCGAAATCTAGGTCTCCTCGAGAATGATGAGAGGGACATCACTATCGTAGAGGACACGACCGACGATGATGGTCTTGCCGATTCAGATTCTTGCAGATTCTGCTCCGAACACAGATCCGAATCTCACTTGCCACACGGTGGGCGCCAACTGTCGTCGGATTGATGACAAGTACGCCATGAGGGGGTGCTCGAGGCGTGCGGAAGAGAGGGGTGTGAGTAGTATGGTGTTCCGGGACAGTGAGCACACAAGTTTACCCAGGTTCGAATCTGCCGGCTTTGGACGGATTCTACTCCTGCTAGCAATCCAATAATACGGCAGAGCTGGAATATGGGTTACAAGGGTTTCGCCTGTGCGAGTTGAGATTGTAGATTATTGTGAGGTGCCCTAAAGGCTTACCCTAGGATGGCTTATATAGATATTCGGCCTAGGGTTTATAGGAGAGACCTATTCGGCTACGACTAAGAGTCAGTTACAGAGTACACTTGAACTACAAGTAACATAACAGGTGTAACACCCTCGAATCGGCCCTATGCAAGTTTTAGCGCTTCCCGCCAAACTCGCATAGAAACGATTCAAGGACGCCCACCAGGCACTTTCGTGCGGGTGGAAAACGAAGTAATAACATTACACAACAGTCCTCGATGGGACCCACAGAACAGATATATATACAACAACGACTCAATGAGTCAAGAATACAGATATAATATACAAAGATCCAAATCACCTTGAAAACGATAGAGCGTCCGACTACGGACAAGATGCAAATGGGGCTAAGAGCCCGGAAGAATAACCAATGGCGTCCATAACCCTGCCCAGGCCAAGCCAGAAGGGTAACCCCGCTAACGACGGTGATCTCAAACCTGCTAAAACAAAAGGGGTGCCAACAAAGGGCAAAGGAAAAAGAGGAGCGTAAGTACTGAGGCCAGTACAGGGCGAGGCTAGAATTTGGCGGCTCTCGCCTACATAGGTATGGTGGGCTGAAGCGGAAGCGCAGCGGCACTAAACAACCTATAGAGACTCGATACAACTGGTGGTTATCAGAGAGGGATAAGAAAGACCTATTCGGATCCAACCTGAAGCTAACCCCAAACAAACCCATCCTGGTATTTCCCCCTCGAGACCAAACGAGGAAGTCGGACCAAGGAACTCACACAGTTGGCAGTTTTATTCATTCCATTATAGTTGAAGCACTTACTAGTCAGATATAGATAGCTTGAGTCATCCTGATAGCATAAGTAGTGGGCAGTTTTAATCACCATTCCGTTGTAGTGGAAACATTTACTAGTCAGATATAATTGTCCAGAGGAATCCCAAAACCCAACAGTTGTTGACACTTTTATCACATTCCATTGGAGTTGCAATACTTACTAGGCATATATAACAAACAACCCAGATCCACCAGTTGTTGGCATTTTTAATATCCATTCCGTTATAGTTGCATCTGTTTACTAGTCACACATTAAGTCAAATTTATAGCACTACTTTAGTTATGCTTGTCTATGATCGAGATACTGTGCTCCAAGTCGTCCATAACCGCGGACACGGCTTTCAGAAAGTTTTACCCTGCAAGGGTGCACAAATAGCAACACACACTCGATCAACCTCGGAAAAACCAACTCAAAACCCAACGAGGCTTTCACGACAAAGCGATCACAGGATTCAGAAATATTTCAGGGGGCCACCCCATTAAGCTACCCGCAACGAAGTTGGCCGGCTCCGAGACGGACCCAAGGTTTGCGCCAATGGCTGTAAACGACTGGGAACCCGAAAATGTGACTGGGCTTGTCGATACCGCGAAAACACTCCGCAATCCTAAACAGTACAGGTGCTCCACGCACAATCGTAAATAAAGCAGTAAAGCATGGCATAAGTACAGGATAGTAATAAAGCCCCAAACTACTTTGTGGCCCCAAGAAATAGAATTGAATCAAGCTCTGGCTCAGGGGGGGTCCATAAGGCCTCCCGGATGTGGATAGTGCGAAAATTCAAGGAACAGGTATCAAGTACTTGGGGTCCTACGGGACACAAGTGAGCGTGAAAGAACCAAATAACATCTATTGCCCACCGATGCCTCTGCATTAGTTATATCTAGCATTTTAATAGTTGTATTTGAAGTCATGATCATCTCTACTAGTAAGCATCTCCACCATTAACATCTGCCAGCATTCCAACAACTGTGGTACTTGACAACACGAGATCGCACCTGATCAAGCAACTACGACTCGCAAGGCCAGCTATCTACCAAACACGGGTAATAGGAGGTGTCCAAGGCAATATATAGGCTGCACGGGATATAACTGGTGTACGGAAACTAAAGCATCGCATCACAGATAGCAATAGATCAACAGGAGGAAATAAAGACTATAAATGCAAAATAGGTAGAAGGGGGAGAGATGCTCGCCTGGGAAACAGAGCCGAAGGTTCATATCCGAAGAACTTGTCGATTCTCGCATCCACTCATCGGTCTACTTCGCGAAGAAGCAAAGCACTAAAAGAAATACCGGATGCAATATTTAATACTACGGCAGAAGATCCGGCATGATTATGAGATGATGCAGATGCGGTGCAATTAGGCAGTATTAAGCGGAACCGGGGTCCCGACAATTAATTAAGTGGTTCAAGTTATTTACCTACCCCGCAATTTAAAGGTTGTTTTAACAAGGCAAAACATGTCATCGGTTCGCTACGCAAATTTAAATGAACACAATATGAGACTAGAAAATCTCTCATATAGTCTCCATATTTAATTTAGGTGAATCAGCATAATGCCCCCAACCCACAACATGTATGCAAGCATGATCAAATCATATGCAACAATTCATATAGATGCCAGTTTATAAATTAGGGCTCGGATAAAGGGGTCACACATCTGGGGTCAAAGGTCTTGGGTGTTCGGAGGGGTTCGGGTTCGGCGGGATCGGTCTTCGGACTCCGGGAACGGGGCTCCAGGATCCGTGAGGGAATCTTGGCGTTCAGGGTTTCTGCGTCTTCGGATACCGGGTCGAAGAGCTTGGGGTCCGCGTCGGAGGTCTTTCGGATTCGCATCCACGGAAGGAGATCTTGGTGTCCGGGGTCTTGTCGTCTTTGTGTCCGAGACCGGGGTTCTTTGAGCTCGCGAAGAAGTACTCGAAGTTCTGTGACGAAGATCTTGGGAGGGGCATCGTCATGTCCAGTTTCCGTGTCGACGAATGTGTTGTTCGTGAAGGCGGTCTTGGATCCTAGCGGGTCAGAATTGGATCTGCGTCACTTCGGTCTTGCTGACGAGAAGATCTTGTCACAAATTCCGTCAATCCTGTTCATCGAGTGGGTCTCTGAGATGTATCTGTAGAAGCACCCGAACGGACATGACCACAAGGCTAAAGAAAAACAAGGAGGCTCCTAGGAGACCCGATGTTGCTACCTGCGCACGCGCGCGAGGTGGGAAGAAGCATCTCCAGGAGGCGGAGATGTGGGGCTCGACCAAGGTGCGTCGGCAGGGACGGAACAGGGCGCAGGTCGGCAGCGGTGACGCACGGTTAGAGGGGCAAGGATGTGGCAGTCGATGGGGGAGCGCACGGTGGTGCGGCTCGTGGACCCGGACGAGGGGGATGGCCAGAGAGGAGCTCGAACGAGCTTTGTGCCGGGGAAGAGGTGGCGACGCTCGGCGAGGACCTCCTGGCAGCGGTGCCCTGCGTGGCGGGGCCGGTGGCTCGAGGTTGGCCATCAGGGAGGGGTGCAGGCGGCGGCGGAAGAGGGCAAGACGGCGGGAGGCAGACGCGGGAGGAGGAGGCCGGCGTGGGGGAGAAGGCCGGCGCCGGTGCAGAGGCGGGCGGGGGGCCGGTCAAGGACGGCGTGATGGGGCGGCGGCCGGCGGTGCCAGAGAGGAAGGTGGAGGCGGGGGAGCGGGGCGGGCGAGAGGAGGGAGGATAGAGGAAGGGCGCCGGGGCGCGTCTGCGGGAGAGAGAGAGGGAGGCGGTTGGGTCGGCGTGTGGTGGGGTCAGGGGGAGACCCAAGGTGGGCGGGGAGTGCATGCCCAGGCGGGGGCTGGCCAGGTGGTGTTGGGGCGTGTGTAGGCCCGGACGCGGGCGGGAAACGGTCGGCGGGGTGGGGCCCAGGCTGGCGGTAGGCCGCAGGTGGGAGTGGTGGCGCACCTGTCCATCCCAGGGTGGGGCCCGCGGGGTAGGTGGCGGTGGTTGATTGGATGGAGAGAGGGCCAGGCTGATGTGGCGCAAAGGGATAGGTTGGGGTGAGGTGGAGGGGGGCTGGGTAGATTAGGTTTGGGTAGTTTTAGGAATTTTGGAGGTGGCCGGTCAGGCTTTCGAGCCTGGCGGGCTGCCTCCGAAAAATAAAAGAAAATATTTTATTATTTAAAATGGGGCTTTTGAAAACCGCTGGTAGACAAAACAAAATAATCCAGAGAACCGGGTTTTAATTTTAATTTGAATTAAAGACGGGGCGTTTAGAAAACAAAACCAGGCTTTTCGAAAATAGTTTTATGTAAACAAATGCCAGATGACATGACGATGCTCAAATGCAAGGTGGCGTGATGACATGAGCACGCGGTCATGATGATGCAATGCACAAAAACAACGCGATTTTCTAGTAGTGGTTTTGGCGGGGCGCCACAACAGGCCTATGTCGGTAAGTCCTCTAGGCCTTCCCGTAGCTGGACTGGACTTCATCTCTTCTCCCTGACTAGGTCGCCCGTGAAGCAAAGATCTAACTCGAAGTGGGCCACCCTGGTCAGTGAGGCATAGTGAGGATACCCGGAAAGTATAACCCCAAGACATGTGTGTTCTTTTCCTAAACCACATGGGGCCACCAGTGTCATTGCATGTGTGTTATTTTCCTAAACCACATGGATCCACCAGAGTCATTGCATGTGTGTTCCTTTCCTAAACCACATGGATCCACCAGTCATTGCATGTGTGTTCCTTTCCTAAGCCACATTGATCCACCAGAGTCATTACATGTGTGTTCTTTTCCTAAACCACATGGATCCACTAGAGTCATTGCATGTGTGTTCCTTTTCTAAACCACATCCAGAGTAATTGCATGTGTCTTCCTTTCCTAAACTACCACTAGAGCCATTGCATGTGTGTCCTTTTCCTAGACCAAATGGATCCACCGATGTCATTGCATGTGTGTTCTTTTCTTAAACAACCACTAGAGTCATTGCATGTGTGTTCTTTTCATAAACCACATGGATCCACCAGAGTCATTGTATGTGTGTTCTTTTCCTAAACCACCACCATAGTCATTGCATGTGTCTTCTTTTCATAAACAACCACTAGAGTCATTGCATGTGTGTTTCTTTCCTAAACCACATGGATCTATCAGAGTCATTGCATGTGTGTTCCTTTCCTGAAACACATGGATCCACTAGAGTCACTGCATGTGTGTTCCTTTCCTAAACCACATCCAGAGTCATTGCATGTGTCTTCCTTTCCTAAACCACTACCAGAGTCATTTCATGTGTGTTCTTTTCCTAAACCACAGGGATCCACCAGTGTCATTGCATGTGTGTTCTTTTCCTAAACCACATTGATTGACCAGAGGCATTGCATCTATGTTCCTTTCCTAAACCACATGGATCCACCAGAGTCATTGCATTTGTGTTCCTTTCCTAAACCACAATTATCTACCAAAGTAATTGCATGTGTGTTCTATTCCTAAACTACATGGATCCACTAGAGTCATTCCATGTGTCTTCCTTTCCTAAACCACCACCTGAGTCATTGCATGTGTGTTTCTTTCCTAAACCACATGGATCAACCAGAGTCATTGCATGTGTGTTACTTTCCTAAACCACATGGATCCACCAGAGTCATTGCATGTGTGTTCTTTTCCTAAACCACATGGATCCACCAGAGTCATTTCATATGTGTTCTTTTCCTAAACCACCACTAGAGTCATTGCATGTGTTTTCTTTTACTAAACCACCACTAGAGTCATTGCATCTGTGTTCCTTTGCTAAACCACATGGATCCACCAGAGTCATTGCATGTGTATTCCTTGCCTAAACCACATGGACCAACCAGAGTCATTACATGTATGTTCTTTTCCTAAACCACATGGATCCACTAGAGTCATTACATGTATGTTCCTTTCCTAAACCACATTGATCCACCAGGGTCATTGCATGTTTGTTCTTTTCCTAAACCACATGGATCCACTAGAGTCATTGCATGTGTCTTCCTTTCCTAAACCACCACCAGAGTTATTGCATGTGTGTCATTTTCCTAAACCACATTGAGCCACCAGTGTCATTGCATGTGTGTGCCTTTCCTAAACCACATGGATCCACCAAAGTCGTTACATGTGTGTTCCTTTCCTAAACCACATTGATCCACCAGAGTCATTGCATGTGTGTTCTTTTCCTAAACCACACAGATCCACTAGAGTCACTGCATGTTTGTTCCTTTCCTAAACCACATGGATCCACTAGAGTCATTGCATGTGTCTTCCTTTCCGAAACAACCCCAAGAGTCATTGCATGTGTGTCCTTTTCCTAAGCCACATGGATCCACCAGTGTCATTGCATGTGTGTTCTTTTCCTAAACCACCACTAGAGTCATTGCATGTGTGTTCTTTTCCTAAACGACATGGATCCACTCGAGTCATTGCATGGCTGTTCTTTTTCTACACCACATGGATCCACAAGACTCATTGCATGTGTGTTCCTTTCCTAAACCACATCCAGAGTCATTGCATGTATCTTCCTTCCCTAAAACACATGGATTAACCAGAGTCATTGCATGTGTGTTCCTTTCCTAAACCACATAGATCCACCAGAGTCATTGCATGTGTGTTCTTTTCCTAAACCACAAGGATCCACCAGAGTCATTTCATATGTGTTCTTTTCCTAAACCACCACTAGAGTCATTGCATGTGTCTTCTTTTCCTAAACCACCACTAGAGTCATTGCATGTGTGTTCCTTTCCTAAACCACATGGATCCACCAGAGTCATTGCATGTGTATTCCTTGCCTAAACCACATGGACCAACCAGAGTCATCGCATCTGTGTTCCTTTCCTAAACCACATATATCCACTAGAGTCATTGCATATGTGTTCCTTTCCTAAACCACATTGATCCACCAGAGACATTGCATGTGTGTTATTTTCCTAAACCACATGGATCCACTAGAGTCATTGCATGTGTATCATTTTCCTAAACCACATGGATCCACCAGTGTCATTGCATGTGGGTTCCTTTCCTAAACCACATGGATCCACCAAAGTCATTACATGTGTGTTCCTTTCCTAAACCACATTGATCCACCAAAGTCATTGCATGTGTGTTCTTTTCCTAAACCACACGGATCCACTAGAGTCATTGCATGTTTGTTACTTTCCTAAGCCACATGGATCCACCAGTGTCATTGCATGTGTGTTCTTTTCCTAAACTACCACTAGAGTCATTGGATGTGTGTTCTTTTCCTAAACGACATGGATCCACTAGAGTCATTGCATGTCTGTTATTTTCCTAAACCACATTGATCCACAAGACTCATTGCATGTGTGTTCCTTTCCTAAACCACATCCAGAATCATTGCATGTATCTTCCTTCCCTAAAACACATGGATCAACCAGAGTCATTGCATGTGTGTTCCTTTCCTAAACCACATGGATCCACCAGAGTCATTGCATGTGTGTCCTTTTCCTAAACCACATAGATCCACCAGATTCATTGCATGTGTGATCTTTTCCTAAACCACATCGATCCACTAGAGTCATTGCATGTGTGTTCCTTTCCTAAAACACATCTCGACTCATTGCATGCATATTCGTTTCCTAAACCACCACCATAGTCATTGCCTGTGTGTCCTTTTCCTAAACCACATGGATCCACCAGTGTCATTGCATGTGTGTTCTTTTCCTAAACCACACGGACCACTAGAGTCATTGCATTTGTGCTCTTTTCCTAAACCACATGGATCAACTAGAGTCATTGCATGTGTGTTCCTTTCCTAAACTACATGGATCCACTAGAGTCATTGCATGTGTCTTCCTTTCCTAAACCACCACCAGAGTCATTGCATGTGTGTCCTTTTCCTAAACTACATAGATCCACCAGTGTCATTACATGTGTCTTCCTTTCCTAAACCACCACCAGAGTCATGGCTTGTGTGTTCTTTTCCTAAACCACATGGATCCACCAGAGTCATTGGATGTGTGTTCTTTTTCTAAACCACCACTAGAGTCATTGCATGTGTCTTCATTTCCTAAACCACCACTAGAGTCATTGCATGTGTGTTCCTTTCCTAAACCGCATGGATCCACCAGAGTCATTGCATGTGTGTTCCTTTCCTAAACCACATGGATCCACCAGAGTCATTGCATGTGTGTTCCTTTCCTAAACCACATAGATTCACCAGAGTCATTGCATGTGTGTTCCTTTCCTAAACCACATTGATCCAAGAGAGTCATTGCATGTGTGTTCCTTTCCTAAACCGCATGGATCCACCAGAGTCATTGCATGTGTGTTCCTTTCCTAAACCACATGGATCCACCAGAGTCATTGCATGTGTGTTCCTTTCCTAAACCACATAGATCCACCAGAGTCATTGTATGTGTGTTCCTTTCCTAAACCACATATATCCACTAGAGTCATTGCATATGTGTTCCTTTCCTAAACCACATTGATCCACCAGAGACATTGCAAGTGTGTTATTTTCCTAAACCACATGGATCCACTAGAGTCATTACATGTGTCTTCCTTTCCTAAACCACCACCAGAGTCATTGCATGTGTGTCATTTTCCTAAACCACATGGATCCACCAGTGTCATTGCATGTGTGTTCCTTTCCTGAACCACATGGATCCACCAAAGTCATTACATGTGTGTTCCTTTCCTAAACCACATTGATCCACCAGAGTCATTGCATGTGTGTTATTTTCCTAAACCACACGGATCCACTAGAGTTATTGCATGTTTGTTACTTTCCTAAGCCACATGGATCCACCAGTATCATTGCATGTGTGTTCTTTTCCTAAACTACCACTAGAGTCATTGCATGTGTGTTCTTTTCCTAAACAACATGGATCCACTAGAGTCATTGCATGTCTGTTCTTTTCCTAAACCACATTGATCCACAAGACTCATTGCATGTGTGTTCCTTTCCTAAACCACATCCAGAATCATTGCATGTATCTTCCTTCCCTAAAACACATGGATCAACCAGAGTCATTGCATGTGTGTTCCTTTCCTAACCCACATGGATCCACCAGAGTCATTGCATGTGTGTCCTTTTCCTAAACCACATAGATCCACCAGATTCATTGCATGTGTGATCTTTTCCTAAACCACATCGATCCACTAGAGTCATTGCATGTGTGTTCCTTTCCTAAAACACATCTAGACTCATTGCATGTATATTCCTTTCCTAAACCACCACCATAGTCATTGCCTGTGTGTCCTTTTCCTAAACCACATGGATCCACCAGTGTCATTGCATGTGCGTTCTTTTCCTAAACCACATGGACCACTAGAGTCATTGCATTTGTGCTCTTTTCCTAAACCACATGGATCCACTAGAGTCATTGCATGTGTGTTCCTTTCCTAAACTACATGGATCCACTAGAGTCATTGCATGTGTCTTCCTTTCCTAAACCACCACCAGAGTCATTGCATGTGTGTCCTTTTCCTAAATTACATAGATCCACCAATGTCATTACATGTGTCTTCCTTTCCTAAACCACCACCAGAGTCATGGCTTGTGTGTTCTTTTCCTAAACCACATGGATCCACCAGAGTCATTGGATGTGTGTTCTTTTTCTAAACCACCACTAGAGTCATTGCATGTGTCTTCATTTCCTAAACCACCACTAGAGTCATTGCATGTGTGTTCCTTTCCTAAACCGCATGGATCCAACAGAGTCATTGCATATGTGTTCCTTTTCTAAACCACATGGATCCACCAGAGTCATTGCATGTGTGTTCCTTTCCTAAACCACATAGATCCACCAGAGTCATTGCATGTGTGTTCCTTTCCTAAACCACATTGATCCAAGAGAGTCATTGCATGTGTGTTCTTTTCCTAAACCACATGGATCCACCAGAGTCATTGCATGTGTGTTCCTTTCATAAACCACATCCAGAGTCATTGCATGTGTCTTCCTTTCCTAAACCACCACCAAAGTCATTGCATGTGTGTTCTTTTCTTAAACCACATCGATCCACCAGTGTCATTGCATGTGTGTTCTTTTCCTAAACCACATGGATCCACCAGATTCATTGCATGTGTGTTCCTTTCCTAAACCACATGGATCCTCCAGTGTCATTGCATGTGTGTCATTTTCCTAAACCACATGGATCCACCAGTGTCATTGCATGTGTGTTCCTTTCCTAAACCACATGGATCCACCAAAGTCATTACATGTGTGTTCCTTTCCTATACCACATTGATCCACCAAAGTCATTGCATGTGTGTTCTTTTCCTAAACCACACGGATCCACTAGAGTCATTGCATGTTTGTTACTTTCCTAAGCCACATGGATCCACCAGTGTCATTGCATGTGTGTTCTTTTCCTAAACTACCACTAGAGTCATTGCATGTGTGTTCTTTTCCTAAACGACATGTGTAACTACCTCGGTGAATTACGCTGTTAGTTACAAGCCTGGATGAGCGGAAATGGTTAAATAGTATGGTGGGGCCAAATGCCACTCACAGGTAGACCTTTCGGCCGTCCTAACCATTTCCAAACATCGGGACAAGAACGAGCGGCGTAATCGGCAGGCGAAGGTGTCAACTACATACACAAATGAGTATGTATGCAAGCCACCATACAACAGTCCTCAGAGCCATTCCAACTAAAAGAAATAGAAATATTGCAACGCCATACGGCAAGATCCAAATATCCTAGATAGATATAATAGTTTAGGATATCTCCTCATACATCAAACATCAGAGTATCAGGCGGAAGCGGAAAACAAGATCCGAGTACGGATAAGAAGCAAATCGGCATAAGATGCCCCATAAATAAACACATCCCGCCCACAGATCTCACGGATCCCCGTTCCCGGAATCTCTACACCGAGTGATCGTTGCCAACATCGTCCGTCTCCTCCACCCAGTATCCATCTTGCGAGTTTACCTATTCATTTGAATCAAACAATTTATCGTGTGAGACCCTAGGGGTACTCAGCAAGTCTTTATGCCTCTAAAGGGGACACAACCTGGGGTGACGCAATTGCAGCAAAAGATAATACCTAACAATTCTAGGAATACTCGCTAACCATCCGCCTAACCAGAGATAGACGGATGTCCGTGAATTAATAACAATAGTTATAACAGTAATATTATCAGATCCATCCTCCTCCTCGCTTACCAACGAGGAAGCGGACGAACAACCCCCCCATCCGTTGGCAGTTTTATTATCCATTCCATGAGTGTTGCACTATTTACTAGTCAGGTACTTAGTCAATTTAAAAGCGGTACTTTAGTTATACTTGTCTATGATCGAGAAACTGTGCTCCAAGTCGTCCATAACCGCGGACACGGCTTTCAGAAAGATTTACCCTGCAGGGGTGCACAAATAGCAACAAACACTCATCAACCTCGGAAAAACCAAATCAAAACCCAACAAGGCATTCACGACAAACCGATCACAGGATTCAGAAATATTTCAGGGGGGCACCCCATTAAGCTACCCGCAACGAAGTTGGCCGGCTCCGAGACGGACTCAAGGTTTGCGTCAATGGCTGTAAACGACTGGGAACCCGAAAGTGTGACTGGGCTTGTCGATACCGCGAAAACACTCCGCATCCAAAACAGTACAGGTGCACCTCGCACAATCTTAAATAAAGCAGTAAAGCATGGCATAAGTACAGGATAGTAATAAAGCCCCAAACTACTTGTGGCCCCAAGAAATAAGAATGAATCAAGCTCTGGCTCAGGGGGGTTCATAAGCCTCCCGGATGTGGATAGCGCGAATATTCAAGGAACAGGAATCAAGTACTCGGGGTCCTACGGGACACAAGTGAGCATGAAAAACCAAATAGCAGATATTGCTCACCGGTGCCACTGTCATTAGTTATCCCATTACTACTCAGGTTAAGTTGTTTAGGTACCTCGTTATCCATCAGACACTCACATACCCTACACATGCTGTTCTACGACCCGCATGGCTCAAGCAACTCCTGTAGTAATGGCTCATGGGATGGAGGAACAAGCTTCAGTGGGGTTTAAAAGTAAAGGCTATGCAGTACTTGGGATTCAGTTTAATGCAACCGCGACTCAATGATGCAAGAATAAGATAGAGGCAATAGGTACTATATGTATGCAAGCATGTGGTAGTGCTTGCCTGGCAGCTCAGTTGAAGCGAGAGAAGGATCTGGGTAGTGCTCCTGGGTTTCTTGATATATCCCCTGCTCAGCGTCTATTCGAAGAAGAACCAAACAAACAAGGGCCAACATAAATAAAGTGCACAAGCATATGAATAAAATGCGACAAGCAAACAATCATGCCTTGATGAATGATGCACAATTTGCATGGCAATAATGTAGCATGGCATGGTGAGGTGTGGAATACAAGAATAAAGCATTTTATGGAGTTTTAGTCACCTTTTATCCTCAAATAAGTTGCTGTATACTTTATATTTATGTGATGCATGCTGCAATTCAGAACATGGAATGCATAAATAGAAAGGTCTCGTCGAGCTGATCAATTTAGACATATCATTTGTCAAATTTGGAGTTATAAAACAAAAGTTATTAATTAATTAAGGCAAAGGGCATTTTATTGTAATTTTGAGCAACTCGAAATTTTAAAGTGTTCAAAATATATTTTGAAGGGCATATTTGAAATCCTCACATTTTTATGATTTCAATACATATATTATTTGTATTATTTGGAATTATATTTTAAAAGATATTTGAAAACAGATTTGAATTTGAATTTAAAACAAATTTGAAAAGTTTGAATTAAAACAGAAAACATAAAACCTTTTTGTCACTCAGGCAAACCTAGCCACAGACAGTGACAAGTGGGCCAACTGCTGACTGAGCGACACAGTGTGCCGAACAGGTTTTTCTCACCGCGGCTGTCCTAGACCAAGAGGCTGACAGGTGGGGCCGGCAGCCTCGCGGGTCCACGGCGCGCGCAACCAGCCGGTAGGCGACACGTGGTGGATCTAACAATTGCAATGCTACTAGCCTAGTCTATATATATGCTACTTCCTATATATAATTGTTGCATCATAATTATATCATGCTCATGTCATCATGCCACCTTGCATTTGAGCATCCTATAAAACCCTTTTTGTTTTGGTTCTTCTCTCATATGCATTGTAAATTGTATTTGCCTCTTGATATTGTATTTGGTTATTGATATATTGTTTAAATGCCCAAGTTGAGTTGGGGGCATATCTTTTATTCTACTCCACCACCTTTCTTTGTCACCACCTTATACTTCCACCATTCCAATAACCCATGAGCTTGTAATTCTTTTTCTTTTGATTTTTACTCTAGCTCATGTGGGTTGGGTGGATCTAATTCTATAAATACTTAGCTTGGCCCTTACTCCATCTTTTGAGGATGCACATAAATAAATGCCATGAGATTTTATTTTTGTTTTCACAAGAATAACACATGGCATTAAATACTTGCATGGGCCATGCAACCTCACCACCATGTGTTCTCCTTTGGTTTATTTGATTTTTGAGTGGATCATCTTCTCATCTCTCTCTTTCTCTCAATCCTTTCTACCTTGTTTTGTTTCTTGCCTTGTGCCATCAAACCTCATCAACCTCACTTGAGTAGTGCCATGCATGAGCTTGTAAGATCATCACCTTGTCCATCCTTGTCTCTCACTTGATCATGCATACCAACACCCCTCACCACCTTTTTATCTCTTCTACTCCTTTGCTAGATCTTGTTTGATCTTTGCTTGATCTTGTTTGATCTTGCTAAAAAGCCACCACCACTTCACTCTCTCCTTTTCCTCTTTCCTCATCAAAACCCTAAGACACCCATCTCCCTCTCTCTCTCACCCTCTCCTCTCACCATGCCGAGGTGTCCCCTCTCCCTACCATGCTGGCCCCACCTGGCCACCCTTCCTCCCTGGTCCCACCTCAGCTACCCTACCCCATCCCTAGCAAAACCCTAACCCGAGCCTCTCCCCTAGCCAACCCTAGCACACCCGAGCCTACCTCCTCTCTCTCTCTCTCTCTTCTCTACCTGCCATGCCAACCCCACCTTCCTCTCCTCATTCCCTGGCCTACCTGGCAGCCCCCTGCCCCTGCCCCTGCCGGCCAGCCCGAGCATGTGCGGAAGGAGATGGAAAAAGGTGGCATCGAGCCACCTTTATCTACCCCCTGCCACGGCTGCTCCTCCTCCCTCTCCCTCCTTTCTCCTCCTTCCACACGTCTCCTGGCTCGCCAGATCTACCCCAGAGTTGCTGCCGTCCTCTCCTTCCTCTCCCGATGACGCCCAGCTCTGCCGCCAGTCGCCGCCGTCTACCCTGCCGTCTCCTCGTTCCAGCCAGCGAGCATGACGTGGGAGTGGTCGAGGAGATCAAGGGCGTCCCTCTACACCGCCCTGTACACGCCGACGCGAAGGAGAAGGCCACCAGGACCGCCAGATCCTCGCCGCTCCGCCGAAACCCTAGAACCCCGGCCTCTGCTTCCTCACCGCCCCATCGACGCCCGCACCGATCCGCCACCACCGACCACTCTGCGGTGAGTCCCTCTCCCTCCTAGACAACATCCGCTCCATCGTAAATCCCTGGCCGCGCCAGGCGTTGCGTCGAACGCCCTCCGTGCGCCGCCGCTCGCTGTGTCTGCACGTGCCCGTGCCGCGTAGTGCCTCAACTAGCCGCGGTCCTCCCTCCTGACACCAACCCCGCCCTAGCCCAGCGGTAGCCGCCGCCGCCCGCGCACGCCAGGTCGCGTGTTCGGTCCCTGCGCGCGCCCAGTTCTGTCGGACACCGATCCCTCGTCAGAAAACGCAGAGAAGAACAACAGTGTCGCGGCCCCCTTTTTGCAGAAAACCCCTTTTTGTTTTTCTCGCTCAACCCGCAGTCCGCCGAGCCCACCAGTCAGCCTCTGTGGAAGTTTTTCAAAAGGCACCCCGTCCTTTCTTCACCCCTAACCCGCGGTCCAACTGGCCCCGCTTGTCAGCCCCTTCAGGTCCAACCGCTGTCACGTGGGCCTCTAGCCGTTGGCCCCATCTGTCACCCTCGGTGGCTAGGTGGAGCCGCGGTAGCAAAAGTTCCCCTGCGCGCCGTTTTGCCAAGTCAGCATCGGCCCCACCCATCAGTGGCTATGACTGGGTCGGGCTGGGTAACAAAAGCTTTTCCTGTTGCCTGTTTAATTTAAACCTTTTCCAAAATTGTTTTAAATTTAAAATTCAAATCTGTTTTTAAATATCTTTTAAAATATAATTCCAAATTCAACATATGATATATGTTTTTGAATCAGAAAAATGTGAGGATTTCAAATATGCCCTTCAAAATATATTTTGAACACTGTAAAATTGCGAGTTGCTCAAAATTACAATAAAATGCCTTTTGCCTTAATTAATTAATAACTTTTGTTTTATAACTCCAAATTTGACAAATGATATGTCTAAAATGATCAGCTCGACGAGACCTTTCTGTTTATGCATTCCATGTTCTAAATTGCAGCATGAATCATATAAATATAAAGGTTACATCAACTTAATTGAGAATAAAAGGTGACTAAAACTCCATAAAATGCTTTATTCTTGTATTCCACACCTCACCCATGCCATGCTACTTTGTTGCCATGCAATTTGTGCATCATTCATCATGGCATGATTGTTTGCTTGTCGCATTTTAATTATATGCTTGTGCACTCTATTTATGTTGGCCCTTGTTTGTTTGGTTCTTCTTCGAGTAGACGCTGAGCAGGGAATATACCAAGAAACCCAGGAGCACTACCCAGATCCATCCCTCGCTTCAACTGAGCTGCCAGGAAAGCACTACCACATGCTTGCATACATATAGTACCTTTTGCCCCTATCTTAATCTTGCATCATTGAGTCGCGATTGCATCAAACTGAATCCCAAGTACTGCATAGCCTTTACTTTTAAACCCCACCGAAGCTTGTTCCTCCATCCCATGAGCCATTACTACAGGAGTTGTTTGAGCCATGCGGGTCATAGAACAACATGTGTAGGGTATGTGAGTGTCTGATGGATAACGAGGTGCCTAAACAACTTAACCTGAGTAGTAATGGGATAACTAATGAAAGCGGCACCGGTGAGCAATATCTGCTATTTGGTTTTTTATGCTCACTTGTGTCCTGTAGGACCCCGAGTACTTGATTCCTGTTCCTTGAATATTCGCGCTATCCACATCCGGGAGGCTTATGAACCCCCCTGAGCCAGAGATTGATTCATTCTTATTTCTTGGGGCCACAAAGTAGTTTGGGGCTTTATTACTATCCTGTACTTATGCCATGCTTTACTGCTTTATTTACGATTGTGCGAGGAGCACCTGTACTGTTTAGGATCGTGACACGTTTTTGCTGTATCGACAAGCCCAGTCACACTTTCGGGTTCCCAGTCGTTTACAGCCGTCCACACAAACCTTGAGTCCGTCTCGGAGCCGGCCAACTTCGTTGCGGGTAGCTTAATGGGGTGGCCCCCGGAAACATTTCTGAATCCTGTGATCGCTTTGTCGTGAATGCCTCGTTGGGTTTTTTATTTGGTTTTTCCGAGGTTGATCGAGTGTGTGTTGCTATTTGTGCACCCCTGCAGGGTAAATCTTTCTGAAAGCCGTGTCCGCGGTTATGGACGACTTGGAGCACAGTTTCTCGATCATAGACAAGTATAACTAAAGTACCGCTTTTAATTTGACTAAGTACCTGACTAGTAAATAGTGCAACACTCATGGAATGGATAATAAAACTGCCAACGGATGGGGGGCTGTTCGTCCGCTTCCTCGTTGGTAAGCGAGGAGGAGGATGGATCTGTTAATATTACTGTTATAACTGTTGTTTTTAATTCACGGACATCCGTCTATCTTTGGTTAGACGGATGGTTAGCGAGTATCTATAGAATTGTTAGGTATTATCTTTTGCTGCAATTGCGTCACCCCAAGTTGTGTCCCCTTTAGAGGCATAAAGACTTGCTGAGTACCCCTAGGGTCTCACACGATAAATTGTTTGATTCAGATGAACAGGTGCACTCACAAGATGGATACTGGGTGGAGGAGACGGATGATGTTGGCAACGATCACTCGGTGTAGAGATTCCGGGAACGGGGATCCGTGAGATCTGTGGGCGGGATGTGTTTATTTATGGGGCATCTTATGCCGATTTGCTTCTTATCCGTACTCGGATCTTGTTTTCCGCTTCCGCCTGATACTCTGATGTTTGATGTATGAGGAGATATCCTAAACTATTAGATCTATCTAGGGTATTTGGATCTTGCCGTATGGCGTTGCAATATTTCTATTTCTTTTAGATGGAATGGCTCTGAGGACTGTTGTATGGTGGCTTGCATACATACTCATTTATGTATGTAGTTGATCCCTTCGCCTGCCGATTACGCCGCTCGTTCTTGTCCCGATGTTTGGAAATGGTTAGGACGGCCGAAAGGTCTACCTGTGAGTGGCATTTGGTCCCACCGTACTATTTTAACCATTTCCGCTCATTCAGGCTTGTAACTAAGAGCGTAATTCACCGAGGTAGTTACAATTGGTATCAGAGCCATCCCGCCCTTCAGGGTCTCAGCCAAATGGTCGTTGTCAGTCTAGCAAATATTTTTGGTAGCTATGTATACTAGGGAAAAACAAAACGCGAGAGTAGGACTGCTTCCACTTTTCTTCTTAACCACCCACCCACCCTTTTCTGGTAAGGAAGTGTAACGTTTTCAATCCTCTTCTTAAAATTCAAACTAGGATTCACGTGTTCTGGGTTTCCGTAGTACCATAGAAAGTGTGTGTGCGTGTGTGTGTAATTCCTTGTCTATCTGTTGCATCCGATTTGTTATCACAATCTGCCTTTGGTTATCAACTGTTGGTACATTCCATACTGACAGGCTTTTGAAAACCGGCGCGATCTATCTGACTCTTTGTTAACCGGTGCCATCTTCTTAAGGGTGTTCTTCCTTCCAGCATGCTTTCACAGAATGTGGAGTTGCTAATCTCTACCTGATAAGTGATTTTGTGCATCTATTGGTATTTTAATGCCGAAAATGCAGAAATTTTTTCTTTGATACATCTGTGTTTCCACACTCCTTTCCAGTCATGTGTGAAACATTATCTATCTCCCTTTTATCAGCATGTCCATGCTAACTCATTCTTTTGTCACCGGCGCTTAATCCTAGAGTTTCATTTCATCTCCAATTCTCTTGGGCTAATTACATAACATGTGTCGATCCGATGCTGGTGATTGTAATTTGGTTCTCGGCATAGCTATATGACACTTATCATGAGTGGAATATGGAAAATGCAATCACCACTATCCTCCAAATGGTGACGGTTATCTCTTGTGATTTTGAGTACACCGTGATCATATCTATGCATATTCAAGCATCTTTGGCAATCCGGAGTTTCTCAAAGCACTACGGCGGTCTATCATCTGTTCATCATGCTGCACATCTTTTTGAACTCCATATCTGCAAAATTGTCCTTGATACGAGGGAATCGCATCTTTTCATCTCTGATAGCTTTGCTTAAGGTATGATATATCGTCTTTTCTTTATCCAAGATCTCTTTATCTTTGTAACCGGTGATCCGATCGACAATGTGAACCAGGTGACATCTCTTTTTCTTCCGAAGGACCAGATAATCTATTCTTCCAGTGCATCTTCTTCAACACGAACCCGTGCTCTTAATATTGATCTTTCTAAGAGCGTTGAGCTCAGGAAGTGTTTCGAGAATTTGTTCGTTTCTCCCGCCTCTTGAACTTGATATTCTGGGAATATCCTGTTAATCCATGGTGGTATATGTTGATAATATGCTTGCCTATTCGATATCAATGGAAGGACATGGAAGATCATCTGTGTCTCTTTCTCTCAAGCTTCGTGAGCACTGCCTGTGTGCAAAGTCTCAAAGTGAGAATTCTGACTTTTTGAAGTCACCTATCTCGGCCACGTCCTTCTGCTAAATAGATCGCTCCAATTCTGGAATCAGCAAGTCCATTGTTAATTCCATCTTCCATCTTCAATCAAACCTAGAGTTTTTCCTTGTTGGCGAGTTATCATCGTCGTTCCGCCGAAGATTTCCTCAAGACTGCTAAATCTCTCTCAATCATTTCAAGAAGAACATGGAGTTCTTTTACCTCAGTCTCATCAAGTAATCTCTTGAACCCTCTCGCTCTGTCGTCTATGCTCAATCCACCGGAGGCCATGAAGACCTTCCATATCTTGTATTCCTTCTGTTCAAGTTGGTGCTATCTTTTCTATAGCTGTTGAATCTTGCAGTTCTTCTCCGTAATCTTCCTTCATATCTTTCTGGTGGCTTGGTACTTCATACACGACGACAACATCATCATCTTTATCTATCTATGAATCCGGCGAATCGTTTGCATCTATCCTTGTTTTCTAACGGAGTTCCATGAGTTATTGTCAATACCTTCAGTCTGGTTCAGTAGTTGGGTTGCATGGTTTTCTTATTCATGTGTGGAGTAATGCTTTGAGTGCGGGATGGAGTAGCTACCATACCACTACTCTTATCATTCTCTCTTGTACATTGAATTGGTGAATTAATGTGATTTCACTCATTCCACGGAAGTTAGAAGTGGCCTTTATCCCTTGATACTTTTACTCCCGTCCTTGTTTTTCTGGAGTGCTCTCTCGAAGAAAGTAATCAATAATCTCTTATTGGTGGTCTGTCTATTCTAGATGGAGCAAAATCTTCTATTATCTGGTGGAAACAGACGCAAACTCTTTTCTATCCTCGTCATTCGATCGATGCTCGACATCCACAAACAAGATGAAAGGAAACTATCTCTCTTTGTTTCATCAATTCTTTTTCTGTGGTAAAGCCAATTATGGTTGATGCCATCAGCCGCAAATCTATTGCGTTAGCCTCAAGGCTAAAGAAAGCAATAAGTATATCTACAATAAACTCCAGATCCTCCATATTCTTTGCTTCTCGAGATTCCACCATGTTCTGGCTTCACATCCGTCTCTGGAAGTTATATCCGCGCACCTCAATTGCGTGATCCTTTAGTTCCTACCGGCGCAAGAAGAATCTAATCCGACGATGTCTAACTAAATCTTTCCGTTGATATCAAGAAACTCTATTGTTTGAAGGCAATATTGTTTCCGAACTTCATTTCTCAAATCCGAGAGAAGATACGATGTTATCGTCATAGTGGTTCAAAACCTCTCCAACCTAGTATTCTGGCGACACAAAGATTCAACCTCTCTAGTATCGGTAAATCTTTAATCTTAACGGTGTGTCTTTCTTTATCCATGATACATCATCTTTTCCTTTTCTTTCACAAGTGGTTCTATTTCTCTTATCATGTTTCTTGAGAAAACCGGAGCTATGTCCATCCTATCCTTCTTGTCTCACGACAATCCTTCAACTCTTCTAACCGTTGTTTCTCAAGCAAAACGCAAGACTCGCAACAAGTCTAGCAAGTTTTGCAACGTGTAGCGGTCGCACCATTCCGTTGTTCATCAACTTGGGAACGTGAGGGTCACCTTCATTCGAACACCCGCCTCTCCTAGTGTTGTTTCTTTTTCCTATGAATCTCGGGGCGAGATTCTTGTTGAGTGGGGGAGAGTTGTAGCATCCCAATTGTCTAACAATTGCAATGCTACTAGCCTAGTCTATATATATGCTACTTCCTATATATAATTGTTGCATCATAATTATATCATGCTCATGTCATCATGCCACCTTGCATTTGAGCATCCTATAAAACCCTTTTTGTTTTGGTTCTTCTCTCATATGCATTGTAAATTGTATTTGCCTCTTGATATTGTATTTGGTTATTGATATATTGTTTAAATGCCCAAGTTGAGTTGGGGGCATATCTTTTATTCTACTCCACCACCTTTCTTTGTCACCACCTTATACTTCCACCATTCCAATAACCCATGAGCTTGTAATTCTTTTTCTTTTGATTTTTATTCTAGCTCATGTGGGTTGGGTGGATCTAATTCTATAAATCCTTAGCTTGGCCCTTACTCCATATTTTGAGGATGCACATAAATAAATGCCATGAGATTTTATTTTTGATTTCACAAGAATAACACATGGCATTAAATACTTGCATGGGCCATGCAACCTCACCACCATGTGTTCTCCTTTGGTTTATTTGATTTTTTGAGTGGATCATCTTCTCATCTCTCTCTTTCTCTCAATCCTTTCTACCTTGTTTTGTTTCTTGCCTTGTGCCATCAAACCTCATCAACCTCACTTGAGTAGTGCCATGCATGAGCTTGTAAGATCATCACCTTGTCCATCCTTGTCTCTCACTTGATCATGCATACCAACACCCCTCACCACCTTTTTATCTCTTCTACTCCTTTGCTAGATCTTGTTTGATCTTTGCTTGATCTTGTTTGATCTTGCTAAAAAGCCACCACCACTTCACTCTCTCTTTTTCCTCTTTCCTCATCAAAACCCTAAGCCACCCATCTCCCTCTCTCTCTCACCCTCTCCTCTCACCATGCCGAGGTGTCCCCTCTCCCTACCATGCTGGCCCCACCTGGCCACCCTTCCTCCCTAGTCCCACCTCAGCTACCCTACCCCATCCCTAGCAAAACCCTAACCCGAGCCTCTCCTCTAGCCAACCCTAGCACACCCGAGCCTACCTCCTCTCTCTCTCTCTCTCTCTCTCTCTCTCTCTCTCTCTCTCTCTCTCTCTCCTCTCTCTCTCTCTCTCTCTCTCTCTCTCTCTCTCTCTCTCTCTCTCTCTCTCTCTCTCTCTCTCTCTCTCTCTCTCTCTCTCTCTCTCTCTCTCTCTCTCTCTCTCTCTCTCTCTCTCTCTCTCTCTCTCTCTCTCTCTCTCTCTCTTCTCTACCTGCCGTGCCAACCCCACCTTCCTCTCCTCACTCCCTGGCCTACCTGGCAGCCCCCTGCCCCTGCCCCTGCCGGCCAGCCCGAGCATGTGCGGAAGGAGATGGAAAAAGGTGGCACCGAGGCACCTTTATCTACCCCCTGCCACGGCTGCTCCTCCTCCCTCTCCCTCCTTTATCCTCCTTCCACACGTCTCCTGGCTCGCCAGATCTACCCCAGAGTCGCTGCCTTCCTCTCCTTCCTCTCCCGATGATGCCCAGCTCTGCCGCCACTCGCCACTGTCTACCCTGTCGTCTCCTCGATCCAGCCAGCGAGCACGACGTGGGAGTGGTCGAGGAGATCAAGGGCGTCCCTCTACACCGCCCTGTACACGCCGACAGGAAGGAGAAGGCCACCAGGACCGCCAGATCCTCGCCGCTCCGCCGAAACCCTAGAACCCCGGCCTCTGCTTCCTCACCGCCCCATCGACGCCCGCACCGATCCGCCACCACCGACCACTCCGCGGTGAGTCCCTCTCCCTCCTAGACAACATCCGCTCCACCGTAAAGCCCTGGCCGCGCCAGGCGTTGCGTCGAACGCCCTCCGTGCGCCGCCGCTCGCTGTGTCTGCACGTGCCCGCACCGTGTAGTGCCTCAACTAGCCGCGGTCCTCCCTCCTGACACCAACCCCGCCCTAGCCCAGCGGTAGCCACCGCCGCCCGCGCACGCCAGGTCGCGTGTTCGATCCCTGCGCGCGCCCTGTTCTGTCGGACACCGATCCCTCGTCAGAAAACGCAGAGAAGAACAACAGTGTCGCGGCCCCCTTTTTGCAGAAAACCCCTTTTTGTTTTTCTCGCTCAACCCGCAGTCCGCCGAGCCCACCAGTCAGCCTCTGTGGAAGTTTTTCAAAAGGCACCCCGTCCTTTCTTCACCCCTAACCCGCGGTCCAGCTGGCCCCGCTTGTCAGCCCCTTCAGGTCCAACCGCTGTCACGTGGGCCTCTAGCCGTTGGCCCCATCTGTCACCCTCGGTGGCTAGGTGGAGCCGCGGTAGCAAAAGTTCCCCTGCGCGCCGTTTCGCCAAGTCAGCATCGGCCCCACCCGTCAGTGGCTATGACTGGGTCGGGCTGGGTAACAAAAGCTTTTCCTGTTGCCTGTTTAATTTAAACCTTTTCCAAAATTGTTTTATATTTAAAGTTCAAATCTATTTTTAAATATCTTTTAAAATATAATTCCAAATTCAACATATGATATATGTTTTTGAATCAGAAAAATGTGAGGATTTCAAATATGCCCTTCAAAATATATTTTGAACACTTTAAAATTGCGAGTTGCTCAAAATTACAATAAAATGCCTTTTGCCTTAATTAATTAATAACTTTTGTTCTATAACTCCAAATTTTACAAATGATATGTCTAAAATGATTAGCTCGACGAGACCTTTCTGTTTATGCATTCCATGTTCTGAATTGCAGCATGCATCATATAAATATAAAGGTTACAGCAACTTAATTGAGAATAAAAGGTGACTAAAACACCATAAAATGCTTTATTCTTGTATTCCACACCTCACCCATGCCATGCTACTTTGTTGCCATGCAATTTGTGCATCATTCATCATGGCATGATTGTTTGCTTGTCGCATTTTAATTATATGCTTGTGCACTCTATTTATGTTGGCCCTTGTTTGTTTGGTTCTTCTTCGAGTAGACGCTGAGCATGGAATATACCAAGAAACCCAGGAGCACTACCCAGATCCATCCCTCGCTTCAACTGAGCTGCCAGGCAAGCACTACCACATGCTTGCATACATATAGTACCTTTTGCCTCTATCTTAATCTTGCATCATTGAGTCGCGATTGCATCAAACTGAATCCCAAGTACCGCATAGCCTTTACTTTTAAACCCCACCGAAGCTTGTTCCTCCATCCCATGAGCCATTACTACAGGAGTTGTTTGAGCCATGCGGGTCGTAGAACAGCATGTGTAGGGTATGTGAGTGTCTGATGGATAACGAGGTGCCTAAACAACTTAACCTGAGTAGTAATGGGATAACTAATGAAAGCGGCACCGGTGAGCAATATCTGCTATTTGGTTTTTTATGCTCACTTGTGTCCCGTAGGACCCCGAGTACTTGATTCCTGTTCCTTGAATATTCGTGCTATCCACATCCGGGAGGCTTATGAACCCCCCTGAGCCAGAGCTTAATTCATTCTTATTTCTTGGGGCCAGAAAGTAGTTTGGGGCTTTATTACTATCCTATACTTATGCCATGCTTTACTGCTTTATTTACGATTGTGCGAGGAGCACCAGTACTGTTTAGGATCGTGACACGTTTTCGCTGTATTGACAAGCCCAATCACACTTTCGGGTTCCCAGTCGTTTACAGCCGTCCACACAAACCTTGAGTCCGTCTCGGAGCCGGCCAACTTCGTTGCGGGTAGCTTAATGGGGTGGCCCCCGGAAACATTTCTGAATCCTGTGATCGCTTTATCGTGAATGCCTCGTTGGGTTTTTGATTTGGTTTTTCCAAGGTTGATCGAGTGTGTGTTGCTATTTGTGCACCCCTGCAGGGTAAATCTTTCTGAAAGCCGTGTCCGCGGTTATGGACGACTTGGAGCACAGTTTCTCGATCATAGACAAGTATAACTAAAGTACCGCTTTTAATTTGACTAAGTACCTGACTAGTAAATAGTGCAACACTCATGGAATGGATAATAAAACTGCCAACGGATGGGGGGCTATTCGTCCGCTTCCTCGTTGGTAAGCGAGGAGGAGGATGGATCTGTTAATATTACTGTTATAACTATTGTTTTTAATTCACGGACATCCGTCTATCTTTGGTTAGGCGGATGGTTAGAGAGTATCTATAGAATTGTTAGGTATTATCTTTTGCTGCAATTGCGTCACCCCAGGTTGTGTCCCCTTTAGAGGCATAAAGACTTGCTGAGTACCCCTTGGGTCTCACACGATAAATTGTTTGATTCAGATGAACAGGTGCACTCACAAGATGGATACTGGGTGGAGGAGACGGATGATGTTGGCAACGATCACTCGGTGTAGAGATTCCGGGAACGGGGATCCGTGAGATCTGTGGGCGGGATGTGTTTATTTATGGGGCATCTTATGCCGATTTGCTTCTTATCCGTACTCGGATCTTGTTTTCCGCTTCCGCCTGATACTCTGATGTTTGATGTATGAGGAGATATCCTAAACTATTAGATCTATCTAGGGTATTTGGATCTTGCCGTATGGCGTTGAAATATTTCTATTTCTTTTAGATGGAATGGCTCTGAGGACTGTTGTATGGTGGCTTGCATACATACTCATTTGTGTATGTAGTTGATCCCTTCGCCTGCCGATTACGCCGCTCGTTCTTGTCCCGATGTTTGGAAATGGTTAGGACGGCCGAAAGGTCTACCTGTGAGTGGCATTTGGCCCCACCGTACTATTTTAACCATTTCCGCTCATTCAGGCTTGTAACTAAGAGCGTAATTCACCGAGGTAGTTACACGGGATCCTTGAAGCACTTCTTGAGTTGAGAGATGTGGAAAACATCATGGACCTTGAGTTTTTCCGGGAGCTCAAGAGCATAAGCAACTTCTCCTCTTCTTCCACGAATTTTGAATGGACCGATGTATCTAGGAGCCAGCTTTCCTTTGATACCAAAACGGTGCGTGCCTCTCATGGGAGTGACACGAAGGTAAACGAGATCACCAGGGACATACTCCATGTCCGTGTGCTTTCTGTCATAATTGCTCTTCTGGCGACTTTGAGTAATCTTCAGATTTTCAAGAATGATGCGAACCTTCTCCTCCGCTTGAGTTACAATGTTGGGGCCAAACAATATTCTTTCTCCTGCACCCGACCAACCAATCGGAGTTCTGCATTTGCGACCATAGAGAGCCTCAAATGGTGCCATCTTTAGACTTTTCTAGAAGCTATTGTTGTAAGAGAATTCAGCATAAGGAAGACATTCTTCCCACTTCATGTCGAAAGAGATGACGCAAGCACGGAGCATATCCTCCAGAATCTGATTGATCCTTTCAACTTGTCCTTGCGACTGAGGGTGGTAAGCTGTGCTGAAGTTCAATTTTGTTCCCAAAGCATTTTGGAAACTTTCCCAGAACTTGGAAGTGAAGATGCTTCCACGGTCTGAACTGATCTCAAGAGGAACCCCATACAGAGAGACAATTCTGTTGATATAGAGCTCAGCCAACTGAATTGCAGAAATTGTTTCCTTGACGGTAAAGAAGTGAGCCACTTTAGAAAGCCTGTCAATGACAACAAAGATTGCATTGTTGCCCTTCTGCGACCTTGGAAAACCAGTGATGAAGTCCATCTCTACTTTCACCCATTTCCATTCTGGGGGTTTCAATGGCTGTAGAAGACCGGAAGGTTTCTGATGGACAGCTTTAACTCTACGGCAGACATCACACTCCGAGACATACTTGGCACAATATCGTTTCAATCCCGGCCACCAATATTGGTTTTCAAGTCCATGTACATCTTTGTGCTGCTAGGGTGGATAGAAAGAACAGAATCATGCGCCTCCTTGAGAACTTGCTCTCTCAAACCCGGGTAGTTCAGAACAAACATCCGGTGTTCAAAGAAAAGCGTGCCTTGGTCATCGACGTGGAAGGACTCATACTTCGGAAGCTGAATGTTGGAGATGATCTTTTTGGTGTACGGATCACCAAGTTGAATGGAGCGAACCTTTTCTTCCAAGAGAGGGGTTGCCAGAAGGTTCAGAAGATACCCTTGATCCACAATTTCAAGGTTGAACTGACGGAATTCCTCGCACAAGAGAGGCTATTGTTCTTCCATCATGAGGTTGCTGACATAAGCTTTGCGGCTGAGAGCATCGGCCATGACATTAGCTTTGCCCGGAGTGTAGTTGATGGTCAAATCGAAATCATTGATTGCTTCAATCCACCTCCTCTGACGAAGGTTGAGATCAGGCTGTGTGAAGATATACTTCAGGCTCTTGTGATCAGAAAAGATTTCACAACGGTTGCCAAGCAAGTAATGCCTCCATACTTTCAAAGCAAAGACAACTGCTGCGAGTTCGAGGTCATGTGTAGGATAGTTGATCTCATGCCTCTTCAACTGTCGAGAGGCATAAGCAACAACTTGTTTTTCTTGCATAAGGACCGCACCCAATCCTTGCAAAGATGCGTCACAGAATATCTGGAAGGGCTTGGATGTATCTGGAGGAACCAAGACTGGTGTGGAAGTGAGCTTCTCTTTGAGTGTTTCAAAGCTTGCTTGACATGCAGGAGTCCAAAGGTATTTCTTGCCTTTCTTGAGGAGATCGGTAAGAGGCTTCGCTATCTTCGAAAAGTTCTGAACGAAGCGACGGCAATAACTAGCCAAACCAAGGAAGCTTCGGACTTCTTTGACATTTACAGGAGGAAGCCAGTCAACAATTGTCTTTACAGTTTCCGGGTTGACGGCAATGCCCTTGGCAGAGATGACGTGACCAAGATAGGTGACTTGAGGCAGCCAAAACTCACATTTGGAGAACTTTGCATACAGGCGGTTCTCACGAAGCTTGTTTAGGACACACCAAAGGTGTTCTTCATGTTCTTCCTTTGACTTAGAATAGACTAGGATGTCATCCAGATAGACCACAACGAACTTATCAAGATACTCCATGAAAACCGAGTTCATAAGCCTCGAGAAGGTGGCAGGTGCGTTGGTGAGACCGAAAGACATGACCGTGTACTCATACAGGCCATAGCGGGTGGTGAAAGCTGTTTTAGGAACATCTTCCTTGCGAATCTTGATTTGATGATAACCACTTCTCAAGTCAAGCTTAGAGAATACCACAGCTCCAGCTAGCTGATCGAAGAGATCATTAATCCGCGGAAGGGGATATTTATTCTTGATGGTTTTAGCATTGAGAGCCCGATAGTCAACACAAAGTCTATCAGTCTTGTCTCGCTTCTTCACAAAGAGGGTTGGGCTACCCCAAGAAGAGGTACTGTGTTGAATGAAACCCAACTTCTCTTGTTCATCAAGCTGACGTTTGAGTTCAGCCAACTCAGCAGGACCCATTTTATAAGGCCGCTTGGAGATAGGAGCCGTTCCAGGTTCAAGCTCAATTACAAACTCAACCTCACGATCCGGAGGCATACCTGGCAACTCTTCAGGAAAGACATCTGGGAACTCACGGACTACCGGAACACTCTGAATAGCTTCCATAGCATCAGCATTCAGAGCCGCCAAAGAGAAAAGCTGAATAGCAGGAGTCAGACTTGGAGAATAGACTATATGGCCTTCAGGAATTTTCAGAGAAACCGAGCGTTCAGCACAATCAATCACAGCTGCATTTGCCGTCAACCAATCCATGCCCAAGATAACATCAATGTCAGAATTGCCCAGAATAATTAAGGACGCCGAGAACGAAGAGCCACCAATCTCAATTTGGTTGTTATGGCTGATTTTAGAAGCTGCCATTGTTGCTCCAGGAGAAAGGACCATTAACCGCTTAAGGAGAGGATCCATAGATAACTCATTCTCATTTGCAAATTTGTGAGAAACAAAAGAATGCGATGCACCAGAATCAAACAAAACTCGTGCAGGGACTGAGTTAACGGAAAGCATACCCATCACAACTCTAGGTGCATGCTCAGCTTGAGCGGCGTTGACACAGTTGGCACGAGCAACAGTAGACCCGGGCTTGGTGTTGATGTTGAGAGCCCGAGGTGGTGGTGCACGAACCATAGGAGAGCTTGCCGCAGGTCTTGGAGGTGGTGGAGGAAGAGCTTTGCTGTTCAATGGACAGTTCTAGTGTTGATGCCCAGTGTTTCCACAAGTGTAACAAGCACCAGGTGGACGTGGAGCAACGTAGCCAGGGACTCCGCCAGGCGCTCCAGGGTAGTTGTGGTTGTAACCCCTGGGAGCAGCAGTGAGGAAGTTTGGTGGCCTTGCCGCGTAGCTTGAAGGTCTTGGTGGAGCCAGGAGCGACGGTGGGGTGTTAGGAACCCAGACACGACGCTTAGAAGGAGTTGACATAGCTGAAGAGCTTGCTGCATCGCGGTTGTGTTTCTTTGACTCCTCAAACACTTGCCTACTTGCTTCTTCCTGCAGAGCTGTATGCTGAAGCTCCAGGAAAGACGTCGGCCTTGCATGTGTGATTGCATATTTAATCGATGCATTGAGCCCTTGTCTGAACCTCTTTTGCTTCTTCTTGTCATCAGAGATCTCATCGCCACCATAACGAGAAAGGTTCATGAAGTTCCTGATGTAGGTATTGACATTGTCATTGCCCTGCTTGAGGTTGAGAAACACTTCCTTCATCCTCTCCATGACAATTTCTGATAGATACTGCTCTTTGAAAGCTCCAGTGAACTGTTCCCAAGTAGGCTGAAAACCAGTGTAGTTTGCCTTCAGGTAATTCTCCCACCACAGAGCTGCATCTCCCTTCAGAAGGTGAGTGGCACATTTTACCCATTCTTGCTCAGGAACGTCAGCAGTCACCAGTAACCTTGACATCTCACGCAACCAATCATCAACATCAAGTGGTTGATCGGACACATCAAATTGACGTGGGTTGAACTTCAGGAAGCTTTTGATGTCTCCTCGCTTGGGAGGTGGAGGTAGCGGAACAAACTCATTCCTCCTGACACTTTCTTCAAAAGGCTGCTGGTTCTGCTGCATTGCTGCCAAGGCATTGGCGATGCTTGACAACGCGGCCCCCAGTTCAGGTTGTATGTCCTCCTCAGAACGGCGTGGTGGTGCCATCCTGTGATTGATATAAAACACAAGTCAGTACTATAATGGAGAATAATAATAATCCAAAATAGTACTAAGATGGAATTAACCAAGATTAAAGGATACAATTTACTAAGATGATATTAAAATATCAACAAAGTTCAAAGCACCTAGAAGATATCAAGCACATCGCACATGAATGAAAAGGAGTGTGGAAGCACAGCTGTATCAAAGAAAATTTTCTGCATTTTCGGCATTAAAATACCAATAGATGCGCAAAATCACTTAACGAATCAAGATTAGTGACTCTACCAATTCAATATACAAGAGCGAATGATAAAAGTAGTGGTATGGTCGCGACTCCATCCCGCACTCAAATCATTACTCCGCACATGAATAAGTAGAACACGTATCCCAACACCTTCTTCTCAAGATGAACCTAAAGATTAGTAACTACGGAAACGAACACCCCAAACAAGATAACGTCGGATAACAAAGAGTAATACAGATCGCGGCGGTATACAACAAATCAGATAGATCGCGTCGGTTTGCAAGAGCCTGTCGGTATGGAATGTACCAACAGTTGATAACCAAAAGGCAGATAAAGATAACATGTTGGATGCAACAGATAGACAAGGAATTACACACACACACACTTCCTATGGTACTACGAAAACCCAGAACACGTGAATCCTAGTTTGAATTTTAAGAAGAGGATTGAAAACGTTACACTTCCTTACCAGAAAAGGGTGGGTGGGTGGGTAAGAAGAAAAGTGGAAGCAGTCCTACTCTCGCGTTTTGTTTTTCCCTAGTATACATAGCTACCAAAAATATTTGCTAGACTGACAACGACCATTTGGCTGAGACCCTGAAGGGCGGGATGGCTCTGATACCAATTGAAACTACCTCGGTGAATTACGCTCTTAGTTACAAGCCTGGATGAGCGGAAATGGTTAAACTAGTACGGTGGGACCAAATGCCACTCACAGGTAGACCTTTCGGCCGTCCTAACCATTTCCAAACATCGGGGACAAGAACGAGCGGCGTAATCGGCAGGCGAAGGGATCAACTACATACACAAATGGGTATGTATGCAAGCCACCATACAACAGTCCTCAGAGCCATTCCAACTAAAAGAAATAGAAATATTGCAACGCCATACGGCAAGATCCAAATATCCTAGATAGATATAATAGTTTAGGATATCTCCTCATACATCAAACATCAGAGTATCAGGCGGAAGCGGAAAACAAGATCCGAGTACGGATAAGAAGCAAATCGGCATAAGATGCCCCATAAATAAACACATCCCACCCACAGATCTCACTGATCCCCGTTCCCGGAATCTCTACACCGAGTGATCGTTGCCAACATCGTCCGTCTCCTCCACCCAGTATCCATCTTGCGAGTTTACCTGTTCATCTGAATCAAACAATTTATCGTGTGAGACCCTAGGGGTACTAAGCAAGTCTTTATGCCTCTAAAGGGGACACAACCTGGGGTGACGCAATTGCAGCAATACCTAACAATTCTAGGGATACTCGCTAACCATCCGCCTAACCAGAGATAGACGGATGTCCGTGAATTAATAACAACAGTTATAACAGTAATATTATCAAATCCATCCTCCTCCTCGCTTACCAACGAGGAAGCGGACGAACAACCCCCCCATCCGTTGACAGTTTTATTATCCATTCCATGAGTGTTGCACTATTTACTAGTCAGGTACTTAGTCAATTTAAAAGCGGTACTTTAGTTATACTTGTCTATGATCGAGAAACTGTGCTCCAAGTCGTCCATAACCGCGGACACGGCTTTCAGAAAGATTTACCCTGCAGGGGTGCACAAATAGCAACACACACTCGATCAACCTCGGAAAAACCAAATCAAAACCCAACGAGGCATTCACGACAAAGCGATCACAGGATTCAGAAATATTTCAGGGGGCCACCCCATTAAGCTACCCGCAACGAAGTTGGCCGGCTCCGAGACGGACTCAAGGTTTGCGTCAATGGCTGTAAACGACTGGGAACCCGAAAGTGTGACTGGGCTTGTCGATACCGCGAAAACACTCCGCATCCAAAATAGTACAGGTGCTCCTCGCACAATCTTAAATAAAGCAGTAAAGCATGGCATAAGTACAGGATAGTAATAAAGCCCCAAACTACTTGTGGCCCCAAGAAATAAGAATGAATCAAGCTCTGGCTCAGGGGGGTTCATAAGCCTCCCGGATGTGGATAGCGCGAATATTCAAGGAACAGGAATCAAGTACTCGGGGTCCTATGGGACACAAGTGAGCATGAAAAACCAAATAGCAGATATTGCTCACCGGTGCCACTGTCATTAGTTATCCCATTACTACTCAGGTTAAGTTGTTTAGGTACCTCGTTATCCATCAGACACTCACATACCCTACACATGCTGTTCTACGACCCGTATGGCTTAAGCAACTCCTGTAGTAATGGCTCATGGGATGGAGGAACAAGCTTCAGTGGGGTTTAAAAGTAAAGGCTATGCAGTACTTGGGATTCAGTTTAATGCAACCGCGACTCAATGATGCAAGAATAAGATAGAGGCAATAGGTACTATATGTATGCAAGCATGTGGTAGTGCTTGCCTGGCAGCTCAGTTGAAGCGAGAGAAGGATCTGGGTAGTGCTCCTGGGTTTCTTGATATATCCCCTGCTCAGCGTCTATTCGAAGAAGAACCAAACAAACAAGGGCCAACATAAATAAAGTGCACAAGCATATGAATAAAATGCGACAAGCAAACAATCATGCCATGATGAATGATGCACAATTTGCATGGCAATAATGTAGCATGGCATGGTGAGGTGTGGAATACAAGAATAAAGCATTTTATGGAGTTTTAGTCACCTTTTATCCTCAAATAAGTTGCTGTATACTTTATATTTATGTGATGCATGCTGCAATTCAGAACATGTAATGTATAAACAGAAAGGTCTCGTCGAGCTGATCAATTTAGACATATCATTTGTCAAATTTGGAGTTATAAAACAAAAGTTATTAATTAATTAAGGCAAAGAGCATTTTATTGTAATTTTGAGCAACTCGAAATTTTAAAGTGTTCAAAATATATTTTGAAGGGCATATTTGAAATCCTCACATTTTTCTGATTTCAATACATATATTATTTGTATTATTTGGAATTATATTTTAAAAGATATTTGAAAACAGATTTGAATTTGAATTTAAAACAAATTTGAAAAGTTTGAATTAAAACAGAAAACAGAAAACCTTTTTGTCACTCAGGCAAACCTAGCCACAGATAGTGACAAATGGGCCAACTGCTGACTGAGTGACACAGTGTGCCGAACAGGTTTTTCTCACCGCGGCTGTCCTAGACCAAGAGGCTGACAGGTGGGGCCGGCAGCCTCACGGGTCCACGGCGCGCGCAACCAGCCGGTAGGCGACACGTGGTGGATCCGGGGGAGTGCGGGTTGAGGTTCTGGACTCTGGGGTACCTTTTTGCAAAAAGGCTGGGAGGCTGACAGGTGGGACTGGCTGGACCGCGGGTTTAGCCGAAATAAAACGAGGGGGTTAAGCGCAAAAAGGGGCCACGCCACTGTGGATCTTCTCTGCGATCTGACGACCGATCGGTGTCCGCACGCGCAGAGCGCGGCGCGCGGGGGATCGAACCCAGGTCGCGGGCGTGCGCGCTGAGGGGGCTGACCAGCGCGACTGGTTACGGGATGGTGACAGAGGAGCGACGGGCGGCTAGATAAGGTGCTACGCGACGCGGGAGCGAGCCAACGCAGTGGCCGACGGCGCGCGCAGAGCGTTCGACGAAACAAATGGCGGAGATAGAGTGGTACGGCGAGGCGGATCATGTCAGGGAGAAAGAGGTGCTCACCGCGGGCTCGGCGGTGGTGTTGGATCGGGCGGGGGCGTGGCGGATCGTCGACGACGCAGACGCTCCGGCGGGCTAGGGTTTGGCGTCGGTGGCGGCGGTACGGGCGAACCTGGTGCTTCTCCTCCTCGCTGGCGGGTACTGGGCGAAGCAGAGGGACGTCCTCGATCCCCTCGGCCTCTTCCACGATGAGCTTGACGGCCGGAACGACGAGGCGACGATGTGCTGGCGGCGGGCGACGTCGGCTGCTGGTGGCATCGGTGCAGAAGAAGGGGAGGAGGGCAGGGCGCTGGGCGGATCTGGGAGCGGCAGAGGAGCCGTGTGGATGAGGGCAAGCGAGAGAGAGGGAGGAGATGGCGTGTGGGACTCGGGGTAGAAAAAGGTGGCTTCGGCCACCTTTTCCATCTCCTTCCTCACGTGCTCGGGCTGGACGGCAGGGGCAGGGGTAGGTGATGGAGGCTGCCAGGTAGGCCAGGGCGGGAGGAGAGGAAGGTGGGGCTGGCACGGCAGTTAGAGAAGAGAGAGAGGGAAGGTAGGCTCGGGTGTATCTAGGTTAGATAGGGGAGAGGCTCGGGTTAGGGTTTGTTAGGGTTGGGGTAGGGTAGCTGGGGTGTGGGCCAGGGAGAGAGAGGGCCAGGTGGGGCCAGCATGGTAGGGAGAGGGGATACCTCGGCATGGTGAGAGGAGAGGGTGAGAGAGAGAGGGAGATGGGTGGCTTAGGGTTTTGATGAGGAAAGAGGAAAGAGAGAGAGGGTGATGAGGGATGGAGATGACCCCAAAAAGAGAAACCCACTTAAACCAAGAGTAAAACAAATGGCTAAAGGTGATGGTACTCTTGCATGGCCCATGCAAATTAATAAATGCCATGTATTATCCTTGTGAAAACAATAATGATGCTATGGCATTATTCTTATGCATTCCCAAGAATTGGAATCAAGGCCAAGCAAAAGAATTTATAGATTTAGATCCATCCCACCCACATGAGCTAGAATAAAATCAAAAGAAAAGAGAAACAAGCTCATGGATAATGGGATGGTGGAAATATAAGGTGGTGACAAAGAAAGGTGGTGGAGTGGAATAAAAGATATGCCCTCAACTCAACTTGGGCATTAAACAATATATCAATAACCAAATGCAATATCAAGAGGCAAATACAATTTACAATGCATATGAGAGAAGAACCAAAGAAAGAGGGTTTTATATGATGCTCAAATGCAAGGTGGCATGATGACATGAGCATGATATAATTATGATGCAACAATTATATATAGGAAGTAGCCATTATATTACTAGACCAAGTAGCATTACAATTGTTAGACAATTGGGATGCTACAACATGGATCCACTAGAGTCATTGCATGTCTGTTCTTTTCCTAAACCACATTGATCCACAAGACTCATTGCATGTGTGTTCCTTTCCTAAACCACATCCAGAATCATTGCATGTATCTTCCTTCCCTAAAACACATGGATCAACCAGAGTCATTGCATGTGTGTTCCTTTCCTAAACCACATGGATCCACCAGAGTCATTGCATGTGTGTCCTTTTCCTAAACCACATAGATCCACCAGATTCATTGCATGTGTGATCTTTTCCTAAACCACATCGATCCACTAGAGTCATTGAATGTGTGTTCCTTTCCTAAAACACATCTAGACTCATTGCATGTATATTCCTTTCCTAAACTACCACCATAGTCATTGCCTGTGTGTCCTTTTCCTAAACCACATGGATCCACCAGTGTCATTGCATGTGTGTTCTTTTCCTAAACCACATGGACCACTAGAGTCATTGCATTTGTGCTCTTTTCCTAAACCACATGGATCCACTAGAGTCATTGCATGTGTGTTCCTTTCCTAAACTACATGGATCCACTAGAGTCATTGCATGTGTCTTCCTTTCCTAAACCACCACCAGAGTCATTGCATGTGTGTCCTTTTCCTAAACTACATAGATCCACCAGTGTCATTACATGTGTCTTCCTTTCCTAAACCACCACCAGAGTCATGGCTTGTGTGTTCTTTTCCTAAACCACATGGATCCACCGGAGTCATTGGATGTGTGTTCTTTTTTCTAAACCACCACTAGAGTGATTGCATGTGTCTTCATTTCCTAAACCACCACTAGAGTCATTGCATGTGTGTTCCTTTCCTAAACCGCATGGATCCACCAGAGTCATTGCATGTGTGTTCCTTTCCTAAACCACATGGATCCACCAGAGTCATTGCATGTGTGTTCCTTTCCTAAACCACATAGATCCACCAGAGTCATTGCATGTGTGTTCCTTTCCTAAACCACATTGATCCAAGAGAGTCATTGCATGTGCGTTCCTTTCCTAAACCGCATGGATCCACCAGAGTCATTGCATGTGTGTTCCTTTCCTAAACCACATGGATCCACCAGAGTCATTGCATGTGTGTTCCTTTCCTAAACCACATAGATCCACCAGAGTCATTGCATGTGTGTTCCTTTCCTAAACCACATATATCCACTAGAGTCATTGCATATGTGTTCCTTTCCTAAACCACATTGATCCACCAGAGACATTGCATGTGTGTTATTTTCCTAAACCACATGGATCCACTAGAGTCATTACATGTGTCTTCCTTTCCTAAACCACCACCAGAGTCATTGCATGTGTGTCATTTTCCTAAACCACATGGATCCACCAGTGTCATTGCATGTGTGTTCCTCTCCTAAACCACATGGATCCACCAAAGTCATTACATGTGTGTTCCTTTCCTAAACCACATTGATCCACCAGAGTCATTGCATGTGTGTTCTTTTCCTAAACCACACGGATCCACTAGAGTCATTGCATGTTTGTTACTTTCCTAAGCCACATGGATCCACCAGTGTCATTGCATGTGTGTTCTTTTCCTAAACTACCACTAGAGTCATTGCATGTGTGTTCTTTTCCTAAACGACATGGACCCACTAGAGTCATTGCATGTCTGTTCTTTTCCTAAACCACATTGATCCACAAGACTCATTGCATGTGTGTTCCTCTCCTAAACCACATCCAGAATCATTGCATGTATCTTCCTTCCCTAAAACACATGGATCAACCAGAGTCATTGCATGTGTGTTCCTTTCCTAAACCACATGGATCCACCAGAGTCATTGCATGTGTGTCCTTTTCCTAAACCACATAGATCTACCAGATTCATTGCATTTGTGATCTTTTCCTAAACCACATCGATCCACTAGAGTCATTGCATTTGTGTTCCTTTCCTAAAACACATCTAGACTCATTGCATGTATATTCCTTTCCTAAACCACCACTATAGTCATTGCCTGTGTGTCCTTTTCCTAAACCACATGGATCCACCAGTGTCATTGCATGTGTGTTATTTTCCTAAATCACATGGACCACTAGAGTCATTGCATTTGTGCTCTTTTCCTAAACCACATGGATCCACTAGAGTCATTGCATGTGTGTTCCTTTCCTAAACTACATGGAACCACTAGAGTCATTGCATGTGTCTTTCTTTCCTAAACCACCACTAGAGTCATTGCATGTGTGTCCTTTTCCTAAACTACATAGATCCACCAGTGTCATTACATGTGTCTTCCTTTTCCTAAACCACCACCAGAGTCATGGCTTGTGTGTTCTTTTCCTAAACCACATGGATCCACCAGAGTCATTGGATGTGTGTTCTTTTTCTAAACCACCACTAGAGTCATTGCATGTGTCTTCATTTCCTAAACCACCACTAGAGTCATTGCATGTGTGTTCCTTTCCTAAACCGCATGGATCCACCAGAGTCATTGCATGTGTGTTCCTTTCCTAAACCACATGGATCCACCAGAGTCATTGCATGTGTGTTCCTTTCCTAAACCACATAGATCACCAGAGTCATTGCATGTGTGTTCCTTTCCTAAACCACATTGATCCAAGAGAGTCATTGCATGTGTGTTTTTTCCTAAACCACATGGATCCACCAGAGTCATTGCATGTGTGTTCCTTTCATAAACCACATCCAGAGTCATTGCATGTGTCTTCCTTTCCTAAATCACCACCAAAGTCATTGCATGTGTGTTCTTTTCTTAAACCACATCGATCCACCAGTGTCATTGCATGTGTGTTCTTTTCCTAAACCACATGGATCCACCAGATTCATTGCATGTGTGTTCCTTTCCTAAACCACATGGATCCACCAGAGTCATTGCATGTGTGTTCCTTTACTAAACCACATTGATCCACCAGAGTCATTAGATGTGTGTTCTTTTCCTATACCACATGGATCCACCAGAGTAATCGCATGTGTGTTCCTTTCCTAAACCACATCCAGAGTCATTGCATGTCTGTTCTTTTCCTAAACTACCAGTAGAGTCATTGCATGTGTGTTCCTTTCCTAAACCACATGGATCCACCAGAGTTATTGCGTGTGTGTTCTTTTCCTAAACCACCACGAAAGTCAATGCATGTGTCTTCTTTTCCTAAACCACCACTAGAGTCATTGTATGTGTGTTCCTTTACTAAACCACCACTACAGTCATTGTATGTGTGTTCCTTTCCTAAACCACCACTAGAGTCATTGTATGTGTGTTCTTATCCTAGACCACATGGATCCACCAATTTGGTTGATGATGCTTCCTACGTCCATGAAGACTTTGCTCATGTCAAACCCACCAATTTGGGCCTCAACTATGAATGCCGAATGACCCGGTCGTGGGACGCGAAGGGGGTGATCGGCTCTGTTAACGGTAATCTCCTGCTCGGGCTAGTGGAGATATTCGGGTGTTGGTGGTGGCATACTTACTACTGTGTTGACTTGTCTGGTGATTAGATTTTGGGTCCTATTGGATGGGAGCCTCTTCTGGATCATGTGCATTGTTCCCTTGGATCCGAGGTACTCGTCGTTCTAGGCCCAATTTGTCGCGGGGTTGTTGGATTGCTGTGACTACTAAGGGTGCCCCTAGTTGTGGTGGAGGCATGTTAATTTCCAACACCCTAGGTATGGTGTTGTATCCTTGGTTTGTTGCCTTGGCTACCTTGATGTTGTAAGCCCGCTGAATCCCCAAAAAGGTGTGGTAGTACTTCATGAGGTGATTTGATCTTCTTCTTCCTTCCGACTCAACATAATAATGCATGTGGCATGGTCCATCCAACATCTACAGAGCTGACATCAGGGCATCTCTAGGTGATCTCGGCTGTTACTGTTGGACTATCCCGCTTTGTCCAGCTTTGTCTCGGATTCCTCGATATCCGTCACCTTGGTTCTCCCCTCTATGGTTTCCTTCACTAGCAAAACCAGCCGCAACGTGGCTTGGTCCACTGTAGTCGTCGTAATTTCGGCTGCGCCGCCTCCTATTGTTGGTGTTGCGCCTATCACGGTCCTCATTGGGTGAGCACCCTCTCTTATCATTTATTGTGTCTTCGCCATCGATCCATCAATTGGCGATGTCCATTAGCTGAGCAATTGTCTTCGGCTTGGGTCGACCCAGCTCCTCTACGAGCTCCTTTTGGCGCAGGCCATCGTTGAAGGCATCTATTTCCTTTTAATCGAAGACATTCTTGGTTGAATTTTTGATGATTTTCCATCTCTAGATGAATGCGCGTATCGGCTCCCCTGATTTCTGTTTGCACGCCCATAGTTCCTGAATTGACGTGGGTCGCTTGAATGTGGACTTGAAATTTCGCATGAACTTTTCCTCCATGTCGCTCCAACTACTGATGGATTCCTAGGGTAGCTTGTTGATCCAGCAACACATGGCGCCGCTCAAGTGCATTTGTAGGCTTTGCATGGCGGTGGATTTTGAACCACCCTAGAGTTTTATAGTTTGCAGGTAGTCATTTAACCATGCCTTTGGTTCCTAGAGGTCATCATACTTGAAACTGTCATGGGGGAGCTTCAAATCCTTAGGTACATGTATTTTACGAACCCAATGGGTTAAGAAACTTGCACCACGTGGTTTGTAATCATCATCGCTATCGCCATCCAAATATCTCTGGGTGATGTGCTCCTCCCTATATTTGTCAACTCTTCGTTGTGTGATGTCGTTTCTGGCATCGTGCGCGCGCGAGGACTACATGAAGCGCGCGTTACATGGTAAGATGGATCTTCGGGTTTCCGCTTCGGTCAAGGGCTACTACGATGGCGTGGTAATCTGTCAAGGGGTAACCTCGGCAATGCCCTTGGTTATGGACTTAGGGTTTCATGGAAAGAGAGCACTAGTGATTTCTTCAGCCTATCAGACAAACAAGGGAGTCGATGTCCTGCCTCATTATTGAATAATATGATTACACAGTTGCTGGTTCGCTAGATGCAATCTAACTCACGACAGGTTGTGGTTTTCTCAAAGCTACGGTTCCCTCTCCATCCGATCCTCCTAGCCTTTATATGAGAGGATCGGTATCAGAGTCCAGGATGGATTAGTTACAAGTTATAAATACAATTCTATTACTATGTCAGTTTAGACTTTTTCCTTGATCAACATGTCTAGTTCCTGGGCTTCAGATGCTTCTAGGACTCTCAACTTCTTGTGGGCCATATAGGCCATGGTTTGGATACGTACCAGGTATACCAATTATGGGAATCCATTAATTCATACCCATGTCAGATACCCCGCTAAGGAACACCCTTGCCTCTATCGAAGACGTGATAGAGCTTTTCCCAGGTTCTCTGGTTGGCTTGAAAAGGACCTCGAGAGGGAGGAGTGTTAGCGAGCTTCTACATGCCTGGCGATTGCTCTGGACAAAGCGGAGGTCGTGACGCCAGATCTGTTAGTGGAATCCCTTCAAGCCGCCTCCCTCGGGGTGAGGTAGAGGTGCACGTGGAGAGTTGGAGAGATGTTGTGTAGAGTTTCATTGGTGTTCAGAACTTCAGCACCGAGGAAGCCTCGAGCGAATGTGCCGGCGAGGACGACTACGGGAGAGATGAGTAGGAGCTTAGGCCTTCCTTGTTCTGATGTAATGGTTCCTGGTGACCTTCTCTTTTGAATGGTTGTGGGGTCATGTGTACCTTAATAGTGTTGTCTGCTGCTAATTTAATCCTTTTCACGACTCAGATTCCTTACGCACATGTCTGCTCCATGACTATCTAGCAGCGAGTTACCCCGCGTTCTTGTGTAGTGACTTTATAGAACATGTATGGCTGATGCGAGCATCTTGGGGCTTCTTCAGTGATGGGTCCTTTGTGGGACAAGGATATTAGCTCAGGATTGGTGTGGGAGTATCGCCCATAGGCCGAGATTAGTAGCTCGGGCTTTACACGGGTGTATCGCTAGTTTGGGTCCCCGTACAATTGCCGTCGTGTTTAAGATTGGTGTGAGTTTCCAGCTAGCCCGAGACTTAGTCCTCATGTGGAAGCCCTCCACCTCTCCCCGCTGGCAATGTTCCTTGGGCCATTATCTCTGTTGGATTACATCGGGGTTCATAATTTACCTACGTTGTGCCCTGCAATGGTGTTTTGTTCATGGGTTCGTCCGAGTAATCCCCTTTGAAGGTCTTCACATTCTAGTTGCTTATGCTAGAGGTTTTTAAGGCCTCTGACCTGATTTTAGGCTACCGGAGTGATCATCGATCCTTTGGTGTCCCTGTCGCCACTCGTGATGTCCACATACATGTTCTCGCTAGTCGAACATAACTAGGAGCGGCCAAGCCCACCTAGGTGAAGGGAGGATCCTGAGCATTTTGAGCAAATTTTTGGTATGGATAGACTAGAGAGCACGCAAGTTTTATTTTAGGGGATCGGGTCGTGCGGGTCAGTATTCGTGTGGCTGATCATTGTCTGCTTCAGGGTCAGGTCATACGAGCTAGTAGTCCCGTGACTACCTGTTGCTTGTCCCGGGGTGAGAGGGCATTTCCCTGGTCCGCTCTAGAGATTTCCCTTGTCATGACTAGGGTACCTAGGGTAAATCATTATACAGGAATATTGAACATGGAAACTTCAAATTTAGAGTATGAAGTGCCCCTACATGCAGCCCTGGGGTGTCTGGTCAAGTGTGAATGACTTGTTCGGGCAGCTTTCGAGCACATAGTACCTTTGTTGATATAATTCCTGATGGTTTGATGTCTTGAGGTCCATCAGATGGTCCGACCTCATGGGTCCTTGACACCATCACACATGTGGTGGAGTTCCTGCCTCTATAGAGGATCTGGTTCGGGTGCTTTTTACTCTGGAGTAGCCAGGGATTTGTTCTCCCCAGTTCCAGTGTGGGGGGCGATTTTCCGGTTGAACCCCAGCTGAAGTCAGAGATGTCGCTGGTGCCGGAGTATGAACCATTTATACTGCAGGAGCCTGTGTTCCGGTGCTAGGCCCCGGTGTTTCCCATCTTGTAGTGTTTTTCCATCCTCTGGCTTTCCCTTAGATGCATCTCCGTGAACCAATGCGGCAAGGGGACATCCCTGTGGGGGATACCCTCGATGTAAATCCGATAGAGTCCCCAAGGACTAATTTCTCCCACATGACAAGGACCTTCCTAGCTTGGTTCACCGAGCGGGTTAGCTTGGGAATGCTGATCCATGTAATCCACCATGGTTCTGACTTGGTACATGCGGTGTAGCCGATTCATTCCGCGGTTGCCCATAGTCCTAGAGAACACGCCGAATTCCCCTGAGGCTTGTGATTAGTGAGCTCCTTATATACTCCAGGCTTCCGAGCGGATGACTGGACATAGGTCCCTCGGATTCTGACCTCCCTATCTGGTATTAATCCTTTGAGATCCCCGGGTTGTGCCATGTGTGTCCTGAGCCGTTTTCCTTGATGTGTGGCCTCTTGTAACGCTGGCTGAAACCCTAAGTCCTCGTCTGAGGTGTCATGGAGCTCCCCTCGGTGGGATCTTTGTGTCGCGGCCCCTTGCTTGGACAAGATGCACCGAATGAGCGCCCTCTTAGTTATGTAGGCCCTGGTGAGGAGGAAGTCTCCTTGTGGGTTGTCTTCTACTGTCGATCTTGAATTTGATTAGGCCGCGCGTGCATCTAGTTCTTTGGGCTCAGTACTCTATCTTGGAAGGTACTCACGTATCGTGAGAGACCCCATTGGGCCAATGAGGAATAGTGTCCGGTCTATTGGATTGAGGTAGGCTCCAAATTGGGTTAACTACCTGCGTCCTAGTATGACCAGCTATCCTGTTGGTCAATTCACGATGTCGAACATGCAGAATTATGTGATGAACTTTCCTGTCTCACCAAAGGTAACAGGGAGAGTGACTTCTTTGGTTTCCTCGTCTAGATTGCTAGTTTCACACCCCTAGCCTAGACTGATTTATAGGGACTTGCAGGTAATTCTAGAGCCTGGAACAGATTGTATTTCTGATTGTAGTTGGATCCATGATGTTCCCCTGTATTCGCACGTTTGCTATGTATAGGGAGACTAGGAGCATAGATCCGTGTTGGTTGCCTTGGGTGGAGGGCTCCAGGTCGTGAGGTTCGGGTGTCTCTGTGGATCCGAGCATAGAGGCCTAGGCTATACTCTCGTCGGCCTGTTTGGTCATGGATCTGGTCCATAGGTGGTTCAGCTCGTAGGGAGGGGGGTTGTGTGGGATGAAGGGTATTGGAATATCCGTCTCCTTGACCTCTTTTTCCCTTAGGTCCATACGTGTTGGTGAGTACCGCGGTGTTAGCCTCTTCTCTACCTTGAACTCCATCCAATGCTGCATCGTGCGACAATGGTTGTATCCGTGAGAGCTCGTCATGTGGTATCCGCGCTGGCTATCCCTTGTCCACCAGGTTAGCGACATCCTTGTGTCGTGTTCCCCTGTCGCCTTGGTGCATCAGGCTAGCTCCCAGCTTGTCCGATCTAACATCAAAGGAGCAGGGTCCTTCGTAGCCTGCTCTCGTGCCCGTCCAGGTCCTCACCGCACATGGTGTTCATGCTCGAGATCCGTGCGTCCCTGCAAGTGGGACTTCTTTCTGTTCCCTGATCGGGGGCCTCTGCGTCCAGGGACCTTAGGCAGCCTTCAACTAAGCAGAGAGGCGAGAATTGGCTCTATCCTGCCGGCCTGAGTGATCGGTCGAGACTCCATCTAGGTGTGTCGAGCCCCCGAGCTCGGGAGGGTGGGGTGCTTCCTCTGCCCGTGTATCCCAATAGGTTAAGTTGCTCCATGCCTTCTCTGTAGTCGCACTCCATGGTGGTCGACCAAGACTCCCAGAGGTCTATATGGCCATCCGCACAACACGGGTCGCCTGATCTGTACTCCTCCCACCCTGTGTCGGGTGGGAAGAATCTTGCCGCTCTTCTTATGAATCTGAAGTGGCCTCCGACCGAGATCCGCATGCCCCTAAGTTCTCCTGACCGTGTCCGAAGTGGTTCAGGTTGTCGAAGGTCATGTAGACCCGGTGGTTCGGGCTCCCAGGTGTTGTCGTGGTAGATCCGATCTACATGACGCGAGCTCCCCCTTCCAAGCGTGCCAACTAATGAAGGATAGTTTTCATGATCCCTCTGCAGTCTCGCTTCCGAGGAACGGAAGAGTTTATTTGTTAAGCTAATGGCTTGGGCCAACATGTTTGGATCTTGAAGAGCAAGGTATGTGGATAATAGTAGTAATCCCTCATACTTTGTTCATAAGGAGATCAAGAGATCGTACAATGTGTCTACAAGATGATATCAGTGGGTTTATAATGGCACCTGACAAGAGAGATGAATCTTGAGCTATGACTAAAGCTAATGGCGAAGATTATGGCGATTATGGTGTGTCCCTCTTCAGGTGAATGTCTTCGAGTACTTATAGGCATAGATGGTAGTCGAGTCCTTCTTACTCATGTCATATATTCATCTTGTATTACACGTAATCATGATCTATGATCTTCCTTGCATGTTTGTCTGGTCTTTAGAATCTTCAGAGAGCCGTCTTGTAGCCCCACAGGTCAGGTCGGTAGAAGTTAGGTCGGTTGGAGAGCTTCTAGATGCAGGCCTTCAGGTCCATGATCATCAAAGGTCGTCATGGGCAGGAATCGTGGGTTTAGGCCCATGTCAGGTACAGACCTGAGTCCTCCCATCATTGACAAATACCTCCACGTTGGAGGGGGAGAGGTGGCAAGAGGCATCTCCATCATCTCCCATGCGGCAACGTCCTGAAAGGCCGCTGATATCATCAAGGAATTCAAGAATAAAGCTACAGTGGGAGAACAAGGAACAAGATCTTATGTTAACAATCTTATTTCTCTCGGCCATAGGAAGATAGCATAAGGGTGTCGGAGGTTCCCTCCTATGCGTCAGGTTAGCAAATAGTGCTCTCAGCCAATGCTCCAATTCACCATAAAGCGAGGGCTCTGGAAGGAGCGGAAAAAGGATATCAAAGTAAAAAAGAAGCAGGAGCTAGGGACACAGGGGCGATGAGGATACAACAAGATCTTACCATTGTACTCCTGCAGCGGATCACTCACAGGAGCATGTGACCATGCTGGCCCCTTGTTCTTCAAAGGACATAGCCGATGGGACATGAAGTCCTCTACAACGTGACCCATTGTTAGGACCTTGTCCTACAACTCCCTATTGGCATCGCAACAATGGACGAAGAGCAGGATCTCCTCTAGCTCCTCTCTCCATTCTTTGGTCTCAACAGCTGGGCAGTCTTCGAAGCAGGGAACATCTCCCGAGCCTACTGTGATCACCCAGCTGGTGGATGGACTCGACCATCCATTGGTCCAGGGTGTGGGGGCTCGGTATTCACTACAAGAAAAGTTAGATTTTACAATGGACGATTTTCATGGTTGAATCCCTGTTTTTCGTGGCTAAAAAGACTTCCGCGACGGATGATCTTCGTGGTAAAAGCCCGTCACAAATGAATCAACCACGGTTTTTTTCTGACAGTGGAGGATCGCACCCTTCGGCCACGAAAACTTGTTTTGTCATATATTTGTTCGCCAGCCGCTCTGACTGTTGACGTCATGCAAACCGCTAGGTGGCAGCCATTGTTAACATCTGGTTACCAACATTAACGGTCGCAAAAACCATGGTAGAAGCTAGGCCCAGCCAAGGCCTACTAATTATTAAATGGACCGGCCCATGAGGAGAGCCCAATAAGAATACAACCCTTTACTGTTTTTTCTTGCACTATCTAGAATCGACCCAAAACTGCAGCCAGCTGTGGCCCATACACTTTCGGGACCGATAATGTTTCGGCCTACATGAGGCCCAAGTTAGCCCAACACTATGCTGCCACTTGAGGCCTGCACTAATACGGCCCGGTACTATTCATGCCCGGTGCCAATCTAGTATTTCACTGTTCAGGCCTGTTACTATTCTAGCCTTTTAGGATTTTCGCCCCGTCGTTGTTTAGGCCCTTTAGAGTTTGGGATTTTTTCTATTTAGGCTGGTACTATTCGACCTGTTACTGTAGTTGCCTACCACTTTACTGGTATTTCAATGTTCTAGCCTTTTACTATTCTATCCATTTACTGCTGTGGCCTTTAAAAGTTTCGGCCTTTCGCTATTCCGTCCATTTACTATTGAGGCCATTCACGGTTCTAGCCTTCCATTGTTCAGGCCTTTCACTTTTTCGGCTTTCTGCTATTTATGTCTTTCACGGTTTTGGTGTTCTACTGTTCCCGGCTTCCATTGTTTCGGCCTTTCACTGTTCTAACCTTCTACTATTATGGCCTTCTACTATTCTTTCCTTCTATAGGTTTGGCCTTTTACTGTTCTGGCCTTTTACTGTTTTGGCCTTTTACTATTCTCCCCTTTAAATTTTCGTTCTGGGCCGTCCATGCGCACGTTGTTTCAATGTTTGACATGTTACTGCACTGAATTGTTACTTTTTCAGCCTTTTTTGCTAGCGCCTACTTTTTGGCAGAACATAGGAATATCAAGACATCAATTAATAAACACACACAAATTAAAACTACTTATTACACAACAACCAAAGTTTATTACAACAAGATCGAAATTCTAAAAAGATTACAAAGTGCTAGTATCATCAATAAAAGATCGGTACATGGCGATTTGGTTCACTGTATCATTTGTCCTCTTCTTCAACATTTTAGTTACAGATCCAAGATCAGTTACACCCTTTATTTATGCATGCAATACAACCTTTATATATTTATCACCTGTAGGAGTTATTTTAGGTGGATTGTTAAGTAAGTTGTTTGATTCGGAAATGCAATGGGAGGATGAATGGGAAGAGGGATCACAACTTTCAGTCCTGCCTTCCTAGGACTCCTTCTTGGTTTTAACTGCAGCCTACTAAAATATGGTGAATAAGGTTAAAACAAAGAACAAGGGAAACAAGTAGTATTATATAAAGTAGAGATCATTTAAAGTAAGTATGAACTTACACTAGCACGTTCAGGATGGCAGTAGGTCCTTCTCGAGCGGGTGCGACTCCTGGTCAATCTGCTAGAAGAATATGAGACGAGCAGCTGGAACTCTGGTCCTTGTACTCCACTGTCATTTCTCTGCATTAAGGCATGACATTTAAAACCCAGTTAGCTGGTTTGGAAGGATGAAAATTCTTGAAAAACACCAAAAACATAGCATTAAAAATTAGCAGATGTATGATTCAAACTAGATAGCTGGTTTGGAAGGATGAAAGTAGGTGAAAACACAAAAATATAGCATTAAAAATGACCAGATATATGATTCAAACTAGATGGACATTTTTTGAATTAAGCATTCGTAGATAGAAACACAATAGAACATGAATGTAAATGGCATGGCAATTTTTTAGGTAGAATGACTTATTAACTTATTAGGCATGCAGTTTATATAACTTATTAACATGACAAGAAACTGGCCTAAGTAACACAAGGAAACCTCGCACTTCAGCCTTGTGTGGCGTCATATTGTCAGTGTTGGATCCTCTATGAGCTGTTTGCATGACCCGTGCAAGCGCTCAGAAAGAATAGCATCTATGAGTTAGTGTTGGGGGATTATACCGATAGCATGAGAATGTAAGAAAGGGAATAAAAGCAAGAATCTAATGATGTGGATAGGACCTACCTGATGTGGGGTGCAAACAAAATGGCAATAGCATGCAGGATATTGAGCAACATTCTAACGAGTTTGTAGCTTACGAGTACCAAAAAATAGCAAACAAGCAAGAGAAACTACCGCTACGTGGCGAGGACGGGTGGGACGGGCAAGAGGGCGGCAGGGGCGGTGGCTGGGCATTTCAGGGTCAGCGACGAGTGATTTAGTGAAGTGCCCCCGTAGGGTAGACAACGGTGGTGGCGAAGTAGATCCGGTGCGGCGAGGGAGTCAGTGAAATAGTTCTGGTGAGGAAGAGAGCGCCGACAGTGAAGGAGCTCCAGTGTGGAAGAGAGAGTCGGCGGTGAAGCAGCTAGAGGAAGGTCGAGGTTGGAGGGGTGTGGGCGGGGAAGAGGCAATGGGGGGATATAGGTGGGATGACGCACATTTAACACCTATACCCCTCTATTATTGCGGGACTCCTCCGGTCCTTGTTTCTGGACCAGGGATAGAAGAGAAATTTTGCATTTGCAAAAAGCAGGGCGGGATATTCGAATAGATACATGGGATGTTTCGACACTCTACAGAAATTTTGAGGTTGAAGCTTCCGACGTACGCTACTCTAACGCGGCCGCTCTCACGTGTTGGCCCCATCTAGACCCACACGCCAGCGACAATATGCTTACCAACATTTAAATGAGTTTTCACACATTTTCCGAAATTGATAAACATTATATTCTGAAGGCTTTCATACAATATGGCCAAGGTCACAGCCATATCTCTGCTATAATTTATGATAGCATGGCCATATATGGTAGATCGCTTCATCTTGGCATTTCAAAATAAGATTCCAGATTTGATGGATAATGCCCAACTTTCATGAATTTCCAAACTTCCTAGCAAAATCTATGCAATAAAATGACTTTTTGACAATATGAAGTAAGTATGTCTAATTTCGAACTACAAAGTGTGTGATATACCTTACTCTTGACTTTTTAAAAATAATACAAAGGTACCAAGTAGTCAAATATTGGAAAACCACTAAGAGTTTTACAAGATTCAACTTTTTGATATGAATGGTAATGACACCAAATTTTGGCCATTTTTTTTAAAATACAAAGAAACAAAATATAAAACAAAATACAACCATTGTTTTCTCTCTTGGTGTCTCACATGTGCACTAGCTAGTTTTCATGGAAAAATATAATTTTTAAATTTGATAACTTTTTAAAAAAATGTATCACAATATATGGAGTACCATGTATGAATACGCATGGCTTTCAAACCAGATGACCAAAGTGATGGCCATATCTTTTCTGTAGTTTATAGTAACATGTCCATATTTGGTAGTTGGTGCGTATTGGCATTTAAAATATTATTCATAAAGGAAGCTTCCAAATTCGAAGTTATTTAAATTTTCTAAGGCACAACATTGGCTTTTGTCTTGAAGCAACTATAATATATGGCTCAAAATCCCATTGCCCTAGTTTTCACACAAAGTATATATAGCCTAGGGTTTAGGGTTCGGGGTTTATTCTGGGTTCATGGTTTAGGGTTTAGGATTTTAGGGTTTAGGCTTTAGGGTTTAGGGTGTTAGGGTTCATGATTTAGGGTTTAGGGTTGTTCAGGGTTTTAGGGTTTATGATTGTTTAGGTTTTAGGGTTTAGGGAATTTCCAATAATAATGTTCAAGCTTTATATATATGCTTATATTCATGGAGTAGAATGGCGTTATCGCAATTTAATGAAAGTATCTCAAATTTTGATCTATAAGTGCATTATACCTGGTTAGTAAGGGTTTAGGGTTCTAGGGTTAGGAGGTTAGGGTTCTAGGGTTAGGAGGTTAGGTTTCAGGGATTATGATTTTCAATAATGTTCAAGCTTTATGCTTATAGTCGTGGAATAGAATGGCGTTACCGCAATTTAATGAAAGTATCTCAAATTTTGATCTATAAGTGCACGATACCTGCTTGGTTTAGGGTTTATGGGTCGAGGATTTAGGGTTTTACGGTTTTATGGTTTAGGTTTAATGGGTTGTTTAGGCTTTAGGGTTTAGTGAATTTTCAATAATTCTCAAAGATTTATGCTTATATTCGTTGAATAGAAGTGCGTTACCTGATTTAATGAAAGTATCTCAAATTTTGATCTATAAGTGCATGATACCTTCTTGGTTAGGGTTTATGGGTTGAGGGTTTTGGGTTTTAGGGTTTTACGGTTTAGGTTTTCTGGTTTTATAGGGTTTAGGGTTTAGCGAATTTGCAATACTTCTCAAGCTTTATGCTTACATTTGTCGAATAGAATGGTGTTACCTAATTTATTGAAAGTATCTCAAATTTTGATCTATAAGTGCATGATACCTACTTGGTTAGGGTTTATTGGTTGAGGGTTTGGGGTTTTAGGGTTTATTAGGTTTTAGGTTTTAGGGGTTTTTTAGGGTTTAAGGTTTAGAGAATTTTCGATAATGCTCAAGGTTGAATCTTATATTCGTCAAATAGAATGGCGTTACTAATTAAACGAAAGTATATCAAATTTTGATCTATAAGTGCATGCTACGTGCTTGGTAAGGGTTTCGGGTTTTGGGTTTTAGGGTTTAGGATTCCTAGAATTTTCAATAATGTTCCAGCTTTATGCTTATATTCATGGAATAGAATCATGTTACATGAATTTATTGGAAGTATCTCAAATTTTGATCTATAAGTGCACGGTACCTACTTGGTTAGGGTTTATGGGTCGAGGGTTTAGGGTTTTACAATTTAGTTTTATGGGTTGTTTAGGGTTTAAGGTTTAGCGAATTTTCAATAATGCTCAAGATTTATGCTTAGCTTTGTCGGATAGAATGGTGTTAGCTAATTTAATGAAAGTATCTCAAATTTTGATCTATGAGTGCATGACACCTGCTTGTTTCGGGTTTTAGGGTTTAGGTTTCAGGTTTTAGGGGTTGTTTAGGGTTTAGGGAAATTTCGATAATGCTCAGGATTTATGCTTATATTTTTCTAATAGAATGGTGTTACCCAATTTGACGAAATTATCTCAACTTTTGATCTATAAGTGCATGCTACGTGCTTGCTCAGGGTTTAGGGGTTTAGGGTTTTGCTAATTTTCAATAATTTTCAAGCTTTATGCTTATATTCGTGGAATATAATGGTGTTACCCAATTTAACGAAAGTATCTCAAAGTTTGATATATATATAAGTGCACGATACCTGTTTGGTCAGGGTTTTGGGTTTTAGAATTTATGGTTTAGGATTCCGTGAATTCTCAATAATATGTTCAAACTTTATGGTTATATTCGTGTAGAATGGTGTTACCGCAAATTGATAAAAGTATCTCAAAATTTGATCTACAATTCGATGATACCCTGCTTTGTCATATTTTTTGTTAAATACAATTAAAGGTACCCAAGTACTAAAACAAGGGAGAAACACCAAGAGTTCCGTGAGATTTAGGCGCTGTTTGGTTGGGCTCTAATTCTGGCTTTGGATTTTTGGCTTATCAAGCCAGGAACATGTTTTTGGCTTTGTTTTTTTTAGCTTTTACTCTGACATAGTTGAATGATGGTATAAGCCAAAAGCCAAAATCTAAAGTGGCTTATAAAATAAAGCTAAAAGCGATAGATAAGCTTAACCTAACAACCCCTCAACTTCTTGATATGAATGCTAATGCAGCCAAATTTGGGACCTTTTGAAAGAAAAATCCAAATAAAATATATATAAATTGAAGCAATGTCTTTCTTTCGAACAGTATTTTGTTGTGTGCACTGCCTAGTTTCCATGAAAAAGTATGCTAAAACTTGACATCTTTCAAAGAAACATGTCTTACAATATGGCGTACCTTGTATGAGCATTCATGGCTTTCAAACGAGATGACCAAGGTCATGGCAATATTTTTGACATATTTTATGATAAATGTGTTCATGTTTGGTAGATTGGTGCATCACTACATATTGTCATTTCAAACAATGTTTACAAAGGGTGGGTGCATCCAAATTTGGAGTTATTTTAAATTGTTCAAATGACAACAATGGCTTCTTTTGTGAAGCAACTACAAAGACTAGATGTGGTTCAAAATCTCACCACACCAATTTTCTCACGAAGTATAAAAAAATTGACAGATAATGCCCAAGTTTCAAGAAATTTCAAGCCTCCGAGCTAGGTTTGCTGATTTTAACGATTTTATCTCGGTTTAGCGTAAAATGTTCGAATTTTGAACAACAAGCGATGGGAATCTCTACTTCCTGTAATTCTGGATCACTAACATGTGGGACACTTGCATGGTGGGTCCAAAAAGATAGTGTAGGTCGGAGTGGGTGGGCAGGTAAATATTAAAGAAGGGCAGGGAAACGTGATGGGGTGATGCACTTGAGAGAACGCAAATTTACCACCTATATCCCTCTGTTATTGCAGTGTTCCTCGGATTCTTGTTTCCGAAGTAGGGATAGAAGAGGAATTTTGCATTCTAAAAAGAGGTGAAGCATGTTTGAATGGATGCGCAGGATATTTTAATGGATGGGTGCGATGTTTGGGTGTTATACCAAAATTTTAAGGTCGAAGCTTCTAGCATACGCTACTCCGACGTGGGGCCGCTCAGATGCCCTGTCACCGTCTAGACCCACACGCCAGCGAGAATTGCTTTCCAGCATTTAAATGAGTTTCTAGCCATTTGCTGAAATTTTCGAACAATTCAAGGCTTTCAAGAAGATGACCATTGTCCATAAAAAGGTAACCAAGGTCATGGAAATAGTTTATGATGAAGTGTCTGCATTTGGTAGATCGGTGCATCTTGGCAAATCAACCAATACGTCTGGTTCCAAATTTGAAGTTTGTTTTCGAATTTCCAAGTAACAACAGTGTGTTTTGTTGTGGAGCAAATACAAAGATGGGCTCAAAATTCCACCGCCCCCATTTTTCACACAATGTATAACGCCCTTTCAAGCTCCAGGCTAAATTTGTGCAATAAAATAATTTTTGGGGCTAGATGTTTGAATGGATGGGCGGGATGTTTGAATGGATGGGTGGGATATTTCAGCACTATGCCGAATGTTTGAATTTGAAGCTTCTAACGTATGCTATTCCCACTTGGGATGCTATTCCTGTCAGATAGACCCACATTCCTGTATGCTTTCCAACATTTATGAGTTTATAGAAATGTACCAAAATTAATAAACATTAATTCGAGGCTTTCAAACAAGATGCCCATGGTCACAATCATAGTTTATGTACCATGTCCTTGTTTTGTACTACTTCGTACATTGAAGCATCTTCGCCAATCAAGCTTACAAACGTGTCCATATTTGGTAGATCGGTGCATCTTGGCATTTCAAGCAATTGTTTCCAAAAGGAGAATCTAGATTTGATGGATAATGCCCTACTTTCATCAATTTCCAAGCTTCCTAGCTAAAGGTGTGCAATAAAATGACCTTTTGACAATTTAAAGTAAGTATGTCTAATTACGAACTACAAAGTGTGTTATATAGCTTCCTCTTGACTTTTTAAAAATAATTTAAAGGTACCGAATTAGTCAAATATTGGAGGACCACCGAGAGTTTCGCAAGATTTCAACTTTTTGATATGAATGGTAATGACACCAAATTTGGGCTATTTTAAAAAAAATAAAGAAACAAAATATAAAATGAAATACACCCATTTTTTCTCTATTGGTGTCTCACTTTGTGCAGTAGCTAATTTCCATGAAAAATATATAATCTTAAAATATAGTCTTATGGTTTAGGTTTTATGGGTTGTTTAGGGTTTAGGGTTTAGTTGCTTTATGCCTATATCCATCTAGGGTTTAGGGTGCTCCTCGGGTTCTTCGGGTTCTTATTTCCGGAGCAGGGATAGAAGAGGAATTATGCATTCTAAAAAAAGATGAAGTATGCCTGAATGGATGCACAGGATAGTTGAATGGATGCGTGCGATATTTGGGTTCAGTACCAAAAATTTGAGGTCGAAGCTTCTAACATACGCTGCTCTAATGTGGGGCTGCTCAAATGCGCCGTTACTCTCTAGACCCGCATGCCAATGAGAGTTGCTTTCCAACAACGAGTTTTTAGGCATTTGCTGAAATTATTGAACAATTTAAGGATTTCGAAAAGATGACCATCATCCAAAAAAAGGTGACCAAGGTCATGGCCATAATTTATGATGACATGTCCGCATTTGGTATATCAGTGCATCTTGGAAAATCAACCAATATGTCTGGTTCCAAATTTGAAGTTTATTTTTGAATTTTCAAATTTGTCCCCTTTTCAACAAAATTAGGGACAAAATTAAATAAATGTTGAAATAAAGCCATTCATTCGCAAAATGCAATGCTATTTGCATTAGTTTCCATGGTAAAACATAAACTTGTATTTTGACAACTTTTGGATCTATTTTGATCTATGGTGACTGACAGGTGGCCCACGTATATGTCGGTGCCTAAAGCAGGGTATGTTAGAATTTCCAAAGTTATCCCTCCCCACCCCTTCGTGCTGTGTAATAACTTCCACCCTCCACCGCCTAGACCCTCACCCTCTTGCCCACAAAACAGATGTGCGCACGATCGCTCCTCATAACCACCATGTGCGAAGAAGCTTTCCCTAATCGTTGGTCTTCTTGAGATGCACCGGTCGGGACGTCGATCCCACGGTAGTCCTTCTATATCTAGCTCGATCTGGTTGGCATTTTATTGCCCTTTTACCCTATCTGCCTCCTCAAATACGTAGTTTAATTTGTCCTCGATCTTCATGGTCTTAGTTTATTCTGCGCTCGATCTGTGTTCTTAAATACCTTCAACGATTTTTGTTAGCAATATGTTTGTTGAAATGCATAGGCATATATAGTTTTTGTACTCCATCTATATGTTTTCTACTTTTCTTTTAATAAGAACCAACCTTGTATGTCATAATTAAACAGATGGGTAGATTTTGGATAGAGATTGCTCCATTAGGCAGCGCTAAAAATATCCTTGGTGTTCTACAATATATGGAGTTTGTTAGAGCTCATTGTGACAACTCAAAAGTACATTGCCCCTGCCGGTTGTGTGTGAATCGTAGGGTGATGCCTCAATGTATAGTGGAAGACCATATTTTTTATATTTGGGATGCTAAGCACATATGTTAGATGGGTATTTCATGGTAAAGCATATGATCCTCCATATGAACTAGGGGAAGCACATCTTTATCATCAAGATCAAGTAGGGAAAGCAGATGTTGATCATCTAGATCAACTGATAAAGTCCGCTCCTGAGCATCGAGATCAACTTGGAGAAGGGGAGGAGAGAAAAAGCGCAAGCTACATGAAATGGGTTTCATTTCTGGTACTTCCGCTATGCCAGATGATAAGGTATATCGGTAAAACGACAAATGTCCAGGTTGTGTGTCTTTGATGTTTCTCTATAAACATATCTATTAATCTACTAATTACAGAAGCAAACAACTGAAGAGGACTTTGATGGTAATGACGATGACATGTTCATTGATGAGCTTGCACCTGAGGCAGTAGATCAGGTACATTGCTTCTAGATGGAGTTGATACAGGGCTGTTGATCATTAGGGGTGTACTTTTGGTGTTATCGAGGTAGTCTCATGACCACTAGCCCAACTACAAAACTCTTGGGGTGTAGAGCTATCCCATGATTGGTTTGCTACTATCATAGTTCTATAATATGGAGCTACCTTATGATTCTAGGCCTTTGTTAGCAGAACTGTAATTGGAAACTATTCCGTATATTAGTATATATATATATGTGTGTGTGTGTTTGTGTGTGTTTCTAGTCTGAAATCCAAGCTTATGCTTCTATCGGTTCCTAACGGTTATTTAGGCCCCAGCGCTGGTGCCCTATGCTGCAACTACCGCTGTCTTGTCCTCTGGTAGCCATTCCCCTCCCTCAATGCTCCCTAAGATGAATCAGCAAAAGGATATATAAGCTGGGATCAATTTGATTCGAAGATGGGCAATTTTCTCGGTCCTTGGAGAGGAACCCGGGAGAACTAGTAGTACCAAGGGAAGGAGGAGGTTGGTTCGGTCAATTCTTTATCTCACCCCCTTGATGTGGGACCCGCTTTAACTCACCCCTTGACGTGGGTCCCGCTTGAAACAGCTATAGGACACCACGTGATTGCTGGGATAAAAAATTCGGGAATCTCTCCCGACAAAATGTTCCTGCCACTACCACTTAAAAATACTTATTATAGAAAAAGTGTACTGCCCAGCCCTACTACTAGTAGTATTACTACTCCCATGCCCATGCCTTTCTACCGACGACAAGACAAGAAACCACCACTAGCTAGCTCCCATCCAGCAAGCAACTATTGGAACTGGTGCAACCTCTGATTGGGGATTTGTTGCTGAAATAGGTGGGTGTATTTGCTCACCTCAAAATCCGGCTTTGTTTAATTTGCTTCTGATTGGGCCATTGGGGGTACTATTAGTACTACTAGTAGTATTCGGTATGCTTTGATTGTGGAGTTCTTGCTTATTGCTCACCTCATAATCACCTAATCGGGATATTTTCCCTCTGCTCTAATCGACTGGGTCATTTGGGTGGGGGTGGGGTTGGTGGTGGGGGTTTGGGGGGGGGGGGGGGGGGAGTACTGATTTCATATGGATTTGGTATCGGGGCATGGTCACCATTGTTCTGATTAGGGAATTTGGTCGGGTTCAATTTCGGTGTTGTTCACTTCTGTAACCTTTAGTTGCTACAGTAATGTGCAATGGATTTTGTGTCACATTTTGTATGGAGAACTATGGGTCAGTGGCACGCACAGCCACAACGGACAGGAATGGTCCCGTCAGTTCCCTTAAAAGTTGCCTAAAAAGGTAATGTGGCAGTATATTCGTTGCGTTCTTCCATTCTTTCCAATGCCGAAAGTGGTTGGCTGCAACCTGGATGTATCCTTGTGGTAAAAGTTGTATCTGTCTGCATCCTGTTTTTGTTGAACCCTCTGAGACACCATATGTTCTTTATTTACTGTATCATGGTGGTACATACCTGCGAACATGCGGTGCTCTAGGTGTGGCAAATAGGATGGTACCCCCACATGCCGTAGGATCCGACCAGTACCACTACTCACCAAACAAGCGCAAGGCCACTGACCAGCTGGGAGGGTCTAGCTTAAAGAGAAAGGTATTTTTTTCTTAATACCCTTATTACCATGGTGCAGTCTGATTTAATTATTACCCGCTTGGTGTGATGCATGCTTATCAGATGTTTAGAAACATATGTGTGATTTTATTAATTCTAGCACTATGTTTATGTGAATCCAGATCTGGATCTATCTGACTATCTCATATAGTTAGTATATGACTACTATGTACGGTATTGAACTGTTGAGCTTTGTTACTATTTATGCAGATTGAAGGTGCTACTGCGGAGGCTGAGGCTGTTGTAGAGGCTAGTAGATTGCTGATGCCCGCACCGAAAGCAGACATCGTCTACCCGACCAAAATTCGGTGATGGGTGGACTCGGGCATGTACCCAACATGGGCCTGAACCCAGGATTCATGTCCACGACGACCTCAGAAGATCAAGGACCTAGAGGCCTACATCTATAAGCTCACAAACGAACCTAACCTCAACTGACCTGACCTATGGGGCTACAAGGCAGTTCTCTGGAGATGTCAAAGACCAGACGAACATGCAAGGGAGATTGGAGATCACGATTATGTGTAAGACAAGATGAAGACCTAATGTGACTAAGAAGGACTTGGCTACCATCGACACCTATAAGTACCCGAAGACATTCACCCCTTAAGGACACACCATAATCACCCAAGTCTTCGCCATTAGCCTTAGTCATAGATCTAGATTCATCTCTCTTGTAGGGTATCATTATAAACCCATCGAGATCATCTTGTAGACACGTTGTACGATCTCTCGATCACCTTATGAATAAAGTCTAAGAGATTCCTCCTGTTATCCACATATCTTCGTCTTTGAGATCTAAACCTGCTTACCCGAGCCGTCCACTGAACAAATAAACTCTCTTCCTTTCCTCGGAAGTGAGACTATGGAGGGATCATGAAAACTCCTTTGTCATGACTTACTAATAGCATTCTATTAAAGTCACATGCTATCAGTAAGCTATGTCAAAGCACACATGTGGACCCCACTTTATGGCAGTGTGCTGCTGTTCCCCAAATGCTACCTGTATGGGTTACTAGTAGTGATCGCCCTTCCTGAACACTTCTAGTATTACTAGTAGTGTTCTACTTTCCGAGCACGCCACTAGTAGGTTTGTGCCTATATCTGTTTTCCTACTAGTGAAACCAAGAAAATGCTTGTAAAGAAATATTAGCACACATGTTACAAGGCCTAAAACAACTGGTGAAGAACAAAATAAGGTGATGCGGGCCATCCTACGGACATCCCGACATCCTCACTGTCGAGTCCCCCAGTGGCCCCATGACTCGCGCCTGAGCTAAACTCCTACAAGATAAGGTTAACTCGCTCCTATCACTATGTGACTTAGAGTCTACCTTAGATAGATTACTACTTCATTCGAACACCCTATGTATAATCAGGTATCAAGCCTTGAACCACTGCACGAAGGCAGCAACAGCATAAACAACCGAGAACTCTCTGGCACTACCGATACTACCTCCCAATGGTTGCGGTACTACCGGACAAGCAGTACTACCGCCTAGCTATAGCGGCAGTACCGCCCGGACCAGAGAGCACTAGCTGAAGCCCCCAGACCTTCCCGGTACCAAGAAGGCAGCACTACCGCCGCAAGCGGTACTACTGGAGACCACATGCAGTACTACTGCTTAGGGAGCACGACAATAGGCCAAGACCGACGCTACCACACCCGCCCCTGCTACCAGTGAAACCTGGTACTACTGGACATGAGTCCGGTACTACCGGCCATCACGGTACCTGCGCGCACCAGCTCGACCCTTAGGCCTTGTAACACCCTCAATACTTTTTGTCTTGCCCAAATTACCCCTACTTAAGTGGCTGGCCTATATATAGTCCCCCACCTCCATATCATAACCTCGGACTTGGATAATTGAATTAGAACCCTTGTGGATCTCCTATTATCCCTCACCTCATGAGCTTTGCATCATGAGTTAAAGTTGTACAAGGCCTTGGAGTCGGTGTCCCTTCTCCAAGTTATCAAGATCTCGCCAAGCCTCCCACTCGGCATGCCGGTTAGAGAGAGAGTGTGTCCTTGTCTGCCACCGACCCTAGGGATTGTGTCAGACCGGTTGTCGGCCGCGTGAACTATTGGCTTGTCACATGTTTTTGTGTGTGCGTGTTTCATCGAGTTATTCGCGTGTGTGTGTCCATGGGTTTCATCATCTCCCTCACCCCACTCGCCTTCATATAAATTTCCACGGGGATTCGTGAAAGATTGGGAAACCCTAAGGGGTCACCTCTAACATATTGATATCAAGAGCTAGATTGATCATGATTTTCCCCACATATTTTATTCTATCTACCATAAATTCGAAAATTGCCCCAACAAAGAGCACCACAGCCTTCAGATTGATCTTGAGTTTTGGTTCATTTTTGGTGGATTTGATCCGTAGATCTGTTGCTATTGGTGCCGATCTAACTTCCTTGTGTGTTTCCAGCCCCAATTTTGGTCAAATTTCCTCAAATTTTAGGATTTTTGGGCCAAATTTTCGCCCAATTTCGTGATCTCCGCATCCAAGAACCTGCGAAGCAGTACTACCAGATACCAACGATGGTACTACCACCTGATCCTGAGAGATTTTCAACCTTTCTTTTGCCTCAAGTTTGTTTCTGACCTTTCTTCTTTTGTTTGTTCATGTTTCACGTGTGTTTCGCCCTAACTAACAACAAGCTTCCGCACACATTACATCCCGCGATCTCCGATGCTGCGACACCTGAACATCATCCCCAACACCGGTTACAAGTCGTCATCAATACCGAAGGTATAACTTGCTCCACCTTGTTACCCCATATCATCCTTCGTGTGTACCTATCCTATGAGAGCAGCTCATTTTGTGTTTGCCTAAGCATTGTGCACTTGCCCTTGGAAAGTGAGATTGTGTAAGCAAATACAAAAATTGGCATAGTAGTATAGAAAGGGAGAAAAAGAATCAAAAGAGAAGAAAAGAGAAAAGGCAAAATAAAAATAGAAAGATACAAAGTCTCCCAATACAAAGAGAGCATCAAGCCTGTAAGCAAAGAGAGAGAAAAAGCGTGACTAAGGCAAGTGCACAAATTCGTTGCTTATCCTCTTTTGGCAAACAAGTTATGGTCTCTCCTTGCGTTGGCACCACAATCGAGCTTAGCCTTTGTTAGGACATTTTGTGCTCATTTTCATGGTTGTGCGAACCGCATCCATCTCCACTTGTGTGTATCCTCCTGTTTTTGTAGATCGTATCCTTTTTGCTTTTAATCTTTGGTTCTTTTCCACCTTTAACAATAATCTTTTCTTTTGATTGTTTTGTTTGGCTTTCCACCATCCTAACCTTCCACCAAAAGCTTTTGAGAGTTTTAGTTCTTTCTTTAGTGTGAGCTTTCTTTGTTATTTCACTTTGCAAGCTTATAGTTCTCACGTGTGGCTACTAGTTTGATACAATCTCCAAGGTGAGGTAAAAAGCTAACCCCCACCACATTACCTTGCATATATAATTCCTGTTTGTCTGGCATCATGGATAGGAACGGTGAGGCGATCCAACCACCTCCACCCGAAAATGAAGAGCGATCATACATGACGCGAGCAAGCCATTACATCATTGAATAAGAATTCCGTGAATGTTGCAATGCCCTTGAGATGCGCCAAGATGAGCAATTCGTAGAAACACAAATGGAGTTCAAGAGCATCGACAACCGCTTCGATGGCATCAAAAGGTAAATGCATGACATGAAACGCAACTTTCGGAACCAAAAGAAAGCTCTTCAACGCACCATCAGTGCAACAAATGACATGCTTCAATGCGCCATGGAGACAATGGCAAACAACACAAGGCCATGCTCGCGTGCATCAAGTGCCTTAAGGCACCATTAAAGTGTGTCAAGCTCATCACGCCATTGTTCTACTCATCGACAAGATCTTCATGCAAGTGCTCCAAGACGCAATGAAGCCCCCATGTTTGAGTCCTTGAGCTCTTCGCAATATGTACCTTCGCTTCGCCATGCCGCTACATCAAGCTATGATGGTGATTTCTCCTCAAGGCCTCAAGCAAGGCGAGACGAACACCGTCATCATGCAAGAGCACCAGGGATCCAACAAGACCGACCATGTGAAGAACCACGAGTGTAACCTCGAGTGCAACCCAAGTTCATTGTGGGGCCCCGGATTAATCCACCGAGAATCCTTGTTATGCATACATCACGATCCCATGATCCGTCTGTCGTGGCACATAACTGACAAGTATCAAAGTAAACATCCATTACTTAAGTGAATATAAGTCATACATCAACTGCCATTATGGCTACATAGATCATCATCAGCGGAACTTATTAAGCATTGAGCTCGAGCAATGCCTTAACCTATAGGCAGCTGACTGGGAGAACGTCCTACCTCGTATAGTCGTCATCCTCACCTTCTTCCTGATATCTGACCAAGTTAATAGCTAGGGACAATGCTAGTGAGTACTTTGAATGTACTAGCAAATCACCTTCAGTGAATCATAACAACAAGAGGATATGCAATATAGTTGTAGTAGTAGGAAGGCTCTAGGAGGGGTTCTTTTCTAAATAGTTTCTCTTGTAGATATAGCATCTCCATATCTTTGTTAAAAACATTTGTAAGAAATTTTAAAACATTTGAAAGTTTTGGAAACCACTAGGACTGGGTCCCCCATTTGATCCTTCCTTCCGATCGTCCCACGACAAAATTTCTTTCCTTCATTTCGGACCATCCCATGGTCAAAACATTTCCAAAAGCCTTTGCTTTTCCGAAATCCTTTTTGAAATCAAAACTAGCACCGCTCTACAGCAACCTTCCCAACCATCCATGACCGTGGACATGGCTATTCGAATAGATTTACACTCTGGAGAGGTTGTACACTTTACCCACACCATCTGAGTACCCTGCCCTGATCTACACCGATCATGGGTCGAGTAACCAAGCAAGACTCTCTCCATATGCCACTATAGTATAGGCCCTACCCTATGATTTGTTCCTCTCAACACTGGGACTTCTGGGCCAAGGACCAACCGAAGCGCATTCCGTCTCCTCCAGAGTGGGCACTTTAAAAGAGAGGCTCATAGTATCGCTCAGCTGCTCCCGAGGGCAGTTCGCAATTCCTCCAGGTGACTTTCTAATAGTTGAACCTTTCTATAAAGGAACCCCGGCATTAGAGGGAGATGATCCCTTGGAAGTAGTTGTGAGAATTCCTACACCGGAGTAGCAAACTTCAAGTCTAGCCCTGTCCCATTCCAGAGTAATGTAGTTGCACGGGTTAATTGTTCTAGCAAAACTGCAAAGAAACGGGTGCATTTTTGTAAACCTTTCTCCTCCATCTTTCTTTCAGCATTTTGTAAAACAAAACCTTTTTCCTTTCTCAAACTTCTCGTGGTAGGTCAGACCTCACCAAGGTTTTATCATAAAACATTTTGTAAAACATTTCGGGGTCTTTCCATCCTATAGTTTTACTTCGACTAAAACAGGGTCTCTAAAGGGGTATGGTGGTTGATGTCCCAAAATATATCGAGCTCGTTGGGGAACCCCAAGAGGAATGTATGCGGAGCACAGCAGCAAGTTTTCCCTCAGTATGAAACCAACGTTATCAATCCAGTAGGAGCAAGGAAACACCCGAAAGGTGTAGCTAGCTGAAAGTTGGCAGGGCGCACTACCGGTGCCAGCAGCAACGTGGAGACCTGCACAACACAACCACAGAACTTTGCCCCCAACTTGCGATGAGGTTTTCAATCTCACTGATTTTGCTGAAAACAAAGAATTAAACGTATCGAATGGAAGAAAGTAATAGTTTGCATAAAGTAAACACAAAGCAGTAAACAGTTTGTAGATTGAATGTTAAAGAAAGGACCGGGGTCCATAGTTCACTAGAGGTGGCTCTCCTTAAGATAGATAACATGTTAGGTGAACAAATTACAGCGGGGCAATTGATAAACATCGAGAAAGCATACAAGCATATACTAATCATTCTTACTCCTTTGAGACTTGATTGGGCATTACAACATTATACATAGACCGTCATCCAACTGCATCTATGACTAATAATCCACGTTCAGGTTATCATCTGAACCCCCTCCAGTATTAAGTTGTAAGCAACAGATTATTGCATTACGAATTGCGTGTAAAGTAAACAATACGATTGTTCTATGAACAAAGGATTGTTGTTTTCTCCCTAGTAGCAACAACACATCTAGTACCTTAGAGATTTTTGTCACTTCCCCATATTACCAGAGGCATGAACCCACTATCAAGCATAAATACTAACTCTTGGAGTTGCTAGCATCTACTTGGCCAAGATAGCTACTAACAACGGAAAGAATGTAAGATTACAAATAACAAAGACATGATAGAATCAATAATCAATATGAAATAGCATCTTAATATCCATCGGATCCCCGCAAACACAACATGTATGGATTACAAATAGATGATCTTGATCATGAACGGAGCTCACAAGATCTAAACATGAAAGCACAAAGGAGGAGAACCAACCATCTAGCTACTACATGGACCCGTAGTCCAGAGATGAACTACTCACGCATCACACCGGAGGCTTGCATGATGATGAAGAAGGACTCCAGGGTGAATTCCCCTCTCCAGCAGGGTGCCGGGAAGAGCTTCAGATCCCTCCCGATCTAGGGATAGAGATGATGGCGGCTACAGACTCTTTCATGGAATTTTGATCGGGTCCTTAGGGTTTCCGTATCAGAGGCAATATATAGGCGGAAGGAGAGGCCGAGGGGGGTGCCTGGGGCGGCCAGACCACCCCCTGGCGCGGGCCAGGCTTGGCCGCGCGGCCAGGTGGTGTGGCCATGACCCAGCCCTCTTTGTCTCGTATTCTGGCTCCAAGTGTCCCCCGGTAAAATAGTGACTTTGGCTTTTGTCCCGTCCAATTCCGAGAATATTCATTTTCTGACTTCTTGAAACCAAAAACGGTAGAAAACAGGCAGCTGGCACTGTGGCTCTTGTTAATAGGTTAGTCCAAGAAATCATATGAAAAGTACTCCAAAGTGTGGACAAAACACAAGAAAGTAGATAAAACCAAGCATGGAACATCAAAAATTATAGATACATTTGCAATGTATCAACATCCCCAAGCTTAACTCCTGCTCGTCCTCGAGTAGGTAAGTGATAAAAAGAAAGAATAATTTTTGAGGTGACATGCACCATCATTAACTTGATCAAAGTATTTGTACATTCGAAGCTGGGATCATAGTACTTCAATCATAACATGAAAGACAAAGTTCTAGCAATAAGAAAAAGAAACTATGTTGCAACATGAAAAGGCACAAACAAAAGATTCATGAATAATAATGTTTTGCAAGACGTTTGTTTGTTTCACATAAAGAAAACATAGCATAATAGCATCCAGCTTGTCCCTCATAGAGTAGCAAACATAAATGCATAGGACACCTTCAAAGTTCATAAGAGTGACTAGATACAAAAGTTTAAAACAAGCAATATCAAGTTATGCATCAATCAACAAGTCTTGGGACAATGCACATAGAACTAAGAATGGCCACTATGCTCTCAAAGTAGGTGCATAAAGATAGAAGGTGGAGACTCAACATAAAAGTAAAAGAATGCCTTCATAGAAGGAAGCAGAGATTCAAGTTTCATAAAGAGCTTCCAAAAATTATGGTACTTATAGCTTTCAGCTCTCATTGCCCCTATCATAAGCATCTTGAAGTGATTAAGGTTAAAGTGACACAACTAAGAGGATATGCTTGACAAGTTATAAGCCGAAATCTCATGCCCCTTAGTTACGAAGACCGAACCTCATGCTACTCAACTTTAGTCACAAGTAAGCTCTTGTCATTGTAAGTACATATGAATCATAAAGAACCGCCAACGGGGTACCCCTTGCACATGATACAGGAGCTATCCCATAATCAAAATGACAAGGCAAGCAAACAATGAGCATCTCAGCGATCTTTTTATTTGCTATTTGCATAGGTTTTTATTGAGGATGCTTCATAGAGTTCTCATTATGGTGATGCTACAAGTTTCCACCATGATTAAGCATGGCTTAGGCTAGCGGCCCAGGCGTTTCTCTAACACACATACAAACTCCATGATCTTACAAGTTCCACTTTTATTTCACACCACCGGGATCTATAAGCAAAAGAACATGATATCAACAGGGTATAAAGTACAAGTGCAATGTTGAAAGCGTTCCCCATGATACATGGTTCTTCTAACTTCAACTTATAAAGCGCAAGCATATACGCAATAAAGAAGGACCCAATGGTTCAAGTTTATTAAATGCAAAAAAGTAAAGTGTGCCATCAAGTTGGTGAGAGCTTTAATCACTAGTTTTCTCATAACAAGTTTAATTTGGAAGGTAAACAAAAACATGAATATACTTGGAATAGCATATGCTAGTAGGTAGGTATGGTGGACTATTTGGAATAACTTGGTTTAGGGAGTTGGATGCATGATTGGAACTCATACTTGGTTATGGAGGCTAGGAAAAGACTGGGAGTGACAAACTAAGAGAGCAATAATGGCCATAATCATGTAGAGCGACAAAACATCATTGATCAAAGCATAAAGTGATACACAAGTTGAAAACGAAAGGATCATCAAGGCTATGGTGACTTTGGATAGTCATAACATGGTGTGAGCATGCGCCAAGTCAACCCAAATAAAGCATCAAAGGAGAATACCACTATACTATGCTTTAATATGCTAAAACAACACATGATTCATCCAAGGCACATTAAGCAATCTCAATTGTTTATAACAAGTAATGCTACAAAAAAGAATACTAAGCATAAAGCCAAAACAATATCAAGCATGGCATGACAAAGCATAGGCCACAGTCAAAAACAAGCTCTCTTTACCACTTAAGCATGAACTTTCCTACTCTTTTCCAAACCAAACCAAACTATTTGAAAACCAATGTATGAAAGAGGGGGTCCAAACAATTTATTCAGAAAACTAAGCAAACCAAGCAAACAAAAAACCAAAACGAAAATGAAAAAGAAGACGCTCCAAGAACAACACAAATGTGCATGAAATAATAAAAATTAAGCGTTTGGAAGAAACCTGGGATTTTTATTGATGAAGAGGGGGATGCCTTGGGCATCCCCAAGCTTTGACGCTTGTACTTCTTGGATATTTCTTGGGGTGACACGCGTGGCATCCCCAAGCTTGAGCTTTAGTCCATCCTTCATCTCATTACTCATTCCTTCCATACATCTGAAATTTTTCCTTCATACAAAACTTCACACAATCTTTACTAGCAACATTAGTGCACTCAAGATAATAGGTATTTGGGTTCAGTTCTAACACCAATAAAAATTCCATTAAAACACTAGCTACTGTAGCACTTTCCTCAAAAAGCTCAATTCCCCAAAAGAACTCAAAAAGAGCCAACAAGAAGCAAATGCAGAAAATGGCAGAAATCTGTCAAAACAGACCAGTAGGTAAAGACGAATTTTTTCAAAGACCTTCTGTTGCTCAAATCAAAAAGTGTTGAACTAATGAAAGTTATATAACAACCTAGGTCAGAAGCACAAAAATTCACGCCTAAAAAGTATGTTCATAGATTTTACACAATTTTTACCGTGAAGCACAGAAATATGTTTCGGGACAGCAACTTTCCCAATCATTACTTCTCTCTCATTAGAGGTTACTCTTGGCACAAAAAGCAAATAAAAAGGATAAGGAGCGGTTATTACTCTTCCAAGACTCATCTAAAACTTTTGGGTTATCTCCTAATAAGTACTTTTCTTTAACGCCTTTAAGTTAGGCATAAGAAGCAAGAAAAATAATCAAGTGTTTGAAGAAGCATTAAAACCAAATTTCTTGCCCTTACCTCTCTTACTTTTATTCTTAACCCTGGGAAACATATGATTGTTTGGTGGAGAAGCAAGATGCATGGTCCCCTTTCCCACGTCTATTATTGCTCCAAGGAGTTCTAGTAGGGACCTTCCAAGTGTAATTTGTCCTTTTCCTGCACATTTAATAACAAGATAATCAGTAGAAATCATTTTCCCAAGGAACTTTGTAAACACTCCTTCATCTATTCTAGTAGGTAATATTGTAGCATTATTAGCAAGAGATATTTCTTTTCCTCCTTTAGAAAGCCCCCAAAGATTCAAAGATTCATAAATATCTTTGGGCATAAGACAAAATTCAGACATGATATCACAGCGAACTTGAAAAGTTTCATTATTTATATCAATATTTACTGTGGGGAGCCACTTTGATGGTTCAGAATTTATTGGAACATAATTATGATGCTCCCTAAGTGTATTATAGCAATCTTTCAAACTAGCAGTGCTGGTCTCAAGAGTGTTCAATCTAGCAAATATGTTTGTGAAAGAAATATCAGTTTTGCTAGGCAAGTTGTAAGTAAAGACCAATCTCTTTATAGCATTAACAACATCATTCTCATTGCATTGGAGGAAATATCCTCCCACAACAGCATCTAAAGCATATCTATAGCAAAGAGCAATTCCAAGGTAAAAACTGCTAAGGAACAAGCTTTGAGTCATTTTAGTCTCAGTTTTTTCATGTAGATCAGAGATTCTAGACCAAGCTTCCTTGAAGCTCTCCTCAATTCCTTGTTTAAAAGTTAAAATCATTTCCTCAGGTGACAGTGATTGGAGCAAGGCTAGACATAATGGCAACCTAATATAGAAACTATTTTTTGTGTGTTTTCAATAAAGAAAGCAAACTAGTAAACTATTTTTTTTGTTTTTGATAAAGAAACAAGCAAACAAAGCAAAAGTAAACTAAGAAAAACAAAAATAACAAAGTCAAGAGATTGGTTATGTGTGACTCCCCTTGTGAAGACGGCCTTGACTCCCGGCAACGGTGCCAGAAAAAGTTGTTGATGGCCCAAAATATATCGAGCTCGCTGGGGAACCCCAAGAGGAAGGTATGATGAGCACAACAGCAAGTTTTCCCTCAGTATGAAACCAAGGTTATCAATCCAGTAGGAGCAAGGAAACACCCCAAAGGTGTAGCTAGCTGAATGTTGGCAGGGCGCACTACCGGTGCCAGCAGGAACGTGGAGACCTGCACAACACAACCACAGAACTTTGCCCCCAACTTGCAATGAGGTTGTCAATCTCACTGGTTTTGCTGAAAACAAAGGATTAAACGTATCTAATGGAAGAAAGTAATAGTTTGTAGAAAGTAAACACAAAGCAGTAAACAGTTTGTAGATTGAATGTAAAAGAAAGGACCGGGGTCCATAGTTCACTAGAGGTGGCTCTCCTTAAGATAGATAACATGCTGGGTGAACAAATTACAGTGGGGCAATTGACAAACATCGAGAAAGCATACAAGCATATACTAATCATCTTGACTCCTTTGAGACTTGATTGGGCATTACAACATTATACATAGACCGTCATCCCACTGCATATATGACTAATAATCCAGCTTTAGGTTATCATCCGAACCCCCTCCAGTATTAAGTTGCAAGCAATAGATTATTGCATTACGAATTGCGTGTAAAGTAAACAATACGATTGTTCTATGAACAAAGGATTGTTGTTTTCTCCCTAGTAGCAACAACACATCTAGTACCTTAGAGATTTCTGTCACTTCCCAAGATTACCAGAGGCATGTACCCACTATCGAGCATAAATACTAACTCTTGGAGTTGCTAGCATCTACTTGTCCAAGATAGCTACTAACAACGGAAAGCATGCAAGATTACAAATAACAAAGACATGATAGAATCAATAATCAATATGAAATAGCATCTAAATATCCATCGGATCCCCGCAAACACAACATGTATGGATTACAAATAGATGATCTTGATCATGAACGGAGCTCACAAGATCTAAACATGAAAGCACAAAGGAGGAGAACCAACCATCTAGCTACTACATGGACCCGTAGTCCATAGAAGATACAAATAGTATTTGGTCCAAGTTTTTGTACTGCATGTTAGAGAAAACACTAAGGTATCCATTAAAATTTAGATCTGGAAGATTTCATGTATTTTTCATTTTTGAAACTAATTAAACCAACTAGTAGAAAAGCAGATCTAGAAACTATTTAAAAAACAAAAGGAGGCAGGGCAGTCGGGCTGGATTCTAGCGGAAACTGGGCCGCACAGGGTCTAGCCAGCCCACTCCACACTCCAGCGCGCGGGAGGCCTGGTTCAAGCCCGCCAGGTGGGGCTGGATAGTCAGCCTCAGGGGGCAACGAAGAGGTACGGGGCGATGACAACCGTTGGATTAGAAGGGCCATCAACGGCTCTCACTTGTCTCCCTCCTCACGACAGCGTGAGAGAGAGAGCAAACCCTAGCGCGACTTAGGGGACCTTGGTGCTGCTCACCTGGGTGCGGAGAGGAGCCGGTATGAGTGCAGGGCGAAGCGGTAGACACAAGGGAGCTCGGGGATGGGCAACTTCTAGGGTTTCCGCGTCTAGAGATGCCTCGCGCCGCCCCGACCAAGAGAGCCACATCGGAGCTTAGCGGTGCTGCGTGTGGAGCAGTCCATGGGCAAGATGAAGAGTGGTATTAAAAGTGGTAGGTCCAAGGGATCTTAGATAACTTGCATGTAGAGAGAGAGAGAAGAAGGGAGGAGATCTCATGGGTGGATTTTTGAAAACAGCAAAAAAGGAGATTCTTCCTTCTCGAGCGATCTATGGAGCTGGAGGAGGAGCTAGGGCTCGTGGGGAGGCTCTATGAGGGCTAGGGAGGGAAGTAAGGGAGGAGGGGAGAACTGGTGCGGCTCTGGTCTACTTAACCCGAGAGTTGTGGTGTAGAATGGAATAGGTCCATAAGGGGAACATGGGGGGAGAGCCAGGTCTCTGGTTGGTTGAGGGTGGTGGTGGAGTGAGTGTGTGAGGGCCCTGTGGTCATGTAGTGATTGAGGTGGGGGGTGGCAGCTGTAGCCAATAACTTTACAAGATTTGCAAAAGTGGTGTCTCTATATCCTCTTAGTCTCTTTTTCCAAAAGATAAAGGACAAAAGTTATAATGCTATAGTAGGGTCGTCCAGGCGGTGATGAGGGTTGTTGTGGTGGTCATAGGCCAGGTTGGGTGAAGTTTAGACAATCCTTGTTTAATGAATTTGAATTAACTCAAAACTTGGCCTTGTTAATGATCATGAAGCATCTCTTGGTTTTGGTTCTTAGAAAGAATGAGCCAATATACTAGAAGATGGTTTAGGTCAAGATATCTATCCATGAATTATTTGTGATTTTTCAGAATATTCATATCCCCTTTTTAATAATTCTCCAAATAGTGCTGAAATGGTGTTTATGAAATAGTGCTGACATGATGGGTTTTTAATGTGATATGGTCCTAAATATGAACCTATACTTCGAGGAATTTTCACATGATTTATTTAGGATTAAAAGTATTTAAAACAATTATTATTCCATTTCTGCCATTTAAGAAAATTGGAAAAAAGAAATAATAAAGCTCTTCAAAAATATTTATTTTTGAAGTTGGAAGATAGGGTATGATAATTAGACTTTAAATGGGCTTAAGGATGGGGATGTGTTTTGGAGAAAGTCCAAATTTCTTTTATAGATTAGGTTTTGGAGTTTTTGTCAATTTAAGAGATTAGCTAGGTTTTGGTCCATAATAATTTTGGATAATATTTGATAAATATTTATAATCAAGGTAGATGATGTACACAAGGTGTATCTAGCATTTGCAACCTTAGGTGTTTAGAAATGGACTTTATTTGGAAGGAAAACAAGGGATAGAGGATCTTAGGCATTATTATCTTTATACCTTCAAAATCTTGTTGGATTTTGGAGCTCAGAGCTCCCCTTGGGACATGGGCTATAAGGATGGATGTTACAAGTCATGTAGATCATCATGGTACAAAGGGTGGACGTTGATCATGGTTAAGATTTCCTAGGATTGATGCCAGAAATTGAATAAATAAGGGTGCCAAAAAAGATTAACAAGTAGCCTTCCAAACCATGTGGGTTTTGGAAGCACAAAGCTCCAATTGAAATAAGTGAAGTAGGGATGGATAGACATTCATGAGTAGAGCACAACCATACCAAGGGTTGGTCAAGAGGAGATAGTATGAGTGACGAGGGTTTAACTCGTCAATGCCCATTGTTATAGACTTGGATTTTGGAGAAGGAGGGAGCGCTAGAGGCATCAATCGGCTAGCAAACAAGCACACACGGACGCAAGTTTTACCCAGGTTTAGGCCTCATAGAGGTCCCTACTCCTGCTTGTCTACTCTTGGAATTAACGAAGGAATCGATGATTACAGGGGCACGCAGATGCAATCTGGCGAGAGTTGTGGAAACTAGGGTTGTGATTGTCCTCCTCGCCGCCCCTCCTAGCCTTTATATAGATAGGCTAGGTCTCGGGTAGCAGGTCGAGTCGGTTACAGATTAGGGTTTTCCCTTTGAACATTCTATTTTAAACTTACTCTTGTCTCGCAAGCAATCGAGAGTCCGTGGGCCACTCGAATTCTTCATTGGGCCTTGGCAACGTCGTGGGCTTCTGCCGTATCTGGACCGTATATACCAAACTCGAGTACCTGTAGGGTATACCCATGTCAGTAGCCCCCAAGTGTCCAGTGGAATCGCAGATTCGATTGGGGACTTTATGAAGTCTTTCAAGTGCATGACTGAGCATTTTTTCGAGTGTTTTGTTTTGTGTCATAGGGATTGTTGATATGCGTGCCTGATTTAGCCAATGTATCGGTATCAGTTAACTGCCTTAGGGAAAAACAATGCAATCTACTCAAACTCGAGTCCCCAGACTCGAATTCGGAAAAGTGCTGGCGTAATTCGACTCAGGCCGCAGAGGTCTTACAAGAGTCAAATTCCAATGTATAAGTGTGAGCACTCGACGCGTCTGTTAAGGCATGTTCATCGTACCTACAGGCATGGATATGTTTCTGGTAGTGCGTAGCAGATGCATTGCCAGGCCTTATTCAGGTCTTATCTTCATGCTGTGAGTGCGTCATCCGATTTTTTGTCATCGCGGAGATGATTCGGGTGGCCCAGGAGATGCAGTCTCTTTGTAGGGATAATATGAGGCGGAGTCGCCATATCATTCGAGTGTGAATGTTATCAACACATAGTACGGTGTTCAAGGAGAAATAATCATAGGGTGCACGACCAGCGCTCCCTATGGGAGTAGCCCCCGAGTGCCTATTCGAGTTGTAGACTCGAGTGGGGACTAAAAACATTTGCGACTGCTGTCGCCTTTTGTTGCTTGTTTTAGTCGAATGTGCTTTTAGCGCTCCCTATGGGAGTAACCCGCAGTTCCTAGTCGAATCGATGATTCGAGTGGAGGGTTTGTCTTGAATGTTTATATTCTTTCATAAAAATTCTTTCGGGTGCATGGCTAGCGCTCTTGTTAGGAGTATCCCCCGAGTGCTTGGTTGAGTCGAAGACTCGAGCAAGGACTAAAGTAGTCGAAATCTTGTGCTGCTGGTATCGATGATGTCAGTCCTGACGATGTGATGACCTCGGTTGCCCGCGTGAGCAGCTTTGCAGGACGTGACGAGCGATGGGTCCCACTTTCTGACTTCGGTTTGATCGGGCGTGCGTAATCTTATGTTTTAACTGCGTCTCCTCGATTTCCGTGTGTAATGGAGATAGTGGGGGACGGTTCGTGGTTCACCCTCGCCACGTGTCGATGGTGATGTAAGCCACGCATCCAGTAGGGTTCTGGTGGCCGTTGGATGGCATCCGCGAGGAGGTTAAGTAGCAGCGCAACTGCTGTAATTTTCCCCATCTGTCTTCTTTGCTCATGCCTCCGTCGCCATTGCTGCTTCTCTCTGCTTCCTTGCGCACTTCCTCTTCATGGCACTGGACCAGCTCTGTGTCTTCCCCAGTTACTTTCTCTGCTCCCACTGCCATCAAAAGATGGGCAAGAAGAAGGGAGGTGCCGCCGCTGGATCCACAACCACCATTGTCGCCGCCAAGAAGAAGGGCGATACCACCACCGTGGGCACCAGCGCCACCGGCGCTGGGAAGAAGAAGGGTGCGGGAACCCGCATCACCAAGGGAGCCTAGCGAGTGTCCATCATCAAGCCCGCTGAACTGCAGCTTAATCACCGAGATGGAGTTCTTCCTCCCGCAGAAGACGACTCGTGAGTGCCTGGTGAGGAGGTAATCCCTTGTCCTCCTCCGGGTTTCCGGGTGATGTTCCTTGCGTTCATCATCCGAGGTCTTTCTCTCTCTCTGCATCCTTTCTTCTGTGGTCTCCTTTGTTTCTATGGGCTCCAGCTTCACCAGCTGTCCCCAAATTCCATTCTCTACATCTCTTGCTTCATCACTCTCTGCGAGTGCTGGCTCGGAATCAAGCCACACTTTGGCCTCTTCAAGAGGCTTTTTAAGCTAAAACGCCAATCAGCGTCCGGTCCGGTAGTCTACGACGTAGGAGGCTGTGGGATCCACATCAAGCTCACCGCGCCCGTCCAAGGGTGGAGGGATAAATGGTTTTATATCCGCGACCAGAAGGCCGACGGAGACCATTATGGACTCGCGCCCTTCGATCCTGCAACAACTTGCAAGAGGAGGCGCTCCTGGAAGAACATCATGATGACTGGCAAGTCCGAGGAAACGGAGGTGTTGTACAAGCGCGTCTACAACCTCGAATGCCTCATAGGTAAAGAAGAGGGTGGCACCACTCTCATTCGCACGTGGTTGCGCCGCCGTGTCCAGCCTCTGCAGGCCAGAGTGCACCCTATGTACGGCTAGACCGACGCTGATGATGTCACTCGTGTGTCTGCCGAGGGCATTTCTGCGGGTGAGGTGGATAGGAGGGTGCGATTGGTTACCAAGTACACCGCCAAGGAGGATCTCCCGGGTGAACCAGTTGTGCCTCCTTTCGATGCCTCTAACCCTCCTCCTGAGGTAGAATTGTACTACGAAGTAGTTCTTTTGTCAATTGCCACCAGGTACTTGATATATAGTGATGTATTTTCTGATTGCAGGACTGGAAGGTGGCTTCCAATTTGCCCCCTCATCCTGAAGAGGTTATCCCTCACGAAGTGGATGAAGAGGACGAATCGGAATCGACAGTCCCAATTGAAGAAGTGGAGGGAGCCCCCGAGTCCAGCGACCAGGACACTCGCAAGCGTTCCCGCAGCAAGGATTCTGTCGCGGCTTCCCCGACGACGCCGAAAGGTCCCTCTGCTGCTGCAGAGGAGCCAATTCCCGTTGTTCTTGTGCGCGCCATGGCTCCTCCTGCCCGGAAGAAGCTGCGACTGCCAAAGGAGTCATCGGAGTCGGAGGAGCAATCCTTCGGCCTTAATAAATTTAGCTGGCGAGTTCTGCATTCACGACCTCGTTTTGGTTTCTTTTTGGAGTTTCTTTTTCCCTGAAGTTTTTGCTTGATGTGTTTTGTAGTCGAGCAGCGTCGTCATCTTCTGATGGCGTCCAATTTGTGAAGGAGTCCGGAGTCGCAGACTCCAAGGCCAAGGAAGTGGCTGAACGGTCTCCTTCACCTCCATTGGCGACCCACTCCGGGCACAATTCGTCGAGTTCTCGGCATGCTGGGGGAACACCATATGGTTGCCCGGACGATTGCGCGGCAGTCATCTTCGGAGTCCCTGGAGGATCACGTAAGCGTCCTTTTGTTGTTTTGGCAGTCGAATTTATACTTGGTGTTGTTTGCTAATCCTTTGTTTTCTTCTGAGGCAGCTCATCATGAAGGAAGCTGCTCGTTTGGCGAAGCAAGTCCTTGTCATGGGTCGATAGAATGCACTGCTGGACAATCGCCATCGCGTTGTCGAAGGTGAGTATTGGCTTTGTCTTTGTCTTCATAAATTTTTTAGATTCGATTGATGATTCACCCTGTGCGTTGTAGTTGAGCACAATGAACTTCTTCGTCATGATGCTTCCCTCGAGAACGCGCTTGCCACAGCGGTGAAGGGTCGCGACGAAGCAGTGGCGGCCCTGGAGGAGTCGCGGAAGCGCGAAGAGGAATTGTGCTCCTCCACTGCTGAAAGAGAGCAGTTGTTCAAAGAACAACTTTTCTCGATTGCCAAGGCCCTCTCAGGTGATTGCCAATTTTGATGTTGTATTCTTTCTTGTTTGAAGTCATATTGTTGTGCTAACACCTTTTTATGCAGATGTCGGTGGCTTGAGCTTCGACGCCCAGTCCCTTCGCCGTGCAAACACGTTGGCTGGTGTCGTGGCCGCAGTCGAGGACCGCAGTGTGATGACCCACAAGTATAGGGGGTGTATCGCAGTATTTTCGAGGGAAGTTAAACCCAATTTATTGATTCGACACAAGGGGAGCTAGAGAATATTTATAAGCCTTAACAACTGAGTTATCAATTCAGCTTCACCTGGAAACAATCTTGATCACAGCAGTTTATCAGTAGCAACAGTTTTGTAGTAGGAATAGTAAAGTAGCAGCAATAGTAAATTAAAGACAGTAGTAACAATAGTAGTAAACAGTAGGATTCGAGTGCGGTAGGCATAGGGATGGATGGACGGGCGTTGCATGGACAAGACAATTCATATAGCAATCAGAACATAGGGCAATTGCAGATAAATAAGATAAAGCATCCAAGTACTAGATAATCCTAGGCACGTGTCCCATATATAGTCATACGTGCTCGCAATGAGAACTTGCACAACATCTTTTGTCCTACCAGCCCGTTTGCAGCGGGGCCTCAAGGGAACTACTGGCAATTAAGGTGCTCCTTTTAATAGAGCACCGGAGCAAAGCATTAACACTCCATGAACACATGTGATCCTCACATCAAAGCCATTCCCTCCGGTTATCCCGATTTTTGTCACTTTGGGGCCTTTGGTTCCAGACAAAAACATGTGTATACAACTTGCAGGTAAGACCATAAACAATACTATCATAATGAATCAATAACATGTTCAGGTCTGAAATCATGGCACTCGGGCCCTAGTGACAAGCATTAAGCATAACAAGTTGCAACAAAGTCAAAAAGCACTAATAGTAGATACTAGGCACCATGCCCTAACAATCCGATGCCATTACATGAACGATCTCATCCAATCCCTACCGTCCCCATAGCCTACAGCGGGGGATTACTCACTCATAGATGAGGGAAACATGGATGGTCGATGGAGAAGCAATGGTGATGATGATGGCGATGATCTCCTCCAATTCCCCATCCCGGCAGGGTGCCAGAACGGAGTTTCTGGTGCTGTTTCGTCGAATCTGGTGGTGGCGGCGGAGTGGAACTCTTTCTAGAAAAACGTCGAACCCCCCTGAGTTTTTAGGTCAGAAGGCATCTTATAGGTGAATAGGGAGACTGAGGGGGTGTCTGGGGCGGCCATACCACCCCCTGTCGCGGCCTGGGCTAGCCCGTGCAGCCAAGTGGTGTGGCCTGGGCCCAGCCCCCCTCCGTCTCGTATTCTGGCTCCGGGAGTCTTCTGGTGAAATAGGATTTTTGGCATATTTTCCGGGATTTTTCCTGATAGTTGATTTTCTGCACAAAAAGTAGACACCAAAGCAATTCTGCTAAAAACAGCATCAGTCCGCGTTAGTTGCATCCAAATCACACAAGTTTAGAGGAGAAACAATAGCAAAAGTGTTCGGGAAAGTAGATATGTTTTGTACGTATCAACTCCCCCCAATCTTAGCTTATTGCTTATCATCAAGCAATTTAGTTGAAAACTGAGTGCGATAAAAGAACTTTCACGAACACATTTGCTTCATATGATGTATATATTCTCAGCATGTGATCAACTACTTAGACAATTCATAATAAAGAGTGTGCAATTAAGTTTACTTAATAGGCATTGCAAGCTATGAAGAGATTCCAACTTAAAAATAATAAGTAGCATGAAACATAAACATAAGCAACATTACAATGATCATAAAAAGGTATGATAGAGTGGTATCTCGCTTGCCTTTTTATTGTGAATGCCAAGGCACCTCTGAAGTTCAGGTGAAGACTAGAAGTAAAGATATCAAAGATACAATCATCAAAGTCATAACACAAATAATCAAGTTTTGAGGCAAGCACATTACACTAAGAATGACAACTATGCTCTCAAGAAGGTGCTCATAGAATATGTGGAGACTCAACAAGGAAAACGAAAAAGGTTTTGAAAAGTTTGAAAGGCTTCCAAATGCTGAAAGTATGGTACTCGTTAGCTTTGAGCTCTCATTGCCCCTATCATAAGCATCTTTAAGTGGTTAAGGTTAAAGTGACACAAGTAAGAGGATATGCTTGACAACTTATAAATCGAAGTCTCATGCCCCTTACTTATGAAGACCGATCCTCATGCTACTCAACTTTAGTCACGAGTAAGCTCTTGGCATTGTAAGTATATATGTATCATAGAGAACCACCAACGGGGTACCCCTTGCACATGATACAGGAGTTATCCCATAATCAAAATGACAAGGCAAGCAGACAATGAGCATCTCAGCGATCTTTTTATTTACTATGTGCATAGATTTTTATTGAGGATGCTTCATAGAATGCTCATTATGGTTATGCTGCAAGTTTCCACCATGATTAGGCATGGTTTAGGCTAGCGGCCCAGGCGTTTCTCTAACACACATACAAACTCCATGATCTTACAAGTTCCACTTTTATTTCACACCGCCGGGATCCATAGGCAAAAGAACATAATATCAACAAGGTACTAAGTACCAGTGCAATGTCGAAAGCGTTCCCCATGATACATGGTTCTGCTAACTTCAACTTATAAAGCGAAAGCATATACGCAACAAAGAAGGACGCAATGGTTCAGGTTTATTAAGTGCAAGAAAATAAAATGTGCCATCAAGTTCGTGAGAGCTTTACTAACTAACTTTCTCATAACAAGCAAAAATTTTATTCGGAAGAAAACAAGGCATATTGAATATGCACGGAACATCAAATGATGCTAATAGGTAGGTATGGTGGACACTTTTGGCAATATTTGGTTTTAGGGAGTTGGAAACACGAGTAAACCATACTCAGTGCAAGTGAAGGCTAGCAATAGTAGGGGAGCGACAAACGAGAGAGCAATAGCTGTCATAATCATGCTTGCAACAAAACAGGACTAATCATGGCATGAAAGTGATTCAAGACCCTCAAGGCAAAATAATTCATCGAGGCTTAACTGATTATTTCAGTCATATGCATGTGTGAGCTTGTGCCAAGTCAATTCAAATGAAACATTCAGAGGAGGATACCACGGTGTCATACCAAGTTATGAATAGAGTAATGCAAGCAAACATTCATAAGACATGCTACAAACTATTAGCAAGCTAGAACTAATCATATGAAAGCAAGAACTACTAAGCATCCATAAATAACATACACCCTACTTGAACAGGCTAAGTATGCCCACAATGATGAGTATATGTATAAAAATGAAAACAAATAGAGTTCATTACCAGCCTCTTACCACACCTCAAGTTGTCATTAATCCTCATTATTGCCCTTCACTTGTGTGGCTTGAATAATAATACGAAACCAAATCGCACTGAGGACTGCTGAACTCTGCAACAAACTCACAAAACCAAAGAAGAACATCAAATATTTTTGGTGTTTCGATTTTTAAATGAACAAGCAAAGCAAAATATTTTTGGGTTTTTCGAATAGTTCAAACAAAGCAAAAAGGGAAAAACAAACCAAGGCAAAAGGAAAATAAGTAAACCAAAGAGAAACAACAGAAATATTTTTGGTCTTTTTGTGTTTTAGAAAGCAAAAGCAAAGAAAGAATGAAAACTAAAAAGAGAACGAAACATGAATATACAAAGTACTGACACAAAACGATAAGGAGATGAGTGCGATGTTGGCGTACCTCCCCCCAAGCTTAGGATTTTGGCCTAAGTGGGTATCAATCCAGGTATGAGTGAGGGTTCCAAGCAGGCGGGTCATGATAAGAATGATCGTAGTTGGTCCCTTGGGAGGAAGAAGAAGCTCTCCAATCATAGATAGTCTGCTGATATGAAGACTCCCCCTCATTCGAGGGCTAGGCCGAATCATCCGTGACCTCCCTTCTAGTATCCTGCTCCTGTTGGGAGAGCTCTCCCAAGTACGTATCAAACTCCTCCTCCGTCCCTGTTATCAAGGTTAAAAAAACAGGTGCAGGCAAAAGAACAACACGCTCAGACTTGCTCTTTCTCCAACCAGCTTTGAGAAAGGTTATTTCATAAGACAGCTCACTCAAATTATCCCAAGAAGAAACAAATTTATGCTGTATCATGGAATTAAGGTCAAGCCTTTCTATGGGAAACTATAGGTCTAGATGATGAGGCACTAACCAATGCAACGCTAATAAACGAGAAGCAATGAGGCCTCCACAAATTCCACCTTTCTCGTGGTTAGCAGCAAGACGGAAAGCTATCAAAGCACCCAAGTTATAAGTCATATCTCATTTAAGAGTAGCAGAGATGAATGCTAGATCATATGAAGATAACTTATTGGCAGTTTTCCTAGCAAGAACACACTTGGCAATAAAGTAAGCAAAGTAGCGAATAGAGGAGAGATGAATGTTATGGATTTTTTCACTCCCTTTTGAAAAACTGCTCCCTTGGCAAATTTCTGCGTATTAATCCATGAGTGGTGCAGGTCGCTCTTTAATCCTTCTACATGATCCCCACTGAGGTACCTTAATAGCTGCACAAAAGTCATCGAGAGAAAGGTCGACAGCAATATTGTAAATTTTGTAGTGGGCCATGGGGTTAGGCAAAGAGTAACTAAATTGAAAGTCCTGCACCACAAACATGGTTAGCTTCACAAATTGACAAGGTTCATCTTCCAAAAAGTGCTCCAGCCCTGCATTAGAAACCAAAGTGTGGAAATCCTAGAGAATTCCTGAAGCTCTCATGAATTCAGAGCATGGGTAAATGGAAGGAATAACTTCCTCCTCCCGGTGAACCTTCATGACCTCAGGCACCCATAGTTCATGTTGGTTCAGTTGATGCTCATTCATCTTCTGTTCTGAAATTTAAACACCTATTAAACAAGTGATTGCAAAGTGAATATAATGAAGGGCACTACTCATAGGGACTTGTAAGAGGAATAAACATGCATCAAAACTATATCTCTAAGCATCAAACAAGCTTACAATCTCTCATAACCTGTCACCTACAGTAGCAAAATACTCAAGATATAATCCACTAAACACAAATCCACTTGGACAAGCAGAGGAGTCACATACCGGAGAACAAATGCTCCAAATTTCAGCAGCAAAGATGGGCTGAGCAAGGAGATCGAAAAATCGAGAGCAAGCACAGCAAGGACGCGATTTTGAGCAATGAACTGGAGTTTACTCGGGAGAGAGAAGAAAGTGGCAAGTGAGAGAGTGAGTGGAGGCCAGGGGTGACCCACACCATGGCATCGCGCCACCCAGGGCAGGCCGCGCCACCAGGTGGTGTGCCTGCCTGGTGGGTCCCCCTGGTACCTTCCAGGCACTGCCCCTTTTTTCACATAAAAATTTAATATGAATTTTCTGGAATTTTTCGAGACACTTTATTTTTTGGGCAATTTTCAGCTATAGATGAATGATTTTTTTGACAGAAAAAGTTTTTTTTTGGAAAAGATGTAATGACAAAACAAGGCTAGAACTATAGAATTTCAAAGACACTCTAACATGCAAGCAACTAACAACATAAAATAAAACTAAACGAAAGCAAAGACTAAGACGGATAGAATAAAAGTAAGCGGAGATAATCATGGTGAAAACATTGTTTTGTTCAATGAAATCCTTTTGTTAACAAGGTTGATCAGGTCTTGTTACCAAAACAATTTCATATGAGATAAAACTTTGCATTACACTAATGATTATGTTACGTCAACTTTGATAGCAATGGTCCCAATCATAATAGTTTCAAAATTTTCTCTTGGTATACGACAATATATTTCTCCAACTTGAATGCCCTCAACATGTTCAATTGAATTCAAACCATAAGTCCTATCAATCTTCTTGGGGAAATAGACAATATGTTCCTTGTCATTAACATTGAAAGTCACCTTTCCTTGATTACAATTAATAACAGCTCCTGCAGTATTAAAAAAAGGTCTCCCAAGAATAATAGACATATTATCATCTTCAGGCATTTCAAGCACAACAAAATCAGTTAATATCAAGAAATTATGAGCCACTTGAACAGGTATATCCTCACATATACCAATAGGAATAGTGGTAGATTTATCAGCCATTTGCAAAGATATATCAGTTGGTATTAATTTTTCCAGTTGAAGTCTCTTATAGAGAGAGAAGGGCATAACACTAACTCCAGCTCCCAAATCACACAAATCAGTTCTAACATAACTATTCTTAATAGAGCAAGGGATAGTTGGAATCCCTGGGTCTCCAAGTTTCTTTGGAACCTTACCATTAAAGGAATAATTAGCAAGCAAAGTAGAGATTTCTTCATTAGGGATCTTTCTTTTATTCGAGACAATATCCTTCATATACTTTGAGTAAGGAGGCAATTTAATAGCATCAGTCAAAGGAATTTGTAAGAATAAAGGTTTCATCCACTCACAAAACTTATTATAGTGTTCATCTTCCTTTGACTTGTGTTTCTTATCAGGGAAAGGCATAGGTTTTTGGACCCAAGGCTCTCTTTCACTACCATGTTTCTTAGCAATAAAATCTTCTTTAGTGTATTTAGTATTCTTAGTGTGCTTTTCAGGTTCTTCTTCAACTTTTTCTTTATCAGGAACATCATTTTCTTCATTACCACTTTCAGTTTTAGCATCAAAGACAGATATACTGTTAGGATCTTTAGCAGGTTCAGAGGGTTCTACAATAGTTTTATGTTTCTTTTTCCTTTTCTTACGAGTAGTACCACTATTTTCAGCTTGTTGAGAATCCTGCTCAATTCTTTTGGGATGCCCCTCAGGATATAAAGGATCCTGGGTAGCAGCACCACTTCTAGTTCTAATTTCATAAGCATGTTTTTCTTTTGCAGTGTTAATTAGCAAGTCTTTTGTACTTTAATGAGTTGATCTATTTGAGTTTGAACCATTTGAAAGTGTTTAACAATCATTTTAGCATCATTAGAGGTTCTTTCCACAATATCTTTCAACTCAACAATAGCTCTAGTGTTTTCCATTAAATGATTTTGCACCCTTATATTAAAATTATCTTGCTTAACAATGAAAATATTGAATTCTTCTAAGCATTGATCAGGAGGTTTAGAGTAAGGGATATAACCTTCATCAAAGTGTTGGAGAGAGTGTACCTCAATAGTGGATGAGTGGGGAATAGGCTTACATAATTCTTCTATAGGAGGTAAATTCTTAACATCTGCAGCTTTAATTCCCTTCTCCTTAAGACATTTCTTAGCTTCCTTCATCACTTCATCATTCAATTCAATAACTCCCCTCTTCCTAGATAATGGTATAGGCGCCGGTATAGCTGGTTCAGGTATAATTACTTCAGGTATAGCTGGTTCAGGAGGAGTCCAGTCTTCATAATTCTTGCTTATTTTAGCCATTAATTCCTCAGCTTCTTTGGGAGTCCTATTCCTGAAAAAAATAATCAGCACAACTATCTAGGTATGTCCTAGATTCTTCAGTTAGTCCATTATAAAATATATCAAGAAGCTCATTCTTAGGTAACGGATTTCCAGCCTGTGCATGAATCAAAGTACAAAACCTTGCCCGTGATTAAGGCAATATCTCTTTTTCTCCCTGTTTAAAATCAAAAAGTTCCTGCAAAATAGCATGTCTAGCACTAGGAGGAAAATATTTCTGCAGGAAAGTACTAATCAAGCAATCAGGGCTATCAATAGATCCAGGAGGTAAATTACTAAACCAAGTTTTAGCTTCTCCTTTTAGTGAAAAGGGGAAAATCTTAGCAACAAAGTAAGTACGCATCTTAATATCATCAGAAAACAAGCCACTCATGGTAGAAAGTTCATTCATATGTGCTACTGCACTTTCATTCTTAGTCCCACAAAAAGGTTCTTTCTCAACAATAGCTATGTAAGACAAATCGAGAGAGAAATCATAATCTTTATCTTTAACGTTTATGGGGGAAGCAGCAAATTTAGCAATAGGAGACAATTTGGGTCTAATAGTACGCCTCTCAAGGAGACTCTTAGCAGCGCTCCTATCATGGGTGTTTTTACATTCTTTAATAAATTCATCGATCATCTCAACATAACCGTCTTCAATATCATAACTCTTACTAGACTCAGGTGAACTAATAGGTGTAGTAGTGTCTTCATTAGGAGTTTCAGTATTTCTAGCTATAGTTCTAACAATCGTAGCATCTAGGAAAGGAACTAATGAACCACTCTTATCAAGCACAGTAGAAGTAGCATCAGAAGTTTCAGATTCAGCAGTAGTAGCAGTGTGTGTAGCATGTGTATGTGGTGGTGTAACAAGCTTACTCATAACAGATGGTGAATCAAGAGCAACAGAGGTGTTCAGAATCGTACCTCTTCTTGTAGTGGATGGTAAAATAGGAACCTTGCCATCACGAGACTTACCCATGATGGATGGATGACAGCGAACAATAAAGAATCCAAGTGAACTTGATTAATAAAGCTATGCTCCCCGGCAACGGCGCCAGAAAATAGTCTTGATGACCCATAAGTATAGGGGGTGTATCGCAGTATTTTCGAGGGAAGTGAAACCCAATTTATTGATTCGACACAAGGGGAGCCAAAGAATATTTATAAGCCTTAACAACTGAGTTGTCAATTCAGCTGCACCTGGAAACAATCTTGCTCATAGCAGTTTATCAGTAGCAATAGTTTTGTAGTAGGAATAGTAAAGTAGCAGCAATACTAAAGTAAATATAGTAGTAACAATAACAGTAAACAGTAGGATTCGAGTGCGGTAGACATAGGGATGGATGGACGGGCGTTGCATGGCCAAGACAATTCATATAGCAATCAGAACATAGGGCAATTGTAGATAAATAAGATAAAGCATCCAAGTACTAGATAATCCTAGGCATGTGTCCCATATATAGTCATACGTGCTCGCAATGAGAACTTGGACAACATCTTTTGTCCTGCCAGCCCGTTTGCAGCGGGGCCTCAAGGGGACGACTGGCAATTAAGGTGCTCCTTTTATAGAGCACCGGAGCAAAGCATTAACACTCCATGAACACATATGATCCTCACATCAAAGCCATTCCCTCCGGTCATCCCGATTTCTGTCACTTCGGGGCCTTTGGTTCCGGACAACGACGTGTGTATACAACTTGCAGGTAAGACCATAAACAATACTATCATAATGAATCAATAACATGTTCAGATCTGAAATCATGGCACTTGGTCCCTAGTGACAAGCATTAAGCATAACAAGTCGCAACAAAATCAAAAAGCACTAATAGTAGATACTAGGCACCATGCCCTAACAATCCGATGCCATTACATGAACGATCTCATCCAATCCCTACCATCCCCATAGCCTACAGCGGGGTATTACTCACTCATAGATGGGGGAAACATGGATGGTCGATGGAGAAGGGATGGTGATGATGTTGGCGATGATCTCCTCCAATTCCTCGTCCCGTCAGGGTGCCAGAACGGTGTTTCTGGTGCTGTTTCGTGGAATCTGGTCGTGGTGGCGGAGCGGAACTCTTTCTGGAAAAACATCGACCCCCCTGAGTTTTTAGGTCAGAAGGCATCTTATAGGTGAAGAGGGAGACCGAGGGGGTATCTGGGGCGGCCAGACCACCCCCTGGCGTGGCCTGGGCCCAACCCCCCTCTGTCTCGTTTTTGGCTCCGGGAGTCTTCTGGTGAAATAGGATTTTTGGCATATTTTCCGAGATTTTTCCTGATAGTTGATTTTCTGCACAAAAATTAGACACCAATGCAATTCTGCTGAAAACAGCGTCAGCCCGCGTTAGTTGCATCCAAATCACACAAGTTTAGAGGAGAAACAATAGCAAAAGTGTTCGGGAAAGTAGATACATTTTGGACGTATCACATTGCTTCTCTCCAGGGGACGTTAACAAAGTCCAAGGGTATGCTCAGTCGCATCCGCGAGGATCTAACTCCCAAGGCCGGGCTGATTGACAACCTTGAAGACCTAGTGGAATCCCTCGCTGGAGGTATTCCTGCGGATTTCAAGAACTCGCAACGGTCCGTCGGAGCCACCATGGCACTCGCGATGGTGCAAGCCCATGGCGTGGAGATGGATCCCACCGCTATTTCCGAGGCGATGCCTGTCGACGCCGGAGGCCAGCAGGTAGTGTTTGCTCCCTTTGCTGGTAGCTGCGAAAAAATATGGTCCTCAACTTATCAAGACAGTCGCCAAGTATTCCGAAGAGCGGCGGCGAGCGAAGGCCACGAAGGCCGCGGCGTCTGGGGCTACCACCGGCAAGTCTGTGGCATCGGAGACTACCATGGATGCGATGAAGCCCCCGAAGCCAAAGTCCAAGTCGAAGAAGCAAAACGCTCCTTAGTCTGCATGTGTAATAGCTGTAGTGTTTTAGCCTTTTCTGTTGGAACAATGCTTTTGTGGGAGTGTCCCAGTCGAGACTTTGTTGTGCTTGAATGCATTTATGCCTTTATCAATGTATTCTTTTCCCCTCATTTGCTCTTGCTTGCTCTGTGATAGGGTACGTCGAGTGGTCCTTCGAGTGGCCCTCATGATCCTCCGCCCACCGATGAAACCTTGGCGCAACCACGTCCAAAGGTGGAGGAGTTGTTGTTGCTTTCGCGACTGCATGATCGCGTTAAGCAATTGGAGCGTGAGTTTCCCATCCTCCGCGGTAGCACAGATGTATGGAAGTCGAAGGCAGAGAAGGCCACCGCCCGTGAGACGTATCTCTTAGAGGAGGTGGCGCAGCTGAGTGAGCAGTTCAAATGTTAGCTTTCTGCCCTCTCATCTTTTCTTTTAGTCAGTCGCGGTGATGCCTTGTCTTCACACTTTGCCATTTTGCTTGGTGTAGTTGTCAGTGCTCGCCATCCGCGGGATGAAAAGGACCGGGTTGCCATTCGAATGAATGACCTGACCCAGGAGCAACTGCAGGCGAGTGGGTACTTTTGGGTAGACCACGATCGTGTGATCGCGCTTGCGACCCTGTAGGATCGTGCTTCTCGAGTACTTCATTTTTTGAAGAAGGCACAGTCGTGCCTTAGGCATATTTACCAAACGATGTTTCCGCTGGACGCCGTCTCTTCAAGCATGTTGGCTCTTCTAGCGAAGTTCCAGGATTTAAGTGCAGTTCGCGAGTGTGTGCGGCAACAGTTAGTAGCTAGTGCTAAGGCTGCATTGTTGCTGGTGCGACTGCATAGGACAGATGTAGATATTGCGTCTATTGCAGCTGGGCTGCCGCCTTCGCTAGAAGGTATGACCTGGAACATGGTTCCGCACTATCAAGCGGTTGATCAGCCAGCAGAGGACATTGTCAATTTCTTCGAGGAGCAGATGAACGTTCTTCTTTTGCAGCAGTAGCATGTGTTGTATCCTGCACATAATTGTATAAGTGTTGTAAAGTTCGTATAATTATGTTGGGTGTAATTAATACCCATTGATATGTGAAGAGCTTGCTAGCTTTTATATTTTGCGAGTGTGTTGTACTCTGCAGTTCCTTTTCTTTAGCCTGACTTGTGTTATCTCAGCACCTTGCCAACCTATCAGGTGCGTTGCAACTAGGTTGGTGTTTGCCAAGGGTTCGATTGATGTTCTGTCAGCTACTCAAGATACTGTGATTTGTTCGTAGAACAAAGGTGTAAAGGGTGGCGCAACCCCCGAGTGAAAAAATTGCAAGAAAAATAAGGAAAACTCGGAGTTTTGGGGCACTTGTGTGGCTAAGTAGCCTGGCTGAATAGCCTTGTTTGTAAATGTAAAAAATGACTAGGGGTAGAAGCGCGCAGCTGCGTGACGTTCCAGGTGTTGGAGTATGCGACTCCTGTCTCGAAATCTTTAAGGCGATAGGCGCCACCTGGGATTACTTCTGTAATCACGTAAGGTCCCTCCCAAGGGGACTCGAGCTTGAGATGCCCTTGTTGCTTTAGTCACAGGACCAGGTCTCCTTCGATGAAGGATCTGGGGCATAGCCTTCTACTGTGGTAGTTATGGAGGCTTTGCTCGTAGATCATTGATCTCTCCGCTACGATTTCTCGTGCCTCATCAAGGAGGTCGACAGAGTCTTCGAGTGCAAGAGTTGACTCTTGCTTGCTGTAAGCAACCACCCGCGGGGCTTTGTAGCATACTTCTGCGGGTAGCACCGCTTCAGCATCGTGCACCATGAAGAACATGGTGTATCTCGTGGCGCTGTTTGGATTTGTGCGCAAGATCCAGACTACGGATTGCAGCTCATCTAGCCAGCATCCGACGGCTTGTTTGAGTGGCCAGAGGAATCGTTTCTTGATTCCGCCACAGATGAGGCCGTTGGCCTTTTTGACTTGACCGTTGGTCTACGGGTGAGCCACCGAGGCGTAGCTTATGTTGATTCCCAGGTTCTCAGAGAATTCTTGGAACTCCTTAGAGGTGAAGTTCATCCCATTATCCATGATGATGCTGTGTGGCACTCCAAAGCGGTAGACAATGGACCCGAAGAACTTGACAGCGCTGGCCCCTGATTGATTTGTCACCGGCATGGCCTCGATCCACTTGGTGAATTTGTCGACTATGACCAAGAGGTAGACGTAACCTCCTGGCGAGGATTTCGGTAGCTTGCCGACCATGTCGAGTCCCTATTGCACGAAGGGCCAAGCTAATGGTATTGGCCGGAGTTCCTCGCCAGGTGCGTGAGGTTTATCCACGAATCACTCGCAAGCGTTGCAGCACTGGACGATGTCCTTGGCATCGCGCATGGCCGTGGGCTAGTAGAATCCAGCTCATAGAGCTTTGGAAACAAGGGCGCGACTGCCAGCATGGTGCCCGCAAGTGCCTTCGTGGATGTCGAGGAGGATGGCCCTTCCGCCCCTGTTGGAGACGCACCGTTGGAGTACTGTGCTTGTACAGTTCGCCGTTAATGAGGGTGAATGCCTTGGATCGTCGCGCTATCTGCCGCGCGTCAGTTGGATCATCTGGCAACCTCTTGCTGAGTAAATACATGATGTAGGGTTGTGTCCAAGATGGCTCGATCATCATGATGCTCATTGGTCCTTCGAGTCCTGTATCAAGCTCTAGGTCATCGAGTGTCATTGGCTTGTTGGGTGGCGTAGCCTCCCGAGTCTGTTGACGCGCTTGTTGTCTTCTGTGGAGCCTTTGGCTTGATGGAGCATTCGCAGATGGGCTCGAGAAATACCCCAGGTGGTATGGGGGCGCAGGTGGAGCCAATATTGATGAGGAGATCCGCCTCTTCATTGCTTTCGCGACCCACGTGTCGCGGCTCATAGCCATCAAAGTCTCCTTCGAGTGTGTCGTAGAGGTCGCGATAGGCGATCATGTTGTCGCTTAGTGCGTCGCACTCGTGCATCATTTGGTTGACCACCAGTTTGGAGTCGCCATAGATGATGAGCCTTTTGGCGCCGCAGGCTTTCGCCATCCGCACCCCATGGATTAGGGTTTCATACTCAACTTCATTATTGGAGGCGCTGAACTGCATTCGCAGGATGTATTTCATCTTGTCTCCTTGGGGCGATGTCAGTATGACACCTGCGCCAGCTCCGTCCTTTCGCTTGGACCCGTTGAAGTGCATTGTCTAGAGGTAGGACATATCTGGCTTGTCGAGGAGCTGATTTTCCATATAGTGCACGAGAAAGTCTAAGAGAACTTGCGACTTGATCGCATCGCGCTTCTCGTATGTTATGTCTTGTGGCGATAGTTCGATTCCCCAGAGCATGACTCGCCTGGTGGCATCAGGATTATTGAGTATGTGCCCAGACGGGGCATCGTTTACCACCACGATTGGGTGCTCCTGGAAGTAGTGGCGCAGTCGCTTGGATGTCATGAAGACGCCATACGCCAGCTTTTGGTAGTGCGGGTACCACTGTTTTGTTGGCGTGAGCACCTTGCTGAGGTAGTAGACTGGGCGCTGGACCCCGTGGACTTTATTTTCTTCGACTCGTTCTACCACGAGCACCGTGCTGACCACCTGGTTAGTGGTGGAGATGTAGAGCAGTAGTGGTTACTTTTCGCGAGGCATCACCAGTACTGGCGAGGTGGATAGTAGACGTTTGAGGTCTTCGAATGCTTCTTGCACCTCGTCTGTCCACTCGAACTTGTCAGCTTTGCAGAGAAGTTGGTAGAAGGGCAGTGCATTTTCACCCATTCGACTGATGAATCGATTGAGTGCCATAATTCGCCCAGCCAGCTGCTGGACGCCTTTTACGTTCTTCGGCTTCTCCATGGCCAGTATGGTCTTTATTTTATTCGGGTTTGCTTCGATCCCTCTCGCAGAGATGAGATACCCGAGTAACTGCCCAGATGGCACACCGAAGGCGCAATTATCCAGATTGATCTAGATCCGGTAGCAATTGAGGTTGGCGAAGGTCTCACGTAGATCGTCGATTAGCGAGGCTTCTTCTTTGGTTTTGATGACGATGTCATCGATGTAGACTTGGATGTTGCGACCAAGTTGTTTCTTGAGGCAAGCCTGCATGCACAACTGATAGGTGGCTCCTGCATTTTTTAGCCCGAAGGGCATCGTGTTGTAGCAGAACACACCAAAGGGTGTTGTAAACACCGTTTTTTCCTGATCCTCCTCCTTCATTCAAATCTGATTGTAGCCTGAGTAGGCGTCGAGGAAGTAGAGACACCCACATCCCGCGGTGGAGTCCATGATTTGGTCGATTCATGGCAACAGGAAGTGGTCCTTTTGGCAGTGCTTATTCAAGGAGGTGAAATCCACGCACATCCGTAGGATATCCGTGTCTTTTTTAGGCACAAGCACTGTGTTAGCGAGCCAAGTACTTTCCTTGATCTCGCGTATAAATTTTGCATCGAGGAGTCTGTTGATCTCCATTCCGACTGATTTTGCTCGTGGTTTAGACAGTCGCCGAATTGTCTGCTTGACTGGCCTTGCGTCTGGATTCATGTTGAGTGAGTGCTCGATGAATTCCCTAGGAACTCCTGGCATGTCCCCTGGACACCAGGCGAAGATCTCCTAGTGCTCAATGAGGAATTCGACGAGCGCGAGTTCCTATGTGGAACTCAAGTTGTTGGCGATGAGGGTCGTCTTGGTTGGGTCCATTGGGTGGACCTGGATTTTCTTCGTGTGCACCGACGAGTCGAAGGATAGGTCGGGTGAACTTGGCCTGCTTAGGGGAGACATACTGTTGTCTATCGACTCCTTCAATCTTGTGAGTTCCTCCTGCATGCTGAAGGACTGGGAGATTCTGTTGAATTCTCTGTCGCAGCTGTCGGAACTCTCGAAGTTTCCATTGATTGTGATTATGCTGTTTCGACCTGGCATTTTCATCTGCAGGTAGGCGTAGTGCGGCACTGCCATGAACCTTGCGAACGCGACACGTCTGAGGATGCAGTGGTATTGTGAAGGCCAGTCGACAACTTCAAAGTCGATGCGTTCTCACCTAAAGTTTTGCAGCGTGCCAAAGATGACGTCGAGGTTGATTTTGCCCAGGGGGTATAGGACCTTCCCTGGGGCGATGCCGTGGAACGTCGTGTCTGAAACTTCCAGACAAGTCAGAGGGATTCTCATCGCTCGCAAGGTACTCGCGAACATGAGGTTAATGCCGCTGCCGCCGTCCATGAAGATGCGACTCATGTTGAAACCCCCGATCTGCGCCTCGAGTACGAGGGGACAGTGGCCTGGACGAGGAACTTGGCATGGGTGGTCACGCCTGTCGAAGGTGATGCAGTGTAACATCCCAAAACTTTAATCCAAGGTTATCAAGATCAAATCATCCAAAAATAGGGTTAACAAAAACTTTTCCAAATTTAAAATGAAAGCATTCATATATGTATGCATTTAAAATAGGAGTTGTTTGAATTGCCATGATTGATTGATCCAATGCTTGTAAAATGTTTCTTAGGTGATTTAAACATCATCTACATCATTCCCAAACTTTTCCTAAAGAAAATCAAATAAAAAAGAATTAAAAAGAAGGAATGGTCATTTTGGCAAATTTAACTCTCATGCCTACTTTGGCTATTCCTAGTACTCAATTCTTAACAGAAACAATTCTTGATCTTTGCACCCCTTGCTAGTACACATAATGAGGTACCAAGGCCCACCTTTGGATCTGCTAAAAACATTCTGTTAACTATTTTAAATGACAGTTTAAAATTGAATCTAATGCATATGCATAGATCACCCCTATTTCAAAAACCATCTTTTTGAGCTTCATTTTCAAAACCCTTGCAACCAGAGACTACCTATCACTAGTGGAGATCACTCAAAATTTTTGAAACCAAAATTCAAAACTTTCTTTCATGCGGTCATTTCATCAAACACTTGGCATGCATAATCTCTACTCTAATCCTAGCTCACTGTTTTGAACAGGGTTTGGCCCCCAAATGATCTACATTTATCTCCTATGTCCCCTCCTAGTCTAACCAGACCCTTAACACCTCTCTCCCTTGTCCCTAACCCTCTTGCCATGTCAACCCGAGGGCATGGTCGCCGACCAAACTTTGCCCCGCCGCAGCAGACCATCTCTCCCTCTCTCGCCATGTCTAGGAGGTAGCCAGGAGCTCACCGCCACCCCCTGTCCCTTACCCGAGCCCAGAGCAGCAGTGGACCACCGAGCACAAACCACGCCTAGTGCCACCGCACCATGCCAGTGCCGCCCCCAGAGCGTGCTCGGTCCCCGCTTGCACAGACCATCCCTTGGCACCAGCCCGCGCCCGCCGCTCCACCTCGACCTGGAGAACACCCCAGACAACCCCGTTCGTCGCCCAAAGCCTCACAGCCACCGCTCGCCGTGGACACCGCCGCCTCTGCCTCTCAGAGCGCCACCTCGCCCAGATCGCATGCCACCGCCCCTACGCTCGCATTCACTTCCTAGAGCACCTCCAGGAGACCGCCTGTCGATCGCCATCCCCAGCCATGCCTCTACCTCGCCGTAGCCTTATCGCCATCGTCGCCTGCCCATCCCGCTCGGTCTCACCGTCGGGCCTATAAAAGGAGCCCTCCCCAGCCTCTTCTCTCCACACCATTCCACTCCCCTCACCTCCCTGAACCTCACCCACCTCTAGCCGGAGCAAGTGGAGCTCTGCCTCGCCGGAATTGGAGCCGGAGCAGCCGCGGCAGGAGGAGAAGGGCGCCATTGATTGCGACCACCCCAAGCTCCACCGCAACCGCGCCTCGCCTTGCCGTTGTCTTCCATGTCGTTTGCCCGCCTCACCGACCCTACTGGAGCCCTGGTACGCCCCCAGTAGACCCCCACCGAGCCGCTAGGGTTTGAGCTCGCCGGCGACCTGTTCGTCATCGACGACGACCCTCAGCCGTTGATCTCGCTTCTAATCCTACGGCCCACAGCGCGCGTACCGTTTCGCGTTTTAAGTGCCGCTGACACGCGGGACCCCCTGTCAGCTGATCCCCGCACCGTGGAGCGCCACTGGGCCGGCCCATTCCTTTTCCCGCGCTAGCCCATCGATTCAAATCTGGATTTTTCTTTTTAGTTTGAATCTAGTTTCTGTCCACTAGTTTGAAAATCAATTCAGAGAGTTTTAGAAATCCAAATTGCATGAAACCAATTGTGTTTGAAAGGTATTAAGACGATCTATCCAAGCCCGTTGGATTTAATTCAATTAGAGTTATAGATCTCTCCTAATAAAAATAACAAAACAGAAGCTTTTGCAACTTGCAACATTTTTATAAAATCAACCAAGTGAGATTTTAAGTTGATTCCAACTCTCAAAAATCACATTTCATCAGGTCTATATAGCCATGTAATAATATTAAGGTTTACATGCAGTGACTTTGGACTAGTATCAAAATAATGCTATATAGGCATTTCTAGTCACTTTAAATCATTAAATAATAAACTTAAACTAAAGTAATATTGATCCAACCTTTAAATCTCATTCCCACATGTTAGAATATGTGGTGAGGACATGTGTCCACATGATCCCATATTTTGGTGGTGAATATTAAATTTTAGTTAATATTTCAATGAGTAGAAATTACTTTTCTAAAATAAAAAGGATGAAACTATTGAATTAAAACTTGTGATGTTTGTGATGATAATAGATCATCAAATGTGTGTTTTAGAATGCTACTTAGCCTAGTTAAGTATTGTTTGGTGATTGTGCACTCCCTATGTATTTATAGACGCTAGTACCGACCAAGCTTTCGAGGAGGAGGAGTTCTACCAAGAAGAAGAAGAAGAAAACTTCAACCACTGCACCAACCAAGGAAAGCTATTGTTAGCAGGCTAGAATTAAGCTAGATGAATGAGAAAGGATGCTTTAGGCATTCTTTGATCACACCCCTTTTTAACTATTAGTACCCCAAGCCTTACTTACAAGTTTTACTCCCCTTAGTATACAAAGTTCCTTATTTATTTTGAAGGTAGCATAAAAAGTATAAAACTTGACCTACTTAGAAACCTTTAGATGTCATTCTATGGCATGAGATTGATCCCATCTTTCCACCTTAGTGAACACTCTTAACTTAGTATTTTAGAGTAGATTAAAAACTTGAGTCACTTTAGATGGGAGCACTTGGTGAAAATGAATTGTGAAAACCTTGGAATGATGAGTCATTCTATTGAGATGTTTTGACATGTGTTGAGAGACACAACTGATTTATGATGATGAAAATGATGAGGCATGAGCCTTAACCCTTTTATAAAACTGATGGTTGGATTCGGATGCGATACCATTCCAAATTTACCGTACAACCACATTACCTGAATTGGGTAAGGCTTAGCTGGAAATTTATATGCATTAGTATTAGTTCCCTCACGGGAGAGGTTTGAGCTGAGGCTACCTCTCAATGTTGTCCACCTATGCAGTGCCCAAGATGACTGATGGTCATGGTTGGGAGGCCATGCTCATAGGAGAGGTACTTGTACTAGAGTGTGTAAAGGGAAGGTTATGTTTGATTATCTGCATACTAAGTATGATGATTTAGGGTTATCCCTGACAGATGTATCGAATCTTGTGGTGAAGTGTACCACCTCTGCAGAGTGTCAAACTATTCGAATAGCCGCGTCCGCGGTTATGGACAGTTGGAATGGCCATACTGTTTCGTTGTCAGATGTTTTCTAAATAATTTGAAATGAATGATGAACTTTGACCTAACCACAACAGGGTTGTGTTTATGATAATAGCTTCCCAACTTAAGTGATTCTAGAACCTTATTTTATCTTTCTTGGTTTCTGAACTCAGTTAGGTTTCAAACTTAACTTTATAGTTAAACTTAGATTTAGCACTTTAATTTAGAACTTTAGTACCTGTTAATAGTAGTTTGCGAGTACTTAAAGAGTACTCATGGCTTTTGTCCCTGGCTATTATTATGGCCAGACTATGAAGGAGACTATCAAGATGATGGTCAGCAGGACGGCTATGATAACTAGGACTATCTGCCTTCGTCATCATTGCTTGTGCCCCTGAAGATGGACACAACTGCTACGCTTATCTTTTAATTCCGCCGCTTGTTGTATTAAAGACTGGATCATGAGATCCTTATTTGTGTAAAACCTTATGTATGGTTTGTAATGGATGATGTACTGTGATATCCAATCTGTTATGTCTCGCAAAAATGGTAATCCTGGGATTGCGAGGTATGGCATAACGGGCATCTGGGATTAAAAATTCGGGTGTTGACATGCAGGAGTCGCTTCCACTAAGGTACTTAGTGTTGGTCCGGGCGGTGGTGGAGGAGCTCCATGTGCCACAGCGCCTGGGGCGGCTCCATAGCCCTTGTTGACCGCGTCGCGATTCATCCGGGCCAGGCTCTCGTGAAGTTTGAGGAACTCGTGGCAGTCCTTGAGAAGGTGGATGAATTTCTTCTTGCCATCGTGCTTGTCGATATAGAAGTGCACGTTGCATGGCTCGGACAGTTTGTCCTTGATAGATGTTGCAGGTGCCTCTTCGCAAGTGCGACACTGCCAGACCTGCGTGGTTTTTCTGCTATCACGATATCCGTTATTGCGGTTGTCGTCGCGTTTGTCGATGTATCCGGCTGTGACCATATTGACCTCGTCACAGTCATCATAGACACGCATCCGACGTTTGCCTCGGTGGTCGCGTCTGCGCTCGAGGTCGTCGTCATCATCAGAGTAGGTATGGTTTTTCACCGAGTCTTCTCCGTCAGCCCACCGATTCGCGATTTCCATCAGGTGGTCGATTGTTTTGGGCTTTGAGCGGCCCAACTCCTCCCTGAGTTCTATACGGCAAACGCCCTCGTTGAACGCGTCGATTGCGCGGTCCTCCGAGATGTTTTCTGCGGAGTTCTTGATGATGGACCACCTCTGGATGTACGAGCGCAGCGATTCGTTGGATCTTTGCTGGCAGCTTCTCAGTTCTTCGATTGATGCTGGACTTTTGTAAGTGCCCTTGAAATTGTGCACGAAGCTGTAGACCAGCTCTTCCCAGCTGCGAATGCATCCGCACGGGAGGTTGTTGAGCCATGCATGAGCGACACCCTTCAGCTGTAGCTACAGGCATTGCATGGCCGTGCTTCAACTCCCGCCGTGTAGCCTAACGGAGGAGATGTGGTCCTCCAACCAGATTTTCGGGTCTTGCAGGCCGTCAATTTTTGGTTCTCCGACGGGAGTTGGAACCCCTTAGGAATTCGCTTCTGCCTGATGGCACTGCTGAAGAATCTAGCGCCATAGAGCTCGGTCTTGTCTTCTTCCGAGTCAGTCGAACAAGCATGTCTTGCCTACATCTTGTCGACTTTGCCCTGTGTGAGGTCATCGCACATGTCGTAGTCGCGGTCATGCCGCCATGAGCTACGTCGCCGTGAAAGATCGTGACTGTCGTCACTGGAGGAGTACGAGTAGTATTTTTCCAGAGCCTTGATTTTCTTAGGCTCTGGTGTTGGTTGTTTGTCGAGGGTGGCCTCGATTTTCCCCAAGCCCATGATCGTAGATTGGTGCATAGCAGCTCCCTGATCTCCAGCCGGAGGCTGGTTATTGAGGAGGTACATGGTGGCCGCCGTCACCGCGGCTTGCGGTGTTTTTGGGAGCATGTTGCCCCGCGTATCCACCGTCATAGAGCCGAAGTCGAGGACTTTCGCGGCCTCTACGCATTCTTGCTCGGTGAGGTGGGCAAGTCGAGATCGCCTCTTGTTGGCAACGTACTCGTTGGCTTTGGAGGAGGATCCTCCGTGGGAGGAGAGCCCAGCTCTACGAAGACTCGACTCATCCGCCGCCTTTCTACGCGGTTCGAGTTGCACGATCACCTGTTGCTGGCGCTTGAATTCCTCCTTTAACAGCCAATGGTATCCCATTAGCAAGTCCTGCGGTGTGTTGGGGGTAGAGGATTACCCCGTAGAGCTTCACGACAGCAGGCCCATTCATTGTCATTGAGCTTGATCAGCATGCGCTCGCCGGTGTTCTCATTCGTCGTGAGTGCCGGTTCTCCCCCTGTCCCATTGTTGACAGGCATGCCGTTACCACCGTTGGTGGGGCCGCCGTTCGTGACTGGTATGCCACCATTGGGCGTACTGCCATTGGGCGGTCCGATGCCAGATCCGGTGCCAGTGTTTTCTCGATTGGCGGTGGTATCGCCCGCATTGATGACGGTGCACATGAAGTGGTTGGGGAAGTTGTTGCTCCCACAACTTTTAGATCTAGAGCCGTAGGCTCCATCTTCTGTGGCTAGGTCACCCAGATTGGATATGCGACTGCTGTCGTTGTCCGTACTCCCAGCTGCTGCTGAGGTGTTGAGCTTGTTGAGGGTGCCGATTGGTGGCGGGAACCACGATGCTAGAGCAATCGCGGGTGTCGTTGGCAGGTCAAGCATGTGAAGCGCGCCTAGTTGATCAACCTGGAAGCGTAAGCTCCCAATCGCCAGGCTGACTCCATCGCCCACGGACTCGAAAGCCAGGCGAGTGGCTGGCGTGTGGACGGTGAAGTCGAACACGCCTAAGAGCTGGTGGATCTCCGCTGTTGTAGAGTTGTAGATCGCGGTTGATGGCGCCGAAGAAGCCGTGACATCAACACTCCCAGTTTCCACAAACGGCACCAATACTGACATGGGTATACCCTACAGGTACTCGAGTTTAGTATATACAGTCCAGATACGGCAGAAGCCCATAGCGTTGCCAAGGCCCAATGAAGAATTCGAGTGGCCCATGGACACTCTATTGCTTGCGAGACACGAAGAAGTTTAAAATATAAAGTTCAAAGGGAAAACCCTAATCTGTAACCGACTCGACCTGCTACCCGAGACCTAGCCTATCTATATAAAGGCTAGGAGGGGTGGCGAGGAGGACAATCACAACCCTAGTTTCCACAACTCTCGCCAGATTGCATCTGCGCGCCCCTGTAATCTTCGATTCCTTCATTAATTCCAAGAGCAGACAAGCAGGAGTAGGGACCTCTACGAGGCCTGAACCTGGGTAAAACTTGCATCCATGTGTGCTTGTTTGCTAGACGATTGATGCCTCCAGCGCTCCCTCCTTCTCCAAAACCCAAGTCCATAACAATGGGCATTGACGAGTTATACCCTAGTCAATAAGGATGCGAGCTTCTGACAAATTAGGCATCTTGATAAGATTTGCAGGAAGGATTATTTTCTTGCCTGCAAAACCATCAAGAACAAGTGGGTTAAAGATTAATCTAGTCAAGGGAAAGAGTGGGCCTTGGTAGTCCTTAAGATGTTTTACAAGAAGGTTCATGTGCATTTCCAAAAATGCAGAAGGATTGGAAATGGGGGAGACCCACAAATGGCATCTTGATAGTACTTCCAGACTTGGTCATATTTTGGCAGATTTAGGGTTTTGACTATAATATAAGAGAGGATGGTTTTGAGATGATGCTAGGTTCCAAGTCATCATCAATTGAATAAAGATGAAGTGTGGATTTATTAGGATATATCCATGCTTGGTTTTGGTCTTCATTGACTTGGAAGCTTCTAGAATGAATAATCTTCATAAGTGATCTGGTTAGGGGTTTAGATGATCCCTAGGGGCTATAGATCAGATCCAGCTTGATTATCTTGCTTAGGGTAGATACACTTGGATTAGCTAGGGGCTAGAGGATGAGCTCCTGGGGTAGCTCATATTACTCCTAAGCAAACAAGTCCAACAGCGGATCAAGGCAACTCATCCTACAAGCAATTCAAAGTACTACTAGGATTAGCATCAAGACTAGCTTGAGGTAATGATGGGTATTTTGAAAGGTTGTAGTTTGAATAAGGTGAGAGTCCTTGGTATCTCTACCAAGGGTAGAAGTCAAAAAGGTTTATAAGAAGGTTTTGGAAAACCTAGAGGTAAGAGTAGTTGGAGGTTCTGTCTTGGTAACATAAGGAGATTATATCATATAGCTCTCCATAATTTTGTTAATAGAAGTTAGGAAAATAATGGTTGTGGCAAAGGCATCTTGGCTCAAGTTTTGAAAAGACAGAACATTTGAGAATATGTAAGATGAGCCAAGATAGTTTTGATAAATAGCTTTTTTCCAACGAAGGGTGAGGTAAGGAGTATACCATCTAATTCACAGTTAGATGCATAAACACCAACAAACAAGCAAGGAAACACTGCATCACTAAACAACAAAAAGGTTTTGTTCCCCCTGATTTTTGCATTCTGGACAACTAAATAGGGTTGCTGAAATTGGGAAGTTACATTCACCGTCCACGTCCACATTACATTCTAGAAACAACAAGTGATGGCTCCTACTTGGAGGAACAAGCTCGTCATCAACGTGAATCTCTTCAAGACCCTCCTCTTTGTCATCACCGTCATGAACGTCCACGTCGACACCATGGTCACCATGCTGAGCCACCTCCACCACATCAAGACATGGAGCGTCATATGATACATGTAGAGCAATGCTAACCACGTTAAGAGGCTCAAGACCATGATCTTCATCAAGAGGCCCAAGTGCCTAACCCACATCACCAACCAAGAAATGAGCCTGCCTTTTAACCACAACCGCGGCAACAGGATCCACTACAAGAAATCTGGTGATACATGACCCTCCATATTGGTCACTGAAAGGTCATAGTTTTTAATTTGTGACCTTTTTGTGACCAAATACAAAAGGTCAAAAGCTGAGGGTCACTAGTTAAACACCACGACCTTTTTCTGAATTGGTCGTAGACGTCTACAACCAATTTAGTTGGTCATAGATTCTATGACCAACTGTATTGGTTGCAGACTGTCTGCCCTGTCCACGTCAGATCCTACGTGGCAAATATGTGACCAATTCAAAAGGTCGTCGATCAGATTTAGCCCAGTCCAGATAGGTGTTTTATATGGGCCAAGCCCAATAATTCAACATATTTTCATGCTCTGTCAACTCTGGTCCACTAAATGGGCCAAGCCCAACAGTTTAGCCTTTTTAATTTCTTGGACTCAGCCTTTTTAGTTTCCACTTTCTTGCTAGCCTTGGGCTTTTAGCAATTCATTTCCTTTTGGACCTTGGCCCTTTAGCAATTTATTTCCTTTTTCCTTTTGGCCTTTTAGCAATTCGTTTCTTTTTGGGTCATTTGGCCTTTCATAGTTTAATTTCATATCAGATTTCAAATTTTCGTTTCCTAAAAATGCCCATATTTGTTTTGGGTCGTAGACATTTTGCAGCCCAACTAGGTCCGAATATCAACATAAATTTCAGCCCCGTTTGGAAATGTTTGGCCCATGGCAACATAGCCCAAGTACCAAATATGACCCAGGATAGATAGTCAGCAAATAAAATAATCGACCAACAATAACAAGGATACACAGAAATACAAAAATACAAACAAATTTTCAAGTCACAAACATACTTGATCCATCAAGTCACAAGCAGATAGCAAACAGGTTCAGGTTCACGACCAGATACATCAAGTCGGGTTCACAAGTTCACAGCCATACATCTACCACGATTCACAAAGATACAGAAAGAGTAGCTCCCAGAACTAGTCCAGTAACACAGCTAGTTCCCAGAACTACTAGTTCCCATATCAACAGCTGCTTTACCAACACAGCTGCATCAACAGTTCCTCGATCCTTTACCACCAAGCAGTGCCATCAAGTGAGCATACCTCGCGTCATTTTCTTCAGTATTTTTGCGCAACAGCTCAAACTCTTTGTCACGTGCAACTTGTGCAGCTTCAGCGTCCTCCGACCTCTTCTTGAGCATGGGCACTTCCTCTCGAGATCTATCCAACTTGTCTTCTAGGTCACATACATGTACAGCTACAACAGCATTGGATTTGCCAGCCTTGTTTGTAGATGACTTGAGCCCAACATTAGTCAAGAAAGTACTTGACTTGCAATCCGCCGATGCAAGCACTACAGCAACAACCTCAACATCAGACTTGGGTTGCTCACCTTCTTATAGAGGTGCAGCCTTCATATTTTCCATCTCGACCTGGTACATGGAGGATTGCACATTATTGAAAGAATAGATTTGTAGGACAACAATCATCTAAAGCACAAGTGAACAACTACAGAACCAGCAGTTATATTGAATCACAATCAGAGCAAGAAACAAGTCACAAGAGCATTCATAGATTTACTTACAATAGCCTCCTTCACTTGCTCTGAAAAGCCGTTTTTATTGCTATTGTGTGTGCTTTTGAACAGATCAATGGCAGTCAGCGCTTCACCCTGGCGTTCCTCCTTCTAAAATGTTATTCAACAAGAATCAGAATCAAAGCAAAAGCTTTCGAGACAATAGTTATGTGGGCGTAAATAAAATCAAGTCTTATGGTGGAAAATATATGCACGATGTACGACCTCGAACCAGTTTTCTGCTGGAACTTGAACTTTTGTCGGTTGACCTTGTTCGACTCACAAGTTTGCTACAAAAAAAGACTATAAGCACCCAGCCAGCTAGCACAAGAAACAGCACCTAGCCAGCTACCACAAGAAACAACACCCAACATAGCCAATACATGTAGAAAAGACCATGGGCACAAACACAACCATACCTTGTGTCTTGTGTTAGACCACAATGCAACCAGACCTTGCCATCCATCATCCGACAGGCCTTTAACCGGAGACTTGATGCTAACTTGATTTGCTGGTACATCATCAAAGAATAGCTTCTTGATTTTGTGGCGTCTGTTCTTTGATACCTTCTGCAGCATATCAGTGCATGCACTCTTAATGATCTCCGAGTTGGTGTCCATCACAAAGTTCACCTGCCAAGACAGCAAACAAGGCAAGGACATGGTTAGCGGTCAAATGGCAGGTGTTACAGTGAGAAAGGAACACACCCAGCTATGAGAGAATTAACTTACAACAACTTTCCCAATGAAGTTCTCCAGGAGGTTCTCGTCCTTTTTGTAGTCCTTGAAATGTGGTAGCACCGGAGTATGGGTTCTTGCGTTAAGTCCACACTCTGAGGCAAGCTTTGCAGCCTGCACAGGATCCTGTGGACGCTTCATCCCTTCGGAAATGTGTATTTTCACCTTGGTACCCAGTGCCTTGGTCATCCTTTCGAGCCATGCACCCTTTCTTTTGTTACGCCTGGCCACAGCGATTATCTCCGAAAATGAAATGAACCTCATTAATAAGAAGTACAAATGAAAGAATGGTTCATAGATGCATTGCTTCCAATTAGGAAATGAACTAGAAAAAACAGAGGTGACGAGCTTGCCTTGATCACACATTGCCTGCTCGGGTTCTTCATGTTCTTCGGGTTCTTCAGAAATGATAGCTGGGCGGAGTCGCTGATCCGTGTTGACAGGGCAGAGGTCCATGTAGGCAGATCTTGCTTCATCCATGGAGATAAGCACTAGACCGTTTCTTTTGGTACGCTTGGCCACGGTGGTTATCTCTGAAAATGAAATTAACCACATTAATAACAAGTACAAATCAAGGGATGGTTATGCCAAACAGGCAGGCATACATGCATTGCTTACATTTAGGAAATGAACTAGTAAAAGAACAGCAGTATATAAACTTGCCTTGATCATGCAGCTCAAGTTCTTCAGCTTCTTCAGAAATGGCAGCAGAGTCGAAACGCTGATTCCTGGCCACAGGGCTGAGGTCCATGCAGGCAAGGCTTCCTTCATCAGTGGACTGAAACCCCTCATCAAGGCATGGTGAGCTCTACACATGAGTCTCCTTTCCTTTCTTCCTAGTCACTCTATCAGGAGCAGGTGCATCAGCTTCCAAAATGCTCTTTGATGCTCTTGGAGCTACCGCGAACACCCTACCCGGAGCCATTGCACTAGATGCTTCTAGTCTCTTACTAGGCTTCTTCACAACACTCTTCTTCCTCCTAGAGAACTTCTTGGCCTTGTATGAACAACAAATATAATGGCATTAGATCACAAGTAAAAATATTGTGTGAGCACATAATGAAAGGAAAACAATAAAGCACAAAAGCAAACAAAGTAAACCCCCTGCAAACAAGGTTAAAGTTTGCACCTTGACATTCTTCTCCACAACATTGTCATTGACCTCCTCTTCATCAATGACATCATCTCGAGGATTGTATTCTGAGCTTTCTCCATGTGATATCTCAGATGCTGAGGCAGCATTGGTAATTCCACTAATTGCTGGACCATCATTCGAATTTCTAATCATTGACACAAGTGCATTGATGCCAAGTGACTGGAATATGCGGTTGTTCCGCATCATTGTTCTAGACCTAAGCTTCTCAATTTAAGTGAGCGGCGCTTCTTTACATGGATAGAAAAAACATACTCTTAGATGTATGGTTGAAATGCATTGACAAGCATTACAACTCAAACAGCTATAAGTATGCTATCAGTTTATATTTCTATTTACTCCTAGTAGACTAACAGGACAATCAGAATATAACACGGTTATTCATATTATGTCAATGCACATCAACAACCAAATTGAAAACAAAACATGGGTGAGAATTCTTGTCATGCTTCATACAAACACTGAAACATAGAGACACATTCATAAATAAAACTAACAGTGTGAGTGCAAGTTCCATACCAACCAACTGTGTCTTCTTAGTCATCCTTATCATGGATGATGTCGGTGTTGTTGGATCCTTGCTAGTTAGTTTGATGATGTCCAATTGCACTAATATCTCGCAAAAAAGAGTAAACAAGAGTTAGATCACCATAGATAAATTAGAATCAGCATGTTCAATACACATTGTTCAAATTCTGCTATTGTTGCTTATGCCTTTCCTGATTGGGCAGTAATAACTAAACAAATAAACTAGCATGTAATGTTATCTGGATGCTGCTATGTTACAGCATTAACTATTGTTGCTTATGCCAAACCAAGAAACAGCATAATAAATAATTTAGGATGTCATTAGCAAGCAAGCAAGCAACTATAGTACTACTACTGTCATGAGCAGTAACTATACTACTATGTTACAGCAAGCAAGTAAATATACTACTACTATTGTTTCTTATGCCAAAGCAAGCAACAAACAGCAAGCAACATGAGCAGTAACTATACTACTATGTTACAGCAAGCAAGGAACTATACTACTACTATTGTTGCTTATGCCAAAGCAAGCAAACAAGCAAGCAGCAAGCAATAGTTACAACATACCCTGTTTAGCTGTTCAGTACTGTTGTGTTGGCAAGCTCCAGTTTGATTTTTTCTTGCTCCGATTCACCTCTCTTCTTTCTATCTTGTTCCAAAAAAAACAAATGTATGAAAGCTCTGTTTCAGGAAATTAAATTGCAGCTGAATTTTTGTTCATATAAACAAAGATTTGCACATTGGAACTAGCAATTCATTGGGCTGTTTTTTTGTAACACATCAGACCATGCACGCTAATTATAAATTGATGATACTAGAAAATCAGAATTGCAAACTTGCAACACATGCAGCCAATAGTAGTAATTAATCATCATGTCCTAGTCTCAGTGTATAACAATCCAAGAAAATCAGAATTGTAAAAGTGAACAAACAAGTAAACAACATGTATAGCAATTTTATCACATGAACTAAATATTATTAGAACCTTCATGTGAGTAAACCATCAAATTATCACAACACGTAAACTTACATAAAGCCACTTCTTCCATACTACCAAAACACCCCAAAATGTTATGGACCACTTACGGCATGCATATTAACACATCAACTACCCATTCAACATGAGCAAATGATGAAGTAAAGCAAAAAGGAAATATCATCTTGTGGTGGCAAAATTCCCTCGTATCAAATTTTCTATTGGGGATCATGACATGAAGCTGCTACCACAAGATATTGATCTATTCGATCTTGAGTAATTATAAAACTTCCAAAAAAAAGTCTAGCTACACACCCTAGCTACACTCTAGCTACATATATATCAGCACACACTCTAGCTACACATGAATTTAGTCAGCATGTCTAAAAAAGTCTAACAGCATGAACCCTAGGCATGTTCCTTTCAGAAAATGGACCCCCTAAATCCCATGGCAATGAAACCCCCAAAATCCCATGGCAATGAAACCCTAATGGCATGAACCCTGGGCATGGAAAAAACCCTAACCCGAACCCTAGGCATGGCAAGAAACCTGAACCTTAGGCATGGCAATGAAACCCTAATCTGAACCCTAGGCATGGCAAGAAACCCTAACCCTAGGATTGGAACAAAATCCTAACGGCATAACCCTAGTCATGGCACGACATGGAATAGGAGGATGTGAGGAGAACAAAAGACAAACTCGCCTGAATAGATCGTTGGCCGTCGTAGGTCGCAGCTACCCGCCCGTGGCCATCGTCGGAGCGCGCGTGGTCGTCGTCTTCCCGAGAGCGCGCCTGGCCGTCGTCTTCCCGAGCGCGCGAGGTCTTCCCGAGCACGCGCCTGGCCGTTGTCTTCTCGGGTGGGGTGGATGGGGAATGGAGAAGGAGGGGGAGGGGAATGGAGAAGTGACAAATGGATGGGGATCTGGGGGATTTGGGTTGATGGCCGTCTCCTCGTGTGGTTTGTCCGAATTGTCCTTCTCTTTTTCTCTTTTGGTGGGCATTTGTGTCATTCTGTTGTCGAGGCGGGAGTTCAGGTGGGAGTTTCCAGCGGGAGATTTTGGTGAAGTGGGGGAAATTTTGGTGAAATGGAGGGAAATTTTGGTGAAGCGGGAAAACTTGGGGCATTTGGAAGCTGCCATCATTTTATGTGCCCTAGTATTAGGGCGTACCAAAAAAATGTTGTGAAGTGGCACCGACTCATTTTTATAAAATATTCGGCCACATTTTATGTAAAATTGAACAATTGTTTGCAACTACAAGTTGTGACAAGATTCAACCCGGTTTCATCGAAACGGGGAGTTCCCCCCTAATAATTAAATTCCAGGATCTTTGTTTTTAGGTGATATCGCATGTCTGCGAGAAGGGGGTGACACTTGGGTACCAGGTTTTGGACATTTCAGCATTCCACCACACTTTAATACACATGCTAGGGTCTATTGCAAGGTTTAGAGGTATTCTGATGCTCTGAAGCGCTTCATCTTACGAAACCCTGATCTGTGTGCCCCAGATCATCTACCCCCTAGATGTTCTTCTGACAGGGGTAGCCCGGTGGATTTTTCTCTTGGTTTGTGCTTGGTTGAGTCATATGATAATTCCAAATCATATTTGGACACAAGTTGTGACAAGATCCAACCCGGTTTCACCAAAACATGGAATTCCCACCTAATAATAATTAAATTTTAGAACACCTTCGTTTTTAGGTGACATCGCATGCCTGCGAAGGGGGTCACAATTGGGAACCATGTTTTGCACATTTCAGCATTCCACCACACTTTAATACACATTCTAGGGTCCATTGCAAGGTTTGGACATATTCTGATGCTCCGAAGCGCTTTTTCCTATGAAACCTTGATCCGTGGGCCCCGAATCATCTACCCCCCTAGATGTTCTTCTGACAGGGGTAGCCCGGTGGAATTTTCTATTGGTTTGTGCTTGATGGTGGGTCATAGGATAATTCCAAACAAAGTTTGGGCACAAGTTATGACAATATCCAACCCGGTTTTACCGAAACGGGGAGTCCCCCTAATGATAATTAAATTCTAGAATACCTTCGTTTTTAGGTGACAGCGCATGTCTGCAAAGGGGTGACACTTGGGTACCAGGTTTTTGACATTTCAGCATTCCACCACACTTTAATACACATGCTAGAGTCCGTTGCAAGGTTTGGAGGTATTCCGATGCTCCGAAGCGATTATTCCTACGAAACCCTGATCCATAGGCCCGGATCATCTACCCCCTAGATGTTCTTCTGTCAGGAGTATCCTGGTGGACTTTTCTATTGGTTTGTGCTTGGTTGGGTCATAGGATAGTTCCAAACCATGTTTTGGCACAAGTTGTGACAAGATCCAACCCGGTTTCACCGAAACAGGGAGTTCCCCCTAATAATAATTAAATTCTAGAACCTTCGTTTTTAGGTGACATCGCCTGATTGCGAAGGGGGTTACACTTGGGAATAATGTTTTGCACATTTTATCACTCCACCACACTTTAATACACATGCTAGGGTCAATTACAAGGTTTGGAGGTATTCTGATGCTCTGAAGCGCTTCATCCTACGAAACCCTGATACGTGGGCCCCGGATCGTCTACCCCCTAGATGTTCCTCTGATAGGGGTAGCCCGGTGGATTTTCTCTTGGTTTGTGCTTGGTTTGGTCATAGGATAATTGAAAACCATGTTTGGGCACAGGTTGTGACAAGATCCAACCCGGTTTCACCGAAACGGGGAGTTCCCCCTAATAATAATAAAATTCCAGAACCTTTGTTTTTAGGTGACAGCGCCTGGCTGCAAAGGGGGTTACACCTAGGAACCATGTTTTGCACATTTTAGCATTCCACCACGCATTAATACACATGCTAGGGTCCATTTCAAGGTTTGGAAGTATTCTGATGCTCTGAAGCGCTTCTTCCTACGAAGCCCTGATTTGTGGGCCTAGATCGTCTACCCCCTAGATATTCTTCTCACAGGGGTAGCCCGGTGGATTTTTATCTTGGTTTGTGCTTGGTTGGGTCATAAGATAAATAATCCAAACCATGTTTGGTAACAAGTTGTGACAAGATCAAACCCGGTTTCACCGAATCGGGGAGTTCCCCGCCTAATAATAATTAAATTCCAGAACCTTTGTTTTTAGGTGATAGCGCCTGACTACGAAGGAGGTTACACTTGGGAACCATGTTTTGCACATTTTAGCATTGCACCACACTTTAATACACATGCTAGGGTCCATTGAAAGTTTTGGAGGTATTCTGATGCTCTGAAGCACTTCATCCTACGAAACCCTGATCCGTGGGCCCCAGATCGTCTACCCCCTAGATGTTCTTCTGACAGGGGTAGCCCGGTGGATTTTTCTATTGGTTTGTGCTTGGTTGGGTCATAGGATAATTCCAAACCATGTTTGGGCACAAGTTGTGACAAGATCCAACCCGGTTTCACCAAAACGGAGAGTCCCCCTAATAATAATTAAATGCTAGAACACCTTCGTTTTTAGGTGACATCGCATGACTGCGAGTTCCACATTTGAGCATTCCACCACACTTTAATACACATTCTAGGGTCCATTCCAAGGTTTGGAGGTATTTCGATGCTCTGAAGCGCTTCTTCCTACGAAACCCTGATCTGTGGGCGTCGGATCGTCTACCCCCCTAGATGTTTTTCTAACAGGGGTAGCCCGGTGGATTTTTCTATCGGTTTGTTCTTTTCGTTGGGTCATAGGATAATTTCAAACCATGTTTGGGCACAATTTGTGACAAGATCCAACCCGGTTTCACCGAAACAGGGAGTTCCCCCTAATAATAATTAAATTCCACAACACCTTCGTTTTTAGGTGACAGCATGTGTCTGCGAAGGGGGTTACACTTGGGAACCATTTTTTGCACATTTTTGCATTCCACCACACTTTAATACACATGCTAGGGCCCATTGCAAGGTTTGGTGGTATTTCGATGCTCTGAAGCACTTCATCCTACGAAACCCTGATCCGTGGGCCCCGGATCATCTACCCCGTAGATGTTCTTCTGATAGGGGTATCCCGGTCGATTTTTCTCTTGGTTTGTTCTTGGTTGGGTCATAGGATAATTCCAAACCTTGTTTGGGCACAGGTAGTGACAAGATCCAACCCGGCTTCACCGAAACGGGGAGTTCACCCTAATAATAATTAAATTCCAGAACACCTTCATTTTTAGGTGATAGCGCATGCTTGCGAAGGGGGTTACACTTGGGAACCATGTTTTGCACATTTTTGTATTCAACCACACTTTAATACACATGCTTGGGTCCATTGCAAAGTTTGGAGGTATTATGATGCTCTGAAGCGCTTCATCCTACGAAACCCTGATCCGTGGGCATCGGATGATCTACCCCGTAGATGTTCTTCTAACAGGGGTAGCCCGGTGGATTTTTATCTTGTTTTGTGCTTGGTTGGGTCATAGGATAATTCCAAACCATGTTTGGGCATAAGTAGTGACAAGGTCCAACCCGGTTTCACTGAAACAAGGAGTTCCCCTAATAGTAATTAAATTCCAGAACACCTTCGTTTTTAGGTGACAGCTCCTGACTACGAAGGGGTTTACACTTGGGAACAATGTTTTGCACATTTTAGCATGCCACCATACTTTAATACACATGATAGAGTCCATTGCAAGCTTTGGAGATATTCCAATGCCTCGAAGCGATTATTCCTATGAATCCCTGATCCGTAGGCCCGCATCATCTACCCCCTAGATGTTCTTCTGACAGGGGTAGCCCAGTGGAATTTTCTATTGGTTTGTACTTGGTTGGGTCATATGATAAATCCAAACCATGTTTGGGCACAAGTTGTGACAAGATCCAACCCGGTTTCACCGAAACGGGGAGTTCCCCCTAATAATAATTAAATTCTACAACCATCATTTTTGGGTGACAGCGCCTGACTGCGAAGGGGGTTACACTTAGGAACCATGTTTTGAACATTTTAGCATTCCACCACACTTTAGTACACATTATAGGGTATATTGCAAGGTTTGGAGGTATTCCGATGCTCTGAAGCGCTTCATCCTACGAAACCCTGATATGTGGGCCCCGGATCGTCTACCCCTAGATGTTCTTCTGACAGTGGTAGCCCGAAGGATTTTTCTCTTGGTTTGTGCTTGGTTGGGTCATAGTATAAATCCAAACCATGTTTGGGCACAGGTTGTGATAAGATCCAACCAGGTTTCACCGAAATGGGGAGTTCCCCCTAATAATAATTAAATTCCAGAACCTTCGTTTTAGGTGACATCGCATGTCTGCAAAGGGGGTGACACTTGGGAACCATGTTTTGCACATTTTAGCATTCCACCACACTTTAATACACATGCTAGAGTCCATTGCCAGGTTTGGAGATATGCTGATGCCCAGAAGCGATTATTCCTACGAAACCCTGATCCGTAGGCTTGGATCATCTACCCCCTAGATGTTCTTCTGGCAGGGGTAGCCTAGTGGACTTTTCTATTGGTTTGTTCTTGGTTGGGTCATAGGGTAATTCCAAACCATGTTTGGTCACAAGTTGTGACAATATCCAACCTGGTTTCACCGAAACGAAGAGTTCCCCCCAATAATAATTAAATTCTAGAACACCTTCGTTTTTTAGGAGACATCGCATGACTACGAAGGGGATCAAACCTGGGAACCATGTTTTGCACATTTCAGCATTCCACCACACTTTAATACACATTGTAGGGTTCATTGCAAAGTTTGGAGGTATTCCGATGCTCCGAAGCGCTTCTTCCTACGAAACCCTAATCCGTGGGCCCCCGATTGTCTACCCCCTAGCTATTCTTCTGACAGGGGTAGCCTGGTGGATTTTTCTCTTGGTTTGTGCTTGGTTGGGTCATAGGATAGTTCAAAACCATGTTTGGGCACAAGTTGTGACAAGATCCAACCCGGTTTCACCGAAACAAGGAGTTCCCCCTAATAATAATAAAATTTCAAAAGCTTCGTTTTTAGGTGTCAACGCCTGACTGCGAAGGGGGTTACACTTGGGACCATGTTTTGCACATTTTACCATTCCACCACACTTTAATACACATGCTAGAGTCCATTGCAAGGTTTGGAGATATTCCGATGCCCCGAAGCAATTATTCCTACGAAACCCTAATCCGTAGGCCCGGATCACCTAACCCCCCCCCCCCTCGATGTTCTTCTGACAGGGGTATCCTGGTGGACTTTGCTATTGGTTTGTGCTTGGTTGGGTCATAGGATAATTCCAAACAATGTTTGGGCACAAGTTGTGACAAGATCCAACCCGGTTTCACCGAAACGGGGAGTTCCCCCTAATGATAATTAAATTCCAGAATACCTTCGTTTTTAGGTGACAGCGCGTGCCTACAAAGGGCTTACACTTGGGTACCAGGTTTTGGACATTTCAGCATTCGGGAACACTTTAATACACATTCTAGAGTCCATTGCAAGGTTTGGAGGTATTCCGATGCCTCGAAGCGATTATTCCTACGAAACCCTGATCCGTAGGCCCGGATCATCTACTGTCCTAGATGTTCTTCTGTCAGGGGTAGCCCGGTGGATTTTTCTCTTTGTTTGTGCTTGGTTGGGTCATAGGATAGTTCCAAACCATGTTTTGGCACAAGTTGTGACAAGATCCAACCCGGTTTCACCGAAACGGGGAGTCCCTCTAAGAATAATTAAATTCTAGAACACCTTCATTTTTAGGTGACATCGCATGACTGCGAAGGGGGTCACACTTTGGAACCATGTTTTCCACATTTTAGTATTCCACCACACTTTAATACACATTATAGAGTCCATTACAAGGTTTGGAGATATTCTGATGCCCCGAAGCGATTATTCCAACAAAACCCTGATCCGTAGGCCCGGATCACCTACCCCCCTAGATGTTGTTCTGACAGGGGTAGCCCAGTGGACTTTTCTGTTGGTTTGTTCTTGGTTGGGTGATCATAGGATAAATCCAAACAATGTTTGGGCACAAGTTGTGACAATATCCAACCCGGTTTCACCGAAACAGGGAGTTCCCCCTAATAATAATTAAATTCCAGGACCTTCATTTTTAGGTGATACCACCTGACTATGAAGGGGGTTACACCTGGGAACCATGTTTTGCACATTTGAGCATTCCACCACACTTTAATACACATGCTAGGGTCCATTGCACGGTTTGGAGGTATTCTGATGCTCTGAAGCGCTTCATCCTATGAAACCCTGATCTGTGGGCCCCGGATCGTCTACCCCAAGATGTTCTTCTGACAGGGGTAGCCCGTTGGATTTTTCTCTTGGTTTGTTCTTGGTTGGGTCATAGGATAAATCCAAACCATTTTTGGGCACAAGTTGTGACAAGATCCAACCCGGTTTCACCGAAATGGGGAGTTCCCCCTAATAATAATTAAATTCCAGAACCTTCGTTTTTAGGTGATAGCGCCTGACTACGAAGGGGGTTACACTTGGGAACCATATTTTGCACATTTCAGAATTCCACCACACTTTAATACACATGCTAGGGTCCATTATAAGGATTGGACGTATTCTGATGCTCCGAAACGCTTTTTCCTATGAAACCCTGATCCGTGGGCCCCAGATTGTCTACCCCCTAGATGTTCTTATGATAGGGGTAGCCCGGTGGAATTTTCTATTGGTTTGTGCTTGATGGTGGGTCATAGGATAATTCCAAACAATATTTGGGAACAAGTTGTGACAAGATCCTACCCGGTTTCACCGAAACGGGGAGTTCCCCTAATGATAATTAAATTCCATAATACCTTCATTTTTAGGTGACAGCGTGTGTCTGTGAATGGGTGACACTTGGGTACTAGGTTTTGGACATTTAAGCATTCCACCACACTTTAATAGACATGCTAGAGTCCATTGCAAGGTTTGGAGGTATTCCGATGCCCCGAAGAGATTATTCCTACGAAACCCTAATCCGTAGGCCCCGATCATCTACCCCCCTAGATGTTCTTCTGTCAGGGGTAGCCCGGTGGACTTTTCTATTGGTTTGTGCTTGGTTGGGTCATATGATAATTCCAAACCATGTTTGGGCACAAGTTGTGACAAGATCCAACCCGGTTTCACCGAAACGGGGAGTTCCCCCTAATAATAATTAAATTCTACAACCATCATTTTTGGGTGACAGCGCCTGACTGCGAAGGGGGTTACACTTAGGAACCATGTTTTGAACATTTTAGCATTCCACCACACTTTAGTACACATTATAGGGTCTATTGCAAGGTTTGGAGGTATTCCGATGCTCTGAAGCGCTTCATCCTACGAAACCCTGATCTGTGGGCCCCGGATCATCTACCCCTAGATGTTCTTCTGACAGTGGTAGCCCGAAGGATTTTTCTCTTGGTTTGTGCTTGGTTGGGTCATAGTATAAATCCAAACCATGTTTGGGCACAGGTTGTGATAAGATCCAACCAGGTTTCACCGAAATGGGGAGTTCCCCCTAATAATAATTAAATTCCAGAACCTTCGTTTTAGGTGACATCGCATGTCTGCAAAGGGGGTGACACTTGGGAACCATGTTTTGCACATTTTAGCATTCCACCACACTTTAATACACATGCTAGAGTCCATTGCAAGGTTTGGAGATATGCTGATGCCCCGAAGCGATTATTCCTACGAAACCCTGATCCGTAGGCTTGGATCATCTACCCCCTAGATGTTCTTCTGGCAGGGGTAGCCTAGTGGACTTTTCTATTGGTTTGTTCTTGGTTGGGTCATAGGGTAATTCCAAACCATGTTTGGTCACAAGTTGTGACAAGATCCAACCTGGTTTCACCGAAACGAAGAGTTCCCCCCAATAATAATTAAATTCTAGAACACCTTCGTTTTTTAGGAGACATCGCATGACTACGAAGGGGATCAAACCTGGGAACCATGTTTTGCACATTTCAGCATTCCACCACACTTTAATACACATTGTAGGGTTCATTGCAAAGTTTGGAGGTATTCCGATGCTCCGAAGCGCTTCTTCCTACGAAACCCTAATCCGTGGGCCCCCGATTGTCTACCCCCTAGCTATTCTTCTGACAGGGGTAGCCTGGTGGATTTTTCTCTTGGTTTGTGCTTGTTTGGGTCATAGGATAGTTCAAAACCATGTTTGGGCACAAGTTGTGACAAGATCCAACCCGGTTTCACCGAAACAAGGAGTTCCCCCTAATAATAATAAAATTTCAAAAGCTTCGTTTTTAGGTGTCAACGCCTGACTGCGAAGGGGGTTACACTTGGGACCATGTTTTGCACATTTTACCATTCCACCACACTTTAATACACATGCTAGAGTCCATTGCGAGGTTTGGAGATATTCCGATGCCCCGAAGCAATTATTCCTACGAAACCCTAATCCGTAGGCCCGGATCACCTAACCCCCCCCCCCCCCTCGATGTTCTTCTGACAGGGGTATCCTGGTGGACTTTGCTATTGGTTTGTGCTTGGTTGGGTCATAGGATAATTCCAAACAATGTTTAGGCACAAGTTGTGACAAGATCCAACCCGGTTTCACCGAAACGGGGAGTTCCCCCTAATGATAATTAAATTCCAGAATACCTTCGTTTTTAGGTGACAGCGCGTGCCTACAAAGGGCTTACACTTGGGTACCAGGTTTTGGACATTTCAGCATTCGGGAACACTTTAATACACATTCTAGAGTCCATTGCAAGGTTTGGAGGTATTCCGATGCCTCGAAGCGATTATTCCTACGAAACCCTGATCCGTAGGCCCGGATCATCTACTGTCCTAGATGTTCTTCTGTCAGGGGTAGCCCGGTGGATTTTTCTCTTTGTTTGTGCTTGGTTGGGTCATAGGATAGTTCCAAACCATGTTTTGGCACAAGTTGTGACAAGATCCAACCCGGTTTCACCGAAACGGGGAGTCCCTCTAAGAATAATTAAATTCTAGAACACCTTCATTTTTAGGTGACATCGCATGACTGCGAAGGGGGTCACACTTTGGAACCATGTTTTCCACATTTTAGTATTCCACCACACTTTAATACACATTATAGAGTCCATTACAAGGTTTGGAGATATTCTGATGCCCCGAAGCGATTATTCCAACAAAACCCTGATCCGTAGGCCCGGATCACCTACCCCCCTAGATGTTGTTCTGACAGGGGTAGCCCAGTGGACTTTTCTGTTGGTTTGTTCTTGGTTGGGTGATCATAGGATAAATCCAAACAATGTTTGGGCACAAGTTGTGACAATATCCAACCCGGTTTCACCGAAACAGGGAGTTCCCCCTAATAATAATTAAATTCCAGGACCTTCATTTTTAGGTGATACCACCTGACTATGAAGGGGGTTACACCTGGGAACCATGTTTTGCACATTTTAGCATTCCACCACACTTTAATACACATGCTAGGGTCCATTGCACGGTTTGGAGGTATTCCGATGCTCTGAAGCGCTTCATCCTATGAAACCCTGATCTGTGGGCCCCGGATCGTCTACCCCAAGATGTTCTTCTGACAGGGGTAGCCCGTTGGATTTTTCTCTTGGTTTGTTCTTGGTTGGGTCATAGGATAAATCCAAACCATTTTTGGGCACAAGTTGTGACAAGATCCAACCCGGTTTCACCGAAATGGGGAGTTCCCCCTAATAATAATTAAATTCCAGAACCTTCGTTTTTAGGTGATAGCGCCTGACTACGAAGGGGGTTACACTTGGGAACCATATTTTGCACATTTCAGAATTCCACCACACTTTAATACACATGCTAGGGTCCATTCTAAGGATTGGACGTATTCTGATGCTCCGAAACGCTTTTTCCTATGAAACCCTGATCCGTGGGCCCTAGATTGTCTACCCCCTAGATGTTCTTATGATAGGGGTAGCCCGGTGGAATTTTCTATTGGTTTGTGCTTGATGGTGGGTCATAGGATAATTCCAAACAATATTTGGGAACAAGTTGTGACAAGATCCTACCCGGTTTCACCGAAACGGGGAGTTCCCCTAATGATAATTAAATTCCATAATACCTTCATTTTTAGGTGACAGCGTGTGTCTGTGAATGGGTGACACTTGGGTACTAGGTTTTGGACATTTCAGCATTCCACCACACTTTAATAGACATGCTAGAGTCCATTGCAAGGTTTGGAGGTATTCCGATGCCCCGAAGAGATTATTCCTACGAAACCCTAATCCGTAGGCCCCGATCATCTACCCCCCTAGATGTTCTTCTGTCAGGGGTAGCCCGGTGGACTTTTCTATTGGTTTGTGCTTGGTTGGGTCATATGATAATTCCAAACCATGTTTGGGCACAAGTTGTGACAAGATCCAACCCGGTTTCACCGAAACGGCGAGTTCCCCTAGTAATAAATACATTCCATAACCTTTGTTTTTAGGTGACAGCGCCTGACTGCGAAGGGGGTTCCACTTGGTAATCATGTTTTGCACATTTTAGCATTCCACCACACTTTAATACACATGCTATGGTCCATTACAAGGTTTGGAGGTATTCCGATGCTCTGAAGCGCTTCATCCTACGAAACCCTGATCCATGGGCCCCGGATCGTCTACCCTCCTAGATGTTCTTCTGACAGGAGTAGCCCGGTGGATTTTCTCTTGGTTTGTGCTTGTTTGGGTCATAGGATAATTCAAAACCATGTTTGGGCACAAGTTGTGACAAGATGCAACCCGGTTTCACCGAAACGGGAGTTCCCCCTAATAATAATAAAATTCCAGAACCTTCGTTTTTAGGTGACAGCGCCTAACTGTGAAGGGGGTTACACTTGGGAACCATGTTTTGCACATTTTAGAATTCCACTACACTTTAATACACATTCTAGGGTCCATTGCAAGGTTTGGTGGTATTCTGATGCTCTAAAGCGCTTCATCCTACGAAACCCTGATATATGGGCCCCGGATTGTCTACCCCCTAGATGTTCTTCGGACAGGGGTAGCCTGGTGGATTTTTCCCTTGGTTTGTGCTTGGTTGGGTCATAGGATAAATCCAAACCATTTTTGGGCACAAGTTGTGTCAACATCCAAGCCGGTTTCACCGAAACGGGGACTTCCCCCTAATAATTAAATTCCAAGATCTTTGTTTTTAGGTGATAGCGCATGTCTACGAGAAGGGGGTGACACTTGGGTACCAGGTTTTGGACATTTTAGCATTCCACCACACTTTAATACACATGTTAGGGTCCATTGCAAGGTTTGGAGATATTTCGATGCTCTGAAGTGCTTCATCCTATGAAACCCTGATCTATGGGCCCCGGATCGACTACCCCCTAGATGTTCTTCTGACAGGGGTAGCCCGGTGGATTTTTCTCTTGGTTTGTGCTTGGTTATATAATTCCAAACCATGTTTGGGAAAAAGTTGTGACAAGATCCAACCCGGTTTCACCGAAACGGGGAGTTCCCCCTAATAATAATTAAATTCCAGAACACCTTCATTTTTAGGTGACAACGCGTGTCTGCGAAGGGGGTTACACTTGGGAACCATGTTTTGCACATTTTTGCATTCCACCACACTTTAATACACATGCTAGGGTCCATTGCCAGGTTTCGAGGTATTCCGATGCTCTAAAGCGCTTTATCCTACGAAACCCTGATCCATGGGCCCCGGATCATCTACCCCTTAGATGTTCTTCTGACAGGGGTAGCCCGGTGGGATTTTTCTCTTGGTTTGTGCTTGTTTGGGTCAGAGGATAATTCCAAACCTTGTTTGGGCACAAGTAGTGACAAGGTCCAACCCGGTTTCACCGAAATGGGGAGTTCCCCCTAATAGTAATTAAATTCCAGAACCTTCATTTTTAGATGACAGCGCCTGACTGCGAAGGGGGTTACACTTGGGAACCATGTTTTGCACATTTTAGCATTCCACCATACTTTAATACACATTCTAGAGTCCATTGCAAGGTTTGGAGATATTCCTATGCCCCGAAGCGATTATTCCTACGAAACCCTGACCTGTAGGCCCGAATCATCTACACCCTATATGTTCTTCTGACAGGGGTAGCCCAGTGGACTTTTCTATTGGTTTGTGCTTGGTTGGGTCATATGATAAATCCAAACCATGTTTGGGCACAAGTTGTGACAAGATCCAACCCGGTTTCACCGAAACAGGAAGTTCCCCCTAATAATAATTAAATTCTAGAACACCTTCGTTTTAGGTGACAGCGCGTGTCTGGGAAGGGGGTTACACTTGGGAACCATGTTTTGCACATTTTAGCATTCCACCACACTTTAATACATATGTTAGGGTCCATCGCAAGGTTTGGAGGTATTCCGATGCTCCGAAGCGCTTCGATGCGCCGAACTGCGAAGGAAACTTGTGTGTGGCTCTACATGTACAAGTGCCCTGGGAGTTACATAGATGCAATTACCAACTTTATTATATGGCTATCATTTATCATTTTCTAATAAGCATCATGAAATGTATTTTTGTGCGAAGCAGCTACCTTGTCAAGTGGCACCGCTGACTCGTTTTTGTAAAGCGGCTACCAGAAAGATGTGAAACCTTTGCGCTACGTCATTTTATGTACCCCTAGTATCTAGAAAAATCCAAATCCATATACTATTATAAATATTGCACATGTTTCAAAAATAAGTTTTCTTCTAGAAAATGAAACGAAAAAACAAAAAATGAAATGAAAATATGAAACACCGCGCAGGAGGGATAAAAATCCGCTCTGCCGCCGCCCGCCTCCCTCCCTCCCTCCTCCATCGAAAAGCCGCGCCTCCACCTCCCTCCCTCCCTCCCCTCACCTGCACAGACACCGCCCCCTCCCTCCCTCCCCTCACCTGCACAGACACTATCGCCTCCCTCCCTCTCCTCACCTGCACAGACTCTGCTGCCTCCGTCCATCCCCTCACCTGCACAGACACCGCCGCCTCACTCCCTCCCCTCACCTGCACAGGCACCTCCGTGGCTCCGCCTCCCCTGCATCCGGTTAAGCCCCTCTCCCTCCCCATCTCCCTTTCTTCCACAGGTTCCATCCTCCTCCTGGGTAAGCCCCTCTCCCTCCCTATCTCCCTTTCTTCCGCAGGTTCCGTCCTCCCAGGTAAGCCCCTCTCCCTCCCCATCTCCCTTTCTTCAGTTGGGTCCTGTTGATTTTGGGGTTTAATCGGTGCATGTATGTCAGGCTCCAACCTTCTCGATTGGATTCCTATTGGATCTATTTCTGGGGTTCATCGAGGCATGGATCTCGGGTTCCAACCTCTCTCGATTGAATTATTTTCGGATCGATTAGGGTTAGATCGAGTCATGGGGCGGAGCTAGACTAGCCGTGGTGCATTTTACATGGTGTAGGGTGGTGCACAGGGTAATTTTCTACCCTTGTGCATTTGCACCATGGTGAGAACATGTAGATCCGCCCGTGCATGTTTGTGTGGAGAGTCAGGTACTCATGTTTGTGTGCATACAGATGAAAAAACTGACAAAGGTTTGTGTAGTCATAGATAAAATAACTGATAGATGTTTGTGTAGTCATAGATGAAAAAACTGACAGATGGTTGCCAAATATGTAGTTGCATACAGATGCTTGGTTAGGTATAAAGACCACGACTGCCTTGTATATGTTTGTGAGCCTTGTGTGCTTAATTCAGAGAGCTTAATAGTTGGGACTGTCTGTGTCAGTTGGGAGCATCTCCAGCACTCTTAGTTACTTGTATTCAGAAGGAGCATAGAATAGCAAAATTCTTTAGTCTGTGCTTCTAGTAGAATAGTAGATGGTGAACTTGTATTTAGAAGGAGCATAGAATTCTAATAGCATTGTACTGCTGTTTTGTGAATGTACTAGCTACTTTGGTCTGTGCTTCTAGTAGAATAGTAGAATTCTATTAGCATTGTACTGCTGTTTTGTGAATGTACTAGCTACTTTGGTATGTGCTTCGATTGCGAATGCTAACTTGCAACAATTTTTTGGTCTTTTGCATGCAGATGGACAGAAGCTGGATTAGGAAAGGAGTTAGAAGGCTTTCCTATGAGCATCTAAGGGGAGTGGATGAGTTCATGCGATTAGTTCACGGAAATTTTGCCAAGGATGCTCAAGTTCTTTGCCCATGCCGCAGCTGTATCAACCGAGAGCAACAAACTCTAGAAAATGTAGAGGCTCATCTGCTGATGAATGGGATGGCAAGCACTTATGATAGATGGATCCATCACGGTGAACCTTTACATGCACCTCAACCTGAACATGTTCAACATGATGGAGAGGCACATCATGTTGATCATCAAGGCGCTGATTTTGTAGAAGCTGATCCGCTAGTCAATGATGGTTTTGAGGAAGAGGACGGGTATCAAGATGATAGAATTCCTGACCTTTTTAGGGATCTGTACAAATCAGAACCGCAAGGTGGCGAGGGAGGGAAGACTATATTTGCAGAGCTGATAGAGGAGGCGAAGCGTCCAGCTAGTGATGGTGCTACCTTTTCTAGATTTACCTTCACTATGAAGTTGCTTCATGCCAAATCATACTACCGGATAAGCAATGCCGCCTTCAACGCGATACTCTGGATCTTGACATTGCAATACCCCAAAAGCTCAATTCCCAGAAACTATGATGAAGCGTTGAGCATTATCAGAAGATTAGGGCTTGGCTATGATTCAATACATGTGTGCCCAAATAATTGCATGTTGTTTCGGAAGCAGTTTGCCAAACTTGACAACTGTCCAAAGTGCAGTGCTTCTAGGTGGAAAGATGCTGATTGGAGGAGGCAGATGCCGAAGAAGGTCTTGAGGCACTTCCCTTTGATTCCAAGGCTGCAAAGAATGTTCATTTCGAAATAACAATCAGAGGAGGTCCAGTGGCACAAGCTAAGGCAGCAACCCGTGGAGAATGAGCTTAGCCATCTAGCTGACGGAGAGGCATGGAAAGATTTTGACAGGAAATATAAATTTTTTGCCTCTGATGCAAGGAATATAATACTAGGCATCGCCACAGATGGTTTTAATCCATTTGGAAACATGAGCAACTCATATAGCATGTGGCCCGTGTTTGTGGTGCCGTACAACCTGCCGCCATGGGCATGTATGGACCAGTCCAACCTCATGAAGGTGTTGCTGATCCCGGGTCCAGATTCTCTAGGAAAGGATTTTGACGTCTTTATGGAGCCCCTCGTCGAAGAGCTCCTCTTGTTGTGGAAAGGTGTACGCACCTATGATGCCCCGAGTCTCGACAAATTTGATCTACGTGTTGCGATCATCTGGTGTATCCATGATTTCCCAGCGCTGCACACCTTGTCGAGGAGGATCACGGTGGGTTATCAAGCATGCATGAGGTGTGACAAGGAGCCTTGCTCGAAGAAAATAAGGAATAAGATATGCTTCATTGGAATCCGCCGCTTTCTTCCTCACAACCATCATTGGTGAAGAAGTAAAGACTTTAACGGCAAGACTGAAACTCGCGATAAGCCGACTGAATTCACTAAAGACGAGCTATTGGAGCAACTTGATAAGGTGAAGCATGTGAGACCAGGAAAGCTTGAGAAGAAAAGAAAACGTGAGGATGGGCAATGCTGGAGCCGGAGGTCCATTTTGTGGGACCTCCCGTACTGGGCTGATTTGAAGCTGAGGCATAATCTTGATGTGATGCACATCGAGAAGAATATATGCGACAATCTGCTTGGAACATTTCTAAACATTGATGGGAAGACAAAGGATACGGTCAACTCTAGGCTCGATTTAGAAGACATGGGAATAAGAGAAGATTTGCATCTACAACCTGTTGAAGGTGGAGAGTCATTTGAAATGCCAGAAGCATGGTATACAATGAGTAAAGAAGAAAATATTAGATTCTGTGAATTCATTAGAGCAGTGTGATTTCCTAATGGGTATGCCGCTAACTTAGCAAAATGTGTGTCTCCTGATGGATGCAAACTACAAGGTCTGAAAACACATGACTGTCACATTCTGCTCCAAAGGATTTTACCGGCAGGACTCCAAGGAATGATGCATAAGGATATATATGAAGCTGTTGCTGAACTTGGAAATTTCTTTCGAGAGTTGTGCTGCAAAACACTGAATTGGATGTTCTTGAAAGGCTCAAAAAAGAAATCCTGGTTATCCTTTGCAAGCTAGAGAAGATTTTTCCCTCCAACTTTCTTCACTGTGATGGTTCATTTGGCCTTACATTTACCAAAAGAAGCAATGCTTAGAGGCCCTGTTCAGTATGGCTGGATGTACCCAATAGAAAGAAGGTTGCTTACATGTAAGCGTTCTGTGCGAAACACGACCAGACCTGAAGGGTCGATTGCCGAGGCATATATTGTTGATGAGTGCCTTACATTCTGCTCGAGGTACTTCGATGATGTCGAAACAAGATTTAACCGTCCGGGAAGAAATATGACAAAGGATGATTCGCATAGAGGTGATGTCTCGGTTTTCAAGCATGGTGTGAACTTTCTTGGAGCATCACAATACTTGGAGGCTGAAGCTGCTGACTATGATAAGATGGTTTGGTATGTGCTCAGAAGTTGCCCCGAGGTGCTAGCATATATCGAGTACGTCATCTCTTGCATGTGCCCTCAATATCTTTTTTCTTGGCTTAGAAGGAACCCATTTTGTTGCATGTGATATATTGTTGTTTGCATTGCAGGTTCTGCAAGAAAGAGTTGATGGAGCAAGATAGCCGGATCGAGGTTGATAAATGGCTCGCAAAAGGATTTGCTAAATGGTTTAAGGAACATGTGAGATATCTTGCCTTTGTATCAATTGACACATGATTTCTTTTTGTGTGTATGTGTGTGTTATTCACCCTAGTTTTGGTTTATTTCTTTAGATTGGAAATTTGCACAAGGAGAAGAAGGTGAGTGCTGATCTTTTTGCTTTGGCATGTGAACCGGATAGGAGGGTGAGAATATATCCAGCATGTGTTGCCGATGGTGTCTGCTACCACACCGTTGACCGCGAGAAGAATAGAAACACGCAGAATAGTGGAATTGTTGCTGAGGGAGACCATGAGGATACAATCATTGACTTCTACGGTCAGCTCAGAAGCATCATCAAGTTGTAGTACAATTGTAGCGGTGGCATTCATCGGTCGGTTGTCTTGTTTCGCTGCGATTGGTTCAATGTTGGTGGCAAGAAGAATTCAGGATTCCAAGACGATGGACACTTTAAGAGCATTAACACTGCAAGGTTTTGGTACAAAACTGATCATTATATTCTAACAACACAAGCAACAAAGGTGTTCTATGTGCCAGATACCGACTTGGGTGGAAGTTGGCAAGTTGTGCAAAAATTCCAGCATAGGCATTTGTGGAGTGTTACAGAAACTGAAGTGGAAAAGGATCCCAGTGGTGGTGTTGGTCTAACATACCAAGATGATGACACGCCAGAAGTTCTGGTGCATGCTAAAGAAGCCAATGTGCAAACCAGGTTGTGAAGGGACAGGGAGCGTGTGGTACTTGATGCTGCATATGTAGAAAAAATGAAGAAAAAGAGGAAGGAGGTAGTTGATGGCGAGGATGAAGAACGAAACAGGATAGATCATACAATGTATCAGTATTGTAGTGATGGTGAAGATAATAGGCAGAGGCATCGATTCGATGATGACGAGTAGTTTCTGTTAAGTTCCTGTTAACTGTAGTGTTACCTACTCGTTATGATTGAAGTTTTGTGTGTGTGAACTACTGTTAATTTCTGTCAAGTTCCTGTCCTATGTGTGTGAACTACTGTTAAGTTTCTGTCAAGTTTTATGTACTGAAGTTTATGACTATATGAAATAGTTGTTTTGCTGTAAATTTGTGTGCACTTCCCCTCTTGTTTGCCACTGTGAAATTGCAGCTAAAATGTCCACAAAATACATTCGAAATGCTGCCCAAATTTAGTATTTTAAGCATACAATGCTGCTAGGTTTCATCGCTAAATATGCAAGCGAAATGCTGCCAAATTTGAGATCACAGTACTCATAAATAGTAGAAGAAATGGTGAACTTGTCACTTGCTGGACATAGCAAAATGGTGAACTTGTCACTTGATGGACATAGCAAAATGGTGAACTTGTCACTTGCTGGACATACCAAAAGCTACAGTACATATCAAAAGCTACAGAAATGCTACACAAATGATCTTAAATTTTCACTTGCTAGACATACACATTCCACAAAAGCTACATGGAGTTTTCACTTGCTGGACATACACATTCCACAGTACATAGCAAAAGCTACAGAAATGATCCAAATAATGAAAAAATTGCCTCATCCATCTCCCTGCGTCTTTAACTTCTCTTTCTCACTTGCACCATCTCCCTGCATCTTCAGTTCATCATGCACCATCCCCATTGTCTCAGCATTGCTTTCAAGCCTTTCAATTGCTTCAATTTTCTCCCACACAGCATCTCTTAGGTCTCTAATTAAATCTTTCTAAAATTTGGGCATCTCACTGTCCGCCCAACTGAATTTGTCACACCCGACACGGCCCTCAATCTGACAAACCAAATTCAGAGATGAACAAAATTAAGAGATGAACAAACTGAACAAAATTCAGAGATAGAGCTGGAAACTAACCAAGCGTATCCTGCAATTGTGGTATCTCCGGCCGAGGTTGTCATCACTCCAAGATATCCACTTTGGCATCATCTCTCCGTAGTGGCAGTACTTGGCGGGAGCATAGTTGAAAGGGAGCTCGTGGTAGGGGATGGGTCGGCGGCGGCAACGCGACGAAGAACTGCCAGAGCTGGCGGCAGGGGATGGACCCATGTTGGTCGACCGTGGCGAGCGAGAAGGGACTCGAACCCTATCTGGAACCCAAGATCAACCGTGGCGGGCGGGGACTCGAACCCTAGCTGGTCACCGCCGTTCTCGGAGGAAATTATGCCAAGTCCCGTCCCAGATTCGAGTCGCCCTTTGATAAGTTAGAGAAAGAATGAATGTATATATAAATGTAGTTCTCATACACAGACAATAGCACTTCCTTGTCCCAGTGGTTTGGCGCATACCATACCAGCGCGTGGTCGTGGGTTCGAGTCCCCCCCCCCCCCCGGGGCACCAATTTTTTGACAATTCGAGTAACCGCCCACCCGATTTGGGCCACTCGCTCCAGCCCATAGGATGTAGGCCCACTGATTTGGGCCTATCTGAAGGACCACCCGCCCCATATGGGCCACTGGCTCTAGCCCATAGGACATATACCATTGATATATGCTAAAAAACTGTATAAGAGCGGGACCCACCTGTCAGATCCATCCCGCATGTCAATTTCGGGGACCCACATGCTGAGGTGGTTGCCTAGTCATTTTAATTCAACCCAGGTTAAGATGTTATGACAATCTAAATTGGTCGTAGTCTGCCAAATAAAAGGCTCTGCACCCATGCGGTTAATTTACAACCATTTCGTGTTAGCAAATTATGACCTTTTTGACTAAATTGGTCGTTATGTTTCAAGGTTTGGAGCCTTCGAAATGCCTTACAACCAATTGGCTCAGAATGGTCATAGATATATGACCAAAAAATGCATGGTCATTAAAAAAGGTCACTAGTGAGCAGATTTCTTGTAGTGATCCACATCCCCCTCAACCACGTGAGGACCAAGCGCCTCAACCTCATCCATAACTGCGCCACGAGCAAGAGCAACCTCGTCAACAACTGCGCCAAGAGAAATCTCCCCAACAATGTCACGAGGACCAAGTTCCGCCACCTCCAAATGCGGCTCAACAACCGCAAGAGCAACAACAATATCACCAAGCTCGCTACCATGATCGCAATGAGGAAGAAACTTTTTGGTAAGCTCAAGTTCACCATGCCCAAGTTCACCGGTTCAAATGATCTCGAAGAATACCTCTCATGGGAAGTCAAAATTGACAAATCTTCCGTATGCACAACTATAGTGATGAGAACATGGTCAACATGGCTTCTCTTGATTTTGATGATTACGCCAACCTTTGGTGGGAACAAATCCAAGTTGCTCGTGAAGAAAGAATAGAGTCTCGAAACACCACTTGGCAGGACATGAAGTCTCTTATGCACTCCCACTTTGGTCCTTCGCACTACACGCGTGACCTCTTTGTAACACCCTCAGAATCGGCCCTATGCAAGTTTTAGCGAAACCCGCCAAACCCGCATAGAAACGATTCGAAGGTTCCCACCAGGCACTTTCGTGCGGGTGGAAAACGAAGTAATAACATTACACAATAGTCCTCGATGGGACCCACAGAACAGATATATATACAACAGCGACTCGATGAGTCAAGAATACAGATATAATATACAAAAGTCCAAATCACCTTGAAAATGATAGAGCGTCCGACTACGGACAAGAGGCAAATGGGGCTAAGAGCCCTGAAGAATAACCAATGGCGTCCATAACCCTGCCCAGGCCAAGCCGGAAGGGTAACCCTGCTAACGGCGTCGATCTCAAAACCTGCTTAAACAAAAAGGGGTGCCGAAAAAGGGCAAAGGAAAAAGAGGAGCGTCAGTACTGAGGCCAGTACACGGCGAGGCTAGAATTCGGCGGTCCTCGCCTACATAGGTATGGTGGACTGAAGCGGCAGCGGCAGCATGCACTAAACAACCTATAGAGACCCGATGTCACTGGCGGCTATCAGAGAGGGGTAAGAAAGACCTATTCGGAACCAACCTGATACTACCACCAATCAAACCCATCCTGGCGTTTCCCCCTCGACACCGATCGAGGAAGTCAACCGAGGAACTCACACAGTTGGCATTTTTATTTATTCGGTTATCGTTGCAGCAATTACTAGTCAAGTATAGATAATCATTCTGATAAAATAAGCAGTGGGCCGTTTTAGTTAACCATTCCGTTGTAGTTGCAACACTTACTAGTCAGATACAAATAGCATGAGATAACCCAAAACCCAGCAGTTGTTGGCACTTTTATTTAGCCATTCCGTTGTAGTGAAGCTGATTACTAGTCATATCGGGTACAAGTCAATTTATAACAGTAAACTTTAGTTATAGTTGTCTATGATCGAGACCTGTGCTCCAAGTCGTCCATAACCGCGGACACGGCTTCTCGAAAAGATTTAACCCTGCAGGGGTGCACCAAAGTATCCACAAGCACTTCGACCCTTTTTGCCAGATCAGTTAACATACACCCATCGGTATGTCGGCGGGGCCTAAGTCACGACGTTTCCAGACCCAAAGCAAGCACGGGGGCCACCCCACTAAGTACACCCGCAACGAAGTCGGCCGGTCTCCGAGACGGACTCAGGGTTTGCGTCAGTGGCTGTAAACGACAGCAAATCCCAAAACTGGGACTGTCGATACCACGAAAACACTCCGCTTCCTAAACAGTACAGGTGCTATCCATCGCACAATTTAAATAAAGCAGTAAAGCATGGCATAAGTACAAGATAGTAAATAAAGCCCCAAACTACTTGTGGCCCCCAGTACAATACTTTGAAATCAGGTACTAATCAATGGGGGGCCCATATCTCCCCACCTGTGGTTAGCGCGCTCGATCTCGGAACAGGTGTCAAGAACTCGGGGTCCTACGGGACACAAGTGGGCGGTCGGAAACCAGATATTATCTATCACCCACCGGTGCCTCTGCTTACCTACTTCAATTTTAGTTGTTAAACAGTAAATAAAGTGAGCAATAAGTAAAGCCATGATCATCTCCAACAATTAACTTGCGGCAATACTCCAACAACTGTGGTACTTGACGACACGCAACAGCACTTGAGCGAGCGACTACGACACGCAAGTCCAACTATCTACCAATCAACAGGTAATAGGATGTGTCCAAGGCAATATAAGGCTGCAGGGGATATCACGGGTACGGAAACTAGAGCATCGCAACACAGATAGCAATAGATCAACAGGAGGAAATAAAGACTATAAAAGTAAGATAGGTAGAAAGGGGGAGATGCTCGCCTGAAAAACATTGTCGAAGGTTCAACCGAAGATCGGGTCGACACTCGCATCAACTCAACGGCTTTATCCGCGAAGAAGCAAAACACTAGAATAAACACCGGATGCAATATTTAATACTACGGCAGAAGATCGGGCATGATGCATGTATGATGTATGACAAGGCAAAGGTGCGATGCAATTAGGTCATATTAAGCGGAACCGGGGTCCCGACGATTAATTATACGGTTCAAGTTATTTATCTACCCCGTAAATTAAATGTTGTTTTAACAAGGCAAGATATGACAACGGTTCGATGCGCAAATTTAAATGAGGCCAATACAAGACTAGGTTTGCCCGCATATGGGCCCCATATTTAATTATGATGTGAATCGGCATAAGGCCCCCAAACCAATGATATGCATGCGAGAATGACAATTTAATATGCGACAAGTTTATTATATGATAAAATAGGGTTTCGGGAAGGGGTCCACACATTGAGGGGTCTCGGCGATCTTGGGTTCCGGGGGTTCGGGGTCGACAGGGGCTCAAGGTGCGACGGGATCGGTCTCGGGGTTAGATACAAGGTGAAGAGCTTGGCGTTCAGCGTTCTTCGGTTTCATGTCGACGTGCTCGGCGTCCGCGATGGAGAACTCGGTGTATCCGGGTCGTGGTTCTTATCGGGGTTCTCGGCTTCGGGCGCCGGGATCGGGCTTCGAGTTCCGGGTCTGGTGCGAGGTCTCGGCCATCAGATCCTTGGAGGAGGTCATGGCGGTTCCATTCAACCCATGAAGGAGATCTTGTCGCTTGGTATCCGTGTAGGAGAGCTCGAGGTCGATGTCGAACTTGTTTGGTACCGGGATTCTTCGAAGATCTTGGCGCGGCACCGGGTTCGGTCTTCGGGTAAAGTACTTGTCGCACCATGTCGGAGTCCTTGAATCCGGGAAGGAGAACTTGACGCGCCAGGGTTCGATCTTCGGGGTTCGACGAGGGATCGAGCTTCGGGATCGGGCTTCCGGGTTTGACATGATCAGTCTTCGGTTCCTCTCATTGGCGGGTTTTGGCTCGGTTGTTAGGCGTGAACCCATCCACATGTTGGCCTTGTCGCGGAGACGTGTCGAAGCGGCCGAGTCGCACGGTTGGACGGAGCACCCATGCGGAGTGGCCGAAGGCGAGACGCTGCCAGCAGGTAGGTAGGGGCCGCGGTCGGCAGAAAAAGCTCGGGGTGACGGCGGGTCAGCGCAGGCTCGAGCGGCAGGGCTGGACGGAGGGTACTCGTGCGAGGGGGGTCGAGGAGCCGGCGGCCGGGGCTTCCAGGGAGCGGCGGCGGCGCTGGCCAGAGAGCGAGGCCGACGCCGGCCAGGGGGCGCCACAGGAGGGGGTCGCGGCCTGGGGAAGCGGGTCTTGGGCGAGGCGCGGCGGAGCTCGGGGTCGGCGGAGGCGAGGGGCGCTGGGGACGCGCGGGGCCGCGGGACTGGGGGGAAGCTCGCCGCCGCGTGCAGGGCCAGAGGGCGACGGCGAGGCCACCGGCGGCGGCTCGAGCTTGCGGGGACGGCGAGGCAGAGGGAGCGTCTGCCGGAGGGTGGCGGAGGCCGGCGACGACGGAGGCGAGCTCGAGGAGCGGCGCCGAGGGGGAGGCGAGGGCGAGGAGAGAAGCGGGCGGCTAGCCGAGGAGACGGGACCGGAGGCGGAGGTGGTCGGGCGGCGGGCGACGGGGAGAAGCTGGCGGGCGCGCGCGGGGAGAGAGAGGGAGGAGAGCGGCAGGCGCGATGGGTGGGGTCGGGGGCGGTTCGCTTGGGGGAGGCGGACCTAGGGAGAGTGCCAGGGGAGGTGGGGCGGTGGGCCAAGGCGTGGGACCCGCGGGTGGGGCTGGAAGCGGTTTGACCGCGTGGGGAGGGCTGGTGGCGTGTGAGGGTGGCAGCATGGGATTGGTTAGAGGGGAGGGAGAGGGTGAGGTGGCAGCCAGGGATTGGTGGGGGTGAGGTGGAGGAGGGGTGGGTAGAATAGGTCTGGGTAGACTAGGGTTTTTGGGTGGACCGATCTGTTCTGGGGGTGGTCGTCCGGGTCGATTCGGCCCGTTCGACTGCCCCCACTAAAATAATATAACTTTTATTTAATTTGCAATAAACTTTTGTAAATAGTTTTTAGATAAAAAAAATATCCGGAAGCATCCGGGGGTTTGATTTGAAATAGAGAGAGGGCTAGTTTCAGAAAACCATAGCCTTTCGCAAATAGTTTTTAGGCAAAAATAATATGCATGATGATGACGATGCTCAAATGCAATGCGGCATGATGACATGAGCATGCGGTCATGATGATGCAATGCACAAAAACAACGCGATTTTCTAGTAGTGGTTTTTGCGGGATGCCACACTCTTCATCAAGCTTCAAATGCTCAACCAAGGAACAAAGACCGTTGAAGAGTACTTCAAGCAAATGTAGCTCAACATGATTCGTGCAAACATTCAAGAGCGTGAAGAGCAAACAATGGCACGATTCCTCATTGGCTTGAACCACCCAATCAAACGCATCTCCAAGTTCCAAAAGTATAACAACATGGTTGAGCTTGTACATAATGCAACAAAGGCTGAGCGTCAAGTCCAAGAATACATCAAATACAACAAGCCCAAGATGTACTTCACCTACAAGCAAGCCTACAACAACAAATTTCAGCGGAAGCTCCTCGATTACCTCCAAGCCTCCTTTCAAGCCCATATTTCCTCAAGGAAAACCGCCCCCCAGTGGTAAATATACCAAGGATGACCTGCCATTCAATGGCGAATGCTACAAGTGTGGAGGAAAAGGACACGAGTCAGACAGATGTGGCAAAAAAAGTCTTGTTCATTCATGATAATGCTAACGAGGAATACTTGAGTGAAGATGAATTTGATGCAAGAATCAAATAAGAAATGGCAAGGCAACATGTGGAAGATGACCAAGAACTCCTCATGTGTGAGCATGACGCAAGTCCATCGCTTCTCATCACAAGACTCTTGACTACTCAAGCCCAAGAGCATGAGGATCAAAGATCCAACATCTTCCAAACACGTGTCGGCATCAATGGGAAATACATTAAACTTATCATCAATGGAGGGAGTTGCCACAACCTTACAAGCACCGAGTTATGTGAGAACCTCAACCTTACCCTCCATCCACACAAGCACCCCTACCATGTCCAATGGCTAAGTGACCAAGGGTCCGTGAAGATCAAACATACCATCTCGGCAACATTCTTTATTGGACCATACAAATACACGGTAAATTATGATGTGGTTCCCATGACAGTTTGTCATATGTTGTTTGGTAGACCATGTCAATATGACAAAGGTGCTCTACATGATGATCGCACAAATGTGTACCTTTAAATGGCTTAACAAGACATGTGTTTTGCAAACGATGACTCCTAGACAAATAATTGCGGACAATGCAAAAGCTTTAGCAAGGGAGCAAACCACAAAACCAACTTGTGAGAAGAGTGGTGAGCGAGCACTACTGTATAAATGCTTATAGCCTCTAGGTGATTAGTGTCATGCATAAATGTGCCTATCACTACTAAGTATTTCTAGCGACAGGCAAGGTTAAGCCTGTCACTAGTACGAAACACTAGTGATGGGCATAAAAATGTGACTCTCACTAGCATAATTTTATTGAATCTCTTCGAATGAAACAATACTTGGTGACAGGCATTTATATACGCATGCATGTCACTGAAGAGCTATAAGTAGTGACGACTAAAATTATGATAGCTAGTATTATTGGTGTAGAGCGCACCAAAAGATGCAAATTTTTACTGGTTTACGGCCATTTTTCTGCCCAGCCGCACGTTCATATTTTTTTTAGGAACCGCCATAGCCTCGTTTTTTTAGAACGGACTACCGGAGTTTCAATTAAAAAAAAGAACGGACTGCCGCAGCTTCGTGCATGTTGGCCAGACTAGCCGCGCTTCTCTTCTATCTGGCCTTTTGCAGGTGGTGATCCATAGGTGGTGATTCGAGGGAGAGATGATAAATTATAGAGGTATAATTAGTGAGCAACATGTAAATACGACAAATCGAGCAGGTAATGAATGAAAACATATTCGTGTCAACGAAAACACGAGACCCGTTCCCCAACCATCACCCGCCCTTGCTCTCCGTCCTCATCCCCGATCCCTAGTCCCCAACTGCCGCCACCCATCCAACACCGCCAGCCCCTCCAATCCCATAGCTCGCGGCGACGTATTCCCCCGACGCGAGCACTCCTTTCCCAACGCCGCCCTGCATCCAATGCCCCGCCACCTGTCCCCCCGACGCGAGGCCGCTGCTGCCGGGCGCTGCACTGCTTCCTCCCCTACACCCCTAGGCCCACCGCCGCCGACACGTACCAGACCTCCAACGCAGCCCTACATCCAACGCCCCGCCGCCTGTCCCCCCGATGCGAGGACGCCACTGCCTGAGGACGCCACTACCCGGAGCTGCGTTTCTTCCTCCCCTACACCACCAAGCCCACTGTCGCCGACGCGTCCTAGGTTCGTATTCCCGAACCTCACATTTCCCCTACAACCTGATGTTTACTTGTTGCATTGGGGACAACTGTGGGTGTTGGTATCAGTAGAACTCTGACGCTATATATGGACGTTTGTGTGTTCTACTCTGCAACTCTGATAAACAGTGAATGTATTTCATTATAGATGTTTCTGTCTCTAATGTGACAATCATTTGAGCACTCTGAAAAACAGAATTGTTATACCAGTACCTTGGGAATTTAACACAGATATCCAAAACAACCGGAACATGCTTCAATAATTTATCCTTGGTGCAATGGCAAATTGTAAACTCAGATGCCCACGCCTATGTAGAAACCTGGGTTCTACTCTGTATAATTTCCAGTCACATTCGAATGAAATGAAAACTGAAACATTGGTGAATTAAGTAACCGGACAAATTTTCCTTTCTTTTAGAGGCGGGTGAATATTTTCATTAGTCACACATACGACATTCACTTTTTGATGGGATATGCCAAAGGGAGTATGTCCAGCAGGACGTTTCGATTGGGCCGAAGGGCCCGCGAGTGCGTCCGAAAGATGGCGACTGGACTATGAAGGAAGGAAAGGCCCAGCGACTGGCGACTGGAGACCCAGGAGCGTAACAGAAGCCCAGTCGGATTAGGTCAAAACTTCCGGATCCTTATCTTGTTCGGTTGTAACTTATAAACCCTAGCGAGGCGCCTCATATATAAACCTCCCTGGGGTATCTTAGAGACTTATGTTCCATCATACACCCCCTCAAGCGACTCGCAGCCTAGTCGCTGAGCTCACCACCCCTGTAACTCGCTCTCCAATAATCTAATCTAGCAGTAGTAGGTCTTTACCCTCCGGGGGACCGAACCTGGGTAAACCCATGTGTATCCGCCCCCATCTCGCACTGCAGATGGACACCAACTCTTCCTCACGAAACACTCAATCGCTGCCAGTGGCAGCGACTGCCGTGGCCATTTCCACGATAGTGGCGCCCACCGTGGGGCATAGCGGGACTGGCCTGAGTTCTGCGGCGAGACCCTACTCGCCGATCGATCGGCCGCTCGCCATCGGCGGGATCTTATAGATCCTGCCCAGCAGCTACATCCCGGCGTCACGTCCGGTCACTCATGGCGCGGTGACGCCGGTCGGCTCCATCAACGTCTTCGTCGGCTTCACCGGCGCGATCGACCCAGCTACAACGGTGATCATCGGCGGATCGCCGCCACACCGCGATATGCTTTCGGAGGAGCAGGTCCGCTCCATCAGGAGCCTCGTCACCAAGTACGACTCGTCCGCCAGCGACGCGGTCGAGACTAACGCCGCGACCAACGACGCCGACTCCGCGACCCCTGCATCGGTCGACGGATCCATCACCGCCGCATCACGGGAGGACTCCATCACGCGAGTCTCCAACCCCGAGGACTTCGAGGACCCCTCCATCCTGGGGATCTTCGACTCCGATTCCAGCTCGGAGTCCCCCGAGGATTTTCGCGCCGGATCCAATCGCTTCAACGCGATCTACATGGCGGGTAGCACGGCCGCCCCGCCAGATCCGTTTGCCACGCCGATCCCGCCGACTGCGACGGCCACGGAGGTGGAGCAAGCCCGCCTACGGCTCGCGGAGGCGCAACGCAACGAACTCGCCGAGCGCGAGAAATACTGCCTCGAACGAGACACGACGCGGGAATTGTCGCTCTATCACCAGCGCCGCATCAGGACCCGCCTAAACTCCAACGTCCAGGGCCGCGTCCTGAACTTCAACGACGAAAGCGACCCCGCGCGCGCCGCCCAGCGCGAATACTGCGAGAACGCGCCACCGGGCGGAAGCAACCCCGCGAGACCACCACCTAGCGCACCGACAACTGGGGCCCCTCCACCACACATAGGCCGCACGCCCCCGCCGGACCAACTGCGGATCATCATCTCGCCTCAAGCCCGTGACGCCAACGGGCTACCATTATACTCCACCGCGATGGACAGCGTCGTCGCGGCCGGTGCCGTGATAGCCAACCTCGACGTCCAAGGAGACGGTGCGCTACAGATCCAGTACGCCAAAGCTCTACTCGTCAGGGCCGTCGAGCAACAAGCCGCGGGAGTCAACCCGCGGGGGCGGATGTACTCCCGCTCATCAGCAAGCAGGGCGGCATCAAGCGGCCACCCTATCGTGGCCAACGCATTAGTCTGCCCACCACCCCAGCCCCGGGCGAACCAACCACGGGCCACCAATCCCGCGTTGTCAACCAACAAGCCGCGGCCGGCAAACAACACGGTCGCCGCCAACGGGCAGCCCCTTGATGCCCGAATGAACATCATCAACAACCAGGCGTGGCGGTCGTGCCAGCCTAACGACCTGAGGCACACCCTCACCAACCGCGGCGACCCGGAACCAAGAGGCTCACTCATTCGAGTCGGGCCGCAATGCTTCGGACCCATGATTCGTGGGGAAAAATACCCCGCCAACTTCAAGGCTCCCAAAGAGATCGAGAAGTACGACCCGACGTACGACCCCGCTGTCTGGCTGGACACATACCTCATGGCAATGGGAATCGCAGGCCACACCGACATGCTCGCTGCTCGCTACCTCCCCTTGATGATGGAGGGTGCGACCCGGCAGTGGATCAACACGCTCCCCGCCGACAGCATCGATTCCTGGGAAGAAATGCGGGACGCCTTCGTCAGGCACTTCGAGGGCTCCTACACCCGCCCCACCACCATAGAGGACCTGGAGCGATGCATCCAGGGACAACGCGAGTCGACTCGCCGCTGGATCCAAAGATGGCAAGAACTGTGGATAAACGCCTCCGGCATCCACCCAGACACGGCGATACACTGTTTCAAGAACGCGTGCCGGTACGAACCCCTGGTCGCCAAGATCAAGAGGGTCTACCGGACGCTCAACAACATCCCCTACCTCCTCGAGATCACCAAGCGCTATGCGGAGGAGGACCCCAACCAAGACTCTGACGACGAGTCAGGAGGAAGACGCCGCACTAGCATCCACAACAGCGGGCGCCTACGCGACTTGCGCTACAGCAACACCCGCATCACCAGCAAGTGCCGCACGGACGGGCGTGTCGACTTCGTCACCAATGCCGGCTACGGCCAGCGCGACTCCAAGAACTACCGCCACGACGGAGGAAACTACAGCGATAGCGGGAACTACCGCGCCAACAACGCGACGAGGCCGAAATTCGACCCCGCCGCCCTGCTCAAACAGCCCTGCATCTACCATAGCAGGGAGGGAAAACCCGCCACCCACACCACCGACGATTGCCACTCTCTCAAAGAGATTGAAAAGGCGAGACGAGCAAGGGAGGACCCTAACAACAACCCACCTCGGGACAACAGGAACGGCGGCAGCTTCGGCACCGCCATCGGCTTGCTACACACCTTCACCGGACTCGGCACCAAGCGTGAGAAGAAGGTGCTCACCCGTGCGGTCGCCGTCAATGCGGTGACATAGGTCGACATCCCTCGCTTCCTAAACTGGTCCGAGCAGAGCATCACCTGGAGTCGCCAGGACCATGCGCCAAGGATCGAATACCCAGGGCGAGTCGCTCTGGTAGTCAGGCCCAAGGTGGCCGACTACTGGCTGCCCAAGACAATAATGGACGGTGGGAGCTCCATCAACATCTTGTACCTCAACACGTTCAAAAGGCTCCAGCTCCTAGAAGCAGCCATTGAGCCAACACTGACGACCTTCCACGGCATCGTCCCCGGTCGGAAGGCGTACCTGATCGGGAAAGTGACGCTGCCAGTCACCTTCGGCACTCTAGCAAACTACCACACGGAGAGGATCGTGTTCGAGCTGGTGAACTTTTGCAGCCCCTACCAGTGCGTCCTGGGCTGCCAGGCATTCGCAAAGTTCATGGCGACCCCACACTATGCCTACAACATGATGAAGCTCCCTGGCCCAAGCGGCATCATCACCGTCCATGGCGACCCCGACATGGCCGTGGAATGCGAGGACAAAGGCGCCGAGCTTGCGAAATACGCGGGTAACATCAACAAGGATGACCCCACCATCCTGAAGAAACCAACCGCCGTGAACTCCACGTTCGAGGCAACCACGCACACCCGCACTGTCGAGCTCATCCTAGGCGACTCCAGCCAGACGGTCACCATTGGGGCGCACATGAGCCCCCGCATAGGAAAGCGTGCTCATCGGGTTCCTCCGTGAGAACCGCGACATCTTCGCATGGAAGCCATCTGACATGCCAGGTGTCCAGAGGGAACTGGCTGAGCACAAACTCAACGCCGACCCCAAAGTGCGACCAGTAAAGCAGTCGCTACGGCCCTTCAATGAAGAGCGCCGTCGAGCAATCGCTGAAGAAGTTTAGCGCCTGCTAGCCGTAGGCTTCATCCGGCCAATCAAGTACTCCAAGTGGCTGGCAAACCCAGTCCTGGTTCTAAAAAAGAACAACACATGGAGAATGTGCATAGACTACACCAACCTCAACAGCGCCTGCCCGAAGGAGGAGTTCGTCCTACCGCGCATCGATCAGATCATCGACTCGACCACGGGATTGGAGTCGCTGTGCTTTCTTGATGCTTACTCTGGTTATAACTAGATCAAGATGGCGGTCGAGGATGAGGAGAAGACGGCGTTCATTACGCCATTCGGCGCATTCTGCTACATGGCCATGACGTTCGGCCTCAAGAACGCAGGTGCCACATACCAGAGGTGCATACAGGAGTGTCTAGCGAGCCAAATTGGCCGCAACATTCACGTCTACATCGACGACGTGGTGGTAAAATCCACCTGCCAGGACGACCTGCTCGCCGACCTAGCCGAAACCTTCGCAAACTTGCGGAGGTACAACATCAAGCTGAACCCCAGAAAATGCACCTTCGGCATCCCCACCGGAAAACTCCTAGGTTATGTAGTCTCCAAGAGAGGCATCAAAGCCAACCCCACCAAGATCGACACCATCGCGCGACTCGGGAAACCCGAGTGCCTGCGCGATGTCCAGAAGTTGGCAGGGCTAGTTGCGGCCCTCAGTCGCTTCATCCCCCGACTAGGCGAGAAGGCAATGCCCCTCTACTGCCTGATACGCAAGAACTCCACGTTCCAATGGGACGCGGAGGCCGACGACGCACTCAAAGCGCTCAAAGAAGTGCTACTCGCGGCACCACTACTCGCCGCACCACTAGACAAAGAGCCAATGCTCGTTTACATCGCGGCCTCTACTCGAGTCATCAGCGCCGTGATGGTCGTCGAACGACCGGAAGAGGGAAAGAAGCACCCCATACAGCGCCCCGTCTACTATATCAGCGAAGTCCTAACGGACTCACGACAGCGCTACCCGCAATACCAAAAACTGGTGTACGCGGTATTCCGAGCACAGCGGCGACTCCCACACTACTTCCAGGAGCACCCAATCACGGTGGTCTCCTCCGCGCCCCTGCAGGACATCATACGCAATCGCGAGGCGACCGGGCGAGTCGCCAAGTGGGCCGTCAAAATCGGTGTCCACAACATCAAATACGAGCCCTGCAAAGCGATCAAGTCACAAGCCCTGGCTGATTTCCTTGCAGACTGGGAGGAAGCACAGCAGCCAGAGAAGCTCCCGTACCTCCACTACTGGTCGCTCCATTTTGACGGCTCCAAGAACGCCGACGGCACAGGGGCTGGGGTCATCCTGACCTCTCCCAAAGGAGACAAGCTCCGCTACGTGCTCCACCTCAACTTCAAGCCCTGCACCAACAACATGGCAGAATATGAGGCCCTCCTTCACGGCATGAGAGCCGCTAAGGAGATGAACGTCAACCGCCTACGATGCTATGGCGACTCCGACCTAGTCGCCGGCCAAGTCACCGGGACGTGCGACACCGTCTCCCCAACAATGATCGTGTACCGCCAAGCTGTCGACCAGTTGGGGGACACTTCGACGGCTACTCCGTCGAGTGGACCGCCAGGCGCAAAAACAAGGAGGCAGACGCCCTCTCCCGCATCGGATCGACCCGACAAGCGCCACCAGTAGGCGTCTTCCTCGACATCATCCACAAACCATCGGTCAGCCCACCAAAAGAGATCGACGTCGAGATCCCACTACAACCAGAACCGGCCTTAGTCGCCATGGTTGTGGAACCTAGCGACTAGACATCACCATACGTCGCCTTCCCGGAACACAAACTCCTACCGAGCAATGAGACAGAGGCGCGAATGATCGTGTGCCGCTGCAAATCCTTCGTTATCATCAACGGCGAGCTCCACAAACGCAGCGTGACCGGCGTGTTCCAGCGCTGCGTACAGCCAGAAGAAGGCCGCAAGATCCTCCAGGACATTCACGCCGACGACTACGGCCATCACGCCGGCGCCAAGTCGCTAGTCGCCAAGGCTATGCGGCACGGTTTCTACTGGCTCACCGCACACGCCGACGCCACCAACATCGTCCAACGATGCGTCGGGTGCCAGAAGTACGCCAACCAGACGCACCTCCCTAGCTCGGCACTCAAGACCATCCCCATCACGTGGCCATTCGCCGTATGGTGCATGGACATGGTAGGCCCGTTCAAAAAGGCCCCGTCTGGCTTCACTCACCTCCTAGTCGCAGTCAACAAGTTCACCAAATGGGTCGAGGCCAAGCCGGTAAAAAAGTGCGACGGCAAGACGGCCACCAAGTTCCTACGCGAACTCATCTACCGATACGGCTACCCACACAGCATCATAATAGACAACGGCACCAACTTTGCCAAGGGGGCCATGGCGGAATTCTGTGAAGAACATGGCATCCGACTCGACCTCGCATCAGTCGCTCACCCGAAGTCAAATGGCCAAGCAAAACACGCCAACTAGAGCGTCCTCCATGGGCTCAAGCCACGACTCCAGGTGCCCCTCGAGCGCACCCCGGGATGCTGGGTCGACGAGCTCCCCTTTGTGATATGGGGGATTCGCACCTCCGTCAACCGCTCAACCGGGTTCACGCCCTTCTTCATGGTGTATGGCACCGAGGCCGTAATGCCAACCGACCTAGAGCATGATTCACCTCGAGTCGCCAACTACGTCGAGGCGGCCAACGAGGTTGCCCACCAAGACATTATCGATCAACTCGACGAGGCACGCGACCTGGCTTGCTCCCGCACCACCATATACCAGCAAGGACTCCGCCGCTACCACAGCCGCCGAGTGCGAACTCGCACCTTCCAGGAAGGCGACCTGGTCCTACGACTGGCCCAAGACAAGAAGGGCATGCACAAACTCTCCCCCCATGGGAGGGGCTGTTCGCCATAGGCCGAGTCCTTGGCAATGATGCCTACTACCTCATCGACATACGGGGCGACGGCCAACTGGAGGTCGGGAGGCCATGGAATGTAAACCTCCTTATAAAGTTCTATACTTAGAACCTCACATTGTACTCCATCGGAATATATAATGAAATTCATCTAGATCGTACAAATTGTGTCCACTCGCCATATTCTTGTACCACTCGCACTCGTATATACTAGTAATATGCTACTTACGGAAGTCAACCTCTGGTCGAGCGACCGGCACGGCTAAGTAGTGCGGCACAAGGGCACCGGAAATATTCGGGCCTTGGGTCGTCCACGAAAACGCCAACCCGGAGCCGCCATTGGAGTCGCCTAACCCGACTGGCCCACCAGGCCAAGACAACTGGTACACGCTTCTCACAGCGACCTGTCCCTCCCACCCTCGTGCAAAGCGACTCGAACGGTTAAGTACCACGCACGGGGACTCCGCAAAACGTGAACCACCACGCGGCTCGGGAACACACCAAGTAAGAGAGCTGCCTAGGACTCGCCAAGCGATTGGCTCTCCGGGCCAGGGGAGGAGACGCGTTACAAACAACGCACTCACAACCTGCAATAGGAGCATGACCAATGTGGTCGGGCACCACGCTCGGGGACTCGCTTATAAGTCAGTCCTACTCGCGCTCGGGGACTCGCCACTCAGAAGACGCGAGGGATAAAAATAATGCATAAACAAACAATACACAAAAGTATACAATCGAGTTATACCCCATTAAAGGGCGGACGCGCTTGGGGACTCGCTCAATCAAAAACAAACACACCACACATTCTTAGTCACAATACGAGTCGATTGACTCCCCTTGGCATATATTGCAAAAATATCTTACAGCATTCGCCACTTGGCATACATCACATTGTTTACTCCACAGGCCCTGATGAAGAAGCAGACCACCCCCCTTGACGCGAACAAAAGGCTGCCACGGGTTCGTCGGGTACGTCATCAGCGACTTCGACAACGATGATCGGAAGGGCTGCTCTGACTTCATGTCGCGATGCTCCGGCTCGGGGTCGCCAGGCGCCAACAGCGTCTCCTGGTACGGCAGGAGATCCCCCATCGCCAAGACCCGATCGGCGTAAGGGGCGGCCTTCGCGGTCAGCTTCAGCACCTCTGACATCTCCACTGTGCCGGTCGCTGATGGATAGCCACTCGTCACGTTGTCAAGGTCGAAGTCGTCAGGGAAGTGGGCGAGACCCAAGCTCAACGCTGTGGTGGCCCCGCGCATGAACGCTGAGCGCGTCATCCACTCCACGACGGCAGGCACCTCCTCCAGATAGCGCCACACCTCCGTAAGCCCCCTAGGAATAACTTCGGTGGGGGACATGCCCTGAAGAGCCGCTTGGACGCACAACGCCGAGGCCGTGGACGCGTTCACCACGGTAGTCACGCACTGCGAGGCATTGTAAGTTTGCACCACCGGATCGCTTTGGCCTACCACAGCTGCAAAGTCAGGTGTCAGTGAAACTATGAAACCCCCAAATCGAGGACTCGACAAACGGGTCAGGCAAAGACAGAGACTCACCAATGAGTTTGCGGCAGTTCTCCGTGACGTGCTTCTCCAAGGCGATTTGCTCGTTGTGCAGCCCCACGATGATGGAATCCGTGGCTTTGCATTCTTCCTCAGCCGCAGCAACGGCAGCCTTCGCTCGCTCCTCCGAAGAAATTGAGGTCACTTTCGCCTCCTCCAAGTCCTGGACCAGGGAGGCTATTCGTCCATTCGCCGCGTCCAGCTCGGCGACTGGAACATACCCCTCACGGGCCTTGGAAATCTCAGTCGGGAAACCATCTGCAAGAGAAACCATCAGCGTACTATACACGACTAGCTCACACCCGACAGAGGAAAAGAAAGACAAACAGATACTCACCAATAGTTTCCTGAAGCCGCTGGTTCGCCTCTTGTGCTTCGCGCAAGTCATGCTCCAAGCGCTCTCTCGCGGCCTGCCGATCGGTCGACTCCCTTTGCAATCCCTGCAAACAAACAACTCGCCTCAGCATTTGACAAAACAAAACCCAGTTCCTAGCCGCTGAAATTCAGCGACCAGGAACTCGGGGACTAGAGAAGGAAAAAGAAACTCAATTCCTAGCCGCCGAAATTCAGCGACTAGGAATTCGGGGACTGGAGAAGGAAAAAGAAACTCAATTCCTAGCCGCCGAAATTCAGCGACTAGGAATTCGGGGACTGGAGATGGAGAAAGAAACTCAATTCCTAGCCGCCAAAATTCAGCAACTAGGAATTCGGGGACTAGAGAGGAGCAAGAGGTTCAGTTCCCAGCCGTTGAAATTCAGCGACTAGGAACTCGGGGACTGGACATACCTGAATAGTAGCGCCGAGCATCATGTGAAGTTCTCCGGCGTCAGTCGACGGGATCGTGAAGGAAGTGTGCCCGCGACGGGACCCAATGTCCGCATCCACGATCTCTGGACTCTGCGAAGACTGGGTGACCGCCACACCTGGAAACCCCCTCTCCATGAAGCGCGGGAACATCGCCGACGCTCTGGCGGGGGCACTGGTTGTCGGGACCGGCGCTTCCGGCACGGACGCAGCCAAGACTGGTTCCGATCGCGTCGCCACCATCTCTTCGGCGACTGACGCAGCATCTAGCTCCGGCGGCGCTGTCCTTGGCCACGGCGTCGACGTCACCCCCCTTCTGCTTCTTCGTGACTTCTGCGGTCGCCACATCTCCGGTAGCCTTTCTCTTCTTGGGGAGGTCGCCCTCTCCCGTGGGGGCGGCCGGTGGAATCTTAGCCACCAAAGGACGGCCAATCTTCTTGGCCCTCGACCTACACGAGTTCCCTCAATTAACATAACGACAATACAAAAGGAGCAAGGCGAATCAGGATGAAGGAGCAGTACTCACTTAGCGACCGGAAGGACGCGAAGCCCGGTGCTGATGTGGGCGGGCTTGTCCAACTCGGGACCCAACTTGCGGGTGAGCCCCCTCTCGAAGACGTCTGAAGCCCACGAAACCACGGGCTTCCTCGACGATGAAGCCGCAGTCGCCGGGATCTCCGGCTCCGACGTGGCCACCCTTGACTGCTGCGGTGACTTGGACGTCATCGCCTCAGCCGCTTCTTGGCTTGGAACCCCCGAGGCCGTCGGCGCAATCGCCGCCAGGGGAACCTCTACCACTACCTCCGTGTCCCCGCCCTGCAACCCCTTTGTCGGGACTGCATCCTTTGGAGCCTTGTGCGAGACTTCGGGGGAACCCTCATCATCGGAGTCGTCATCCGACTCGAACACCACCACCGATTTGGACGGCGGCGTGGGCTTCTTCGCTGGCGACTTGGGCTTGCGCGCGGGCTTCGACGGCGTAGCAGTACGCCGGGACGTGTGCTCCTGCGCGACCTCGTCCGCCCCGTCGTGTTCGTCCAGGCTGCGGCTCGCCTCGAACTCACGTTGTTTCTGCATGCGGGTCTTGCGAGCCACAGGCGCTGGGGGAGGAACCTCTTCCTCCTCCCCGTCGATGTCGGAAGAATCTCCCTCAGAGTCTTCCTCCAGTTCTTGGGGAACCTCTTCGTCGAGCGGAGGGAGCCAGCCCTCCAACACCTGAAAAACCTGAGAACCACCACGAGTAAAACACCAAACGCGGAGACTAAGGACTGAAGTACGGACATAGCGACTGGGAAGAGAACTTACTGTGGGGGCTTCATTCTTCACAGGAGTGTACGGGGCGACCCCGACCGCCACGCTGGTGAACTCGGCATCGGTGATCTTCTTCAGGGCGGCCTTGTAGTCCTCGGCCTCCCATGATTCCTTGCTGGTTCGGGATGGATCATGCTTCCCGCCGTACTCGTACATCCAGTGCGGCCGAGCCGCCAGCGGAACCAAGCGCCGCCCGAGCCAGCAGTTGTAGAGGTTGATCGGAATCAACCCGTAGTCCTTCAGCTTCTTGATCTGGTCGATCATTTCCATGATGGCCATCCGCTGATCTTCGGGAAGCTTCTTCGGCGCCAACCGGCGAGGCTCGCTCCTCTCGGCGACGAATTCGGGAAGAGCCACCTCGCCGAAGGGAGTGGCCTCTTTGACGTAGAACCAGCTCTTCTTCCACTCGCTGGCGGCCTTCTTCGGCAGGAGGAGTTTGACGAAGTTGGCCTTGGGCTTCAGCTGGAATGTGACGCCACCTCCGGCCAACATCAAGCCACCGGACGCCTCGCGTCCGATGCGGCCGTGGAAGAGTTCCAGCCATAGCGGGAAATACGGCCTAGAGCCGAGGTAGCATTCGCAGAAGACCACGAAGATCGCCAGCTGCTCGATGCTGTGCGGACCAAGATCCGATGGCTTGATCGCATAGTACGCGCAGAAGCGGCGGAAGAAGAGTGAGGTAGGGAATCCCAGACCCCTCTCAAGATGACTGGGGAAGCAGATGAACTCGCCGGGTCACGGCTTTGGCTCGGTCTTGGAGGAGGGCGGAACCCGCCAGTTCCCCTTGCGGAGTACTCCGGTGTCCTCGAAAGATTTAAGCTGGGCTATGGTACACTTGGATTTCCCCCATGAGCCTTTGGGAGGCGCCATCGGGTAGGATGTGGAATCGCGCGATGCGGAAAGGATAAGACGGAAGAATGTAGGCAGGGATATTGGAGACAGGAAGAACGAATGAGGAAGAATGAAGAATGTGAAGAAGGTCTGCAGAGTTGAACCATCACCCCCCTTATATGGGAACGCCACCCGCCAAAATCCGGATAGTCGTTACTCACGGTAATTGCGCCGAAGTTACCGTTGGAAATTCCAACGGATAGTTTGACCAGATTTGACGGTCCAACTCCTTTATTTCACCCGCTACCCGCCAGTCTTTTCCACTCGCCAAGACGACGACTTGGCAGCGATAACGTTCATTGGGACGGCGAATGGAAACATGGGGAAATTCTCCTTGGTTATAATGGAGTCCATCGCCGACTCGACTGGACGCCCAAATTGGGCTCGCCTACTCTGAACGCCAAAAGGACGCCTGTGCCTGCATCAACGAGGCCCTACTGATGGGGATATGCCGAAGGGGGTATGCCCAGCAGGACGTTCCGATTGGGCCGAAGGGCCCGCGAGTGCGCCCGAAAGACGGCGACTGGACTACGAAGGAAGGAAAGGCCCAGTGACTGGCGACTAGAGGCCCAGGAGCGTAACAGAAGTCCAGTCGGATTAGGTCAAAACCTCCGGATCTTTATCTTGTTTGGTTGTAACTTGTAAACCCTAGCGAGGTGTCTCATATATAAACCGAGACTTACGTTCCATCATACACCCCCTCAAGCGACTCGCAGCCTAGTCGCCGAGCTCGCCACCCCTGTAACTCGCTCTCCAATAATCTAATCTAGCAGGAGTATGTCTTTACCCTCCGGGGGGCGAACCTGGGTAAACCCATGTGCATCCGCCCCATCTCGCACCGCAGAAAGCCGCCAACTCTTCCTCACGAAACACTCAATTGCTGCCAGTGGCAGTGACTGCCGTGGCCATTTCCACGACACTTTTCATCAGTTCTAATATCGTGCAGCAGCAGAAATACGAATTCACAACAAGATAATTATTGTCAAATTAATTACCTCCTGTCTCAATCACATACCCAGATCCAAATCATCCCCACCTACTACAGAGAATCATCATTCAAATATCTGAAGGTGCAAACATGAAGAGTACATCCACACAAGAAATAGGTGTACCTCCAGTTTTAAAGGAAGCGAGTAAAGGATGGTATGTTGGTGTAAAAACAAGAACTATTTCTCCTCTATCATTTAGTATTCTTACCTCGTTACACACTTCTACTGGAGTATAAACGGCGTCAGTATGGTTCCGGTTTAGGCTCGGTCCATGGCAGATGGTTCCAAAAACTAAAAAGGGGCAGTGGAGAGTGGATTGATCAGCGCGTTGTGAATTGTCTGTCTTGCCTGTTTTACCGCTAATGATGGATGGTACCTAAACCCTTCGATGCTGGTTTAATGGTTGTGATTTGTTGGATCTGCAGCCCTTTGCCTTTTTTATATTGGTAAAGATTAAGATAGTATAGTAATTTGTTGTATAATTGTAATCACTCTGTGCAGGTACGTGTGCTGACTGCTTTTTTATAAACATAGTTTTCAAGCTGACCAGCTGGTATTATTTGTCTTTATGCACACTATTTATGGATGTACGAATGCTGCAGCGTTGTTCATAGAACTTTCTAGAAGTTTTAATATTGTTTTCTCTAATTCTAGACATGAATAAGGACACGTTTTTTAGATGAAGGAATAAAATACTATATTGATGCATCTTGACTTTGTGACCCTAGGCAGTACTAAAGTGCACCTAGAAATCTGCATACGCGATTATTTCTGTGGTCCATATGAATGTCGGAGGGCAAATGGATGGCAAAAAATGCTTAAAGTCTAATATCATTGCTAGGTGGTAGGCTTTGATTACATGCCTTTTTGTACGTACTGCTTACTACTCCATTGATATCTTTGTATCTCTGTAGGTTTGACTAAATAACCATTGATCTGCTAGTTAGTTTGGCCAAGGTGGTTTGAGTTGGTGATCAGTGATCTAAACACCAAATTCTGCGGGTATCACATGCACGACAACAATCTAAGATCCGATGAAGGTGTGGAGATTATTTTGAGAGAGTACATCTTACCTGCGTTGTGAAATAAGAAGAACAAGAAATACATACTAGTTCCCTACAATCTAGGGTAACTCCTTCTCTGTCTTAATTGCTTTTCTAAATATAGAGATATTGATTTTATCCCATGGATTATTGATTATTATATATTTCTTTCGGTTCATTATTCAATTTCCAACCTTGCTTTGCACTGAGCGTGGGTTGTTTATTTTTCACGTATCACAACGTCGGTCTAACTACTCGGTGCTTGTCTTCTGAACGTCGATTGGGTGGTCCTGTTTAATGTAGGCAGACTGTGTTTTAGCTGTTTGGGGGTTACATGATGTGAGAGTTAGGGTTTCATGCGTTGGCAACCCTACTTTATTTTGCGACAGAGATTGTATGTATGTGTCTAGTATGTGCAAAAATTATGTCATATTCGGTTATCTGGATGTATCATTGGTACATCTTATTGTGCTATCTAAAATATTAGTGGAAAATACATTTATTTTTTATAATATCTTATTATGCTATTTGGAATATTCATGAAAAATGAATTTAATTTTTTTATTACTGAAATTCAAACCAGTGACGGGCGGGATAATAGGCATGTCACTACAAAACCTAAGGGTTTTGCGGCCATTGATCGCAACCAGTGACATGCATATTTTTTGCCAGTCACTAGTACACACATACTGGTGACAGGCACCCGTAAACGCCTATCACTGGTACACATACTAGTGACAGGCACTTGCCTATCACTAGTAACCTTGTAGTAGTGACTAGTTATCAGTGACAGACGCTTTGCCTGTCACTAATTGGCGTTTTGAGCCTATCACTGATGGCCTATTCTGCAGTAGTGGAGAGAACCACCATATAGAGAGTGAGAGCCAAAATCCAAAATCGAGTGGAAAAACTAAGAGGTTCTTCTTACCACCAAAAGTGAGATGCGAGAAGTGAGGAATAACCCATCTATCTTGCACTATGTCCTCATTTGCAAGGGACTAGCGCAAGGAACTAATGACTTGACAAATATTCCTCCCTCTTTGATGGCTATTTTGTAGGAATTCAAAGACGTGTTTCCTGAAGAGCTCCCACATGGACTAGCTCCTCTTCGCAGAATAGAGCAGCATCGACCTCATATCTAGCGCACCTCTTCCAAACCGCGCCACCTACAGCATGAACCCGTAGGAGACGAAGGAGATCGAACGCTAATTCAACCAACTCGTCTCCAAAGGTTTGATCCAAGTAAGCACTAGTCCAAGTGCGGTACCTGTAATTCTTGTTCCAAAGATGGATGATATGTTGCGGTTATACATGGACTGTCGTCCAATCAATGTTATCACCGTATATTATAGACATCCTATACCACGTCTTGACGACACGCTTGATGAGTTGAGTGGATCTACTATACCATGTCTTGATGACCCGCTCCACTTGGTGTCTTTTTCTTTTTCCTAGGAATATCGGGTCCAGATTCTTGTTTAGTGGGGGAGAGTTATAGCATCCCAATTGTATAATAATTGCAATGCTACTTCCCTAGTCTATATATTGCTACTTCCTACATGTTATCCATTGCATCATCATTATATCATGCTCATGTCACCATGCCACATTGCATTTGAGCATCATATAATATCCCTTTTCATTTGGTTCTTCTCTCATATGCATTTGTATTCTTATTAATTGTATTTGCCTCTTGATGCATTATAGTTGGTTATTGATATATTGTTTAATGCCCAAGTTGAGTTGGGGGCATATCTCTTTAACTCCACCACCTTTCTTTGTCACCACCTTATAATTCCACCATCCAAACTCTATATGAGCATTTGCATTTCTTTTGGTATTATGTCTAGCTCATATATACTAGGATGGGTCTACTTCTAAATCTACATGCTCCCATATATGACCTCTATTATTTTCACAATATTAAGTATGTGGAGCCCCATGGCCACCTTTGCATGCCATGTGGGTAGAATTCCTTTATTAAGCTTTCATATGGTTTTATCTATTATATGCTCATGTGTGATGCTAGGATTGGCTACAAGATGATCTAGTGGAAAATACACACTATAATGGCCATTTAGCTTCATATGTGTGTATATGTTATCTAAATTCACATGAGTGCAAGATTATTGTTTTTGTAGGGACATATTTCAAATATTGTTGAATGCATGCATAAATAAATGGCCATATGGGTATCTAGATGTTTTCACAATGAGTACTAGTGGTCAATTTGAACCATGCATGGCCCATGCAAAACTTGCACCCTTTCTCTCTTCCTTTGGAATTCTTTTGGGGTTTTGTGAGTATCTCGTTTTGTTTTGAACCCATTCAAGTGATCTTTTCAACCAAGCATAAGAGCACACCTCCTTACTTCTATCTTGGTTTTGTTGGAAGGCTCCAAATATACATGCATGCTGGCATAATTCCATTGCTAGTGTGATCTAGTTTGTTTTCACAAACTACATCACGCATGCATGCATAGAGCATGTAACCAAGCCACCCCCTTCTTATTTTTCTTTTGAATTCTTGTGGGTTTTCAAAGGATTTTTGAATGGGTCGAATTCAAACAACAAGTAAACAAATGACAAGAAAAGAAGATAATTTAACTACCCCATCTAACCACCCTAGCTAAGCCCCTCTCGGTTTAGTTGAACCAAACCATCCCATGCCATCACCCCACCAGCTCCACCACGCCACCTCCCTTCCTGGACCTGAACACAGCTCCCTCACCACACCTGGACCACCCATTCTCCCTCTCTCGGCTTCAAGACAAGAAAGAAAGAGAGAGAAAGAGAAAAGAGCCTAGCTACCCTACCCTCTCTCCCTTTTTCCTCTCGGTCAAGAAAACAATACGAGAGAGCCACCCCATGTGCCCTCCCTTATCTACCCTGGATCGAGATTTGGGTCTCCAGAACCCCAACCATTCCTTATTCCTCCACTCTCTTTGTACCAGTAAAGCCATGGCTCTCCATGGACAAAACCCGAAGCCTAGTTCGGCCACAACCCTCCAACCGATGACATGGAGCCCCCCAAGCCCAAATAACGGAAGAAGGAGAATCACCTGCTTCATCTTCTTCGCCCTAAACCGCCGGAACCCGCCGGAGCCCCGCCGGAACTGGAGGACAAGTAACAGTCCGAAGGTTGCAGCAGCTCCCAGGCCATGCGCCCTACCACCAATCGCCCCGCCGTCGAGCTCCAACGGTCGCACCAACGTGCCCCTAGTGAGCTCCTTGACTCCCTAGACATGCTCGCCCTCTGTCTCGATTCCAATAGCGCTGCCCCTCTCCATAGAGCACCCTCGGTGCGCGGTGCCATGAAACGCCGCTCGCCACCGCCACCCTGCAGTACTCCTCACAGCCGGCCTCCCCGCGAGCTCGCGCGAGTCCGTGGAGCTTTGCCACGCTAGCCCCTGTCTCCCAGCCATCGTCGGCTGCCACCGCTTCCATCTCGCTGCGTCACTCGCCGTGCGCACTAGCAGCCGTGTCGCGCGCCACGCCATGTGCTCACCGCGTTCAGGCACGCCGTGACGTGCATGTACAGACAGTAGCGACCGTCGCGGAGCCCCTGTTACATGACAATTTACGGCCGCCTCAACCCACCTCTAGTGAGACTCCGAACACCAATCTCGTAGCCCGATCAACCCTCTTTCCAACGAGCTATTGCATGCTTCTTTTGGTGCGTTGACGCGGTCGCCACGGTCGCCTGAAATTCGTCCCGATGCGCTGTCTCACAGCGGCCGGGTTCAGTTTCGACATAGATACCTCTGTTGTTTTTGCGTTTAGACCCCTGCAGTTTTAGGTCCATCAAACACCGGTCCCTGTCCCCGCTGCGTGTCACCACACGGCTCAATCACGCGCGTATGGCCCCGCTGCTCTCAAGCCCCACCAGGTCAGTGACTTTGAGTAAGTGAGGCCCTAGTAATAAAAGTTTTCCAGGGAATTTTTCTAATACAAATAAAAATTCCAAAATTGGATTATATCTAATATAATTCATATCTTTTAATATAATTCGAATTTGACATAATTTCCAAAATGAAAAGTGATTCAAATTTAAATATGAATTCAAATATATATTAAAATTTGACCAGAGTCAACCCAACTAGTCAAACATGTGACATTTAATCCCTTTTTGAATTACTTGCATTTAAATATTGCTTTAAATTCATAAATTCATAGTTTATATATGATATATGTTTTCTGATCAGAAAAATGCCAGGAATTCAAATATGCCATCCAAAATAATTTTTGAGCAAATTTAAAATTTCAAAATCATTTAAATGCTAATAAATGTCTTTTCATAATAAATTTATAATTTTAATTCGGTAATTCCAAATTCGATAAATAATATGTCTAAATCGACAGCGCGACGAGTCTGTCTTAACTATGCATTCCATGTTATCAACTGAAGCATGCATCATGTAAATACTTAAAAACCTGAATGGTTTATGCAACTAAAACTTGACTAAAAATTAATGAAAATGCTTAATTCTTGTTCCCACACCTCACCCATGCCATGCTATATTATACCATGCAATTGTGCATCATTCCATCATGGCATACCTTGTTTTTCTTGTCGCATATATTCATATGGTTGCGCACTTTATTTATTATGGTCCTTGTGTGTTTGGTTTTTTATCCGGATAGACGATGAGCAAGGAGAATATCAGGAGCCTCAAGAGTATTACCCGGATCTTTCCTATTCAGCAACTGAACTACCAGGCAAGAAATTCTCCATGCTTGCATACATATAGTAGGTATGCTTATATCTTATTCTTGCATCATTGAGTCATGATTGCATTAAATTTGAATCCCAAGTATTGCATAGCCTTTACTTTTAAACCCTGAAGCTTGTATCCTCAATCCCATGAGCCATTACTACAGGAGTTGTTAGAGCCATGCGAGTCGTAGAATTGCATGTGTAGGTTTTGTGCGAGTCCTTGGATAACGAGGTACCTAAACAACTTAATCTGAGTAGTGTTGGGATAACTAATGAAAGAGGCACCGATGAGCATTATCTGATATTTGGTTCTTTAAGCTCACTTGTGTCTCGTAGGACTTTGAGTACTTGATTTCTGTTCCTTAACTATTCGCACTATCCACATACGGGAGACCCTATGGATCCCCTTCGCCTGAGCTTGATTCGCACTTTATTTCCTGGGGCCACAAATTAGTTTGAGGCTTTATTACTATCATATACTTATGTCATGCTTTACTGCTTTATTTACGATTGCGCATGGAGCACCTGTACCGCTTAGGGACCCGTGCCATGTTTACGCTGTATCGACAAGCCCTATCACACTTTCGGGTTCCCAGTCATTTATAGTCGTCGCCACACACCCGGGGCCTGTTGCGGAGCCGGCCGACTTCGTAACGGGTAGCTTATTGGGGGTGGCCCCCTGAAATAATTTATGAATCCTGTGAATGCATTGTCGTGAGGCCTCATTGTATTTTATTTGGTTCTTCTCGAGGTTGATCATGTGTGTGTTGCTATTTGTGCACCCCTGCAGGGTAAATCTTTCTAAAAGTCATGTCCGTGGTTATGGACGACTTGGCGCACAGTTTCTCGATCATAGACAAGCATAACTGAATTACCTCCTTTAATTTGACTAAGACATGACTAGTAAATAGTGCAACACTCATGGAATGGTTAATAGAATTACCAACGGATTGGATGTTCTTTCGCCTTCTCGTCGGTAAGCGAGAAGGAGCATGATCGATGTTTATTTATGTTGCTTATATAACTGTTGTTACTAATTAATGAGTGTTCGTTCATCTCTGGTGGGGCAGATGGGTAGTGTGTCTCTATAGAACTGTTTAGCTATTATCTTTCACTGCAATTGCGTCACTCCTTGGTTGTTCCCTTTAGATGCATTAAGACTTGCTGAGTACTCCTAGGGTCTCACACGATAGATATTTAGTTCAGATGGATAGGCTTACTCTTAAGAAGGTTACTGGGTCGAAGAGACTGATGATGGTGGCAACGACTATTAGGTGTAGAGATTCGGGGATGGAGATCCGTGAGATCTATGAGCGGGATGTGCTTATTTTTAGGGCATCTTATGCCAATTTTCTTCTTGTCCGTACTCAGATCTTATTTTCCGCTTCCGCTTGATACTCTAATGTGTGATGTATGAGGATGTATCCTAAACTATTATCTCTATCTAGGATATTTTGGATCTTTCTGTATGGCATTGAATATTTCTATCTCTATTGTTTTTAGATGGTGTGGCTCTGATGTCTATTGTATGTCGTTGAATACATACTCATTTGTATATGTTTTGATCGCTTTATCTATCGACTACGATGCTCGCTCTTCTCCCGATGTTCTTGAAAGTGGGTGGGATGATCGGTCGGTATCGTGCCCTGCTCCACGAGGTGGGCCTACTGTGTGTGGCTGCGCGTCCCCATGGTAGTACGTCTAGTCCACTTTTGGTTCATCCAGGCTTGAGCTTAGAGCGTAGGGTCCGAGGTATTACACAAGTGGCCCCATGACTCGCGCCCGAGCTAAACTCCTACAAGATAAGGTTAAGTCGCTCCTATCACTATGTGACTTCGAGTTTACCTTGGATGGATTACTACTTCATTCCAACACCCTATGTATAATCAGGTATCAAGCCTTGAACCACTGGACGGAGGCAGCAGAAGCAGAAGCAACCGAGAACTCTATGGCGCTGCTGGTACTACTGCCCAAAGGTTGCGGTGCTACTAGACAAGTGGTACTACCGCCCACCTACAGTGGCACTACCGCCCGGACCAAAGAGCACCAGCTGAAGCACCCAGACCTCCCTGATACCAAGAAGGAAGCACTACCACCGCAAGCAGTACTACCAGCGATGTAGCACTACCGCTCCTAGAGTGCGACAATAGGCCAAGACCGCCGCTACCGCACCCGCCCCGCCTGCTACCGGTGAAACCCGATACTGCCGGCACTCATAGTGCCTGCGAGCACCAGCTTGGCCCTCGGGCCTTGTAACACCCTCTATACTTTCCGTTTTCCCAAATTACCCCTACTTAAGTGGTTGGCCTATATATAGTCCCCCACATATTTATTGTAACCTCAGACGTGCATAATTGAATTAGAAGAAATCCTTGTGGATATACGTAATTCTAGTCTCATGCTCCTTGACAAGGAGCACCAATTATCCCCCACCTCTTGAGCTTTGCATCGTGCATTCAAGTTGTACAAGGCCTTGGATTTGGTGTCCCTTCTCCAAGTTGTCAAGATCTCGCCAAGCCTCCCGCTCGCCGTGCTGGTTAGAGAGAGAGTGTGCTTGCCCGCCTAGGGATTGTGTCGGCCCGGTTACCGCCATCGTGAACTATTGGCTTGTATCGTGTTTTCGTGTGTGTGTGTGTGTGTATTAATCGAGTTCTTCGCATGTGTGTTTGTGGATTTCATCCTCTCCCTCACCCCACTCGCCACCATCTCGATTTCCATGGGGATTCATGAAAGATCGGGCAACCCTAAGGGGTCACCCCTAACATAAGGTTAGTTTTTTCTAGAATACACCCTGGCCTGGAAGGTGTATTAATCATATAGAAGAAGCGTCAGGTGGCAAACAATGCTACCAACAAGATGTGGGAACTCCTCAAGAAAAGAAATCCTAATCTCCATCCAGCAACTCCTAAGGAAAAGTCTGCGGAAAGCAAAATATATCGGTCTTAAAAATAATCGCTAAGCATCACCTATCAAACTCCTCCCTAATCTTTATCTTAATCTTCACCGCCGCTGGTGTGGGTATGTCACTAACGAGGGTTTAACTCATCAATGCCCATTGTTATGGACTTGGGTTTTGGAGAAGAAGGGAGCGCTGGAGACATCTATCGGCTAACAGACAAGCACACAGGGGACAAAGATTTACCCAGGTTCGGGCCTCGTAGAGGTCCCTACTCCTGCTTGTTTGCTCGTGGAATTATCGAAGGAATCGAAAGTTACAATGGTGCGCAGATGCAATCTGGCGAGGGTTGTGGAAACTAGGGTTGTGTGTGTGTCCTCCTCGCCCTCCTCCCAGCCTTTATATAGATAGGCTAGGTCCCGGGTAGCAGGTCGAGTCGGTTACAAATTAGGGTTTTCCCCTTTAAACTTTCTATCTTTAGCTTCTTCTTGTTCTTCAAGCAATCGAGAGTCCGTAGGTTTACTCGAATCCTTCGTTTGGGCCTTGGCCACACCGTGGGCCTGTACGTATTTAGACCGTATATACCAAGCTCGAGTACCTGTAGGGTATACCCATGTCAGTAGCCCCCGAGTGTCCAGTGGAATCGCAGATTCGACTGGGGACTTTTTGAAGTCTTTCTAGTGCCTGAACGGGTATATATTTCGACTGCTTTTAATTGTGTCATAGGGATTGTTGATATACGTGCCTGGTATAACCGAAGTATCGGTATCAGTTAACCATCTTAGAGTGAAACAACGCAATCTACTCGAACTCGAGTCCCCGGACTCGAATTCGGAAAAGTGCTGGTGTAATTCGACTCAAGCCGCGGAGGTCTTACAGGAGTCGAATTCCAGTTATATGGGTGTGAGCACTCGACGCGTCCGTCAAGGCATATTCATCGTACCTGTAGGCACGGATACATTTCTGGTAGTGCGTAGCTAAATGCGATGTCAGGCCTTATTCAAGTCTTACCTTCATGCTGTAAGCGCGGCATCCGAATTTTATCATCGCGGAGACGATTCGGGTGACACAGGAGACGCAATCTCTTTGTAGGGAAAATTATGAGGCGGTGTCGCCATGAGCTTTGAGTGCGGATGTTATCAACACACAGTTTTCTGTATTAATAATCATAGGATGCGCGACCAGCGCTCCCTATGGGAGTAGCCCCCGAGTGCCTGGTTGAGTCGAAGACTGAGGCAGGGACTAAAGAATCATTTTGTGACTGCTGTCGTATGTTGCTTGTTTCAGTCGAATTTGTTCCCGGCGCTCCCTATGGGAGTAACCCATGTCCATAATCGAATCATATTTCGAGTGGTTGGGTTTTTCTTTTGATTGTCCTTATTCCTGCAGAAAGAAAAGAAAATCATAGGGTGCGCGGCCAGCGCTCCCTATGGGAGTAGCCCCCGAGTGCTTGGTGGAGTCGAAGACTCCAACAAGGACTAAAGTAGTCAAAGTTTTTTGCTCCGTAGCTTTGATGACATCAGTGCTGACGCTTGTATGACCTCAGTTGCCCACGTGAGCGAGTTTGACGGGACGTGACGAGCAGTGGGTCCTACTTCCTGACTTTGATTTGACTGGGCGTGCGTAATATTTATTTTAACTGCGCCTCCTCGATTTTCATGCATAATGGGAGTAGTGGAGGGATAGTTCGCACTTCCCCTTCTCCACGTGTCCAACACGATGTGTGCCACGCGTCCAATAGGGTTTTTCTAAGCCGTTGGATTGCATCTTCCAGGGGTTAAGTAGCGGCGCTATGGCGGTAATTTTCCCATCTGTGCTCATTCTTCCTTGCTGCCATCGCCATTGCTGCTACTCCTCTGCTTTTTCCTACGCCCATTTCCTCCACGATGCTGGACCAGCTCCGCTCATTCCCGAGCTACTTTCTTCGCTCACATCGTCGTCGTGCAATGGGGAAGAAGAAGGGAGGCGCTGCCACTGATTCTGCGGCCACTGTTGCCGTGGTGAAGAAGAAGGGCGGCCACTGGTGGGAAGAAGAAGGTTGCAGGCACCCGCGTCACGAATGGTGCGTGGCACCCTTCCATCATCAAGGTGTCTGATCTCCGTCTTATTCGCCAAGACGGAGTGTTGTCCGCGGCAGTCGCGGATGCGCGTGTCCCCAGCGGTGAGACCATTCCTGCTCCTCCCGCTGGTTTTCGAGTGATGTTTCTTGCATTCATCATTCGCAGTCTTTCCTTGCCTCTTCACCCCTTTTTTAGGGGTCTTCTTTGTTTCTACGGGCTCCAGCTCCATCAGCTGTCCCCAAATTCGATCCTCCACATCTCTTGCTTCATCACACTCTGTGAGTGCTGGCTCGGAATCGAGCCACACTTTGGCCTTTACAAGCGCATCTTCAAATTGAAGCGCTAGTCTGCATCTGGCTCTTTAGTTTACGATGTAGGTGGTTGCAGAATCCACGTAGACCCATCCGCCACCTACTTCGACATCAAGCTCACGGCGTCTGTCCAAGGGTGGAGGGACAAATGGTTCTACATCCGCGATCAGAAGGCCAAAGATGAGCACTTTGGACTCGTGCCCTTCGATCCCGCGACGCCGTGTAGGAGGATGCGCTCCTGGAAGAACGTAGTCATGCCTGGCAAGCTCGTGGAGATAGACGTGCTGTATCAACACGTCTGCGACCTCGAGAGTCGCATAGGTAAAGAGGAGGGAGGCTGCGCTCTCATCCAAACTTGGTTGCACCGTCGCATCCAGCCCCTGCAAGCCAGAGTCCACCCCATGTTTAAATGGGCTGGCGCTGATGATCCCACTCGCGTGTCTGCCGATGGCATGTCCGCGAGTGAGGTGGACAAGAGGGTTCAACTGGTCACGAAGTACACCGGCAAGGATGTGCTTCCTAGTGAACCAGTTGTTCCTCCCTTTGATGCTTTGAATCCTCCTCTTGAGGTATAGTTGTGCTACGCAATAGCTTATTTTTGTCGATTTCTCTTCTGTTGCTTACTTGCTTTTTGCTGATTTTTGATGTCTGTATGCAGGATTGGGTGGTGTCGCCTTTTATGCCCCCTCTCCCTGAGGGGATTATTCCTCGTGAAGCCTTGGAAGAGGATGAGTCTGAGTCGACTGTCCCTTCTGATATGGAGGAGGAAGCCCCCGAGTCCGATAGTCCGGATACTCGCAAGCGTTCGCGCAGCGAGGACTCCGACACGTTGTGTCCTTCGACTCCGGAAGGCACGGGCATTGGTGCAGAGTCGTCAATTCTTGCCGTTCCTATGAGGGCTGTGGCACCATGTTCTCGCAAGAAGATGCGATTACCCAAGGAGTCTTCGTCGGAGTCGGTGGAGGCCACATTTGACTTTGACAAGTTTGACCGGTAAGCTTTCTAGTTCACTTGTTCTTCTCTGTTTACTTCCTTTTGGTTTGTCTCTGGGTTTGCCATTTTGTTGATATGGTCGTTATCTTGCAGTCAAGAGGCGTCGTCATCTTCTGGCGACGTCCAATTTTTAAAGGAATCAGGAGTCGCGACCTCGAAGCCAAGGAAGAGGTCGAGCGCGCTCCTTCCCCTCCGGTGGCGGCCCACTCCGGGCACAACTCTTCCAGTTCTCCCCATGCAGGGGAGCATCGAATGGTTGCCCGGGTGACGGCACAACAGACATCTTCAGAGTCACTGGAGGATCATGTAAGTATAGCTTTTCTTCATTTTAGTTTGCAGTCGACGTTGTCTGTTGCTTCTGCTGATTCCTTGCTTGTGCTACAGCTCCTTGTGAAGGAAGCCGCGCACTTGGTAGAACAGGTGATGGCGATGGGTCGCCAGCATACAATGCTGGAGACGCGTCACCGCGTGGTTGAAAGTGAGTATTCTACACTTTATTCTCCTTCGTCTGCTCCTTTTGATATAGTCGACTTATGATCATCTTTTGCCTGTCCTGTAGCTGAACATAATGCCTTATTGCGCAATGCCGCCACCATAGAGAAGACACTTGTCGCGGCTGTGAAGGGTCGCGACGAGGCAATCGCAGCGTGTGACGAGGCGCAGAAGCGTGAAGAGGATCTGCGTGCCTCCTTTGCGGCCAGGGAAAAGTTGTTCGAAGAACAACTGTTTTCAATCGCCAAGGCCCTCTCAGGTACTGTTACTTGTGGATATTGTTATTCTTCTCTGCTTCTAATGTTTTTGCTGGTGACGCTGATGTTTTGGTCCCTGTGTGGGTTCATGTACAGATGCTCGCGATTTGAGCTTTGACCCGCAGGCCCTTCATCACAATGACGCTCTGGCGGGCGCGGTGTCCGCAGTCGAGGACCGTAGCACCGCCGTCCAGGATACACTTTCCAAGGCCAAGGTCACCCTCAGTCGCCTCCAGGAGGAGTTGATGCCTAAGGCGGAGCTGATCGATAATATGGACGAGCTGGTAGAATCACTCACCGGGGTGTGCCTTCTAGCTATAAGAACTCACTCCACGCAGCTGGCACGACCATGTCACTCGCCATGGTGCAGGCCCACGGAGTCGAGATCGATCCTTCCGCGGTGTCGAAGGCGATGCCTGTTGGCGCGGACGGTCAGCAGGCAGTCTTCGCTCCTTTCACAACTGCCTGTGCCAAATATGGGCATCCTTCGATAAATACTGTTGCGAAGTACTCTGAGGAGCTCCAACGTGCCTAGAAGGCGGCAAAAGCTTCGGCCTCAGGGGCTGACGGAAAGTCAGTGGCGTCTGATACTGCCACGGACTTGATGAAGCCCCTGAAGCCGTCGAAGTCGAAGAGGCCAGCTGCTCCTTAGTTAGCTTTGTAATAGTTGATTAGTTTATGTCCTTTTGTTTAAGAACATGCCTGCTGGCGAGTATATCTGCTGATACTTTATGCTGGTCCTGAATGCATCTGACCCTTTTGTCGTTGTGTTGATTTGGTCGTCTTATTTTGTTTTCTATCTTGACTTGTGGTAGGGTACATCAAGTGATCCTGTGAGGGGGACCCAGGACTCGCCAACTCTTGATGATACCGTGGCACCATCGCGCTCCAGGGTAGATGAGTTGTCTTTGCTTTCGCGACTGCGTGATCGCGTGAAGCAGCTGGAGCGTGAGTTGCCCGTGCTCCGCGGTAATGCGGACGTGTGGAAGTCGAAGGCGGAAAAAGCCACCGCCCGAGAGCAATATCTGCTTGGCAAGGTGACGCAGCTGGGCGACCAATTCAAGTGTCAGTTTGCTTGTTCTCATCTTTTCTTTGTAGTCACTCGCAGTGGTACGTTGTACTTATGCTGCTGGTGTTGCTTCGTGTAGTTGTTAGCGCGCGTCATCCGCAGGAGGAGAAGGATAGAATTTCTATTCGCCTGCATGATCTCACCCGGGAGAAACTTCAAGAGAGTGGGTACTTTTTGGTAGATCATGATCGTGCGACTGCTCTGGCGACCCTGCAGGATCGTGCATCGCGAGTGCTGCTTTTTCTGAAGAAGTCGCAGTCATGCTTGAAAAACATTTATCGAGCGCTTGTCGAAGGTGATGCATGACTCGCTTCCACTGAGGTACTCAGTGGTGGATGGTGGCGAGTGCGTGGCCAAGTTGACTTGGCGAGTGATGGCCTTCTGCACCCTGTTGGAGGGGCGTCCCTTTTGGATCATCATGGTGCCCATGGCCCGTGGGTATGGTTCGCCTCCATGGTGCTGGTCCGGTGCGGCTCCGTTCGGGGGTGGCCCAGGTGGTGGTGGCGGTGCGCCATGTGCCATGGCGCCTGTAGCGGCTCCGTAGCCTCTTTCGACTGCATTTCGGTTCATCCGAACCAGTCCCTCATGTAGCTTGAGGAACTCGCGGCAATCCTTGAGGAGGTGGCTGGACTTCTTCTTGCCATCATGCTTGTCGATGTAGAAGTGCACCGTACATGGCCCGGACAGTTTGTCCTCAATGGAGCTCGCGGGTGCCTCGTCGCGAGTGCGGCGTTGCCATACTTGCGTTGTTTTCCCGGAGTCGCGGTATCCGCCGCTATGGTATCCGCTGTTGCGGTTGTCGTCGCGTCTTTCGGCGTAGCCAGCCGCGACCATGTTGACGTCGTCGCGGTCATCGTAAATGCGCATGCGACACTTGCCTCGGCGATCGCGTCTGCGCTCGAGATCCGCCTCCTCGTCGGAGTGAACGCGATTCTTTACCGAGTCTTCTCCATCGGCCCACCGATTCGCGATCTCCATCAGGTGGTCGATGGTCTTGGGCTTTGAGCGGCCCAGCTCCTCTCTGAGTTCTAAACGGCGGACGTGACCGTTGAATGCGTCAATCGCGCGATCCTCCGAGATGTTCTCTGCGGAGATCTTGATGATGGACCACCTTTGGATGTAGGAGCGCAGGGATTCGCCAGATCTTTGCTGGCAGCATCTCAGCTCTTCGATTGATGCAGGTCATTTGTACGTGCCCTTAAAGTTGCGCACGAAGCTGTAAACCAGCTCATCCCAACTACGAATGGATCCGCGTGGGAGGTTATTGAGCCATGCTCGGGCGGCACCCTGCAGCTGTAGCTGCAAGCATTGCATGGCAGTGCTTCGACTGCCTCCATGGAGTCTGACGGAGGAGATGTGGTCCTCCAGCCAGATCTTGGTGTCCTATAGACCGTCAAACTTCGGGTTCTCCGACGGGAGTTTGAACCCTTTAGGCATTCGCTTCTGCCTAATGGATCTGCTGAAGCATCTAGCGCCGCAGAGCTCCACGTCCTCCTCTACTGAGTCAGTCGACCGAGCACGTCGTGCTCTTGATTTGTCGATCTTGCACTGCGTGATGTCATCACGTGCGTCATAGTCGTGGTCGTGTCGTCGTGAGAGGCGACGTCGAGACAAGTCATGGCTGTCATCGCTGGATGAGGGCGAGGAGTACCGCTTTGCTAGCGCTTTGCCCTTCTTTGGATCCGGTGTCGGCTCCTTGTCGTGGGCGGCCTCGAGTAATCCCAAGCCTGCGATCGTAGATTGGTGCATGGCGGCTCGGGGGTCTCCAGCTGGTGGTTGGTTGTTCAAGAGGTACATGGTGGCCGCTATCACCGCAGCCTGCGGCGTTTTGGGGACCACATTGCCCATGGTGTCGACTGTCATAGAGCCGAAGTCGAGGACCTTTGCGGCCTCTATGCGTTCCTACTCGGTGAGGTGGGCCATCCGAGACTGCCTCTTCTTGGCGAGGTGCTCGTTGCCCTTTGAGGAGGATCCTTCGTAGGAGGAGAGTCCAGCACGACGAAGGCTCGACTTGTCTGCCGCCTTTTTGCGCGCCTCGAGTTGCGCGATTGTTTGTACTTGGCGCTTGAATTCTTCCTTCAGGAGCCAGTGATAACCCATCAGCAGTTCCTGCGGGGATCCGAAGGGTAGAGGGGTGCCTCGCAGGGCCTCCCGGCAGCGATCCCATTCTTGCTCGTTGAGATTGATTACGACGCGTTCGCCAGTTTGCTCGTTTACTATGGATGGAGGTTCGACTGCCCCTCCGTTGTCAACGGGGACGCGATTTCCACTGTTACCGCCGTTGCCGCCATTGCCACTGTTGCCGCCGTTAGGCGGGTCGGTTCCGTTGCCGCGATTGCCGCCATTGTCACGGTTGGCAGAGGTGTCGCCTGCGTTGCTGACGGCGCACATGAAGTGATTGGGGAAGTTGTTGCTTCCACAACTCTCAGATCCAGAACCGTAGGTTCCATCTTCAGTGGCTAGATCGCTCAGATCGGAGTCGCGACTGCTGTCGCTGACAGTGTTCTCGACTGTTGTCGGGGCATTGAGCTCGCTGAGGGTGCCGATCGATGGAGGAGTTGGGGCAATCGACGGTGTTGTCGGCTGATCAGGCATGCGAAGCGTGCCCATCTGACCAACTTGGAAGCGGAAGCTCCTGATCGCCAGGCTGATTCCGTCGCCCATGGACTCGAAGGCCGGGCGAGTGGCCGGCGTGTGGACAGTGAAGTCGAACGCACCAAAGAGCTGGCGAATCTCCGCTGTTGCGGAGTTGTAGATCGCAGTTGATGGGGCCGAAGAAGCCGCAACATCAGCACTCCCAATTCCCACAGACGGCGCCAATTGACGAGGGTTTAACTCGTCAATGCCTATTGTTATGGACTTGGGTTTTGGAGAAGGAGGGAGCGCTGGAGACATCTATCGGCTAACAGACAAGCACACAGGGGACAAAGATTTACCCAGGTTCAGGCCTCGTAGAGGTCCCTACTCCTGCTTGTATGCTCGTGGAATTATCGAAGGAATCGAAAGTTACAATGGTGCGCATATGCAATCTGGCGAGGGTTGTGGAAACTAGGGTTGCGTGTGTGTCCTCCTCGCCGCCCCCTCCCAGCCTTTATATAGATAGGCTAGGTCTCTGGTAGCAGGTCGAGTCGGTTACAAATTAGGGTTTTCCCCTTTGAACTTTCTATCTTTAGCTTCTTCTTGTTCTTCAAGCAATCGAGAGTCCGTAGGTTTACTCGAATCCTTCGTTTGGGCCTTGGCAACACCGTGGGCCTGTACGTATTTAGACCGTATATACCAAGCTCGAGTACCTGTAGGGTATACCCATGTACTGACCACGGCATTCGGGTGCCTCCAAATGCACCGGAAGACCAAGATGAGTGCCACCCACATGTCACGGTGGGTGGCCATAGGGCATGTCCTAGTGGTCCACTAGTGGATCAACTTGGTATCTAGATTGGGTTGTTAGTCCGGTCGGGCCCATCACTGTAAGGTCCATGCCCATACCTCTCTAGAGACGAAACAACCCAAGAGGAGGTGCTCAAAGTATCCTGATGCTAGTAACAAAGCGAGCAAGCCACTAGGTGAGCCAGCCGACGACACCGAAGCCTATCAGCCATCAAACATTAATTCTAGGATACAAACCACACGAAAAAACTTATACCTAAAAGTGCTATTGCTCTCTAGATCTGGCCCGTGACTTGAGTGAAGGTGGTTCCCATGAAGAAGGCGTTGTAAGCAGACTTCACCGAATAGACTCCATCAATGGTCTGTAACTTTTGGGGACATACTTTCCGGTTATACCCACTGTGACTCGCTAACCAGGGTGGCCCACTTCGTGTTAGAGCTTTGCTTCACGGGCAGCCCAGTCAGGGAGAGAAGATGGAGGTCCATCCGGCTATGAGAAGGACCAGAACCTTACCTACTTAGGCCTGCTTAGTTACTTGTAGTCCAAGATGTACTCTGTACCAACTCTTAGTTATAGCCAGATAGGTCTCTCCTGTAATCCTAGGCCGGATATCTATATAAGTCGTCCTAGGGACCAGCCTTTAGGAAACCCATAACCTACAATATCAACTCGCACAGGAGAACCTCTCTTGTAATCTGTACTTCCGGCTCTGCCGTATTACTAGATTGCTAGCTGGAGTAGGATCCATCCAAAGCCAGCGGATTCAAACCTGGGTAAAGCTTGTGTGCTCATCGTCCCGGAATACCAATGCCTCACACCCCCTTTCTCCACACACCTTGAGGACCCCCTCTCAGCGTACATGTCTTCAATCCGATGATAGTTGGCGCCCACCATGGGGCAAGTGAGTTTTGGATCTTCGTTCCGGACGAAATCTACACAAATCGGAATTGGCGAGACAATCACTGTTGGTAGGGTCCTCTACGCCAGCGATGTCCCTCTCATCCTACTCGACGAGACTTGGATTCCAGCTAGGGAGGTCGTGACCACCTAAACCATCATGTATTTTGGTGAGATCGACGTCTATCTCGATTTCGCTGAACCCGCCCAACCCACCCCAGCGGTGATGATAGAGGTGGAAGAACTTTCTGGATCCACTTTGTCTACAGAAGCGACCGAGTTCTGGGTCTCAGAAAACCCTAATCCCACACAGCCCGCACCTGAGGCGGAGATAATCGAGAAGATCGGATCTGAAGAAGATCTCCCCATGGAGGCTAAACCTGAAGTGGATCTCCCTAAAGAGGTCAAATCTATCAAGACTCGGATTTTTAATCCCAGATGCCAGTTATGCCATACATCGCAATCCCAGGATTACCATTTTGGATATCACAGTACATCATCCATTACAAACCATAATAAGGTCTTACACAAATAAAGGATCTCATGATCTAGTCTTAGTACAAACAAGTAACGAAATAAATAGCGTAGCGGTGGGCTCCATCTTCAGTGTCACTAGCAATGCTGACGATGGGAGATGATCCTAGTTGTCCTAGCCGTCCTGTTGTCCTTCCTCCTGGTAGTCCTCCTCATAGTCTGGCCACGGGAATAGCCAGGGAAAAAATCCATGAGTACTCTTTAAGTACTCGCAAACTATCACTTAGGAGTAAGGTAGTTCTAGTAGGAATGCTAAGTTCTAAGTTTATTTGTAAAGTTAAGTTTGAAACCTAAGTTGAGTTCAGAAACAAAGAAAGATAAAATAAAGTTGAAAATCACCTAAGTGGGAACTTAGTTGTCATAGTCACAACTCTGTTGTGGTCAAGTCATGTCACAATTCATTTAATAAGTCATTTTGAAAACATCTGACAACGGAACGGTATGGCCACTCCAACTGTCCATAACCACGGACGCGGCTATTCGAATAGTTTGACACTCTGCAGAGGTGGTACACTTTCACCACAAAATTCGATACATCTGTCAGGGATAACCCTGAATCATCATACTTAGTATGCAGATAATCAAACATAACATTTCCTTTACACACTCCAGTATAAGCACCTCTCCTATGAGCTTGACCTCCCAGCCATGGCCATCTGCCATCCTGGGCACTGCATAGGTGGACAACATTGAGAGGTAGCCTCAGCTCAAACCTCTCCCGCAAGGGAACTAATACTAATGCATATAAACTTCCGGCTAAGCCTTACCCAATTCAGGTATTGTGGTTGTACGGTAAAATTGGAATGGTATCGCATCCGAATCCAACCATCAGTCTTTATAAAAGGGGCTAAGGCTCATGCCTCAACAATTTCATCATCATAAACCATTTGTGTTTCTCAACACATGTCAAAACATCTCAATAGAATGACTCATCATTCCAAGGTTTTCACAAGTCATTTTCACCAAGTATTCCCATCTAAAGTGATCAAATTTTTGGTTTAGCTCTAAGCTACTAAGTTAAGAGTGTTCACTAATGTGGGAGGCTAATATCAATCCCATGCCATAGCATGACATCTAATTCTCACTAGATAGGCCAAGTTTTATACTCTTTATGCTATCTATAAACAAGTAAAGGACTTTGGTAAACTAAAGAAAGTAAAGCTCTAAATAAAATTTGGAGTAGGTATAAGTCAAAAGGTATAACCAAAGTATGCCTAATGCATCTTGCTTAGGTTATATTGCATCTAGTGATGGCTTGCAAGTTTTAGCTTGCCAATAATAGCTTGCCTTGGTTGGTGCAGTGGTTGAAATTCTCCTCGTCTTCTTTGGGGTAGAACTCCTCCTCCTCGTAGACTTGGTCAGTACTATCATCTATAAATACATACGGAAAACACAATCACCAAACAATACTTAACTAGTCTACTTAGCACACTAATGCACACATTTGATGATCTATTATCATCACATTCATCACAAGGTTTAATGAACTAGTTTTATTTATTTTATTCGAGAAAAGTAATTTCTACTCATTGAAATTAACTAAGATTTAATATTCTCCAATTAAAATATGGGATCATGTGGAAACATGTCATCACCACATATTCTAATACATGGGAATGTGATTTAAATGTTGGATCACATTTTAATAAGTTTAAATTTAATAATTAATGATTTAAAGTGACTAGAAATGCCTATATAGCATTATTTTGGTACTAGTCCAAAGTCACTGCATGCAAACCTTAATATTATTACGTATTCAGATAGGTATATTCAAATGTGATTTTTGAGAGTTGGAAAAAACTCCAAAGCTATTATGGTTGATTTTAGAATAATTTTTGAATGTGAAAATGCTTCTGTCTTGTTATTTTTGCTAGGAGAGATCTATAACTCTAATTGATTTCAATCCAACGGGCTTGGATAGAGATTTTTATTATCTTTCCAACAAAATTGGAATCACTCAATTTGGTTAAGTAGATATTTCTGAATTGATTTTTAAACTAAGGGACAGAAACTAATTTACTTCTAAAAAGAAAAGATTTATTTGAATCTGCTGGGTTGCGCGGGAACACTAATGGGCCGGCCCGGTTTCCCTCCGTGGTGCTGAGAACAGCTGACAGGGGGTCCCGCCTGTCATTGGCTCTTTAAACGCGAAGCGGTACGGGGCAACGTGGACCGCATGATTAGAACTAAGATCTACGGCTGGGGCTTGTCATCGACGACGGACCTGTGGCTGGCGAGGTGGAACCCTAGCGGCTCAGTGGGGGTGCAGTGGGGGCATACCAGGGCTCCAGCAAGTGCGGCGATGGGGGCGATCGAACGAGACGACAACGACAGACTCAAGCGAGGTTGCGGCAGCTCCGGGGTGGACGAAATCAGCGGGGTCTTCTCCTCCTCTGTTGCGGCTAACTCCGGCGCAATTCCGGTGACTGGCTGCTCAAGCGGCTCCGGCAAGAGAGGGGAAATTATCAGTGGTGAGAGGGGAGTGTGGGAGTGTGGAAAATGAGGCTGGGGGTGGCCTCCTTATATAGGCTCGTCGAGGGGACCGAGAGGGCGACGGCGAGCTCATCGGTGACGACGGCACATGGCTCTATCGGCATGGGCTGGGTAGGCAGACGGTGGGCGGTTCCCTGGCGGTCAACTACGTCTTAATGGTGATGCTAGGGGTGGTGGCTAACGGTCGGGAGCGTCTCGCGCTCTGAGCGGCAGAGGCGGTGCTCGACACGGTTCACGGCGGCTGTGGGTCGCACGATGGGAGAAGGGTCTGTCTGGCGGGGTCCTAGGGTTAATGCGGAGCGGGGCGCGGGCTGTGGTCGAGGGGCAGCGTGTGCTGCCTTGTCGGGCATGGCACACTGGCGTGTGCTCGGCATGGCACAGAGGCGAAGAGCGCGGGCGAGGTGAGGTGGTCTAAGGGCTTGTTGGGCTTGAAGAGCGGATAGGTGGTGGCGGTGCTACCACGCCTACCTCCTAGACATGGCGAGAGAGAGAGAGGGGCATGCTCCTGTGGCTTGGGCACGGTCGGCCGGCGATCATGGCCTCGGGGTGGCGCTGCACTGTGGCTAGGGACTAGGGATTGGCTGGTTTATGGCCTGGTTAGAACAAGGGGAGACAAAGAGAGTGAAATGGGGTCAATTACTCGACAATGCATTGATCACTAAATAGTGTTAGTTAGGCAGAAAATTTGTGCATGCCACCTGTTCGACACAATGGCCGCATGACACAAAGATTTGAATTTTGAAGTGAATTTTGGTGGATTTGTTGATCTTAAGCTTGAGCATCTCTGGTTGCTAGGATTTGTCAAGTTGAAGTCATTTGAATGGTTTTTGAAAAAGTGGTATCTAGACATATGAGATAGATTCCATTTTCAATTGTCATTTAAATTTAGTGTTTGAATGTTTTTGTAAGATTTCAAAGTGGGCCTTGGTACATATTTACTTGTACTAGCAAGGGGTGCAAAGATCCATAATTGTTTCTGTTTGAATTTGAGTGCTAGGAACACTCAAAGTGGCTTAGTTGATTAAAATGGCAAAAGTGACCATTTCCATTTATTAATTCTATTTGATTTCTTTTGCTTTGGATTTTGCTTGGGAATGATCTAGATGATGTGGCATTCATCTTAGAATCATTTTACAACCATTAGAACAAACAATCATGGCAATTCAAAACAATTCTTATTTAATGCAACACATATATGCATGCTTAATTATTTAAATGAGAATAAGTTTTTGTTAACCCTAAATTGGGTGATTTGGATCTTGATATATTGGATTAAAGTTTTGGGATGTTACAAACCTTCCCCCCTTAAAAAATCTCGTCCCAAGATTTAAGAAAGAAAACTAGGAACTAAAGAGATCTGGGAACTCAGTCCTAATGTAATCTTCTCGCTCCCAAGTGGCTTCTTCTTCGGTATGGTTGCTCCATTGGATCTTGAGAAATTTGATACTCCGGGTCCTGGTGGTTCTGTAAGCTTCTTCCAAGATAAGGATGGGCACTTCACGATACGTCAGATCTTTGTTGATATCAATAGCTCGGTGATCGATGTTCTTGAAAACTTAGGTCTTCTCCGGCACTTCTAGGCATTTGCGAAGTAACGAGATATGGAACACATTGTGGATGGAAGACATCTCCTCCGGCAGTTCCAGTTGATACGATACTTCTCCTTGATGATTTAGAATCTTGAAGGGTCCGATATATCTGGGGGCTAACTTTCCTTTCAGACTAAAATGTTGCGTTCCCTTCAATGGCAAAACCTTGAGATACACAAAATCTCCGACATTGAAAGTCAGGTCTCTCCTTCTCTTGTCAGCATAACTCTTTTGTCTAGATTGGGCAGTCTTGAGGTGCTCACGGACTTTGTGAACCTTCTCTTCGGCTTCTCGTAGGATGTCGGGTCCTAAAATCTAACTCTCTCCTACTTGCGACCAATTCAAAGGGGTACAACACTTTCTTCCATATAAGAACTCAAATGGGGCCATTTGCAAACTGGCTTGATAACCTGTTGTTATATGAGAATTTTGTGAAAGTCAGACAATCTTCCCATTATGATCCATACTCTAACACACAAGCTCTCAACATATCCTCTAGGATTTGGTTGACTCTCTTAGTCTATCCATCAGTTTGCGGGTGATAAGCTGTGCTGAAATTCAACTTGGTTCCTAATCCTTCTTGGACTTTCTGCCAAAACCTTGAGGTAAATTGGGTTCCTTGATCCAATACTATGGTCTTGGGGGTTCCATGCAAACTGACGATTCTAGCAATATACAACTCTGCTAGCTTCGGACTCTGGTCGGTTGTCTTGACAGGTATAAAATGAGCTACCTTGGACAGTCTATCAACGATGACCCAGATTGAGTCATTTCCCCTACTAGAAGTAGGCAAACCGGTGATAAAGTCCATTCCGACGGAATCCCATTTCCATTCCGGAATCTGCAATGGTTGCAACAGTCCTGCGGGCCTCTAATGTTCCGCTTTGACTCTTTGACAAATATCACACTTGGCAATGTAGCTTCCAATTTCTCTCTTCATCTCGTGCCACCAAAATTGCTCCTTCAAATCCTAATACATCTTTGTTCCTCCGGGGTGGATAGAATAAAGAGTATCATGAGCTTCTTGCATGATAACTTGCTTCAGCTCCGAATCTACGGGTACACAGATACGTCCTTTGTACCACAAAACTCCTTCGTCTTTGGTGAATCCAGGTACCTTTCCTGTACCAATACGACGCTTGATTCCGTCGATACTTGCATTTCCCTTCTGGGCTTCCTTGATTTGGCTAATCAACGTGGGTTGAAGTTAAATGCTAGCTAAAAATCCTTTTCTATCTAGCTCAGTTCTAAAATGCTCCAACTCCTCAACAAACTTGGTTGCTTCTCCTTGATCATGGTGTTTATCCTACACGGCAATCTGCTAAGAGCATCCGCTACCACATTGGCTTTGTCGAGGTGATAGTGAATGTCAAGGTCATAATCCTTGATTAACTCTATCCATCTCCTTTGCCTCATATTCAGCTCCTTCTAAGTGAAAATATACTTCAAGCTCTTGTGATCTGAGTAAATCTCATAGCGATTACCCATAAGGTAATGACGTGATGTCTTCAGTGCCAAAACTACAGCTGCTAATTCAAGATCATGGGTAGGATAGTTCTGCTCATGCTGCTTCAGTTGTCAAGACAGATATGCGATGACTTTGCCTTCTTGCATCAATACACATCCGAGACCAATCTTGGATGCATCACAATACACATCAAACGGCTTCTTGATATCTGGCATGATCAATATTGGGGTTGAAATCAATCTCTTCTTGAGCTCTTGGAAACTTGCTTCACATTTGTTGGTCCATTCGAATTTCTTGTCCTTCTTCAACAATTGGGTCATGGGTCTTGTGATGCTCGAAAATCCTTCTACGAACTTGCGGTAGTATCCCGCTAATCCGAGAAATGCACGGACTTGGGTTTGAGTGGTTGGGGCTTCCCATTCTTAGACATCTTTGATCTTGGCGGGATCAACAGCGACTCCTCCGGCAGACACAATATGTCCGAGGAATCCTACTTCTTTCAGCCAAAACACACATTTGCTAAACTTGGCATACAACTGATGCTCTCTAAGGGTTTCAAGAATGATTCTCAAATGTTGCTCATGGTCTTGTTCTGGCTTGGAGTAGATAAGGATATCGTCGATAAATAGAACGACAAACTTATCTAGGAAATTCATAAAGATCTTATTCATGAGATTCATGAAATAAGCAGGGGCATTGGTTAATCCAAAAGACATGACCGTATACTCATATAATCCATATCTGGTGGTAAAGGTGGTCTTTGTAATATCCGTTGCATGAATCTTAAGTTGCTGATAACCAGTCCTAAGATCAATCTTAGAGAACACTCTGGCACCAGTCAACTGATCAAATAGATCCTCTATCTTTGGCAAGGGGTACTTGTTCTTGATTGTGACATCATTCAGCTTCCTGTAATCGGTGCACAAACGGTTGCCTCCATCTTTCTTGTCGATGAATAGCACGGGCGATCTCCATGGCGATGCGCTTGGTTGAATCAATCCTTTCTCCAACATAGCATCCAACTGCTTCTTCCGTTCCACTAACTCTGAGGGGTTCATGCTATAGGGTCTTTGAGCTATGGGACCGGTTCTAGGAATTAGTTCAATAATGAACTCAATATCCTTATCCGGGGGCATACCAGGCAATTCATTTGGGAATACGTCGGGGTATTCACAGACTACTCTAACTTGGTCTATGGTGGGTAGGGCTAGACTCTTGTTGCACTTGAATTGACGGGGCAAGGTTTCAGATATATGCTCTATTGATACTCCAGAGCTACTGGTCATGGTGATGGTTTCTTGGCACAGTCTATCAATCCTTTATGCTTTAACATCCAATCCATTCCTAGTACGACTTCCAAACCTTTGGTTCCAAGTACTATTAGATTGGCATAAAAATCTATCCCATGTATTCTGATAGGCACAGCTTTGCAAATATTTCTAGCTTTTGTAGTTGAACCAGGTATTTGAACTATCATGACATGCTTCAAGTTGGTTGGGTGAATCTTACTAGTGCATGAAAATTCTTCGGTGACAAATGAGTGTGATGCTCCAGAATCAAACAACACTCTTGCTAAAACTGAGTTGATAGAAAACATACCTAGCACTACATCTGGCGCTTCTTGGGCTTCTTCAGCATTCATGTGGAAGAGACGGCCATTGCAGTTGTGAGGGTTCTCTAGGGCGAATCTTCTTCCGGGCTGAACACGACGCTGTTGTTGAGCTGGGGAATTCACATTGGCAGTGGCGGCAATCTTCTTGGGACACTCATTGGAGTAGTGACCCTTCACTCCACACTCGAAACAAGTAATCTGTGACTTGTCTTTTGCTGCCACGGGCATAACATTGCTTCCAGTTCTTGGTCCAGTGTTGTTGTTGTTGTTGTGGGACTTGGGCGGTGCACGATTGAAATTGCTGGAGTTGCCCGAATGGTTGTTGCTGTTTCTTCCGGAATTCACATTTCCTCCGCTACGGTTGGGGTAGCTTGAGCGAGACATTGGGGGTCGATTGTTCCGCGGGGCGTATCTGGCAGACGGGTTGGGACGGTACTTCTGGTGACTGTTGGATCCAGCTTGGTGCATCATCCGATGTTTGTGGTTGTCTTTTGCTTGATTAATCTTCCCTTCCATCTGAATGGAAGAGTCGACTAGCTCTTCAAGATCCTCAAAACGGATGTTGACGAGTACTATCTGCATCTCATCATGCAGTCCGTTCAGGAATCTCTCCTTCTTCTTGGACTCTGTGTTGATCTCATCAAGTGCGTACCTGGCGAGGGACAAGAATCTGTCATGGTACTCCACTACAGTCATTTTGCCTTGCTTGAGCTCTCTGAATTCATCTCTCATTCTGGTGACTAGACCCTGTGGCACATGAGTGCGGCTGAACTTGACTTTGAAGGCTTCCCACGTCATCACTTGACTGTGGTTCATTGTGCGGGTGTTGTTCCACCACGCTCTTGCATCTCCGGCCAAATAGTGGGTGGCAAACAGAACTTTTTCGTTTGCATCCACTCCGGCGACTTCTAAGTTGTTTTCCATCGTCTGTAACCAATCATCAGCATCCAGTGGGTCTTCAGACTTGCTAAAGATTGGGGGATTGGTATTCTGGAAGTTTTTGAGTTTGGGTCCATGATGATCCTGATTTCCATGCTTCTGATTGTTGTGAGCCCTCTGGGCGATCTGCTGTAGTGTGGCTAGATTTGCTTGGCGCTCTGCCCTACTAGCTTCACGGTCTGCAATGAGCGTCTGCAGAATCTGCAACATTGGGTCTTGCGATGAGCTGCTCCCTCCTTGGTTTCCACGAGTCATCTGAAGATTGAGATAGATAAAGGGGTAAGAGGGAAAGTTCTAAGGTTCACTGTTTTGGTTTCAAAGCTAAAACTTTGAGTTTGACTCAGGTTTTGCAACTAACTTCTTTTCATTCATTCTAGCAAAGCACACGATACAAACACACACACACCACAACAAAAGGAAAACAGATGGTTTTAAGAACCATTCTGCAAGCTAAGATACAATGGGACCGATACTTCTCACTCCTACAATAGTGCTCTAGTGCATCTACTTATCATCGATGAAGTCAAAGTCATCATCATCCGTGTAGAAGTCCATGGCATCATCCTCCAGATAGTCATCATCATTGTTGAGGTACGAGTGAATATCCCCCTAGATGTCTTCACCTTCCTCTTCTTCTTTTGCTGCAAGCTGAGCTTCCTGCTCCTTGATGGTCTTTTCGAGGTCATCCACCTTCTTGCAAAGACGGTCGATGGTGCGATCCTTCTTTGCATGTTGACAGCGAAGTGATTGATGATCCTTGACGAGCAGTGAGAATGTCTGGGCCTTCTGGGCGGCAATGGAAAGGTTGTGGTTGGCAAACTCTCGAGCATTGTCCAATTCCTTCTATCTGTCGTACAGTAGAAAGTCGAGGTTCTCCACTTGACGCTTCAACTCTGGGTGACTTGGCATCTCCGGAGGCATTCCCATAGAATCACGCCTTGCATAGTGATCAAAGCGGGTTCCTTGGATCAAGTTGACATTCTGTGCGCAAAGACGAGCGAGAGCTTCATGCATTGCCCTGGCTAATCCATCTAGCCAGTTGTTCTCTCTCATGGAGAATTGAATCTTCTCCGACATTGGTGCCTCTAACTTGCCTCGAAGATCAGCAACTACTAGCCATTGTAAATCTCCTCCTGGTGGACCATTGAGTTGAGCTCCGAAGAATTCTGGATGCGGACGCTCCAAATACTCAGACAGTGCATCAAGATCCCTCTCGAAGATCAGTTGGCCTCCGTTTCCAAACTGGTAGAACTTGCAGTACTGAACTTCCATCTATAAGAATTTAGGATGAGAAAGTTAGTGAAGTGATCAAGTGTGTCAAAATTTTATGTAGTAAATGTAAGAATTTTTGAGGAACATGTAACTTTTTGAGAGAAAGAATCCCAAGGGTAAGAGTGGAAATAGATTTTCACAAATACTCACTTTGGTTTTGAAACTAAGTTTTTGTTCGGACGTCCATTCTAACTAGGGTCTCCTATGGTCAGGATGGCCCTGATACCAACTTGTCAACACCCGGATTTTTAATCCCAGATGCCTATTATGTCATACATCGCAATCCCGGGATTACCATTTTTGCGAGACATAGCAGATTGGATATCACAGTACATCATCCATTACAAACCATAATAAGGTCTTACACAAATAAAGGATCTCATGATCTAGTTTTAGTACAAACAAGTAGCAGAATAAATAGCATAGCAGTGGGCTCCATCTTTAGTGTCACAGGCAATGCTGACGATGGGAGATGATCCTAGTTGTCGTAGTCGTCCTGTTGTCCTTCCTCCTGGTAGTCCTCCTCATAGTCTCGCCATGGGAATAGCCAGGGACAAAAGCAATGAGTACTCTTTAAGTACTCGCAAACTATCACTAACAAGTAAGATAGTTCTAGTAGGAATGCTAAGTTCTAAGTTTAGTTGTAAAGTTAAGTTTGAAACCTAAGCTGAGTTCAGAAATAAACAAAGATAAAATAAAGTTGAAATCACCTAAGTGGGAACTTAGTTGTCATAGTCACAACTCTGTTGTGGTCAAGTCATGTCACAATTCATTTCATAAGTCATTTTGAAAACATCTGACAACGGAACAGTATGGCCACTCCAACTGTCCATAACTGCGGACGCGGCTATTCGAATAGTTTGACACTCTGCAGAGGTGGTACACTGTCACCACAAAATTTGATACATCTGTTAGGGATAACCCTGAATCATCATACTTAGTATGCAGATAATCAAACATAACCTTTCCTTTACACACTCTAGTATAAGCACCTCTTCTATGAGCTTGGCCTCCCAGCCATGGCCATCTGCCATCCTGGGCACTGCATAGGTGGACAACATTGAGAGGTAGCCTCAGCTCAAACCTCTCCCGCGAGGAACTAATACTAATGCATATAAACTTCTGGCTAAGCCTTACCCAATTTAGGTATTGTGGTTGTACGGTAAAATTAGAATGGTATCGCATCTGAACCCAACCATCAATTTTTATAAAAGGGGCAAAGGATCATGCCTCAACATTTTCATCATTATAAACCATTTGTGTTTCTCAACACATGTCAAAACATCTCAATAGAATGACTCATCATTCCATGGTTTTCACAAGTCATTTTCACTAAGTATTCCCATCTAAAGTGATCAAGTTTTTGGTTTAGCTCTAAGCTACTAAGTTAAGAGTGTTCACTAATGTGGGAGGCTAATATCAATCTCATGCCATAGCATGACATCTAATTCTAACTAGATAGACCAAGTTTTATAATCTTTATGCTATCTATAAACAAGTAAAGGACTTTGGTAAACTAAAGAAAGTAAAGCTTGTAAATAAAACTTGGAGTAGGTAAAAGTTAAAAGGTATAACCAAAGTATGCCTAATGCATCTTGCTTAGGTTATATTTCATCTAGTGATGGCTTGCAAGTTTTAGCTTGCCAATAATAGCTTGCCTTGGTTGGTGCAGTGGTTGAAATTCTCCTCGTCTTCTTCGGGGTAGAACTCCTCCTCCTCGTAGACTTGGTCGGTATTATCGTCTATAAATACATATGGAAAACACAATCACCAAACAATACTTAACTAGTCTACTTAGCACACTAAGGCACACATTTGATGATCTATTATCATCACATTCATCACAAGGTTTAATGAACTAGTTTCATTTATTTTATTTGAGAAAAGTAATTTCTACTCATTGAAATTAACTAAGATTTAATATTCTCCAATTAAAATATGGGATCATGTGGACACATGTCACCACCACATATTCTAATACATGGGAATGTGATTTAAATGTTGGATCACATTTTAATAAGTTTAAGTTTAATAATTAATGATTTAAAGTGACTAGAAATGCCTATATAGCATTATTTTGGTACTAGTCCAAAGTCACTGCATGCAAACCTTAATATTATTACATATTCAGATAGGTATATTCAAATGTGATTTTTGAGAGTTGGAAACAACTCCAAAGTTATTATGGTTGATTTTATAAAAATGTTTGAATGTGAAAAAGCTTTTGTCTTGTTATTTTTGCTAGGACAGATCTATAACTCTAATTGATTTAAATCCAACGGTCTTGGATAGAGATTTTTATTATATTTCCAACAAAATTGGAATCACTCAATTTGGTTCAGTAGATATTTCTGAATTGATTTTTGAACTAAGGGACAGAAACTAGTTTACTTCTAAAAAGAAAAAGATTTATTTGAATTTGCTGGGTTGCGCGGGAACACTAATGGGCCGGCCCGGTTTCACTCCGTGGTGCTGAGGACAGCTGACAGGGGGTCCCGCCTATCAGTGGCTCTTTAAACGCGAAGCGGTACGAGGCAACGTGGACCGCAGGATTAGAACTAAGATCTACGGCTAGGGCTTGACGTTGACGATGGACTTGTCGCCGATGAGGTGGAACCCTAGCGGCTCAGTGGTGGTGCATTGGGGGCATACCAGGGCTCCAGCGAGCGTGGCGATGGGGGCGATCGAACGAGACGACAACGGCGGACTCAGGCGAGGTCGCGGCAGCTCCGGGGGTGGACGAAATCGACGGGGACTTCTCCTGCTAACTTCGGCGCAATTTTGGCGACTGGCTGCTCGAGCAGCTCCGGCGAGAGAGGGGAAATGATCAGTGGCGAGAGGGGAGTGTGAGAGTGTGGAAAATGAGGCTGGGGTAGCCTCCTTATATAGGCTCGTCGAGGGGACCGAGAGGGCGACGGCGAGCTCGTCGGTGACGATGGCATAGGGCTCTATCAGCATGGGCTGGGTGGGCGGATGGTGGGCGGTTCCCTGGCGGTCAGCTATGGCTTAATGGCGATGCTAGGGGCGGTGGCTAATGGTCGGGAGAGTCTCGCGCTCTGAGCGGCAGAGGCGGTGCTCGACGCGGTTCACGGCAGCTGTGGGTCGCGCGGCGGGAGAAGGGCGTGTCTGGCGGGGTGCTGGGGTCAATGCGGAGCGACACGCATGGGCTGTGGTCGAGGGGCGGCGTGTGCTACCTTGTCAGGTGCGGTGCACTGGCGCGTGCTCAGCAGAGAGCACGGGCGAGGTGAGGTGGTCCAGGGGCTTGCTGGGATTGAAGAGCGGACAGGTGGTGGCGGTGCTACCACGCCTACCTCCTAGACATGGCGAGAGAGAGGGGCATGCTCCTTTGGCTTGGGCACGGTCGGCCGGCGATCATGGCCTCGGGGTGGCGCTGCACTGTGGGTAAGGACTAGAGAGTGGCTGGTTTATGGCCTGGTTAGAACAAGGGGAGACAGAGGGAGTGAAATAGGGTCAATTACTCGATAATGCATTGATCACTAAATAGTGTTAGTTAGGCAGAAAATTTGTGCATGCCACCTGTTCGACACAATGGCCGCATGACACAAAGATTTGAATTTTGAAGTGAATTTTGGTGGAGTTGTTGATCTTAAGCTTGAGCATCTCTGGTTGCTGGGATTTGTCAAGTTGAAGTCATTTGAATGGTTATTGAAAAAGTGGGATCTAGACATATGAGATAGATTCCATTTTCAATTGTCATTTAAATTTAGTGTTTGAATGTTTTTGTAAGATTTCAAAGTGGGCATTGGTACATCTTTACTTGTACTATCAAGGGGTGCAAAGATCCATAATTGTTTCTATTTGAATTTGAGTGCTAGGAACACCCAAAGTGGCTTAGTTGATTAAAATGGCAAAAGTGACCATTTCCATTTATTAATCTATTTGATTTCTTTTGCTTTGGATTTTGCTTGGGAATGATCTATATGATGTGGCATTCATCTTAGAATCATTCTACAACCATTAGAACAAACAATCATGGCAATTCAAAACAATTCTTATTTAATGCAACACGTATATGCATGCTTAATTATTTAAATGAGAAAAAGTTTTTGTTAACCCTAAATTGGGTGATTTGGATCTTGATATATTGGATTAAAGTTTTGGGATGTTACAGAATCTCAGGAGGCTCTCCCTAAAGAGGTCGAGTCTCAGGAAGATCAAAGCATCTACAGCTCTGGATCCGGTTCTACCGATGCTGGAGCGGGACAATCGTTTTTGAGGCACACGTTGAGGCGTATGATGCTAGACGGAAACACCAGCATGGAAAAGATCCTTGAGACCATCAAGTGTTTCGAGGAAGCTAACAAAGAGAGCCACAACTACCTCAGCACACACGCATTGCACTTCGTCGGCTATGTTGGATCTGGATCCGACTCTGCCGATGCTGGAGACGATAATGACTCGGTGCTAGAGGCAATCGGAACAAACGTCGACCTACCAGCATCTTAGGATGAGTCTATTACGTCGGCATATTTCCAGAAGTTCTCCGCGGAATATGAAGAGGAATTCAACTCCAAGCCTGTGGAAGAAGGAGAAGTTATGGATCAAATCCCTCGCATCAGCATGGATGAAGGATCTAGAGAAAACTCTCCCCAACCGCAGGATGATATGGATCTTGGAAATAATCTCGTCGTCCAGATGTCCGAAAGTACTGATAGAAGCTTGACTCCAGGACTCGGACCCAAAGTTGTCTTTGCTACCCGCGCCGCCAAGAGGGCAAAGAAGAAGAAGACTCTGGCTAAAGACCTCCGAACTGATGAGGTAATAGCCAAATAATATGAGGCGGACTCAGATGAAGCCTTAATCCCTAATGAACCAAAATACGCTCCGCTAGACGGACACATGGTTACCCCTAGTGCCCGTAAACTCCTCAGAGAAGCAATCACCACACCTATCCTGACGGCTGCAGAACTTACACATGCAGAGTTGGAGGACTGGTCCAAAGCCCTAGAAGCACATCATCAAGCACTCCTTGAGGAAACTACAAATATCCTTGAGGAGAAGAAGCGCATTGCAGCTGCAGGGCAGCCTAGCACCCGACAGCATCAGAAGACCCGGAACGGCCCTGAGTTGGCGAACAAAAATCCGGATGTCCACAAAACCCTTTTCGAAAGAGATATAGCTATAGGGAAACCTCGGACCGATAGCAAGGGTAACCGGGTGTATGTCACCCTGGTGGAAAGCATTGTTGTGTCTTAAGATCTCTTAGCAAACAACCTAGGCCCAGACCAGATTCAGCTAAGCATGAAGCTACTCACAAAGGGTTTGGAGCAACAAAAGGTCGCCACATCCTGCAGCAGAAAGCTAGTCTCCAATTCATACCAATGTCGTACGGACATGGCTCGACACCAGGATGTAAGGCCCTGACGGGAGCCAGAACAACGCAACCATTCTGACCCTCGAGAAGACAACTATTCAAGAACTGGATCTTCAGGACACCGACATAGACCCGCACGAAGCTGGAGCAACGTTGCTCGGGTCGCAGAGCGAGACGCTGTTGCAGCAATGGTCCAACCTCCCAGATGATAGTCAAACAATCACAGGAAAGACGAAGAAGCTCAACGTTGGGAGAAGGACCGGCAAAGGATGCCCCCTCCCGTACATTAGAGCCGTCCGGCTGAGCCACGTCACAATGACGGCAATGATGGACGAAGGATCGATGAAAAATGCCGCTGGAACAAACCGTCACGGTGGACGTCATCATGAAGCCCCCGTTGAGGGTAACAATCCACCACCACCTTCTCCGCCAAGTAGTCACCATAGCGGCTCACATGGAGGCTAGGGAGGGAGCCATGGTGGAGGTGGTGGCAGAAGAAGCAGAAGTCCGGCTCATGGGCATCGTAGTCACAGTGAACAACCAAGACAACATGCCCTATCACCAAGTGACGCTAGGCACCGGATCAATTCAAACATTGAGGCACGGTGCTATGAGTTGGACAACATCTATGTGGTTCCAAAATGCTTCGCACCGCGCGTACGACAAACAAACTTTCCGAAAGGGTTTGCCATCTCAAGGCACATCCAACCCAACGATGGCGTGGCTCGGCCAGACAGCTGGCTCCAGGACTTCTTCCAGGCCTGCTACATCACCAAAGGAGGAAATAGCTTGGTCGCGACCCGTTATCTCTCGTTTATGCTGAGGAAGACGTCTCGATCAGAGTGCTTTCTTTCAAAATTTCTAGGGAACATACAGGAGGCCCTACACGATCAGAGATCTGCAGCGATGCACTCAGAAACTTGCCGGGACTACCTAAGATGATGGATCGACACGAAGAACTCCTACAAGGGAGTGAATGACCAAAGCGCAATTGAAGCATTCATCACCGGACTCCCAATTGGTTTACTGCGCCATCGCTTAAAATGTGACAAAGTGACTGATTTGGGGAGAAGATAGAGACGGCAAGAAAATATGCTGACGTCAACAATGATGCGAAAGGATTGCTCAATGTGCTGGTTGTACCACAGTCAGCAAAACAACCAAAGCAACAAGCCGAAAAATGCAAAAACACCTCGGATGAGAAACCCAACCTGGAAACCACAACAGTCAATGCAACTTTCAGGTCTAGAGGACGAGGAGGCCGCGGAGGCAACTGGGGACGAGGTCGTGGAACTTCCAGAGTCCAAGGTAGAGGGGACTAGCAACCTGAAAAAACCTACTCTTGGGCCAACATTGCCAACAATCCGTGTGTGTATCATCCGGACGGAAATGGGGGCTCGTCCCACATCAATGCTGAGTGTCGTTTTAATGATTACATCAAGAAAGACGAATTCACTGGCTATAGGGCCAAGAGACGAAAAGGAAAGAAACATTCGGACAAAGAAAAAGAGTCCAAGGAAGATTCCGACATGGAGGAAGCAGAAGCTTCGAATCCCAAGTCGGATGGGAAGAAGACTTTCCCAACCAAGAAAGACACTTATGTCACCTTCCTCGGGTCTCAACTGGCCAAGGTCAAAAAGGAAGTGATGCACGAGCTCAACACAACTTTTCTGATTGTCCCTCAGTTTTTGGATTGGCCGGAAGTAACAATCACCTTTGACCGAGGCGACCATCCGCCTAAGTTGCATAGGCCAAGAAAGTATGCTCTTGTCGTCAATCCACTTATTGACGGCTATGGATTCTGCAAGACCCTCATGGATGGTGGCAGCAGCATCAACATCATATACGTCGAAACGCTGCATCGAATGAGGATATCGGAAACACAGCTGAACCACAGCTCTGTGATTTTTCACAGAGTTGTCCCTGGAAGACAAGCAAATTCTCTAGGAGAGATTACTTTGGATGTTACCTTCGAAACTCCAAAGAACTATCAAGCGGAAGCACTTTCTTTCGAAGTAGTCCCGTTCAAGAGCGCATACCATGCTATCTTTGGGCGTCCGGCTTACTAGGCTTTCATGGCTCGCCCTTGTTACATTTATAATATGATGAAAATTCCAGGTCCCAATGGCGTTATTACGATCCGGGGAGACCCGAAGAAGGCACAAGAATGCAATGACAGAAATGTTGCATTTGCTAAAGTTGTACTGCATGCTCAGGAGTACCAGGAGATCAAGCAAAACATCGACCCATCCGAGATGCCCACAACAAAGGAGGTGACCAAGCCGACTCTGGAGTTCAAGGCATCGGAAGAGACGAAGAAGAAGTCATTGCAGGATGATGATCCCTCCAAGGTGACCCAAATAGGTGTAGGTTTAGACCGCGCATAGGAAAGCGCGCTTGTCGAGTTCCTCAAAGCTAATAAAGATATCTTCGCATGCTAGCCATCTGACATGACTGGAGTGCCTAGGGAACTTGCCAAGCATAGTTTAAATGTATACCCAAATGCTAAACCCGTCAAATAGTCCTTATGATGTTTTGGTGAATAAAAGCACAAAGCAATAGCTAAGGAACTAGCCAGGCTCGAGTCAGCCGGATTCATCGAAGATGTCATCCATACTAATTGGTTGGCCAACCATCTAATGGTCCCTAAAAAGGACACCACTGATTTAAGGATGTGTGTTGATTATACTGCCTTGAACAAGGCTTGTCCCAAAGATCCATTTGCTCTGCTTAGAATTGATCAAGTTATTGATTCCGCAGTAGGCTCGGAACTCTTATGTTTTCTCGGCGCATATTCTGGTTATCGCCAAATTCGGATGAAGGAGTCAGACAAAATAAAGACTGCGTTCATCACACCTTTCGGAACCTTCTACTACGTAACGATGCCTTTTGGGCTAAAAAATGCAGGAGCTATGTATGAGTGCACTATGCAGCATTGCATCCACGATCAAATCAGATGCAATGTACATGCATATGTGGATGACATAGCTGTGATGTCCAAAAAGAAGGAAACATTAATTTCCTACTTAGAGGAAACATTCGGCAATCTACGAAAATATAACATAATGCTTAATCCGAAGAAGTGTTTCTTTGGAATACCAGACGGAAAATTGTTAGGTTTCATTGTGTCTCAAAGAGGCATAGAGGTGAACCGTGACAAAATAAAGGCTATACTCAATATTTCCAGGCCAACTCGCCTGAAGGACGTATAACGACTAACTGGTTGTATTGTTGTGGTCAGTCGGTTCGTAAGCCAGCTCGGCGAAAGAGCCGCACCACTATACAAGCTCTTGAAAAAAACCAAGAAGTTCGTCTAGACTAATGAAGTTGAAGTTGCACTACAGGATCTGAAAGCCGTACTCTCGTCCACCCCTATTCTTGCAGCACCAGAGCCATAGGAGCCGATGTTGTTATATCTGGCTGCGATAAATAGAGTCGTCAGTGTCATGATGGTGGTGGAATGGCCGGAAGAAAAATAGGAACACCTGGTGCAGTGTGTGACTTATTATCTCAGCGAGGTCTTGACTGAATCAAAGCAAAGGTATCCTCATTACCAAAAGTTAGCCTATGTTGTATTCTTCGCATCCAGAAAGCTACGACACTATTTTCAAGAGCACAAGATTAACATGGTGAGCATAGCTCCCATGAGAGACATAATCAACAACAGCGATGCCACAGGACGCGTCGCTAAGTGGAGAATTGAGCTAGCAGCTTTTGATATTGAGTACAAACCACGTACATTAATCAAATCCAAAATTATCTCTGACTTTGTTGCTGATTGGACAGAGACAGTCGAAAACACGGGCCTGCCGGAGACGGAAGTTTGGACCTTAAACTTTGATGGGTCTAAAGCACTTGGGGGTTCAAGGGCTGGCATGGTGCTCAAGTCACCCCAAGGTGATAAACTGTTATATGTACTGCAGGTTCACTTCACAGCGACAAATAATATTGCAGAGTATGAAGCCTTGCTACATGGAATTCGAATTGCAAAACACATTGGCATTCATCGACTAATGTGTTATGGAGACTCGGATTTAGTTGCTCAGCAAGTATCTGATATCTCCAACTCCAACAAACACATGGAAGCTTATAGATCCGTTGTGGATGAAGTATCTAAATCGTTCGAAGGGTTTGAAGTCCAATACATTCCCCGAATAGAAAATGAGGAGGCAGATGCTCTATCAAGAATAGGCTCTGTGTGGAAACAAGTCTCGGACGGTGCTTTTTATGGAGCACTTGAGAGTTCCCTCTATCACAGGAGTTGATGAGGAGTATCCGACCAAATCCGACTCACCACTCATAGAACTTCTGGCTGTAATTCCTAGCTAGACCAAACCCTACCTTGATTTTTTGGTAGAAAGAAAAATACCCAAAGACAAAGTTCTGAGCCAGCAGATAGTCCGACGAGCAAAAGCCTACATAGTAGTGTGAGGTGAGTTCTATAAGCGGAGTGCATCTAGGGTCTTTCAGTGTTGTGTTGCTCCGGAAGAAGGCACGGAAATCCTAAGGGAAATTAACAAAGGCGAATGCGGACATCATGCTGCAGCCAGATCCTTAGTGGCAAAGGCCTTCAGACACAAAATTTTCTGGCTTACGGCTAAGGCATATGCCGAATGGCTGGTCAATACGTGCAAAGGTTGCCAAAAATACACCAAACAAGCCCACATTCTGGCTAATCAGCTGCAAACAATTCCAATTACATGGCCTTTTACGGTCTGGGGGCTTGACATGGTAGGACTGTTTTGGCAGGCTCAAAGTGGATACACTCACCTTCTTGTGATGGTGGATAAATTCACAAAATGGATTGAGGCAAAAACCGTCACAATTTGTGATGGAGCAACAACCAAAAAGTTAATCGAGGACGTGATTATCCGATTCGGGTATCCGCACAGTATCATTACAGACAACATGAGTAACTTTTCAATGGGGGAACTAGTCGAATTCTGCAACGAACAAGGGATCTGGCTTGATATCGCATCAGTCGCACATCCACAAGCCAATGGACAAGTCGAAAGGGCAAATGATTTAATTCTTCAAGGCCTACGACCAATACTCGAAGAACCACTACATCATGTTGAGGGGGCTTGGGCGGACGAATTGCCTTCAGTAATATGGAGTTTATAAACAACTCCTAACAGGTCAACTAGATATACACCTTTTTTATTGGTCCATGGTGTAGAAGCTATCCTTCCAAGTGATCTTAGTCACAACTCTCCCTGAGTCACTGCGTATGTCGAAGAGGATGCCGAAGTTGCTCGACAAGACGACCTCGATATGCTTGAGGAATTACACATGGTTGTTGAACAGAGATCTACAGCCTATCAGCAAACGTTACGCAGATATCATAGTCAAAGAGTCAGGAATCGATCTTTTAGGAAGGGCGATCTGGTTCTTCGGCTAGTGCAAAAAAAGAGCACAAACTTGCCCCCATATGGGAAGGGCCCTTCATGGATAGTCGAGTATTGCACAATGGTTCTTACTACCTAACGGGTATGAGGCCAGAAAAAGAGAGACCTTCTACTAAGAAGAGAAAGAGATATGGAGGCAGTACAAACCCGGATGACATAGACCATCCATGGAATATTGCTCAGCTACGTCCCTTTTATTCGTAAAATTTCTTTCTTTGTAATCATATATATGTACATGTTCAAAGTGAAATAAAGTATTGGTCTCCTCAATGTTTTTTTGAGATGTTTTTGTGCACCATCTTATTTCCGAATGATCATGTCACAATCGAAAATCCCATAATACTTGAAAGTACTTTATGCTCATATTTGTTATGGTTATATTTATGATTCTAAAAATGCTACCTATGGGTATAAGTATAAATTTTCTAGTTTATACTTGGGTTTTTGTCTGACTGCTGGATGCGGGTATTTTCCGAGTAGTGAATTGTTGGTACTGGAAGCCGGCTTTGATTCTAGGTTTAAACTGGTTTAGAAATTGAGCTCCTTTGCTCAACAAAGTTTCTGCGTTGAAGGTATGCCGACTCATGAAAGGGACGAGGCGGAAAGCTAGATAAATGATAAGTGTAGACACACAACAAAAGTGCTTACGTAATTTTCAAGCACAGCAAAATAAAAATCCAAAAAGTGTTAAATGGAGTAAAGCATAAGTTCTTACAATCTTAGCACTAGCAAAATAATATTCTACTTATTACAATTAGATTGTTTTTTGAATAACACATTGTTTTTCTTGCACACTCTATGATGCAGGTGAAGAGGCGGGATTTGCCGGCTCGCTGGACACATCACCCCGGTCACCCCCAATATCTATCTAAGACAAGTAAGTCAGACTCAGTCTGCTCATCGTCTTTGGAAACTCATCAACTGCTTCCTTTGGGGGTGGTGGCACTTCAACAGGAGTGAAGAACGGATCATCATAGCTGCTCAATTTTGCCACATGGGAGGCATATCTAGCGCAAGAATCCTAGATCTTTTTGATGTTCGCTCGTTACCGTCTTCATCGATAGTCGAATAACCCCTGGTAACTTGCCATATTTCCATGCTTCCATGGTGGCTAATTACCATTGTCAGGGCATTCTATGCTGCTGCATGTTCATAGGACATATTCCAATCCTTTATGAGCTTAGGCATATCCTTCGCCTTGCCTCGTAGCTCAAAGGCTGACATTGAGTCTAATCCAAAGAGTCTAACAAATTCACTGATTTCTTCCAGTGACGGGCGGAAATCGTGGATCAGGTCCCCAACAGCGCCAAGCCAGCTGGTACGAGGCTCGGATGAAGAGGCATAAAGCATTTTGAGAGGACCTATAAGAAAGAAAGCAAGGTTAACAAATATATCCGAGTCTCACAATTTGGAAAACGATAATTCAGGGGTAGAAAAATTTACTAAAGATAGTGTCATCTACTTTGGCCTTCTCCTCTTGAAGGCTTTGGAGTTCATTCCGGAGAGCTCCGGCATTGTCCTTCTCCCTGTCTAGAGCATCTTGCAAGTCCGATATTGTTTGGTCCTATTTGGCGATGGTACGATCACGTGCTTAAGTTGCGTGATTGCTAGATTCAAGCACACTGGCAATGTTGGTTTCGTGATCTATCTTGAGTTTATTCAGCTCAGCACGCGGTTCCATGTTTTCTACCTCCAAGACCTTAATTTTTTTGGCTTGTTCAATCATTTTGCAGGGCTGCTTTACAAATTCTAGCAAAGCAATATATAAAAGCCAGATAAATATTCGGCTACAGATCAACAATACTATCGTCGGATTTATGACAAGTACGCCATGAGGGGTCCTCAAGGCGTGTGGAAGAGAGGGGTGTGAGACGTACGGTATTCTAGGATGGTGAGCACACAAGTTTACCCAGGTTTGAACCCGCCGGCTTTGGACGGATCCTACTCCTGCTAGCAATCCAGTAATACGGCAAAGCTGGAATATGGGTTATAAGGGTTTCGCCTATGCGAGTTGAGATTGCAGACTATTGTGGGGGTGCCCTAAAGGCTGGTCCCTAGGACGGCTTATATAGATATCTGGCCTAGGCTTTACAGGAGAGACCTATCCGGCTATGACTAAGAGTCGGTTACAGAGTACATCTTGAACTACAAGTAACACTATAGGTCTATGTCAGTAAGTCTTCTGGGCCTTCCTATAGCCGAACTGGACTTCGTCTCTTCTCCCTGACTAGGCCGCCCATGAAGCAAAGCTCTAACCCGAAGTGGGCCACCCTGGTCAGTGAGGCATAGTGAGGATACCCGAAAAGTATATCCCCAACAGCAGCCCCCGAAAGCCTCCAAGATCTAGAGTCGGATTTTATCATCGTCTAGCTTGATCCATCTTCGGCTTGTAGAATCTTGAAGGGTTCCTGAAACTTCAAAAGAAAGGATAGGATCCGGGTCTCAAAAATAAGCCGGACCTATGAATATATCATTCGGGTTTCCAGCTTGAAATTCAAACTAAGCCGGAACTTGGTCTCTGACGTAACCTAACATCAGTCAAGGTCAAGTCATGTCACTAACAGACATTCCTGTTAGCACGACCATTGGTGGGTCCATCTTTTGTGGAACCGAGGCATCATTTTAATGCGTGCGTGGAGATCGAGGCAGTGTAATCCTCGCGAGGAGGTTACCCAGCTCCTTCCACGACACGTGGCACGGTTACTATTCTATCTTGCACGAATCTTGGCGTAGTTGAAGGATATAAGGGGTCAAGATCTCTCCCTTCTTCCTCATTAGTGCCAGTACTTTCTCCTTCTTCTCGACGCTTCCCGCGAAAAATCTCCCTTGCCTCCCCCAAAGCCGACAATGCCGCCCATCCTAGGTCACCTACGCCCAAAAGATGGATGAGGCTTCGTCTTCCGGCACGGCGGCGATGGCGGCGACGGCCCCTGCAGCAACGGAGAAGGAGAATTTCCATGGGATTTGGATCTCGTGTTCCCTTGACGCGCCATGCTTTGTGTCGTCGAGAAGGAAGGCCTCCTCCGCGCCGGCGACTAGAGGAGTGGTTTCAGCCAAACCATCCCCACCCCCAATACCGACGAGCGAGTGCACTTCGGCACCCACCTCGACAGAGGTTTGAGTTTTCCTCCCTCAGATTTCTTCTCTGGGGTTATAGATCACTATGGAGTGCAACTCCACAATCTCCCCCCTATTCACTTTTAGAAATGAGTGCTTATGCATCTTTGTATGAGCGATATCTCGGTATTAGGCCGGGTCTTGTTCTTTTCCGGTATTATTTCCATACCCGGAGAAATTCCATCACTGCCGGTAATCCTTACATTACCGGGACTCTTAGCTTTTCTATTAGGAAAGAACGAATCTATCCTAGGATTAAGGCTAGTGAGTCAGTGAAGAAGTGGTCGTCCACGTTCTTTTACCATTAGGACAGACCGGCTCTTGGCAAAGCAACTGCTTTACCGATTTTCGTCGACAGCGCCACCACGCCCCAAGAGTCCTAGGATGCAGATGCTCTGGCTCTCACTAATGATCTGCTTCTTGCCAAGAGGCGGATCGAATATTTGATGAAGCACAAGGGTCTGAAAGGATCCGACTTGATCTACTGCTGGCTGGTGCACTGCATCCAACCTCTCCAACATCATGGTGATCGGCTTATGCACTCAATCACCAAGAGTAAGATGGACTATCTCCGGATCTCCTCCAAACCTTATTCGGAAAAGGACTATGAGCCCCAGATCAAATGGTTGATAAGAAAGCGGATCGAGAGGAAGATTCTGGAACTTTCCTCGGATATGCATACGGCTGACTATCCTATGACACCAGTAAGCTCTCCAGCAATTACTTCGAATATGTGTTCATCTATACTTTGTTATAGCTTATTGCAATACTGAGTTAGTTTCTTTTTTCAGCTTGCTGACCTCCCCGAGTTGGAGCTTGCTCCTCTTGAGGGATATCCTCCTGAGCTCTCTCAGGATGATGCAGAACTGGTTCCATTGCCGGAGACACTTACTCGAAAGCGTAAGACTCCAACTGTCTCCATTGGCACAAAGGAAGTGCCTGTTGTGAAGAGGTAATTTTCCTCACAAGGTCTTTGTATTTTATTTTTTATTCCTTCTGAAGCGTAACGATCTTGTTCTGTCACTTCTTCAGAGCTAAACAGCTCATCAAGGGCAAGGATAAATGTGCCTCATCGAAGCCCCTGCACCAGTCAAAGTTAAATTTGACTTCTCCTGCCGCAGCGCCTCTGACTCCTACCCCAAAGCCTTCTACAGCACCGGAGGTTACTCCATCTCCAATTGTTGCAGAAGATCCAACTCAGCATTCTGAGCCATTGAACCTTGGTTCACAGACCGACGTCACCATGGGTGACTCGGCAAATGATAAGGGTGAACCCGCAAAGGGTAATGATCCCTCGGCAGAGGTTTTCACCGATAACCTTCTCAGTAATCCGGGTATCGCCAAACTTGCATTACTCGGAAAACTGCAGAAGAGATACAGAAATTGGCTCAGCAATGCTTAGAGAGCCGGAACAACACCGGCAAGGAAGAGGCGCAAGAAGCCAAGGACGTCAAGTACTCTGAGCTTCTTGACCAAGTCTGTCTTCGTGACGAGAAGCTGAAGGTCGGTGTGGCTCCGCCACCACCAATAATCCCGCTGACTCTCGCCGAGAAGGTTACTACTGAGGTGAACATGAGTCTAAGCAAGCTTACTCATGAACAATATGTAAGTCGGAATTCCAACTCACTCTTTTACTTTATTTCATATCATATCCTCTAGCCCCCAAGCATGAAGTTGGATAGCCAATCCGGATTTATGCTTTCATAGGATGCCAAAGAATGAACTAGTGTAGCCCCCAAGGCTCATGCTAATATTAGTTAAAATATTAGCCCGAGTCTTTACTAGACTTCTGACTCTGGGTACTATTCTGACTTATAGAAAGTTAATGCTTATAACCAGGAATTATTAAAGAATATTTGCAATAAGCGAAGAGAGATCAAAGCTCTCCGTCTTGAAAATTCTCAACTGAAGGTTTCTAAGGATGAGGCTGAAGGTAATCATTTCAGTCCTTATCCTTGTTCGTTTTGTTTTCATAGTGAATTTCTTATTCAATTGTTTTCCTTTGCTTACAGAACTGGTCAAATAGTCATGTAAAATGATTGAAGAGGCCGAGAATTTCAAAACCTTGGAGGTGGAAAATGTTGACTTACGACGGGAGCTGAATGAACTTAAGACGGATCATGAGCGCAGCATTGCCAGCATTCTTGAGTCGTCTAATATGGCCACCCAAGAGCGTGATCGAAAGATCGCAATCCAGGATAAGAAAATCTCGGATCTAAGTGATGAGTTGGCCAGGGAAAAAGACATCACCCAAGCACTCCGGGATGAACTCCAGAGCCTTAGGGCGGAGAATACCAAAGTTGATGATGTCATCCTCGGTATTTTTCTTGTCCACGAACTTTTCATTCTTCCGACTCTAGGAGTTTGGATATATTTTCTGACCTTTGCTTTATATATGCAGGTCCTCTAAATTTGCTGGATTCCTCCTCCACCGAGTCTCGCACTAGCCGTCTTACCAAAGTCAGCGACCTGCTTCACGATTTCTGCTAGTCACTGGAGGATATTTGTGAAGCTCTTAAAGTTCCGGACATGAACAAAATGTCCGCCTTTGAGGTGCAAGATAAAGCGAAGGAGACGCCCCAGCTCATCCAGGACTGGAACATGTCCTATGCACGAACTGCAGCACAGAATGCCCTCACCATGGTTATGAGCCACCATGGAAGCATGGAAATCTGGCAAGTAACTAAGGGTTATTCAACTGTGGATGAAGACGGCAAGGAGCAGAACATCAAGGCCATCATGGACTCCTGCGCCGGTTATGGATGTCACGTAGCTGATTTAACCAGCTCCAACACTCCTTTCTTCACTCGCGTAGAAACGCCTCCTCCGCCTGCCGAAGAAACAACTGAAGCTTCCGACGACGAGCAAACCGAATCTGATTTGCCTATCTCAGAAAGATATCAAGGCGAAGGTGATGTCTCCAGTGAGCCAGAAGATCCTACCTCTTCCCCTACATCGTAGATTACCAGAAAAAACAATGTGTTATTCTAAAACAATCGGACTGTAAATAAGTAGTGTAATATTTCTGCTAGTGCTAACATTTGCAAGAACTGGTGCTTTTGACTTCCTTTTAGCACTTTGGCTTCATTTTGCTGTGCTTGAAATTTTACATAAGCACTTTTTGTTTTTTGTCTATACTTATTGCTTTTTCTGGTTTTCCGCCTCATCCCTTTTGTGAGGCAGCAAAGCTTCAACACGGAAACTTTGCCGAGCAATGGAGCTCAATTGCTAAACCAGTTTAAACTCGGAAACAAAGCCGACTTCCAGTACCAACAATTCACTACTCGGAAAATGCCCGGATCCGGCAATCAGATAAAGAACCAAAGTATAAACTAGAAAATTTAGACTTATACCCGAAGGTGGCATTTTTTAGAATCAGAAATCAAACCATAATAAAAATGAGCATAAAGTACTTTCAAGTATTTTGGGATTTTCGACTGTGACATGATCATTCGGAAATAAGATGGTAATATAAAACTTCTCAGAAAATATTGAGGTAACCAACACTTTATTTCTCATTTGAACATGTACACATATATGATTACAGAGAAAAAAATTAAGAATAAAAGGGACGTAGCTGAGCAATATTCCACGGTTTGTCTAATTCTTCCGGGTCTGTACTACCTTCAGATCTCTTTCTCTTCTTAGTAGCAGGTCTTTTTTTGACTGGCCACATATCAGTTAGATAGTAAGAACCATTATGCAATACTCGGCTAACCAAAAAGGGCCCTTCCCATACTGGGGAAAGTTTGTGCTTTCTTTTCTGAACAAGCCGGAGAACCAAATCGCCCTTATTGAAAGACTGATTTCTGACTCTCTGGCTATGATACTTGCGTAACTTCTGCTGATAGACTATTGATCTCTGCTCAGCAATGACACGAACTTCTTCAATTAAATCGAGATCATCTTGTCGATAAATTTTGGCATCGTCTTTGATATACGCAGCAACTCAGGGAGAAGTATGAATTAAATCACTAGGAAGAACTGCCTCTACGCCATAGACCAAGAAGAAAGGTGTGTGTCCGGTTGACCTATTCAGAGTTATTCTTAAGCTCCGTATCACAGACGGTAATTCATCTGCCCAAGCCCCTGCAGCACGACGAAGTGGTGCTCCGAGTCTTGGTTTGAGGCCTTGTAGGATTAAACCATTTGCTCTTTCAACTTGTCCATTAGCTTGTGGATGTGCGACTAGCGCAATGTCAAGCTGGATATTTTGTTCGTCACAGAATTCAGCAAGTTCTCCCATGGAAAAAATTGCTCCCGTTGTCCGTGATAATACTATGCGGATAGCCGTATCGGATTATAACATCCTCGACAAATCTTCTGGCTATTGCTCCATCACAACTTGTGACGGGTTTAGCCTCAATCCGTTTTGTGAATTTATCTACCATCACTAAGAGGTGAGTAAATCCACTTGGAGCCCGTTTAAATGGCCCTACCATGTCAAGCCCCCAGACCGCGAAAGGCCATGTTATAGGTATGTTCACAACTGATCAGCTGGAACATGAGCTTATTTGGCATACTTTTGGCAGCCTTTGCACGTCTTGACCAGTCGTTCGGCATCTGCCTTGGTTGTAAGCCAAAAAAATCCGTGTCTGAAAGCTTTTGCCACTAAAGATTTGGCTGTAGCATGATGGCCGCATTCACCTTCGTGAATATCTCTTAAGATTTCCACTCTTTCCGGAGATACGCAGCGCTGAAGGACCCCAAATACACTCCGCTTATAGAGCTCACCACTTATTATTATATAGGTTTTTGCTCGTCGGACGATATGCCGGCTTAAAACCTCGTCTTCGGGTAATTTTCCTTCTACCAAGAAATCAAGGTAGGATTGAATCCAACTGGGAGTTACAGCCATGATTGTTACTAAAGGTGAGTCGGATTTGGTCGGATATTCCTCATCAAATCCTTTTATAGATGGAACTTTGAGGTGCTCTAAAAAAAGTGCCATCCGGGACCATTTTCCGTGCATAGCCTATTCGAGATAATGCATATGCTTTTCTCATTTTCTGTTCGAGGGATGTGTTGAACCTCAAATCCTTCGAATGATTTAGATAGTTCATCCACGACAGCCCTATATGCTGCCATGTGTTTATTTGCATTACAGATATCCGACACTTGTTGAGAAACAAGATTCGAATCTCCATAACACATAAGTCGTCGGATGCTGATATCCTTAGCAATCCGGATTCCATGTAGCAGTGCTTCATATTCGACAATGTTGTTTGTTGCCGTGAAGTGGATCTGCAACACATAGAAAATCTTATCTTCTTGGGGTGATTTGAGCACCACGCTAGCCCCGAGCCCCCGAGCACCTTAGACCCATCAAAATGAAAGGTCCAGTATTCCAACTCTAGGAAGGTCATATTTTTCGTTGTCTCTATCCAATCAGCGACAAAGTCAGCAAGGATTTGTGATTTGATTGTTGTACGAGGTTTGTACTCAATGTCAAAAATTGAAAGCTCTATTCCCCATTTTGCGACACCACTACAAGAAATGTGTTGACTAGTGACCTTTTCTTAACGACCTTAAGTTTTTTTGTCATAGATTTATGATCATTTCGAACCAACTAGTCGTAGGCTATTTGGGAGGGTACAAACCTTAAAAAACAATGACTTTTTTGTCAGGAAGTTCATAACTTGATTACACCAATTGGTCATAACATAGATAACACTTGTCTATGACCTTAATTTTAGATAATTATGACCAATTTAAATGGTCGTTACTCTTAGTACATCATTCCTTGAAACGACTAGACTGCCAACTAACCAGTTCGCCTACATGTCAAGACCATGTGTAATTTTTGTCTACGTATCATATTCATGTGTTAATTTCCATCCACGTGTTATGTCTAGTGTCAGTCCATCATAAGGGATTAATAATAGCAAGGAGTCGTGGGACTCGAACCATCGACCAGGAGCAGGTCACGTACCCAAACAACAGACCACGTTATCTTCTATGCAAATTAAAAACACGACATGTATAAATGGCAAATCTCGCTGCTTGGCTTGGGGCTCAGGCTGGTACGGCCTGCCACTTTCGGCTGCTCCCTGGGCTAGCCTTGGGCCGATGGCTGCGTGCAAGCCCGCACATCTTGCTAAATATCTAGAAAACTCGAATATTCAAGCAAAAAACAAAGTGGAGGGGCTCGAACATGCGACCTCAACCATGTCAGCTAAAACTTTCCGTGAAGCCACCAGAGCACCATCCAACTTGTGTTGAACATGACCGCTTGGACTCTATTTTATTAGAAGGAATCGAGAGGCAAAGAGTGACAACAAATGAATCAACTGATGTTTATTACATTGATGATCAGACTATTTATACAAGGGGAACAGACACATGTAAGAGACACGTCTGTTCGGAAGAGGTGTGAGAAAGTCGGTTGACCAACCAACCGACATAGGGAGGATTATCATTTAATTAACCTATAAATTAAATCCTAACACTCCCCCTAATCCTTCCTTGTCCCTGCTCGATCGATCATCTTTGGAATCATCTCCTCCAAAAACCATGTAGGAAAAATATGAGGAGAGTAGAGTATGATATGTTGTTAAAACTCCTTTAAACCCAGTGGCAAAATAAGGAGAAAATGGTGCAACATATAATGGTTAGATAGTTGTTAAAACTCCTTCAAACCCAGTGAAAAAATAAGGAGAAAATGATACAACATATTATTGTTATTGCCTCTTAACTCGATATGAGAAAACCTTGTAAAAAGGGAAACCCCATGGAGTTTAGAGAACAATATATGTCGTGTATACTTTCCTAAAAAACGGTGGGGAAAAGGGATAGTATGACGTATGATCTTATGTTGATATTACCTCATTAAAAACCTTAATGAGAACCTATGGGTAGTAAACTCATAAAGGAAAAAAGAGTGTAATATGATGCTTTGAACAGGAGTAGTCTAGGGAGATACTCCCCCTGATTCTTGCAAATCCTGAAGACGTCGAATACCAATTCCATGAAAATATTTCTGAAATGTTAAAGTTGGTAGAAACTTCATGAATAGATTAGCGAGGTTATCTCATGATTTGACTTACAAGATGTTTAATCCCCAACTCTTCTAGAGCTCATGGAGATAAAACAATTTAGAGGCAATATGATTAATGACATTGCTCTCGATATATCCTATTTGCATCTATGCAACACAAGCAATATTATCTGTGTAGATAATGGTTGATGATTCAATAGAACCAATACCATATGAATCATATATGTGGTTTATCATTCTGTAAAGCTACACATGTCAATGTGGCTTTGTATATCATAATGATTGGTAGGTGTAGTCACTGAAGTCTATTTCGAAGACATCAATGGAGTGACACTTCTACCGTGTAGGTACACATTATGGGGATCATTCAAGTAGCCAATACTAGTGTATTCTGATGATATTGGAGTTCAAATTTCTTTGAAATTACAAGAACAGGTCAAATAATGTGTGGTGCCTTGGAGATATCGAAAGATATTCTTGATTCCCAACCAATTGTGTTGGTGGGTCCAATGGCACTAGGATATGGAACTTCAAGTCCCAACATCCCTTCTACATCATCTCGTGGTTTGAGTGAATCTTTCTCTACATCTAGAGATCGAATAACCGGCATGGAAGATGGTTATGACTTGTCCATTTTAGGTTTCTCCAATATTTATAATATAGGCAATTTAGTGTACCATAAAACTTGAGTGAGGTACCCCGACTTGTAGTATCAAGCATTGTTTGGGTTTAACCAAATCCTTCATCTCAAAATCCGTCTTTTAGATGATCACGTGCTTCGTCATTCCAGGAGTAATCCTTGTGTATGACAAAGATGTATGGGTAATCATCATTGTAGGAATAATCCTGGTGTATAAGGAACTCACTATGTCTGTTTTACCAAAATATACCGACAACAATAAGCCATGTAATGACTTAATGATTTTACAGAATGCATGTTGCATTTACATTTCGATTTGGATAGAGATTCCATTGGGAACCATACATGTCCAAATCTAGTGATCCACATGAAATATAGTCACTACATCTATCAACTACATAGATAGATGATTTTGCAATGCCAATGATATAATTATCGAAAAAAATTGAGGATTCCAATCCTATATAGAGAGTAGGTCTCAGATCTCTTCGGAAACCCAACCTTATGCTACAAGCCTTGCTTTCTCACCACCTTGTTGTTCTCATTATGTTGCTAGAAGAGAACATATTGAATCCCATAGGGAATTCATAAGGAAGAGTGAGGCTAATTTTGCTTGGATTGCATCGTTTGTTTGTTTCAGTCCGAGCGAGTGGTTTACACTCTGCCATGGCCATGGTCTTTGGATCTGAATCACTAGAGGATGTTTACAATCATACAAGAGAAATGTTTGTCGACAATTGTAGTCTTGGTTATGATTCTCCAGAATCGATATTGTTGGAGGAAATCTCATGCACCCATGATGACTCTTCGTGATTTCCCAATACGCGTGAGCCAAGGTGTTCCGATGTCCCAGCCAGTGTGTGCAAGATGAAGCTGGGGTTGTGGAGGTTTCCCTTCCACAGGGTGTATACTACCCATAAGGTGTTTATCAATGCTAGGTTGACTTGCATTTACTGAATTAGAGGATATCTCCTCGATTTCCTTTGTTGCTTGCAGGAAGCTAGATCCTGGTTAGAGGCCGTACTACTCCCCCTCTTTTCAGGTAAGGGGAGTTGAGTGTTTTTGATTGGTACCTCCACTCTTTCGGGTGCATTTCTAGCCAGACTAAAGGATTTTGTAACACCTTTGAGATTAGTAAATGAATCTGGCAGGTTATTTGCAATGTGTTGCAAATATGTGAATTCGGGACGTAAAGTCCAAATTCTTGAAAACATGGATATGAGGTGGAACATGCAGTCCCAATTGATTTCCTGGCATTCTGTGTGGTACATAGAATCTCCCCCTAATGCCTGGAAATAATCCACCCTTTAATATAAGCAATCAGCATACCGGGCTATGAATGGATCCCCAATGACGGATTCAATGGTACATGTTGATCGACGGAGATCTATACCCCACATAGATCCTTAGTTTGTGGGCCCAATGATGTACGCTGTTGTGGTGAGATCGATATGCGTGAAGCGCATCCGAACTTATGTAGATGGGAAATGCTCGGAGGATTTCCACGTATCAGCTGCAGAGGAGGAGTACTGCGATATGTAGTTAGTCATTGAGCAGTGTGTAAAGCTACATGACTCCAACATCTAGTTGGTAATTGCAATTCATTAACAAAGGTCTTGCAATGAGTTTGATCCTCTTAATTATGGATCGAACCAAACCATTTTGAGTATGGACTAATGGGACAGAGTGCTAAACTTCAATCCTCAAGGCCATGCAAGTTATTGAAGCCACATGAGGAGAATTATGCATCTTGTCCATGCGAATTGATAAAATTCGACTTTCAGGATAATGGGCATGTAACTTAATTACTTCCCTCATTATCGTGACAAATACATGGTTTCGTGTGGACATAAGTCACATGTGTGACCATCGTTTAGATGCGTCAATGAATACCATGAAAATACCTAATATGGTCCATATAATGAATGCGTTCAAGGAACCGAAGTGGTCCAACATGTATTTAGAGGTGTGAGGGCCTCAAAATTAGCTTTCCTACAATGGCACACGAGGTGCACACAAAGTCTAGTGAGGGAACTTAAACTTGAGCAAGTTTAGACCAATGGAATTGCTTTATATGCAACATGTTCTACGGGTTGGATACACGTGTAGTACAATCCAAACAATAGAGAGGGGTACTTTTTCAAATACTTGTTCCTCATCCATCGGATTGAGTCCCCTAGAAATCTACATCTCGAGTTGAAGAGTTTTCGCTATGGAAATCTTTTCTCATATATATAGAATACATACCATCTTATTTATACTAGAGTGCTGATACAATATACTATCATAACAGTACTTATGTTGTATTACAACATCACATTGGACATGACTAAATAGATCATTAAGGAGATAGTGGGACTAGTCAAAGTCTCCAAACATGTCGTTTGAGGTGTACTCAACCATCATGTTCTCCGTGCTCATAGGGTCCTCTGACTTCTTGAGAGTCATGGTGTTGGTAGGTCCAGGAGGAACGTCTTGCGAACAACCAGCTCCATTGGTACCATTTGGATGAAGGTTGAAGTTGGCTTCAAATCTTTTCCCTTGAGGTGCTTTGCGTCCTTGGGATTGCTGGTAGAGAATTGCCATATGCTTTGGAGCCTTGCACTTGTTAGTAGGGTGCGTGTAGCATCCACACTTGTCACAAAGCCTAGTTTTCTTATACTTTGACTTTGTGGTGCCTTTCCCATGGTCCAAGTTTTGAGGCTTTTTGTTCCGGTTGCGCTTACGCTTACCCTTGAAGTTCGATTGGTTACCGTTGAAGACACCACAAAACTTTCTTCCGTTTGCGACATTCATATGAACTTCCGGCAAAGGTTGAGAACCAACCGGGTGCTGAGAGACATTCTTAGCAAGAAGCTCATCATGCTTTTCAGCCTGAAGTAGGATATGAATAAGGTCTGAATAGACCTGGTAGTCACGAGCACGGGATTGTTGCTGGAGGAGCCTTTCAGATGGGAGCGCAGTGAATAGAGTTTTTTATATCTTTTCCGCATCTGTAGGTTCCTTCCCGCAAAGGCATAGTTTGGAACTTATATTATGAACCTCATGATTGTAACCCCCGACAGACTTGAAGTCCTGAAATCAGAGATGGTCCATTCATGGAGTGCTTCAGGCAGGACAACTGCCTTCTGGTGTTCATACCTCGTCTTGAGGGCCTAAAACAACGTAAATGGGTATTCCTCCTCCAAGTACTCAGACTTAAGATCCGGATGGATATGGTGTCTTATAATGTATAAGGTGGCATATTTCGGATCCTTCTCTTAGTTGTGCGAATCCAGCCGGAAGGGGGTTGTCCGGATTCTGGATGGCACGCACTATCCCACAGGATGCAAGGGCGAACTTGATGTCCATGGCCCATGTAGGGTAGTTGTGGCTATTAAGCTTGAGTGCATCGAATTTCCAGCCATCGGTTACCTACATGGTGAACCAGAGAATATTAATTTACCGTTTGATAAATTAAAATCCATCATGGTCGTGTTGTAATGAACTATGCAAAATTAAAATTAATGATGACTTCAAGAAGTGGGCTCGAAATCATTAGTGTGAGCTTCAAATTGTTAAGTTTGACACACCGTAGATACTCCCCGAAAATAATTTTTTGGGGTCCATCTCTCAACACTAGAGAGTATAATCTGATGAAATCAGTAGATACTCATATTTATAGTGTCTTATGTCATAACTTAATAAAATGTATGGGAGAGCACGTTAAGCAATCATGATGTCAAAATATGACAAAATGTAGGATTAAATAGTAGTGGTAGGAAAAAAATACACACCACCTTGTGATCCCAAAACATCAATTTGACAAAATCACTTTGAATTTTGCATGGTTTATTTGCAAGAAATTTGAGAATCTCAATTGCAAACGGATGTAAGCAATCTCAACACGTAGGAAACATGAAAATTCATTACATCATATATTATTCTGGAATACATTAATATTCTACAGATTTACAGTACTCAAAAAAATACTGCAATTAACGGAGTCTAAAACTGAATTGAAACTAGATTAGAACTACTAGCTGAATGCCCGTGCGTTGCAACGGATTTAAACGTTTTATATAAGATAGACAAAAGAAAAAACCAAAAAAATTATTTAATGTGAGGCAACCGAACTTGGCCAAAGTCACGCACAGTCGGCCAGCCCTAGAGTCCGACCTAGCAGCCCACCTGACCAGAACCCTAGCGAGGATAGCCCCAAGTCCCTTGCGTTTTTCTTCCCTACCCTTTCCTCCCTTTTAGTTTGGCATATTCACTATGACATGCAAATAAAAACATGTAGGGACTCAATGTGGTGATGTAGTATGGAAGGAACACTTCAAATAAATATAACCAGAGTTATCACTTCCTTATAAGAACGGCTGAAGTCATAGATTCTCAGTTCATAAAGGTCAATGGTATAGATAGGCCAATTCTTAGCAATTAGTAAGAGTAACATAGACATCTGAAAAACATCTCTACACTAAAAATAAAATAAATCATCGTCCAAATTTTGTGGATAAAACAAAAATATGCTTTGACACACTGGGGATGTAACGAGTAACTTCTTGAAAGGACACTTTGTCCAGGTGACTGTCTATCTATAGTGATCATCATTTCTATGCCTAGGTGATTCAGATCTCAAATGCCCTTTGCTATAATTCATGTGTGCCTATGAATTCAGCCTAACTACCTATAGCTTGTGTGAACTGAAAGCAAAATTACCTAGAAGCTGGATGAGAATTAGAGGAATTAATTAATCAGGTCAGCATGGAGCAATGAAGAATCTGCAAAGTAGTTGTGATGCACTTGAGATGAACCAATGAGGCATACTCCTCTATATTCTTACATTGAATTTGAGGAGTGCGTATTCATTCAGTTTACATTCAGGCATTATAAAGTTCAAAAAATTACCTAGACATGAGTACGGCACATTTAAACATTTCAAATTGACCACCAGCATCTAACCGATTCGGATTCATATATGGTCAGCTGCTCAGAAAAAACACAATTTCAGCTTTTAAACTGCTTCGTTCCAATATATGAATCCGTGCATACCATTCTTTTAAATGCATAATTGAAATCGACACTTAGATTCGTAACATGAATTACGTGTTGGGCAGCGAAACGAACAACTGATTTATGCGAGGAAAATTGCACGAGTACCAAGCCGCAGTTAGCATGATCTTGTCGAGCGGCCTGCCAGAGCACAGTAGTCCTGTCGCCCGATAAGAGATTGAGCATATATGTGACAACGAATTAAGTTCCGGAGTTGTTGAGAAACTACTACTCCATCCGACCTAAATTACTTGACTTAGATTTGTCTCGATACGAATGTACCTAGCCAAGTTTTAGTGCTAGATACATCTGTATCTGACAAATTTGAGTCAACTAATATGGGTTGGAGGGAGTATTTGAATGTAAACAGATCATCGTATTTAATCTCGACTTGGTCCGTTGGCAGAAATAGGGTAAGGTTAAATTTTCATTTGCTCTGAAATTCAGTTTCATGAGTCTTCACAAGGATAATTCATGGGCAGCCTATTGTAATATTTAAGCCAGTCATATCGAAAAATACTATTGTCAGGAAAATATAGGCTGAGATGCAATTTATCAATAGGTAATATTTTGGATAATTCGTGTCTGATTCACACAACTAATTTGGCTGGCAATAAATGGAAAATCATTTAAATACCGAACCTGGATAGTCCCTGAATCATCTCTTATGGTCATGAAAACACTTTGCAAATGCTCTTCTCGTAACGATCCTCCCAGCAATGAAAACTACCGCCTCAGTGCAGACTTCGCCGTTCTCAAGATGAGCATAACTCTCGTGGATCTCGTTGGTCGTTTGAGTCCTGTCCCACTTGTAAGCGTACGGCTCATAACCCTTCTCTCTTAGCTCGTCGACCATGCAACCAAACAAGCTACTGATTACGAGCAGATTTGTGCAGTATCGAGGACACATTGTGAGGGACGAACCAAACACTGTTGAAGTATAGACATAGCAAGCTGCTGCGGTCGAAGAGCTGACCTTTTTTAAGAAAAATGGCATTGATAGAGTCGTGGTCGTAGGTGGAGGATGACGAGGCGCTGCAGCGGCGACGGTCGTTCGGCGGCTTCGGCTAGGAGCAGCATCAGATGCTCGGATGCTCGCGGCCGATGCTGCGACGGCGGCGACAGTGATCCCTCCGTCACAGGGGTGCCTCCGGGGAGCAAGATCAGGCCTTCGCAGGGACATGGACGCCGAGGATCTAGAATCCGCCATGGAATAATCCCCTGATCGCCCGATCCAGACAGCAAGAAGTTCGGTTGTGAGGGTTGACGGGACGGGGGAATCAAGGTAGGGCCTCAGCGGTGGCATTTTCCGTCGGCCGTGCCTCGCCGGGGGAGGACGACCGGAGGGTGACGGCGGGCTGGCGGCTACCAGCACCAGCGGTTGTCGAAGGGATCGAGCACACGTTTTCTTTTCGATCGAGATAATAAGTTTGGACGCCCTATTTTACTTCGTGGTGGCAGGACATTGTAATATCTTCAAAGAGCAAAGGGCAAAAGAGTCATTTTCTGACAGACGGATTTTTGTGCCGACAAACCTACGCGTGTATAAATTAGTAGATAGATTGTTACTAGACATAATTGCGAAATCCAGAAAATAATTGATCTCTAGGAATTTCAGCCCAAGAGGCAGCCTAGTGGGCCACCCACATCCTGGACGAGCGGTTAACAGGGGGTGGATAGGGATCAATTGATCCCCAATCCTCTCACGTAGTCAACACCATGGCCAGGCACAGAGCACCAGGCAACACCGCTGCCGCATGGACACCAGGCACCATCGCCGCCGGACGGGCGGTCTGCACCGGCGGCGGAAGCGCTCCCGCCGTGGGCGTCCTCATCGGAGTTGTCGGGGATGCGAGGCACTGTCCGCGAGCCCCAGCACGGCCAGGCTCCAAGTGCCGGCGGCGTGGCGGCCTGTGTCGCTCGACGGCAAGCTAGGAAGCGGCAGCCCGATGGCCACGAGGCCGACATCAAGCGCCGGAGCGCGGTGAAGGCGGAGGAGCGTCGGGCGTTGGGGACGGCAGTCGGTGGTGCGACGGCGTCGACAGCCGCGCTTGGAGGAGCGCTGCCTCGCGTGGCCGGGGGCGGGCGGCGCTGCGTCGCGAGGATGCAGACTGCGTCGCCGTCGTCGGTCGTCCTAGTGTCACGCCATCGGCGATGTTGTCGATTGGGAACGGAATTTGATGCGGTAAAGCATCGTTTCCTTACCTTTGTGTTCTTTTGTTCCTCTTCTCAACCTCTCTGTGATGTTTTCTCTCGGCAGAGGCAGTGCTGATAACATATTAGAAGGAATCGAAAGGCAAGGAGTGACAACAAATGAATCAATCCATTGATAATCAGACTATTTATACAAGGGAACAGACACATGTAAAAGACACGTGCGTTCGGAAGAGGTGTGATAAATTCGGTTGACAAACCAATCGACATAGGGAGGATTATCATTTAATTACCCTATAAATTAAATCTTAACATATTTAACAGTTATTTTTCCGCGCTAGGTCTAGACCACGACCGTGGATGCCTCGGCCTTTCTTTTTTCTTGAAAGATTTCCTTACCGAGTAGGCCAACGGCGCATAGGCTATTCGAATGAGCAAATAGCGGGCTTTCTATACAATTTGAGTCCATATAAATATAGGAACTTAGAAAAAAAATGATTAGGTAAAAATGTGTACAATTATGCATATGACCTAGTATTGAGATGATATAAAAATAAAAATATCATAAACTTGCACTGGATCTCTGATAAAACAACATATTATGAAGCTAAAAATGATTTTTTTCAAAAAAGCATGAGCATTCAATAATGTACATGCAGTTTAAATCAGACACACTTCCTACCGATTCGGCAGGCATTTGTCTTTTTCACGAGAGGTGCATGGAAAGGTTTTAGATTCTCTGGTTACGCAATTGTCCATGTAAGGTGGTCTAGTATTTTTGAAAAATGGGATAGAACCATTTTGAAACTTTCATTTGGTGGTTGCTTAACAAAATGCACCGTTTTTGGCATTCGGAAAATGGAAAATGTATTTTTTATGCGACGAAAAGAAAACTTCCTCCTGCAACATTGTTTGCCATCCCAAAATGCACACGCATGCACAATATGGGCACGTTATCACAAACTATGTCACGATTCTAGCCATAATATTGGTATTTTGACCCGAAAGCCATGAAACCTCGAACAAGATAGGTCATTTTTATAAAGGTTTTTTCAAGATGTAATAAATATATTAAGTTTGGTATTTTTACTTGTAACTATATCACATAATATGACACCACGTGAAGGATTCACCTTGTTTGGACCGTTTTTGAATTTCTTATGCCCGTTTCAAAATATGGTTAAAACAGCGGGCATAAATGTTCTTAGCTATGGTATGAGCCTCGCTAAACTTGCACTGGATCTCTGATAAAACAACATATTGTGAAGCTAAAAATCAAAAAATTATGAGAATTAGATAATATACATGCAGTTCAAATCGGACCCACTTCCTACGGATTCAGAGACATTTGTCTTTTTCACGAGGGGTGCACGAAAAGGTTTTAGATTCTCCGGTTACGCTATTGTCCATGTAAGGTGGTCTCGTATTTTTGAAAAATGGGATGGAATTATTTTGAAACTCTTATTTGGAGGTTGCTTCACAAAATGCCCCGTTTTTGGCATTCGAAAAATAGAAAATACATTTTATGTGCAATAAAAAGGAAACTTTCCTTCTACAACATTGTTTGCCATCCCATGATGCACATGCATACACAATATAGGCATGTTATCACAAACTATGCCGTGATTCTGGCCATAACATTGGTCGTTTGACCCAGAAGCCATGAAACCTCGAACAAGATAGGTCATTTCTGTGAAGGTATTTTCGAGATGCAATAAATATACCAAGTTTGGTATTTTTCCTTTCAACTATATCACATAATATGACACCACGCGAAGGATTCATCTTGTTTGGACCGTTTTTGAATTTCTTATGCTCGTTTCAAAATATGATCAAAACGGCAAGCATGAATGTTCTTAGCTGGGGTATGAGCCTCGCTAAACTTGCACTGGATCTCTTATAAAACAACATATTATAAAGCTAAAAATGCATTAGATAATGTACATGTAATTCAAATCGGATCTACTCCTACCGACTCGGCAGACATTTGTCTTTTTCACAAGGGGTGCACGGAAAGGTTTTAGATTCTCCGGTTGCGCAATTTTCCATGTAAGGTGGTCTAGTATTTTTTTTAAATGGGATGGAACCATTTTGAAACTCTCATTTGGAGGTTGCTTCACAAAACACCTCGTTTTTGGCATTCGGAGAATGGAAAATGCATTTTCTGTGCGAGAAAAAGGAAAACTTACTCCTGCAACATTGTTTACCATCCCAAGATGCACATGTGTGCACAATATGGACATGTTATCACAAACTATGTCGCGATTCTGGCCATAACATTGGTCGTTTAACCCGAAAGTCATGAAACCTCGAACAAGATAGGTCATTTCTGTGAAGGTTTTTTCGAGATGCAATAAATATACCAAGTTTGGTATTTTTTCTTGCAACTATATCACATAATATGACACCATGCGAAGGATTCACCTTGTTTGGACCACTTGTGAATTTCTTATGCCCGTTTCAAAATATGGTCAAAACGACGGGCATGAATGTTCTTAGCTAGGGTATGCCCCCTCACTAAACTTTCACTAGATCTCTGATAAAACAACATATTGGGAAGCTAAAAAATGATTTTTTTTCAAAAAATCATGAGCATTAGATAATGTACATGCAATTTAAATCGGACCCACTTCCTACCGATTCGGCAAACATTTGGCTTTTTCACGAGGGGTGCATGGAAAGGTTTTAATTCTCCGGTTGCACAATTGTCCATGTAAGGTGGTCTAGTATTTTTGACAAATGGGATGGAACCATTTTGAAACTCTCATTTAGAGGTTGCTTCACAAAACGTCCTGTTTTTGGAATTCAGAAAATGGAAAATCATTTTCTGTGCAACAAAAAGGAAAACTTCCTCCCGCGACATTGTTTTTCATCTCAAGATGCACATGAATGCACAATATGGGCATGTTATCACAAACTATGCCGCGATTCTGACCATAACATTAGTCGTTTGACCCGAAAGTCATGAAACCTCGAACAAGATAGGTCATTTCCGTGAAGGTTTTTTCAAGATGCAATTAATATACCAAGTTTGGTATTTTTCCTTGAAACTATGTCATATAATATGATATCACGCGAAGGATTTACCTTGTTTGGACCATTTTAGAATTTCTTATGCCCGTTTCAAACTATGGTTAAAACGACGCGCATGAAGGTTCTTAGCTAGGGGATGAGTCTTGCTAAACTTGCATTGGATCTCTGAAGAAATATCATATTATGAGTCTAAAAATATTTTTTTCAAAAAATCATGAGCATTAGATCATGGACCTATAGTTCAAATCGGATCCACTTCGTACCGATTTAGCAAACATTTGTCTTTTTCGCCAGGGGTGGACGGAAAGGTTTGAGATCCCCCGGTTCGGACATAGGCCATGTAATATGGTCTAGTATTTTTTTTAAAAATATGGTGGTAGCATTTTGAATGAGCACTTTGATGGTTGCTTCACAACGCCCCGTTTTTGGCATTCAGAAAACGAAAAAATGGCTTTTCCGTGCAACGAAAAGGAAAACTTTCTCCTGTAACATTGTTCTCCATCCCAAGATACATGATACGTCATAAACATATCTATAATTTTTGATGCTCCATGCTTATTTTATATCAACTATCTTATGTTTTGTTTACACTTTGAGGCATTTTTATACATTTTCTAGAACTAACCTATTGACAAGATGCTGCAATGCCAGTTGCCTATTTTCTGCTATTTTTGGTTTCAGAAAAGCTAGTAAAGAAATATTCTCGGAATTGGACGAAACAAAAACTGAAGTCCCTATTTTACCAGAAGACTCATGGAGCAAGAAGACAAGACAGAGAGGGGCCACGAGAGGCCCGCACCACCTGGTGGCACGGGCCAGGCCAGGCTGCGCCAGGGGGTGGTGTGGCCGCCTCGGTCTCCGCCTCAACCCCTCCTTTTGCCTATATAAACCCCCCGAGACGAAAACCCTAAGCATCCGATCAGAATTCCACGAAAAGTTCCGCAGTGCCGCCGCCACCGAAGAGGAGATTCGGGGGACAAAAGTCTCTGTTCCGGCACCCTGCTGGGACGGGGAAGTGCCCCCGGAGCCATCTCCATCGACTCCACCACCATCTCCATCACCGTTGCTGACTCCCATGATGAGGAGGGAGTAGTTCTCTCTCAAGTCTAAGGGCTCTACCAGTAGCTATGTGTTCATCTCTCTCTCTATGCGTGATCTTATTGAGATCATGAGCTTTGTAATCTAGTTAAATAAGTAGATCTATTCTGCTACTCAAGTGCTTTAATTAATCTCTGCTTATCCCCACATGTGTGAAGTTGATAGTGTGCACACTGTGTGGCACTTAGGCTAAGGTTACAGAAATACTTATCATGAGTAGAATTTGAGTTGGATGTCTCTATGAGATTGTGGTGTTTTTTGAAACCATCTAGCGCTCAAGGTGATAGTGAGGGGTTATCCAGATGGGAAATGCGAACTTTAAGGTGTGCTGTTATAGCCCTACATCGTCCAACCGGAGAGTAGTTTAGGGTAGCATAATGAAGAGAAGATATTTATATGAGAGTGTCCATTAGTGAAAGTATGATCCATAGGCCTTGTTTCTAAGCATTGAAACACCATTTGCAATCAGTCATGTTACATGTTTGCTTGCTGCCACTCTTATTTCAGATTGCAATTACCACTTATAATCATCCATATTACTTGTATTTCACTATCTCTTCGCCGAACTAGTGCACCTATACACCTGACAAGTGTATTGGGTGTGTTGGGGACACAAGAGACTTCTTGCATCTTGATTGCAGGGTTACTTGAGAGGGATACCTTTGACCACTTCGTCCCTGAGTTCGATAAACCTTGGGTGATCCACTTAAGGGAAATTTGTTGCTGTTCTACAAACCTCTGCACTTGGAGGCCCAACACTGTCTACAAGAATAGAAGCGTGCGTAGACATCAAGCTATTTTCTGACACCGTTGCCGGGGAGGTAAGGTAAAAGGTACTCACATCCTCTGGCTACTAAGGTATCTTCTAGTACTGTTGCTGGTGTGTGAGAGCTCGAAGGTATTTCCTTTAGATTCTGCAATTATATCTTTTTGTTTCTTGTTTTTATTTTCACTAGTTAGGCTTAATGGAAAACAACAACAAAATTAGAGAGCTTTTTAGTATTTTTCCTGAGGTAGAAGATGAATGGTTTGAAAAGGAAATTAAAAAACCCATGGAACTTTCTTTGCATGCTAATAGCAATGTTATTAGTATGAATTTTTTGAACACCTTTGTTACTAATGCTATGGAAACGTCTAAGCTTGGGGAAGTTAGTTTTTATGAAAGTGATCTTTTTAGTTCCTGATACATTGCAAATGTATCTATAATTTTTGATGTTCCATGCTTAGTTTTATCCACTTTCTTGTGTTTTGTTCCAACTTTGGAGTAATTTTCATATGATTTCTTGGACTAACCTATTAACAAGAGCCACAGTGCCAGCTGCCTGTTTTCTGCTGTTTTTGGTTCCAGGAAAGACAGAAAATGAATATTCTCAGAATTGGATGGGACAAGAGCCAAAGTGCCAATTTTTCTGGAAGTCATCAAGTGCCAGAATACGAGACGGAGAGGGGCCAGAGGCCGGCCACACCACCTGGCCGCGCGGCCAGGATGGGCCCGTGCCGGGGGTGGTGTGGTGGCCCCTGGCACCCCCCTCGGCCTCCCCTTCCGCCTATAAGATGCCCTCGGGACAAAAACCCTAAGGACCCGATCAAAAATCCACGAAAGAGTCTGTAGCCGCCGTCACCTCCATCCCTAGATCGGGAGGGATCTGAAGCTCTTCCCGGCACCCTGCCGGAGAGGGGAATTCACCCTAGAGACCTTCTTCATCACCATGCAAGCCTCCGGTGTGATGCGTGAGTAGTTCATCCTTGGACTACGGATCCATGTAGTAGCTAGATGGCTGGTTCTCCTCCTTTGTGCTTTCATGTCTAGATCTTGTGAGCTCCGTTCATGATCAAGATCATCTATTTGTAATTCTACATGTTGTGTTTGCGGGGATCCGATGGATATTGAGATGCTATTTAAAATTGATTATTGATTCTATCATGTCTTTGTTATTTGTGATCTTACATGATTTCCGTTGTTAGTAGCTATCTTGGCCAAGTAGATGCTAGCAACTCCAAGAGTTAGTATTTATGCTCGATAGTGGGTTCATGCCTCTGGTAATCTAGGGAAGTGACAGAAATCTCTAAGGTACTAGATGTGCTGTTGCTACTAGGGAGAAAACAACAATCCTTTGTTCATAGAACAATCGTATTGTTTACTTTACACGCAGTTCGTAAAGCAATAATTTGTTGCTTGCAACTTAATACTGGAGGGGGTTCAGATGATAACCTGAAGGTGGATTATTAGTCATAGATGCAGTTGGATGGCGGTCTATGTATTATGTTGTAATGCCCAATCAAGTCTCAAAGGAGTCAAGATGATTAGTATATGCATGTATTGCTTTCTCGATGTTTGTCAATTGCCCCGCTGTAATTTGTTCACCCAGCATGTTATCTATCTTAAGGAGAGCCACCTCTAGTGAACTATGGATCCCGGTCCTTGTCTTTTATATTCAATCTACAATCTTTTACTGCTTTGTGTTTACTTTCTGCAAACTTTTACTTCTTTCCATTCGATACGTTTAATCCTTTGTTTTCCGCAAAACATGCTGAGATTGACAACCTCATCGCAAGTGGGGACAAAGTTTTGTGGTTGTGTTGTGTAGGTCTCCATGTTGCTACTAGCACTGGTAGTGCGCCCTGCCAAGGCTCAGCTAGTAACACCTTTGGGGTGTTTCCTTGCTCCTACTGGTTCGATTAAACCTTGGTTTAATACTGAGGGAAACTTGCTGTTGTGCTCATCATACCTTCCTCTTGTGGTTCCCAACGAGCTCTACATCAACCACGCACCAACACTTTTCTGGGCGCCGTGCATTGAGCCATCAAGCATTTTTCTGGCGCCGTTGCCGGGGAGTCAAGGACATCTTCACAAGGGGAGTCCCTCATAACCAATCTCTTTACTTTGGTTTTTTGTTTTGCTTAGTTTCTTTCTATTTTGTTTGCTTGCTTCTTTATCAAAAACACACAAAAATTAGTTTTACTAGTTTGCTTTCTTATTCAAAAACACAAAAAATGACTACTCTTGAAAACACTAAGATGTGTGACTTCACTAGCACCAACAACAATGATTTTATGAGCACACATATTGCTTCACCTATGCCTGAAGATACTTTCTTTGAGATAAAACCTGCTTTACTCAATCTTGTTATGAGAGAATAATTTTCTGGTATTGGTAATGAAGATGTTGCTGCCCATCTAAATAACTTTATTGAACTTTGTGAGATGCAAAAGCATAGGGATATAGATGGTGATATTATTAAGCTAAAATTGTTTCCTTTCTCTTTGAGAGGAAAAGCTAAAGAATGGTTGAATTCCTTAACTAGGAATAGTATTGATTCTTGGACTAAGTGCAAAGATGCTTTCATTGGAAAATACTATCCACCTGCTAAGATTATATCTATGAGAAGTGAAATAATGAAGTTTAAACAATCTGATAATAAACATGTTGCTCAAGCTTGGGAAAGAATGAAATCTTTGGTAAAGAATTGTCCCACTCATGGACTAACTGCTTGGATGATTATCCAAACTTTATATGCAGGATTGAACTATTCTTCAAAGAACCTATTGGACTCTGCTGCTGGAGGTACCTTTATGACCATCACTTTGGGTGCTGCAACAAAACTTCTGGACAATATGATGGTTAATTATTCTGAATGGCATACTGAGAGAGCTCCACAAGGTAGGAAGGTAAATTTTGTTGAGGAAACCTCCTCCTTGAGTGATAAGATTGATATTATTATGTCTATGCTTGTTAATGGGAAAGCCCATATTGATCCAAATAATGTTCCTTTAGCCTCTTTGGTTCCTCAAGAAGAGCAAGTTGATGTGAACTTCATAAGAAATAACAACTTTGCAATAATGCTTATAGGAATAATTTTGGTAACAATTATAGGCCATATCCTCCCAACAATGGTAATGCTTATGGAAATTCATACAACAATAATAGGAGTGCACCCTCTGAACTTGAAGTTATGCTTAAAGACTTTATTAGTAAACAAACTGCTTTCAATAAAACTATTGAGGAAAAACTCTCTAATGCTGAAAGAAATATAGCATCTTTGGCTGAAGCTCAATCTTCTTTGAAAAAATGGCTACTAAACCTGAAACTAATGATAATCCCTTTGCAGCTACTAATGCTATACAAGTAAGATTGATGAAAATGTTAGACTATTAGCTGAATTACATGCTAAGTGGGAAAGAGAAGATGAAATTGCTAGAAACATTAGTGTTTCTACTATCACCACCACTAGTGTTGAGGCTAGTAATAGTTCTACTACTTTAGATGATAAATTTGACTTTGATCTTGATGGATGTAATATCTCTGAAGTTATTAAGTTCCTACAAAAGCTTGCTAAAAGTCCTAATGCTAGTGCTATGAACATGGCCTTTACAAAACACATTACTGATGCTCTCATAAAGATTAAAGAAGAAAAGATAAAACATAAAGCATCTATTCCTATTAAACAAGAAGATGGTTGGGAACCCATCATTAATATGAAAGTGAATGACTTTGATTTCAAAGCTTTATGTGATCTTGATAGTAGTGTTTCTATTATGCCTAGAAGGATTTATGATATGCTTGATTTGCCTCCTCTTGAAGATTGTTATTTGAATATCCCACTTGATGATAATGCTAAAAAGAAACTCATGGGGAGTCTTAATGATGTTATTATTATGGTTAACAATGCCTATGTCCCCGTTGATTTCTATGTTTTGGATGTTGAATACAATGCTTCTTGTCCTATTACTTTGGGAAGACCTTTTCTTAGAACTGTTGGTGCCATCATTGATATGAAAGAAGGCACCATTAAATATCAACTCCCACTCAAGAAAGGTATAGAACACTTCCCTAAAAAGAGAGAAAGATTTCTTTTGCTTCTCCTATGAAAACAAAATTTGGTCTTAATGCTTCTTCATTTGAGAACACTTGATTCTTTCTTTGCTTCTTATGCCTAACTTAGAGGCGTTAAAGAAAAGTACTTATTGGGAGATAACCCAAAAGGTTTAGATGAGTCTTGGAAGTTATTACTTCTATAATAACCGCTCCTATCCTTTTTATTTGCTTTTTGTGCCAAGAGTAACCTCTAATGAGAGAGAAGTAATGATTGGGAAAGTTGCTGTCCTGAAACAGATTTCTATGCTTCACCGTAAAAATTCGTGTAAAATCTCTGAACGTCTTTTTGAGGCGTGAACTTTTGTGCGTCTGCCCCAGGTTGTTATCTAACTTTAGTTAGTTCAACACTTTTTTATTTTAGCAACAGAAGGTCTTCGAAAAAATTCGTCTTTACCTACTGGTCTGTTTTGACAGATTTCTACCATTTTCTGCATTTGCTTCTTGTTGGTTCCTTTTTGAGTTCTTTTGGGGAATTGAGCTTTTTGAGGGAAGTGCTACAGTAGCTAGTGTTCTAATGGAAGTTTATTTGGTGTTAGAACTGAACCTTAAGACTTATTTATCTTGAGTGCACTAATGTTGCTAATAAAGATTGTGTGAAGTTTTGTATAAAGGAAACATTTTAGGTGTATGGAAGGAATGAGTAATGAGATGAAGGATGGACTAAAGATCAAGATTGGGGATGCCACGCGTGTCACCTCAAGAAATATCCAAGAAGTACAAGCGTCAAAGCTTGGGGATGCCCATGGCATCCCCTTCTTCATCAATAAAAATCCCAGGTTTCTTCCAAACGCTTCATTTTTTTGTTTCATGCACAGTTGTGTTGTTCTTGGAGCGTCTTTATTTTTTGTTTTCGTTTTGGTTTTTTGTTTGCTTGGTTTGATTAGTTTGCTGAATAAATTGGTTGGACCCCCTCTTTCAAACATTGGTTTGCAAATAGTTTGGTTTGGTTTGGAAAAGAGTAGGAAAGTTCATGCTTATGTGGTAAAAAGAGCTCGTTTTTGACTGTGGCCTATGCTTTGTCATGCCATGCTTGATATTGTTTTGGCTTTATGCTTAGTATTCTTTGTTGTAGATTGACTTGTTATAAACAATTGAGATTGCTTAATGTGCCTTGGATGAATCATGCATTGTTTTAGCATATTAAAGCATAGTATAGTGGTATTCTCCTTTGATGCTTTATTTGGGTTGACTTGGCGCATGCTCACACCATGTTATGACTATCTCAAGTCACCATAGCCTTTATGATCCTTTAGTTTTCAACTTGTAGTATCACTTTATGCTTTGATCAATGATATTTTGTGGCTCTGCATGATTATGGCCATTATTGCTCTCTTAGTTTGTCGCTCCCAGTCTTTTGCTAGCCTCCACAACCAAGTATGAGTTCCACTCATGCATCCAAATCCCTAAACCAAGTTATTCCAAAGAGTCCACCATACCTACCTACTAGCTTATGCTATTCCAAGTATATTCATGCTTTTGTTTACCTTCCAAATTAAACTTGTTATGAGAAAACTAGTGATTAAAGCTCTCACGAACTTGATGGCACACTTTACTTTTCTTGCCCTTAATAAACTTGAACCATTGTGTCGTCTATGTTTTATATGCTTGCACTTATTTGTTGGGAATTAGCAGAACCATGCTTTCCTGGGGAACGCTTTCAACATTGCACTTGGTACTTGTACCTAGTTGATATCATGCTCTTTTGTATATGGATGTCATCGGTGTGAAATGAAAGGGGAGCTTGTAAGTCCATGGAGGTATGTACATGTGTTAGAGAAACGCCCGGGCCGCTGGTCTAATCCATGCTGACATGGTGGAAACCTGCAGTGTAACCATAATGAGCTGTCTATGAAGCATTCTTCTTATAAAAAAAGAGTCCTATATTGAGAAAAAAGAGAAAAGAGAAAAAAAGAGATACTATGAAAAGAGGAAAGAGAGAAAAAAGCACCATATTCCCATGGTAAATAAGAAGATTGCTGAGATGCTCGTTGTCTGCTTGCCTTGTCATTTTGATATGGGGATTCTTCTGTATCATCGGGAAAGGGGTACCCCGTTGGAGGTTCTCTATGATACACATGTACTTACAATGACAAGAACTTACCGATGACTAAACTTGAGTAGCATGAGGAGCGGCCCTCTTATACAAGGGACATGAGATTTCTGACTTATACTTCGTTAAGCATGTACACCATAGTTTGTTCACTTTAACCTTAATCACTTCAAGATTCTTATGATAGGGGCAGTGAGAGATGAAAGCTATAAGTACCATAATATTTGGAAGCTCTTTATGGGACTTGAATCCCTACTTCCTTTTATAAAAAGGTCTTTCTTCCACCATTATATTGAGTCTCCACCTTCTATCTTTATGCACTTACTTTGAGAGCATAGTGTCCATTCTTAGTTCTATGTGCATTGTTCCAAGACTAGTTGATTGATGCATAACTTCTTATTGCTTGTTTTAAACTATTGTATCTAGTCACTCTTATGAACTTTGAAGTGTCCTATGCATTTATATTTGCTACTCTATTGAGGGACAAGCTGAATATTAGCATGCTATGTTTTCTTTTTGTGAAACAAACAAACGTCTTGCAAAGCATTGTTATTCATGAATCTTTTGTTTGTGCCTTTTCATGTTGCATCATAGTTTCTTTGTCTTATTGCTAGAACTTTGTCTTTCATGTTATGATTGAAGTACTATGATCCTAGCTTTGAATGTTTTGCAAATACTTTGATCAAGTCTTTGATGGTGCATGTCACCTCAAACATTATTCTTTCTTTTTATCACTTACCTACTCGAGGACGAGCAGGAGTTAAGCTTGAAGATGTTGATACATTGCAAATGTATCTATAATTTTTGATGTTCCATGCTTAGTTTTATCCACTTTCTTGTGTTTTGTTCCAACTTTGGAGTACTTTTCATATGATTTCTTGGACTAACCTATTAACAAGAGCCACAGTGCCAGCTGCCTATTTTCTGCTGTTTTTGGTTCCAGGAAAGTCAGAAAATGAATATTCTCGGAATTGGACAGGACAAGAGCCAAAGTGTCTATTTTTCTGGAAGTCATCAAGTGCCAGAATACGAGATGGAGAGGGGCCAGAGGTCGGCCACACCACCTGGCTGTGCGGCCAGGCTGGGCCCGTGCCAGGGGGTGGTGTGGTGGCCCCTGGCACCCCCTCGGCCTCCCCTTCCGCCTATAAGATACCCTTGGGACGAAAACCCTAAGGACCCGATCAAAAATCCACAAAAAAGTATGTAGCCACCGTCATCTCCATCCCTAGATCGGGAGGGATCTGAAGCTCTTCCCAGCACCCTGCCGGAGAGGGGAATTCATCCTGGAGGCCTTCTTCATCACCATGCAAGCCTCCGGTGTGATGCGTGAGTAGTCCATCCTTGGACTACGGATCCATGTAGTAGCTAGATGGCTGGTTCTCCTCCTTTGTGCTTTCATGTCTAGATCTTCTGAGCTCTGTTCATGATCAAGATCATCTATTTGTAATTCTGCATGTTGTTTTTGCGGGGATTCGATGGATATTGAGATGCTATTTCAGATTGATTATTGATTCTATCATGTCTTTGTTATTTGTGATCTTGCATGCTTTCCATTGTTAGTAGCTATCTTGGCCAAGTAGATGCTAGCAACTCCAAGAGTTAGTATTTATGCTCGATAGTGGGTTCATGCCTCTGGTAATCTGGGGAAGTGACAGAAATCTCTAAGGTACTAGATGTGTTGTTGCTACTAGGGAGAAAACAACAATCCTTTGTTCATATAACAATCATATTGTTTACTTTACACGCAGTTCGTAAAGCAATAATCTGTTGCTTGCAACTTAACACTGGAGGGGGTTCGGATGATAACCTGAAGGTGGATTATTAGTCATAGATGCAGTTGGATGGTGGTCTATGTATTATTTTGTAATGCCCAATCAAGTCTCAAAGGAGTCAACATGATTAGTATATGCATGTATTGCTTTCTCGATGTTTGTCAATTGCCCCGCTGTAATTTGTTCACCCAGCATGTTATATATCTTAAGGAGAGCCACCTCTAGTGAACTATGGATCCCGGTCCTTGTCTTTTATATTCAATCTACAATCTTTTACTGCTTTGTGTTTACTTTCTGCGAACTTTTACTTCTTTCCATTCGATAGGTTTAATCCTTTGTTTTCCGCAAAACACGGTGAGATTGACAACCTCATCGCAAGTTGGGGACAAAGTTCTGTGGTTGTGTTGTGCAGGTCTCCACGTTGCTACTAGAACCGGTAGTGCGCCCTGCCAAGGCTCAGCTAGTAACACCTTTGGGGTGTTTCCTTGCTCCTACTGGTTCGATTAAACCTTGGTTTTTGTAGCATCCCAATTGTCTAACAATTGCAATGCTACTAGCCTAGTTTATATAAATGCTACTTCCTACATATAATTATTGCATCATAATTATATCATGCTCATGTCATCATGCCACCTTGCATTTGAGCATCATATAAAACCCTTTTCCATTTGGTTCTTCTCTCATATGCATTGTTAATTGTATTTGGCTCTTGATAAATTGTATCTGACTCTTGATAAATGCTTGATGCCCAAATTGAGTTGGGGGCGTATCTTTTATTCCACTCCACCATCTTTCTTGGTCACCACCTTATAATTCCACCACCCTAATTACCATGGGCTTTTATTTTATTTGGCATTTACTCTAGCTCATGTGGGTTGGGATGAATCCAATTATCTTTTCCTATAGCTTGGCCTTACACCATATTTTGGAATGCATATGTATAAAGGCCATGGATATTTATTTTGTTGTCACAAGAATAAAACATGGCATTTATTACACATGCATGGACCATGCAAATCTTCACCACCATCTTTTCCCCTTTTGGTTTCCCTTTGGTTTTGAGTGGATCTTCCCTTTTGTTAAACATCTCTTTCTCTCTCTCTTACACCTCCTCCTCTTGCTCCTTGTCCTTGTCATGTGTATCAAGCCTTACCCTCTTTTAAACCATCACCTCATCCATGCATGATCATTTGAGGTTATATCTTATGCCCACCTCTTTCTCACACCTCACCCTCACCTTCCTCTCTAAGCCATCACCACCACCCCTTGATCTACCCCCACTCTCTACCCTAACCAACTCGAACCACCCTAACAAAACCCTAACCAAGCCCTCTCTAGCTAACCCTAGCTACCCGACCCTCTCTCTCGGCCTCTCTCCCTTTCTCTATGCCATGCAGGCCCCACCTAGCTACCCCATCTACCCCAGCCAACCCGAGCCTTCCCTCTAACCCTACCCGAGGCTAACCCTAGCCTTAACCGAGCCTCCCCCTCTCTTATCTCTCTCTCTCGCTACCAGCCCGGCTCCATCGACCTCACCGGCGCCCCTGGCCCACCTGGCAGCCTCCACCCTGCCCCTGCATTGGCTGCTCACGTCGAGCACGTGAGCGAGGAGGAGGAAAAGTGGTCGATGCCACTTTACCTCTACCCCACGCCCACACGGCACCCTCTTCCTCCCTGTCTCTATCTACCCCTTTTCTCCCCCCGTCCGGTAGCCCCAGATCCACCCTAGGGCCCTGCCCTCTCCCCTCCTTCTTCTTCACCGACGCCAACTCCTCTCGCCGGTCACCGCCAGTACCACCGTCGTCTCCTTGTTCCAGCCAGCAAGCGCGTCGTGGAGGTGGTCGAGGAGACCAAGGAGGTTCCCCTGCTTCGCCCTGTACGCGCCAGCGAGGAGGAGGAGAACTAGATCCACCAGAACCATCACCGCCCCGACGAAACCCTAGATCGCCGGCCGCCAGCCTCGTCGTCGATCTGCTGCTCTCCACTCCGATCAGAGCCCTCCGTCGAGCCGGCGGTGAGTCCCTCCCCCGCCTAGATAACCTCAGCCTCGCCGTAAAACCCTAGACTCGTCGGGCGTTTCATCGGATGCTCTCGGTGCGCCGTGGCCACGGGCGTCTGCGCGCCTCCGCGACGCGAACCACTCTTCTAGCCGTGCTACCCCGTCCTGTCAGCAATCCCCGCCTACCGCAGTGGCTGCCGCCTCCGTGCGCGAGCCCCAAGTCCTCGGTTCGAGCCTTCCCCGCGCCGTGCGCTCTGTCGCCGCGCGCTGTTTCCCGTCAGGCGTCAGATCGATAGAGAAGATCCAGAGTAGCGCTGTCACTTTGCGTAAAACCCCCCAGCTTTTTAATCCGCTCAACCCGCGCCTCCCCTTAACCCCACCTGTCAGCCCCTGTGTACCTTTCACAAAAACGCACCCGTAGTTTCGTAGCCTTAACCCGTGGTCCGGTACGTCCCCACCTGTCAGCCTCTGCGTGCTCAGCCGCTGTCACGTGGGCCCGTAGCCGCTGGCCCCGCCCGTCAATCGCGGTGGCTAGGTAACGCCGCGGTGAGAAAGCTTTTTCCTATGCGCGTGTGCCCAGTCAATAGTGGCCCACCCGTCAGTGGCTTGGGTCGAATTCATTTGGGTGTAAAAAGGTTTCCCTGGTTATCTGTTTTAACAAAACCAATTCAAAATTGTTTAAATTCAAATTCAAATCTGTTTTTAAATAACTTTAATATTGTAAATCCAAATAATACAAATGATATATGTTTTTGAATCAAAAAAATGTGAGGAATTCAAATATGCTATTCAAAATAATGTTTGAGCACTTTAATTTTTCGAGCTAATTAAAATTACAATAAAATGCCCTTTTTCTTAATTATTTAATAACTTTAGTTTTATAACTCCAAATTTGACAAATAATATATCTAAATCGATCAGCACAACGAGCCCGTTCTATCTATGCATTCCATGTTCTGAATTGCAGCATGCATCATATAAATATAAAGTACACAGCAACTTATATGAGAGCAAACCGGGCTAAAAACTTAATAAAATGCTTTAATCTTGTACCCCACACCTCACCCATGCCATGCTACATTATTGCCATGCAAATTGTGCATCATTCATCATGGCATGATTGTTTTCTTGTCGCATTTTAATTTATATGCTTGTGCACTCTATTTATGTTGGTCCTTGTTTGTTTGGTTCTTCTTCGAATAGACGCTGAGCAGGGGATATATCAGGAATCCCAGGAGCACTACCCAGATTCGTCCCCCGCTTCAACTGAGTGGCCAGGCAAGCACTACCACATGCTTGCATACATATAGTACATATTGCCTCTATCTTATTCTTGCATCATTGAGTCACGATTGCATTAAATTGAATCCCAAGTACTGCATAGCCTTTACTTTTAAACCCCACCGAAGCTTGTTCCTCCATCCCATGAGCCATTACTACAGGAGTTGTTTGAGCCATGCGGGTCATAGAACAGCATGTGTAGGGTATGTGTAGCATCCCAATTGTCTAACAATTGCAATGCTACTAGCCTAGTCTATATATATGCTACTTCATATATACAATTGTTGCATCATAATTATATCATGCTCATGTCATCATGCCACCTTGCATTTGAGCATCATATAAAACCCTTTTTGTTTTGGATCTTCTCTCATATGCATTGTAAATTGTATTTGCCTCTTGATATTGTATTTGTATCTTGATATACTGTTTAATGCCCAAGTTGAGTTGGGGGCGTATCTTTCATTCCACTCCACCACCTTTCTTTCACCACCTTATAATTCCACCATCCCTTTATCCATGAGCTTTTATTTTATCTTCTTTTGGTATTTAATCTAGCTCATGGGAGATAGGATGGATCTACCTCTATAAATTCTTTTGCTTGGCTTTATTCCACTTTTGGAAATGCATCAGAATAATGCCATGTTAATATTATTGTTTTTACAAGAATAAGCCTGGCACTAATTATTTTGCATGGGCCATGCAAAAACCACCACATTCTAGTCTTTTGGATTTTATTTGAATTTTTGAGTGGATCATTTTTCCATCTCTCTCTCTACCCCTCTTTTGGCTTGATCTAGTTTGGTCTTGCTAAAATCCACCACCACCCTCTATCCCTCTCTTCCACTCCTTTTTGTTTGATCTTGTTTGAGTTGCTAAACCCTACACCTCTTCCACCTCTCTTGTATGATCTAGCTAGATGCATGCAAGTATCTAAACCCTAAGCCCCCTCTCTCTTCTCTCCTCTCTCTAGCCTAGTTAAACCCTAACCCTAATCACCTACCCTATCACCATCTACCATGTCACCCCCTTCTAGCCAAACCGAGCCACCCCCTAACCCGAGACCACCCCTCCTCTCTCTAGACCTAGCTAACCCGAGCCTCTCCTAACCCTAGCCCTACCCTAGCCCGATGCTACCCCTCCCCTCTCCCTCTCTCTCGGCTTCCCCCTCTCTCCCTGCCAGGTAGCCCCACCGCCACGCCGGCCCACCCTGCAACCTCCCTGCCCTCCCCTGGTCCCTCTCGTTCTCCTTCTTTAGCTTCAAGACAAGAAGAGAAAAGAGGGAAGAAAGCCTCACCGATGCCTCTTTTCCCACCAAACCCATGTGCTCCTCCCTCCCCTCTCTACCTCAACCACCCCAGCTCACCATAACCATCTCAGATCGGATCTGGGAGGCGCCCAGGTCCTCCTCTACCTCTCTCCTTCCTCCCCACCACATCCTGGCCATGGCCATGGTTCTCTAAACCCTAGCTCTGGCCTGCCTTGCTAGCCGACGATCCCGAGCACGCCAAGCTGTACAAGGAGCACGAGGAGCTTCGTCTGCTTCGTCTACCTCACCCTGCACCGGCCAAGCCTCGCCGGAGTCCTCTGGAGCTCCCTGGGCACGCTGCGGCCACCGGATTAGGCGCTCGCGGGACCCCTGCCTCTGCTCCGAACCGATCCACCTCTCGCTCCAGCGACCACACCGACGAGCTCCTGGTGAGCCTCTCAACCCCCTAGACATGCTCGTCCTCCGACTAGCGGCCCAGACGCGCCGGACACTGTCGAGCGAGCTCCGTGCGTCGCCGCCGCGACGTCCGTCGTGTCTGCAGCAGCAACCGCAGCACCCGTCCGCCTGTTCCTCGCCCTGCCCCGCGCGCTGTGCACCACCCTAGTGCTAGCTCTCTGAACGAAAGTTGTAGACCGGACTTTCCCCTCCATCTTTTGTTTTGGCATCATCTTCTAATTCTCGCTAGATGCGTCGCCATCGTCGTCGGAAGACGGCCAGATCCGCCGCCGTCAGTGCCGGTTCCGTCAGCGCGGATGCAGCAGCCGGTGTCGTTTTTCATTTAGCCCCCTGTCCTTTTTCCCGCCTGAACCCGCCGTCCCCGGAGCCCCACCTGTCAGCCCCGGTACCCTTTTTGCAAAGAAACCCCCGGAAGATCCTGACCATCACGGACAGACCCCTCCCCGCGCCCAGGATCGCCCACGTGTCCGCTGCCCGCTGGCCGCGCGCGCGCTGTGGCCCCGTCGCCTGGAGGCCCACCTGTCATCCACTGCGGCTGGGTGTACTCGCGGTGCAAAAGTCCCCGCGCCAATCCCGCCGCGTCACCTGTGCTGAGTCAGCGCGAGGCCCACCCGTCAGTGACTGCGGCTGAGTCTGTCTGAGTACAAAAGGGTTTTCTGCTTTGCTGTTTAATTTAAACTTTTTTCCAAATTGTTTTAAATTCAAATTTAAATCTGTTTTAAAATATAAATCCAAATAATACAAATAATATATGTTTTGAAAACAGAAAAATATGAGGAATTCAAATCTTCCATTCAAAATATATTTTGGACACTTTAATTTTCAAGTTGATTAAAATTACAAACAAAATGCCCTTTTACCTTAATTAATTAATAACTTTTGATCTATAACTCCAAATTTAACAAATGATATGTCTAAAATGATTAGCTCGACGATACCTTTCTGTTTATGCATTCCTTGTTCTGAATTGCAGCATGCATCATATAAATATAAGGTATACAGCAACTTGTTTGAGGTTAAAATGTGACAAAAACTCAATAAAAGGCTTTATTCTTGTATTCCACCCCTCACCCATGCCATGCTACATTATTGCCATGCAAATTGTGCATCATTCATCATGGCATGATTGTTTGCTTGTCGCATTTTATTCATATGCTTGTGCACTTTATTTATGTTGGCCCTTGTTTGTTTGGTTCTTCTTTGAATAGACGCCGAGCATGGGATATATCAAGATACCCAGAAGCACTACCCAGATCCTTCTCTCGCTTTAACTGAGCTGCCAGGCAAGCACTACCACATGCTTGCATACATATAGTACCTATTGCCTCTATCTTATTCTTGCATCATTGAGTCGCGATTGCATTAAATTGAATCCCAAGTATTGCATAGCCTTTACTTTTAAACCCCACCGAAGCTTGTTCCTCCATCCCATGAGCCATTACTACAGGAGTTGTTTGAGCCATGCGAGTCGTAGAACAGCATGTGTAGGGTATGTGAGAGTCTGATGGATAACGAGGTACCTAAGCAACTTAACCTGAGTAGTAATGGGATAACTAATGGAAGTGGCATCGGTGAGCCATATTTGCTATTTGGTTTTTCAGGCTCACTTGTGTCCCGTAGGACCCCGAGTACTTGATTCCTGTTCCTTGAATATTCGCGCTATCCACATCCGGGAGGCTTATGAACCCCCTGAGCCAGAGCTTGATTCATTCTTATTTCTTGGGGCCACAAACTAGTTTGAGGTTTTATTTACTATCCTGTACTTATGCCATTCTTTACTGCTTTATTTAAAATTGTGCGAGGTAATGCACATGTACTGTTTAGGGCCGTGACACGTTTTCGCTGTATCGACAAGCCCAGTCACACTTTCGGGTTCCCAGTCGTTTACAGCCGTCCACACAAACCTTGAGTCTGTCTCGTAGCCGGCCAGCTTCATTGCGGGTAGCTTAATGGGGTGGCCCCCTGAAATATTTCTGAATCCTGTGATCGCTTTGTCGTGACTGCCTCGTTGGGTTTTGATTTGGTTTTTCCGAGGTTGATCGAGTGTGTGTTGCTATTTGTGCACCCCTGCAGGGTAAAACTTTCTGAAAGCCGTGTCCGCGGTTATGGACGACTTGGAGCACAGTTTCTCGATCATAGACAAGTATAACTAAAGTACCGCTTCTAAATTGACTAAATAACTGACTAGTAAGTAGTGCAACACTCATGAAATGGTTAATAAAACTGCCAACGGATGGGGGGTTGTTCGTCCGCTTCCTCGTTGGTAAGCAAGGAGGAGGATGGATCTGTGGATATTACCGTTATAACTGTTGTTATTAATTCACGGACATCCGTCTATCTTTGGTTAGGCGGATGGTTAGCGAGTATCTATAGAATTGTTAGGGATTATCTTTTACTGCAATTGCGTCACCCCAGGTTGTGTCCCCTTTAGAGGCATAAAGACTTGCTGAGTACCCCTAGGGTCTCACACGATAAATTGTTTGATTCAGATGAACAGGTAAACTCGCAAGATGGATACTGGGTGGTGGAGACGGACGATGTGGGCAACGATCATTCGGTGTAGAGATTCCGGGAACGGGGATCCGTGAGATCTGTGGGCGGGATGTGTTTATTTATGGGGCATCTTATGCCGATTTGCTTCTTATCCGTACTCGGATCTTGTTTTCCGCTTCCGCCTGATACTCTGATGTTTGAGGTATGAGGAGATATCCTAAACTATTATATCTATCTAGGATATTTGGATCTTGCCGTATGGCGTTGCAATATTTCTATTTCTTTTAGTTGGAATGGCTCTGAGTACTGTTGTATGGTGGCTTGCATACATACTCATTTGTGTATGTAGTTGATCCCTTCGCCTGCCGATTACGCCGCCCGTTCTTGTCCCGATGTTTGGAAATGGTTAGGACGGCCGAAAGTTCTACCTGTGAGTGGCATTTGGGCCCCACCGTACTATTTTAACCATTTCCGCTCATCCAGGCTTGTAACTAGGAGCGTAATTCACTGAGGTAGTTACAGTATGTGAGTGTCTGATGGATAACGAGGTACCTAAACAACTTAACCTGAGTAGTAATGGGATAACTAATGAAAGTGGCACCAGTGAGCAATATCTGCTATTTGGTTCTTCATGCTCACTTGTGTCCCGTAGGACCCCGAGTACTTGATTCCTGTTCCTTGACTATTCGCACTATCCACATCCGGGAGGTCTTATGGACCCCCCTGAGCTAGAGCTTGATTCATTCTTATTTCTTGGGGCCACAAAGTAGTTTGGGGCTTTATTACTATCCTGTACTTATGTCATGTTACTGCTTTATTTAAGATTGTGCGTGGAGCACCTGTACTGTTTTGGATCGTGGAATGTTTTCGCGGTATCGACAAGCCCAGTCACATTTTCGGGTTCCCAGTCGTTTACAGCCATTGACACAAACCTTGGGTCCATCTCAGAGCCGGCCAACTTCGTTGCGGGTAGCTTAATGGGGTGGCCCCCTGAAATATTTTTGAATCCTGTGATCGCTTTGTCGTGAATGCCTCGTTGGGTTTTGAGTTGGTTTTTCCGAGGTTGATCGAGTGTGTGTTGCTATTTGTGCACCCCTGCAGGGTAAATCTTTCTGAAAGCCGTGTCCGGGGTTATGGACGACTTGGAGCACAGTTTCTCGATCATAGACAAGTATAACTAAAGTACCGCTTTTAATTTGACTAAGTACCTGACTAGTAAATAGTGCAACACTCATGGAATGGTTAATAAAACTGCCAACGGTTGGGGGGGTTGTCTGTTCGCTTTCTCGTTGGTAAGCGAGAAGGAGGATGGATTTGTTAATTATACTATTATAACTGTGGTTCTTAATTAACGGAAATTCGTCTATCATTGGTTAGGCGGATGGTTAGCGAGTATCTATAGACTTGTTAGTTATTATCTTTTGCTGCAATTGCGTCACCCCAGGTATATGTCCCCTTTAGAGGCATAAAGACTTGCTGAGTACCCCTAGGGTCTCACACGATAAATTGTTTGATTTAGATGAACAGGTGTATTCGCAAGATGGATACTGGGTGGAGGAGACGGATGATGTTGGCAACGATCACTCGGTGTAGAGATTCCGGGAACGGGGATCCGTGAGATCTGTGGGCGGGATGTGTTTATTTATGTGGCATCTTATGCCGATTTGCTTCTTATCCGTACTCGGATCTTGTTTTCCGCTTCCGCCTGATACTCTGATGTTTGATGTATGAGGAGATATCCCAAACTATTATATCTATCTAGGATATTTGGATCTTGCCGTATGGCGTTGCAATATTTCTATTTCTTTTAGATGGAATGGCTCTGAGGACTGTTGTATGTGGCTTGCATACATACTCACTTGTGTATGTAGTTGATCCCTTCGCCTACCGATTACGCCGTTCGTTCTTGTCCCGATGTTCTGGAAATGGTTAGGACGGCCGGAAGGTCTACCTGTGAGTGGCCCTTGGCCCCACCGTACTATTTTAACCATTTTCGCTCATCCAGGCATGTAACTAAGAGCGTAATTCACCGAGGTAGTTACAGTTTCATACTAAGGGAAACTTGCTGATGTGCTCATCATACTTTCCTCTTCGGGTTCCCAACGAGCTCTACATCAACCACGCACCAGCACTTTTCTAGGCGCCGTGCATTGAGCCATCAGCTCCCCAACTTTAGAGGAGAAAATTTGCTCCAATGATACTGTATCTCCCATATGTGGTAATTCTAATGATACTTGTGATATTTTAAATCCACATACTGAAAGCGTCCCTTTTAAAATGCCTATGGAAATTTTTGAACTTGTTATGAATAACTGTTATTTTGGAGATGGAACTGTCCATCCTGGTGATCATTTACTCTTTATACATGAATTATGCGAGTTGTTCAAGTGTGCAGGTATTTCAATGAACCAAGTTAAGAGCAAGATATTCTCTTTATCACTTAAGGGCAAAGCAAGGGAGTGGTATGAGCTACTAGACGATCCTCATCATTCGGAGTGGAAGGAACTTGAATCTATCTTTTACTCTAAATTTTATCCTCCTCGTGAAATTCATAAAGATAGTAATTATATTTATAATTTTCATCCTCATGATGGAGAAAGTATTGCCCAAGCATGGGGGAGATTAAAGTCACTAATGCTCAAATGTCCCATTCATGAGCTTCCCAGTAATATTGTTATTATTAATTTTTATGCAAGGCTTTCAGGGCATTACAAGGACTACCTAGATACCTGTTTAGAGGGATCCTTCACAAGGAAGGAGGTCAAAGCTAAGTGGGACCTTCTTGAAACAATTCAAAGCAATATCGAAGATTGCGATAACGACAAAGGTAAAGAACCAGGTATAAACTATGAGTATGATTGCATTAAGTCTTTCGCTGAAACTACTGGTTTTCAAGAGCTTAGTGCTAAATATGGTCTTGATCCTCAAATTATTGTTGATTGTTGTAGAGCCTTTGCTTCTCATGTTAATGCTCCTAAAGAAAAATGAGACATGTATCATGAGCCTTTTAAAGACACTTGCATGAAAAATGAAATTGTTATTAATGATAGCAATAAACATGCTCAAACCTCTGAAAGTACTATTTCTTATAAGCATGTTAATTTTTGTGGAGTACATAGACCTTGTGAAAAGAATCAAATTGAAGAAGAATATTGTATCACCCACATGAAAAAACTAGAACGTGGTATAGGGCTCCAAATGATCTTGGTAAAAAAGTTTGTACCCTCTATCCTTTTATTTGTGAACTTTGCTTTGAAGTGGGTCATTTCAATTTTCAATGCTCAGGCCATAATAATAGCCCTTCTAATCCAATGAGTACTGCAAGTTTGTATTGTGATGACATGATCACTCCTAATCAGCATGATGAACTTACTTTATTTTTGGGGTGTGAAGAGTTATCAAGAAAAACCTCTTCGGTAGATATGAGTGTTTTTTATATGAATAGCATCCTGCATGGTTGTCATCTTTATTGTGTTGATAATTTCCACCAAAATACTTACATACAAAATATTATAAAAGATGAGATTTTACCAAAATATGACAAGACTAATATGTGTTTTGTTCTTAGTAATGAAAAGGAGGAATCCTCCAAAGTTTCTTCTATTCTCTCTAACAATAAACCAGGGTATATGGAGAAGGTTCCTTTCAAGCCTCTCCCTCCTAAAGAGAAGAAGAAAAAGAAGAAGAGGAGGAGTAAAAGGAGGGAGGAAACAGTATTTCCCCTAAGCATGTTGCTCCTATTATAGTTTTTGATGAGTCTGAACTCGATGATGTTCCTATGCCTATTACCTATAGTAGTGATCATGATTGGGAAAAGCACACTACTTTTGATATTGAAAATCTCTTCGATACCAATTCTAAAAATGATGATGTTAATAATTGTTGTACTATTAGTACTATCCATGTTCCTTCCAATGATGATATGTTTACAAATGAACACACTTTGTAAGATAACTATTCTATTACTTATGATGATACTATACCTCCAATATATGATGATTACAATGATGAATATGATATTTTCAGTCCACCTACTATTCAGGAGAAAATTAATTATGATTACAATATGCCTCTTATATTTGATGATTATGGTGATGAGAATAATAATGATAGCTATTTTGTTGAATTTTCTCCCACTATGATTAATAAGAATGACTATGCTTATAGGGAGAGTGATAATTATTTTATGCATGTGGCTCATGATAAGAATGTTTTATGTGATATTTATATTGTTAATTTTATTCATGATGCTACAGAAAGTTATTATGAGAGAGGGAAACATGGTTTTATGTATCTCAACAATATTAAGTTTCCCCTCTTTATGTTGAAAATTTTGAAGTTGCACTTGTTTTGCTTTCCTATGCTTGTTGCTCTATGCTTTCATGACTTGTTTCTTTACAAGATTATTTTTCATAGAAAGTGGGTTAGACTTAAATTTGTTCCATATTTGCTTCTTGATGCTCTCTTTTACTTCAATTCATATTTCTTATGTGAGTATCATCAAAATTATCATGCCTATCTTAATGGCTATAAAGAAAGAGCTTTTGGGAGAAAACCCATTATATTTTTACTTTCAGTTTATTTTTGTTTTGTTGAGTCTTGGAAGTTATTGCCTCTGTAATAACCTCTCATTATCCTTTTTGTTTGGTTTTTGTGCCAAGAATAACCTCTAATGAGAGGGAAGTAAGATATGGAGAAGTTGCTGTCCCGAAACAGATTTCTATGCGTCACTGTAAAAAATCGTGAAAAATCTTAGTACATCGGATTGAGCTGTATATTTTTGTGCTTATGCCCCAGGTTATTACCCAACTTTCGTTACTTTTGCACTTTTCGATTTTAGCAACAGAAGATTTTCAAAAAAATCGGTCTTTACCTGCTGGTCTGTTTTGATAGATTTCTGCCATTATTTGCATTTGCCTCTTAATCGGTTTCTTTTTGAGTTCTCTTGGATCACTTGATCTTTTAAAATAAATTGCTACAGTAGCTTATGTTTTAATGGATGATTTACTTAAGTTGAAACTGAACCCAAAGGATTATTATTTTGAATACACTAATGTTGCTAATGAAGATTGTGTGAAGTTTTGTATGAAGGAAGTTTTCAAGTGTAGGGAGAGAATGATGTGATGAGATGAAGTATGGAAAAAATATCAAGCTTGGGGATGCCACCTGTGTCACCCCAAGAAATATTCAAGAAGTACAAGCATCAAAGCTTGGGGATGCCCAAGGCATCCCCTTCTTCATCAATAATCTCAGGTCTTCTTTCAAGACACTTTATTTTTATTTCCTTATGCACTATGTGTTGTTCTTGGAGCATCTTTTTTTTAGTTTTCTTTTGCTTTCTTTGCCGCAATAAGTTGGTTGTATCCCAACACACTTCTTTTGGAGAGAGACACACCCCGTTATTCATTGCCTAGAACACTCTAGTTTTCACTCTTATTGTTCTATGAGTGTTCTCCTTTGCTAGCACTGTGTTTAGCTTTAGTTTTCTTATTCTTTTGGCTTAGAACTTTTTAGTTCTTCTTTGTAGATGGGTGAGACATGCTCTCTGGTATTTATTTATTATTATCTTTGAGAGTTGTTTCAAATAAGTCGATTGGTGTTGGAAAAGAGTAGGAAGTTTCATGCTTATAGTGGTACAAAAGGAAGCTCGTTTTGACTGTGAATTAGACTTTATCATGTCATGCTAAATGTTGTTTTGACCATATGCTTAGTGATTATTGTTGTAGCATGACTTGTTTCAAACAATTGACATTGCTTAATGTGCCTTGAAAGAATCATGCGTTGTTTTAGCATACAAAAGCATAATATTATGGTATTCTCCTTTGATGCTTTATTTGGGTTGACTTGGCACATGCTTACACCATGTTAAGACTATGAACAAGTCACCTTAGCCTCTATGTTCATTTCGTTTTTGACTTGCAATATCACTTTATGCTTTAATTAATAATGTTTTGTCGATTTGCATGATTATGGCCATTATTGCTCTCTTAGTTGGTCGCTCCCAGTCTTTTGCTAGCCTCCACCTGTACTGAGTATGAGTTCTACTCATGCATCCAACTCCCAAGAAACCAAGTTATTCCAAAGAGTCCACTATAAATTCCTATGCATGGTGTGTTACACCATTCCAAGTATATTCATGTGTTTATCTATCTTCCAAATTAAAGTTTTGTTATTTGAAAATTAGTGATTAAAGCTCTCACAAACTTGATGGAACACTTTATTTTCTTGTACTTAATAAACTTGAACCATTGTGTCCATCTATGTTGCTTATATGCTTGCACTTTATAAGTTGTGAATTAGCAGAACCATGTTGCCATGGGGAACGCTTTCAACATTACACTTATTATTCAGTTGATATCATGTTCTTTTGTTTATGGATCCCGGTGGTGTGAAATAAAAGGGGAGCTTGTAAGCTCATGGAGTTTGTATGTTTGTTAGAGAAACGCCTGGGCGACTAGCCTAAGCCATGTCTAATCATGGTGGAAACTTGCAGCATAACCATAGTGAGCAATCTGTGAAGCATCCTCAATAAAAACCTATGCAAATAGCAAATAAAAAGATCGGTGAGATGCTCATTGTTTGTTGCCTTGTCATTTTGATATGGGAAAGCTCCTGTGTCATGGGGCAAGGGGTACCCCGTTGGCGGTTCAGCATGATACACATGTACTCACAATGACAAGAACTTACTTGTGACTAAAGTTGAGTAGCATGAGGTTCGGTACTCGTAAGCAAGGGGCATGAGATTTTCAACTTATAACGTGTCAAGCATATCCTCATATTTGTGTCACTTTAACCTTAATCACCTCAAGATGCTTATGATAGGGGCAATGAGAGCTGGAAGCTAATAAGTACCATAATTTTTGGAAGCTCTTTATGAAACTTGAAATCACTGCTTCCCTCTGTGAAGGGCCTTTCTTGTTACTTTTATGTTGAGTCTCCATCTTCTATCCTTATGCACTAATTGAGAGAGCATAGTGCTCATTCTTATTTTAATGTGCATTGTCCCAAAACTTGTTGATTGATTCATAACTTTGATATTGCTTGTTTTTAAATTATCTGTATCTAGTCACCCTTATGAACTTTGAAGGTGTCCTATGCATTTAGGTTTTGCTATACCATGAGGGACAAGCTGAATACCACTCTTATTATGTTTTATATATGTGAAACAAACAAACATCTTTCAATGCATTGTTATTCATGATCTCTTGTTTGTACCTTTTCATGTTACAACATAGTTGCTATGTCTTATTGTTAGAACTCTATCTTTCATGCTTATGTTTAGAGTACTTTGATCCCAACTATTAATGCTTTACAAATACCTTGATCAAGATTGTGATAGTGCATGTCACCTCAAAATTTATTCTTTTTATCACTTACCTACTCGAGGATGAGCAGGAGTTAAGCTTGGGGATGCTTGATACGTCATAAACGTATCTATAATTTTTGATGCTCCATGCTTGTTTTATATCAACTATCTTATGTTTTGTTTACACTTTGAGGCATTTTTATACATTTTCTAGAACTAACCTATTGATAAGATGACGCAGTGCCAGTTGCCTGTTTTCTGTTGTTTTTGGTTTCAAAAAATCTAGTAAAGAAATATTCTCGGAATTGGACGAAACAAAAACCGAAGTTCCTATTTTACCAGAAGACTCATGGAGCCAGAAGACGAGACGGAGAGGGGCCACAAGGGGCCCACACCACCTGGTGGCGTGGGCCAGGCCAGGCCGCGCTAGTGGGTGGTGTGGCCGCCTCGGTCTCCGCCTCAACCTCTCCTTTTTCCTATATGAACCTCCCGAGACGAAAAGCCTAAGCACCTGATCAGAATTCCACGAAAAGTTCCACAGCGCCGCCGCCATCGAAGAGGAGATTCGGGGAACAGAAGTCTCTGTTCTGGCATCCTGTCGGGATGGGTAAGTGCCCCCGGAGCTATCTCCATCGACTCCACCGCCATCTCCATCGCCGTTGCTGACTCCCATGATAAGGAGGGAGTAGTTCTCTCTCGAGGCTAAGGGCTCTACCGGTAGCTATGTGTTCATCTCTCTCTATGCGTGATCTTATTGAGATCATGAGCTTTGTAATCTAGTTGAATAAGTAGATCTATTCTGCTACTCAAGTGCTTTAATTAAACTCTTATTATCCCCACGTGTGTGAAGTTGACAGTGTGGACACCATGTTGCACTTAGGCTAAGGTTACATAAATACTTATCATGAGTATAATTTGAGTTGGATGTCTCTATGAGATTGTGGTGTTTTTTGGAATCATATAGCACTCAAGGTGATAGTGAGGGGTTATCTAGATGGGAAATACGAACTTTAAGGTGTGTTGTTATAGCCCTAAATCGTCCAATCGGAGAGTAGTTCAGGGTAGCATAATAAAGAGAAGATATTTATATGAGAGTGTCCACTAGTGAAATTATGATACCTAGGCCTTGTTTCTAAGCCTTGAAACACCATTTACAATCAGTCCTATTACATGTTTGCTTGCTGCCACTCTTCTTTCAGATTGCAATTACCACTTATAATCATCCATATTACTTGTATTTCACTATCTCTTCGTCGAACTAGTGCACCTATACACCTGACAAGTGTATTGGGTGTGTTGAAGACACAAGAGACTTCTTGTATCTTGATTGCAAGGTTGCTTGAGAGGGATACCTTTGACCACTTCCTCCTTGAGTTCGATAAACCTTGGGTGATCCACTTAAGGAAAACTTGCTGCTGTTCTACAAACCTTTGCACTTGGAGGCCCAACACTGTCTACAAGAATAGAAGCGTGTGTAGACATCAATACACATGAAGGAACAATATGGGCACATTATCACAAACTATGCCACGATTCTAGACATAACATTGATCATTTGGCCTAAAAGCCATGAAACCTTGAACATGATAGGTCATTTCAGAGAAGGTTTTTTTGAGATGCAATCAGTATACCAAATTTGATATTTTTCCTTCCAACTATGTCACATAATATGACACCACGCGAAGGTTTCATATTGTTGGGACCATTTTTGAATTTCTTATGCCCGTTTCAAACTATGGTCAAAATGGCGGACACAAAGATACTTAGTTCGAGACCGAGCCTCGCTAAAATTGAAATGGATCTCTGATAAAACAACATATTGTGAACCTAAAAATGTTTTTTTTCAGAAATTTATAAGAATTAGTTCATGTACCCGTAATTTAAATTAGACCCACCTCGTGCCGATTCAGGGAAAAAATTGCGATGAGTGGACGGAAAGGTTTGAGATACCCCGGTTGGGATATTATCAATGTAAGGTGGTTTAGTATTTAAAAAAAATTGGATTATACTCTTGGTAGATGATTCATAAAAAACCTCTTTTTACACTTAGAAAATAGAAAACGAGAGAAGACATGAGAACCGTTGGATCAAATCGGAATGGACGCAATAGATTATGATCCAATGTAGTTGGAGCGGATCGATGACGTGGCCTCACCCCACCCAATCCACGTGCGGACCCACTCCACCGTCTCACACCACACGCATGCACCCGACGCGAAAGTAAAAATATCGCCGTAACTCACCCGACCTCTCGCGAAACCCTAGATCGACCTCTCGTGAGCTCCAATGTTGCCCCTGCGCCACCATCGCTCCTTGCGAGATCCTCCTCCCATCGCTCGTTACTTCGCTCCTCTCCACTGTTGATCCCCGCGCTGGGAATCCTCGCATCGCAACCGCCGTGGGGTGCCCCTCCCTGTAGACAAACCCACCACCCCAGATCCCTGCCCCAGATCCCCAACTGCTAGCTACCTAGCCTCCTCCTCTCGCTCTTCACTTCCCTCCTCTCCACCGTCGAGCCCCCACGCTACCGCTCGTAGGAAGCCCCGCATCGCCACCACCGCCACCTTGCTGGCTTTCCAGATCCCATCCACCCATGGCGAGGATGAGCCGTGATTCTATACCTCGATGGTTCGGGCTAAGCTTGTGTGTTTTGGCGTACAGGACGTGGTGGGGTAGGTTACACAGGATCAGTTCTATGGTGCCAAGGCGAGCCTAAACGTGTGGCCGGCCAAGTTGGCATCGACGGCGGAGTTTAGTCTGTCCCAGATTTGGGTCATCTCCGGCACCTTCGGCAACAACCTCAACACCATCGAAGCCAGATGGCAGGTGAAAGAGCATGTGGGCCTCCATGTGTGGTTTTGGTAATTAATGACAATCTTTATGGACTAATGCGTGTATTAAGTTGCACTTGTAGGAATTGTCCATTGGCATCGCTTAGAGCATGTGTTGGCTTCAAGGATGATGAAGAAGAAGATGTGTTGTGCAAGCTCAAAAGGCGCCATCCCTAGAATATCTTATGTTTGGTGCTTGTCATCGTCGGTGTTTATGGATCGATGAATACAAGGCCAAAGGATGCTCAAGGAAAAGGTATTCTTGATAGGTTTTTCCCTTTTGCCGATCTTGTGTTGACCGGGTTTAGGATAGATAGTCGTACTATCAACAGGGGCTCTCGAGTGAGTAACTCGATCATATCGTTCGGAGAAAGCTCAAACCTTTGCATACTTGCATCATCATATTTGGTTGTTTATTTGTCTTGTCCATGTGAGGATATAGAGCTTGTGGTAATCTTCATAACAAGCTCTTGTTCATCAAAATCGGATCTTCCTTTTATATCTTGTTGCGGTTTTGATCTCTGATATTTTCCGGATGCTCACCGAGTGAGGTATCTCACAATATAATACTTGGTGATATCCAATATTTCCACTTTTAGTTGGATAGCTTTTGTTGTCCTCTTTCCAACGCAATTGGATTCGGGTCAATCGGAGCCCCCTAGCCCAAGTTATGGTTTTGGGGGTTTCTACCTTTTGATTTGTAAAAAAAAAGGGGGTTTTCTGTTTCTGGGCCGTCCGGTACCGGTACTGGACACATCTAGTTGCGGCCCGTTCCTCTCTGCCTGGCCCGGTTGCTCCAACCGGTAGCACCGGCCCAGCGCGGTGGTACCGTCCGGGCGGGCCAGTACTACCGGGCCACACCAAGGCCCAGGTCGCCAAGCCCACCTCCCCAGCTCGCCTGCGCTTGCGCGTGCTGCCTCGCTCCCGCCGCTGCGTGCCTCGATCCCCATCGCTAGGTCGATGCCCGCTCGCGCTCCCGCGTTGACCGCTCTCTAGCTTGCCGCTTCGCTCTCTTTGGGCCGGCCCACCTGGCCCCTGCCGCCGCTGCGTCGCTGGAGCCCAGCTCGCTCGCCTTGCTCCGCTTCTCGCTTGCACGCGCAGCGCTCGCCCAGGTTCCCCCGATCCCCTTTTCTGATCGCTCGTCTTCGCTGCTTGCTGGCCGCGTTGGGCTGGTTGACCCAGGACCGGTAGTACCGGGTCACAGCGGTACTACCGGCCCAACCAGGTCGACTTTGCCCCAACGGCCAGATCTTCCCCTTTCCTATAAAAGCCTTTGTCCCCCTTTTGTTTAGTTGCTTCTTCCTCATTTCTTTGATACATCTTTGAGCTTGATTTCTCTCATTTTCTCCATTAATTCTTGCCAATATTTGAGGGGTAGATAGAGGGGATCTAGATCTACAAATTGTCAAGCCATATCATCTCTTCGTGAGTGTATCTTTGGGATCTAGATCTTTGGAGGATTTTGTGTTCATGTGTTCTTCCTCTCTTATTCCCCCAAGTGCTTTAGTAGTCTTATTGGAATTTGAGAGTGAAGTTGTGGAGCATCTTTGTGGTGTTCTTGCCTTTTGCATTTGGTGCATTGGTGTGTGTTCTCTTCGGAGGATTTGTTCGGTGATATTCATCGTTGATTGTCCCTCTTGGGTTCTTGGAACCCTAGACGGTTGTGTGGACTTTGTGGCGTGTTCTTGGGGTCTTCGATTAAGTTGTGAAGCTCCCCCAAGATTGAAGCCTTGGTGGCGATTATTGGGAGCCTCCAATTAAGTTGTGGAGATAGCCCCAATCTTGTACGGGTTTGGTGACCACCCTAAAGTGTCCCATAGTGGAACGGGTGCTTGCCCGCGTGGTGGGTGCTCGAGAGAATAGGGTGAGGCCTTGGTGGCGTTGGTGGTCTTAGTACCGCCCACCCCTCCAACGAGACGTACTCCCTTGTTGGGAGGAACTCGGTAAAACATCGTCGTCCCCGCATGTCTCGGTTATCTTTATACCCGAGCTCTTTACTTATGCAATTTACATTGTGATAGCCTTCGTGCTTGAAGTATTTATATTGCTATCGCTTTGTTGCTTATCTTGCTTAGCATAAGTTGTTGGTGCACATAGGTGGGCCTTACTATATCTAGACTTTGTGCTTAACAAAAGAAAACGCTAGTTTTATTCCGCCTTTGTTAAGCCCATCTCGTAGAAGTTTTAAATCGCCTATTTACCCCCCCTCCCCCTCTAGACGACATCTGTGATCTTTCAGCAGGTACATACACCACTCATTCGCTTGTTCCTGCCGGTTTTCTCTGACCTGATTAACTCCCTGCCTGCGACTATGCTTGCACATGTTCAAACTTTCCTGCGTTCTTTTCTTTTTTTACTTGGATTTTGGGGGTTTGAAAATTATAGTGCGTATCGGAAATTCATGGATGCACGATCTTTTCCATCCACTAGAGGTGTATTGGTAGGGATGGGTTGGGGAGTTATTAAGGGGCTGAGTCGACAGTAGCAGCTTTCACATCGTCCTGACTGCAAAGTGATCTAGTTATAATGGCAAGCAGACTTGCTGTCGTAGAACACGCTCTTCAGGCTTCAGCCTGTCCGAGTTTCTGGTTGGTGAACACTGAGTAAATGTGGCAGATAGATACTATGCGTGTTAGCATTCAGGAGAAGATCTCTGCACTGCAGTCCTTGCTTGAATGCCAGCCTACACATGAGCGAGCACACTGAAAGTCGTTCTTTGAATTAGTGGAAGATGGTAAATCACGATCAAGGAGTATAAATTACACTTTCTACGCCTCAAGCATAAACTTAGCCACCCATGTTCTACAGATTAGGCTCAAGAATATCTGAGCATGCATCCTTGATACTTGGAGGCCTGTAGTTTAGTGCTTGGAGCATACATCGGGGCTTAGTGATGTGCTGCTACTAAGTTGGACGATGAAGCCAAGTACTAACTGAAAATACAACGATATGTACAGCTGGCACTAGTAAACACTTTTGTTCTATTTATATATACCCTATATAAGCTCTGGTTTTGATCTATCTGTGAATCTTGTACTATTTTATTCTGCTTTCAGGGCACTGTGAGGATGTAAGGATATTGTTGTCCAAAGAAGTTCATGTGGATCATGTTGATCATCGGGGAGCGTCGATACGCTTGGCTGTTTGAAATGACCATGTGAGCCTGTGAAGTTTCTTCTGGAGCATTCTACGAATGTAAGTTGTCTACTACCTAATTAGATTGGGAATGCAGATATTCACGCTGTCTCATTACAATTCTTAATATAAGGTGTAGCTGTTTGAAAGCCTTGTTCCCTATTTCCGAGATTTATTTGGTACTAGTTCAGATTATTGTGGCTAGTGTACACTGTTAAAAGGATGCCATTATCTGTTTACAAAGTACCAATGCAAACTTCTTGTATATGTGTGATTTGGAAGTTCTGTAGTTTATAAATAAGAAATGTTGAGATATACTGTTGTCGGTTTAATATTGTAGTGAGTCATTATATAAAGCTACGAACATAAAGAAAATTTGCTTCCTGCCAGCTTTCTTGTTCTATACTATAACTACAGTTGCATCATTGTAGTAGGATCTGTTGTATATATTTTTGTGTTTGTTGCTTCTAATAGAAAGTTCTGTATTTCTACTGTCCTTGTGAATATATTTCCTTCCAGGTTTTATTGTTGTTGTTGCTGCTAATAGAAAGTTCTATATTTCTAGCATCTGAATCTTACCATTCTACTTATACCTGTAATCTGTGCTTATTCATATTTCACTTGTGCTTTTGTTTTTACCAGATTAAAGTTAGAAGAGCTCCAGGCTGAAGTTAGAAGAAAAGCCCATTGCCCCACACAACAATAGGATGTATTGTATTATTAGAGCTAGTATATAGATAGCACTAGTACTGTGATTGGTAAGAACCACTGGATGACTGTAATAGAGATTGGTTTGCTATCTTTTGAAATGTTATATCTGTTTCCATTGTATATTCGAAATATTTGTTGTCTATTACTATCAAATCGTGTCAATCTAAAGTCTGGTAGTGTGTATGTGAGTATTGAAATCTTATGATACGTCCTATATGGAATGTTGTGTGGAATTTATACTTGACGTGTGGCACCTGTAGGAAAATACTATAAATGTGGGACCTACCGTGGGATCCCCATCTGACATGTGGGGCCTATTGTAAATTAAATTGGGAAAAAGAAAATGTTGGGCCAAATAAAATGCCACGGGGCCTAAAATATATGGGCTAAAGTTTGGGCTTGGCCCACGAAATAGCCAATCTTAGAAACCAAAATATTGGAATTGTTGGTCTTAGCCCATGTAAAGCATTGTATTGGACTGGGCTAATTTTGATCTACCACCATTTGCATTGGTCATAGATATGCCACATAGGATTAGCCACGTGGAATCTCATGTGGACTGGTCAGATTTTCCATGACCAATATTTTGGTCATAGACTCTATGACCATCTATTTTGGTCATATCTGTCCATGACCAATTCAAAAAAAAGGTCGTTAGCTGTCTATAGTGCCTCGGTATGTGACCTACTACTTTTGGTCATAGAAAGGTCATAGATGGATTACTATGATCTTTCAGGGACCAATATTTGGGGTCACTAGTTAGCACAATTCTTGTAGTGCATGTCCTGTGGCGTCGCTGTTGTTAAATATGTCTCTCATGGAAGTTGTGCTCACCATGGTAATTTTACGCTCTTGAAAGTAATGCCGTAACTTTCGAGATGCTAAGAACACACCGTAAACCAGCTTTTGATAGTGTGGATAACGCTGTTTTGATTCAGTTAGGACTTCACTGAGGTAATAAGTCGGACGCTGCAGCAGGTGTTCCTGTTTTTCCTCTGGTCTTTCCACCACCATGACGATGCTGACGACTCTGTTTGTCATAGCCAGATAGAACAACATCGGTTCGCGAGGTTCAGGTGCAGCAAGGATAGGTTCGGATGAGAGTACTGCGTTCAGGTCTTGTAGTGCAGCTTCAGCTTCATCGGTCCAGACGATATTTTTGGTCTTTTTTAGGATCATGTAGAGTGGTGCGGCTCTTTCACCGAGCCAGCTTACAAACCGACTGACTGCCGCAATGCATCCAGTTAGCCTTTGAACGTCCTTCAGGCGAGTCAGCCTGAAAATATTGAGAATAACCTTAATTTTGTCTCGGTTCACCTCCATGCCTCTTTGAGACACGATGAAGCCTAACAATTTTCCGGCTGGTATTCCAAAGAAGCACTTCTTTGGATTAAGCATTATCTTATATTTTCGTAGATTGGCGAATCGTTTCCTCCAAGTTGGAAATTAAGGTTTCCTTCTTTTTGGACATCACCGCTATATCATTCACATAGGCATGTACATTGCGTTCGATTTGATCATGGAGGCAACGCTGCATAGTGTGCTGGTACATAGCTCCTGTGTTTTTTAGCCCAAAGGGCATCGTAACGAAACAGAAGGTTCCAAAGGGGGTTATGAATGAAGTTTTGACTTTGTATGATTCTTTCATCCGGATTTGGTGATAACCGAAATATGCATCGAGAAACACATGGGAGTTCCGAGCCTATCATAGAATCGATAACTTGATCAATTCTAGGCAGAGCAAATGGATCTTTGGGACAAGACTTGTTCAATGCGGTATAATCAACACACATCCCTAATTCAGTGGTGTCATTTTTAGGGACCAGTACATGATTGGCCGACCACTCAGTGTGGATAACCTCTTCTATGAATCTGGCTAACTCGAGTCGGGCTAGTTCCTTAGCTATTGCTTTTATCTTTTCATCGCCGAAACATCGTAAGGACTGTTTGATGAGTTTAGCATTTGGGTGTACATTTAGAGAGTGCTCAGAAAGTTCCCTAGATACTCCGGTCATGTCAGATGGCTGCCATGCAAAGATATCTTGATTTGCTTGGATGAACTCGACGAGCGCGCTTTCCTATGCGTAGTCTAAACGTACACCTATCTGGGTCACCTTGGAGGGGTCATCATCCTTCAATGGCATCGTATTTGTCCCTTCTGATGCCTTGAACTCCGGAGTCGGCTTGTAACCTCCTTCTTCGCCACGGGCATCTCGAACGGGTTGATGGTCTTCTTGATCTCCTGGTACTCTTGGGCATGCAGTACGGCTTCAGCAAAGGCGGCATTTCCGTCCTTGCACTCTCGCGCTTTCTTCAGGTCTCCCCTAATGGTGATCACGCCCTTGGGACCTAGAATTTTCATCATATTATAAATGTAACACGGACGAGCCATGAAAGCCCAGTAAGCTGGCCGCCCAAATATAGTGTGGTATGCGCTCTTGAATGGTACCACTTTGAAGGAAAGTGCTTCTGTCTGGTAGTTCCTTGGAGTTCCAAAAGTAACATCCAAAGTGATTTATCCCAGAGAATTTGCTTGTCTTCCTGGGACAACTTCGTGAAAGATCACAGAGATGTGATTCAGCTGAGTTTCCGAGATCCTCATTCAACACAGCGTTTTGATGTAGAGGATGTTGATGCTACTACTGCCGTCCATGAGGGTCTTGGAGAAACCATAGCCGTCAATGAGTGGATTGACGACTAATGCGTACTTTCCTCGCCTATGCAGGTTAGGTGGATGATCAGTGTGGTGAAAGGTGATTGTCACTTCTGACCAATCCAAGAATTGAGGGACAGCCGGAACAGTTGCGTTGAGTTCATGCAAAACTACCTTCTTGACGTTAGTTGGTTGAGACCCAAGGAAAATGACATAAGTGTATTTCTTCGTTAGGAAGTTCTTCTTTCCATCCGACTTGGGATTTGAAGGCTCTGCTTCCTCCATGTCGGAATCTTCCTTAGTCTCTTTTTCTTTTTCGGGATTCTTCTTTCCCTTTCTTCGCTTGGCTCTGTAGCCAGTGGATTCGTCTTTCTTGATGTCGTCATTGAAACGGCACTCACTGTTTGTGTGGGACGAGCCCCCATTAGCATCTAAGTGATGCACACACAGATTGTTGGCAATGTCGGCCCAAGAGTAGGTTTGCCAGGTTGTTGGTCTCCTCTACCCTGGACTCTTGACGTCCCACGACCGTATCCGCGGCCGCCTCTGCGCCCTCCTCGTCCTCCAGACCCAGAAGTAGCAGTGACAACCGTCATTTCCGTGTTGGGTTTTTCTTCTGAGGTGTTTGATACGTTGCTAACGTATCTATAATTTTTGATGTTCCATGCTTGTTTAGTATCTACTTTGCTTTGCTTTGTCAACACTTTGAGGTATTTTTATATGTTTTCTGGGACTAATCTATTAACAATATGCCATAGTGCCAGTTGCCTGTTTTCTGCTGTTTTTGGTTTCAGGAAAGTCAGAAAATCAATATTCTCGGAATTGGACCGGACAAAAGCCAAAGTCGATATTTTATCGGAAGCCTCACAGAGCCAGAAGACGAGACGGAGAGGGGCCACAGGGTGGCCACACCACCCCTCGGCGCGGGCAGCCCTAGGTCGCACCAGGGCATGGTGTGGGCCCCCTGGCCGCCCACCGACCTTGCCTCTTCGCCTATAAGATGCCTCCCGATGCAAAAACCCTAAATCGAAAAGCCTCTAGCCACGAAAAGTTCTGCAACGCCGCCGCCACCGAAGGGGAGATTTGGGGGATAGGAATTCTCTGTTCCGGCACCCTGCCGGGACGGGGAAGTGCCCCCGGAGCCATCTCCATCGATCTCCACCACCATCTCCATCGCCGTTGCTGATTCCCATGATGAGGAGGGAGTAGTTCCCTCTCGAGGCTAAGGATTCTACCGGTAGCTATGTGTTCATCTCTCTCTCTATGCATGATCATATTGAGATCATGAGCTTGTAATCTATAGATCTACCTTGCTACTCAAGTGCTTTAATGAATCTCTGCTCTCCCCATGTGTGTGAAAGTGACATCGTGCACACAATGGTGGCACTTAGGCTAGAGATTACAAATACTTGTTATGAGTTATATTTGGAGTTGGATGTCTCTATGAAATTGTGGTTTTTCTTGGAACCATCTAGTGCTCAAGGTGACAGTGTGGGGTTATTTAGATGGGAAAGGCTTACTTTGAGGTGTGATGTTATAGCCCTACCATGGATTAGAGTGTCCAACCGAAGAGTAGTTCAGAGTAGTATCATAAAGAGAAGATATTTATATGAGAGTGTTCACTAGTGAAAGTATGATCCCTAGGCCTTGTTTATAAACATTGAAACACCGTTTGCAATTAGATTTGTTACATGTTTACTTGCTTCCATCTTTATTTCAGTTTGCCTTTAGTCTTTTCCACGACATCAAAGTATTTTCTGGCACCATTACCACTTATAATTATCCATACCACTTGTATTTCACTATCTCTTCGCCGAACTAGTGCACCTATACACCTGACAAGTGTATTGGGTGTGTTGGGGACACAAGAGACTTCTTGTATCTTGATTGCAGGGTTCCTTGAGAGGGATACCTTTGACCACTTCCTCCCTGAGTTCGATAAACTTTGGGTGATCCACTTAAGGGAAACTTGCTGTTGTTCTACAAACCTCTGCACTTGGAGGCCCAACAACTGTCTACAAGAATAGAAGTGTGTAGACATCAGTGTTTTTGCGCTTCTGAGTTAGTTGCTTTGGATGTTTTGCTGACGGTGGTACAGCTAGGACGTTTAGTAGTCCCTCTGTGTTATGATTGGCATCTACATACTTGCTTGCTGTCTCTATCATCTCTCCCAGATTAGTAACCTTGTCGCACTTCAAATGGTGACGTAGTAAACCAATTGGGAGTCCTGCAATGAAAGCTTCAATCGCAGTTTGATCGTTTACTCCTTCACAGGAGTTCTTGTTGTTGATCCATCGTCCGAGATAATCTTGGCAAGTTTCTCCGGCTTTCTAGGTGCAACGTTGTAGGTCTCCTACCATACAGGGCCTCCGATATGTGCCTTTGAAATTCCAAAAGAACGCGCTCTGCATGTCATACCAGTTGTGGATGGTGTTTTCCGGAAGCTCATTGAGCCAGGATCATGCCGTCTTCCTCAGCATAAGCGGGAGATACCGGGTCCCGACCAAGCTATTTCCGCCTTTGGTGATGCAGCAAGCCTGGAAAAAATCCTGAAGCCAAGTATCTGGTCGGGCCACACCGTCGTAGTCTTGGATGTGTCTTGAGATAGCAAATCCTTCTGGGAAGTGTGTTTGTCGAATGCGCGGTCCAAAGCATTTTGGACCCACATAAATATCATCGGTCTCATAGAGCCGCTCCTCTATGTTAGAGTTGATATGGTGACTCGCGTCACTTGGTGATAGAGAATGCCATCTTGGTTGTTTGCTACGGCTGCGGTGCCGTGGAGCCGGACTTCTGCTTCTGCCACCACCTCCTCCGCCATGACGCCCTCCTTGGCCTCCTTGTGAGACGGTATGATGGCTGCTTGGCGGACAGGGTGGTGCAGGTGGATTGTTTCTGGCTAAGTGTCGGCCTCCATCCGGAGTGTCATTATTCCGGTTTCGGGGAGGGTCTGGATTACGACGAGCCCCCTGCCGGCTTGACGGTGTCCATCGTTCCTTCGTCCATCGTTTCCCCCATTGCAATGAGGTTCAGCCGGACGGCTTGTATGTCTAGCAGGTGGCATCCTTTGCCGGTCCTCCTCCCGACGTTGCTCTTTTTTGTCTTCCCTGCGATTGTTCGACTCTCACGGGGGAGAGTGTCTTGGAGCCAATGCTGCAACTGTGTCTCGCTCTATGGCTAGAGTAACATTACTCCAGTCACGTGTGGCTATGTGTCGTTGCCCTGAAGATCCGGTTCTTTAATAGTTGTCTTCTCGACGGTCGGGACGGTGATCTGTGCCGGGTCCCGTCGGGGCCTAATGTCATCCCAAGCCGGATCCGTGCAACATTGGTCGGATTTGGAGACCAGTTTTCCGCTTCAGGATTTCGCGGCCTTCTGTTGCTCTAGACCAAACTTTATCTAGGTTTGGATTGTTCGCCGGGATATCTCGAGCTGCAGCAGTGTTTTCCACTAGCGTTCCATACAACAGATCTCCCTTGCTATCCAGCTGAGGTTCTCCTTTGACGGTGTTATCTCCCTCGAAGAGGGTCTTGTGGACTTCTAGATTTTTGTTAGCCTGCACGGGGCCGTTCTAGGTCTTCTGATACTATAGGGAGTTGAACTGCCCCGCAGATGCAATGCGCTTCTTCTCTTCCATAAGGTTGTTAGCCTCAACTAGGAGTACTTGACGATGTGCTTCTAGGGCTTGGGCCCTATCTTCCAATTCTACAGGTGTAAGATCTGTAGCAGTAGGGATTGGCATAGTTAACATGTCTTCGATGAGTTTACGGGCACTAGCGGTAACCACATATCCATCCACCGAAGTTTCTTTTGGCTTGTCTGGGATTAAAGATCCATCCGAGTCTTCTTCATATTCTTTGGAAACTACCTCCTTAGCAGGAGGGTTTTTTTGCCGGAGTTTTCTTCTTGTTCCTCTTCTTTGCCTTCTTGCCAGCGCCGGTAGCAAAGACGGCTTTGGGTTCGTTTCTTGGAGTCAAGCTCTAATTAGTACTTTTAGACATCTAGACGTCGGGATTATCTCCGAGATCCATGTCATCCTGTGCTTTGGGAGAGTTTTCTCCGGATCCTTCATACATGGCTTCTCCTTTCTCTACAGCTTTGGAGTTGTACTCCTCTTCATACTCTGCGGGAACTTTCAAAAATCTGCCGATGTCATTGAATCATCCAAAGATGTCGGTAAGTCGGTGCTTGTTCTGATTGCCTCCAACACCGAGTCTTTGTTGTCTCCAGCATCGGTAGAGCCGGATCTGGATCCAACATATCCGACGAAGTGCGACGTGTGCGCCCTGAGGTAGTTGCGGCTTTCCTCGTGGGCTTCCTTGAAACGTCTAATGGTCTCGAGAATTTCATCCACGCTAGTGTCTTGTAGCATCATACGCCTCAACGTGTACCTCGGGAAAGGTTGATCCGTTTCGGCGTTAGCAGAGCCGGAACCAGAGTTGTTATCTTGATCCTCCTAGATTTTGACCTCAACAAGGAGATTGATCTGGGATTCGGCCTCCCTAGGGAGATCCACTCCAGATTCAACTTGCACCACAAGATCTGCTCCAGGCTCATCTTTCTCCACTATCTCCACGACAGGTGTGGGCTGGGTGGGGTTAGGGTTTTCTAAGATCCGGAACTCTGCCACCTCCACGGGCAAAGTGGACCCAAAAGCTTCTTCTGCCTCTATCATCACCGCTGGGGTGGGTGGGGAAGTGACATGGGTATACCCTACAGGTACTCGAGCTTGGTATATATGGCCTGAATACATAGAAGCCCACGGTGTCGCCAAGGCCCAAATGAAGAACTCGAGTAACCTACGGACTCTCGATTGCTTGAAGAACAAGAAGAAGCTAAAGATAGAAAGTTCAAAGAGGAAAACCCTAACTTGTAACCGACTCGACCTGCTACCCGAGACCTAGCCTATCTATATAAAGGCTAGGAGGGGGCGACAAGGAGGACACACACGCAACCCTAGTTTCCACAACCCTCGCCAGATTGCATCTGCGCACCATTGTAATCTTCGATTCCCTTGATAATTCCACGAGCAGACAAGCAGAAGTAGGGACCTCTACGAGGCCTGAACCTGGGTAAATCTCCAAGTCCCCTGTGTGCTTGTTTGCTAGCCGATAGATGTCTCTAGCGCTCCCTCCTTCTCCAAAACCCAAGTCCATAACAATGGGCATTGATGAGTTAAACCCTCATCAATTGGCGTCGTCTGTGGGAATTGGGAGTGCTGATGTTGCGGCTTCTTCGGCCCCATCAACCGTGATCTACAGCTCCGCAACAGCGGAGTTCACCAGCTCTTCGGCGTGTTCGACTTCACCGTCCACACGTCGGCCACTCGCCCGGCTTTCGAGTCGGTGGGCGACGGAATCAGCCTGGCGATCGGGAGCTTCCGCTTCCAAGTTGGTCAGATGGGCACGCTTCGCATGCCTGACCAGCCGACGGTACCATCCATTGCTCTAGCATCATGGTTCCCTCCATCTATCGGCACCCTCAACGAGCTCAATGCCCCGACAACAGTTGAGAACACGGTCAGCGACAGCAGTCGCGACTCAGATCTGAGCGATCTGGGAACTGAAGATGGAACCTACGGTTCCGGATCTGAAAGTTGCGGGAGCAGCGGCTTCCCCAACCACTTCATGTGCGCCGTCATCAACGCAGGCGACACTTCCGCCAATCGCGACAACACGGGCAACCGTGGCAACGAAACCAACCCGCCTAATGGCGGCAACAGCGGCAACGGCGGCAACAGTGGCAACGGTGGCAATGGTGGCAACGGCACCCCCGTTAACAACGAAGGAGCAGTCGAACCTCCAACCATAATAAACGAGCAAACCAGCGAACACGTCGTGATCAAGCTCAATGAACAAGAATGGGCTCGCTGCCGCGATGCCTTACGAGTCAACCCTCTACCCTTCGGATCCCCGCAAGAACTGCTAATGGGATACCATTGGCTCCTGAAGGAAGAATTCAAGCGCCAAGTGCAAACAATCGCACAACTCGAGGCACGCAAAAAGGCGGTAGACGAGTCGAGCCTTCGACATGCTGGGCTCTCCTCCCATGGAGGATCCTCCTCAAAGGGCAACGAGTACCTCGCAAACAAGAGGCGATCTCGGATGGCCCATCTCACCGAGAAAGAGAGCATAGAAGCTGCAAAGGTCCTTGACTTCAGCTCTATGACAGTCGATACACGGGGCAACGTGGTCCCCAAGACGCCGCATGCCGCGGTGACCGCAGCCACCATGTACCTCCTCAATAATCAGCCGCCAGCTGGAGATCCCCGAGCCACTATGCACTGATCTACGATCGCGGGCTTGGGACTAGTCGAAGCCGCCCTCGGCAAGGAACCAACACCGGAGCCAAAAAAAGGCAAAGCGCTAGCAAAGCGCTACTCCTCGCCCTCACCAGCGACGACAGTCACGACCTGTCTCGACGTCGCCGCTCACGGTGACACGACCACGACTATGATGCGTGCGACGACCTCACGCAGCGCAAGATCGACAAATCAAGGGCGCGACGTGCTCGGTCGACTGATTCAGAAGACGAGGATGTGGAGCTCTGTGGTGCCAGATGCTTCAGCAGGGCCATCAAGCAAAAACGAATGCCCAAGGGGTTTAAACTCCCATCGGAGAACCCGAAGTTTGACAGCCTACAGGACCCAAAGATCTGGCTGGAAGACCACATCTCCTCCGTCAGGCTCCATGGCGGCAGTCGAAGCACGGCCATGCAATGCCTACAGCTGCAGCTGCAAGGCGCCACCCGAGCATGGCTCAACAACCTCCCACGCGGATCCATTCGCAGTTGGGATGAGCTGGTTTACAGCTTCGTGCGCAACTTCAAGGGCACCTACAAGCGGCATGCATCAATCGAAGAGCTGAGATGCTGCCAGCAAAGATTGGGCGAATCGCTGTGCTCCTACATCCAAAGGTGGTCCATCATCAAGAACTCCGTAGAGAACATCTCGGAGGATCGCGCGATTGACGCATTCAACGGCGGCGTCTATCGCATAGAGCTTAGGGAGGAGTTGGGCCGCTCAAAGCCCAAGACCATCGACCACCTGATGGAAATCGCGAATTGGTGGGCCGATGGAGAAGATTCGGTGAAGAATCATGTTCACTCCGACGAGGAGGCGGAACTCGAGCGCAGACGCGACCGCCGAGGCAAACGCCGCATGCGCATCTACGATGACCGCGACAACGTCAACATGGCCGCAGCTGGCTATGCCGATATACGTGATGATAACCGCAACAGCGGATACCGCAACGGTGGGTACCGCGACTCCGGGAAAACCATGCAGGTGTGGCAATGCCGTAATCGTGAAGAGGCACCCGCGAAATCCATTGAAGACAAACTGTCCGGGCCATGTACGGTGCACTTCTACATCGACAAGCATGATGGAAAGAAGAAGTCCAGCCACCTCCTCAAGGACTGCCGCGAGTTCCTCAAACTACATGAAGGATTAGCTCGGATGAATCGTAACGCAGTCGAAAGAGGCTACGGAGCCGCTCCAGGCGCCGTGGCACATGGCGCTTCGCCACCACCACCTGGACTACCCCCAAACGCAGCTACGCTGGACCAGCACCAGGGCGGCGAACCATACCCACGAGCCATGGGTACCATGATGATCCAAAAAGGACGCCTCTCTAATAGGGTTCAGAAGGCCATCACTCGCCAAGTCAACTTGGCCACAAACTCGCCACCATCCACCACTGAGTACCTCAGCGGAAGCGAGTCCTGCATCACCTTCGACAAACGCGATCATCCGCCTCAAGTACCTCGTCTAGGCCATTGTCCCCTCGTACTCGAGGCGCAAATCGGAGGTTTCGACATGAGCCACGTATTCATGGACGGCGGAAGTGGCATCAACCTTATATTCGCGAGTACCTTGCGAGCAATGAGGATCCCTCTAACTTGCCTAGAAGCCTCGGACACAACATTCCATGGCATCGTCCCAGGAAAAGGCGTATATCCCCTGGGCAAAATCAACCTCGACGTTATCTTCGGCACGCCGAAAAACTTTCGGCGCGAGCGCATCGACTTTGAGGTCGTCGACTGGCCCTCACGGTATCATTGCATCCTCGGACGTGTCGCGTTCGCTAGGTTCATGACAGTACCACACTATGCCTACCTGCAGATGAAAATGCCAGGTCCCAACAGCGTCATCACAGTCAACGGGAGCTTCGAGAGGTCAGACAGCTGTGACAGGGAATTCAACAGAATTTCCCAATCCTTCGGCATGCAGGAAGAACTTGCGAGACTAAAGGAGTCGACAGACAACAGTATGCCTCCCCTGAGCTGGCCAAGTTTGCCCGATCTATCTTTTGACTCATTGGTGCACACAAAGAAAGTGCAGGTCCACCCATCGGATCCCGCCAAGACGGCCCGCATCGCCAACAACTTGAGTCCCGCATAGGAACTCGCGCTCTTCGAATTCCTCCGTGAGCACTAGGAAATCTTCGCCTGGTGTCCAGCGGACATGCCAGGAGTTCCCAGGGAATTTGCTGAGCACGCACTCAATGTCAACCCAGACGCAAGGCCAGTCAAGCAAACAATCCGGCGATTATCTGAGCCATGAGCATAGGCAGTTGGAATGGAGATCAACAGACTCCTCGACGCCAAATTCATATGCGAGATCAAGGAAAGCACTTGGCTCGCCAACACGGTGCTAGTACCAAAAAAGGACACGAATATCCTGTGGATGTGCGTGGACTTCACCTCTCTGAATAAGCAATGTCCAAAGGATCACTTCCCGCTACCGCGAATCGACCAGATCATCAACTCCACCGCAGGATGCGAGCGCCTCCACTTCCTCGGCGCCTACTCAGGCTATAATCATATTCGTATGAAGGAGGACGATCAAGAAAAAACAGCATTTACAACGCCCTTCGGTGTGTTCTGCTACAACACAATGCCCTTCGGGCTAAAAAATGCAGGAGACACCTACCAGCGGTGCATGCAGGCTTGCCTCAAGGACCAACTCGGTCGCAACATTCAAGTCTATGTCGACGACATAGTAATTAAGACCAAGGAGGAAGCCTCCCTAATCGACGATTTGCGCGAAACCTTCGGCAACCTCGACCGCTACAGGATCAAGCTCAATCCGGACAAATGCACCTTTGGCGTCCCATCTGGGCAACTACTCGGGTATCTCATCTCCGCGAGAGGAATCGAGGCAAACCCGAAGAAAATAAAAGCCATACTGGCCATGGAGAAGCCAAAAACATAAGGGCGTCCAGCAGCTGGCTAGATGAATCGCGGCCCTCAGTCGATTCATCAGTCGGATGGGTGAAAAGGCACTGCCCTTCTACCAACTCCTCCGCAAAGCTAAAAAGTTCGAATGGACCAATGAAGCGCAGAAAGCATTCGAAGACCTCAAGCGCCTTCTATCCACCTCGCCAGTACTAGGGACCCCACAAGAAAGGGAACCGCTGCTACTATATATCTCTGCCACCAACCAGGTGGTCAGCACAGTGCTTGTCGTCAAGCGAGCCAAGGAAAACAAGGTCCACGGGGTACAGCGCCCAGTATACTACCTCAGCGAGGTCCTCACGCCAACAAAACAGTGGTACCCGCACTACCAGAAGCTAGCGTATGGCGTCTTCATGACCGCTCGGCGACTGCGCCATTACTTCCAGGAACACCCAATCGTGGTAGTCAACGACGCCGCGTTGGGGCATATCCTAAATAACCCCGATGCCACGGGACGAGTCGCGCTTTGGGGAATAGCATTGTCTCCACGAGACATTACATACTAAAAAGCACAACGCAATCAAGTCGCAAGTTCTTCCTGATTTCCTTGTGCACTGGATGGAGAACCAACTCCCTGACAAACTAGATATGTCCTACCTCTGGACAATGCACTTCGATGGATCCAAGCGGAAGGACGGAGCAGGTGCAGGTGTCATACTGACATCACCTCAAGGGGACAAGCTGAACTACATCCTGCGAATGCAGTTCACCGCCTCCAACAACAAAGCTGAATACGAGGCCCTGCTACACGGGATGAGGATGGCAAAAGCCTGCGGTGCCAAAAGGCTCATTATATACGGCGACTCCAAGTTGGTCGTCAACCAAACAATGCATGAGTGCGACGCACTGAACGACAACATGATCGCCTACCGCGACCTCTATGACACACTCGAAGGGGACTTCGACGGCTGCGAGCTACGACACGTAGGCCGCGAAAGCAATGAAGAGGCGGACGCACTCGCCAATATAGGCTCTACCTGCGCCCCCATACCACTCGGCGTATTTCTCGAGCGCATCTGCGAACACTCCATCAAGCCAAAGGCAGCAGAGAAGAAAACAAGCGCAGCAACGGACTCGGGGGCTACGCCACCCAATGAGCCAATGGCACTTGACGACCTGGAGTTGGATACCGCACTCGAAGGACCAATGAGCGTCATGATGATCAAATCATCCTGGACTCAGCTGTACATCACGTACCTCCTTAGCAAAAGGCTACCGGACGATCCGACTGATGCACGGCACATCACGCGACAATCCAAGGCATTCGTTGTTATCAATGGCAAACTATACAAGCGCAGCATCACAGGAGTGCTCCAGCGATGCGTCTCCACAGCTGATGGAAGAGATGTTCTCCTCGACATCCATGAGGGAACCTGCGGACACCACGCTGGCAGTCGCGCCCTCGTGGCCAAAGCTCTGTAGGCTAGGTTCTACTGGCATATGGCCATGTGCGATGCCAAGGACATCGTCCAGAAATGCAACGCGTGTCAACGATTCGCGGACAAACCGCACGCACCTGGTGCAGAGCTCCGGCCAATCCCATTGGCTTGGCCCTTCGCGCAATGGGGACTCGACATGGTCGGCAAGCTCCCCAAGTCCTCACGAGGAGGTTACGTCTACCTCCTGGTGGCAGTCGACAAGCTCACCAAGTTGATAGAGGCCATGCTAGTGACCAACCAATTAGGGCACAGCGCAGTCAAGTTCGTTGAGTCCATTGTCTTCCGCTTCAGAGTGCCACACAGCATCATCACAGACAATGGAATGAACTTCACATCCAAGGAGTTCCAAGAATTCTGTGAGAATCTGGGAATCAACATCAGCTACGCCTCGGTAGCACATCCACAGACCAACGGTCAGGTTGAAAAGGCGAACGGGCTCGTCTGCAGCGGCATCAAGAAGCGACTCCTCCGGCCACTCGAATAGGCCGTGGGTTGCTGGCCAGACGAACTGCAATCAGTACTTTGGAGCCTACGCACAACTCCAAACAGTGCTACGGGCTACACCCCGTTCTTTATGGTGCACGGGGCCGAAGCGGTGCAACCCACCGAGGTACGGTATAAGGCGCCGCGCGTGGTCGCTTACAGCGAGAAGGAGTCATCCCTTGCACTCGAAGACTCCGTCGAGCTCCTTGACGAGGCAAGGGAAATCGCCGCCGAAAGATCAACGATCTACCAGTAGAACCTGCACAACTACCACAGTAGGAGGCTACACCCCAGATCCTTCGTCGAAGGTGACCTGGTCCTGCGACTGAAGCAGCAAGGACATCTCAAACTCGAGTCCCCCTGGGAGGGACCATACGTGATTACAGAAGTAATCCTAGGTGACGCCTATCGCCTTCAAGATTTAGAGACAGGAGTCGCATACTCCAACCCCTGAAATGTCGCGCAGTTGCGACGCTTCTACCCTTAGTCGTTTTTACTTTTACATTGCAAAATAAGGCACTCAGCCAAGGCTACTTAGCCACACATTGTACTTCGTACTGTCTCGCGAATAAATAAAGCTAAGTGCCCCAAAACTCTGTGTTCTCCTTTATTCTTTCGCAACTTATCCACTCGGGGGTTGTGCCACCCTATACACATCTGTTCTACGAACTAAAACGCGATACCTGAGTAGCTGGCACATCAATCGAAACCCTTGACACACATCAACCCAGTTGCAACGCACCTGACAGGTTGACAAGGGACCAAGATAAGCGCATGGCTAGGCTAACGAAAAGGAGTCGCATAGTGCAACGCACTCACATGCTTACAAGCTCTTTATACATAATCGACAGTCAATTATACATAATGTATATACAAACTTTACAACATTGGTACACTTATGTGCAGGATACAAACTAAGCTACTACTGCAACAAAAGAACGTTGGTCTGCTCCTCGAAGAAATCGACGATATCCTCTGCTGGGCGATCCACTGCCTGATAGTGCGGCACCATATTCCAAGCAGAACCTGCTGGTGGCATAGGTGGCCGCAGTTGCCGGAACGTCTACGTCAGTCCTATGCAGTCGCACCAGCGACAGAGCGGCCTTGGCACCAGCCACCAACTGTTGCCTTACACACTCGCGAACCGTAGTCAGGCCTTGGAACTTAGCAAGAAGGGCCAACAGGCTTGATGGAGCAACATCCAGCGGAAACATCGTCCGATAAATGTTCTTCAAGCATGACTGCGACTTCTTCAGAAAATGCAGCACTCGTGACGCACGATCCTGCAGGGTCGCCAGCGCAATCGCACGATCATGATCCACCCAGAAGTATCCACTCTCCTGGAGTTGCTCTTGGGTCAGATCATGCATGCGAATAGCAATCCTGTCCTTCTCATCCAGCGGATGGCGCGCGCTGACAACTATACAAAAACAACAGCGGAAGCATAAGGACAGCATATCACTGCGAGTGACTACAAGGAAAAGATAAGAGTAAGCAAACTAACACTTAAATTGGTCGCCCAGCTGCGTCATCTCCCCCAGCAGATACTGCTCTCGGGCGGTGGCCTTCTCTGCCTTTGACTTCCATACATCCGCGTTACCGCGGAGCACGGGCAATTCGCGCTCCAACTGCTTCACGCGATCACGCAGTCACGAAAGCAGCGACAACTCATCCACCCTCGAGAGCGGTGGTGCCAAAGTATCATCAAGAGGTGGCGAATCCTGAGGTTCCCTCAAAGGATCACTTGATGTACCCTACCACAAGCCAAGCAAGAAGCAAATAAGAAGATCAAATTGACACACAAACAAAAGATTTGAGTGCATTCAAGATTGGCGAAAGTATCAGTAGATACATTCGCCAAAGGCATGTTCTTGACAAAAGGCATAAACTAATCAACTATTACAAAGCTACTGAGGAGCGATTGGCTTATTCGACTTAGACAGCTTCGGGGGCCTCATCAAGTCCGTGGCGGTATCAGATGCCACTGACTTTCTGCCAGCCCCTGATGCCGCAGCCTTTGCCGCCTTCTTGGTTCACTGCAGCTCCTTAGAGTACTTCGCAACTGAGTTAATCAGCTGCGGCCCATATTTGCCACAGGCAGTTGCGAAGGGAGCAAAGACTACCTGCTGGCCGTCCGTTCTAACGGGCATCACCCTCGAAACCGCTGCAGGATCAACTTCGACTCCGTGGGCCTGCACCATGGCGAGTGACATTGATGCGCCAGCCGCATGGTGCGAGTTCTTGAAGCTTGCAGGAACACCCCCGGCGAGAGACTCCACCAGCTCGTTCATGTTCTCGTTTAGCTCGGCCTTGGGTATCAACTCCTCCCGGAGGCAACTGAGCATGCCCTTGGCCTTGGAGAGCATATCTTGAACGGCGGCGCTGCGGTCCTCGACTGCTGAAAGCGCACCCGCCAAGGCATCATCACGACGAAGGGCCTGGGGGTCGAAGATCAAATCGCTAGCATATGTACATAGACCCACACATGGACACGAAAATCAGCGCCAACGGAAAAAACCGAACAGAGAACAATAATGATATCCAAGAAAGGTACCTGAGAGGGTCTTGGAAATCGAGAAAAGCTGTTCTTTGAACAACTTCTCCCTGGCTGCGATGGAGGCACGTAGATCCTCTTTGCGCCTTTGTGCCTCGTCACGCGCCGCGATTGCCTCATCGTGGCCCTTCACAGCCATGGCGAGTGTCTTCTCCATGGTGGCGGCGTTGCGCAAAAGAGCATTATGTTCAGCTACAACACAAAAGGGACTGACTATCAGTCGACCACATAAAAACGATGCAGAAGAAGGAGAAGTAAAGAGCACTTACTTTCTACCACGCGATGGCGTGTCTCCAGCATTGCATGCTGGCGGCCCATCGCAAGCACTTGCTCCTCCAAGTGAGCGGCTTCCTTCACAAGGAGCTATCGCAAAAGGAAAAACAACAAAGGATCAGCAGAAGCCATAGATAACATCGACTGCAACATCAAAAGAAGAAATCCTACACTTACATGATCCTCCAATGACTCCGAAGTCGATTGGTGTGCAGTCATCCAGGCAGCCATTCGATGCTACACTTCATGCAGAGAGCTGGAAGAGTTGTGCCCGGAGTGGGCCGCCAATGGAGGGGAAGGAGCACGCTCGACCTCTTTCTTGGCCCCTGAGTTTGCGACTCCTGATTCTTTCAAAAATTGGATGTCGCCAGAAGATGACGAAGCCTCCTGACTACAAGACAAAACCAACATCAAGGACAAGGCAAATCCAGTGAAGAATCAAAAAGGACAAATCGAATACTTACCAATCAAACTTATCAAAGTCAAAGGTTGGCTCCCCCGACTCTGACGAGGACTCCTTTGTCAGTCGCATCTTCTTGCGAGAAGATGGTGCCACGGTGCTCACAGGAATGGCAGGGATTAGCGACTCCGCACCAACGCCTGCACCTTCCGAAGTCGAGGGAGATGACGCATCGGAATCCTCGCTGCACGAACGCTTGCGAGTATCCGGACTACCCGACTCGGGGGCTTCCTCCTCCACATCAAATGGGACGGTCGACTCTGACTCGTCCTCTTCCAAGGCTTCGCGAGGGATAACCCCCTCAGGAAGAGGGGGCATACAAGGTGACACCGCCCAATCCGGCATACATACCATAATTCAGCACAAAGCAAAGAAATAGCAAAGAAGCAATCAACAAACTAAGCTACTACGTAGCACAACTGTACCTTAGGAGGAGGGTTAGAAGCGTCGAATGGAGGAACGACCGATTCACTGGGGAGCACATCCTTGACATGTACTTGGTCACCAGTCGAACCCTCTTATCTACTTCACTCGTAAACATGCCATCGGCAGACACGCGAGTGACATCGTCAACGCCAGCCCACTGAAACATGGGGTGGACTCTGGCCTGCAAGGGCTAGATGTGACGGCGTAGCCACATACAAATGAGGGCGCAGCCTCCTTCCTCTTTTCCTATGCGATTCTCGAGGTCGCAGACACGCTCGTACAGCACATCTGTCTCCACGGACTCGCCGGGCATAACCACATTCTTCCAGGAGCGCCTCCTCTTGCATGGCATCGAGGGCTCGAAGGGCGCGAGTTTGAAGTGGTCTCCGTCAGCCTTCTAGTCGCGAACGTAGAACCACTTGTCCCTCCACCCTTGGACGGACATCATCAGCTTGATGTCGAAGTATGTGGCGGATGGATCCACATGGATTCCGCAGCCGCCTACATCGTAGACTACGGAACCAGATGCCGATTGGCGTTTCAATTTGAAGAGGCGCTTGAAGAGACCGAAATGCGGCTCAATCCCGAGCCAGCACTCGCAGAGGGTGATGTAGCAAGCTACATGGAGGATGGAATTGGGGGACAGCTGATGGAGCTGGAGCCCGTAAAAACAAAAAAGGCCCCTGAAGAAAGGATGCAAGGGCAAAGAGAGGCCGCGAATGATGAACGCTAGGAACATCACTCAAAAACCGGCAGGAGGAGAGGGGATTACCTCGCCGCCGGGGACACGCGTGTCGGCGACTGCGGCGGACAACACTCCGTCTTGGCGAAGAAGACGAAGATCAGAGGACTTGATGACGGATGGACGCCACGCGCCATTCGTGACGCGGGTGCCCGTGACCTTCTTCTTCCCGCCGGCGGCGGTGCTGGTGCCCGCAGCGGCGAAGCCGCCCTTCTTCTTCACCGCAGCAGCGGTAGCCACAGAATCGGCCGCAGCGCCTCCTTTCTTCTTCCCCATTGCACGGCGGCGATGCGACCGGAGGAAGTAGCTGGGAAACATGCAGATCTGGTCCAGCGCCGCGGAGGAAGAAGAGAGCAGAGAAAGCAGAGGAGCAGCAGCAATGGCGATGAAGGCAAAGGATGAATGAAAGCAGATGAGAAAATTACCGTCGCAACATCACTACTTAATCCTTGGAAGATGCAATCCAACGGCTCGGAAAAACCCTACTAGACGCGTGGCGTTCATCGTGCTCGACACGTGGAGGAGCTAAAACGCGAACCGTCCCCCCACTACTCCCATTACGCGCGGAAATCGAGGAGGCACGGTTAAAATAAAAATTACGCACGCCCAGTCAAATCAGAGTCAGGGAGTAGGACCCACCGCTCGTCACGTCCCATCAAACTCGCTCACGCGGGCAACTGAGGTCATGAAATCGTCATCACTGACGTCATCAACAACCATGCAGCAGAAGACTTTAACTACTTTAGTCCTTGCTCGAGTCTTTGACTCCACCAAGCACTCGGGGGCTACTCCCATAGGGAGCGCTGGTCGTGCACCCTACGATTTTTCTCTTTTACAGGAACATGAACAATCAAGGCAAAAACCCAATCACTCGAAGCACGATTCGACTATGGACATGGGTTACTCCCATAGGGAGCGCTGGAAGCAAATTCGGTTGAAACAAGCAAGTAAAAAACAACAACAGTCGCAAAAGTTCTTTAGTCCCTGCCTGAGTCTTCGACTTAACCAGGCACTCGGGGGCTACTCCCATAGGGAGCGCTGGTCGCGCACCCTATGATTATTTGTACAAAGTACTATGTGTTGATAACATCCACACTCGAAGTTTATGGCAACACCGCCTCATAATTTTTCCCTACAAAGAGACCGCGTCTCCTAGGTCACCCGAATCGTCTCCGCGATGATAAATTTCGGATGCCGCGCTTACAGCGTGAAGATAAGACCTGAATAAGGCCTGGCAACGCATTAAGCCGCGCACTACCAGAAATATATCCGTGCCTGCAGATACGATGAACATGCCTTGACGGACGCGTCGAGTGCTCACACCCATATACTGGAATTCGACTCCTGTAAGACCTCCGCCGGCTTGAGTCGAATTACACCAGCACTTTTCCGGATTCGAGTCCAGGGACTCGAGTTCGAGTAGGTGGCGTTGTTTTACCCTAAGGTAGTTAACTGATACCGATACATCGGTTAAAATCAGGCACACACATCAACAATCCCTATGACATAAATAGAGCAGTCAAAAAATGTACTCAGTCAAGCACTCGAAAGGCTTCATAAAGTCTCCAGTCGAATCTGCGATTCCACTGGACACTCGGGGGCTACTGACATGGGTATACCTTACAGGTACTCGAGCTTGGTATATATGGCTTGAATACATAGAAGCCCACGGTGTCTCCAAGGCCCAAATGAAGAACTCGAGTAACCTACGGACTCTCGATTGCTTGAAGAACAAGAAGAGCTAAAGATAGAAAGTTCAAAGAGGAAAACCCTAACTTGTAACCGACTTGACCTGCTACCCGAGACCTAGCCTATCTATATAAAGGCTAGGAGGGGGCGGCGAGGAGGACACACACGCAACCCTAGTTTCCACAACCCTCGTCAGATTGCATCTGTGCACCATTGTAATCTTCGATTCCCTTAATAATTCCACGAGCAGACAAGAACGAGTAGGGACCTCTATGAGGCCTGAACCTGGGTAAATCTTCAAGTCCCCTGTGTGCTTGTTTGCTAGCCGATAGATGTCTCTAGTGCTCCCTCCTTCTCCAAAACCCAAGTCCATAACAATGGGCATTGATGAGTTAAACCCTCGTCAGGAAGGTTCAGCGAAACCGATGTAAACATCGATCTCACCAAAAGACATGATGGTGTAGGCAGTCACGGCCTCCCTAGCTATAATCCAGGTCTCGTCGAGAACGATGAGAGGGATGTCGCTGGTATAGAGGACGTGACCGACGGTGATTGTCTCGCCGATTCCGATTCTTGCAGATTTTGCTCGGAACACGGATCCGAAGCTCACTTTCCCCACGGTGGGCGCCAAATGTCGTCGGATTGATGACAAGTACGCCTTGAGGGGGTCCTCGAGGCGTGTGGAAGAGAGGGTTGTGAGACGTATGGTATTCCGGGATGGTGAGCACATAAGTTTACCTAGGTTCGAATCCGCCAGCTTTGGACGGATCCTACTCCTGCAAGTAATCCAGTAATACGACAGAGCCGGAATATGGGTTACAAGGGTTTCGCCTGTGCGAGTTGAGATTGTAGACTATTGTGGGGTTCCCTAAAGGTTGGTCCCTAGGATGGCTTATATAGATATCCGGCCTAGGGTTTACAGGAGAGACCTATCCGGCTATGACTAAGAGTCAGTTACAGAGTACATCTTGAACTACAAGTAACACTACAAGCCTATGTTGGTAAGTCTTCTGGGCCTTCCCGTAGTCGGACTAGACTCCGTGTCTTCTCCCTGACTGGGCCACCCATGAAGCAAAGCTCTAACCCGAGGTGGGCCACCCTGGTCAGTGAGGCACAGTGAGGATACCCGGAAAGTATATCCCCAACAAATAGACTATACAAATGAGGCCTGAAATGTTTACCTTTAGCCTTGTCTTTGGAAATTTTCAGTTGCGCATTTTCAAGCCGGAGAGCTCTGATCTCTCTCCGCTTGTTGCAAATATTCTTCACTAATTCCTCGTTATAAGCATTAACTTTCTGTAAGTCAGAATAGTAACTAGAGTCAGAAGTCTACTAAGACTCGAGCAAATATTTTAACTAAGTTAAATATCAGCACGAGCCTTGGGGGGCTATACTAGTTCGTTCTTTGGCATCCTATAAAAGCATAAATCTGGATTCCTATCCAACTTCATGCTTGGGGGATAGAGGATATGATATAAAATACAATAAAAAGAAGAGTCAAATTATGACTTACATAATGTTCATGAGTTAATTTATTGAGCCTCATGTTCACCTCGGTGGAAACCTTCTCGGCGAGAGTCAGAGAAATCACTAGTTGTGGTGGGGCCACACCAGCCTTCAACTTCTCGTCACGGAGATGAACTTTGTCAAGAAGGTCGACGAGTTTAACGTCTTCGGCTTCTTGCGCCTCCTCCTCCGCTGTGATATTTCGGGTCTCCAGGCAATGGGGAGCCAGCTTCTAGATCTCTTTTGCGCTCTTCCAAGTAAGGCCAAGTTTGGCGAATCCCGGATTCTGCATAAGGTTATCCATGGAGGTCTCAGCTGAGGGATCATTACCCTTTGCGGGTTCACCCTTACCTAGTTCCAAGTCACCTACGGTGACATCGGTTTGCGAACCAAGGTTCGCTGGCTCTGACATATGAGCCGAAACATCTTCAATGCGTAGAGAAGGGGTATCCTTTGGCGCTGATGATGGCCTTAGGGTAGGAGTAAGAGGCAGGGTAACAGGTGAGGCCAGAACCAACTTCTGCTGGCGCAGAGTCTTTCCCGGCTTTCCTTTTGCCTTACCTTGGCAATCGTTTTAGCCCTGGATGGTAATAGAGTCGTTGTGGTTTAGGAGAAGTACAAATTGATACTAGAAACCTTGTGAGGAAATATACCTCTTTACAACAGGCACTTTCTGAGTGCCCACAGAAACAACCAGAGCTTTGCGCTTCTGGGTAAGCGCCTCCGATAAAACTTCAAGTTCTTCATCCTCCTGAGGAACCGGATCCTCAAGTGGATATCCCTCGAGAGGAGCAAGCTCCAACTTGGGGAGGTCAGCGGGCTGAAAGAGACATTATCTCAATATTGCAAACTACAACAAAGTATAGATGAGCACATAATTGAGTATGAAGGAAACAGCCAAAAAACTTATTGGTGTCAAAGGTTCATCAATAGTGTACATGTCTAGAGAGAGATCTAGAATCTTCCTCTCAACTCGCTCCTTGATCAACCATTTGATCCAGGACTCATATTCTTTGTCCGAGATTGAGAGCGAGCTGGTCCAGAGGCTGTCATTTTTGCTATTGGTAACCGTGTACATAAGTCGGTCACCATGGTACTAAAGGGGCTGAATCTGGCGTGCCAGCCCGTAGTGGATCAAGTCGGATCCCTTCAGACCCTTGTTCTTCATTAGATACTCGATCTGTCTCTTGGCGAGAATTAGATCATCAGGAAGAGCCGAAGCTTCCGCATCCCAGGACTCTTGGGGCATGGCGGCACTATCAACAAAAGTCGGCAAAGCAGTTTCTTTGCTGGGAGCCAGTTTGTCCTTATGGTAAAAGAACATGGACGGTCATTTCACCGACTCGCTAGCCTTAATCTTGGGGTAAACTCGGTCTCTCCTAAGGGTCAGGCTAAGAGTTCTGGTAATGTAAGGATTACCGAAAGTGATGGAGTTTCTTCGAGTACCGAAGTAGTACCGGAACAAGATAAGACTCGGTTTTATTCCGTGATAACCCTCACACAAGGGAGCGTAAGCGCTAAGTTCTAGAATCGTGTTTGGGGGGAAATTGTGGAGTTGAACTCCATAGTAATCTATAACCTTAGAGAAGAACTCGGAGGGGGAAAGCTCAAACCTCTGTCCAGGTGAGTGCTGAAGTGGACCCTCTCGTTGGCGCGAGAAGTAGGGACGATCTCATCGAAGCCGCTCTGCCAATCGCCAGCGCGGAGGAGACCTTCCTTCTCAACGACGTGTAGTTTCTCGTCGTCGAGGACGCACGAGATCCACACTCCACGGAAGTTCTCCTTCTCCGTTGCTGCAGAGGTCGCAGACGTACCGGATGAGAAGCATCGGCCATTTTGGGGACAATGGGGACCGTGGATGGGCGGCGCTATGCGAGTTGGGGGAAGGAAAGAAGGAACAAGTGCACGGTGGTGTTGGGAGGAAGAAGAAAACAGGGGCGCTGGTAAGGAAGAATAAGGAGATTTGAACCCCTTATATCCCTCGCTTGCGCCAAGTTCGTGTGAAACGAACAGTGAATGTGCCACGCGTCGTGGAAAGAGCTAGGTAACCTCCTCGAGAAGATTACGCCTCCTCGATCTTCGCGCATGCATTAAAATGGCACCTCGGTGCCGCGATAAACGGACCCACCAACGGTCGCACTGTCAGGAATGTCTGTTAGTGAGATGACTTAACCTTGACTGTCAGGTTACATCAGGGACCAAGATCCGGCTTAGTTTGAATTTCGAGCTAGAAAACTGAACGATATGCTTATAGGTCTGACTCAGTCTGAGTTTCGGATCCTACTTTTGTTTTGAGTTTCAGGAACCCTTCAAGATTCTACAATCCAAAGATAGATCAAGCTGGACGATGAAATCCAACTCTAGATCTTGGAGGCTTTTGAGGGATACTATTGGGGATATACTTTCCGGGTATACCCACTGTGACTCGCTGACCAGGGTGACCCACTTCGGGTTAGAGCTTTGCTTCACGGGCGGCCCAGTCAGGGAGAGAAGACGGAGGTTCATCCGGCTATAAGAAGGCCCAGAAGACTTACCGACTTAGGCCTGCTTAGTTACTTGTAGTTCAAGATGTATTTTGTAACTGACTCTTAGTCGTAGCCGGATAGGTCTCTCCTGTAACCCTAGGGCGGGTATCTATATAAGCCGTCCTAGGGACCAGCCTGTAGGGCACCCACAATCTACAACCTCAACTCACACAGGCGAACCTCCCTTGTTATATGTACTTCCGGCTCTGCCGTATTACTGGATTGCTAGCAGGACTAGGATCTGTCCAAAGCCGGCGGTTTCAAACCTGGGTAAAGCTTGTGTGCTCACCGTCCTGGAATACCGACGCCTCATACCCCCTTTCTCCACACGCCTCGAGGACCCCCTCTCGACGTACATGTCTTCAATCCAACGACAGTAACCACACCAGCTTGTCCTCCCTATCTGGCGTGAGTTGAACGCCCGCAAGCATGTGCTAGCGAAGGAAGAGCTCCGCCAACGCCTCAGGATCTAAATCCGGGCCATAATCCAAGAGCCATGGCCTAGAGAGGTCGTCCTTTACTGATCGCGCATTCGCCCCACCGCGAAGAACTTATAGCCAAAATAAGGGTCGTGGAGCTCTCCTCTACCACTAGCCTATAGGTAGGAATCGGCACACCAAAACAAAGAAGTGTACCATTTATGACAACACTACTAGAACCAGCTATTAAAGACCAGAATAAAGTTTTTTCCTAGATCCCCTTTATACACCATCGATGAAGTTCATACCTCAAAATTAGAGGGGCATGAGGGGAATCTCTAGACGGACCACGATGTCAGGATTCTCAAGCTCACATTATTGTAGGTGTGGGTCACCAGGCTGGTACCACCTAATTTGTCATCAACTACTCAGACCACAACGCATACAAAAACAGTTTACACTCCCCACAAAGGAGAGAAAAAACGAAGACCAAGAACAATCTTGTGTGTCAAGAAACATCAAAGACCACCAAAGAAAGATATACTTGAACTTTGTCTTTGTCTTGTTCTCTTTGTGTGGGGATTGTCTTTGGTTTCTTGATTTGGAAGAATAGATGCATCGAAGATCGCAACAGTCTAATCATAATGAAAGTTGTGATCTGACGATGATGGTCTGAATCATGAAAATTGTGTACTTTCTTGGTGAGAGTGGCAACAATCTTCTCATGCATGATGCATGCAAGTCTTGGCGTGTACTAGAGTAAATATAAGATGTTTTAGTTTTGTGAAGTGAATGTATCTAGACTTTTTTAGTGTGTAGGTTTGCTTTGAACCTCTCCGAACCTACACTATAAAAGATGTTTAGATACATTAGTTTCATAAAGCTAAAACATCTTATATTATGAAATCGGAGGGAATATCTGCGTTGACTAAGGAGCGCTTTGAGCATTTGATGTAGACGGCACATGGTGAAGCTGTATTAGCTTCTCCAGGGCACGCTTAATTAACTGGCGGTGCTAGCGATGGTATTGAGTGCTCTGCAGATTAACTGGCGGTCCTTTGCTTCTTCTAATTTCCTCTTTTCACTTGTGATTGTTGTGTTAAGTATGCAGCAAACATGTGTCAACGTGTAATGACTATTCACTCGACATACAAACTAGTCCTACAATAGAAAATAGCAGATACCCCCTTCATGTCTGAAACTCAATGGGAGAAAGTTTGCACACGAAGTTACAAATTGTAACATAGGATTTCAAACGTGTTCATACATGTTCACATGACTACCAAATTTACAACTCATACTACAAGAATAGACACTGTCAGTTCATATGAGTAATTGATTCAAGATGTATCTGAGACAATTTAATATTGTAACCATCCAATGTCGGAGGTGGGCAAGAATGTTTGTCTCACTTCTGTCGGCCACAATTGGCGCAACAAGCAATCAAGAATCCTTGCTAGACTCCAGTTGCCGAGTTGCTCTTGATGTCCGTTTCAAGAACAAGCATCCTGCTTCCCTCTCCATGTTTATTGTTACAAACGAAATTATGATGCACGGGCTGGTTGATACAATAAACACTACAACTTCAAGTGAAATATACAGCATTGCTATACAATAAACACTACAACTTCAAGTGAAATATACAGCATTGCTACCTTCTGGCAGTTGCGGTAATTTAGCTTCCAAGTGCAGGTGGTGGAGGCATGCAACTCCGAGCTGCCTTTCCAAGACCCTGCCTTCTGTATGTACATTGGTCACAGCAGTCAGCAGAGCCATGCAACTCCGAGCTGCCTTTTCAGGATCCTGCACACGAGAATTGTTATGAGCTCACTCATGCTTTTGGTCAAGCAAGCAAGAACATATTCAAATTTCACTTAGTCATAAAGGAAAATTCCAGGAAGAGCAACAGTAAACAATAGAGGGGGGATTAACAATCATCCAGTCAACTAGAGGAATCAGCTCATTCACAAGCCATTTAATTTTCTCAGGCCCCATTAACATGTGTCAGGAAGTCTTTTCCAACCAAGGAAATATGACTTTCAAGACGTTAAGACTCTCAAAGAAATACTCCCTCCGTCCCAAAACGAGTGACTTGAGTTTGTCTGAATTCGCATGTATCTAGGCGCGTTTTAGTATATACTTCCTCCATCTAGAAATATAAGACGTTTTAGCTCTGTGAAACGAATGTATGTAGACAACTTTTGTGTATAGATTCGGAGTGAACCTATACACTAAAAAACATCTAGATACATTCGTTTCACAAAGCTAAAATGTCTTATATTTCTGAAGGGAGGGAGTAGATACATACGAATCTAGACAAAACCAAGTCACTTATTTTGGGACGGAGGGAGTATTAAAGATTCAAAAACATTCACCAAATCCATCTAAGTATGGTGCTCAAAAGATCTTGTGAGGACTCCATCAGCTGGCAGACTATATGGTCCCACAATCTAGCGACTAGTCAAGAAATAACCAACATCGCCTTCATTAAGTGGAAGCTCACTTTTTTGTGTTGTTTCCATGTTTGATTGAAGCATGAAATGGTGGTGATTGATTGGTCACCACGTCTCCATGAAAGTAGGAGCTGCTATCGTTACTCCAGCTTGTTGAGACAATCAGAGAGGGGTCCAAACTTATATAACAGGATACCACAAATTCTCATAGGTACCCTGGAAAAAGGTTTAGTTTGACCTTTACCCTGCAAGAGAAATGTATATTACTCCCTCCGACCCATATTAGTTGACCTGGATTTATCTAGATTTGGATATATCTAGTACTAAAACATGTCTAGATACAAATGAATCTAGACAAATTCAAGTCAACTAATATGGATCGGAGGGAGTACTACAAATTAGGCCTAATCTCATCGGCCAACGGTTAACAATGTTAAAGAATGAAAACAATGACAACAGGCTAGCTGTGCAGGGAGCAACAATCAGCATTCTTTAAGCCATTGCACCAATTGTACGTGGGGTCGTGTTTACTATGGTATACAGGGAAGAAATATTGCAAAAATTAATCAGGGATGTTTTACTAATGAAATAGAGAAAATAGATATCAAGTCAAGTATTACCCCAGTTGAAACTTTAGCTCTACACCACAGAACTTATGTTTTTCAGTGTTCTACTTTTTTTGTCAAAGACATCCATTTTTTATGTGGGTATAATCCTGACTTGACCATTGCAACCCAATCTCCATGTGTATGAGCCACAACTTTGGTAGGTCATCACTACGCGTGTTCACGGAGTGTAGCAAGCACATGGTGCCATGGTGGGAGAGAGGTTCTTATGGAACACCTTGGGCATACTTAACAAGACACGACAACTTTATCCTTCGCAAAAGAGCAGAGATTATACTAGCTATACCATATTACCATATGTAGCATCCCATCTGTCTAACATCTATAATGCTACATGGTCTAATAATAAAATGCTACTTCCTACATATAATTGTTGCATATATCATGCTCATGTCATCATGCCACCTTGCATTTAAGCATCATATAAACCTTTGCCTTTTGGTTCTTATCTCATATGCATTATCAAATGTGGTTGCCTCTTGATATATTGTATTTGGTTTTTGATAAATGCTTGATGCCCAAGTTGAGTTGGGGGCATATCTTTTATTTAACTCCACCACCTTTTCTTGTCATCACCCCTTTAATTCTACCATCCAACTATATGTGAGCTTTGCATTCTTTTGGGGTTTACCTCTAGCTCATGTGGGTTGGGATGGATCTACTTCTAATTCCACATGCTTCCATACATGCCTCATGTTGTTTTCACATTGTTGATATGTGGAGAGCCACAGGGCCACCTTTGCAAGTCAGGGGAGTATTTTTCCCTAGTCTAGCTTCCATATGGATTGGTTTGGAGTATTTGGTCATGTATTAATATAATTGTGGCTATATACTCACCTAGTGGAACATACACACTAGCATGTCCATATTATATTCAAATATGGGCATTTTCCATCCATTATACTTGGGACACCACTTCTTTCTTTTGCTTGGCCTTAATTCCATATTTTTAGGATGCATGTGTTAACAAAGGCCATGGTCATCACAATTGTTTTCACACATGTTTTCCCTCTCATGTCTTTCTCTCTTATTCTTGGCCTCTTTTGTATTTGTTTGAATTTGACTCAAACCCACCTTTTAAACCTATACTTACCTCTTGTGCATGTATGTGAGCCTCCTTATTCCACATGCCATGCTCCTTATCTATCTCCTCTCTCCATCTACACCTAACTAAAGACCCTAAACCTAATTTTTCTTTTCCTCCTAGCTTTGCACCTTGCCGAGCCACCTCCCCTCCCTTCCTAACCTGGCCACCACCACCTGGCTACGCCCCCATCCGAGCCACCCCTTGCTCATCACCTCTCTAGGCCGAACCACCTTTCCCTCTACCCTAGCCGAGCACCCCTCCCCTCTCGTTTCCTCCCTCTCCCTCGCTGCCAAGACGGGTCTACCCGAGGCCTCCTATCTGCCTCTCTGGTCCCAGCTGCAGCCACCACCACCCCAGGCCGAGCCTAGCCAGGCACGTGAGGAGGAGGAGAAAAGGTGGCCATCGCCACTTTTCCACCCGAGCCTCCCCACGGCATCTCCCCCTCCCCCTCTCCTCTGCCTGCACCTTCCCCAGGGCCCTGCGCCGCAGCCCCTTCCTCCCATCTACCCCTGCCGCCCTCTTTTCCATCTCCGGCCACCCATCCTCGGCATCGGCGTCCACCGACAGATCAAGGAGGCGGGCATTGTGCATCATTCATCATGGCATGAACTTTGTTGATATTTAATATCATCCTAGTGATTTGTATCTTAATCTTGGTTAATTCCATTTTGGTATTATTATGGATTATTATTATTCTCCATTATGGTACTGACTTGAGTTTTATATCAATCACAGGATGGCACCACCACGCCGTTCTGAGGACATACCACCTGAACTGGGAGCTGCGTTGGCAAGTATTGCTAATGCCTTGGGAGCAATGCAGCAGAACCAGCAGCGATTTGAAAAAAGTGTCAGGAGGAATGAGTTTGTTCCGCTACCTCCACCTCCCAAGCGAGGAGACATCAAGGGCTTTCTGAAGTTTAACCCGCATCACTTTGAGGTGTCTGATCAGCCGCTTGATGCTGATGATTGGTTGGTGAGATGTCAAGGTTGCTGATAACTGCTGATGTTCCTGAGCAAGAATGGGTAAAATGTGCCACTCATCTTCTAAAGGGAGACGCAGCTCTGTGGTGGGAGAATTACCTGAAGGCAAACCACTCTGGTTTTCAGCCTACTTGGGAGCAGTTCACTAGGGCTTTCAAAGAGCAATATCTGTCAGAAATTGTCATGGAAAGGATGAAGGAAGTGTTTCTCAATACATATATCAGGAACTTCATGAACCTTTCTCGGTATGGTGGCGATGAGATCTCTGATGACAAGAAGAAGCAAAAGAGGTTCAGGCAAGGGCTCAATGCATCTATCAAATATGCAATCACCCATGCAAGGCCAGGGTCTTTTCTAGAACTCCAACATACAGCTCTATAGGAAGAAGCAAGTAGGCAAGTGTTTGAGGAGTCCAAAAAACACAGCCGTGACGCAGCAAGCTCTTCAGCTATGACAGCTCCTTCTAAGCGCCACGTGTGGGTCCCTAATACCGCACCGTCGCTCCCGGCTCCACCAAGACCTTCAAGCTACGCGGCAAGGCCACCAAACTCCTTCACTGCTGCTCCCAGGGGCTACAACTACAACTACCCTGGAGCGCATGGCGGAGTCCCTGGCTACGCTGCTCCACGTCCACCTGGTGCGTGCTACACTTGTGGGAACACTGGGCATCAACACTGGAGTTGTCCCATGAACAACAAAGCTCTCCCTCCACCACCTCCAAGACCTGTAGCAAGTTCTTCTATGGTTCGTGCACCTCCACCTCGGGTTCTCAACATCAACACCAAGCCCGGGTCCACTGTGGCTCGTGCCAACTGAACGTCACTCAAGCTGAGCATGCACCTGGAGTTGTGATGGGTACGCTTCCCGTTAACTCAGTCCCTATACGAGTTTTGTTTGATTCTGGTGCATCGCATTCTTTTCTCTCTACAAGTTTTGCTGATGAGAATGGGTTATCTATGGATCCTCTCCCTAAACGTTTAATGGTCCTTTCTCCTGGAGCAACAATGGCATCTTCCAAAATCAGCCATGGCAATCAAATTGAGATTGGTGGTTCTTCGTTTCCGGCTTCCTTAATTATTCTGGGAAATTCTGACATTGATGTTATCTTGGGCATGGATTGGTTAACAGCAAATGCAGTTGTGATTGATTGTGCCGAACGCTCGGTTTCTCTGAAAATTCCTGAAGGCCATATAGTCTATTCTCCAAGTCTGACTCCTGCAATTCAGCTTTTCTCTTTGGCGGCTCTGAATAATGATGCTATGGAGGCTATTCAGAGTGTTCCGGTGGTCTGTGAGTTTTCAGATGTTTTTCCTGAAGAGTTACCAGGTATGCCTCCTGACCGAGAGGTCGAGTTTGTGATTGAGCTTGAACCTGGAACCGCTCCTATCTCCAAGCGGCCTTATAAAATGGGTCCTACTGAATTGGCTAAACTCAAACGTCAGCTTGATGAACAAGAGAAGTTGGGTTTCATTCAGCATAATACTTCTTCTTGGGGTAGCCCAACCATCTTTGTGAAGAAGCGAGACAAGACTGATAGACTTTGTGTTGACTATCGGACTCTCAATGCTAAAACCATCAAGAATAAATATCCCCTTCCGCGGATTAATGATCTCTTCGATCAGCTAGCGGGAGTTGTGATATTCTCTAAGCTTGACTTGAGAAGTGGATATCATCAAATCAAGATTCGCAAGGAAGATGTTCCCAAAACAGCTTTCACCACCCGCTATGGCCTGTACGAGTACACGGTCATGTCTTTCGGTCTCACCAACGCACCTGCCACCTTCTCGAGGCTTATGAACTCGGTTTTCATGGAGTATCTTGATAAGTTCGTTGTGGTCTATCTGGATGACATTCTAGTCTATTCTAAGTCAAAGGAAGAACATGAAGAACACCTTCGGTGTGTCCTAAACAAGCTTCGTGAGAACCGCCTGTATGCAAAGTTCTTCAAGTGTGAGTTCTGGCTGCCTGAAGTTACCTACCTTGGTCACGTCATCTCTACCAAGGGCATTGCCGTCAACCCAGAAACTGTTCGGACAATTGTTGACTGGCTTCCACCCATAAATGTCAAAGAAGTCCGGAGTTTCCTTGGTTTGGCTAGTTACTGCCGTCGCTTCGTTCAGAATTTCTCGAAGATTGCGAAGCCTCTTACTGATCTCCTCAAGAAAGGCAAGAAATACCTTTGGTCTCCTGCATGTCAAGCTAGCTTTGAAACACTCAAAGAGAAGCTCACTTCCACACCAGTCTTGATTCCTCCGGATACATCAAAGCCTTTTCACATATTCTGTGACGCCTCCTTGCAAGAATTGGGTGCGGTCTTTATGCAAGAAAAACAAGTTGTTGCTTATGCCTCCCGACAGTTGAAGACGCATGAGCTCAACTATCCAACACATGACCTTGAACTCGCAGCAGTTGTCTTTGCTTTGAAAATATGGAGGCGCTACTTGCTTGGCAACCGTTGTGAAATCTTTTCTGATCACAAAAATCTAAAGTATATCTTCACACAACCTGATCTCAACCTTCGTCAGAGGAGGTGGATTGAAGCAATTGATGATTTCGATCTGACCATCAACTACACTCTGGGCAAAGCTAATGTGATGGCCGATGCTCTCAGCCAAAAAGCTTATGTCAACAACCTCATGGTGGAAGAACAACAGTCTCTTTTGTGCGAGGAATTCCGCCAGCTCAACCTTGAAATTGTGGATCAAGGGTATCTTCTGAACCTTCTAGCAACCCCTCTTTTGGAAGAAAAAGTTCGCTCCATTCAACTTGGTGATCCTTACACTAAAAAGATCATCTCCAACATTCAGCTCTCGAAGTATGAGTCCTTCCACGTCGACGACCAAGGCGCTCTTTTCTTTAAACACCGGATGTTTGTTCCGAACTACCCGGGTTTAAGAGAGCAAGTTCTCAAGGAGGCGCATGATTCTGTTCTTTCTATCCACCCTGGCAGCACTAAGATGTACATGGACTTGAAAACACAGTATTGGTGGCCTGGGTTGAAACGATATTGTGTCAAGTATGTCTCGGAGTGTGATGTCTGCCGCAGAGTTAAAGCTGTCCATCAGAAACCTTCCGATCTTCTATAGCCATTGAAGCCTCCGAAATGGAAATGGGAGAAAGTGGAGATGGACTTCATAACTGGTTTTCCAAGGTCGCAGAAGGGCAACAATGCAATCTTTGTTGTCATCGACAGACTTTCTAAAGTGGCTCACTTCTTTCCCGTCAAGGAAACAATTTCTGCAATTCAGTTGGCTGAGCTCTATATTAACAGAATTGTCTCTCTGTATGGGGTTCCTCTTGAGATCAGTTCAGACCGTGGAAGCATCTTCACTTCCAAGTTCTGGGAAAGTTTCCAAAATGCTTTGGGAACAAAGTTGAACTTCAGCACAACTTACCATCCTCAGTCGCAAGGACAAGTTGAAAGGATTAATCAGATTCTAGAAGATATGCTCCGTGCTTGCGTCATCTCTTTCGGCATGAAGTGGGAAGAATGCCTTCCTTATGCTAAATTCTCTTACAACAACAGCTTCCAGAAAAGTCTAAAGATGGCACCATTTGAGGTTCTCTATGGACGCAAATGCAGAACTCCGATTGGTTGGTCGGGCGCAGGTGAAAAAACATTGTTTGGCCCCAACATCGTAACTCAAGCAGAGGAGAAGGTTCACATCATTCTTGAAAACCTAAAGGTTGCTCAAAGTCGCCAGAAGAGCAACTATGACAGAAAGCACACAGACATGGAGTATGTCCCTGGTAATCTCGTTTACCTTCATGTCACTCCCATGAGAGGCACGCACCGGTTTGGTATCAAAGGAAAGCTGGCTCCTAGATACATCAATCCTTTCAAAGTTCGTGGAAGAAGAGGAGAAGTCGCTTATGCTCTTGAGCTTCCTGAAAAACTAAAGGTCCATGATGTTTTCCATATCTCTCAACTCAAGAAGTGCTTCAAGGATCCCGGCAGGACCGTGGACCATGAGCTCATCAATCTTCAAGAAGATCTGTCTTATCAAGAACACCCCATAAAAATCCTAGAAGTCGCAGAAAGGACTCGCAACAAGTCCATCAAGTTCTGCAAGGTGCAGTGGTCACACCATTCCGTTGATGAAGCCACTTGGGAACGCGAGGATGAGCTCCATGCCAAGTATCCTACCCTCTTCGTGTCTTCTTCTTCCTAGAATCTCGAGGCGAGATTCCTGTTTAGTGGGGGAGAGTTGTAGCATCCCATCTGTCTAACATCTGTAATGCTACATGGTCTAATAATAAAATGCTACTTCCTACATATAATTGTTGCATATATCATGCTCATGTCATCATGCCACCTTGCATTTAAGCATCATATAAACCTTTGCCTTTTGGTTCTTATCTCATATGCATTATCAAATGTGGTTGCCTCTTGATATATTGTATTTGGTTTTTGATAAATGCTTGATGCCCAAGTTGAGTTGGGGGCATATCTTTTATTTAACTCCACCACCTTTTCTTGTCATCACCCCTTTAATTCTACCATCCAACTATATGTGAGCTTTGCATTCTTTTGGGGTTTACCTCTAGCTCATGTGGGTTGGGATGGATCTACTTCTAATTCCACATGCTTTCATACATGCCTCATGTTGTTTTCACATTGTTGATATGTGGAGAGCCACAGGGCCACCTTTGCAAGTCAGGGGAGTATTTTTTCCCTAGTCTAGCTTCCATATGGATTGGTTTGGAGTATTTGGTCATGTATTAATATAATTGTGGCTATATACTCACCTAGTGGAACATACACACTAGCATGTCCATATTATATTCAAATATGGGCATTTTCCATCCATTATACTTGGGACACCACTTCTTTCTTTTGCTTGGCCTTAATTCCATATTTTTAGGATGCATGTGTTAACAAAGGCCATGGTCATCACAATTGTTTTCACACATGTTTTCCCTCTCATGTCTTTCTCTCTTATTCTTGGCCTCTTTTGTATTTGTTTGAATTTGACTCAAACCCACCTTTTAAACCTACACTTACCTCTTGTGCATGTATGTGAGCCTCCTTATTCCACATGCCATGCTCCTTATCTATCTCCTCTCTCCATCTACACCTAACTACAAACCCTAAACCTAATTTTTCTTTTCCTCCTAGCTTTGCACCTTGCCAAGCCACCTCCCCTCCCTTCCTAACCTGGCCACCACCACCTGGCTACGCCCCCATCCGAGCCACCCCTTGCTCATCACCTCTCTAGGCCGAACCACCTTTCCCTCTACCCTAGCCGAGCACCCCTCCCCTCTCGTTTCCTCACTCTCTCTCGCTGCCAAGACGGGTCTACCCGAGGCCTCCTATCTGCCTCTCTGGTCCCAGCTGCAGCCACCACCACCCCAGGCCGAGCCTAGCCAGGCACGTGAGGAGGAGAAAAGGTGGCCATCGCCACTTTTCCACCCGAGCCTCCCCACGGCATCTCCCCCTCCCCCTCTCCTCTGCCTGCACCTTCCCCAGGGCCCTGCGTCGCAGCCCCTTCCTCCCATCTACCCCTGCCGCCCTCTTTTCCATCTCCGGCCACCCAACCTCGGCATCGGCGTCCACGACAGATCAAGGAGGCGGGCGAGGTGTTTTGGTTGTCGAGGAAGGCCAGGAGGTCCCCGGTGTCGCCCCTGTACACGAAGGCGAGGAGACGGCCCAGACCTGCTGCACGCCATCGACGTCGAGACGAAACCCTAGCCTCGGAGCGCCTGCGTCCTCGCTGATCCCCTGCACTCCGGCCCGATCCAACCCCACCAAACCACTCCCGGTGAGCAGCCGCGTTCCCCAAACAACCTCCCTCTGTGCTCCGCTTCTTGTACGCGCCAAGCGCTCCGTCGAACGCTCTCGGTGCGGCGTGCTCGCGAGCGATCCCTCGCAGATGCGCCGCGGTAGCCTCTTCTAGCCGCGTAGATCTTTTCCACCAACAACTAAGCCAGCCCCAGCGGTCGCCGCCGCCTGCGCGCGCGCGATCGATCGCGAGTTCGAGCCCCCACCGCGCCTCGCGTGTTTCCGTCAGTTTCGTCAGAAACTGCGTAGAAGAAAAACAGTACCGCGGGGCATTCTTCCAGATAACCCCCCAAACCTTTTGCTGCTCAATCCACACTCCTTCCGGGCCCACATGTCTGCCTCTGTGGTAGTTTTACAAAAAAAAGCTCCCGCATTTCTTTAATCTCAACCGCAGTCCCCGTCCGCGCCACCTGTCAGCCGCCCTCTCACCCGCTGGCGCGTGGGGCCGTCTGCGTCACGGGCCCGCTTGCCAGCTGCTGAGGTTGGCTAAGCTCGCGGGGAGAAAAGCCTTGTCGCGCCGTTTCCGCCAGCATAGCGCAGGCTCACCTGTCTGTGACTTGGGCTAAGTTCCCCTGGGTATAAAAAGTCTGCGCGTTTATCTGTTTAATAAAAATAATTTTAGAAATAGTTTAATCTGTTTTAAATCCAGAAATTAACAAGTCAAAATAATACAAATGATATATGTTTTTGAATCAGAAAAATGTGAGTAATTCAAATCTGCCATCCAAAATAACTTTTGACTAATTTAAATTTTCGAAATTGTTTAATTGCAATAAAAATGTCTTTTTCTTGATTAATTAATAACTTTAATTCTATAACTCCAAATCTGACAAATAATATGTCTAAATCGATCAGCGCGACGAGCTCGTTCTAACTATGCATTCCATGTTCTGAATTACAGCATGCATCATATAAATAATAAGTGGACAGCAAGTGTTATGGGAGCAAAACATGACTAAAATTTAATAAAATGCTTTAATCTTGTACCCCACACCTCACCCATGCCATGCTACATTATTGCCATGTAAATTGTGCATCATTCATCATGGCATGTTTGTTTGCTTGTCGCATTTTATTCATATGCTGATGCACTTTATTTATGTTGGCCCTTGTTTGTTTGGTTCTTCGAATAGACGCCGAACAGGGAAAATATCAGGAATCCCAGGAGTACTACCCAGATCCGTCTCTCGCTTCAACTGAGCTGCCAGGCAAGCACTACCACATGCTTGCATACATATAGTACCTATTGCCTCTATCTTATTCTTGCATCATTGAGTCGCGATTGCATTAAATTGAATCCCAAGTACTGCATAGCCTTTACTTTTAAACCCCACCGAAGCTTGTTCCTCCATCCCATGAGCCATTACTACAGGAGTTATTTGAGCCATGCGAGTCGTAGAACAGCATGTGTAGGGTATGTGAGTGTCTGATGGATAACGAGGTACCTAAACAACTTAACCTAAGTAGTAATGGGATAACTAATGAAAGCGGCACCGATGGGCAATATCTGCTAGGTTTTTCATGCTCACTTGTGTCCCGTAGGACCCTGAGTACTTGATTCCTGTTCCTTGACTATTCGCACTATCCACATCCGGGAGGCCTTATGGACCCCCCTGAGCCAGAGCTTGATTCCTTTCTATTTCTTGGGGCCACAAAGTAGTTTGGGGCTTTATTACTATCCTGTACTTATGCCATGCTTTACTGTTTTATTTAAGATTGTGCGTGGAGCACCTATACTGTTTTGGATTGCGGAGTGTTTTCGCGATATCGACAAGCCCAGTCACACTTTCGGGTTCCCAGTCGTTTAAAGCCATTGGCGCAAACCTTGGGTCCGTCTCGGAGCCGGCCAACTTCGTTGCGAGTAGCTTAATGGGGTGGCCCCCTGAAATATTTATGAATCCTGTGATCGCTTTGTCGTGAATGCCTCGTTGGGTTTTGATTTGGTTTTTCTGAGGTTGATCGAGTGTGTGTTGCTATTTGTGCACCCCTGCAGGGTAAATCTTTCTGAAAGCCGTGTCCGCGGTTATGGACGACTTGGAGCACAGTTTCTCGATCATAGACAAGTATAACTAAAGTACCGCTTTTAATATGACTAAATACCTGATTAGTAAATAGTGCAATACTCAGGGAATGGTTAATAAAACTGCCAACGGATGGGTTGTTCGTTCGCTTTCTCGTTGGTAAGCGAGAAGGAGGATGGATTTGTTAATTATACTATTATAACTGTGGTTCTTAATTAACGGACATCCGTCTATCATTGGTTAGGCGGATGGTTAGCGAGTATCTATAGACTTGTTAGTTATTATCTTTTGCTGCAATTGCGTCACCCCAGGTATATGTCCCCTTTAGAGGCATAAAGACTTGCTGAGTACCCCTAGGGTCTCACACGATAAATTGTTTGATTCAGATGAACAGGTGTATTCGCAAGATGGATACTGGGTGGAGGAGACGGATGATGTTGGCAACGATCACTCGGTGTAGAGATTCCGGGAACGGGGATCCGTGAGATCTGTGGGCGGGATGTGTTTATTTATGTGGCATCTTATGCCGATTTGCTTCTTATCCGTACTCGGATCTTGTTTTCCGCTTCCGCCTGATACTCTGATGTTTGATGTATGAGGAGATATCCCAAACTATTATATCTATCTAGGATATTTGGATCTTGCCGTATGGCGTTGCAATATTTCTATTTCTTTTAGATGGAATGGCTCTGAGGACTGTTGTATGTGGCTTGCATACATACTCACTTGTGTATGTAGTTGATCCCTTCGCCTGCCGATTACGCCGTTCGTTCTTGTCCCGATGTTCTGGAAATGGTTAGGACAGCCGAAAGGTCTACCTGTGAGTGGCCCTTGGCCCCACCGTACTATTTTAACCATTTTCGCTCATCCAGGCATGTAACTAAGAGCGTAATTCACCGAGGTAGTTACAGTTTCATACTAAGGGAAACTTGCTGATGTGCTCATCATACCTTCCTCTTGGGTTCCCAACGAGCTCTACATCAACCACGCACCAGCACTTTTCTAGGCGCCGTGCATTGAGCCATCAGCTCCCCAACTTTAGAGGAGAAAATTTGCTCCAATGATACTGTATCTCCCATATGTGGTAATTCTAATGATACTTGTGATATTTTAAATCCACATACTGAAAGCGTCCCTTTTAAAATGCCTATGGAAATTGTTGAACTTGTTATGAATAACTGTTATTTTGGAGATGGAACTGTCCATCCTGGTGATCATTTACTCTTTATACATGAATTATGCGAGTTGTTCAAGTGTGCAGGTATTTCAATGAACCAAGTTAAGAGCAAGATATTCTCTTTATCACTTAAGGGCAAAGCAAGGGAGTGGTATGAGCTACTAGACGATCCTCATCATTCGGAGTGGAAGGAACTTGAATCTCTCTTTTACTCTAAATTTTATCCTCCTCGTGAAATTCATAAAGATAGTAATTATATTTATAATTTTCATCCTCATGATGGAGAAAGTATTGCCCAAGCATGGGGGAGATTAAAGTCACTAATGCTCAAATGTCCCATTCATGAGCTTCCTAGTAATATTGTTATTATTATTTTTTATGCAAGGCTTTCAGGGCATTACAAGGACTACCTAGATACCTGTTTAGAGGGATCCTTCACAAGGAAGGAGGTCAAAGCTAAGTGGGACCTTCTTGAAACAATTCAAAGCAATATCGAAGATTGCGATAACGACAAAGGTAAAGAACCAGGTATAAACTATGAGTATGATTGCATTAAGTCTTTCGCTGAAACTACTGGTTTTCAAGAGCTTAGTGCTAAATATGGTCTTGATCCTCAAATTCTTGTTGATTGTTGTAGAGCCTTTGCTTCTCATGTTAATGCTCCTAAAGAAAAATGAGACATGTATCATGAGCCTTTTAAAGACACTTGCATGAAAAATGAAATTGTTATTAATGATAGCAATAAACATGCTCAAACCTCTGAAAGTACTATTTCTTATAAGCATGTACTTATGCCATGCTTTACTGTTTTATTTAAGATTGTGCGTGGAGCACCTATACTGTTTTGGATTGCGGAGTGTTTTCGCGATATCGACAAGCCCAGTCACACTTTCGGATTCCCAGTCGTTTAAAGCCATTGGCGCAAACCTTGGGTCCGTCTCGGAGCCGGCCAACTTCGTTGCGAGTAGCTTAATGGGGTGGCCCCCTGAAATATTTATGAATCCTGTGATCGCTTTGTCGTGAATGCCTCGTTGGGTTTTGATTTGGTTTTTCTGAGGTTGATCGAGTGTGTGTTGCTATTTGTGCACCCCTGCAGGGTAAATCTTTCTGAAAGCCGTGTCCACGGTTATGGACGACTTGGAGCACAGTTTCTCGATCATAGACAAGTATAACTAAAGTACCGCTTTTAATATGACTAAATACCTGATTAGTAAATAGTGCAATACTCAGGGAATGGTTAATAAAACTGCCAACGGATGGGTTGTTCGTTCGCTTTCTCGTTGGTAAGCGAGAAGGGGGATGGATCTGTTACTTTATACTGTTATAACTGTTGTTTCTAATTAACGGACATCCGTCTATCATTGGTTAGGCGGATGGTTAGCGAGTATCTATAGACTTGTTAGTATTATCTTTTGCTGCAATTGCGTCACCCCAGGTTATGTCCCCTTTAGAGGCATAAAGACTTGCTGAGTACCCCTAGGGTCTCACACGATAAATTGTTTGATTCAGATAAACAGGTGTATTCGCAAGACGGATACTGGGTGGAGGAGACAGATGATGTTGGCAACGATCACACGGTGTAGAGATTCCAGGGATGGGGATCCGCGAGATCTATGGGCGGGAATGTGTTTATTTATGTGGCATCTTATGCCGATGTGCTTCTTGTCCGTACTCGGATCTTGTTCCCGCTTCCGCTTGATACTCTGATGTTTGATGTATGAGGAGCTATCCTAAACTATTATCTCTATCTAGGATATTTAGATCTTGCCGTATGGCGTTGCAATATTTCTATTTCTTTTAGATGGTATGGCTCTGAGAACTGTTGTAAGGTAGCTTGCATACATACTCACTTGTGTATGTATTTGATCTCTTCGCCTGTTGCCTACGCCGCTCGCTCTTGTCCCGATGTCTTGGAAGTGGTTAGGACGGCCGACGGGTCTACACGTGGGTGGCCCCTGGGGCCCCCGCTGTACTATTTTAACCACTTCTGGATCATCCAGGCTTGAACTTAGAGCGTAGGGTCCGAGGTAGTTACACCATATATAACAAAATAGCAATGCTATGGCTAGGAAGTCTAGAACGTTGCTGGTATTATGAAATCTCAATGATTGTGGATATAAGACTAAGCAGTAAGCAGGACGCAGCAAGTATGCATTGACCAGAATTAACTAGATGTATGTGCTGACAAGTAACAAGCATTGAATCAAAGCAGAACTGTTGTCAACAATTTTCATTAGGATAAGCTCTGGTGTTGTTGTTCTTCCACGGGGTGTGAAAGACTGCCCACAACCATTTAGAGAGTCAAATAACCAACCAATCAAGCGCCTTGTGCTGAAGGTGGGTCTACCTACGGTAGTTTTCAATGTCAATAACATTCCAGCAACTTTGACATTATGGATTTAATGCCAAAAGAACTACTCCCTCCGTCTCATAATATAAGATATAGAGTATATTGGTTGTGATAACATCTTATATGGGTATATTGGTTGTAATAACATCTTATATTATGGGGCAGAGGGAGTAATTATTAATGCTCGATGGTAGAGGAGTATTTCGAATAAAGGCCTATATGGGTAAGTTTCAACAACAATAGCTGAATTATTAAAAAGTACACTGACTCTAAAGCATTCCCTAAGGAAGTCAAAATGCATTCCCTAAGGAAGTCAAAATCTTCTTACCCCTGGCAATGGAGAACAAAGTGGTCAGCTTTCATCATCATCAGTTGGAGCAGCATCTTTCATTGCTCTCTTCTTTGAACGTAGAGATTTCCCTATGAACATAACTAAACAAGTGAGCAAATAGGCTAAATCTAAGTCACATGGGCAAATAAATTACTACAAGGCCCTGTTTGGAACACAGGATATGAGAAGTACAGGAATATAAAAAACAAAGGAACAGGAAAAGGACCAAGCTAGAAACCATAGGATTGAATAAAACACAGGAAAATTTTCTTGTATGCCATTTAGAGCGCAGGAGTTGGAAATTATAGGAATTCTAATAATCATTTTCAAAGCATTCCGCCCCACCCATTACTGAGGCACCCACCAAGCCTCTCTTCAAACTGACATAGGTTTTATAAAGCCATAAAAATAGGGAGCCTGCACCTTGTTCAGTTCAGTTTGATCAAAAAAAATTGGTAACAAAACAGAAAAACTATGCGAACAAGATGTATTAGGAAGGGATCGAAGACCTCAAACCCATGAGCAAGCACTCCGGTAGAAGTCCCAAAACAAACTGGGCTAAGTTCGTCTTCTTTATTGATGAAGTTATATAATATGTTTATCTGATGTTTAAGCCTGTGGTCCAACCAGTGAATCAGACACCCTGGTCTGTTTTGCTTATATGCATGCCAGAGACACAACTACCTTCATGGATTAGCAAGCAACGGAAAATATCTGTCTAGGTTTTGCTCCCAAAAATGTTGTCCTAATCTTGTTGTGGACTCCCAACCAGATCAATATGACTTACGGTGCTCACCAGAGACTACGTGTGTTCAAAACAGGTGTTCTTTAACCCATGCAAAACCACAACTGCTCTTGCATAAAAAAAATTGAACTAGCTAAACTGCTCAACTGGATAAGATAGCTATGATTGTACTAGCATCTGAAGCTGCCGGTTTTATCCCTACCTGTGTTTGAACACCCCTACTGCAGTGGAGGCAGATTGTTTTCACAAAGCTGTCATGTTTTGATCCTTTTGCTGGCATCACCCCCATTTCCAAAAATCAAAATACCACCAAACCACCATTGCAGTGAGTTCACGTCCATCACTCCCGTTCACGGCTCCGTCTCCACCTTACTTATATTTCTTTAGCATAAATTTGTTGTCTCTGACTCTCCAGCTAAATATCTTCACTATGCTACTGTACCACCACCATCTCCAACCGCCTCTGCTCATAACCCGAGCATTACATGGCAGCGCCGCCCCCGAAAACACCTCGCCTCGGCCCCAATAGTCGCCTAGGTCCCATTTTTACCTGAGTTGCTTACAAATACTTCGAACTTAGATTCACCCGTACAGGCACCACTCGAGTTTGACTTTGTAAATGGCGCATACATGACTAGCTCTACACAAGTGAGATATAAAAAGAGGTCTGAGTGAATGTTTAAAACCATGTGATATTCCTGTGAAAGCAAGGGAGGTGAAATCCTATCATGTAAAATCTTATGCCCAATCCTGTGAACCAAACAGCATAAAGTTTCTCATTCCTAAGGCAGAGTTATTCCTAAGTACTGCATACATCATTGACTTGTATACAATACAACAGAACGATTCCTACTTGTATACACACCATATCCTCCAGACAAGAAATGGTAAGAAAACAATTATCATTTCACTTAGTTATCTTCAATAGTAGAGTTTGGTATGTGGTGGAGAGTATCAACCAGAGACAGCAAGGTAAATAATCGTCACATATTATATGTCCAATAAACCAAACATAGTTCCAAAACACCATGAGAAATGTGGGAAGGCTATAGGAAAAATGTGACAATTAAGTGGGGTAATCCGACAATCCATTCCTCATACCATGACGAAATAGATGAAGTATGTTAACGTTCTAAATCAAATCCGCCATAACAATCACATGGATTTCGCATACGGGCACTACTCAAGGTTCACAATTATCATGTACCCATAGATTGGAAACTTTAACTACGATATCTCCCCGGTTACATATCCAGCTCACCTTCAACGAAGTAGGCGGCCGACGGCCAGCCCCGAGCTGTGGAGAGAGAGAGCTCCTCCTCCTCAGTCATAGGGACGTAGGCCTCCGCCTGATAGGCCACTTCGCCTGATTCGCTGACCCCGGACGCCGCGATCCGGCCGACGAGCTCGGCGACCCCGTGCGGGCGTCGCATCGGGGGCACCCAGAACGACCCGCCAGGCACGAACGGGAGCCACTCGGGGGTGGACCGGCGCACCATCACTCCGTGGATGGCCTCTTCCAGGCGCCGGATCCCCACAACCTCAACCGACGGGGAGCCGTCGCCGGCGGCGGCACCGGGAGCCGATGCGTCTTCGTCGGCGAGATCGATCTCGATGAACTCGACCTTTGTAGAAATCCCGCGGAGCGGGAGGAGGTTGGCGGTAGTTGGGGTCGGGCGTGCTAGGGTTTGCGCGAGCAGGCGAGCCATCGGAGACGGAGGCGAGGAAGAAGCGGAGATGGGGATTGTGGAGGGAGACGTACGGAGGCAAGCCGAGGAGATAGGGACTGGGAGAGATGCCGCGGCTATAGTTAGGGCCAGAATGTCAGTGACGTGGTCTGGTCGTCAGTATTGGAAAGGTTTGGTCAGATGGTGGCGATAAGATCCGGCGTGCCATTGGACGGTTCACGAAGGTGGGTCCTACTGTCATTGAGGGTGATCCCGTTGGTCTGATTTGTGTCTGCTGCTGGGCGGTTGGGGCTGGATGTTTTACTCCTTCCGGCTCGAATTAGGGGCGCGCTAGGCCTCCCGGGCAATACTTTCCTGAAGAGTAAAATTCAGCCGTGGTACCTAAATTTGGCACATTTTTTTGATACGGTCATCGACCTTAAAAATACGTGAATTACGGTTATTAAATACGGTATACAACGATGTATTTGCCGACGTGGCACGCTTGGACCGGTTTATAGCTATGTATTTTTTTGCAAAAGAGCCCATTGACGAAAATTATTTGGCGCATGCTCCTGGGATCACTAGGCAGCCTCTTTGCAAACACTTTCAGAGGCTGCAAACACGTTAGCAGCTAACACAGGGGATTACCCTACTCCACATACGTCTCCACCTACCGCTCACGAACAGAGTGCAGCGTAGGGTGAGCTCCGGCCGGCCCTGTCCCCGCTCCGGCCATGACGCTGCGGCTGCACCCCCACTCCATCCCGGCCCGCCGCATCTCCACCCACCGCACCGTCCTAGCTCGCCGCGTCGCCCCGCATAGACTGGAGACCGCACATGGACAGTGGCACCGGTTCCTCTCGCAGCAGCCTCTGAGGATGTCGCATTCGCGCAGCTATGCCCTGCGGTGGCTACAACACTCCAGCTAATGCGCAAAATTAGCAGCATGCATTGTTAGTGAGTGACGAGCTCGAGCTTGCTCTGCTCAGACGGAAAGAACACGGGTGACAGGATTACAGACCATCAGGAATTCGTGAATAGATGTACAAGAATCCAACAGATGCAAGTTTGACATGGGAACATAGGACATGCGATCCATATGCACGAGGAGATGGCTACATTCGATCTGCATTATCAGACGCCATCAAAGAGTAAAAGTACTCGATTAAGTATCACACATTTGACGCCACGACAGAGCCGAGCTAGCTTTAGCTCCCCAAGCAAGTTGCAGTTGGCGCCACTTCTTGTCAGTGCCATGGATCCATGGTCAGCCAGCGCAGTGCCGGATCAGGTGACAGTAGGCTGGTTGGCTATGGCTCTCCTGTCCGTGATAGGCGACATGGCGCGCGGCAGGTGGGGCAGGACCGCGAGCCACCAGTCCACGCATGGCCCGTGGAAGTCGTGTCCGCACGCCAGGAGTACATGATAGGCCGCCACGTGTTCCGAAAACAGGATTTAATCCCGTTTTTACTATAAACGGACTGAGTTTGCTACAATATGTCCTGTTGTTGTCGTCTATAGCGGCGACCGCACGCCGGCCGAAGGTCGCATATGGCAACACAGCCGAACAGAGCTTTGCAGGGAGGGGCTCTCGGGGTCGAGGTGGAGCAGCGGGGCTCCCTGGGGCAGCGCCCATGGAGGGTGGCATCCATCTCCGGCAGGCGCAGAGTGCAGCGGCGCGGCTGGGCGGCGGTGCGGGCACCGAGGCGGAGCAGCGGGGCTCCCTGGGGCAGCGCCCATGGCGGGTGGCCTCCATCTTTGGCAGGCGTGGAGCGTAGCGACGTGGGCGCGGAGGCTGGGCGGCGGCGGTACGATGCGGCCCCACCACGACCGCGCGGGCGTGTTAGGCGACCCGGGGGATCAAATCACGGGATCCTCCCCATAGTAGTATCATTTCCCACCAAATTAATGGCCACGCAATGTATTCTTACAAACAAATCTAGATAGAATTAAATCATTAAAAATTGTGCTAGATTTAAAAGTCTAATTTGGAAATTCTAGCGTTTGCTCACGATCTCTGGTGCTTGTCCACGATCTCCGGTCCAGCTTTCGCTCAAGTGCCAGTGCAGGTTTATACTAAGGGAGCTTAGCGATGACACATACCTTCTTTTTAGGAGTCGTATGATGATGTTGGAAGATTATTGCAAACCTTCCATCCGGAGTTGAAATCTTCAGATAACTTTGTGCATGCTACGCCTTATGAGGCTTGTATACTACTTCTATTCGTAAATAGCCTAACGGAGCGGTTGACTGACGGAGCTTCCAAACGGGTTAAATCTGAGCGGGTAGGGAATTGGCGGCTTTCCATGTTGGTCTTCAGATTGAGTAGTAGAGGAGTAGCTTCCTAAACCTTCTAGCAACAGTGAAGGGTTAAAACTTCCGGATGTATCTTCTAGTGGAGGTTTTACTTGAATCGAATGGGAAGATGCAATCTTCCCACCTTAGAGTTTTACTAAGGATCATGGTGGATGATGTGGATCTTCCATCTTGAGGAGATGTCTTGGTGCCGGTCGAAAAACGCTATATTGCAAGCATCTTATAGGAGTCGTTGCCTAATGAAGCTTCAAAAGGTTAGCTCTAGGCAGGTTAGGAGTTAATGATACTTCCTGTTAGCTTTCGGTCGAGGTAGAGACAGTCAGCTTCAGAGGAACTATCTTCACTTGAACTTCTTGTGTTGCTTAAGCGCGATGGAAGAGTTTATCTATTGTCTTCAGTCTTCTTGATTTGGAACTTTTGGCCTTCTTTTAAAGAACTTCTCGTCATTGAGGGAAAGGTGGACGAATAAAGTAGTTACTCTTTGGGTGTGGTTGGGTACCCTATTAAGCACAATGTTAGTGGGTTGGGTCTTCACTTCATGTCATGGTTTATTGTTGATGGTATTGATCCTTCGGTAGTGGACTTGAGGTTTCCACCAGGACTCTTGCTACTATCAGCGTGTGGAATTGGCTTGCAATGTTGATGACAAGTCTTGAGAAGCGATTCTGACGAAGTACTCTTATCTTGTCCTCCTGTTGATGTGAGGTTTGTAAGAAACTTCAATCTTGACACCGCAGAACTTTTGAGTCTTGAGATCTTTTCTTCCTAGTGGCGTCTGGTTCCTTTCTCAAGGTTAGTAGGGGGTCTGGCTAGCGATAGCTGACGATTGGGTGCCCTACTAGAGGGGAGGGAACAACATCCTAGGGGATTTTCCTATATTGTGTATTGTTCCCAAAACACATTGCACTTAGGCAAGCAAACACAGCCTATATTAGGGACCAAGGAGTAAACTATTCGCGATATAGGGAATCCTATGTTAGGACCATTGATCCTAGGTATCAATGTTATTGTGATCATGGTCACTATCTTGCATATGGAGCCTTTGCAGTATCATTTGGATGCTTTTCTGTATTGCATAACTCGATTCTTCTAGTCATGCGGATTTCATTGGTAGGGCAATCTTTTAGTCTCCTTTGGTTTTCTTGAATTTGCTTCTCTTCATCTCGTTATCATCGTCTTCACCTAGTTCTACGTCCTGCTTGGTTTTAAATCCATATGTTTGAATTTTGGGTGAGCGATAGAATAAACCATTTTTCAAAACAACATAAAATAGGAGAGGATAAGGTATAGAATCTTCCTAAAAGCTTTGAGAAAATAGGTTTCAAAAACCTGTATTTTCAAAATGGTTCTTTTTCTTGTCTAACGACCATGCTAACTAAGGTCTCCTACAGTTAGGATGGCTCTGATACCAAGTCTATGGGTCCCCGGGATTAGCAGTCCAAGAATCCCTATTATGCATATTTCCATGTTCCCATGATTAGTGAGCCGTGGAACATAACTGATAGTGTCATTACAACATCCATTTCATATCGAAAACAAGAATTACATTGATGACATTATGGCTATGCCAATCATCAGCAGTGGAACTTCATCAATCGAGAGCCTAAGTCATGCCTTAACCCTACAGGCAACTGACTAGGGAAATGGCCTAGCTCGCACAGACGTCAGCAATTCCTTTCTTCATGCTTCTGAAAGTCTGGCCAAGTAAATAGCCAAGGACAATGCTAGTGAGTGCTTTTGAATGTACTCACAAACCACCAAGATTAGATGAACAAGGTAATGCATTTTGGCTATGGCGATATAGCTCTATCTAAGGTTGCTTTTGAAAATCCTAGTTCTCTTATAGATATGGCATCTCTATAAATTTGTTGAGAAAGACTTTTGGGAAACATGATTTCCTTTTTAAAAGCTTGACATCTCTATAACTTTGTTGAAAACCTTTTTGAAATCTATGTTTTGGAAGTAAAACATTTTTACAGGAAAACCCTTTTTCAAAACACCCTCGACCATCCAGGGTCAAACAAAATCTTCATCTTCGGTCATCCATGACTAAAACACGTCTTTTTCCTCTTTCAAAACCATCACTTGGGTCCTCCTAGCAATCAACTTTCCAACTGTCCTTGACCATGGACACAGCTAATCGAATAGATTATACTCTATAGAGTTTGTGCACTTTCCCCACAAGAAGCAATACATCCGCCGGGATTCAACCACGGCCCGCTACACATGGTGCACGGGGGTTCATACAATCAAACATAACCTTTCATTTGTCGACCCTAGCAAAGGCACCTTTCCATTTTGGGTTTGTCCTCCCTGAAATGAGTACACCGTGGCGTATACACCATAAATACCTCCCATACCGCCAAGATAGCATAGTCTCGGACTAATACGTCGTAAACGTATCTATAATTTTTGATGCTCCATGCTTGTTTTATATCAACTTTCTTATGTTTTGTTCAAACTTTGAGATATTTTTATACATTTTCTGGAATTAACCTATTAACAAGATGCCGCAGTGCCAGTTGCCTGTTTTCTACTGTTTTTGGTTTCAGAAAAGCTAGTAAAGAAATATTCTTAGAATTGGACGGAACAAAAACCAAAGTCAATATTTTACCGGAAGCAACACAGAGTCCGAAGGGCAGCCGAAGGGGGGCAGGAGGCGGCCACACCCTATGGTGGCACGACTAGCCCTAGGCGCGCCACCAGGGGGTGTGGCCCCCCTGAAGCTCCACCGACCTTTCCCCTTCGCCTATAAAAGTCCCCCTAGATGAAAACCCTAGATACAATATTAGAATTCCACGAAAATTTCCGCAGCGCCGCCGCCACTGAAGAGGAGATTCGGGGGACAGAAGTCTATGTTCCAGCACCCTGCTGGGACGGGGAAGTGTCCCCGGATCCATCTCCATCGACTCCACCACCATCTCCATCGCCGTTGTTGATCCCATGATGAGGAGGGAGTAGTTCTCTCTCGAGGCTAAGGGCACTACCGGTAGCTATGTGTTCATCTCTCTCTGTATGCGTGATATTATTGAGATCATGATCTTTGTAATCTATAGATCTATTTTGCTACTCAAGTGCTTTAATTAATCTCTGCTTATCCCCACATGTGTGAAGTTGACAGTGAAGGGAATGTGCCCGAGAGGCAATAATAAAGTGGTTATTAACTTATTCCTTATTTATGATAAATGTTTATTTTGCATGCTATAATTGTATTGATAGGAAACGACAATACATGTGTGTTTAATAAACAAATAAAAGGTTCCTAGTCATGCCTCTCTTATAGACTAGCTCGTTGATTAACAAGATGATCAAGGTTTCCTGATCATAGACATTGGATGTTGTTAATAACGAGGTCACAACATTGGTGGAATGATGTGATAAACATTCATCCGAAGTATAGCATTACGATCAAAGTCATTATGTTTATATTGCTATAACATCATACGAAGTAATCTTTATCCTTAGACCATGAGATCATGTTAATTGCTAACACCGGAAGAGTATCTTGATAACATCAAACGTCACACCGTAACAAGGTGACTATAAAGGTGGGTTCAGTGCTACGAAGGTGTTATGTTGAGGCTCATGGATCAAGAGTGGGATTTGTCCATCCCGATGACGGATAGATATACTCTGGGCCCTCTCGGTGATATCACATTGAAATAGCTTGCAAGCAAGTGATGTGATCACTAGAATGTTATATCACAGGAACGAGAAAAGAGTGCATGTCGGTAACGAGATCAAACTAGGTATGGAGATACCGATGATCGAATCTCGGACATGTAATATATCGCGGGACAAAGGGATTTAGTTACTAGCGTTAAAGGTTCTCACGATTACAGAAGTCATTGTTGAATGTGTAGGAGTCAGTATGGATCTCCAGGTCCCGCTGCTAATTATTGATCGAAGAGGGGTCTCGATCATGTCTGCATTATTCGCGAACCGTAGGGTGACACACTTAAGGGATGCCAACACCATTTGGAGCAAATATGTTTCAGATAAAGATTTAAGAAAGCGCTGGAATTATTTCAATAGACACCGAAACTGTTTCGGGTGAAATTGCTGAAATTGGTTTTGCATGTAATATTGAAATGTTGCAGGGGGTTTTATGTGAATGTTTGTTAATTAAAGTAATTAAAAAAATTCTGAATAAAAATAATAAGAGTTTTATTAAATGAGAGAGCATTAAATTTGGAGAAATTTAATGCATTTAAAGTGGAGACTTTAAAAGGGAATGTGAAGAGGCATTTTAATGTGGAGGGGTTACCACCACATGAATGGAGGAGGTGAAGAGACACCTCCTCCATGCGCCGTCCATGAAGGAGGGGCACCCCCTCCTCCTATAAAAGGCCACCCCCTCCTCACTTCTCACACACACCTCCTTGTGAAGGATCTCTCTCCCCCTCTAGTATTATTCCCCCATGGTCTCGGATTAGCGAGATACATGTTCCCGGTGACTTTATCTGGAAAGGAGTTGTTACTTCCGCTGCTTTGCTGGAGCGAGGGATGGAGGTTGTCGGGGTACCCGATGTGTGTGCGATCACGGATGCACCGCTGCTTTGCGGTGCTGGACTTGGTGGTGCTGGAGCTGGATCTGATGGACGTGCTGGAGCCGGACCTGCTGGACTTCATCACGATCTTGAGATCGGCAAGTGTACGACTACATCAACCACGAGTTCCTACTCGTTAACAAAGCTCGTTGTCTACGAGGGTAAGTTCTCGTTGGATGTATGTCCACCCGTTGCTTTGTACCTAGTAGATAGATCTTGGCGTGTAGTTCACACCGTAGGAATTTTTTTGTTTTCTATGCTGCGGACCCAACAGTGGTATCAGAGCCTGATCTATGCGTAGGTGCTTAGCACGAGTAGTACACATATGTTTATATGTGGGCGATGATGATCATGTTATTGGATCTTCTATGTATTTTGGATATTGGTGGCATAGTGGGATGAAGCGGCCCGGACCAACCTTACATGTCATCGTACATGAGACCGGTTCCACGACTGACATATAACTTGTTTTGCATAAGTGGCTGGCGGGTGTCTGTCTCTCCTACTATAGTCAATATATGATTTACAACGAGTTGCTAATAATTTGGTTATCCCCGTTGTGGTTCATGTCTCCGAAAGCCCTAAGCCACATAAAACTTGCAATTGATAAATTAGAGGCGTCTAGTTTAGATCGTTGCTGGGCTAGTGTCTTGATATAGTATTGTTGTAAGTAGATGTATGATAGATAGTCTTACAACACATTCAACGTGTAAGTTCCATAGACCTTGGCCTTACACACAAAGGAATGATAGAGATCGTACCACGATGCAAATGATAGAGATCAAATGCATGGACCATATCATCTCACTTTACACATTACATGTTAGCATCTTATACTACTAGTTTGGCGCTTTCTGTAGCATTGTAAGATGATCCCTCAATTAAATGTCAAGATAAAATGTGTTCTTCCTTAAGTATGCACCGTTCTATGGATCGTGTTTCGAGACATCACGTGATGATCGGGTGTTCTCAACTCTACGCTTTCATGCAACAGGTGTAAGACAGTTTTACACACGCGAATACTAAGGTTCTTACTTGGCGAGCCTAGCATGTACAGACATGGCCTCAGAACACGGACCGAAAGGTTAAGCATGAGTCATATAGTTGATGTGATGACCATATTGATGCTCGCCTTTGAAGCTACACCGACTCACGTGATGATCGGACTTGGTGTAGTGGATTTTGTTCATGTAATCACCAAAAAGGCACGAGGGATGTCGTTTTTGAGTGGGAGTTCATTTCTAATTTGGATTAGTCGAACTCAATTTGTCATAAACTAAATCGAAGTGAATTTGCATAATTTGTTGTAGTCATTGGCATCTGTTCACTACCTTATGCTTAGTTTTAATTGAGATAATAGAACTATAGAATTCTGGATATTTACTTTACGAACTGGTATCGTATTGTTTCGAATGTCAATTTAAAGTTTATAAGTCCTATTGCAAACTTTCAGCAAACTCTATTTTACTCCATGAAGTTTAATAAGTAGTATTAAATAGAGAGTAAGAATTCCAATGTTAGTATCTAAAGTATCATGTTTGCCTCCATGATTATTGATATTCAAAAAGTTGTTTTAATATCAAGATTATATCGGAGCTGAAAATTGTTTCAGAAACCATCATGTGTGAAAGATATTGTGATATCTGAAACAATGTTTTTTGGTTGCATTATGATAGAGTATAATTTAGCAAAATACATGTTCTCATATTGTATGAGAATTTGTGAAGGATGGAGATGTTAGGCATCCGAATCTACCAAAAAGGTTTTGGGAACTGATATTATACTCGCGATTCTTCCTTATAGGCTATAGTAGCTTCATCATGAAAGTTGTCATGATATGGATGAATAGAAGATGTAAGTAAAATGTTTACTACACTAATAGATTACTAAAGAATGGATTTTTGAAATAACACCAAACATTTGATGATGGTGATCCACTTCAAAGTGCAAGTCCAAAGGTATTAGTATTTGACTATATATGCTTTGTACCATGTGTCATGTTGATGACACCACTATTGATATTGATAGATTCTTTTAAAAGAAAAGGAATTGCTAAAAGAGAATCTATAAAATATTTGGCAGAAAATAAAAGGTTGGAGATGTCCAACTTAAGTATATAGAAGATATACATGTTATGGCTATATTCCTTACTTGTTAAACAGTGTGGTTCTTAGGTATTGGATACCGGTATTGGATACCGAATTGGTTGGTATGAAGTGTCATACAGGACAACGAAATTCATGAACTACAATGGCCTAAGTAACCAGCAAGAGAATGAGTGATGATGTTCATCGAAAACAAATAAAGTGTTATTGTGTTTTTCGTTGTCATCAAACCAAGCCTTCAAGATTTGTTTAAATAATTATTATTTTGTTCCGGTATTATGAGAACAATGGCTGTTCAAATAATTACCATATTCCACAAAGGATGGATGAACTTTTACAAGTCTAGTTGGAGAAATCACATCCATAAACACTATTGCTAAAATGTCGCAAGACAAATGATTGAAAGATCACTTATGAAGTGACATCGCTGTTTAAATTATATTGGAAAGAAAACATGAAGAAACTCCATGTTGATGGATTTTTGGAGTCTTTGATTTTGATCAATTGACGCATGTGAGACTTTCCTCGAGATAATTGAAACTCCGTCCATAGGCCAGAGAGGAACGGATGACTAGCTTATTGGAATTTGTGCATGCTGGTGTGCATAGTCCATTATGTGTAGTCATATGCGATGGATCTTTTGCTTCATATGCTTTCTCCGAAAATTTGAGTGAATATATCTGTATATTTACTTAATAAGGAAGAAGTATGAAACATTTGAAAATTGTTCAAAGACTTTTAAGATGAAGTGGAAAATCATTGTAACAAGAAAATAAAGAGTTTATGATTCGATCATAAAGGAAGATATTTGAGTTACATGTTTAGCAAAAACACCTAAGACTTGAGGAATTGTTCCATGATTTGTGTTTCCCGATAAACCATAGGAGTATGGCATATTCGAGAGATAAAATCAAACCATGTTTGACATGGTAAGATCAAGGGTGTCATTTATAAAACTGCCATTATGTTTTAAAGATTGAAGCTTTAGAGACTACCGCTTTTACACTGAAAAGAGCACCATCGTGATCCATTGAAATGACACCATATGAGTTATGGTTTGGGATAAAACCCGAATTGTCTTTTCTTAAATTTTGGTATGCTATGCATAAGTAAAATGTTTACAACCAAAGTCGGATAAGCACGTCTTTGTAGGTTATCCCAAAGAATTTGTTGGGAATTTCTCCATAACACTGAGGACAAAAGAATTTGTTACTTGGAACGTCAAGTTTCTTGAGAAGGAATTTTTCGTGAAAAGTTAAGTGGGAGGACAATAAAACTTTGAAGGTTGTTGAACCTTAGCTATATGTGCTAAGTAGCGCAGCGCCGGAAAGTGTCCCGGTGGCGGCCACAATGCTCATGGATCTCGTGATTACAAAAGGTGTGATCTCGGAGATTAGAGTTCCTATAGAACCGTGTGGTCGGTAAGAATCAAATAGTAAGATTTGATAAGCAAGTCGTTATTGTTTTGACAATGATGAACCGACTACATGCAAAGAAGCGATGATGGGCCTTGACTCCATAAATGACTAGAAGTCATAGAATCTGTGATAGTATCCATACACGAGAAAACAAGTTTCTGAACTTGGAAGACCCTCCGGAAAGGCGTGAAGCCTATCGGTCGTGTTTGGATCTATAAAGAAATAAGGCATGGATGTTTAACATCTATGAAATAGTCGACATGTCGGAAAGAAGTTTACGACAATGTTCAAGGAGTTGACTATGACAAAATTTGATCTTTCATAGCGATATTTAGTCTTGACGGATTAATGTAGCAACCACTATATATAATTTGGTATATGGTAATTGAATAAACAAAACAATGTTCTTCTAATATAACGATAACCTAGAACATGTACATGACATGGTCCGAAGGGTTTTGTTAATTCAAAGGGTGCTAAAAGGGCATGTAAACTTCAATAGTTGAAGTAAGCATAGCGGAGTTGGAATCTTCACCATGATGAAACTGTTAAAAGGGTTTAAATTCATCGGAGATGATAAAGATGCTTGCATTTGCAAGAAATTAAGTGGGAGCGCTGAGACATATTTCTAATACATTATGTAGAGGACATAGTGTTGATTGGAAATGATGTATCTTGTATTGACACAAGTTAAGAATTTCATTAAAATAAGATTTCGATGAAAGACTTGGGCAAACTCGGAATATTAGGCATCAATATATATATGGATAGATTAAGGCGCTAATATGGTTGTGCCAGACATACATATATGAGATATTGAAATGGTTCAATATGGAAACAACAAGAAAGGTTCTTGCTGCATGGAAAGGATTGTATCAAAATTCAAGTGTTTCAACACTTGGTGAGTAAAATCACATGAAGATTTTGATCGATTATACCATGATATGTATATATCCAGAATGTCCTATGCTCTAAATGTTATGATCATATACCAGAATGATTCATAAGATGATCATTGGACAATAGTAAAGATATTCTAATGAGCTTTGGAAGAACTAAGAATATATAATGTATAAGTGACAAATAGTTAAAGGTAGTTCATTGTAAAGTGTTACATTGATACTAGTTTTGTCACAAGATACAAATTAAATTTATCTCAATTTAGACTATGGGTGGCACAATATAATGGAAAGGATGTTCCATGATGGATTTGGATGAGTTCCAAAGTTGAGATATTGTGACGGATACTATAACAAAAGGCTAAGTATATGACTGCTATAGTAGCAGCATAGGAGGGCATTTGTGTTAAGTAGTTTGTTATCAAACTAGGTGTGGTTCAAAATGGGCTAATACTATGAAGATATATTGTGTGACAATAATATCAACATATTTTAACCTGAACGAACTAAAGGTCTCACCAAAGGACCAAATCTATACAATGCCATCTCATTTGAGAATGAGTGATGCGTAGAGACGCAGAGACATGCAAATACACACGGACTTGAAACTGTCAGATTCAGAGATTATGTTAACCACTAGTAATAGCGTATATGCAACACCAGAAAGCCATAGGTGTTCAATACGCAAAGTTTTTCAAACTAGATTATTGACTCTAGTGCAAGTGGGAGACTGAAGGGAATATGCCCGAGAGGCAATAATAAAGTGGTTATTATCTTATTCCTTATTTATGATAAATGTTTATTTTACATGCTATAATTGTATTGATAGGAAACGTCAATACATGTGTGTTTAATAAACAAATAAAAGGTTCCTTGTCATGACTCTCTTATAGACTAGCTCGTTGATTAACAAGATGATCAAGGTTTCCTGATCATGGACATTGGATGTTGTTAATAACGAGGTCACAACATTGGTGGAATGATGTGATAAACATTCATCCGAAGTATAGCATTACGATCAAAGTCATTATGTTTATATTTCTATAACATCATACGAAGTAATCTTTATCCTTAGACCATGAGATCATGTTAATTGCTAACACCAGAAGAGTATCTTGATAACATCAAACGTCACACCGTAACAGGGTGACTATAAAGGTGGGTTCAGTGCTATGAAGGTGTTATGTTGAGGCTCATGGATCAAGAGTGGGATTTGTCCATCCCGATGACGGATAGATATACTCTAGGCCCTCTCGGTGATATCACATTGAAATAGCTTGCAAGCAAGTGATGTGATCACTAGAATGTTATATCACGGGAACAAGAAAAGAGTGCATGTCAGTAACGAGATCAAACTAGGTATGGAGATATCGATGATCGAATCTCGGACATGTAATATATCGCGGGACAAAGGGATTTAGTTACTAGCGTTAAAGGTTCTCATGATCACAGAAGTCATCGTTGAATGTGTAGGAGTCAGTGTGGATCTCCAGGTCCCCCTGCTGATTATTGATCAGAGAGGGGTCTCGATCATGTCTGCATTATTCGCGAACCGTAGGGTGACACACTTAAGGGATACCGACACCATTTGGAGCAAATATGTTTTAGATAAAGATTTAAGAAAGCGCTGGAATTATTTCAATAGACACCGAAACTGTTTCGGGTGAAATTGCTGAAATTGGTTTTGCATGTAATATTGAAATGTTGCAGGGGGTTTTATGTGAATGTTTGTTAATTAAAGTAATTAAAAAAATTCTGAATAAAAATAATAAAAGAGTTTTATTAAATGAGAGAGCATTAAATTTGGAGAAATTTAATGCATTTAAAGTGGAGACTTTAAAAGGGAATGTGAAGAGGCATTTTAATGTGGAGGGGTTACCACCACATGAATGGAGGAGGTGAAGAGACACCTCCTCCATGCGTCGGCCATGAAGGAGGGGCACCCCCTCCTCCTATAAAAGGCCACCCCCTCCTCACTTCTCACACACACCTCCTTGTGAAGGATCTCTCTCCCCCTCTAGTATTATTCCCCCATGGTCTCGGATTAGCGAGATACATGTTCCCGGTGACTTTATCTGGAAAGGAGTTGCTGCTTCCGCTGTTTTGCTGGAGCGAGGGACGGAGGTTGTCGGGGTACCGGACGTGTGTGCGATCACGGATGCACCGCTGCTTTGCGGTGCTGGACTTGGTGGTGCTGGAGCTGGATCTGATGGACGTGCTGGAGCCGGACCTGCTGGACTTCATCACGATCTTGAGATCAGCAAGTGTACGACTACATCAACCATGAGTTTCTACTCGTTAACAAAGCTCGTTGTCTATGAGGGTAAGTTCTCGTTGGATGTATATCCACCCGTTGCTTTGTACCTAGTAGATAGATCTTGGCGTGTAGTTCACACCGTAGGAAATTTTTTGTTTTCTATGTTGCGGACCCAAGAGACAGTGTACACACCATGTCGCACTTAGGCTAAGGTTAATAAAATACTTATCATGAGTATAATTTGAGTTGGATGTCTCTATGAGATTGTGGTGTTTGTTGGAACCGTCTAGCGCTCAAGGTGATAGTGAGGGGTTATCTAGATGGGGAATGCAAACTTTAAGGTGTGCCGTTATCGCCCTACATCGTCCAACCGGAGAGTAGTTCATGGTAGCATAATGAAGAGAAGATATTTATATGAGAGTGTCCACTAGTGAAAGTATGATCCCTAGGCCTTGTTTCTAAGCATTAAAACACCATTTACAATCAGTCCTGTTACATGTTTGCTTGCTGCCACTCTTATTTCAGATTGCAATTACCACTTATAATCATCTATATTACTTGTATTTCACTATCTCTTCGCCTAACTAGTGCACCTATACACCTGACAAGTGTATTGGGTGTGTTGGGGACACAAGAGACTTCTTGTATCTTGATTACAGGGTTGCTTGAGAGGTATACCTTTGAACACTTTCTCCCTAAGGTCGATAAACCTTGGGTGATCCATTTAAGGGAAACTTGTTGTTGTTCTACAAACCTCTGCACTTGGAGGCCCAACACTGTCTACAAGAATAGAAGCGTGCGTAGACATCAAGCTATTTTCTAGCGCCGTTGCCGGGGAGGTAAGGTAAAAGATACTCATATCCTCTGGATACTAAGCTATCTTCTAGTATTGTTGCTGGTGTGTGAGTGCTTGCAGTTATTTCCTTTAGATTCTGCAATTATATCTTTTTGTTTCTTGTTTTTATTTTCACTAGTTAGGCTTAATGGAAAACTATAACAAAATTAGAGAGCTTTATAGTATTTATCTTGAGTTAGGACATGAAGTATTTGAAGAGAAAATTAAAAAACCCATGGAACTTTCTTTGCGTGCTAATAGCAATGTTATTAGTATGAATTTTTAAACACCATTATTGCTAATGCTACGGAAAAGTCTAAGCTTTGGGAAGCTAGTTTTGATGAGTATGATATTTTTAGTCCCCAAGCACGGAGGAGAAAATTTACTTTGATGATACTATGCCTCCAAAATATGATGATTATAATGATGAGTATGATATTTTTAGTCCACCTACTATTGAGGAGAAAATTTATTATGATTACAATATGCCTCCTATATTTGATGATTATGGTGATGAGAATAATAATGATAGCTATTTTGTTGAATTTGCTCCCACTATGATTAATAAGAATGAATATGCTTATAGGGAGAGTAATAATTATTTTATGCATGTGGCTCATGATAAGAATGTTTTATGTGAGCATCATCGAAATTATCATGCCTATCTTAATGGCTATAAAGAAAGAGCTTTTGGGAGACAACCTATTGTATTTTTACTTTCAGTTTATTGTTGTTTTGTTGAGTCTTGGAAGTTATTGCCTCTGTAATAACCTCTCCTTATCCTTTTTGTTTGGTTTTTGTGCCAAGAATAACCTCTAATGAGAGGGAAGTAAGATATGGGGAAGTTGCTATCCCGAAACAGATTTCTGTGCGTCACTGTAAAAAATCGTGAAAAATCTCAGTACGCCGGATTGAGCTGTAATTTTTTGTGCCTATGCCCTAGGTTATTACCCAACTTTTGTTAGTTTTGCACTTTTCGATTTGAGCAATAGAAGGTCTTCGAAAAAATAGGTTTTCACCTGCTAGTCTGTTTTGATAGATTCTGCCATTATTTGCATTTGCCTCTTAATCGGTTTCTTTTTGAGTTCTCTTTGATCACCTGAGCTTTTAGAAGGAATTGCTACAATAGCTTGTGTTTTAATGGAAGTTTTATTTATGTTGAAACTAAACCCAAAGGATTATTATTTTGAATACACTAATGTTGCTAATGAAGATTGTGTGAAGTTTTGTATGAAGGAAGTTTTCAAGTGTAGGAAGAGAATGATGTGATGAGATGCAGTATGGAAAAAAGCTCAAGATTGGGGATGCCACCCGTGTCACCCCAAGAAATATTCAAGAGGTACAAGCGTCAAATCTTGGGGATGCCCAAGGCATCCCCTTCTTCATCAATAATCTCAGGTCTTCTTTTAAGACACTTTATTTTTATTACATTATACACTATGTGTTGTTCTTGGAGCGTCTTTATTTTTAGTTTTCTTTGCTTTCTTTGCCGCAATAAGTTGGTTGGATCCCAACACACTTCTTTTGGAGAGAGACACACCCCGTTATTCATTGCCTAGAACACTCTAGTTTCGACTCTTATTGTTCTTTGAGTGTTCTCCTTTGCTAGCACTGTATTTAGCTTTAGTTTTCTTATTCTTTTGGCTTAGAACTTTTTAGTTCTTCTTTGTAGATGGGTGAGACATGCTCTCTGGTCTTTATTAATTATTATCTTTGAGAGTTGTTTCAAATAAGTCGATTGGTGTTGGAAAAGAGTAGGAAGTTTCATGCTTATAGTGGTATAAAAGGAAGCTTGTTTGGACTATGACTTAGACTTTATCATGTCATGCTAGATGTTGCTTTGACCATATGCTTACTGATTATTATTCTAGCATGACTTGTTCCAAACAATTGAGATTGCTTAATGCGCCTTCAAAGAATCATGCGTTGTTTTAGCATATAAAAGCATAATATTATGGTATTCTCCTTTGATGCTTTATTTGGGTTGACTTGACACATGCTTATACCATGTTAAGACTATGTGTCATGGTATTAACCACGACAGATGCTACAAGATAGCTTACGTAGAGAAAAGAGCAAGGAGAATCTGGGAGCGAGATTGGCACATGATGTATCCAGGTTCACGTCCCCTCGGTGGAGGATCGCTACGTCCTGCTGTCAATCCAGTATATGATCATAGATTGGTTTACATGGGAGCCGCCGTAGACGAAGGAAGAGACCAGATCGAATATGACGTGCCCCTGGGGGCTTTATATATGCAGCCAGTTAGGGTTTAAAGTGTTAATGCGATTTTATTGGAGTCGCCATCTTGGGCCTCCAGTCGGCGAGTCGTCCGGGTCCAATAGGCGTCAGTCGCCGTATTTGGCGAGTCGATCTGCCCTGGGCTAAGCTTTAGTCGGCTCAATCCAGGTCGCGACTCCGCTTCGTGGGTATAGCACAATTGGTATTCCCCCATCAGTAGTCCCCGAGCGCGTCTGGGAGTCAGAGATGACTTCAAGCTAATGAATCGGCGCATGCGATTATAGGGTGGAGTCGATGGCAAGTCATTGGCGAGCTCCTAAAACATAGAAATAGCTTATGCAGTAGTTCATTCGTCAAGGCGAGTCGACGCGCCCGGTGAGTCACCATTGGGTGGAGTCGCCCTTTGGAGAAGTTTGACTAGCGCCTTGTGAACTTGATGTCGTAGAGGCTGATGAATAGCAGGCGTGGAAGCCGCCAAGTCATTGATGATGAAGTCACCAAGTTGGCGGAGGTGGTCCCGCGATGGGCGAGTCGGCGAGGGCGAGCCTGCGATGGCGAGTTCCCGAGCATGGTGAGTCCATGAGGGATGAGTCGAGTCCCCGAGTGTGGAGAACCTACGAGTCGGCGAGCACGCGTGATGGCGAGTCGTCGAGCGTGGCAAGTACGCGAGGACGAGCTCGTGATGGCGATCCCCGAGCGCAAAGACTCTGCGAGGGCGGCGAGTCCCCGAGCGTGAAGACTCTAGGAGGACGGTGAGTCTGTGATGATTGCGAGTCCGCGAGGGCGACGAGTCCCCGGGCGCGAAGAATCCGCAAGAGCGACGAGTCCCCGAGCGTGGAGACTCCGCGAGGGCGGAGACTCCCTGAGCGCGAAGACTCCGTGATGGCGGCGACTCCCCGAGCGCGAAGACTACGCGAGGGCGGCGAGTGCCTATTGAGCGAGTCCGCGAGGGGAGAGTCCCCGAGTGTAGTGAGTCCACGAGGGGAGCGAGTCCGCGATGATTGCGAGTCTGCGAGGGAGCGAGTCACTCACCTGATGATAACAAGGATTGATTACGCTGTTTTTGTTAGCGAGTCTCTCATCTTGGCCTAGGGGCCTAGTCACGTGGCGACTCCAAAGATGGCTCCCGGCTGGGCGTTCTTCCTGGACGATCCGAGGCTCGGTTTGTGAGTCCTCGTCCACAGTACTTGGCCGTGCGAGTCACACTATCTAAGGTTGAGGAGGACATGGTGCTGTTTTTGTAGCACTGCCACTTGTCTTGGCCGGAAGGCCAGTCGAGCAAGGCGACTCCAATGATGGCTCTCGGTTAGCGTTTTTCATGGATGATCTGAGGCTCGGTTTGCGAGTCCTCGTCCGAACTACTTGGCCATTGTGAGTCGCTCTTTCAAAGGTTGACAAAGGCGAATTGATTTTTCTCGGAGGGAAGAGAAGCCCAGTGGTGAGTCTATGCAGCGTGGCATGTGACCCTCTCTGGCGACTCGGATGATGAGGAGCCCTTAGCAAGCGCGGCGTACGCATTCAACATAGTGGATGGGGTCGTACAACGTTTAGCCGGAAAGAGTCAACACGGCAGACGAGGAGTCGACGCGGTGGACGGAGGTCGCGTTAGGACGAAGTTGACACGGTGGACACGGGGTCGACGCGGCGGACGTGGGTCATGCTATGGCGATGTCGACGCGGCGGACACGGGGTCGACATGGAGGATGGAGGTCGCGTTAGGGCGAAGTTGACGCGACGGACGGGGGTCACGCTATGGAGATGTCGACGCGGCGGACACGGGGTCGACACGGTGGACGGAGGTCGCGCTAGGGCGAAGTCGATGCGGCGGACACGGGGTCAACGCGGCGGATGGGGGTCACGCTATGGCGATGTCGACGCGGCGGGCACGGGGTCGACGCTGTGGATGGGGGTCACGCTATGGCGATGTCGACGCGGCGGACACGGGGTCAATGCAGCGGACGGGGGTCGTGCTATGGCAATGTCGACACGGCGGACATGAGGTCGACGCGGCGGACGAGGGTCGCGCTATGGCGATGTCGACATGGCGGACACGGGGTCGACGCGGCGGACAGGGGTCACGCTATGGCGATGTCGACGCGGCAGACACGGGGTCGACGCGGCGAACGAAGGTCGCACTGTGGCGATGTCGATGTGGCAGACATGGGGTCAACGCGGCGGACACGAGGTCGACGCGGCGGACGGGGGTCGCACTATGTCGATGTCGACGCGGCGGACATGGGGTCGACGCGGCGGACGGAGGTCGCATTAGATGAGGCGAGTCCTCGAGCGTGGAGAGTCAGCGAGGGCGGCGAGTCCAAGAGGGGTGAGGCGAGTCCTCGAGCATGGAGAGTCTGCGAGGACGGTGAGTCCGTGATGGCGAGTCCATGGTATGGCGTGTTCGCGATGATTGTGAGTCCGTGATGAGTGAGTTCGCGTTGAACGAGTCTGCGAGAAGAGAGTCCCGAGTTGACGTGGATGACATGGTCGGGTAGGCGCGCTGCACACATCCGGGCCGCGAGAGCGCAATTTGCTTCTTCTGCGCACATATGGCATTCAGAAAAAATATTATTAGTATACAAATAAAATATTTAAAATAAGATTGAGTGGAAGAGAATTATCGGCCATAGCCGAGTCGTCGCTGGTGGAGTTGTAGGCAGCCACGACAAAGAAAAGCCGAAGAAGTTTGCGGTAGAGCAGTTGTCTAAGCCTTCGAACAAGGCCGCGACAGCGCGTCCGACCGGACCTTTGCAGGTGGGAGACACGATGGCGGAGTTAGTTGGGCCTGCTTTAGCGGTATGTGCTCGCGTGCGTCGTTTAAGTCGCCGAGCCTCAATTTCTAGTCGCCTCGTGCTGATGTACAGAGATCGATTTGTTCCTCGAATATAGACCAAATAAAGCGAGGGATTAGTACGCGTGATTCATTATATGATCTTATCTAATCTAATTGATAGTAAAGTTTGTCATGCAAACGGGATGATACAAATAGGTAGACATATTTTATAACCATCTGCATATTCATTGCCATGATTTATCGACTAATCTAATGGCCTGTCGGGCACTAGATCCAAAGTAATACAAATCGTACTAATAATTAAAGAGTAGAAGATAGATGTCACCGGTGATGATTGGGGAAATCGCTCTTCTTTTTCTTGTACTGCAACCGTTGTCGCTTGCATGCGTGGCAGATTGACCAGGAAACTTGATGCAGTACAGGTCCAATCGCATCTACAAAATCAATTGAGCTGAGTTGATTTGCCGTTGCACGATCTGCTAGTTCCAGATTGCTCAAGCCCCGAGGCTCGTGGCACCGATGAATAAAACGGTCGCCGATGAAGAAATCCCACACGCGCTGATGACTAAAACAGCCACCGATGAAGAAATCCCACGCGCTCGCATGGATGATTTGATCAGCTGCGATTTGATCATGGTCGATGGTGAGGGATCCCGCCCGGATCATCACCTCCATACGCCGCTTGTCTCACGGTGGGCGCCAACTATCGTGGTATTAACCACGGCAGATGCTATATGGTAGCTTACATAGAGAAAAGGGCAAGGCAACGTAGGAGAATCCGGGAGCGAGATTGGCACACGATGTACCCAGGTTCACGTCCCCTCGGTGGAGGATCGCTACGCCCTGCTGTCAATCCAGTATATGATCATAAATTGGTTTACATGGAAGCCACCATAGGCGAAGGGAGAGACCAGATCTAATATGATGTGCCCCTAGGGCTTTATATATGCAGCCAGTTAGGATTTACAAGTATTAATGCTTTTTATTGGAGTCACCGTCTTGGGCCTCCAGTCGGCGAGTCGTCCGGGTCCACTAGGCGTCAGTCGTCGTATTTGGCGAGTCGATCCGCCCTGGGCTAAGCTTTAGTCGGCTCGATCCAGGTCGCAATTCCGCTTCGTGGGTATATCCCGATTGGTATTCCCTCATCACTATGAACCAGTCACCTTAGGCTCTATGATCATTTAGTTTTTGACTTGTAATATCACTTTATGCTTCAATTAATAATGTTTTTTCTATTTGCATGATTATGGCCATTATTGCTCTCTTGGTTGGTCGCTCCCAGTCTTTTGCTAGCCTCCACCTGTACCACGTATGAGTTCCACTCATGCATCCAACCTCCAAGAAAACCAAGTTATGCTAAAGAGTCCACTATAAATTCCTATACATGGTGTGTTACACCATTCCAAGTATATTCATGTTTTTATCTACCTTCCAAATTAAACTTTTGTTATGTGAAAATTAGTGATTAAAGCTCTCACAAACTTGATGTCACACTTTATTTTCTTGCACTTAATAAACTTGAACCATTGTGTCCATCTATGTTTCTTATATGCTTGCACTTTATAAGTTGTGAATTAGCAGAACCATGTTACCATCGGAACGCTTTCAACATTGCACTTATTATTCAGTTGATATCATGTTCTTTTGTTTATGGATCCCGGTGGTGTGAAATAAAGGGGGGCTTGTAAGCTCATGGAGTTTGTATGTGTGTTAGAGAAACGCCTGGGCGGCTAGCCTAAGCCATGCCTAATCATGGTGGAAACTTGCAGCGTAACCATAGTGAGCATTCTGTGAAGCATCCTCAATAAAAACCTATGCAAATAGCAAATAAAAAGATCGGTGAGATGCTCATTGTCTGCTGCCTTGTCATTTTGATATGGGAAAGCTCCTTTGTCATGGGGCAAGGGGTACCCCGTTGGCGGTTCTCCATGATACACATGTACTTACAATGACAAGAACTTACTTGTGACTAAAGTTGAGTAGCATGAGGTTCGGTACTCGTAAGCAAGGGGCATGAGATTTTCAACTTATAACTTGTCAAGCATATCCTCATATTTGAGTCACTTTAATCTTAATCACCTCAAGATACTTATGATAGGGGTAATGAGAGCTGAAAGCTAATAAGTACCATAATTTTTGGAAGCTCTTTATGAAACTTGAAATCCCTGCTTCCCTCTATGAAGGGCCTTTCTTTTTTACTTTTATGTTGAGTCTCCATCTTCTATATTTATGCACCAATTGAGAGAGCATAGTGGTCATTCTTAGTTTAATGTGCATTGTCCCAAAACTTGTTGATTGATTCATAACTTTGATATTGCTTGTTCTTAAATTATTTGTATCTAGTCACCCTTATGAACTTTGAAGGTGTTCTATGCATTTATGTTTTGCTATACCATGAGGGACAAGCTAAATACCACTCTTATTATGTTCTCTATATGTGAAACAAACAAACGTTTTTCAAAGCATTGTTATTCATGATCTTTTGTTCATACCTTTTCATGATACAACATAGTTGCTATGTCTTATTGTTAGAACTATATCTTTCATGTCTATGTTAGAGTACTATGATCCCAACTATCAATGTTTTACAAATACCTTAATCAAGATTGTGATGTTGCATGTCACCTCAAAAATTATTCTTTTTATCACTTACCTTGGGGATGCTTGATACGCCGTAAACGTATCTATAATTTTTGATGCTCCGTGCTTGTTTTATATCAACTTTCTTATGTTTTGTTCACACTTTGAGGTATTTTTATACATTTTCTGGAACTAAACTATTAACAAGATGCTGCAGTGCCAGTTGCCTGTTTTCTGCTATTTTTGGTTTCAGAAAAGCTAGTAAAGAAATATTCTCGGAATTGGACGAAACAAAAGCCAAAGTCAATATTTTACCCGAAGCAACATGGAGGCTGAAGGGCAACCGAAGGGGGACCATGAGGCGGACACACCCCATGGTGGCGCAGCTAGCCCTAGGCGCGCCACCAGGGGGTGTGGGCCCCCTGGAGCTCCACCAACCTTGCCCCTTCGCCTATAAAAGTCCCCGAGATGAAAACCCTAGATACAAGATCAGAATTCCACGAAAAGTTCCGTAGCGCCATCGCCACAGAAGAGGAGATTCAGGGGACAGAAGTCTCTATTCCGGCACCCTGCCGGGACGGGGAAGTGCCCCTGGAGTCATCTCCATCGACTCCTCTGCCATCTCCATCCCATGGTGAGGAGGGAGCAGTTCTCTCTCGAGGCTAAGGGCTCTACCGGTAGCTATGTGTTCATCTCTCTCTATGCGTGATCTTATTGAAATCATGAGCTTTGTAATCTATAGATCTATTCTGCTACTCAAGTGCTTTAATTAATCTCTTCTTATCCCCATGTGTGTGAAGTTGACAGCGTGCACACCGTGTGGCACTTAGGCTAAGGTTACAGAAATACTTATCATGAGTATAATTTGAGTTGGATGTCTCTATGAGATTGTGGTGTTTGTTGGAACCATCTAGTGCTCAAGGTGATAGTGAGGGGTTATCTAGATGGGGAATATAAACTTTAAGGTGTGCTGTTATAGCCCTACATCATCCAACCGGAGAGTAGTTCAGGGTAGCATAATGAAGAGAAGATATTTATATGAGAGTGTCCACTAGTGAAAGTATGATCCCTAGGCCTTGTTTCTAAGCATTGAAACACCATTTACAATCAGTCCTCTTACATGTTTGCTTGCTACCACTCTTATTTCTGATTGCAATTACCACTTATAATCATACATATTACTTATATTTCACTATCTCTTCGCTGAACTAGTGCACCTATACACCTGACAAGTGTATTGGGTGTGTTGGGGACACAAGAGACTTCTTGTATCTTGATTGCAGGGTTGCTTGAGAGGGATACCTTTGACCACTTCCTCTCTGAGTTCGATAAACCTTGGGTGATCCACTTAAGGGAAACTTGTTGTTGTTCTACAAACCTCTACACTTGGAGGCCCAACACTGTCTACAAGAATAGAAGCGTGCGTAGACATCACGGACTAGCATATCATTTATATATCTTCACTTTTGTACTTCCAACACCGTAACGTCCACGGGAGACCCAATTGTTGTGCTCGACCCTTGTCAGAGACATCCATCAACCCAGGCAATAGCCTTTTGTGGGAAGACCCGGTTTCGAGGGCTTTCTCCCTTAATAGCTTTTGTAGGGGTTGCCCATGCTAAAGATAACAAACTACGAGTTAAGCCCCATCTCCTTGTGTAATGTGGTTGCACGAATAAGTTGTTCTGGTAAAGGCGTAGAACATCCCTTTTCTTTATCATTGCCACCATACACATTTATCAACTCACCTTTCCCCTTGTTAAAACAATCCACTTGGAAATGATGCTCTTCCCAAGATTTTTAACAAAACATTCTTTAAACCTTGGTTTGTAGGGTAATCCCAAAATAGTTTTTGTTGCAAAAACCTGAGGTTTGAAGTGAGGTAGGATGTTAGCCATCATACTCTCGATCTAAATGGGGATAGTAGGTGTCAATAAGGTGTGTGTCCTGCTGGACACTAGGTCGTAACTTGGAGGGGCCAAGTTACTATCGCAGTAGTACTAAAACAAATCATGCAAGTAGTAATGCTATTTATAAAGGAGATATAAATAGGTACATAAAAAGGAGTAGTACAAGTATCGAAGTTCAGTAAGGATGGCTTGCCTATGGTCAGTAATATGTCCCTGGACTTATTCTTAGATAACCAATAATAACAGAATGCCTCCTTCTTCTCAATGTCAACACAATTGTAACTATCGTCGCCGCGGAGCATGCATGCAAATAAGCAAGTTACCATAATCAACACAAGACAAACAAACACCAGCACAATACAACAAGCAATTGAACAATACACCAATATACTTCAGTAGGTTTTGGTAATTGGAGTTCAAAGCAATTGGAAGTATCTTATTAGAATTTGTAGAATTTCTTTTATGATTGAAGTACTCAATACTACTTGATTGAGAGGTTTTATACCAAGGTCAAGCTCTGTATGATACCAATGTACAAAAATGATATCAACGGATAAGTATTGAAATAACAAAGCCACCAGAAGTGGTTTCATCATTTTATCATTTTTAATTATTTAGTTATGATGTTTCTAGTGAAATAAACTCCTGTTTTGGTGATTAATTCACCAGAAAATATTGGTATGTCAATTTAATATTTCCTCTTAGGGTTAGGAGGAAATTTGAGTACTGGTTCACTAGGAGTTGGTTACCCTTCAAACTAATTACTAGAATGCCCTTGGGAAAATTCCAAAGTCAGTTCTAGAGGCTATTTGTCTTTTTCCTTAGTTTTATTCTATAGTTCCAAAAGGCATGATACCAATGACTTGGGGTAGGCCTCACCGATACCTTTCTATAGAAATTGGTTTCACTATTTTTAGAGTTGTAGATCTCCATATATGATTTAGTTGGTGAAACAACCACATGGTGAAGTGTTTAGTTCCTTGAAATTCATTATTTGCTTATTAATTTCTGAAACTCTGGGATATGGTAGTTCATGATCATTGTGAGTTGGAATCAACGCAAATCCTTGTATATTCTGACCTGGAGAAATTTTCAAAGTCCGATCTTGACCCTATTTATTATTTTAACTAAAGTAGATCGGCGGGTCTTTTTGGTGTGGGTCCAAGGTGAAAATCAAGGTACCAAAGATACCTTGTAGTACCAAGTGGTTTCAATCCATTTGGGTCTATAAAACTTCCTGAAGTAATTATTGGGTGAAAGTGATACATCCTAGCAATTTAAATGCCAGAGAAAATGCTTTAATTACTTTGGCTTGATTTTTGTTCTACATGTTGTGGAAATCACCAGGTAACACACTAAAAATTAGATCTGGGAATTTGTAGGAATTTTTCAATTTATTCTGAACTAAAACCTAGCATCTAGTTAGCAGATCTAGGGAAAAAGAAAAATAATTAGCTAAAACATTCCTCGAGCCAGATCTAGAGGAAATCTGGGCCTCAAGGCTCAGATCTGGCCCATTCATCGTCCTGCGCACGGGAGATACAATTTGAACTAGCATGGTCGGGGCCCACTAGTTAGCAAAACAGGGGTGCTAAAAAGGTATGGAGCCACATTGGCTATAGGATTAAGGCGGGATCGATGATCGCCCATCCTCGTCTCTACTGCGAGTTGAATGGTAGAGAGGAAACCCTAGGACACTCGGGGAGCTCGTGGGGGCTCACCTGGGGGGACATGATGGCGAGGGAGAGATGAAGGAGGAGAGGCGGAACACCTCGACAATCCTGGAGATGGGTGGCAACAATGGTTTTCATGCGGAACCAAGGTCGTGCACATCCCGCGAGCGAATTTGTTCGGGTGCTCATCAGGTATCTCCTTGGGCTGCTACATGTCAAAGGGGCGGTGGGGTTCTAGAGGGTATGTAGAGGCTATCCACAGTCACAGTGATGGATTGGCGCGATCGGAGTGCTTAGGATTGCCAGCCTTGACAACAGGGCCTCACCATGGCCATGTGATGGTGGTGGTGGCTCTGGCGCCCCTACGACGTAGAGGAGAGAATTAGAGGGTGGGTTAGAGGATGGGGATGTAGGTAGAGAGATACGAGAGAGTCTAGGTCGACAAGAACCTTCAGCTCTTTATGATGATCGAGAGGGAGATCATTCTCTTCTTACTTTCCAACTTAGAGAAAGGGGGAGTGAGTCTGATCTCTAGAGTGGTCTAGGTAGAGAGGAGGGAGTGGAGTGAGGGTAGGTGGGAGAACTGGGGCGGCCTCGGGGCTTGAAACCGGAGAGGTGATGGTGTAGGGTGGACAAGGTACACTAGGGAAAGGGAGGATATGCGAGGGACTATGGTTTGTCGAGTGGGGTGGTGGAGCTCGAGCTAAGGGGTGTGGGGAACCCCAGTGCTGCCTGGACTACTGTAGAGGTCAGAGAGATGGAAGAGGTCTCTCTCTCCCTTGTTTCGGCCATAGAAAATAAATGGTGAGGCAGGGGATATGGTCTCTGGTTGGGCAGTCCTGACGGTGGAGAGGATGGTGGTGGGGTCCTGGTTCATGGCAGAGGGGTGGAGAGAGGCATGTTGCTACTGTGGCATTGAAATGAGGAGATATTGCAAGATATGTGTGCCTCTCCCCTTGCCTCACTTCCAAGCGCAAAGGACAAGGAGATGTGGTTTCTACATTACCATGCTACAGTATACACAACCAGGGAGGGATGAGTGGGTCCCGTGGTGATCAAGTGGTGCCTTGGTAAAGATTAAAAGGAATTTAGAGTGCATGGGAGGAAGGTATGATCATATTTCTTCATATTATTACTTTCCTTTTGATGAATTTTGGGGATCTTGAGTATGAGGTGGTCACAAGTGAAGGAGAATGGAAGGTAGGGGTGGGGTGGTGATCACCAAATTGGTTTGAATTTGAAAACATCACAAAAATTAGAGTTTGCAAGGCACAGGTGATCTAGGGTATAATTATCATCATAGCACCTAAACCATGCTAGATTAACAAGTTCAGAGCTCCATTATGGTCATCGGGTACAAGGCTTGATATACCACATGGTATTTATGGGAGGGGTGTGGAGAATTGGCCAAAATAATGTTGGAGTACTTCAAGAAATAAAGCCAAATTTTGTTGATTATAAGGGTGCCAAAACAGATTATCAACTTGCCTTCAAAACCATGTTGGTTTAAGAAGCACAAGGCTCCAATTGGAACAAGGAGATTATGGGTTGATAGGAAAAGTTTACTAGATCACAACCATGCAAAGAGTTGGCCAAGAAAGGGCGAGATGGAGTTGAGAGCTTCTGCCAAAGTAGGTATGTTGAAACAGTTGACAGAAATAGATTATTTTCTTGACTACAAAACCATCAAGGACAAGTGGGTCCAGGAAGTTCTAGCTAAGGGCAAGAGTGTGGTTTACAAGTATACATGACAGTTTACAATATGGTTCAAGGGTATTTCCAAAAAGGTCCATAGGTTAATATAGATAGAGACCCAAGGATGGGATCCTGATAACAGATTATGACTTAGTCGATTTTTGATTGTTTTAGGGTTTTTGACTAATGTACAAGATCAAATGGAATTGATGGGTTCTAGGATTTCAAACACACCATTGAGTGAATGTGGTTTATGAGTGTATGGAGTAGAAGGGTAACCTGCCTTAAGTGGGCTTCCATTGATTTGGATACTAGTAAAAAGAATTAACTCAGAACTGATCTTATTAAGGGATTAGATGGTCAAGTTAGGGACTAGAGATCAAGGCAAGCTTGGGAAACTTGGTATAAGGGTTCCTTGATCAAAATCAACTATGGATGATGGTATAGTACATCACAAGGATAAGTATAGTGTAGGTACATTGCCTAGGGATCAAGAGTAAGGGTATTAGTTGGATGTAGCATCCCAATTATCTAACATTGTAATGCTACATGGTTTTAATCAATATAATGCTACCTCTAAGTAATAAATAATGCATCATCATAATATCATGCTCATGTCACCATACCACATTGTATTTGAGCATCATATTAAAATCCTTTTATTGGTTCTTCCCCTCATATTGCATTTGCCTTATTAATCATATTTGATTCTTGATATCTTGTAGTTGGTTCTTGATATATTGCTTCATGCCCAAGTTGAGTTGGGGGCATATCTATTATAAGTCCACCACCTTTGCCACCTTCCTTTGGTTCAATCCATAATTCCTACCATCTAATTGATTATGGGCATTTGCATATTCCTTTGGCATTTAACTCTAGCTCATGACTATTGGTGTGGATCCCTTCTTTTGTTCTACATGCTCCTTCTCATTCTTTTCTCTCTTATTTGAACCTTCTTGGTTTTGTTTGAAATTAAACCAAACCAACTTTGCAAAAGTAAAATAAACTAAACCTACACCCACACACACTAATCTAGCCTAAACCTAAAATCTACCTGGTGTATGCATGCCAATATACACAGAAAGCTTAGCCTTGCTCTTGCCATACCATCGAGCCATGCATGTGTGGTGCATGCGTGTGTGCTAGACACACACACACACACTAATCCATAAAACCAATTGTGGCAACCAAGCTAGCTACCTAATTTCCTAGTTGCACCTGAACCCAACCCCTCTCTCTGAACCTGAAACTATTGAGCATGTTCTGTGAACCGGACCAACCCAGCTGAACCTCTCCTCTACCTATGATCGACCTGCACCCTATTGGGGGGATACCCCCGGGTAGGGTCACACCAGGGTATAAAGGCCGAGTTAGCCGAGGTACGGCAAGGCCAAAGCGTATGCTGGCCGAGTCACCTCAAGGCCATCCGACTTACGGAGTAACCCGGACCGGAGGGTGTCCACCTAACCGTGTCTCGGCCGACTTATGTCGTATGCCGACATGCTCTTTGTAACTTGTATGCAGGTACCCACGGGGCCGGATTAACTAGGCATGATCCGGGTTATATCAGGCTTGCAAGAGAAGGAAGGTATCTCGTTGGTCAAAGGGTGACCTCTGTGCGCAGGAGCGTGAGCAAAGCAAACAGAGAGAAGGACCACCGAGGCGTGGCCGACAAGGGTGACACAGCCTGTGTCGGATGAAACTGGCGCCGCAGAGGCTTACGTAGCCTCTGCATGGCTTACGGTGGCAAAAGGTGACCCGGTCGGTTTGCTATTTTGGGAGAGACATATTCCCAGGAATATGCCTCCACGTATACCCTAGATATTAGCCTGGCCTCCCCTTTATAAGGAGCACCAGGACCTCAGTAGAAGGGGATCGCGAGTTGGTTCATTGAGTAGCAGTAGTGGTGAGAGTAAGAGAGCTCCTTCTTCCTCCTCTTCCCAATACAGCTCAAGGAGCATCTGTAAACTCACATAGCTTGAAGAATACAAAGCATCTGAGTGTGGAATCACCACACTATCCCTCCCTGGATTTCTCTAGTGCATATTGGCCCCACCTTTAGCCTATCCATGGCATCTGCCATGACACCACCACGATAGTTGGCGCCCACCATGGGGCTAGAGGCGCTAGCAGGAGTGAAGATCCGGACGGGAAGCATCATCGGCAACGGCGAGCGCATCGTCTCTAGGCTCGTTCAGCGCTTTGGAGCGCTGGACTACGTCAGCGACAATGCTGGTTGCTTCGGCAAGCGGCCTCCACCGTGCAATGGCGTCTTCGTCAAGCTTGGTGCCCACAGGATCTACTTCGGTGTCGATGTGTCTTGCGTTCACCCGCGGCATGTCGTTGAGGGAGGCGAGCCACCCCTTAGCGCGGCTCGCGGTGAGCGTACCACTCGCTCTACGGACCGTGCTGAAGTGATGATGACAGCACTTGACGCTGGCGCGAGCAAGGATCCAACACCAGATCCGGAAGTAACACCCAAGGCGCCTAGGAAAAGTAGAGGTCCTCCGCTAGAGAGGCCAGAAAACTTGTTGTAGCAGGCGATAGATAGCTTGGAAAGCCCCATAGCACCTGTGGTAGATCCGGCTCAGGCACATGCCGAGTTAGAGGAAACTAGGCAGAAAATACTAAAGGGCGCGAAAAAGATAGCCGCGGCTCAGTAGTCGTTGAACATGACGCTGCGTGAGTATGCAAGAGCAAATAAGGTAGATGCTGTAAAAGTAAAAAGGAGAAACCTCGTTAGTGAGATGAACAAAGAGGGTGATACTAGAGTTGAGGAATCAGAGAACCCTTTGTCCATGGGGTTGCCGAAGTACAGCACCCCGGCAAAGAACCTCAGAGCAGCGAATGTAGCTGCATCTGAGTTAGAGGGTTTGACGGGTGAAGCCCGGCAAAGACAGCAGGAGAGGGTCAACGAGTTAGTTCGGATTGCTAACAGACAGAATGAGGAGTTGCTCAGGGCTAATCCGGCAAGAGCTGGGGCTTCCAAGGTCGTTTATTCAGCAATGGGAAACCCGGAGAAATCCGCTGGGGCTGCATCATCACCTCATGATGGCCCGAGAAGAGAGGAAGTGGTAACCTCGGCAAGGAGAAACAAACAGATAGTCCCATATGACCCGGCAAGGACGGGGAAAGGAAAATCAGTGCAGGGAAATGAGGATCGACGAAGTGTCAGCCGAGGTGAAGCTGGCCGAGGTAACCGCGACCAAGGTAATGCCGGTCAGGGAAACGCTATAAACGGCAATGCCGGACAGCATAACTCGGCGGGTGCAGGGCAACCGCAGCAGCGAAATATACCATGGCAAGAGCGAAGTGCCGGCCAAGGTATGCAACAGAGATGCACTCCACAAGAGAAAGATAGATACAATGACGGTGATTCGGAAATGGTGAACGCAGGATACCCTAGGCCGGATTATCACGTGATAGGGTCAAGATTGGGAAGCAGGAACTTGATGCCTGACGACGCTAGGTTAAAGCTGGATCGGCTCTAAAGGTCAGAACAGATTAAGGGGCAAGGTCCTCCGGGTCCAGCGTGCTTTGGGCCCCAGATCATGAAAGAGCCTCCGGTACTTAACTTCCAGTTACCCAGAGGCACGAAAACATATGACGGTAGCACCAAGCCGGAGGATTGGTTAATAAATTACGCAACGGCAGTGAAAATTGCTACAGGCAATTTGAGATGGGCGGTGAGATACGTACCTCAAATGCTGGAGGGGCCAGCGAGGGTATGGTTAAACAATTTACCACCCGGTAGTATACACTGCTGGATTGATTTTGAGGAAATGTTCGTCAGTAACTTCTCGTGCACGTATCACAGACCGAATAGGCCACAAACCCTAGCAATGTGCAAGCAGAGACCAAATGAAACATACCGAGAATTCCTAACCCGTTGGTGCAACGTGAGAAATTCATGTGAATGGGTGATTGAGTCACAGGCCATAGCTTGGTTTGCACAAGGGTGTAGATATGCAAGCATGCTGTGGCAAAGGTTACAAAGGGATATGCCAACTACACTGGCAGAGACAATCCGGATTGCTGATTCGTATGCTTTGGGCGATCCGACTCAACCCTGACTTATGTCAAACGAGTCAAATGAGTAGTACTACCAGCGAGATGGATCCGGATCATCCCGGCAAAATGATTACCGGGGTAAGAGAAGAGATGATAGACTAGATTATAGGTACAGTTCGCAACAAGTTGCTGCTGTAAATCAAGATCAGCCCGAAGCAGGGAGTAATCAGCGTCAGAAAACTGGAGGGCAACAGTGGACTTCAAGAAATGATGGCAAAAAAACTTGGACACCTGAGCAGAAGAAACAGTGGCAAGAAAAGAAAGATTGGCCGAGGTATACATATGAGGCAATGCTGGATCAGCCGTGCAAATTTCACACGCCAAATCCGAGTAACTCGGGGGGTCACACAACCCGGCAATGTGAGTGGATGAGGAAGATAGAGCAAAGTGGTTCGGGGAATGCTCAGGCACCCCGGAATGATCAACCTGGGCAGGAATTACCTCGGCAGCAGTTGCTCTCCAGAGCAAACACACAACAGTTAATGTTACCACCACCTCCGCCGAGGTATGAGATGAAGGAAATATGCCCTGAGAGGCAATAATAAAGTTGTTATTATATATTCCTTATATATGGTAGATGTTTATTTTACATGCTAGAATTGTATTGATCAGGAAACATCAATACATGTGTGTTTAATAAACAAAAAGGGTTCCTAGTTATGCCTCTCTTATAGACTAGCTTGTTGATTAACAAGATGATCAAGGTTTCCTGATCATGGACATTGGATGTTGTTAATAACAAGGTCACACCATTGGTGGAATGATGTGATGAACATTCATCCGAAGTATAGCATTACGATCAAGTCATTATGTTTATATTGCTATAACATCATACGAAGTAATCTTTATCCTTAGACCATGAGATCATGTTATTTGCTAACACCGAAAGAGTATCTTGATAACATCAAACGTCACACCGTAACAGGGTGACTATAAAGATGGGTTCAGTACTACGAAGGTGTTATGTTGAGGCTCATGGATCAAGAGTGGAATTTGTCAATCCCGATGACGGATAGATATACTCTGGGCCCTCTCGGTGATATCACATTAAGATAGCTTGCAAGCAAGTGATGTGATCACTAGAATGTTATATCACGGGAACGAGAAAAGAGTGCATGTCGGTAACGAGATCAAACTAGGTATGGAGATACCGATGATCGAATCTCGGACATGTAATATATCGAGAGACAAAGGGATTTAGTTACAAGCGTTAAAGGTTCTCACGATCATAGAAGTCATCGTTGAATGTGTAGGAGTCAGTACGGATCTCCAGGTCCCGCTGCTGATTATTGATCGGAGAAGGGTCTCGATCATGTCTGCATTATTCGCGAACCATAGGGTGGCACACTTAAGAGTTACCGGACACCATTTTGGAGCACATATGTTTTAGATGAAAGAATTGCAAAGCGCAGGAATTGTTTCAATAGAAACCGGAAATTGTTTCGGGTGAAATTGCAGAAAGAGGTTCTGCATGTGATATTGAAATATTGCAAGGGGCTATATGTGAATGTTTGTTAATTAAAGTAATTAACAAAATTCTGAATAAATTTAATAAAAGAGTTTTATTAAATGAGAGAGCATTAAATTTGGAGAAATTTAATGCATTTAAAGTGGATACTTTAAAAGGGAATGTGAAGAGGCATTTTAATGTGGAGGGGTTACCACCACATGAATGGGGGAGGTGAGGGGTCACCCCCCATGCGCCGGCCATGGAGAGAGGGGGCACCCCCTCCTCCTATAAAAGGCCACCCATTCCCTCCTTCATCCACACACCTCCTTGTGAAGGATCTCTCTCCCCCTCTAGAATTATTCCCCCATGGTCTCGGATTAGCGAGATACATGTTCCCGGTGGCATTTCGTCTGGAAGGAGTTGCTGCTTCCGCTGGATCGCTGGAGAGAGGAGGTGGAGGTTGTCCGGTGGCTTGAACGTGTGTACGAGTACAGATGCGCTGCTGAGTTGCGGCGCTCAGACTTCCTCATGATTTTGAGATCGACAAGTGTACAACTACATCAACCACGAGTTCCTACTCGTTAACAAAACTCGTTGTCCTCGAGGGTAAGTTCTCGTTGGATGTATGTCCACCCGTTGCTTTGTACCTAGTAGATAGATCTTGGCGTGTAGTTCACACCGTAGGAATTTTTTTGTTTTCTATGCTGCGGACCCAACAGTGGCATCAGAGCCTGATCTATGCGTAGGTGCTTTGCACGGGTAGTACACATATGTTTATATGTGGGCGATGATGATCATGTTATTGCATCTTCTATGTATTTTGGATATTGGTGGCATAGTGGGATGAAGCGGCCCAGACCAACCTTACATGTCATCGTACATGAGACCGGTTCCACGACTGACATGCAACTTGTTTTGCATAAGTGGCTGGCGGGTGTCTGTCTCTCCTACTATAGTCAATATCTGATTTACAACGAGTTGCTAATAACTTAGTTATCCTCGTTGTGGTTCATGTTCGTAGGTGAGAACGGTTCTATCTCCGAAAGCCCTAATCCACGTAAAACTTGCAATTGATAAATTAGAGGCGTCTAGTTTAGATCGTTGCTGGGCTAGTGTATTGATATGGTATTGTTGTAAGTAGATGTATGATTGATACTCTTACAACACACTCAACGTGTAAGTTCCATAGACCTTGGCCTTACACACAAAGGAATGATAGAGATCATACCACGATACAAGTGATAGAGATCAAATGCATGGACCATATCATCTCACTTTACACATTAGATGTTTGCATCTTATACTGCTAGTTTGGCGCTTTTGGTAGCATTATAAGATGATCCCTCATTTAGATATCAAGATAAAAATGTGTTCTTCCTTAAGTATGCACCATTCTGTGGATCGTGTTTCGAGACATCACGTGATGATCAGGTGTAGTCGAATCTACGCTTTCATAGGAACGGGTGTAAGACAGTTTTACACACGCGAATACTAAGGTTCTTACTTGGCGAGCCTAGCATGTATAGACATGGCCTCGGAACACGGACCGAAAGGTTAAGCATGAGTCATATAGTTGATATGATGCCCATATAGATGCTCGCCTTTGAAGCTACATCAACTCACGTGATGACCGGACTTGGTGTAGTAGATTTGGTTCATGTAATCACCAAAAGGACACGAGGGATGTCGTTTTTGAGTGGGAGTTCATTAGTAATTTGGATTAGTTGAACTCAATCTAACATAAACTTAGTCTAAATAAACTTTCCAAATTCTATTGTAGATGGCACCACCTGCTTTTAATTTCAATGTGTTCATGGAGAAAGAGAAACTTGCTGCGAATGGTAGCAACTTCACCAACTGGGCTATAAATTTGAGGATTCTCCTCACTGCTGCACAAGAGCAATATGTGCTAGATGCGCCGCTAGGCCCCCCACCAGCTCCTGATGCCCCTGACGAGGAAAAGAATGTCTATGTGACTCGTCAGGAGGACCACAACTTAGTTAATTGCGGCATACTGTATGGGCTAGAGCCAGAACTTTGAAAGCATTTCGAAAATGGCAATGCCTTTGATACCATGGGAGAATTGAAAATGATTTTCGATACTCATGCTACCATAGAGAGTTATAATGCTACAGAAAAGTTCTTTAGCTGCATGATGGAGGAAAACAGCTCCGTTAGTGAGCACGTACTCAAAATGTCTGGGTACGCCGATAAGCTTGTGTCCTTGGGAATAACGATTCCCATTGACTTAGGCATACATCGTGTTCTCCAATCTCTGCCACCTAGCTACAAGAGCTTCGTGATGAACTATAATATGCAGGGCATGAAGAAGACTCTTCCCGAGCTTCTGTCAATGCTTAAGACTGCAGAAGTGGAGATTAGGAAAGAACATCAAGTGTTGATGATCAATAGGATCACCGATTTTAAGAAGGACAAGAAAGGCAAGCACAAGGGAAAGAAGGGTGGCAAATCTGTTGCCACGCCTGAAAAGAAACCCCGGGCTGGCCCTAAGTCTGACACCGAGTGCTACTATTGCAAGGGGACTGGCAATTGGAAGCGCAAGTGCCCCAAGTATTTGGCGGACAAGAAGTCCGGCAAGGCAAACAAAGGTATATGTGATATACATGTTATTGATGTGTACTTGACTAGTACTCGCAGTAGCACCTGGGTATTTGATACGGGATCAGTTGCTAATATATGTAACTCGATTCAGGGGCTGCAGAACAAGCAACAACTAACAAGGGATGAGATCACAATGCGGGTCGGCAATGGATCAAGAGTTGATGTGATCGCCGTCGGAACGCTGCCTCTCCATATGCCATCGGGATTAGTCATAAACCTAAATAATTGTTATTTGGTGCCTGCACTTAGCATGAACATTGTATCCAGATCGTGTTTGATGCAAAGTGGTTATTCGTTTAAATCTGAAAACAATGGTTGTTCGATTTATATGGATAATATCTTTTATGGTCATGCACCTGTGTTGAATGGTTTATTTCTGATGGATCTCGATAGTAATATTACGCACATTCATAATGTTAATGCTAAAAAGATTAAACTTGATGATGATATATCTGCATATATGTGGCACTGCCGTCTAGGTCATATTGGCGTTAAACGCATGAAGAAACTCTATTCTGATGGACTTTTGGAATCACTTGATTTTGAATCATTTGATACATGTGAGCCATGCCTTATGGGCAAGATGACTAGAACACCATTTTCTGGTTCAATGGAACGGGCGACAGATCTATTGGAAATCATACATACTGATGTGTGTGGACCAATGAGTGTGTCGGCGCGAGGTGGATATCGTTATTTTGTTACTTTCACGGATGATTTGAGTAGATATGGGTATATCTATTTGATGAAACACAAGTCTGAAACTTTTGAAAAGTTCAAGGAATTTTAGAATGAAGTGGAAAATCATCGTAATAGAAAGATCAAATTTCTACGGTCTGATCGTGGAGGAGAGTATCTAGGTTACGAGTTTAGCACACACATGGAAGAGTGTGGAATAGTTTCACAACTCACGCCTGCCGGAACACCACAACGTAATGGTGTGTCGAAACGTCATAATCGTACCTTATTGGATATGGTTCGATCTATGATGTCTCTGACTAACTTGCCACTGTTATTTTGGGGTTATGCACTGGAAACAGCTACATTCACTTTAAATCGGGCACCATCTAAATCCATTGAAACGACACCGTATGAATTATGGTTTGGAAACAAACCTAAGATGTCATTTCTTAAAGTTTGGGGATGCGATGTTTATGTGAAGAAACTTCAACCAGATAAACTCGAACCCAAAGCGGAAAAATGCATCTTCATAGGATACCCTAAGGAAACAATTGGCTATACCTTCTATCACAGATCCAAGGGCAAGGTTTTTGTTGCCAAGAATGGATCCTTTCTTGAGAAGGAGTTTCTCGCGAAAGGTGTGAGTAGTCGGAAGGTAGAACTCGAAGAGGTTATTGAACCTTCTCTTCATGAAATGGCAAGTAGCGCAGCACCGGAAGTTGTTTCGGAGTTGACTTCACCTAATGAAGAGAGAGCTAATGATATTGATCATGAAAATCCGAAAGAGGAAACTACCGAACCTCGCAGGTCAAGCAGGACACGTGCAGCTCCTGAACTGTACGGCAATCCTATTGTGAATTTCATGGTTGATGAAATGGATGACCCTGCGACGTATGAAGAAGCGATGATGAGCCCGGATTCCAACAAATGGCTAGAAGCCATGAAATCCGAGATGGAATCCATGTACGAGAACCAAGTTTGGACCTTGGTGGACTTACCTCATGATCGAAAGGCCATTGAGAATAAATGGATTTTCAAAAGAAAAACTGATGCTAATGGTAATGTGACCATCTATAAGGCTCGACTTGTCGCAAAGGGGTTTCGACAAATTCAAGGAGTTGACTATGATGAGACATTCTCTCCCGTAGAGATGCTTAAGTCAGTTAGGATTATGTTAGCAATTGCTGCATATTTCGATTATGAAATATGGTAGATGGATGTCAAAACTGCGTTCCTCAATGGTAATATTGAAGAAGAGTTGTATATGATACAACCTAAGGGTTTTGTCGGTCCTAAGGATGCTAATAAGGTAAGCAAACTTCAGCGATCCATCTATGGACTAAAGCAAGCATCCCGAAGTTGGAATCTCCGCTTTGATGAGGTGATCAAAGAGTTTGGATTTGTCCAAACTTATGGAGAGGCTTGTATTTACAAGAAAGTGAGTGGGAGCAATGTGGCATTTCTGATATTATATGTGGATGACATATTATTGATTGGAAATGATATAGATTTTTTAAACAGTGTTAAAAGTTATCTAAACAGCAAATTTTCGATGAAAGACCTTGGTGAAGCATCATATATATTAGGCATTAAAATCTATAGAGATAGATCAAGGCACCTAATTGGGCTATCGCAGAGCACATAGCTTGATAAGATATTAAAGAAGTTTAATATGGACGAAAGTAAGAAGGGGTTCTTACCTATGTTGCAAGGCAAGACATTGAGTAAGACTCAAAGTCCGGCTACGGCGGAAGAAAGAGAGATGATGGATAAGATCCCCTATGCCTCGGCCATAGGCTCTATTATGCATGCCATGCTATGTACATGACCGGATGTGGCACATGCTATTAGTTTGACTAGTAGGTACCAATCTGATCCAGGTTCGGAACACTGGATAGCGGTAAAGAACATCCTCAAGTACTTGAGAAGAACTAGGGATATGTTTCTTATATAGGGAGGTGAAGAAGAGCTAGTCGCTAAGTGTTATGTCGATGCTAGCTTTGACACCGATCCGGATGACTCTAAGTCTCAATCCGGATACGTATTTCTCTTGAACGGAGCAGCAGTTAGTTGGAGGAGTTCCAAACAACCTGTGGTGGCTAGATCAACGACGGAGGCAGAATATGTTGCTGCTTCAGAAGCGGCGCAGGAGGCGGTTTGGATGAAAGAGTTCATTACGGAACTAGGTGTGGTTCCCAGTGCATTGGACCCAATGGTGATCTATTGTGACAACAATGGAGCCATAGCCAACGCAAAGGAACCGAGGTCTCACAAGAATTCCAAGCATATTAAGCGCCGGTTTCACTCCATCCGTGAGCATGTCAAGGATGGAGATATAAAGATTTGTAAAGTACACACGGACCTAAATGTAGCAGATCCGTTGACTAAAGTTCTCCCTAGGGCAAAACATGATAAACACCAGAACTCCATGGGTGTTAGATTTATCACTATGTGAACTAGATTATTGTCTCTAGTGCAAGTGGGAGACTAAAGGAAATATGCCCTGAGAGGCAATAATAAAGTTGTTATTATATATTCCTTATATGTGATAGATGTTTATTTTACATGCTAGAATTGTATTGATCAGGAAACATCAATACATGTGTGTTTAATAAACAAAAAGGGTTCCTAGTTATGCCTCTCTTATAGACTAGCTTGTTGATTAAGAAGATGATCAAGGTTTCCTGATCATGGACATTGGATGTTGTTAATAACAAGGTCACACCATTGGTGGAATGATGTGATGAACATTCATCCGAAGTATAGCATTACGATCAAGTCATTATGTTTATATTGCTATAACATCATACGAAGTAATCTTTATCCTTAGACCATGAGATCATGTTAATTGCTAACACCGGAAGAGTATCATGATAACATCAAACGTCACACCGTAATAGGGTGACTATAAAGATGGGTTCAGTACTACGAAGGTGTTATGTTGAGGCTGATGGATCAAGAGTGGAATTTGTCAATCCCGATGACGGATATATATACTCTGGGCCCTCTCGGTGATATCACATTAAGATAGCTTGCAAGCAAGTGATGTGATCACTAGAATGTTATATCACGAGAACGAGAAAAGGGTGCATGTCGGTAACGAGATCAAACTAGGTATGGAGATACCGATGATCGAATCTCGGACATGTAATATATCGAGAGACAAAGGGATTTAGTTACAAGCGTTAAAGGTTCTCACGATCATAGAAGTCATCGTTGAATGTGTAGGAGTCAGTACGGATCTCCAGGTCCCGCTGCTGATTATTGATCGGAGAAGGGTCTCGATCATGTCTGAATTATTCGCGAACCATAGGGTGGCACACTTAAGAGTTACCGGACACCATTTTGGAGCACATATGTTTCAGACGAAAGAATTGCAAAGCGTAGGAATTGTTTCAATAGAAACCGAAAATTGTTTCGGGTGAAATTGCAGAAAGAGGTTCTACATGTGATATTGAAATATTGCAAGGGGCTATATGTGAATGTTTGTTAATTAAAGTATTTAACAAAATTCTGAATAAATTTAATAAAATAGTTTTATTAAATGAGAGAGCATTAAATTTGGAGAAATTTAATGCATTTAAAGTGGATACTTTAAAAGGGAATGTGAAGAGGCATTTTAATGTGGAGGGGTTACCACCACATGAATGGGGGAGGTGAGGGGTCACCCCCCATGCGCCGGCCATGGAGAGAGGGGGAACCCCCTCCTCCTATAAAAGTCCACCCATTCCCTCCTTCATCCACACACCTCCTTGTGAAGGATCTCTCTCCCCCTCTAGAATTATTCCCCCATGGTCTCGGATTAGCGAGATACATGTTCCTGGTGGCATTTCGTCTGGAAGGAGTTGCTGCTTCCGCTGGATCGCTAGAGCGAGGAGGTGGAGGTTGTCCGGTGGCTTGAACGTGTGTGCGAGTACAGATGCGCTACTGAGTTGCGGCGCTCGGACTTCCTCGCGATTTTGAGATCGGCAAGTGTACGACTACATCAACCACGAGTTCCTACTCGTTAACAAAACTCGTTGTCTTCGAGGGTAAGTTCTCGTTGGATGTATGTCCACACGTTGCTTTGTACCTAGTAGATAGATCTTGGCGTGTAGTTCACACCGTAGGAAATTTTTTGTTTTCTATGCTGCGGACCCAACATGAGAAGCATGAGAGAAGGGATGCAGTGCATCAGGTGGAAAACCAGCATCTGCCAGATCAAAGGTACCCCGACAATGATGGGAGAAATGAATACAGAGAGCATCACCAGAGTTACTGTGTGTTTACTACGGAGTAAACAGATAGAAAGAGGTTGCAACGCCGACATATGGAAGTGAATGCGGTTATGCCGGCAGTGACGAGGTATATGCCTTGGTTGGATCAGGAAATTACCTGGAGTATCAAGGACCATCCTAAGCTTATGCCAAGCCCTGGTTCGTATGCATTAGTGCTGGATCCAACGTTCATCGGGCCCAATATCAATGTGAGATTTTCTAAGGTGTTGATTAACAATGGCAGTAGCATTAATATCATGTACTTGGATACAATGCGCAAGTTGGGTATCTCGAAGAACATGCTCCAGGCGACGAGGACAACTTTCCATGGTATTGTGCCAGGCATTTCCTATGAACCCATTGGAAAAGTCCGGGTTGACGTGTTATTCGGCACAAGAGATAACTGCCGAACTGAGAATTTGGAGTTTGAGGTTGTGAACTTATAAAGTGCATATCACGCGTTACTCGGTAGGCCAGCCCTGAACAAATTCATGGCAAGTACTCACATCAGTTACCTGAAGATGAAGTTGCCTGGGCCAAATGGTGTGATTAAGATAGCTGGGGATTTCCGACGTTCCATTGAGTGTGCGTCAGCCGGGTCTAATCTATCCGAATCACTCGTGATTACACTGGAGAAGAGAAAGATCCAGGAAGTAGCGGCATTGGCTCAGTCTGCGCAGCAGTATATGCTGGCGTTGAGTAACCCGCATGGAAGTGTATCGTTTCAAGCAACAAAGGATACAAAGAAAGTACATGTTGATGATGTGTTCCCAGAGTGCACCGTAACAATTGGTGTCGGGTTAAATGACAAATAGGAAAGCGAGCTCGTCAACTTCCTCTATGAGAATCGGGATATCTTTGCTTGGTCCACACAGGAATTGCAAGGGGTTCCTAGGGAGTTGGCCGAGCACTCTTTAAACGTAAGACCCGGAGCAAAGCCGGTGAAGCAACCTCTCCACCGCTTCGCCAAAGACAGGAGAAAAGTCATTGGAGATGAGATAGCTTGGCTCCTTGCAGCCGGGTTCATCATGGAAGTGCTTTATCCAGATTGGTTATCTAATCCGGTGCTTGTGGAGAAGAAGAAAGATGATCCGAATGTGGCAGTGGTTTGGCGTATGTGCATCGATTACACGAACCTGAATAAGGCATACCCAAAAGATCCATTCCCACTGCCAAGGATAGATCAGGTCATAGATTCTACTGCTGGGTGTGAACTGTTGTCATTCATAGACACATATTCTGGTTTCCACCAGATACCTCTGAACCCGAATGATCAAATAAAGACTGCGTTTATTACCCCGTACGGGGCTTATTGCTATCGCACCATGCCTTTCGGTTTACGTAATGCAGGGGCAACATGCCAAAGATGTATGCAAAAATGTTACACGACCAAATTGGTCGAAATGTGCAAGTGTATGTGGATGATGTGGTTATAAAGACCAAGGAAAGCAAAACGCTCCTTGATGATATCAGGTAAACATTCACGAACCTAAGGAAGTTCCAGATGAAGCTTAACCCAGAGAAGTGTATCTTCGGTGTCTCGGCTGGAAAATTACTCGGATTTCTTGTCTCCAGCCGGGGTATCGAAGCTAACCCAACTAAAATCCGGGCCATAGAACGAATGGAATTGCCGAAGTGTCTTAACGATGTCCAGAAGTTCACTGGTTGCCTGGCATCCTTAAGTCGGTTTGTATGTCGGTTGGGAGAAAAGGCATTGCCTCTCTATCAACTAATGAAAAAGTCGGACAAGTTCGTATGGACGCCACAGTCCAATGAAGCCTTCATCCAGTTAAAGAAAATGTTAACCACTACACCAATATTAGCCTCTCCACTATCAAAAGAGCCAATGTTGCTCTACGTAGCCGCAACCAACTGAGTTGTAAGTGCAGTAATAGTGGTAGAGCGCGACGAAGAGGGTAAGTCGGTGCAGAGGCCAGTCTATTACCTGAGCGAGGTATTATCAGCATCAAAGCAGAACTATCCTCACTACCAGAAAATGGCATATGGTGTATATATGGCAGCAAAGAAGCCGAAGCACTATTTTGAAGAACACCCCATTAAAGTGATATGTGAAGCCCCCATATCTGAGATAATGAGCAATAAGGACGCAAATGGCCGGATCACAAAATGGGCAATTGAGCTAGCCCCTTATGCTCCACAATACGATAGGAGAGATGCGATCAAGTCTCAGGCTGTGGCCGACTTTTTCGTGGATTGGGCCGAGATGCAATATGAGCCACCATTGCCAGATCCGAACTACTGGAGAATGCATTTTGACGGATCAAAAACGAAAACAGGGTTAGGCGCCGGAGTTGTGCTTACCTCGCCCAAGAAAGACCAGCTAAAGTATGTGCTGCAGATCTACTTTGCAGCATCAAACAATGTTGCCAAATATGAAGCACTTGTGCATGGGCTCAAAGTGGCAAAAGAAATTGGCATACGTCGGATCCAGTGCTTTGGTGACTCGGATTTGGTGGTTCAGCAAGTCTCGGGGCAATGGGATGCATTGGATGCAAACATGGCACTATACAGATTTCATGTACAGAAAATATCGGGATACTTTGAGGGTTGCAAGTTACATCATGTACCCCGACTAGAAAATGAGGCTGCCGACGTACTATTGAAACTCGGATCAACCCGACAAGCGATTCCACCGGGTGTAGCACTAGAGCACCTCAGAAAGCCATCTATCAGGCCATCCCCAGAATCCGAGTCAATATATATCCCGGCAAATCCGGAGTCGGAAGCTATGCCCATGGACATTGACATGGGAAGTGGTTCAGGTAACCCGGGGACTGCTTCGCAAAACCCGGGGACTGCGCAGCGTGATCCGACCGAGGTTATGTCGGTGGATCAAATGGAGGTTGACGAGGATGTGTTTTCTGTGCGAGCTATACCAGCTTGGGCACTGCCCATATTCCAGTTCCTGAAGGATGGATCCTTGTCCGATGAAGAAGTGCTTTCAAGGCAAATTCAGAGGAGGGCAAAGGCATACACAATTATCAATGCCGAGCTATACAAGAGGAGTGTCACTAATGTCCTGCAACGGTGTGTTGACCCGGAAGAAGGGCTTGACATCCTCCGAGATATACATCAAGGGGAATGTGGGCATCACGCCTCATCCAGGGCCGTAGTGGCAAAAGCTTTACGACATGGATTCTACTGGCCAAGTGCCCTAGAACAAGCAGAAGATCTAGTAAGAAAATGCAATGGTTGTCAGAGGTATGCTACCAAGACACACATGCCAATGTCAGAGCTCAAGACCATACCAATTACCTGGCTATTTGCCGTATGGTGTTTGGATATGGTTGGACCATTTAAGCCGGCGAGAGGAAACATGACCCATATCTTGGTCATGGTTGACAAATTTACAAAGTGGATTGAAGTAAAGCTAATAAGAAAATGTGATGGAGCTACAGCCGTGACATTTCTCAAAGATATCATCCTGAGATATGGCTATCCTCATAGTATCATAACGGATAATGGCACTAATTTTGTTGAAGGAGCATTTGCGCAATTCTATCGAGATAAGAAGATCCGGCTAGATGTTGCTTGAGTAGCTCACCCCGCATCGAATGGACAGGTGGAAAGATCCAACAGATTAGTATTATCCGGGATAAAACCCTGGCTCATCGAGCCGCTGCAAAGATCAGCGGGGTGCTGGATAGAAGAACTACCAGCGATACTATGGAGTTTAAGAACAACTCCGAATCGATCAACAGGCTATACGCCATTCTTTCTGGTATATGGGGCAGAAGCTGTACTACCAGCCGACATAGAGCATGATTCGCCTAGAGTCACCCAATACACAGAAGCCGAAGTGCGAGAAGCCCGGCAAAATGATGTTGATCTGCTGGAAGAAGCGAGAGAATTGGCATTGTCCAGATCCGCCATATATCAGCAAAATCTCTGACGCTATCATAGCCGGAAAGTAAACCCACGAGTCTTCCGGGAAGGTGATCTGGTACTCCGGCTGGTACAACACACTGCTGGCATGCATAAGTTATCCCCCCATGGGAAGGGCCATTCATTGTGAGCAAAGCATTGCACAATGATTCTTATTACCTCATTGATGCAAAACCACAGGAGCAGAACAAGGCGGACAAATCCGACGAGGAATCTAAGCATCCATGGAATGTAGCTCTACTCTGTCCGTTCTACACTTAACAAAGAAGTGTGTGTATCCGAGTCTCTCATATGTCGGTATGTATGCTGGCAATGAGTTTATCAATGAAATCTTGGCACCTCGAGCAGTAACTCGAGGACTGCCTTAGTAATAATTGTTGTCTTCTGTATTTGTTATCTATTTTTATGTCGGCTGGTGTAAGTTGCTTCTACCTAAGCTGGATTAGTAGTGTGTGAGCACCAAAAACTCAACTCTTCGACTTCCTGCTGTCCAACAAGAATTGGCTTCATGGCAAGCAAGAGAACAAGTTTGGAATTGCGTAGCACACGAAAAACGACTAAGGAAAAGAACTTAATCGAGCCGACATTTGTTATTCGGACTAACCTTACGTTTACTTTACTTTTACTACGCTGGATTACTTTGAGCTAAGCCTAAAGTTTCCAAGTATTGTTAAGTCAATTTTTGAAACTCGGACTCATAAGTCATAAAACCAAATCAAGGTAGATGCGAGCCGAGCCATGAAATTGAAAGAACAAGAAAATGAAACTCGGGGACTACGCCCAAGTTAATCCGGCATAAATAACTTGGTAGCAAAACATAATTAGTATGCTTAATACATCTACACCCGGCATACCAGGGATCTAATAAATTCCAAAGTATTTTTTGGTGCTCAAGGAGCAGCAGGAGGAGGTAACTCGGTGCCAGCAGGTGGAACTCCGGCCTCAGCCTCATCGTCATCTTCATTTTCTTCGACGTTCGAGGCTTCGTCCTCTTCCTCCTGATCCAAACCATCTTCGACATATTCGTCGTCAACAGCGCCGAGGAAGCTTGTCCCTCGTTCCATTGATTGACGGGGGCAAACTGAATGAGGTTATGAGCGCAAGCCTTGCGCCGAGCCACCCAATCCGGATCATTTGACCACCTTGACCCGGTGCGCTGGCGCTCGAGAAGGTTCAGATTTAATTTTTCATACCACATGAGAACAAAGTGGAGGACCATATCAGCTCCAACGCGAGCAGCATATTCCCTCCAGAGGTCGAGCTGAGTCTCGCAATCCATCATCCTGTTGATCAAAGCACTGGATCCCTCCGGAACATCCTCTTGAGGCCAAAGGGCGCGAAAGATCCGAACGGCTGCGTCTAGGATATCCGAACCATAGTTTTTTATAATCTCAATGCGAGAGGATAGGATGACCAGCAAGTCCTCCATGTCAAAGGGAACGGTTTCAGATCCAGGACCAGTTGGAGTACCCCTCTGATGGCGGAACTTAGCAACGGCAGAAGCCGCAATAGCATTACCCTGTGGGAACTTGCCTAAAAACAAAACAAGTGAGGTAAGTAAAAAAGCTTAACTCGGAGAAATACATGTCGGCTGAAGGAAAGGAGTTTACGAGAGATATGGCTATGGATCCGAGTCAGCTCCTTGGTGCAATTATCACGTCTCTCCCAGAGCTTTTCAAGTTCAGCGTTAGTGATGACCCACAAGTATAGGGGGTGTATCGCAGTATTTTCGATAAGTAAGAGTGTCGAACCCAACGAGGAGCAGAAGGTGCTGGCTAGTGGTATGGATCAGGAATTCTCTGCAAATACTTAGCAAACGGACTTTTAGGGGTTTTTGATAAAGCAAGTAAACAAAGTACGAGTAAACAAAAGACAGTAGGAATAAATGCAGCAAGTGGCCCAATCCTTTATGCAGTAAAGGACAAGCCGGCTGTATTTCTTAAGATCACCAAACGTTCTCGAGGACACATGGGAAGACTGTCAAGTGCTTTCGCTTCATATAGTTGATTAATCTTCTTTAGCTTGCTAAGTGTTGTGTGGGTGAACCTGTGCTAAAGTACCGACCTTCCTAGGACTAATACATACTTGTGATTATACCCCTTACAAACATCGTAAGTACAAGAAAGTAATTAAGGTCGAAACCTAACCACAACTTTAAACTCTAAGACCCTTACGTCCCTTGTGCAATGGTTTCCTAATGGGGGTTCAGGTTTCTGTCACTCCGGCAACCCCTACGATTAGTAGCCAAATACACAATGCATTCCCCTAGGCCCATATAGGTGAAGTGTCATGTAGTCGATGTTCACATGACACCACTAGAAGAAGTACACCACAACTTAAATATCAAACTATTGAATCTTTCTCAACACAACTCCACTACTAACAACATGACTTCTCCCATGTCCTCAAGAACAAAATGAACTACTCACAAGAAATCATATGGATCACGATCAGAGATGGAATAATGATGTATAACAATATGAACATAAACAATAATTCAATGGTTCACTCAATAGCATCAACTACAAAGAGTAATCAACACCAGGAAAGTTTCCCCTATGAACTATGCAAGATTCAACGCAATTGTTACAACAATATGGAGATGGTGATGAGGGTGCTGATGGTGATGATGGTGGTGATGATGATCTCGATGAAGTCCAGCTTGATGGTGGTGTTGATGGCGACGATCTCTCCTCTCCAGGAAGGAATTCCCCTGGCAGAAATCTGTCTGCCGGAGAGATCTTTCTCTCTCAGTGTTTTCCGCCCCGCAGAAGCGGCGGAATCTTTCTGTGGTTGCTCCCCGAGTCTTAGGGTTTTGGGAGGATAATATACGCCAGAGGGGAGTGCCTGGAGTGGGCCAGAGCGGCCACACCACCTGCTGGCGCGGCCTAGGGCTGCCCGCGCCAGGGGGTGGTGTGGGCCCCCTATGGCCCATCTCCAGCCCCCCTTCTGGCTTCCTTCGTCTTCTGGAAAAATAAGATTTTCCGTATATTTTCCCGGATTTTCTTATCTTCACGAATTTTGCCTCCAAACAGCACCTTTTCCATCAGAATCCTGACTGCAGCGGTCCATGCTCCAAAAGTCATCAACCATGCAAAAACAGATGAAATAACATAAGTATCACCTCTCAATACAAAATATATCAATGAATAACAGTGAATTATGACATAGAATAGTGATGCAAAATGGACGTATCAACTCCCCCCAAGCTTAGACTTCGCTTGTCCCCAAGCGAAACCGAGCTCAATAAACATGGCCTCAGGTTTATGGAGTGAAGAGTCGATAAAAGAATACGGACAAGAAGCATCACATTCATCAAATACATAGATCATAATAGAAGACAACTCACTATTATATAACTCAACTTGTAATAGGTAAAAGAAACACAATAAAGATACATAAAGTAAATCATAATTGGTAATGGCAAACTTAGCTTTTTGTCGAAGAATAGTTTATAATTTGCTGGAGTTCACAAATAACTGGTTTTCAAAGATAGCTTTCAAAGTAGTAAACACCAAGATAAGAGCATTGTGCAAAACAAGGAACATAAGAAACATGATTGAATAAATCATCATATGAATGAATGAAACACAACAACTCAAAATACTTGCTGAGATAGAAGGGAATAGGTTTACTGACTCAACTTAAAAAGTAAAAGAAAGGCCCTTCATAGAGGGAAGCAGGGATTGCAAGTTTCATAAAGATCTCCCAAAAATTATGATACTTATTAGCTTTCAGCTCTCATTGCCCCTATCATAAGCATCTTTAGGTGATTAAGGTTAAAGTGATCAAATATGAGGATATGCATTGATAAGTTGTAAATTGAGAATCTCATGTCCCTTGAATACGAGGGCCGCTCCTCATGCTACTCAAGTTTAGTCACCAGTAAGTTCTTGTCATCATAAGCATATGTGTATCATAGAGAACCGCCAACGGGGTACCCCTTGCCCGATGATACGGAAGAATCCCCATATCAAAATGACAAGACAAGCAGACAACAAACATCTCAGCAATATTCTTATTTACCATGGGAATATGGTGCTTTTTTCTCTCTTTCCTCTTTTCATAATCTCTTTTTTATTTTTCTCTTTTTTTCCTCAATATAGGACTCTTTTTTTATAAGAAGAATGCTTCATAGATGCTCGTTATGGTTACGCTGCAGGTTTCCACCATGTCAGCATGGATTAGACCAGCGGCCCAGGCGTTTCTCTAACACATATGCATAACTCCATGGACTTACAAGCTCCCCTTTCATTTCACACCGACGACATCCATAGACAAAAGAACATGATATCAACCATTGTACAAAGTACCAGTGCAATATTGAAAGCGTTCCCCATGACAGCATGGTTCTGCTAATTCATAACTTACAAAGCGCAAGCATATACACAACATAGGTGAGCACAATGGTTCAAGTTTATTAAGTGCAAGAAAGTAAAGTGTGCCATCAAGTTCATGAGAGCTTTAATCACTAATTTTCACATAACAAGTTTAATTTGGGAGGTAGATGAAACAAGAATTTACTTGGAATAGCAATAGTGCTAATAGGTAGGTATGGTGGACACAAATGGCAAAGGTTTTGGTTTAAAGGAGTGGATGCACGAGAAGAATTCCCTCTCAATACAGGTTTTTGGCTAGCAAGGCTGGGTAGCAAGTATAAGAGTTGAAGGAAACAAACAAACATACAAGTGATAAAGACAAACATGCAATCTTCCTTGGAAACACAAAAGATCTTAACTAGAGAATACTAAACTTATGAGCAAATCAAGAAAGAAAGATGATGAAATTATTTTTCTTTAAAGGTACTTTTATCTTTTCTTTCAACCCTCAAAAATAGTGTTGCTACTGACCGAGCCAGGTTTGCCAAAACCAACTAAATTAACTCAATGATCCCAAAGTGATACCAATACTAACAACAAGATCAATCATATAACCACGAATTGAAAACTAATATAAGCTATGCAAAAGAGTGAATGATAGAACTTCTCATTAATATTCCATAACGGCAACTCACACCAAGGTATACATATCTAACGAGAGAGGGGACACTTCCATAATGCAAACCATACTACATAATAACTCCTCTATTCACGATATGACTCTAATAAAAAGGTAAAAAGATAGAAGATAGTGATGTGATACCGCGGCACTCCCCCAAGCTTGGAACAAACCAAGGGGATGCCAAACCTGACGACGAATTACTCCTTCGGTGGTGGTGGTATTCTCTTGATGAGCTCTTTGATCAGTTTCCCCAAGTCCTCAATCTCAAAGGTGATATTACGAATAAGCTGCGAGTTTTGCTCAATGCGGCTCATGATCATGTCGGGTTGAGAATTCCAGCTCTTGCTATTCTTTCCCCACTCTTCCTCCTTGAAGTCTTCTTTTCCTGCATGGCTAGAACAAGGCAAATCCCAATTGGAGGGTAATTTCCCCTTGGGTATATTCTGGTATTGATGCTCATGGATAAGAGTATGGAAAGGATTCTTGGTGCGTGGAGGAAGTGACCAGGGATCTGAACGGTGATGAGGAGGTTTCCCTCCAATTGACATAGTCCTGGCAGGGTTTGCCACCAATCCAATGCTTGCAATGGTAGTGCCGGTGTGTGGATGTCGGCATTGCTCCTCTTCATCTTCACTTTTGATCTCCTTCTCCTTCCCGGGGTCTTGGAGGTCTTCCTCCATAGGCTCCTTCCCTTTATCCTTGGCGGACACCATTGTTCTTCTAAACCTTCAAAGAGTATGTCCTGGCAGAAACAGATCAAAACAAAAACACGACGAAAACACGATATACAAACCTCGGGGGATCCGGGGGGTTATATATTATGAAGTTTCAAATCAAAAGGAAGGTACTGGGAGAAAACGAGTCGGAGGCGGAGTCTGGGGTGGACTCACCACCTGGTGGCGCGGCCAGGGGTGGGCCCGCACCACAGGGTGGTGTGAGCCACCCTGGCTCCGTTTCCGTCCCTTTTTCGCTTCGTAGCTTTCCTTATTGACTAAAAACTGCAAAAATATAGTTGGATAGTATTTTCGCGGAACTTTTCTTACCAGAACTATTACCTATTTGAAAATAGACTCTACAGGTCTCTAAATTTGGTATTTAGTAGATTCTTCTGGAGTCACCACTTGAATATCATCGATATCTTCATCTTCATACACTTATTACTTGAGTCATAAAACCCTTCTCTTCCTTATTACACCACTATCTCCACTTCCTGGAAATTTCTTTCACACAAAACTTCACACAGTTCTCATTAGCAACATTAATATAAGTGAAGTGATAAAACCTTTTGAGTCCAACTTCAACTGAAAACCATCAAAACATAAGCTACTGTAGCAACTCCTTCCGAAAACCCAAAAAGAATTCAAAAAGGAAATCGAATAAAGAAGCAAATGCAAGAGTGGCAAAATCTATCAAAACAGACCAACAGGTAAAGATCAATTTTTTCGAAAATCTTCTGTTGCTCAAATCAAATAATGCAAAACTAACGAAAGTTAAATAACAACCTGGGGAAGAAGCACAAAAAATTACAGCACAATCTGACATACAGAGATCTCTCACGAATTTTTACGATGAAGCACAAAAATCTGTTTGGGGACAGCAACCTCCCCAAATCTTACTTCTCTCTCATTAGAGGTTGATCTTGACACAAAAAACCAAACAAAACAGATAAGGAGTGGTTATTACTGAAGTAATAACTTCCAAGACTCAAAGAAGCAAAAACAAACTGAAAGCAAAAACAAATTGGGTTGTCTCCCAAAAAGCTCTTTCTTTATAGCCATTAAGATGGGCTTGATAATTTTGAAGATGCTCACTCAGGAATATGAATTGAAGTGAAAGAGAGCATTAAGAAGCAAAAACACACACACATTTAAGTCTAACCCACTTCCTATGCAAGGGGATTTTGTAAATAAACAAGTTGTTAAAACTAGAGGCTACTTGCATAAGAAGGCAAGAGAAATGCAACATAAAAACTTTCAACATAAAACGAGGAAACTTGATATTATTGTGATACATAAGAACACTTTTCCCTCTCTCATAGTAACTTTCAGTATCATGCATAAACTTAAAAATATAGCTATCACAAGGACCGTCATAGCAATGATCACTTATTCTAACAGCAAACACATGAATACTAGCTCTCATAACACTACTATGTGAAACCATATTAGAGGTATCCTTACAAAGGATAGTGTGTCCCTCTTCTTCATATTTAGTAACAAAGTCTTTCACATTTGCTATTATAGGTTCATCAACCATTTGTTTATTAGGTTCAGTAGCTTCATTCATACTTTCATCAACCATACTAGCTATCATAGAGTGTTCCTTTATCTTAACTGGGAAAGGCATTTTCTCAATGTAAGGTTAGGTAAAACATGATTAGCAGTATAAACTTCAGTATTTCTTGCAGGAACACTCTTAGCAATATCTTTATAAGGTTCATGATACTTATTCCACTTCTTTTTAGGCACTTCAATATAGGAAGCAAAAGACTTAAAATAAGAAGCAATAGCTTGAGAGTCTAGACCATAAGCATTTTTAATATTTTGAAAGTCATCAGTTACCATAAAAGATTCAATGCATTCATAATCATAATTTATACCTGACTTTCTACCTTTGTCATTCTCCCATGCTTCAGCATTGTCTTGAATACGGTCCAGAAGATCCCATTTAGCTTCTTCTTCCATGTGAGTAAATGATCCAGCACAAGAAGCATCCAATAAATCTTTATCATGTAGAGGGAGTCTTGCATAAAAGTTATTGATAATAATATTGTTGGGGAGCTCATGAATGGGACATTTGAGCATTAGTAACTTCAATCTCCCCCAAGCTTGAGCTGTACTCTCTCCATCAAGAGGCTAAACGTTGTATATTTGATTCCGATCCTTATAAATCTCACTAGGAGGATAAAACTTTGAATAAAAGAGAGGTACTATTTCCTCCCATTCCAAAGCTTGACCATTCTTCAGCAGCTTATACCATTCCTTAGCTCTTCCTTTCAGTGAAAATGAGAATAACTTCTTCTTAACTTGATCTGTAGTAATACCTGCACACTTGAACAACCCACATAATTCGTGTATAAAGAGAAAATGATCACCGGGATGGATAGTTCCATCCCCAACACAGTAGTTATCCATAACACGATCAATAATTCTTGTAGGTATTTTGAAAACATCACTCTTAGCGGGTGGTGGATATCTACTACCTTAGCAGTGGTAGTAGCATTACCAAATAAGAAACTCAGCGAATTATCCATAACAAAAATAAAGCAACTAACAGAAGTAAACAATACTCACAGTAGAAGTTTCTTTTACCAGTTCCACTCTCCAATAGCGCTTCACTCCCCGGCAACGGCGCCAGAAAATAGTCTTCATGACCCACAAGTATAGGGGATGTATCGCAGTATTTTTGATAAGTAAGAGTGTCGAACCCAACGAGGAGCAGAAGGTGCTGGCTAGTGGTATGGATCAGGAATTCTCTGCAAATACTTAGCAAACGGATTTTTAGGGGTTTTTGATAAAGCAAGTAAACAAAGTACGAGTAAACAAAAGACAGTAGGAATAAATGCAGCAAGTGGCCCAATCCTTTATGTAGCAAAGGACAAGCCGGTTGTATTTCTTAAGATGACCAAACGTTCTCGAGGACACATGGGAAGACTGTCAAGTGCTTTCGCTTCATATAGTTGATTAATCTTCTTTAGCTTGCTAAGTGTTGTGTGGGTGAACCTGTCCTAATGTACCGACCTTCCTCGGACTAATACATACTTGTGATTATACCCCTTGCAAACATCCGTAAGTACAAGAAAGTAATTAAGGTAGAAACCTAACCACAGCTTTAAACTCTAAGACCCTTACGTCCCTTGTGCAATGGTTTCCTAACGGGGGTTCAGGTTTTTGTCACTCTGACAACCCCTACGATTAGTAGCCAAATACACAATGCATTCCCCTAGGCCCATATAGGTGAAGTGTCATGTAGTCGACGTTCACATGACACCACTAGAAGAAGTACACCACAACTTAAATATCAAACTATTGAATCTTTCTCAACACAACTCCACTACTAACAACATGACTTCTCCCATGTCCTCAAGAACAAAATGAACTACTCACAAGACATCATATGGATCATGATCAGAGATGGAATAATGATGTATAACAATCTGAACATAAACAATAATTCAATGGTTCACTCAATAGCATCAACTACAAAGAGTAATCAACACCAGGAAAGTTTCCCCTATGAACTATGCAAGATTCAACGCAATTGTTACAGCAATATGGAGATGATGATGAGGGTGCTGATGGTGATGGTGGTGATGATGATGATCCCGATTAAGTCCAGCTTGATGGTGGTGTTGACGGTGATGATCTCCCCTCTCCGGGAAGGAATTCCCCCAGCAGAAATCTGTCTACCGGAGAGATCTTTTTCTCTCGGTGTTTTCCGCCCCGCAGAGGCGGCGGAATCTTTCTGTGGGTTCTCCCCGAGTCTTAGGGTTTCGGGAGGATAATATACGCCAGAGGGGAGTGCCTGGAGTGGGCCAGGGCGGCCACACCACCTGCTGGCGCGGCCTAGGGCTGCCCGCGCCGGGGGTGGTGTGGGCCCGCTGTGGCCCATCTCCAGCCCCCCTTCTGGCTTCCTTCATTTTCTAAAAAAATAGGATTTTCCGTATATTTTTCCGGATTTTCTGATCTTCGCGAATTTTGCCTCCAAACAACACCTTTTCCATCAGAATCCTGACTACAGCGGTCCATGCTCCAAAATTCATCAACCATGCAAACACACATGAAATAACATAAGTATCACCTCTCAATATGAAATATATCAATGAATAACAGTGCATTATGACATAGAATAGTGATGCAAAATGGACGTATCAGTTAGCCGAGCCAAGCTTGACGTCGGCCTCCTTCAGCAATTCTTGATCCTTTGCAAGTTAGAGGTTAAGGCGCTCTCGCTCTTCAGTGAAGTCCTGGCCAGCCTTGTCCATCTCAACTTTGTGGAGCTCTTTGAGCTTTTTCATCTCAGCTTTGAGCTTGGCAATTTCATCATCCTTAGCTCGGAGCTTGGCAAGCTCATCGTCCTTCTTCTTGAGTTCGGCCTGATGTTGCCCTGCTTGTTCGAGAAAATGCAGCATCATATCAGGCACGGGCACACTATCTTCAAGGGATGCTGAAATGGTTTGTTGACCTGGCAGAGCCAAGGTATGAATATCTGCCGAGCTCAGGAGAAAGAAGAGAGAGCATGGAAATTGAGTAATCAAAGTGAATTACCTTTTATCTCGGCCAAGTTTTTTCTCATAATTTTGTTTTCGGCCTCCACTTCGGCTGCGCAATTCGAATGACATATTAGTTCGGCGAGAAAAGGCATAGAAAGACGAGGAAACGTCAAAGTGAAAACTTACCCATTTTCTCGAACTCAGCGAGAAGTGTAGCATGTTTCGAGCGCAGCGCCTTGTGTGTGTCCAAGAGGCGCTGAAACTCAGCGCTCCGACGATTGGTAGTGACCTGAAGAAAGAAAGTTTGGCTTAGTAATGTGCATATTCGAAGTTTAAAAAACCCGGGCCAAGTGGAACTTAACCCAACTCTAGGTGTGTGCATATTCGAAGTGTACAAAATTCGGGCCAAGTGGAACTTAACCCGGCTCTAGGTGTGTGCATATTTGAAGTGTACAAAATCCGGGCCAAGTGGAACTTAACCTGGCTCTAGGTGTGTGCATATTCGAAGTGTAGAAAACCCGGGCCAAGTGGAACTTAACCCGGCTCTAGGTGTGTGCATATTCGAAGTGTACAAAATCCGGACCAAGTGGAACTTAACCCGGCTCTAGGTGTGTGCATATTCGAAGTGTACAAAATCCGGGCCAAGTGGAACTTAACCCGGCTCTAGGTGTGTGCATATTCAAAGTGTGCTTAATCCGAGCCAAGTGGAACTTAACCCGGCTCTAGGTGTGTGCATATTCGAAGTGTACAAAATCCGGGCTAAGTGGAACTTAACCCGGCTCTAGGTGTGTGCATATTCGAAGTGTACAAAATCTGGGCAAGTGGAACTTAACCCGGCTCTAGGTGTGTGCATATTTGAAGTGTGCAAAATCCGGGCCAAGTGGAACTTAACCCCGCTCTAGGAATGTGCATATTCGAAACTACTAAGGAGCTACGCTAGTTCTCTAAGGAGCATCCAGCCGAGTAGCAAGCTACTCCCCCAAAGGCTCAGGGACTAATGGATATGTCTCTAAGAAGTTGTGCCTATTAAGTAAAAGACAAAGTAGCGTACCTCCATCATCCGGCCAGTGAGGTTGATAGCCTTAGCGGCTGTGTTCATCTGTGTGCTAAACTCGGCAGGCCCAAACTTCTCCGGGAGATCATCGTTATTGACGAACTCCGCTCTGTTCCAATTATCGATGTATTCGATCAGAGCCGGAGGATAACTCTCTCCACTGAGCATGTGGGGCGTGACCAAGCCTTTGGCGTGGGCCTTCTTCCTTGCAACTTGGGCGGCAGTAGGGCTGGTATGCAAAAAGTGAGAGTTGTTTGCTAGCTGACCCGGGGGAGGCATCGTTCTTCGGCACATTTTTCTTCGGCAGCATGGACGCGAGCGTGTGCTGTCCAGCCTCGATGGATGCTGCCCTGGTGGCATCAGAACTTTTCTTGGCCTTGGGCTGCTGCTGAGAGGCTAAGGTTTGAGCTGCAGATTTGGATTTGGGTGTAGCCTTGGTGCTAGCTGGGCCCTCTCGCCGAGTCTTGGAAGACTCGGACGAGGCAGAAGGAGTTGGTGCTGGTGCTGGTGCTGGTGCTTGTGTTGCTGCTGGTACTCGTGGTGTTGCTGTTGGTGCTGGCGCTGGTGCTTGTGCTGGTGCTGGTCTTGGCGGTGGTGCTGTTGCTGCTGCTAGTACCTCGGTGGTGATGGGTTGCGGCTGAGCCGATGAGGAGCTGGGAGCATCAGCTGCCTCGGCCGTGCCACTTCCCCCTGCTCCGAGGTTGCTTTCCTCTGGACGAGGTGAGCTGTGACCCAGAGCAGCCATGGAACCCTCATGAATTGGGCTCAGTGGGCGTGTGTTGTCACCACGAGGGGGAGATGGGTATGCCGGAGGGGTGAAGCAATGCTGGAGCCGCTCTAGGGAACCTCCACCGCAGCCCTACCGAATCAAACGATGAATAACAAGTTATAACAAAAGAAAGGCATATAGATAGAAAAACGTGAAGCAGAGAATTCGACAAAGAGAAAAGTGACTTACTCGTCAGAAGTCAAAGGCTCCTTGGGTTTTCGAGCTCTCCGAACTATGGCCTTAGTCGGAGGCTTGGTGGCGGTCTTATCAGCGGACTTCTTCTACCTCTTGGTTGTTTTGGGAGGTCCGGAAGAAGCAGCGGAAGTGGCAGCCCGTTTCTTGGACACCGCTGGGACCGACTCACCCGTAGCAAGAGGGGGATCTTCATGGATCTGCCCTGCTGGGTTAGCTGAAGCCGGAAATGCGTAAGAAAGGGGTACAGTGTCAAATGCTTCCATCACCTCAATGTCGGAATCATCTTCATCGTCAGGCCAATCCCTTAAGGAAGAGAAGTTACCAGTGGGTCACTTGGTTGCATCCGGGAATGGCAGGAACATTTTCTGATCCGGCTCCTCCTCATTCGAGGCAAGTCGATACTTCGCCCATTTGAGGGAAGGCTCGATGCCATGTTCAAGGGTTTGCTGAAGAAACAACTAAAAAGAAAATGCAAAGGGATCAAATAAACAACATACTCCGACATAGGATATAACTCGGAAAGAGATTGAATCACGAGATTTACCGTAGGAGGAGGCTTGTCCTGGCAGAAATGCTCCATCCCCCACTCCCAATCAGCGGATAAGTCTTTGTCGGTCGTGAAGAGGGCCTTGACCCAGCGGAATATCTCGGTATTATTCAATTCGAATGAGGAAGTTCGGTTGGGGTCAAGTCGCCAGCTCATGTGGCAAAGTTTGTGTGTGCGCTTCTGGAGAGGGGAGATCTGGCTGCGGACGAATGTGATCATCGCGTCCTTGTTCTGCAGCCCCAAATCCTTCAGCTCTTTGAACCGCTTGTTGACTTGATTCGCCAAGACAGTTGGTTTCTTGGAAACCCGGTCCCACAAATCCGGATTAGGAGGACCCAGAGCATAAGGGCGCAGCCGAATCAGATCCTCATCCGTGCCATTCCTCACGTAGAAGAAGGTCCGGGCCCAGCCCTTGCAAGAGTCAAGCCCCGTGACTCGGGGGAAGATGGATTGCTTCCAGGGAGAAATGGAGGCGACACCAAATTGAGTCAGATGTTTGTCCTTTAGGGTGCGCAGCTTATCCGGAATCACGTTCCTTCGCAGACTGAAAAACCGGTTCTAGAGCTCTTTGGTGGGCCATAGGCCGACATATCCTTCTACGGTGGAGGCGAATGAAGAAAGGGACGTAATGGCATTCGCCGGAAGATGGTGAGGTTGGAGTTCGTAGGTGTTGAGGAAGTCATGGAAGAAATCACTCACTGGCAAGCAGAAGCCACGCTGGAAGTGGGATAGGAAGACCATGAACTCACTCGGATTGGGCGAGGGAGCGAGCTCCTCGGAGGCGAGGCGAGCAATCACGCCCTCGGGGATGTGGCAGGTGCGGTATAGCCAATCCAGGTCATCCTGGCACACCCAGGAACCGGCCCAGGAACCACGCTCCATGGTCTCCCCCTCCTCTATCTCTTCTTCAGCGACGGCGAGCTCCTCTTCGGTCATCTCCAGGTCACTGTCCTCACCGGCCCTATCGGAGGTGGGGTAAGAGGCTTAGATTGGCGCGGGCCCGTGGCGATGAAGTAGTGCGGGAGCGGCGGCGAGTCTAGTGCAAAAAAGCACGGTGCGGTGGCGGCGCTGCAGAGCAGATGCGGCGGCTGCGGCGCTGTTGCTAGGAAGAAGAAGAGGCAAGGAGGCAGTGCGCGAGAAGGGGAAAAATGCCCAAGGGACGCGCCCCTCCCCTATTTAACCACGCCCCAGTGGTGGGTAGTGGGATCGTGCGATGCGTCAAGGCCACACAGTGTGGCCGTGTATCAGCCGGGTTAGCCAATCAGAGGAAAGCCACATGAAGGGCCACAGGGCACAAGGAATCCCATGACACGACGTGGTGATACAGTTAACGAGGAGGCAGCTGCGATGCGACGTGTGCAACAGTAACCCCTGACAATAAGTGCAGTAACTGGCGCAGGCCCTTAAAATGAGGCAAGGTAATGATTACCCTCCACGTAGGACGTGGGGAAGTGTATGAGAGAAGGAAGGATAACCCGGAAAACTGAAGGGTAGCCCAGCCAGCGAGTAATGACCCGGAATGTGCCAAGGGAATGCTACGTCAGCGGGATCCGAGCTACGGAGTAACTCAAAAAAAGGAGCAAAAAGATTGAACCTGCCGTGGCCTTAGCAGCTGAAGTTGCTAAGACCGCACCAGCTTCGGGGACTAATGTTGGGGGATACCCCCGAGTAGGGTCACACCAGGGTATAAAGGCCGAGTTAGCCGAGGTACGGCAAGGCCAAAGCGTATGATGGCCGAGTCACCTCAAGGCCGGCCGACTTACGGAGTAACCCGAACCGAGGATGTCCACCTAACCGTGTCTCGGCCGACTTATGTCGTATGCCGGTAGGCTCTTTGTAACTTGTATGCAGGTACCCACGGGGTCGGATTAACCAGGCATGATTCGGGTTATATCAGGCTTGCAAGAGAAGGAAGGTATCTCGTTGGTCAAAGGGTGACCTCTGTGCGGAGGAGCATGAGCGAAGCAAACAGAGAGAAGGACCACCGAGGCGTGGCCGACAAGGGTGACGCAGCCTGTGTCGGATGACGCTGGCGCCACAGAGGCTCACGTAGCCTCTGCATGGCTTACGGTGGAAAAAGGTGACCCGATCGGTTTGCTATTTTGGGAGAGGCATATTCCCAGGAATATGCCTCCACGTATGCCCTAGCTATTAGCCTGGTCTCCCCTTTATAAGGAGCGCCAGGACCTCAGTAGAAGGGGATCGCGAGTTGGTTCATTGAGTAGTAGTAGTGGTGAGAGTAAGAGAGCTCCTTCTTCCTCCTCTTCCTAATACAGCTCAAGGAGCATTTGTAAACTCACATAGCTTGAAGAATACAAAGCATCTGAGTGTGGAATCACCACACTATCCCTCCCTGGATTCCTCTAGTGCATATTGGCCCCACCTTTAGCCTATCCATGGCATCTGCCGTGACACCACCACGACACACCCAAACCCCTCTCCCTGGTCCGGTGCAACCAAGTCGAGTGGATAGCAACGAGAGCATAGTCATGTTCCTCTTCTCCCTGGCATCATCACGTGGCCTCCATGCCAGCGTCGTGCCCGTCTCCCCTCCTTTTCTTCCTGGGCATAAAGCAAGCAGGCATCAGCAGCTGGCAACCCCATCCACCCCAACTACCGCAGACCGAGATCCCCCACATATCCTTCCTCTTCGCCACCACCATGGCCATGGCCACCTAAAACCCTAGCCGGTTGTCCCACTACCGTCATCGCCGAGTATCTTGTCCAGGAGTCAAAGCCGACACTGCTGAAGCTGCTTGGGATAGGGAGCGAGGAGGAGTATCTTGTGTCGCCACCATCCCACGCACGCCGTCGGCCGGCGCTATAGTCACCACCGTCACCATCTCGTGCTATTTTCTCTCCGCTCCACGACCTACCTACCTCGGGTAGGGAGAGGTCGCTTGGTGAGCCCTAACTCCCTGCTTTAGTTCTTGTTGTCCTGACCGTGCTCGCCAGCCCCTCCCGCCACACTGTTGTCTCCTGTTTCGCGCGCGCCTAGCAGTGCTAGCAGACAGCACACACAACATCTTTATGCAGCCCCTGTTCTCCACTAGCACGTTCGCACATAGCCCACACACATCATCCTTGTTGCATCGTAGAGGTAGCCTAACATCCTAGCTTAACATACCGCCATAGGGCGCACACTTCGGTTCTGAGGCACAACCGGAATCATCACCGCAAGTCACGCTGCTGTCGTCCATGTCAGACCCGCCATGTTTCGGCCTCTGTTCGCTACTTGCTCGGTTCGGATACCTACGGTCCTAGCTAGAGTTTGTGATGCGCGGTTGTAACCTGATGTTCTAGCTCTCAATCGCACCAAACCGTGCCTGTTTTGGTGCACCACAGACCTTGAAATCATCCTCACAAGATTGATAGATATAACACTTTAAAATCTGACAGAGTTCGACAATTTTAACAAGTGATTCCCCCTTTGTTTGTCGCAAGCTCGGTTTGCACATAGACCTCCCCAACAAGAGTACTTGATGCATTCCTATAGACTTGTTAGCCCTCTTCAAAATGAGATATGACACGCTCGAAACGCCTCACAAGATCTCTCGAATCTTCGTTCAAAGATCGATGTTTCCCTGTCTTGCTGTCTTTCAGCTCAGTTTCATCATAGAAGAGCCCATAAGCTTTTGTAAATGAACCCGTCCCTTTTTAAAACATCAACCCACATTCCTTTTGTCGCCCACGTGTCAGCACCCAGTTGACCACGCAACACCGTGGCCCCACCTCTCATGCACTGTGGGTAGGTTATGCCTGCGTGAAGTCCCTAGGATTTTTCTAAAACGATATTTTTTTAGAAATTGTATATATCTAAATAAATTTATATCTTTAAAAATAATTTGAATTTACAAAAACTTTCAAAATGAAAAGTGTATTTTTAGAATGTGAATTCAAATACATATTTAGGAAATACCAGATTTGCCCCTAATTATTCCAACTATTAACTATTTTGCCATTTCATCACATAATGCATTTTTATAATTTAAATTCACTATTTTAAAATAATACATGTTATATATGTTTTGTGATAAAAAAATGCAAGGATTAACATTATGCTTTCCAAAATAATTTTTGAGTAATGAAAAATTTCGAAATTATTTAAATGCTATTAAATGCCTATTTATTAATAAACTCATAACTTTTAATCCCTAATTCTGAATTCAAGAAATGATAGATCTAAATCAAATAGCGCAACGAGACGTTTCCAACTATGGATTCCATAATATCAATTGAAACATGCATCATATAAATATTGAATAATCAGTATTGTTTATGCAAGTAAAACTTAAATAATAAATAATGAAAATGCTTTATTCTTATTCTACACCTCACCATGCCATGCTATGTCATACCATGCAATTGTGCATCCTTCCATCATGGCATACCATGTTTTGCTTGTTGCATATACTTCATATGATTGCGCACTTTCTTTATTATAGCCCTTGTGTGTTTGGTTCTTATTCCGGATACACGCCGAGCAAGGAGTTATCGGGAGGAAACAGAGTATTATTCGAAACCCGGTTTTTCCAGTGTTGATATAGCAGGCAAGCATTTCCCCATGATTGCATTTTGTATATCATCTATGCCTCTATCTTTATTCTTGCATCATTGTATCGTGATTCGAATTAAATTGCAATCCCAAGTACTCCACAACCTTTACTTTTAAACCTCACTGAAGCTTGTACCTCCATCCTATCAGACCTTACTACAAGAGTTGTTTGAGCCATGCGAGTCGTAGAATTGCACGTGTAGGGTTTGTGGGAGTCTTTTGTGGATAACGAGGTACCTAAACAACTTAAATCGTGTAGTAATGGGATAACTAAAGAAAGAGGCACCGGTGGGCAATATTTGATATTTGGTTTTTAACCATTCACTTTTGTCTCGTAGGGCTCAAGTACTTGATGCACGTTCCTTGACTATCGCACTATCCACATGTGGGAGACTTTATGGATCCCCCTTTTCCTGAGATTGATTCACATCTTATTTCTTGGGTCCACAAAATAGTTTGGGTCTTTACTACTATCATGTACTTATGCCATGTTTGACTGCTTTATTTACTACTGTTGTGCGTGGAGCATTTACCTATACTGGTTTGGAAAGCGAAGTGTTTTCGCTGTATACACAAGCCTAGTCACACTTTCGGGTCCCCAGTCTTTTACCACCATTGGCGCAAACCACTAGGTCCGTTTCGGAGCCCAGTCGACTTCATTGCGGGTAGCTTAGTGGGGTGTCCCACTGAAATCATTTTTGAATTTTGTGAATGCTTTGTCGTGATGCCTCGTTGCTTTTATTTGGTTCTTCCCAGGGTTGATCATGCGTGTGTTGCTATTTGTGCACCCCAGCAGGGTAAACCTTTCTGAAAGTCATGCCCGCGGTTATGGATGACTTGGAGCACAGTGTCTCGATCATAGATAACTATAACTAAAGTACCATGTTTAACTTGACTAAACATGACTAATAGTTAGTTCCATACTCATGGAATGGATAATAAAATTGCCAATGGATGGGATATTTTCCGCCTTCTCGTTTGGTAAGCAATAAAGAGGATGCGATATATTTACTTTATGTTGTTTATATAAATGTTGGTTTCTAATTAACGTGCATTCATCTATATCTAGTTAGGCGGATGTTGTAATGTGTATTTGTAGAACTATTTAGATGTTTATCTTTCATTGAAATTGTGTCACCCCAAGGTTATCCCTTTTGTTGCATAAAGACTTGCTGAGTGCTCGTAGGGTCTCACACCATAATATTGATCAGATTGTCAGGTATACCCCTATGGAGGCTACTACGTCCATGAGGCCGATGATGGAGGCAACGACCCTCTTGCATACACTAGTGGGAAATGGGCTATCAGTGGCGCACCAAAAACAAAGTCAGTGGTGTGATGACCCACAAGTATATGGGGTGTATCGCAGTATTTTCGATAAGTAAGAGTGTCGAACCCAACAAGGATCAGAAGGTGCTGGCTAGTGGTATGGATCAGGAATTCTCTGCAAATACTTAGCAAATGGATTTTTAGGTTTTTTTTTGATAAAGCAAGTAAACAAAGTACGAGTAAACAAAAGACAATAAGAATAAATGCAGCAAGTGGCCCAATCCTTTATGCAGCAAAGGACAAGCCAGTTGTATTACTTAAGATGACCAAACGTTCTCGAGGACACATGGGAAGACTGTCAAGTGCTTTCGCTTCATATAGTTGATTAATCTTCTTTAGCTTGCTAAGTGTTGTGTGGGTGAACCTCTCCTAATGTACCGACCTTCCTAGGACTAATACATACTTGTGATTATACCCCTTGCAAACATCCGTAAGTACAAGAAAGTAATTAATGTAAAAACCTAACCATAGCTTTAAACTCTAAGACCTTACGTCCCTTGTGCAATGGTTTCCTAACGGGGGTTCAGGTTTCTGTCACTCCGGCAACCCCTATGATTAGTAGCCAAATACACAATGCATTCCCCTAGGCCCATATATGTGAAGTGTCATGTAGTCGACGTTCACATGACACCACTAGAAGAAGTACACCGCAACTTAAATATCAAACTATTGAATCTTTCTCAACATAATTCCACTACTAACAACATGACTTCTCCCATGTCCTCAAGAACAAAACGAACTACTCACAAGACATCATATGGATCATGATCAGAGATGGAATAATGATGTATAACAATCTGAACATAAACAATAATTCAACTCAATAGCATCAACTACAAGGAGTAATCAACACCGGGAAAGTTTCCCCTAAGAACTATGCAAGATTCAACCCAATTGTTACAACAATATGGAGATGGTGATGAGGGTGCTGATGGTGATGATGGTGGTGATGATGATGATCCTGATGAAGTCCAGCTTGATGGTGGTGTTGATGGCGACGATCTCCCCTCTTCGAGAAGGAATTCCCCCGGCAGAAATCTGTCAGCCGGAGAGATCTTTCTCTCTCGGTGTTTTTCGCCCCGTAGAGGCAGCGGAATCTTTCTGTGGTTGCTCCCCGAGTATTAGGGTTTTAGAAGGAATATATACGCTAGAGGGGAGAGCCAGAGTTGGGCCAGGGCGGCTACACCACCTGGTGGCGCAGCCAAGGATGGCCCGCGCCAGGGGGTGGTGTGGGCCCCCTGTGGCCCATCTCCACTCATCCTTCTGGCATCCTTCGTCTTCTGGAAAAATAGGATTTTCCGTATATTTTCCCGGATTTTCTCATCTTCGCGAATTTTGCCTCCAAACAACACCTTTTCCATCAGAATCCTGACTGCAGCGGTCCATGCTCCAAAAGTCATCAACCATGCAAAAACAGATGAAATAACATAAGTATCATCTCTTAATATGAAATATATCAATGAATAACAGTAAATTATGATATAGAATAGTGATGCAAAATGGATGTATCAACTCCCCCCAAGCTTAGACTTCACTTGTCCCCAAGCGATACCGAGCTCAATAAACACGACCTCAGGTTTATGGAGTGAAGAGTCGATAAAAGAATACGGACAAGAATCATCACATTCATCAATACATAGATCATAATAGAAGACAAATCACTATTATATAACTTAACTTGCAATAAGTAAAGGAAACACAATAAAGATACATAAAGTAAATCATAATTGGTAATGGCAAACTTAGCTCTTGGTCGAAGAATAGTTGATAATTTGCTGGAGTTCACAAATAACTGGTTTTCAATGATAGATTTCAAAGTAGTAGACACCAAGAAAAGAGCAATGTGCAAAACAAGGAACATAAGAAACATGATTGAATAAATCATCATATGAATGAATGAAGCACAACAACTCAAAATATTTGCTGAGATAAAAGGGAATAGGTTTACTGACTCAAATAAAAAGTAAAAGAAAGGCCCTTCACAGAGGGAAACAGGGATTTCAAGTTTCATAAAGAGCTCCCAAAAATTATGATACTTATTAGCTTTCAGCTCTCATTTCCCCTATCATAGGCATCTTTAGGTGATTAAGGTTAAAGTGATTGTCAACACCCAGATTTTTAATCCCAGATGCCCGTTATGCCATACCTCGCAATCCCAGGAGTACCATTCTTGCGAGACATAACGGATTGGATATCAAAGTACATCATCCATTACAAACCATGCATAAGGTCTTACACAAATAAGGATCTCATGATCCAGTCTTTAATACAACAAGCAGCATAAATAAAAGATAAGCGTAGCGGTGGGGTCCATAATCAAGGGCACAGGCAATGCTGATGAAGGCAGATAGTCCTAGTTATCATAGCCGTCCTGATGACCATCATCTTGATAATCTCCTTCATAGTCTGGCCATGAGAATAGCCAGGGACAAAAGCCGTGAGTACTCTTTAAGTACTCACAAACTACTATTAACAGGTACTATAGTTCTAGGTTAAAGTGCTAAATCTAAGTTTAACTTAAAGTTAAGTTTGAAACCTAAGCAGAGTTCTGAAGCAAAGAAAGGTAAAGTAAAGTTCTAGAATCACTTAAGTTGGGAAGCTATTATCATAAACACAACCCTGTTATGGTCAAGTCAACGTTCATCATTCATTTCAAGTTATTTGGAAAACATCTGACAATGAAACAGTATGGCCATTCCAACTGTCCATAACCACGGACGCGGCTATTCAAATAGTTTGACACTCTGTAGAGGTGGTACACTTTCACCACAAGATTCGATACATCTGTCAGGGATAACCCTGAATCATCATACTTAGTATGCAGATAATCAAACATAACCTTCCCTTTACACACCCTAGTATAAGCACCTCTCCTATGAGCATGGCCTCCCAACCATGACCATCAGTCATCTTGGGCACTGCATAGGTGGACATCATGAGAAGTAGCCTCAGCTCAAACCTCTCCCGTGAGGGAACTAATACTAATGCATATAAATTTCCAACTAAGCCTTACCCAATTCAAGTAATGTGGTTGTACGGTAAATTTGGAATGGTATCGCATCCGAATCCAACCATCAGTTTTATAAAAGGGTTAAGGCTCATGCCTCAACATTTTCATCATCATCAACCATTGGTGTTTCTCAACACATGTCAAAACATCTCAATAGAATGACTCATCATTCCAAGGTTTTTATAATTCATTTTCACCAAGTGTTCCCATCTAAAGTGACTCAAGTTTTTGGATCTACTCTAAACTACTAAGTTAAGAGTGTTCACTAAAGTGGAAGTGATAGGTTCAATCTCATGCCATAGAATGACATCTAAAGGTTTCTAAGTAGGTCAAGTTTTATACTTTTTATGCTACCTTCAAAATAAGTAAAGAACTTTGTGTAAACTAAGGGAGGTGAAACTTGTCAATAAGACTAGAGGTACTAATAGTCAAAAAAAGGGGTGCTCAAAGCATGCTTAAGGCATCTTTGCTAAACCATCTAGTTTGATTCTAGTTTGCTAAGCACTAAACTTGCAAGGGTTAATCTTGGATTGTTAATGGTGTCTTGCAAGTATAACTTGCAAGGGTTAATCTTGGATAGTGCTAGCTTGCCTTGGTTGGTGCAGTGGTTGAAGTTTTCTTCTTCTTCGTCTTGATAGCACTCCTCCTCTGCGTAGACTTGGTCGGTACTATCGTCTATAAGAATACATATGGAGTACACAATCACCAAACAATACTTAACTAGGCTAAGTAGCATTCTAAGGCACACATTCGATGATCTATTATCATCACAAGCATCACAAGTTTAATTCAATAGTTTCATTCTTTTTAATTTAGAAAAGTAATTTCTACTCATTGAAAATTTAACTAAGATTTAATATTCACCACTTAAAATATGGGATCATGTGGACACATGTCATCACCACATATTATAACATGTGGGAATGAGATTTAAGGGTTGGATCAATATTACTTTGGTTTAAGTTCATTATTTAATGATTTAAAGTGACTAGAAATGCCTATATAGCATTATTTTGGTACTAGTCCAAAGTCACTGCATGTAAACCTTAATATTATTACATATTTAGATAGATATGATGAAATGTGATTTTTGAGAGTTGGAATCAACTTAAAACCTTTCTTAGTTGATTTTATAAAAATGTTGCAAGTGGCAAATACTTCTATTTGTTATTTTTATTAGGAGAGATCTATAACTCTAAGTGAATTAAATCCAACGGGCTTGAATAGATCATCTCAATACCTTTCAGACAAAATTGGTTTCATACAATTTGGATTTATAAAACTCTCTGAATTGAATTTTAAACTAGTGGACAGAAACTAGATTTAGCTAAAAAGAAAAATCTAGATTTGAACGGATGGGCTAGCGCGGGAAAGAACTTGGGCCGGCCCAGTTGCGCTCCGTGGCACGGGGCTCAGCTGACAGGGGGTCCCGCTCATCAGTGGGTTTTAACACACGAAACGGTACGCGCGCTGTGGGCCGTAGGATTAGAAGGGGGATCTACGGCTGAGGGTCGTCGTCGACGACGAACAGGTCGCCGGCGAGCTCGAACCCTAGCGGCTCAGTGGGGGTCTGCGGGGACGTACCAGGGCTCCAGCGGGGTCGACGAGGCGGGCAAACGAGCTGGTGGTCGACGGCGAGGCGAGGCGCGGTTGCGGCGGAGCTTGGGGTGGTCGCAATCAGCGGCGCCCTTCTCCTCCTGCTGCGGCTGCTCCGACTCCAATTCCAGCGAGGCAGAGATCGCCTTGCTTCGGATAGAGGTGGGTGAGGTTTAGTGAGGTGAGGGGAGTGGAGTGGTGTGGAGAGAAGAGGCTGGGGAGGCCTCCTTTTATAGGCCCGACGGTGAGACTGAGCGGGATGGGCAGGCGACTCCGGCGACACGGCTACGGGCGGCTAGCGGCATAGCGGAGGGTGGCGATCGACAGGTGGTCTCCTGGCGGTGCTCTAGGAAGTGAATGCGAGCATAGGGGCGGTGGTATGCGGTCTGGGCGAGGTGGCTCTTTGAGCGGCAGAGGAGGCGATGTCCACGGCGAGCAGTGGCTATGGTGAGTTGGGCGGCAAACAGGGGTGTCTGGGGTGTTCCCTGGGTCGTCGCGAAGCGATAGGCGCGGGCCGCGGTCGAGCGGCGGCTTGTGCATGCGGGGACAGAGCATGCTCTGTGGGCGGCATCGGCATGGTGCGGTGGCACTGGGCGCGTGGTTTCCTCGGTGGTCCACTGCAGGGCTTGGCTCGGGCAGGGGACAGAGGGTGGCGGTGAGGTGCTGGCTACCTCCTAGACATGGTGAGAGGGAGGGAGATGGTCTGCTTCCATTAGGGCAAGGTTGGCCGGCGAGGGGTGGCTCGGCATGGCATGGCAATGCCACTAGGGGCTAGGGGAGTGGGTTCTAAAGGCTTTGCTAGATTATTTAGAGACAGAGGGAGTAAAAAGGGGCCAAATGGGAGACAAGTTTGGCCAGGACACTATTTAAAATAGTGAAATTTGTTTTGTTTGAAATCTGTCTGCCAAGTGTTTGATGAAATGGCCGCATGAAACAAACTTTTGAATTTTGGTTTCAATTTTTTTGGGTGATATCCACTAGTGCTAAGTAGACTCTGGTTGCAAGGGTTTTGAAAGTGGAGCTCAAATAGATGGGTTTTGAAATAGGGGCGATCTATGCATATGCATTATATTCAATTTTCAAATATCATTTAAAATAAGTAAAAGAATGTTTTTAGCAGATCAAAAGGTGGGCCTTGGTACCTCATTATATGTACTAGCAAGGGGTACAAAGATCAAAAATTGTTTCTGTTAAGAAATGAGTGCTAGGAACACTCAAAGTAGTGTAGTGGATTAAAATGGCCAAAATGACCATTCCTCCTTTTTAATTCTTTTTGATTTGATTTTCTTTAGGAAAAGTTTGGGAATGATGTAGATGATGTTTAATTCACTTCAGAAACATTTTAGAAGCAAATGATCACACAATCATGGCAATTCAAAACAACTCCTATTTTAAATGCACACATATATGAATGCTTTTATTTTTAATTTGAAAAAGTTTTTGTTAACCCCAAATTTGATGATTTAGATCTTGATAAGCTTGGATTGAAGTTTTGGGATGTTACAAACCTTCCCCCCTTAAAAAAAATCTCGTCCCGAGATTTACAAAGAAAACTAGGAACTAAAGAGATCTGGGAACACTGTCCTAATGTAATCTTCGCACTCCCAAGTAGCTTCCTCCTTGGTATGGTTGCTCCACTGAATCTTAAGAAACTTGATGCTCCTAGTCCTGGTGGTTCTGTAAGCTTCTTCTAAGATACATATGGGTACTTCCCGATAGGTCAGGTCATTGTTGATTACCACAGCTCTGTCATCGATATTCTTGAAACCTTCAGTCTTCTTAGGCGCTTCCAAGAATTTGCGAAGTAACGAGATATGGAACACATTATGGATGGCTGACATCTCTTCAGGCGGTTCCAGCTGATACGATACTTCTCCTCGATGGTTCAGAATTTTGAAAGGTCCAATATATCTGGGGGCTAACTTTCCCTTCAGACTAAAGCGTTGAGTTCCCTTCAATGGTGAAACCTTGAGATATACAAAATCTCCGACATTGAAAGTCAGGTCTCTCCTTCTCTTGTCAGCATAGCTCTTCTGTCTGGATTGGACAGTCTTGAGGTGCTCATGGACTTTTTGTACTTTCTCTTCTGCTTCTCGGAGAATGTCGGGTCCAAAGATCTGACTCTCTCCTACTTGCGACCAATTCAAAGGGGTACGACACTTTATTCCGTATAGGAATTCAAATGGTGCCATCTGCAAACTAGCTTGATAACTGTTGTTATATGAGAATTCTGCGAAAGGCAGATAGTCTTCCCATTTTGATCCATATTCCAAAACACAAGCTCTAAGCATATCCTCTAGGATCTGGTTGACTCTCTCAGTCTGTCCATCAGTTTGCGGGTGATAAGCGGCACTGAAGTTCAACTTGGTTCCTAAACCTTCCTGAACTTTCTGCCAAAATCTCGAGGTAAACTGGGTTCCTCGATCTGATACGATGGTCTTGGGGGTTCCATGCAGACTAACAATCCTAGCAATATACAGCTCTGCTAGCTTTGCACTCTGGTAGGTAGTCTTGACAGGTATAAAATGGGCTACCTTGGACAGTCTATCAACTATGACCCAGATTGAGTCATTCCCCCTGCTGGAGGAAGGTAAACCGGTGATAAAGTCCATTCTGATGGAATCCCATTTCCATTCCGGAATCTACAATGGTTGCAACAATCCTGTAGGTCTCTGATGCTCTGCTTTGACCCTTTGACAGATGTCACATTTGGCGATGTACCTTTCCTGTACCAATACGACGTTTGATACCGTCGATACTCTCATTCCCCTTCCGGGCTTCCTTGATTTGGCTAATCAAAGTGGGTTGAAGTTCAATGCTAGCTAAGAATCCTTTGCTAACTAATTCAGTCCTAAACTGCTCCAACTCCTCATACAAACTTGGTTGCTTCTCCTTGATCATGGTGTTAAGCCTACACGGCAATCTGCTAAGGGCATCCGCTACCACATTGGCTTTGCCGGGGTGATAGTGAATGTCAAGGTCATAATCCTTGATTAACTCTATCCATCTCCTTTGTCTCATATTCAACTCCTTCTGAGTGAAAATATACTTTAAGCTCTTATGATCTGAGTAAATCTCACAGCGATTACCCATCAGATAATGACGCCATGTCTTCAATGCCAAAACTACGGCTGCTAATTCAAGATCATGGGTCGGATAGTTCTGCTCATGCTGCTTCAGTTGTCGAGACAAATACGCGATGACCTTGCCTTCTTGCATCAATACACATCCTAGACCAATCTTGGATGCGTCACAATATACATCAAACGTCTTCTTGATGTCTGGCATGATCAAAATTGGGGCTGATATCAATCTCTTCTTCAGCTCCTGGAAACTGGCTTCACACTTGACTGTCCATTCAAACTTCTTGTCCTTCTTCAACAATTGGGTCATTGGTCGGGCGATGCTCAAGAATCCTTTGACGAACTTGTGGTAGTATCCCGCTAATCCGAGAAATGCATGGACTTGGGTTTGAGTGGTTGGGGCTTCCCATTCTTCGACATCTTTGATCTTGGCGGGATCCACAGAGACTCCTCCGATAGACACAATATGTCCGAGGAATCCTACTTCTTTCAGCCAAAACTCACACTTGCTGAACTTGGCATATAACTGATGCTCTCTCAGGGTTTCTAGGATGATTCTCAGATGTTTCTCATGCTCTTCTTCTGACTTGGAGTAGATAAGGATGTCGTCGATGAACAAAACTACAAAATTATCTAGGAAATTCATAAAGATCTTATTCATGATATTCATGAAATAAGCAGGGGCATTGGTTAATCCAAAAGACATAACCGTATACTCATATAAACCATAGCGAGTAGTAAAGGCGGTCTTCGGAATATCCGTTGCACGAATCTTAAGTTGGTGATAACCAGTCCTAAGATCAATCTTTGAGAATACCTGAGCTCTGGTCAACTAATCAAATAGATCCTCTATCTTTGGCAAGGGGTACTTGTTCTTGATGGTGACGTCATTCAACTTTCTGTAATCTGTACATAGACGATTGCCTCCATCTTTCTTGTCGATGAATAACACTGGTGATCTCCATGGCGATGCGCTTAGCTGAATCAAGCCTGTTGCTAACATGGCATCCAACTGCTTCTTCAGTTCCACTAACTCTGAGGGGTTCATGCTATAGGGTCTCTGGGCTATAGGTCCGGTTCCGGGGATTAGTTCGATAATGAACTCAATATCCCTATCCGAGGGCATACCTGGCAATTCATCTAGGAATACGTCAGGCTATTCATAGACTACTCTGACTTGGTCTATGGTGGGCAGGGCTACACTCTTGTTGCACTTGAATTGACGGGGTAATGTTTCAGAGATATGCTCTACTGTTACTCCAGAACTACTAGTCATGGTGATGGCTTTTTTAGCACAGTCTATCGATCCTTTATTCCTTAACATCCAGTCCATACCTAGTACTACTTCCAATCCTTTGGTTCCAAGTACAATTAGGTTGGCATAAAAATCTATCCCATTTATTCTGATAGGTACAGCTTTGCAAATTTTTCTAGCCTTTGTAGTTGAACCGGGGATTTGAACTATCATGACATGCTTCATGTTGGGGGGATACCCCCGGGTAGGGTCACGCCGGGGTATAAAGGCCGAGTTAGCCGAGGTACGACAAGGTCAAAGTGAATGCTGGCCGAGTTACCTCAAGGCAGGCCGAATCTCGGGGTAACCCGGACCAGGGGATGTCCGCCTAACTGAGTCTCGTCTGACTTAAGCCGTAAGTCGGATAGATGAATCTAACTTGTATGCAGGAACAGGTGTGGCCGGATCAACTACGATCTGGGTCATGGCAAGCTTCTAGGAGAAGGAAGGTATCTTGCTGGTCAAAAGTCACCCCGGTACGCACATCATGAGCGAAGCGAACAGGGGCAGGACCACCGAGGCGTGGCCAACAAAGGTGACGACACCAATGTCGGCAGAAGCAGGCGCCGCAGAGGCTCACGTAGCCTCTGCATGGATGACGCGGGGGAAAAGTGACCCGGTCGGCTTACTATTTTGGGAGGAGGCATATTCCCGGGAATATGCCTCCACGTATGCCCTAGTTGGAGACCTAGCCACCCCTATATAAGGAGGGATAGGGCCTTTGTAGAAAGGGTTGAGTTTTACTAGGTTGGTCTAGGAAGGGTTGATCTCTACTGGCTAGATTTTACTTGGTTCCTGAGGGCTAGCTAGCGGTGAGAGTAAGAGAGTTCCTTCTTCCTCCTCTCTCCAATACAGCTCGAGGAGCACTTATAACCTTGGAAGTGAATCGAATACAAAACTTCTGCGTGTGGAATCACCACACTATCCCTCCCTGGATTCCCCTAGTGCAATTAGTCCCCACCTTTAGCCTATCCATTGCATCTGCCGTGAGACCACCATGATAGTTGGCACCCACCATGGGGCTAGCAGCGCTAGCAGGGGTCAAGATCCGGACGGGAAACCTCATCGGCACCGGCGAACGCATCGTCTCCGGGCTCGTTCAACGCTTTGGAGCGCTGGACTTTGTCAGCGACAACGCTGGCTGCTTCGGCACGCGCCCACTTCCGTGCAATGGACTCTTCGTCAAGCTCGGTGCGCACAAGGTTTACATTGCTGTCGATGTGTCGTACGTTCATCCGCGGCACGTCGTCGAGGCAGGGGAGCCACCCCTTAGCGTGGTTCACGGGGCGCGTATCACTCGCTCCCCGGACCGTGCTGAGGTGATGATGGCTACGCCAGGCACGGGCGCAAGCAAAGATCCGACACCAGATCTGGAGGTAACACCTAAGGCACCGAGGAAAGGTAGAGGTCCTCCACTAGAGAGGCCTGAGAATGTATTGAGAGAAGCTATGGATAGCTTGGCAAACCCTGTAGAAGCAGTGGTAGATCCGGCTCAGGCACAGGCCGAGCTAGAGGAAACTAGGCAAAAAATTCTAGAGGGAGCGAAAAAGATAGCTGCGGCTCAGCAGTCGTTGAACATGACGCTGCGTGAGTACGCAAAGGCAAATAAAGTAGATGCTGTAAAAGTGAAGGAGAGAAATCTCATGAGTGAAATGAACAAAGAGGGTGATACTAGGATTGAGGAGTCAGAGAACTGTTTATCCGTGGGGCTGCCGAAGTATAGTACCCCGGCAAAAAACCTCAGAGCAGCGGATGCAGCTGTGTCCGAGTTAGAGGGTCTAACGGGTGAAGTCCGTCAGAGACAACAAGATAGGGTCAATGAGTTGGTTCGGATCACGAACAGGCAAAATGAGGAATTGCTCAGGGCTAACCCGGAGAGAGCTGGGGCCTCCAAGATCGTTCATTCGGCAGTGGGTAACCCGAAGAAATCCGCTGGAGCCGCATCGTCTCCTCATGGTGGTCCTAGGAGAGAAGAGGTAGTAACCTCGGCCAGGAGAAACAAACAGATCGTCCCGTATGACCCGACAAGGGCAGGAAAAGCAAAAGAAGTACAGAGAAACGATGATCGACGAAGTGTGAGCCGAGGTGAAGCTGGCCGAGGTAACCGCGACCAAGGCAATGCCGGTCAAGGAAACGCTGTAAATGGCAATGCCGGACAGCGCAACTCGACAGGACAACCGCAACAGCGGAATATACCAAGGCAAGAGCAAAGTGCCGGCCGAGGTATGCAACAGAGAGGTGCTCCACGAGAGCAAGACCAGTATAACGATGGAGATTAGGAAATGGTGAACGTAGGATACCCAAGGCCAGACTATCATGTGATAGGGTCGAGACTGGGAAGCAGGGATCTGATGCCTGATGATGCCAGGTTGAAACTGGATCGACTGTATAGGTCGGAGCAGATTGAAAGTCAGGGTCCTCCGGGTCCTCCGTGTTTTGGACCCCGGATCATGAAGGAGCCACCGGTACCTAACTTCCAGTTACCCAGAGGCACAAAGACGTATGACGGCAGTTCTAAGCCGGAGGATTGGTTGATAAACTATGCTACAGCTGTGAAGATTGCGACAGGCAACTTGAGATGGGCTGTGAGATACGTACCCCAGATGTTGGAGGGTCCAACAACGGTATGGTTAAACAATTTGTCGCCCGGAAGTATTAACTGCTGGATCAATTTTGAGGAAATGTTTATCAGCAATTTCTCAAGTACGTATCAGAGGCCAAATAGGCCACAGACCCTAGCTATGTGTAAGCAGAGACCGAACGAGATGGACCGGGAGTTTTTAACCCGGTGGTGTACCGTGAGAAACTCGTGTGAGGGTGTGATAGAGTCACAGGCCATAGCATGGTTTGTGCAGGGGTGTAGGTATGCAAGCGAGCTGTGGCAGAAGTTGCAAAGGAAAATGCCAACCACATTGGCAGAGATGATCCGGATTGTTGATTCGTATGCTTTGGGTGATCCGACTCAACCCAGGCTCGTGTCAAACGAGTCAAATGAGGAGTACTAGCAGAGAGATGGAGCCGGATCATCCTGGAGGAATGACTATAGAGGTAAGAGAAGAGATGACAGACCGGATCACCGGTACAGTTTGCAACAAGTTGCGGCTGTGAATCAAGATCAGCCTGGAGCAGGGAGCAATCAACGTCAGAAAACTGGAGGGCAACAGTGGACACCGAGAAATGATGGCAAGAAAACTTGGACGCCAGAGCAAAAGAACAGTGGCAAGAAAAGAAGGATCGTCTGAGGTATACTTATGAGTCAATGTTGGATCAGCCGTGTAAATTTCACACGCCAAATCCAAGTAACCCAGCGGGTCATACAACGAGGCAATGTGAGTGGATGCATAAAATAGAACAAGGTGGCTCGGGGAATGCTCAGGCACCCCGGAATGATCAACCTCGGTAGAAGTTACCCCAGCAGCAATTGCTCTCCGGAGCGAACACGCAACAGTTAATGTTGCCTCCCCCTCCGCTGAGGTATGAAAACCATGAGAGAAGGGATGTAGTGCATCAAGTAGAAAACTAGCATCAGCCGGATCAGAGGTACCCCAGAAATGAGAGGAGGAATGAGTACAGGGAGCATCATCAGAGTTACTATGTGTTTACCACTGAGGAAACAGATAGAAAGAGCTTGCAGCATCGACATATGGAGGTTAATGCGGTAATGCCAGCAGTGACAAGGTATATGCCTTGGTCGGACCAGGAAATTACCTGGAACATCAAGGATCATCCCAAGCTTATGCCGAGTCCTCGTTCGTATGCGTTAGTGCTGGATTCGACATTCATTGGGCCAAACATCAATGTGAGGTTCTCCAAGGTACTGATTAACAATGGCAGTAGCATTAACATCATGTATGCGGATACAATGCGCAAGTTGGGCATCTCGGAGAACATGCTCCAGGCTACGAGGACAACTTTCCATGGTATTGTGCTAGGCATTTCTTGCGAGCCCATAGGAAGGTCCGGGTTGACGTGTTGTTCGGCACGAGAGATAACTGCCGAACTGAGAATTTGGAGTTTGAAGTGGTGAACTTGGAAAGTGCGTATCACGCGTTACTCGGAAGACCAGCACTGAACAAGTTCATGGCAAACTGCCACATCAGTTATCTGAAGATGAAGTTGCCCGGTCCAAATGGAGTGATTACCATTGCTGGAGATTTCCGACGTTCCATTGAGTGTGCGTCAGCCGGGTCTAACCTAGCCGAGTCACTCGTGATTGCGCAAGAGAAAAGAAAGATCCAGGAGGTGGCGGCGCTGGCTCAGTCCACGCAGCAATATATGCCGGCATTGAGTAATCCGCATGGTAGCGTTTCGTTCCAAGCCACAAAGGATACTGATACATTGCAAATGTATCTATAATTTTTGATGTTCCATGCTTGGTTTATCTACTTTCTTATGTTTTGTTCCAACTTTGGAGTACTTTTCATATGATATCTTGGACTAACCTATTAACAAGAGCCACAGTGCCAGTTGCCTGTTTTCTGCTGTTTTTGGTTCCAGGAAGTCAGAAAATGAATATTCTCGGAATTGGACGGGACAAAAGCCAAAGTTACTATTTTCCTAGAAGACTCACGGAGCCAGAAGGAGAGCCGGAGGGGGGCCACAGGGTGGCCACACCACCCCTAGGCACGGGTCCACCTAGGCCACGCCAGGGCATGGTGTGGGCCCCCTGGCTAGCCACCGACCTTGCCTCCTTCGCCTATAAGAGCCTCCCGATACCAAAACCCTAGGTCGTCAATCAGAAATCCACGAAAAGTTCCGCAGCACCGCCGCCACCGAAGGGGAGATTCGGGGGACAGAAAGTCTCTGTTCCGGCACCCTGCCTGGACGGGGAAGTGCCCCCGGATCCATCTCCATCGATCTCCACCACCATCTCCATCACCGTTGCTGATTCCCATGATGAGGAGGGAGTAGTTCTCTCTCGAGGCTAAGGGTTCTACCGGTAGCTATGTGTTCATCTCTCTCTCTATGCATGGTCTTATTGAGATCATGAGCTTGTAATCTTTAGATCTACCTTGCTACTCAAGTGCTTTAATAGATCTCTGCTCTCCCCATGTGTGTGAAAGTGACAGCGTGCACACCATGGTGGCACTTAGGCTAGAGATTACAAATACTTGTTATGAGTTATATTTGGAGTTGGATATCTTTATGAAATTGTGGTGTTTGTTGGACTCATCTAGTGCTCAAGGTGATAGTGTGGGGTTTTCTAGATGGGAAAGACTTACTTTGAGGTGTGCTGTTATAGCCCTACCATCGATTAGAGTGTCCAACCGGAGAGTAGTTAACCGTAGTATCATGAAGATGATATATTTATATGAGAGTGTTCACTAGTGAAAGTATGATCCCTAGGCCTTGTTTCTAAGCACTGAAACACCGTTTGCAACTAGATTTGTTACATGTTTGCTTGCTTCCTTCTTTATTTCAGTTTGCCTTTAGTCTTTTCCATGCCATCAAGTTATTTTATATCACCGTTACCACTTATAATTATCTATTCCACTTGTATTTCACTATCTCTTTGCTGAACTAGTGCACCTATACACCTGACAAGTGTATTGGGTGTGTTGGGGACACAAGAGACTTCTTGTATCTTGATTGCAGGGTTGCTTGAGAGGGGATACCTTTGACCACTTCCTCCCTGAGTTCGATAAACCTTGGGTGATCCACTTAAGGGAAAACTTGCTGCTATTCTACAAACCTCTGCACTTGGAGGCCCAACAACTGTCTACAAGAATAGAAGTGCATAGACATCAAGCTATTTTATGGCGCCATTGCCGGGGAGGTAAGGTAAAAGGTATTCACACCGGAGGATTAAAGAAGAATAACCTCCCACGGCAAACGCCTATTTTCTGGCGTTGTTGCCGGGGAGGTAAGGTAAAAGGTACTCACATCCTCCGGTGTGATTGCTCGAAGTTATTTCCTTTAGATTCTGCAATTTTGTCTTTTTGTTTCTTGTTTTCACTAGTTAGGCTTAATGGAAAACAACAAAAAAATTAGAGAGCTTTATAGCATTTATCTTGAGTTAGGACATGAAGTGTTTGAAGAGAAAATTAAAAAACCTATGGAACTTTATTTGCATGCTAATAGCAATGTTGTTAGTATGAATTCTTTAGACACCATTATTGCTAATGCTATGGAAAAGTCTAAGCTTGGGGAAGCTAGTTTTTATGAAAATGATCTTTTTAGTTCCCCAGCTTTGGAAGATAGCTATTCTATTGCTTATGATGATACCAAACCTCCAATATATGATGATTACAATGATGAATATGATATTTTTAGTCCACCTACTATTGAGGAGAAAATTAATGATTACAATATGCCTCCTATATTTGATGATTATGGTGATGAGAATAATAATGATAGCTATTTTGTAGAATTTGCTCTCACTACAATTAATAAGAATGACTATGCTTATAGGGACAGTAATAATTCTTTTATGCATATGGCTCATGATAAGAATGTTTTATGTGATAGTTATATTTTTAATTTTATTCATGATGCTACTGAAAGTTATTATGAGAGAGGGAAACATGGTTTTATGTATCTCAACAATATTAAGTTTCCCCTCTTTATGTTGAAAATTTTGAAGTTGCACTTGTTTTGATTTCCTATGCTTGTTGCTTTGTGCTTTCATGACTTGTTTCTTTACAAGATTCCTATGCATAGGAAGTGGGTTAGACTTAAATATGCTTTGAATTTGCTTCTTGATGCTCTCTTTTACTTCAATTCATATTTCTTATGTGAGCATCTTCTCAAACTATCATGCCTAACTTAAAGGCGTTAAAGAAAAGTACTTGTTGGGAGATAACCCAAGAGTTTTAGATGAGTCTTGGAAGTTATTACTTCAGTAATAACCGCTCCTTATCCTTTTTATTTGCTTTTTGTGCCAATAGTAACCTCTAATGAGAGAGAAGTAATGATTGGGAAAGTTGCTGTCCCGAAACAGATTTCTGTGCTTCACCGTAAATATTCGTGAGAGAGCTCTGTATGTCGGATTGAGCTTTATTTTTTGTGCTTCTGCCCCAGGTTGTTATCTAACTTTCGTTAGTTCAACACTTTTTGATTTGAGTAACAGAAGGTCTTCGAAAAAATTCGTCTTTACCTGCTGGTCTGTTTTGACAGATTTCTGCCATTATTTGCATTTGCTTCTTGTTGGTTCCTTTTTGAGTTCTTTTGGAGAATTGAGATTTTTGAGGGAAGTGCTACAGTAGCTAGTGTTCTAATGGAAGTTTATTTGGTGTTAGAACTGAACCTTAAGACTTATTTATCTTGAGTGCACTAATGTTGCTAATAAAGATTGTGTGAAGGAAAAATTTCACGTGTATGGAAGGAATGAGTAATGAGATGAAGGATGGACTAAAGCTCAAGCTTGGGGATGCCACGCGTGTCACCCCAAGAAATATCCAAGAAGTACAAGAGTCAAAGCTTGGGGATGCCCAAGGCATCCCCTTCTTCATCAATAAAATTCCAGGTTTCTTCCAAACGCTTCATTTTTATTGTTTCGTGCACAGTTGTGTTTCTCTTGGAGCGTCTTCTTTTTTGTTTTCGTTTTGGTTTTTAGTTTGTTTGGTTTGCTTAGTTTTCAGAATAAGTTGGTTGGACCCCCTATTTCACACTTTGTTTTGCAAATAGTTTGGTTTGGCTTGGAAAAGAGTAGGAAAGTTCATGCTTATGTGGTAAAAAGAGCTCGTTTTTGACTATGGCTATGCTTTGTCATGCCGTGCTTGATATTGTTTTGGCTTTATGCTTAGTATTCTTTGCTGTAGCATGACTTGTTATAAACAATTGAGATTGCTTAATGTGCCTTGGATGAATCATCCGTTGTTTTAGCATATTAAAGCATAGTATAGTGGTATTCTCCTTTGATGCTTTATTTGGGTTGACTTGGCGCATGCTCACACCATGTTATGACTGTCACAAGTCACCATAGCCTTTATGATCCTTTAGTTTTCAACTTGTAGTATCACTTTATGCTTTGATCAATGATGTTTTGTCGCTCTGCATGATTATGGACATTATTGCTCTCTTAGTTTGTCGCTCCCAGTCTTTTGCTAGCCTCCACAACAAAGTATGAGTTCCACTCATGCATCCAACTCCCTAAACCAAGTTTTTCCAAAGAGTCCACCATACCTACCTACTAGCTTATGCTATTCCAAGTATATTCATGCTTTTGTTTACCTTCCACTTGTTATGAGAAAACTAGTGATTAAAGCTCTCACGAACTTGATGGCACACTTTACTTTATTGCCTCTAATAAACTTGAACCATTGTGTCGTCTATGTTGTATATGTTTGCACTTATTTGTTGGGAATTAGCAGAACCATGCTTTCATGGGGAACGCTTTCAACATTGCACTTGGTACTTGTACCTAGTTGATATCATGCTCTTTTGTATATGGATGTCGTCGGTGTGAAATGAAAGGGGAGCTTGTAAGTCCATGGAGTTATGTATATGTGTTAGAGAAACGCCTGGGCCGCTGGTCTAATCCATGCTGACATGGTGGAAACCTGCAGCGTAACCATAATGAGCTGTCTATGAAGCATTCTTCTTATAAAAAAAAGAGTCCTATATTGAGAAAAAAGAGAAAATAAAAAAAAGAGATACTATGAAAAGAGGAAAGAGAGAAAAAAGCACCATATTACCATGGTAAATAAGAAGAATGCTGAGATGCTCGTTGTCTGCTTGCCTTGTCATTTTGTATGGGGATTCTTCCGTATCATCAGGCAAGGGGTACCCCGTTGGCGGTTCTCAATGATACACATGTACTTACAATGACAAGAACTTACCGGTGACTAAACTTGAGTAGCATGAGGAGCGGCCCTCGTATACAAGGGACATGAGATTTCTGACTTATACTTCGTCAAGCATGTACACCATAGTTTGTTCACTTTAACCTTAATCACTTCAAGATGCTTATGATAGGGGCAATGCGAGCTGAAAGCTATAAGTACCATAATTTTTGGAAGCTCTTTATGAGACTTGAATCCCTACTTCCTTTTATAAAAAGGCCTTTCTTCCACCATTATATTGAGTCTCCACCTTCTATCTTTATGCACCTACTTTGAGAGCATAGTGGCCATTCTTAGTTCTATGTGCATTGTCCCAAGACTAGTTGATTGCTGCATAACTTGATATTGCTTGTTTTAAACTTTTGTATCTAGTCACTCTTATGAACTTTGAAGGTGTCCTATGCATTTATATTTGCTACTCTATGAGGGACAAGATGAATGCTATTATGCTATGTTTTCTTTATGTGAAACAAACAAACGTCTTGCAAAGCATTGTTATTCATGAATCTTTTGTTTGTGCCTTTTCATGTTGCAACATAGTTTCTTTGTCTTATTGCTAGAACTTTGTCTTTCATGTTATGATTGAAGTACTATGATCCCAGCTTTGAATGTTTTACAAGTACTTTGATCAAGTTTATGATGGTGCATGTCACCTCAAAAATTATTCTTTCTTTTTATCACTTACCTACTCGAGGACGAGCAGGAGTTAAGCTTGGGGATGTTGATACATTGCAAATGTATCTATAATTTTTGATGTTCCATGCTTGGTTTTATCTACTTTCTTATGTTTTGTTCCAACTTTGGAGTACTTTTCATATGATTTCTTGGACTAACCTATTAACAAGAGCCACAATGCCAGTTGCCTGTTTTCTGCTGTTTTTGGTTCCAGGAAGTCAGAAAATGAATATTCTCGGAATTGGACGGGACAAAAGCCAAAGTTACTATTTTCCCGGAAGACTCATGGAGCCAGAAGGAGAGCCGGAGGGGGGCCACAGGGTGGCCACACCACCCCTAGGCGCGGGTCCACCTAGGCCGCGCCAGGGCATGGTGTGGGCCCCCTGGCTGGCCACCGACCTTGCCTCCTTCGCCTATAAGAGCCTCCCGATACCAAAACCCTAGGTCGTCAATCAGAAATCCACGAAAAGTTCCGCAGCTCCGCCGCCACCGAAGGGGAGATTCGGGGGACAGAAAGTCTCTGTTCTGGCACCCTGCCGGGACAGGGAAGTGCCCCCGGATCCATCTCCATCGATCTCCACCACCATCTCCTTCACCGTTGCTGATTCCCATGATGAGGAGGGAGTAGTTCTCTCTCGAGGCTAAGGGTTCTACCTATAGCTATGTGTTCATCTCTCTCTCTATGCATGATCTTATTGAGATCATGAGCTTGTAATCTATAGATCTACCTTGCTACTCAAGTGCTTTAATAGATCTCTTCTCTCCCCATGTGTGTGAAAGTGACATCGTGCACACCATGGTGGCACTTAGGCTAGAGATTACAAATACTTGTTATGAGTTATATTTGGAGTTGGATGTCTTTATGAAATTGTGGTGTTTGTTAGACTCATCTAGTGCTCAAGGTGACAGTGTGTGGGGTTTTCTAGATGGGAAAGACTTACTTTGAGGTGTGCTATTATAGCCCTACCATCGATTAGAGTGTCCAACCGGAGAGTAGTTCAGCGTAGTATCATGAAGATGATATATTTATATGAGAGTGTTCACTAGTGAAAGTATGATCCCTAGGCCTTGTTTCTAAGCACTAAAACACCATTTGCAACTAGATCTGTTACATGTTTGCTTGCTTCCTTCTTTATTTCAGTTTGCCTTTAGTCTTTTCCACGCCATCAAGTTATTTTATATCACCGTTACCACTTATAATTATCTATTCCACTTGTATTTCACTATCTCTTCGCCGAACTAGTGCACCTATACACCTGACAAGTGTATTGGGTGTGTTGGGGACACAAGAGACTTCTTGTATCTTGATTGCAGGGTTGCTTGAGAGGGGATACCTTTGACCACTTCCTGAGTTTGATAAACCTTGGGTGATCCACTTAAGGGAAAACTTGCTGCTGTTCTACAAACCTCTGCACTTGGAGGCCCAACAACTGTCTACAAGAATAGAAGTGCGTAGACATCAGATACCAAGAAAGTGCCTGTTGATGATATGTTCCCAGAGCGCACTGTAACAATTGGGGCCAGGTTAAATGATAAATAGGAAAGCGAGCTCGCCAACTTCCTCCGTGAGAATCGGGATATTTTTTCTTGGTCCACACAGGACTTGCAAGGTGTTCCGAGGGAGTTGGCTGAGCACTCTTTGAACGTGAGACCCGGAGCAAGGCCGGTGAAGCAACCTCTCCGCCGCTTCACCGAGGATAGTACAAAAGTCATTGGAGATGAGATAGCTCGGTTACTGGCAACAGGATTTATCATGGAAGTGCTTTACCCGGATTGGCTATCTAATCCGGTGCTGGTGGAGAAGAAGAAGGATGATCCGAATGTGGCAGTGGTTTGGCGTATGTGTATCGATTACACGAACCTGAACAAGGCATGTCCAAAAGATCCATTTCCACTGCCAAGGATAGATCAGGTCATAGACTCAACTGCTGGATGTGAACTGTTGTCATTCATTGATGCATATTCTGGTTTCCACCAGATACCTCTGAATCCGGATGATCAAATAAAGACTGCATTTATCACCCCGTATGGGGCTTATTGCTATCGCACCATGCCATTTGGTTTACGTAATGCAGGGGCAACGTACCAAAGATGTATGCAGAAATGTTTGCACAACCAAATTGGTCAAAATGTACAGGTGTATGTGGATGATGTGGTTATCAAGACCAAGGAAAGCAAAACACTCCTTGACGATATCAGGCAGACATTCGCGAACCTAAGATGGTTCCGGATGAAGCTTAACCTGGAAAAATGTACCTTCGGTGTCCCGGCTAGGAAATTACTCGGATTCCTTGTCTCCAGCCAAGGTATCAAAGTTAATCCAACTAAAATCCAGGCCATTGAACGAATGGAACTGCCGAAGTGTCTTAACGATGTTCAGAAGTTCACTGGTTGCCTGGCATCGTTAAGTCGGTTTGTATGTCGGTTGGGAGAGAAGGCATTGCCTCTCTATCAACTCATGAAAAAGTCGGACAAGTTCATTTGGACGCCGTAGGCCAATGAAGCCTTTATACAATTAAAGAAAATGTTAGCCACTGCACCAGTGTTAGCCTCTCCACTATCAAAGGAGCCAATGTTGCTCTATATAGCCGCAACCAACCGAGTTGTAAGTGAAGTAATTGTGGTAGAGCGCGACGAAGAGGGTAAGTCAGTGCAAAGGCCAGTGTATTATCTGAGCGAAGTATTGTCAGCATCGAAGCAAAATTATCCGCACTATCAGAAAGTGGCGTATGGTGTGTATATGTCGGCAAAGAAGCTAAAACACTATTTTGAGGAGCACCCCATCAAAGTAATATGTGAAGCTCCCATATCCGAGATAATGAGTAATAAGGATGCAAGTGGCAGGATTGCAAAATGGGCAATTGAACTAGCTCCCTATGCACCACAATATGACAGAAGAGAAGCAATCAAGTCTTAGGCTGTAGCCGACTTTTTTGTGGACTGGGCCGAGGTACAATACTAACCACCGCTACCAGATCCGAACTACTGGAGAACGCACTTTGACGGGTCAAAAAGAAAAACCGGGTTAGGCGCCGGAGTTGTGCTTACCTCGCCAAAGAATGCCCAGTTGAAGTATGTGCTACAGATCATTTCGCAGCGTCGAACAATGTCGCTGAATATGAAGCACTTGTGCATGGGCTCAAAGTGGCAAAGGAAATTGGGATACGTCGGATCCAATGCTTTGGCGACTCGGATTTGGTAGTTCAGCAAGTGTCGGGGCTATGGTACGCTCTTGATCCAAACATGGCATTATACAGATTCCATGTGCAGAAAATATCTGGTTATTTTGAGGGATGCGAATTTTTTCCATGTACCCCGGGTGGAGAATGAGGCTACCGACATGTTGTCGAAGCTCGGATCAACCCGACAAGCAATTCCACCGGGTGTAGCATTAGAGCACCTCAGAAAACCATCTATCAGACCGTCCCCAGAAACTGACTCAATCTACGTCCCGGAGGATACATAATCCGGAGCTGTGCCCATGGACATTGACATGGGAGGTGGTGCGCGAAACCCCGGGACTGCATCAGCAAACCCGGGGACTGCCTCAGCGAACCTGGGGACTGTTCAGCGTGCTCCAGTTGAAGTTATGCCGATGGATCAGCTGGAAATTGATGAGGATGTGTTCCCTATGCGAGCAATACCAGCTTGGGCACTGCCTATATTTCAATTCCTGAAAGATGGAATGTTACCCACTGAGGAGGTGCTATTCAGGCAAACTCAGAGGAGAGCAAAGGCATACACAATCATCAATTCCGAGCTATACAAAAGGAGTGTGACCAATGTCCTCCAGCGATGCGTTGACCCGGAAGAAGGGCTTGACATCCTCCGGGATATACATTAAGGGGAGTGCGGGCATCATGCCTCGTCCCGGGCCTTGGTGGCAAAAGCTTTCCGACATGGATTCTACTGGCCAAGTGCCTTAGAACAAGCAGAAGATCTGGTGAGAAAATGCAATGGTTGTCAGAGGTATGCTACCAAGACACATATGCCTATGTCGAAACTCAAGACCATACCAATCACATGGCCATTTGCCGTATGGTGTTTGGATATGGTTGGCCCGTTCAAACCAGCAAGGGGGAATATGACTCACATTTTGGTCATGGTGGATAAGTTTACAAAGTGGATCGAAGTGAAGCCAATAAGAAAATGTGATGGAGCTACGGCCGTGACATTTCTCAAAGACATCATCTTGAGATACGGTTATCCTCACAGTATCATAACTGATAATGGCACAAATTTTGCTGAAGGAGCATTTGCGCGATTCTGCCGGGATAAGAAGATCCGGCTAGACGTTGCCGAGGTAGCTCATCTTGCATCGAACGGACAAGTGGAAAGATCCAACGGATTAGTGTTATCTAGGATAAAACCCTAGCTCATTGAGCCGCTGCAAAGATCAGCGGGGTGCTGGATAGAAGAACTACCAGCAGTACTGTGGAGTTTAAGAACAACTCCGAATCGATCAACAGGCTATACGCCATTTTTTCTGGTATATGGGACAGAAGCTGTATTACCAGCCGACATAGAGCATGATTCGCCTAGGGTCACCCAATACACAGAAGCCGAAGTGCAAGAAGCCCGGCAAAATGATGTTGATCTGCTGGAAGAAGCGAGAGAATTGGCATTGTCCAGATCCGCCATATATCAGCAAAATCTCCGACGCTATCGTAGCCGGAAAGTAAGCCCCCGAGTTTTCCGGGAAGGCGATCTAGTACTCCGGTTGGTACAACATACTGCTGGCATGCATAAGTTATCCCCCCATGGGAAGGGCCATTCGTTGTGAGCAAATCATTGCACAATGATTCTTATTATCTTATCGATGCAAAGCCACAGGAAAAGAACAAGGCGGACAGGTCCGGCGAGGAATCTAAGCGTCCATGGAATGTAGCTCTACTTCGTCCTTTCTACACTTAGCAGCGAAGTGTATGTATCCGAGTCTTCTCATATGTCGGTATGTATGCCGACAATGAGCCTAGCAATGAAATGTAGGCACCTCGAGCAGTAACTCGGGGACTGCCTTAATAATATTTGTTGTCTTTTATTACTTATACGTCAGCTGGAGTAAGTTGTTCCACTTAACTCAGATTAGTAGTGTGTGAGCACCAAAAACCCAACTCTTCGACTTGCTGCTGTCCAACAAGAATTGGCTTCATGGCAAGCAAGAGAACAAGTTTGGAATTGCGTAGCACATGAAAAATGACTAAGGAAAAGAACTTAATCGAGCCGACATTGGTTTTTCGAACTAACCTTGTGTTTACTTTCAAATTATTATGCTGAGTTATTTTGAGCTAAGCCTAAAAGTTTCCAAGTATTGTTAAGACAATTTTTGAAGCTCGGATTCGTAAGTCATAAAACCGAATCAAGGTAGACACGAGCCGAGCCAGAAGATTGGACGAACAAGAAAATGAAACTCGGGGACTACGCCCAAGTTAATCCGGTATAAAAACTTAGTAGCAAAATATCACATGTGTACTGGATACAATTCCACCCGGCATACCGGGGATCTAATAAACTTTAAAGTTTTTTCACTTAAGGAGCAACAGGAGGAGGAAGTTCAGCGTCATCTTTGCTGTCTTCAATGTCCGAGGTGTCGCCCTCCTCGTCGTCATCCGAGCCATCTTCAACGTTTTCAGCGTTTTCGTCACCGGCGGCTTCCAGGAAGCTCGGTCCCTCAGTCCATTCATGAATGGGAGCATATTCAATGAAGCTATGGGCGCAAGCCGTGCGCCGAGCTACCCACTCCGGGTCACTGGTCCATTTGGATCCGGTGCGCATGCGCGCTAAGAGGTTGAGGTCGATCTTCTCGTACCACGTGAGTACGTAGTGGAGAACGGTCTCAGCTACGGCGCGTCCAGCGAATTACCTCCAAAGGTCGAGGTGGGTCTCGATTTCCATCAACTTTTCAGCAAGAACTGCGGTCCCCTTCGGAGTGTCTTCCGCATGCCAAAACATGTTGAAGATTCGGACTGCAACGTCAAGGAGATCCTTGCCATAGTTCTTGATAATTTCCAAGCGAGATGACAGGCTGACCAACAGGTCCTCCATGTCATAGGGAATCTCTTCACCGTCAGGAGCAACGGGAGTACCCCTCTCTCGGCGGAAATTGGCTACAACGGCGCTCGCAATGGCAGTGCCCTCTGGAAATTTGCCTGAAAACGAGATAAGAGAAGCAGGTAAAGAAAAGACATGTGAAGTAACCCGAAGAAATATGCCGGATAAGGGAAAGGAACTTACGTAAAATATGGCTGTGGATCCGGGTCAATTCCCTAGTACAGTCATCACGTCTTTTGCGGAGTTGCACAAGTTCAGTGTTTGCCGACTCAAGCTTGACGTCGGCCTCCTAGAGAAGTTCTCGGTCCTTGGCAATTTGGAGATTGAGGCGCTCGCGCTCTTCAGTATAGTCCTGGCCAGCCTTTTCAAGCTCGGATTGGTGCTGCGCTTTCAATTTCTTCATCTCTGCTTTGAGCTTGGCGATCTCATCATCCTTGGTTCGGAGGAGGGCAAGCTCATCGTCTTTCTTTTTGAGCTCGACTTGATGCTGCCCTGCTTGTTTGAGAAAATGCAGCATCATATCAGGCACGGGCACACTATCTTCTAGCGATACTGAAATAGTTTGTTACCCGGCAAAGCCGAGGTATGAATGTTTGCCGAGCCAAGGAGAAAAGGAGATAGAAAGCAGAGCAAGGTCGCACAAAAGTAACTTACCCTTGATCTGGCAAGCTTCTTCCTCATTATGGTATTCTCAGCTTCCACCCCAGCTGTGAAAACCAAATGATGGGTTAGTTCAGCAGAAAAAGATGAAGGAAAACAGAAAAATGTGAAGAAGAGAATTTACCCCTTTTCTTGTGCTCAGCGAGATGTGCATTATGCTTTGCGAGCAGCATTTTGTGAGTGTCGGGGAGACGCTGAAACTCAGCGCTCCGGCGGTTGGTGGTTACCTGAAAGGAGTACAAAAATATAGCTTAAGCCTTGTGCATATTCGAAGTGTACAAGATCCGGGCCAAGTGGAACTTAACCTGGCTCTAGGTGTGTGCATATTCGAAGTGTACAAGATCCGGGCCAAGTGGAGCTTAACCCGACTCTAGGTGTGTGCATATTCGAAGTGTACAAGATCTGGGTCAGGTGGAACTTAATCCGGCTCTAGGTGTGTGCATATTCGAGTGTACAAGATCCGGGCCAAGTGGAACTTAACCCGGCTCTAGGTGTGTGCATATTCAAAGTGTACAAGATCCGGGTCAAGGAGCATCCGGCCGAGTAACAAGTTACTCCCCCGGAGGCTCGGGGACTAATGGTTATATCACTAATGTATACAACATGCTAAGGAAAAGGTGAAGTCACGTACCTCCATCATCCGACCCGCATGGTTAATCGCCTTAGCGGCTGTGTTCATTTGAGCAGAAAACTCGGCGGGACCGAACTTCTCCGGGAGATCGTCGTTGTGGACGAACTCTGCCTTGTTCCAGTTGTTCATGAACTCGATCAAGGTCGGAGGGTATCGCTCGCCGCTGAGCATGTGGGTGGCCACCAAACCCTTCGCATGCGCCTCCCTCCTCTCAACCAGGGCAAGGGCCGGGCTGGTGTGCAAAACAAGTTGTTGCGCATCAGCTGGTTCGGCAGGGGTGTCCTTCGGCACTGGAGGCTTCTTGGAAAGCATGGATGCGAGAGTGCGCTGTCCAGCCTCGACGGACGCTGCCCTGGTGGCGTCAGGGACCTTTTTGCCCTTGGGCTGCTAAGAGGAGGAAGTGGTTGCAGCAGATTTACCCTTGGGAGTTGCCTGGGTACTTTCTCATCGAGACTGAGATGACTCGGACGAGGCGGAGGGGCTTGGTGTTGCTGCTGTTGCTCTTGCTGCTGGAGTTGGTGCTGGTGCTGAAGTTGGTGCTGGTGCTGGAGCTGTTTTCTTCTTCAGAGGAGGTGCTGAAGTAGACTCGGTAGTAGTTGATTGCGGTGGAGCCGAAGTGGTGGATGCCGCTGCCTCGACTGGGCCAGTCTCCCCCGCTCCAAGCTTTCCCCCCCTCTTGACGAGGTGGAGTGGAACCCGGAGCAGCCGCTGAACCCTCCGGAATTGGGCTCAGTGGGCGTGAATCGTCACCACGAGGGGGAGAAGGGCTGAGTCGGAGCGGCGAAGTGATGCTAGATCCACTCTGGGGGACCTCCACCGCGGCCCTGCCGAATCAAATAGTGTCGGAGGAGAAACTATAACAATGCAAGAACAAGTAAATGGCAGAGGGAAAAAGAGACTTACGCATCCGAGGTCAGGGGCTCCTTGGGCTTCTGAGCCCTTCGTGCTGGGACCTTGGTCGCGGGCTTGGAGGCAGTCTTGTCTCCGGACTTCTTTCGCCTTTTGGATGGCTGAGAAGGTCCAGAGGATGAAGTGGATGCGGCTTCCCTTTTCTTCTTTGGCGCAACCGAAACAGGATCACCCACGGCAAGGGGAGGGTCCTCATGGATCTGCCCACCGGGGTTAGCTGATGCCGGAAAAGCATAAGAAAAGGGGACAACGTCAAATGCTTCCATCACCTCAACATCCGAGTCATCTTCTTCGTCGGGCCAATCTCTAAAGGAAGAGAGTTTACCAATGGGTCGCTTGGTCGCGTCGGCCATTGGGAGGAACATCTCCTGATCTGGTTCTTCATCGTCCGAGGTCTCCCGGCCAGGCGCACATTTGAGAGTGGGATCGGTGCCATCCTCGATAGTTTGCTGAAGGAATTGCTAAAGGAGAGAAAAGACGACAGAGTTAAAAATACAACAGCGACCGACATAAGATTTAATTCGGAGAAAGTTTGCAGCACGAAGCTTACCACGGGAGGAAGCCTATCCCGGCAGTAGTGCTCAATTCCCCACGTCCACTCAGAGGAGAAGTCCTTGTGGGTGGTGAAGAGGGCCTTGACCCGGCGATAGATCTCTGTGTTGCTCAACTCGAAAGATGAGGTCCGGTTAGGGTCGCGGCCCCAGCTCGTATGGCACACTTTGTGAGTGTGTTTCTGGAGGGGAGAGATCCGGTTGCGGACGAATGTGATCATGGCGTCCTCGTTGCGCAACCCGAGCTCCTTCAGCTCCGTGAACCTTTTGTTGACCTGGTTGGCCAAGACTGTGGGCTTCTTGGGGACAACATCCCACAACTCTGGGTTAGGAGGACCCGGAGCATAGGGGCGAAGCCGGATCAGGTCTTCGGTGCCTTCATTCTGAACATAAAAGAAAGTCTGGGCCCATCCCTTGCAGGAGTCTAGCCCGGTAACCCAGGGAAAGACGGATAACCTCCGAGGAGAAATGGATGCAGCGCCGAACTGCGTAAGCTGTTTGTCCTCCGGATCAAGCTAGATGTTCGGAATTACGTTCCGACGAAGGCCAAAGAACCGGATCCATAGCTCCTTTATGGGCCATAATCCGACATAACCATCGACCGTGGAGGTGAAAGCAGAGAGAGATGTGATGGCATTGGCAGGAAGGTGGTGCAGCTAGAGTTCATAGGTGTTCAACCAGTCTTGGAAAAAATCGCTAACTGGTAAACCGAATCCCCGCTGGAAATGCGACAGGAACACCACATACTCACCCGGATTGGGTGAGGGGGCAAGTTCGGCGGAGGCGAGGCGTGCGGTGACGCCTGCGGGGATGCGCCTGGTGCGGTAGAGCCAGTCCAGGTCATCTTGGCAGACCCAGGATCCAGCCCACACACCACGGTCCTCCGTCGCGACATCTTCCTCCATCTCCTGCTCGGCGACGACGAGCTCTTCTTCTTTCATCTCGAGTTCGTTGCCCTCACTGGCGCTAGCAGCGGTGGGGGGCAGCGGCCTAGACTGACAGCGACCCATGACAGAGGAGGTGCGCAGCGGCGGCGGCGATGCAGATGCGTGTGGAAGCAGTGCGGTGGCGGTGCAGCTACTCAAACGCGGTGGCGGCGGCGCTATCGCGGGAGAATATGAAGAAGAAGAACTAGAGGCAGAGGGGAGCGGAAGTGGGAAAAGACCCAAGGGGCGCGCCCCTCCCCTATTTAACCACTCCCTCGAGGGGGAAGTGGGATCGCTTTATGTGGATATGCCACACGGTGTTGCCATGTACAAACCAGATGGACCAATCAGCGAAGAGCCACACGGAGGACCACAGGGTTTAGCAGATCCCATGACGCGACGCATTGATGCAGTTCACGAGGAGGCAGGCCAGACGTGACGTGCGCTATAGTGATAACTGACAATTACTGTGGCGGTTACTGTGGCTGGCCCTTAAAATGAGGCAACCTAATGATTAGCCTCCACGTGGGGAAGCGTACGAGAGAAGGAAAGATGACCCAGATGAGATTGTGGTAACCCGGCCAGCAAGTGAAAACTTGGAATGTGCCAAGGGAAAGTAAACCCATGAGATCCGAGATAAGAGGTAACTCGGAGAAGGAGCACAAAGCTCGGTGAAATTGAACCTGTTGTGGCCTTAGCGGCTAAGGCAACTAAGACCGCACCAGCTTCGGGGACTAATGTTGGGGGGATACCCCCGGGTAGGGTCACGCCGGGGTATAAAGGCCAAGTTAGCCGAGGTACGGCAAGGTCAAAGCGAATGCTGGCCGAGTTACCTCAAGGCAGGCCGAATCTCGGGGTAACCCGGACCAGGGGATGTCCACCTAACTGAGTCTCATCCGACTTAAGCCGTAAGTCGGATAGATGAATCTAACTTGTATGCAGGAACAGGTGTGGCCGGATCAACTACGATCCGGGTCATAGCAAGCTTCTAGGAGAAGGAAGGTATCTTGCTGGTCAAAAGTAACCCCGGTACGCACTGCATGAGCGAAGCGAACAGGGGCAGGACCACCGAGGCGTGGCCGACAAAGGTGACGACACCAATGTCGGCTGACGCAGGCGCCGCAGAGGCTCACGTAGCCTCTGCATGGATGACGCGGGGGAAAAGCGACCCGGTCGGCTTACTATTTTGGGAGGAGGCATATTCCCGGGAATAGGCCTCCACGTATGCCCTAGTTGGATACCTAGCCGCCCATATATAAGGAGGGCTAGGGCCTCTGTAGAAAGGGTTGAGTTTTACTAGGTTGGTCTAGGAAGGGTTGATCTCTACTGGCTAGATTTTACTTGGTTCCTGAGGGCTAGCTAGCGGTGAGAGTAAGAGAGTTTCTTCTTCCTCCTCTCTCCAATACAGCTCGAGGAGCACTTGTAACCTTGTAAGTGAATCGAATACAAAACTTTTGCGTGTGGAATCACCACACTATCCCTCCCTGGATTCCCCTAGTGCAATTAGTCCCCACCTTTAGCCTATCCATGACATCTGCCGTGACACCACCACGACACTTCAGGTTGGTTGGGTGAATCTTACTAGTGCATGCAAATTCTTTGGTGACAAATGAATGCGATGCTCCTGAATCAAACAATACTCTTGCTAAAACTGAGTTGATAGAAAACAGACCCAACACTACATTTGGCGCTTCCTGGGCTTCTTCTGCATTCATGTGGAAGAGACGACCGTTGCGGTTGTGAGGGTTCCCTGGGGCAAATCTCCTTCCTGGTTGAACATGACACTGCTGCTGAGCTGGGGCATTCACAGGGGCGTTGGCGGCAGTTTTCTTGGGACACTCATTGGAGTAGTGACCCTTCACTCCACACTCGAAACAAGTGATCTGGGACTTGTCCTTGACTACGACAGGCACATCATTGCTGCCAGTTCTGGGTGCAGTGTTGTTGTTGTTGTTCTTGGGAGGGGCACGGTTGAAATTGTTGGCATTACCGAAGTTGTGATTGTTTCCTCCGGACTTCACATTGCCTCCGCTACGGTTGGGGTAGCTTGGGCGAGAATTTGGGGGTGGGTTGTTTCTTGGTGCATATCCCGGTGAGGGGTTGGGACGGTACTTCTAGTGACTACTGGATCCAGACTGCTGCATCATACGACGCTTGTGGTTGTCGTTTGCCTGGTTAATCTTCCCTTCCATCTGAATGGCAGAGTCGACTAGCTCTTCGAGATCCTGAAAATGGATGTTGACGAGGACAGTCTGCATCTCATCATGCAGTCCATTCAAGAATCTCTCCTTATTCTTGGCCTCTGTGTTGATCTCATCAGGTGCATATCTGGCAAGTGACAAGAATCTGTCACGGTACTCCACCACAGTCATTCTTCCTTGCTTCAATTCGCGGAATTCATCTCTCATCCTGTTGACGAGACCTTGTGGCACGTGGGTGCGGCTGAACTTGACTTTGAATGCTTCCCATGTCATAACTTGGCCATGGTTCATATTGCGGATGCTATTCCACCAAGCTCTTGCATCTCCTGCCAGATAGTGGGTGGCGACGAGAAGTTTCTCATTTTCATCAACTCTGGCAACTTCTAAGTTGTTTTCCATGGTCTGTAACCAGTCATCAGCATCTAATGGGTTCTCAGATTGGTTGAAGATTGGGGGATTGGTGTTCTGAAATTTTTTGAGTTTAGATCCTTGGTGATCCTGATTTCCATGCCCTTGGTTGTTGAGAGCCATCTGGGCGATCTGCTGCAATGTTGCTAAGTTGGCTTGGCGCTCGGCCCTGCTTGCTTCACGGTCCGCGATGAGATTCTGCAAGATCTGCATCATTGGGTCCTGTGACGAGCTGCTCCCTCCTTGGTTTCCACGAGTCATCTGAAGATTGAGATACGTATAGGGGTAAGAGGGAAATTCTAAGGTTCATGGTTTTGGGTTTTCAAAGCTAAAACTTTGAGTTAGACTTAGGTTTTTCAACTAACTTCATTTTCATTTATGCAAGCAAGCACACGATACAACACACACCACAACAAACAAAGGAAAGCAGATGGTTTGAAGAACCATTCTGCCAGCTACGATACAGTGAGACCGATATAACTCATGCTACGACAATGCTCTAGTGCATCTACTCATCGTCGATGAAGTCGGAGTCCTCATCATCAGTGTAGAAGTCCACAACATCCTCCTCCAGAAAGTCATCATCGTTGCTGAGGTAAGAATCCATGTTTCCCTAGATGTCTTCACCCTCATCTTCTTCTTCCTTTGCTGCAAGCTGAGCTTCCTGCTCCTTGATGGTCTTCTCGAGGTCGGCCACCTTCTTGCGAAGTCGGGCGATGGTGCGATCCTTTTTGGCACGCTGGTGGCAAAGAGACTGGCGGTCCTGGACGAGCAGTGCGAAAGTCTGGGCCTTCTGGTCGGCGATGGCACGGTTCTGGTTGGCTAACTCTCTGGCATTGTCTAGTTCCTATTGTCAGTCGTGCAGCAAAAAGTCAAGATTCTCCACTTGGCGCCTCAACTCTGGGTGACTTGGCATCTCCATCGGCATTCCCATGAAGTCACGTCTTGCATAGTGGGCAAAATGGGTTCCTTGGATCTTGTTGACGCTAAGGGCACATAGACGTGCGAGAGCTTCATGCATTGCCCTGGCTAATCCATCTAGCCAGTTGTTCTCTCTCACAGAGAACTGAATTCTTCCAGAAGTTGGTGCTTTGATGCTTCCTCTAAGATCTGTGGTGACTAGCCACTGTAGGTCTCCTCCTGGGGGTCCTGGAAGTTGAGCTCCAAGAAACTCCGAATGTGGGCGTCCCAGTAACTCCGACAGTGAATCCAAATCCCTCTCGAAGATCAGCTGACCTCCGTTTCCCAACTGGTAAAACTTGCTGAACTGAGTCTCCATCTACAAGAATTAAGGATGAGGAAATTAGTGAGGTGATCAAGTGTGTCAAGTTTTAAGTAGTAATGTAAGAATTTTGAGGAACATGAATTTTTGAGAAAGAATGAGTTCACAAGGGTAAGAGAGGAAATAGTTTTTCATAAATACTCACTTTGATTTTGAAGCTAAGTTTTTGGTTTGGACGTCCATTCTAACTAGGGTCTCCTATGGTCAGGATGGCTCTGATACCAACTTGTCAACACCCGGATTTTTAATCCCAGATGCCCGTTATGCCATACCTCGCAATCCCAGGATTACCATTTTTGCGAGACATAACGGATTGGATATCACAGTACATCATCCATTACAAACCATACATAAGGTCTTACACAAATAAGGATCTCATGATCCAGTCTTTAATACAACAAGCAGCGGAAATAAAAGATAAGCGTAGCGGTGGGGTCCATCTTCAAGGGCATAGTCAATGCTGACGAAGGCAGATAGTCCTAGTTATCATAGCTGTCTGATGACCATCATCTTGATAATCTCTTTCATAGTCTGGCCATGAGAATAGCCAGGGAAAAAAGCCATGAGTACTCTTTAAGTGCTCACAAACTACTATTAACAGGTACTATAGTTCTAGGTTAAAGTGCTAAATCTAAGTTTAACTATAAAGTTAAGTTTGAAACCTAAGCTGAGTTCTGAAGTAAAGAAAGGTAAAGTAAAGTTCTAGAATCACTTAAGTTGGGAAGCTATTATCATAAACACAACCCTGTTGTGGTCAAGTCAACATTCATCATTCATTTCAAGTTATTTGGAAAACATCTGACAACGAAACAATATGGCCATTCCAACTGTCCATAACCGCGGACTCGGCTATTCGAATAGTTTGACACTCTGCAGAGGTGGTATACTTTCACCACAAGATTCGATACATCTGTCAGGGATAACCCTGAATCATCATACTTAGTATGCAGATAATCAAACATAACCTTCCCTTTACACACTCTAGTATAAGCACCTCTCCTATGAGCATGGCCTCCCAACCATGACCATCAATCATCTTGGGCACTGCATAGGTGGACATCATGAGAGGTAGCCTCAACTCAAACCTCTCCCGCGAGGGAACTAATACTAATGCATATAAATTTCCAGCTAAGCCTTACCCAATTCAGGTAATGTGGTTGTACGGTAAATTTGGAATGGTATCGCATCCGAATCCAACCATCAGTTTTATAAAAGGGTTAAGGCTCATGCCTCAACATTTTCATCATCATCAACCATTGGTGTTTCTCAACACATGTCAAAACATCTCAATAGAATGACTCATCATTCCAAGGTTTTTATAATTCATTTTCACCAAGTGTTCCCATCTAAAGTGACTCAAGTTTTTGGATCTACTCTAAACTACAAAGTTAAGAGTGTTCACTAAAGTGGAAGTGATAGGTTCAATCTCATGCCATAGAATGACATCTAAAGGTTTCTAAGTAGGTCAAGTTTTATACTTTTTATGCTACCTTCAAAATAAGTAAAGAACTTTGTGTAAACTAAGGGAGGTGAAACTTGTCAATAAGACTTGAGGTACTAATAGTCAAAAAAAGGGGTGCTCAAAGCATGCTTAAGGCATCTTTGCTAAATCATCTAGTTTGATTCTAGTTTGCTAAGCACTAAACTTTCAAGGGTTAATCTTGGATTGTTAATGGTGGCTTGCAAGTATAACTTGCAAGGGTTAATCTTGGATAGTGCTAGCTTGCCTTGGTTGGTGCAGTGGTTGAATTTCTCTTCTTCTTCGTCTTGATAGCACTCCTCCTCTTCGTAGACTTGGTCGGTACTATCGTCTATAAGAATACATATGGAGTACACAATCACCAAAGAATACTTAACTAGGCTAAGTAGCATTCTAAGGCACACATTTGATGATCTATTATCATCACAAGCATCACAAGTTTAATTCAATAGTTTCATTCTTTTTAATTTAGAAAAGTAATTTCTACTCATTGAAAATTTAACTAAGATTTAATATTCACCACTTAAAATATGGGATCATGTGGACACATGTCATCACCACATATTCTAACATGTGGGAATGAGATTTAAGGGTTGGATCAATATTACTTTGGTTTAAGTTCATTATTTAATGATTTAAAGTGACTAGAAATGCCTATATAGAATTATTTTGGTACTAGTCCAAAGTCACTACATGTGAACCTTAATATTATTACATATTTAGATAGATATGATGAAATGTGATTTTTGAGAGTTGGAATCAACTCAAAACCTATCTTAGTTGATTTTATAAAAATGTTGCAAGTGGCAAATACTTCTGTTTTTTTATTTTTATTAGGAGAGATCTATAACTCTAATTGAATTAAATCCAACGGTCCTGGATAGATCATCTCAATACCTTTCAAACAAAATTGGTTTCATGCAATTTGGATTTATAAAAGTCTCTGAATTGAATTTTGAACTAGTGGACAGAAACTAGATTTAACTAAAAAGAAAAATCTAGATTTGAACGGGTGGGCTAGCGCGGGAAAGAACTTGGGCCGGCCCAGTGGCGCTCTACGGCACGGGGCTCAGCTGACAGGGGGGTCCCGCTTGTCAGTGGGTTTTAATACGCGAAACGGTACACGCGCTGTGGGCCGTAGGATTAGAAGGGGGATCTACGGCTGAGGGTCATCGTCAACGACGAACAGATCGTCGGCGAGCTCGAACCCTAGCTTCTCGGTGGGGGTCTGCTAGGGACGTACCAGGGCTCCAGCGGGGTCGACGAGGCGGGCAAACGAACTGGTGGTCGACGGCGAGGCGAGGCGCGGTTGCGGTGGAGCTTGGGGTGGTCGCCATCAGCGGTGCCCTTCTCCTCCTGCTGCGGCTGCTCCGGCTCCAATTCCGGCAAGGCAGAGCTCGCCTTGCTCCGACTAGAGGTGGGTGAGGTTTAGTGAGGTGAGGGGAGTGGAGTGGTGTGGAGAGAAGAGGCTGGGGAGGCCTCCTTTTATAGGCCCGACGGTGAGACCGAGCGGGATGGGCAGGCGACTCCGGCGACACGGCTACGGGCGGCTAGCGGCATGGCGGAGGGTGGCGATCGATAGGCGGTCTCCTGGCGGTGCTCTAGGAAGTGAATGCGAGCATAGGGGCGATGGTATGCGGTCTGGGCGAGGTGGCGCTTTGAGCGGCAGAGGCGGCAGTGTCCACGGCGAGCGGTGGCTGTGGTGAGTTGGGCGGCGAACGAGGGTGTCTGGGGTGTTCCTTGGGTCGTGGCGGAGCGGTAGGCGCGGGCTGCGGTCGAGCGGCGGCTTGTGCACGCGGGGACAGAGCATGCTCTGTGGGCGGCATCGGCATGGTGCGGTGGCACTGGGCACGTGGTTTCCTCGGTGGTCCACTGCAGGGCTTTGCTCGGGCAGGGGACAGAGGGTGGCGGTGAGGTGCTGGCTACCTCCTAGACATGGTGAGAGGGAGGGAGATGGTCTGCTGTGGTGAGGGCAAGGTTGGCCGGCGAGGGGTGGCTCGGCATTGCATGGCAATGCCACCAGGGGCTAGGGGAGTGCGTTTTAAAGGCTTTGCTAGATCATTTAGAGACAAAGGGAGTAAAAAGGGGCCAAATGGGAGACAAGTTTGGCCAGAACACTATGTAAAATAGTGAAATTTGTTTTGTTTGAAATCTACCTGCCAAGTGTTTGATGAAATGGCCGCATGAAACAAACTTTTGAATTTTGGTTTCAAATTTTTTGGGTGATCTCCACTAGTGCTAGGTAGACTCTGGTTGTAAGGGTTTTGAAAGTGGATCTCAAATAGATGGGTTTTGAAATAGGGGTGATCTATGCATATGCATTAGATTCAATTTTCAAATGGCATTTAAAATAAGTAAAAGAATGTTTTTAGCAGATCAAAAGGTGGGCCTTGGTACCTCATTATGTGTACTAGCAAGGGGTACAAAGATCAAGAATTGTTTCTGTTAAGAAATGAGTGCTAGGAACACTCAAAGTAGTGTAGTGGATTAAAATGGCCAAAATGACCATTCCTCCTTTTTAATTCTTTTTGATTTGATTTTATTTAGGAAAAGTTTGGGAATGATGTAGATGATGTTTAATTCACTTCAGAAACATTTTAGAAGCAAATGATCACACAATCATGGCAATTCAAAACAACTCCTATTTTAAATGCACACATATATGAATGCTTTTATTTTTAATTTGAAAAAGTTTTTGTTAACCCCAAATTTGATGATTTAGATCTTGATAAGCTTGGATTGAAGTTTTGGGATGTTACAGTGATCAAATATGAGGATATGCTTGACAAGTTGTAAGTTGAGAATCTCATGACCCTTGAATACGAGGGCCGCTCCTCATGCTACTCAAGTTTAGTCACCGGTAAGTTCTTGTCATCGTAAGCACATGTGTATCATGGAGAACCGCCAACGAGGTACCCCTTTCCCGATGATACAGAAGAATCCCCATATCAAAATGACAAGGCAAGCAGACAACAAACATCTCAGCAATCTTCTTATTTACCATGGGAATATGGTGCTTTTTTCTCCCTTTCCTCTTTTCATAATCTCTTTTTCCTTTTTCTCTTTTTTTCTCAATATCGAACTCTTTTTTATAAGAAGAATGCTTCATAGATGCTCATTATGGTTATGCTGTAGGTTTCCACCATGTCAGCATGGATTAGACCAGTGGCCCATGTGTTTCTCTAACACACATGCATAACTCCATGGACTTACAAGCTCCCCTTTCATTTCACACCAACTACATCCATAGACAAAAGAACATGATATCAACTAGGTACAAAGTACCAGTGCAATGTTGAAAGCGTTCCCCATGATAGCATGGTTCTGCTAATTCACAACTTACAAAATGCAAGCATATACGCAACATAGATGAGCACAATGGTTCAAGTTTATTAAATGCAAGAAAGTAAAGTGTGCCATCAAGTTCATGAGAGCTTTAATCACTAATTTTCACATAACAAGTTTAATTTGGAAGGTACATAAAAACAAGAATTTACTTCGAATAGCAATAATGCTAATAGGTAGGTATGGTGGACACATATGGCATGGGTTTTGGTTTAAGGGAAGGATGCAAGAGAAGAATTCCCTCTCAGTACAGGTTTTTGGCTAGCAAGGCTGGGTAGCAAGTATAAGCGTTGAAGGAAACAAACAAACATACAAGTGATAAAGACAAACATGCAATCTTCCTTGGAAGCACAAAAGATGTTAACTAGAGAATACTAAACTTTATGAGCAAATCAAGAAAGAAAGATGATGGAATTATATTTCTTTAGGGGTACTTTTATCTTTTTAATTCAACTCTCAAAAATAGTGTTGCTGCTGACCGAGCCAGGTTTGCCAAAGCCAACTAAACTAACTCAATGATCCCAAAGTGATACCAATACTAACAACACGATCAATCATATAACCTTGAATTGAAAACTAATATAAGATATGAAAAAGAGTAAATGATAGAACTTCTCATTAATATTCCGTAACGGCAACTCACACCAAGGGATACATATCTAACGAGAGAGGGGACACTTCCATAATGCAAACCATCCTACATGATAAATTATCTATTCATGATATGACTCTACTAAAAAGGTAAAAAGATAGAAGATAGTGATGTGATACCGCGGCACTCCCCCAAGCTTAGAACAAACCAAGGGGATGCCAAACCTGATGAAGAATTACTCCTTCGGTGGTGGTGGTATTCTCTCATCATCGTCCGACTTCCAAGGTAAGGGCTCCCCATCAACAAAGGACATCATGGTCTCTAGCATCTTAAACTTGCAGCAACACTTATGCGTTTAAACCTAACCTCATACTCACAGTTTTGATTTTGAATGTCGTAGAGCTGTGCTTGCAGTTTGTTGGTTGTTTGGCGGAGTGAGAGGGCTTCATCCTTGAGCTCAGCAGTCTCCTTTTGGTGCTCGGCGATGAGTTCGGAACAAATCTTATGGATGATATCCACTTCGTGTTCCGCCATCTTCTTGTACCTAAAGACTTCTCGCTCCAGTGCTTCCATCCTGTCCTCCAGACTTCCTTCAAGCAACAACTCCTTGGGATGAATCTTCAACTCTCTCATATATGGGTTGATGATACCCTCTAAAGAATCTTCCTTGGCTGATCCAGAGGAAGACATTGTGGCTCCAAATCTGGGACTCTACCTGTCAGAAACAGATCAAAACGAAAACACGACGAAAACACGATATATGAACCTTAGGAGATCCGGGGGATTATATATTAAGAAGTTTCACAACAAAAGGAAGGTACTAGGAGAAAACGAGTCGGAGACGGAGTCCGGAGTGGCCACACCACCTGGTGGCGCGACCAGGGGTGGGCCCGCGCCACAGGGTGGTGTGAGCCACCCTGGCTCCGTTTCCGTCCCTCTTTCGCTTCATAACTTTCCTTACTGGCTAAAAACTGCAAAAATATAGTTGGATAGTATTTTCACGGAACTTTTCTTACCAGAACTGTTACCTATTTGAAAACAAACTCTGTAGGTCTCTGAATTTGGTCCTTGATAAATTTTTCCGGAGTTATAACTTGAAAGGCATCAACATCTTCATTGTAACAATCTCTAGCAATATAGTGCTTGAGTCGCTACCCATTCACTACTTGTGTAGTATTATCTTTTAAATAATAAATTTTTAATGCTCCCGAACGGTACACTTCTTCAATAATGAAAGGTCCTTCCCATTTTGATAGTAATTTTCCTGCAAAAAATCTGAGACGAGACCTATACAATAGAACTTTCTCACCAACATGAAATTCTATCTTAATTATTCGCTTGTCATGCCATCTTTTAACTTTTTCCTTAAAGACCCTAGCATTTTCATAGGCTTCACTCCTCCATTCATCTAAGGAACTTAAGTCAAATAATCTTTTCTCACCTGCGAGCTTACAATCTCTATTGAGTTCTTTAACTTCCTAGTAAGCTTTGTGTTCTAATTCTAAAGGTAGGTGACAAGCTTTCCCATAAACCATTTTATAAGGAGACATCCCCATAGGGTTTTTGTAGGCAGTCCTTTAAGCCCATAAAGCATCATTCAACATTTTAGCCCAGTTTTTTCTAGATCTATTAACAGTCTTTTGCAAGATGGATTTAATTTCTCTATTTGATAACTCTACCTGCCCACTAGTTTGGGGGTGATAAGCTGAAGCAATTCTATGATTAACATCATATTTAGCAAGGGTCTTTCTAAAACCACCATGAATGAAATGAGAACCTCCATCAGTCATGAGATACCTAGGAACTCCAAACCTAGGAAAGATAACATCCTTAAGCATTTTTAGAGAAGTCTCCCCGTCAGCACTCTTCGTAGGAATGGCTTCTACCCACTTAGTAACATAATCAACGGCAACAAGAATATGAGTATAACCTTTCGAGGGAGGAAAATGACCCATAAAGTCAAATCCCCAGCAATCAAAGGGTTCAATAACTAGAGAGTAGTTCATAGGCATTTCATTGCATCTAGACATATTACCAACACGCTGACATTCATCACAAGATAAAACAAATTTTCTTGCATCTTTAAAAAGGGTAGGCCAGTAGAAACCTGATTGTAGCACCTTTTGCGCAGTTTTATCTCCTGCATGATGTCCTCCATAAGCACTACCATGACATTTATGCAATATCTCCTTTTGTTCATATTCTGGAACACATCTTCGCATAATACCATCCACTCCTTCTTTATATAAGTGTTGGTCATCCCAAAAATAATGCCTCAAATCATAAAAGAACTTTCTTCTTTGCTAAGCTGTAAAAGTTGGAGGCAAATACTTGGAGACAATAAAGTTAGCATAATCAGTGTACCAAGGGCTCCTTCGCGAGCTTACCCCTACCGCAGCCAACTGTTCATTTGGGAAACTATCATTAACAGGCATAGGGTCAAAAGAGATGTTTTCCAATCGAGATAAATTATCAGCTACAGGGTTTTCAGCACCTTTCCTATCTACTATATGTAGATCAAACTCTTGTAAAAGCAGTACCCATCTAATAAGGCTAGGCTTAGTGTCCTTCATCATAAGGTACTTAATAGCAGCATGATCAGTATGAATGGTGACTTTTGAGTCTACAATATAGGGTCTAAACTTACCACAAGCAAAAACGACAGCTAGGAATTCTTTTTCAGTAGGAGCATAATTCCTTTGAGCAGCATCAAGGGTCTTACTAGCATAATGAATAACGTTTAACTTTTTATCAATTCGTTGCCCAAGGACAGCACCTACAGCAAAATCACTAGCATCACACATTATTTCAAAGGGTAAACTCCAATCAGGTAGTTGAACGATAGGAGCTGTAGTAAAAGCCTTCTTAAGAGTTTCAAAAGCTTCCTTACAATCATCATCAAAAACAAAGGGTACATCTTTTTGAAGAAGATTAGTGAGGGGTTTTGATATCTTAGAGAAATCTTTCATAAACCTTCTATATAAACTAGCATGACCAAGGATACTACGAATACCTTTGATGTCTCTTGGGCAGGGCATTTTCTCAATTACCTCAACTTTAGCTCTATCCACTTCTATGCCTATTTTGGAAACCTTATGCCCAAGAACAATCCCTTCATTAACCATGAAAAGACATTTTTCCCAATTAAGAACAAGATTAGTTTCTTCACACCTCTGCAAAACTTTATCAAGGTTGTGCAGACAATTATCAAAAGAAGTTCCATAGACAAAGAAGTCATCCATGAACACTTCCACAATTTCCTCACAAAAACCATGAAAGATAGCAGACATGCATCTTTGAAAAGTAGTAGGAGCATTACATAAACCAAAAGGCATACGTCTATAAGCATAGGTTCCATAAGGGCATGTAAAAGTAGTTTTTTCTTGATCTTGTTGTTTAACAGCAATTTGAGAGAAACCAGAATATCCATCAAGAAAACAAAAATGGGTCTTTTTAGACAACCTTTCTAACATTTGATCAATAAAAGGAAGCGTGTAATGATCTTTCTTAGTAACTTTGTTAACTTTCCTAAAATCAATGCACATCCTATAGCACACTACTATTCTTTGGGGAATAAGCTCATCATTATCATTAGGAACAACGGTAATTCCTCCTTTTTTAGGAACACAATGAACATGACTAACCCATTCACTATCAACAATAGGGTAAATAATACCAGCATCAAGGAGTTTCAATACCTCATTTCTTACCACATCCTTCATCTTAGGATTTAAACGCCGTTGGTGCTCTACTATTGGCTTTGCATCTGGTTCTATATTGATAGCATGCTGACATATAGTAGGTGAAATCCCTTTTAAATCATCTAGAGTATAGCCCATAGCCCTTCGATGTTTCTTCAAAACCACCAATAACCTTTCTTCTTCCTTCCCTGAAAGTTTAGAGCTAATAATAATAGGATATATCTTTTTATCATCAATGTAAGCATATTTAAGATCGTCACGGAGAGGTTTTAGATCGAAGACCGGATCCTTTTTAGGTGGCAACGTGGTACCCAAGTCTTCTAAAGGCAAGTTATGCTTAAGCATCTTGAGTTGACGACGGAGAATCTCGTCAATCTCATTCCTTTCTTCCATGAAGATCTCACTTTCATGGCCTTCCATAAATTGCTGCAAAGCATTGTTAGGAGCAAGAGAAATAGACGCAAGTTGTTCAACTCGAAAATCCTCATTATGGGTTTCATTTTCACAAGGTTCTTTAGTAAATTTCGAAAAATTAAACTCATAAGATTCCCCATCAAACTTAGTTAAGATTTTCTCCCTCTTGCAATCTATAATAGATCCACAAGTACTCAAGAAAGGTCTACCAAAAATGATGGGATAAGTTTTACTAGCAGCTGAACCAAGTACTAGAAAATCTATAGGATATTTAATCTTACCACAAAGAACTTCTACATCCCAAACAATACCAATTGGAGAGATGGTTTCTCTATTAGCAAGGTGAATAACCACATAAATCTCTTCTAACTCGCAGGGACTGATTTCATGCATAATTTCTTTACAAAGCTCATAAGGAATAACACTTGAACTTGCACCAATATCACACAAACCATAATAGCAATGATCACCAATTCTAACAGAAAGCACAGGGACACTAGCCTTTTTAGTTCTATTAGGATGTGAGACAATATTAGAAGCGTCTTTACAAAAGACTATGTGCCCATCTTCTACACTTTTAGTTACAAGATCTTTAACAATTGCTACAACAGGTTCAATGCTTATTTGTTCATCAGGTTTTACAGTTCTCTTTTCACTTTTAGTGATTACACTAGTTATCATAGGATGATCCTTTACCTTATCTTGGAAGGGTATCTTCTCAATGTAAGGTTTAGGTAAGACATGGTCAATAGTGCAATACTCAGTACTTCCAACAGGAACACAGTCAACAATATCTTTATAAGGCACATGGTACTTGCTCCATCCCTTTTTTGGGATTTCAATATAAGAAGCAAAAGCCTTAAAATAGTTTGTAATAACTTGTAAATCAAGACCATAAGCATTACTTATATTTTGAAAGTAAGTAGTTCTCATAAAAGATTCAATGCATTCATAATCATAATTTATACCTGACTTTCTACCTTTGTTATTCTCCCAAGCTTCAACATTGTCTTGAATACGATCCAGAAGATCCCATTTAGCTTCTTCTTCCATGCGACTGAATGATCCAGCACAAGAAGCATCCAATAAATCCTTATCATGAAGAGAAAGCCTTGCACAAAAGTTATTGATAATAATATTGTTGGGGAGCTCATGAATGGGACATTTGAGCATTAGTAACTTCAATCTCCCCAAGCTTGAGCTATACTCTCTCCATCAAGAGGCCAAAAGTTGTATATTTGATTCCGATCTTTATGAATCTCACTAGGAGGATAAAACTTTGAATAAAAGAGAGGCACTATTTCCTCCCATTCAAGAGCTTGACCATTCTTTAGCAGCTTATACCATTCCTCAGCTCTTCCTTTCAGTGACAATGAGAATAACTTCTTCTTAACTTGATCTGTAGTAATACCTGCACACTTGAACAACCTGCACACTTGAACAACCCGCATAATTCGTGTATAAAGAGCAAATGATCATCGGGATGGATAGTTCCATCCACAACATAGTAGTTATCCATAACATGATCAATAATTCTTGTAGGTATTTTAAAAGCATCATTCTCAGCAGGTGGTGGTTCGTCTACTACCTTAGCAGTGATAGTAGCTTTACCAAATAAGAAACTCATCGAATTATCCATAACGAAAATAAAGCAACTAACAGAAATAAACAATACTCATAGTAGAAGTTTCCTTTACCAGTTCCACTTTCCAATAGCACTTCACTCCCCGGCAATAGCGCCAGAAAATAGTCTTGATGACCCACAAGTATAGGGGGTGTATCACAGTATTTTCGATAAGTAAGAGTGTCAAACCCAACGAGGAGCAGAAGGTGCTGGCTAGTGGTATGGATCAGGAATTCTCTGCAAATACTTAGCAAACGGATTTTTAGGGGTTTTTGATAAAGCAAGTAAATGAAGTACGAGTAAACAAAAGACAATAAGAATAAATGCAGCAAGTGGCCCAATCCTTTATGCAGCAAAGGACAAGCCGGTTGTATTACTTAAGATGACCAAACGTTCTCGAGGACACATGGGAAGACTGTCAAGTGCTTTCGCTTCATATAGTTGATTAATCTTCTTTAGCTTGCTAAGTGTTGTGTGGGTGAACCTGTGCTAATGTACCGACCTTCCTAGGACTAATACATACTTGTGATTATACCCCTTGCAAACATCCGTAAGTACAAGAAAGTAATTAAGGTAGAAACCTAACCATAGCTTTAAACTCTAAGACCCTTACGTCCCTTGTGCAATGGTTTCCTAATGGGGGTTCAGGTTTCTGTCACTCTGGCAACCCCTACGATTAGTAGCCAAATACACAATGCATTCCCCTAGGCCCATATAGGTGAAGTGTCATGTATTCGACGTTCACATGACACCACTAGAAGAAGTACACCACAACTTAAATATCAAACTATTGAATCTTTCTCAACACAATTCCACTACTAACAAGATGACTTCTCCCATGTCCTCAAGAACAAAAAGAACTACTCACTAGACATCATATGGATCATGATAAGAGATGGAATAATGATGTATAACAATCTGAACATAAACAATAATTCAATGGTTCCACTCAATAGCATCAACTACAAGGAGTAATCAACACCAGGAAAGTTTCCCCTAAGAACTATGCAAGATTCAACCCAATTGTTACAGCAATATGGAGATGGTGATGAGGGTGCTGATGGTGATGATGATGGTGGTGATGATGATGATGATCCCGCTGAAGTCCAGCTTGATGGTGGTGTTGATGGTGACGATCTCTCCGGTAAGGAATTCCCCCGACAAAAATCTATCTGCCGGAGAGATCTTTCTCTCTTGGTGTTTTCCACCCCGCAGAGGCGGCCGAATCTTTCTGTGGTAGCTCCCCGAGTCTTAGGGTTTCGGGAGGAATATATAAGCCAGAGGGGAGAGCTAGAGGTGGTCCAGGGCGGCCACACCATCTGGTGGCGCGACCTAGGGTGACCCGCACCAGGGAGTGGTATGGGCCCCCTGTGGCCCATCTCCACTCCTCCTTCTCGCATCCTTCATCTTCTGGAAAAATAGGATTTTTCGTATATTTTCCCGGATTTTCTGATCTTCGCGAATTTTGCCTCCAAACAGCACCTTTTCCATCAGAATCCTGACTGCAGCGGTCCATGCTCCAAAAGTCATCAACCATGCAAAAACAGATGAAATAACATAAGCATCATCTCTTAATATGAAATATATCAATGAATAATAGTAAATTATGATATAGAACAGTGATGCAAAATGGACGTATCATGGTGCACGGGGCGTGCGCCACTGATAGCAGAGTAGTCAGTGGCGCACGTCCTAGTGCGACACAGATAGTAGGGTAGTCAGTGGCGCATGCCCATTCCATGCGCCACGGATATTACCAGTGGTGCACCTCCTGGTGCACCACAGATAGTAGGGTAGTCAGTGGCGCACCACCATGCCGTGCGCCACGGATATTATCAGTAGCGCACATGCCCATGGTGCGCCACCGACATGGTGCGCCACTGACCTCAAAAACAGTGCGCCACTGACTGGTCGTGTGTATTTTTATTTATACGACAGTTATATACAACCGTTATATATAGCAATACACCAAATATGAATTCAAGTATGAAATAATCTAAGATGATAGTGATCCAAAGTGTTGAAATACATCAAATATGAATTCATGTGTTATTAGATTATTACACAAAGTGTGGTAGTACAAATTCGGTCAATCACATTACAGATTCGATCATCACATTACACATGCATAGAGCTATCACCCTAGACTATGATCGAATAGAGCATAACGGTGACAACGAGGAGCAACACCAAGACCATGTTCAAGATCTTCATCCGGTTCTTCTTCCACATGTATCTCCTCCACTTGGCTACCGCCAGCTCTCTTGTCTTGTAGCCTTTTTAGCTGTTGCCGCTGAAGTTGTTCACTTGTTCCTGGAAGTCCTCCCACTCGTCGTAGACCCCTGGAACCCGACCCCTGTATACCACGTACCACTTCGCCATCTCTCTAGACAAGGCATGTATAGACAATACATGCATGTAGTATATGTTATACAATGAAAAGAATGGCCAACTACAAACATGTTTGCATGATCAGAAAAATGAGCAAAGATTCATAAAATTAAAATACAATATAGCACCGATGACGATCATATTCGGTTTGTTGTGCATCATGAGCATCTTCGGTTGAACGATACTACCCTTCGGCTGGACAGGGAGTGCCTCTATGGCCAACTTAAGGGAGATGCCTGAGGACTGGATCTGTAGGCATCTCCCTGAAGCTGGCCATAGTGTTGTCCCTGCTCTCACACACCATCTTGGAGTTTATAACTTGTCTAGCTAGATCAATATGCCGAGGAGCTAACTAATTTCACATATTAGGGAGTGCCTCTATGGCCAGCTTCAGAGAGATGCATGAGGACTGGATCCTTAGCTATCTCCCTAAAGTTGGCCGTAGTGTTGTCCCTGCTCTTGCACACCATCATGTTCGACATATTAGGGAGTACATCTATGGACAGTTTGTTGGGATGCCGGAGGACTGGGCTCCACCAGCATCTCCCTCAAACTGGCCGTAGTGTTATCCCTGCTCTTGCACACCCTCCTGGCATCGGTGGTGTCACCAATGTACCATGTACCACTTTGCAATCTCTGTAGACAAGGCATGCATAGACAAGACATGGATCAGAGAAATGAGCAAAGATTCATAAACTTAAAATAAAATATAGCACCGACGATGACTATCATATAAGCAAGTCCAACATCGACTGACGAGGAGTAACCTTGGCAATGCCCATGGTGATAGACTTAGGGTTTCGCGGAAAAGAGAACGCTGGGAATTTCGTCCGATGTCAGGAAAACAATGAAGTCAAAGTTGCCTGAATATTGGGGAAATCACACTATTACAAGTTGTCCTCTAGATTTTGGTACCCTCGCTTAGGCTTCTCCCGTCCTATATATAATAGGTCGGGTCACAAAGTTGTATGCGGATAGGTTTCATACAAGCGTAATTACAATACCAACACAATGTCGGTTCGTAGTCTCTTTCCTAATACAATCAAAAGCCTTTGTCGGTTGCTTCCTTGGGTTATCATCTGAAAACTTCATGGGCCGTAAGCCTTTTACCCAATATAGGGTAGCAAATCATAGTCATCCGAGTAATCATACCTATGTCAGTAGCCCTCGAGACTCTACTTGAACTGCAGTTTCAGGTTGAGTCTCAAAGTTTCTTTTTTCCTTCTCTCTTTTATTTTTGTTCCTTGATTTTATTTTTGTAGGGATTTTGGTACAACGAGTCTAATGCTTCCGACATATCGGGAATCAGTTAATTGCTCCTGGGAAAAAACAAGGTTGTCCTACATCAAATTCAAGCCCCTAGGCTCGAATCCGGAATTTGCTACTGGCGTAATTCAGTTCGAGCCACTGAGGTCTTATCAAATATTGAATTCCAGTTTCTATTTTATCGGGTACCCAACACATCTGTCGAGATTTTTAATTGTATCGTTGATACAAATATTTGATTGGTAGAGCGCATTCTTGTGCGATTACCAGGCCACACAGAACAAATCCTGGGGTCTTACCTTCATGTTTTTTTGAACATGGCATCCGGATTTTTGTCTTGTTGGGTGCGATTCGAGTGTTTTTTTATTTGCAGCGGCTGAAGAACTTTTGTTTTTTGTAACTGCTCCCGATAGGAGTATTTGTCGATGAATATTTCCTTTGTCTTTCTTTATCAGGTGTGCACTAGCGCTCCTGATAGGAGTAGCCCCCGAGGCTATGTTTGGATATATGTATCAGAACATAGGCTCGAAAACTTAGGTTTATGGTGCCAGTGCTTCTGTAGTTTTTGTCAGGTGCACAACCAGTGCTCCCGATAGGAGTAGCCCCCGAGGCTACAGTCGTAATATTGTATATTCGATTGTAGTCTCAAATCTTCTCCTGGAGGAATTTACTTTGACTCCAATTTTAATTTCTTCGGGTTATATTTTTTAAAGAAAGCCGCAATTTTTGCAATGCCTCCGCTGTGACATCAGTGATGACGTATCTTATGCTGTTGATTTCCAGAAGACATGTCCTGACTGGACGTGACGAACGTGGGGCCATGCAATAGTAATGACGACGCATGATAGCGTATTCAGCGGAGATTTTTGACTGCACATCCCCTCTCCGTGCGAAAATCAAGGCGTCACGCACTGTCCTTCATTTTTACCACGGCCATAACTTCTTTAGATTTTTCCTTTATGGAATCCTTGTTATACATTTCACCACCGTGTGATCTTCTGTCGGTTCGATTTTGCATCGAACGGTTCGGACCTCACGCCTTTGCTCTTTATAAGGGAAAGGAGATGTGTTTTACTATTTTACCTCACCTTCCTCTGCTCCGTCTTCTTCCTTGTGCTCCTGCCCCTTGCGAACTCCTGCTCTATGATCGTGTTCCTCTTTTGCAACCATGGGCAAAAGCAAGTTTGGGACTTCCGCTGTTGCCGCGAAGACCAGCAGGAAGAGGGCCGTCGGATGGGCTCCCACCAAGTGCTCGGTGTGGGCTCCCCGGATTAACCATCCGAGAAATCCCTGTTATGTATATATCCACGTCCCATGATCAGTGAGCCGTGGAACATAACCGACAAGTATCATTACAACATCCGAAACATAACGAATTTACAAGACTTATATAAATGCCATTATGGCTACATCATCTTTAGCAGCGGAACATCATCACGCGCAGAGCCCAATCATGCCTCAACCTGCAGGCGACTGACTAGGAAGACGGCCTAGCTCGCTGGACATCACCTTAATCTTCCGATGTCAAACATTTGAAAGTCTGGCCAAGTAAATATCCAGGGACAAAGCCATGAGTACTTTTGAATGTACTCGCAAACCACCAAGATAAGTAGAATAAGGAAAAGCAAATTCTGGCTGTGGCGAGATAGCTCTATCTAGGGTTGTTTTTGAAAAGCCTAGACTACCTCTTGTAGTTATGGCATCTCCATATCTTTGTTAAAAAAGAATTTTGAAAACATGCCTCTGTTTTATAAGTCAAGATATCCCCATATCTTTGTTGAAAACCTTTTTAAAGAAAATTTTTGGAGTAAAAACCCTTGTTAAACCTCTTTGACCACCTCTGGTCAAAACAAGACTTCCCACTCAGGTTCCCCCAGAACCTCCATACTTTTCATCCATTTTCCAAATAGTCACCGTTTGGGTACTCCTAGCCAACACCTTTCCAACCGTCCTTGATCATGGACACGGCTATTCGAATAGATTATACTCTACAGAGTTTGCGCACTTTCCCCACAAGAATCAATACATCCGCTGGGATAAAACCATGGCCCACTACCACTGTAGATGGGGGTCCGGATAATCAAACCTAACCTTTCGCTTGTCGACCCTAGCAAAGGCTACTTTTCCTTTTGGGTTTGTTCTCCCCGGCAACGAGTATGTGGCTCCCAGCCGTAGTCCTGCCTTCCGTACACGCGTATACCCAACCGTAGCTTGGCGTATACCTTAATCTGGTGACTCCACTTCCTTCTGTACCTCCTAAGTCATATCGTCCGCGGGAGACCCAATTTTTGCACCGGCACTCCTGCCAGAACAGGCTCACTCTTGCCGAAGCAAGCTACAGGATCCAGATCTATAGATCTGTTAGCGCCTACCCGGAATTCAAGGGATCTCTCCCTGTAAGCATTGTACAAGCTGCCTCGGCTAATGCAGACAAACTACGAGCTAAGCCCCAACACCTGCAGTAATGTGGTTGCGCGAATAAAATTGTTCCGGTAAAGGCGTAGAACATCCCTTCACTTTCTTATTTCTCATCAACACCATCTCTTTTGTTAAAACATCCTCTTGGAACGAGGGCTCTTCCCAAGGGTTTTACAAATCAGTTTTTGAAACATTTGTGGTAGGGTAAATCCCAAAACAAGTTATTTTCTCAAAGCCGAGGTTTTCAACAAGGTAGGATGCTGACCATCATACTCTCGGTCTAAAGGGATAAAATGGTAGGTACATCAGGGTGGTGCCACGAGGGGCACAAAGTCATAACTTGGAGGAGCCAAGTTATTAGCGGAGTATTTATAAAACACGACATGTAGATAAATAATGAAATTTATAGAGAGGATACAAAACAGGTAATAAAGAGAGTAGGTAAAGTATCAAATTCGGGGATGGTGGCTTGCCTGTGATCAGCAATAAGTCCCTGGACTTCTTTAGATAACCAAGAATACCCAATAAATAATAATAAGAAGTCCCTTCCTTCTTGTCGTCCAACACTCACACTATCGCCGTCACCGAATATACATGCAAGCAGAAAATACCATAATCAATACAAGGCATACATGCATCAAACCATACAGCAAACAAACATAAGGAATACTACTTAACTTAGTAGGTTTTGGAGAAGTTGGGTATTAGGAGGGAATTACTAAATTGCCATTGGGGTGTTTTTCCCTTGGAAGATAGTTGTCTAGGGTATAAACCAAGGTCTTGTGGTGGAGACTTGATGTCTGTAGGATATAAATGTGCAACAATGATATCCTCAGATAGGTCTTGACAACATAGAACCAACACAAGTGGTTTCATCAGATTATCACTTATCTAGATTTAGTTATGCTTTTTATTGTGGAATAAACTCTAGTTTGAGAAAATAATTCACCAGAATTTATCTGGACGCCCAAAAATTATTTTCTTGGGTGGTTAGTAGTGTTTGATGTACTGAACCACATAGAGTTGGAATCTTGTCAAAAGAATTACCAGAATGCCCTTAGGAAATTCCCAAAGGCAGTTCTGTAAGGTTTTTCTCTTTTTCACAAGATTAATTCTACAGAAGCTCTTGAGTTGATTCCAAGGGCATATGGTAGGCATTTAGAATACCTTTATGTAGGAATTGGATTCACTCTTTTTGGAGGTGTCAAACTCCTGGAGTGATTTATTTAGTGGAAAAGGGGTTCATAGAATAGTTTAATTTACTATAATTCAACCAGAGCTTAGTAAAATTTAAGCTCCTGGGGTTTGATATATACTGATAATAAACAACCCTGGGAGTTGGAAATAGGTCAATACCTCACTTGGGTTGACCTAGAGAATTTGCCCAAGGCAGATAATGGCTATTTTTATTATTTTTGCTATAGACACACTACTGTTCACCTTAGCATAGGACCTGTGCTAGATGACAGGTAAAACAAATTCCTTCCAGTAGAGCTTTGGTTCTCCCCAATTGGAGATGTAAAACTCCCCGAGGAAATAATTTAGTGCATAGGACAATCTTTAGTGGATTAATTGCCAATGAATAATAGAGATTATTTTTGGCAAGGGACCACTTCTGCATGATGCACAAACACCCAGGAATATGATGAATATTATATTGGGTCCATTGGAGTTGGTTTCCATTTTTAAAATGATTTAAACCGAGGGACAATTTCTGGATTTTAATAGATCTATTAAAAAGAAAAAGGACAGGGGCGCGCCAGGCTGGGATCTGTGCCGAGTTGGGCCGGCCTGGGCAAAATCGGCCCACCCGGCCAAGGAAGAACGCGTGACGACACGTTTGAAACTTACGGGCGGGCCCCGGGTGCCAGTGACACCGGGGGAGCGAAGGGGTATCGAGGCCTGGTGGCCGTTCGATAAAGTGAAGACGGACGGCGGGGCATCGTCGTCCTCAGCAAAACAGAGCCCACGGCAGCAGAACCCTAGGGGACAACGAAGCTCACCAGGGAGGCTTACCAGGGGCTCGGGGGAGGTTGCGGGTGGCGATGGGGCGATGCGGTCGACGACGGCGACCTCGGGGATGGGCGGAAGGAGGGGGTTCCTCGACTGGATCTAGCCCACGTGATGATGACCGAGGAGAGCTCGTCGGGGCTTCATCGGTGAGGTCGGAGGAGGCGTTCCTAGGCCAAAACAAGCATAGGGTTAGGTAGAGGAGGAAGAGGGGAACTCGAGGGCCAACATGCAGAGGAAGGGAAGCAGGGGAGAGGGAGCCTTGCTCGTTTTTCTTAGAGAGGCCGAGAGCTCTCTCTCCCTTCTTCTCAGGCAGGGCAAGGCAGGCGAGGAAGAGAGAGTGCCGGGGGAGGTAAGTGGAGGTGGGAGGGACCAAATGAGGCAGGGAGGGATGCTGGGGGTGGCCTCTGGCCTTTATACCGAGGGGGAGAGATCCATGGTGTAAATGTCCAATTTGGACATGGGGGAGGGGTGGTGCTGGCCAGGGATTATCCTAGAGGGCGGCGAGGAGGGGTAAGAAGGGGATTTGGTCGGGTAGAGAGGAGTAGGGGGCTGGTGTGGTAATTAAATGGGGCAATCTTGCACGATTTGTTTGTCTATCTCTCTCTCCGCTAATTCCAAGGGTAAAAGGGGCAATGCTGGGTGGAGCTATAGTGCGCATGACCAGGGGAGTGTTGGGTGGTGTGGAGGAGTGCTTGACAAGCTTTGGTGGTGGTTTGGTCCTAGTTTTGTTCAAGTTTAATTGGTTTTGCTTGATTTGATCCCAAGAGGGCTTGTGAAGGAGTTCCCTTATTTATGTTGGAAAGAGTGTGGGAGATGGTACTGGTGGATGGGCATGGTCAAGGTAAACTCCTGGGATTTATTCGGGATTTTTATAAGGGGTTTAAGTCCTCATAAATCCATTTATTCAAAAAGGGCAGAAGTGGTTTCTAGAAGATCATTTGATATTTTTACATTGGACAAGGTTGGTTTTTGGTGTGAGAGGGTCCCAAATGTGAATACACACTTAGGGGAATTTTCCCAAGATTTATTGGAGATTAAAAGTATTTGAAACAATTATTATTCCAATTCAGCCATTTAAGAAAATTGGCAAAAAGCAATAATAAAGCTCTTCAAAAATATTTATTTTTGAGATGTGAAGATAGGTTATGATATAGGGAACTCACATGAGCCAAAAGTTGGGGAAGTGTTTTGACAAAAACCAAACTTTCCATTGGGAAAGGGGTTTTGAGATTTTGTCTATTAAAGGAATTAAATAGAGTTGGAGCCATAATAGTTATGGATAATATTTAATAAATCTTTATGATCAAGGTAGATGATGTAGACAATGTGTAGCAAGCATTTGCAACCTTGGGAAATGGAAATCCAACTTTAATAAGATGGAAAACAAGGAGTTGTGGATCTAGGGAGATGTTATTTTTATACCACCTAAACCTTGTTGGATCTTGGAGCTCAGAGCTCACCTTGATGCCAGGGATAGATGGATAGGTAGACAAAGTAATATATATGATCATGGCAGAAGGAGTTTGGATTAATTGCATTTTAGGTGATCTAGAAGTGATGGAAAACTTTGTTGAAAATAAGGCTGCCATACCAGATGAGTCATGATGCCTTATAAACCATGTGGGTTTAGGTAGCACGAGGGTCCACTTGGAACAAGTGAAGTAGGTTTTGATAGACCTATATGAGTAGATCACAACTATGCAAAGAGTTGGTTCATAGAAGGTTGGATGATGGTGTGACCTTTTGTCAAAGTGGGCATGATGACTAGATTTGCAGGAAACGTTATTTTCTTGCGTGCAAAACCATCAGGAACAAGTAGGTTGGAGGATGATATAACCAAGGGAAAAAGTAGTCCTTGGTAGTACTTAGGATGGTTAACAAGATGGTTCAGGTGCATTTCGAAAAATGCACATGGTTTGAGAAAGGGAGGCATTCAAAAAGGTGATGTTGGAACAGTTTCTAGACTTAGTCAAATTTGGCAGTTTGAGGATTTTGACTAGGGTATGAGAGGGAATGTTTTTGGAGGGGTGGCAAGGTACCAAAGCATCATAAAGTGGATGATGTTGAAGTGTAGATTGAGTAGAAGGGATCCAAGCTTGATATTGGTCTTCATGGACTTGGAAGCTTCTAAAATGGATCTGGTTAAGGGTTTTAGATGATCCCTAGTATCTAGAGATTGATCTTGCTTTGTAAACTTGCTTAGGGTGTGGTGGCTTGGAAAGCATCTTGACCCTAGTGATGAGCATCCTAGAGTGCCTCATACTACTTCCTAAGCAAACAAGTCAAACATCAGATCAAGGCAACTCATCTTATAACTAAGCACAACCACTATTAGGGTTACCATCAAGCTTGGCTCAAGGCAAGGTTGGGGCATTTTGAAGGGTTGGAGTTTGAATAAGATGAGAGTTCTTGGTATCTCTACCAAGATTAGAATTCAAATTCTTTGAGAAGAGGTTTTGGGAAAACTAGAGATAAGATAACTTGAGGGTTCTGTCTTGAAAACATAAGGAGGTTATAGCTCTCCATAGTTTTGGCAATGGAAGTTACTAAAATAGTTTTGGTTACACAAGCATCTTGGATCATGTTTTGAAATGCCAGAACATTTGAGAATATGTAAAATGAGCCAGGATAGTTTTGTTAAATAGCTTTTGTCAACTAATGGTGTGGTAAGGAGTATCATATGGTATACACTCACCAGCACAAGCACGAACAAACAACAAGAAAACACTGCACCGATGAACAAGAAAAAGTTTTTGTTCCCCCTGATTTTTGCATTCTAGATAACAAATCAGGGTTGCTAAAATTGGGATGTTATAGACCTTTCCCCCTTAAATGAATCTCGTCCCGAGATTCGGGAGAGTAAGATTAGGGGATTCGTCTTGGAGTTAGTGCTATGTGCTTCTTGTGTACTAACTTGTCGGCTTAGTCTTTGAACAAGGTCACTTCGATAGTGAGGTTGATCTTCAATCGCCTTGAAAGCACAAGTGTTGAGCTGGCTTCAACCATGATTGCGAGGAGGGATCTTCCTGCTGTAAGGATTCACGTCGTCTCTCCTAAGGGATTATTGTATCCTAGTATACGTCCTTGGGTCCAACTGTTTGATTGCTTCTGGCAGAGGGTTGTTCCATTTCGCGGGAAAGACGCAGTCTTTCCCCCTTAGGGTGAAGCTAGGGTAGCTCGGAGAGTTACCAGTCGGGGAATTTCTTATGAGGGTGACAAAAGATAGTTCTTAAGGTAGCGAACATCGACTTAAGAGAGGGTAGCATCATAGGTGTCGTTTCAGGGGAGGGGGGGAAGGGGAAATATGGACTAGTTTATTACAAGTTGCACTTGCCGATGTTCAGGGCATCCTAGAGTAAGTTAAGGAGCTTCTCTCTATCTTTACTCCCAACGGGGTGTAGTCGCTTGTAGATGCAAGGGGAATCTTCAGTCTTGAATTGCAGGGCTGCGAGAGGTAGGGTGGCCATCTTTTCTGAAGGTAAGGGCCCTGGGTGCCTTCGGTCTTCACTTTCGCAGAGGTCTTGACGGGTTTACCCTGGGGACATTCTCGGCGGAAGTGGCTGGGTTGATGACATGAGAAACAGGTACCTTTCTTTCAGCGTAGCTGAGTTGACGACCTGCCTATGCTGACACCTGGAGGTTGACAGGCCTTGCCAATGAGGAGATATATTGGGCAATTGACAGGGACATGGTCTTGGCCTTCACAGAGGAAACAAGTGACAAACCGAGTTGGACAAACTTTGGATGAATGGGGTTTTCCGAAGTTTGGGCAGTGGCCTGAACACCTGCTGGCTTGGTGTCTTTCATCTCCGCAACGGCTACATGCCTTATTTGAGCTTCTGGTGTCCATGGCCATCTTGGGGGAGTTCCTGTTGGTGGTAAGCATTCCGGTTATGGGAGTAAGCTGTGTTAAACAGTTAACTTTCAGAGTTGAACTCGGAGGGTTTTTTGGGATATAGATCCGTAGGATAGCGACTTAGGTCTAATCAAGTAGATCTATCCGAGGTTCTAGGTCTCACGGGGTGTTTTTTTAATGGGGTACCTGCAATCATCCAGCTTTTGGGAGGAATACTAGACAACTAAGAGAAGTGCTCATTTGGGGCGTTTTCGTTCCGGGTTGGGGCTGATGCAACGTCTTGGGTAAAACACGAAAGAAGGAAAGCAAATCAAGCAAGAATAGCAATCCAAGGAAGTTATTACATAACCAACCAGTCTGCACCCGAGGGTGCAAATAGTACTTAAGCATTACAAAACGCGTTCAGGGACGATACATGACTTTACCCTATTACTAAATGGGCGAGTACCGTAACGCGGATGATTACTCGGAGGGTGCATCAGTGGAGTCGTGGCTGGCTTCTGGCAGAGCAGGGGAGGTTTCCTGCACCTCCTGGATGGGCTTGAACCTACGGAGATACTGACTGGCGGTGATGCACTTCCTGCTTCTCTTGGGGGTGGCTTCTCTCGAGGTTCCTTCAGTGGCGGGGTTTCGTGTTTGATTCCTTTGTAGGGTTCCTAGAGCTTCCTTACGGGTGAGAATGGCTTGCGGGCGACGGAGCTCCATCTAGGAGTGACGGTATTCGTCAATGACTGCTGTTAACACCTCATTGCTAGAGTAGCTGAAGCGGGTCTGAAAGGAGAGAGAAGGGTTTGCCAGGCTAGGGTCTTGAGATCCTCCGGTGCAGTCGACATTTCCCTTCATAGGGAGGTAGAAGGTTGTGAGCTGCCTCATCTCTGGGAGGGAACTACGGATGCACATCAAAACTTCTCTGGCTACCAAATCAACAACAAGTACGGGGCTGGGCATCTGAGGTCCAGTGGAATAGATAGGGCTTCCATTGGTTCCTGGCTTGGCTAGTATGATAATATGTCCCACATAATCTCCTGATTCCAGTCCCTTGTGGAGGGTGTAGATAGGTTTCTGCTGGTAACCACAAAGTTGCAGGGAGTCCTAGAGGAGTCGGGGAAATCCAATCTTCAGCCACTCTTCATCAACAGGTTCCATCTACAAAAGTGTTTAGGGCTAGGTCGAGTTAGTGAAAAGTGTGCAGGATTTTAAGATTAGAAAAGCATATTAATGCAAGTAGTTTTTAAAATGGGGGGGGGGAAGGCATAAGCACTTTTGCAAATAGTCATCTCTTCTCCCTTGTCTTTTAGGAAATAGATTTGTCGTTTCCTGTCTAACGTCCATGCTAACTAGGGTCTCCTACAGTCAGGATGGCTCTGATACCAAGTCTGTGGGCTCCCCGGATTAACTATCCGAGAAATCCCTGTTATGTATATATCCATGTTCCCATGATTAGTGAGCCGTGGAACATAACCGACAAGTATCATTACAACATCCGAAACATAACGAATTTACAAGACTTACATAAATGCCATTATGGCTACATCATATTTAGCAGCGGAACATCATCACGCGCAGAGCCCAATCATGCCTCAACCTACAGGCGACTGACTGGGAAGACAGCCTAGCTCGCTGGACGTCACCTTAATCTTCCGATGTCAAACCTCTGAAAGTCTGGCCAAGTAAATAGCCAGGGACAAAGCCATGAGTACTTTTGAATGTATTCGCAAACCACCAAGATAAGTAGAATAAGGAAAAGCAAATTCTGGCTGTGGCAAGATAGCTCTATCTAGGGTTGTTTTTGAAAAGCCTAGACTACCTCTTGTAGTTATGGCATCTCCATATCTTTGTTGAAAAAGAATTTTGAAAACATGCCTCTGTTTTATAAGTCAAGATATCCCCATATCTTTGTTGAAAACCTTTTTGAAGAAAAGTTTTGGAGTAAAAACCCTTGTTAAACCTCTTTGACCACCTCTGGTCAAAACAAGACTTCACACTCAGGTTCCCCCAGAACCTCCATACTTTTCATCCATTTTCCAAACAGTCACCGTTTGGGTACTCCTAGCCAACACCTTTCCAACCGTCCTTGACAGTGGACATGGCTATTCGAATAGATTATACTCTATAGAGTTTGTGCACTTTCCCCATAAGAATCAATACATCCGCCGGGATAAAACCACGGCCCACTACCACTGTAGATGGGGGTCCGGATAATCAAACCTAACCTTTCGCTTGTCGACCCTAGCAAAGGCTGCTTTTCCTTTTGGGTTTGTTCTCCCCGGCAATGAGTATGTGGCTCCCAGCCCTAGTCCTGCCTTCCGTACACGCGTATACCCAACCGTAGCTTGGCGTATACCTTAATCTGGTGACTCCACTTCCTTCCGTACCTCCTAAGTCATATCGTCTGCGGGAGACCCAACTGTTGCACCGGCACTCCTGCCAGAATAGGCTCACTCTTGCCGAAGCAAGCTACAGGCTCCAGATCTATAGATCTGTTAGTGCCTACCCGGAATTCAAGGGATCTCTCCCTGTAAGCATTGTACAAGCTGCCTCGGCTAATGCAGACAAACTACGAGCTAAGCCCCAACACCTGGGGTAATGTGGTTGCGCGAATAAAATTGTTCTGGTAAAGGCGTAGAACATCCCTTCACTTTCTTATTTCTCATCAACACCATTTCTTTCGTTAAAACATCCTCTTGGAACGAGGGCTCTTCCCAAGGGTTTTACAAATCAGTTTTTGAAACATTTGTGGTAGGGTAAATCCCAAAACAAGTTATTTTCTCAAAGCCAAGGTTTTCAACGAGGTAGGATGTTGACCATCGTACTCGCGGTCTAAAGAGATAAAATGGTAGGTACATCAGGGTGGTGGCGCGAGGGGCACAAAGTCATAACTTGGAGGAGCCAAGTTATTAGCGCAATATTTATAAAACAAGACATGTAGATAAATAATGCAATTTATAGAGAGGATACAAAACAGGTAATAAAGAGAGTAGGAAAAGTATCGAATTTGGGGATGGTGGCTTGCCTGTGATCAGCAATAAGTCCCTGGACTTCTTTAGATAACCAAGAATACCCAATAAATAATAATAAGAAGTCCCTTCCTTCTTGTCGTCCAACACTCACGTTATCGTCGTCACCGAATACACATGCAAGCAGACACACAATTAATACAAGGCATACATGCATCAAACCATACAGCAAACAAACATAAGGAATACTACTTAACTTTGTAGATTTTGCAGAAGTTGGGTATTAGGAGGGAATTACTAAATTGCCATTGGGGTGTTTTTCCCTTGGAAGATAGTTGTCTAGGGTATAAACCAAGGTCTTGTGGTGGAGACTTGAGGTCTGTAGGATATCAATGTGCAACAATGATATCCTCAGATAGGTCTTGACAACACAGAACCAACACAAGTGGTTTCATCAGATTATCACTTATCTAGATTTAGTTATGCTTTTTATATTGGAATAAACTCTAGTTTGAGGAAATAATTCACCAGAATTTATCTGGAGGCCCAAAAATATTTCCTTGGGTGGTTAGGTAGTGTTTGATGTACTGAACCACATAGAGTTGGAATCTTGTCAAAAGAATTACCAGAATGCCCTTAGGAAATTCCCAAAGGCAGTTCTGTAAGGTTTTTCTCCTTTTCACCAGATTAATTCTACAAAAGCTATTGAGTTGATTCCAAGGGCATGTGGTAGGCATTTAGAATACATTTCTGTAGGAATTTGATTCACTCTTTTTGGAGGTGTCAAACTCCTGGAGTGATTTATTTAGTGGAAAAGGGGTTCATAGAATAGTTTAATTTACTATAATTCAACCAGAGCTTAGTAAAATCTAAGCTGCTGGGGTATGATAGATACTGATAATACACAATCGTGGGAGTTGGAAATATGTCAATACCTCACTTGGTTTGACCTAGAGAATTTTCTCGAGGCAGATAATGGCTGTTTTTATTATTTTTGCTATAGACAGACTACTGTTGACCTTGGCATAGGACCTGTGCTAGATGCAGGTAAAACAAATTCCTTCCACTAGAGCTTTGGTTATCCCCAATTGGAGATGTAAAACTCCCTAAGTAAATTATTTAGTGCATAGGACAATATTTAGTGGATTAATTGCCAATAAATAATAGAGATTATTTTTGGCAAGGGACCAGTTCTGCATGGTGCACAAAACACCCAGGAATATGATGAATATTATATTGGGTCCATTGGAGTTGGTTTCCATATTTTAAATGATTTAAACTGAGGGACAATTTCTGGATTTTAATAGATCTATTAAAAAGAAAAAGGACAGGGGCGCGCCAGGCCGGGATCTGTGCCGAGTTGGGCCGGCCTGGGCGAAATCGGCCCACCCGGCGAAGGCAGAGCGCGCGATGGCGCGTTTGAACCTGACGGGCGGGGCCCGGGTGCCAGTGACAGCGGGGAAGCAAAGGGGTATCGAGGCTTGGTGACCGTTCGATTAAGTGAAGACGAACAACGGGGCATCGTCGTCCTCATCAAAATAGAGCCCACGGCGGCGGAACCCTATGGGACGACGGAGCTCGCCGGGAAGGCTTACCAGGGGCTCGGGGGGAGGTTGAGGGAGGCGACAGGGCAATGCGGTCGACGACGGCGACCTCAGGGATGGGTGAAAGGAGGGGGTTCCTCGACTGGATCTGGCCCGCGCGATGACGATCAAGGAGAGATCGTCGGGGCTTCGTCGACGAGGTCAGAGGAGGCGTTCCTGGGCCAAAATAAGCATAGGGTTAGGTAGAGGAGGAAGAGGGGAACTCGAGGGCCAAGATGCAGAGGAAGGGGAGCAGGGGAGAGGGAGCCTTGCTCGTTTTTCTGAGAGAGGCCGAGAGATCTCTCTCCCTTCTTCTCGGGCAGGGCAAGGCAGGGGAGGAAGAGAGAGTGCTGTGGGAGGTAAGTGGAGGTGGGAGGGAGCCAATGAGGCAGGGAGGGACGCTGGGGGTGGCCTCTGGTCTTTATACCGAGGGGGAGAGATCCATGGTGTAAATGTCCAATTTGGACATGGGGGAGGGGTGGTGCTGGCCAGGGATTGGCCTAGAGGGCGGTGAGGAGGGGTAAGAAGGGGATTTGGTCAGGCAGAGAGGAGTAGGGCTACTGTGGTAATTAAATGGGGCAATCTTGTAAGATTTGTTTGTCTATCTCTCTCTCTCCACTAATTCCAAGGGTAAAAGGGGCAATGCTGGGGTGGAGCTACAGTTCTCACGACCAGGGGAGTGTTGGGTGCTGTGGAGGAGTGCTTGACAAGCTTTGGTGGTGGTTTGGTCCTAGTTTTGTTCAAGTTTAATTGGTTTTGCTTGATTTGATCCCAAGAGGGCTTGTGTAGGAGTTCCCTTATTTATGTTGGAAAGAGTGTGGGAGATGGTACTGGTGGATGGGCATGGTCAAGGTAAACTCCTGGGATTTATTTGGGATTTTTATAAGGGGTTTAAGTCCTCATAAATCCATTTATTCAAAAAGGGTAGAAGTGGTTTCTAGAAGATCATTTGATATTTTTACATTGGACAAGGTTGGTTTTTGGTGTGAGAGGGTCCCAAATGTGAATACACACTTAGGGGAATTTTCCCAAGATTTATTGGAGATTAAAAGTATTTAAAACAATTATTATTCCAATTCAGCCATTTAAGAAAATGGGAAAAAAGCAATAATAAAGCTCTTCAAAAATATTTATTTTTGAGATGTGAAGATAGGGTATGATATAGGGAACTCACATGAGCCAAAAGTTGGGTAAGTGTTTTGACAAAAACCAAACTTTCCATTGGGAAACGGGTTTTGAGATTTTGTCTATTAAAGGAATTAAATAGAGTTGGAGCCATAATAATTATGGATAATATTTAATAAATCTTGATGATCAAGGTAGATGATGTATACAAGGTGTATCAAGCATTTGCAACCTTGGGAAATGGAAATCCAACTTGAATAAGGTGGAAAACAAGGAGTTGTGGATCTAGGGAGATGTTATTTTTATACCACCTAAACCTTGTTGGATCTTGGAGCTCAAAGCTCACCTTGATGACAGGGATAGATGGATAGGTATACCAAGTCATATATATGATCATGGCAGAAGGAGTTTGGATTAATTGCATTTGAGGTGATCTAGAAGTGATGGCAAACTTTGTTGAAAATAAGGCTGCCATACCAGATGAGTTATGATGCCTTATAAACCATGTGGGTTTAGGTATTAAAAGGGTCCACTTGTAACAAGTGAAATAGGTTTTGATATTCCTATATTAGTAGATCACAACCATGCAAAGAGTTGGTTCATAGAAGGTTGGATGATGGTGTGAGATTTTGTCAAAGTGGGCATGATGACTAGATTTGCAAGAAATGTTATTTTCTTGCCAGCAAAACCACCAAGAACAAGTAGGTTGGAGGATGATCTAACCAAGGGAAAAAGTGGGCCTTGGTAGTCCTTATGATGGTTAACAAGATGGTTCAGGTGCATTTCCAAAAATGCACATGGTTTGAGAAACGGAGTCATTCAAAAAGGTGATGTTCGAACAGTTTGCAGACTTGGTCAAATTTGGCAGTTTGAGGATTTTGACTAGGGTATGAGTGGGAATGTTTTTGGAGGGGTGGCAAGGTACCAAAGCATCATCAAGTGGATGATGTTGAAGTGTAGATTGAGACGAAGGGATCCAAGCTTGATATTGGTCTTCATGGACTTGGAAGCTTCTAGAATGGATCTGGTTAAGGGTTTTAGATGATCCCTAGTATCTAGAGATTGATCTTGCTTTGCAAACTTGCTTAGGGTGTGGTGGCTTGGAAAGCATATTGACCCTAGTGATGAGCATCCTAGAGTGGCTCATACTACTTCCTAAGCAAACAAGTCAAACAGCAGATCAAGGCAACTCATCTTATAACTAAGCACAACCACTATTAAGGTTACCATCAAGCTTGGCTCAAGGCAAGGTTGGGGCATTTTGAAGGGCTGGAGTTTGAATAAGATGAGAGTTCTTGGTATCTCTACCAAGAGTAGAATTCAAATGCTTTGAGAAGAGGTTTTGGGAAAACTAGAGATAAGACTACTTGAGGGTTCTGTCTTGAAAACATAAGGAAGTTATATCTCTCCATAGTTTTGGCAATGGAAGTTACTAAACTAGTTTTGGTTACACAAGAATCTTGGCTCATGTTTTGAAATGCCAGAACATTTGAGAATATGTAAAATGAGCCAGGATAGTTTTTTTAAATAGCTTTTGTCAACTGATGGTGAGGTAAGGAGTATCATATGGTATACACTCACCAGCACAAGCATGAACAAACAACAAGCAAACACTGCACCAATGAACAAAAAAAAGTTTTTGTTCCCCCTGATTTTTGCATTCTGGATAACAAATCAGGGTTGCTGAAATTGGGATGTTACACTCGGTGCACGATCTCCGTGAGGCGTGGAACTCCGTCCATATGGCATAGGGTACCTTCAAGCTTCCTGGATATGAAGATGCCCCCATCCCCAAGCCTGGCTAGAGAGTAATGTTCCTCTCCTTCCTCTTCCTGTCCACAAATTTCTTCGTGGTCTTCTTTTTGTTTATGGCGTGCAGCTGTATCAGCTCACGCCTAACTCTATTCTTCATGTTGCTTGTTTCATCACTCTTTGTGATTGCTTTCTCGGGATTCATCCCCATTGGGGCCTCTAGAAGTACTTCTTTTATGTTCGCCGTAATGCCACTGACACCATTGTCCATGATGTTCGTGGCGCCATTTTCTCTGTTCGCTCCGACATGGATTACTTTGATTTTAAGATCACTGACTCTGTCCAAGGCTAGAAGTCGAAGTGGTTTTATATCAAGGATCAACCACTCAAAGGCCAGTCTTTCGGTTTAGCCCCCTTTGATCCTAAGAAGCCTTGCCGCAAACTTGACTCCTGGGATCAACGTCCTTCTGCCGAAGAAATGGTTGAAATCCAGCCCTATATTGATCGCATTTCGAAACTGCGTCACGAAGTTGGCAAGGAATTGTCGAGTGTCCAGATCCTAGCATATTTTCTGCGGATCCTGGCATGTGGGCGTATACCGGGAAGAAGGACCCAATGAGTATTTCCTCAGAAGACCTTACCCTCAAGGTATATGTAACACCCCTAGGATCATGGTTAAAAAAATACCAAAACTTAGTCTGACATAAGCTTAACCTAGAGCTCGAGGATATCCAGTGGGAAATCGGTAACACATTAGTAACCCTGCGACACAAAAATTATTTCAGCAAGCTCATAACTAAGCGAAGAACCAAAATATTACAAGCAGAGGTCACTGACCACAAACATTAAACAACAGAAGGCAAATTATGCTATTAAGTATAGCAAACTTAACAAATGTCCTAAGAGGCTTGAAGCATAGCGATGACGTCCTAGCCCATAGATTCCAGGCTACTGGCCGGGAACCCCAAGCTACTCGTCGGTGTCGATGTTGTACGGAACTCGTCTTCAGGGGAACACTTACTCTGCTACAAAAGTATTAACAAAGCAAGGGTGAGTACAGGGTGTACTTCGCAAGACTTATGGCTGGTGGGGTTATTTTGCATAAAGCCATCTTTGTTTATAAAAGAGGGATAAGAAGCTCGTCTACTCAGAATATTTTAAAAGGGGATAAGAGAGCGACATCTTCGAAGCATTGATCATCATCTTGATATCCACCAAAGTAATCCTCATCTCACAACTAGTATCACCCCCTCATACCCATGAGGAAGCATCCTTAAGCACACGTTGATCTACCAAGTTTTACGATTAGGTTAAAGTTCTCTATGATCTTAGAATTCGGTCACCAAGCGTTCATAACCGTGAACACGGCTTTTCGAAAAGATTTAACCCTGCAGGGGTGTACAACTTTACCCACACGTACTAACCGACTCTTAATGCTAGATCATTAGCCCTCTTCCTTGGAAGGCCGGCAGAGGGTGGTTAGACACGACCTTTACCTTTCTTTCGCCGAGACCATGAGTCACACCCTAAGGATGGTTCCGTTGTAACAAGTCAAATCCCGAAGCCGGTACCTAGATATGTGAGGCGGGGTTGGTTTACCAGGGGCGCCATCTACCCCAAGCAACCCCGGCCACGCTTACCTACCTGTATGAATGCACCTCCTTCACCCCCTCTTTCAAAAATATTTTCAATGCATATGTCGAATGGAACGCCGAACTATGTGACTCATGGAATCTACTAGGCAAGTTAGTCAGCGGAGGGGTCCCCATAAACCCCGTGTGGCTGTATGCTCGTCTTGGTCCAAAGGCAAGAACTCAGGTCCTAGTAGTGGCGAGCATGGGACTACAAAAACCACATCCCACCGTGGCCTCCCATACAAGCCTTAGCATGTTTAACCTTTACAACTAATCTTACCTCATCAGTATATCTTTTTCTCCTGTCATACTAGACTGTCTGCATCTGATACATCATCTGGATGAACCATCACTGATAGCTAAGCATGGCTAAGAAAGACACAGATAAAAGCTCTAACAGTGCACACAAGCCAAACCTAGTTATGCTAGGAGCAGTGGATCAGGTAATATAAGCTCAAAGAGAGTAATGCAACATATAGGATACTCTATCTATCGATAAAAGACCACAGTAGAATCGTATGCATCATGGCAGAATGAAATGCTTTCGAAATCGTAGGATTTTATCATGTGTGGGGTTTTGCTTGCCTTGTTTGTTGATACCCAAATAAGCAGATCTTCGGAAGCCTTGTACTTGACTTGATTACAGTTGGTCAAGTATTGTTCGTCGAACTTCGATGGTGTTGATCTCGGTCTTCAATCTTGATCTCGATATCGTATTCTACCGGGAAGAAGCAAACACCGGAAACAAAGGGAAGCAATCAACACATGGCGTCGATACAATGCTCAAGCAAGGATAATGATATGACAAGTTATTTAGAGTTGAAGTGTAACCCTAAAGCATGTTTAACCATTTTAAGCAGGGTCTGAGGGTCGCAAACCCTAGAACAGGGGAAACCCCGAAACACTTGTGAGGGGTTGATTTTGTTCTCGAATTAAACTTGTTATTTAAGTTGCTTAATTATGCATGATATTGATGCTAAAGTGTAGATCTTGTTTTTCTGAACATTTTGATATATTATACATATTTTTCTAATAAACAGATAATTAGATATTGATTTTACCATATTAAACCATTTTCTCGATTTATTAAAACAATTAAAGGCTTTACTGCGTCACTATGACGTCAGCGCAGGGCTAGGGGTGTTTTTCACCGGGGCAGCACCTACCCAAGGTGACTGATAGAGAGGCCCTGAGCCACCTCAGCTGGCACGCCAGCGAACGGGTCCCACCCGTGTTGACCTAGGCTGACCCGCACGCTGCTGACGTCATGCTGACGTCGGCATGACACCAGAACGCCGGTGAGCCGTGGATCGGTGATGGACTCGGTGGCTGGGGGCTTGCGGTTCGACTATGGTATACGCGTTAGACTCAGCACATCACGCTAAGCCATCCAGTGGCGGCGCCACCCGGATTGGGTCATCGGAGCTAGCACTACGACGACAGCCAGCGGTGGCAGATGGTGGTGCGTCATGCGGAAACAAACCAGAGAGGAAGGGAAAGAAGGAAAGGGTCCAGGAGGACCACCAGCTCATCGTGAGTCTAACTGAGGTGAAGGCGAGGCCGGAGGTGGACCAGAGCGGTGGCGATGGCGACGGCAGCACCTGTCGGTGTCGGGGAGGACAGGGGTCGCGGGGCTCGATTCCGCTTGTCCTAGCTCGATTCCATTGGCGGAGGGGTAGAGGACAGTGAGGCGGACCCTCCTGCGCGCTTGGTTGGTCTCGAGGAGCTACAGAGCAGCGGTGACGGCGAGCTCTGTACCGACTAGGGTTTCCGCCAGAGAGAGGGAACGGGAGAGCGAGGGCGAGAGAGAGAGCGAGAAGTAGAGAGGAGGATGGCCACGACATTGGGGTCTTATCCCCTTCTCATTGGGCGGCGGCAGGCGCGAATCCTGGTGCAAAGGTAGACGGCGGCGCCGGCGACACGCAGCAGCTTTGCTGTGTCCTTCTGGCGGAGGAAGAAGAAAGAGGAAAAAAACGAAGGGGTATGGGCTGGATTGGGCCAGGGTGGGCTGCACTTAGGCCGGCTACGGGCGAGCACATGCGACAGGAAGAGGAAAGAGGAGATGGGCCTGCTGGGCTGCGGCTGCTAGCTCCATTTTTTTAGCTAAAACATTTTCCCTTTTTAGTTCTGTTTTCTATTTTGTAATTCCAATTTCAAATCTGTTTTGAATATTTCAAAAATACCAGAACATTTGTAAACTATAAAAATATTATGGGGCCCTTTTATCCAGTTTGGGCTCCAACAATTTTGGGTTTTCAAAATTCAAAACCATTTTAAATAGGTTTTAGAGAGAGGGGTAAATAGCTAGGGTTTTAGGGTTTTGCATTCCTTTCTTTAGATGCACTTATAAGGAATGATGCTCATGGATGCACAAACAAACCCTAATATAAGATTAACTAAAACTAGGGCGTTACAACTCTATCCCCCTTACAAGAATCTCGACCCGAGATTCCAAAGGTAGGAAGAGAGACAGAGAGAGAAAGAAACATGGTCACTCTAAGGATAAGAGGGAAACACACTAAACAACACACAGAGTATCTCATGGTCAACTCACGAATGGAGTGTTCAAAACAACTCTGAGATGACAACATGAAACACGCCAAGGTAACGGAGGAAACAAAAGGAGATTGGTTTCAAGTTGATAGATAGCTGGTCTTCATAAGGATTGAGACCATGGAGTTTCAGAAGGGTTTAAGCTCCTGAGAAGGAAAGCTTACAACAGAAGAACATGACCACAGACTTCGAGAAATGAACCTCTACTAAATGGCTTAAGTAGAGCTTTCAGGGATACAAAGATACGGGTAGCCAAGCTGTTGATCTACTTTTGATACACAAGGATCACTCTTCGTTCAACAGAAGGTTAAGACAGAAAGGTGTTTTGTGGCGAGGACTCATAAGATTCACAAGGAACATGTAATAAGAGAAACTTCTGATTACCAAAATCATAGTCACTCTTCGAACATGATTGAAAAATGAAGGGAACTCTGTATTCATCCAGGTTTATCAAAATCTTTGCCAAAGATCGTGATATCACTTTACACCACCAAGATGATTAAGCAAGAAGATTCCCAATGACACGAGGAAAAAGAAACTTCATTCTCAGACTTCAATTACTTGGCATAACAGAATGCTTGCCAACATAAAAAAGGCATGGAGGATCGACCGAGAGACATTTAACAACACTACTTTAAATGTTCTCCTTGATGTTCGAGTCACGAGACATCAAGTAAAGGTCGGACTTCGGATACAAAGGAAACCATAAGCACAACTCCTATAATAAATCATAGAGGAAGCCTCATGCAGAGTGGTTGTTAATCGTTGATTCAAGAGAATTTGACGATAGGCATTCCGACTAGTTGTGTCAACCATTACACCAATCATGTCGGACTTACATATAAACCTATGTCAAAACCTTGAAGAACATCAACCATCATATCTGCTTGAGATTCAGATTTGGTTAGGTGAGATGATACTTTAGACTCAGCATGTCTGAATAGAAAGCTTGCAACATTTACCATGAAGGTAAAGTTAGTAGATTCTCAAGACATGGACTTTAGTGTTAAGCTCCAATAGACTGAGCTAGATTGCTAGACCCATGTATTAACAACTTGTCGAAGGACAACTGCTCATCCATCAAATACTTGCAACAAAATACAATTGTGTCCTTAAGGTACGAAGTTAACTCTACTCGAATCCACGACGACATCTTTCAACATTTGCACGTGAATCGGAGAAGATCACTTCCAACATCTAGAACACATACTTCGATATAACCCGAAGATGGTTCTCAAAAAGTTTCCAGCATTAATGCCAAATGTTCCATATGAATCTATTTTAGCATGGAGAAAATAAGGATATTGTCGATGGGCTCAACAACAAACTTATCAAGATACTCCATTTGGATGAACTCATATGTTGTATGAATGAAGCAGAATATTGGTCAGACCAAGGGACCTAAAGATGTACTCAAGTGAAACATCATGAGTAGCAACATCATCTAGACGGTCCTTCGAACTGAGTTTGATTTGATGATAACCCAAATCAAATCAAAAGCGGGGAAGATAACATATCCATGGAGGAGATACTATCTTTCTTCAGCACGAACAAAACTAGACATCCCTTTAAGATGAACTAAGTCGGATAGAACTTTTGTCTTACAACTCTCCAAGTTGTTGTTTAAGCTCAACCAACTAGTTCTAGGGTATTCTGTACAGATCCTTGGAGAAAGGAGCAGTTCAGAGAACTTGCTTGCTCAAGAACTTGACAAACACGGTCATGTGGCAACATGGTGGTACTTCTAGAAAGACGTCTAGAATATCACGAACCACCGATATGTCACTTAGTTCGAGAGGAAACTTGCTTGGTAAGGCAAGGAGACATTGTCTCAGAGCTTCGGCACGAGCCTAACTCTTTGACCGAGGAGAGTGTACCAGAGTAGCGGACTTGGTAGCACAATCATCCTTTGCTTAGTGATAGGATTATCCAATCACGCTAAGAATGACTCAAATGTCCTTGGAGTTCAAAGCAATAAAAGTTGCTAGGAATCTCAGATGGCCACATCGTTACACACACGCATCATTCACGACCGCAAAAGCTCGAAGGAAGGGTGGGTAATTATGTGTAGGAGCATCACTTCATTAAGGGGTCATGGGACTCAACACGACCTCTTAATATATAAGAGTGTGATGCTTTAAGGTATAACATATATAAGCTAATCAAAGCCTCTTGATCCGCGGATTACAACACTTTGACCTGGTCCTAGATATGACAAGGTACCGAAGTTTGTTTCTCCTGACATCCTGAAATGGTTTGTATTGATGGACCACAAGAGTGTCTTGCATCGGAATACACCAATGCACATTACTACTTGGCTACCAACTGATAGAAAAAGGTCAGAAAACAACAAGGGAAAAAGGACATGCTCAGGGTGGAATCCCGAGATGTGGATGCATAGATTAACAATCTTCCAAAAACCAATGCATAGAAGGGAGAGTGTGGCAGAGTCACGAGTATAGATGCAAGACTCACAAAGAGTTCTCTTGTCGTGATCTATTTGGTTCCATTAAAGAACATCTGCTGTGGCTAGTGGTAGGGGAAGTCCTCAATTATCACAATTCAATCGCAACAAATACCACGAGCTTGAAGGCTAGAATTGTAGTACCAACCATCTCGAGGTAAGGTGTGAACATTAACGACAGGGATCAATGGAATGGATCTTGGGTTAAAGATCAGCTTTATGTACAAGATTCATAACACTAGAATCCAGCACAATCCGAGATCTTCGGTTCAAGTCCAAGGGTTAAAACCCGAGAAAGAAGTAACTACTACTTGAGTGACACCTAGTATACTGCAAGGTAGCAATCACGAGGTAACTTACAAGAGAAGAAAGAACTTCTGGAGTACCTAAATAAATAAAAAGGAGGCACACGAGGCAAAAGGAAACCTCGAAGCCTAGAACAGAACACTATGGTACCTACAATATAATATTGTGGGCCCATAAGGTAGAGAGATCATGATGGAAAGGAATCTCTCAGACAAATGGTGCAAAGGGAACACATAGAACACAACACATACAAATCTAGAGAACTCTACACTAGGTCAATTGGTTAAGAAACGACATGCCCAAAAGGCACCTAAGTTTTGAAAGAATAGAAGAGATATCCAAACTTTTCAAATTCAACACAAGATAAGATGACCCAGAGTTAGAGCGTGTAACATCCCAAAACTTCAATCCAAGGTTATCAAGATCTAAATCATCAAATTTGGGGTTAATAAAAACTTTTCCAAATATAAAATGAAAGCATTCATATATGTGTGCATTTAAAATAGGAGTTGTTTGAATTGCCATGATTGAATGATCCAATGCTTGTAAAATGTTTCTTAGGTGATTTAAACATCATCTACATCATTCCCAAACTTTTCCTAAAGAAAATCAAATCAAAAAGAATTAAAAAGGAGGAATGGCCATTTTGGCAAATTTAACTCCCATCCCTACTTTGGCTATTCCTAGTACTCAAAACTTAATAAAAACAATTCTTGATCTTTGCACCCCTTGCTAGTACACATAATGAGGTACCAAGGCCCAGCTTTGGATCTGCTAAAAACATTCTGTTAACTATTTTAAATGATAGTTTAAAATTGAATCTAATGCATATGCATAGATCACCCCTATTTCAAAAACCATCTATTTGAGCTCCACTTTCAAAACCCTTGCAACCAGAGACTACCTATCACTAGTGGAGATCACTCAAAATTTTTGAAACCAAAATTCAAAACTTTCTTTCATGCGGCCATTTCATCAAACACTTGGCATGCATAATCTCTACTCTAATCCTAGCTCACTGTTTACTACAGGGTTTTTCCCCCAAATGATCTTCATTTATCTCCCCTGTCCCCTCTTGATCTAACCGGAGTCTAACCACCCACTCCCCTAGCCCCTAGTGGCACGGCCATGCCATGCCGAGCCGCCTCTCGCCGGCCAACCTTGCCCTCACCGCAGCAGACCGCCCCTCTCCCTCTCTCCATGTCTAGGAGGTAGCTCACACCTCACCGCCACCCCCTGTCCCTTGCCTGAGCCCAGCCGTGCAGTGGACCATCGAGGACAAGCCACGCCCAGTGCCACCGCACCATGGCAGTGCCGCCCCCAGAGCGTGCCCTGTCCCGGCTCGCACAGACCGCCCCTTGGCAGTAGCCCGCGCCCGCCACTCCGCCTCGACCTGGAGAATAACCCAGACACCCCGCTGGCCTCCCAACGCCTCAGCCACCGCTCGCCGTGAACACGACTGCCTCTGCCTCTCAGAGCGCCACCTCGCCCCGACCACGTGCCTCCGCCCCTACGACCGCATTCAATTCCTAGAGCACCGCCAGGGAACCGCCCATCGATCGCCTCCCCCAGCCATGCCTCTACCCCGCCGTAGCCATGTCTCCACCGTCGACTACCCATCCCGCTCGGTCTCACCGTCAGGCCTATAAAAGGAGCCCTCCCCAGCCTCTTCTCTCCACACCATTTGAATCCCCTCACCTCTCTTAACCTCACCCACCTCTAGCCCGAGCAAGGCGAGCTCCGCCTCACCGGAATTGGAGCCAAAGCAGCTGCGGCAGGAGGAGAAGGGCGCCGTGGATTGCGACCACCTCAAGCCCCGCCGCAACCGCGCCTCGCCTCGCCGTCGTCTTCCATGTCGTTTGCCCGCCTCGTTGACCTCGCTGCAGCCCTGGTACGCCCCCAGTAGGCCCCCACCGAGCCGCTAGGGTTCGAGCTCACCGGCGACCTGTTCGTCGTTGACGACGACCCTCAGCTGTAGATTCCTATTCTAATCGCACGGCCCACATCGCGCGTACCTTTTCGCGTTTTAAGTGCCGCTGACACACGGGACCCCCCTGTCAGTTGAGCCCCGCGCCACGGAGCGCCACTGGGCCGGCCCATTTCTTTCCCGCGCTAGCCCACCCATTCAAATCTGGATTTTTCTTTTTAGTTAAATCTAGTTTCTGTCCCCTAGTTTGAAAATCAATTCAGAGAGTTTTAGAAATCCAAATCTCATGAAACCAATTTTGTCTGAAAGTTATTAAAATGATCTATCCAAGCCCGTTGGATTGAATTCAATTAGAGTTATAGATCTCTAATAATAAAAATAAGAAGACAGAAGCTTTTACAACTTGCAACATTTTTATAAAATCAACCAAGTTAGCTTTTGAGTTGATTCCAACTCTCAAAAATCACATGTCATCATATCTATCTAAATATGTAATAATATTAAGGTTTACATGCAGTGACTTTGGACTAGTACCAAAAGAATGCTATATAGGCATTTATAGTCACTTTAAATCATTAAATAATGAACTTAAACCAAAGTAATATTGATCCAACCCTTAAATCTCATTCCCACATGTTAGAATATGTGGTGATGACATGTGTCAACATGATCCCATGTTTTAAGTGGTGAATATTAAATGTTGGTTAATTTTTCAATGAGTAGAAATTACTTTTCTAAAATAAAAAGAAAGAAACTATTGAATTAAACTTGTGATGCTTGTGATGATAATAGATCATCAATGGTGTGTCTTAGAATGCTATCTAGCCTAGTTAAGTATTGTTTGGTGATTGTCTACTCTGTATGTATTGTTATAGAAGATAGTACCGACCAAGCTTACGAGGAGGAGGAGTGCTACTAAGAAGAAGAAAAAAACTTCAACCACTGCACCAACCAAGGCAAGCTATTGTTAGCAAGCTAGAATTAAGCTAGATGAATGAGCAAGGATGCTTTAGGCATGCTTTGATCACACCCTTTGAACTATTAGTACCCCAAGTCTTACTTACAAGTTTTACTCCCCTTAGTACACAAAGTTCTTTACTTGTTTTGAAGGTAGCATAAAAAGTATAAAACTTGACCTACTTAGAAACCTTTAGATGTCATTCTATGGCATGAGATTGATCCCATCCTTCCACCTTAGTGAACACTCTTAACTTAGTCTTTTAGAGTAGATCAAAAACTTGAGTCACTTTAGATGGGAACAAGTGGTGAAAATGAATTGTGAAAACCTTGGAATGATGAGTCATTCTATTGAGATGTTTTGACATGTGTTGAGAAACACAACTGGTTTATGATGATGAAAATGATGAGGCATGAGCCTTAACCCTTTTATAAAACTGATGGTTGGATTCGGATGCGATACCATTCCAAATTTACCGTACAACCACACTACCTGAATTGGGTAAGGCTTAGCTGGAAATTTATATGCATTAGTATTAGTTCCCTCACGGGAGAGGTTTGAGCTGAGGCTACCTCTCAATGTTGTCCACCTATGCAGTGCCCAAGATGACTGATGGTCATGGTTGGGAGGCCATGCTCATAGGAGAGGTGCTTGTACTAGGGTGTGTAAAGGGAAGGTTATGTTTGATTATCTGCATACTAAGTATGATGATTCAGGGTTATCCCTGACAGATGTATTGAATCTTGTATTGAAAGTGTACCACCTCTGCAGAGTGTCAAACTATTCGAATAGCCGTGTCCGCGGTTATGGACAGTTGGAATGGCCATACTGTTTCGTTGTCAGATGTTTTCTAAATAACTTGAAATAGATGATGAACTTTGACTTGACCACAACAGGGTTGTGTTGATGATAATAGCTTCCCAACTTAAGTGATTCCAGAACTTTACTTTATCTTTCTTTGCTTCAGAACTCAGCTTAGGTTTCAAACTTAACTTTATAGTTAAACCTAGCTCTAGCACTTTAACTTAGATTTATACTACTTGCTAGTGGTAGTTTGCGAGTACTTAAAGAGTACTCATGGCTTTTGTCCCTGGCTATTATCATGGCCAAACTATGAAGGAGATTATCAAGAGGATGGTCAGCAGGACGGCTATGATAACTAGGACTATCTGCCTTCGTCAGCATTTCCTGTGCCCCTGAAGATGGACCCCACCACTATGCTTATCTTTTATTTCCGCTGCTTGTTGTATTGAAGACTAGATCATGAGATCCTTATTTGTGTAAAACCTTATGTATGGTTTGTAATGGATGATGTACTGTGATATCCAATCCGTTATGTCTCGCAAAAATGGTAATCCTGGGATTGCGAGGTATGGCATAACGGGCATCGGGGATTAAAAATCCGGGTGTTGACAAGTTGGTATCAGAGCCATCCTGACCATAGGAGACCCTAGTTAGAATGGACGTTCAAACAAAAACTTAGTTTCAAAACCAAAGTGAGTATTTCTGAAAACCTATTTCCCCTCTTACCCTTGTGAACTCATTCTTTCTCAAAAATTCATGTTCCTCAAAATTCTTACATTACTACTTAAAATTTGACACACTTGATCACTTCACTAACTTCCTCATCCTTAATCCTTGTAGATGGAGACTCAGTTCAGCAAGTTTTACCAGTTGGGAAACGGAGGTCAGCTGATCTTCGAGAGGGATCTGGATTCACTATCGGAGTTACTAGGACGCCCACATCCGGAGTTTCTGGGAGCTCAACTTCCAGGACCCCCAGGAGGAGACCTACAGTGGCTAGTCACCGCGGATCTTCGAGGAAGCATCGAAGCACCAACTTCCGGGAGAACTCAGTTCTCCATGAGAGAGAACAACTGGCTAGATGGAGTAGCCAGGGCAATGCATGAAGCTCTCGCACGTCTATGTGCCCTCAACGTCAACAAGATCCAAGGAACCCGTTTTGCCCACTATGCAAGATGTGACTTCATGGGAATGCCGATGGAGATGCCAAGTCACCCAGAGTTGAGGCGTCAAGTGGAGAATCTTGACTTTTTGCTGCACGACTATAGGAACTAGAGAATGCCAGAGAGTTAGCCAACCAGAACCGTGCCATCGCCGACCAGAAGGCCCAGACTTTCGCACTGCTCGTCCAGGACCGCCAGTCTCTTCGCCACCAGCGTGCCAAGAAGGATCGCACCATCGCCCGACTTCGCAAGAAGGTGGCCGACCTCGAGAAGACCATCAAGGAGCAGGAAGCTCAGCTTGCAGCAAAGGAAGAAGAAGATGAGGGTGAAAACATCCAGGGAAACATGGATTCTTACCTCAGCAATGATGATGACTTTCTGGAGGAGGATGTTGTAGACTTCTACACTGATGATGAAGAATCCGACTTCATCGATGATGAGTAGATGCACTAGAGCACTGTCGTAGCATGAGATGTATCATCTCATTGTATCGTAGCTTGCAGAATGGTTCCTCAAACCATCTTGTTTTCCCCACCATGGCCTCCCATACAAGCCTTAGCATGTTTAACCCTTACAACTAATCTTACCTCATCAGTATATCTTGTTCTCCTGTCATACTAGATTCTCTGCATTTGATACATCATCTGGATGAACCAGCACTGATAGCTAAGTATGGCTAAGAAAGACACAGATAAAAGCTCTAACAGTGCACACAAGCCAAACCTAGTTATGCTAGGAGCAGTGGATCAGGTAATATAAGCTCAAAGAGAGTAATGCGACAGATAGGATACTCTATCTATCGATAAAAGACCACAGTAGAATCGTATGCATCATGGCAGAATGAAATGCTTTCGAAATCATAGGATTTTATCATGTGTGGGGTTTTGCTTGCCTTATTTGTTGATACCCAAATGAGCAGATCTTCGGAAGCCTTGTACTTGACTTGATTACAGTTGGTCAAGTATTGTTCGTTGAACTTTGATGGTGTTGATCTCGGTCTTCAATCTCGATCTCGATATCGTATTCTACCGGGAAGAAGCAAACACCGGAAACAAAGGGAAGCAATCAACACATGGCATTGATATAATGCTCAAGCAAGGATGATGATATGACAAGTTATTTAGAGTTGAAGTGTAACCCTAAAGCATGTTTGACCATTTTAAACAGGGTCCGAGGGTCACAAACCCTAGAACAGGGGAAACCCTGGAACACCTATGAGGGGTTGATTTCGTTCTCTAATTAAACTTGTTATTTAAGTTGCTTAACAATGCATGATATTGATGCTAAAGTGTAGATCTTGTTTTTCTGAACATTTTGATATATTATACATATTTTTCTGATAAACAGATAATTAGATATTGATTTTACCATATTAAACCATTTTCTCGATTTATTAAAACAATTAAAGGCTTTACTGCGTCACTATGACGTCAGCGCAGGGCTAGGGGCCTTTTTCACCGAGGTAGCACCTACCCAAGGTGACTGACAGAGGGGCCCTAAGCCACCTCAGCTGTCACACTAGCAAACGGGGCCCACCCGTGTTGACCTGGGCTGACCCGCACGCCTGCTGACGTCATGCTGACGTCGGCATGACACCAGAATGCCGGTGAGCCACGGATCGGTGATGGACTCGGCGGCTGGGGGCTTGTGGTTCGACGCTGGTATACGCGTTAGACTCAACACAGCACGCTGAGCCATCCAGTGGCGGCACCACCTGGATTGGGTCATCAGAGCTAGCACTACAACGACGGCCGCTCGGTGGCAGATGGCGGCGCGCGACGCGGAAACGAACCAGAGAGGAAGGGGAGGAAGGAAAGGGTCTAGGAGGACCACTGATACGTCCATTTTGCATCAATATTCTATATCATAATTTACTGTTATTCATTGATATATTTCATATTAAGAGATGATACTTATGTTATTTCATCTGTTTTTGCATGGTTGATGACTTTTGGAGCATGGACCGCTGCAGTCAGGATTTTGATGGAAAAGGTGCTGTTTGGAGGCAAAATTCGTGAAGATCAGAAAATCCAAGCAAATACATGGAAAATCCTATTTTTTCAGAAGACGAAGGAAGCTAGTAGGGGAAGCGAAGATGGGCCACAGGGGGCCCACATCACCCCTGGCGCGGGCCACCCTAGGACGCGCCACCAGGTGGTGTGGCCGCCCTGGTCCACTCCAGCCTCTCCCCTCTGGCATATATTATCCCCCCGAAACCGTAAGACTTGGAGAGCAACCACAGAAAGATTCTGCCACCTCTACGGGGCGGAAAACACCAAGAGAGAAAGATCTCTCCAACAGACAGAATTCTGCCAGGAGAATTCCTTCCCGGAGAGGGGAGATCGTCGCCATCAACACCACCATCAAGCTGGACTTCATCGGGATCGTCATCATCATCATCACCACCATCATCATCACCAGCACCATCATCATCACTTCATACCACAGTAACAATTGGGTCGAATCTTGCATAGTTTTAGGGAAAGTTTCCCGGTGTTGATTACTCTTTGTAGTTGATGCTATTGAGTGAACCATTGAATTATCATTTATGTTCAGATTGTTACACATCATTATTTCATCTCTGATCATGATCCATATGATGTCTTGTGAGTAGTTCGTTTTGTTCTTGAGGACATGGGAGAAGTCATGTTGTTAGTAGTGGAATTGTGTTGAGAAAGATCCAATAGTTTGATATTTAAGTTGTGGTGTACTTCTTCTAGTGGTGTCATGTGAACGTCGACTACATGACACTTCACCTATATGGGCCTAGGGGAATGCATTGTGTATTTGGCTACTAATCGTAGGGGTTGCCGGAGTGACAGAAACCAGAACCCCCGTTAGGAAACCATTGCACAAGGGACGTCGGGGTCTTAGAGTTTAAAGCTATGGTTAGGTTTCTACCTTAATTACTTTCTTGTACTTGCGGATGCTTACAAGGGGTATAATCACAAGTATGTATTAGTCCTAGGAAGGTCGGTACATTAGCACAGGTTCACCCACACAACACTTAGCAAACTAAAGAAGATTAATCAACTATATGAAGCGAAAGCACTTGACAATATTCCCATGTGTCCTCGAGAATGTTTGGTCATCTTAAGTAATACAACCGGCTCGTCCTTTGTTAAAGAAAGGATTGGGCCACTTGCTACATTTATTCTTATTGTCTTTTATTTACTCGTACTTTATTACCTGCATTATCAAAAACCCCTAAAATCCGTTTGCTAAGTATTTATAGAGAATTCCTGCTCCTAGCCACTCGCCAGCACCTTCTGTTCCTCGTTGGGTTCGACACTCTTACTTATCGAAAATACTGTGATACACCCCCTATACTTGTGGGTCATCAAGACTATTTTCTGGCGCCGTTGCCTAGGAGTGAAGCGCTATTGGAGAGTGGAACTGGTAAAGGAAACTTCTACTGTGAGTATTGTTTATTTCTGTTAGTTGCTTTATTTTCAATATGTATAATTCGCTGAGTTTCTTATTTCGTAATGCTACTACCACTACTAAGGTAGTAGACGAACCATCACCTGCTGAGAATGATACTTTTAAAATACCAACAAGAATTATTGATCGTGTTATGGATAACTATTATGTTGAATATGGAACTGTCCATCCTGGTGATCATTTGCTCTTTATACACGAATTATGCGGGTTGTTCAAGTGTGCAGGTATTACAACAGAACAAGTCAAGAAGAAGTTATTCTCATTATCACTGAAAGGAAGAGCCGAGGAATGGTATAAGCTGCTGAAGAATGGTCAAGCTCTTGAATGGGAGGAAATAGTACCGCTCTTTTATTCAAAGTTTTATCCTCCTAGTGAGATTCATAAAGATCGGAATCAAATATACAACTTTTGGCCTCTTGATGGAGAGAGTACAGCTCAAGCTTGGGGGAGATTGAAGTTACTAATGCTCAAATGTCCCATTCATGAGCTCCCCAACAATATTATTATCAATAACTTTTATGCAAGGCTTTCTCTTCATGATAAGGATTTATTGGATGCCTCTTGTGCTGGATCATTCACTCGCATGGAAGAAGAAGTTAAATGGGATCTTCTGGACCGTATTCAAGACAACGCTGAATCATGGGAGAATGACAAAGGAAGAAAGTTAGGTATAAATTATGATTATGAATTCATTGAATCTTTTATGGGAACTAATGATTTTCAAAATATTAAAAATGCTTATGGTCTTGATTCTCAAGTTACTACAAATTGTTTTAAGGCTTTTGATTCTTATATTTAAATTCCGAAAAGGGGATGGAACAAGTATCATGCACCATATGAAGATATTGTTGACTGTGTTCTTGCTGGGAGTACTGAATTTTGCACTATTGATCACATCCTACCTGAACCTTATATCGAGAAAATACCCTTCCTGGATAAGGTAAAGGATCATCCTATGATAACTAGTGTAATCAATAAAAGTGCAAAGAGAACTGTAAAACCTGATGAACAAATAAATAGTTAACCTATTGTAGCAATTATGAAAGACCTTGTCACTAAAAGTGTAGAAGATGGACACATAGTCTTTTGTGAGGATGCTTCTAATATTGTCTCACATCCTAATAGAACTAAAAAGGCTAGTGTCCCTGTGCTTTCTGTTAGAATTGGTGATCATTGCTATATGGTTTATGTGATATTGGTGCAAGTTCAAGTGCTATTCCTTATGAGCTCTACAAAGAAATTATGCATGAAATCAGTCCCTGCGAACTGGAATAGATTGATGTGGTTATTCATCTTGCTAATAGAGAGACCATCTCTCCAATTGGTATTGTGCGGGATGTAGAAGTTCTTTGTGGTAAGATTAAATATCATGCTAATTTTCTAGTACTTGGTTCAACTGCTAGTAAAACTTATCCCATCATTTTTGGTAGACCTTTCTTAAGTACTTGCAGAGCTATTATAGACTGCAAAAGGGAGAAAATCTTGACTAAATTTGATGGGGAATCTTATCAGTTTAATTTTTCAAAATTTACTAAAGAAGCTTGTGAAAATGAAACCCATAATGAGGATTTTAGAGTTGAACAACTTGCTTCTATTTCTCTTGCTCCTAACAATGCTTTGCAACAATTTATCGAAGATCATGAAAGTGAAATCTTCATGGAAGAAAGAAATGAGATTGACGAGATTCTCCATCGTCAACCTAGGATGCTTAAGCACAACTTGCCTGTAGAAGACTTGGGTACCACGTTGCCACCTAAAAAGGACCCGGTCTTCGATCTAAAACCTCTACCTGACGATCTTAAATATGCTTACATTGATGATAATAAGATATATCATGTTATTATTAGCTCTAAACTTTCAGGGAAGGAAGAAGAAAGGTTATTGGAGGTACTGAAGAAACACCGAGGGGCTATGGGCTACACTCTGGATGATTTAAAAGGGATTTCTCCTACTATATGTCAGCATGCTATCAATATAGAACCAGATGCAAAGCCCGTAGTAGAGCACCAACAACGTTTAAATCCGAAGATGAAGGAAGTGGTAAGAAATGAGGTATTGAAACTCCTTGATGCTGGTATTATTTACCGTATTGCTGATAGTGAATGGGTTAGTCCTATTCATTATGTCCCTAAAAAAGGGGAATTACCATTGTCCCTAATGTCAATGATGAGCTTATTCCCTAGAGAATAGTAGTAGGCTATAGAATGTGTATTGATTTCAGGAAAGTTAACAAAGTTACTAAGAAAGATCATTACCCGCTTCCTTTTATTGATCAAATGTTAGAAAGGTTATCTAAAAAGACCCATTTTTGTTTTCTTGATGGATATTCTGGTTTCTCTCAAATTGCTGTTAAACAACAAGATCAAGAAAAAACTACTTTTACATGCCCTTACGGAACCTATGCTTATAGACATATGCCTTTTGGTTTATGTAATGCTCCTGCTACTTTTCAAAGATGCATGTCTCCTATTTTTCATGGTTTTTGTGAGGAAATTGTGGAAGTGTTCAGGGATGACTTCTCCGTCTATAGAACTTCTTTTGATAATTGTCTGCACAACCTCGATAATGGTCAAATGCCGTTCACCTATTTGGGTTTACCCCTGGGCACTACTAGACCAACAATTGCCGAGATAATGCCAATTGTTTGTCTGTTAGAGAGGAAACTGACTTCCAGCTCGAGCTTCCTTTCTCAGGGGGCTAGATTACAACTTATTAACTCTGCCCTTTCCTCCATGCCTTTGCATTTCTTGTGTACCCTGCAGCTTCCTAAAGGTCTAACTGTTCAACTTGACCGAATTCTAAGACAGTGTCTCTGGAGAGAAAAGGTTGATGAACCAAAACAGTCTCTTGCCGCATGGGAACTAGTCTGTCTACCAAAGAATAAGGGGGGGCTTGGAGTGGTAAATTTCCAAAAGAAAAATGCTGCATTGCTTATAAAGTTTTTTGGATAAGTTCTATAATAAGAAAGATATCCCATGGGTAAATTTGATATGGTTTGCTCATTGTGAACACAAAATCCCCCATGCAGAGAACTTATGTGGATCATTCTGGTGGCGTGATGTATTAAAACAAGTTGACAATTTCCAGGCTGTGGCATCAGTAACTCATGGCAAGGGGGATACGTTTCTTTTCTGGTCTGACAACTGGTCTTTGCAGGGCAGTATGAGACCTCTAAATCATAGATTCCCCAGGTTATTCTCTTATGTCCTAAATGCAAACATGTCTGCTGAGCAAGTATACTCTGTGGAAGATATACATGATCTTTTTTATCTGCCCCTTTCTACTGGTGCCCATCAAGAATTGCTGAGCTTGCAACATGTGATGATTGTGAATCCATTGACAAATCAAAATGATTCCTGGACATATACTTGGGGGGAAACATACACACCTGGCCAGTTCTATAAACAAATTCATGACCATATCTAGGTGCCAAAGGTTTATAATTGGATCTGGAAATCTAGTTGTGTGATGAAAACTAAGGTGTTCGCTTGGTTACTTCTGAGAGACAGATTGAACACTAGAGATCTTCTACAAAGAAGACACTAGCATGTCACTGACAACACTCATTGTGAGTTATGTCCATCACATGTATATGAGGACCGAGTTCACCTCTTCTTTGATTGCAATTTCAGTAGGAGGATGTGGAACTATCTGCAAATCTCCTGGCAACCACATGATGACGTATAGGTGATTATCGAGAATGCCAAGAAAGATTTCGGTCACACCTTCTTTATGGAAGTAATGATGCTAGCTTGCTGGAACATTTGGCTTTTGAGGAATGGGAAGATTTTTAACTAGGAAAGACCAACTTTTACACGTTGGAAATCAGGATTCATCAATGATATTTATTTGCTTCAATATAGGATTAAAAGAAAATACAAAGCTCCACTTCTAGCTTGGATAGCTGCTTTGCCTTTATCCTAGATTTTGCCAAGCAAAGGACTCAGTGTTGAGTAGTAGTAGTGGCACTTCTTTTCTAGTTTGTACATACTTTTCTTTGTAATCTGTAATTTGTTCTCTCTTTATTAATAAATTACTGTGGGGCAATTGCCTCACAGTCCCAGGTTAAATTTTTTTTGTAGAGATGTGAAGAAACTAATCTTGTTCTTAATTGGGAGAAATGCCACTTCATGGTGAATGAAGGTATTGTACTTGGACATAAGGTTTCTGAAAGAGGCATAGAAGTTGATAGAGCTAAAGTTGAGGCAATTGAGAAAATGCCTTGTCCAAGAGACATCAAAGGTATTCGTAGTATTCTTGGTCACGCTGGTTTCTATAGAAGGTTTATTAAAGATTTCTCTAAGATATCAAAACCCCTCACTAATCTTCTTCAAAAAGATGTACCCTTTGTCTTTGATGATGATTGTAAGGAAGCTTTTGAAACTCTAAAGAAGGCTTTAACTACAACTCCTATCGTTCAACCACCTGATTGGAGCTTACCCTTTGAAATAATGTGTGATGCTAGTGATTTTGCTGTAGGTGTTGTACTTGGGCAACGAATTGATAAAAAGTTAAATGTTATCCATTATGCTAGTAAGACTCTTGATGCTGCTCAAAGGAATTATGCTACCACTAAAAAAGAATTCCTAGCTGTCGTCTTTGCTTGTGATAAGTTTAGACCTTATATTGTAGACTCAAAAGTTACCATTCATACTGATCATGCAGCTATTAAGTACCTTATGACGAAGAAAGATGCTAAGACTAGGCTTATTAGATGGGTGCTACTCTTATAGGAGTTTGACCTACATATTGTAGATAGGAAAGGTGCTGAAAATCCTGTAGCTGATAATTTATCTCGATTGGAAAACATCTCTTTTGATCCTATGCCTGTTAATGATAGTTTCCCAAATGAACAGTTGGCTGCAGTAGGGGTAAGCTCGCGAGGGAGCCCTTGGTATGCTGATTATGCTAACTTCATTGTCTCCAAGTATTTGCCTCCAACTTTCACAGATCAGCAAAGAAGGAAGTTCTTTTATGATTTGAGGCATTATTTTTGGGATGACCCACATTTATATAAAGAAGGAGTGGATGGTATTATGCGAAGATGTGTTCCAGAATAGGAGCAAAAGGAGATATTGCGGAAATGTCATGGTAGTGCATATGGAGGACATCGTGCAGGAGATAGAACTACGCAAAAGGTGTTACAATCAGGTTTCTACTGGCCTACCCTTTTTAAAGATGCAAGAAAATTTGTTTTATCTTGTGATGAGTGTCAGCATGTTGGTAATATTTCTAGACGCAATGAAATGCCTATGAACTACTCTTTAGTTATTGAACCCTTTGATTGTTGGGGATTTGACTTTATGGGTCCTTTTCCTCCCTCAAAAGGTTATACTCATATTCTTGTTGCCGTTGATTATGTCACTAAGTGGGTAGAAGCCATACCTACGAAGAGTGCTGATGGGGAAACCTCTCTAAAAATGCTTAAGGATGTTATCTTTCCTAGGTTTGGAGTACCTAGGTATCTTATGACCGATGGAGGTTCTCATTTCATTCATGGTGGTTTTAGAAGGACCCTCGCTAAATATGATGTTAATCATAGAATCGCTTCAGCTTATCATCCCCAAACTAGTGGACAAGTAGAGTTATCAAATAGGGAAATTAAATCCATCTTGCAAAAGACTGTTAATAGATCTAGAAAAAATTGGGCTAAAAAGTTGAACGATGCTTTATGGGCTTATAGGACTGCCTATAAAAAACCTATGGGGATGTCTCCTTATAAAATGGTTTATGGGAAAGCTTGTCACCTGCCCTTAGAATTAGAACACAAAGCTTATTGGGCAGTTAAAGAACTTAATAGAGATTGTAAGCTTGGTGGTGAAAAAGATTATTTGACTTAAGTTCGTTGGATGAATGGAGGAGTGAAGCATATGAGAATGCTAGACTCTTCAAGGAAAAAGTTAAAAGATGGCATGACAAGCGAATACTTAAGAGAGAATTCCATGTTGGTGAGAAAGTTCTATTGTATAGGTCTCGTCTCATATTTTTTGTAGGGAAACTACTGTCAAAATGGGAAGGACCTTTCGTTATTAAAGAAGTGTATAGTTCAGGAGCAATAAAAATTTCTTCTTTAAAAGATAACACTACACAAGTGGTGAATGGGCAGCGACTCAAGCACTATATTGCTGGAGATTCTTACAATGAAGATGTTGATGCTTTTCAAGTTATAACTCCGGAAAAATTTATCAAAGACCAAATTCAGAGACCTGCAGAGTCCGTTTTCAAATAGGTAACAGTTATGGTAAGAAAAGTTCCACCAAAAATCTGTCCAATTATGCTTTGCAGTTTTTATCCAACAAGGAAAGTTACGAAGCGAAAGAGGGACGGAAACGGAGCCAGGGTGGCTCACACCACCCCTTGGCGCGGCCCCCTGGCCGCGCCAGCAGGTGGTGTGGCCACCTCGGCCTCCGTCTTCGACCCGTTTTCTCCCAGTACCTTCCTTTTGCTGTAAAACTTCGTAATATATAATCCCCCGGATCTCCTGAGGTTCGTATATCGTGTTCTCGTCGTGTTTTCGTTTTGATTTGTATCTAACAGGTAGAGTCCCAGATTTTGAGCCACAATGTCTTCCTATGGATCATCCAAGGAAGATTCCTCAACGGATATCATCAACCCATATATGGGAGAGTTGAAGACTCATCCCATGGAGTTGTTGCTTGAAGATGGGGAGTTATGAATAAAAGAGGTTCAAGGCCCTAAAGGTGAAGGAAGTCTGGAGGACATGATGGAAGCACTGGAGCAAGAAGTCTTTAGGTACAAGAAGATGGCGGAATGCGAAGTGGATATCATCCACAAGATTTGTTCTGAACTCATCACCGAGCACCAAAAGGAGACTGCTGAGCTCAAGGATGAAGTCCTCTCACTCCGCCAAACAACCAACCAACTGTAAGCACAACTCTACGACATTCAAAATCAAAACTATGAGTACGAGGTTAGGTTTAAACGCATAAGTGCTGCTGCAAGTTTCAGGATGCTGGAGACCACGATGTCCTTTGTTGATGGGGAACCCTTACCTTGGAAGTCAGACGATGACGAGAGAATACCACCACCACCGAAGGAGTAATTCGTCATCAGGTTTTGGCATCCCCTTGGTTTGTTCCAAGCTTGGGGGAGTGCCGCGGTATCACATCACTATCTTCTATCTTTTTACCTTTTTAGTAGAATCATATCATGAATAGAGAAGTTATCATGTAGGATGGTTTGCATTATGGAAGTGCCCCCCCTCTCATTAGATATCTATGTATCCCTTGGTGTGAGTTGCCGTTATGGAATATTAATGAGAAGTTCTATCATTTACTCCCTTGCATATCTTATTTTAGTTTTCAATTCATGGTTATATGATTGATCTTGTCGTTAGTATTGGTATCACTTTAGGATCATTGAGTTAATTTAGTTGGTTTTGGCAAACCTGGCTCGGTCAGTAGCAAGAGAATTGAATGAAAAAGATAAAAGTACTCTAAAGAAATATAATTTCATCATCTTTCTTTCTTGATTTGCTCATAAGTTTAGTATTCTCTAGCTAAGAACTTTTGTGCTTCCAAGGAAGATTGCATGTTTGTTTTTATCACTTGTATGTTTGTCTGTTTCCTTCAACTCTTATGCTTGCTACCCAGCCTTTCTAGCCAAAAACCTATACTGAGAGGGAATGCTTCTCGTGCATCCAATCCTTAAACCAAAACCTATGCCATTTGTGTCCACCATTCCTACCTACTAGCACTATTGCTATTCGGAGTAAATTCATGTTTTTATCTACCTTCCAAATTAAACTTGTTATGAGAAAATTAGTAATTAAAGCTCCCACGAACTTGATGGCACACTTTACTTTCTTGCAATTAATAAACCAAAACCATTGTGTCCATCTTTGTTGCATATATGCTTGTGCTTTATAAGTTGAAGTTAGCAGAGCCATGCATCATGGGGAACGCTTTCAACATTGCACTGGTACTTTGTACCTCATTGATATCATGATTCTTTTGCTTATGGATCCTGATGGTGTGAAATAAAGGGGAACTTGTAAGATCATGGAGTTTGTATGTGTGTTAGAGAAACGCCTGGGCCGCTAGCCTAAGCCATGCCTAATCATGGTGGAAACTTGCAGCATAACCATAATGAGCACTCTATGAAGCATCCTCAATAAAAACCTATGCAAATAGGAAAAAGAAAAGGATCGTTGAGATGCTCATTGTCTGCTTGCCTTGTCATTTTGATTATGGGATAGCTCCTATATCATGTGCAAGGGGTACCCCGTTGGCGGTTCTCTATGATACATATGTATTTACAATGACAAGAGTTTACTTGTGACTGAAGTTGAGTAGCATGAGGTTCGGTACTCGTAAGTAAGGGGCATGAGATTTCAACTTATAACTTGTCAAGCATATCCTCTTAGTTGTTTCACTTTAACCTTAATCACCTAAAAGATGCCTATGATAGGGACAATGAGAGCTGAAAGCTAGTAAGTACCATAATTTTTGGAAGCTCTTTATGAAACTTGAAATCCCTGCTTTCCTCTGCGAAGGGCCTTTCTTTTACTTTTTAGCTGAGTTAGTAAACCTATTCCTCTCTGCCTCAGCAAGCATTTTGAGTTGTTGTGTTTTATTCATTCATATGATGATTTATTCAATCATGTTTCTTATGTTCCTTGTTTTGCACTTTGCTCTAATCTTAGTGTCTACTACTTTGAAAGCTGCCATTCAAAATCAGTTATTTTTGAACTCCAGCAAATTATCAACTATTCTTCGACCAAGAGCTAAGTTTGCCATTACCAATTATGATTTACTTTATGTATCTTTATTGTGTTTCCTTTAATTATTGCAAGTTAAGTTATATAATAGGTAGTTGTCTTCTATTATGACTTATGTATTGATGAATGTGATGCTTCTTGTTCGTATTCTTTTATCGACTCTTCACTCCATAAACGTGAGGTCATGTTTATTGAGTTCAGTTTCGCTTAGGGACAAGCGAAGTCTAAGCTTGGGGGGAGTTGATACGTCCATTTTGCATCACTATTCTATATCATAATTTACTGTTATTCATTGATATATTTCATATTATGTTATTTCATCTGTTTTTGCATGGTTGATGACTTTTGGAGCATGGACCGCTGTAGTCAGGATTCTGATGGAAAAGGTGTTGTTATTCGCGAAGATCACAAAATCCGGGAAAATACATGGAAAATCCTATTTTTCTAGAAGACGAAGGAAGCCAGAAGGGGAAGCGGAGATGGGCCACAGGGGGCCCACACCACCCCCTGGCGCGAGCCAACCCAGGCCGCGCCACCAGGTGGTCTGGCTGCCCTGGTCCACTCCAGCCTCTCCCTCTGGCGTATATTATCCCCTGAAACCCTAAGACTCGGGGAGCGACCACAGAAAGATTCTGCCGCCTCTGTGGGGCAGAAAACACCGAGAGAGAAAGATCTCTCCGGCAGACAGAATTCTGCCGGGGGAATTCCTTCCCGGAGAGGGGAGATCATCGGCATCAACACCACCATCAAGCTGGACTTCATCGGGATCGTCATCATCATCATCACCACCATCATCATCACCAGCACCATCATCATCACTTCATACCGCTGTAACAATTGGGTTGAATCTTGCATAGTTCTTAGGGGAAACTTTCCGGTGTTGATTACTCTTTGTAGTTTATGCTACTGAGTGAACCATTGAATTATCGTTTATGTTTAGATTGTTATACATCATTATTTCATATCTGATCATGATCCATATGATGTCTTGTGAGTAGTTCGATTTGTTCTTGAGGACATGGGATAAGTCATGTTGTTAGTAGTGGAATTGTGTTGAGAAAGATTCAATAGTTTGATATTTAAGTTGTGGTGTACTTCTTATAGTGGTGTCATGTGAACGTCAACTACATGACACTTCACCTATATGGGCCTAGGGGAATGCATTGTGTATTTGGCTACTAATCGTAGGGGTTGCCGGAGTGACAGAAACCTGAACCCCCGTTAGGAAACTATTGCACAAGGGATGTTAGGGTCTTAGAGTTTAAAGATGTGGTTAGGTTTCTACTTTAATTACTTTCTTGGACTTGCGGATGCTTGCAAGGGATATAATCACAAGTATGTATTAGTCCTAGGAAGGTCGGTACATTAGCATAGGTTTACCCACACAACACTTAGCAAACTAAAGAAGATTAATCAACTATATGAAGCGAAAGCACTTGACAATATTCCCATGTGTTCTCAAGAACATTTGGTAATCTTAAGTAATACAACCGGCTTGTCCTTTGCTAAAGAAAGGATTGGGCCACTTGCTGCATTTATTCTTATTGTCTTTTATTTACTCGTACTTTATTTATCTACATTATCAAAAACCCCTAAAAATCCGTTTGCTAAGTATTTACAGAGAATTCCTGCTCCTAGCCACTCGCCAGCACCTTCTGCTCCTCGTTGGGTTCGACACTCTTACTTATCGAAAATACTGCGATACACCCCCTATACATGTGGGTCATCAACCACCAGCTCACCTTGAGTCTAACGGAGGTGACGGCGAGGCCGGAGGTGGACCGGAGCGGTGGCGATGGCGACGGTAGCACCTATCGGTGTCGGGGAGGATAGGGGTCGCGGGGCTTGATTCCGCTTGTCCTAGCTTGATTCTGTTGGCGGAGGGGTAGAGGAGGGCGAGGCGGACCTTCCTGCGCGCTTGGTTGGTCTCGGGGAGCTACAGAGCGGCAGCGACGGTGAGCTTTGTACCGGCTAGTGTTTCCGCCAGAGAGAGGGAACGGGAGAGGGAGGGCGAGAGAGTGAGCGAGAAGTAGAGGGGAGGATGGCCACGGCACTAGGGTCTTATCCCCTTCTCCTGGGGCGACGGCAGGCGCGAATCCTGGTGCAAAGGGCGACGGTAGCGCCGATGACACGCAGTAGCTTCGCTGCGTCCTTCTGGCGGAGGAAGAAGAAAGAGGAAAATAACAAATGGGTATGGGCTGGATTGGGCTAGGGTGGGATGCACTTGGGCCGGCTATGGGCGAGCACAGGCGACAGGAAGAGGAAAGAGGAGATGGGCCTGCTGGGCTACTGCTGCTGGCTCCATCTTTTTTAGCTAAAACATTTTCCCTTTTTAGTTCTGTTTTCTCTTTTGTAATTCCAATTTCGAATCTGTTTTGAATATTTCAAAAATACCAGGTTGGGGCCCTTTTATCCAGTTTGGGCTGCATCAATTTTGGGTTTTCAAAATTCAAAACCATTTTGACGAGGTTTTAAATAGAGGGGTAAATAGCTAGGGTTTTAGGGTTTTGCATTCCTTTCTTTAGATGCACTTATAAGGAATGATGCTCATGGATGCACAAACAAACCTTAATATAAGATTAACTAAAACTAGGGCGTTACAGTATATGAGAAGAGGGTTCGAAACTCCACCACCCTTACCAAAAAAAGCCCGGTCCCCTCCAACTGTGTTGTGGAGCCTTATGGAAAGAAAAACCGGCTTCCCAAGGTAAATTTCCTTTGCCTTCATCTTTCCTTTCTTTTATTTGCGGATGCACTTTTACTCTATCGATGACTAGCGCTTTTTCCATGTCTTTTGCTTGTGTAGGACTTTGATCACCTAAGCTCACTTCCTCCTCTCTCTGGAAGCTGTGAGCCCCCTGTCCATCCTTCCGCATCCGACGATCTCCCTATGACTGGGACTGCCGCGGATGAGGAGATGGAGTTCTCTGCATCTGACTCTTCATCAAAGACGCAATCTCTTATGTCAGCTCGCTCCGAAGATTTTTGCATGGAGCGTGTTGGTGAAAAGAGGAAGCGACCTTATGCTGTGGAAAGGGTCAAAGACTCGAATGATTCGACTGCTTCCAAGCCCTTCGATGCTCTGCTCCAGTCTTGGCTGCTCCCGCCCTGATGAATTTGTTCCGCTTTGCATAGGACGTGTCTTCATAAGTGTTTGACTGCTTCTTTTACTGCTTTATCGGCTAGTTCTACTACTGATGCTTATTCCAATTGTTTTGTTCTTTCCTTTTGCAGTGATGATGATGAAGATCCTCCCACATCTCCTCTTCGCACATCTGTGGGCTGCTCTGCAAAGAAATCTCCTCCACCGTTGATAGAGCCGAGGGAAAAGCTCATGTCTTCTATGGAGAAGATCATCCAGAAAGATGTTGTCACTTCATCAAAGCCGCCGTCGCAAAAAGGAAGAAAACGGCGGGTAAAAAGGTGGTGATATCGGAAAAGCCTGTTGATGTGGATATGAAAGATGTAAGTCACTCTGTAGTTTAGAATTTTTCTACCTAGAGCCTCTATTATTTTGCCCTGATATCCTTTGCTGTGATGTTCTTCTTCAACCTTTGATGCGCGAGATGGTCGACATGGCCTCTCGATTTATAAAAATCCGTGACGAAGCCAAAGAAATGAAGGGTATGTCTTGTTCATCTTCAGGATTTCTTTGTGAATTTTTCTTCCCTAGTTTTCATGATCTATTTATGTAGCAACTACCAAAGAATCCGAAGTTATTCGGGACCAGGCGATGAAGCGTGCCGATGATCTGGGGGCCAAGCTATGGGTTGCTGAGGAGGCTTTGGAGGAGGCCAGGCAGAAGGCGAAAGCTGATGCCAAAGAACTGGCCAAACAAACCGCTATTCGAGATGAAAATCTTCGACAGCGCCTGGAGGCCCTTAATGATTCCTTGACCCGTAAGTTTTTGTCTTATGTGGCTTTACTTTATTTTCTTCCTTCTGTCATTAACCTTTTCCCCTGTTTTTATTTTCATAGTTGACTATCTAGAACCTGGTGCTGCACGAAGGGAAGAGGGTTGGTCCCTTGTCGAATGCTATTAGCACCTTGGAGGCCAACAGCGTTCGTGGGCGCAACCTTCTTGTCCACTCCTGTCGTGCCTTCAAAAGCCTTCATGCCGAAGTGTTCCCAACCAAGGAGGTTCCAAACAGTTTGAACAATCTCGACACTATCTTTGGTGCTGATCCCAGCCCCCTTGTTGGTTATAGCTTGACACAGTCGAAGAGTGGTGCCGAAACTTCGATGGCACTGGCGATGGCGCACGACGAGAAGGTCGATTGGGAGAAGGTTAGCTCCTCTATCCCAGTCACCTCCAATGGCCAAGAAATTGACTTGAAGCCTCATATTAAGAGGGCTAGAAAGTAGTCTCGGCTGCTTCTAGGCCTAATCTCAGGCTTAGAGAAGCCATCTGCCCCTTCTTCGACTGTCGATCCTTTTTCGGCTACTCCGGCTGCTCCCGTATCTAGTGTCCCTTCTGCTAATGCTACTTTGTCGTTGAAAGAGACGGCTTCATAGGATTTGTTTTGTAATCTTTATCATGTCTCGCTTTCTATTATCGTAATCAACCTTGAACGTATCCAGCTTCCCCTTGCTTCTTTTTACAAGAAAGCAACTTTTAAATATATGCGTGTGAGCTTGCTTTTGTATGCTGGACGTTTCATATGTTTTTTGTCTTAATATATTTTGAATGATTCTTCGGATCCTTCTAGATCCACGCAATTGTCGGGTGTTATTCCATCCTCCTCTGTAGTAGGTGCGACCAGTTCCGCCATCGTGCGTACAGTGGACCCGCCATTGTATGCTGAAAAGATAGAACATGTGAAAAACTTGAAGGAAAACTTTAGGTTGTTCAATCGATGGTGGATGTTTCCCAATCGAAGACACGCCAGGCCCTCAACCATGAGGATTTGTTCTTGGGGAAAATCTCCAGGGCAAGTGAAAAGCTGCTATGTAAGTATTCTTCCTCTTTCTTCGGTTGCTTTTTCTGGCTTGCGGGAAATTAATATTGTCTTCCCGGCTTGTAGGCATTCGATTGTGCGAGAGGGAGGAAACCCGACGTCTGCACAACCGAATGCAAGCTCTTGTGTGTGCTTCCTGAAGTTCTAAAACGGATTTTTGTACTGATCTTCGCCGTGCTTATACTGTGGTGTTGCTTCAAGATCGCCTGTCAAAGTTGGAGCAATTTGTCGAGTGCTGCCGCAGATTCCAGGGTATTGTTTATAATGCCATGTTTCCTCAGGATCCTCATCCTCAGACCTTGGCGGATTTAATTGCAAAGTTTTGACAAGGTGAAAGGATTCATCATTATGTGAAGCTTCAACTTGTGGCAGGTGCCAAGCTCGCGCTCTCATGGGTACATGCGCATCATCCCACGTTAGATCTGGATGTTGTATCTTCGGGTCTGCCTCCCCCTTCCAATGGCGACCTTGTTTATATGGCGCCTCATTACACCGCTGCTCGTAGACGCGCCATTAGGATTGTGCGATGGTGCTTAGAAGCAGACGAAGAATTTTTTGTTAATTTTAGATCTGACTGCTTGCTTGTGCAGCCTTGTACTTCATAGACAAAATATTGTATAGATTTTTCTTATATTTATCAAAAAGGCCATATGTTATATACGAGATTTTGATTGTATGTTGTATTCTTTTGTTGAGGACCCAACGAACTAATGTTCGTTTGCCATAGAAATTTTTATCTCATAAAATACTTTATTTATTTATTGATAAGCATGGATGGAAGTACATTGTGAGGGCGTGCTCGCTTGGCCATTGGCCCTTTATTGAATATAAAGTGCGTCTACGTGAAGATTTTCTTTAGGAACTTCGGCTTCTATTATTGGGGTTCTTCATCATGCTCCGTGTTGTGGTGCTCTCGTCTTGTCGATCAGAGGGTCTTCCTACGCAGGACCTATATTGGAGGCCGCATAGGTTGCTTTTGCGAGACCGTTGCGTGCTTGCTCTTCCGATGTTTTCTTTTTGCGGGTGTGCCCTTCGTATAGCGACTCCTGGTTTGCTATTTTCAGTTGTCCAAGTTCTACCTCCATCTCGAAAGATACTGAGATTTTGTTGAATTCCCGATCGCAGCTATCCGTGCGACTGAAGCTTCCTTTGACTGTTATGACCCTGTTGGGGGCTGGCATTTTTAGCACTAGATATGCATAGTGAGGTACTTCCATTAACCTAGCGAAAGCTGGTCGTCCCAGGATCGCGTGGTACTGAGATGGACAGTCCAAATTCTAGCTTTTCTCGTCTGAAGTTATTCTTTGACCCGAAGACTATGTCGAGATGGACTTTGCCCAATGGAATTTCGGCTTTTCCTAGAACTATCCCGTGGAAAGTTGTGTCTCTAGATACTAGATTCGCCATGGACCAATTCATAGCCCGTAGAGTTTTGGCGTAAATTAGGTTGATACTGCTTCCTACATCCAAGAAAACCTTGCTCATGTCGAACCCGCCGATTTGCGCTTCTACTATTAGTGCTGACTGGCCTGGTTGAGGGACCTATAATGGATGATCAGCTCTGCTGAAGGTAATTTCTTCTTTTGACCAATGGAGATACTCCGGTGTAGGAGGTGGCTTTGTTACTACCATGTTTACTTGCCTAGTGATCAACTTCTATGTTCTGTTAGAGGGTGATCCCTTCTAGATCATTGACATTGCTCCTTTCGACCTGGGATATTCGTCGTCTTAGTGTGTTGTGCTTTGAGGCTGCCCTGCTGGCGGATGCCCCTATGGTGGCGGTGGCGCGCTGATGTCCAAAGCGCCAGGTGCGGTAGCGTAGCCTCGGTTTGCTGCTTCGACTGCCCTTGTGTTGCATAGTTCTTACATTTTCAAGAATGTTCGACAGTCCTTTAGAAGATGATTTGATCACCTTTTCCCTGTCGAGTCGATGCAGTAGTGCATATTGCAGGGTCCTTCCAACAATTTTCCTGCTGACATAGGTGGGTCTCGATTCGTCGGCTGGTATCATTGCTACAATTGGCCTCCATTCGTACTGTACCTGGTGCCACGGTATCCGCTGTTGTAATCGTCGCTTCGTTGGTTGTCCCCTCTAGAGAAACTTGCTGCAACGTAACTTGGTGTATGGTACCCATCATTGGTTCGTTGTCTCCGATCATTATTGCGCATTTCTCCGTCGTCTTCGGGTGAGCGAACTCTTTTGTTGTGTACTGCATCCTCTCCATCAGCCCAACGATTGGCTATGTCCATCAATTATGAAATTGTCTTTGGCTTGGTTCATCCTAGTTCTTTGATAAACTCCTGTCGACGAAGTCCATCGTTGAAGGCGTCGATTGCTCTTTGGTCAGATATTGCTTCAGCCGAATTTTTTATGATTTTCCACCGTTGGACAAAAGCCCGTATTGATTCTCCTGGCTTTTGCTTGCAGGCCTGCAATAGCTCCTGAGACGCGGGTCGCTTGAATGTGGACTAGAAGTTTCTGATAAATTTGTCCTCAAGATCATTCAACTGCTGATAGGATCTTCGAGTAGTTGTTTTAGCCAAGAACATGCCATGCCGATTAGGTGCAGCTGCAAGATTTGCATTGCAGTAGCTTTGGATCCGCCCTGTTACCTGACGGTTGCTAGATAATCCATCAGCCAGGCTTCAAGTTCTTGAAGGCCATCGTACTTTTGATGATCTTGGGGTCACTTAAAAGCTTTTGTTACCGGAGTCTTGTGAACCTGTCGGGTAAAGCAATTGGCTCTGCATAGTTCTTGCTCTTCCTCGCTGTCACCGTCATGGTATCTTCGGGTGCTGCATTCTTCTTTGGATCGGTCGATCCTTCACTGGGTGATGTCATTTCTTGCGTCGTTTCGCGGTTCTGATTCTGAAAAGTGGACCCGATGTGGCGATCGTGATCGTCGAGTATGACCTCCTTGCTGAGGGCTGCTGCAACAGTGCGGGGATCTATCGGGTTTCCGCGTGGTTCCTTTATCTGCTTTCGCGAGATATTCTCCTACCATGCCGAGATTCATCAGGGTAGAGTGGTGAAGGGCCGCGCAAGGATTGTTTGGTGCGGGATGTGTTGTAATTAGATATGTTTGTGCGGCCACAATGGCTGCCTGAGCTATTTTTGCTTTGATATTTCCAGCTTGGTCTATGGGCATGAATGACAGATCAAGATCTCGGATTAGTCCGCTCCTCTCTTCTTCGGGGATATCCCACAACCTATTACGCTCCTTGATCGTCGAGTGGAGCTTAACTGCGCTTGTCATAGGCTAGATTCGTCGGCTACCTTTTTCCTTTCGTCGAGTTGCCTCTGCATCCTGAGTAGGTCTCTCTTTTTCGATGAAGCAGATATTGGTATGCCAATAGATCTTCTTGAGTGGCATCCATTATCATTGGAACTGCACCCGAAATTGCTGCCCTTGCCTTCTCCCATGCACTAGCTGGTAAGCTGAGAGTTTGCCTCTCGCCTCCACGCGGTTGTTCTTCTTCTCGATTTACTATTGGGTATCCCCCGTTTCCTCGGCTTGCTTCGTTGTCGTGACTTCCTGCATTATGGCTTGAAAGAATATCATCGTGATTAAAAATTGGGATACCGTTGGAGTCTTGCTAGGTCGGGGCGTCTCCGATGATCACGCATACTTGGTGCTGAGTGATATATGGACTGGTGACGTCATCGTCTGCATCGAGGGAGACACTGTCGGGTGAGCCGGTGAGGTCCATCAGTTTTTGTTCTAGGTAGATTTCTGCCATCCGAATTCTGAAGTCAATGCTTTCGCTAATTTCTTCGGGTTCCGAATTTGCTGGGCTTGCTTCGCATGGTGGCGTTAACTGTGGATCTGATCCAAAGGAGAGATTGTCGTAAAGACCATCAAGATCCCCCAGATCCATCTCGATTTGCTAGCTTTCTTTGCCTGCTTCGATATGTGTTGTGACTTCCATGGAGGATCCGATGGAAGCTACTGGTACCTCCGTAGGCGTGGCTTTTTCCACCGACGGTTTTGATGTGATCAGGGCTGAAGGGTGCGATTCTTGCGGGTCGTCTACTTGGAAGTGGAAATTTCCGATGGTCAGATAAGATCCGCCATTGAAATCGGCGGGTACCAATACAGGGGTGGGCGGGCGTGGAACTACTTTCGACGGGTTGATGCTTGGTGGAGAGCGGTCCGCTGAATCCGTGGTTCTAGCGTTCAGGTTTCCCACAGACAGCGCCAATTGACGAGGAGTAACCTCGACAATGCCCATGGTGATGGACTTAGGGTTTCGCGGAAAAGAGAACGCTGAGGATTTCGTGCGATGTCAGGAAAACAATGAAGTCAAAGTCGCCTGAATATTGGGGAAATCACACTATTACAAGTTGTTCTCTAGATTTCGGTTCCCTCGCTTAGGCTTGTCCCGTCCTATATATAATAGACCAGGTCTCAAAGCTGTATGTAGTCAGGTTTCATACACGCGTAATTACAATACCAACACAATGTCGGTTCGTATTCTCTTTCCTAATACAATCAAAAGCCTTTGTCGGTTGCTTCCTTGGGCTGTCATCTGAAAATTTCATGGGCCGTAATCCTTTTACCCAATATAGGGTAGCGAATCATAGTCATCCGAGTAATCATACCTATGTCATCGACCTTCAAGGGATTTACTAGCCCGGGGTAGTTAATAATGTTTATGACACACACGTTAAACGATAGTTCGAAAACACACCACGAGGATAGTCAAGTCTATGACACAACACACACACGACCAACACTCCTACCTAGGCACACACACATCATGTAGACCTCGCCGGGAATAGGGTCACACCCTCTCTCGTCATGAATGTTCTGGTGTCGCACTACATGTCGAGGCGTTCTTTGATCTCGTGGTTACTCAACACGATGGGCACGTACATGCCCCCTTTCGTTTCGACGTCATCATGGATGATTTGGCAGAGCTGAGTCTGGATGCGCTAGAAGTCCTCCATAAGGTCCGCATCATCGGTTGCCACCAACTGTGTGGCCTACTGTCGAATATTAGCTGGCAGCTGTTGGTTCTGCAGCATAGAAAACAAAAATTTTCCTACGATGAGAACTATACGCCAAGATCTATCTACTAGATACAGAGCAACGGGTGGACATACATCCATGGAGAACTTACCCTCGAAGACAACGAGTTTTGTTAACGAGTAGGAACTCGTGGTTGATGTAGTCGTACGCTTGCCGATCTCAAGATCGTGTGGAAGTCCGAGCGCTGCAAATCAGCGGCGCATCCGTCCTCGCACACACGTCCAAGCCACCGGACAACCTCCACCTCCTCACTCTAGCGAATCAGCGGAAGCAGCAACTCCTTCCAGACGCAAGGCCACCGGGAACATGTATCTCGCTAATCCGAGACCATGGGGGAATATCTAGAGGGGGAGAGAGATCCTACATGAGGCGGTGTAGTTTGTGAGAGGGGAGAGGGGGGCTTTATATAGGACGGAGGGAGACCCCTCCCCTCCCATAGCCGGCGCATGAGGGGGGACTCCTCCCCTCCTTCATTCATGTGGTGAACCTCCATTCACATAAACATGGCCTCCACCCAAAATCCCACTCACATGTATTTAATTTCCACCAAATTAAATGCAACTCTCAATTTAATAAAACTCTTTAATTTATTTTATTAAGAATTTTGTTAATTACTTTAATTAACAAACATTCACATAAAACCCCTTGCAACATTTCAATATCACATGCAGAACCACTTTCTGCAATTTCACCCGAAACAACTTCCGGTCCTGCGCTACTCGCCATTTCATGAAGAGAAGGTTCAATAACCTCTTCGAGTTCTACCTTCCAACTACTCACACCTTTCGCGAGAAACTCCTTCTCAAGAAAGGATCCATTCTTGGCAACAAAAACCTTGCCCTCAGATCTGTGATAGAAGGTATACCCAATCGTTTCCTTAGGGTATCCTATGAAGACGCATTTTTCTGCTTTGGGTTCGAGTTTATCCGGTTGAAGTTTCTTCACATAAACATCGCATCCCCAAACTTTAAGAAATGACAGCTTCATTTTGTTTCCAAACCCTAATTCATATGGTGTCTTTTCAACGGAGTTAGATGGTGCCCTATTTAAAGTGAATGCAGCGGTTTCCAGTGCATAACCCCAAAATGACAGTGGCAAGTCAGTCAGAGACATCATAGATCGAACCATATCCAATAAAGTATGATTACGATGTTCTGACACACCATTACGTTGTGGTGTTCCGACAGGCGTAAGTTGTGAAACTATTCCACAGTCTTTCATATGTGTGCTAAACTCGTAACTAAGATACTCTCCTCCACGGTCGGACCGCAAAAATTTTATCTTTCTGTTACGATGATTTTCCACTTCATTCTGAAATTCCTTGAACTTTTCAAAGGTTTCAGACTTATGTTTCATCAAATAGATATACCCGTATCTACTCAAATCATCTGTAAAAGTAACAAAATAACGATATCCACCTCGCGCCGACACACTCATTGGTCCACATGCATAAGGCATGGCTCACATGTATCAAATGATTCAAAATCAAGTGATTCCAAAAGTCCATCAGAATGGAGTTTCTTCATGTGTTTAACGCCAATATGACCTAGACAGCAGTGCCACATATATGCAAATATATCATTATCAAGTTTAATCCTTTTAGCATCAACATTATGAATATGCATAATACTACTATCGAGATCCAACAGAAATAAACCATTCAACACAGGTGCATGACCATAAAAGATATTATTCATATAAATCGAACAACCATTCTTTTCAGACTTAAACTAATAACCACTTTGCATCAAACACGATCCGGATACAATGTTCATGCTTAGTGCAGGCACCAAATAACAATTATTTAGGTTTATAACTAATCCCGACGACATATGGAGAGGCAGCATTCCGACGGCGATCACATCAACTCTTGATGCATTGCTGACTCGCATCGTGACCTCATCCCTTGCTAGTTGTCGCTTGTTCCGCAGCCCCTGAACCGAGTTACATATATTAGCAACCGATCCCGTATCAAATACCCAGGTGCTACTGTGAGTACTAGTCAAGTACACATCAATAACATGTATATCACATATAACTTTGTTTGCCTTGCCGGCCTTCTTGTCCGCCAAATATTTGGGGAAGTTGCGCTTCCAATGGCCAGTCCCCTTGCAATAGTAACACTCAGTGTCACACTTAGGGCCAGCTCGGGGTTTCTTTTCAGGTGCGGCAATAGATTTGCCGCCCTTCTTTCCCTTCTGCTTGCCTTTCTTGTCCTTCTTGAAACCGGTGGTTTTATTGATCATTAACACTTGATGTTCTTTCCTAATTTCCACTTCTGCAGTCTTAAGCATTGACAGAAGCTCGGGAAGAGACTTCTTCATGCCCTGCATATTATAGTTCATCACGAAGCTCTTGTAGCTAGGTGGCAGAGATTGGAGAACATGATGTATGCCTAAATCAATGGGAACCGTTATTCCCAAGGACACAATCTTATCGGCGTACCCAGACATTTTGAGTACATGCTCACTAACGGAGCTGTTCTCCTCCATCATGCAGCTAAAGAACTTTTCAGAAGCATTATAACTCTCTACGGCATCATGGGTATCGAAAATCATTTTCAATTCTCCCATGGTATCAAAGGCATTGCCATTTTCGAAACGTTTTCGATGTTCTGGCTCTATGTAACATCCTAAAACTTTAATCCAAGGTTACCAAGATCAAATCATCCAAAAATAGGGTTAGCAAAAACTTTTCCAAATTTAAAATGAAAGCATTCATATATGTATGCATTTAAATAAGGAGTTGTTTGAATTGCCATGATTGATTGATCCAATGCTTGTAAAATGTTTCTTAGGTGATTTAAACATCATCTACATCATTCCCAAACTTTTCCTAAAAAAATCAAATCAAAAAGAATTAAAAAGAAGGAATGGTCATTTTGGCAAATTCAACTCTCATGCCTACTTTGGCTATTCCTAGTACTCAATTCTTAACATAAACAATTCTTGATATTTGCACCCCTTGCTAGTACACATAATGAGGTACCAAGGCCCACCTTTTGATCTGCTAAAAACATTCTGTTAACTATTTTAAATGACAATTTAAAATTTAATCTAATGCATATGCATAGATCACCCCTATTTCAAAAACCATCTATTTGAGCTCCATTTTCAAAACCCTTGCAACCAGAGACTACCTATCACTAGTGGAGATCACTCAAAATTTTTCAAACCAAAATTCAAAACTTTCTTTCATGCGGCCATTTCATCAAACACTTGGCATGCATAATCTCTACTCTAATCCTAGCTCACTGTTTACTACAGGGTTTTGCCCCCAATTGATCCCCATTTAATCCCCTTGTCCCCTCTTGATCTAACCAGAGCCTAACCAGCCTCTTCCCTACCCCGTAGCTGCACTGCCATGCCATGCCGAGCACCACCTCGCCGGCCGACAATGCACTCTCAGCAGCAGCCCTCTCCATCCCCTCTCCTCATGTCTAGCAGCTTGCCAGTGGTCCACCTCCACCGCCCAACTAGCCCCATGCCAGAGACAGAGAGCAGAGCGGCCAGGAACCGCCGCGCCCGGAGCCGGTCGAGCATGCTGCCGCCGCCCCCGGAGCACGCCTTGTCCCCGCTCGCACAGACCATCCCTTGGCACTAGCCCGCGCCCGTCGCTCCACCTCGACCTGGAGAACACCCTAGACATCCCCGTTCGCCGCCCAAAGCCTCACAGCCACCGCTCGCCGTGGACACCGCCGCTTCGGCCGCGTAGAGCGCCACCTCGCCCAGACCGCGTGCCACCGCCCCTATGGACGCATTCAATTCCTAGAGCACCGCCAGGGAACCGCCCATCGATCGCCACCCCCAGCCATGCCTCTACCCCGCCGTAGCCTTGTCGCTGGAGTCGCCTACCCATCCCGCTCGGTCTCACCATCGGGCCTATAAAAGGAGCCCTCCCCGGCCTCTTCTCTCCACACCATTCCACTCCCCTCACCTCTCTGAACCTCACCCACCTCTAGCCGGAGCAAGTGGAGCAGCAGCTCGCCGGAATTGGAGCCGGAGCAGCCGCGGCAGGAGGAGAAGGGCGTCGTTGATTGCGACCACCCCAAGCTCCGCCGCAACCGCGCCTCGCCTCGCCGTCATCTTCCACGTCGTTTGCCCGCCTCGCCGACCCTGTTGGAGCCCTGGTACTCCCCCAGTAGACCCCCCCGAGTAGCTAGGGTTCGAGCTCGCCGGTGACATGTTCGTCGTCGACGACGACCCTCAACCGTTGATCTCGCTTTTAATCCTACGGCCCACAGCGCGCGTACCGTTTCGCATTTTAAGTGCCGCTGACACGTGGGACCCCCCTGTCAGCTGAGCCCCTCGCCGCGGAGCACCACTGGGCCGGCCCAAGTCCTTTCCCGCGCTAGCCCATCGATTCAAATCTGGATTTTTCTTTTTAGTTAAATCTAGTTTCTGTCCACTAGTTTGAAAATCAATTCAGAGAGTTTTAGAAATCCAAATTGCATGAAACCAATTTTGTCTGAAAGGTATTAAAATGATCTATCCAAGCCCGTTGGATTAAATTCAGTTAGAGTTATAGATCTCTCCTAATAAAAATAACAAAACAGAAGCTTTTGTAACTTGCAACATTTTTATAAAATCAACCAAGTTAGATTTTGAGTTGATTCCAACTCTCAAAAATCACATTTCATCATATCTATCTAAATATGTAATAATATTAAGGTTTACATCCAGTGACTTTGGACTAGTACCAAAATAATGCTATATAGGCATTTCTAGTCACTTTAAATCATTAAATAATGAACTTAAACCAAAGTAATATTGATCCAACCCTTAAATCTCATTCCCACATGTTAGAATATATGGTGATGACATGTGTCAACATGATCCCATGTTTTAAGTGGTGAATATTAAATGTTGGTTAATTTTTCAATGAGTAGAAATTAATTTTCTAAAATAAAAAGAAAGAAACTATTGAATTAAACTTGTGATGCTTGTGATGATAATAGATCATCAATTGTGTGTCTTAGAATGCTATCTAGCCTAGTTAAGTATTGTTTGGTGATTGTCTACTCCATATGTATTGTTATAGAAGATAGTACCGACCAAGCTTACGAGGAGGAGGAGTGCTACTAAGAAGAAGAAGAAGAAGAAAACTTCAACCACTGCACCAACCAAGGCAAGCTATTGTTAGCAAGCTAGAATTAAGCTAGATGAATGAGCAAGGATGCTTTAGGCATGCTTTGATCACACCCTTTTAACTATTAGTACCCCAAGTCTTACTTACAAGTTTTACTCCCCTTAGTACACAAAGTTCTTTACTTGTTTTGAAGGTAGCATAAAAAGTATAAAACTTGACCTACTTAGAAACCTTTAGATGTCATTCTATGGCATGAGATTGATCCCATCCTTCCACCTTAGTGAACACTCTTAACTTAGTCTTTCAGAGTAGATCAAAAACTTGAGTCACTTTAGATGGGAACAAGTGGTGAAAATGAATTGTGAAAACCTTGGAATGATGAGTCATTCTATTGAGATGTTTTGACATGTGTTGAGAAACACAACTGGTTTATGATGATGAAAATGATGAGGCATGAGCCTTAACCCTTTTATAAAACTGATGGTTGGATTCGGATGCGATACCATTCCAAATTTACCGTACAACCACACTACCTGAATTGGGTAAGGCTTACCTGGAAATTTATATGCATTAGTATTAGTTCCCTCACGGGAGAGGTTTGAGCTGAGGCTACCTCTCAATGTTGTCCACCTATGCAGTGCCCAAGATGACTGATGGTCAGGGTTGGGAGGCCATGCTCATAGGAGAGGTGCTTGTACTAGGGTGTGTAAAGGGAAGGTTATGTTTGATTATCTGCATACTAAGTATGATGATTCAGGGTTATCCCTAACAGATGTATCGAATCTTGTGGTGAAAGTGTACCACCTCTGCAGAGTGTCAAACTATTCGAATAGCCGCGTCCGCGGTTATGGACAGTTGGAATGGCCATACTGTTTTGTTGTCAGATGTTTTCTAAATAACTTGAAATGAAGGATGAACTTTGACTTGACCACAACAGGGTTGTGTTGATGATAATAGCTTCCCAACTTAAGTGATTCTAGATCTTTACTTTATCTTTTGCTTCTGAACTCAGCTTAGGTTTCAAACTTAACTTGATAGTTAACTTAGATTCAGCACTTTAACTTAGAATTATAGTACCTGTTAATAGTAGTTTGCGAGTACTTGAAGAGTACTCATGGCTTTTGTCCCTGGCTATTATCATGGCCAGACTATGAAGGAGATTATCAAGATGATGGTCAGCAGGACGGCTATGATAACTAGGACTATCTGCCTTCGTCAGCATTGCCTGTGCCCCTGAAGATGGACCCCACCGCTACACTTATCTTTTATTTCTGCTGCTTCTTGTATTAAAGACTAGATCATGAGATCCTTATTTGTGTAAAACCTTATGTATGGTTTGTAATGGATGATGTACTGTGATATCCAATCTGTTATGTCTCGCAAAAATGGTAATCCTGGGATTGCGAGGTAGGGCATAACGGGCATCTGGGATTAAAAATCCGGGTGTTGACAAGTTGGTATCAGAGCCATCCTGACCATAGGAGACCCTCCAAACCAAAAACTTAGCTTCAAAACCAAAGTGAGTATTTATGAAAAACTATTTCCCCTCTTACCCTTGTGAACTCATTCTTTCTCAAAAATACATGTTCCTCAAAATTCTTACATTACTACTTAAAATTTGACACACTTGATCACTTCACTAACTTCCTCATCCTTAATTCTTGTAGATGGAGACTCAGTTCAGCAAGTTTTACCAGTTGGGAAACGGAGGTCAGCTGATCTTCGAGAGGGATCTAGATTCACTGTTGGAGTTATTGGGACGCCCACATCCGGAGTGTCTTGGAGCTCAACTTCCAGGACCCCCAGGAGGAGACCTACAGTGGCTAGTCACCGCGGATCTTCGGGGAAGCATCGAAGCACCAACTTCCGGGAGAATTCAGTTCTCCGTGAGAGAGAACAACTGGCTAGATGGATTAGCCAGGGAAATGCATGAAGCTCTCGCATGTCTATGTGCCCTCAGCATCAACAAGATCCAAGGAACCCGTTTTGCCCACTATGCAAGACGTGACTTCATGGGAATGCCGATGGAGATGCCAAGTCACCCAGAGTTGAGGCGTCAAGTGGAGAACCTTGATTTCTTGCTTCATGACAGACAACATGAACTGGACAGTGCCAGGGAGTTAGCCAACCAGAACCGTGCCATTGCTGACCAGAAGGCCCAGACTTTCGCACTTCTCGTCCAAGATCGCTAGTCTCTTCGTCGCCAGCGTGCAAAGAAGGATCGCACCATCGCCCGTCTTTGCAAGAAGGTGGCCGACCTCGAGAAGACCGTCAAGGAGCAGGAAGCTCAGTTTGCCGCCAAGGAAGAAGAAGATGAGGGTGAAGACATCCAGGGAGATATGGATTCTTACCTCAGCAACGATGATGACTTTCTGGAGGAGGATGCTGTGGACTTCTACACTGATGATGAAGACTCCGACTTCATCGACTATGAGTAGATGCACTAGAGCACTGTCGTAGCATGAGATGTATCATCTCATTGTATCGTAGCTTATAGAATGGTTCATAAAACCATTTGTTTTCCTCTTTGCTTGTTGTGATGTGTGTTGTATCGGGTGCTTGCTTGATTGAATGAAAAAGAAGTTAGTTGAAAAACGTGAGTCTAACTCAATGTTTTAGCTTTGAAAACCCAAAACCATGAACCTTAGAATTTCCCTCTTACCCCTATATCTATCTCAATCTTCAGATGACTCGTGGAAACCAAGGAGGGAGCAGCTCGTCGCAGGACCCAATGCTGCAGATCTTGCAGAATCTCATCGTGGACCATGAAGCAAGCAGGGCCGAGCGTCAAGCCAACTTAGCAACATTGCAGCAGATCGCCCAAATGGCTCTTAACAACCAAGGACATGGAAATCAGGATCACCAAGGATCCAAACTCAAAAACTTTCAGAACACCAATCCCCCAATCTTTAACCAATCTGGAAACCCATTAGATGCTGATGACTGGTTACAGACCATGGAAAACAACATAGAGGTTGCCAGAGTTGATGAAAATGAGAAAGTTCTCTTCGCCACCCACTATCTGGCAGGAGATGCAAGAGCTTGGTGGAATAGCATCCGCAATATGAACCATGGTCAAGTGATGACATGGGAAGCATTCAAAGTCAAGTTCAGCGGCACCCACGTGCCACAAGGTCTAGTCAACAGAATGAGAGATGAGTTCCGCGAATTGAAGCAAGGAAGAATGACTATGGTGGAGTACCGTGACAGATTCCTGTCACTTGCCAGATATGCACTGTATGAGATCAACACGGAGGCCAAGAAGAAGGAGAGATTCTTAAACGGACTGCATGATGAGATGCAGACCGTCCTCCTCAACATCCGTTTCGATGATCTCGAAGAGCTAGTCGACTCTGCCATTCAGATGGAAGGGAAGATTAACCAGGCAAACGACAACCGCAAGCATCATATGATGCAACAGTTTGGATCCAATACTCACCAGAAGTACCGTCCCAACTCCTCACCAGGATATGCACCAAGGAACAACCGACCCCCAAATTCTCGCCCAAGTTACCCCAACCGTAGCGGAGGTAATGTGAAGTCCGGAGGAAACAATCACAACTCCAGTAATGCCAACAATTTCAACCGTGCCCCTCCCAAGAGCAACAACAACAACACTGCACCCAGAACTGGCAGCAATGTCGTGCCTGTCGCAGTCAACGACAAGTCCCAGATCACTTGCTTCGAGTGTGGAGTGAAGGGTCACTACTCCAATGAGTGTCCCAAGAAGACTGCCGCCAATGCCCCTATGAATTCCCCAGCTCCGCAGCAGAGTCGTGTTCACCGAGGAAGAAGATTTGCCCCAGGGAACCCGCACAACCTCAACGGTCGTCTCTTCCACATGAACGCAGAAGAAGCCCAGGAAGCACCAGATGTAGTGCTGGGTATGTTTTCCGTCAACTCAGTTTTAGCAAGAGTATTGTTTGATTCTGGAGCATCGCATTCATTTGTCACCGGAGAATTTGTATGCACTAGTAAGATTCGCCCAACCAACCTGAAGTATGTCATGACAGTTCAAATCCCCGGTTCAACAACAAAAGCTAGAAAAATTTGCAAAGTTGTACCTATCAAAATACATGGGATAGATTTTTATGCCAACCTAATTGTACTTGGAACCAAAGGATTGGAAGTAGTACTAGGTATGGACTGGATGTCAAGGCATAAAGGACTGATAGACTGTGCTAAGAAAGCCATCACCATGACCAGTAGTTCTGGAGTAACAGTAGAGCATATCTCTGAAACCTTACCCCGTCAATTCAAGTGCAACAAGAGTGTAGCCCTCCCCACCATAGACCAAGTCAGAGTAGTCTGTGAATAACCCGACGTATTCCTAGATGAATTGCCAGGTATGCCCCCGGATAGGGATATTGAGTTCATTATCAAACTAATCCCTGGAACCGGACCTATAGCCCAGAGACCCTATACCATGAACCCCGCAGAGTTAGTGGAACTGAAGAAGCTGTTGGATGCCATGTTAGCAACAAGCTTGATTTAGCCAAGCGCATCGCCATGGAGGTCACCAGTGTTACTCGTCGACAAGAAAGATGGAGGCAATCGTCTATGTACAGATTACAGAAAGTTGAATGACGTCACCATCAAGAACAAGTACCCTTTGCCAAAGATAGAGGATCTATTTGATCAGTTGACTAGAGCTCAGGTATTCTCAAAGATTGATCTTAGGACTGGTTATCACCAACTTAAGATTCGTGCAACGGATATTCTGAAGACCGCCTTTACTACTCGCTATGGTTTATACGAGTATACAGTTATGTCTTTTGGATGAACCAATGCCCCTGCTTATTTCATGAATCTCATGAATAAGATCTTGATGAATTTCCTAGATAAGTTTGTAGTTGTGTTTATCAACGACATCCTTATCTACTCCAAGTCAGAAGAAGAGCATGAGCAACATTCGAGAATCATCAGTTATATGCCAAGTTCAGCAAGTGTGAGTTTTGGCTGAAAGAAGTAGGATTCCTAGGACATATTGTTTCTGCCGGAGGAGTCTCTGTTGATCCCACCAAGATCAAAGATGTCGAAGAATGGGAAGCCCCAACCAATCAAACCCAAGTTCGTTCATTTCTCGGATTAGCGGGATATTACCGCAAGTTCGTAGAAGGATTCTCAAGCATAGCCCGACCAATGACCCAATTGTTGAAGAAGGACAAGAAGTCTGAATGGATAGACAAGTGTGAACCAGTTTCCAGGAGCTGAAGGAGAGATTGATATCCGTCCCAATTTTGATAATGCCAGACATCAAGAAGCCATTTGATGTGTATTGTGATGCATCCAAGATTGGCCTAGGATGTGTATTGATGCAAGAAGGCAAAGTCATCGCGTATCTGTCTCGACAATGGAAGCAACATGAGAAGAACTATCCAACCCATGATCTTGAGCTAGCAGTCGTGGTTCTAGCGTTGAAGACATGGCGTCATTATTTGATGGGTAATCGCTGTGAGATTTACTCAGATCATAAGAGCTTGAAGTATATCTTCACTCAGAAGGAGCTGAATATGAGGCAAAGAAGATGGATAGAGTTAATCAAGGATTATGACCTTGACATTCACTATCACCCTGGCAAAGCCAATGTGGTAGCGGATGCTCTTAGCAGATTGCCGTGCAGGCTTAACACCATGATCAAAGAGAAGCAACCAAGTTTGTACGAGGAGTTGGAGCAGTTCAGGACTGAGTTAGTTAGCTAAGGATTCCTAGCTAGCATTGAACTTCAACCCACTTTGATTAGCCAAATCAAGGAAGCCCAGAAGGGAAATGAAAGTATCGACGGAATCAAACGTCGTATTGGTATAGGAAAGGTACCTGGATTCACCGAAGACGAAGAAGGAGTACTGTGGTACAAAGGACGTATCTGTGTGCCAGCAGATTTGGAGCTGAAGGAAATTATCGTGAAGGAAGCTCATGATACTCTTTATTCTATCCACCCGGAGGAACAAAGATGTATTAGGATTTGAAAGAGCAATTTTGGTGGCACAAGATGAAAAGAGAGATCGGAAGCTACATCACCAAATGTGACATCTGTCAAAGAGTCAAAGCGGAGCATCAGAGACCTGCAGGATTGTTGCAACCATTACAGATTCCGGAATGGAAATGGGATTCCGTCGGAATGGACTTGATCACAGGTTTACCTACTTCTAGTAGGGTAAATGACTCAATCTGGGTCATAGTTGATTGATTGTCCAAGGTAGCCCACTTTATACCTGTCAAGACAACCTACTAGAGTGCAAAACTAGAAGAGCTGTACATTGCTAGGATTGTTAGTCTGCATGGAACCCCCAAGACCATCGTCTCAGATCAAGAAACCCAGTTTACTTCAAGATTTTGGCAGAAAGTTCAGGAAGGTTTAGGAACCAAGTTGAACTTCAGTACCGCTTATCACCCACAAACAGATGGACAAACTGAGAGAGTCAACACAATCCTAGAGGATATGCTTAGAGCTTGTGTGTTGGAATACGGATCAAAATGGGAAGACTGCCTACCTTTTTCAGAATTCTCATATAACAACAACTATCAAGCTAGTTTGCAGATGGCACCATTTGAATTCCTATACGGAAGAAAGTGTCGTACCCCTTTGAATTGGTCGCAAGTAGGAGAGAGTCAGATCTTTGGACCCGACATTCTCCGAGAAGCAGAAGAGAAAGTTCACAAAGTCCGTGAGCACCTCAAGACCGCCCAATCTAGACAGAAGAGCTATGCTGACAAGAGAAGGAGAGACCTGACTTTCAATGTCGGAGATTTCGTATATCTCAAGGTTTCACCATTGAAGGGAACTCAACGCTTTAGTCTGAAGGGAAAGTTAGCTCCCAGATATATCGGACCTTTCAAGATTCTGAACCTCCGAGGAGAATTATCGTATCAACTAGAACTGCCTGAAGAGATGTCAGCCATCCACAATGTGTTCCATATCTCGTTACTTCACAAATGCTTGGAAGTGCCTGAGAAGACTGAAGTTTTCAAGAATATCGATCACAGAGCTGTGGAAATCAACAATGACCTGACCTATCGGGAAGTACCCATCCGTATCTTAGAAGAAGCATACAGAACCACCAGGACCAGGACTATCAAGTTTCTCTAGATTCAGTGGAGCAACCATACCGAGGAGGAAGCTACTTGGGAGCGCGAAGATTACATTAGAACAAAGTTCCCAGATCTCTTTAGTTCCTAGTTTTCTTTGTAAATCTCGGGACGAGATTTTTGTTTAAGGGGGGAAGGTATGTAACATCCCAAAACTTTAATCCAAGGTTATCAAGATCAAATCATCCAAAAATAGGGTTAACAAAAACTTTTCCAAATTTAAAATGAAAACATTCATATACGTATGCATTTAAAATAGGAGTTGTTTGAATTGCCATGATTGATTGATCCAATGCTTGTAAAATGTTTCTTAGGTGATTTAAACATCATCTACATCATTCCCAAACTTTTCCTAAAGAAAATCAAATCAAAAAGAATTAAAAAGAAGGAATGGTCATTTTGGCAAATTTAACTCCCATGCCTACTTTGGCTATTCCTAGTACTCAATTCTTAACAGAAACAATTCTTGATCTTTGCACCCCTTGCTAGTACACATAATGAGGTACCAAGGCCCACCTTTTGATCTGCTAAAAACATTCTATTAACTATTTTAAATGACAATTTAAAATTTAATCTAATGCATATGCATAGATCACCCCTATTTCAAAAACCATCTATTTGAGCTCCATTTTCAAAACCCTTGCAACCAGAGACTACCTATCACTAGTGGAGATCACTCAAAAATTTTCAAACCAAAATTCAAAACTTTCTTTCATGCGGCCATTTCATCAAACACTTGGCATGCATAATCTCTACTCTAATCCTAGCTCACTGTTTACTACAGGGTTTTGCCCCCAATTGATCCCCATTTAATCCCCTTGTCCCCTCTTGATCTAACCAGAGCCTAACCAGCCTCTTCCATACCCCCTAGCTGCACTGCCATGCCATGCCGAGCACCACCTCGCCGGCCGACAATGCACTCGCAGCAGCAGCCCTCTCCATCCCCTCTCCTCATGTCTAGCAGCTTGCCAGTGGTCCACCTCCACCGCCCAACCAGCCCCAGCCAGAGACAGAGAGCAGAGCGGCCAGGAACCGCCGTGCCCAGAGTCGGTCGAGCATGCCGACACCGCCCCCAGAGCATGCCCTGTCCCCGCTTGCACAGACCATCCCTTGGCACCATCCCGCGCCTCGCCGCTCCACCTCGACCTGGAGAACACCCCAGACATCCCCGTTCGCCGCCCAAAGCCTCACAGCCACCGCTCGCCGTGGACACCGCCGCTTGAGCCACGTAGAGCGCCACCTTGCCTAGACCGCGTGCCACCGCCCATACGGCCGCATTAAATTCCTAGAGCACCGCCAGGGAACCGCCCATCGATCGCCACCCCCAGCCATGCCTCTACCCCACCGTAGCCTTGTCGCTGGAGTCGCCTGCCCATCCCGCTCGGTCTCACCGTCGGGCCTATAAAAGGAGCCCTCCCTGGCCTCTTCTCTCCACACCATTCCACTCCCCTCACCTCTCTGAACCTCACCCACCTCTAGCCGGAGCAAGTAGAGCAGCAGCTCGCCGGAATTGGAGTCGGAGCAGCCGTGGCAGGAGGAGAAGGGCGCCGTTGATTGCGACCACCCCAAGCTCCGCCGTAACCGCGCCTCGCCTCGCCATCGTCTTCCACGTCGTTTGCCCGCCTCGCCGACCCCGTTGGAACCCTGATACGCCCCCAGTAGACCCCCCGAGCCGCTAGGGTTCGAGCTCGCTGGCGACCTGTTCGTCGTCGACGATGACCCTCAGCCGTTGATCTCGCTTTTAATCCTACGGCCCACAGCGCGCGTACCGTTTCGCATTTTAAGTGCCGCTGACACATGGGACCCCCCTGTCAGCTGAGCCCCTCGCCGCGGAGCGCCACTGGACCGGCCCAAGTCCTTTCCCGCGCTAGCCCATCGATTCAAATCTGGATTTTTCTTTTTAGTTAAATCTAGTTTCTGTCCACTAGTTTGAAAATCAATTCAGAGAGTTTTAGAAATCCAAATTGCATGAAACCAATTTTGTCTGAAAGGTATTAAAATGATCTATCCAAGCCCGTTGGATTAAATTCAGTTAGAGTTATAGATCTCTCCTAATAAAAATAACAAAACAGAAGCTTTTGCAACTTGCAACATTTTTATAAAATCAACCAAGTTAGATTTTGAGTTGATTCCAACTCTCAAAAATCACATTTCATCATATCTATCTAAATATGTAATAATATTAAGGTTTACATGTAGTGACTTTGGACTAGTACCAAAATAATGCTATATAGGCATTTCTAGTCACTTTAAATCATTAAATAATGAACTTAAACCAAAGTAATATTTATCCAACCCTTAAATCTCATTCCCACATGTTAGAATATGTGGTGATGACATGTGTCAACATGATCCCATGTTCTAAGTGGTGAATATTAAATGTTAGTTAATTTTTCAATGAGTAGAAATTACTGTTCTAAAATAAAAAGGTTGAAACTATGGAATTAAACTTGTGATGTTTGTGATGATAATAGATCATCAAATATGTGTTTTAGAATGCTACTTAGACTAGTTAAGTATTGTTTTGTGATTGTCTACTCCCTATGTATTTATAGACGCTAGTACCGACCAAGCTTTCGAGGAGGAGGAGTTCTACCAAGAAGAAGAAGAAGAAAACTTCAACCACTGCACCAAACAAGGCAAGCTATTGTTAGCAGGCTATAATTAAGCTAGATGAATGAGCAAGGATGCTTTAGGAATGCTTTGATCACACCCCTTTTAACTATTAGTACCCCAAGTCTTACCTACAAGTTTTACTCCCCTTAGTATGCAAAGTTCCTTACTTATTTTGAAGGTAGCATAAAAATTATAGAACTTGACCTACTTAGAAACCTTTAGATGTCATTCTATGGCATAAGATTGATCCCATCTTTCCCCTATAGTGAACACTCTTAACTTAGTATTTTAGAGTAGATCAAAAACTTGAGTCACTTTAGATGGGAGAACTTGGTGAAAATGAATTGTGAAAACCTTGGAATGATGAGTCATTCTATTGAGATGTTTTGACATGTGTTGAGAGACACAACTGGTTTATGATGATGAAAATGATGAGGCATGAGCCTTAACCCTTTTATAAAACTGATGGTTGGATTCAGATGCGATACCATTCCAAATTTACCGTACAACCACACTACCTGAATTGGATAAGGCTTAGCTGGAAATTTATATGCATTAGTATTAGTTCCCTCACGGGAGAGGTTTGAGCTGAGGCTACCTCTCAATGTTGTCCACCTATGCAGTGCCCAAGATGACTGATGGTCATGGTTGGGAGGCCATGCTCATAGGAGAGGTGCTTATACTAGGGTGTGTAAAGGGAAGGTTATGTTTGATTATCTGCATACTAAGTATGATGATTCAGGGTTACCCCTGACAGATGTATCGAATCTTGTGGTGAAAGTGTACCACCTGTGCAGAGTGTCAAACTATTCGACTAGCCGTGTCCGCGGTTATGGACAGTTGGAATGGCCTTACTGTTTCGTTGTCAGATGTTTTCTAAATAACTTGAAATAGATGATGAACTTTGACTTGACCACAACAGGGTTGTGTTGATGATAATAGCTTCCCAACTTAAGTGATTCCAGAACTTTACTTTATCTTTCTTTGCTTCAGAACTCAGCTTAGGTTTCAAACTTAACTTTATAGTTAAACCTAGCTCTAGCACTTTAACTAAGATTTATACTACTTGCTAGTGGTAGTTTGCGAGTACTTGAAGAGTACTCATGGCTTTTGTCCCTGTCTATTATCATGGCCAGACTATGAAGGAGATTATCAAGATGATGGTTAGCAGGACGGCTATGATAACTAGGACTATCTGCCTTCGTCAGCATTGCCTGTGCCCCTGAAGATGGACCCCACCTCTACGCTTATCTTTTATTTCCGCTTCTTGTTGTATTAAAGACTGGATCATGAGATCCTTATTTGTGTAAAACCTTATGTATGGTTTGTAATGGATGATGTATTGTGATATCCAATCAGTTATGAATCGCAAAAATAGTAATCCTGGGATTGCGAGGTAGGGCATAACGGGCATCTGGGATTAAAAATCCGGGTGTTGACACTCTAGCCCATACAGTATGCCGCAATGAACTAAGTTGTGGTCCTCCTGACGAGTTATATAGACATTCTTTTCCTCGTCAGGGGCATCAGGAGCTGGTGGGGGCCTAGCGGCGCCTCTAGCACATATTGCTTTTGTGCAGCAGTGAGGAGAATCCTCAAATTCATAGCCTAGTTGGTGAAGTTGCTACCATTCGCAGCAAGCTTCTCTTTCTCCATGAACACATTGAAATTGAAAGCAGGTGGTGCCATCTACAACAGAATTTTTAAAGTATATTTAGACTAAGTTTATGATAGATTGAGGTCAACTAATCCAAATTACTAATGAACTCCCACTCAAAAATGACATCCCTCGTGTCATTTTGGGTGATTACATGAACCAAATCCACTACACCAAGTCCGATCATCACGTGAGTCGGTGTAGCTTCAAAGGCGAGCATCTATATGGGCATAATATCAACTATATTACTCATGCTTAACCCTTCGGTCCGTATTCCGAGGCCATGTCTGTACATGCTAGGATCGCCAAGTAAGAACCTTAGTATTCGCGTGTGTAAAACTGTCTTACACCCGTTGTATGAAAGCATAGAGTCGAAAACACCCGATCATCACGTGATGCCTCAAAACAATTCACAAAACAGTGCATACTTAAGGAAGAACACATTTTATCTTGATATCTAAATGAGGGATCATCTTATAATGCTACCAAAAGCACCAAACTAGCAATATAAGATGCTAACATGTAATGTGTGAAGTGAGATGATACGGTCCATGCATTTGATCTCTATCATTTGCATCGTGGTATGATCTCTATCATTCCTTTGTGTGTAAGGCCAAGGTCTATGGAACTTACACGTTAAGTGAGTTGTAAGAGTATCTATCATACATCTACTTACAACAATACCATTTCAAGACACTAGCCCAACAACGATCTAAACTAGACGCCTCTAATTTATGAATTGCAAGTTTTACGTAGCTTAGGGCTTTCGGAGAAAGAACCAGTCTTACCTACGAACATGAACCACAACGAGGATAACCAAGTTATTAGCAACTCGTTGTAAATCAGATATTGACTATAGTAGGAGAGACAGACACCCGCTAGCCACTTACGCAAAACTAGTTGCATGTCAGTCGTGGAACCGGTCTCATGTACGATGACATGTAAGGTTGGTCCGGGCCGCTTCATCCCACTATGCCACCAATATCCAAAATACATAGAATATGCAATAACATGATCATCATCGCCCACATATAAACATATGTGTACTACCCGTGCAAAGCACCTACGCATTGATCAGGCTCTGATACCACTTTTGGGTTCGCAGCATAGAAAACAAAAAAATTCCTACGATGAGAACTATACGCCAAGATCTATCTACTAGATACAGAGCAACGGGTGGACATACATCCATGAAGAACTTACCCTCGAAGACAACGAGTTTTGTTAATGAGTAGGAACTTGTGGTTGATGTAGTCGTACGCTTGCCGATCTCAAGATCATGTGGAAGTCCGAGCGCCGCAAATCAGCAGCGCATCCATCCTCGAACACATGTCCAAGCCACCGGACAACCTCCACCTCCTTGCTCCAGCGAATCAGCGGAAGCAACAACTCCTTCCAGATGCAAGGCCACCGGGAACATGTATCTCGCTAATCCGAGACCATGGGGGAATATCTAGAGGGGGAGAGAGATCCTTCACGAGGGGGTGTAATTTGTGAGAGGGGAGAGGGGGGCTTTATATAGGAGGGAGGGAGACCCCTCCCCTCCCATAGCCGGCGCATGAGGGGGGGGACTCCTCCCCTCCTTCATTCATGTGGTGAACCTCCACTCACATAAACATGGCCTCCACCCAAAATCCCACTCACATGTATTTAATTTCCACCAAATTAAATGCAACTCTCAATTTAATAAATCTCTTTTAATTATTTTATTCAGAATTTTGTTAATTACTTTAATTAACAAACATTCACATAAAACCCCTTGCAAAATTTCAATATCACATGCAGAACCACTTTCTGCAATTTCACCCGAAACAGTTCCGGTTTCTATCGAAACAATTCTTGTTTCTATCGAAACATTTCCTGCGCTTTGCAAATCTTTTGTCTGAAACTGAAGGGAATATGCCCGAGAGGCAATAATAAAGTGGTTATTATCTTATTCCATGTTTATGATAAATGTTTATTTTGCATGCTATAATTGTATTGATAGGAAACGTCAATACATGTGTGTTTAATAAACAAATAAAAGGTTCCTAGTCATGCCTCTCTTATAGACTAGCTCGTTGATTAACAAGATGATCAAGGTTCCTGATCATGGAAATTGGATGTTGTTAATAACGAGGTCACAACATTGGTGGAATGATGTGATGAACATTCATCCGAAGTATAACATTACGATCAAAGTCATTATGTTTATATTGCTATAACATCATACGAAGTAATCTTTATCCTTAGACCATGAGATCATGTTAATTACTAACACCGGAAGAGTATCTTGATAACATCAAACGTCACACCGTAACAGGGTGACTATAAAGGTGGGTTCAGTGCTATGAAGGTGTTATGTTGAGGCTCATGGATCAAGAGTGGGATTTGTCCATCCCGATGACGGATAGATATACTCTGGGCCCTCTCGGTGATATCACACTGAAATAGCTTGCAAGCAAGTGATGTGATCACTAGAATGTTAGATCACGAGAACGAGAAAAGAGTGCATGTCGGTAACGAGATCAAACTAGGTATGGAGATACCGATGATCGAATCTCGGACATGTAATATATCGCGAGACAAAGGGATTTAGTTGCTAGCGTCAAAGGTTCTCACGATCACAGAAGTCATTGTTGAATGTGTAGGAGTCATTATGGATCTCCAGGTCCTGCTGCTGATTATTGATCGGAGAGGGGTCTCGATCATGTCTGCATTATTCGCGAACCGTAGGGTGACACACTTAAGGGATACCGACACCATTTGGGGCAAATATGTTTCAGATAAAGGTTTAAGAAAGCGCTGGAATTATTTCAATAGACACCAAAACTGTTTCGGGTGAAAATGCTGAAATTGGTTCTGCCTGTAATATTAAAATATTGGAGGGGGTTTTATGTGAATGTTTGTTAATTAAAGTAATTAACAAAATTCTGAATAAAAATAATAAAAGAGTTTTATTAAATGAGAGAGCATTAAATTTGGAGAAATTTAATGCATTTAAAGTGGAGACTTTAAAAGAGAATGTGAAGGGGCAAATTTATGTGGAGGGAGTTACCACCACATGAATGGAGGAGGTGAAGAGACACCTCCTCCATGCGCCGGCCATGAAGGAGGGGCACCCCCTCCTCCTATAAAAGGCCACCCCCTCCTCACTTCTCAAACACACCTCCTTGTGAAGGATCTCTCTCCCCCTCTAGTATTATTCCCCCATGGTCTCAGATTAGCGAGATACATGTTCCCGGTGGCTTTATCTGGAAAGGAGTTGTCGGGGTACTGGACGTGTGTGCGATCACGGATGCACCGCTGCTTTGCGGTGCTGGACTTGGTGGTGCTGGAGCTGGATCTGATGGACGTGCTGGAGCCGGACCTGCTGGACTTCATCACGATCTTGATATCGGCAAGTGTACGACTACATCAACCACGAGTTCGTACTCGTTAACAAAGCTCGTTGTCTACAAGGATAAGTTCTCTTTGGATGTATGTCCACCCGTTGCTTTGTACCTAGTAGATAGATCTTGGCGTGTAGTTCATATCGTAGGAATTTTTTTGTTTTCTATGCTGCGGACCCAACAGTGGTATCAGAGCCAGATCTATGCGTAGGTGCTTAGCACGGGTAGTACACATATGTTGATTTGTGGGCGATGATGATCATGTTATTGCATCTTCTATGTATTTTGGATATTGGTGGCATAGTGGGATGAAGCGGCCCGGACCAACCTTACATGTCATCGTACATGAGACCGGTTCCACGACTGACATGCAACTTGTTTTGCATAAGTGGTTGGCGGGTGTCTGTCTCTCCTACTATAGTCAATATCTGATTTACAACGAGTTGCTAATAATTTGGTTATCCTCGTTGTGGTTCATGTTCGTAGGTAAGAACGGTTCTATCTCCGAATGCCCTAAGCAACGTAAAACTTGCAATTGATAAATTAGAGGCATCTAGTTTAGATCGTTGCTGGGCTAGTGTCTTGATATGGTATTGTTGTAAGTAGATGTATGATAGATACTCTTACAACACATTCAACGTGTAAGTTCCATAGACCTTGGCCTTACACACAAAGGAATGATAGAGATCATACCACGATGCAAGTGATAGAGATCAAATGCATGGACCATATCATCTCACTTTACACATTAGATGTTAGCATCTTATACTGCTAGTTTGGCGCTTTCTGTAGCATTGTAAGTTGATCCCTCATTTAAATATCAAGATAAAATGTGTTCTTTCTTAAGTATGCACCGTTCTATGGATCGTGTTTCGAGACATCACGTGATGATCGGGTGTTCTCAACTCTATGCTTTCATGCAACGGGTGTAAGACAGTTTTACACACGCGAATACTAAGGTTCTTACTTGGCGAGCCTAGCATGTACAGACATGGCCTCGGAACACGGACCGAAAGGTTAAGCATGAGTCATATAGTTGATGTGATGACCATATTGATGCTCGCCTTTGAAGCTACACCGACTCACGTGATGATTGGACTTGGTGTAGTGGATTTGGTTCATGTAATCACGAAAAAGGCACGAGGGATGTCGTTTTTGAGTGGGAGTTCATTTCTAATTTGGATTAGTCGAACTCAATTTGTCATAAACTAAATCGAAGTGAATTTGCATAGTTTGTTGTAGTCATTGGCATTCGTTTTCTACCTTATGCTTAGTTTTTATTTGAGATAATAGAACTATAGAATTCTGGATATTTACTTTACGAACTGGTATCATATTGTTTTGAATGTCAATTTAAAGTTTATAAGTCCTATTGCAAACTTTCAGCAAACTCTATTTACTCCATGAAGTTTAATAAGTAGTATTAAATCAATAGTAAGAATTCCAATGTTAGTATCTAAAGTATCATGTTTGCCTCCATGATTATTGATATTCAAAAGTTGTTTTAATATCAAGATTATATTGGAGCTGAAAATTGTTTCAGAAACCATCATGTGTGAAAGATATTGTGATATCTGAAACAATGTTTTTGGTTGCATTATGATAGAGTATAATTTAGCAAAATACATGTTCTCATATTGTATGAGAATTTGTGAAGGATGGAGATGCTAGGCATCCGAATCTACCAAAAAGGTTTTGGGAACTGATATTATACTCGCGATTCTTCCTTATAGGCTATAGTAGCTTGATCATGAAAGTTGTCATGATAAGGATGAATAGAAGATGTAAGTAAAATGTTTACTACACTAATAGATTATTAAAGAATGGATTTTTGAAAGAACACCAAACATTTGATGATGGTGATCCACTTCAAAGTGCAAGTCCAAAGGTATTAGTATTTGACTATATACGCTTTGTACCATGTGTCATGTTGATGACACCACTATTGATGTTGGTAGATTCTTTTAAAAGAAAAGGAATTGCTGAAAGAGAATCTATAAAATATTTGGCAGAAAATAAAAGGTTGGAGATGTCCAACTTAGGTATATAGAAGATATACATGTTATGGCTATTTTCCTTGCTTGTTAAACAATGTGGTTCTTAGGTATTGGATACCGAATTGGTTGGTATGAAGTGTCATACAGGACAACGCAATTCATGAACTACAATGGCCTAAGTAACCAGCAAAAGAATGAGTGATGATGTTCATCGAAAACAAATAAAGTGTTATTGTGTTTTTCGTTGTCATCAAACCAAGCCTTCAAGATTTGTTTAAATAATTGTTATTTTGTTCCGGTATTACGAGAACAATGGTTGTTCAAATAAATTGCCACATTCCATAAAGGATGGATGAACTTTTACAAGTCTAGTGGGAGAAATCACATCCATAAACATTATTGCTAAAATGTCGCAAGACAAATGATTAAAAGATCACTTATGAAGTGACATCGCTGTTTTAAATTATATTGGAAAGTAAACATGAAGAAACTCCATGTTGATGGATTTTTGGAGTCTTTTGATTTTGATCAATTGACGCTTGTGAAACTTTCCTCGAGATAATTGAAACTCCGTCCATAGGCCAGAGAGGAACGGATGACTAGCTTATTGGAAATTGTGCATGCTGATGTGCATAGTCCATTATGTGTAGCCATATGCGATGGATCTTTTTGCTTCATATGCTTTCTCTGAAAATTTGAGTGAATATATCTGTATATTTACTTAATAAGGAAGAAGTATGAAACATTTGAAAATTGTTCAAAGACTTTCAAGATGAAGTGGAAAATCATTGTAACAAGAAAATAAAGAGTTTATGATTCGATCATAAAGGAAGATATTTGAGTTACATGATTTAGCAAAAACACCTAAGACTTGAGGAATTGTTCCATGATTTATGTTTCCTGATAAACCATAGGAGTATGGCATATTCGAGAGATAAAATCAAACCATGTTTGACATGGTAAGATCAAGGGTGTCATTTATAAAACTGCCATTATGTTTTAAGGATTGAAGCTTTAGAGACTACCGCTTTTACACTGAAAAGAGCACCATCGTGATCCATTGAAATGACACCATATGAGTTATGGTTTGGGATAAAACCCGAATTGTCTTTTCTTAAATTTTGGTATGATATGCATAAGTAAAATGTTTACAACCAAAGTCGGATAAGCACGTCTTTATAGGTTATCCCAAAGAATTTGTTGGGAATTTCTCCATAACACCGAGGATAAAAGAGTTTGTTACTTGGAACATCAAGTTTCTTGAGAAGGAAATTTTCATGAAAAGTTAAGTGGGAGGACAATAGAACTTTGATAAGGTTGTTGAACCTTATCTATATGTGCTAAGTAGCGCAGCGCTGGAAAGTGTCCCGGTGGCGGCCACAATGCTCATGGCTCTCGTGATTACAAAAGGTGTGATCTCGGAGATTAGAGTTCCTATAGAACCGTGTGGGTCGGTAAGAATCAAATAGTAAGATTTGATAAGCAAGTCGTTATTGTTTTGACAATGATGAACCGACTACATGCAAAGAAGCGATGATGGGCCCTGACTCCATAAAATGACTATAAGTCATAGAATCCGTGATAGTATCCATACACAAGAAATCAAGTTTCTAAACTTGGAAGACCCTCCGGAAAGGCGTGAAGCCTATCGGTCGTGTTTGGATCTATAAAGAAATAAGACATGGATGTTTAAACATCTATGAAATAGTCGACATGTCGGAAAGAAGTTTACGACAATGTTCAAGGAGTTGACTATGACAAGATTTGATCTTTCATAGCGAGATATAGTCTTGACAGATTAATGTAGCAACCACTACATATAATTTGGTATATGGTAGTTGAATAAACAAAACAAGGTTCTTCTAATAGAACGGTAACCTAGGACATGTACATGACATGGTCCGAAGGGTTTTGTTAAGTCAAAGGGTGTGAAAAGGGCATGTAAACTTCAATAGTTGAAGTTAGCATAGCAGAGTTGGAATCTTCACCATGATGAAACTGTTAAAAGAGTTTAAATTCATCGGAGATGATGAAGATGCTTGCATTTGCAAGAAATTAAGTGGGAGCGCTGAGACATATTTCTAATACATTATGTAGAGGACATATTGTTGATTGGAAATGATGTATCTTGTATTGACACAAGTTAAGAATTTCATTAAAATAAGATTTCAATGAAAGACTTGGGCAAACCCGGAATATTAGGCATCAATATCTATATGGATATATTAAGGCGCTAATATGGTTGTGCCAGACATACATATATGAGATATTCAAAGGGTTCAATATGGAAACAACAAGAAAGGTTCTTGCTGCATGGAAAGGATTGTATCAAAATTCAAGTGTTTCAACACTTGGTGAGTAAAATCACATGAAGATTTTGATCGATTATACCATGATATGTATATATCCAGAATGTCCTATGCTCTAAATGTTATGAGCATATACCAGAATGATTCATAAGATGATCATTGGACAATAGTAAAGATATTCTTATGAGCTTTGGAAGAACTAAGAATATATCATGTATAAGTGACAAATAGTTAAAGGTAGTTCATTGTAAAGTGTTACATTGATACTAGTTTTGTCACAAGATACAAATTAAATTTATCTCAATTTAGACTATGGGTGGCACAATATAATGGAAAGGATGTTCCATGATGGATTTGGATGAGTTCCAAAGTTGAGATATTGTGACGGATACTACAACAAAAGGCTAAGTATATGACTGCTATAGTAGCAGCATAGGAGGGCATTTGTGTTAAGTAGTTTGTTATCAAACTAGGTGTGGTTCAAAGTGGGCTAATACTATGAAGATATATTGTGTGACAATAATATCAACATATTTTAACCTGAACGAACTAAAGGTCTCACCAAAGGACCAAATCTATGCAATGCCATCTCATTTGAGAATGAGTGATGCGTAGAGACACAGAGACATGCAAATACACACGGACCTGAAACTGTCAGATCCATATATTATGTTAACCACTAGCAATAGCGTATATGCAACACCAGAAAGCCATAGGTGTTCAATACGCAAAGTTTTTCAAACTAGATTATTGACTCTAGTGCAAGTGGGACACTGAAGGGAATATGCCCGAGAGGCAATAATAAAGTAGTTATTATCTTATTCCATGTTTATGATAAATGTTTATTTTGCATGCTATAATTGTATTGATAGGAAACGTCAATACATGTGTGTTTAATAAACAAATAAAAGGTTCCTAGTCATGCCTCTCTTATAGACTAGCTCGTTGATTAACAAGATGATCAAGGTTTCCTGATCATGGACATTGGATGTTGTTAATAACGAGGTCACAACATTGGTGGAATGATGTGATGAACATTCATCCGAAGTATAGCATTACGATCAAAGTCATTATGTTTATATTGCTATAACATCATACGAAGAAATCTTTATCCTTAGACCATGATATCATGTTAATTGCTAACACCGGAAGAGTATCTTGATAACATCAAACGTCACACCGTAATAGGGTGACTATAAAGGTGGGTTCAGTGCTACGAAGGTGTTATGTTGAGGCTCATGGATCAAGAGTGGGATTTGTCCATCCCGATGACGGATAGATATACTCTGGGCCCTCTCGGTGATATCACATTGAAATAGCTTGCAAGCAAGTGATGTGATCACTAGAATGTTATATCACGGGAACGAGAAAAGAGTGCATGTCGGTAACGAGATCAAACTAGGTATGGAGATACCGATGATCGAATCTCGGACATGTAATATATCGCGAGACAAAGGGATTTAGTTGCTAGCGTTAAAGGTTATCACGATCACAAAAGTCATCGTTGAATGTGTAGGAGTCAGTATGGATCTCCAGGTCCCGCTGCTGATTATTGATCGGAGAGGGGTCTCGATCATGTTTGCATTATTCGCGAACCATAGGGTGACACACTTAAGGGATACCGGCACCATTTGGAGCAAATATGTTTCAAATAAAGATTTAAGAAAGCACTGGAATTATTTCAATAGACACCGAAACTATTTCGGGTGAAAATGCTGAAATTGGTTCTGCATGTAATATTGAAATGTTGCAGGTGGTTTTATGTGAATGTTTGTTAATTAAAGTAATTAACAAAATTCTGAATAAAAATAATAAAAGAGTTTTATTAAATGAGAGAGCATTAAATTTGGAGAAATTTAATGCATTTAAAGTGGAGACTTTAAAAGAGAATGTGAAGGGGCAAATTTATGTGGAGGGAGTTACCACCACATGAATGGAGGAGGTGAAGAGACACCTCCTCCATGCGCCGGCCATGAAGGAGGGGCACCCCCCTCCTCCTATAAAAGGCCACCCCCTCCTCACTTCTCAAACACACCTCCTTGTGAAGGATCTCTCTCCCCCTCTAGTATTATTCCCCCATGGTCTCGGATTAGCGAGATACATGTTCCCGGTGGCTTTGTCTGGAAAGGAGTTGCTGCTTCCGCTGCTTTGCTGGAGCGAGGGACGGAGGTTGTCGGGGTACCGGACGTGTGTGCGATCACGGATGCACCGCTGCTTTGCGGTGCTGGACTTGGTGGTGCTGGAGCTGGATCTGATGGACGTGCTGGAGCCAGACCTGCTGGACTTCATCACGATCTTGAGATCGGCAAGTGTATGACTACATCAACCACGAGTTCCTACTTGTTAACAAAGCTCGTTGCTTACGAGGGTAAGTTCTCTTTGGATGTATGTCCACCCGTTGCTTTGTACCTAGTAGATAGATCTTGGCGTGTAGTTCATATCGTAGGAAATTTTTTGTTTTCTATGCTGCGGACCCAACAGAAACATATGTGCTCCTAAATGGTGTCCGACAACCCTTAAGTGTGTCACCCTACGGTTCGCGAATAATGAAGACATGATTGAGACTCCTCTCAGATCAATAATCAGAAGCGGGACCTGGATATCCATACTGACTCCTACACATTCAACGATGACTTCTATGTTCGTGAGAACCTTTAACGCTAGTAATTTAATCCCTTTGTCTCATGATATAATACATGTCCGAGATTCGATCATCGGTATCCAAATACCTAGTTTGATCTCGTTACCGACATGCACTCTTTTCTTGTTCCCGTGATATAACATTCTAGTGATCACATCACTTGCTTGCAAGCTATCTTAATGTGATATCACCAAGAGGGCCCAGAGTATATCTATCCGTCATCGGGATTGACAAATTCCACTCTTGATCCATGAGCCTCATCATAACACCTTCATAGCACTGAACCAACCTTTATAGTCACCCTGTTACGGTGTGACGTTTGATGTTATCAAGATACTTTTCTGGTGTCAGCAATTAACATGATCTCATGGTCTAAGGACTAAGACTACTTCATATGATGTTATAGAAATATAAACATAATGACTTGATCGTAATGCTATACTTCGGATGAATGTTCATCACATCATTTCACAAATGCTGGGACCTTGTTATTAACAACATCCAATGTCCATGATCAGGAAACCTTGATCATCTTGTTAATCAACAAGCTAGTTCTATAAGAGAGGCATAACTATGAACCCTTTTTGTTTATTAAACACACATGTATTGACGTTTCCTATCAATACAATTATAGCATGCAAAATAAACATCTATCATATACAAGGAATACATAATAACAACTTTATTATTGCCTCTCAGGGCATATTTCCTTCAGTCTCCCACTTGCACTAGAGACAATAATCTAGTTTACATAGTGATAAATCTAACACCCATGGAGTTCTGGTGTTGATCATGTTTTGCCCTAGGGAGTACTTTAGTCAACGGATCTGCTACATTTAGGTCCGTGTGCACTTTACAAATCTTTATATCTCCATCCTTGACATGCTCACGGATGGAGTGAAACCGGCGCTTAATATGCTTGGAATTCTTGTGAGACCTTGGTTCCTTGGCGTTGGCTATGGCTCCATTGTCAGAATATATCACCATTGGGTCCAATGCACTAGGAACCACACCTATTTCCGTTATGAACTCCTTCATCCAAACCGCTTCCTACGCCGCTTCTGAAGCAGCAACATATTCCGCCTCCATCGTTGATCCAGCCACCACAGGTTGTTTGGAGCTCCTCCAACTAACTGCTGCTCCGTTCAAGAGAAATACGTATCCGGATTGAGACTTAGAGTCATCCGGATCAGTGTCAAAGCTAGCATCAGCATAACACTTAGCGACTAGCTCTTCTTAACCTCCGTATACAAGAAACATATCCTTAGTTCTTCTCAAGTACTTAAGGATATTCTTGACCGCTATCCAGTGTTCCGAACCTGGATCAGATTGGTACCTACTAGTCAAACTAATAGCATGTGCCACATCCGGTCTTGTACATAGCATGGCATACATTATAGAGCCTATGGCTGAGGCATAAGGGATATTATCCATTATCTCTCTTTCTTCCGCCATAGACGGACTTTGAGTCTTACTCAATGTCTTGCTTGCAACATAGGTAAGAACCCCTTCTTACTTTCGTCCATATTAAACTTCTTTAATATCTTATCAAGGTATGTACTCTGCGATAGCCCAATTAGGCGTATTGATCTATCTCTATAGATTTTGATGCCTAATATATATGAAGCTTCACCAAGGTCCTTCATCGAAAATTTGCTGTTTAGATAACTTTTAACACTGTTTATAAGATCTATATCATTTCCAATCAATAATATGTCATCCACATATAATATTAGAAATGCCACATTGCTCCCACTCACTTTTTTGTAAATACAAGCCTCTCCATAAGTTTGGACAAATCCAAACTCTTTGATCACCTCATCAAAGCGGAGATTCCAACTCCGGGATGCTTGCTTCAGTCCATAGATGGATCGCTGAAGCTTCCATACCTTATCAGCATCCTTAGGATCGACAAAACCCTTAGGTTGTATCATATACAACTCTTCTTCAATATTACCATTGAGGAACGCAATTTTGACATCCATCTGCCATATTTCATAATCGAAATATGCAACAATTGCTAACATAATCCTAACCGACTTAAGCATCGCTACAGGAGAGAATGTCTCATCGTAGTCAACTCCTTGAATTTGTCGAAACCCCTTTGCGACAAGTCGAGCCTTATAGATGGTCACATTACCATCAACATCAGTTTTTCTTTTGAAAATCCATTTATTCTCAACGGCCTTTCGATCGTGAGGTAAGTCCACCAAGGTCCAAACCTGGTTTTCGTACATGGATTCCATCTCGGATTTCATGGCTTCTAGCCATTTGTTGAAATCAGGGCTCATCATCGCTTCTTCATACGTCGCAGGGTCATCTATTTCATCAATCATGAAATTCATAACAGGGTTGCCGTACAGTTCAGGAGTTGCACGTGTCCTGCTTGACCTGCGAGGTTCGGTAGTGTCCTCTTTCGGAGTTTCATGATCAATATCATTAGCTCTCTCCTCATTAGGTGAAGTCAACTCCGAAACAACTTTCGGTGCTGCGCTACTCGCTATTTCATGAAGAGAAGGTTCAATAACCTCTTCGAGTTCTACCTTCCGACTACTCACACCTTTCGCGAGAAACTCCTTCTCAAAAAAGGATCCATTCTTGGCAACAAAAACCTTGCCCTCAGATCTATGATAGAAGGTATACCCAATCGTTTCCTTAGGGTATCCTATGAAGACGCATTTTTCCGCTTTGGGTTCGAGTTTATCTGGTTGAAGTTTCTTCACATAAACATCGCATCCCCAAACTTTAAGAAATGACAGCTTAGGTTTGTTTCCAAACCATAATTCATACGGTGTCCTTTCAACGGATTTAGATGGTGCCCTATTAAAGTGAATGCAGCGGTTTCCAGTGCATAACCCCAAAATGACAGTGGCAAGTCAGTCAGAGACATCATAGATCGAACCATATCCAATAAAGTACGATTACGACGTTCTGACACACCATTACGTTGTGGTGTTCCGGCAGGCATAAGTTGTGAAACTATTCCACAGTCTTTCATATTTGTGCTAAACTCGTAACTAAGATACTCTCCTCCACGGTCGGACCGCAGAAATTTTATCTTTCTGTTACGATGATTTTCCACTTCATTCTGAAATTCCTTGAACTTTTCAAAGGTTTCAGACTTATGTTTCATCAAATAGATATACCCGTATCTACTCAAATCATCCGTGAAAGTAACAAAATAATGATATCCACCTCATCCCTTGATAGTTGTCGCTTGTTCCGCAGCCCCTGAACCAAGTTACATATATTAGCAACCGATTCCGTATCAAATACCTAGGTGCTACTGCGAGTACTAGTCAAGTACACATCAATAACATGTATATCACATATACCTTTGTTTGCCTTGCCGACCTTCTTGTCCGCCAAATATTTCGGGTAGTTGCGCTTCCAATGGCCAGTCCTCTTGCAATAGTAACACTCGGTTCTAGACTTAGGGCCGGCTCGGGGTTTCTTTTCAGGTGCGGCAATAGATTTGCCGCCCTTCTTTCCCTTCTGCTTGCCTTTCTTGTCCTTGTTGAAACCGGTGGTTTTATTGATCATCAACACTTGATGTTCTTTCCTAATCTCCACTTCTACAGTCTTAAGCATTGATAGAAGCTCGGGAAGAGACTTCTTCATGCCCTGCATATTATAGTTCATCACGAAGCTCTTGTAGCTAGGTGGCAGAGATTGGAGAACACGATGTATGCCTAAATCAATGGGAATCGTTATTCCCAAGGACACAAGCTTATCGGTGTACCCAGACATTTTGAGTACGTGCTCATTAACGGAGCTGTTCTCCTCCATCATGCAGCTAAAGAACTTTTTAGAATCATTATAACTCTCTACGGCAGCATGGGTATCAAAAATCATTTTCAATTCTCCCATGGTATCAAAGGCATTGCCATTTTCAAAACGTTTTCGAAGTTCTGGCTCCAGCCCAAACAGTATGCCACAATGAACTAAGTTGTGGTCCTCCTGACGAGTTATATAGACATTCTTTTCCTCGTCAAGGGAATCAGGAGCTGGTGGGAGGCCTAGCGGCGCCTCTAGCACATATTGCTTTTGTGCAGCAGTGATGAGAATCCTCAAATTCATAGCCCAGTTGGTGAAGTTGCTACCATTCGCAGCAAGCTTCTCTTTCTCTACGAACACATTGAAATTAAAAGCAGGTGGTGCCATCTACAACAAAATTTGTAAAGTATATTTAGACTAAGTTTCTGATAAATTGAGTTCACCTAATCCAAATTACTAATGAACTCCCACTCAAAAACGACACCCCTCGTGTCCTTTTGGGTGATTACATGAACCAAATCCACTACACCAAGTCCGATCATCACGTGAGTCGGTGTAGCTTCAAAGGCGAGCATCTATATGGGCATCATATCAACTATATGACTCATGCTTAACCTTTTGGTCCGTGTTCCGAGGCCATGTCTGTACATGCTAGGCTCGCCAAGTAAGAACCTTAGTATTCGCGTGTGTAAAACTGTCTTACACCCGTTGTATGAAAGCGTAGAGTCGAAAACACCCGATCATCACGTGATGCCTCAAAACACGATCCACAGAACGGTGCATACTTAAGGAAGAACACATTTTATCTTGATATCTAAATGAGGGGTCATCCTATAATGCTACCAAAAGCGCCAAACTAGCAATATAAGATGCTAACATCTAATGTGTGAAGTGAGATGATACTGTCCATGCATTTGATCTCTATCATTTGCATCGTGGTATGATCTCTATCATTCCTTTGTGTGTAAGGCCAAGGTCTATGGAACTTACACATTAAGTGAGTTGTAAGAGTATCTATCATACATACTTACAACAATACCATTTCAAGACACTAGCCCAGCAACGATCTAACCTAGATGCCTCTAATTTATCAATTGCAAGTTTTACGTGGCTTAGGGCTTTCGGAGAAAGAACCGGTCTTACCTACGAACATGAACCACAACGAGGATAACCAAGTTATTAGCAACTCGTTGTAAATCAGATATTGACTATAGTAGGAGAGACAAACACCCGCTAGCCACTTATGCAAAACTAGTTGCATGTCAGTCATGGAACCGGTCTCATGTACGATGACATGTAAGGTTGGTCCGGGCTGCTTCATCCCACTATGCCACCAATATCCAAAATACATAGAAGATGCAATAACATGATCATCATCGCCCACATATAAACATATGTGTACTACCCATGCAAAGCACCTACGCATAGATCAGGCTCTGATACCACTGTTCGGTTCGCAGCATAGAAAACAAAAATTTTCCTACGATGAGAACTATACGCCAAGATCTATCTACTAGATACAGAGCAAAGGGTGGACATACATCCATGGAGAACTTACCCTCAAAGACAACGAGTTTTGTTAATGAGTAGGAACTCGTGGTTGATGTAGTCGTACGGTTGCCGATCTCAAGATCGTGTGGAAATCCGAGCGTCACAAATCAGCAGTGCATCCGTCCTCGCACACACGTCCAAGCCACCGGACAACCTCCACCTCCTCGCTCCAGCGAATTAGCGGAAGCAGCAACTCCTTCCAGACGCAAGGGCACCGGGAACATGTATCTCACTAATCCGAGACCATGGGGGAATATCTAGAGGGGGAGAGAGATCCTTCACGAGGAGGTGTAGTTTGTCAGAGGGGAGAGGGGGGCTTTATATAGGAGGGAGGGAGACCCCTCCCCTCCCATAGCTGGCGCATGAGGGGGGGACTCCTCCCCTCCTTCATTCATGTGGTGAACCTCCACTCACATAAACATGGCCTCCACACAAAATCCCACTCACATGTATTTAATTTCCACCAAATTAAATGCAACTCTCAATTTAATAAAACTCTTTTATTTATTTTATTCAGAATTTTGTTAATTACTTTAATTAACAAACATTCACATAAAACCCCTTGCAACATTTCAATATCACATGCAGAACCACTTTCTGCAATTTCATCCAAAACAGTTCCGATTTCTATCGAAACAATTCCTGTTTCTATCAAAACATTTCCTGCGCTTTGCAAACCTTTTGTCTGAAACATATGTGCTCCTAAATGGTGTCTGGCAACCCTTAAGTGTGTCACCCTACGGTTCGCGAATAATGCATACATGATTGAGACTCCTCTCAGATCAATAACCAGAAGCGGGACCTGGAGTTCCATACTGACTCTTACACATTCAACGATGACTTCTGTGATCGTGAGAACCTTTAACGCTAGTAATTTAATCCCTTTGTCTCATGATATAATACATGTACGAGATTTGATCATCGGTATCCAAATACCTAGTTTGATCTCGTTACCGACATGCACTCTTTTCTCGTTCCCGTGATATAACATTCTAGTGATCACATCACTTGCTTGCAAGCTATCTTAATGTGATATCACCGAGAGGGACCAGAGTATATCTATCCGTCATCGGGATTGACAAATTACACTCTTGATCCATGTGCCTAAACATAACACCTTCATAGCACTGAACCCACCTTCATAGTCACCCTGTTATAGTGTGACGTTTGATGTTATCAAGATACTTTTCTGGTGTCAGCAATTAACAGGATCTCAGGGTCTAAGGACTAAGACTACTTCGTATGATGTTATAGCAATATAAACATAATGACTTGATCATAATGCTATACTTCGGATGAATGTTCATCACATTATTTCACAAATGCCGTGACCTTGTTATTAACAACATCCAATGTCCATGATCAGGAAACCTTGATCATCTTGTTAATCAACAAGCTAGTCTATAAGAGAGGCATAACTAGGAACCCTTTTTGTTTATTAAACACACATGTATTGAAATTTCCTATTAATACAATTATAGCATGCAAAATAAACATCTATCATATACAAGGAATACATAATAACAACTTTATTATTGCCTCTCAGGGCATATTTCCTTCAGCAGCACCTCGACCCGTGAATCCCACATGAACCCCATGATGTGATGGAGGACGTAGAAGGCCTCCTTCACACTGTTGGTCGGCTGCTTGGTGCAGGGGAACTTTGTGTGGTGCATGAACACATGTTTGCCATCCTTGGTTCTTGCCCCCCTTGGAGAATTTGCCTCCCTTTTCGACGTAGGCTTGTAGAGCATCATCTAGAACTCCCTTGTATCTGCTGTAGTCCTTCGACTTTGTGTCACTCGATGAGTCGAAGTACGTTGCTTGCGACAACCTCAGGCAAACAGAGATGTGTGTGTAGTATATGTCTCTGCGCAACACAATTGAAACAGAACTAATAATTGTTGGAAGAGGACAACGAAAATCTAAGAAATAATTTGTTACGACGGCGACCTAATGTGTGTTTACTTACTCGGGAAAGCAAGGTAGAAGAATGGAATCAATGGTCTGGTTCTCATGGAAGATATTCCCTAGGTACTCTGCCACCATTGCCTGATCCCCATCGTTCGCCAAGACAACCTCACGCATGTAGTAGGGGTCCACTATCACAATGCCCTTGGTTTTCTCCCTCTTGGCCTTCAACGCCATATTGAGCGAGTACATATGGACCAAGTTATAGTCCAGCCGCTTCGAGTCCAGGAGATTGTAGATGTCCTCATACCGCACGAAGAATATGTCCGCGGGTGCTTGGTCAATGAAGCCTTGGCCCGATGGCACCTTGCATGTGAAGACCGGGTACCCGGGCTTCTTCTCTTTAAGAAGGGTGGTCTCGAGATGTAGAATTGAGTAATTCATATTCGCTATGTGTCCACCCGTGACTTCAAGCATATCCTTAGTCAGAATCGGCTTACCCGCTATGTGAGCGCTGAAATCACTGGGCTCTTGTCTCACGCTGTCCTGAGCCCGGAGTATCTTCTTCGGAAGTGGCTGGCTCAAAGCCTTCTTGCTCCGGCTATGCTTCCGACCCTTCTTTGGCTTCTCGCCGCCTCGACAGGATTAGTGGATCGTCCTAACTGCTCCTCGGCCGCCTTGTGGAGTGTGGTGGGGCTGATGATCATCGTCGGGTTGGGTTGTGGACCAGCAGCGTCACCCGGAGGCGTCTCTTGATCATAAGTGCCGCCGAAGTGCAGACGCTGCGTGCATGACATAGGACGACCGGGTTGTTGACCACGGGAGGCTGGCTCTCCATTAGGAGGTATGTAGAATCTGTCGGTGCCCATGGTGTTGAGGTAGCCATCAATGTCATCCTCATCGTTGGCGATGTGAGGTGCATCCTAATGCACGTCCTCGAGCTGTGGCGACGGCGTGTGTGCTATTAACTGTTGATGCCTCTTGGTGGTGGGGACGAACACCGGTGGCCATGTCTTATTAGTTGGGTCGGTGGGGCGCCGCCCTTCCTTGGCTATATCAAGGCGGATCTGGGACTTGGGCCATATCAAGGGCCAGCCGGAGCAACCTCCAAGGGTCTTATGCTCATCGGCTCCTTCAGGTTGGTTGGGGGGTCAATGCCGTCGCAATCCTTCAACGTCCTTACCAAGGTGACCCTGAACATGCCAGCAGGGATCGGCTTGTTGTGCATCATGAGCATCTTCGGTTGGAGAATTCTACCCTTGGCTACATCCTTCAGCACACCGTCCACATACTGTAGCAATGTGCAATGAACGTCCTGCAGGAAAACATGTTGGGGATCATAATCAGATGGAAGTCGATTAGATTGAGTCCAACAATTGTGTATGAAGTCAGACCTACGATGAAGCATAATTAGTTATTACCTTGGTGAGGGCATCGAGATCAGCTAATGTGGACACGCGGGGCTGCGTCACATCCTGCTCTGGTGCATCACGAAGCAACACCGGCTGTGTGTTGGTGTTGGGCCACTACAAGAAATCTGGTGATACATGACCCTCCATATTGGTCACTGAAAGGTCATAGTTTTTAATTTATGACCTCTTTGTGACCAAATACAGATGGTCAAAAGCTGGGCGTCACTAGTTAAACACCACGACCTTTTTTCTGAATTGGTCATAGACGTCTATGACCAATATAGATGGTCACAGATTCTATGACCAACTGTATTGGTTGTAGACTATCTGCCATGTCCATGTTAGATCCTACGTGTCCTATCGTACGTGGCAAATCTGTGACCAATTGAAAAGGTCGTCGATCAAATTTAGCCCGGTCCAATTAGGTATTTTACATGGCCAAGCCCAACAATTATTGTCTTTTCTTACCAGATCTTGGCCTTTTAATGTGCATTTTCTTTTGGGCCTTGGCCTTTATAAGGTCAATTTCATTTGAGTGTTTCTAGCCTTTTATGGTTAATTTATTGTTTATTCTCAGCCATTTCATTCTGATATTTTCGAAAACGCCCAATACTATCTGGGCCAAGGCCTTTCGAAGATCAAGTTACCAATACAGGTGATGTCTAGGCCGAGGCCTTCTTAAGACCAAGATATAATTTGGTCCAGTACAGGTGCCAGGCATTTCAAAAACAAACATACAACTAAATCAGCCCAGTAATATTTCAAATAATATTTACAGAACAAGAGGGCTTTCTAAGAGAAAGCTACAGCCGAATCAAGGAAGCAATATTTCAAATAATATATAACTTGACACAGAAACAGAATAGTCTAAACTTTCGACTTTCAACTAAACAAATAGACCGCCAGGAGTCTAGGTCATCTCAGGTTCTCGCCGACAGCACCAGCAGCTCCGTGTGCTTCTCGCTAGCAGCACGTAGGAGGCAGAACATAGAGTTGCAACAGCTCCGGCAACTCATCAACAACGTTAACTTGCAGCTCGTGCTCATCCTCAAAGTTCTCCCTGAGTCAGGAAGAGGACACCGACCTCCTGCTAGTTGGTGCCATCGTCGCCTTGCTCCAGTTCAGCCACATCTCCTTGAAGCTGTTGTACATTAGGGAGAATTAGGCTTTATGCATTAACGACAGTCAAAATTCCAGAAAATGGAGTACTGTTAATTAGATTATGTGTCATTCTGTTAATGAAGGCAGCATAGGTCACGATATGAGAGAATACTATAAAAGATAGGCATGGGGTTCTGAAATGAAGAATCAAAAATACTAATAATGCCTCGCAGAATTACTAACACGAGCTTTTATACTACTACAACACCATTCAACATTTTGAGGCATAAGAAACAGAGGTTTTATACTACTACTGAATCAAAGATAGGCATGGATTGTTGAAGTTAGTTTGTGTATTGCAATTATGTGAAATAGAGGCTTCATTATATGTGAATATATGTGAATAATCAAGGGAAGTTTCTTATAGCGAATAAATAAAATGTTCTAGAGCGCAAACCTGACAATAGTTGACAAAGCAGAGCTGGCCTAGCCTAAACTAGCAGTCCAACAAGGTGAAGTTAGTAGCACTAGCATAGCAGGTTCATAGAATGACATATCCAGGGATTACTGTTCTTAAGTCATGAAACCTATTACTCTATGGATCGTACAAAAGGTCAAACATGCCATGTACCAATGTGCGCATACTTCCTAGTCCAACAAGGTGAAGTTAGTAGCAGTAGCATAGCAAGTTCATGGAATGACATATCCAGGGATTACTGTTCTTAAGCAAAGTCCAGTTTGTACAGTAATAAGTATATATAGCTCCAACGAGACATAACATGATAATTTCATCAACAGACTCTTTGTAAGCTGATGGTATTGATTCAATAGGAAGAAGGCATATAGCTCCAACGAGACATAACATGATAATTTCATCAACGGACTCTTTTTAAGCTGATGGTATTGATTCAATAGGAAGAAGGCATATAGCACCAGCGTGACTTAACATGATAATTTCATAAACATACACATCCTAGAGCCTGACACACCTCTGTATCCATTTGTACATGCTTGATAGTCTCTCGGAGGAATCAAGGACATTGGCGACGAGGAAGGAGGGGATTCCTTTGAGGTCCTGGATGGCATGGAGCAGCTCGGGCTTGAACCCAGAGCAGAGACACGATCGACCACTTTGTTGTCGACTTCCTCGTAGTCCAAGAGCTCCTCCAAGTACACCTGAGCCTCTCCCATCATATCACAAGTAAATAATACAAAATCAATCAGACCACCGAACAATGTAAAATTGAGGCAATGGATAATACCATAGAGGATGAGCTATGTAGCCGATAACCAACAAGTAAATATCGTATTATGCATAATAACCAATAGGTAATATAAAAGATTTACACCAACATATTTGCATAAGCAGAGTTCAGTTCCATGAATTCTAAAGGACACACACATAGAGCCACTAAATTGAAAATTTTGCATATGTCCAAGTACTAGTACAACAAGTCCTACTAAATAGCACAGCAGCCTAACCAAATTTGCATATATCAGGAACAATACAACATCAGTATGTGCATCAGCAAGCAAGTAGCTGAAGCCAATACAGAATGAAGTACTAGACTATGGATAACTACAGTAATCTAGCAACAGCCTAGTCTAGGAATACGCGCACCACAATTTAAATTCGAATGAAAAATCCCTAAACAAGAAGTATATAGCAACAGTATTGTTATAAACTTCATTCATTAGCAAGTTCAAAAGACCCAGGTAAGTCACGAATCAAACTTCAGTAGGTGCTTGCGGTCCTTCAGTAGGTGCTCCTGGTCCTTGAGTATCCTGGCGACGCCGAAGACCATGGAGATGTGCGTGTCGAGGCTCCTCCATGCTGCTTACTTATGGCCGGCCTCGTGACCAGCGGGCGCGCTGGAGAGCCCCAGCACGAGCAGCGCGGCATGGACCTAGAGAGTGGGCGGCGGATCGAAGGGAGCTTGGGGCGGCTTGGGTCGATGCTCACCTGGATCCTGGGTGGGGAGCTACGGGCGACCGAAACCATCAACGTTGAGTGTCGGGATTCCTAGATCCGCAGGCATCAAGGTCGGGAGCTCGGACGCCCGCACACAGAGCTTGGTGGCTCTCCCGGCACCGCTGCAGGTCTGACGAGAGGAGGAGACGGCAGCCGCTGTAGCGATCGGGGTGGGGGAGGCGAAGCTGTGGTTCGCGTGATTGGATCGCATTAGGGTTAGGAACTAAGGATTACGGCGGCAGGGTCGGGCTAGGGGGTGTGGTGTTCTGCATCCTGAGATAGAAGCCTAGGGTTAGAAATAGACTTTGAAGAAACTACCCTAGATATTTTGGTCAAGAAGGTGTGGGATCTGTAGGGGCATCTTGGTCATTGTTTGTCCAACGTGGGCAGGCGGGTGAAGTTGGATCTAGGTCGTCGGATTTGGATAGAGGACCGAGATTTACACTTGTAGGGTGATCCATGGGTAGCCTGATGCTTTATTATGATTGGTTGGCTATATACCGTGGGGTGTTCTCAGAATAATAATAGACAAAAAACCACGGCATAGTTTGTGATAATGTGCCCATATCGTGTACGCATGTGCATATTGAGATGGCGAACAATGTTGCAGCAGGAAGTTTTCCTTTTCGTCGTACAAAAAAAAGCATTTTCCATTTTTCGAGTGCCAAAAACGGGGCGTTTTGTGAAGGAACCACCAAATTGAAAGTTTTAAAATGGTACCACCCTATTTTTCAAAAATACTAGACCACCTTACATGGCCAATGCCCCAACCAGGGTATCTAAAACCTTTCCGTCCACCCCTGGCAAAAAAGACAAATTCCTACCGAATCGGTAGGAAGTGGGTCCGATTTGAACTACATGTACATTATCTAATGCTCATAATTTTTTGCAAAAATCATTTTTAGACTCACAATATGTTTTTTCATCAGAGATACAATGCAAGTTTAGCGAGGCTCATCTCCTATCTTCATGCCCGCTGTTTTGACCATAATTTGAAATAACAAAATTTTGAAACGGGCACAAGATATTCAAAAACGGTCCAAACAAGGTAAATCCTTCGCATAGTGTCATATTATGTGACATAGTTGCAAGGAAAAATACTAAACGTCGTATATTGTAGATATCTCAAAAAAACCTTCTCAGAAATGACATATCATGTTCGAGGTTTCATATCTTTCAGGTCAAAAGACCAATGTTATGGCCTGAATCGCGGCATAGTTTGTGATAATATGTCCATATTGTGCACAGAAGTGTATCTTAGGATGACGAACAATGTTGGAGGAGGAAGTTTTCCATTTTGTCACACGGAAAAAGCATTTTCCATTTTCTGAGTGCCAAAATCGGGGCATTTTGTGAAGCAACCACCAAATAATAGTTTCAAAATGGTACCAACCTATTTTTCAAAAATAATAACCCACCTTACATGAACAATGTCCTGACTGGGGTATCTAAAACCTTTTCTTCTATCTCTGGCGAAAAAGACAAATTTCTGCCAAATCGGTAGGAAGTGGGTCCGGTTTGAACTACAGGTACATGATCTAATGCTCATGATTTTTTGCAAAAATCATTTTTAGACTCAAAATATGATGTTTCTTTAGAGATTTAGTGCAAGTTTAGCGAGGCTCATCCGTTATCTTCATGCCCGCCGTTTTGACCATAGTTTGAAACGATTTTTTTTAAACGGGCATAAGAAATTCAAAAATGTCCCGAACAATGTAAATCCTTCGCGTGGCGTTGTATTATGTGACATAGTTTTAAGAAAAAATACCAAACTTGGTATATTGCAAGTTTCCTGAAAAAGCCTTCGCAGAAATGACCTATCATGTTCAAGGTTTCATGGCTTTTAGGCTAAACGACCAATGTTATGGCTAGAATCATGATATAGTTTGTGATAATGTGTCCATATTATGTACATGTGTGCATATTGTGATAGAGAACAATATTGCAGGAGGAAGTTTTCCATTTCGTCACACGGAGAAAGCATTTTCCATTTTCCGAGTGCCAAAATTGGGACGTTTTTGAAGCAACCACCAAATAATAGTTTCAAAATGGTACCAACCTATTTTTCAAAAATAATATACCCACCTTACATGAACAATGTCCCAACTGGGGTATCTAAAACCTTTTCTTCTACCCCTGGTGAAAAAGACAAATTTCTGCCGAATCGGTAGGAAGTGGGTCGGGTTTGAACTACAGGTACATGATCTAATGCTCATAATTTTTTGCAAAAATCATTTTTAGAAATGCATTTTCCATTTTCCATTTTCCGATGCCAAAAACGGGGCGTTTTGTGAAGCAACCACCAAATGAGAGATTCAAAATGATTCTACCCCATTTTTCTAAAACACCACACCACCTTACATGGACAATTGAGAAAACGGAGAATCTAAAACCTTTCCATGCACCCCTCATGAAAAAGACAAATGTCTGCCGAATCGGTAGGAAGTGGGTCTGATTTAAACTACAGGTACATGATTTAATACTCCTGATTTTTTATAAAAACCATTTTTAGGTTCACAATATACAATTTAATTAGAGATATGCTGAAAGTTTAGCAAAATTTTATCCCTAGACAAGGACGGTTACCCCTACGATTTTGACCGTATTTTGATCGATTCACTTAATTTTGTGAACCAAGTATCTAGATTGTGATGCAAAATGGGATAATTATAATTTCCACTCAAATTAGACAATATTTAATCGTGAACGCCCATTTTTATGAATTTCAAAAACATTATAGCTATTTTTGCCAATTTAAATGGTCTTGTGTCGATTTTGCAAAAAATAGGTCAAACACTCGAGATGAAGTAAAATGAGAAATTTGCCAACACGAAGTCATACATCTGTTTGATATGAATTAAATTGATTTTTATATCATCTTGATCCAAGGTCATATGCAAAATTTACGTTGAAATTAAATTTTGAAATTTTCAAAAATAGTTGAAACCATTCTATTTACCTAGAACACAAACTTATAAAAAGACCACTAATACACACTAAAAATATACCTTACAATGGCATATGGGCCGTTGGCCCAACCTGGCGGGAAGGCCTGAAGGAAAAGAAAAAGGAGGCCTAGCCTCTTGACGGTGAGGCCCAGGCCCAACAGCAAATTATGCTCTTTTAAAGACGCGAGCAGGTATTTTATCAGGAGTCGATGGGTGGTCTAGCGGTTAGGTGAGGAGGGGCAACCTGTGGAGGTCGTTGGTTCGAGCTCACGATGAGCTCCTTTTTGCTCATTATTCGGTCACGGGTCGGCTGCTACGCTATAAGTTAAACAAAATGCGTGTAGGAATATCAACACAAGTTCTTGAGAAGCAAATTGGTTAGTATAGGTTGTCAATATGATAAAACTGAGGTCACGAGTTCGAACATCTTGTTTCCCATTTTTTTCATTTGATTTCATGTGCACGCCATGTAGACATGACACGTAAACAGAAGTTGACACATGGACTTGACACATAAGCAAAATTGCTGAGGTGCACGACCAGTCATTATAAGACAATATGAATTTGAAGTCACGACCATTTAAATTGGTCGTAATCTACTTAATATAGGGCATTGAACCAGTGTTATCCATCTACGACCATTTTGTGTAAGCAATCTATGACCTTTTTGACTAAATTGATCGTTGTTATTCAATGTTTGGGCCCTCCTAAATGCCTTACGACCAATTGGCTCAAAATGGTCATAGGTCTATGACCAAAAAATTCATGGTCGTTAAGAAAAGGTCACTAGTGAGCAAATTTCTTGTAGTGGGCGCCGGCAGGCTCAACAATGCGACCGGCTATGCCAAGGTGTTGGAGGGCGGGGTCACCAAGTTCGGCGACACGTGTTGGGCCGAATTGCTGTCGGACACGCTGGGCACCAGTATCGGCCCAACTTCACCAGCAGCATTCCAATGGGCTAGACCCTCCCACAGCTGAGGAGGAATGATCCCGCATAACCTTGCTTCCAACTTTTCCTCCATTTGCACCAACAACTGGGCCACTTTGCCCTTGAGATCTGCGATCTCCCGTCTCTGCTCAGCGTCCACCTTGGACTTTCTCTCCTTTCTGATCTTTGAGTCCTCTTTGAAGTGGACGACGACTTCTATGGTCAGCCCATAGCCGGGAATACGTCCACCGGACGTCATCTTCATGTTCTTGGGCCTCTTCTTGACAAGGTTCACCGCCCTGTTGAAAGGAGTGTCCCACGGCTCCGACAACCCCGTGGTGGGGGAACTTGCCTCAACCACTATTTCATCTTTCTGCAAAAGGAAGGTGAACCCATTTTTAATTTTGGCTTCATTATTGATGGCCAATCGACTTGAGATCCACTTGGTTAGTTGCTTACTAGATGTTTCTTGAATTTCAGCACATCCTCATCTGTGGTTTTGAATTCCTTTGTTATGGGGCACAGGAAGTAGCGGGCCCGCACAAATTTCCTCACCTGCTCGTCCTTGAATTTGTCAAACATGTTTGGTTTATCAAGGCGCCTAAGATCGGCGTCCTCCTTCTTCCAAATTGGCTTTATTCATCTATAAACGTCGCTCCCAAGTCTGTGGTTACCTATGTTTTGGTCACACGGTTTCTTCCCCCACGCCGTCCATTCTTTTGCGTTATCGGTATCCAACTCTTCCTTGAAGAGGAGATAGTCGTCGTGTTTGAGCAGTGGCTCGTGCTTCTTTATCTCCTCCCATCTTTCATTTTTGTCTATCCGCTTCTTCACCCGGGTTCTCTAGTTGCTCAAGAGGGTGCTCATCTTTGTGAGGGCCGCCTTGTTCACCGCATTGTTCTTGACCTCAAGATTGTCATAATCATGGGGGAACTTGTAGCGTTTGTGAAGCTTATGCATGAGGAGCTGGACTAAATGCGCATTGCCGGGATCTCGGAGGTTCCTCGTGTTGACCGTCAAGGTCTCCTGTACAATGCACCCGCGTTGTATCCCATACCCAGCGACGAGGGCTATAGGTGCCACGGGTGCACCGCTCACTGTCACTTTGGTGAATTTGTCGCGCTCCGTGCTGAGCGTCAGCGGGTCTTGATTCTTCCTCACAGACTTCTTAGCTGTCGAGGCGGCACCACCATCCGTCTGTCCTCCCACGTCGGTGCGTTCGCCGACATCGGTGGTGTCATCCTTGGCGCCATTGGTGCGTTCGCCGCCGGCATCGGTGGTGTCATCCACGTGGCCATCACTCATTCCAGCATCATCGTCACCTTCCATGTCATCTTCGTCGTCGGCCATGGTAGCTATTTCCTGCTCCTCCTCCCTTTGGGAAAGCCGCGAAAATGGCATGTTGGCCTTCCGGGCTTAAATAAGTAGAGATTTCTTATAGTAAGAATAATGTGACAACATTATTTGTGAATCTTGTATTAATATCTACTACTTGTTTAGATTTGTATCAATCCTTTGCTTATATCCACCAATATTTAGAATTTATAAACCACTTGAAAGCTTAAACACAATTTAGCATGAGATGTTACTGCTCTTATTTGCATTTCCTCAATTCATATGCCGGGCACATGCAAAGGCATGTGACTAGAATATGCATCATAAGAAGATAAAGAAAGGAAGCTAGCAAGCCGCATGATAAAATGTATCTTGCATATTTATACAATAAAGCTTGGTGGCAGTAAGATGAACAATGCAAAATTGATCTAGAGTCAAAAACATGCCAGCACATGGAGGTGAAAATGGTTAATAATAGTGCAAGTGAAAGTGGAACTGCCAAACTTCTGAAAGCTAGGATACTACCTAACACATAAGAAATCTTGGTTAGTTATATACAATAGTTCACTCTCATTTCTAAATTACCAGCATACGTAGGTATACATATGCATCTCATATCTTTTCTTTTAAAAAAACCTCGTTCATATTGATAGTGGCCAGAACTGAGCAGTCAGTTATCTATATACAGCTGCCCACTTGAAATATTTATGTAAAGAAATTGGAATATGGAAAGGGAAGTATGTGGCATAGGAAAACAAAGTAGACTCTAAAAAATTATAACCCCAAGCAGATTATAACCCCAAGCACCAACCAGATTATAACCCCAAGCATATTTCTTACAGTAACAAAGCATATTATAACCCGAAGCACAAAGAACACTGTCCCACATCATCATCATGTGGAAGCATTATTGTTCCCTTCCCATTCTTAATTGTACATCTGGTAATCTCACACTTTCAGTCTTAGATGATGCACAATATCAGTTTTTTACTTTTTACTTTCTTAGCCACCATTACGTAGCATAGAGTTATCAGCTACGCTGTCCAAGCTTGGATCAGGATCATGTCAGTAAATGAGCTAGCTAATGAGCTAGCTCTCACATACTATAATGTACTAATGGCAGCAGGACACCGGCCGGACCTAGGCGTCCAGAAATGATGGCTGCACTATGAACCAACAAGTATACTACTACATCGAGTTCACCGCATAGAATGACAGGGTGAGCTAAAGCTAGGGTGGTCGATAAGCAAGCACCCATCGATCCACCATCACCAGGCCTCTATGTACGCGCTTGTTCGTGTGTGCTTAATGATTCACTCTGACAGGCTCCCTAGCTACCTACATTAAAATCCAGAACAACAGGGACTCATGAGGACATGCATGTGTGTATATCTGCACTTACCTTGTCTGCCTGTTTGCATTGCTCACTACTACTTGGCCACAGTGATCCATCGGCTACACTACTGCCAGTGGTGCTAGTAGTGGTCCAATTGTCAATGAACCCTAAGCCTAACCCTGGAAGATCATGTCACACTTTCTCTCTGGAAGATCAATTTGATTTTTCTCTGGAATACAAACCCTAGACAAACCCGAACCCTTTAGGAACGAACCCTAACCCTAACTGGCCTAGGAACGAACCTGGAGAGAGGGGATAGGGGAGGGGAGGGGAGGGGAGGGACGCATCGTTTCAAACCTAGACGGCGGCAGGTGGTGGCAGATGGAGGCAGGTGGGCGTCTTCTCTCTGGTAGCGGACGACTACAGCAGGGGCGACTTTCTCCGGTGGCGGGGGCATCTTCTTCTCTCCGGTGGCAGGGCGTCCTTCTCTCTGGTGGTGGGGGCATCCTTCTCTTCGGTGGCAGGCGTCCTTCTCTCCGATGGCGGGTGTACTTCTCTCTGGTGGGTGTCGTGTTCTTCTCTCTGATTGAGCGGGTGTGGACGGTGTGGCCGTGGGGATCAAATAGAGAGAAGCAAGGGGAGAAGGGGCGCATTATTTTGGCTAAGTGTAGAAACTCATTGGCGCATCCCTAATCGGTGTGCCACGGATAATATTCGTGGCACACCGATTAGGGATGCGCCACTGAGTTTCCACGGTTAGCTCAAAAAGTCACGCGGTGCAGAGTTAACAGCAACACAAGCCTGCCTCACTAGTTACTATGTTGGTTGGTTGGTTGAACTCCTAGGTGCCAGGTTCGAATCCTAGCACCCCCATTTTTTCTTTAACTCAGAACTATATTTATTAAAGATTGAAATTAATATTTGGCCTTGTAATATTTACTCATCAGATAATAATTGTCTAGTATTTTTAGAATATGAACAATTCAACATTTTCAAATATAAAAGGAAAAACACATGTATACGATTGCAAGTAGACAAAAAATTTATTCCAAAAAACCACGAATCATGTATATATGATTATTGTTTCAAAAAACCATATGTATCATGTATATAGTTTTGTCGACTTGATGCACGCGCACACAAAAAAGTCACTTCTGCAATGTCAATTCCGAACGAGCTAGTGTCGTCTCATCACAGCGATCTTCTTGCCCTTCTTCGTCGTGGTTGAATAATTTAGCCTGGGAACATGGGGATTTCTTCTCGTGTACGGACATCCTTTAGAGGATAGGGTGGTCTTCCTTCTTCCTGATGCAACACTAGGTCTGTGAAAGTACTTGTCGCCTTCTATCTTTGGATCACCGTACTTGTCGAAGTCTTGTTCGGTGGCCGCTCCCTCCATTCCGATGATGCTCCTTTTCCCCTCCTAATAACAACGCGGATAGGTCTTACAGGATCGGTAATGTAGAAGCATTGATCCACCTGGCAAGCCAGTACCCACGGCTCATTTTTCGCCTGGACGTTCGCGCCAGATGCATTCGATGATTTGGCTTCGGGTATAACCATCGTGGTGAAATACTGGCTTGCTTTTTTGATGTTCTTGGCCCATATGACCCGGAACATCGGCATCTTGTCTCCACAGTAGTCGAGTTCCTAGATCTCCTCGATCCTACTGAAGAATCTCTTCTTGACAGTAGATTCCTTGTCTGCGTAGGATAGCATCGTGACTCCCGAGTTCTGATATTCACTGTTCTTGTCCTTTTCCTCGGTGTAGAATGTATAACCGTTGATGTCGTTCGCCTGATAGGTCCTCACATTCATCGCGGGGCCCTGTGACAAGGTGAATATAAGTTTTTCCTCATTCGTAGGAGGTCTCTTACCATGATAAAGCTAGAGTAGCTCTTTCTTGAACCAACACGTGAAGCTGGAGTTGTGCTCTCTAGTCACGTCTCCCTTCGTCTGTCATCAGCCTGTGTCCCTAAACATCTTCTCAATTAAGCTTTTGTGCTCTAGCACCCAAGGTTCAATCAACTCTATGTGTTGTAGTGCGACTCGATGTACCCTGTCATAGTCTGTGTGTCGACCAGTGAAGACGATATGCATTGGGGCATGCCCTCGTGGTGACCACATCCATTGAGTCTCCCGAGGTGTCTCCTTATTGGCAGACCAACCGGGTCGTCGTCATCCTCATTTCGTAGATAATTATGGCAGAATGATATGGACTCGTATGTCAGAAAGCCCTTGCCTATGCTTCCACCTGGATGGTTCCAGTTGCGAACGAATCCTTTGAGAACACTGTTCAGCCTTTCAAATGGCATCATGTTGTGTAGGAATAGAGGCCCGAGGTGGATGATTTCATCCACGAGGTGGACTAGAAGATGCACCATGATGTCATGGAACGCGGGGGGAAGTAAATCTCGAGCTCGCATAGTAGCACGATGATCTCTTCTTGTAGCCTGTCGAGCTGCTTCACACTGATCGACTTCCTAGAGATTACGTCGAAAAAGTTACAAAGCCCAAACAGCCTCTCACGTACGTGCTCGTCCATTATCCCTTAGATAGCAACCGGAAGTATCTGCGTCATCAGCACGTGCCAGTCGTGAGATTTCATCCCGGAGAACCTCTTCTTCGTTTCTTCTAGATATCGGGATATCTTCCCTCCGTAACCGATAGGAAGTTTGGTTCTGACGAGAATGTTGAAAAACTGCTGGAGCTCCTCCTCACTCACAGTGAAGCGGGAAGGGGGGCAGTAGTAGTCGTTCCTCTTAGCCCTTTTGCACCGATGACCTTGAGTATCTTGCGTCTGAGCGTCATCATCATCGTCATCATCATCAGGGCGTCCTCCATGAAGTTCTTCCTTTATGCCTAGCTTGATCAGGTCGTTTCTTGCCTTTGGCCCGTATTTGGTCCTCTCCGGCATATGTTGACAAGAGTGCCAATCAAACTCTCGCACACGTTCTTCGAGATGTGCATGAGGTCAAGGCTATGTGGCGTGTGGAGGTATTTCCAGTACGGTAGGTCCCAGAAAATAGACCTCGCTGTCCATACACCCAACAGCGGCTTTGTCCTCGGATGCTTCTTTCCCGGCACGGGGCACTCTTTCCATTTTTTCAGCAAGTCGTTGATATCCTCGCCGCTCCTCCTAGGTGGGGCTATTTCGAGCTCGTCCTCACTATGAACAGATCTCCGCGTTTTATCCATGGGTGATCCGCGGGGAGCCACTTTCGAATCCCTGGGAACACAGTTTTCGAAGACCCGGGATCCCTCGGTAGCTACATATGCGGAGTTTTCTCCATGCACCTAATGCATGCACTGTGTCCGTGGTTCACCTGGCACGATACATATCCCAGACCAAGATAGTCCTGCATCATCGTGATCAACGCGGCTCTTAGAGGGAAATATTCTCCTATGTAGGCGTCCCACGTACGGGTTGGCGTCTCCCATAGTATGGCTACCTCCTCTTTCAACAACCCGAGATACAGATGCATGTCAATACCCGGTTGTTTTGGCCCGTGAATAAGAATACTCATGTGTATGTACCTTTGCTTCGTGCATATCTAGGGGGAGATTGTATGGCCATACAAACAAGGGCCAGGTGCTATGCATGCTACTCTGGTTTCCAAAGGGATTGAGTCCATCGGTTCTCATAACCAGCCTAACGTTCCTGGCATCATCCCTGAACTCCTCTTCGAACTCCATGTCCCATGCATGCCACTGGCTAGCATCTGCGGGGTGTTTTAGGATCTTGCCCTTCTCTGGATCATATTCGCATGCCATTGCATGAGCTTCGCTTCCTTAGGGTCTACGAAATACCGCTGCAGACGGGGAGTGATAGGAAAGTACAATACCACTTTTTGAGGAACTTTCTTCTTCCCTCTCTTGTATCGTGCATGGACGCACACCAGACATGTGGTTCTATCCTTGTACTCACCCCGATAAAGCGCATAGTCGTTGCGGCAGGCGTGGTATTTGACGTACGGTAGATCGGGAGGGCACACGACTTTCTTGGTCTCGTCGATACCTCTTGGCAATGTGTTCCCCTCAGGAAGTATATCGTGCCAGAATTCCATGATATGGCTGAAGCTCACATCAGTCCATTTGTGTTGCATTTCATCTCTAGAGCCTTGAGGGTTACATTCAGGCATGTATGCTCGGGCCGACACCCAGGATAGAATGGAGTAATCCTGTCTTTATCCATTTGCGCCATCTTGGCTTTCTCTCTGGCAGCAGCTTTGTCGTTGCTCATCTCCTTGAGGAGCAGTTCTTGAAAATGAGTGTCCCGTAAAGCTGAAGTCAGCGGTGTCTGCGTGTTCGCGTCTTATCCACCACCATCGGATCCGACATCTCCTTCATGATGATCATGATCATGTCCACCAGCATCTTCTTCATCATAATCATGTCTGGCGTCTTCGTGAGCACCATTTCCTACTGGTGCCCCGTTGTTGACGTCCTCATCAATGTAGTCGGGCATGAAACCACCCATGAGCAAGTGCTTCTTCATTGTCCCAGAATCAGGTTTGATTAGGGTACCAAGTTTGCATCTCTTACAAGGACATCTTATCTCGGTCATGTTGTTCTGAATCATGATGGCCGACGCACGTGCCTTGTATCTAGACACCATAGCTTCACCCATCTGACGCACCATGCACCATGGTTGCCTGTGCGGCGGTATGGAGAAAAAGGGAATATTTAGTACCATGTATGCAAAAATTTGGCATGACCTTCCCTCTAAATAGGACATATGAGTAGTACAAAATTTTGCCAAAACAGAAATGAATCAACATTTCAGCAAACATTCATTGCACCACACACACCGGCACCTGCACAACACAAAGCATACACAAGAACACAAGCATATATCCATGTAAACATCATCTCCTGAGCCAAAACCATCGTCCATAAACACAAAAATAGAAGCATAAATCCATGTACACAAGAACACAAGCATATATCACATGAACACAGGCATATATACCGCCAACATCGTCGTCCACACACACAAAACAAGCACACGTTACCCCGAGACAAGAGAGGCCACGCAAGAGAGCGTGTGGTGCGGTTAGTCAAACTTGATGTGGAGGAGAGGAGAGAAAAGGTGTGTGCGCTAATTTAGTGGATCTACACGGTGGAGAGGAGTTTCTTCTATATATCCATCCAACCCAAAGAGGTTTTGGCAACTTAAAATGGAGAAATTGTTGGAGAAAATGAGGTGAGGAGGAGGAGCAACTCGAGCTAGATCTAGTGGAGGTAGGGGAAAGTGCACTAGCTAGTGGAGGGTAGGGGAAAGTGCCACCTTTTTGTGTGGCTGGCACGACATATCCGTGGCGCACCAGCTATACAGTGCACCATTGACAAAATATACCCATGGCGCACCTGTCACTTTTCAGATGGATGGGCCCACAAACACCCGTGGCATATAGGAAGTCCGTGTGCCACTGATAAACCTACTATGCGTGGCGCACGTCCATTCCGTGCGCCACAGATGTACTGCCCATGATCGAGGGTCAGCCGGCAGCACTGGGGCCCATGTTATGGTGGCACACTGTTTGGGCCATGCGCCACGGGTAAGGGAAGGTCGGTGGCGCACTGTCTAGCATGTGCACCACGGGTAACTATCCGTGGGGCACACATTTCGTGTGCGCCACTGATAAGGACCCTGTGGATAAGCATTTTCCTACTAGTGATAGAGATTCTAGGGATGGAGATCTCTGAGATCTGTGGGCAGGAATGTGCTTATTTCCTTGGAATCTTATGCAAATTTGACTCTTAATCCATTCTCGATTTGTGTTCTCCGCTTCTGCTTGATGATTTTGAAGGAGATATGCCCTAGAGGAAAATAATAAATAGGTTTTTATTGTCATATCTCAATTAGTTTATAATAGTTTCATATTGTGCTATAACTGTGCCAAGTAGAAACATTGGTACAAGTGTGGTATGAAACAACAAAGTCCCTAGTAGCCTCTATTCATACTAGTTCGTTGGTCATGAGGATGATCTGGGTTTCAAGATCATGGGCATTTATGCCAATTGACAATGGGATCATAACATTGGAGAATGATGTGATTGGACATTCCTCGAAGGATTGCAACATGATCAAGTCATATAGTTCATTGTTGCAACAGCTATACCTAGACTCGTTTTCCTTAGACCGTGAGCTCATATTACTCACTGTTTCCCGAGGCTGCTTAGACTGCATCAAGAGCCACTTGGTAATACAGTGGTTATAAAGGTGTACGTTGGGTATTCCAAAGGAATAGTAGATGACATGTGACTGCAAGACAGGGATTTTTTCACCCACATCACGAGTAAAGATACATACAGCCGGCTTGGTGAGATTACATCCATAAATGTTGCAACATGTGACTCGGTCACGGGGATGTAATATCACGGTAACAAGAAAACAGAATTTGTTGTGAACAAGATTGAACAAGGTATGGGATACCAATGATCGGATCTCAGACAAGTTGTATCGAGAAACAAAAGGACAATGATGCTACATTTAGGGGTTCAAACAACATTGTCATCAGGAATGCATAGAGGTCACATGGATATCCCTGGTCCCTCTATTGATCATTGATACAGATCATGTCTAGAGCATTCCCGAGCCATGAGAGGATACACTTAAGGGTACGATGAGAGCGATCATTCGTAAGACGGAATCACAGTAGATAAAGAGAGAGTCGGAATTGTTCCACAGAGAGATTTGAAGTTGTTCGGAGAAAGAATAAAGGACCAGAATCATTCCGGGAAAGATCCGAAGTCATTCGGAGGAAATCGAAAGGGAACCGAAAGGTGTTTCAGGTCAAGACGGATTTTGTAATATGTATTTACATATTAATTAATGTAATTAATATTAAAATATAATATTAAAATCTAATTTGAAGGGGTATTCCACTAATGGGCCAAACTTCCTAAAGAAAAAGGGCTCATGAGGGAAAACCGAAGGAGGGAAGGGCCAAAGGGCCAAGGCCTAGGCGCCTCAAGGGGGCCCGCCCGGCCAGCCTAGGGCTATGCGTGGTGTGGGGCCCACCCCTGGCTGGCTGGCCCATGAGGCCCATGCGCCTCCCCCCTCTCCCTTGATTAGTCCCACATGGGAAACCCGAAGGGGAGGGCACACCCCCTCCCCCTATATAAAGGGGTGCCCATAGGTGGTAATAAACACACCAATATTTGGAGAAGTCCTTTGTTAACTTCCTCCTCCTTCTCTCTCTCTCTCTATACCTCGTGACCATGGCCCCAAGTCTGGGATGTGCGATCAAGGCACACCTGCAGTATGCCGTTGTGCTGTAGGGATTCGTAGTTGGATATCAACTTCCGCACTCCCAGCGGGATCGGGAAGCCAGAGGTCTCATCATGCACCGGATGTGTACGAAGAAATGAGGCGCAACACTTGGGGAGCTTAAATGTCGTGAGCTAGAGCTGTTGCACGATGAAGATGAAGAAGGAGCAAGGGGTGACTTGCGAGGAGCTTCGCGACCTTGAGGTCGGCTACGAGTTCGGCTACTTCAACCACGTTTCCCACGGAACGTTAACCACGTATAGTCTATAAGGGTATGTATTCTCTATGCATTGGCCATTACCGCATTACTACATAGATAGATCCTAGGCAGTTTTGGGGTTCCGTCGTAGGAATTTTTTTGTTTTCTGCTGCGGATCCCCTTTAGTGGTATCAGAGCTGATCTATGCGTAGGAGTGCTGTACGGCCAGTACACACAAGTATTGTTCGGGCATTGATCCTTAGTTGTTACCCTCTAACGTGTACTTGTTTATATCGCGGTATTGTTTGATGAAGTGGCCTAGACCGAACTTACGCGTATTCGTACGTGAGACTGGTTTCACGCTCAACATACGGCTTGTACCGTATAAGTGGCTAGTGGGTGTCTGTCTCTCATTCGATAGTTGATATAACATTTACAACGGAGGGCCCCGAAATGGGTGTAGTAGAGACAACTGCTGGATCTGTGTTGTGGTTGGAAAGTTCGTAGATTAGAAGCGGTTCTATTACAAAATCCCTAACAACCACGTAAAACTTGCAATAGATAAAGTAGAGGCGTCTAACTTTATTTTGCAGGGGGCATGTGATTATGATATGGCATTAGTCGTTACGAAGGTAAAGTAGTTTACTCTTCTGTTACTAAGTAGTATAGTAATAGTCATTGTTTCGATGGACGACCTGGTGGCGGTGTCGTGGACTTGGCGTCAAACCGATGGCAGTATGGAGATCATGCTGGAGCGCTCGATGGAGATCAAGGCGCAAGAAGCACCATATCATATCACATTATACATATGATGTTGATACCTGTTTTATATCTTATTGTGTGCTAGTATTAGATACCCAACGGTAGCAAATAAGATAATCCCTATTTAATTCCAATGTTCCGTATTCCCCTTGTGTGTGAACCACCAAGAAAGTTCTTCGTTATGAGGCGCCCTGCGGTGAGTAGGGGTCAAACATATCTACGTTCGCATACAGTGGGTGTAAGCCATGTTGCACAGCAAATACACACAAGTTAGATTTGGCGAGCCTAGCATGTGCAGACATGGCCTCGGAACACAAGAGATCAAAAGATCGAGCATGAGTCACATGGATGATGTGATTGGCATTATTGAATGTCTACCTTTGATAATGCACTGATGGCCATGACGATCGGGGGAGGTGCAGAGGATAGGGACCATTTGATCACAAAAATCGTCCATGGTATAACAATTTTAGTGGAGACCAATTATAAATTGATCTCTTATTATAAACTTAGTCTAGATGTCTGTTTGCAAATATCTTAGTAGATCTTAGCCTATCCCATTGAGGTCCTTTGCGACCATGGGAATATATGCTTAATATGGAACTTAGCAAAAGGGTCCAACTTCATAGATTAATACCCATGCCTGAGGGATATCCTCGTAAGAGGTGATCTTCTCTTCTTGATACAATAACCATTAGGAGATAATTCTATGACTCCGGAATGTTTGGAAAAACACTTAGCGATCTTGCATTAGAGTTGAGAACTCTTGGAAGGGCTTGATTGCAAAAGGAGGTCATGGATGAAAAGGTATATGTAAGATATACAAATTATAAATGTGATTCTTGCAAAACTCATTGCAGTTTGCAAAGTATTTGATACTTGTCCCGTTTTGTGAAAATAGGAGAATCTGCTTGAGAATTGATGTCTTTGAGGCTGCATGACTGGATGACGGCAAGCAAAACAGTTGATGGCCGACATCGCCTCTTTCCTCAAAGTTTATCATTTGGATTAGTGGACTTAAATATAAATTTGTAATCCTTGTTTGTGTGTCTTGCTTTTGGCGAGACGATTATTCATATGAACAAGTTACAAGCCATTTTGTACTATTCTTATGAACAATACCGTTATGGTCACATTACGATAATAAACAAGTTATTCTCATCACTATGTTAATGATAATAGTTTAAACATTTATAAAAGGATTAGAATGCTAAAAGTTATCCAAAGTTTAATAATGATATGACTATAGTTTAAGTTATTTTGGTTATTGCATGTTCTTTATGAAGATCGGGGTCCTAGATGCTTAATCTAGAGACTTTGCAAAACCATGCCTCTTGGGCAGAATGACTAAAACTCCGCATTCTGGTAAAATGATGATATGCGAAGAAATGTTGAAACTTATACATAATGATCTATCGTATTTTCAACAAGTAGTGGAAATCATTAGGTAATTATGGACTTAAGTGAATAAGCGTATTTACTTAATGAAACATGAGTTTGAAACGATTATAATTGTTCAAATGAGTTCACAACAAAGAGGATATTGAATTAACAAGTCTCTTCGATTTGATCGACATGACTAAGGTATTCAAGTTAATTTTAGCATAAAAGGAACTTGTGAAAGATGTTTCACAAATTATGATAATTGGATGAATTCAAATTGTGTTGAAATGTCTAAACATCATAATCATTATGTATTAAGATACATATGGTATACTATCATCTCTTATAGGGGTTATTGTTATCGTTTAGAGTTAAAGATCAAAATAAGCAAACACTCATTTGAAATACAAAGGAACATCTAAAAGATTCGTGGAAACAACACCATAAGTGTTATGGCAAGTTTGAGTTTCTTGAGATTTCGATAAGTCGAAATCATGACGAATAAATAAGTCTTTGTAGAGCATTCTTAGGAAGCTATGAATGCATCTTCCACAAAGGGGAAAACCCGTTGTTATCCAAAGTTGACGTGTCTTGATGAAGATACAAGTGGAAGAAAGTAAAAGATCAAACAAGGTATTTGACCTTGCCTCCGGATTGTTGAGTGGCGCAGCGGAATTTGTTTCGTGAAACCAAACTCTACATATAGAGGAGAAACCAATTATAATGATCATAAAGTTTCAGGGAATACTTTTACTAAAGAAAGTAGGATTCAACCATATAACAAGCTTGTGGAATTATATTGTTGATTCTCTTGTCGTGTTTTGAACAAGACACTACAAATTACAAAGAAGCGTGATGGACCTAAGTACGAGAAATGAATGGTCATTGAAATCTCGTTAGTGGATTTCTCGATTTGATGATGATCAAAGTATTTTGGAATGTCCAAGATTATCGAGAGGACCTAGATATGAGTGGGAGCAAATCAGCTTGGCTAATTCATAATATGTAGCTGACATATTTTGAGTGGGAGCTAAGTGAAATCCCTGGATCTCAAACATGAATGTCATATTTGAGTGGGAGCGTGAAATCATTCTGGGATATGTGGACAACATATATGAATGATGTGATTGGTGTTAATAACGTTTAAGTTAGATAAATAAGGATGAAGTTGAAGTTATTAAACAATAAGATCTATCGAGATAGATTGGTGAGTTTAATAAACACTGAATGTCAAATGCTTCCTGGACTTGACTCTGAAAGATGTTCAGAATGTCCTAAGCAAGATTCTGAAGAAGTTCGGAATGGAACAAGGTGAGAAAGTAGTTCTTACTATATGAAGCATTGAGTTAGTATTGCAACTATGGTTGAAGAAAGAGATGCATTGCATCTCCTATGCCTCAGTCATAGGTTCTTTCATAAAACCATGTTGTATACTCGACGTAATGTGACCCAAGGTTCTGGTTGGAAGGACTAGCTCTTAACTGTAAGAACATGTCTTTAAGTGATTCCTGAGTTGATCACTGAACCAGAATTAAGTTTGTACTTAAATGGCAATAAGCAAAGTAAGTGGCATAGATGCATTTCATGCACTAGGATCTACATAGATATAGAAGTATAAAGGCTCCACCTGATGTGATGTATAATGTTATGGCGAGGCTAGTTCGCTTTTAACGTAGAATGATGTGTCCCAGGGCCCAGTGCCCATGAGAAAGCCCTCGAGGTTGATCTAAAGTCACTGTAAGCTCCTAGAATCTGGCCTCGTTCTGCTGCCATGACTACAATATATACACAAAGGATAGCAAAGTGTGTTTCGAAGTTTAGATGACAAAAGTGAAAACGACCGTCATCATAAACACTAGAAACAAAGTCTCACTTTGTCACCAAACAAATACTTCGACCCATTATAAGATAATGGTGTGAATGTCAAAGTTAGGAAGACATTAACGATTTGCAAAAGACATAATGATCTGGTAAAACAGAACATGGACATGACATTTCGCATGATCATGCATGATCTGTAAACGCATATGGTATATGGTTTATATGAGTAAAATGCGAGCTAGATTATATGTACTCTAGTGCAAGTGGGAGACTTAAGGAGATATGCCCTAGAGGCAAATAATAAATAGGTTTTTATTGTCATATCTCAATTAGTTTATAATAGTTTCATATTGTGCTATAACTATGCCAAGTAGAAACATTGGTACATGTGTGGTATGAAACAACAAAGTCCCTAGTAGACTCTATTCATACTAGTTCGTTGGTCATGAGGATGATCTGGGTTTCAAGATCCTGGGCATTTATGCCAATTGACAACAGGATCATATCATTGGAGAATGATGTGATTGGACATTCCTCAAAGGATTGTAACACGATCAAGTCATATAGTTCATTGTTGCAACAACTATACCTAGACTCCTTTTCCTTAGACCGTGAGCTCATATTACACACTATTTCCCGAGGCTGCTTAGACTGCATCAAGCGCCACTTGGTAATACAGTGGTTATAAAGGTGTACGTTGGGTATTCCGAAGGAACAGTAGATGACATGTGACGGCAAGACCAGGATTTGTTCACCCACATGACGGGTAAAGATACATACGGTCGGCTTGGTGAGATTACATCCATAAATGTTGCAACATATGACTCTATCACGGGGATGTAATATCACGGTAACAAGAAAACTGAACTTGTTGTGAACGAGATTGAACAAGGTATGGTATACCAATGATCGGATCTCAGACAAGTTGTAACGAGAAACAAAAGGACAAGGATGCTACATTTAGCGGTTCAAACGACATTGTCATCAGGAATGCATAGGGGTCACATGGATATCCCTAGTCCCTTTGTTGATCATTGATATAGATCTTGTCTAGAGCATTCCCGAGCCGTGAGAGGATACACTTAAGGGTACGATGAGAGCGATCATTCTTAAGACATAATCATAGTATAGAAAGAGAAAGCCGGAATCGTTCCGCAGAGAGATCCGAAGTTGTTCGAAGAAAGAATAAAGGACCGGAATCATTCCGAGAAAGATCCAAATTCATTCGGAGGAAATCGAAAGGGAACCAAAAGGTGTTTCGGGTCAAGACGGATTTTGTAATATGTATTTACATATTAATTAATGTAATTAATATTAAATATAATATAAAAATCTAATTTGAAGGGGTATTCCACTAATGGGCCAAACTTCCTAAAGAAAAGGGCCCATGAGGGACAACCGAAGGAGGGAAGGGCCAAAGGGCCAAGGCCCAGGCGCCTCAAGGGGGCCCACCCGGCTAGCCTAGGACTGTGCGCGGGGTGGGGCCCACCCCTGGCCAGCTGGCCCATGAGGCCCATGCGCCTCCCCCTCTCTCTTGATTAGGCCCACATGGGAAACCCAAAGGGGAGGGCACACCCCTCCCCCTATATAAAGGGGTGCCCATAGGTGGGAATAAACACACCAAATATTTGGAGAAGTCCTTTGGTTGACTTCCTCCTTCTCTCTCTCCATACCTTGTGACCATGGCCCCAAGTCTAGGCTGTGCGATCAAGGCACATCTGTAGTATGCCGTTGCACTGTAGGGATTCCTAGCCGGATATCAACTTCCACACTCCCGGCGGGATCGGGGAGCCGGAGGTCTCATCGTGCACCGGATGTGTATGAAGACACGAGGCGCAACACTTGGGGCGCTTAAATGTTGTGAGCCGGAGCTGCTGCATGATGAAGATGAAGAAGGAGCAAGGGGTGACCTGCGAGGAGCTTCGCGACCTTGAGGTCGGCTACGAGTTCGACTACTTCAACCACGTTCCCCGCGGAACATTAACCGCGTACGGTCTACAAGGGTATGTATTCTCTACGCATTGGCCGTTACCGCATTACTACATAGATAGATCCTAGCCAGTTTTGGGGTTCCATCGTAGGAATTTTTTTGTTTTCTGTTGCGGATCCCCTTTAGATTTGCTGAGTGATGTATGAGGATATAATCCTAAAATATTAATACTACTATCTATATATTTTGGTTCTTGCTATAATGGTGTTGCAATATATTTCTATTTTGTTATAGATAGAATTGCTTTGATGTACTATTGTATGTCGCTGGCATACATACCCATTTGTGTATGTTAAACACGCAAACCAGCTGATCACGTTTCTCGCACTCGAAGCTATAACCATGAATTTAGGGGTGGATGGTTGGCCGGTACCATGCCCTGCCATTGCGGTCTGCTTGTGGGCAGCCTCATGACCTCCACGGTAGTACATCCTCCCTAGATTCGAGTTATACCAGCTTGTGATTTAGAAACATGAGGCCCGGGGTGTTACGTTGGAGGTAAACAGGGTGAATCTGATAACCATGGGAAGATAGTCTTCCCACAAGGATTTTGATGATTTCATCTCAAGAGTTGTAAAGGTTGCATTGTTGGGTTAGTTTAGTTACTAGAGGGTGAGCTCCTAGAGTAGCTCAGACTAACTCCTAATCAACAAGTCAAGACAAATCCTGCTTAGAACAACAGATGAAGGCAATTCATATAATTATCTCAAGAATTACTTAAGGTCTAAAGAAGAGAAGCTTTGCAAGGTTTGTGTTTTGAAGAGGTGAGAGTCCCTTGGCATTTTTACCAAGAGAGTAGAGAAAATCATCTTTAAAAAGGTTTTTGGGAATACTTAAGGAAGGAGTATTTGGAAAGCTTTGTCTTGAAAACATAGGGAGATGGTATCATATATATCTCGTTAGTTTTGTCAATAGAAGAAGAGAATTTTTTTTGTTTTTACAAAGTCATCTTGGTTCAGGTTTTTAAAACTCAGAACATTTGAGAATATGTGAAGTCATCCAAGACTTTTTCTTTTGTTAAATAGCTTTGGTAAACCTTGAAGAAGATAGATAAGTACCTTTATTACAACAAAAGCACGGACTAAGGCAGAGAATTCAACACACAATTGTTACACAAATAAGCAAGAAAAAGTTTTTGCCCCCAAATTTTGCACTTTGGACACATAATCAGGGTTACTAAAAGTGGGGTGTTACAAATCCATGTCCGACTAAAGGTGTCTAGCCGGACGAATGGAGGTCGCGAGACGGAAAATTCACCTAGTGGGTGTAGGCAAAAAAACACAAGTGAAGAAAAATTTCAGAGGCAAAAGCAAGTGCATAACATAAAGATAAAGGGAGTCGAAGCTCTCACAAGGTTCACAAGTTCACAAGATCAAGTACGGCGAGATATAAATCTATACAAAGTCACTCGGCATTAAGGGGATCATGCCAGTTGGTGACTAGGCCTTTGTCGTGAGGCTGGTTCAGGTTCTCCGCTCCTCCGTCGGTTGACGTGGTCTCCGTTCCTCTGGCTTGCATGATCGACGATCCGGTGGCATTCACGCTTGGCTGTGTGGTGGCTTTGGTGCCCAGATCCTCTCCAGCTTCTGGCTCAGACTTGGTGAGGACCTTGTTGACGTCAGCATCGTCGGTGATCTTGATCGCGGCATCGCGAAGTCTCGGGTGGGCCCGCCGCAAGGTGGTAAGATTGGTCGTAGCTCAGAAGCCACCCACGAGCTTCTCCATCTTGGCATCCTTATACCGGGAGAGCATGAGCGCCAGAGCCATTTCGGCTCCAACGCGTGCCGCTAGGTGACGCAACCGGTCGACCGCTACCGGCGCTCCCGCATTCCTCCCTGCCAACGAGGTCGTGGTAGTGGGGGCATTTCATCCGGCCAAAGGAAGTCAAAGAGTGAGAGGGTGCCTTTGCGAAGCTTGGAGGCCTCTTCTTCCATCTGGGCGACAAGCTCTTGTGAGGAAGGTTTCTCGCTCGGCCAGTACTCCTAGAGCCGGTTGAAAGAAAGAACATCTACCCCCGGATAGTAAGCTATCAGCAAAATCAATATCAAAATCCGGCTGCAAAATACGGATGAATAGACGTAAAAGAGAGCATACCTTTCGCGGTCTTCCTGACTTCGACGAGCTCGTTCAGTAGAAACTGCTCGTGCTCCTTCAGCCAGTTGATATTTGTCTTCTATTCATGGAAGTGCTTGTCGCGGATGTCAAAGGCCTCAGCCTGGCTGGCAAGAACCTTCTCGTGCTCCTTTGTCACTGCCTCCAGCTCCTTAACTTTGAAGTGGAATGCCTGGTTCTGGAGGTAGAGGTTGGAGTTCAACTGACTGAGCCGGTTGTTAGCTTTATGTTGGGAATATGCCCTAGAGGCAATCATGGTTGATGATATTTCCCAAAGTATTCATAAAGTAAAGTTGTCCTTGTATGAACATTAGATATGTATCACTGAATACGTGATTCACTTGTGGACCTATATATTCATGATTATTCATCCATAATTGTTCTTGGTCGTTGAGGTTGTGCTAGACACACAACTTAGACTAAAGTGAAAGTTGGCTGATGACTCGGTTCCACTTATCATGGGCATGATGATGTTGTTTTGACTTACACGGATTCGGCTAAAGAGTTTAGCGAGTCGGATTGACCCACTGTTGAGATGCAACGAGCATCTTGTCATTTGCAGTCTCAAGCAATGGAATCCTTCGACCTGAGGTGATCGCATGATTCGAGTTGTGGATCGCCAGCTTAGGTTCTATCAAACGTTGTTCCGTAAATGGGCAGTTATAAAGGTAGAGTTTGGGCTGATTATGAAGCAAGATGTCTGACGTGGATTATCAAGATGGGATTTGCCCCTCCATAATGGAGAGATATTCTCTGGGCCCTCTTGTGTGATATGATTCGGAAGCATGGCCATGCGCGAATTGGTTAAGTGTTAACTAAGGAATCAGACTAAGTGTAGTCCAGTGAATCATATATAATGGAACGAGAAGACAGAGTCATGCTATTAAAGGGATGGCAACTACTCGCCTATAGCTTGACAAGGTATATCATGAGGCAAAGGGACTTGGACGAAAGTCACATTGAGAAAGGTTTGTCTTCTAACTTTACGGCGCTTGGGAGTTGGCACCTCTTGCTAAAGGCCGCTACAAGCTATCGACTCAGAGGGGTGACTCATGTCGTATCTAGGTGTATGTGAACCTACAGGGTCACACACTTAAGGGAAAGGATCCCATGTGGATTCGATCCATGTCGAGATTGGGATACAGCCTAAATGGGCCTCAAGCGTTGAGCCCAACTAGGAGTGTATATAAGTGGAGTGACAAGGGATATTCACTAACCTAGCCATCACTCTCTCCACTTCCATTTCGGGTTAGACATGATCTAGCAATCCTCTATCCCAAGCTCCTTCCTGTATGCGCTAGAGACAGGGAAGCTCGTGGGGATCTGGTGAAGGAGTTCGTGGGATCCAGACGAGTTGTCCGTGGGATCGTTCGACACTGCTTCGACGTGCTACATCAACTTCCACATCTGCGCGTCTAGCGGTAATCTCGTGGCCTATGACCTGAGCTAGATCTTGGGAGTATCATGTAGGGGAAAACCTTTTGTTTATCTCTGTGTGGCCCAACAGTGGTATCCGAGCGAAAGCTTCTGGTTTTAGGCTCTAGATCTGTGCATATGTGATGTGCATGAGGTGGTGGATGTGATCCACTTAGGGTTTTAGTGGTCGATCTATGAGATACATCGATTTTGTGCAATATTGGTTGGATCAATCGCACTCAGGGGTGCATGGAAGATCAGGTGCGGATGATCAATGAGATTGGTCAAATCTGCACAAGGATCAGATTTGGGTAACAGTGTTTTAGCCAATGAAGGAATTCATGGTTCGGAATGCAGATTAGATCCGTGATTTTGGAAAAATCATCGGGCACTGCCCGCACCCACCATCGGCTTCGCCCTGTCGTAGCGCGTTAGATGTTGTTGCGAGCTTCACAATGCCGGTAGATATTGTATCTATGCATAACTTGTTTTTGCAGGAAGTTGTGAATGGTATGGCTTATGTGCATGTGATGTGTGTAATCCATATGTGATTTGCGTATCACGGGTTTGTCAGCCGGCTGGAGCCAAATTGCTGTGACTGTTATTGTATAATGACCTACATGTCAGCATGAGATGTCAGCTTCTCTTATATTCCTTAGTGCTAGTGTAGCATGTTTGGAGGACTTGAAGGACACGGCAGCCAAAGGCATGACGAACAGGTACATGGAGATGGAGATAGCCATGGAGAGAGCCATACCATTTCACATTATAATTGGATTATTTTGTGTTATTGTTATGTCTCTAGTTTTACCTCTATTAGATAGTTGGTAAACTTTAATCCCTCAAAGAAGGTCTAGTCAGTTTCCCCGCTGGTGCTGCACCATCACAAGTCGGACATTCTTGGTAGTGGGCTCATAAAGTTGAGGTGCTACCAATTCTTTTCGACTAGGTGGGTTCGAGTTGGAATATTAAAAGAGGAAGCACTTGGTAAGCTAGACGGGTCTATCACAACGGTTGTGGGGCTCGGGGAGAGGTCGATCGGGAGCCGGGGCATGAGATGCCACCTGACCAACAAGAGTCGCATGAGATGCGATTGTCAAGGAGTTGCCTACCTAGATCACTTGACGACTAGCGGTGATGCTAAATATCACTAGTCGGCTTGCTTATTTAGGATCCTAACTCACTAAGTAACCATCGGAGGGGTGTTGGTTCTAGTGGGGGGATAAGTATTAAAATGTTTAATATGCCTGCTCTTTTATGAATACTTGTCTTATGTTTTTTGCATATTTCTGTTGTAGATAATGGCACCTAGTAGCAGTCTCCCCCAGTTATCCAGTTTTGTGTTGAGGACCATCCTAGAGAAAGATAAACTTAATGGAACTAACTTCACCAACTGGTATCATAAACTGAGAATTTTCTCAAACAAGAAAAGAGGGACCATGTTCTAGACAACCCGCTTCCAGATGTGTCGGATGAGAATGCGAGTGTTGCAGCAACCAATTCCTACCATAGAACATGTGATGAGTGTACGGAAATCGGTTGTCTTATGCTTGCTCACATGGAACGGGACTTGCAGCAGCAGTTCGAGAATGTTGAGGCCTATGATATGATCGAAAGCCTCAAAAGTATGTTCCAGGCTCAGGCAAAGACAAAGAGGTATCAAGTCTCTCAAGCTTTGCTGAGTTGTAAGCTTAAGGATGGTGATCCACTAAGTCCGCATGTGATCAAGATGGTTGGTTACGTGCAGTCTCTGGAAAGGCTTCGCTACCCCATTAGCAAAGAGTTCGCTACGGATATAATTCTGAACTCTCTTCCTAGTGTTTATGGTCAGTTCATATCGAACTACCACATGCATGGTGTGGATAAGAAGCTCACTGAATTACATGGGATGCTTAAGTAGGCAGAGGTTGATCTCAAGAAAGGTACCAACCAAGTGTTGGTGGTACAGAATAAGGCTAAGTTTAAGAAGAGTTCTTGGAGTAAGAAGAAGAAGGCAAAGTCGAGAGGTAAGGCTAAGGACCCTCTCCAAAGCGCTTCCTCAAGGACTAAGCCATCTCCTGCAACCGGATACACTTGCTTGTATTGCAAGGCAGATGGCCACTGGAAGAGGAATTGCAACAAGTATCTAGCTGATAAAGCCAAGAGTGGAGGTGTGATGTAACATCCCAAAACTTCAATCCAAGCTTATCAAGATCTAAATTATCAAATTTGGGGTTAACAAAAACTTTTTCAAATTAAAAATAAAAGCATTCATATGTGTGTGCATTTAAAATAGGAGTTGTTTTGAATTGCCATGATTGTGTGACCCGATGCTTGTAAAATGTTTCTGAGGTGATTTAAACATCATCTACATCATTCCCAAACTTTTCCTAAAGAAAATCAAACTAAAAAGAATTAAAAAGGAGGAATGGTCATTTTGGCCATTTTAATCCACTACACTACTTTGGCTATTCCTACCACTCAATTCTTAACAGAAACAATTCTTGATCTTTGTACCCCTTGCTAGTACACATAATGAGGTACCAAGGCCCACCTTTTGATCTGCTAAAAACATTCTTTTACTTATTTTAATTGGCATTTGAAAATTGAATGTAATGCATATGCATAGATCACCCCTATTTCAAAACCCCTCTATTTGAGCTCCACTTTCAAAACCCTTGCAACCAGAGACTACCTAGCACTAGTGGAGATCACTCAAAAAATTTGAAACCAAAATTCAAAACTTTTTCTCTTTTGGCCATTTCATCAAACACCTTGCTGGCAAGATCATATTGGCCTAACTAATACTGTTTTGAGATGATTTTGTCTAGCAATTTGGAGGTGCCTTGATCATCTTGTCCCCCCTCAAGCCTGACCAGACCCACACCAGCATCTCCCCTACCTCCTAGCTGCACTACACTACACTGCCATGCCGAGCCCCCAGAGCGCGCTCTGTCCCCCCTGGCACAGACCACTTCTTGGCCGCAGCTCGCCCCCGCCACTCCGCCACGATCTGGAGAACACCCCAGACACCCCCGCTGGCCGCCCAACGCCTCACAGCCACCGCTCGCCGTGGACACCGCCGCCTCTGCCGCTCAGAGCGCCACCTCGCCCAGACCGCATGCCACCGCCCCTACGGCCGCATTCAATCCCTAGAGCACCGCCAGGGGACCACTCGTCGATCGCCACCCCCAGCCAGGCCTCTACCCCGCCGTAGCCATGTCGCCACCGTCGCCTTCCCATCCCGCTCGGTCTCACCATCGGGCCTATAAAAGGAGCCCTCCCCAGCCTCTTCTCTCCACACCACTCCATTCCCCTCACCTCTCTGATCCTCACCAACCTCTAGCCGGAGCAAAGGGAGCAGCAGCTCGCCGGAATTGGAGTCGGAGCAGCCGCCTCTAGAGGAGAAGGGCGCCGCTGTTCCAGTTCGTTTGCCCGCCTCACCTCGCCATCGTGTTCCAGTTCATTTTCCTGCCTCGCCGACCCCACTCGAACCCTGGTACGTCCCCAGCAGACCCCCACCAAGCCGCTAGGGTTCGAGCTCGCCGGCGACCTGTTCGTCGTCAACGACGACCCTCAGCCATAGATCCCCATTCTAATCCTACGGCCCATAGCGCGCGTACCGTTTCGCGTATTAAGTACCGCTGACAAGCGGGACCCCCTGTCAGCTGAGCCCCGCGCCGTGGAGCGCCACTGGGCCGGCCCAAGTCTTTTCCCGTGCTAGCCCACCCGTTCAAATCTGGATTTTTCTTTTTAGATTGAATCTAGTTTCGGTCCCCTAGTTTGAAAATCAATTCAGAGAGTTTTATAAATCCAAATTGCATGAAACCAATTTTGTCTGAAAGGTATGGAGATGATCTATCCAAGCCCGTTGTATTTAATTCAATTAGAGTTATAGATCTATCCTAATAAAAATAACAAAACAAAAGCTTTTGCAACTTGCAACATTTTTATAAGATCAACCAAGTTAGCTTTTGAGTTGATTCCAACTCTCAAGAATCACATTTCATCATATCTATCCAAATATGTAATAATATTAAAGTTTACATGAAGTGACTTTGGACTAGTACCAAAATAATGCTATATAGGCATTTCTAGTAACTTTAAATCATTAAATAATGAACTTAAACCAAAGTTATATTGATCCAACCCTAAAATCTCATTCCCATATGTTATAATATGTGGTGATGACATGTGTCCACATGATCCCATATTTTAAGTGGTGAATTTTAAATGTTAGTTAAATTTTCAATGAGTAGAAATTACTTTTCTAAATTAAAAAGAATGAAACTATTGAATTAAACTTGTGATGCTTGTGATGATAATAGATCATCAATTGTGTGTCTTAGAATGCTATCTAGCCTAGTTAAGTATTGTTTGCTGATTGTCTACTCCGTATGTATTTTTATAGAAGATAGTACCGATCAAGCTTACGAGGAGGAGGAGTGCTATCAAGACGAAGAAGAAGAAAACTTTAACCACTACACCAACCAAGGGAAGTCACCATTAACAGTGCAAGCTACCCTTAGAAAGCTAGCAATAACCAAGATTAACCCTTGCAAGTTTAGTACTTAGCAAACTAGAATCAAACTAGATGGTTTTGCAAAGATGCCATAATCATGCTTTGATCACACCCCCTTTAACTATTAGGACCTCAAGTCTTATTGACAAGTTTTATCTCCCTTAGTTTACACAAAGTTCTTTAATTGTTTTGAAGGTAGCATAAAAAGTATAAAACTTGACCTACTTAGAAACCTTTAGATGTCATTCTATGGCATGAGATTGATCCCATCCTTCCACCTTAGTGAACACTCTTAACTTAGTAATTTCGAGTAGATCAAAAACTTGAGTCACTTTAGATGGGAACAATTGGTGAAAATGAATTGTGAAAACCTTGGAATGATGAGTCATTCTATTGAGATGTTTTGACATGTGTTGAGAAACACAACTGGTTTATGATGATGAAAATGATGAGGCATGAGTCTTAACCCTTTTATAAAACTGATGGTTGGATTCGGATGCGATACCATTCCAAATTTACCGTACAACCACATTACCTGAATTGGGTAAGGCTTAGCTGGAAATTTATATGCATTAGTATTAGTTCCCTCACGGGAGAGGTTTGAGCTGAGGCTACCTCTCATGATGTCCACCTATGCAGTGCCCAAGATGACTGATGGTCATGGTTGGGAGGCCATGCTCATAGCAGAGGTGCTTATACTAGGGTGTGTAAAGGGAAGGTTATGTTTGATTATTTGCATACTAAGTATGATGATTCAGTGTTATCCTAGACAGATGTATCGAATCTTGTGGCGAAAGTGTACCACCTCTGCAGAGTGTCAAACTATTTGAATAGCCGCGTCCGCGGTTATGGACAGTTGGAATGGCCATACTGTTTCATTGTCAGATGTTTTCCAAATAACTTGAAATGAATGATGAACTTTGACTTGACCACAAGAGGGTTGTGTTTATGACAATAGCTTCCCAACTTAAGTGATTCTAGAACTTTACTTTATCTTTCTTTGCTTCTGAACTCAGCTTAGGTTCGAAACTTAACTTTATAGTTAAACTTAGATTTAACACTTTAACTTAGAACTATAGTACCTGTTAATAGTAGTTTGCGAGTACTTAAAGAGTACTCATGGCTTTTGTCCCTGGCTATTCTCATGGCCAGACTATGAAGGAGACTATCAAGAGGATGGTCATTAGGACGGCTATGATAACTAGGACTATCTTCCTTCGTCAGCATTGCCTGTGCCCCTGAAGATGGACCCCATCGCTACGCTTATCTTTTATTTTCCGCTGCTTGTTGTATTAAAGACTGGATCATGAGATCCTTATTTGTCTAAGACCTTATGTATGGTTTGTAATGGATGATGTACTGTGATATCCAATCCGTTATGTCTCGCAAAAATGGTAATCCTGGGATTGCGAGGTATGGCATAACGGGCATCTGGGATTAAAAATCCGGGTGTTGACAAGTTTGTATCAGAGCCATCCTGACCATAGGAGACCCTAGTTAGAATGGACGTCCAAACCAAAAACTTAGCTTCAAAACCAAAGTGAGTATTTATGAAAAACTATTTCCTCTCTTACCCTTGTGAACTCATTCTTTCTCAAAAATTCATGTTCCTCAAAATTCTTACATTATGACTTAAAACTTGACACACTTGATCACTTCACTAACTCCCTCATCCTTAATTCTTGTAGATGGAGACTAAGTTTAGCAAGTTTTACTAGTTGGGAAACGGAGGTCAGCTGATCTTCGAGAGGGATCTGGATTCGCTGTCGGAGTTACTCGGACGCCCACATCCGGAGTTTCTTGGAGCTCAACTTCCAGGACCCCCAGGAGGAGACCTACAGTGGCTAGTCACCGCAGATCTTCGAGGAAGCATCGAGGCACCAACTTCTGGAAGAATTCAGTTCTCCGTGAGAGAGAACAACTGGCTAGATGGATTAGCCAGGGCAATGCATGAAGCTCTCGCACGTCTATGTGCCCTCAGCATCAACAAGATCCAAGGAACCCGTTTTGCCCACTATGCAAGACGTGACTTCATGGGAATGCCGATGGAGATGCCAAGTCACCCAAAATTGAGGCGTCAAGTGGAGAACCTTGACTTCTTGCTTCATGACAAACAGGAGGAACTGGACAATGCCAAGGAGTTATCCAACCAGAACCGTGCCATTGCCGACCAGAAGGCCCAGACTTTCGTGCTGCTTGTCCAAGATCGCCAGTCTCTTCGCCGCCAGCATGCCAAGAAGGTTCGCACCATCGCCCGTCTTCACAAGAAGGTGGCCAACCTCGAGAAGACCGTCAAGGAGAAGGAAGCTCAGCTTGCCGCCAAGTAAGAAGAAGATGAGGGTGAAGACATCTAGGGAGACATGGATTCTTACCTCAGCAACGATGATGACTTTTTGGAGGAAGATGCTGTGGACTTCTACAGTGATGATGAAGACTCCGACTTCATCGACGATGAGTAGATGCACTAGAGCACTGTCGTAGCATGAGATGTATCATCTCATTGTATCGTAGCTTATAGAATGGTTCATCAAACCATCTGTTTTCCCTTTGATTGTTGTGGTGTGTGTTGTATCGGGTGCTTGCTTGCATGAATGAAAATGAAGTTAGTTGAAAAACCTGAGTCTAACTCAAAGTTTTATCTTTGAAAACCCAAAACCATGAACCTTAGAATTTCCCTCTTACCCTATAGCTATCTCAATCTTCAGATGACTCGTGGAAACCAAGGAGGGAGCAGCTCGTCACAGGACCCAATGCTTCAGATCTTGCAGAATCTCATCACGTACCGTGAAGCAAGCAGGGCCGAGCGTCAAGCCAACTTAGCAACATTGCAGCAGATCGCCCAGATGGCTCTCAACAACCAAGGACATGGAAATCAGGATCACCATGGATCCAAACTCAGAAAATTTAAGAAAACCAATCCCCCAATCTTCAACCAATCTGAGAACCCATTAGATGCTGATGACTAGTTATAGACCATGGAAAACAACCTTGAAGTTCCAGGAGTTGATGAAAATGAGAAAATTCTCTTCGCCACCCACTTTCTGGCGGGAGATGCCAGAGCTTGGTGGAATAGCATCCACAATATGAACCATGGCCAGGTGATGACCTGGGAAGCATTCAAAGTCAAGTTCAGCCGCACCCACGTGCCACAAGGTCTCATCAATAGGACGAGAGATGAGTTCCGCGAATTGAAGCAAGGAAGAATGACTGTGGTGGAGTACCGTGACAGATTCTTATCACTTGCCAGATATGCACCTGATGAGATCAACACGGAGGCCAAGAAGAAGGAGAGATTCTTGAACGGACTGCATGATGAGATGCAGACTGTCCTCGTCAACATCTGTTTTCAGGATCTCGAAGAGCTAGTCGACTCTGCCATTCAGATGGAAGGGAAGATTAACCAGGCAAACGACAACCACAAGCGTCGTATGATGCAGCAGTCTGGATCCAGTAGTCACCAGAAGTACTGTCCCAACCCCTCACCATGATATGCACCAAGGAACAACCGACCCCCAAATCCTTGCCCAAGCTACCCCAACCGTAGCGGAGGTAATGTGAAGTCCGGAGGAAACATTCACAACTCCGGTAATGCCAACAATTTCAACCGTGCCCCTCCCAAGAACAACAACAACAACACTGCACCCAGAACCGACAGCAATGTTGTGCCTGTCGCAGTCAAGGACAAGTCCCAGATCACTTGTTTCGAGTGTGGAGTGAAGGCTCACTACTCCAATGAGTGTCCCAAGAAGACTACCGCCAATGCCCCTGTGAATGCCCCAACTCAGCAGCAGCGTCGTGTTCAACAAGGAAGGAGATTTGCCCCAGGGAACCCTCACAACCGCAACGGTCGTCTCTTCCACATGAACGCAGAAGAAGCCCAGGAAGCGCCAGATGTAGTGCTGGGTATGTTTTCTATCAACTCAGTTTTAGTAAGAGTATTGTTTGATTTGGGAGCATCGCATTCATTTGTCACCGAAGAATTTGCATGCACTAGTAAGATTCACCCAACCAACCTGAAGCATGTCATGATAGTTCAAATCCCCGGTTCAACTACAAAAGCTAGAAAAATTTGCAAAGCTATACCTATCAGAATACATGGGATAGATTTTTATGCCAACCTAATTGTACTTGGAACCAAAGGATTGGAAGTAGTACTAGGTACAGACTGGATGTCAAGGCATAAAGGACTGATAGACTGTGCTAAGAAAGCCATCACCATGACCAGTAGTTCTGGAGTAACAGTAGAGCATATCTCTGAAACCTTACCCCGTCAATTCAAGTGCAACAAGAGTGTAGCCCTGCCCACCATATACTAAGTCAGAGTAGTCTATGAATACCCCGACGTATTCCCAGATGAATTACCAAGCATGCCCCCGGATCGGGATATTGAGTTCATTATCGAACTAATCCCCGGAACCGGACCTATAGCCCAGAGACCCTATAGCATGAACCCCTCAGAGTTAGTGGAACTGAAGAAGCAGTTGGATGCCATGTTAGCAACAGGCTTGATTCAACCAAGCGCATCGCCATGGAGATCACCAGTTTTATTTGTCGACAAGAAAGATGGAGGCAATCGTCTGTGTACAAATTACAAAAAGTTGAATGACGTCACCATCAAGAACAAGTACCCTTTGCCAAAGATAGAGGATCTATTTGATCGGTTGACTGGAGCTCAGGTATTCTCAAAGATTGATCTTAGCACTGGTTATCACCAACTTAAGATTCGTGCAACGGATATTCCGAAGACCGCCTTTACTACTCGCTATGGTTTATACGAGTATACGGTTATGTCTTTTGGATTAACCAATGCCCTTGCTTATTTCATGAATCTCATGAATAAGATCTTTATGAATTTCTTAGATAAGTTTGTAGTTGTGTTTATCGACGACATCCTTATCTACTCCAAGTCGGAAGAAGAGCATGAGCAACATCTGAGAATTATCCTAGAAACCCTGAGATAGCATCAGATATATGCCAAGTTTAGCAAGTGTGAGTTTTGGCTGAAAGAAGTAGGATTCCTAGGACATATTGTGTCTGCCGGAGGAGTCTCTGTTGATCCCACCAAGATCAAAGATGTCGAAGAATGGGAAGCCCCAACCACTCAAACCCAAGTCCATTCATTTCTCGGATTAGCGGGATATTACCTCAAGTTCGTAGAAGGATTCTCGAGCATATCCCGACCAATGACCCAATTGTTGAAGAAGGACAAGAAGTTTGAATGGACAAACAAATGTGAAGCCAGTTTCCAGGAACTGAAGAAGAGATTGATATCAGCCCCAATTTTGATCATGTCAGACATCAAGAAGCCATTTGATGTATATTGCGACGCATCCAAGATTGGTCTAGGATGTGTATTGAGGCAAGAAGGCAAAGTTATCGCGTATCTGTCTCGACAACTGAAGAAGCATGAGCAGAACTATCCTACCCATGATCTTGAGCTATCAGCTGTGGTTCTAGCATTGAAGACATGGCGTCAATATTTGATGGGTAATCGCTGTGAGATTTACTCAGATCATAAGAGCTTGAAGTATATCTTCACTCAGAAAGAGCTAAATATGAGGCAAAGAAGATGGATAGAGTTAATCAAGGATTATGACCTTGACATTCACTATCACCCCGGCAAAGCCAATGTGGTAGAGGATGCTCTTCGCAGATTGCCGTGTAGGCTTAACACCCTGATCAAGGAGAAGCAACCAAGTTTGCATGAAGAGTTGGAGCAGTTCAGGACTGAGTTAGTTAGCAAAGGATTCTTAGCTAGCATTGAACTTCAACCCACTTTGATTAGCCAGATCAAGGAAGCCCAGAAAGGGAATGAAAGTATCGACGGAATCAAACATCATATTGGTACAAGAAAGGTACCTGGATTCACCGAAGACGAAGAATGAGTACTGTGGTACAAAGGACGTATCTGTGTGCCAGGAGATTCAGAGCTGAAGGAAATTATCATGAAGGAAGCTCATGATACTCTTTATTCTATCCACTCCGGAGGAACAAAGATGTATCAGGATTTGAAAGAGCAATTTTGGTGGCACAAGATGAAGAGAGAAATCGGAAGCTACATCGCCAAATGTGACATCGGTCAAAGAGTCAAAGCAGAGCATCAGAGACCCGAAGGATTGTTGCAACCATTGCAGATTCCGGAATGGAAATGGGATTCCGTCAGAATGGACTTTATCACTGGTTTGCCTACTTCTAATAGGGGAAATGACTCAATCTAGGTCATTGTTGATAGATTGTCCAAGGTAGCCCATTTTATACCTGTCAAGACAACCTACCAGAGTGCAAAGCTAGCAGAGCTGTATATTGCTAGGATTGTTAGTCTGCATGGAACCCCCAAGACCATCGTGTCAGATCGAGGAACCCAGTTTACTACAAGATTTTGGCAGAAAGTTTAGGAAGGTTTAGGAACCAAGTTGAACTTCAGTACCGCATATCACCCGCAAACAGATGGACAGACTGAGAGAGTCAACCAGATCTTGGAGGATATGCTTAGAGCTTGTGTGTTGGAATACGGATCAAAATGGGAAGACTGCGTGCCTTTCGCAGAATTCTCATATAACAACAATTATCAAGCTAGTTTGCAGATGGCACCATTTGAATTCCTATACAGAAGAAAGTGTCGTACCCCTTTGAATTGGTCGCAAGTAGGAGAGAGTCAGATCTTTGGACCCGACATTCTCCGAGAAGCAGAAGAGAAAGTTCACAAAGTCCGTGAGCACCTCAAGACCGCCCAATCCAGACAGAAGAGTTATGCTGACAAGAGAAGGAGAGACCTGACTTTCACTGTCAAAGATTTTGTATACCTCAAAGTTTCACCATTGAAGGGAACTCAACGCTTTAGTCTGAAGGGAAAGTTATCCCCCAGATATATCGGACCTTTCAAGATTCTGAACCGCCGAGGAGAAGTATCGTATCAGCTGGAACTGCCTGAGGAGATGTCAGCCATCCACAATGTGTTCCATATCTCGTTACTTCGCAAATGCTTGGAAGTGCCTGAGAAGACTGAAGTTTTCAAGAATATCGATCACAGAGCTGTGGAAATCAACAATGACCTGACCTATCGGGAAGTACCCATCTGTATCTTAGAAGAAGCCTACAGAACCACCAGGACCAGGAGCATCAAGTTTCTTAAGATTCAGTGGAGCAACCATACCGAGGAGGAAGCTACTTGGGAGCGCGAAGATTTCATTAGGACATAGTTCCCATATCTCTTTAGTTCCTAGTTTTCTTTGTAAATCTCGGGACGAGATTTTGTTTAAGGGGGGAAGGTTTGTAACATCCCAAAACTTCAATCCAAGCTTATCAAGATCTAAATCATCAAATTTGGGGTTAACAAAAACTTTTTCAAATTAAAAATAAAAGCATTCATATGTGTGTGCATTTAAAATAGGAGTTGTTTTGAATTGCCATGATTGTGTGACCCAATGCTTGTAAAATGTTTCTTAGGTGATTTAAACATCATCTACACCATTCCCAAACTTTTCCTAAAGAAAATCAAAGCAAAAAGAATTAGAAAGGAGGAATGGTCATTTTGGCCATTTTAATCCACTACACTACTTTGGCTATTCCTAGCACTCAATTCTTAACAGAAACAATTCTTGATCTTTGTACCCCTTGCTAGTACACATAATGAGGTACCAAGGCCCACCTTTTGATCTGCTGAAAACATTCTTTTACTTATTTTAATTGGCATTTGAAAATTGAATCTAATGCATATACATAGATCACCCCTATTTCAAAACCCCTCTATTTGAGCTCCACTTTCAAAACCCTTGCAACCAGAGACTACCTAGCACTAGTGGAGATCACTCAAAAAATTTGAAACCCAAATTCAAAACTTTTTCTCTTTCGGCCATTTCATCAAACACCTTGCTGGCAAGATCATATTGGCCTAACTAATACTGTTTTGAGATGATTTTGTCTAGAAATTTGGAGGTGCCTTGATCATCTTGTCCCCCCTCAAGACTGACCAGACCCACACCAACATCTCTCCTACCTCCTAGCTGCACTGCACTGCCATGCCGAGCCCCCTCTCGCCGGCCGACCGTGCACTCGCCGCAGCAGCCCTCTCGCGCCTCTCTCTCCATGTCTAGGAGGTAGCTCACACCTCACCGCCACCCCCTTTCCCCTGCCCGAGCCCTGCAGTGGACCACCGAGGATACCATGCGCCCAGTGCCACCGCACCATGCCGGTGCTGCCCCCAGAGCGCGCTCTATCCCCGCTCGCATAGACCACCCCTTGGCCGCAGCCCGCGCACGCCCCTCCGCCATGACCTGGAGAACACCCCAGTCACCCTCGTTGGCCGCCCAACGCCTCACAGCCACTGCTCGCCGTGGACACCGCCGCCTCTGCCGCTCAGAGCGCCACCTCGCCCAGACCGCATGCCACCGCCCCTACGTCCGCATTCAATCCCTAGAGCACCACCAGGGGACCGCCCGTCGATCGCCACCCCCAGCCATGCCTCTACCCCGCCGTAGCCATGTCTCCACCATCGCCTGCCCATCCCGCTCGGCCTCACCGTCGGGCCTATAAAAGGAGCCCTCCCCAGCCTCTTCTCTCCACACCACTCCACTCCCCTCACCTCTCTGAACCTCACCCACCTCTAGCCGGAGCAAAGGGAGCAACAGCTCGCCGGAATTGGAGCCGTAGCAGCCGCCTCTAGAGAAGAAGGGCGCCGCTGATTGTGACCACCCCAAGCTCCGCCGCAACCGCGCCTCGCCTCGCCTTCATCTTCCAGTTTGTTTGCCTGCCTCGCCGACCCCGCTGGAGCCCTGGTACGTCCCCAGCAGACCCCCACCGAGCCACTAGGGTTTGAGCTCGCAGGCGACCTATTCGTCGTCGACGACGACCCTTAGCCGTAGATCCCCCTTCTAATCCTACGGCCCACAGCGCGCGTACCGTTTCGCGTATTAAGTGTCGCTGACAAGCGGGACCCCCCTGTCAGCTGAGCCCCGTGCCGCGAAGCGCCACTGGGCCGGCCCAAGTCTTTTCCCTTGCTAGCCCACCCGTTCAAATCTGGATTTTTCTTTTTAGATTGAATCTAAATTCTGTCCCCTAATTTGAAAATCAATTCAGAGAGTTTTATAAATCCAAATTGCATGAAATCAATTTTGTCTGAAAGGTATGGAGATGATCTATCCAAACCCCTTGGATTTAATTAAATTAGAGTTATAGATCTCTCCTAATAAAAATAACAAAACAGTAGCTTTTGCAACTTGCAACATTTTTATAACATCAACCAGGTAAGCTTTTGAGTTTATTCCAACTCTCAAAAATCACATTTCATCATATCTATCCAAATATGTAATAATATTAAAGTTTACATGAAGTGACTTTGGACTAGTACCAAAATAATGCTATATAGGCATTTCTAGTCACTTTAAATCATTAAATAATGAACTTAAACCAAAGTAATATTGATCCAACCCTAAAATCTCATTCCCACATGTTAGAATATGTGGTGATGACATGTGTCAACATGATCCCATATTTTAAGTGGTGAATATTAAATGTTAGTTAAATTTTCAATGAGTAGAATTTACTTTTCTAAATTAAAAAGAATGAAACTATTGAATTAAACTTGTGATGCTTGTGATGATAATAGATCATCAATTGTGTGTCTTAGAATTCTATCTAGCCTAGTTAAGTATTGTTTGGTGATTGTCTACTCCATATGTATTTTTATAGAAGATAGTACCGACCAAGCTTACGAGGAGGAGGAGTGCTATCAAGACGAAGACGAAGAAAACTTCAACCACTGCACCAACCAAGGCAAGCCACCATTAACAGTGAAAGCTACCCTTAGCAAGCTAGCAATACCCAAGATTAACCCTTGCAAGTTTAGTACTTAGCAAACTAGAATCAAACTAGATGGTTTAGCAAAGATGCCATAAGCATGCTTTGATCACACCCCCTTTAACTATTAGGACCTCAAGTCTTATTGACAAGTTTTACCTCCCTTAGTTTACACAAAGTTCTTTACTTGTTTTGAAGGTAGCATAAAAAGTATAAAACTTGACCTACTTAGAAACCTTTAGATGTCATTCTATGGCATGAGATTGATCCCATCCTTCCACCTTAGTGAACACTCTTAACTTAGTAATTTAGAGTAGATCAAAAACTTGAGTCACTTCAGATAGGAACAATTGGTGAAAATGAACTGTGAAAACCTTGGAATGATGAGTCATTCTATTGAGATGTTTTGACATGTGTTGAGAAACACAACTGGTTTATGATGATAAAAATGATGAGGCATGAGCCTTAACCCTTTTATAAAACTGATGGTTGGATTCAGATGCGATACCATTCCAAATTTACCGTATAACCACATTACCTGAATTGGGTAAGGCTTAGCTGGAAATTTATATGCATTAGTATTAGTTCCCTCATGGGAGAGGTTTGATCTGAGGCTACCTCTCATGATGTCCACCTATGCAGTGCCCAAGATGACTGATGGTCATGGTTGGGAGGCCATGCTCATAGGAGAGGTGCTTATACTAGGGTGTGTAAAGGGAAGGTTATGTTTGATTATCTGCATACTAAGTATGATGATTCAGGGTTATCCCTGACAGATGTATCGAATCTTGTGGTGAAAGTGTACCACCTCTGCAGAGTGTCAAACTATTCGAATAGCCACGTCCGCGGTTATGGACAGTTGGAATGGCCATACTGTTTCCTTGTCAGATGTTTTCCAAATAACTTGAAATGAATGATGAACTTTGACTTGACCACAAAAGGGTTGTGTTTATGACAATAGCTTCCCAACTTAAGTGATTCTAGAACTTTACTTTATCTTTCTTTGCTTCTGAACTCAGCTTAGGTTTCAAACTTAACTTTATAGTTAAACTTAGATTTAGCACTTTAACTTAGAACTATAGTACCTGTTAATAGTAGTTTGTGAGTACTTAAAGAGTACTCATGGATTTTGTCCCTGGCTATTCTCATGGCCAGACTATGAAGGAGACTATCAAGAGGATGGTCATCAGGACGGCTATGATAACTAGGACTATCTGCCTTCGTCAACATTGCTTGTGCCCGTAAAGATGGACCCCACCGCTACGCTTATCTTTTATTTTCCGCTCCTTGTTGTATTAAAGACTGGATCATGAGATCCTTATTTGTGTAAGACCTTATGTATGGTTTGTAATGGATGATGTACTATGATATCCAATCCGTTATGTCTTGCAAAAATGGTAATCCTGGGATTGTGAGGTATGGCATAACGGGCATATGGGATTAAAAATCCGGTGTTGACATGTGACTTCCGGCCCAGGGATGCTTGTTTGAAATGTTATAGACATTTATCTTGTTGATGCACCTAATAGTTCTTGGGTATATGATACCGGATCAGTTATTCACATCTACAACTCGTTGCAGGGACCGGTAAGAATTAGGAGCGTGGAAAGAGGCGAGGTTGACATTCGAGTCGGCAACAAAGCAAGAGTCGCTGCATTGGAAGTCGGGACGATGCGACTTCATTTACCTTCTGGAGTCTTAATGGAATTGAATAATTCTTATTATATTCCAGTGCTTAGTCAAAACATTATTTCTACCTCATGTTTGATGAGACAAGGCTATGAGTCGAATATTAAGAATAATGGATGTTCTTTATATTTGACTGATATGTTTCACGGCTTTACACCTGTTCAGGATGGGATATTTATTTTGAATCTTGATTGTGAGTTTGTCTATAATATAAATGTGAAAAGTTTGAAACCAAATGATCTGAATATGACTTACTCTTGGCATTGTTCGCTTGGTCATATAAGTTGGAAACGCATGAAGAATCTCCATGATGATGGACTCCTAACTTCATTCAACTTGGAGTCGTTCGAGACATGTGAATCCTGCCTACTAGGCAAGATGACCAAGACACCTTTTGCAAAGAGTTGTGAAAGGGTGTCCGACTTATTGGGACTAGTACATAGTGATAATGTGGCCCGATGAGAACGACAGCCAAAGGTGGTTATGAGTACTTCATTACCTTCACTAATGATTTAAGTAGGTATGGATATATCTAATTGATGAAAAATAAGTCGGAAGCCTTTGAAAAGTTCAAGGAATTCCAGAATGAGGTACAAAATCAACTCGACAACAAAATAAAATTTCTTCGGTCGGACCGAGGAGGCAAGTACATGAGCCATGAGTTTGATGACCATCTGAAGATTTGTGGAATAGTTCCACAACTCACTCCCCCGGGAACACCGTACAGAAACGGTGTTCCGGAAAGGAGGAACCAGACCTTGTTGGACATGGTACAATCAATGATGAGTCAGACATATCTGCCTTTATCATTTTGGGGTTATTGTCTAGAAACTGTAGCGTTCACACTAAACGGAGTACCATCAAAGTCGGTAGAGAGGACACCACATGAGATGTGGACTGGCAAGAAGCCAAGTTTGTCTTTTCTTAAGATTTGGGGTTGTGAAGCTTTTTTCAAGCGACTTCAGTCGGACAAGCTTACAACCAAGTCGGATAAGTGTATTTTCATGGGGTATCCGAGGGAAACCTTGGGTTACTACTTCTACAACCGAGAAAAGGGAAAAGTGTATGTCGCTCGGAACAGTGTCTTCCATGAGATAGAGTTTATCAGTCGGGAAGTCAGTGGGAGTGCGGTGCAGCTCAAAGAAGTTCAAGAGGAACCGGTCTGTAGCGATTTGGTGAAAGCCTTGGAGGTTGAGCCAGTCATGGTAGCTGAGCCGGCATCTGCAGCTACACTACAAAGATCGGCCAGATTGCGAAGTGTTCGTGATGTATTACTATTGGACAGTGATGAGACAGCAACTTATTAGGAAGCGATGGTGGGTTCTGATTCTGAGTCATGGCTTGGAGCCATGAGATCCGAATTAAAGTCCATGGATGAAAATCAAGTTTGGAACTTGGTTGATCTGCCAGACGGTGCATGAACCGTCGAGTGCAAATGGGCCTTTAAGAAGAAAACTGATATGGATGGAAAGGTTTCTGTCTATAAATCATGGCTTTTTATGAAGGGGTTCCGGCAGGTTCAAGGAGTTAACTATGATGAGAATTTCTCACCCGTAGCGATGCTTAAATCAGTTCGGATCGTGTTAGCTATAACAACCTATTTCGACTATGAGATATGGAAGATGGATGTCAAAACGGCTTTCCTTAATGGAAAATTAACCGAGGATATTCATATGATACAACCCGAGGGTTTTGTCGATCCGGCTAATGCTGAAAAGGTATGTAAACTTCAGAAATCTATTTATGGGTTGAAGCAAGCATCTCAGAGTTGGAACATTTGCTTTGATGAGGTAGTCAAATCGTTTGGCTTCATCAAGAGTGATCATGATTCTTGTTTATACAGGAAGTTTAGTGGGAGCAAAGTAAACTTTCTAATCTTATATGTGGATGACATATTATTGATTGGAAATGATGCTCAAATGTTGCAAGAAACCAAGGAGTCATTGGAAAGGAGTTTCTCAATGAAGGACTTGGGTGAGGCCACTTATATACTAGGAATCGGGATCTATAGAGATAGATCCAGGCGGCTCATTGGATCGAGTCAGAGTACATATTTGGACAAAGTGTTGAAGAAGTTCAACATGGAATCATCTAAGAAGGGGTTCTTACCGATGTCCCATGGTGTAAAACTTAGCAAGACTCATTGTCCTTCGAAAACTGATGAGCAAAGTCGGATGAGTGCGATTCTGTATGCTTCAGTAGTCGGATCAATCATGTATGCCATGATTTGTACTAGGCCAGATGTTTCCTATGCTCTAAGTGTTGTGAGCAGATACCAGGCTGATCCTGGAGAAATCCACTAGGCAGCGGTTACGAACATTCTTAAGTACTTGAGAAGGACTAAGGATGTGTTCATTAGGGATATTAAAACTGAGTCAAAAAGGAGGCCTCCCACGAACTGGGCAGTTTTGGCCATCCGATCGCGCACCCCACGTTATTCTGTCCGTTGGATGATCCTCAGCTCTCGCATGTGCCGACTTATCCCTTAGGGACGATTCTCTGGACATCAAAAAGCCTTTTTATGCTTAATTGGGCTAGAATGTCTATCTATTTCGGCCCGCTCTACTCCACCTTTCGACAACCGGGTCTCCTCGTAGGGAACCACTAGAATTTTTTTTGAAGAGGACACGTGCGGCAGCAGACTCCAATGAAAACCGGGTCTTTTTGCTCATACGGAACAACCAATTTTTTTTTTGAAGAGGACACATGATGCGGCGGCAGAATCCAATGTATATTTGACCACCTAGACAAGACGAACACCTCCCGATCGATTGGACCTTAGGCTGAAATCTAGAGCGAACATGCAGTAGACTCCAATCGAGATTCGACCGATCGAGACCAGATGCACACCTCCCGATCCGTTCGAACGCAGGCCAAAATATGGAACGGCCATCGATCTCTCCTGCGGATGCGGTATAGATCCTGCCCTCGCCTCCCCATTCATGGCGACCTCATGCGCCGGTCTTAATTAATCTTTAGACCGTGTTATTTTTTTAGTTCTTGCAAATCCCTAATGGCAGCCATGGTGCACAAATTGACGGCGGCAGATGATTATGATACGTTACTACACTGCCTACATGTCCTATAAAATCTCTTGCCTCAGTGTCTGCCTGTGCTACTCCCACTCGATGGCCAATTCCAGGTCTAATGGTTGTCTGATAGGTTGATTCTATTTTCAAACAAAATACTTCTTCAGATAACAATTGTCATCTTTTCTAAATCAGAAATATATTTCTCTGCAGGTTCTGCTTGTTCTAGCTCAGCTTCTTACATTCTATGAATGTGGCTCCTCTTACAAAGCGACATGCTTCTATTACTTCCTTCATGATATTTAAATCTATCCTCAATTTATTTGATGTACTCATGTTCTTTTTGACCATGAACGGCAGGAGCTCTGGCTTTATTTGATGTACTCAATTTATTTGATGTACTCATGTTCACCTTTCAATTTAGAAAATCATGAAATATTTTAGTAGCACGGCCCCTTATCAACATACAAAACACCGTGAATCTTGTGTAAGAAAATGCCTGAATAAGAGAGAAAGAAGATTGACAAAGAAAAACCTACGTAGACAAATACAATACAAATTCTAAGGTAAATTCTAAATCAAATAGAGTTTTGCCATTTTATAACTATGAATTTTCTAATGGACGGACGCGGCAACGCACGTCTACATGATCTAGTAGTTTATGGATGTGAGGTTGAACTCAGTGTAAGGGGTTACACGGATGCGAGTTACCTTACTAACTCAGATGATTCTCGTTGCAAACCTTTCTCAAGCGTTGAGCCCAGCTAGGAGTGTATATAAGTGGAGTGACAAGGGATAGTCCCTGACCTACCCATCACTCTCTCCACTTCCATTTTGGGCTAGACAGGATCTAGAAATCCTCTGTCCGAAGCTCCTTCTTGTATGTGTAGATACCGGTAGAGGCGTTGCACGTGCGGTGCTAGAGACAGGGAAGCTCATGGGGATCTGGCAAAGGAGTTCGTGGAATCTGGAGGAGCTATCGTGGGATCATTCGGCACTGCTTTGACGCGCTACATAAACTTACGCATCTACGCGTCTAGTGGTAATCTCATGGCCTATGACCTGAGCTGGATCTTGGGAGTACCGTGTAGGGGAAAAAGTTTTGTTTATCTCTGCATGACCCAACACTTTAGTCATCCGATCGATCTTTTGCTGGGTATGACGATCAGATCTACAAGACTAGCCTGAAGTGAAAAACCAAAACAGGAAAGAAAAACAGAAGAAAAAACAAGACAAAGGACAAGTTCAAGACTTACTTTGCATCATGCTGTTCACCACCGCTAGCTGCCGCTCTAGCTCCTAGACCGGTCCGGCTGAGCTAACCTGAAGCACCTTCATTTCCTTTAGGCCAATCTCCAGGCTATTCTCCAAGTCCTTCAGTACCATCAAACATGAAGACGTCCGTGCAGCCAGCTCGCCGGCAAAATAAGAGGTAGCTTCACGCAGCGCCATGTTCCACCCCATTCTCGTCTCCTCATGGGAGGCCTCGTCATCCATGATGACCAGCTATTTCCTCGTGGTCGAGTCCCCGCCACCAGAGCCAGAAGCCTTTGTTTTCGGAGGGGTGACGGGGCCCTGCTCGGCACCTTCTAGAGCCGTGGTGGATTTTGGGGGAGCGTCGGTCACCTGCCCGGCTCCATCAATCGGCTCCTAGTCCTGCTGCACGAGATCTACTGGTGGAGGAGAAGTTGTGGTGGTAGCGTCTGGCTCCTCGTGGACCGGCAAAGTACGGGGCATGGAGAAACAAGATTGAAAGGTTAAGGCAGAAAGAACTTACCCTTGGACGAGGGAGTGCCCCCCTCTTTCGGCCGCCCAGGTCAGTCGCGTGACGTCGGCTCGGCCCCTCTTCAAGGCCGGCTCCGCTGCCGCGGATGATCGGTTGGAGCTAGAGTCCACTGCTCGGAGTTTGCTGGCCTTTGGAGTCGGAGGGATCTCACCCTCGTCCTCATCGCCCCTGTGCGGGTGTGTCGTAGGCCTGGCTGGGGAGCGCATCGCCTTTACCATCGGATTCCTCACTGCCTCGTCGACCCGATTTTGGAAATTCGGGGGAAAATGTGTTCTTTATGTTGTCGCCCTCTTCCCTAATTATCCAAGCAAAGATCTACGTCGGATAACAAGTGTCAGTCGGATAAGAACACAAAACCAACCAGATAGAGCGAGTCGGATAGAAGAACAAGCACTTACCCGAGGGGCGCAGTCCGTGCAGGAGAAGAGTATCTTCCTGAAGGACCAGCCCTCCTCGATCTTTTCCTTGGAGATCGTCTAGAGCGATTCCTAGAGGTTGGCGAGCGAAGGATCGTGCCTGGATAGCCGGGTAGGGTCCAGCCAGCCGTTGTAAAATCACATCTTGTGAGCATGGCGCTGGAGTGCTAGGCCACATAGAGATAAAACTACACGGTGATCCCAAGATCTAGTTGAGGTGAAGGCCATGAGTGAAAGGGAAAGGGATGTCGCCTAGAGGGGGGTTGAATAGGCGTTTTAAAATAATTATGGTTTAGGCTCTAATAAAAGCATAAAAAACTAATGTTTAATTTATCAAAGCATAAAACCTAAAACCACTAGGTTTACTAAGTGCACCAACAACCTATGCTAATCAAGACAAGCAACAAGGTGATAGCAAGATAAAATACTTCAAGCACGATGGCTATCACAATGTAAATTGCATAAGCAAAGGGCTTGGTTGAGAGATAACCGATGGACGCGGAGACGATGAATTTTATCCCAAAGTTCACTTCTAAAGAAACTACGTATCTGTTGGAGAGGTGCGATGGCGCAATGTACTCCGAATGCCACAAATGGCTCACCTTGAGGTGTGGTGGCTCGATGCTCACCCCACGCCACACAAGGCCTCACCCCAAGATGCAAAGGCACACCACTCACCGATGCCACAAAGGGCTCACCCTATTCTCCCGTGAGCTCTCCACAAAGGCCTACTCACGATCCACTATGGGACACTTGAGGGTGGTAACCAAACCCGTACAAGCCTTGGGGCAATCTCCATAACTCAATTGGAGGGCTCCCAAGAAACACCACAAAGGCCACAAGCTTGAGGAATCTCCACAACAATTGGCGGTGCCAAGAACAATGCCACAATAGGCCACAAGCTTGGGGAATCTCCACAACTCAATTGGAGGCCCCAAGAACTTACTACTACTCCACACAACCGTCTAAGGTTCCAAGAACCCAAGAGAAAGAAGCCCAAGATCTTGAACTCGCCAAATCTCCAAGGCAAACCTATGCACCAAATGCAAGAGGAGGGTCCTTCGCTCTCAAATTCCACCAAATCTACAAAAGATATTTGGAGAAAAAGAGAGGAAGAACACAAGATGAGAACACAAAACTCTCCAAGATCTAGATCCCAAAGATTCCTTCAGAAAGAAGGGATTTGGTTTTGTGGGGGTTGTAGATCTAGATCTCCTCTCTCAAATCCCTCAAAAAGATGCAAGAATCTTAGGAGGGGGAAGGGGAGAGGGAAATCTCTTCAAGGTCAACAATGGAGGTGCGAGAGAGTGTGAAAAAAGAACTAGTACACATGAAGGGGAAGAGGAGCCCCTTTTAAAGGTCTCCTAGATCTGCCCATTATGCATGGATCTTTGCAAGGCCGGTAGTACCGATGGGGAGGCGGTTCTACCGCTAGCACCCAACCAACAGTCAGAAAAATAGCGAGATGAATGGGCGAAAAAGGATCCTGGCCGATACTTCCGCTGGTGCACCAGTACTACCGGCGCGGATGGTACTACCGCCTTTACTTCTGACCAAAGTTCTGACAAATAGAAATCACCAAACAGAGAGGATACTGACCAGAAACCAGCCCTTGGTGGAAGTGAGGCTGGAGCTTCCATCGGTACTACCAGCGGCAAGATGCCCGAGCGGTACTTCCAATGGAGTGGCGGTACTTCCGCCGAGGACGATACTACCACCTAAACTTTTGATCAAAGTTCCACCAAGTAGCACTCACAAAACAGAGAGGTAACTAAAACGCAATGAGGATGAGTGGAATTGGCTCCGGTACTTGCACTGGTACTACCGCAACAAAAATGCCCTAGCGGTACTACCGGTGGCTCGTCGGAATTACCGGTCAGGAAAAACTTCAGAACTGAAAACTGCCACAACGTTTGCATCCGAACTCCAAACGAGATGAAACTAAATTTGTTGGAAACATAATATGAGTAGAGTCCAACAAAAATACAATAAGATGTGCAAGGGAAATCCGTTTTTGATGAACTAGAGCTTGTTAAGAAGATAACCACAAGCTCCAGATCCTCACATGTACAAGATCCAAAAACAACCAAGAAAGACGATGCTATGTATGTAAAGGTTTGAGATCTCTTCGAAATATATGAACGAGCTACTCACTCGAGAGCCCCTCTTGATAGTACAGTTATATATCCTAAACCCTGTCTCCCAACACTACAAGAGACCAGTAAAATAGAAAACCTATCAAGATCATACCTTTGCCTTGAGCATTCCACTTGAGCTTGATGTAGACCGTCTCATCCTTCTCAAGATGGATCGCCTTTCTTGATTGGTCTTGCTTGATGAAGACTTATGAAATGCTCCTCCATACTCCATGGGGAAACCTCTTCTTTGAACTTGTACTCATCACTCCATGATTACATAGGATGGAAAGCTTCAAGCATGGGATCTTCTAGAGATGCACACCTTGAGCTTGCCCTTCATTTCTTGATGATGTCTTGAAGATAGCCATGATGAACTCCATCTTCTTCAAGAAACTCTTGATCTTATTCTTCTACTACTTGATTCCAGTAGGGACAAAGCTCTTGGACATTGCTTCTTCTTTTTGAACACTGAAACCAACACATGGTCTAAGCGATGCCAATGGACAAACCTACAAGTGAAACTAAATTTACACATTAGTCCATAGAGATTGTCATTAATTACCAAACCATACCATGGAGGCATACATGCCCTTTCAACGAGGATTACCACTAGATGCGCAATTGCGGATTACTGATGAAGCGTGTCGCTTGATGCAGTGCAGTCCTCATGATCCGATCTGATCCAAGATCGTAGAAGTGTTGATCATACAACAACTCTACCAATATCCACACGCATGAGGAGGAGCACCGACGGTGGACCATTAGGTCTGGTACGACGGCTGGACTGAACTGGAGCTAGGGTTTCCAACACATGGAATGGCCTAACCGTGCCCCTTGGGCATTTGCGCCCTAGTATATATAGGGAGTGAAAGTGGGATCCACTCACTTGTGGTCCATTCACTAAAAGGCCTATATTAGTCATTGTGAGTCCAACTCACTAACTCTGTCCGTGTCCGATTCGGGTCCAATCCAAACTTGCTCCCGCTCTTAAGTGTGTGACCCGACATGCCCATGGTGACTCGGACATGATTCGAGTCTTACTCGTGATCGATCAGTCGGTAGCGGCTCCTAGCAGAATATGCCGACTCCCAAGTACCAAAGAGTCATGATGATATACCTTCCTATGCGACCTACGTCCGAGTCCCTTTTGCCTGACGATACATCTTGTCAATCTATAGGCTCGTCATCCTTCGAATAGCTCAACTCTCTTCTCGATCCAAGATAAGTGATTCATCCAACTAACTCTTAGTCGGCCGCCTTGGTTAACACTTAACCGAGTCGTGCATGGCCATGCTTTTTGAATCGTATCTTTTGAGAGGGCCCAGAGAATATCTCTCTAGTCAGAGGGGCAAAATCCCATCTTGGACATCCACATCAAGAAGCTTGATTCTCAGTCGGCCCGAACTTTGCCTTTATAACTGCCCTTTGACGGAACATCGTTTGATAGAACCTAAGTCGGTGATCCACAACTCGGATTGTGCAATAACCTCAAGTCTAAGGATTACATTGATTGAGACATACAAATGATGACTTGTTTGTTGTATCTCAATATGAGTCAATCTGACTCAGTAAACTCTTTAGAAGAATCCGTGTAATTCAGAATAGCATCACCATGCCCATGATAAGTGGAACCGATTCATCAGGCGACTTTCACATTAGTCTAAGTTGTGTGTCCAGCACAGCCTCAACAACCAAGGACATCTAGTATGGACAACATGAATATATAGTTCCACTACCGAATCACATATTCAATGATACATATTAGAAGTTCATACAAGGACAATATAATAACTTTATGAATACATTGGGAATAATATCATACATGCATGACTACCTCTAGGGCATATTCCCAATAGTCTCCCACTTGCACTAGAGTCAATCATTCGACATCACATGTCTAGATATCTAATGCCCATAACTCTTAGGTGCGCCTCATGTTTTGGCTGTGGTAGTGGCTTTGTCAATGGATCCGCAATATTTGCATCTATGTGTACCTTGCATAACTTGATATCACCTTGATCCACAAACTAGCGAATCAGGTGGTACCGCATGAGTATATGTTTGTTCTTCTGGTGTTGTCTAGGTTCCTTGGCTTCTGCAATAGCACCTTTGTTGTCACAATACATGTCTAACGGATTTGACGAGCCCTAAACCACACAAAGATCCATGAGGAAATTCCTCATCCAAACGGCTTCCTTTGCCGCCTCCGAGCCGGCAATATACTCAGCCTCTGTTATAGACGTAGACATAGTCTTTTACTTGGAACTATTCTAGCTCACAACACTCCGTTTATAACAAACACATATCTAGATAGCGAACGAGAATCATCTGAGTCAGTAAGATAACTCGCATCCATCTAACCGTTTACACTGAGTTCATCCTCACCTCCATAAACTAGGAACATATACTTAGTCCTTCTCAAGTACTTAAGGATCTTTTTAGCCACCTCCTAGTGGATTTATCTAGGGTCATCCTGGTATCTGCTCACTACACTTAGAGCATAGGAAACATCCAACCTTTTACAAATAATAGCATACATGATGGATCCGACTGCTGAAGCATACATAATCACACTCATCTGGATTTGCTCATCAGTTGTCAAAGGACACCGAGTCTTGCTAAGTTTTACACCATGGGACATCGGTAAGAACCCCTTCTTAGATGATTCCATGTTGAATATTTTCAACACTTTGTCCAAATATGTACTCTGAATCAATCCAATGAGCCACCTTGATCAATCTCTATAGATCCGGGTTCCTAGTATGTAAGTCACCTCACCCAAGTCCTTCATCGAAAAACTCTTTTCCAACGATTCCTTGGTTTCTTGCAACATCTAGACATCATTTCCAATCAGTAATATGTCATCCACATATAAGATCAAAAGTTTTACTTTGATCCCACTAAACTTCTCGTATAAACAAGAATCATGATCACTCTCGATGAAGCCAAACGATTTGACTACCTCATCAAAGTGAATGTTCCTACTCCGAGATGCTTGCTTCAACCCATAAATGGATTTATGAAGTTTTCACACCTTGTCAGCTTTACCCGGATTGACAAAACCCTCGGGCTGTATCATATATACATCCTCGGTTAAATTTCCATTAAGGAAAGCTGTCTTGACATCCATCTTCCATATCTCATAGTCTAAATAGGCTACTATAGCTAACATGATCTGAACTGACTTAAGCATCGCTACAGGTGAGATAGTCTCATCATAGTCAACTCCTTGAACCTATCGAAACCCCTTCGCGACAAGATGTGCTTTATAGACAGAAATATTTCCATCCATATCAGTTTTCTTCTTAAAGATCTATTTGCACTCGACGGGTCTTGCACTGTCTGGCATATCAACCAAATTCCAAACTTGATTTTCATCCATGGACTTTAACTCGGATCTCATGGATCCAAGCCATGACCTGGAAACGGTTCCCACCATTGCTTCCAAATAAGTTATCGGCTCATCACTGTCCAACAGTAATACATCACAAACATTTCACAATCTGGCTGATCTTCGTAGTGTAGGTGCAGCTGCCGGCTAAGCTACCATGACTGGCTCAACCTCCAAGGCTTTTTCTGACTTGATACTAGCTAGGACCTCTCGAATTTCTTCGAGCTGCACCGTGCTCCCACTGACTCCCCGACTAAGAAACTCTTTCTCAAGGAAGACACCGTTCTGACTGACAAACACTTTGCCCTCTTCTCAGTTGTAGAAGTAATAACCCACGGTTTCCCTCGGATACCCCACGAAAATACACTTAACTGACTTGCCCGTGAGATTGTCCGATTGAAGTCGCTTGACAAAAGATTCAGAACCCCAAATCTTAAGAAAAGAAAGACTCGACTTCTTGCCAGTCCACATCTCATGCGGTGTCTTCTCTAACGACTTTGATGGTACTCTGTTTAGTGTGAACACTGTAGTTTCTAGACAAAAACCCCAAAATGATAAAGGCAGATCTGTTTGACTCTTCATTGATCGTACCATGTACAACAAGGTCTGATTGGTCCTTTCCGTCTGTCGTGGTGGTGTCATGGCAGATGCCATGGGTAGGCTCAAGATGGGGCTTATGGACACTAGAGGTATCTGAGGAGGGATAGTGTGGTGAATCCGCACATGAAGAACAAAAGCATACACGAGGTATACCCGGGTTTGAGGCTCTCCTAGGGAGATAAAACATCTACTCCTGCTCTAGATCTCATATTACTATCTTTGGACTAGTACAAGTGCTCCTTCAGCTGTATCAAGAGGAGGAAGAAGATGAAGTTCTGTTCTCCTCTCCCTCTAGGGTTTACCCGTAGTGCTAATGGACCAACCCTCTCCTTGGAGGCCCTGGCTCACCTTATAAAGGGTGGCCAGGTTACATCTAGGGCATACGTGGCCCGAATATTCCTTGGATATGCTCATCCTAAAACAGTAGTTCGGTGTGCTCCTTTCCTCAGTCGCGAGCTTCTGCACAGAAATAGTGCAGAGTCCATGTTGTCTGCCCGCCAACGGTCAGATATTGTCACGTCCGTGAACCTCTGCCCTGACCTTGTTCTAGATGCCCTTATCCTTAGCAGTTGTCTCCCCGGGATTTCTGGGAGGAGAGAAAAACACTAACCTTGGAGCTGGCTCACTCCTTCCTGAGCACGCCAACCCCTGACTCGATCCTGCCCGTATGACTTGTCCTGGATGGTATCTGCACATAGAAAGCCATGTAGATGCCGTGCCGACATATGATATATGTCGGCCAGGTCTTGCCGGGTCATTCTGGCCTTGGGTAACCCGGTCGTAACTTGGCCGGCCCTTATATACCTCGGCCAGCCTATGCCTTAGCTGATTTATACCTCGGTGGACTCTGTCCTTATACCTCAGTTTGACCCTACCCAGGGTCATCCCAAAACATTAGTCCCCAAAGCTGGTGTGGTCTTAGCAGCTTTAGCTGAAAATGCCACAACAGGTTCAACTTATCCGGATCTTTGTCGGTATTGCTGACATACTTACATGTCAGCCCATGCTGATTTTAACTCGGCTACACCACTTGGTGATTTGGTATCTGATTTGACTCTTCCTGGCTGTATCCGAGATATATCTCGCTGGCCGAGTCATATTGCCGCATCCGGGTTATTTTCCTTAGATGCCTAGCTTCTCTCATACTCCTCACCTCATCCTACGTGTCATGCAATCATTGTGCTTTGCCTCATTTTAAGGGCCATGGCAACATTCACTGCCACACCGTGGCAGTTATCACTGCAGTCAATCACATCATGGCACGACTCCTCGAATACCGCTGCTGCCATGATGCACATTTACGCATCTGGGTAGTGTAACCATTCCCGTGGAACGTTCCCATGGTCATCCCCGCGAAACACATGCACCCGTAGTGGGGTTGTAGTGCGCAACTGATCCCACTACCGCAACACACTGCGCGGTTAAATAGGGGAGCAGGGGGAACCCTTGTTCACTTTCTCCCACTCCCAATCTCTCTTATTCTTCCCCATGCCCCTGCCGCTGCCGTGGTCTGCATCTCGCAACTGCGCTGCTCCTCTGTCTCCCTTGCGTTGCTACTCCACCCAAGCGCCGCCCTCCGCTGCCACCATGGGACCATGGCAGTCCGTGCCTTGCGCCCTAGTACCTATCACCTCATCAAAGGAGAGCACCTCTAAGATGGATTCTCGCGATGTGGTCACCATCGACAAGCACAAAGAGGAGTGGGGGGTCGTCCCCGAGCGAGGCGCTTGGGATGGGTGTGATGTGACTCAAACAGAGCTTTATTGGCTCAAGCAGACCCAGAGGATTCCACCGAAGGTGGACTGCTGCCTCCCTGACCCGAGCTCATCCCAGACGCCAAGGAGGGTGATACGTATTATTTGCCGCCCACTTCGCCCGTGGATTTGCTCTCCCCTTAGTAAATTCACTCGGGAGTTCCTTGACACCTTTGGCCTCCAGCCCCATCATCTCCCGACCAATGCTATAGCCTCCTTGTCCGGGTTTATCTCTTGTTGTGAGGGATACCTCGGCCTATGGCCTAGCGTGAACCTCTGGGCTAAATACTTCTAGCTCTGCACCAACGTCGTTCCTAATAAGATCTTCCTACTGGCGAGAAACCTTTGACCCAGTGCGGGGCTGCCTCTATTACACCTCGCAAGAATTCCATCTTTCCTCGGATCTAGGGCCTCAACTCGTGCAACAAATGGCTGAGGTCTTTCTTCTACATGAAGAACAACCCCGACAAGGACATGATTTGGCTCCTTACATTCTCTATTGGTATCCCCTTGATACATTGCAAATGTATCTATAATTTTTGATGTTCCATGCTTGGTTTTATCTACTTTCTTGTGTTTTGTTCCAACTTTGGAGTACTTTTCATAGACTTTCTTGGACTAACCTATTAACAAGATGCCATAGTGCCTGTTTTCTGCTGTTTTTGGTTCCAGGAAGTCAGAAAATGAATATTCTCGGAATTGGATGGGACAAAAGCCAAAGTTACTATTTTCTCGGAAGACTCACGGAGCCAGAAGGAGAGTCGGAGAGGGGCCACAGGGTGGCCACACCACCCCTAGGCGCGGGAAACCCTAGGCCGCGCCAGGGCATGGTGTGGGCCCCCTGGTCGGCCACCGACCTTGCCTCATTCACCTATAAGAGCCTCCCGATACCAAAACCCTAAAGAATCAATCAGAAATCCATGAAAAGTTCCACAGCGCCGCCGCCGCTGAAGGGGAGATTCGGGGGATAGAAAGTCTCTGTTCCGGCACCCTGCCGAGACGGGGAAGTGCCCCCGGAGCCATCTCCATCGACCTCCACCGCCATCTCCATCACCTCCCATGATGAGGAGGGAGTAGTTCTCTCTCGAGGCTAAGGGTTCTACTGGTAGCTATGTGTTCATCTCTCTCTCTATGCATGATCTTGTTGTGGTCATGAGCTTGTAATCTATAGATCTACCTTGCTACTCAAGTGCTTAATAGATCTCTGCTCTCCCCATGTGTGTGAAAGTGACAGCGTGTACACCATGGTGGCACTTAGGCTAGAGATTACAATTACTTGTTATGAGTTATATTTGGAGTTGGATGTCTTTATGAAATTGTGGTGTTTTTTGGACTCATCTAGTACTCAAGGTGACAGTGTGGGGTTTTCTAGATGGGAAAGACTTACTTTGAGGTGTGCTGTTATAGCCCTACCATCGATTAGAGTGTTCAACCGGAGAGTAGTTCAGCGTAGTATCATGAAGATGATATATTTATATGAGAGTGTTCACTAGTGAAAGTATGATCCCTAGGCCTTGTTTCTAAGCATTGATACACCGTTTGCTATTAGATCTGTTACATGTTTACTTGCTGCCATCTTTATTTCAGTTTGCTTTTAGTCTCTTCCACGCCATCAAGTTATCTTCTATCACCGTTACCACTTATATTTATCCATACCACTTGTATTTTACTATCTCTTCGCCGAACTAGTGCACCTATACACCTGACAAGTGTATTGGGTGTGTTGGGGACACAAGAGACTTCTTGTATCTTGATTGCAGGGTTGCTTGAGAGGCGATACCTTTGACCCCTTCCTCCCTGAGTTCGATAAACCTTGGGTGATCCACTTAAGGGAAAACTTGCTGCTGTTCTATAAACCTCTGCACTTGGAGGCCCAACAACTGTCTACAAGAATAGAAGTGCGTAGACATCAAGCTATTTTCTGGCGCTGTTGCCGGGGAGGTAAGGTAAAAGGTACTCACATCCTCCGGTTTGAGTGCTCGAAGTTATTTCCTTTAGATTCTGCAATTTTGTCTTTTTGTTTCTTGTTTTCACTAGTTAGGCTTAATGGAAAACAACAAAAAAATTAGAGAGCTTTAGAGTATTTATCTTGAGTTAGGACATGAAGTGTTTGAAGAGAAAATTAAAAAACCTATGGAACTTTATTTGCATGCTAATAGAAATGTTGTTAGTATGAATTCTTTGGACACCATTATTGCTAATGCTATGGAAAAATCTAAGCTTGGGGAAGCTAGTTTTGATGAGCATGATATTTTTAGTCCCCCAAGCACGGAGGAGAAAATTTACTTTGATGATACTATGCCTCCAATATATGATGATTACAATGATGAAGATGATATTTTAAGTCCACCTACTATTGAGGAAAAAGTTAATTATGATTATAATATGCCTCCTATATTTGATGATTATGGTGATGAGAATAATAATGATAGCTATTTTGTTGAATTTGCTCCCACTATGATTAATAAGAATGACTATTCTTATGTGGAGAGTAATAATTATTATATGCATGTGGCTCATGATAAGAATGTTTTATGTGATAGTTATATTGTTAATTTTATTCATGATGCTACTGAAAGTTATTATGAGAGAGGGAAACATGGTTTTATGCATCTCAATAATATTAAGTTTCCCCTCTTTATGTTGAAAGTCTTGAAGTTGCACTTGTATTGCTTTACTATGCTTGTTGCTTTGTGCTTTCAAGACTTGTTTCTTTACAAGATTCCTACGCATAGGAAGTGGGTTAGACTTAAATGTGTTTTGAATTTGCTTCTTGATGCTCTCTTTTACTTCAATTCATATTTCTTATGTGAGCATCTTCTCAAACTATCATGCCTAACTTAAAGGCGTTAAAGAAAAGTACTTGTTGGGAGATAACCCAAGAGTTTTAGATGAGTCTTGGAAGTTATTAATTCAGTAATAACCGCTCCTTATACTTTTTATTTGCTTTTTGTGCCAAGAGTAACCTCTAATGAGAGAGAAGTAATGATTGGAAAAAATGTAGTCCCGAAACAGATTTTTGTGTTTCACCGTAAAAATTCGTGTAAAATCTCTGTACGTCCTTTTGAGGCGTCAATTTTTTTGCTTCTGCCCCAGGTTGTTATCTAACTTTCGTTAGATCAACACTTTTTGATTTGAGCAACATAAGGTCTTCGAAAAAATTCGTCTTTACCTGCTGGTCTGTTTTGACAGATTTCTGCCATTTTCTGCACTTGCTTCTTGTGGGTTCCTTTTTGAGTTCTTTTGGGGAATTGAGCTTTTTGAGGGAAGTGCTACAGTACCTAGTGTTCTAATGGAAGTTTATTTGGTGTTAGAAATGAACCTTGAGACTTATTTATCTTAAGTGCACTAATGTTGCTAATGAGATTGTGTGAAGTTTTGTATGAAGAAAAAAATTCAGGTGTATGGAAGGAATGAGTAATGAGATGAAGGATGGACTAAAGCTCAAGCTTGGGGATGCCACACGTTTCACCCCAATAAATATCCAAGAAGTACAAGCGTCAAAGCTTGGGGATGCCCAAGGCATCCCCTTCTTCATCAATAAAAATCCCAGGTTTCTTCCAAACACTTCATTTTTATTGTTTCATGCACAGTTGTGTTGTTCTTGGAGCGTCTTCTTTTTGGTTTTCGTTTTGGTTTTTCGTTTGCTTTGGTTTTCTTAGTTTTCTGAATAAATTGGTTGGCCCCCTCTTTCATACATTGGTTTGCAAGTGGTTTGGTTTGGTTTGGAAAAGAGTAGGAAAGTTCTTACTTTTGTGGTAAAAAGAGCTCGTTTTTGACTGTGGCCTATGCTTTGTCATGCCATGCTTCATATTGTTTTGGCTTTATGCTTAGTATTCTTTGCTGTGGCATGACTTGTTATAAACAATTGAGATTGCTTAATGTGCCTTGGATGAATCATGCGTTGTTTTAGCATATTAAAGCATAGTACAGTGGTATTCTCCTTTGATGCTTTATTTGGGTTGACTTGGCGCATGCTCACACCATGTTATGACTATCTGAAGTCACCATAGCCTTTATGATCCTTTAGTTTTCAACTTGTAGTATCACTTTATGCTTTGATCAATGATGTTTTGTCGCTCTGCATGATTATGGCCATTATTGCTCTCTTAGTTTGTCTCTCCCAGTCTTCTGCTAGCCTCCACAACAAAGTATGAGTTCCACTCATGCATCCAACTCCCTAAACCAAGTTATTCCAAATAGTCCACCATACCTACCTACTAGCTTATGCTATTCCAAGTAGATTCATGCTTTTGTCTACCTTTCACTTGTTATGAGAAAACTAGTGATTAAAGCTCTCACGAACTTGATGGCACACTTTACTTTATTGCCTCTAATAAACTTGAACCATTGGGTCCTTCTTTGTTGCGTATATGCTTGCGCTTTATAAGTTGAAATTAGCAGAACCATGTTTCATGGGGAATTCTTTCAACATTGCACTTGTACTTTGTACCCCGTTGATAGTATGTTCTTTTGCTTACGAATCCCGGCGGTGTGAAATAAAAGTGGAACTTGTAAGATCATGGAGTTTGTATGTGTGTTAGAGAAACGCCTAGGCCGCTAGCATAAGCCATGCTTAATCATGGTGGAAACTTGCAGCATCACCATAATGAGCACTCTATGAAGCATCATCAATAAAAACCTATGCAAATAGCAAATAAAAAGATCGTTGAGATGCTCATTGTTTGCTTGCCTTGTCATTTTGATTATGGGAAAGCTCCCGTATCATGTGCAAGGGGTACCCGTTGGCGGTTCTTAATGATACACATATAATTACAATGACAAGAGCTTACTCGTGACTGAAGTTGAGTAGCATGAGGATCGGTCTTTGTAAGTAAGGGGCATGATATTTCGGTTTATAACTTGTCAAGCATATCCTCTTAGTTGTGTCACTTTAACCTTAATCACCTTCAAGATGCTTATGATAGGGGCAATGAGAGCTGAAAGCTATAAGTACCATAATTTTTGGAAGCTCTTTATGAGACTTGAATCCCTACTTCCTTTTACAAAAGGCCTTTCTTCCACCATTATATTGAGTCTCCACCTTCTATCCTTATGCACTACTTTGAGAGCATAGTGGCCATTCTTAGTTCTATGTGCATTGTCCCAAGACTAGTTGATTGATGCATAACTTGTTATTGCCTGTTTTAAACTATTGTATCTAGTCACTCTTATGAACTTTGAAGGTGTCCTATGCATTTATATTTGCTACTCTATGAGGGACAAGTTTAATACTATTATGCTATGATTTCTTTATGTGAAACAAACAAACGTCTTGCAAAGCATTGTTATTCATGAATCTTTTGTTTGTGCCTTTTCATGTTGCATCATAGTTTCTTTGTATTATTGCTAGAACCTTGTCTTTCATGCTATGATTGAAGTACTATGATCCCAGCTTTGAATGTTTTACAAATACTTTGATCAAGTCTTTTATGGTGCATGTCACCTCAAAAATTATTCTTTCTTTTTATCACTTACCTACTCGAGGACGAGCAGGAGTTAAGCTTGGGGATGTTGATGCATTGCAAATGTATCTATAATTTTTGATGTTCCATGCTTGGTTTTATCTACTTTCTTGTGTTTTGTTCCAACTTTGGAGTACTTTTCATAGACTTTCTTGGACTAACCTATTAACAAGATGCCCCAGTGCCAGTTGCCTGTTTTCTTCTGTTTTTGGTTCCAGGAAGTCAGAAAATGAATATTCTCGGAATTGGACAGGACAAAAGCCAAAGTTACTATTTTCCCAGAAGACTCACGGAGCCAGAAGGAGAGTCGGAGAGGGGCCACGGGGTGGCCACACCACCCCTAGGCGTGGGCAACCCTAGGCCGCGCTAGGGCATGGTGTGGGCCCCCTGTCCGGCCACCGACCTTGCCTCCTTCACCTATAAGAGCCTCCTAATACCAAAACACTAAAGAATCAATCAGAAATCCACGAAAAGTTCCGCAGCGCCGCCGCCACCGAAGGGGAGATTCGGGGGATAGAAAGTCTCTATTCCGGCACCCTGCCGGGACAGGGAAGTGCCCCCGGAGCCATCTCCATCGATCTCCACCGCCATGTCCATCACCATTGCTGATTCCCATGATGAGGAGGGAGTAGTTCTCTCTTTAGGCTAAGGGTTCTACCGGTAGCTATGTGTTCATCTCTCTCTCTATGCATGCTCTTGTTGTGGTCATGAGCTTGTAATCTATAGATCTACCTTGCTACTCAAGTGCTTAATAGATCTCTGCTCTCCCCATGTGTGTGAAAGTGACAACGTGTACACCATGGTGGCACTTAGGCTAGAGATTACAATTACTTGTTATGAGTGATATTTGGAGTTGGATGTCTTTATGAAATTATGGTGTTTGTTGGACTCATCTAGTACTCAAGGTGAAAGTGTGGGGTTTTCTAGATGAGAAAGACTTACTTTGAGGTGTGCTGTTATAGCCCTACCATCGATTAGAGTGTTCAACCGGAGAGTAGTTCAGCGTAGTATCATGAAGATGATATATTTATATGAGAGTGTTCACTAGTGAAAGTATGATCCCTAGGCCTTGTTTCTAAACATTGATACACCGTTTGCTATTAGATCTATTACATGTTTGCTTGTTGCCATCTTTATTTTAGTTTGCTTTTAGTCTCTTCCACGCCATCAAGTTATCTTCTATCAACGTTACCACTTATATTTATCCATACCACTTGTATTTTACTATCTATTCGCCGAACTAGTGCACCTATACAACTGACAAGTGTATTGGGTGTGTTGGGGACACAAGAGACTTCTTGTATCTTCATTACAGGGTTGCTTGAGAGGCGATACCTTTGACCACTTCCTCCCTGAGTTCGATAAACCTTGGGTGATCCACTTAAGGGAAAACTTGCTGCTGTTCTACAAACCTCTGCACTTGGAGGCCCAACAACTGTCTACAAGAATAGAAGTGCGTAGACATCACCCCTCCAAGCTCAATTGGGACATTGATCCGAAGAAGAATCCGCTTGTCAACATGATTGACACATATCTCGTCAAGCTGAAGGAGGTCGGGTTATCTAGCGATGACCTCATGGCCACTTTCATCAGTAGCCGAATCTGCCCCTTGCAGCACCATAGCCACAAAATCTGGCACATGAGAGGCCGCTTCGATCCGAATTGTGTCTCCACGGTCGACCTAACTAAAGCTCAGATCTATAAGTGAGTCAAGTCCATCTTCGAGACGGACATGATTGATACATGGGATTGGAGCATGGCTCCTTATAGTCGAGATAACCCCGTGCCCCAGGTATTTTCCTGAATCATCTTTGTCGGGTTATATGTTATGTTGGCTAATCTGTTTATTTGATCTCTCTATGATTTTTTATGCAGAACTTTCTTCAGCAAACTATTTTTTTGAAAGAACTACTGCAGGGGAAACCCCCACAACCTTTTATTGAACTAAACACCAATTTTTATGCACATACAGGGAAAGAAAAAAGAAAGCTAAACTATAAAGCTATACGAAAATATATAAGGCTAAATACATAGATTTTCAATCCATATTGATAGAAGAGGTAAGACATCCTTCTTAACTCTATGCTTAAGCAAAGATATGTCATAAACAAAGCCAACCTTCCAAAGATCTGAAGGTGGGTCTTATGCTCTTGAAGATATAATTGTTCCTCTGCTTCCAAATATGCCAGCAAGCAATGGCTCTTTGAAACTTGTTTTGGCTTATTTTAACATTTCCAGGCCTAAACCAGACCCCCAAGAGATCTGAAGATAGTTCCATATTCATACACTAAAGTTACACTCGAAAAAAAGGTGGGACCAGTCTTCAATAGCATGGCAGGGGCATAAAACACAGCTGTTATTATCGGTAACATTCCAGTGTCTTTGAGCTAGCATATCCTTTGTATTAATTTTGTCATGAAGAATCAGCCATGCAAAGAATTTGTGTTTGGAAACACTTGCTTTTCCAGATCCATTGAGAGGAAAGTGATTCGGAATGTGATGAAAATGTAATTTGTATATTTTCCGTGGAATCAACGACCATCCTTAGAAGTTGACAAGGACCAGACATCATTTTCATTAGTATTGAAGGCAAAACCATGTAACTGACGTTGTAAAGCCAACAATTCCTTCACAGCTTGGCTAGATAGAGGCAAATGAAAAGCATCCGAAATGTCAGTCACCTCTAGAGCATTCTTAACTGAGGTTAGCTAATCCTCAGCAAAAGAAAATAGTCTTGGAAAGTCTTTTTCAAGTGGGCGAGGTTGCCAGTTATCCGACCAAAAAAGAGCCGTTGTGCCATTTCCAATCTTGCAGGTAGAACTTTGCCTATAGACCTCCGACGGCTTCATAATATTCCACCACCATAAAGAGCCGCAAGGGATCACAACATGGGGAGCATCGTCGACATAGTATGTATTCTTTATCAGTTTGACCCATGGTAAATCAGCATTGTTATATAAATTGTGTAAGTGCTTGAGAAGTAGGAATTTATTCTCTATTTTTAAATTCATAATCCCAATGCACCTTTATTCTTGGGCTTACAGATCATGTCCTAAGCAGCAAGAGAATGTGCTTTGTCATCATGTTTATTCTTTTTCCATAAACAATGCCTTCTAGCTCTATCAATGACATCAAGAATCCCATCCGATATCTGCAAAGAACATAATAATGAATTGGCATGGAGGATAACACTGAATTTACAAGCACCAGTCTGTCCCCATATGAAAGAAAAGTGGCAGAGGCAGTTAACCATCTTTCAATTCTGTCTATTAATGGATACATATCTTTAATAGTTGGTTTAGTTATTCCCATTGGCAGAATCAGATAATTGAAAGGCATAGATGCTCTTGAATAGCCAATATGAGCAGCCAACAATTTAGACTCCTAATCCTCAAGGTTTATAGGAACCAAAGAAGATTTATGAAAATTCACTTTCAAACCTATAAAGGTAGTATATTCCTCAAGAGTATCCTTCAAAATTTACAACTGATTAGGATCAGCATGAAGAACAATGATTATGTCATCAGCATACTAGACAATGGGGAAATCACTACTGCCTATGTTTGGGATTGGTGCTCTCAATCATCCATCCAAGAAAGCTTTATTAATGTAACTTTGCAGCAAGTCTCCTCCCAAAACATAGAGTAGGGGTGATAAGGGATCATCCTAACGAACTCCTCTTTTACACATGAAATTTCTACCAGGTACTCCATTGAGCATTATAGAAGAATGGCCAGAAGCCAGGATATCCTTGACACCCTTTATGAAATTGTCATCAAACCCTTTTTGCTGCATAATTTTGAAGATGGCCTGATGTTCAATAGTGTCAAAGGCTTTTTCGAAATCCAACTTGAGAACAATGATTTTCCTTTTTGATTTTTTGGCATTGATAAAGGTACTCAAAGGTCCAAGAAAGACAATCCTAGATAGTTCGACACTTTATGAAGCCATATTGATTCTCATGGATGCATATTTTAATATCGTTCTCAAGTCGATTAGTGATGAGTGCATATTTGCATCATATTTTATATTATTATTTTGCACTGCAGTTGTAGGATCTTGGTATTTTACAGCGTTCACACGCACATTTTATGTCTATTTTCACCAGGATCAGGACAGATGATGGATACAAAGGACACAATTCTTGGAGCAGTTGTATTGGGGAGAAAAGGAGTAAAAAACAACGTAAATCGCTTATTTGGAAAATATCAATAACACCAAAAGAAAACCCGAAGCGTTCGAGGCATCCAAAAGGTTTAACGGCCAACTATACAGAGGGAATTAATTTTTCGGCCGTATAGTTCCCGCTGTATAGTTGGCGTCGCCACCGCCTCCTCAAATAGTTTCACCCCGTGCAACTGGATCGGGGAGACGACATACAGAACAACCAGAAATCGACGAAACCTCACCTCCGGAAGGCACCTGTAGGGGGAACTCGTCCACCGGGGATCCATCTTCGCCCTGCGCAGATCCGGGAGGCTAAGGCATCGATCTTCATCATCAACCGCTGCGTCACCACCATCTCCATCCATCCCATCTACATCTTGTCTAGATCTTATTGTAATTTCTGTACTCATTGTGGATCTATGCAAGTACTATTCATCTATGATAGATTCCATTGTTATTGTCATGATGTTGATTGCCTCCATGTCTGAGTTGAGATCATTAGTTCTTGGGCAGATGGACCTAGGATGAGATTGAAATAAGATAAAGTTTATTATGATATTCATTGATGTGACCATGTGTTGGATTGTCTTCATCTTGATGTTGGTAGACAGATGTGTGTTAGCACTTATCGTGGCTATAAAGCTGTTGGCACCCCTTACGTATTAACTTGGCAACTGAGGAAACTCATGGAACACTATCCATGCCATGGGATATTACGGGATCAAGTCCCTTAATAGCGCAGTAATTCGATTGATGTCTGATGTGGTTATGAGGATGATGTGAGCAGTGGTTGCTGCCTATTTTTCCAAATACGGAGTTCCTCCCACACATACATAGTTGAGAATGTTCATGATAATAATCTTTAACTTAGCTCTTTATAATGCTAGAGGTGTATCCGCTACTCCCTGAGAACGCCTTTTCCCATTGCAGTTTCAAATCTCTTTTACATACGCGATACTTACTTTCTGTGTTTAGTTGTTTTACTTTACTTATTGTTCTCTTATACGAAAAACCCAAAAACACATTTTTATACAATACTCGCATTTTATCTTGTTACTTAGAACTTTATTTAGCATTTCTATTTCAGTATTTAATTCAAGAGTTATTAGACTACAGACTCGTGCTCCCTGTGGGATCGATATCTTTATTTCAAAACTAGCTACAAACGATCTGTGCACTTGTAGTCATCAAGCTATTTTCTGGCGCTTTTGCCAGGGAGCTAAGCGTTGTAGGTCTTTTAGTTTTTTGCTTATTTACTTTTTTCTTGCTAAGTTTTGTTTTGAGTTACAGGTTTCCACCATCATGATGGAGTTTGAGCATATGGCTAGTGTTAACCCACTCAGCTACTTTGGGAATCCCTATGATATTAATAAAGGAGACAACTCCAACGAGAAGACAAGGGGGTTTGAAATAAATCCTTTACTACTTGGTATTCTACACAAGACACAATTTACTAGAGATGAAGAAGATCCTGATCCATCTGAGCATATTGCATGTTTCAAAAATATATGTGGCACTTTCCAATTACCGGGATATATTGCTAATGAGGTAAGGGTTAAACTTTTTAGTCGGACCTTGACTAGTACATCTCTCTCATGGTATAGATCTCTACCCCAGAAGCCACTACTACTTGGGATAATTTAGCTTGTGAGTTTTTAGCAAAATATTTTCCATTATCAAAATCTTTTGGAATTAGGCGTCTTATAATGACTTGGAGGAACCGTCCTAATGAAGGACTTATAAGAGCTTATATCAGATTTAAAGATTTACTTAATCAATGTTCTCATCATGATTTGCCTGAATGGTATTTATTGCATATCTTTTATGGCGGTTTAATTGACCATAATAAAATTGAACTAGACTCTTTCGCGAGAGGAGCTTTTACGAATCTTCCTATAACTAAAGCTTGGACTTTACTTAATAGAATTCTTGATCATAGAGTTTCATGGAATTTTGTTCTAGGAAGCAAAGGAGGCATATAAATAGATTATGATTGTATTCATGACTATAATAAAAAGGGCCATGTTAACGAATTATCTAAAGAACTTTATTTGGATTAAGGTCTTGTGTTGCATGTTGTCAAAGCTTTTACAGAACACATCAAAGCTCTAAAAGAGGGTTTGGTCAAGTATGATCCACCACCGAACCTGAGAAGAAAAGAGAAGTTAAAGCAACACTGGCCTCCCTAGAACCAATATATGAGATACCTTTCCCTAACACTGCATAGAAGCATATTTTTGAATATGAACAGGTTAAAGCAGTACAGGAGAAGAAGGAATATGAAAGTATGCCAGAAGTTGAGGAACATCTAGAAGAAACCAAAGATGAAGAGGTAACCAAGGAAGTAATTATGGCTATGTATGCACATTGTAACATAGTTGAACTTGATAAAGAGACTTCCGTATTGGTTGAAGGTAAAGCAAAGATAAAAAATGTGGGTAAGCCTATTCTTCCCTGCATATTTAAGGAAATCTCGCATTATGGTTTATGTGATCTTGGCACCAAAGTTAATGTTATATCTTATTATTTTTATTTAGAAATAAAATAAGAAATAGAACTGTCTACAATTGAAAATACTGATATGACAATCATGTTAGCCAATAAAACTCTTAGAATTCCAATGGGAGTAGTTGAAGATGCAACTGTCACAATTGGCAATAAAAACTTTTCTATCGATTTTGTAGTTGTTGATATGCTAGCTAAGACTCTTTGCCTAGTTATATTTGGAAGAAACTTTTTGAGTGATGTAGGTGCCAACGTTGATTTCAAAAAGGGGATTGTGTGTCTTAAGCTTGGGGAAACGACAAAAGAATTCCACTTTTCCAAATTTAAAGACAGTCCTCTACAAATACAAGAAGAAGAGAAAGAGAAAACCATTGAGGAAATGGCAGCTCTCTTCTTTAGTGATCAAGAAGAAGAAATAAATGAAGACTCAAATTATGAATAAATAGTTATGGAGGACAAGTCCCTAGAAGAACTAGAAGGCGATCCACTTCCCATTATAGGGCCTCCAACTAATGAGGCTTTCAAAGAGCCAGAAAAGAGAGGGGACGAGGAATTACCACCCCCAGAATTGAAGACTCTACTAGATAATCTTAAATACATATTTTTAGATGATACAAATAAATTTCCTGTTATTATTAGTGCTAAACTTTTAGGAGATGAAGAAGAAGAACTCATGAAAATACTTAAGGAGCATCATAAGGCCTTTGAGTAATGAATGTATGATTTGAAGGGCATTAGTCCCATGATAACCGTCCATCGAATATTCATGGAGGACGGTGCTAAACCAGTTGCAGAATTTAATAGACGACTCACGCCCGAAATGAAGGAAGTGGTAAGAAAAGAAATAGTATGCCTATTGGACGCTGGTATAATCTATCCTGTAAAAGAAAGTGAATGGGTAAGTCATGTTCATTGTATCCCTAAGAAGGGCGGTTTTACTGTTGTTCCTAATGAAAACAATGAATTGATACCTACTAGAACTATTGTTGGACATAGGATGTGTATAGATTTCAGGAAATTGAATAAAGAAACTAGGAAAGATCACAATCCTTTACCGTTCATAGATAAAACTTTAGAGAGGTTCACAAACCACACTCATTTTTGCTACTTGGGCGGATACTCTGGTTTTCTCAAATAGCTATTCATCCTAATGACCAACTTAAAACAATATTCATTAGTCCTTATGGTTTACATGCTTACCGTCGTATGCCTTTTGGTTTATGTAATGCTCTAGCTACTTTTCAAAGATGCATGACTGCTATTTTTGCGGATTTTATAGAACTGATAATGGAAGTATTTATGGATGACTTTTCTATCTATCTAACTTCATTTAGTAGTTGCTTGGATAATCTCAAAGAGTTTTGCAGCGTTGCGAAGAAACCAATCTTGTTCTAAACTGGGAGAAGTGCCATTTTATGGTCAAAGAAGGTATAGTCCTTGGACATAAGGTATTAGGTAAGGGAATTGAAGTGGATAGAGCTAAGGTTGAGGCCATATAGAGAATGCCACAACCTAGGGATATAAAAGGTATAAGAAGTTTCCTTGGTCATGTGGGTTTTTATAGAAGGTTCATTAGGAATTTCTCTGGAATATCTAAACCTTTGACTAACCTTCTGCAAAAGGGAGTAAGATTTAATTTTGATGATAAATGTCTTGTAGCCTTTGATAAACTTAAATATGCTTTATCCCATGCTCCTATCATTAAACCTTCTATCTGGGATATGACTTTTGACTTAATATGTTAAGCTAGTGATGATGTTGTAGGAGTAATTCTGGGACAACATATTGTTGGGAATATGCCCTAGTGTCAATCATGTATGATGTTATTCCCAATGTATTCATAAAGTTATTATCCTTGTATGAACTACTGATATGTATCATTGAATATGTGATTCAATTGTGGAACTATATATTCATGTTGTTCATACTAGTTGTCCTTGGTTGTTGAGGTTGTGCTGGACACACGACTTAGACTAATGTGCAAGTCGGCTTGATGACTCGGTTCCACTTTTCATGGGCATGGAGATGCTATTCCGACTTACACTGATTCGGCTAAAGAGTTTAGCGAATCGGACTGACCCACAGTTGAGATGCAACGAGCATGTTGTCATTTGCAGTCTCAAGCAATGGAATCCTTCGACCTGAGGTGATCGCATGATCCGAGTTGTGGATCGCCAACTTAGGTCCTATCAAATGTTGTTCCGTAAATGGGCAGTTATAAAGGTAGGGTTCGGGTTGGTTGTGAAGCAAGCTGCGTGACGTGGATTACTAAGATGGGTTTTGCCCCTCCGTAATGGAGAGATATTCTTTGGGCCCTCTCGTGTGATATGATTCGGAAGCATGGCCGTGCGCGACTTGGTTAAGTGTTAACCAAGGAGTCGGACTAAGTGTTAGTCCAATGAATCATATATCACGGAACGAGAAGAGAGAGTCGATCTATTAAAAGGATGGCAACAACTCGCGTATAGCTTGACAAGATATATCGTGATGCAAAGGGACTTGGACGAAAGTCACGTTGAGAAAAGGTTTGTCTTCTTACTTTACGGCGCTTGGGAGTTGGCACGTCTTCCTAGAGGCCGCTACCAACTATCAACTCGGAGTGGTGACTCGTGTCGTGTCCAGGTGTGCGTAAACCTATAGGGTCACACACTTAAGGGTAAGGAGCCCATGTGGATTCGATCCATGTGGAGATTGGGGTACGGCCTAGATGGGCCTCAAGCGTTGAGTCCACCTAGGAGTGTATATAAGTGGAGTGACAAGGGATTTTCCCTGACCTAGCCATCACTTTCTTCACTCCCATTTCAGGCTAGACAGGATCTAGCAGTCCTCTGCCTGGAGCTCCTTCCTGTACATGTGAATACCGGTAGAGGCATTGCACGTGTGGCGCTGGAGACAAGGAGGTCCGTGGGGATCTAGACGTGGTGTACATGGATCGCTCGGCACGGCATTAACTGACGTGCTTCATCAACAATCCGCACCTGCGCGTCTAGTGGTAAATCTCGTGGCCTATCACCTGAGCTGGATCTTGGGAGCACCACGCAGAGGAATAAGTTTTTGTTTATCTCTGCATGGCCCAACACATATAGGTCGTAGATTTAATATTATACATCATGCTAGTAGAACTCTTAATAGTGCTCAAAAGAATTATCCTAAGGAAGAAAGGGAACTTTTTGCTGTATTTTTCTCTTGCTATAAATTCTGTTCTTATACAGCTGATGCAAAAGTAAGAGTTCATACGGATCGTGATGGTTTAATAGAACTCCTTAAGAGGAAAAATCATAAGCCAAGACTGATCCATTGGATCCTTTTACTTCAAGAATTTGAGTTGCAGATTATGTAGAGGCAAGAAATAAAGATGTTGGATGTAGTGTCCATATTTTCCCAGCAAGACACCAATCTTATTAAGAGGAACTTTAGTCCTGGTGATTTTCGTTTATGAGAATTATTAAATGAACTAAGGTCAATTCCTCCAAAAGATAAGAATTCTTTGTTGTTGGAGGAGATTGTCATCCCCGAATAAGTAAATGGTAAGTGCAAGGTAAGTGTTCTTACTCAAATAAGTGATTTGTTTTCACAAATTTTAATTCTGAATTTTTTCCTTTGAATTCCTCATGTTTTCTAAAGTTTTTGAAGGTTTTTACCAACTATACGATCGCAACTATATGGCCAGAAAAAATCTCCCCCGTATAGTTGGTCGTTAAACCTTCAGTACCTTCTTCGCGGAATTGTTTTTGATGTTTGGAAACTATACAGTCGCAACTATACGGCCGGAGAAAATACTCCCGCCGTATAGTTGGTCATTAAACTCTTAGACATTTTTGATTCCTTTTTCGTTTTATATTAAAAAACGGTTTTATCGGTTCCAAGTCGGTAACTTAATCGACCTGGACTCGAGATATTTGGAAATAGCTGCCCAGAACCAACTATATGGCCGGAGCTATACGGGCCGCGCCCGTATAGTTGGTCGTTCCGCGGCAGGACTTCTCCAAATCCATGTTTTCTCTCCCTGTTTTGTTAAGATTCTTTTCTTGGGCATAAATTTGGTATTTCTCACGAGTTTTAATGACCTCTGACCCTTCTTATATACTGCTATTGTGTCTCTCTCTAATCATAATCTCCATAAACCAATCTACCTCTTATTCATACGCGAGGACACACAAACCAAGGGATAGAAGCCAAGGAGATAAGTTCCTATGGAGATCAAGAGCAATAGCAAGCAAGGCAAGGAGATCAAGATCGTCCCTATGGAATTCCTCGACATCGACAATGAACACCGGAAGAGGGAGTGGAAATCCCTGGAGCTGAAGATTGAAGAGATGGACAAGGAGACTCTGGGGACACCTAGACATCTTCAGTTGCCGCGACTTTATCTTGATAAACTTGATGAATATATTAAGCAGAAAACCGAATCAGGTTTTTCTATGAGTCTTAAGGCGATACAAACCCTTCAAGATAACAATGAGCTCATTAAAGAACAAGTGAAAGTGCCGAAGAGGAATAATCTTTTCTATAAGCTACGTGTTAAAGAATTAGAGGCTGTCAATCAATCCCTCCGTCTCAGGCTGGCCCATGAAGAGAACATACCATGTGCCATGGTGCCATAGTGATCTACAATAATCACGGTATCAAATAATCGCATGGGATTATTTGATCCCGCCTGGCTTGATTCCAAGCTTGGGGAGATCTTAAAGACCTTGTAATCTATCTTATAAGTTTTACATTACTATTTTAGTTTTGCATTAGTTCAAATTAGAAATAAAGTTTGCATATATGGAGGATTATTAAGTTTGTGCTTGTCCTATTGGATATATGAATGGCTTGAGTATAATCTTACTTGCACTTGATGATAGCAATAGGAGTCTTCCACACCATTGGTATTAATGGAACACAGAAAGATAATTGGGTCAATATGTTGAAAGTTAATGGTTTGATTTACATAGAATTTTTTATCTAATCAGTTAAGTTGAAAAAGAAACCTTGAACAAAGGAAAATTAAAAGTGCTATCAAATTAGACTGAGAACAAGACGAGGTAGAATATTCAAGCTATAAAGATTGCTTCTTATACAATTGGAATTTGGTAATTGAGATTGTTAAACTTTGAATTCCTACATGAAGTGGAATGTATGGCTAGCTCCTTTGCACAGAAATTAAACAAAAGTGTGAGCATATATATAAAAAGATAAAAAGAAAAGAGAGAAGAAAAAGAGAGAATGTGCAAAGAGCAAATAGGCATACACCACTATATTGCAGTATGACAAACAAGCGTTTGAGATTTTAAATACCAAGTGAATATGTTAATCCAAAAACACTTGGGACTACCTCGCTAACTCATTTGGTTGAACTGAATACTTTTACATCATATTGAGAGTGATCTTTTGTGAACTGTTAAATGCTAAGGTGTGGAAGCTTGCTGCTATTATTCGGATGGTTCGAGTAAGGTACTATTCATGAACTTATTCCTATGTATCATATATGATAAACACGTGCTGCAACTGCCTCATTTATTTTATCAACTCAGCTTCATGAATATGAGGATCACATCCATTAAGCTAAACTTGCTCGGGATGAGCAAGAGTCTAAGCTTGGGGAGGTTGATGAGTGCATATTTGCATCATGTTTTATATTATTATTTTGAACTGTAGTTGTAGGATCTTGGTATTTTACGGCGTTTGCGCACACATTTTATGTCTATTTTCACCAGGATCAGGACAGATGATGGATACAATGGACACAATTCTTGGAGCAGTTGTATTGGAGAGAAAAGGAGCAAAACAACGTAAATCGATTATTTGGGAAATATCAATAACACCAGAAGAAAACCCGAAGCGTTCGAGGCATCCAGAAGGTTTAATGACCAACTATACAACGGGAATTAATTTTCCGGCCGTATAGTTCCCGCCATATAGTTGGCGGCGCCACCGCCTCCTCAAATAGTTTCACCCCGTGCAACTGGATCGGGGAGACGACATACAGAAAAACTAGAAATCGCCGAAACCTCACCTCCGGAAGGTATCTGGAGGGGGAACTCGTCCACCGAGGATCCATCTTCGCCCTGCGTAGATCCAGGAGGCTAAGGCATTGATCTTCATCATCAACCGCTGCATCACCACCATCTCCATCCATCCCATATACATCTTGTCTAGATCTTGTTGTAATTTCCGTACTCGTTATGGATTTATACAATTACTATTCACCTATGATAGATTCCATTGTTATTGTCATGATGTCGATTGCCTCCATGTCTGAGTAGATCATTAGTTCTTGGGGAGATGGAGAAACCCTAGCATGATATTGAAATAAGATAAAGCTTATTATGATATTCATCGCTGTGACCATGTGTTAGATTGTCTTCATCTTGATGTTGGGAGAAGTCAACCTCTCAATATTTGCCTCTTGTGGGGACTTGCTGGAGGGAATAACTTGTTGGTAGATGGAGGAGTGTTAGCACTTACAGTGACTATAAAGCTATTGGCACCCCTTACATATCAACTTGGGAACCGAGGAAAGTCACGGAACACTATCCATGCCATGGGATACGTCCTACGGGGTCAAGTCCCTTAATAGCACAATAATTCGATTGATGTCGATTGATGTCTGCTGTGGTTATGAGGATGATGTGAGCAGTGATTGCTGCCTATTTGTCCAAATACGGAGTTCCTCCCACACATACATAGTTGAGAATGTTCATGATAATAATCTTTACCTTAGCTCTTTATAATGCTAGAGGTGTATCCTCTACTCCCTAAGAACACTTTTTCCCATTGCAGTTTCAAATCTCTTTTACATACGCGATATTTACTTTCAGTGTTCAGTTGTTTTACTTTACTTATTGTTCTCTTATACAAAAAACCCCCAAAACACCTTTTTATACAATACTCGCATTTTATCTTGTTACTTAGAACTTTATTTAGCATTTCTATTTCAGTATTTAAGTCAAGAGTTATAGGAATTCAGACTCCTACTCCCTATGGGATCAATATCTTTATTTTAAAACTAGCTACAAACGATCCGTACACTTGCAGTCATCCATTAGCTACGAGTTTTGTAAGGAATTTGAGACATGTGTTTGTCAAAGAGATTGGACAAAAATCATTTACATTCTCTGGATTCTGCTTTTTTGGGATCAGAGTGATAAATGAACCATTTATACTAGACAAGGGAGTGAGTCCCTTGTGAAAATCATGGAAAAGCTTGATAAAACCATCCTTAATTATGTGCCAGCATTTTTTGACAAAGCGACCATTAAAACCATTAGGACTAGGGGCTCTATTAGTTTTTAAATGTTTGACCACACCCTCAATTTCATGCTCTGAGTAAGAATTAGATAGACACTTCAGACCATCCACACACTACTAGAGAAAAGCCTATAGTAGACATGCACATTAGAGGCGCATTAATACTATATGCGCCTCTGATAAGATAGGCAAGGTGCACCAGCCAATCATGCGCCTCTAGTAATTAAATAGGCGAGGCGCATATCTGCAGGATGCGCCTCCTCTAGCATCTGTACGGACGAAATCTGGCACCCCCATCTTATGCGAGGCGCACCAGCCAGACATGCGCCTCTAGTACTTAAACAAGCAAGGCACATATGTGACAAATGCGCCTCGCATATCTTGGGTGGGCCCGGGTGGAGATCGGTGGTCCAATATGCGAGGCGCATATAGTAACTGCGACTCCGATACTTACAATTGGCGAGGCTCATTAGGGAACATGCGCCTCAAGTAACCCATGCGGGCCTGGGTGGCCGCATAGGCGAGGAGCATGTTGGCATGTGCGCCTCAGATAGTTCAGACTATAGGAGGCGCATTTACTGCAATATGCGCCTCGCATAACCTGGTTGACTTTTTTGCACCTTTTTGGCACATGCACCCCACTCACTTGCCTCACTTCTTCCTCTCCACCAAAAGACAGATTTGGTCGCCCCCTCCTTCTCCCCACCTCATTTCCCACATTGATTCACCATAGAAGTTTGCTCAATCTCCATTGGTTGACACTCATATGTAAGTGAAGTCTCTTTCTCCTCTAGATCTACAACATGTCCCTTTACTTCTCCTCCGTCTCTCTTACGCAAGTTGTCGTTGGAGGAAGCGTGAAGGCGTTGCTTGTATGCTCATGCGCATTGTCGGTGACACCATGACTATATGATTGTGTTGTGGTGCATGCTTATTTTTGTGCAGGGATTTCATTTGAGATGCCAATGTTTCACCGGAATGTAGATTAATTTCTTTTCTGGTGAATTTGTGGCACTCGCGGATGTCCTCTTTTTAGGGGAGGTCATGCCAAATTTTTTGGGCGATCCAGATGTCTATATATGCTCTAATTATTCTCTTGCTCTTTGTACCACGCGTAGGCGACCATGGTCCAACCACTGATTCGCAAAGCCCTCATGGATAGGTGGATGAGATGCGCGAGAACCGATATGGCACGTACAAATAAGACGGAGATAAGATGTCCGTGTCACGACTGCAAGATGATGTTATCTGATAAGGCACGATTCCAGAATGCTGGAGTCGCACCTGCTCCGACGTAGTTTCATGGATGGCTACACTCGGTGGATACATGATGGCGAAGATGATGATGAGGATGTCAATAATGGTGAAGATCAATATGCCGGTCATGATCATGAAGATCAAGGAGCTGACGGTGGGGCAGGTGATGATGATGAAGATCAGGGTGGCGCCGGGCATGAACATGAAGATGATCAAGGTGGCGCCGAGCATGAACATGAAGATCAAGGTGTCAATCATGATTTGAGCTGGCTGCGAGACCCTCATGTCCAAGATCTGCTTCTCAAGGAGACGAGTAATGCCAGAGCCACCGCTAGAGAGAAATCTAAGCTGGAGAAAATGAAGAAAGACGCGGTCACTCCATTGTTTGATGGATGCAACGACGGGGATACCCATCTGAATGTAACACTCAAGGCTCTGGAGATGAAGGCGAAACACAAAATGACCGACGAATGCTTCGACGACAACATTGCATTCTGGCATGATGTTCTTCCCAAGAAGGGGAACACATGTCCGACTAGTATGGCTGAGGCCAAGAAAGTTGCGTGCCCTCTCAATCTACCGCACGTGAAATACCACGTCTACATAAATGATTGCATCATCTACCCGGGCAAGGACGCGGAGAAGACCACGTGTCTGGTGTGCAAGACATCTCGATACAAGAGAGGGACCAAGAAAGCTCCTAGAAAGGTGGTGTGGTACTTTCCTCTAACTCCTCGTCTGTAGCGGTATTTCGTGGACCCTAAGGAAGCAGAGCTCATGCACTGGCACGCGGAAAGAAAGAGGTTGGAAGACGATGATCCGGAGAAGGAGGAAATGGTGAGGCACCCTTCGGATGCTTGCTAGTTGAAGGCGTTGGACCTCCAATATTACCAACATTTCGGGAAAGAGTCAAGGAACCTCAGGCTGGGCGTGAGCACCGATGGACTCAATCCGTTCGGAAGCCAGAGCAGCACACACAGCACCTGGCCCGTGTTTGTATGGATCTACAACCTCCCCATGGTTGTGCATGAAGAAGAAGTACGTAACCAAGAGTATGCTGGTTCAAGGGCCAAAAGAACCCGGTACAGACATCAATCTGTATCTCATGTTGTTGAAAGAGGAGCTGGCCACATTATGGGAAGAAGGAGACCATACGTGGGATGCCTCGAGACAAGAATACTTCGACATGAGAGCGGTGGTGATCACGATGGTGCAAGACTATCCCGGTTATGGATACTTCTTGGGGCAGGTGGTCCAAGGATTCTATGGATGCGTTAGGTGCAAAGATAATACAACGTACTGCTAGCTACAGAAATATCCGGGTCCAGGAAAACCGTGTTCCTTGGGGCTCGGAGGTGGCTTCCCAAGAATCATGCCTAGAGAAAGCTAGGAGATCTGTTCGATGGGGTGGTCAAGCTCCGAGGAATCCCGGACCAGAGGAGCGACGCGCAAATCTACGAGCTGTTGAATAGCTGGAAGGAATGCCCTGCACCGGGAAATACTCAGAAGAAGCTAGAGCCGCTGCTGAAGGTATGGAAGGCGAGGTCTATTTTCTGGGACTTGCCATATTGGAAGATCCTCCGCGTGCCTCATAGCCTTGATCTCATGCATATCACAAAGAACGTGGGCGAGAGTCTGCTTGCCACCCTCCTTAACACCGACAACACCAAAGATGGGCCGAAGGCAAGGAACAACTTGAAGCATATGGGCATCAGGGATGAACTTCAACCACCACCTAGCAATGACGAGGAGGAGGACGAGGAGGAGGAGACGGAAACGTAGAATAGTCATTGTCGCAAGGGAAAAAAGCAGGTCAAGAAGGGTGAGGTCAAGCTCAAGGCCTCGTGCTTCACTCTGAGTAAGAAGGAGGCCATATAGTTTATGAAGTGCCTCCTCAGAATCAAATTTCCGAACGGCTACATGGGGAAGATAAGCAGATGGCTAGACGAGGCGAAGCAGCGCTTCAGTGGGATGAAGTCTCACGACGTCATCGTGCTGATGACACAGGTACTCTCGGTCGCGATCCGAGGTATAATGGACAAGCACGTCCGTGAAATGTTGTTTCGCCTCTGCAATTTTTTTGACTTCATCTCACCGAAGTTGATAGGCATTAAGCAGCTCACAAGGCTACATGACGAGATCGTGGTGATACTATGAGAGCTCGAGATCTATTTCCCCCCGCATTCTTTGACATCATGCTTCATCTGCTTCTCCATGTCGTGGAGGATATCGTCTAACTCGGTCCTCCGTTTCTGCGAAGCATGATGTCGTTCGAAAGGCTCAATGGACACATCAAAGGATACGTTAAGAACAGGCCCCGTCCAGATGGAAGCATAGCAAACGGCTTCCTAGCCGAAGAGTGCATCTCTTTCTGCTCGATCTTTCTACAAACTGAGACCCCTCTTGGTCTACCATTCAACAAGCACCTCGGGAGGCTCGCTAGATGTAGTCACCACAAGGGTCGGCGCCCAAAGCATGTCGACATCGAGGGCCAAACCAAGGACTTTGAAAGAGCAAACCGGGTCGCGCTACAACACCTGCAGGTGGTCGATCCATACATATATGAGCACAAAGAGTTTATCAAGAAGAATTATGCTGACTAGGGGTGCCAGTACTCGAAGGAAGATGTTATCAAGGAGCACAACTCCGGTTTCATGTGGTGGTTCAGGGAGAAGGTCATTGCTAATCCACCATAGGGCGAGTACTCGGAGGAAGATATACTCATATTCTCCTTGTCACGGGGCGCCTCGGACAACCTGATGACCTATCAGGCATACGATATCAACGGATACACGTTCTATACAGAGGAAAAGGATAATAACTACAATTACCAGAACTCAGGGGTTACGGGGATATTCTACACCGGTGACGTCCTGGAAAGATACTACGGAAGGATCGAGGAGATTTGGGAGCTCGACTACATTACGGAGAAGGTGCCGATGTTCCGTGTCAGGTGGGCCAAGAGCATCGAGAAAGAAGGCCGATATTTCACCACCATGGTTATACCGTCAAAGACAACCAGCGCGAACGCACATGCAAGAAATGAGCCTTGGGTTCTAGCTAGCAACATCGACCAATGTTGGTACATCACAGACCCGTCAAAGCCTAGCCGGGTTGTCGTCAGGAGAGGCAAAAGGAACATCATCGGAATGGACGGAGTCGCCAACGAGCAAGACTTTGACCAGAACAGTGACCCGAAGATGGAAGACGGATACGACAACCAAGCACCGTACACCACACCGTACCTAAGAAAGGTCTCCCCGTCAAAACAAGTAGTGAAGACGTCCCGGACCTAACCTATGCAACCGTGACAAACAAGGGCAAGAAGATGACCAATGTCAAGAAACGCTAGCGTGCTTCGACCATTGTCAAGAACCATCGTGTGTGTGTGGCATACTATTATGTATCGAAACATTCATAATTATCATTTTTTGCATGTTATAATATTGCATTGAGAATATTATGTATCGACGAGACACACTCATAATACTCACTTTTGTTTTTTGGCAATATTTGAATTTTTAAAATATTTGTAGTATATTTTATAGTTTATATTGTGTTTGGACAATGTTTTTACATAAAAAATGGCCTTTAATTTTTTTTACAAAAATATGTTGCCCCCAGGATTCGAACCTGGGTGGCTAGTGTTTAGAACAGGACAAGGGTCGATACTAGTGGGTTTGTGTGTGTTAGTTGACAGATACCAGCGCAGCACGCTAGTTGACTAGTAGTGAAAAATAGACGAGGCGCATATGGCCAGAATGCGCCTCGCGTAAACTTATATGAGGCGCAGTTTCAAATATGCGCATCGCATAAGCTGGTACCTGTCTGTGATCGACTGAGTCTTTTGTCTCGCTTACTTTTTCTCTGGATCGACGACTGAGCCTGTGTACCCTGCAACCATCACCTTCGCTCTGCCGCTCGTCGTCACCTTCGCTCTGCCGCTCGTGCCGCCGTGCCCAGGTGGAGGAGGAGGAGGAGCCCGCTCGCGCCACCGTGCCCAGGAGGAGGAGCCCGCCCGTGCCCAGGAGGAGCCCGCCTGCGCCGTCCCTTCCTCTGTCGCGCCGTCGTTGCCCCTTCCTGCCTCCGTCCACTGTCGTCGAGGTGCGTGACCCCCTTCCCCTCTCCCTCCCCTTCCCCTACCCCTCTTCCCTCCCCTCTGAGTTTCTGATGCCGCCGCCGTCATCTACCCTCACTGCCGTTTGTGATCTAACTGTCTGAGATTGACACGATACGATTAGATCAACTACTACTATCGGTTTAGTGCTTGCCTGCTGCTTGTAGTTTGTAGTTGTAGTATCAAAATCTCCTAGTGTTTGAATTAGTTATTGAAACTTGCTTCAGTGATTAGTTCCTTGGATCTACTATAACTGCATCATGGCTTAAATGACTGTAGCTTGCTTCAGTAAACCCAGGCCCTAGTGGCACTTGTGTTGCTAGGTTGTTACTAATGAGGTGCTTCCGATATTTGGGATGTTCCCAGTAGTAGCCACTAGGGCCACTTTTGTTGCATGGCCTAAATGATGCTTGGATAATAAGATACTAAAGCTTGCTTCAGTAAACCCTGGCCCTAGTGGCACTTGTGTTGCTAGGTTGTTACTGAGGTGCTTCCAATATTTGGGAATGTGCCCAGTATATAGTAGCTAGCCAACAGGTTTGAGTGCACTGTTTCTTGGGTATTCCTTCTTCTTGCTCTAGATTAGGTCAATGATGCAAAAGGTCAATGATACTAGGCTGAGACCTAGTGTAATAATGTGTAACTTTGATGAAGTGATGCTTTGGATAATAAGATACTGAAGCTTGCTTCAATGATTAGTGGATTTGAATATAAAGATGATTCCTAGTATGTATACTTAGGGAAATGATTTGAATAAGACCTTTATCTAAAATTGTTGGTGATTGCTAAACTGTAGCTTGAGTTGGTAAACCCTGGCCCTAGTGGAACTTGTGTTGCTAGGTTGTTACTGAGGTGCTTCCAATATTTGGGAATGTGCCCGGTAGTAGCCAGCCAACAGGTTTGAGTGCACTGTTTCTTGGCTATTCCTTCTTCTTGTTCTAGATTAGGTCAATGATGCAAAAGGTCAATGATACTAGGCTGAGACCTAGTGTAATAATGTGTAACTTTGATGAAGTGATGCTTGGATAATAAGATACTGAAGCTTGCTTCAGTGATTAGTGGATTTGAATATAAAGATGATTCCTAGTATGTATACTTAGGGAAATGATTTGAATAAGACCTTTATCTAAAGATGATAATAAGAATAGATGCTTAGGTGGCCTCAAGATCTATGATGAGCCTTGCATACCACCTGTATGCAATACTGAGAGCAACTCCTCCCAATCCATGTCTATGATGCAAGAGGCTAAGACATGGATTGATTTATTGGTGATGTTAGCTTGAATGGTTTGATTTGATCTACTCTTAATGATCTGGATCAGCAACTGATTCATGCCTGGCCTCCTCTTCCTAACTAATGTATTTGATTTGTCACTGTTTGTAGGATGCAAGCAATATATGCTTTTCTTAGCAGTTAATCCATGGATTTATCAAGCAAAAAATTCACCCTTTTTTCTTTAGTGTACAATGGAATGTACCTTGTTTCATTTACTGGACTGGCCTTTTCAGCTTTCTTGATAGGCAAATTTAAATTTAATGGAAGGTCATTGATAGAGAAGGTTTCCTATGTATCCACTGTTCTTGGATTACTATTCAGTGCTTTACTGTAATGTAAGAGCCAATGGTAGTGGTCTAGCATTTTTAAAATTGGAGGTATTGTTGGGGCACACATTGTGATTTAAGGCTTGGCTATTTTATTTATTTTCCTCTCATAAGGTTATTTCTCAATTCTGAAATTGGCACTGCGTTATTTGACAATGTTTTCATCAGTGTGGGACACTGTAAATAACTGTGTGCAACCCATAATATATTTATTTTATGCATATATTGTGTATGCTGTCCAAAATGGCTGTGTTTGTGTATGTTGGCAGCAAAATGTCTATGTTTGTGCCTATTTAGGCTTTTTTGTGCAGGTTTTTCTTTTTGAGTTGCCAATGTTTCGCCGGAATGTTGATTCATTTCTGTTCCGGTGAATTTCTGGCACTCCTAGACATAGAAAATTAGCAAAGGTTATGCCGAAATTTTCTGTGAATTTTTGTGCTTATTAGTTCCATTTATTTGTGTGTTTAGAAATGTCGGGGGAGCGGGGCCCTTCTAGCAAGAAGTCCTTTTGGGAGCAGCAGGCAGAGATGGAATCCCAAGAGGACCCAAAATTTGTTCCGCGGGATGACGAGATGGAGGCAGACGAGGATATGTCGTCGGGCGATGAGGAGATGGGGGACATGGAGGGGGACGCCACTACCACTGATGGTGGCGGTGAAGCTACTATGGATGGTGGTAGCACATCAAAGAAGGCCCCGAAGGAGCATGCCTCAATCGTGGTCGACATCAAAAGGTCCATCATCACAAGCGTGAATGATGAAGGTGCGCCTTTGGAGCTGGCCGAGTTTGTTGCGGGTTAATCAAACCAGTTCGCGGCAATCCTCCAGAACACCGTCACGATAAACACGGAGAACCTGAAGGCCAAAGAGAACAGGGGTTTCCGCATCCAGCTCTTCTGAAAGCTGCACGGAAGATACGCGTTCCCGGGTGATGTGGAACACAAGTACAATAACGACAATCTCAAACGGAATCTGGTGAACAAGTACGCCCTCAAGAAGATGACCAAGGCCTTGTCGAATTGGAAGGTCCGGGTGAAGAAGCTGATTTTCGAGGACGAGCTAAGTTATTCGGAGGTCGTCAAGAGGGAGCCTCTGTCAGGGAAGAACACTTCAAGGTGTTCAAGGCCAGATGTGAATCCGCCATGGGCAAGGCCAAGAGTCAATACTTCAATGAGTTGTATGAGAAGAACATTGGTACCCACCATCTAGGCTCCAGCGGTTATAGAGCTGCGATTCCCAAATGGGAGAAGGAGGACGCCGACGCTTGTGTAAAGGGGTTGACACCTCCCTTTGATGACATAAAAGAGCCACAGGCAAAGCACTTTGTTAGGGCCCAGTTTGCCAAGCCGAAAGGGAGTTCTGATTATTCCTCGGAGCCCGTCGGCCCCTTCGCTATGAAGGTGACGGACTTCATGAGAAAATATGTAAGTAGTTTGCATGCAAGTCGATTAATTGCGTTCACGATTAATCAATGAACTCCTGTTTTCTGATCAAATGCTTCGCGTTCCTTGTGCGTAGGACGAGGAGTGTAGGAGCTCCTCATCCCAGGGGTCGGCGCCTGTCGCCAAGTGGGACACCACTTTTAACAGGGCACTGAACCGGACCAAGAATGTCGAGCCCCTGGTGGCCCCGTCATCGGCTGGTCGTGTGGTCGGCTTTTGTGGCATAACATGGTCCGAGTACTATGGCACCACGGAGCGGAAGGGAAGGAAGCAAGCCGAAAGCATCGAGGTAAGACACATAAGGGAATAGGTGGAAGCCTTTCCCAATATAGTCCAAGATGTCGTGAACCAGGCTGTGTTGGCTGTCGAGACAAAGTTCCAAGAACGAGTTCATACACAAGTCCAGGCACAGGTCCAGACACAAATGAATGATAAGCTCAACACCATCCTTCCCGCCTACATGGAAAAGTACATCAAGTGGCAGAAGGGTGGTAAACAAGGGCCGCCACCAGTTCCTAACCTCGACAACGCCCAATCAGACAACATGGCACAGCCAGAGGCGCTGGTGACTCCTCCAGCAGGGCCGGTGGTGGTGGAGACTCCTCTAGCTCCAGAGCTTAACTTGCTCGCTGCGGCGAAGGCGCCGGCCCGCACCACCATGCCATCAGGCAGCCACTCCGCCACTTGCGCGCTCAAGCCTGCCGGCAGCGGTGCCTCGACCTTGGCCTAGTTCGACGCCCTCAAGGTAACTAACTAATTAAAGCGAGAGTTGGGAGGCTTAACCACACCGATGACTTGATCTTCGTTTTACTGATGCCCGACCTACATGTCTTTCGCAGGGAGACACTCCTTGCACTCTAATGCACTAGGTGGGCGACCAGTTGAAGGATGTTGCCAAGGGTACTATCGTTCAACCGGAGAACCACAAAATGCACAATGTCACAATGCCACCCGACATGATGAGGGTTAGATATAGTATGGTGCTTCCGGGATACGAGGAAGTGGAACCTCCCTCTCAACCTCAAGGATGGGATGATGAGGAGACGACAGCGGTCCTCAATACCGGTTTCGGCTACTTGTACCTATGGCCAAAGAGCCAGAGCCATTTGGGGACGGAGGACCAGCTCAACATCACCCCAGAGGTAGCACAACCAGCACATGATGAAGAATTCGAGATGTCAGACTTGGACAACATGGGACAGGATCCCTATGATGATGATGCAAAAATTGATCCGAACTTCGGCGACCAGTTTGTTAACACAAGGTTTTCTGATTGGTATGAGCCGGGACCATCAGGCTCACATCAATTTACCGATACCCAACCAGCACCGGCAAAACCCCCTTGCCAGGTGCGTCTCTTCCCAACTAGTGAGGAGACGCCGCCACCCGCCCCCTTGACCGAGCCTCCGAGGCCAGCAGTCCCTTTGATCAGCCCCATCACCCTTCATAAGGTGATTGGTGAGGTTAACATGATGGCCGACGCCCCAAAGGGAAGGAAGCATGGTCGCAAAAGGAACCCTAAGGGTGACCGGAGCAAGGGTCCAAATCTTGTTCTCCGGGCTCAAGACGACCCTGCGGGGAAAGCCAGGAATCAGCAATACGTGGCAGGTGCACCGATGATGTGTAACTCATTGCTTGAGGTCGCAGGCTCTCAAATGCACAATCTTCATTATAGCTGTCTCACAATTGAGGAGCACCGCATTTGAGAGAACGATCAGTCGTACCTCGTTTTCAAGGATAAGGTGCCTTATGTGCCGTGCTTCATCAGTGTACACCCCGGGGATATCTTCTACCTGCGGCATTCCGACATCTTCGACATGTTGAATGGGTTCGGGCTACACAATACCCTGGTCCGGCTATTCTCCCTCAATATGGCCATGCAAATCGCCAGAGACAAGATCCTGGACATCCAGATAGTGGATCCCTACTTCATGCGGGACATTGTCCTGAAAGATGCCGAGGACATAGCGCTGGCGACCAACTACCTCTCAACCTTCCTGCAAACATACTCGGACAAGGATGTGATTCTCCTTCCCTACCATCCCATCATGGAGGATGATCAGACAGGCTGCATGCTCATATGCTAGAATTTGAAACACTCAACAGCCATGTACCTCGACTCAAACAGTGCGATCCCAAAAAACTACACCAATATCAAGAACATTCTTGATGGTGCTCTCACCAGTTATGTCGCAGCGGGAGGCATCAAACCGGGAACGCCATATGTGAAGTTTGGCACACACGTGTTCCACCACAACACCAAGCTCGCCTGCGTCAAGCAGCCGTCTGGCAGCAGGAAGGATTCCTTCTACGCCATTTACCACATGAAGGCGTTCTTCAATGACATGGAGAGCAAAATGCTGCCATATGACCTCGCGAAGTGGGCTGAAAGGCTTGCAACAATACATGATTGCAACCTCAGGCAGCACATCTTCGACATCGAGGAGGAGATCGCGATAATCGTGCACCAGGGAGTCATGAAATCTGGGGGCACCTTCTACGACGGCCATACACCACCCAATAGGGAGATAGACGAACGCTTAGCGCAGTAGGGTGACCGCAGGACATTCATGCAGATGGCGAAAACTTGGTCGGGCTTCATCAATGCCCCCTAAAGCCGACTCAACAACCGAAGATGTCTTGATGATTGCATTGCCTAGGTAGCTAGCTATTAGTTCCGAACTCATGTTGTAACCTCTTATCACTATGTTAAACTTGCCTAGCAAAACCTCTAGAGTATGTTTCATCAACCATTGAACTTGATTGTGAGTGACACTAGCTAGTTATTTGTGTTTTGAACTATTTTAAGTGCTTGTTGCTTTTCATTCATTATTGTCGCCCTACTTCTTGTGGTTTGCTTTCTTTGTCTTTCTTCAAAATGCCGATGATTAAAACGTGGTGTGGCATCATGTGTGTGACCATGCCGTTGCTGGATCTGGTGTGCCAAGTAGACATTGTGCATATACTCTACTTGCCGCACCAGATCCATCAGCGACATTGTCATTTTCCATGCCCAACCTAAGTATGAGGCAACTATTTCATCTCGTAGCCCCAAAGCCGAAAGAGGACAGATATTTTCGAGATTCATATACATAAGACATAATATGTCGAGTGGCAAGCCAAGGAAAGGGTTCTGGGTCCACAACAATGACTCCTTTAGACACACCAAACTCGAAATGAGTCGTTGCCGTGGAGACCGAATCCTTTCCTTGCTTTGCCACTCGACATAACATGCCCATGCTATATGAATCGTGGAAGTATTTCTCGTCTTTTGTCTTTGGCGATACGAATAGATTAGATAGCATGAATTAAATGAAATGGTGAAGTATTTAGTTTCAAATATCTCATTGTAGCCCCAAAGTCGAAAGGAAAGACATTGCTTCACTATTCGTATAGCATTGGCAACATTGTTATATGAATCATGGAATGATTTCTTTCCTTTCGTCTTTGGCGATATAATGAAATGATAAACTATTTCATCTCATAGCCCCAAAGTCGAAAGAGGACAAATATTTTCGAGGTTTGTATACATAAGACATAATATGTTTAGTGGCAAGGCAAGGAAAGGATTCTGGGTCCACGACAATGACTTCTTTAGACACACCAAACTCGAAATGAGTCGTTGCCGTGGAGACCGAATCCTTTCCTTGGTTTGCCGCTAGACATATCATGCCCATGCTATATGAATCGTGGAAGTATTTCTCTTCTTTTGTCTTTGGCGATACGAATATATTAGATAGCGTGAATTAGGTGAAATGGTGAATTATGTAGTTTCAAATATCTCATTGTAGCCCCAAAGTCGAAAGGAAAGACATTATTTCACTATTCGTATAGCATTGGCGACATTGTTATATGAATCGTGGAATGATTTATTTCCTTTCGATGATACAATGAAATGATAAACTATTTCATCTCGTAGCCCCAAAGTCAAAATAGGACAAATATTTTCGAGATTCATATACATAAGACATAATATGTTAAGTGGCAAGCCAAGGAAAGGGTTCTGGGTCCACGGCAACGACTCCTTTAGACACACCAAACTCGAAATGAGTCGTTGCTGTGGAGACCGAATCCTTTCCTTGCTTTGGCACTTGACATATCATGCCCATGCTATATGAATCGTGGAAGTATTTCTCTTCTTTTGTCTTTGGCAATACGAATAGTATGAGGCACGAATCCAAGTAATTCTTAGTTTTCTTTTTTTTGGTCTTTCTTCGAAATGCCGATGATTAGAACGTGTTGTGGTGTCATGTGTATGACTATGCCGCTGTTTGATCTTGTGTGCCAAGTAGACTAGTAATTTGGGCATATACTCTACTTGCCGCACAAGATCAAACCGCGAGCATTGTTATTTCCATGCCTAACCTAAGTATGAGGCACCAATGCAAGTCATTCTTGGTTTGCTTTTTTTTGGTCTTTCTTTGAAATGCTGATGATTATAACGTGTTGTGGTGTCATGTGTATGACTATGCCGCTATTTGACCTCGTGTGCCAAGTAGACTAGTAATTTGGGCATATACTCTACTTGTCGCACGAGATCAAACAACGAGCATTGTTATTTCCATGCCCAACCTAAGTATGAGGCACTAATGAGAGTCATTCTTGGTTTGCTTTTTTTTGTCTTTCTTCAAAATGCCGATGATTAGAACGTGATTTCTTACATCTTGTTGCACCCATATATATATGCATGATCTTATCTTTTGAACTGCTATTGCTTTGCACTGACATAGATAATATCATCTATCTTGTGTATAGGAGATGGCGAAGAAGTGCTATGTCGTGTATGCCGGCAAGGTTCCAGATGGGTACGAGGAGTGGGAAGACTGCCATAAGCAAGTGAATGAATTCTCGGGCAACAGCTACAGAGGCTACAAGACTAGAGAGGTGGCGGAAGAGAAGTGGAGGAGGCACATGAGGAAGAAGTGGAGGAACTTCCTCGTGATAACAAGCTTGTTGCTCTTCATGGTAGGTTATGTGCTCTACTTGATCTATATAGAGCTCCGTCATCGGAGTTGTAATGTGATTGTAAACTTGTACTCGGAGGTGTGAACTTGTGTCACAAACACTTGGTGTTGTGTGAAAACTTGGCACTTGTTGATGTATGAACGCGTATGTCGCGATTGATGTGTAGTGTACTTGTATTCATGCTGGTTCTATTATGCTTTTGCCAATTGCAAGTTTCTAGAAAATTCTGTGCTATTTATACTGTATTCTGGACTGTTTTGTATATTTGAATACCTGTAAACTGTAATTTGAATTTTTTTGTAAAACTTGAGTTTCGAAAATATACCCGAGGCGCATATGGGAAGTATAGGAGGCGCATATTGGGTACTACCCGAGGCGCATACCAGCACATATGCGAGGCGCATATCACATGCGCCTCCTATACTTCATATACGCGAGGCGCATATACTGATATGCCCCTCGCGTATATGAAGTATAGGAGGCGCATGTGATATGCGCCTCGCATAATATATACTAGAGGTGCATATGATATGCGCCTCGCGTAGAAAATACTAGAGGTGCGGCGCTAGAGGCGCATACCATATGCGCCTCAGATGGGGTTCCAGGTGCGCCTCGGGTAGGCTTTTCTCTAGTAGTGATGTGCTGAATAATATTGGAAATATCTTACCGTGCCACATTTTACTGTGAAATATCGGTTCTATTTCCATAACATTTCCAAAAGGCAGCAACTTTCAAGCCATGATCAGACAAGGAGACTCCATCTTCATCTTTAATTATAGTGATCTCATTGTGTCTATAACTCTCTATGGCTTTGGCATGGAAATATTTTGTATTCTCACCACCGAATTTCAGCAAACTATTGAAGACACCACGAATCCTTCCCTCACTTGGGGCAAGGATCGAGATACCTCGGATCCGGAAGGGCTGGACTCTAAGGAGGTTATGCCTATCCCTGGCCGAACCCATGATAAGACTTCTATCTTATCACCATTAAGGGACTGGCTGGATGATGATGATGATGAGGAAGATGTTGCTTTGTTCTTGATCCAATGCCAATATCATTTACCTATCCCCCTAACTTCACTCCAGCTAACCCGGCTGGTCAGCTGCATGATGTGCCTCCCACTGTTGTGGGAGGCCAAGGTACAATGAAGAAGCGCGCCACAACCTCTGTCCCGCCCGCCGCGTCATCTAGGGTCAGGAAGAGGTATAAGAAGCTTGAGAAGAAACTAGTGAGATGGAGGGAACCGCCCATTGTTACCGCGTAAGCTCTCTCCTCCAGGCCATCTTTGTATTTCTTGTTTCTCTCTTTCTTGTCTCTCTCTCTCTCTCTCTTATTTGATTCATTTCATCAAATCATTTCTCTCGGCAATGATGCTCTAAATATTCTGCAAAGATGTTCTAGCATGGCCTCTCCAATCCATAGGCCATCATATTCTCCACCTCGCGACGATACTAGGGTCCTTAGCCCAGTTCGTGGAAACACTCCTCTCGCGCCGGATAATAATCCATCTCGGCCGGAGGGAGAAAATGCCATCGCATGTGGAGGTGATGCCCCAGAGGATGTGGCCATGCCGGACCATAGGAGTGATTCCTCCGCCCCCAAGAAAGAAAGTGAAGATCGTGGTGCCAATAGTACCGGCGACAAGACAATTTCATCTGAGGTGTCAATAACCCCGACACCATCTCAGCCCCAACCTCAGAAGCAAATAGCCCTTGTGTCTAGTTCGAACTAGCAGCAACCACCACTAGCATCATCCGAATCTTCCAAGATTCGGCCACAAGACCAACCTCGGTAGATCCTGCAGGCCAAATCTCGACAGACCTCATAGTCTCAGCCTCTACCAACCTCCTACCAGCGAGTCAATCTCGCCGGCAAGCAGAAAAAACTAGGAGCTGTGACCAAGGTGACCTAGAAGAAAGATGGGGTTGCACCCGCATAGCCATCGGTTGCCACAATACGACAGAAAAATGATTCTCCTCTGCCTCGACCACGGATAAGCAGCTTACACTACACATTAGCCCAACTGCTGCGATGGCCACCCAGAAAGCTTTTGCTGGGAAAGGCTTGGTCCTAACTCAGACTCCAAGCGGGGAAAGCCTTGGCTCACTTGCTGAGTATGCTGATAACTAGAACAAGGCCGCTTATGGAGAAGTTACCTCCGAGAATCCTTTGCCTCGAAAGTTTGGCCTGACCGAGATTGGCGAGAGGATGTTCGCTGCGAGAAAGGCTTTTGCAGATGCTGACAAGATGATGGAGGTAAATATCTCGGCTGCATTTTTGAATTTGCAATAGATAACACATAACCACTAGTCCTCGATATTACTTGGCCGAATGCTCTTCTAGGCTAACACTTATTCACTTAGTTTCAAACTTTAGTATGTCCGAGATATTGAGCCAAGTCACTATAACTCAGTCAAAATCTCCTATAGAATCGCATATCCAACCACCTTGACTCAGATCAAATTTATCCAATATGAATCTTGAATAGAGTCGAATATTCGACCACCTAGATTAGGATCGAGTTTACTCGATTCGAATCTTGAGTAGAGTCAAATACCCAGCCACCTATATTCAGATCGAGTTTACTCGGTTCGAATCTTGAGTAGAGTCAAATATCCAGCCACCTAGATTAGAATCGAGTTTTGTTGGTTCGAAACTTGAGTAGAGTCAAATACCCAGTCACCTAGATTCAGATCGAGTTTACTCGGTTTGAATCTTGAGTAGAGTCGAATATCTAGCCATCTAGATCTGGATCGAGTTTACTCGGTTCAAATCTTGAGTAGATTCGAATATTCATTCTTACCTAGTGACTAATAGTTGTCTTTTTCAGATCTCCAACAATAAGTGCACTACCTAGTTTTAGAGACTCCTCTTTGCACACAAGGGCCTCTCCACCAAGCGTAAGAAATTGCTTCTTGAGTTGAAGAATAAGGGTATGTCTTTGCTTTATTACCCCCAATACTCTTTTTGTTCTTGATCAACTGAATTAACTTGTGATTTGTCCTTTACCAGCTGAGGTTGAGGTCCAGAACAAGGAGCTGCGGAAACGCGTTGCCGAGTTGGAAGGTACTTTGCCTCTTTGCACCTCATCTTTGCACTTTCCCCTTCCTACTTGCCATGTAAATTTTCCTTCAGCTCAGCCGAATCAAAAGCTCTTACATAATATCATCGGGATTGCATATTTATGCTTGAATTGATGACCCATTTTCTCGAACAAGAAGGAGAACACCAAGCTCAACTGAAGGAGAGGGACGATGAAATCTCTTGGCTCTGTGCTAAGAATGAAAAACTAAAGAAACTCCAGAAAGTTGAGCTTGAAAAACTCGGCCAGGAGTTCTTCAAAGAGAAGAGTCGACAGACATTTCAACTTGAGAAGGAGCAGAAATTACTCAAGGAGGCTGAGGTCAAATTTGACTCGGTTTCCATTGAGTTAGAAAAAATCAAGAAGCAAACTGTGGCATGGTTGTCCGTGCTCACTCGGATCAACAACATTGTGGCACGTGAGTTTCATCTTGCTGATTTTTGCCTTTTCTGTCGAGGTTTCCCTTATACTCTTATTGCTTTGCCTGACTTGATCTTTTGTGCTTACTCTTTTAGGCAACTACCCCGAGTCCAAAATTCATGCTGCTACTGCTATCTAGAAGTTCCGGAAGAAGAAGGACGAAGTTGGTCCTATCCCACCAGAATATGATATTGCTGATTCCTTGGTTGGTCTCTCAGCCAGCCTCGAACCCATGAAAACTTTTGGTTTGCACCTCCTCGACACTACTATACGGGTTTTCCATGTCCTCTGGCCAGAAGATTCCTCCCCAAGCAAGTCAAGAAATTAGTCGAGAGACCGATGGATTGCGAGGAAAAGATGAGCCTATGGCGGGAATCTTCTGCACGAGCTGGTGCTGATACCGCCCTATCCTTTATGCTCTCATGGTACGATGGTATCAACTTGGATATTCTCCGCAACATGCGCACTGGATCCAGATGGACCATTGATCGGGCCTTCATCAAGCAACACTAAGCCCGAGCCTATGAGCCTATGAGCTATTTGGGCGAGGTTGATGATGAGTACAAAGAAAACCCTGAAGGAGATGAAGAATACCCGAGAGAAGACCTAGATCATAACGAAGGAAATTTAGATGGTGACGAAGAAACCAAGGCTAATGTTGAGGCTGATACCCCGACTTCCACAACTCCTTCATCAGCTGAAGCTTCCGATCCAGCTATCCTTGTGCCTAATATGGCCACAGCTTCTACCGACAAATTAGTTGCTACCCTTTAGGCCAAAAAATTGAAATTTGATTAAATCCCCAGTGTGCCGGGTGCAAAATGTAATATACAGTTTAAGTTGTTTTGCTATTGTTATATTTTTTATGTCGGATCCTTTTGGGTGGAGTCCCCAAGTTTCATTTTCTTGTTTGCTCAATCATGTGATCCGGCTCATGTCTACCATTTTTAGTGTTCGACTTATGAGTCCAAGACCAGAAAATTAAATCAACAATACTTAAAACCACGAGAATTAGCTCAGAGTGATTCGACATAATAGTAAAGAAAGTAAATGTAGGGGTTAGTCCAAAAAACAAGTCTCGGCTCGCTTATCTTTCTATCCTTAGTCATTTTTCATGTGCCTAACACTCGCCAGCTTTTGCTCTTGTTTGCCATGAAGCTGGGTTTTGGATAGCAGCAAGTCGAAGATTGGGCTTTTGGTGCCGACACACTACTAACTCGGCCTAAAGGGGTAAGAAACTTAAGGCAGCCGACATAAAAAATGTAAATACAAAAAGACAATTATTATTAAGGCCTACTCGAGGTGTCAAGGTTTCATTAATCAGCTCACTAGCGACATACAAATCGACATATGAGAGTTTGAGATACATACACTTCAGCTAAGTGTAAAATGGACAAAGAAGCACTACATTCCATGGCCTTTTCGACCCTTCTCCTGACCTATCCGTCTTATTCTTCTCCTGTGTTTAAAAATCGATAAGATAATATGCATTATTGTGTAGTGCTTAGCTCACAATAAATGGCCCCTCCCATGGAGGTGATAGTTTATGCATGTCGGCAGTGCGTTGCACTAGCCGAAGCACCTAAATCCCCTTTCTGAAAAACTGATGGGTTTACTTTCTGGCTATGATAGCGTCAGAGATTCTACTGATATATGGCGGATTTGGACAATGCCAATTCTCTTGCCTCTTCTAGCAGATCAACATCATTTTGCCGGGCCTCTTGCACTTCGGCTTCTCTATATTGGGTGACTCTAGGCGAATCATGCACTATGTCGGCTGGTAATACAGCTTCTGCCCCATATACCTGAAAGAATGGCGTATAGCTAGTTGATCGATTCGGAGTTGTCCTCAGGCTCCATAGTACTGCCAAGAGTTCATCAATCCAACACCTAGCTGATCGCTGTAGTGGCTCAATGAGCCAGGGTTTTATCCAGGACAGTACTAGCCCATTGGATCTCTCCACTTGCCCTTTCAATGCGGGATGTGCGACTGATGCAAGATCAAGTCTTATTCTCTTGTTTATATAGAATTGAGAAAATGCTCCCTCAGCAAAGTTTGTGCCATCATTAGTTATTATGCTATGTGGGTACCCATATCTCAAGATTATATCTTTGACGAATGATACGACTGTGGGTCCATCACATTTTCTGATTGGCTTGACCTTAATCCACTTTGTAAACTTATCCACCATGACTAGGATATGAGTCATGTTGTCACATGCTAGCTTAAATGGTCTAACCATGTCCAAACACCACACTGCAAAGGGCCAAGTGATAGGTATTGTTTTGAGTTTAGAGGCCGACATATGTATCTTGGTCAAATATCTTTGACACCCATTGCATTTTCTCACTAGGTCCTCAGCTTCTTGTAAAGCACTGGGCTAGTAAGACCCATGCAGGAATGCCTTGGCGACTAAGGCTCTGGATGAGGCATGATGCCCACATTCGCCCGGATGTATATCCCGGAGGATTTCCCTCCCCTGTGCCGGATCAACACATCGCTATAGAACACTAGTCATACTCCTTTTATACAACTCGCCATTTATTATGGTATAGGCCTTTGCCCTTCTCTGAACCTGTCTGGCGAGAACCTCACCACTCGCCATTTATTATGGTTGTGCCTGTGCTGGTGTAGCACGGGCCGGGTAAACCACTTCATCCACTTCCATTGGGTCCACCGACATAACTTCTACTATGGTAAGCTGAACAGTCCCCGGGTTTGCCAAGATAGTCCCAGGGTTACTTGAAACACTCCCCCAATCAATATCCATTGGGACAACCCTTGATCTCTATTTTTCCAGGATATGGATTGACTCGGATTCTAGTGATGGGTTAATTGATGGTTTTCTGAGGTGTTCAAGAGCTATGTCTGGCAGGATAGATTGCCGAGATGAACCAAGTTTTGAAAACACGCGGGCTGCATCATTTTCAGCACAAGGTACATGATGGAATTCACATCCTTTGAAGTACCCGCTGATTTTCTGAATGTAAAATTTATACAAGGCCATATTTGCATCAAGCACATCCCAATGACCCGAAACATGTTGCACTACCCGATCCGAATCACCGAAACATTGAATCTGACGTATCCCAGTCTCCTTTGTTATCTTGAGCCTATGCACAAGTGCCTCATATTCGGCTACATTATTTGACGTGGCAAAATGTATCTACAACACATACTTCAGCTGATCCTTCTTGGATGAGTAAGAGCTATCCCGGCACCTAACCCGGTTTTCAATTTTGACCCATCAAAGTGCAATCACCAATAATTAGAGTCAGGCAAGGGCGTCTCATACTGCATTTCAGCCCAATCGACCAAAAAGTCGGCCAATGCCTGAGATTTTATAGCATCTCTCTTATCATATTGCGGGGAATATGGGGCTAACTTGATATCCCATTTGGCGACTCGGCCACTGGCATCTTTTTACCAATTATCTCGGATATTGGTGCTTCACATATGACCTTTATAGGATGTTCTTCAAAGTAGTGATTAAGCTTTTTGTCCGCCATATAGACGCCATATGTCATCTTTTGATAATGTGGATAGTTTTGCTTTGATGCAGAAAGTACCTCACTGAGGTAATAAACTAGCCTCTGCACCGACTAACCCTCTTCATCATGCTCTACCACTATCACGACACTTACGACTCAAATAGTCGCTGCTATATAGAGCAACCTCGGCTCTTTGGATAGTGGTGAAGCTAACACAGGTGCACAGGCTAGTATCTTTTTTAACTCATGGAATGCACTATCGGCTTGTGGTGTCCAAATAAACTTATCCGACTTTTTCATTAGTTGGTACCAAGGCAATGCCTTTTCCCCCAGCCGACTAACGAAGCGACTCAACAATGTCAGGCAGTCCGTGAACTTCTGGACATTGTTGAGACACTTCGGCAATTCCATTCACTCAACAACCCTGATTTTAGTCGAGTTATCCTCTATACCTCGGCTGGACACAAGGAAACCGAGTAGCTTCCGATAGGGACACCGAAGGTACATTTTTCTAGGTTAAGCTTCATTTGGAACCTTCTTAGATTCACAAACATTTGTCGGATATCACCTAGGAGAGTATGACTCTCCTTGGTTTTTATCACCACATCATCAACATATACTTGGACATTTTTTCCAATCTAATCAAGCAAGCATTTTTGCATGCACCTTTGATACATTGCCCCTGCATTACGTAAATCGAAAGTCATGGTGCGATAGCAATAAGCCCCGTATGAGTTAATAAAGTCAGTTTTTATTTAATCATCCAGGTTTAACGGTATCTAGTGGAAACCAGAATATGCGTCTACAAATGATAGAACTTCACGACCAGCGGTCGAGTCAATGACATGATCATGTCTAGGCAAAGGAAATGGGTCCTTTGGACATGTGATAGCTGTGAGATTCGACACTTTTTTGATGGCTTTTATTAATGGTTTTCTCCCGGATTTGATTGTTTTCTGGCTTTACCTAGCGCTAGTACTTCGGTAGCAAAGAAATCTTGGATTTTAATGTGTGTTTCAGGTTCTAGATGTCAACAGAAGGATTTAACTAGAGAAATAGAATATTCTGGAGAAAACAAGCAAGTCCCACTTTTGAAGCACGCGAGGGGAGCTCACAAACGGTTTAACGACCAACTATACGGCGGGAATTGACGTATAGTTCCCACCATATAGCTGCCGACGCCTCTGTCTTGTCAAAAGGGACAACTTCCATGAAGGGACGAGGGACGAAAACACAACGCAGTAGCTACCACACCTTCCAGAAGGGAGAACGAAAGGATCCGGAGAAGAAGGAGAAGACGTTCTTCATCTCACTCCATGATCTTTGACCTCCTAGCCAATACAACCCCATAGCCACTACTTATACTTGAGAGAGAGAGGGACCTCCACCTTGCAAGACTAGGGTTTGAGATTGTTCTTCCCATCATGAATTGTAATAGATATTTTCTATTCTTATTGTGGATCTCCACGATAATACCAAGACGAATTCCCTTTATTTGATAATATTGATGATCCGTTCTTCTCTCATGTGTGAGTAATTCCCATGGGCGTGGGAGATGTAGGGGATTGGTGAGATGTGATGTGCCTTCATATATTTTCCATTAGTTTGTGATTGATTCTAATTACTATATTATGTGAGCTTGACTATCTGTGGGATGCTTAATGCTTGTTGTCCAATTAAGGGCCTAGACAACATGATACCTTGTTCTACATAGATAAGAACTTGTTCGCTAGTGGATCGGCGACCCCTGGGTGACACAGGGATATCAACGGAAAACTAGTTGAATCAAGGATAACAAGTAACCACTGTGCTTATTGCATTAGTCCGATCGAAGGAGCTTAATCACTAAGCGACCTGAAGGGTCTTAATCATCTAGTGTCTGAACATGGTTTTGGTAGCAGGCTAGTAGCATTATTGAAGTTGGGATGAAATCTACCAAGAGGTGTTCCGACTAATTATGGGTTGCTCGCCTACACATATATCTATAAGATTATAATTGTTACATTCACACTCGTCCACCTGGAACATTCACTATCACCATGAAGTGAATCTCCCCGCGCCTTCTTTCACCATCTACAGAAAACAACAAACAAACAAAGTCATTCTTTATTTTTATGCATTTTATTTCTGAAGTTTCCATTTTAAATCTATTTAAATCTATTGCATTTAATAAAAACCCCATTCTTATTTCAACACTTGAAGTCATTTCACTCGAAGACCTATGACAACTTCGGGTGTGATAGAGACTTCACCAATAAACACTTACCTTTGGGCTCCCTGTGGGGATTGTTCGTTTGCCTTACCAAACTTCTCGGGCGAGTGCATCCCGGTACCCGAGTTGTCATCAATCGCGCGGAGGGGCCATAGTAGAATCGCCAATTGTCCAGAAGGGCCAAATGGGGGTGAATACAAATCTAACGTTCAAATGGTCGTTTGAACTAGACGAAAAACGGTTGAACTCAAATACCGCCGTTAGGTCAACTCTTCTTGGCCCGCCCTGTCAATATTCCCCGTTATCTTTTGCGGTCATGGACTAGCTTACCCCTGCGTGGATCAGATCCCTGAGTGGACCAGATCTATTTCTTTACTCAGCTCTGGTCTTCTCCCCTGCTATCCTCCCCATAACATTTGCTTAGCTCCGGCTGCTCGTCTCTGATCGGAGCTCACACTTGCTCTAATTTGCATCCCCGCCATGTCCAGTCAACCTCCCACGCCTCTAATCGAAGTTCGCAGCCGTCACCGTCACATCGTCCGCCGTATCGGAGCTTCACGTCCCCGGACTAATATCTCGCCTCTGGATAGTCCTTCTCACATGGCGGAGCGCGTCCTATCGGGCGATCCAGGCCGGCGACCGGCCTCGAGAAGTTGCGTGCTGCCGCGCACCCCAGGCATGGTAACCCTAGAACAATAGTTCGACGACCACGCTCTCATGGCCACCGTGTTGGGCGTCCGTCCCGCCATGTCGTCGGCAGAGTTGCTGTGAGCTTTCAGGTCTCTTTTTGGGATCAGACGAAATGAGGTCAAGATTGAGGTATGCGCACTGCCATTCGATTTTTTCGTCCGGTTCGAGCACAGCTCAGACACCGAGCGTGTTCTCCATTCTTCTTGTTCTTTCGAGTGATGCGGGGAGAAAATGATCTTCATGCATTGGCATCGCGCTTGTGGGTGGGATGATCGCTCGGGGCAGCTTCGTTTCTTCTCCAAACTCGGCTTTGATGGCCTCCCATTGGATGCTTGGGAGCCGGAGGCCCTCAAGCAGGTCATCAGTAGCCTTGGTGGCGAGCTGGTGGAAATCGTGCCACCGAGCGACAGATGGATCATCGAGGTAAAGGCGTGGTTGAAAGATCCTGACGCCGTTCCTAAGATGTACGAGGTGCAGATTCCAAGCAGGGCAGGGCGACAGCTTTGCTGGAAGCACCCGGTCATAATCCACCTAGAGGTTCTGGAATTGGTACATGGCATTCAGGGCCCCGAAGAGGCTGCCAGAAAGCATCATCGTCACCTGAAGTGTTGGCCTAGTAGGATCGATGGCACAGGACCACCACCGTTTCGCGACGGCGCACACATTTTCGATGGGGGAACTAGGGTTGGACGAGCTGGTGGTTCTGATTTCCCTCGAGTGAAGACAGAGCTCTAGTGCATTGCCATGGTATGTGTGGCTAATGAATTTGTAGTATGGACAGCGTAGCAGGAAGTTAGCATCGACTAAAAATGTGTAATAGTTTGAATCGATGTAGTACATGTGTGTAATAGTTTGAAGTAGTATGTGTGTGTAATAGTTTGAATCAATGTAGTATGTGTGGGTAATGAATTTGATGTAGTGTGTGTGTTTATGTAATAGTTTGAATCGATGTAGTTGAACACCGTGCTTTATAATTTCTGTGAATAACCAAGGACAACCTCATGAAAAGAGGGTGGTTTGGCAATGAGCAATGTCAATTCTATGGCTGCCAGGAAAATGTAGTCCATCTCCTCTTCAAGTACAAGGTAGCTCTATTTGTAACACGTTGAACTACAGGACCATTTTGCAGACAACACAAGACAAAGGAAAAATGGTTTACAGCACAGACAGCAGACGCAAAATCTGTAGTCTGGGATAAAAAAAATGCCAGTTAACTGGATTTAACCATGACTAGTAATTGAAGGAAATAGATACTTGATAGTATTTGCTTACAACAGTAGTACTTCCATACAAAAGGTTCTTATACCTGCACAAAAGTGGGCTAAACTTCCAACTAGTTTATAGAACAATTCGTCAGCATTTCATCTACAAAAGCCATTCTTCAGTCTGAACTTAACTATTCTACACTGAAGAAACTACATATCTCCACCAAAAAAGTTGGCTGGCCAATTGCCTTGAGAGGACATAAGTTCTTTGATCATTTAACCCAAACTAATCTATTGCCTTCCTGCTAAACTACAAGAAATCTGCATCATTCATGCACGAGCGATTTGCATGCGCCAGTCTCGGTTCAGTTGGACCATCCGCGCCACCGCAACGATTTCTTCGAAACTAAAATTCGGCATCTTCTTCTTGGGATTGTAGGTCCGTGTGAACTCGAACCTGAATTCCGGCGCTGAGCTGATGCCCGTCGCCGGCTCCAGCTGTCGAACAATCCAACATGCTGAGTGTAGACGCTTGGTCGCTGCCATGGTACGGCCTCCGACGGTGCGTAGGATCGAGCGTCTTTGCCGCAGAATGCGTGTTCCCAGCCTCCCCCACTACGGTAAGGTAGCCCGCGCCAAAGTATGGACACGAGAGTTCCTAGACCTTGGCACTACCCTGTTTGAGGGTGTGTATCCTCGGCAGCATGCTCTCGTGAATGATTTGATACGTGCCATGTTCCCACTACCTAGAGTATGCCATAATGCCACCGCGTGATTTCTCCACATTGCTCTCTTGGCCCTGCTTGCCGCATCCGGCGCCGATAATGCTGTCGTCATCGCCACGACCGATTCGGCACATTCGGGGAATCATCCGCCTGGCAGGGCAATGGGAGACCGGCCTTGAAGTAGAGCTTCATGGCCTGCCTTAGAGGGGATAAATACCCCAGTTTCGGCGGCCATCGCAGCCGCGGCGGCGACTTCTTAGGTGGGGCCATGTTACCCTATGTGGTGAGGCGCAGAGGAGCTGCGCAAGGTGAACTGTGGTTTGTTGGAGAAGGGGAGTGAAAGACTGACAGTAGGTTTGTACTACGGGCACGCGTGAAAATAACCATCTCCCATTTCCTTAGAGGGTAATAATTCGACACTCGTTGCATTAGCCGCTCAATCTTTATTTCCCTTCTCAACATAAGAGTGCGAACTTATTAAAAAGATCCGTCGTGGCTATCCACCTCATCGGGCAATGTACCAGGACAGGTAGGAGACCGGGTTTCATTTTAGAAATGTTGACGACTGTGCCCATATGTTTATATGATATTATTTATATGCCACCATGTACCGTCGATTGTAGCAACACCATCATAAATAGGGGATGACAATGTTGCGTGTTTTCTTTTTTTAAATGGCATCAGAAACAGGGGATGCCGACGTGACATGCTTTCTGACTAGCGGGCCCGCCTCCTCCACCTTCGATAGCGCGCATCCCGGGTTCGAGGGCTGGTACCACCCACCAACACATTATTGTGCAATTTTCCATGTGGAACCTGAATTCCGGTGCTGAGTTGATGCCTGCCGCCGACTCTGGCTGTCGAACACAGAGAATTCTGAAAGAAGCTACTAAAAATAAATACTTTGAATTCTGAAAGTACTAAAATTAAATACATTACAATTTTGTCTGAAAGGTAATACGCATACTGCTGATCGAAATAATATAAATACAGTACAAATTTCTACTTCGAAAAATAGACCTAAAAATGCTAGCAAATAACCTAGGATGAATATAGGATTCATTCTCCCCTATATATTTCGTCGTTGTTGGCTCCCGCGTGCTGCAACACATGTTCAGAGAACTCTCTCCGTCTGCAATGTGCTGCCAGTATCTCGTCCAGAGGGTAAGGCCTCGGTGTATGTTCCAGACTTAAGCCATACATTACCATTGTTGGTTCCTCTTCCCAGGCTTGAACCTCATGATCGTACAATCTGATATAATTCTTGTAGTATATGCAACCGGGTTTGACTATGGGGTGTAACCTGGTGCCAATGGAGATATACCGATTGTAATCAACAAAGAGGGCACGCCTTCCAATGTCACTGACGGCCTCGAGAGAGCGGTTCCCCATGTCCACCCAGTACAAAACCGGTAGCCCTTTGGCGAAATCCCCGTTCAACACAAGAAGCAGATCACCATCTGACTCCACAAGGTAAAACTTGTAGGTTCCGCGTACCTGTTCAAAGACTGGGGCTGAAATTATTTTGGCCATCATGATAGTTCTCGCGCGCTGCTCTAACTGGATGTTGGTCGACAAGATGTCTCCATTCTCAAGTAATGCATATACTTCCCCTCGGAATGCCGTCATGTAGTCCAGAAGCGTATTAGGAGGTGGCAAATACAATCATTCTCCAAATGATTCATTGATTTGCCCAGTTGGGGTGTTCTCATCGGCCCATGCAATATGATCTGGATAATCAGTGCAAACGAACACCATCATCGGGGACTTAGTCACGACGACAGATTGCAGAAGAACAGATGGTATCTGTGCTTGAAACTCAGTGTTAGACTTATGAGTGATTGGGTTCAGAAGCCGAATCTGTATGGATCCACCCTCTGAGCAAGCATGATGACGCCACGAGAAACACCGACGAAGTAGAATCTTTTGGAAGAAGAGGGCATCAGTTAGCACTGAGATGTTTACAATGGAAAATACCAATAAATGAATGTTATGTATATATATCGGATGTGAATGTGAACTTGCGATGGACGTCCATTAGATTCGTCCTGAAGCAATGACAACCAGTGGCGAGGTTGAGGAAGGTGAAGTCGCCAATGTCTGGAAGTGTGTGATCTATCATGATCCAGTTGTTGAGATGGAATTCGGGCACCTTTGAAGTGCGGCGCCAATCGGTGTAGACTTCACGACAAGCAGCATAGGTGTCGACGTACTCCTCTTTCTCTAGCAAGTAGTCGGCGATCTTGCAAAGTGGGTCGGCCGGGAGATTGGACCAGTTCCTCTTCATCCGGCTACTAGCCATGGCTTACATGCGAGAATGTTTTGATCGAGGAAGAATGAAGAACTACCACTGCGAGGAGAAGAAGAAGAGGAGAACAGACGAGGTAGACGAAGCGGAACTGCCACTACAAGGAGACGAGGAGACGAGGGAGAAGAAGCAGAACTGCCACTTCAAGTTTGGATCAACAGGATTTTTTTGGAACTAGCGCATGAACCAGCCATGCACTGCATGCAAGTTTTGATCAAACAGACTGACATGTGGGACCTGCTAAAAAATTCTGTGAAGTGCTACCGTGCATAGTGTGCTGACAGCTGGCATGTTTCCTGACTGGCGGGCCCGCCTCCTCCACCTTCGACAGTGCGCGTCCCAGGTTTGAGGGCTGGTGCCACCCGCCAACACATTATTGTGCAATTTTCCATGTTTTGTCACAACCAGCTCCGCTCCTCTGCTCCTGCCGCCGCCACTCGGCTCAGTCGTGCACCGCTCTCATCGTCCCCTTGGGCCGTCATCCTCCCGCCCTCTCCTCCCTGCCATCCCCTCACGTCCCCTCCCCTCCCTCCCTTCCTTGTCTCCTTGCCGCCGTCCATCACCTAGGCGTGTTTGGAAACGAAAACCTAGAGACGGCCATTTGGTTAGGCGCCAAACAACGCTGGTGATCCGGATCCCACTCGGAGATGGATCCTGCGAGGCTTGAGAACACGAATATGGGTCATGCACGGCTGGAGAGCACGGAATCTCCTTCAAGTCTAGAGAGCACAGAGGACAATGAAACAGGGGAAGAGGAAGCGGGGTGCAGAGCTTTGGAGGTATGGAGCCCGGAGAAGGTGCTGTGCGTCCACATTGAAGGGTAAGAACTGTGATTCCTTTTCTGCATACACCAATTAGCATTTCTAGTCCCGTGCTGATGGCAAGGATATGTGTTGGTAACCGTAGGACGTCTGTACAACTTGTCCTTGAGCATGATGCTTTGTCAAGCGAACATGAAGGCACTGAAATGTGTGGCGGTGCGGATGATGATGAGAAAGCATATCCAGACGTGGCTGCTGACCCTGATAGGATGGAGAGTAGGGAATATTTGGTTGATTCGAACATTAAGCCTGACTATGGTACTGATGAGGAAGAGGAATGTGAAGATGTGGAAATGGGATGTAGATACAATGACGAAAACGAGGATAGGCCAGTGATACACTTTGACAGGGACAATCCTACAATTGATAAGGTGAATGTCTTTGAGAATGTGGAGGACTGCAGATATGCAGTTGCAACCTATGCAATCAGAGTTGGGTTCGAATTTATCATTGAAAAGAGCGGCCAAAAGAGATTTAGGGTGCACTGTAGGGAAAGTAATGTGTGTAAATGGAGATTACACGCATCTCCAGTGCGGGGTGGACACCCATTTCAGGTTGCAATAGCTACATTTAGTTTCAGTCTTTCTCATATTTATTATGCTGATAACTAGCTATGAATTATTTGGATTCTTATCGAATGCAGATCAAAGTAAACACAAAGAAACACAACTGCCTTAATACTTCTTTAAGTGATAAAATTAGACCGACGACTACCAAGTGGATTGCTGCTACTGTACTTGACTAGGTGAGGCAGGATCATAACATTGGACCCGTTGAACTCAGAGCAAAGATTAACAAAAAGTTTAACGTTATGATTCCTTACCATAGAGTCTTTGATGGGAAGGAGATGGCTCTAGACTTCATTCAAGGCAAGTAAAATGACAGTTTTCATATGTTGTATAGTTTCAAAGCTTAGGTAGAGAAAACATCACCTGGTAGTGTTGTTGACATCGATTACGAGGTTGTGAAAGGAAGAGAAAAGGTCTCGAGGGGGGTCAGGTATAAGAAGGCAGATAAGATATGCTTCAGGAGATGTTTTGTCTACCTGAAGGCATGCTGGAATGGGTTCCTAGACGGCTGCAGGCCATACTTAGCAATAGGCGCAACTTCTTTAACAGGGAAGTTCAGGGGACATGTTGCTTCTGCTTGTGCTTTGGACGCGCATAATTGTCTTCTACCCGTAGCTTATGCTATTCTTGAGGGTGAATCAAATGAAAGCTGGACATGATTCATGCAGAGACTATGTGTAGTAATTGGTCACCCTGAAGGCTTGGAGATACACACCGGTGCATGCGAGGGTCTTTAGAATGATGTTGATGCTGTGTTTCCTGGGGTTGAGCATAGGGAATGCATGCGGCACCTCGCGACTAACTTCACGAAGAAGTTCAAAGGAAAGATCTTTGAAGAGGACTTGTGGCGATCAGCATACACATACACCCGAAGCACGCATGCTACTTACTTGCAGAACATGTATTTAGTGCCAAAGGTGAAAAAATACCTTGAAGAACATCACACCAAGCTATGGGCCAGAAGCAAGTTTGGTGAGTTAACCAAGGTGGATTTTGTTTGCAATAATTTGGCAGAGAGTTTCAATGATAAGATTTCGGGCATGAAGACACTTGGAATTGTTATTTTGTTGGATGCAATAAGACAGTGCATAATGGTGAAGATAGATTTAAGGCAAAGAATTTGTGCAAGAAATTTTTTAGGCCATAAAATAGTTCCAAAGGTGGTTATGTTACTGAATGCAAGAACCAGGGCAATGAGAATGATAAAGATGAGGATGGTCAGAAGTTCCAGAACATTGGCTGAGGTTTATGCAGAATACAGACGTGGAAGTGAACGGAGGTACACTATAGACATTGGAAACAAGACTTGTTCATGCAGGCAGTGGCAGATTACTGGTCTGCCATGTCACCATGCAATTTACTTCATCTTAGAGGTAGCGGAGCTGAAATAGAGAACTATGTTCACAACTATTTCTCCGTGGCCAAGTTTTCTGCAACTTATGCAGAAAACATACCACCTATGGCCAATGAAAATGATTGGGAGATTGTCGATTCAGGGTTCAAACTTCAACCACCAGTTCTTAGGAGCCCACCTAGGAGGCCTAGAAAGCTAAGGATCAAAGCCTCCACCGACAAAGGTTCAAGGCTGGGAGCTAGGAAAAGGAAATGCAAACGTTGTGGCAGATTCGGCCATACTAAGAGGTTTTGCAAAAACCCAGTTACACATGATATTGTCCTTGTTCACACCCCGGTGGCAGAAAATGAGGCTTCACAGCCAGAAATGGAGGAAGAGCAGCGCGAAGATGAAGAACTTGAGGAAGTGCAGCAAGTGGAGGAAAACGGTGATGAGCACTTGGAGGAAAACGTATGTAAGCAGCCAATTTATGAAGAAGTGGAGGTGCCGGCGAGAAAAGGGTGTGAAAAAGAAACAAAAGGGTAAGCAGAACAGGGAGGAAAGGGCAAATAATGGAGGTGTATTAGAATATGAAGAAGTTGCAGGGGTGATTGAGGATGTTCTTGAGGATCTTTCGGCTAATTGCAGGAGAAATAATAAATCCGTGCCAATTTCATCTTTGTACGATTCTCCAGATGAAAGGTAAGCTTAAAAATTATTTTATTTGCCATTTTATCATTCTTTATCCTCATCAACTGATGCTTAATGCAGCGTGGGCTAGCAGACTAATAAGAGGAGCAGGAAGATGCGGCCACAGTAACGTCATATGTTGAATTATATCATTGAAACTAAACTAGTCGTGTCGTCTTTATTTATATCTAACGCGTGCAACGTGTTTGTGATGGGGTCATGTGGACCAGATTACAATTTTTTAAATATTATTACATTAATTTTTTACCTGTGTATGGACGCAACTACTAGTTCCCATCTCCCTTGGATTCTCATATCCTCTGTCGCACTCCAGAATTATGGTTGTGCCATCAAGTAGCAGAGTCAGCGTATTGTCCCATCAGATGTGAACGCAATGACTTTGTTTGTTCAGAATTTGACGACTTTTGATTAGTTTGAAAGACAGAGAAACCTAAAACATGTATCTAGACATGTTTTGAGTATAGACACATTTATTAAATATCTAAAAAAACTAAGTCAGTTATATCTGGACAAGAGTAGTACACTATTACAACACGCTCGATCCCTTCTCCTCTGGCGCAATCCAAATTATGGCTGTGCCATCAAGTGCTGGGAGCAGAGTCAGGGTATTGTCCCATCCGATATGCCAGGAACGCGCGAACTTTATTTTCAGGATCAGACGAGTTTCGACTAGTTTCAAAGACAAAGACAACTAAAACATGGCCAACATATATAGATTATGACGATAATCGACCATGACTTAAGTGACCCAGATCCAAAGAGGGCATTAAGATACCGTACATATATTTAATTTATGCTTAAGTGGCTCTAATCGACTATGACGCTCCCGCAGTCTCCATCATTGACGATGTTGTCCGTGTCGCCGGTAGCCTCCTCCGCGTTGGAATCGATCCTGACATTCCCGGCAGCGTTCCTCCTCCTCATGGATTCTTCACGGCGCGCCGCATCGATAATGGTGGAAGTCGTACGCCCAGGCACTACCTAGAAGCGCTGCCTCCCTTCGGGGTTGCGCAGATCCGGGTGGATCTCCCGCCGGTGGGTTCCGCACAACTCAATCAACACAACCCGCTCCTTTTGAATAGATTTCGCTAGTATGCGCTCGTGCGCCAGTATCGTGCCATTGCCCTCTTCCGCTCCGGCAGCTGGCCGCGGCGCTCCTCGATCTGCCTCCACAATGTGTTGTCGCGCAAGAGCGGCACGACAGGAACCCCGACAAAGCTGAGCTCAAAGACGGCCATAAGCCTTGCGAATGGCTGCGTGAGTATGTCGTAGTGGGTGAACATCTAAGCCTCGTGCAAGCTAAGTTTGGCCCTCTCCCTCCCTATGGCGATGAAGGAACACGATCTGAGCTTCGGCCCCGAGGTTAAGGGGATAAGGGCAAGGACATAGGCCCAGCGTCGTTGCCACTGCCAATCAGTTCTCCAAACAGACTTCTCGCGGATTGTCCTCTCGAAGGAGATCCATATCGTCCATGCACCCCGATCCAACGGCGCCTAACAATCGGGGATCGGGTCTCCTAGAAGCCCAGAGCGGTTGCTGGTTAGCTCTGCGTCCCGAATGTTTATGGCCAACGGCTGTCATTGAAAATAATACACATTTCAATGACACTGGTGGATCCATATGTGGTTTGTGAAAAGAACACACATGCAATGACTCTAGTTGTGGTTAATGAGAAGTACACACATGAAATGACACTAGTGGATCCATAGGTGGATCGTGAAAAGAGCACACATGCAATGAACTCTGGTGGAACCACATACAATGACACTAGTGGATCCATGTGTGGTCTGTGAAGAGAACACACGTGCAATGAACTCTAGTGGATCCATATATGGTCTGTGAAAAGAATAGTCATGAAATGAATCCAGGTGTGGTTAATAAAAGAATACACATTTCAATGACAATGGTGGATCCATATGTAGTTTGTGAAAAGAACACACATGCAATGACTCAAGATATGGTTAATGAGAAGAACACACATGCAATGACACTTGTGGATCCATATGTGGGTTGTCAAAATAACACACATGCAATGACTTTAGTTGTTGTTAGTAAAAAGAACACACATGCAATGACACTGGTGGATCCATGTGTGGTCTCTGAAGAGAACACACATTTCAATGACACTGGTGGATCCATATGTGGTCTGTGAAAAGAATAGTCATGAAATGACTCTAGTTGTTGTTAGTAAAAAGAACACACATGCAATGACACTGGTGGGATCCATGTGTGGTCTCTGAAGAGAACACACATGCAATGACTCTAGCGGTGGTTAATGACAAGAACACACATGCAATAACACTGGTGGATCCATAGGTGGATTGTGAAAAAAAGACACATGCAATGACTCTAGTTATTGTTAGTAAAAAGAACACACATGCAATGACACTGGTGGATCCATGTGTGGTCTCTGAAAAGAACACACATTTCAATGACACTGGTGGATCCATATGTGGTATGTGAAAAGAATAGTCATGAAATGACTCCAGTTGTTGTTAGTAAAAATATCACACATGCAATGACACTTGTGGATCCATGTGTGGTCTCTGAAGAGAACACACATGCAATGACTCTAGCTGTGGTTAATGAGAAGAACACACATGCAATGACACTGGTGGATCCATAGGTGGATTGTGTAAAGAACACACATGCAATGACTCTAGTTGTTGTTAGTAAAAAGAACACACATCCAATGACACTGGTGGATCCATGTGTGGTCTCTAAAGAGAACACACATTTCAATGATACTGGTGGATCCATATGTGGTATGTGAAAAGAATTGTCATGAAATGACTCTAGTTGTTGTTAGTAAAAACAACACACATGCAATAACACTGGTGGATCCATGTGTGGTCTCTGAAGAGATCACACATGCAATGACTCTAGCTGTGGTTAATGATAAGAACACACATGCAATGACACTGGTGGATCCATGTCTGGTTTGTGACATGAACACACATGCAATGACTCTAGTGGATCCATGTGTTGTTTGTGTAAAGAACGCACATACAATGACTCGGGTTGATCCATATGTGGTTCATGGAAAGAACACACATTCAATGACATCGGTGGATCCATGTGTGGTTTGTGACATGAACACACATGCAATGACATTGGTTGATCCATATGTGGTTTATGACAATAACACACATGCAATGCCATTGGTGGATCCATATGTGTTTTGTGGAAAAGAACACACATGCAATTACTCTGGTGGATCCATGTGTGGTTTGTGAAAAGAACACACATGCAATGACTCTGGTGGATCCATATGTGGTTTGTGAAAAGAACACACAGACAATGACTGTGGTGGATCCATATATGGTTTGTGGAAAGAACACACATGCAATATCATTTTTTGATCCATATGTGGTTTGTGAAAAGAACACACATGTAGTGACATTGGTGGATCCATGTGTGGTTTCTAACATGAACACACATGCAATGACTCTAGTGGATCCATGTGTGGTTTGTGGAAAGAACACATATGCAATGACTCTGGTTGATCCATGTGGTTTATGGAAAGAACACACAGGTAATGACATTGGTGGATCCATGTCTCTTTTGTGGAAAGAACACATATGCAATAACTCTGGTTGATCCATATGTGGTTTGTGGAAACAACACACATGCAATGACATTTGTTGATCCATATGTGGTTTGTGGAAAGAACACACATGCAATGACATTGGTGGATCCATGTGTGATTTGTGGAAAGAACACACATGCAATGACTCTGGTTGATCCATGTGTGGTTTGTGGAAAGAACACACATGCAATGACTCTGGTTGATCCATATGTGGGTTGTGAAAAGAACACACATGCAATGCCATTGGTGGATCCATATGTGGTTCATCAAAAGAACACACATGCAATGCCATTTGTTGATCCATATGTGGTTTCTCAAAAGAACACACATGCAATTACTCTAGTGGATCCATGTGTGGTTTGTGGAAAAGAACACATATGCAATGAAATTGGTGGATCCATATGTGGTTTGTGGAAACAACACACATGCAATGACATTTGTTGATCCATATGTGGTTTGTGGAAAGAACACACATGCAATGACATTGGTGGATCCATGTGTGGTTTATGACATGCACACACATGCAATTACTCTGGTGGATCCATGTGTGGTTTGTGGAAAGTACACACATGCAATGACTCTGGTTGATCCATGTGGTTTGTGGAAAGAACACACATGCAATGCCATTGGTGGATCCACATGTGGTTTGTGGAAAGAACATAGATGCAATGCCATTGGTTGATCCATGTGGTTTGTGGAAATAACACACATGCAATGACTCTGGTTGATCCATGTGGTTTGTGGAAAGAACACACATGCAATGCCATTGGTGGATCCATATGTGGTTTGTGGAAAGAACATACATGCAATGTCATTGGTTGATCCATGTGGTTTGTGGAAAATAACACACATGCAATGACTCTGGTGGATCCATATGTAGTTTGTGGAAAGAACACACATGCAATGACTCTAGTGGATCCATATGTGGTTTGTGGAAAAGAACACACATGCAATTACTCTAGTGGGTACATATGTGGTTTGTGGAAAGAACACACATGCAATGACATTGGTTGATCCATATGTGGGTTGTGAAAATAACACACATGCAATGCCACTAGTTGATCCATATATGGTTTGTGAAAAGAACACACATGCAATGACTCTGGTGGATCCATATGTGGTTTGTGGAAAGAACACACATGCAATGACTCTAGTGGATCCATGTGTGGTTTGTGGAATGACCACACATGCAAAATGACTCTAGTGGATCCATATGTGGTTTCTGGAAAAGAACACACATGCAATGACATTGGTGGATCCATATGTGGTTTGTGGCAAGAACACACATGCAATGACTCTGGTTGATCCATATGTGGTTCACGGAAAGAACACACATGCAATGACATTGGTGGATCCATGTGTGGCTTGTGACATGAACACACATGCAATGACATTGGTTGATCCATATGTTAGTAAAAATAAGACACATGCAATGACACTGGTGGATCCATGTGTGGTCTCTGAAGAGAACACACATTTCAATGGCACTAGTGGATCCATATGTGGTCTTTGAAAACAACAGTCATGAAATGACTCCAGATGTGGTTAATGAAAGAATACACATTTCAATGACAATGGTGGTTCCATATGTGGTCTGTGAAAAGAACACACATGCAATGACTCTAGCTGTGGTTAATGAGAAGAACACACAAGCAATGACACTGGTGGATCCATAGGTGGATTGTGAAAAGAGATTTTCCCTCTCCCTCGGTCACAAATCTCACAAAATCCCAAACATGTGCAGATCCCAAACGTGTGCTCACTCTGGGTGCTACGCCCTGATTGGCTGACACAGATGTCACACGGATCGTCTCCACCAACCGTTGATCCTATGTGATCCAACGGGCAGGATAACCCCTCCCTTCTCCACTTTTTTTATGCATGGTCAATCCGTGCTACCTCTCTATCCGTGCCACCGATACTTTACCTCCATAAACAAGTGAAAATCCATCTATCTAAATAAAATATAGAAAATAAATAATTATATTTAGAAGAAGTTATCGTCTTCGTCTTCCGGTTCGTCCTTGTCTTCGTCAACGCCATGGTCCCTGCCATCGCCGCCGTCGGTGTCCTCCTCTGACGACTCGACACCTCCCCTTCCTCGAATAAGCGCGCTATCTCCTCATCAGAGTCCTCCTCCTCCTCCTCTTCATAGTCCCACGGGTCCACGTCACTCTCCTCCGCTTCTACCTCCAACTGATCGATGAATGCCTCCTCGTTGGACGAGTCAGACTCATCCAAATAGCTCTCTCCTCTCTTCTTCCTGGTCTTCTTATCATTCCTCTTCTTGTCCGTACTCGCCGGTGCAACATGCGCCCCTGTCCTGGTTACTTCTTTGCGCTCGTCCGACACTGCAGGTACCCCACGCTCGTCCTACGCGGCCGATACGAGCTTCGACATTGTGGTGTCCTCGAGTGCCGATGTCGATGGATCCTGACGCGGTCGGACACGATGTGCTGCCTCGGTAGGCGACTTGCAAGTGCGAACAATGCAGCGAAGAGCCGGGGACGTAGGACGGTCAGTGGACAGCTTGGACCTGCCATTGCCATGGCGAGGGGGCATCGTGCTCGAGGTAGTTGCTCTGAATGGTCGATGGCGGGTACATAGAGTGGGGTGCCGATCTGATCAAGGATGAGAAGCGGTTTCATGCGTCGTGTCCACGCATGCATTTGTTGATTATCAAAAAAAAGAAAGAAGTAATATCTCACGTACTGAACATAATTTGATCACAACAAAAGTGGCACATCGTATTCTAGACTCATAAATATCCCGTGCGTGCCTGTTGACATGGAGTTCGACGGAGTTTGACGTGCCGACGTGATCGTGCAGTAGTTGTGCGCGTCATTGCCCCATCAACACGTGACACACGCACGTGGGATGTGCGCGCCAATGCCTGTGATGACCACCTGGCTCGCACTCCCCTTATTATATACTGGATTTTGGGCGACGCCGAAGACCATTGAACTATCCATCGCAATAAAGACATGTCCCATTGATTCCCTACCCCTACCTCCCTGGCTTCTTTGAGAAGGTAGACCATACACGGTGGTCTTGTATAATAGTACTAGTACTACTGGACCACGGCCTGTACTCTTTGACTCTTCTCCCACACTAATCACTATCTTCTTCCTCCTGCCGCTGCCACCCTCACCCTGCAAGCCATGGCTCCCCTGAGGAGGGGGAGAGGCTGCCGACGATCCTCGCGGAGAAAAGGGAGAGAAATCGCCATGAGGCACTTCTTGCTCTACCAGCCGCTCAAGCCCCCCTCTCATCGAGGCCCAATCTCCCCCGACAATGGCGCCGAATGTTCCAGCAGGCGAGGGCTCCTCCAAGTACGGTCTTCTTGTTCTACTTCTTCTCCATCTACCTCTCCATCATGATCTTATTCAGCTTCTTCTTGTTTTTCTTCTTCTTCTTGCTCTTCCTCTTCTACGTATTACATGCCGGCCGTGGATCCCGAATCCACCACGACAGAGGCGTTGCAGGACCCGTTCAGCCCCGTTCCACATCTCAGCGAGGTAGCAAATCTCCACACTATTATTTCTCTGAGTTGTGATGTGGATTTCTTAGATCGTGTCCGCCCCGCATTGGTTTTTCTTCGTATTTTGTGAGTTGTATTAGTTTTCATGAATATGATTGGATCTCTTGGTCTTTCCTTAATACCGCTGTTCATCGATTCACTATGGATTTTTTGCGAGTAGGATTAGTTTATCATGGTCATGAATATATCTTTAGGTCCATTTTTTAACACTGCGGTTAATAGATTCAATGGGGATTTTTTGATCTGTATTAGTATTCACCTGGAACTTGGAGTGTAATTATAGAATTCCTATTTCAATTAACATGAATGATGCAGCGATCGAAGGCCGAGTACCATGACAAGGTGGCCGCGATGAGTGCCAAGATTGACAACCAACATGAGCTTGTATGCTCCCTCACCCAAGCTAATGAGAGCCTACGCAAGCAATTATCTGTGCAGAAGGAGATCTCGCTAGATTTTGCACGTGACGTCATGAGGTTGTAGAAAGTGCTCGACCATAACTTGGACATGCAAGAACAGGACATCAAGATAATCAACAAGCTCATGGAGGAGAAGAAGAATCTCGTGGAAAGGTGCACTCTCTTGCATGACGAAGTCACCGAGGCACTCAGAGGACGCGTCGAGGAAACCAAGGATACCATCCGAGCCTACCATGATAGGAACCGTTGCTTGGATGTAGTGAAGGAGATGAAGGAGGACATGAGCAGAGAGATCACTGTACTCGAGGGTGTTCGGAAAGAGAACGAGGAGCTAAGGGCTTGTCTAGAGGCGTCTCGGAGCAATGCCCAAATCCGATTCCCGTTAGCGGGGACACGAATATCAGTTGGTCCTCCACTCCTTTTGTAATGTTTAGGGTTGAGGGAGCAATGCCCAAGTCTGCTTCCCATTATAGGGTGCAATAAGAATCCTAGGGCAACTCCTTATCTATCTGGACATGTGTTGGTGTTCATGCTCATGAATGGACACCATGTGCTCTTTCCATTATGTATCTGGACATGGGTTTCTGCATTATGAGTTTGCCACTAGCCCACTACTATTTGGTGATATTGGGAAAAACCCACAGCACACTAAACTGCAGATAAACCTTATTTGTCTTTGAAACTGAAATTATGACAGTGCCATTAGTCGATTCATAAAATGTTAATTAGTCCTAGATTGCTTCTTCCTTGAAATTATGACAGTAGCACTAGTCGATTCAGTTAATTATGGAAACTAACCAGCTTGTCCTAGTGAACTGAACAAACCATACTATGTATTTTTGTTGCAGGGAAAGAGGCGAAAGCTTGACCATGACCTGGTGACCTGGCTAAATGACAAGATAGAAATCCAAAGGGAGAAGCAGAATTCCCAGAAACTGGCCTTTGACCACCCGCGGGATGAATTCGCGGTCCTTTCTAACAAGTGCCAGAAACTGAAGGAGTTAAACGCCGGCTGGGCGAAGCTACACAGTGAAGGTCGCACCTCGGCTAGGAAGCAGACGGAGATCATGAAAGGGATCTTGAAGGAAAATCGTGTGGCTACGGACCAACTTTTCCAATCCATGACGGAGTGCTGGAACCTACGGCTGAAGCACGACAAAGTACTGAAGGAGCTGGCCGATCTTTGGGAGGAAAACAAGCAGCTTCGGGCCAGGCTCGCTTGAACATAACATATGTCTGTTTAGTACTGAAGGTTTATCCTCTCCAGTGGTGATTTTTTAAGCGTGAACTTAACTCTATGCACGATATGTGTGTTCGTCTGAAATTAATTTGCTCGAGAATTGAGGTTGGCTTAGTTAAGAAAGCGCAGTTGCAAGTCTTACAGTTAACTAGTTTCAGGCATTGGCACAACATAAATTATTCATATCGAATTTCCTTTATCCTCTATAGTCTATCCTTGTTCACCCTCGCGCGCCTTCTTCAGTTCCTTCAACAGATCCGCAATGCAGTACTCTAGCTTCTTCTTGTCTTTCCTGAGCTGATCCCTCTTCTTTTCTGCATTATGGATCAGCAACCTGTGACTATCCTGAAGCTTCTTTGCAGTTCCAACAACCAAGCTCCCATGGATTCTGTCAGTTAGCTCTGACTGCAAATTCTCGATTTCTTGTTCCATCTCCTTATTTCATACCGAAAGCTTGTAATTTTTTTCATCTGCATCACTTACATCAGTAAATTGCCCCGACCTTTCCAACTCATACATCTCCCATAACTGTGCCAACAATTAATTAAGTGCATCTGGCCACTCAAGATCCACCCACTCTACTGCTTTACACACCAGGCCAACCTAAAAACACACACACTATAGTGTTATGAACATGCACGATACATTTTACTTCATGTCATAGTTGCACATAATGTAAACAAACCTGAGTTGTACAGCCCAAAAACCTTCTCCCAGTGCTACTGACTTTGAATGCAACATATCTCCTCAGTTTTAGCCCATGGTCACATGGCACTTCTCCATCGAGATCTAGGCCCTCCCACTCGGAGTCGTAGATCATCCGTGCTACCTATAGGTAAACACAAAGCTAGAATTGAACATGATTGCATGCACATATGGAGTTCAGATCGAGAGATTTACCATTGCCTAACCCTAGCCCGAGAAATAGAGGAACTCACATCGTGGAAGGAATACTCGATGTCAGAGAGAAGGCTGTCGCTGCTCGACTGCTCGTCCTCGCCATTCAAGGACAGCATGGCGAATGCATCGTCGCATGCGACGGCGTTAGTGTCGGCATCGGTGAGAGAGAGAGAAAGAGAGAGAGAGAGAGAGAGAGAGAGAGAGAGAGAGAGAGAGAGAAACCCGTCTACCGCTGCAACAATGACTAAATTGGCATGTTACAATAGTTTAATGGATACCATGCCCTTTCCCTGGATTACTGTCTCCTGCCTAATATGGATTCTCTTCATACATTCTTATTTCAAATATTAACATGTACTCCCTCCATCCCAATTTCATTGCCTAACAAAAACATACTAGTATATTACATCATCTAAAGAAACAAAATCATGTCAACTACAAGGTACTTATGCATCACTTCTTCAGTCATGGTTTCACAAAACATTACATTACAATCTCTCAACAAACATAATCACATCATGCTTTCACAAAACATCACATTACAATCTCTCAACAAACATAATCACAGAAACAAGTATATTACATCAACTCAAGAAACAAAATCATGTCGACTACAAGGTACTTACACATCACTTGTCCTGTCATGGTTTCACAAAACATTACATTACAATCTCTCAAGAAACAAAATAACAGAAACAAGTACAGTACATCATCTCAAGAAACATAATCATGTCAACTACAATGTATTTATGCATCACTTTTCTAGTCATGGTTTCACAAAACATTACATTATAATGTCCCAACAAACATAATAACAGAAACAAGTATGGTACGTCATCGTAAGAAACATAATCATGTCAACTACAATGTACTTATATCTTATTACAACAACGATGGTTTTAGTGACTGACATGTCCGAAAATCTCAAAAGCGTGCACAACATTATATCACAATCTCTCAACAAACATAATCACAGAAACACGCTCTAAATGCAACAGTAGTCAATATTACAAATACAGGCAGGGGAACCCCGCGGTCCCTAGGGTAGCAGCTCTCATCAGATCTCATCAACGTCGACCACCTCATTTTGTTCAGCCACTACAGGGGCCTCTACATCCACTATAACCTGTTCAACAACATCAGAAATGGTACCAAGGAAGAACACCTTCCTGGTTCGGTTCTTTCGTCGCATAATCTACATAAGATCTTCAGTATCCAAAACATCTATGAATTGCTGCTTCTTATGATGCCACCACCGAATTTTTGCCATCTGCTTAGGGCCAATACTGATTTCCTTACCGATCATCTCTCTCGTTTCATCAAGAGTTATGTTTTTGGAATCGACAGTGATCTCCACAGTACATGACGAAACTGGCTTATTAACTCCCTCATCAAGTTTTTCCATGTATGAATCCACCTCTATGCGTATACTGAACTTATCTAGATCAGCATCTATTGGTCCGTATTCTCCAGAAGCAGAAGCTCTGGCAGCAAGATCTCCAGCATCTGCATACATATCATCAATCATCGCTTCAACTTTCACCTTACGATCAGCTGCATAACACTCCCAAACCATCTGAAGCTCATGGGAGTGCTCAATTTGCTTATAGGTATCATTCATGTTGCGCCACACCAATTTTGTCCTCTGTCTAGAACCCCAAGGAATTCTAGCGGCAAGCATATCTACCAGCTGTGAAACAGACACAACCTCTTTGCAATTCACAAGCAGATGCACATCTTGCCCGAACACAACCCTCTCGCAACCAAAATCAAGTTTTGGAGTGTACTGGCGAACATGAACTGTGAACTCATATAGGTCCCTTGTATCAAAGTTGTGCCTAATTTGATTAAAAAGGGGAACTTTTCAGTTCATTCGATTCTATTATGCCATAACTAATCTACTTGCAAGATGAGTCATAGATAAGAAAAAATCACCTCTCGCTCTTCTCTCGGGTTTTTTCTTCGAGATCTGGGTGCCGCATCCACCCACCGGAGCCGAACAATCCGCCACCGGCCTTGCTTTTCTCTTCAACCCGCTGCTCGTAGGTACCTTGGGAGCAGAATCCTTGCTGGCCTCCTCGCTAACCGGGGCTGAAGACCTTGCTGCTACTTCGCTTTGAGCCCCAGACTTTGGTCCCGACGGACCCGAATCAGTCGGTGAGGTAGCTACAACCTTCGCCTTGCAAGACATGCTGGGCCATCGCCGTCGGATTCAGTGTCGGGGGAGGGAGAAAAAACGTCCTCCGTCGCCGGCAGATTCAGGGTCGGGGGAGGGAAGAAAAGGGACCACTGCCGCCACAGCCAGATTTAGTGTCAAGAGTTAGGAAAGTATAGTAATGAATTTACCCCTACGACACGTGCAGGGTGGCTACAAAGAGTGACCGACAAAGAAGGGGCACAACAGGAACTAGTGTAACGAAATATCCTGACTTAACGGGCACGATTTGAAAATATTGGGTTTGGCCATCATTCACTCGAAAAACCCCTCTCAGCAATTGGCGCCTGAACTTTTCGAATCGCGGTGATTAAAATCAACTCGGGTACCGCGTTGCCTGGGCGCCCCAACTTTCGGGCTGCAAATGATATTCTCCTCCCAGTGGGATCGATATTTTCTGGCGCCATTGCCGGGGAGCTAAGCGCTAAGTGTTTGTCTTTTGACATTTCAGGTGTTGCTACTACAAAATGTTCCCCTTAGGGGACAAAGGGTCTACATGCTCTGGTAGGACCTACTTGCCAGATTATATTGAGCGTGTGCCTACTTAGAGGCGCGAAGAAATTATTGAAAATCTTTTAAGATCAAATAAAGTTGAAGTTGAAAACCTGAGTGATTTTATGGAAATCATGTCTATTTATAGGACAACTCCTCTCAAACCTGAGAAAACTCTTAGGTAATACAATGCTCCATGTTCTGAATTTCTTAATCAACCAATAGAGTTCCCTAATCCTGGAGTTAGAGAATATCGATTTGATGGTGGAGTTACTAAAATTTTGCAGGAAAAAGCTTTTAGTGGAAGGGAAGATGAAGATTCAGGAAGGCATATAAGAGAGTTTGACGATGTGATAACATCGCTTGGACCAAAAGGTTTGCCAAGAGACTTCTCTCATCTTAAATTATTTCGATAGTCTCTTAAAGGTAAAGCTCTAGACTGGTTATATTCTCTCCCTTGCCATTACATTAAATGTTGGGAAAACTGCATTACTAAATTCATAAACAGGTTTCTTCCTTTTAAAAAGGTATTTGAACTAAGAAAGAACATAGGAAACTTTAGTTAGAACATGGGAGAAAACTACCCACAAGCCTGGGAAAGATTCTTTGGAATGATGAATAGTATTCCTAATCATGGCTATTCTGAACTAACAATCTGCCATTTATTTTACCATGGTCTCAATGCTCAATGTAGAGAATTGCTTGACTTCTCATAAGGAGGATCAATAAATATCTTAACTATTAAAGAATGTTTGGAATTAATGTCTACTAGGGCTAAGAATGATTCTTTATATAATCCTGATTTTGGCATTAAGCCGGAAAAAGGGATGCTTCCAATAACTCCTAATCTTATGCCCGAGGTACGTAAAACTATGAAAGAAAAAGGTATACCTTCTGAACTTGCTAAAGAAAACAAACAGGATTTGTTACAAGTCTTAACTGAAGAAGATGAAACTATAAAAGTTTTTCAAGAATTAAAACATCGACAAGTAAAATCTCATAATATCTTACATAAGCATTTCCAAAAACACAAAAAGATTTTGGCAGAACTCACTAAAAACTATGATGAGATTGGCCAAGAATTAAAACTATTTCATAAATATCTTAGTATGATTGAAACCTAGTGCGAACAAATAGCATCTGGTTATCAAATTTTTCTTCGTGATGATAAAGATATTTCTATTTCTACTAATGTTGTCACAAGAAGGGGTGCAGTTGTCACATGACCCTTAGGAAACACTGGAATACGAAGCTGAAAAAGAGTACAAGGAAAAAGGCTTGCTTGAAGCAAGTCAAGAAGATGATACATTGGTGGATCCTCAAGATGAAATTGGGACGCAAGAGAAAACCAAGAAGGATCACAATGATGCACAGGATGATAATTATGATTCTCATGCAGAGACGGTTGATCCAAGAGAAGATAAAGAAACAAGTAAAGAGGATGAAATTGTAATAGTAGAGAAGAAGAAAAGCAATAAGCAACAACAAAAGAAAGCAAAGAAAGAGCATGACCCTCCGAAAAAGGTAATAGACAAGAGTAAGTCAAGTGAGAAAAAGCTTCCTTGTCCAGATCGAAAAAAGAAAGTACTGGATGAGGTAATTTATAATTCTTTTACAAATGCACTTAGTGACCTTCGTCTGGAAATTCCATTTGCGGATGCAATCAAAGTCCCTACTTATGGTAAATTCCTTCGAAATATTCTTAGTAGAAAGAAAGAAATAACTGAAACTGTTGCCATGGTAACTAGCTATCCTACTAATGGGAAGCTGTTGTCTAAGTCTGGAGATCCTAGAATACCAACTATTTCATGCTCAATAGGTAAAACAAATATTCATAATGCCTTATGTGATCTAGGAGCAGGAGTTAGTGTAATGCCATACTCCCTCTATAAAAGGTTAGGATTAGGGGAGTATTCTCCTCCTACTATCACTTTACAGATGGCTAACAAGTCCACTAAGCAATCTATTGGTATGACTGAGGATGTCTTACTTAGAATAGATGAGCATGTTATTCCCACTGATTTTTTCATTCTTGAAATTCCAGAAGATGAAAGATTATCTATAATACTTGGAAGATCCTTCCTGAGTACTACAGGTGCGTCAGTAGATTGTGCAGAAGGGAAGATAATCTTCAATGTTTATGATGCTGAAACCATCCGGTATTTTCCAAAGAAGCTAAAAGTAGGGGAAAGATATGTTCCGCCGGCAAAATGAGTTCATGTGGTAGGTGACATTGATAAGGGGCAACCAAGAATTCGAGAAGAGAAAAGAGGTTGAGTGATTAAACCATTCTTAATGAATGCTTAATGGGAGTCAAGCCATTTTTGTCAATTTAGTAGATTAGAGAATAAAAAGTTCATCGTATTCCCATCACTTTTTCACAGACATTCTTGCGGAAGCACGCTCGTGAAGATGCAGTTGTCAAAAAGTAGTAGAAATGTCGATTGAATGAGTAGAGAATAATAATAAGAATAAAAGTTTGAGTTTTCTATTTACAGAAGCTAAAATTTTGCTTTTAATATGCTAATGTTGGTCGATAGTTTTTACTATCAATTTTCTATTAAAAACTTGGTATTTCGCTAAGTTATGGGATAAGAAGGTATCCTCGAAGAAACATATTTTTTTTTATGATTACTGATGGTTTAACGACCAACTATACGGCAGGAATAAAAATTCTGGCCATATAGTTTTGTCGTATAGTTATCTTTCCCATCAACAAATTTTCTTTGAAGACACAAACATTTTAACGACCAACTATACGGTGGGAATAAAAATTCTGGCCATATAGTTCCGGCCGTATAGATGTAGATTCCTTCGTACAAAATTTTTGGAATGGTACTGAGAGTTTAACGACCAACTATACGGCGGGAATAAAAATTCCCGCCGTATAGTTCTGGCTGTATAGATATCGATGCCTTTGTAGAATTTTATTCCAAAAGTATTGGGAGTTTAACGACCAACTATATGACGGGAATAAAAATTCAGGTCGTATAGATATCAATGCCAGTTTTAGAAATCTATCTCGAGAGACAGACAGTTTAACGACCAACTATACGGCGGGATCAATTTGATCCGTAAGTATAGTTGCGCCCGTATAGTTGTTTCCCTGTATAAAGAAACCCTAGTTAGTGGCACCCGTCGCAACTATACGGGCGGAGCACCATCACCCGCTCGTATAGTTCCGGCCGTATAGTTCGGTGCGACCATAAAATCGCACCAGGATGGCTAGGTCTTCCTCCTCTCCTCATTATTTCTCTCATATTCTCTCTCCAAACCTCTCAAAATCCACCTAAAACTCTTGATTCTTCGCGGATTTCGTTCGTATGTTTCTCTCCCTATCCATGCTTTCTTTTCAGATTTCCATGGTTGAAACTCTCACATTGATCTAGTGGATGAACTCAAGCTTATTTAGTTTTCCCTATTATTTTCTCACGTTAGGATTTTATTTTTCCACAGAATCGTTCATATATCATATAGAAACTATATGCCTAAGGTTTTATGGTGAAATTTTTCAGTGCATCACGATGAACAAAATCGGTAGGCTCTTTCATTCGAGCAAGTGCCAATGGGGAGAGGGCTCAAGTTCGGGGGCCCGAGCCCTGCACAACTCCAAGATGGACATTGTTGCATCAAGGAGGGTGCTGCCCACACGTTGGGCCAACCACAACTTTCTCACCACGGCCGGGTTGAAGATGGACTTCGACCTCATGTGCAGCAGGTCGGGGTTGGTGGTACTTGGCTTTGCAAGCCACGACACCTACGCCGAGCTCACTCATGAGTTCCTTGCCTCCTTATACAACGACCATAAGGAGAAAGGTAGCCTGTGCACCATAAGATGCACCATGAATCGTACGCGCTATGATGTGAGTTTCAAGCAATTTTGCAATGCTTTTAGCTTCCCCCATACTAGGGAGCCCAATATTACTAACCTCTACAGCGTCACGAGTGGAGAGACCTAGGAGGTTATTTCTATTAATGGTGGTAGTCACATCTATCAGAAGAAGATGTCCACCATTCATAACCCAACCATTCGCTACTTTGCTCTATTCCTCACCAACACGATGTTGGGAAGGGGTGATACTGGATCCATGGCCAATGCAGACATGGCAATGAACACCAAGGACCTCTTCCCCAATGCCACACAAAGCTCCAGTCCTGCAGCTCTACTCATCCAGCACTTTTTCCACCAAAGCAACACGACCAAAGGTGATATTTGCATTGGTGGATTGGTAACCCACCTTGCCTATGCAATAAACATTGCACTGCCTATTATGGAACCTACTAACGGCTCCAAACTTATGGACGTCAAGTATTTTACAGCTTGTGGCTTCCTTGGTGTTTACCATGCTAACCGGAGGCTCTGAGTATATCAATTTAGTTATCTTGATGATACATAGATTGAGCAGGTTCAGTTGCCATGCCCCGAGGCCTTCTCGGTTGTGGAGAAGGACACTTGGATCCTCACCAAGGACCAAGTGATGGAGATCTTGGCCGAGCACCAGGCCGAGGAGGAGGAAGATGAAGGGCAGAAGGATGAGCAGGAGTAGGAGTAGGAGTAGGAGGGAGAGCAGAGGCACAATCCTGCTTGGGAAGGACATCAGCAACAACAGCCAAGAGGAGCCTAGGAACTGTGGCTTAACCAGCCATAGCAGGGGTACGGCTACGTCCCCTATCAGGAGTTCCAGCAGCTCGACCAGCGCATTGGGGAGATCAACCACACTCTTCAGGATGTGAATGAAGATGTGAACACTTCGGATCACGACTTCAGTCAATTCATGACCCACTTCCCTAACTTCTACCAATAGTACCCGCACCAGCTGCCAAATGATGGCAACAACTGAGCACGACAATAGCCTAAGCTTGGGGGAGGTTTGAAAACCTCCAAACTTTGAATTCATATTTTTATTTCTTCTTTTGATTTATTTCTTCAAAAAAATTGCATGTATATTTTCAGTTTTGCATTCCTAAACCAAAAATACAAAAAAAATAGTTGTAAATTTATTTGCAAGTTTGTTTCTTTGTTTCTCTCAAAGATTGCTTAATTTCATGTGATTTGGCAATATGGAAATATAGGAGAGGTTCGACTTGAATACAAGAACGAAGAAAGCAAGAGGAGGTATCACATTCCTTTCATCACACTCCTTGCAACCTTAAATTGATCCCACAATTATTTACTTGCTTGCACTGGAGTCACTCCCCACTTAGCTTGTTATCCTACAAATTCTATTCCTTTGCATGTGTCTCCTTTTTAGCTTTGAAACAACGAGCAATGAACTTGGTTAAAATACTTCCTACATTTTTAAAACAAGAAAAAGCAACTGAAAGATGACTTGAGTCCATGCTTAGCTCAAAAGAATTTGATTTTAGAACTACTCCATCCCAATTATGCTTAATATAAACAGACTCGATAGTACCCTTGATTGTTTGATTAAATGGATTCTTTGAAGTAGTTGAAATTATGCCACTATGTTTTCTAATAATTACCATAAGATATTGCTTTACACGTGTCATTACAACTCTGTCGTGCTCCATGGGGAACTATTAACCCCGCTGGCCAACGAACGATCTAAATGTGGGAAACCACTTGATTTCGGCTATTGAGTTATGTAAACGTCTGTAGCAGTGATGCTATGATGTGTAAACTTTTTAGTCTCCTCATGGTTTCATGTTCCAAGTGAATTTGTAGTACTCCTCTAGCCCATTATTGCTCAACATCATTTATTGTCATGGCCACGAGTGCACAACACAGCCCCAATTAACATGTTAAAAATAGTGGCATGATTTCTCCATGAAAGAGCTAAAGTTTTTAAAAAATAAGAGAAAGAAAACGGTGCTTTGAGAGTCTTGAAATTTTGACATGGGAATAGATGAGTTGTTCTTAAATTAAATATTTTGATGCCAACTTGAGTACTCTTAATTGGTTAAGTTAGCAAGAACAAAAAGTTTTCATCTCTCAATAAAGAGAGGCACCAAAAGAATTTGGCTCACCTTCCTAGCTAAACTTTTGACACTTGTGGCATATTATTTATTAGCTAGCAAGATATACGTGGTTAGGAAGTGGACTCAGTGCAATCTTGTGAATACTTTTATAATCATATTTAATATTGTAGGAATTGTGAAGAAAAGAATTTGACACCAATGCAAACTTGTGAGTTCCTTTATTTTCAGTCTCGAATCTCTGCTATTCTTCCTTATTTCCTTGTCACTCGAGGGTGAGCAACATCTAAGCTTGGGGGAGTTGATAGCTGTGAGATTCGACACATTTTAGATGGCTTTTATTGATGGTTTTTCCTAGATTTGATTGTTTTCTGGCTTTACCTAACGCTACTACTTCGGTAGCGAAGAAAACATGGATTTTAATATGTGTTTCATGTTCTGGACATCAACATAAGGATTTAACTAGAGAAATACAATCTTCTGGAGAAAACAAGCAAGTCCCACTTTGGTAGCACGCGAGGGGGGCTCATAGACGGTTTAACGACCAACTATACGGCAGGAATGGCCGTATAGTTCTCGCCGTATAGCTACTGCCGCCTCTGTCTTGTCAAAAAGGACAACTTACGTGAAGGGACAGGGGATGAAAACACAATGCAACAGCCACCACACCATCTAGAAGGGAGAAAAAAGGGATCCGTAGAAGAAGGAGAAGACGTTCTTCATCTCACTCCACGATCATCGACCTCCTAGCCAATACAACCCCATAGCAACTACTTGTACTTGAGAGAGCGATGGATCTCCACCTTGCAAGACTAGGGTTTAAGATTGTTTCTTCCCATCTTGAATTGTGTTGGATATTTTTCTATTCTTATTGTGGATCTCCACGGTAATACCAAGACGAATTCCCTTTATTTGATTATATTGATGATCCGTTCTTCTCTCATGTGTGAGTAATTCCCTTGGGCATGGGAGATGTAGGGGATTGGTGAGATGTGACATGCCTTCATATATTTTCCATTAGTTTGTGATTGATTTTAATTACTATATTATGTGTGCTTGACTATCTATGGGATGCTTAATACTTGTTGTCCAATTAAGGGCCTAGACAACATGATACCTTGTTCTACATAGATAAGATCTTGTTCGCTAGTGGATCGGCGACCCGTGGGTGACACAGGGATACCAACGGAAAGTTAGTTGACTCGAGGATAACGAATACCACTGTGCTTATTGCATTAGTCCGATCCAAGGAGCTTAATCGCTAAGCGACCTGAAGGGTCTTAATCATCTAGTGTCTGACCATGGTTTTGGTAGCAGGCTAGTAGGATTATTGAAGTTGGGATGAAATCTACCAAGAGGAGTTCCGGCTAATTATGGGTTGCTCGCCTACACATATATCTATAAGATTATAATTGCTACATTCACACTCGTCCACCTGGCACATTCACTATCACCATGAACTGAATCTCCCCGCGCCTTCTTTCACCATCTGCAAAAAACAACAAACAAACAAAGTCGTTCTTTACTTTTATGCATTTTATTTCTGAAGTTTCCATTTTAGTTCTATTTAAATCTATTGCATTTAATCAAAACCCCAGTCTTATTTCAACACTTGCAGTCAATTCACTTGAAGACCTGTGACAACTTCGGGTGTGACAGAGACTTCACCAATAAACACATACCTTTGGGCTCCCGGTGGGATCAATATTTGAACTTCAAAACTATCTACAAACGATCTGTGCACTTGCAGACATCAACATGCCTTGTTCAAATTAGTGTAGTCAATGCACATGCACCACACTATTGCCACGTCGGATCATCTTTCTTATTTTCCACCAAAACTAGATTAGAGAGCTAATCCGGATGAAGTACCTCCATAATAAACCCGGCCGCAAGGAGCCGAGCTATCTCATCACCTATGAATTTTCTCCTATCCTCAGCGAAGCGGCGGAGAGGTTGCTTTACCGGCCTTGCATCAGGCCTAACATGCAAAGAGTGCTCAGCCAGCTCCCTCGGAACACCTTGCAGGTCCTACGTGGACCACACAAAAATGTCCCGATTCTAATGGAGGAAGCTGATGAGCTCGCTTTCCTATTTGTCATTCAGGCCCGCACCAATAGTGACAGTGCGCTCCGGGAACTGCTCATCAATCTGAACTTTCTTCGTGTCGTTAGTCAGTTGAAAAGACACACTTCCATGTGGGTTGCTCATCGCTGGCATATTCAGCTGAGTCGACTAAGCCAGTGCCACAGCATCATGAATCCTCTTCTTCTCCTGTGCTATCACCAATGACTCGGCAAGATTTTATCCGGCCGTGGCACAGTCCATTGAGCGCCTAAAGTCCCTAGCAATAGAGATCACCCCATTGGGCCTTGGTATCTTCATCTTCAAGTAACTTATGTGAGTACTGGCCATGAACTTGGAAATTGCTGGTCTACCAAGCAATGCATGATAACGACTCTCGAGATCCACTACCTCAAACAACCAGTTTTCTGTCCTATAGTTATCCCTTGTGCCGAATAACACATCTATCCGCACTTTCCCAATGGGCTCACATGACAAACCAGGCACAATGCCATGGAAGGTGGTCTCGGTCGCCTGGAGTATGTTCTCCGAGGTACCCAACTTGTGCATTGTGTCCTTGTACAATATATTGATATTGCTACGATTGTCAATGAGCACTTTGGAAAACTTCACATTAATGTTTGGGCTGATAAACGTCGGGTCAAGCATTAGAGCATATGATCCAGGACTCGGCACAAGCTTGGGATGATCCTTTATGCTCTAGGTGGTCTCCGCGTTGACCTCCATATGTCGCCTTTGCACACTTTGCCTATCATTTTCCTCCGTGGTGAACACAACATAACTCTGGTGATTTTCCCTATACTCATTCTGGCCATCATGATCGGGGTTTCCGTAGTTCCCCTGGTTCTGATTTCCCACCTGGTGTACAGTTTCTTTTCTCTCCTGGTTCTCATACTTCAGCGGTGGCGGAGGTAAAACTATCAGCTAAGCATCCCCCCCGTGAGCTGCGGTGGGTGAGGTGCCTGAGGCGGACCCATGTCACCCATTCGCGTTGCATCCATGCGCACTACCGAGTTATATGATTCACCGGTTTACTCGGATTCTGCGTGTGAAACTTGCATGGTTGATCCAACATAGACTCATAAGTGTATCTTGGCCGCTCCTACCATTGTTTCTTCTGCTCATTGGTCCATGTTTTCTTGCAATCAGTTTTCTGTGTCCACTACTAGCCATTGTTCTTCTGACGCTAGCTACTCCCAGCACCTGGCTGATCTTAGTTCACAGCAGCAACATGATTTGAACCATACCGATAATCTAGCCTCTCATCTCGTCGTTTACCTCAGAAATCATTCCTCCAGGATTAACCGGCCCCGTCCCTAGAGTAATACTCCTCATTTGCTTTGCTAACATAAGCAAGTGTTGGGTCGGATCTCCCAATGCATATGAATCTGCAATCTTGATAGTTTCAGCCAACATAGTTGGCATATCTCTCTATAGCCTTTGCCACAGCACACTTGCGTGTCGGCACCCTTGTGAAAACCAAGCAATTGCCTATGACTCGATTACTCACAACAAGAAAAGTTGGCTTTTACAATGGACGATTTTCGTGGTTGAAGGCCCGTTTTTCGTGGCTAAAAAGTCTTCTACGACGGATGCCCATCATGGTAAAAGCCCCGTCACAAAAGAATCTACCACGGTTTTTTTCCTAACCGTGGTGGATCGCACCGTTCAACCACGAAAACTTGTTTCGTCATAGATCTGTTCGCCAGCCGTGTTGACTGCTGACGTCATGCAAAATGCCATGTGGCAAACACCGCTAACGACCAGCTACCGCTGTTAATGGCCACGGAAACCGTGGTAGAAGCCAGGTCCAGCCAAGGCCTACTCATAATTAAGTGGGTCGGCCCATCAAGAGAGCCCAATAAGAATATGGCCCATTACTGTTTGGTCCGACAATGCTTGAAATGGGCCCAAAGATGTGGCCATCAACGGCCCCCGAATGTCAGGCCCGTTACTGTTTCGGCCTACAAAAGCCCACACTTTTGAATACTGTGCGACCCATTAACAGGCTGCGTCAAGTAGGCCCGATACTGTTAAAGCCCACGGTTAGCCCGTCACCGTTCTCACAGCTCGTCATGGGCCGCCTACGAATGACCCACTTTTGAGAAGGTACGATACTGTTATGGCCTTTTACTATTCTGTCTCGTTACTGTTCTAGCCGTCTACTATTCATGTTCGTTACTGTTGTGGCCCTTTACTGTTCTGGCCCGTTACTGTGCTGGTTGCCCCTATTATGGCTTGTTACTGTTCAACCCTGTTACTATTTTGGCCTATTAGTATTCTGGCTTGTTACTGTGCTAGATTGCCACTGTTCTGGTATGCTAGTGTTTTGGCTTGCTACTATTTGGCATGTTACTGTTTTGGTCTGTTACTGTTTTGACCTGTTACTATTTCGTCCTGTTACTGTTCCGGTCTATTACTGTTCCAGTCTGTTACTGTTTTGGCATGTTGTTGTTTTAGCCAGTTACCGTTGCTGCTTTGGTCTGTCACTGTTTTGTCATGTTACTGTTTTGGCCAGTTACCGTTACAGTTTCGGTAATTCTGAAACCCGATTGACCTGGCTGGCGTAGTTATGGTACCGCCATGCATGGACGGCGTCAACTAAATGCCTACATGGCCTATGCGAGTTATATAGATATTACATCAACTGCAAACTTCTTAAAAATATTACATAATATGAACAAAATGGCAAGAAAATTCAGCACTTCAGTTGCGAATTAAGTTGATAGTAGAGTCCTCAATTTGCTTTCTCAATCCATCAATTGCATCTCCCTTTGAGTGTGACAGCTACATTGGAATACCACCTTGAGATATGATCTTGCAGTCCCCTCTTTGGTGGCGATAGCAATAATTGCAGTCTGAAACTAACTAATAACAAGTTAATATAGCAAAGAAGACAAACTACTCATAGCTAAGAATGAACAAGATAGGAATTATAACTGCATAATACAAACTTGTAGAGCAGGAACACAAACCATGAATGAACTATATAGTAGAGGATAGTTATGTCGTTTCCTAGGACGAACCAGAACTAGATACGAGATATAATGGTGTGGCTTCTGAACCTGTAGAACAGGACAAACAAGCATTAGACAAGTATGCCAACAATGAAATGAGCTATCAAACAAAGTGTTTCTTAGAATTTCAGTATAAACTAGCCAGGTCATTTCAACAAATATATATGGAACAAGTGGTATCTCCTAGAATGCAAGAGACATTGGCTGACTCGAAATTTGCGGTGAGCTACACAATGGCATGTAGTTACTGTCATAGCTAGGAATGAACCACATAGAAATTATAACCACATCATACCAGAACTTAATGAGCAGGAATGGAAAACACGAATGAACTATACAGTAAAGAATAATTATGCCATTGATTAGGAAGAACCAGCACCAGATACAAAAAATATATAATGGCATTGCTGGTGGACCTGTAGGCTGTGCAAACCAACATGTTCAGTGTTGCCTTTTTGAGCTCTACACAAAGAAAACGAAAATAGTCAGTGTTGCAGCTTTTGAAGAACCAGATGGCAACAACAAAATTATAATCGAACTAGTACGAAGAGTTTGAACAGGTACCACAGGATAGCAGAACAAAGCCAGGGAGGAAATAATAGCAGGAACTTAGCTCAGGATTAACCAGATAGAGTCAGTAACTGTGTAGAAGGGAATCCACACTAATATTTCCACTAACATTACATTTTGCAAGAACTACACAATAGCAGGCATTTACTGGTGTACGGAGCAGCTAATATAAGAACATGTGCATGACAAAATAACAGACATGTGCATGACTTGATATTTGCAGAGCAGTGAATGCAAACCAACATGTCTAATGACATTGTATGTACTAGCACGAAGAACAGGCATGCCCAGTGACTTGTATGTACTAGAACGATTACAAAAATGTAGTTCACTGTGACAAGCTTGAACCTGCTATACTGCTGACAAAAAAATAGGTTGGAGATTTGGTTAACCTTGGTCGAAGAGGCGCCTAAGCATCATCGGTATCATGCGAGTGACGTCCAGGTCACCGAGTGTGCTGCAGTTGCGGTGGCTGTTGGCGTCGGGGAAGCAGATCTTGGGCGGTCGATGCCAGCTTGAAAGCGGTGGATGAGAGCATCACTGAGGCAGATCCGGTGCAGTGAACGGTGACGGCCGTGCAGCTGGTCTGGAGCGGTGGACATGGAACTGTTTGAACTAGCTCACGCCCGGTGGACACCAGTGAAGCGGATCCGGTACGGTTGGGTAGCTTTCGGCAACGAGGAAGTAGAGTTTGGGTGGTCGATGATGCCATCGGCGTGGTGAACAACACCGCAGCTCCTAGATCTGGTGGGTGAGCGTCGGTGAGGCGGCTACACGGCGGTGCACGAGACCGCAGCTCAAGCTGGTGCGCGCGGTAGTCGTGGAGGGGACAGAGGAGCTTGGGATTTTTGGGAGGTCCGGCGAGAAAAACTGGGGGAATCGGGACCATAGAGGTTAGCAAAAATAATAATTACGATCGTGCCCCCGAGCTACCAACTTTAGCATGCCCATTTGTCATCTAAACAATGGGTAGATTTGGAATTTTAAATTCTAGTTTTTGAAACAGAAGGGCGTGAAATGCTTCAAGGTTGGTGTGTGGTTTTGCTGCTCGATTGAGAATTTGAATTTGGCTTGCTCCCATCTAATGATAATAATATAAAAATGGTACTAACCCGGTCGGTGGGATATTTTGGCTCAAAGTTTTTGAAACGGTGGTGTAGGAAATGCTTGGTAGGTGGGTGATTTTGCCGCTCGATTGAGATTTTGAATTTGGCTAGCCTCCATCTACTAATAGAAAACAGGTAGTAGACGGTACGCTATTTGTCCAGGAATTCAAGGCCGAGAGTCACATCAACTGATCATCCATAAACATTTTTTTGCATAGAAACTTGGATACCTTCCATTCACACAGCATAGGCGGTAAATTTTGCCGCTTGACTCAGATTTTAAATTTGTCTAGGGTCCATGTAATAATATAAAAATGGTACTACCTCGGTGCGTGGTTTTGCCTGAAAATGTTTGAAATAGAGGGGGTGCGAAATGCTTCAGGGTCGGTAGGGTATTTTCCCGCTCGATTACGATTTTGAATTTGGCTACCGGCCAAGTTTTTATTACTAGAAAAAAAGTTGTGTAGTTCGAACGCCATCTGGTCAGGAATTTAAGGCGAGACTCACATGAATTCATGCCTCCGATTCAAACGGGGTAGGCGATAGGTTTTGGCGGTCGACAGTGATTTTGAATTTAGAGATTGTCCAAACAATAATTAAAAAAATAGGCCGTTCTCCCTCTATTATAGGGATCTAAGTTAGGGAGAGTGATTATCTACCACGCGTATGAAAATGCAGATCTCCGATACAAGAATGTTTGTTTAACATAACAACAAACAAATGTCTAAAGTAGCTCCGATTTAAGCATGTGAAAATGGTGTGCAACCAAGGTCTACTAATTATTTAGGTGTCGGCACAAACTCTTCTACATGAAGCACTAACTAAATGGTAGTACTAATTCAGATCAAATAAAAAGCCTGTTGCAAAACAAATACTCCTACTACAACATACTATCAAAACACAAAGACCAGCTAAAGTATATGTAGAACAAACAAAACAAGATTTCATCACGCATACACTACTATATAGAGAACACCATTTCATCATATAAAACAATGTTTTACCAGACACACATAGGCCCCCAAACCAAACAGACAGCTCTAATATTCCAGCCCCGTCCGCTGTGACTGCAGCACAAACAAAGGTGCCACCACAGTTCCATCAGCTACCAACACAAACAAATATCAGACTGCAGCTCCAAATAACACAACTTGGGCAAACACATGCTTGCCCAAATAAGACTTGCTTGTTCATCCGAGTGTTATTTTCATCTCCTTGATGTTGTAGTCTGAATTATCTATGTTGCTGACAAGACTTACTTTTTGTTTCTTTGATTTAGCACTCCGAATCACGTCGGTTGCTGAAGGAAATGATCAGCAAAATCATAGGTGGACAAAAATGCAAGGGTTGCACATGAATGACTACACTAACCAGGTGTCATAATGTAGGGATGTAAAGTACACCAACGTTTACGAGATCTAAACTTCTTAGACTTCATCCTGCTGAGATCTAATTTGAATACTCCCTCCTTTTCCCATATAACCACCATTTCTCTATCCTCAAATGCGTAGAGTAACCTTACTGCATCTTTCCCACCATATGCCCATGATTTATCAAGGCGAAGGAGAATATCCAACTCAACCTTTATAAGAGGCACCCAAGCTTCCCATTTGCCCGTTGATGATCTTGCACTGGACAACGTGTTTAGACTGAAGTCTCTTATAACCCCAAGGGCAACATCTCCATTATGCCCCTTAGCGATGACAAAATTGCGGCTGGAAATATCATGTGTCTCATGGGGGCACCCAATATAACATAGTTTTGTTGTCACGTTATTGAAAGCAATTATATATCTGGAGTTCATTGTTGGCCAGTACAAAATGTCCCCTATGAGAGTTGACAGCCTGGGATCAATCTTAGCCAGCATCTCAGCAGGTTCAATCTAGTCCTCCCATTTTCCTAACTCTGATGAGTACCTCTGCACCAGTGCTTGGTTACCACTGGTTACTATCCAAACAACCCAGAAATTGCTACAACAGTGTGAAGACAATTGCCCATGATTTCTCGAACAGAGAATTGTGCCGCATCATACTCAGTCTCCGCCAAATTGGTGGTTCTGGTATCACTATTTCACTTCCACTAATTGGATCCCAGGCCTTTATCATGTTAGACCCTTGCGGATAAAGAAGTTGCACCCTACCATTGCGACATCCGAGTACATATGGTTTATAGGCTTTATGTACTTCCACCAGCCTATTCAGCTTCTGGAAGATGGATTGGTCAAGATTATGATCTGTTAAGAATCGAGCGTCCTCGGAGCTGTTGGTGAAAAACCCAAGTAACGTCATTCCTCTATTGTGTGACAGGGTTAGCCTTTTGAAATCGTTGCTTCCCATGAAGTCCATCCAACATTTTTGGGTGACTGATGCCCTCAGTATGCAGGATGGGTGCAGAGGAAGCCTGACAAGAATCTGACCAAATACATCACCTAGCAAGTCGTTGATTGTTGCATATGTTTTTCCACCAAAGCTGGTAGGATGATGCAAATAGCACAAGTGCATCATCAAAATTAAGTAAAGAGCACAATGCACAATGCACAACCCTAAAAAAGAATTAAGTAAACACCACAATACATCATACATTTTGACAGGAAAATTTATCATTGAAATTTCCTAAACTGCACCCATCTGAAAAACTACCTAAAAAGTAGAATATGTCAACAAAACAACCTAAACAACACAAGGAATCAACCAGAGTAGTACGAAAGCACCGCAAAATGCTTCAGCATGTCCAAACTAGGAAAAGGGAATGAAGAACTTTTTTTAGGTCACCGGGGAGGACAGAAAGGCCCCCACCTGAATTTTCTGGTTTTATCATAAAGAAGAGGAGAAAAAACGGACACAGCTTCAGTGACTTGGTGAACCCAAGTCTCATGGTGACTTGCCCCAGGATCCACCTTCCATCTTAGATCAAACGTATGATAGTAGTTCAGATTTTGAACTAAAAAGTAAAACTATTCGAAAAAAATTGACAAGAAATCAGTAAATCATCAGTGCCTAGGTTTGAATCATGTGAAAGTTTCATCCCATTCGGATCACTAGTTTGTGATTAAATAGATTTTTATGTTCCCAGTACTACTAGTTTAAACTAATATCCACTTTGTCCAGAAAAAAGCCCGGAGCAGAATACACAAAAGAGGGAGGAAGTCACGGAGACAAAATCCAACGTAGAACTTACAATGGGGTCGGCGAGTTCTGAGCTGATGGAGAAGGCGCCACCGACGAATGACGAGCCACATCCGTTGACGCTGAAGAAGCATGACCACGAGCTGATGCATTCCTAGCATCCCGCGCAGCCATCGCTTTGGCACTGGTAGCCAACATAGCTGAATTTTTCCAGTAGCAGCCGACGAGGATTTTGACTGCACCTCCACCGCTTTCCAAGCATCACTCAACACTACCCAAGACTCTGATGCGGTACAAGCATCAGCCTCCGCATCCGCTTCACATGTATCTGCTGATGCTTCTTCAACATCCACCTCTGATTTACAAGCATCCGCCAACGCAGCAAATGCTCTGCCAACGCTGATTCCATTTCATGTAAACGCCACGAGCTTATTTAGCTCGCAATGACCAAAAATAAATGCATTCTATCCTTCAAAAAGCCCGTAATGGCTGGAGGTTGGGGACGTACATACCAGCGAACAGCAGTGCGATCGTGTTTAATGGTGGAGCGGCGGGGACGGTCCGGTTGAGGGAGGGTGGCCAGGCGGAGAAGATGACAATGGGGTCGAGGGGCACACGACTGAGCTACCTCGAACTCGAAACTAACTTTCACCCCACTATTTTTTTTGCGAACCCCGCCTTTTTAGGGGAAACCACGGCTGTATTAATAGTAGCAACCACACGACTGATACAAGTTTGTGCACTTGCGTTGCTCAGTTTCCCGCCTATAGACATCAAGTTTGTGCACTTATTCGTGTGATACAATTAATTGTTGGGTAAAATATTCCAGGTGGTAGAAGCCTGCCCTTTTTATGACATCAAGATCTAGAATTCAAACATCGACCTGAAATTCCACAATCTATAACTAAAAGTTTTGGTTTACTACCAGAAACATGCTAAAAAATCACTCGCAACTGGCATTAACATCATCATTAACAGATCTCAGAAGGACAAAAAATTGAAAGATAAAAACCACCGAAGTTCGAATGAGATGACTGTTGTTGCCAAATATAGTCACATAAAGCCAGGTCCAATATATATGTCATAATAGTGTATCAAATATATAGATTCATGGACACCACACACTAGTAGAGCAAAAAAACCAGTTATAGTACCTGACTTAACAAACAGTCATCCTCACAAGAGACCCAAACCCTTCAAAAATGAAAGTAAAGCGATCAATATGGTTTATAGATTTCCTCATCTTTTGCAGAATCAGGACTGTATGGGCGTGGAGAATCTCTAATTTCTGTTAGGGTCTCATCTGCTTCTAGAGCCGAATTGAAAAGATTGTTAGCTCGCATTCCCACATGTTCCAAGATCCGGTCGTACACATGGCCAATCAGCTCGTCGCCATCCACATCAAGCAACTTGGGGACTAAGTTATCAGCCACGAACTTTTGAAAATCAACAGCAGCATCATGAGCAACTGAAATTCATGTATTCCATCCTTTAGTCAAATCAGCTATCCGCTTAGTGGATGTGGACACTTCTTCCTTTAGGCGCCTAATATGTTCGTCCTGGTGTTTCAATTTCTCTTGAAGGCACGAAATCATGTGTCTGTGAGCTTTGTATTTCTCTCGGAGACGGGTAATTCTCAAATCCTTGTAGTGACCAGCACCATTACGCCATGAGCAATATGAGTAAGGTGGAAACTGTAGATAACAAACTCAAAATTAAACCAGATTCTTCTTGGCAGCATATACTTACCTATTTTCAGTGGACCTTATAACTAATTCCATGGTTACATCCATGGTGATCCCAGCTTCCTAATGCGGCATATGGATCTACTATTTCAAATAGCAATCACCTAAACAACCATCCAGATGGTTGCAGACTCACCAGAGATTGCACTGATGTGATGGAAAGGTGGACGCTGTTGGGTAAAGAAGGTGCGCAAAGGGGGAGGTGCACAAATGTGCAAAAAATGTAGCGATACTCGTATATACATAGAGATACCAGTACACATAAACCAGGTCAATTAGTAGTAACCACAAACTCCACAAGGGCTTTAAGAAGACTATCAACTACTCCCATATTAATTAACCTATTGTAATTTAACGTGGTAGTACTATGAGATGGTGAGTACTAGTAAACAAAAGGGATGACTTAATTATTTGTGGAATCTACAGCCAACCACCAAAAGCATCATGAGCATGCTAAATATCTAGATTGCATACCATACTTGGTTAAGAACCTAATGTCCAGTGCTAATTACCCAAATCTAAGAGCATCTATCCTATTTACTCTGCAGCCATCTCCTCGACATGCATCTGATGGCGCTCATGCTCCTCTTCTTCGACCTCATTGCGGATCTCGAGCTATAACCACAGCGACATCATCGTGCACTGCAGCGAAAGTGAGTGCGGTAGATATACCCAGTGGACGAACGTGCAGCGCACACAGTCGTAGTTGCAACCCAAGAACCTGCGGCTAGAGTTCGTTCACTCGAACGCGACACGGCGACGGGACGCCAGGGCGCAGTCGCACCAGAGCCGGAGATACGCATCGTTAATTATGCCGTGCACTCCGTGTCTACCATCTGTGCCGGCATATGAACCAAGGAAACATCGTCGATCGAGACGGGCATAATAGATAAAAATCCCAAAAGGAGAGAACCCATAAGATGAATTCGAGAAAATAAACTGAGACCATGAGCTCTGGTGTACTTACACTAACCCGTCCGCCTTGCGCATCAAGATCCCTCGTCGTTCGCTGGACCGGCATGACTGAATCCACCAACATTGCTCGAAAAAAGAGCGCGCCTTCAAAGCCTAGCGCAGAGGCTTCATGGAGAAGGAAGAGGTAGGGGAGCCGGTACTCACATTCGCTGGCTACTACTCCGTATTGGATTTAACTCGACCACTGATAACTAGGGCCCATGCTAGAGAGCTCGTGGGCCCCCAAACATCACTCACCTAGTTTGAACTGCATTACATGGAGTACTTTTGGAAAACAGATCAAAACTCAATAAATAAACCAAAGCCCCCCTCTCTTTTTGCGAAAACCAATTATAAAACAGAGACGCTCACAAATGCATACACACACTCACCCCTATGAATGCAGGTACGCACACCCTACACCTATGAGCACTTCAGAAATACTGGATCTTGACACTTGATCCCGCAGGGCTTGAGCTTGACGAAGTCACCATAGGCACCTCGCTATATATTAACGAGAACGTCGCCTCTCACTACCCTCATAACCATCCTTCAAAGTCGAGCTCCGAGGCTTCGTGGTGAAGGAAGTCCTAGGGGGTTGGAGCTCATATTCGTTGGCTGCTATGGGATGTAATTGAACCACTAATAATGTGGCCCTTGGTAGTGAGCCCATAGACCCTAGACACCAGTGGCCATTACAATTACTTTGGGAAAACCGAGCAAAACTTAATACAAACGGAAGACCCATCTCTCTCATTTTTGCGAAAATCCACTACAAAACGCACACGCTCACAAATGCATACACACACTCACTCCTATGAACGCATGAACGCACATCCTACCCCTATAAGCACCTCCAAAAGATTGTGTCTTCAGACTGTCCGGTGGGGGGGCTTAAGCTTGACGAAGTCACCATAGGCACCTACTGCCCTCATAACCATCCTTCAAAGCCGAGTGTCGAGGCTTCATCGAGAAGGAAGAGCTAGAGGAGTCAGAGCTAACATTCATTGGCTACTATAGGATATAACTAGACCACTAATAACAATGGGCCCCATGGTAGTGAGCCCATTGGCCCCAGACATCAAAGCAAGCATAGTGTCAAGTCTTAAACATATATCTTAACGGTGGAGTGGGTAGTGCTAACAAAAAGATTCTTCATGGTGATTATAGTGCTAGACTTATGTCTTAGAGAATCAATTGGGAGGGCCCACTATTTAGGGGATAACAGTCTGTTTTTATTTTTAGCATGGTTGGGTGGACCCACTTCAGTTCTAAACGCTGTACCAAAAGTAGTTTTCATAGCTACTTCGAGACACTGCACATGCCCTTACTATACATAGCCTAGAAATTTACTAGCCTCGTGTCTAAGAAAATTGTAGGTTGCTTTGAAAGTTTTTGGAAAAAGCTTTTGGAGGTACCCATCGAGGGGTCAATTAATATATCACAAAACACCAAGAGTTTTGACAATAGGTTTAACTTCTTGCTAATATAGATTTCGCATCTTGACAATTTAACGATATTAGGTCAAACTTGAGCTACAAGTAAGCGCGATATAGATTGCTCTTTAATTAAATGTCTTTTCAGAGGTCTATAGGTGCATCTTGTTGTAGTTAAACAATTCCATCACTATGAGTGTCCTACTATCTCAGGAAAGAACATTCTCAATTTTCCGAGTGTGATGACAAGATTGTTCTTTCCCATAAAGAAAGTCTGAAGAATATGGATCTGAATGACACACGAGGCAAGTTTTCAGACATATATTGTGGACCAACATGTTGTACTTACGATTTCCCATGTTTTATGAGTTCTCAAACTTCCTAGCTAACTTCGCCCACTTGATTGATTTTATGCCGATTTATTGAAATTATTAGGTTCAAATTGAACTGCCACAAGTAAATTGTAGGTTGCTTTGAAAGTTTGACGAACGATCTCTCTTGGAGGTACCCATATATATCGGGGGGAGGGGTCAATTAATATATGGGAAACCACCAAGGGTTTTGATGTTATATAGGTACGGTTCAACTTCTTGCTAAGATTTTGCATAAATTTAATGAAATTAAGTTAGACTTGAGCTACAAGTAAGCATGATAGACTGCTCTTGAATTAAATGTCTTTTCAGAGGTAGATGGGTGCATCTTCTTGTAGTAAACAATCTCGTCGGTGTGAGTTTCCGAGTGATGTCATGATCATTCTCTCCCGTAAAGGAAGTCCGAAGAATATTGATCGAAATAAATGCCACAAGCCAAAGTTTTCACACGCACACACACACGCACACACACACAGGCACGTGCCACACTCGTATATACTGTATGAAATGTGATTTAATGAACATTAAGTTGTTATTAACCAATAGTCTTGTTAGAGAAAAAGGCATACATTAAGTATATTAATAATAACTATCTAGAACATGCTGGAGTTTGCTCTAGATACTGTTCAACACGAATCCAACTACTCTGAACCATTGGATCTAATAGCCCAACGGTCACGATTGGTACTATGGATCCAATTCAAAACTTCCTACCTAACTCCACCCACTTGAATGACTTTATGTCGATTTATCGAAAATAGGTCAGATTTGAACTAGTATAAGTAAATTTTAGGTTACTATGAAAGTTCTACGAAAAAGCTTTTGGAGGTACCCATCGGGGGTCACAATTAATGTATGAGAAACCATCCAACGAGATTTTTGATGACAAGTTGGATCAAGACTCACAAATCCAAACATTTTGCTAACTATTGGATTTTGTTTTCCATTCTTAGCATCTAAAAAGATTCTACTAATAGTATTGAAGAGAACGATGAATGCTAGTATGCGCAAACCTCAAAACACACACTTCATTGCTCAATTTTAGGGTCCTTGTGCTAAATGCATGGACTTGGATGCAATTTTCATTTTTATGAGGTCCTTGATATGTAACTTGTACTTCCACTGACCGTGTTCACTCCTCAAGCATATCGCACCTACTAGACCAACCATTAGATCGGCCATTCGTAGTACTTCTTATTATCGTATCTTTATCTTGTCCTATCTCTTACAACACCGTACCATACCACGCACTACATATAGTGTACGGATTAACTTTGAACATTGACCGTTGGATCAAGACTGGCAAATCCAAACATTGCTAACATTTGGATCTTCTTTTCCATTCTTAGCATCTAGAAAGATTCTACTAGTAGTCTTTAGCACGATGACCGCTAGTATACATAAACCTCTATCTCAAAACACACACTTCATTGCTTAGTTTCAGGGTTGTCCTTGTGCTAAATGCATGGACTTGGATGCAATTTCCATCTTTTATGAGGTCCTTGATGTAAATTGTAATTCTACCTACCGTGTTAACTCTCAAAGCACCTCACTTCCTACAAGACCTACCATTAGATCGACCATTCGCAGTACTTCTTATCTTACCTTTATCTTTGTCTCTTATCTCTTACAATACCATGCATACCACTACTACATAGTGTAGGGATTAACTTATTTGAACATTGGCCATTGGATCAAGACTGGCAAATCCAAACATTGCTAACCGTTTGATCTTCACGCTAACCTTTTAACGAAATTATATCAAACTTGAGCTACAAGTAAATTCGATAGATTGCTCTTGAGTTAATTGTCTTTTTGGAGGTAGACGGGTGCATCTTCTTGTAGTAAACAATGTCGTCGATGTGAGTTTCCAAATATCAGGAAATATCATTCTTAATTTTCCGAGTGACGATGAGATTGTTCCTTTCTGTAAAGAAAGTCTGAAGAGTATGGATCTGAATGCCACAAGCCATGTTTTTAGACATCTTATCTTACCACTATATAGTGTATGAATAACTTTAAATATTGACCCTTGGATCGAGACTCCCAAATCTGAACATTTCCAGCCATTAGATCTTCTTTTCCATTCTAGCATCTAGAATATTCTATTATAGTCTTGAACACAATGAATTCACTATGCATAAACCTCTCAAAACACACGTCTCCATCATACTAGAATCTTCTCCCTCGTTTCTGTAGACCATGTTACCAAAAATTTCAAGTGTTACGTAGCTAATAATCTTTGACTTCTACACATGATGATACAAAGTAGAAGAACCAAATATACACCCATACTTTATAGATGTTGATCAAATTTATATTTTTTCCACTTTACCTATTATAATTTTATATAGTGATGATATGCCAGACGTCTATTATCTCAGCCTCACGTGTAGGACACGTGCAACTTACTAGTATCTTATCTTATCTTATCTTACCATTATATAGTGTACGAATAACTTTGAATGTTGACCATTGGATCAAGACTCACGAATCCCTGCATTTCTAACTATTGGATCTTCTTTTCCATTCTAGTATCTAGAAGATTCTATTGATAGTCTTCTGCATAATGAATACTATGCACAAACCTCAAAACACACTTCTCCATCATACTAGAAGCTTCTCCCTTGTTTCTCTAGACCATGCATGTGATCAAAAATTTCATGTGTAGGTAGCTAATAATCTTAGACTTCTACATGATGATACAAAGCACAAGGACCAATATACACCCATACCTTATAGATGTTGCTCAAATTTATAATTTTTTTTGCGCTACCAATTACAATTGTATATAGTGATGATATGGCACACGTCTACTATCTGAGTATCACGTGCAACTTACTAGTAGCTAATAATCATTGATTTCTACATGATCTTACCACTACATAGTGTACAAACAACTTTGAATATTGACCGTTCGATCAAGAGTCACGAATCCCAACATTTCCAGTTGTTGGATCTTCTTTTCCATTCTAGCATCTTGAAGATTCTATTAATAGTCTTAATTACAAACCACTATATAGTGTACGAATAACTTTGAATGTTGACCGTTGGATCAAGACTCCCAAATCCCAACATTTCTAGCCATTGGATCTTCTTTTCCATTCTAGCATCTAGAAGATTCTATTGATAATCTTCGACATAATGAATGCTGTGCATAAACCTCAAACCACACTTCTCCACCATACTAGAATCTTCTTCCTTGTGTCTGTAGACCATGTTATCAAAATTTTCATGTGTTAGGTAGGTAATAATCTTTGACTTCTACATGATGATACAAAGTACAAGGATCAAATATACACCCATACTTTATAGATGTTGATCAAATATATAATTTTTTGTGCTTTACCAATTATAATTTTATCTGGTGATGATATGCCATATGTCTACTATCTGAGTGTCATGTGCAACTTACTAGTAGCTAATAATCGTTATCTTTACCACTATATAGTGTACAAACAACTTACTGAATATTGACCGTTGGATCAAGAGTCGCGAATCCCAACATTTCCAGTCGTTGGATCTTCTTTTCCATTCTAGCATCTCAAAGATTCTATTGATAATCTTCATTACAAACCACTATATAGTGTACGAATAACTTTGAATGTTGACTGTTGGATCAAGACTCGCGAATCCCAGCATTTCTAGCTATTGGATAGTCTTTTCCATTCTAGCATCTAGAAGATTATATTGATAGTCTTCGGCATAATGAATTCTATGCACAAACCTCAAAACACACTTCTCCATCATACTAGAATCTTCTCCCTTGTTTCTCTACACCATGTTATAAAAAATTTCATGTGTTAGGTAGCTAATAATCTTTGACTTCTACACATGATGATACAAAGTACAAGGACCAAATATACACCCATACTTTATAGATGTTGATCAAATTTATATTTTTTTCTTCTTTACAAATTATAATTTAATATAGTGATGATATGTCATACGTCTAATATCTGAGTCTCATGTGCAACTTACTAGTTGCTAATAATCGTTGACTTCTACAATATGTTACCACTATATAGTGTACAAACAACTTTGAATATTGACCGTTGGATCAAGACTCGCGAATCCAAACATTTCTAGTCGTTGAATCTTCTTTTCCATTCTAGCATCTTGAAGATTCTATTGATAGTCTTCAGCACAAACCACTATATAGTGTACGAATAACTTTGAATGTTGACCGTTGGATCAAGACTCGCGAATCCCAGCTTTTCTAGCTGTTGGATCTTCTTTTCCATTCTATCATCTGGAAGATTCTATTGATAGTCTTCGTCATAATGAATGCTATGCACGAACCTCAAAACACACTTCTCCATCATACTAGAATCTTATCCCTTGTTTCTCTAGACCATGTTATCAAAAATTTCATGTGTTAGGTAGCTAATAATCTTTGACTTCCACATGATGATACAAAGTACAAGGACCAAATATACACCCATACTTTATAGATGTTGATCGAATTTATAATTGTTTGTTCTTTACCAATTATAATTGTATAGAGTGATGATATGTCCTATGTCTACTATCTGAGTCTCACGTGCAAGACACGTGCAACTTACTAGTGTATATAGTGGACCAAAATGTTGTACTAACGATTCCTATGTTTTATGAGTTTTCAAACTTCCTAGCTAACTCTGGCACTTGAATGACTCTATGTAGATTCATCAAAATTAGGTCAAATTTGAACTACAAGTAAATTGTAGGTTGCTTTGGAAGTTTTAAGAAAAAGCTTTTGGAGGCACCCATCGAACAGTCAATTAATATACTCCGTATCAGAAACCACAGAGAGTTTTGACAAGAGGTTCAACTTCTTCCCAAGATTTTGCATCTTGACAAACTTGAGCTACAAGTATGCATAGATACTTGTCTCGAATTAAATGTCTTTTCAGAGTTAATTAATGAAAAACAAAGTGACGTAATAACTTAACTAGTTACCATAACATCACACATATCAAGACTAGTAGTATATGATTCTACTCCCTCCGTTCAGAAATATAAGGCGCTTTAGCTTTGTGAGATGAATGTATCTAGACGCCTTTTAGTGTGTAGGTTTACTCTTAACCTCTACGAACCAATACACTAAAAGACGTGTAGATACATTCGATTCATAAAGCTAAAACGTCTTATATTTCTAACTGGAGGGAGTACAACCTAATTAATCAGGCCTTTGCGTGACACTACACACATGTTGTTACCCACTATGATGAAGGTACATGTGCAAGTTACTGGAGTAGTCTAAGTTATTTAGCACTTTGTGACCATCCTAAATCAAAACGGAGGTGTACGTACTGTATGCCTTAAAGGCACCTATTCCGTTGTGCTTCAAGCTATTCACCACTCATGTCGGCTCTCACTGGTTAGACGGATAAAGCCACTGACTTGTTGATTTGGTACTGTATATCGTCGATCTTCTTCCATCACTGACAGAGAATAAATTCTTCTGCCGCTTCCAGGCGCGTGCTTTTGCGGAGCTACAACCAGTAGCTCAGACGACTACTACTCCCGTGCGGTGCTCGAGCAATTGCGACCGTCCATTCATAATGAACAGGAAGCATCAGAAAATGGATTTTCTTTTGGTGGATGGTTGATTTTTTTGAGATATTGTCGAATTTTTTTCTTTATTGAACTGAGAGATGCTCGATTTTGGGTCCGGTAACGGGGGCATAGAGGCCGACAGGGGAGAGGAAATTGGCGGTCTGGCAGGCAAGCTTATTTGAGGTGGCAGCGTGTGGGTGTACAAATGGTATTGCCGTACTGGTAACCCATTTTGTGAGCATTTTGTTGTACTAAACAAGAGTTCGAGAGTAGTAGTATTCCAGTTTTGGTTCCTTAATTACCGGTGGAACCTTTATGTGTTTATTAGTTATAGTAGTAGTAGTACAGTAGTACTTGTTCCAAATGTGACTGCACAAGATGATGAATGTAGAAGATCCAAGGATTATTACGTTTGGCAAGAGGAGCTCCGAGTATACTCCAAACCGTCTCTCTTCCATGACCATTTATTTGAGAGGACAGTACAACTCCATCTCATGCTAGGCTAGCTTATGCTGTACTACTCCTAGAAAGGTCTGCCCTATTTACTCGATAGGCACCAGGAAACGTAGAGAAGAGAGAAAAACCACGCTCGGTAGGCGGTACGATTTCAATCGATTTATTCTATTTTCCTTTGCTCTCTGTCCTCTTCCTCTCCATCTTCTCGCTGGTCCCCACACGCCCACCTTTAGCACACGCCAACGCCTCCATGCCGCTTTCAGAGCATCTCCGTAGCCCAGTTCGATAGGCACTGTAGATTTAGCAGAGAGAAAGAAGGCACACTTGGTTTTGTTTCATTCCGTATTTCTCTTTGCCTTGATCTCCATCCTCATTTCACCTCCAGCATCTTGGCGACAGCCATTACCACTCGCACACCAATACAGGCACGCGCTAATGCCGCCATGCCGCTATAAGATCAGCTCTGACAACCAGTTTGATAGACTCTTTTCTGTCTCGCCCTGCCAGCTGTCGCTCGCTCTCTCCTCCAAAACCCCCAATCAAAACCAAACGCCATCGCCCCCCACCTGCTCGAGCTCTTCCTTGAGATGGCCTAATTGATCGATGATAGTGACACTTCTAGGGTGTTTTCCGATGTCCCCTTAAAGAAATCCCTGCTATGTGCGACGTCATCACCACCACGAGCCTCGCCGCCTACTGCAAACGTTATCTTTACTCAGCAACACATAGTGCATCCCTGTCGAAATCTCATCCATTTGGTCTCCCCTGTGTTCTTCACTCTCACTCAACTGAGGTACTGCGTGAGTACAATGTCTTCTACCATGACAATCGCATGAAGAAGTTCTATAGGGGCAGCTACTATTGTAGCAGGGGAAAGCAGAAGCCACATAAGAAGTTTGGGTGGACCTTGTGCAAGCTGACGCTGCTGGACATGTCCTCCTCCGATGCTGTGATGCAAAATTGTGAGGGTAAGAACTGGGTAGGCGCCCATGGAGATTGGATCGCCACTGTTGGCCTCACCTAGAACTGGGAGCTTGTGAATGTGTTCACTCATCGCCGGATTTGTCTACTAGCGTTCTTCGATTTTGAGGCCACACCCGAGGTACTTAAGTTTATCGCGGCTGGTCAGCCTACTAATCTACTGAAGATAGCCATTTGCCGAGTTTCCACAACTGCTGGGAACTATAAGTATTTCTCTGTCCTGGCCATCTTCGACACGGTAATTGCCTTCCTTGATGGTTCTCATGATATGTGGATGGTTCTTGAGAACCAGTTCAACATGTTCAGCTACCACGATGCAATTATCCACAATGGAGTTGTCTATGTTGTAACTCAGATTGGCAATGTTTATGCATGGGATCCTCGGGCATGGGGTAAAATTTCCATCATTAAATTTTCAAGCTTCATCATTCAAATTTTTCTCAGCTGACCTCTGAATGTGATTTCCTTGCAAGGTCTTGTGCGTCTTCCGAGGCCACTTGAATTAGACGGTAATCGTGAGTACAGTCCTGATTTGTGGTGGTTAGCAAGATCTCCTGATGGTGGTAGCCTTATTCTGATCAATACTATGGGCGTTAGTGCTAGGCGGTATGACACTACTTATCTTGTGGTTGAAAATGTTGGTTATCATCACGGCCGCAATATTCACACCTATTCTACTGGGTTTTGCTGCCATGTGTTCTCGATTGACACTAGTAGGTTACTTCCACCGCGGCAATGGCGGAGGGTTTTAGACCTTGGAGCATTTCTTATCTTCCTTGGATTGAACTATCCAATTACCATTCCAGTTGGCGTGGCAGGACTTGGCCCTGTAGATCTAACAAGGAGAAACTGTGTATACACCTCGCCACATGTAGTTAGTCTTGGTGGATTTAATATTTGTCCTGAAATATGCCGCATCAGTATGAATGCTTAAGACGCTATTGTTGGTTTCTGAACCAACATTGGATGGACTTTCCCTCAAAAAAACATTGGCTGGAATTGGCGACAGACTCCATTGTGGTTCATCCCAAGATTAGCCAACGGGAAGGATTGGAACCGGCATAATTAACGGTTCAAGGGAGATCATATGGAATAGGGATTTGCGTATCTTGAATTATTTTCTTCGCCTTATTTGTATAGTATGGCCTCAGCCGTTAACTTGGTGTACTCTAACACTCATTTTGCTGCAATGTAGTGCAAGGCCTATGATTTGATCAAACTCCTTCTGTATGCAAGCCATAGTTTTAGTCAGTGCGGGTTGAATATTGTGCAACTCGTTGCGCCCGCACCCCTATATTATTTGTTGCACTTTCGAGTTCTCAAAAAATGTGAAATAAATCCGGAACATTGGCTATGTTGTATCTTGTGCATCTACAATATTTGATCCCAGAATAAGATCTTATGTGACCCGTGTCAATGAAAAAGAAAAAACCTAAGCGAACAATATCTTGTGTTCATTTTTCATTTTGTGGTGGCTAGGCCATGTACTAGTAATATTTTTGGGATGAAAATTTATAGATTAACTATATAAATATGATCTATGTTCATGATTTATTTCACATTTTCTAAAAACTTGGAAGTGCCACATGCAACAGCTTTTTGCCGGTGCAGCTAGTTGCAAATTGTAATTTCCATCGTGGACGTACATAGTGGCTCCAAGCGCATGGTGCATGCAGATTCTCACTGGAAGGTGGAGCCGACCTTAACAGGGCCCACATGTCAGTGAATCAGAGCCACACAAAGTCATGCACGTTGCCTGACTTGAGTGAAATCGGGTGTCCTTGCACGTCTCTCAATTTGCTGCGTGGTTGTATGTTGTACACGTGTAATTCCATGTACCTTGTACTAGAACATATATGAACATATGTCACATGCCAAAAATACCACGAACACACCCGTATTGTGCATTATATCCGGTGTATATATTTTCGGTTCTGTGCTAGGAGTTCTTCATGTAGGGGAACAGGATAAAAGTACATGTGTCCATGTCACAACTACTACTACTAGTAGTAGTTCGTCCTCCTATTTTCCATTAAAAATACTAGTACACTATGTTAAAATGAAAGATATAAAAAGAAAACCCTCTGGTCAAACTGATGTGACTAGAAAATACTGCACCTTTGGGATGTAGTAAGTAGGAATATTGTCAAATTACTAGCTGCGTGGCATGCTAGTCTAATATACAGTGAAGTCTAGGCGGCAGTGTCCTTGATGCTGCTATTGACTAGACAGAATAAGCAAGTAAAATCTCCTCCCTCGTTTTTCTTATTCTTTGCCTCTCCATCTTCTTCCCCAGTCCCCACTCTGCCCACGATCTCCCCCACGCTCTCTCTTCTAACGCTCCCCTCCTTCTGTAGAAAACCCTAGCCGCACTTGCCATCCGCCTAAATCCATCCGGCTGTGATGGCTGATTTGAAGCTCAGCGGGCGATGCAAGTGGGATCAACTCAGTAGGGACGATGTCGACCTTATCGTTCAACGTCTAGACATTTCCAGCACCGTCAGGCTAGCCGTATGCTACAAGCTGCTGTACGATCGTATCGCCAACAATGAAGGTACGAAATGGACTGTTCACCATTAGAATGAACCCTGCCTACTGATGCCTCAGCCTTCTTATTGGTTCGACGAGCACTATGAAGGTACGAGGGTACATCGTCTGCACGACACGGTGTTGTTGGGTCCGCAGCATAGAAAACAAAAAATTTCCTACGATGAGAACTATACGCCAAGATCTATCTACTAGATACAGAGCAATGGGTGGACATACATCCATGGAGAACTTACCCGTGAAGACAACGAGTTTTGTTAACGAGTAGGAACTCGTGGTTGATGTAGTCATACGCTTGTCGATCTCAAGATCGTGTGGAAGTCCGAGTGCCGCAAATCAGCAGCGCATCCATCCTCGCACACACGTTCAAGCCACCGGACAACCTCCACCTTCTCGCTCCAGAGAATCAGCGGAAGCAGCAACTCCTTCCAGATGCAAGGCCACCGGGAACATGTATCTCGCTAATCCGAGACCATGGGGGAATATCTAGAGGGGGAGAGAGATCCTTCATGAGGAGGTGTGGTTTCTGAGAGGGGAGAGGGGGGCTTTATATAGGAGGGAGGGAGACCCCTCCCCTCCCATAGCCGGCGCATGAGGGGGGACTCCTCCCCTCCTTCATTCATGTGGTGAACCTCCACTCACATAAACATGGCCTCCACCCAAAATCCCAGTCACATGTATTTAATTTCCACCAAATTAAATGCAACTCTCAATTAATAAAACTCTTTTATTTATTTTATTCAGAATTTTGTTAATTACTTTAATTAACAAACATTCACATAAAACCCCTTGCAACATTTCAATATCACATGTAGAACCACTTTCTGCAATTTCACCCGAAATAATTCCGGTTTCTATCGAAACAATTCCTGTTTCTATCAAAACATTTCTTGCGCTTTGCAAACCTTTTGTCTGGAACATATGTGCTCCTAAATGGTGTCCGGCAACCCTTAAGTGTGTCACCCTACGGTTCGCGAATAATGCAGACATGATTGAGACTCCTCTCAGATTAATAATCAGAAGCGGGACCTGGAGATCCATACTGACTCCTGCATATTCAACGATGACTTCTGTGATCGTGAGAACCTTTAACGTCAACAATTTAATCCCTTTGTCTCATGATATAATACATGTCCGAGATTCGATCATCGGTATCCAAATACCTAGTTTGATCTCGTTACCGACATGCACTCTTTTCTCGTTCCCGTGATATAACATTCTAGTGATCACATCACTTGCTTGCAAGCTATCTTAATGTGATATCACCGAGAGGGCCCAGAGTATATCTATCCATCATCAGGATTGAAAAATTCCACTCTTGATCCATGAGCCTCAACATAACACCTTCATAGCACTGAACCCACCTTTATGGTCACCCTGTTACGGTGTGACGTTTGACGTTATCAAGATACTCTTCCGGTGTTAGCAATTAACATGATCTCATGGTCTAAGGACTAAGACTACTTTGTATGATGTTATAGCAATGTAAACATAATGACTTGATCGTAATTCTATACTTCGGATGAATGTTCATCACATCATTTCACAAATATTGTGACCTTGTTATTAACAACATCCAATGTCCATGATCAGGAAACCTTGATCATCTTGTTAATCAACAAGCTAGTCTATAAGAGAGGCATAACTAGGAACCCTTTTTGTTTATTAAACACACATGTATTGATGTTTCCTATCAATACAATTATAGCATGCAAAATAAACATCTATCATATACAAGGAATACATAATAACAACTTTAGTATTGCCTCTCAGGGCATATTTCCTTCAGGTGTATGACGTGGTGCCCCTCGACCATCCTCGGTGCACTGCCATCCTGCCCTTCATCCATGAAAAATTCTGGGTTGGCATGAACAGTGACTGGCTCGCCGCGGTGGACCAACGCGGGGCCTAGTGCCTAGCGAACATATACACCTATCGAGTAATCGATCTTCCATCGATGGATACTTGTGCCAATGCGGCGCCTCACATCCACGATATAACCTGTAATGCTACTACCTAGCAAGGGTCCCCCCAGTTACATGTAGTCATTTCTGAACTCATTCACATTTCAATTTTTTTTGGTGAATCCACAAGTATGGAGAAAAGTTCAATAAGTCGTGGGATGGATCTCTTGAGCTGTTGAAGATCGTAATCTACAGAGTACACACAGAAGCTTGGGGTTACATAGACTATAAGCTCCTCACATTGTTTGACGGTGAAATCGCCTACCTAGAAGGCGGTAGCCAAGTTTGGAGATGTCTGGAGCATTCAGGTCTTGGAAGACGACATTACTATGATGCCATTGAACACGGTGGCCTCATTTTTGCGGTCATAAGTCAGGGTTGCACCTACTGCTGGGACGCCACATCGGAAGGTAATTCTAGTTCCATGATGATACATTGTGAGTGATTCAGTGAAGTTGTTCTTTAACTATCTTGTTTATGTTTTACCTTTCATATGACTGAATGAGCACACACTTTATGTCCTCAAAAATGAATGAACCATTGCCAGTAATGAATTAGTACCAGTAATATGCCTTCTAAAAATATAGTGTATGATGGCGTCCCTACACTACTAAGTTCATTCATTGTCAAAATATGAAAGGTATTATTAACCAGCATCTCAATTGTGAGTGCAACACAGTGAAGCTGGGTTTCTTTATCTGTTTGTACTTTTAGGCCCTCCTCAGATTGTAAGAATCACATAGGATTTTTGTAGGACACCAATCTTTCATTTTTGGATTTTTCCTTGGGATTCAGAGGAATTGTGTAGGATTTTTGTAGGATTTGGATCCTTAGGATTTTTTTCTATAAAATGTTGTTTGATTCGAAAGAGTATAATCCTTAGGAATTCCTTCAAAGGATTCCTTTGCACTCTATTTTGGAGGAAAATTTCCATCCACTCCAACCTCTTTGTACAATTCCTTTGGTTTTCCTGTGCAATCAAACACCACTTGATCCAAAATACTGTATCATCTAATCCTATAGGATTCAAGTGGACATGCCTCTATATCAAAAACAGTGGTGCTTCCTCTTTTGAAACTTCTACAACTAGGAAACTAAGATAAGCAAGAAATCCAAATATTCAGAATAGCAGAGTCAGAAATGCAATTCCTAATGTTGTTAATTTATTGAGTAATATTATTGTCAGGATTTTCCTATTCACACTATTAGCATAAACAATGAAGAATGCTGGTGTTAGAATATGTATTCCAATAATGCACTTTTGTCTCAAATTCGGATGTTGTAGGAAATAATGAGCTTCTGTTTGTAATCCCAACACCTATTCTGAATGATCGGCCAGGCATGTGGTTCCTTGCTCGATCGGTTGATGGTGAATGCTTGATGATCATAATTACAACGTATGGCATGGGGGTTACCCATGGCGAAGAGGGTGAAATCATTCATCATGCTCAAAATAGGACTAACCTATGCCTATATCCCGCCTCTCATGTCTACATTTTTGAAGAGGATCCTAGCTCTGCTGGACCTCCAGGGGTCATCGTTTGGAGGCAGGTTAACAGCCTAGGGAAAAACTCTCTATTTCTCGGTCTCAATTATCCAATCATTGACAATATGATGAAGAAACGTGGATGCAAGGCTGTTGATGGCACATTGTTCCCATTCATGAGGAAAAACTTTTTGTACACAACATACATGAGATTTCGTGGAATACAATTCCCTTAGATTAAACGCTGCAACCTGTAGCCAACTGAAGGTGAGCCTGTGGCAGTTATCAGCCTTCCCAAAGATGGTTGGAACTGTGTGCAACAGGCGGCAATTTGGTTTAGGCCTAGTTTAGGTTTGGTATGCTCGTTGTGCCGTTCCTAGACTGAGTTGTGGATCTTTCTGGTGTATAGTTGTGTCATCTTTTTTTGCATCGTGCTTCAACAGTTGACTGTTAGTACACTAGTTTTAGTGGCCAGCTTGAATCAGTTTATATGAGCCTTGCCATGGTTTTGTATTTAGTATTGCCTTCTACGGTATAATCCATGTAGCTGTGCTTATTTCGTAGTGTGATTTTCTGTACTATAGTTTTCAGTACTGTTACTGGCTTGTATATATGCGACTCATGCATTTTTTTTTGAACCACCACCCCTCATGCAGCTTTGTGTTTTGAGAGGAATATTCCTTCTTTCCTCTTAGCGAACAGGGAAAAGTAGGTCACTACTTCTTATAGGGCCACGAAACAGGCCTTAACTGGGTCGTAATTGATCTTGGCTCGGTACGCCAAAGCAGGCAGAGACGCCCTAGGATGATAGCCGCAAATGTTTATGCCGATATTCTAAAAAAAGAGAGTTAATGAACACCCTTACAAAAAAGAAAAATTGTTTACGCAGACCCCATATTGTCTCTGATACATGGCATACTTTTGGCGCTACCGTGAAATTACTTGTTCAATACAGTATGTATCCTTGATCATTCTTCTGTATGTGAAATGAACAATTCAAGCTCTGATGTGACATGAACAAGTCAAGCTCTGATGTGCTGACATTGTACTGTCGGTGCTAGTGTACAAAGTGTTTGTATTATTGTGTTCGAAACTGTGAACTAAATGTGCGAATTATGAGCCTTTTTGCATGATGACAATGCCACATGTTGGCGCTAATTGAGGCATGTACTAATCTCATCGTACGGAAGCATACAACTTCGAGTGATCAGTTTAAGCTAGTGCTTATCCGAGCTGTCTACGGCTGGGCAAGTCAAGGCCACCGTGTGTCTATCGCCAAAAGTTTATATGGCATGATTACAAGGTTTTGAGTACATCAAATCGATTGGGCACTTAGGCCGATTCAAAGCCACCCAAACCATCTCGAAATATATCCTTTGCTGAAAAGATGATTGCGCGCTGTAAGACTTGATATGACACGATTTTATGTCAATCAGTCAAACTCCCTCCAGTACTTTCCATGTTCGAATCTTGCACTGCCCAAGTTCCTCTCTAAGTTCGCTATGTATAATAAGGTGCAATATCGGTCAATTTTCTCCATTTCCAACTTCATTCTTTCGGATTCGGCGTAAGTACAGCCAGGTCAGGTGAACCATCAACCTTCAATACAATATATTCTTACTACCTAGCCTATGAAAACGAATATTTCAACCCCACTTCGGACAAAAACTTCCCATATTCTTGATTCAAAAGAAAAACCCTTAATTAGCCTTTCATGGTGAGCAGAGTATATATTTTTTAGGGTACAAACTGCATTTTTTTGTAGGATGGGGTATGAACTACATTGAATTTTCACTAAGGACCTAGCGAAAAGATTGCACATTCGACCCAACATTGGCCTAAAACCTTGCAAATTTAGCTTGCCGGCTCAGGTGGACTGCCGTCCCGCGATATATTGAGTACATTGAATTTTTAGTGAGGAGGTTATTATAAAATAGTACTACATTCTACCCAACTATGGCCGAAAACCTCGCTAATTTATCCTTCCGGGTTCAGGTTGGCTGTGGGCCGCCAACCCTCAACAAATTATTAGTTAGTTTTTTAAGCTTGAACCACACTGAAGAAGTTTCGGTAAGGAGCCCACGATAAGAAGCCCATTGGTTCACAAGATTGGGCTCAAGTTATTTTTTTATCGCCCAAAATCATCTTAATTTAGTATTTCCATGCCATTCTGATAAAGTATAGGACAAGCTTCTCCTACCCATGTTGTATTTGTACAGAGCATTTAGCATTTTTATGGCAGACGTCAGGGTTGCTGCCTTTTCATTTTAAGTGATTTCAACATTTCTAAATGTAATCTTTTCTAGTAGTGGCATAGATGGTTCTGGCATAGTGGAAGCACACGCGGTTCCCATTTGTTGAAGTCTTGAGTTTGATTCCTAGTTTTTTCAATATAAATATATAATATATAGTATAATCTCTGTCGTTCTTTTACATTTTTTCTAGCATACACACGTTTCTTACACAGAGAAGGCTGACATCTGGGACCCAAGAACATTGCCAAGGTTAAAACAGCGAAGTGCATCATACACACTTTGCATTTGCAGAGACGCTGACATGTTGGACCCAGCAGAGACCTTATACAGATGTTGCATCGACCAATCAATGTTTCATTTACAGAGAGGATGATATGTGGGACCCAGCAGCGCGACATTATACAGATGCTACATCGAGGAACGTTGCAAATTGGAAACATGGAGGTGCGAGCGAGAAAAAAGTTCAACATGCACACATTTCTTGTAATGAGAGGCTAAAATGGGGGACCTAGTAGCATGAGCAAACGGCAGATTCATCGAGCAACGCTATCTAGTTCAGAACAGAGTAGCTCTAGAGAAGAAAGAAATTCCATCATACCGACGATTCTTCTAATGTGAGGCTGACATAAGGGACCCACCAGTCTGAATAAATGGCAGATGCAACGAGCAATGCTATCAAGTTCGGAACACAAAGGGACGACAGAGGGTAAAACATCCATCATAGACATGTTTCTTCTAATGAGAGGATGACATGTGGGGCCTAGCATCGTGATTAAACGATAGATGCATCTAACATCTCTATCAAGTTCGGAAAAGGGTAGCGCGAGCGAAGGAAATAAAATCCATCATACACACGTTTCTTCTAATGAGAGGATGACATGTGGGGCACAGGAGGTTGGTTAAACGGTAGATGCGTTGAGCGGCGCTATCAACTCGGAACGGGGTAGCACCAATGAAGGAAAAAATTCCATCATACACACGTTTCTTCTAATGAGAAGATGACATGTGGGTCCCAGGAGGTTTATTAGACGGTAGATGCATCGAGCAGCGCTATCAACTTCGGAATAGGGTAGCACGAGCGAAGGAAAAAATTCCATCATACACACGATCCTTCTAATGAGAGGCTGACATGTGGGACCTAGCAGCCTGACTAAATGGCAGACGCCTCGTGCTACGTTATCGAGTTCAAATCAGGGAGGCGCGACCGAAAAGTATGGTCCGCTAGAGACACTGACGTCCGGGACCCACATGCCTCAAAAGACTTCGGAGAGTCAACATCACGCGAGGAAACAAAAATCTTGCTTCTGCCACGTGTTGGCTAAGCTTCCTCCATGTTTTTAGCAGATCCGTCATAGCAGATCCGTCGTAGCAGATCCGAGAATTTCGTCGCGGAAGACGCACCTTCTACGACGACTGTCGGGCCAATTCGTTGCGGAAGGAAACTTTTCTTGTGGTGACTCCTTCACATGAGTTGCACAGCATACATCACTGAGTCAAAAACTCTCGGTCAATATCATTCAGCCTCTGTCCAACAATTGATACTTCCTGCCGGCATATTATTCAGCCAAACTCTCCCTGGTCCCTCTAGCATCTGAGGTACATATCTCACCACCCCTCTGAGATTTCCCTGTGCGATGTGCATAGTAGTGGCATAGTCAATCAACCAATCTTGCAGCTTGGTGTTGCCGTCATATGTCTTTGTCCCTCTGGCACAGGTGGTTCCCTCATGATCCGAGGTCGAAAACATGCAGGACCCGAAGGACCTTGTCTGTCCATTAATTCTGACATATGTATCCTATCCAACTTTAACCTTGCATCATCTGGCTGCAAGTTCCTATTTCCTAGCCGAGATCCCATTGTTTCCCATCATATGATGATCTGGCCTGAGAAATCCGGCATTGGCCATAGCCGAATAACCGTAATTGTATCTGTTGTGTGCCAGATGAGCATACTGGTGCTGTATAGCTGGTCCAACACTTTTCTCTTGCCGAGGTATGTTCTGCTGCTGGTGCTGCTATGGTGGATACTGCCCCGCTCCAGCCAAATTACGCTGGTCGGTGTTGCCGCGCCCAATTTTTCCTTGACTCGTATTGGCTTGGCCGAGGTTCCCTTGACCACCACTACCTCGGCTAACACTTACTCGATCAGCATTGCCATGTACTTCTTTGCCTTTCCTGCCCCACCTTTGGGTCATATGGCACCATCTATTTGTTTCTTCTACCAGAAGTTGCACCCTCGTCTCTCCTTGGGCCTGTACCAGGTGATGATGCTGCCCCGACCGATCTTGCAGGAGCGCCCCCAACCAAATGCATGACACGGGAACCACTTTCTCTCGCTAGGTTAGTCCTGAGAAGGTCCTCATTCTACTGGTTTGCAATGCGCACCAGCTCAATGACTCTTTCTTGCTGCCTCTGCCGGGCCTTGCTGGTTAAAACATCTAACTCGGCTGCTACTGCATCTACAACCTTGAGGTTCTTTGCTAGGGTACTATACCTCGACAAGCCTAAAAACATTGGGTTACACGAATCTACTGACTTAGGAGCACATTCTTTATCTATCTCACTGATTAAGTTCCTTCCTCTAATCTTTACACCATCCATGCATGTCGGACTAGTGTTAATCCTATTGGCCTTATTGTACTCACGCAGGGTGATGTTCAACGCCTGCTGAGACGCAACCACTTTCTTGGCCCCCTCAAGCACTTTCTGTCGAGTCTCCTCTAGCTCGGCATGTTCCTGAGCCAGATCTAATATAGGAGCTACTGGAGTAGTTAAACTCTCTATGGCTTGTTGAATGATATTATGGAGCCTCTCCAGTGGAGGGAACCTCGAATGAGCTACCTTGGGAGTTGTCTCCCTTCCTTGGCTGGGCTCTTGCTGGTACCAGCCCCTGGTGCTATCATCATCACCTGGACGGAGCTAGTGGGGCGAGTTGTACATGGACCGCGAGCTATGCAAAGAGGAGGATCTGCCGCCACGATGACTCGTCGTGGGAACGTGCATGAGACATCGACCGTGATGTAGAACTTGTGCGTGCCGAAGCTGACAAACTTGCCGTTGTGCAAGAGCGGGTGGTTGCCGAAGTTGGCCACGTTGTCGCTGACGAAGTCCAGCAAGCCAAATCGCTAAACCAAGCTAGAGATGATGCGCTCCCATGAAGCGATGAAGTTTCCCATCCGGATGAACACACCAGCTAGCGCCACTGCTGGTCCCATGGTGGGCGCCAACTGTCGTGGTGGTGTCACGACAGATGCCATGGGTAGGCTAAAGATGGGGCATATGGACACTAGAGGTATCCGGAGAGGGATAGTGCGGTGAATCCACACACGAGGAACACAAGCAGGCACGCGGTATCCCCAGGTTCGAGGCTCTCCTAGGGAGATAAAACCTCTACTCCTACTCTAGATCTTATATTACGATCTCTAGACTAGTACAAGTGCTCCTTGAGATGTATCGAGAGGAGGAAGAATATGAAGTGCTTCTATTCTCCTCTCCCTCTAGGGTTTACTCATAGTGCTAATGGACTGACCCTCTCCTTGGAGGCCCTGGCTTACCTGATAAAGGGGTGGCCAGGTTACATCTAGGGCATATGTGGCCCGAATATTTCTTGGATATGCTCATTCTGAAATAGTTGCTCCTTTCCTCAGTCGCTAGCTTCTGCATGGAAATAGCATAGAGTCCATGTTGTCTGCCCGCCAGTGGTCAGATACTGTCACGTCCGTGAACCTCTGCCCTGACCTTGTTCCAGATTCCCTTGTCCTTAGCGCTTGTCTCCCCAGGTTTTCCGGGAGAGAGAGAGAAAAGCGCTGACCTTGGGGCCGGCCCACTCCTTCCTGAGCACGTCAACCCCTGACTTGGTCCTGCCCGGATGACTTGGCCTGGATGGCACCTACACATAGAAAGTCACGTAGATGCCGTGTCGATATATGATATATCTCGGCCATGTCTGTCGGGCTAGTCCGGCATTGGGTAACCCGCCGTAACTCCGCCGACCCTTATATACCTCGGCCAGCCTATGCCTTAGCTGATTTATACCTTGGTGGACTCTGTCCTTATACCTAAGTTTGACCCTACCTGGGGTCATCACCCTAACACCGACACACCTGGTTCCCTGTGGCATTCCAGGAGGAGTGAGTTAGGGAACTATTCCAGAACTCTTCATATGGTCATCAAACTCATGGCTCATGTACTCACCTTCTCGGTGCAACTGAAGAAACTTTATTTTATTTGCAAGTTGATTATGTACCTCATTCTGGAATTCGTTGAACTTTTCAAAGGCTTCCGACTTATGTTTCATCAAGTAGATATATCCATACCTACTCAAATCATCAGTGAAGGTAATGAAGTACTCATAACCACCTCTGACTGTCGTGCTCATTGGGCCACATGCATCACTACGTACTAGTCCCAATAAGTCGGATGCCCTCTCACAACTCTTTGCGAAAGGTTTCTTGGTCATTTTGCCGAGTAGGCAAGATTCCTGTGTCTTGAATGACTCCAAGTCGAACAAAGTTAGGAGTCCATCATCATGAAGCTTCTTCATGCATTTCCAACTTATATGACCAAGCCGATAGTGCCAAAAGTAAGTCATATTTAGATCATTTCGTTTCAACCTTTTCAACCATCAAGAATCAAAATTAATAACCTGTCCTGGACGGGTGCAAAGCTGTGAAATATATCATTGAAATACAAAGAACAACAATTATCCTTAATATTCGAATCATAGCCTTGTATCATCAAATATGAGGCAGAAATAATGTTTTGACTAAGCACCGGAACATAATAACAATTATTCAGCTCCATTAATAATCCCGAAGGTAAATGAAATTGCATCATGCCGACTTCCAACGCAGCGACTCTCTCCTTGTTACGGACTCAAATGTCAACCTTGCCTCTCGCCATGCTCCTAGTTCTTACTAGTCCCTACAACGTGTTATAGATGTGATAACAGATCTGGTATCATATACCCAAGAACTATTAGGTGCATCAGCAAGATAAATGTATATAACATTGCAAATAAGCATACCTGAGCTAGAAGTCACACCTCTACTCTTGGCTTTGTCAGCCAAATACTCGCTTCAATTCCTCTTCTAGTGGCCATCCGCCTTGCAATAGAAACAAGTGGATCTGGCTGCAAGAGATGGCTTAGTCCCTAAAGAAGCGCTTTGGACCAGATCCTAAGCCTTGCCTCCTGACTTTGCCTTTTTCTTCTTAGTCCAGGAACTCTTCTTGAACTTAGCCTTATTCTGCACCATCAACACTTGACTGGTGCCTTTCTTGCGATCCGCCTCTGCCTGCTTGAGCATCCCATGTAATTCGATGAGCTTCTTATACATACCATGCATGTGGTAGTTCGATATGAATTAACCATATGCACTAGGAAGAGAGTTTAGAATTATGTCCGTAGCAAACTCTTTGCTAATGGGGTAGCCTAGCCTTTCCAGAGACTGCATGTAACCAACCATGTTGATCATAGGCGGACTCATCGGATCACCATCCTTAAGCTTACAACTCAACAAATCTTGAGAGACTTGATACCTCTCGGTCTTTTCTTGAGCCCGGAACATACTTTTGAGGCTTTCGATCTTATCGTAGGCCTCAACATTCTCGAACTGCTGCTGCAAGTCCGGTTCCATGTGAGCAAGAATAAGACAGCTAATTTTTGTGGACTCATCACAAGTCCAACAGTAGGCATTGCTGGAAGCGACAATTACATTCTCATTTGGCTCATCTGGAAGTGGGTTCTCTAGTAAATGGTCCCTCTTTTCTTGTTTCAGAACAATTCTCAGATTATGATACCAGTTGGTGAAATTAGTTCCATTAAGCTTACCTTTCTCTAGGATAGTTCTCAACACAAAACTAGAAATTTGAGGGAAACTGCTTGGTGCCATGGATCTACAATAGAAAATATGCAAAACACATAAGACATGTATCCATAAAAGATCAAGCATATTAAACACTTTAATACTTATGCTCCCACTAGAACCAACACCCCTCCGATGGTTACTAACTAATTCAAGATCCTAAATAAGCAAGCTGACTAGTGAGCTTTAACATGAATACTAGTTGTCAAGTGATCTAGGTAGACAACTCCTTGTCAATCACATCTCATGCGATTCCTTTTGGTCGGGTGGATCACATTCCTCGGCTCCCGTCCGACTTTTCCTTGAGTCCCACAACCTTTCTGATAGAACCATCTAGATTACCGAGTGCTTCCGCTATAAGAGTCTGACACGAACCCACCTAGTTGAAAAGAATTGATAGCACCTCAATTTTATGGCCCACTACCAAAAATGTCCGATTTGTGATGGTGTAGCACTAGCGGGGAAACCGACTAGACCTTGTTTGAGGGATTAAATTCTACCAACTACCTAACAGAGGTAAAATAGAGATATAACAATAACACAAATAAAGAAATTATAATGTGAAATGGTATGGCACTCTTCATGGTGATCTCCATCCCCACAAAGCTTGTAATTCGACTCGTGCCAACCCTTGTCATGTGCCACCTTACTCCATGTAGCCGACTTGCACATCGACTTGCATGTCATTTGGGTTCTCCCAACAACTATCCTAGCTAGTAACGTAAATTAGATAGAGAATCCGACACGTAGGTCGTAATACTACAAAATGACAGCACCTAGGCTTCAGTCGACTAACAAAAACCATGATTCACAGATCACGTATGGATTACACACATCACATGCACATAAGCCATACCATTCACAACATCAACCTGCAAAAACAAGTTATGCATAGATATGATATCTACCTGTGTTTTGAAACTTGCAACGACATCCAAGGCTCTACGATAGGGCGAATCCGGCGGTCCCGCTCGATCAAACTCTTTAATCTTCGATGACCACATCTGGATTTATGTGTCACAGTCTACCCCGATGGCAGAAGCCAACCGGTAGGGGTATGTCATTCCACGACCTTAGTAGTATGATCGTGGAAACTAGATCATCCATTCCCCCGAGTACAGTTGATCCAATCAACCTCTTACAAAACCGATCTATCTCGTAGATCAATCACCAAAACATCAATTAGATCCAATCTAACTCCAACCGCATATCACATATGCATGATATCGAGCCTACAACCAGAAGCTATCGCTCTGATACCACTGTTGGGCCACGTAGAGATAAAACAAAATTTTCCTACACGATGATCCCAAGATCTAGCTGAGGTAGAAGGCCACGAGGATTACCACTGGACGCCGTTGCGAATTACTAATGAAGTGCGTCCCTTGATGCAGTGTAGTCCTCACGATCTATTCCAAGATCATCGAAGTGCTGATCGTACCGGACTAGCCTCCTTCAAGATGCAAGGCCACTAGACTCCTTCCAGATGCAAGGCCATCGAGAACATGTATCTCGCTAATCCGAGACCATGGGGAAATATCTAGAGGGGGAGAGAGATCCTTCACGAGGAGGTGTGGTTTGTGAGAGGGGAGAGGGGGACTTTATATAGGAGGGAGGGAGACCCCTCCCTCCCATAGCCGGCGCATGAGGGGGGGGGGACTCCTCCCCTCCTTCATTCATGTGGTGAACCTCCACTCACATAAACATGGCCTCCACCAGAAATCCCACTCACATGTATTTAATTTCCACCAAATTAAATGCAACTCTCAATATAATAAAACTCTTTTATTTATTTTATTCAGAATTTTGTTAATTTCTTTATTAACAAACATTCACATAAAACCCCTTGCAAATTTTCAATATCACATGCAGAACCACTTTCTGCAATTTCACCCGAAACAATTCCGGTTTCTATCGAAACAATTCCTATTTCTATCGAAACATTTCCTGCGCTTTCCAAACCTTTTGTCTAAAACATATGGGCTCCTAAATGGTTTCCGGCAACCCTTAAGTGTGTCACCCTATAGTTCTCGAATAATGCAGACATGATTGAGACTCCTCTCAGATCATTAATCAGAAGCAGGACCTGGAGATCCATACTAACTCCTGCAAATTCAATGATGACTTCTTTGATCGTGAGAACCTTTAACGCTAGTAATTTAATCCCTTTGTCTCATGATATAATACATGTCCGAGATTCGATCATCGGTATCCAAATACCTAGTTTGATCTCGTTACCGACATGCACTCTTTTCTTGTTCCCGTGATATAACATTCTAGTGATCACATCACTTGCTTGCAACCTATCTTAATGTGATATCACCGAGAGGGCCCAGAGTATATCTATCCGTCATCGGGATTGAAAAATTTCACTCTTTATCCATGAGCCTCAACATAACACCTTCATAGCACCGAACCCACCTTTATAGTTACCCTGTTACAGTGTGACGTTTGATGTTATCAAGATACTGTTCCGGTGTTAGCAATTAACATGATCTCATGGTCTAAGGATAAAGATTACTTCGTATGATGTTATAGCAATGTAAACATAATGACTTGATCGTAATGCTATACTTTGGATGACTGTTCATCACATCATTTCACAAATGCTGTGACCTTGTTATTAACAACATCCAATGTCCATGATCAGGAAACCTTGATCATCTTGTTAATCAACAAGCTAGTCTATTAGAGAGGCATAACTAGGAACCCTTTTTGTTTATTAAACACACATGTATTGACGTTTCTTATCAATACAATTATATCATGCAAAATAAACATCTATCATATAGAAGGAATACATAATAACAACTTTATTATTGCCTCTCATGGCATATTTCCTTCAGTCTCCCACTTGCACTAGAGACAATAATCTAGTTTACATAGTGATAAATCTAACACCCATGGAGTTCTGGTGTTGATCATGTTTTGCCCTAGGGAGTACTTTAGTCAACGGATCTGCTACATTCAGGTACGTGTGCACTTTACAAATCTTTATATCTCCATCCTTGACATGCTCACGGATGGAGTGAAACCGGCGCTTAATATGCTTGGAATTCTTGTGAGACCTTGGTTCCTTGGCGTTGGCTATGGCTCCATTGTTGTCACAATAGATCACCATTGGGTCCAATGCACTAGGAACCACACCTAGTTCCTTTATGAACTCCTTTATCCAAACCGCTTCCTGCGCCGCTTCTGAAGCAGCAACATATTCCGCCTCCATCGTTGATCTAGCCACCACAGGTTGTTTGGAACTCCTCCAACTAATTGCTGCTCCGTTCAAGAGAAATACGTATCCGGATTGAGACTTAGAGTCATCCGGATCGGTGTCAAAGCTAGCATCAACATAACACTTAGCGACTAGCTCTTCTTCACCTTCATATACAAGAAACATATCCTTAGTTCTTCTCAAGTATTTAAGGATATTCTTAACCGCTATCAAGTGTTCTGAACCTGGATCAGATTGGTACCTACTAGTCAAACTAATAGCATATGCCACATCCGGTCTTGTACATAGCATGGCGTACATTATAGAGCCTATGGCTGAGGCATAGGGGATCTTATCCATTACCTCTCTTTCTTCCACCATAGCCGGACTTTGAGTCTTACTCAATGTCTTGCCTTGCAACATAGGTAAGAACCCCTTCTTACTTCCGTCCATATTAAACTTCTTTAATATCTTATCAAGGTATGAACTCTGCGATAGCCCAATTAGGCGTCTTGATCTATCTCTATAGATTTTAATGCCTAATATATATGAAGCTTCACCAAGGGCTTTCATAAAAAAAATGTTGTTTAGATAACTTTTAACACTGTTTAAAAGATCTATATCATTTCCAATTAGTAATATGTCATCCACATATAATATCAGAAATACCACATTGCTCCCACTCACTTGTAAATACAAGCCTCTCCATAAGTTTGGACAAATCCAAACTCTTTGATCACCTCATCAAAGCGGAGATCCCAACTCCGGGATGCTTGCTTCAGTCCATAGATGGATCGCTGAAGCTTCCATACCTTATCAGCATCCTTAGGATCGACAAAACCCTTAGGTTGTATCATATACAACTCTTCTTCAATATTACCATTGAGGAACGCAATTTTGACATCCATCTGCCATATTTCATAATCGAAATATGCAACAATTGCTAACATAATCCTAACCGACTTAAGCATCGCTACAGGAGAGAATGTCTCATCGTAGTCAACTCCTTGAATTTGTCGAAACCCCTTTGCGACAAGTCGAGCCTTATAGATGGTCACATTACCATCAACATCAGTTTTTCTTTTGAAAATCCATTTATTCTCAACGGCCTTTCGATCGTGAGGTAAGTCCACCAAGGTCCAAACCTGGTTTTCGTACATGGATTCCATCTCGGATTTCATGGCTTCTAGCCATTTGTTGAAATCAGGGCTCATCATCGCTTCTTCATACGTCGCAGGGTCATCTATTTCATCAATCATGAAATTCATAACAGGGTTGCCGTACAGTTCAGGAGTTGCACGTGTCCTGCTTGACCTGCGAGGTTCGGTAGTGTCCTCTTTCGGAGTTTCATGATCAATATCATTAGCTCTCTCCTCATTAGGTGAAGTCAACTCCGAAACAACTTCCGGTGCTGCGCTACTCGCTATTTCATGAAGAGAAGGTTCAGTAACCTCTTCGAGTTCTACCTTCCGACTACTCACACCTTTCGCGAGAAACTCCTTCTTAAAAAAGGATCCATTCTTGGCAACAAAAACCTTGCCCTCAGATCTATGATAGAAGGTATACCCAATCGTTTCCTTAGGGTATCCTATGAAGACGCATTTTTCTGCTTTGGGTTCGAGTTTATCTGTCTAAAGTTTCTTCACATAAACATCGCATCCCCAAACTTTAAGAAATGACAGCATAGGTTTGTCTCCAAACCATAATTCATACGGTGTCGTTTCAACGGATTTAGATGGTGCCTGATTTAAAGTGAATGCACTGGTTTCCTGTGCATAACCCCAAAATGACAGTGGCAAGTCAGTCAGAGACATCATAGATCGAACCATATCTAATAAAGTACGATTACGACATTCCGACACACCATTATGTTGTGGTGTTCCGGCAGGCGTGAGTTGTGAAACTATTCCACAATTTTTCATATGTGTGCTAAACTCGTAACTAAGATACTCTCCTCCACGGTAGGACCGTAGAAATTTGATCTTTCTGTTATGATGATTTTCCACTTCATTCTGAAATTCCTTGAACTTTTCAAAAGTTTCAGACTTATGTTTCATCAAATAGATATACCCATATCTACTCCAATCATCTATGAAAGTAACAAAATAATGATATCCACCTCGCGCCGACACACTCATTGGTCCACACACATTAGTATGTATGATTTCCAATAAATCTGTCGTCCGTCCCATTGAACCGGAAAACGGCGTTCTAGTCATCTTGCCCATAAGGCATGGCTCACATGTATCAAATGATTCAAAATCAAGTGATTCCAAAAGTCCATCAGAATGGAGTTTCTTCATGCGTTTAACGCCAATATGACCTAGACGGCAGTGCCACATAGATCTAGATATATCATCATTAAGTTTAACCCTTTTAGCATTAACACAATGAATATGCATAATACTATTATCGATATCCAATAGAAATAAACCATTCAACACAGGTGCATGACCATAAAAGATATTATCCATATAAATCGAACAACCATTGTTTTCAGATTTAAAGGAATAACCACCTTCGCATCAAACATGATCCGGATACAATGTTCATGCTCAGTGCAAGCACAAAATAACAATTATTTAGGTTTATCACTAATCCCGACGGCATATGGAGAGGTAGCGTTCCGACGGCGATCACATCAACTCTTGATCCATTGCCGACCCGCATCGTGACCTCATCCCTTGCTAGCTGTCGCTTGTTCCGCAGCCCCTGAATCGAGTTACATATATTAGCAACCAATCCCGTATCAAATACCCAGGTGCTACTGCGAGTACTAGTCAAGTACACATCAATAACATGTATATCACATATACCTTTGTTTGCCTTGCCGGCCTTCTTGTCCGCCAAATACTTGGGGCAGTTGCGCTTCCAATGGCCAGTCCCCTTGCAAAAGTAGCACTCGGTATCAGACTTAGGGCTAGCACAGGGTTTCTTTTCAGGTGCGGCAACAGATTTGCTACCCTTCTTTCCCTTCTGCTTGCTTTTCTTGTCCTTCTTAACCGGTGGTCTTATTGATCATCAACACTTGATGTTCTTTCCTAATCTCCACTTCTGCAGTGTTAAGCATTGACAGAAGCTCGGGAAGAGACTTCTTCATGCCCTGCATATTATAGTTCATCACGAAGCTCTTGTAGCTAGGTGGCAGAGATTATAGAACATGATGTATGCCTAAGTCAATGGAAATCGTTATTCCCAAGGACACAAGCTTATCGGCGTACCCAGACATTTTGAGTACGTGCTCATTAACGGAGCTGTTCTCTTCCATCATGCAGCTAAAGAACTTTTCAGAAGCATTATAACTCTCTACGGCAGCATGGGTATCGAAAATAATTTTCAATTCTCCCATGGTATCAAAGGCATTGCCATTTTCAAAACGCTTTCGAAGTTCTGGCTCTAGCCCATACAGTATGCCGCAATGAACTAAGTTGTGGTCCTCCTGACGAGTTATATAGACATTCTTTTCCTTGTCAGGGGCATCAGGAGCTAGTGGGGGGCCTAGCGGCGCCTCTAGCACATATTGCTTTTGTGCAGCAATGAGGAGAATCCTCAAATTCATAGCCCAGTTGGTGAAGTTTCTACCATTCACAGCAAGCTTCTCTTTCTCCATGAACACATTGAAAGTAAAAGAAGGTGGTTCCATCTACAACAGAATTTGTAAAGTTTATTTAGACTAAGTTTATGATAGATTGAGTTCAACTAATCCAAATTACTAATGAACTCCCACTCAAAAATGACATCCCTTGTGTCCCTTTTGGTGATTACATGAACCAAATCCACTACACTAAGTCCGATCATCACGTGAGTTGGTGTAGCTTCAAAGGCGAGCATCAATATGGGCATCATATCAACTATATGACTCATGCTTAACCTTTCGGTCCATGTTCCGAGGCCATGTCTATAAATGTTAGGCTCGTCAAGTAAGAACCTTAGTATTCCGCGTGTGTAAAACTGTCTTACACCCGTTGTATGAAAGCACGGAGTCGAGTACACCCGATCATCACGTGATGTCTCAAAACACGATCCATAGAACGGTGCATACTGAAGGAAGAACACATTTTTATCTTGATATCTAAATGAGGGATCATCTTACAATGCTACCAAAAGCGCCAAACTAGCAGTATAAGATGCTAACATCTAATGTGTAAAGTGAGATGATATGGTCCATGCATTTGATCTCTTTCATTTGCATCGTGGTATGATCTCTATCATTCCTTTGTGTGTAAGGCCAAGGTCTATGGAACTTACATGTTAAGTGTGTTGTAAGAGTATCTATCATACATCTACTTACAACAATACCATATCAAAACACTAGCCCAGCAACGATCTAAACTAGACGCCTCTAATTTATCAATTGCAAGTTTTACGTGGCTTAGGGCTTTCGGAGAAAGAACAAGTATTACCTACGAACATGAAGCACAAAGAGGATAATCAAGTTATTAGCAACTCGTTGTAAATCAGATATTGACTATAGTAGGAGAGACAGACACCCGCTAGCCACTTATGCAAAACTAGTTGCATGTCAGTCGTGGAACCGGTCTCATGTACGATGACATGTAAGGTTGGTCCGGGCCGCTTCATCCCACTATGCCACCAATATCCAAAATACATAGAAGATGCAATAACATGATCATCATCGCCCACATATAAACATATGTGTACTACCCGTGCAAAGCACCTACGCATAGATCAGGCTCTGATACCATTGTTAGGTCTGCAACATAGAAAACAAAAAATTTCCTACGATGAGAACTATACGCCAAGATCTATCTACTAGAAACAGAGCAACAGGTGGACATACATCCATGGAGAACTTACCCTCAAAGACAACGAGTTTTGTTACCGAGTAGGAACTGGTGGTTGATGTAGTCGTACGCTTGCCGATCTCAAGATCGTGTGGAAGTCCGAGCACCACAAATCAGCAGCGCATCCATCCTCCCACACACGTTCAAGCCACCGACAACCTCCACCTCCTCGCTCCAGCGAATCCGCGGAAGCAACAACTCCTTCTAGACACAAGGCCACCGGGAACATGTATCTCGCTAATCCGGGACCATGGGGAAATATCTAGAGGGGGAGAGAGATCCTTCACGAGGAGGTGTGGTTTGTGAGAGGGGAGAGGGGGCTTTATATAGGAGGGAGAGAGACCCCTCCCCTCCCATAGCCGGTGCATGAGGGGGGGTGAATCCTCCCCTCCTTCATTCATGTGGTGAACCTCCACTCACATAAACATGGCCTCCACCCAAAATCCCACTCACATGTATTTAATTTCCACCAAATTAAATGTAACTCTCATTTTAATAAAACTCTTTTATTTATTTTATTCAGAATTTTGTTAATTTATTTAATTAACAAACATTCACATAAAACCCCTTCCAACATTTCAATATCACATGCAGAACCAGTTTCTGCAATTTCACCCGAAACAATTCTGGTTTCTATCGAAACAATTCATGTTTCTATCGAAACATTTCCTGCGCTTTGCAAACCTTTTGTCTAAAACATATGTGCTCCTAAATGGTGTCCGACAACCCTTGAGTGTGTCACCCTACGGTTCGCGAATAATGCAGACATGATTGAGACACCTCTCAGATCAATAATCAGAAGCAGGACCTGGAGATCCATACTAACTCCTACACATTCAACGATGACTTCTGTGATCGTGAGAACCTTTAACGCTATTAATTTAATCCCTTTGTCTCATGATATAATACATGTTCAAGATTCGATTATCGGTATACAAATACCTAGTTTGATCTCGTTACCGACATGCACTCTTTTCTCGTTCCTGTGATATAACATTCTAGTGATCACATCACTTACTTGTAAGCTATCTTAATGTGATATCACCGAGAGGGCCCAGAGTATATCTATCCGTCATCGGGATTGTCAAATTCCACTCTTGATCCATGAGCCTCAACATAACACCTTCATAGCACTGAACCCACCTCTAGTCACCCTGTTACAGTGTGACGTTTGATGTTATCAAGATACTCTTCCGGTGTTAGCAATTAACATGATCTCATGGTCTAAGGATAAAGATTACTTCGTATGATGTTATAGAAATGTAAACATAATGACTTGATCGTAATGCTATACTTAGGATGAATGTTCATCACATCATTTCACAAATGATGTGACCTTGTTATTAACAACATCCAATGTCCATGATCAGGAAACCTTGATCATCTTGTTAATCAACAAGCTAGTCTATAAGAGGGGCATAACTAGGAACCTTTTTTGTTTATTAAACACACATGTATTGACGTTTCCTATCAATACAATTATAGCATGCAAAATAAACATCTATCATATACAAGGAATACATAATAACAACTTTATTATTGCCTCTCAAGGCATATTTCCTTCAACATTACCATGGTGACCCGGACACGATTCGAGTCTTTCTCGTGATTGATCAGTTAGCAACAAATCCTACCAAAACATGCCGACTCCTAAGTACCAAATATTCATGACGACATGCCTTCCAATGCAACTTACGTCCGAGTCCCTTTTGCCTCATGATACATCTTGTCAAGCTATAGGCGAATAATTGACATCCTTCAAATAGCTCAACTCTCTTCTCGATTTGAGATAAGTGATTCATCCGACTAACTCTTAGTCGGCCGCCTCGGTTAACACTTAATTGAGTCGTGCATGGCCATGCTTTCCGAATCATATCTCCCGAGAGGGTCCAAAGAATATCTCTCCAGTCAGAGGGGAAAAATCCCATATGGTCATCCACATCACGCAGCTTGATTCTCAGTCAACCCGAATTGTGCCTTTATAACTGCCCTTTGACGGAACAACATTTGATAGAACCTAAGTCGGTGATCCACAACTCGGATTGTACAATAACCTCAGGTCCAAGGATTACATTGATTGAGACATACAAATGACGAATTGTTCGTTGTATCTCAATATGGGTCAATCCGAATCGCTAAACTCTTTACCCAAATCCGTGTAAGTCGGAAAAGCATCACCATGCCCTTGACAAGTGGAACCGAGTCATCAGCTGACTTTCACATTAGTCTAAGTTGTGTGTCTAGCACAACCTCAACAACCAAGGACATCTAGTATGAACAACATGAATACATAGTTCCACAACCGAATCACATATTCAATGATACATATCAGAAGTTCATACAAGGACAATATAATAACTTTATGAATACATTGGGAATATCATACATGATTGCCTCTAGGGCATATTCCAAACATGGAGTGGCATCATTAGCCGAGATATGCAGCTGAGGGTCATGTCCAGGCCGAATAGGCAGTTGTGACGAGGTTCCTCATCTGGCACAACATCTCGTTGCTCTCCTCCCTGGAGCCAAAAATCTTCACGTTCTAGTCCTTCTAGCTAGATTCCACATTCACCAAGGAAGGAAGGTTGATCCGGTCTTCAGGGGTCAGGTTATTCACATTGAAGTAAGACCGCTTCCAAAGCTTCACATTGTCATGCAACCGGAAATTGGGGTAGCTGGTCTGCACCAACGAATAGGTGGAGGCACCACCACAGGTGAGCAGTGGCTCTGTGGGCCACTTCATCTGCGCCCAGATGAAGAATAGTTGGCAGAAGAGACCAACCCGTGCATCGCATGGTAAACACCAGGCTGCACCCCACCTGACCCTCGCTACATAGATCCCATATGCTAACTACTTAGCCACAAAATATACTAGGGTGGTTACCGAGGTGGTAGACCGACAGGATGCAATGTCTCACATGGCAGTGTTGGTCATTGATCGTGGGTGATGTCGGCACTAGCATCATCAGGCAGGCTAACCGTCGAGAACTGCCAGTTTCCAGCCGGATGCAAGTTCGATTATTTGTAAGCCCGCGTGAATTCCCCCATAGGTGAAATCAGCGTACGCTCGGGGGCTAGTGTCGAGGGATTGCCCCCGGGTAGGCTAAATGGGCAAGTTACGTGTTGTCCGGCTAGAAAAATCCATGTTTAGGAGACAACGACCACCAGAGATGGCTGGTGTAAACCAGCCAGATGCAAGATAGATGCAAAGAAGTTGAGATGAACAAAAGATGCCGGTCCGGCTGACTGATCTAGCCAGGCTAGCAAAGATGAGACATGCGGAACATCAAGGCAGGGAGATCAGGTGGTGTTCATCCGGCTAGGGGAGACCAGACGGACTAGCGCGACTAGAGTATGTAGCTAGGGTGTGACACACTGCATAGTGCACGCCACACCCTATCTTACAGATGGGACGTAAAGAAGAATAGGGCGAGAAGCCCATGCCGAAGACTTTACTACTGACACTGGGAATAGTGAAGACGACATACACTGTAATCACGCAGCCTCATACGACAGGCACTATGGTCACAACCTCCACTCTGTGGCACTATAGATGACTAGCTAGCTGGGCCCCACATGTGGGACACGCTAGCTGGCCATGCCTATGATAGTTTTCCTATCCCTTTATAAGGGGAGACGGTGCTGATTGAGAGAGGGTTGGTCTCTGGTAGTTCGTTAGTTCATATAGCTCGAGGAACCCTTATAGGTCCAGTGTTCATCCACATAGTCACATCGACAGGATTAGGAGTTTTACCTCTAATATAGAGGGCTCCGAACCTGGGTACTTAGAGTGTCACGCTACACTTGCTTGTGCCCAATCTCACCTTCAGACGCGCTATCATACCTTCTTAGGAACTACCATTCCATATGCCCCTGCTACAGGGCTTGATGGTTTGCGGCCCAAAAGTTCCTGGGTGAGTGCATCGCGGTACGCAAGCCTATAATTTCTGCATTTTGCAAAGTTGGGGCTGCCAACTATCGAGAGGGGCCATTTCGAGGCAAAATCATCTCACCCCTACCAAATTCAAACAATACGTTAAACCGCCCAATGACGCGAGCGCCAACGCGTCGGTCATCTGTCCGTGACGCGAGCGCCAACGCAGCAACCTGTTAGGCAAATGGAGGAACTAAGTGGCTTGGATGCGTTGACCAATTTCACAAATCCATTTCCTCCTTTCCCCTATCACTAGTAGCGTCGAAATCCACCCTCCAGGCAGAACGAGGCAGAACGATGCCTTTGGACATTTGATTTCTGGCGCCAAGTTGCTACGCCCATTCGCTGATCCCGAGCTCTAATGGTGCATGTCGTAGCCGCCGTTGCGAGGCTCTAGCCCGCCTCCGCTGCCGACGAGCTGAGCAGCTCGGAGGATGGAAGATCCTACTACCAAGGAAGAAGAAGTTCTGGCTACATGTGAGTGAGCTACCCTTCTCTTTGCTATTCGCACTAACTATAACTGTAGCTGGCTACTGAACCAAAAATTGTTTGTTAGCCCAACGCTGACAAACATATTTTGTCCATAGTTTTCTGTCAAGTGGGATCTCCGTGGACCACCCTTACCTGGTTATGGTAGCACTCTTTAGGTACGACTCTAAATCAGCAAGGGTGAAGGCCAAGTGGTATGGACACCATTGTATCACGATGGAAGAAGCGCCTGCGCAAATCTACACTATCCTTGGTATGGTTGCTGCTCTAGGTTATCATGATGAAATATGGCCAAAGCAGACTACAAAGTTCAGCTTCATGGATGAACGAGGCATCATGATTTCTCTAACGTGTGACAGTCATCTAATTGGGTTGATGAAAAGGTATGCTTCGGCCTGCATGTTTGAGCTGAATTGTGATGTACTGGATGTGGAAGCTGCTACAACTGGGAGTCGCCCTTCTATTCTTGAAGAGGGTGGTCGCTCGAACCCAATTAGCTCCTGGCAAGCAAAAGTCTCTTGGGGTTCGCATGTTTGTGCTGAATTGTAATTTTTGTTTTATTTACTCTGTAGATATTAGGCAGTTATGCAACAATCCTGTTTCTTTGACAGGAAGTGCCGCAAGGTTAGAAACATGACTACCGGGTCAGTCATTTTGCTGCCGGAAGAAAATAAAAACGAGTAGAAAGATGATGCTGGACACGATTCTGGTGCTGATTGTCCCGGCGATGCAGAGTACGTGAAGCTAAGAAAATTGGCACCGAGGAAGAGGAAGAAGGCAGGAAATGAAAAAGCCAGTGGACGTGAAGGCTTGGCACCTAGGCGGGGGAAGAAGGTTGCTGGCAATGAAGATGCATTATAATATGTTGAATTTGAACCTATATACGTAATTCAGTTTAATTCTGGAGCTCTGTGCATGGAACTTGTCAGGCAAAACAATCTACCCATGTTCTCGGAGTAAAATGTACCGTGACTTAGGGTTTGGAAACGCCCGAGTCAATAGTTTAATCTGAAATTGTGATTGTGCCACTACTATCTGAAAACACGCAGCACCGGTCCCATGATTGCTGAGGGGCAGGAGGTCTCCAAATTATTTAAGCTGCTACACTCCATGAAACAACAACTTATTTCAGCTGCTGCACAACAACATGGCAACATAAACAACAATGGCAACCGATAATGCCCAGATGATGAGGAAATAGGTACCACTTTTTGGCCTAATCTTGAGCCTGTCTATCTCACCACCTCCCTGCTCCTGCATCCTCTGCATCTGGTGAAGCTCCCGGATATCCAGTAATAGGGTGTACGTGCTTCCACTTTATAAATTGTGGTTGTGCCATTTGCATGCGGCACAATCCACGTAGATTAGGTTTAAACAAACCACCAATGTCATAATACCACCATCACTAGACAAAAGGAAGTAATGCAGGGTTAAGACTAATTAACAGGCGACCAATATTTTTCTCCTAGGACTCCAAGACCACTAGTTCAGACTGCTAGGTCAACAAGTACTACTATTACAACTTAAAAAAGTACTGAGCTCAAGCTAAATAGAACTAGTTATCACACATCTCCTTGATCTTCCTAATCTTAGACCAATGCGCATCTTCCTGTGAGAGCAAGGATCGAATCATCTGCTCCGTCCTGTTAGCATCTTCCTTGTGTAGCTTCAATTGTTTCTCTGCATTTATCTCCATGCACTTGTCAATACTCGTAGTTGTGAACTGCAGGACTTTGGCCTAGTAAAGTTCATTCCTTGCTTGAGTCAGTTCTTGCTCTACTTTAGCCTTCAGGCCCAACGCCACGTCCCTCTCCTTCTCGACTTTGCTAACCTTGTCTTGCACCCTCCTAAGATCTCGGTTAAGGTTGGTTGTGTCAACATTGTCAAATAACTTCATCTCAACACTCTCAAGAAGTGAGTTGACTATGGATTCTTTCAACTCAACAGTTATATCCCATAGTTTGTCCAACATTTTCTGCGTCGATTTGGGCCACTCTAGATCTACCCATTTGACAACACCGCAAGTTTTGTGTTGCAACATTGCACGATGTCCTTGACACCCTAAAAACCTCCTTCTTGCGTTTTGTCCTTCGGACACTACAAATTTAGCGGGAACATATCCATGTTTACATAGTAGAGGATTGTCTTCCTCCGCACTGTCTTCCTCCGCTAAACCGTGATAGTCGGAGTCGTACAGCGTCTGGTTGGCCTAACACAGCATACGTGCATGAGTAAACAGAGTAGATCTAGCTCAAAATAGATGATTGGCCACAAAGGGTAAAGATGAGACGACTCACATCGAAATAACCGTCCATGTCATCACGACGCGTTTCCTCACCATCTCCCCTTGAACCCATGGCGAGAGGGGGGTGTAGCATCCCAATTGTCTAACAATTGCAATGCTACTAGCCTAGTCTATATATATGCTACCTTCCTACATATAATTGTTGCATCATAATTATATCATGCTCATGTCATCATGCCACATTGCATTTGAGCATCATATAAAATCTTTTTCATTTGGTTCTTATCTCATATGCACTATTAATTGTATTTTCCTCTTGATACATTGTATTTGGTTCTTGATAAATGCTTGATGCCCAAGTTGAGTTGAGGGCATATCTTTTATTACTCCATCACCTTTCTTTGACACACCCTATTATTCCACCATCCAAAATATATGTGGGTCTTTGCATTTCTTCTGGCTTTTGTCTAGCTCACATATAATTGAGATGGATCCACTTCCACTTCCACATGCTCTCATATATGAATCATGTTGTTTTCACAATATGGATATGTGGAGAGCCACATGGCCACCTTTGCATGCATGTTGTTAGTTTCTCTTTCTCTAGCTTCCATATGGATCTATCAATATATGCCCATGTATGAGGATGTATTTAGGCCATAAATGATCTAGTGGGAAAAATACACACTATATTGATCATATGACTTCATCCATGTGCATATGCGAATTAATTCATCTTGGTCAAGCAAACTTCTCCTTTGTAGGGGTTTATTCCAATATCTTGAATGCATGCATGCAACATTCTAGCCACATGCAATATAGCATCCTCTTTCTAGTCACATGAAATAACCATGCCTTGTGTGAAACACCCCTCTCTTGTTGAAATATTTGGGTTCTTTGAATAAAGGGTTTTGGCTCAATCTTGTTGGTGCTTTATATGATCAAAACCATCATCTAGATCTATGTGGATACCACATTACCATCTTGTCATATCCCCACCAAAGTCATTTGTTTTGACCATCTTTAAATGTTATCTATCTCTCATATGGTTTTGGCCTAACCTCTTTGTCTACACAAAACCATCTTCTTTCTCTAGCTTTTCCCTAATCTAGCTAGATAAACTCAAAACCCTAGTCCTCCCTTCCTTCCTTTTCCCTAGCATCTACTCATATGCACTTGCTACACCCCCATGCATACACACACAACCATCTCTAGCTAGTTTTCTCCACCGTGGCCTTGCTAGCTCTTGTAGCAGCGGTGCAATCAGCTACACCCAAAACCAAACCTTGCCATCTGATCAAACCTGACCCCTCCCTGGTCCCCTCCTTCTCTCACGTTGATAACAAGCAAAGAGAGAGGGGAGAGTACCTAGTCTACCGATCCCTCTCTCCCTCCCATTTCACCTTTTGGGTAAAGCCACCACCACCACCACCACGTGAGCCCCTTCCTCCTCCCAGCTACCCTCTCATCTCCAACCAGATCGTGATCCAGTTCCCCCTCCTCCTCCTTTCCCTTCCTCCCTAGCCATGGCCATGGCCCTTCCTAAACCCTAGCCTCGACCTCGGTTGCTAGCCGGTGGAGGAGTGGTAACCAGAGGTGGGGATAGTCGAGGGAAGCTTCTTCGCCGTCCTCACCGACACCTCGCACCAGGAACTGTGCCGGAGCGTGTCGAAGAAGCCTCGCCGCTGCCGTGCCCGAGTTGAACCTGTCGCCGCTGCCGCCAAGCCCCGTCGCTGATCACCTCCACCTCCGCCTCCAGTACCACTCACGTGAGCCTCTGGTGAGCCTCTCTACTCGCCAGACATGCTCACCTCCTTCCTCTCTTCCGGTATCGCCGCCATGCTCCGTCGAACACCCTGAGCGCGCTGCCACCTCCGCACGCCACGCAGACAGCAGCTGTCACGCCCGTAGACAACAGCATCGGAGAACCCCGCGCGCAACCTCTGTTCTTCCGCAGTTTCCGTTCGATGTGGTCCGCCTCCGTGCAAACTTGCTGAACGGAAATTGTAGCCCTATCTATCCTCTTTCGAACGAGCTAATCCACGGTTAATTTGGTTCAGTGACGCAGTAGTAATCGTCCTCGCAAGATCGCGTCAGCTCAAGTGTTCTCTGACAAAAACCGGTCCGCGACGAACGTGTTCTTCTGCCTCTGTTCCTCGCAAGATCCCGACCGTTGTAGACCTCTGTTTGAGAAACCTTGTACACAAACATTGTAGAGCAAAGTGAGATCTACACTTTTCGTTTTTACATCATCTCCAGTTTATCGCTAGATTCGTTGCCATCGTCCTCTGAACTTGGCTCCAGCTGCTGTTTTCTTCCAGTCACAAAATTCAGTTCGCCAGCCTTCGCGGAAGATTTTGCTTATAAGTCTCTGTAGTTTTTCCCGCCTCCACCCGCGGTCCTAGGTGTCCCACCAGTCAGCCCCTCTACCTTTTTACAAAAAGGCACCTCCACTTTTGGCTTAGCAACCCGCACTCCCCGGATCGCACACGTGTCAGCGTCCAATAGCCGTGCGCACACTGTGGCCCCGCCGCCCGGAGGCCCACCAGTCAGCCTTTGTGGCTGGGATTCCCCGCGGTGAGAAAAGGCCGGACTAGCCCGCTGCGCCAGCTGGCGCTGACTCAGCGCTGACCCCGCACGTCAGTGACTCGGGCTAGACCCACCTGAGTACAAAAGTTTCTGTGAGCCTTTTCAAAATAAAGATAATTCCAGGAAATTGCATATATGTTTTTAAATCCAGAAAATAATATCTTTTAATTGGTAATTCCAAACATTACAAATAATATATGTTTCTGAATTAGAAAAATGTGAGGATTTAAAATATGCCATCCAAATTAATGTTTGACTAATTTAAGTTTTCGAAATTGTTTAATTGCAATAAAATGCCTTTTCTCAGTTAATTAATAACTTTATTTCTATAACTCCAAATTCGACAAATAATATGTCTAAATCGACCAGCACGACGAGCCCGTTCTAACTATGCACTCCATGATATGAATTGCAGCATGCATCATCTAAATATTAAGTGGACAGCAAGTTATATGGGAGCAAAACATGACTAAAACTTAATAAAATGCTTTATTCTTGTACCCCACACCTCACCCATGCCATGCTACATTATTGCCATGTAAATTGTGCATCATTTATCATGGCATGCTTGTTTGCTTGTCGCATTTTATTTATATGCTTGTGCACTTTATTTATGTTGGCCCTTGTTTGTTTGGTTCTTCTTTCGAATAGACGCCGAGCAGGGGAAATATCAGGAATCCCAGGAGTACTACCCAGATCCATCTCTCGCTTCAACTGAGCTGCCAGGCAAGCACTTCCACATGCTTGCATACATATAGTACATATTGCCTCTATCTTATTCTTGCATCATTGAGTCACGATTGCATTAAATTGAATCCCAAGTACTGCATAGCCTTTACTTTAAACCCCACCGAGCTTGTTCCTCCATTCCATGAGCCATTACTACATGAGTTGTTTGAGCCATGCGAGTCGTAGAACAGCATGTGTAGGGTATGTGAGAGTCTGATGGACAACGAGGTACCTAAACAACTTAACCTGAGTAGTATGGGATAACTAATAAAAGAGGCACCGGTGGGCAATATCTGTTATTTGGGTTTTCATGCTCACTTGTGTCCCGTAGGACCCCGAGTACTTGATACTTGTTCCTTGACTATTCGCACTATCCACATACGGGAGACTCTATGAATCCCCCTTTGCATGAGCTTGATTCACACTTTATTTCTTGGGGCCACAAAGTAGTTTGGGGCTTTATTACTATCATGTACTTATGCCATGCTTTACCGCTTTAATTATGATTGTGCGTGGAGCACCTGTACTGTTTAAGAATGCGGAATGTTTTTGCGGTATCGACAAGCCCAGTCACATTTTCGGGTTCCCAGTCGTTTACAGCCATTGTCGCAAACCCTGGGTCCGTCTCGGAGCCGGCCAACTTCGTTGCGGGTAGCTTATTTGGGTGGCCCCCTGAAATATTTTATGAATCTTGTGATTGCTTTGTCATGAAAGCCTTGTTGGGTTTTGATTTGGTTTTTCCGAGGTTGATCGTGTGTGTGTTGCTATTTGTGCACCCCTGCAGGGTAAATCTTTCTGAAAGCCGTGTCTGCGGTTATGGACGACTTGGAGCACAGTTTCTCGATCATAGACAAGTATAACTAAAGTACCGTCCTTAATTTGACTAAATATCTGACTAGTAAATAGTGCAATATTCATGGAATGAGTAATAAAACTGCCAACGGATGGGTTGTTTGTCCGCTTTCTCGTTGGTAAGCGAGAAGGGGGATGGATCTGTTACTTTATACTATTATAACTATTGTTTCTAATTAACAGACATCCGTCTATCATTGGTTAGGCGGATGGTTAGCGAGTATCTATACACTTGTTAGTTATTATCTTTTGCTGCAATTGCTTCACCCCAGGTTATGTCCCCTTTAGAGGCATAAAGACTTGCTAAGTACCCCTAGGGTCTCACACGATAAATTGTTTGATTCAGATGAATAGGTGTATTCGCAAGATGGATAATGGGTGGAGGAGACAGATGATGTTGGCAACGATAACTCGGTGTAGAGATTCCGGGGATGGGGATCCGTGAGATCTTTGGGCGGGATGTGCTTATTTATGTGGCATCTTATGCCGATTTGCTACTTATCCGTACTCGGATCTTGTTTCTCGCTTCCTCTTGATACTCTGTTGATTGATGTATGAGGAGCTATCCTACACTATTATATCTATCTAGGATATTTGGATCTTGCCATATGGCGTTGCAATATTTCTATTTCTTTTAGATGGTATGGCTCTGAGAACTGTTGTAAGATAGCTTGCATACATACTCACTTGTGTATGTATTTGATCTCTTCGCCTGTTGCCTACGCCGCTCACTCTTGTCCCGATGTTCCTGAAAGTGGTTAGGGCGGCCGACGGGCCTACACGTGGGTGGCCCTGGGCCCCCGCTGTACTTCTTTAACCACTTTTGGTTCATCCAGGCTGGAACTTACAGCGTAGGGTCCGAGGTTGTTACAGGGTGGGGGACTGGGGTGGCTGCGGGAGAGATGGTTGGAGGCGCCGTCGGCTTGTGGCTACGGAAGGATGGGAGAGAAGTGGGGAAAGTGGTTTCGAGGGGAAGGATGAAAAGAACACACATTCAATGACACTGGTGCATCCATGTGTGGTTTGTGAAAAGAACACACATGCAATGACTCTAGTGGATCCATATGTGGTTTATGAAAAGAACACTCATGCAATGACTCTGATGGATCCATCTGTGGTTTAGGAGAAGAACACACATGCAATGAACTCTAGTGGATCCATATATGGTTTGTGAAAAGAACACACATGCAATGACTCTAGTGGATCCATATGTGGTTTATGAGAAGAACACACATGCAATGAACTCTAGTGGATCCATGTGGTTTATGACAATAACACACATCCAATGACTCTAGTTGTGGTTTATGAAAACAAGACACATGCAATCACACTGGTGGATCCATGTGGTTTATGAAAAGAACACACATGCAATGACTCTAGAGGATCCATGTGGTTTATGAAAAGAACAAACATGCAATGACTCTGGTGGATCCATATGTGGTTTATGAGAAGAACATACATGCAATGAACTCTAGTGGATCCATATGTGGTCTGTGAAAAGAACACACATGCAATGACTCTAGTGGATCCATATGTGGTATGTGAAAAGAACACACTTTCAATGACCCCGGTGGATCCATATGTGGTTTGTGAAAAGAACACACATGCAATGACTCTGGTGGATCCATATATGTTTTAGGAAAAGAACACACATGCAATGACTCTAGTGGATCCATATGTGGTTTGTGAAAAGAACACACATCCTCATGTGGTTTATGAAAATAACAGACATGCAATGACTCTGGTGGATCCATATGTGGTTTGTGGAAAGAACACACATGAAATGACTCTAGTCCATCCATATGTGGTTTATGAAAAGAACACACATGCTCATGTGATTTATGAAAAGAACAAACATGCAATGACTCTGGTGGATCCATATGTGGTTTGTGAAAAGAACACACATGAAATGACTCTGGTGGATCCATACGTGGTTTGTGAAAAGAACATACATGCAATGACTCTTTCTATGGTTAATGAAAAGAACACACATGCGATGACACTAGGGGATCTATATGTAGTTTATGAAAAGAACACACATGCAATGACACTGGTGGATCCATATGTGGTCTATGAAAAGAACACACATGCAATGACACTGGTGGATCCCTATGTGGTTTGTGAAAAGAACACACATTCAATGACACTGGTGGAACCATGTGGATTATGAAAAGAACAGACATGCAATCACTCTGGTGGAGCCATATGTAGTTTGTGAAAAGAACACACATGCAATGACTCTAGTTGTGGTTCATGAAAAGAACACACATGCAATGACACTGGTGGATCCATATGTGGTTAGTGAAAAGAACACACATTCAATGACACTGGTGGATCCATATGTGGTTTGTGAAAAGAACACACATTTAATGACTCTAGTTGTGGCTTATGAAAAGAACACACATGCAATGACTGTAGTGGATCCATGTGATTTATGAGAAGAACCCAGATCCAATGAACTCTAGTTTATCCATGTGGTTTATGAAAATAACACACATCCAATGAACTCTAGTGGATCCATGTGGTTTATGAGAATAACACACATGCAATGAACTATAGTGGATCCAAACCTGTACTCACTTTGTCTGCGATGGCATGATTGGTTGTCACATGGATCGTGCGGAACAATCGTTGATCCTGTGTGATCCAACGAGGATCGTTGCACACATCGTGCCCTTCACAATATAGCGTGAGACAACACAAATGTCTACCTCCGCGAGACTTCTACAAGAAGGAACACAAAGCCATCCATGGAAAAAGTTATCGAGTGGTCATGTCATGTTTAATCAAGTCTGAAAGGCCTACTAGTGCTACTACTACACCACAACAGATGCGTCATCGAGTGCACGGTCATCGGCGGGCATTTGCAATTTACTGCCACTTGATTTTAATAAGACATATCCCATTTTTATGCAGCGGCTCTCAATCTCACTTCCAACTGGGCCCCACCGTAAGAAACTTCCACGCGTTAGCCGGAGGCCGAAGAGCTGAGAAATGGGTCTCGAGGAGGGGGGCCTCGAGGAGACTTAACGCCTATGCCTTCATAGAGTCCCTCGGAGTCATCCACACATCCCTCTACCCGTTCTAGCACAACCCCACAAATCTCACCATACATCCACCTACCTTCTCCTCTAAATTTTCCCTTTTAATTATCGCCAATTTTATGGACGTGTTGAACTTCGTACATAGAAATTGTGTCTGTGCCCTTTGCATGCGGCTGAACACAGAACTGCCATGCATGGCCCGGGAAAAAGGTGATGTACCGTGCGCGTGTGGTGGTGCACGGTGCAGTAGCCTACGTGGTGCGTTGCACGGTGGTGCAATGAAACGTGCCTTGCTTCCATTCACCTTAACTATAGAGTGCCTCTCTGCATACCCACTCTCACTCTCGCTCACTCTCCTCACGCAACCCTCTCCACTATCTCTTCAGCTTCTGCAAACTCCCGAGAAAACCCCATCCACGCCGGCGATGGCAGAGGAGGATGCGGTGGCCATCGTCGCCTCCAAGGCTGCTGGCAAGGAGGCCCCCATCTTCGTACCGGTCCCTCTCGACACGTTGAAAGCATCCGACGTCCCCGTCTAGGCCCCCGTCAAGGCATCGATGGCAGCCACCGTTCCTATCCAGGCCCCCGTCCCCGCTACCGACATAGCCGCCGGCGAGGAGGCCCCCGTCGGTGGGGAGCCTCCCACCAGCGAGGAGGCCCCCGCCGGTCATGAGTAGATCCAGCTCTTTTGGGACCCCTATGATCCAAAGGAGTACATCACTCCGGTGAACCCCTACGACACCGACATCGATGACCCATGGTCGGAGGTAACTAGGGTTTGCTATCCTTCCCTGGTTCTTCTCATGTTCCCATCGTTGGATGCGAGATCTTGGTTTATTAGGGTTTGCTTGTTCGCATTTCGATTGCTCGATCTTCTTACATCATATAATCCTCCCTTTTTTTTCTTCCAATAGGTTTACGACAATGATGTCTGCAGTGATGACGAGTCCAGGCACACAAGGACTCGTCAGGTGCTGAGGAGGCTGTAGGCCGGCCAGTACGACGCCTTCTTCACTAGCAGCGTCTACAGTTGCCCCTTCTGCAGGACGAGACTCGTCGGCACCGACTTCAACTACGTCATGATGCATGCAGAGGGGTCAAGCTCCGGCACTCCCAAAGTCAGCCAGACCATGAACGTCAACGCCTACATCGCTGAACACCAGGCTCTCGGCATTCACCTCGGAAACCTCCAGCAGGTGGCCATCGAGAGGGTCGCATGCCTCCGATCAAGCCCAAGGCCTCCAAGATCAAGGGACTGGCCAGCAAGAAGTGGAGGAAGCGCTAGAGGGAGGAGGCGGAGGTGTAGTTGCATGCAAGGAGGGGTTGAACGTGTCTGCTTAGTAGCTGCTAAGGAGCTTCTTTTTATTTTGTATATTTTGCATGTGATGGCTGTTTAGCAGCTAATGTATCAAACCTCGTTAAGCAACCTACTTTCTATCGCTATATCCAATTTAGCTGCGCACAACTATATCTACATTTGTTTTGTTTTCTGAATGAATGTATTCTTCCTAGTGTGATTTGCTGCTCTAGATTTGCTACTAGATCGGGCCAAAAAGAGGTCCAAAAGGGAACGAATGATCGAAGAAAGAAGCTGCCCAAGATTTGCTACCAATTTGGGCAAAATGAAACATATCTGATTAGCGAGTGAGGAAAAAGGTACTCTTTCAAACTGCCAGTTAACAAGCTGCCATCTTGGCAAGCTACCAGACACATACAAAAACATAACACAAAGAAGTAAAATTTATTTTACTACTCTTGCTTGAGGTGCTAACCATCTTAACAAGATAACTGAGTTCCACAAAGCAGAAACATAACACAAAGGAGTAAAATTTAATTCACTTCTCATTAGACCACTTGAGGCGCTTGTCATCGTTCCTAGGTGACCAACAGGCAGCATTCCAGGTGTCTCTTACATTATTGGCCCTCTAGAGCTCACGAAATGCAAGTTCGTCCCTCCTGGAATCTATCTTGGCTTCCCTATCATCAGCATCCTGGGGCACAATTAGCGGTACATCACAGGCCTGGTTATTGCCGCTAGAAGATAATGCCTCTTTGTTTGCTGCTTCAGCTGCAGCCTCTCTGTCAGCTGCTTCTGCAACCTCTCTGTCAGCTTCTTCAAATGTAGCCATTTTCTTTGCATATGCAGCGTCAAACACAGCTATGCTGCATTTTCTACAAAGGGCTCCCCTAAGCTCATCTTCCCTCTTGCAACTGGGGCAAACCACGAGGTAACATAGAAATAAATGGATCTTCTTGTACATCTGGGAGGTCATGTAAGCATCTATGGCTGCATACTTTAGGTTTATATCAGACAACGGCCACTCCTCCCAAAAATCGTGCCTATCCGTAGGGAAATCTGCCTTGATTCTGTCGTACGACTCATCGAGGATTATAGTTGCGAGTGTAGCCATTCCATCCTTCTTCGAGCCCCCTATGATCTTGACAAGACTTTGAATATCGATCCACTTGTGCGTAGGAATTGTAATTCCCTCTTGACGAAATTTCCAAAAATCAGTTGTATTGTCGACAATGCAGAAAACAATTCCTTTTTCTACAAGGAACTAGCGCAGAGCCGGACAATTCTTATCACTCCTGAAAGTATGTAGTTTGTCATCACCAAAATTTGTAACTACAAATGTTTTGTCAATGAAAGATCATCATCTAAATATAATTTTAAAAAGTTTAGTAAATGCAAGATCAAGACTCTCAACATTAGTTTGTCATAATTTATTTGGTCCTAAATAAAATTCAGTAGTTGCAAGATGAGAAAATAGATAAAGAAAAATAGGAGAAAACCCTAAAAGCGGTTAACTACAGAGAGCAGATCTACAAATTGGGAGAAGTGGTAGACCAGGACGTGTTTCCTCATGGCCAGTTGAACGACGGTGACTTCATTCTCGTCATATGGGTTCTCCGGGGTGTACTCGGGGTCCAATCCCACAAACTTGTCCTCGTCTATCTCAAGCCACACCTCGTACATCTTCAGGACTCGCACCATTGTCTCCTCCTTGTTGGTGTAGACGATGTCTATCTTCTTATTGTGTCTCTAGAGTGCGATGACCTTCCATGGAGGCAAGGAGAAGATAGAAAGAAGACAGAGTGGTTTCTGCGAGACAGGGGAATAGTGGAACCGTCAATGCGTTTTTAAGGTAGGAGTAGTGGTTAACGACGGGACGGAAGTCCAATGGAGAGATGCGTGGCGTTGGGCATTCCAGCTTCTCAGTAAACAAAATAATAATATCAAGGATATATGCGCCCTGTTTTGTCACGTCAATACACTGGGCAGGTCGTGTTGTCCTATCCATTGCGCCAGCGCTACAATCCTACGTGACAGCCACCACGCCTAAGCGACGGGAGCGACATAACAGTGAAAACTGACAGGGGGCCCAACTTGACGGGCGTTAGCCTGATATTTTGTATTGAAATGTAAAGTTGAATTCGTGCCAAAAAAGACCCTCTGAGTATTTGGCACGCCAATTGTGGTCAACACAGCTGATTACAGTCAACTTGGGTACTGCGTTGCCTGGGCGCCTCAACTTTCAAGCCACAAAATGATATTCTCCCTGCTGCGTGGTGACTGACCTTTGCGGTGTCCCCTTGCCTTTATAAAAGGAGGCCCAAGTCGGTCAAGAGGGGGAAGATTCGCTAGGGACAACCTTCCCAGGGAAGGAACCATTGTAATTGTGATCATCAACAAGATAGTTTATAGTTGTAGGATGTAGGGCTCCTCACGTCGTGGACCTGAACCTGTGTAAAAAAACATGTATCTCTCTCTGTGTGTGTGTTCATCTAGCTCGCTGATCGAGCTCGTCGGATGTTGCGCCCCTAGCCGAACTAACAAAGGGGACCCCCATCTTCGGTGTCGAACATTAAGACACGACATATGGCGCGCTAGGTAGGGGGCACACCTAAGGCGATCCACATTGGCAATCTCGCCATCAGATCCATACACCATGCCTCAAAGCTTAGGAGGAGCCACTCGAGGCTTCGTTGGTGCCACCACTCATACTAGTGCCGCCTAATGGAGGGGGAGCGACAATGTCAATAAGAATAAGCAGCCATCTAACACTCATCTGGTGGGGGTCCGTTAGGACCGCCACTCTAGAGGAGAACTTCTATCAGAACGACCACTAGGCATGGAGCCTCCCATGGCGAAGCGCTTTCACGCTACAAAGGGCGGGTGCGGGAGGATGGAGAGCCTACGAGGCAGTGCTCACCCGGCCAACTGCCCAGCATCGCCCGAAAGAGAGCCACGGACCCCAAGGGGTTTCGGAAGTCGCTCGTAGCCAATGACCTATCCCAAATCGCTCTAAGGCCCATGGTCCCGTTGCTGTGCTCGCCACTACAGAATATATGCTTGAGTGTCTGCCGAAAGCAGTCGAAGATAACTTGTGTTCCAACGCGTGGCTCGCGAGGTTGGCGCACTTCATTAGTGATGCTCTTCATCAGGGAGGGCCGGTGGTCTTGCTATCGATGGCTCATGCCCCTCCCACTATGGGGTCTAGGGGATCACCTAGTGCCACATGTAGAGCGCTAGGCCCCCTCGCCCCTCCAACAGGAAATCCACCAAGAACACCCGTCCTCTGCCAAATTGTGGCCAATCGGAGAGCCGCCACGAGGGTGAACCCCCCGAAAGTGATCCGGGGGGAGTGGGGATGACCGTGTATCGGTGGGATCCTCACAAACATCACGATCAAAGGACCTATGAAAGGTCCTAGAAGAGCGTCAAGGAGAAGACACCCAAACATGCATCGAGCATCATCGGGAGCGTAACTTCTGCGATGGCATTGAGCCCGCAAGAGCCGGGTGGAGATCCCCCGCTTTCGCAGCTGGCTACAACGCCTTCGCGTCGGAACTATGGAGGGTGATGGATCTAAAAATAGCCATCTTTTCCCGTGTTTAAACATTGTTTTTAGTCAAGCAATTGACAAGAATCTCTCTAGGCTTGCCACTAATGACTAATTATTGCAAAGATATGCAAACCATTGCTTTGAATTGTTTTGTGCAGGAAATCATGCTTTTTAATGCGAAATCAGGAGTCATAAATGAACATTTTGAGGAAGTCCACACGACCAAGTAATCTTGGAGCAATTACCAGGGGTCAGCAGCTGTAACAACCACTGGTACGGGCAGGGCCTGCCCATACCATGCGGCGCCAGCTTCATATCATCAAACCCTACAACTTCGTGAAGACACCTATATATTTCGAGGCCCCAGCGCCGCGAAGAGGGCCGCCATTCTCAGATTATATTACAACACCACCAAAGGAGATCCAGACCATAGTTCAACACCTCCATCTTCCATCCTATCCATTAGCCATAGCTATTACTTTGTACTTGAGATCTCCTTGTGATTCAGTGACCATTGTAAGAATATTTGATTTCAATCTAAGTATTTTGCACAATGTTTTCTATAATTGAGCTTATTGTTATGAGTGAGTAGTCCTCACGGGCTACGGGTTGGTGAGAAACCTCGCTGCAATTATGTGCATCTAATCTATGGGAGTATTGTGTATTGTTTGTGATGGGGATATGCCAAATGGGGTATGCCTAGCTGGACTTTTCGAGTGGGCCTGCGGGACGGCGACTAGAATGCGACTGAGAAGAATCCTAGCGACTAGAAGCTGGAGGCCCAAAAGCATAGCAGAAGCCAAGTCGGATTAGGTCTCCGAGTCCCTAACTGACTCGGTTGTATATCTTTAAACCCTAGCGAGGTACCCCCTACATAAACCTCCCTAGGGTACTCTCTATACTTACGTTCCATCATACACCCCTATGAGTGACTCGCTGCCTAGCTGCCGAGCTCGCCACTCCTATAACTCGCCAGCTACCAATACAATCTAGCAGGAGTAGGTCTTTACCCTCTTGGGGGCCGAACCTAGGTAAACTCATGTGTCTCCGCCCCCATCTCGCTCCGCAGATGGCCACCAACTCTTTCCCTCAATCCTATCAATCTCTACCTCTGGTAGCGACTGTCCTGGTCATTCCCACGACAGTGGCGCCCACCGTGGGGCATGGCCGATTTGGCCTGAGTTCTGCGGCAAGACCCTACACGCCAATCGATCGGCCGATCGCCACCGGCCGCATGATCACCAACAACGGGATCCTGCAGATCCTACCCAGCAGCTACATCCCAGTGTTGCGCCCGTTCATGCACAACACCATGATGCTGATCGGCACAATCAATCTATTCATCGACTTCAGTAACGCGGTGGAGGAAGCCCACCTGCTATTGGAGGAGGCATGACGCAGGGAGTTGGCCGAGCACGAGAATTCCGCCTCGAGCGGGAAACGGCGCATCAGCTGTCGCTCTACCATCAATGCCGCATCAGGACCCGCATGAACCCTAACGTCCAGGGCCTCGTCCTGAACTTCAATGATGAGGGTGACCCCGCGCGTGCGGCTGAGCATGAGTACTGCGAGAACATGCTGCCTGGCGGCAGCAACCTCCCACCACCTGGCGCACCGGCAACTGTAGCCCCACCGACACTCATTGGTCGCGCGCCCCCACCGGACCAGCCGCAAATCATCATCTTGCCGCAGGCCCGAGACGCCAACGGGATCCCGCTGTACTCCACTCCAATGGACAACGTCATCGCGGTAGATGCCGCAATCGCCAACCTCGACATCCAAGGAGAGGGTGCGCTGTAGATCTAGTACGCCAAGTCCCTGCACACCAGGCTATCGAGCAGCAAGCAACGGGAGTCGACCCGCGGGGGCGGATGTACTCCCGCTCATCGGGAAGCAGGGTGGCCTAAAGCGGCCATCCAACCATCGCCAACACCCTCAACTGCCCACCACCCAAGCCTCTGCCGCACCAACCACGTGCCGCCAACCCCGCGCTCTCCACCAACGAGTCACGGCCCGCGAACAACACGGTTGCCACCAACAACCAACACATCAACGCAAGGACACACATCGTCAACAACTAGGCCTGGCGGGCATGCCAGCCCAATGACTTGAGGCACACCCTCATCAACCGCGGCGAACCTGAACCAAGGGGATCGCTCAGCCGAGTCGGCCCCCAGTGCTCCGGACCAATGATCCGAGGCGAGAACTACCCCGCCAACTTCAAGGCACCCAAGGAGATCGAAAGATATGATCCAACGTACGACCTAGCGGTGTGGTTGGACACATATCTGATGGCCATGGGAATCGCCGGCCAAACCGACCCGCTCGCCGCTTGCTACCTCCCCTTGATGACGGAGGGCGCAACCAGGAAATGGATCAACACACTCCTCGTGGACAGCATCGACTCGTGGGAGGAGATGCGCGACACCTTTGTCAGCCACTTCGAGGGCTCCTACACCCGCGCCACCACCATCGAGGACCTGGAGGGATGCATCTAGGGCATCGCGAGTCGAACCGCCACTAGATACAGAGATGGCAAGAACTATGGATCAACGCCTCCGGCATCCACCCAGACACGACGATCCACTACTTCAAGAACGCGTACCGATACGAGCCTCTGGTTGCTAAGATCAAGAGGGTGTACCGGACGCTCGACAACATCCCTGACCTCCTCGAGATCGCCAAGCTGTACGCGGAGGAGGACCCCAACTAGGACTCTGATGATAAGCCGGGGGAAGATGCCGCACCAATGGCCACGACAACGGGCGACAGCGCGACATGTGCTACAGCAACACTCGCCTCACTGGCAAGTAGCACGGTGACGGGCGAGTCGACTTCGTCGCCAACGCTGGCTATGGGCAGCGTGACCCGAAAAACTTCCACTGCGATGGAGGAAACTACCATGACAACAGAAATTAACGCGCGAGCAACACGGCGAAGCCGAAATTCGACCCTGCCGCCTTACTCAACCAACCCTGCATCTACTACAGAAGGGAGGGGAAACCTGCCACCCACACCACCGCGGACTGCCATTCTCTGAAGGAGATCGAAAAGGCAAGGCGATCAAGGGAGGATCCCAACAACAACCCACCTAGGGACAACGGAAATGCCGGCGGGTTCGGAAACACCGTCGGCTCACTACACACCTTCATGAGGCTCGTCACCAAGCGTGAGAAGAAGGTGCTCACCCGCGCAGTAACCGTCAATGCGGTGACCCAGGTCGACATCCCCCGCCTCCTCAACTAGTCTGAGCAAAGCATCACCTAGAGTTTTCAATATCATGTGCCTAGGATCGAATATCTAGGGCGAGTCGCCCTGGTGGTCAGGCCCAAAGTGGCCGACTACTGGCTTCCCAAGATGCTAATGGACGGTGGAAGCTCCATCAACATCATGTACCTGGACACATTAAGAGGCTACACCTCCTGGAGTCGGTGATCGAGTCGACAACCACCACCTTCCACGGCATCATACCTGGTCGGAAGGCATGCCTGATTGGCAAGGTGACACTGCCTGTCAACTTCGGCACACTAGCAAACTACCACACCAAGCAGATCGTCTTCGAGCTGGTGAACTTCGACAACCCCTACCACTGCATCCTGGGGTGCTAGGCATTTGCAAAATTCATGGTGACCCCGCACTACGCCTACAAAATGATGAAGCTCCCGGGGCCAAGCGGCATCATAACCGTCCATGGCGACCCTGACATGGCCGTGGAGTGCGAGGACAAAGGCACCGAGCTTGCCGACGCTGTCATCGCCGCGGAGACAAATGATGCGGACGAGCTCGCGAAATACGCGAGCAACATCGACAAGGACGACCCCACCATCCTGAAGAAGCCAACCGCCACAAGCTCCACCTTCAAGGTGACCATGCACACCCGCACCGTCGAGCTCGTATCAGGCGACTCCAGCCAGGTGGTTACCATCGGGACGAACATGAGTCCCGCATAGGAAAGCACGCTCATCGGGTTCCTACATGAGAATCACGACATCTTCGCATGGAAACCATCTGACATGCCTGGTGTCCCGAGGGAACTCGCCGAGCACAAACTTAACGCCGACCCTGAAGTGCGACCAGCCAAACAGTCGCTGCGACCCTTGAATGAAGAGCGCCGCCCAGCAATTGCCGAAGAAGTACAACGTCTACTCGCTGCAGGCTTCATTTGACCCATCAAGTACTCCATGTGGCTGGCAAACCCAGTCCTGGTTCTCAAAAAGAACAACACCTAGAGAATGTGTATCGACTACACCAGCCTCAACTGTGCCTGCCCGAAGGAGGAGTTCGTCCTACCGTGCATCAATCAGATCATTGACTCGACCGCGGGATCGGAGTCGTTGTGCTTCCTCGACACATACTCTGGTTATAACCAGATGAAAATGGCGGTCGAGGATGAGGAGAAGACGGTGTTCATCACGCCATTCGGCGCCTTCTGCTACACCGCCATGACGTTCGGCCTCAAGAACGCTGGTGTGACCTATCAACGGTGCATGCAGGAGTGCCTCGCGAGTCAAATTGGCCGCAACATCCACGTCTACATCGATGACGTAGTGGTAAAATTCACCCGCCAGAGCGACCTGCTCCGACCTGGCCCAAACTTTCGCAAATCTGTGAAGGTACAAGATCAAGCTCAATCCAGGGAAGTGCACCTTCGGCATGCCCACCGGATAGCTCCTTGGGTACATGGTCTCCAAACGAGGCATCAAAGCTAACCCCACCAAGATCGACACCATTACGAGACTCGGGAAACCAGAGTGCCTGCATAACGTCCAGAAGCTGTCCGGGCTAGTCGTGGCCCTCAGTCGCTTCATCCCTCGACTACCGCCTGATGCGCAAGAACCCCATGTTCTAATGGGACGAAGAAGCGGACGACGCGCTGAAAGCGCTCAATGAAGTGCTGCGAGCGGCACCACTGCTCGCCGCCCCAACCGACAAAGAGCCAATGCTCGTCTATGTCACAGCCTCCACTCGAGTCGTCAGCGCCGTGATGGTCATCGAGCGACCGGAAGAGAGCAAGAAGCGCCTCGTACAACGCCCCATGTACTACATCAGCGAGGTCCTAATGGACTCAAGACAGCGCTACCCATAGTACCCAAAATTGGTGTATGCGGTCTTCAGAGCCCAGCGGCGACTCACGCATTACTTCAAGGAGCACCACATCACGGTCGTCTCCTCCACGCTGCTGCATGACATCATCCGCAACCGCGAGGCGACTGAGCGAGTCACTAAGTGGGTTGTCATGGAAATGGCCACGGAAGTCGCTGCCACTGGCAGCGATTGAGTGTTTCGTGAGGAAGAGTTGGCGGCCATCTGTGGTGCGAGATGGGGGCAGATGCACATGGGTTTACCCAGGTTTGGCCCCCCGGAGGGTAAAGACCTACTCCTGCTAGATTAGATTATTGGAGAGCGAGTTACAGGGGTGACGAGCTCGGCGGCTAGGCAGCGAGTCGCTTGAGGGGGTGTATGATGGAACGTAAGTCTCCAGGATACCCTAGGGAGGTTTATATATGAGGCACCTCGCTAGGGTTTACAAGTTATCACCGAACAAGATAAGGATCCGGAGGTTTTGACCTAATCCGACTGGGCTTCTGTTACGCTCCTGGGCCTCCAGTCGCCAGTCGCTGGGCCTTTCCTTCCTTCATAGTCCAGTCGCCGTCTTTTAGACGCACTCGCAGGCCCTTGAGCCCATTCGGAACGTCCTGCTGGGCATACCCCCATCGGCATATCCCCATCAGTAGTCCCCGAGGCCATCGTTGATGCAGGCGCAGGCGTCCTTTTGGTGTTCGGAGTAGGCGAGCCCAATTTGGGCGTCCAGTCGAGTCGGCGATGGACTCCATTAGAACCAAGGAGAATTTCCCCATGTTTCCATTCGCCGTCTCAATGAATGTTACTGCCGCCAAGTCGTCGTCTTGGTAAATGGAAAAGACTGGCGGGTAGCGAGTGAAATAAAGGAGTTGGACCGTCAAATCTGGTCAAACTATCCGTTGGAATTTCCAACGGTAACTTCGGCGCAATTATCATGAGTAACGGCTATCCCGATTTTGACGGGTGGCGTTTCCCATATAAGGGGAGTGATGGTTCAGCTCTGTAGACCTTCTTCGCATCCTTCATTCATCCTCATTTGTTCTTCCTACCTCCAATCTCCCTGCCTGCGTCCTTCCGACTTGTCCTTTCCGCATCGTGCGATTCCACACCCTACCCGATGGCGCCTCCCAAAGGCTCATGGGGAAAATCCAAGTGTACCATGGCCCATCTTAAATCTTTCGAGGATGCCAGAGTGCTCCTCAAGGGGAACTGGCGGGTTCCCCCCTCCTCCGAGACCGAGCCGAAGCCGTGACCCGGTGAGTTCATCTGCTTCCCCAGTCATCTTGAGAGGGGTCTGGGATTCCCTACCTCACTCGTTTTCCGCCGCTTATGCGTGTATTACGCGATCAAGCCATCGGATCTTGGTCCGCATAGCATCGAGCAGCTAGGGATCTTCGTCGCCTTCTGCAAATGCTACCTCGGCTGCAGGCCGTATTTCCCGCTATGGTTGGAGCTCTTCCACGGCCGCATTAGGCACGAGGCGTCCAGCGGCTCGATGCTGGCCGCAGGTGGAGTCACATTTCAACTGAAGCCGAAGGCCAATTTCATCAAGCTCCTCCTGCCGAACAAGGCCGCCAGCGAGTGGAAGAAGAGCTGGTTCTACGTCAAGGAAGCCAACCGCTCCGGCGAGGTGGCTCTTCCTGAGTTCGTCGCTGAGAGGAGCGAGCCCCATCGGTTGGCGCCGAAGAAGCTTCCGGAAGACCAGCAGATGGCCATCGTGGAGATGATGGATCAGATCCAGAAGCTGAAGGTCCAGGGGTTGATTCCGATCAACCTCTACAACTGCTGGCTCGAGCGGCGCCTGGTTCTGCTGGCGGCTCGGCCGCACTGGATGTATGAATACAGCGGGAAGCATGACCCATCCTGAACCAGCAAGGAATCATGGGAGGCCGAGGACTACAAGGCCGCCTTGAAGAAGATCACCGACACGGAGTTCACCAGTGTTGTGGTCGGGGTCGCCCCGTACACTCCTGTGAAGAACGAAGCCCCCAGAGTAAGTTCTCTTCCCAATTGCTACGTCCGTGTTTCAGTTTTTAGTCTCCTCGTTTGGTGTTTTACTCATGGTGGTTCTCAGCTTTTTCAGGTGTTGGAGGGCTGGCTCCCTCCGCTTGATGAAGTGGTTCCCCAGGAACTGGAGGAAGACTCCGAGGGGGACCCTTCTGACAGCGACGGGGAGGAGGAAGAGTTTCCTCCCCCAGCGCCTGTGGCTCGCAAGACCCGCATGCAGAAACAACGTGAAGTCGAGGCGAGCCGCAGCCTGGACGAGCACGATGGAGGCGACGAGGTCGCACAGGAGCACACGTCCCGACGTACTGCTACGCCGTTGAAGCCCGCACGCAGGCCCAAGTCGCCAGTGAAAAGGCCCACGTCACCGTCCAAGTCAGAGGTGGTGTTCGAGTTGGATGACAATTCCGATGATGAAGGTTCTCCCGAAGTCTCGCACAAGGCCCCAAATGATGCAGTCCCGACGAAGGAGTTGGAGGGCGAGGACACGGAGGTAGTGATAGAGGTTCCCCTAGCAGCGATTGCGCCAACGACCTCGAGGGTTCCAAGCCAAGAAGCGGCTGAGGCGATGACGTCCAAGTCGCCACAGCCATCAAGGGCAGCCGCGTCAGAGCCGGAGATCCCGGCGACTACAGCTTCATCATCGAGGAAGCCCGTGGTGTCGTGGGCTTTAGACGTCTTCGAGAGGGGGCTCACCCGCAAGTTGGGTCCCGAATTAGACAAGCCCGCCCACATCAGCACCGGGCTTCTCGTCCTCCCAGTCGCTAAGTAAGTACTGCTCCCTCGTCCTGATTCACCTTGCTCTTTTGTATTGTCGTTATATTGATTGTGGGGACTCGTGTAGGTCGGGGGCAAGAAGATTGGTCGTCCTTCAGTGGCTAAGATTCCACCGGCCATCCCCATGGGAGAGGGCGATCTCCCCAAGAAGAGAAACGCCACCGGAGATGTGGCGACTGCCGAAGTCGCGAAGAAGCAGAAGGGGGTGCCGATGACGCTGCGGCCAAGGACAGCGCCGCGGAGCCAGATGCTGCGCCAGTCGCCGAAGAGGTGGTGGTGACACGATCGGAACCAGTCTTGGCTGCGTCCGTGCTAGAAGCGCCGGTCCCGACAACCAGTGCCCCCACCAGAGCGTCGGCGATGTTCCCGCGTTTCATGGCGAGGGGGTTTCCAGGTGGGCGGACACGTAGTGTCCGCAGAGTCTAGAGATCGTGGATGCGGACATTGGGTCCCGTCGCGGGCGCACTTCCTTCACGATCCCGTCGACTGACGCCAGAGAACTTCACAGGATGCTCGGCTGCTATTCAGGTATGTCCAGTCCCCGAGTTCCTGGTCGCTGAATTTTAGCGGCTGGAAACTGAACCTCTTGCTCCTCTCCAGTCCCTGAATTCCTAGTCGCTGAATTTCGGCGGCTAGGAATTTAGTTTCTTTTCTCCTTCTCCAGTCCCCGAGTTCATGGTCGCTGAATTTCAGCGGCTGGGAACTGGGTTTTGTTTTGTCAAATGCTGAGGCGAGTTGTTTGTTTGCAGGGATTGCAAAGGGAGTCGACCGATCGGCAGGCCACGAGAGAGCGCTTGGAGCATGACTTGCGCGAAGAACAAGAGGCGAACCAGCGGCTTCAGGAAACTATTGGTGAGTATCTGTTTGTCTTTATTCTCCTCTTTCGGGTGTGAGTTAGTCGTGTACAGTACGCTGATGGCTTCTCTTGCAGATGGTTTCCCGGCTGAGATCTCCAAGGCCCGTGAGGGGTATGTTCCAGTCGCCGAGCTGGACGCCGCGAATGGACGAATAGCCTCCCTAGTCAAGGACTTGGAGGAGGCGAAAGCGGCCTCAATTTCTTCGGAAGAGCGAGCGAAGGCTGCCATCGCTGCGGCTGAGGAAGAACGCAAAGCCATAGATTCCATCATCGTGGGGCTGCACAACGAGCAAACCGCCTTGGAGAAGCACGTCAAGGAGAACTGCCGCAAACTCCTTGGTGAGTCTTTGTCTTCGCCTGACCCGTTTGTCGAGTCCCTGATTTGGGGGTTTCATAGTTTCACTGACACCTGACTTTGCAGCTGTGGTAGGCCAAGGTGACCTGGTGGTGCAAACTTACAATGCCTCGCAGTGCGTGACTACCGTGGTGAACGCGGCCACAGCCTCGGCGTTGTGCGTCCAAGCGGCTCTTTAGGGCATGTCCCCCACCAAAGTTATTCCTGGGGGCTTGCGGAGGTGTGGCGCTATCTGGAGGAGGTGCCTGCCGTTGTGGAGTGGATGACGCGCTCAACGTTCAGGCGCGGGGCCACCACAGCGTTGAGCTTGGGTCTCGCCCACTTCCCCGACGACTTCCACCTTGACGATGTGACGAGTGGCTATCCATCAGCGACCGGCACGGTGGAGATGTCAGAGGTGCTGAAGCTGACTGCAAAGGCTGGCCCTTACGCCGATCGGGTCTTGGCGATGGGGGATCTGCTGCCGTACCAGGAGACGGTGTTGGCGCCTGGCAACCCCGAGCCGGAGCATCGCGACATGAAGTCGGAGCAGCCCTTCTGGTCGTCGTTGTCGAAGTCGCTGACGACGTACCCGACGAACCCGTGGCAGCCTTTTGTTCGTGTCAAGGGGGTGGTGCTGCTTCTTCATCAAGGCCTGTGGAGTAAACAATGTAATTGTCCAAGTTGTGATGTATGCCAAGTGGCGAATGCTGTAACATATTTTTGCAATATGTGCCAAGGGGAGTCGATCGACTCGTATTGCGACTAGGAATGTGTGGTGTGTTTTGATTATGCATTGTTTTGATTGAGTGAGTCCCCGAGCACGTCCGCCCTTTAATGGGGTATAACTCGATTGTATACTTTTGTGTATTGTTTTGTTTATGCATTGATTTTATCCCTCGCGTCTTCTGAGTGGCGAGTCCCCGGGCGCGAGTAGGACTGACTTATAAGCGAGTCCCCGAGCGTGGTGCTCGACCATATTGGTCATGCTCCTGTTGCAGGTTGTGAGTTTGTTGTTTGTAACGTGTCTCCTCCCCTGGCCTGGAGAGCCAGTCACTTGGCGATTCCTAGGCATCTCTCTTACTTGGTGTGTTCCCGAGCCGCGTGGTGGCTCCCGTTTTGCGGAGTCCCCGTGCGTGGTACTTAACCATTCCAGTCGCTTTGCACGAGGGTGGGAGGGACAGGTCGCTATGAGAAGCGTGTACCGGTTGTCTTGGCCCGGTGGGCCAGTCGGGCTAGGCGACTCCAATGGAGGATCCGGGTTGGAATTTCTCGTGGACGACCTAAGGCCCGAATTTTTCCGGTGCCCTTGTGCCGCACTACTTAGCTGTGTCGGTCGCTCGACCAGAGGTTGACTTCCGTAAGTAGCGTATTGCTAGAATGTACGAGTGCGAGTGGCACAAGAATATGGCGATGGACACAATTTGTGCAATCCGGATGAATTTCATTATATATTCCGATGGAGTACAATGTGAGGTTCGAAGTGTAGAACTTTCTAAGGAGGTTTACATTCCATGGCCTCCCGACCTCTAGTTGGCCGTCACCCCGTATGTCAATGAGGTAGTAGGAATCATTACCGAGGACTCGGCGTATGGCGAATGGCCCCTCCCATGGGGGGAGAGTTTGTGCATGCCCTTCTTGTCTTGGGCCAGTCGCAGGACCAGGTCGCCTTCCTGGAAGGTGCGGGTTCGCACTCGGCGGCTGTGGTAGCGATGGAGTCCTTGCTGGTATATGGTGGTGCGGGAGCGAGCCAGGTCGCGTGCCTCGTCGAGTTGATCGATGCTGTCTTGGCGGGCAACCTCGTTGGGCGCCTCGACGTAGTTGGCGACTCAAGGTGAGTCATGCTCCAGGTCGGTTGGCATTACGGCCTCGGCGCCATACACCATGAAGAAGGGCGTGAACCCGGTTGAGCGGTTGACGGAGGTGAGAATCCCCCATATCACAGAGGGGAGCTCGTCGACCCAGCATCCTGGGGTGCGCTCGAGGGGCACCTAGAGTCGCGGCTTGAGCCCATGGAGGACGCTCTGGTTGGCGCATACTGCTTGGTCATTCGACTCCGGGTGAGCGACTGATGCGAGGTCGAGTCGGATGCCATGTTCTTCACAGAATTCCGCCATGGCCCGCTTGGAAAAGTTGGTGCCGTTGTCTGTTATAATGTTGTGCGGGTAGCCATACCAGTAGATGAGTTCGCGTAGGAACTTGGTGGCCGTCACACTTTTTTATCGGTTTGGCCTCGACCCATTTGGTGAACTTGTCGACTGCGACCAGGAGGTGAGTGAAGCAAGATGGGGCCTTCTTGAATGGGCCTACCATGTCCATGCCCCATACGGCGAATGGCCACGTGATGGGGATGGTCTTGAGTGCCGAGCCAGGGAGGTGCGTCTGGTTGGCGTACTTCTGGCACCCGACGCATTGTTGGACGATGTTGGTGGCGTCGGCGTGTGCGGTGAGCCAGTACAAACCGTGCCGCATGGCCTTGGCGTCTAGCGACTTGGTGCCAGCGTGATGGCCGCAGTCGCCGGTGTGAATGTCCTGGACGATCTTGCGGCCTTCTTCTGGCTGTACACGGCGCTGGAACACGCCGGTCACGCTGCGCTTGTGAAGATCGTTGTTGATGACGACAAAGGATTTGCAGCGGCGCACGATCATTCGCGCCTCTTTCTCATTGCTCGGTAGGAGTTTGTGTTCCAGGAAGGCGACGTATGGTGCTGTCCAGTCGCTAGGTTCCACAACCATGGCGACTAAGGCCGGTTCTGGTTGCAGTGGGATCTCGACGTCGATCTCTTTTGGTGGACTGACTGATGGTTTGTGGATGATGTCGAGGAAGACGCCTACTAGTGGCGCTTGTCGGGTCGATCCGATGCAGTAGAGGATGTCTGCCTCCTCGTTTTTGTGCCTGTCGATCCATTCGACGGAGTAGCCGTCGAAGTGTCCCCCCAACTGGTCGACAGCTTGGTGGTACGCGACCATTGTTGGGGAGACGGCATCGCACGTCCCGGCGACTTGGCCGGCGACTAGGTCAGAGTCGCCATAGCATCATATGCGGTTGACGTTCATCTCCTTAGCGGCTCTCATGCCGTGGAGGAGGGCCTCATATTCTGCCATGTTGTTGGTGCAGGGCTTGAAGTTGAGGTGGAGCACGTAGCGGAGCTTGTCTCCTTTGGGGGAGGTCAGGATGACCCTAGCCCCTGCGTCGTCGGTGTTCATGGAGCCGTTGAAATGGAGCGACCAGTAGTGGAGGTACGGGAGCTTCTCTGGCTGCTGTGCTTCTTCCCAGTCTGCAAGGAAATCGGCCAGGGCTTGTGACTTGATCGCTTTGCGGGGCTCGTATTTGATGTTGTGGACGCAGATTTTAACGGCCCACTTGGCGACTCGCCCGGTCGCCTCGCGATTGCGTATGATGTCCTGCAGGGGCGCGACGAGACCACCGTGATTGGGTGCTCCTAGAAGTAGTGTGGGAGTCGCAGCTATGCTCAGAATACCGCGTACACCAGTTTTTGGTATTGCAGGTAGCGCTGTCATGATGTAGTAGACGGGGCGCTGTATGGGGCGCTCCTTGCCCTCTTCCGGTTGTTCGACGACCATCACGGCGCTGATGACTCAAGTAGAGGCCGCGACATAAACGAGCATTGGCTCTTTGTCGAGTGGTGCGGCGAGTAGCACTTCTTTGAGCGCTTTGAGTGCGTCGTCGGCCTCCACGTCCCATTGGAACGTGGGGTTCTTGCGCATCAGGCGGTAGAGGGGCATTTCCTTCTCTCCTAGTCGGGGGATGAAGCGACTAAGGGCCGCGACTCACCCTGCCAACTTCTAGACGTCGCGCAGGCACTCGGGTTTCCTGAGTCGCGCGATGGTGTCGATCTTGGTGGGGTTGGATTCGATGCCTCGCTTGGAGACTACATAACCCAGGAGTTGTCTGGTGGGGACGCCGAAGGTGCATTTTCTGGGGTTTAGCTTGATGTTGTACCTCTGCAAGTTTGCGAAGGTTTCGGCTAGGTCGGCGAGCAGGTCGTCCTGGCGGGTGGATTTTACCACCACGTCGTCGATGTAGACATGAATGTTGCAACCAATTTGGCTCGCTAGACACTCCTGCATGCACCTCTGGTATGTGGCGCCTGTGTTCTTGAGGCTGAACGTCATGGTCGTGTAGCAGAATGCGCCGAATGGTGTAATGAACGTCGTCTTCTCCTTGTCTTAGACCGCCATCTTGATCTGGTTATAACCAGAGTAAGTGTCGAGAAAGCACAGCGACTCCGATCCTGCGGTCGAGTTGATGATCTGATCGATGCACGGTAGGACGAAATCCTCCTTCAGGCAGGCGCTGTTGAGGATCGTGTAGTCGATGCACATTCTCCATGTGTTGTTCTTTTTTAGAACCAGGACTGAGTTTGCCAGCCACTTGGAGTACTTGATTGGCCGGATGAAGCCTACGGCTAGCAGGCGCTGAACTTCTTCGGCGATTGCTCGACGGCGCTCTTCATTGAAGGGCCGTAGCGATTACTTTACTGGTCGCACTTTGGGGTCGGTGTTGATTTTGTGCTCAGCGAGTTCCCTCGGGACACCTGGCATGTCAGATGGCTTCCATGCGAAGATGTCGCGGTTCTCATTGAGGAACCCGATGAGCGCGCTTTCCGATGCGGGGCTCATGTGCGCCCCAATGGTGACCGTCTGGCTGGAGTCACCTGGGACGAGCTCGACGGTGCGGGTGTGCGTGGTTACCTCGAACATGGAGTTCGTGGTGGTTGGTTTCTTCAGGATGGTGGGGTCGTCCTTGTTGATGTTGCCCCGTATTTCGCGAGCTCCTCCGCGTGGTCGGTCTCCACGGCGATGACGATGTCGGCAAGCTCGGCGCCTCTGTCCTCGCATTCCACGGCCATGTCGGGGTCTCCGTGGATGGTGATGATGCCGCTTGGCCCGGGGAGCTTCATCATGTTGTAGGCATAGTGCGGGGTCGCCATGAACTTTGCGAATGCCTGGCGGCTTAGGACGCAGTGGTAGGGGATGTGGAGGTTCACCAGATCGAACATGATTCTCTCCATGCGGTAGTTTGCTGGAGTGCTGAAGGTGACTGGCAGCGTCACTTTCCAGATCGGGTATGCCTTCCGACCGGGGACGATGCCGTGGAAGGTCGTCAGTGTTGGCTCAATGGCTGCTTCTGGGAGCTAGAGCCTATTCAACGTGTCGAGGTACAAGATGTTGATGGAACTCCCACCGTCCATTAGTGTCTTGGGCAGGAAGTAGTCGGCCACCTTGGGCCTGACTACCAGGGCGACTCGCCCTGGGTATTCGATCCTTGGCGCATGGTCCTGGTGACTCCAGGTGATGCTCTGCTCGGACCAGTTTAGGAAGCGAGGGATGTCGACCTGTGTCACCGCATTGACGGTGACCGCGCGGGCGAGCACATTCTTCTCGCGCTTGGTGCCGAGTCTGGTGAAGGTGTGTAGCGAGTTGACGGCGGTGCCGAAGCCGCTGCCGTTCCTGTTGTCCCGAGGTGGGTTGTTGTTTGGGTCCTCCCTTGCTCGTCTCGCCTTCTCAATATCTTTGAGAGAGTGGCAATCAGCGGTGGTGTCGGTGGCGGGTTTTCCCTCCCTGCTATGGTAGATGCAGGGCTGATTGAGCAGGGCGGCAGGGTCGAATTTCGGCCTCGTCGTGTTGTTGGCGTGGTAGTTCCTGCTGTTGCGGTAGTTTCCTCTGTCACGGCGGTAGTTCTTGGGGTCGCTCTGGCCGTAGCCGGTGTTGGCGACAAAGTCGACTCGTCCGTCCGTGCGGCGTTTGCCGGTGATGCGGGTGTTGCTGTAGCGCATGTCGCGTAGGCGCCCGCTGTCGTGGATGCTAGTGCGACATCTTCCTCCGGACTCGTCGTCGGAGTCTTGGTTGGGGTTCTCCTCCGCATAGCGCTTGGCGATCTCAAGAAGGTCAGGGATGTTATCGAGCGTCCGGTAGACCGTCTTGATCTTGGCGACCAGGGGTTCGTACCGGCACGCGTTCTTGAAACAGTGTATCGCCGTGTCTGGGTGCATGCCGGAGGCGTTTATCCACAGATCTTACCATCTTTGGATCCAGCGGCAAGTCGACTCGCGTTGTCCCTGGATGCATCGCTCCAGGTCCTCTATGGTGGTGGCGCGGGTGTAGGAGCCCTCGAAGTGCCTGACAAAGGCGTCCCGCATTTCTTCCCAGGAATCGATGTTGTCGGCGGGGAGCGTGTTGATCCACTGTCGGGTCGCACCTTCCATCATCAGGGGGAGGTAGCGAGCGGCGAGCAGGTCGGTGTGGCCTGCGATTCCCATTGCCATGAGGTATGTGTCCAGCCAGACAGCGGGGTCGTACGTCAGGTCGTACTTCTTGATTTCTTTGGGGGCCTTGAAGTTGGTGGGGTATTTTTCCCCGTGAATCATTGGTCCGAAGCATTGCGGCCCGACTCGACTGAGCGAGCCTCTTGGTGCCGGGTCGCCGCGGTTGGTGAGGGTGTGCCGCAGGTCGTTGGGCTGGCACGATTGCCACGCCTGGTTGTTGATGATGTTCGTTCAGGCATCAAGGGCTGCCCGTTGGCGGCGACCATGTTGTTCGCCGGTCGCGGCTCGTTCGTTGACAGCGCGGGATTGGCGGCCTGTGGTTTGTTCACTAGGGGCTAGGGTGGTGGGCAAACTAATGCGTTGGCCACGGTGGGGTGGCCGCTTGATGCCGCCCTGCTTACTGATGAGCGCGAGTACATCCGCCCCCGCGGGTCGACTCCCGTGGCTTGTTGCTTGACGGCCCTGACGAGTAGGGCCTTGGCATACTGGATCTGTAGCGCGCCGTCGCCTTGGACGTCGAGGTTGGCGATCGCGGCGTCGGCCGTGACGACGTTGTCCGTCGGGGTGGAGTATAATGGTAGCCCGTTGGCATCACGGGCTTGAGGCGAGATGATGATCCGCGGTTGGTCCGGCGGGGGCGTGCGACCCATGTGTGGTGGAGGGGCCCCGGTTGCCGGTGCGCCAGGTGGTGGTCTCGCGGGGTTGCTTCCGCCTGGTGGCATGTTCTCGCAGTATTCGCGCTCGGCGGCACGCGCGGGGTCGCTTTCGTCGTTGAAGTTCAGGACAGGGCCCTGGACATTGGAGTTCAGGTGGGTCCTGATGCGGTGCTGGTGATAGAGCGACAGCTCCCGCACCGTCTCTCGTTAGAGGCGGTATTTCTCGCGCTCGGCGAGTTCGTTGCGTTGCGCCTCCGCGAGCCGTAGGCGGGCTTGCTCCACCTCCGTGGCCGTCGCAGTCGGCTGGATCGGCGTGGCGAACGGATATGGCGGGGCGGCCGTGCTTCCCACCATGTAGATCGCGTTGAAGCGATTGGATATGGCGCGAAACTCCTCGAGGGACTCCGAGCCGGAATCAGAGTCGAAGATCCCCAGGATGGAGGGGTCCTCGAAGTCCTCGGGGTTAGAGACTCGCGTGATAGAGTCCTCCTGTGATGCGGTGGTGATGGATCCGTCGACCGATGCAGGGGTCGCGGAGTCGGCTTCGTTGTTTAGGGCGTCGTCGTTGGTGGCGGCGTTAGTCTCGACCGCATCGCTAGCAGCCGAGTCGTACTCGGTGACGAGGCTCCTGATGGAGCGGACCTGCTCCTCCGAAAGCAGATCGTGGTGTGGCGGCGATCCGCCGACGATCACCGTTGCAGCTGGGTCGATCGCGCCGGTGAAGCCGACAAAGAAGTTGATGGATCCGACCGGCATCACCGCGCCGTGAGTGACCGGACGTGACGCCGGGATGTAGCTGCTGGGCAGGATCTGTAAGATCCCGCCGATGGCGATCATGCGACCGGTGGAGAGCGGCCGATCGATCGGCAAGTAGGGTCTCGTCGTAGAACTCAGGCTAGTCCCGCTATGCCCCATGGTGGGCGCCACTGTTGTGGAAATGGCCACGGCAGTCGCTGCCACTAGCAATGATTGAGTGTTTCATGAGGAAGAGTTGGCGGCCATCTGCGGTGCGAGATGGGGGCGGATGCACATGGGTTTACCCAGGTTCGGCCCCCCGGAGGGTAAAGACCTACTCCTGCTAGATTAGATTATTGGAGAGCGAGTTATAGGGGTGGCGAGCTCGGCGGCTAGGCAGCGAGTCGCTTGAGGGGGTGCATGATGGATCGTAAGTCTCCAGGATAACCTAGGTAGGTTTATATATGAGGCAACTCGCTAGGGTTTACAAGTTATCACCGAACAAGATAAGGATTCGGATGTTTTGACCTAATCCGACTGGGCTTCTGTTACGCTCTTGGGCCTCCAGTCGCCAGTCGCTGGGCCTTTCCTTCCTTCGTAGTCCAGTCGCTGTCTTTCGGAAGCACTCGCAGGCCCTTCGGCCCATTCGGAACGTCCTACTGGGCATACCCCCTTCGGCATATCCCCATCATGGGCCATCATAATCGGAGTCCACAACATCAAGTACGAGCCACGCAAAGCGATCAAATCATAGGCCCTAGCCGATTTACTCGCCGATTGGGAAGAGGCACAGTAGCCAGAGAAGCTACCTTACGCCCTAGATTTCTCCACACGAGATTCCTCCAATGTAATTTTTCATTGGTTTAGGCCAAATATACATGGAAAACCATGTTTGGTACCCTATGGCACATTCTAGCCCCCGGTATACCCGCAACGGAACATCTCCACCCTACAGTTCCATGAATCTACTAAGTTTTATCGCCGTAATGTGAAGAAGGTCACACCGGGGAGCTATGTATTCCAGATATGGGCCTTCCACAACACTTCCACATATATCCTTGGTTCAGATGCAAGTTGCCTAAATCATGCACGTTTTGGTGGGTTTCCCGTGCTCCGGGGGTCATTCTCCGACGAAAGCAGCCTTTTGTTGGCCAGGGAGGTCTACCCCCATAGCTTTCTCCGCACGAGGTTCCACCAATGTACTTTTTCATTGGTTTAGGTTAGTTTAGGCCATAGATACAAGGAAAACAAAGTTTGGGACCATGTGGCACATTCTACCCCCCGTTATACCCGCGGCAGGATATTTCCTCCTAGAGTTCCAGCAATCTGATAAGTGTTATCGCCCAAATGTGAATATGGTCACACCAGGGAGCTATGTATTCCATCTATGGGGTTTCCACATCACTTTCACATATATCCTATGTCCAAATGCAAGTTTCCTTGGTCCACATGAAAGTTTTGGTGGGTTTTCCTGTGCTCCGGGGGTCATTCTCTGGCGAAAGCACTCTTCTTTGGGCCCGGGAGGTATACCCCCTAGCTTTCTCCGCACGAGGTTCCTCGAATGTAAGTTTTCATTGGTTTACGTTTTTTTAGGCCATATATACAAATAAAACCATGTTTGGGACCCTGTGGCACATTCTAGCCCTCAGTATACCCGCAATGGGACATTTCCACCTATAGTTCCTAGAATCTGCTAAGTGTTATCGTAATAATGTGAAGAAGTTCACACCGGGGTGCTATGTATTCCATATATGGGCCTTCCACAACACTTCCAAATATATCCTAGGTCCACATGCAAGTTCCCTACATCCACATGCAAGTTTTGGTGGGTTTCTAGGTTTCCGGTGGGGTATTCTCTAGCGATAGCACCTGTTTGTGGGCCCGGGAGGTCTACCCACTAGTTTTCTCCAAATGAGGTTCCAGAAATACACTTTTTCATTGGTTTAGGTTTGTTTAGGCCATAGATACAAGGAAAACCAAGTGTGGGACCATGTGGCACATTCTAGCCCCCGGTATACCCGCAGCGGGACATTTCCACCTAGAGTTCCAGGAATCTGCTAAGTTTTATCGCCGTAGTGTGAAGAAGGTCACACCGAGGAGCTATATATTCCCTATGTGGGCCTTGAAAAACACTTTCACATATATCCTTGGTCCATATGCAAGTTTCCTAGGTCCACATGCAAGTTTTGGTGGGTTTCTGGTGCTCCGGGGGTCATTCTACGGCGAAAGCACCCTTCTGTGGGCCCGAGATGTCTACCCCATAGCTTTCTCCACAAGAGGTTGCACCAATGTACTTTTTCATTGTTTTAGGTTTGTTTAGGACATATATACAATGAAAACCAAGTTTGGGTCCCTGTGGCACATTCTACCCCCGGTATACCCGAAGCAGGATATTTCCACCTACTGTTCCAGGAATCTACTAAGTGTTATCGTGCTAATGTGAAGAAGGTCACACAGGGAGATATGTATTCCATATAGATATGGTCCTTCCACAACACTTTCACATAAATCCTAGGTCCACATGCTAGTTTCCTAGGTCCACATGCAAGTTTTGGTGGGTTTTCGGGCTCCGGGGGTCATTGTCGGGCGAAAGAACCCGTTTCTGTGTCCGGGAGGTGTAGCCCCTAGCTTTCTCCACACGAGGTTCCACCAATGTACATTTTCATTGGTTTAGGTTTGTTTAGGCCATAGATACAAGGAAAACCAAGTGTGGGACCATGTGGCACATTCTAGCCCCGTTATACCCGCAACGGGACATTTCCACCTAGAGTTCCAGGAATCTGCCAGGTGTTATCGTTGTAATCCAAAGAAGGTCACACCGGGGAGCTATTTATTCCATATATGGGAATTCCAAAAACACTTGTACATATATACTAGGTTCAGATGCAAGTTTCCTAGGTCCACATGCAGGTTTTGGTGGGTTTCCGGTGCTCCGGGGGTCATTCTCTGGCGAAAGCTCCCTTCTGTGGGCCTAGGAGGTCTACCCCCATAGCTTTCTTCGCACGAGCTTCCACCAATTTACTTTTTCACGGGTTTAGGTTTTTTTAGGCCATATATACAAGTAAAACCAAGTTTGGGTCCCTGTGGCATGTTTTATCCCCTGGTATACCCGCAAGAGGACATTTCCACCTAGAGTTCCAGGAATCTGCTAAGTGTTATCACCATAATGTGAAGAAGGTCACACCGGGGAGCTATGTATTCCATCTATGGGCCTTCCATGACACTTTCACATAAATCCTAGGTCCACATGCAAGTTTCCTAGGTCCACATGCAAGTTCTGGTGGGTTTCCAGGCTCCGGGGGTCATTCTCCGGTGAAAGCACCCGTATGTGGGCCCGGGAGGTCTACCCCCTAGATTTCTCCACACTAGGTTCCACCCATGTACTTTTTCATTGGTTTAGGTTTGTTTAGGCCATAGATACAAGTCAAACCAAGTGTGAGACCATGTGGCACATTCTAGCCCCCGGTATACCCGCAACGGGACATTTCCACCTAGTGTTTCTATTAATCTGCTAAGTGTTATCGTCGTAATGTGAAGAAGGTCACACTGGGGAGCTATGTATTCCATATATGGGCCTTCCACAACACTTCCACATATATCCTAGGTCCACATGCAAGTTTCCTTGGTCCACACGCAAGCTTTGGTGAGTTTCCGGTGCTCCGAGGGTCATTCTTCGACGAAAGCACCCATTTGTGGTTCCGAGAGGTCTACCCCCATAGCTTTCTCTGCACGATCTTCCACCACTTTACTTTTTCATTGTTTTAGGTATTTTAAGGCCATAGATACAAGTAAAACCATGTTTGGGTCCCTGTGGCACATTCTAGCCCCTGGTATACCCGCAGCAGGACATTTCCACCTAGAGTTCCAGGAATCTGCTAAGTGTTATCGCGCTAATGTAAAGAAGGTCTCACCGGGGAGATATTTATTCCATATATGGGCCTTCCATAACACTTTCACATATATACTAGGTCCAAATTCAAGTTTGGGTGGGTTTCCGGGGCTACGAGGGTCATTCTTCAGCGAAAGCACCCGTCTGTGGGCCCGGGAGGTCTACCCCCTAGCTTTCTCCACATGAGGTTCCTCCAATGTAATTTTTCATTGGTTTAGGCCAAATATACATGTAATACCGTGTTTGGTACCCTATGGCACATTCTAGCACCCCGGTATACCCGCAACGGGACATCTCCACCCTACAGTTCCATGAATCTACTAAGTTTTATCGCCGTAATGTGAAGAAGGTCACACCGGGGAGCTATGTATTCCATATATGGGCCTTCCACAACACTTCCACATATATCCTTGGTTCAGATGCGAGTTTCCTAAATCATGCACGTTTTGGTGGGTTTCCCGTGCTCCAGGGGTCATTCTCTGATGAAAGCAGCCTTTTGTTGGCCAGGGAGTTCTACCTCCATAGCTTTCTCCGCACGAGGTTCCACCAATGTACTTTTTCATTGGTTTAGGTTAGTTTAGGCCATAGATACAAGGAAAACAAAGTTTGGGACCATGTGGCACATTCTACCCCCCGTTATACCCGTGGCAGGATATTTCCTCCTAGAGTTCCAGCAATCTGATAAGTGTTATCGCCCAAATGTGAATATGGTCACACCAGGGAGCTATGTATTCTATCTATGGGGTTTCCGCATCACTTTAACATATATCCTATGTCCACATGAAAGTTTTGGTGGGTTTTCCAGTGCTCCAGGGGTCATTCTTCAGCGAAAGCACTCTTCTTTGGGCCCAAGAGGTATACCCCCTAGCTTTCTCCGCACGAGGTTCCTCCAATGTAAGTTTTCATTGGTTTACATTTGTTTAGGCCATATATACAAACAAAACCATGTTTGTGTCCCTGTGGGACATTCTAGCCCCCAGTATACCCGCAACGGGACATTTCCACCTATAGTTCCTAGAATCTGCTAAGTGTTATCGTAATAATGTGAAGAAGGTCACACCGGGGTGCTATGTATTCCATATATGGGCCTTCCACAACACTTCCAAATATATCCTAGGTCCACATGCAAGTTCCCTACATCCACATGCAAGTTTTGGTGGGTTTCCAGGTTTCCGGTGGGGTTTTTTCTTAGCGAAAGCACCCGTTTGTGGGCCCGGGAGGTCTACCCACTAGTTTTCTCCAAATGAGGTTCCAGAAATAAAGTTTTTCATTGGTTTATGTTTTTTTAGGCCATATATACAAGGAAAACCAAGTGTCGGACCATGTGGCACATTCTAGCCCCCGGTATACCCGCAACGGGACATTTCCACCTAGAGTTCCAGGAATCTGCTAAGTGTTATCACCGTAGTGTGAACAAGGTCACACCGGGGAGCTATATATTCCCTATATGGGCCTTGCAAAACACTTTCACATATATCCTAGGTCCATATGCAAGTTTCCTAGGTCCACATGCAAGTTTTGGTGGGTTTCCGGTGCTCCGCGGGTCATTCTGCGACGAAAGCACCCTTCTATGCGCCCGGGATGTCTACCCCATAGCTTTCTCCACACGAGGTTACACCAATGTATTTTTTCATTGGTTTAGATTTTTTTAGGACATATATACAATGAAAACCAAGTTTGGGTCCCTGTGGCACATTCTACCCCCGGTATACCCGAACCAGGATATTTCCACCTACTGTTCCAGGAATCTACTAAGTGTTATCGTGCTAGTGTGAAGAAGGTCACACAGGGAGATATGTATTCCATATAGATATGGTCCTTCCACAACACTCTCACATAAATCCTAGGTCCACATGCAAGTTTTGGTGGGTTTCCGAGCTCCGGGGGTCATTGTCGGGCGAAAGCACCCGTCTCTGGGTCCGAGAGGTGTAGCCCCTAGCTTTCTCACACGAGGTTCCACCAATGTACGTTTTAATTGGTTTAGGTTTGTTTAGGCTATAGATACAAGGAAAACCAAGTGTGGGACCATGTGGCACATTCTAGCCCCCGTTATACCCGCAACGGGACATTTCCACCTAGAGTTCCAGGAATCTGCTAGGCGTTATCGCTGTAATGTGAAGAAGGTCACACTGGGGAGCTATTTATTCCATATACAGGCCTTCCAAAACACTTCCACATATATCCTAGGTTCACATGCAAGTTTCCTAGGTCCACATGCAGGTTTTGGTGGGTTTCCGGTGCTCCGGGGGTCATTCTGCGGCGAAAGCACCCTTCTGTGGGCCTGGGATGTCTACCCCCATAGCTTTCTCCGCACGAGGTTCCACCAATTTACTTTTTCATAGGTTTAGGTTTGTTTAGGCCATATATACAAGTAAAACCAAGTTTGGGTCCCTGTGGCACATTCTATCCCCTGGTATACCCGCAATAGGACATTTCCACCTAGAGTTCCAGGAATCAGCTAAGTGTTATCGTCGTAATGTGAAGAAGGTCACACCGGGGAGCTATGTATTCCATATATTGGCCTTACACAACACTTACACATATATTCTAGGTCCACATGCAAGTTTCCGAGGTCCACATGCAAGCTTTGGTGGGTTTTCAATGCTCCGGGGGTCATTCTCCGGTGAAAGCAACCTTATGTGGGCCTGGGAGGTCTACCCCCATAGATTTCTCCGCACGAGGTTCCACCAATGTACTTTTTCATTGGTTTAGGTTTGTTAAGGCCAAATATACAAGTAAACCCATGGTTGGGCCCCTATGGCACATTCTAGCCCCTAGTATACCCACAACAGGACATTTCCACCTAGAGTTCCAAGAACCTGCTAAGTGTTATCGCGCTAATGTGAAGAAGGTCACACGGGGGAGATATGTATTCCATCTATAGGCCTTCAATAACACTTTCACATATATCCTAAGTCCAATTGCATGGTCGGTTTCCGGGGCTACAAGGGTCATTCTTCAGCGAAAGCACCCGTTTGTGGGCCCGAAAGTTCTACCCCCTTGCTTTCTACACACGAGGTTTCTCCAATGTAATTTTTCATTGGTTTAGGGATTTTTAGGCCATATATACATGGAAATCCATGTTTGGGACCCTATGGCACATTCTAGCCCCCCGGTATATCCACAACGGAACATTTCCACCCTATAGTTCCATGAATCTTCTAAGGGTTATCGCCGTAATGTGAAGAAGTTCAAACCGGGGAGTTATGTATTCCAGATATGGGCCTTCCATAACACTTACACATATATCCTAGGTTCACATGCAAGTTTCCTAGATCCACATGCAAGTTTTGGTTGGTTTCCGGTGCTCCGGGGGTCATTCTCCGACGAAAGCACCCTTCTGTGGGTCAGGGAGGTCTACCCCATAGCTTTCTCCGCACGAGGTTCCACCAATGTACTTTTTCATTTGTTTAGGTTATCTTAGGACATATATATATATATAAGGAAAACAAATTTTGGGACCATGTGGCTCATTCTAGCCCCTGTTATACCCGCAGCGGGATATTTCCTCCTAGACTACTAGCAATCTCCTAAGTGTTACCACCCAAATGTGAATATGGTCACACTAGGGAGCTATATATTCCATCTAAGGGGTTTCCACAACACTTTCACATATATCCTAGGTCCACATGCAAGTATCCTAGGTCCACATGCAAGCTTTGGTGTGTTTCTGGTGCTCCGGGGGTCATTCTCCGGCGAAAAGCACCCTTCTGTGGGCCCGGGAGGTCTACCCTTTAGCTTTCTCCGCCCGAGGTTCCACCAATATACTTTTTAATTGGTTTAGGTTTGATTAGGCCATAGATACAATTAAAACCATGTTTGGGACCCTGTGGCACAATCTAGCCCCCGGTATACCCGCAACGGGACATTTCCACCTAGTGTTCCATGAATCTGCTAAGTTTTATCGCCGTAATGTGAAGAAGGTCACACCGGGTCATTATGTATTCCATAAATGGGCCCTACAAAACACTTCCACATATATACTAGGTTCGCATGAAAGTTTCCTAGATGTACAAGCAGGTTTTGGTGCGTTTCCAGTGCTATAGGGGTCATTCTCCGACGAAAGCACCCGTTTGTGGCCAGGGAGGTCTACACCCATAGCTTTCTCCGCACAAGGTTCCACCAATGTACTTTTTCATTGGTTTATGTTAGTTTAGGTCATAGATACAAGGAAACCAAAGTTTGGGATCATGTGGCACATTCTAACTCCCGTTATCCTGCAGCGGGATATTTCCTCCTAGAGTTCCATTAATCTGCTAAGTGTTATCGCCCTAATGTGAATATGGTCACACCCAGGAGCTTTGTATTCCCTATATGGGGTTTCCACAACACTTCCACATATATCCTAGGTCCACATGCAAGTTTCCTAGGTCCACATACAAGTTTTGGTGGGTTTGCTATGCTCTGAGGGTCATTCTCTCGCGAAAGCACCCTTCTTTGGGCCCGGTAGGTCTACCCCCATAGCTTACTCTGCATGAGAGGTTACACCAATATAATTTTTCATTGGTTTAGGTATATTTAGGCCATAGATACAAGTAAAATCAGGTTTGAGACCATATGGCACATTCTAGCCCTCGGTATACCCGCAGCGGGACATTTCCACCTAAAGTTCTAGGAATCTGCTAAGTGCTATCGCGCCAATGTGAATAAGGTCATACCGGGGAGATATGTATTCCATATATGGGCCTTCCAAAACACTTTCACATAAATCCTAGCTCCACATGCTAGTTTCCTAGGTCCACATGAAAGTTTTGGTGTGTTTTCGGGCTCCGGGGGTCATTCTCCGGCGAAAGCACCCGTTTGTGGGCCCGGGAGGTCTACCCCTAGCTTATCCACACGAGGTTCCACCAATGTACCTTTTCATTGGTTTAGGTTAGTTTAGGCCATAGATACAAGGAAAACCAAGTATGGGACCATGTGGCACATTCTAGCCCCCGATATACCTGCAACGGGACATTTCCACCTAGAGTTCCATGAATCTGCTAAGTGTTATCACCGTAATGTGAAGAAGGTCACACTGGGAAGCTATGTATTCCATATATGGGCCTTCCACAATACTTCCACATATATCCTAGGTCCACATGCAAGTTTCCTAGGTGTACATTCAAGTTTTGGTGGGTTTCCGGTGCTCCGAGGGTCATTCTCCGGCGATAGCACCCTTCTGTGGGCCCGGGAGGTCTACCCCATATCTTTCTCCACACGAGGTTCCACCAATGTACTTTTTCATTGGTTTAGGTTTGTTTAGGATATAGGTACAAGTAAAACCACGGCAGATGCTATAGGGTAGCTTACATAGAGAAAAGGACAAGGCGACGTAGGAGAATCCGGGAGCGAGTTTGGCACACGATGTACCCAGGTTCACGTCCCCTCTATGGAGGATCGCTACATCCTACTATCAATCCAGTATATGATCATAGATTGGTTTACATGGGAGCCTCCGTAGGTGGAGGGAGAGACTAGATCTAATCTGACGTGAGAGAGCAATGTCCCCCGTAGGGGTGCCCCTAGTGGCTTTATATATGCAGCCAGTTAGGGTTTACAAGTGCACTAGTGGGATTTGTATTGGAGTCGCCGCCTTGGGCCTCCAGTCGGTGAGTTATCTAGGAACGGTAGGCGCCAGTCGCCGTATTCGGCGAGTCGATCCGCCCCGAGGCTATGCTTCAGTCGGCTCGACCCAGCTGGCGATTATGCTTCATGGGTATACCCCGATTGGAATTCCCCCATCAGTAGTCCCCAAGCGCGTCTGGGACTCGACGATGACTTCAAGCCTTCGAATCAGCGTAGGCGATTCCAGGGTGGAGTCGATGGCAAGTCTTTGGCGAGCTCCAGAAATAGAGAAATAACTCATGGAGTAGTTCATTCGCCTAGGCGAGTCGACACGCCGGGCGAATCACCATTGGACGGAGTCGCCCCTTGGAGAAGTTTGGCTGGTGCCATGTCAACTTGCTGTCGTAGAGGACGTGGAGGCCACCAAATCATTGATGGTGAAGTCGCCGAGTAGGTGCAAGGGAGTACGCGTGACGAGTCTGCGAGAGGGCGAGTCCCCGAGCGTGTTGAGTACGCGAGGGTGAATCCTCGGTGGCGAGTCCCCGAGCGTGTTGAGTACGCGAGGGCGAGTCCGTGGTGGTGAGTCCTCGAGCGTGGCGAGTACGCGAGGGCGAGTCCACGGTGGCGAGTCCCCGAGCGTGGCGAGTACGCGAGGGCGAGTCCGCGGTGGCGAGTCCCCGAGCGTGTTGAGTACGTGAGGGCGAGTCCACGGTGGTGAGTCCCCGAGCGTGTTGAGTACGCAAGGGCGAGTCTATGGTGGTGTGTCCCTGAGCGTGGCGAGTACGCGAGGGCGAGTCCGCGGTGACGAGTCCTCGACCGTGGCGAGTACGCAAGGGCGAGTCCGCGGTGACGGGTCCTCGAGGGTGGCGAGTACACGAGGGCGAGTCCGTGGTGGTGAGTCCCCGAGCGTGGCGAGTATGCGAGGGAGAGTCCGCGGTAGCGAGTCCTCGAGCATGGCGAGTACGCCAGGGCGACTCCGCGGTGGCGAGTCCCCGAGCGTGGCGAGTGCGTGAGGGCGAGTCCGTGGTGGCGAGCCCCCAAGCATGTTGAGTACGTGAGGGCGAGTCTGCGGTGGTAATCCCCTAGCGTGGCAAGTATGCGAGGGCGAGTCAGGGGTGGCGAGTCCCCGAGCGTGGCGAGTACGCGAGGGCGAGTCCGCGGTGGCGAGTCCCCAAGCGTGGCGAGTCCGCGAGGGCGAGTCCTCGGTGGCTAGTCCCTGAGCGTGGTGAGTACGCGAGGGCGAGTCCGCGTGGGGAGAGTCCCCGAGTGTGGCGAGTCCGTGATGATTGCGAGTCCGCGAGGGGAGAGTTCCCGAGTGTGGAGAGTCCGCGATGATTGCGAGTCCGTGAGGGGAGAGTCCCCGAGTGTGGAGAGTCGTGGTCGTGGAACCACGCGCACACGCAGTATGCCTAGGAGTAGTCCCCGAGGCTCGAGTTGGCTCGTAGAGGCGACTTGAGCCTCTTTAGAGATCCATATTCTGAAGATAGTAGTAGTTGTTTCCGAGCATTGCGTGTCCGCATGGGGAGAGTTCCCGAGTGTGGCGAGTCCGTGATGATCGCGAGTCCGTGAGGGGAGAGTCTCCGAGCGTAGCGAGTCCGCGATGATTGCGAGTCCACAATGATGTTGATTGCGCTGTTTTTGTTAGCGAGACTCTCATCTTGGCCTGGGGGGCCATTCGCATGGCGACTCCAAATATGGCTCTCGGCTTAGCATTCTTCCTGGACGATCCGAGGCTCGGTTTGCGAGTCCTCGTCCGCAGTACTTGGACGTGCGAGTCACACTATCTAAGGTTGAGGAGGACATCGTGCTGTTTGTGTAGCACTGCCATTTGTCTTGGCCTGGAAGGCCAGTCGAGCAAGGTGACTCCAATGATGGCTCTCGGTTAGAGTTTTTCGTGGACGATCCGAAGCTCGGTTTGCCAGTCCTCGTCCGCACTACTTGGCCATTGTGAGTCACTCTTTCAAAGGTTGACAAAGGCGAACTGATTTTCCCGGGGGGAAGAGATGCCAAGTGGTGAGTCCATGCAGCATGGCATACGACCCTCTCTGGCGACTCGTATGATGAGGGGCCCTTAGAAGGCACGGCATACACATTCGACGTAGCGAAAGTACAGGTGGGCTTTGGCGGAGTCGACACGGCGGACATAGAGTCGATGCGGCGGATGGAGGTCGTGCTATGGCAAAGTCGACGCGGCAGGCACGTGGTCGACGTGGCGGACGGAGGTCGCGCTATGGCGAAGTCGACGCGGCAGACACGGGGTCAACGCGGCGGGCGGAGGTCGCTCTATGGAGAAGTCGACAAGACGGACACGGGGTCGACACGGCGGACGGAGGTCAACGCGGCGGACACGGGGTCGCACTATGGCGAAGTCGACGCGGCGGACATGGGGTCGACGCGGCGGACGGAGGTCGCGCTATGGCGAAGTCGACGCGGCGGACACAGGGTTGATGCCGCGGACAGAGGTCATGCTACGGTGAAGTCGACACGGCGGACTCGGGGTCGACGCGGTGGAAACGGGGTCGCGCTATGGTGAAGTCGACGCGGCAGACACAGGGTCAACGCGGCGGACAGAGGTCGTGCTATAGCGAAGTCGTGCGGCGATTAGCCGATAGGATGGCGAGTCCGAGACGGGTGAGTCGCCGAGCGTGGCAAGTTCGCGTGGGCGAGCCCGCGATGGCGAGTGCCCGAGCAAGGAGAGTCTGCGAAGGCGACCCCGCACAGGGAGAGTCCCCGAGCGTGGCGAGTCCGCGAGGGCTACCCCGCGTTGGTGAGTCCGTGTTGGCGTGTTCGCCACGATGGAAAGTCCACGAGGGTGATTCCCTGATAGCCAGGTCGCAGTGGCAAGTTCACGACAGCGCAATGGTCGTGACCAGCTTTTCAAAGACAGACGGATCAAGTCGAGATCGGCCGAGGCGGCGGGCAACCAAAATTGATGCAAACATAGCCGCCGAATCGCTGTTTGCGTGGATCAGTTCTCCCGCCGTATGCACACCAGCAACAAGATACGAAAGATTAGTCTACTCTTAATAAAATCATAAATTTAATAGAATAATCAGTGAAAGAGATTTAGATTGAAATTTAAAAAATCCATGGAAGCATGAAGAGTCGGAGGTATGCAAGTCCACAAGCGTGGCGAGTTCCCGGTGGCGAGTTCGCGGTAGACGACTGCACTGTGATGGTCGTGAACCAATTTTTTAGAGATAGGCGATGAGCTCAGCCGGGGGTTGGGCGATTAAAACTGATGCAAAGACTGTCGCCAGATCGCCTCATCTCCATGGATTAATTCTCCGCGTGGATGCACAGTACATGTATTGCAAAAAACATAATATATAAAGGATTAGATTGAAATGAAATAATCGATCGATGGAACAATCATGAGAGAAATTGTTGGATGTTAAATTAATCCAACGCCGACCGGATGGGCTGATCCTTGATGCATCGCGTGGCTGTGCTATCTCACGCATATTACATGCGAGTAGTGCACCGACGTCTTACCCGATTTGACTCTGCTAGTGTTTGCACATACAAATCGATTAGCGGACGTGCCTGAATAATATATGTAAAATATATATACTTGAGTCGAGAGAGAGATTGGACCGCTCCTGCCGTATGCGCGTCGGGCCGACGTATCGCCGTCCGTCCAGTGGCCTGTGTGAAATCAACTGAGCGGACGTGCATCGGTCGATCTGGCCGCCCAACACTCAAAACAATGAATCAAAAGATCATACGTTACTTGTAGATTGATATTAGTATCCACGATTAGTTAAATAGCTCAATCGGTGAAAACCAGACGTGTAGTAGTTTTCACACTTGCGATCGATTTAGTCCATGCGAGTGAATTAATTAATGGGGAAGTAGCACCTACCGATCGATCAGCCGAGTTGAGGGATACCATCGGCGTTAGCTTCCGTATAAAACTTGAGCGCATCACGTATTACCTGGTACACGTGTGGAACATGATCGTGTCTCGCGGACTCGGCCGTCCGCCTTGTGGTGACGATGTTGAACGCGGCGGCGCGGATGAACCAGCCGATGGAGATCTCGTCGATGTTGATGAAGGATCCCGCATGGATTATCACCTCCATGCACCGCTTGCCCCACGGTGGGCACCAACTGTCATGGTATTGACCACGGTATATGCTACAGGGTAGCTTATGTAGAGAAAAGGACAAGGCGACGTAGGAGAATCCGGGAGCGAGATTGGCACAGGATGTACCCAGGTTCATGTCCCCTCTGTGGAGGATTGCTACATCCTGCTATCAATCCAGTATATGATCATAGATTGATTTACATGGGAGCCGCCGTAGATGGAGGGAGAGACTAGGTCTAATCTGACGTGAGAGAGCGATGTCCCTCGTGGGGGTGCCCCTGGTGGCTTTATATATGCAGCCAGTTAGGGTTTACAAGTGCACTAGTGGGCTTTGTATTGGAGTCGCCACCTTGGGCCTCCAGTCGGTGAGTTATCTAGGAACAGTAGGCGCCGGTCGCCGTATTCGGCGAGTCGATCCGCCCCGAGGCTATGCTTCAGTCGGCTCGACCCAGCTGGCGATTATGCTTCATGGGTATACCCCGATTAGTATTCCCCCATCAGTTGGGTCCCTGTGCCACATTGTAGCCCCCAGTATATACCCACAGTGGAACATTTCCACCTAGAGTTCTAGGAATCTGCTAAGTGTTATCGCCGTATTGTGAAGAAGGTCACACCAGGGAGATATGTATTCCATATTTGGGCCATCCACAATAGTTCCACATATATCCTAGGTCGACATGCAAGTTTCCTAGGTCCACATGCCAGCTTTGGTGGGTTTCTGGTGCTCCGGGGGTCATTCTCCGGTGAAAGCAACCTTCTGTGGGCCTGGGAAGTCTACCCCCATAGCTTTCTCCGCACGAGGTTCCACCAATGTACTTTCTCATTAGTTTAGGTTTGTTAAGGCCATATATACAAGTAAAACCATGTTTGGGACGCTGTGGCACATTCTAGCCCCCGGTATACTCGCAATGGGACATTTCCACCTAGTGTTCCATGAATCTGCTAAGTTTCATCGCCGTAATGTGAAGTTCACACCTGGTCATTATGTATTCCATATATGGGCCTTCCAAAACACTTCCACATATATCCTAGGTTCACATGCAAGTTTCCTAGATCCACATGCAAGTTTTGGTGCGTTTCCGGTGCTCTGGGGTCATTCTCAGAGGAAAGCACCCTTTTGTGGGCCAGGGAGGTCTACACCCATAGCTTTCTCCGCACAAGGTTCCACCAATGTACTTTTTTCATTTGTTTAGGTTAATTTTAGGCCATAGATACAAGGAAATCAAATTTTGGGACCATGTGGCACATTCTAACTCCCGTTATACCTGCAGTGGCCATATTTCCTCCTTGAGTTCCATTAATCTTCTAAGTGTTATCGCCCTAATGTGAATATGGTCACACCCGGAAGCTTTGTATTCCTTCTATGGGATTTATACAACACTTTCAAATATATCCTAGGTCCACATGCAAGTTTCCTAGGTCCACATGCAAGTTTTGGTGGGTTTCCGGTGCTCTGGGGATCATTCTCTAGCGAAAGCATCCTTCTTTGGGCCCGGGAGGTCTACCCCCATAGCTTTCTCTGCATGAGGTTCCACCAATAGAATTTTAGGCCATAGATACAAGTAAACTCAGGTTTGAGACCATATGGCACATTCTAGCCCTCGGTATACCCGCAGCAGGACATTTCTACCTAAAGTTCTAGGAATCTTCTAAGTGTTATCTGATGACTGCAAGTGCACAGATCGTTTGTAGCTAGTTTCGAAATAAAGACATCGATCCCACGGGGATCAGTAGGCTAAAGACTAAAATGTTTTAACTAGAACTAAATGAAGTACTTAAGAAATAACTTGAAGATGCAAGATAAGTTGAGTTGTTTTTGGGTTTTTGGTTGAAGAAGGTAATTTAAAGTAAAGCAAAACTTAATGCAAAAAGTAAGAATCGCGTGTGTAATAGAACTTTGGAACTACAATAGGAAAATCGTGTTCTCAGGGAGTAGAGGATACACCACTAGCAATGTAGCCTAACTAATCGAGAGTATTATAACGAATATTCTCATAGTGTGTATGTATGTGGGAGGAGCTCCATATATGGATGATTTGCCAGCAACCGCTGCACATATCTTCCTCATAACCACAACAGACAGTAACCGACAACCATCGCATTACCGCGCTATTAAGGGATTTCTCCCGTGGCATGGATATGGCTTGATGAGTTCTCCTTGGTTCCCCAGGTTAGTACGTAAGGAATAACAACAGCTTTATAGTCACAGTAAGCGTTATCACCCCTCCGTCTACTAACAAGTAATCCCCTCCATCGAGTCCTCATAAGAGGAAAATATTAAGAAGGTGCACTTTTCCTTAATATCAAGATGAAGGCAATTAACACATACGCATAATGATGTATAACATAATAATCTCTATCTCATCTCAGTCATGTGCTAGGGTTTCTCCATCTCCCCAAGAACTAAAGATCTACTCAGACATGGAGGCAATCAACATCATGGCAATGGTAATGGAAACGATCATGGGTGAGTAGTACTTGTATAAATCCACAACTAGTATAGGAGTTACAACAAGATGTACACAAGATGTAGATGGGATGGATGAGAATGGTGGTGATGCAGCGGACGAGTTCCTCCTCCATATGCCTTCTAGAGGTGAGGTTTTCGCGATTTCTGGGTGTCATGGGAATACCCTACAGGTACTCGAGTTTGGTATATACGACCTAGATATGACAGGAGCCAACGGCATTACCAGGGTCCAATACAAGATTCGGGTGACCTACGGAGACTCCGATTGCTTGCAGCACAAGACGAATCTTAAGATAGAAAGTTCAAAGGGAAAAACCCTAACTTGTAACCGAGCCGAGACCTAGCTTATCTATATAAAGGCTAGGAGGGGGCAGTGAGGAGGACGAATACAACCCTTGTTTCCACAACCATCGCCAGATTGCATCTGTGCACCCCCTGTAACTTTCGACTCCCTCGATATTTCCCAGAGCAAACAACCCGAACCTGGGTAAGTCTTGCGTCCCTGTGTGCTTGTTTTCTAGCCGATTGATGCCTCCAGCGCTACCTCCTTCTCCAAAACCCAAGTCCATAACAATGGGCATTGATGAGTTTATCCCTCGTCAATTGGCGCCGTCTGTGGGAATTGGGAGTGCTGATGTCGCGGCTTCTTTGGCCCCGACAACCGTGATCTACAACTCTGCAACATCGGAGATTCGCCAGCTTTTTGGCACCTTTGACTTCACCGTCCACACGCCAGCCACTCGCCCGGCTTTCGAGTGCGTGGGCGATGGGATCAGCCTGGTGATCGGGAGCTTACGCTTCCAAGTTGGTCAGCTGGGCACACTTCGCCTCCCTGATTAGCCGACGGTCCCTGCGATTGCTCCAGCATTGTGGTTTCCATCACCAATCGGCACCCTGAGCAAGCTCAACACCCCGACAATAGTTGAGGGCACGGACAATGACAGCATTCGCGGATCCGATCTGGGTGACCTGTCCACAGAGGATGGAGCCTACGGCTCTGGATATGAAAGTTGTGGGAGAAACAGCTTCCGCAATCACGTCATGTGTGCCGTCATCAACACAGGCGACACCTGTGTCAATCACGACAACACCGGCACTGGGCTAACCAATGGCGAAAACGGTAGCCCCACCAACGACGCGTCCACCAACAATGAGATAGAAGGGACCCGAACCTCACAGCGAATGAGCACACCAAAGAGCGCGTGCTGATCAAGCTCAACGACAATGAGTGGGCCCGCTGTCGAGAGGCTCTGTGGGGCAATCCCCTCCCCATGAACTCATCGCAATAGATGCTGATGGATTAGCACTGGCTGCTCAAAGAAGAGTACAAGCGCCAACACCAAGTAATCGTGTAACTCGATGCGCGTAGGAAGGCGGCGGACGAGTCGAGCCTTCGACGGGCTCAACTCTCCATGGGAGGATCCTCCTCCAAGGGAAACAACTACGGGGCCGCCAAACGACAATCTCGACTGGCCCACCTCATAGACAAGGAGCACGAAGAAGCCACGAAAGTCCTCGACTTCGGCTCCATGACGGTGGATACACGGGGCAATGTGCTCACAAAGACACCGCAAGCAGCGGTGACAGCGGCCACCATGTACCTCCTCAACAACCAGCCACTGGCTAGGGATCTACGACCTGACATGCACCAATCCATGATTGTGGGCTTGGGGCTAGTCGAGGCTGCCCTCGTTAAAGAATGAACATCAGAGTTGAAGAAAACTAAAGCTCTGGACAAGTACTACTATTCATACTCCTCTAGCGACAACAACCATGATGTGTCACGGCGACGTCGCTCGCGGTGGCATGACCACAACTATGACGCGCGTGATGACATCACGCAGCACAAGGTTGACAAGCTACGTGTAAGTTATGCTCATTTGACTGACTTGGAAGACGACGAGGTAGAGCTCTACGGTGCCAGATGCTTCAGTAGAGCCATCAGGCAGAAGCGAATTCCTAAAGGGTTCAAGCTCCCATCAGAGAACCTAAAATTTGACGGCCTACAAGACCCGAAGATTTGGCTAGAAGATCACATCTCCTCCGTCAGGCTGCATGGCGGAAGCTCAAGCACGGCCATGCAATGCCTACAGCTACAGCTGCAAGGCGCCGCCCACGCATGGCTCAACAATCTCCCGCGTGGATCAATTCGCAGCTAGGAAGAGCTGGTCTACAGCTTCGTGCGCAACTTGAAGGGCACTTACAAAAGGCCCGCATCAATCGACGAGCTAAGGGGCTGCCACCAGAGGTCTGGCGAGTCGCTGCGCTCGTACATCCAAAGATGGTCCATAATCAAGAACTCCGCAGAAGATATCTCTGAGGATCGCACAATCGACGCGTTCAATGGTGGTGTTCTTTGCAGAGAACTCAGGGAGGAGCTGGGTCGCTTGAAGCCCAAAACAATCCACCACTTGATGGAAATCGAGAATCGGTGGGCCGACGGAGAGGACTCGGTGAAAAATCGTGTCTACTCCGATGATGACGACGACCTCGGGCATAGACGTGATTGTCGAGGGAAACGTCGAATGCACGTCTATGAGGACCGCGAAGAGTTCGACATGGTCGCAGCCGGCTACGCTGACAAACGTGACAACAACCGCAACAGCAGATACCGCAGCAGTGGATACCGCGACAGCAGGAAAACCACGCAAGTGTGGCAGCACCGCACTCGCGACGAAGCAGCTGGACTATCCATCCAGGACAAACTATCCGAACCATGCAACATACACTTCTACATCGACAAGCACGACGGCAAGAAAAAGTCCAGCCACCTTCTCAAGGACTGCCGCGAGTTCCTCAAGCTCCATGAAGGCCTGCCCAGATGAATCGCGATGCGATCAACCAGGGATACGGAGCTGCCTCGGGTGTCGTGGCTCACGGAGCACCACCACCACCCGCGGCTGCGCCAGTCCAGAATCATGGAGGCGAACCATACCCGCGAGTGCTGGGCAATATGGGGATGATCCAAAAAGGGCGCCCCTCAAATCGAGTGCAGAAGGCAATCACTCGCCAAGTGAACTTGGCGATAAACTCTCCGCCCTCCACCACTGAGTACCTCAGTGGAAGCGATTCTTGCATCACCTTCGACAAGCGCGACCATCGGTGCCAAGTACCTCGCCCAGGATACTGTCCCCTCGTACTCGAGGCACAAATTGGGGGCTTTGATATGAGTCATGTATTCATGGACGGCAAAAACGGCATCAACCTCATGTTCACAAGTACCTTGCGTGCCATGAGGATCCCTCTGACATGTCTGGAAGTTTTGAACACGATGTTCCACGGCATCGTCCTAGGGAAGGGCATATACCCCTTGGGCAAGATCAACCTCGATGTCATCTTTGGCACGCTGCAAAACTTTTGGCGAGAGCGCATCGACTTTGAAGTTGTCGAAAGGCCCTCACAGTACCACTGCATCCTCGGACGTGCCGCATTCGTGAGGTTCATGGCAGTACCACACTACGCCTATATGCATATGAAGATGCCAGGCCCAAAAGGCGTCATCACAGTCAACGGAAGCTTTGAGAGGTCTGACAGTTGCGACAGGGAATTCAACCGAATCTCCTAGTCCTTCGGCATGCAAGAAGAACTCGTAAAGTTGAAGGAGACGACAGACAACAGTCTGCCCCCCTGAGCAAGCCAAGATCACCCGACCTATCCTTCAACTCATCGGTGCATACCAAGAAAGTCCAGGTCCACCCAACTAACCCGACCAAGACGGCCCTCATCGCCAACAACTTGAGTCCTGCATAGAAACTCGCACTCGTCGAATTCCTCCATGAGCGCTGGGAAATCTTCGCCTGGTGTCTAGTGGACATGCCAGGAGTTCCCAGTGAATTCCCGAGCACTCACTCAACGTAAATCCAGACGCAAGGCCAGTCAAGTAGACAATATGACGACTGTCTGAACCAAGAGCAAAAGCGGTCAGTATGGGGATCAATAGACTCCTTGACGCAAATTTCATACGCGAGATCAAGGAAAGCACCTGGCTCGCAAATCCAGTGCTTGTGCCCAAAAAGGACAAGGATATCCTACGGATGTGCGTGAACTTCACCTCCTTGAACAAGCAGTGCCCGAAGGATCATTTCCCGTTGCCACGGATCGATCAAATAATCGACTCCACCGCGGGATGCGAGCACCTCTGCTTCCTCGATGCCTACTCACGCTACAATCAGATTCGAATGAAGGAGGAAGACCAAGAGAAAACGACGTTCACAACACCCTTTGGTGTGTTCTGCTACAACACGATGCCCTTCGGGCTAAAAAACGTAGGAGCCACCTATCAGTGGTGTATGTAGGCCTGCCTCAAGAACCAACTTGGTCGCAATATCCAAGTCTATGTTGACGATATCGTTGTCAAAACCAAAGAGGAAGCCGTGTTACTCGACGATCTCCGCGAGACCTTCGGTAACCTCGATCGCTACCGGACCAAGCTCAATCTGGACAAATGTGCCTTCAGCGTACCATCTGGGCAACTGCTCGGGTATCTCATCTCCGTGAGGGGGATCGAGGCAAACCCGAAGAAGATAAAGGCCATACTGGCCATGGAGAAGCGGAACAACGTAAAAGGAGTCTAGCGGCTGGCTAGGCGAATCACGACGCTTAGTCAATTCATCATTCGAATGGACGAAAAGGCACTTCCTTTCTACCAACTTATCCGTAAAGCTGACAAGTTCGAGTGGACAGACGAAGCGTAAGAAGCATTCAAAGACCTCAACCATCTACTATCCACCTCGCTAGTATTAGCCATGCCTCGCGAAAAGGAGCCGTTGTTGCTATACATCTCCGCCACCAACCAGGTGGTCAGCACTCTGCTCTTGGTAGAGCGAGCCGAAAAAAATAAGGTCCATGGGGTTTAGCGCCCAGTATACTACCTCAGCAAGGTGCTCACGCCAACAAAGCAGCGGTACCCGCACTACCAGAAGCTGGCGGATGGCATCTTTATGACGGCCAGGTGACTGCGCCACTACTTCCAGGAGCACTCAGTCATGGTGGTAAATGACGCCCCGCTCAGGCACATACTCAATAATCCTGATGCCACTAGACGAGTCGCGCTCTAGGGAATCGAACTATCTCCACGAGACATCACATATGAGAAGTGTGACGCGATTAAATCGCATGTTCTCCCGGACTCCTCGTGCACTAGATGGAGAACCAGCTTCCCGACAAGGCAAACATGTCTTACCTTTGGACAATGCACTTCGAGGGGTCCAAGCAAAAGGACGGAGCTGACGCAGGTGTCATACTGACATTGCCCCAAGGAGACAAGATGAGGTACGTTCTGCGAATGCAGTTCACAGCCTCCAACAACGAAGCTGAATATGAAGCCTTGATCCATGGAATGCGGATGGCGAAAGCCTATGGCGCTAAGAGACTCGTCATCTACGACGACTCCAAACTGGTGGTCAACCAAACAATGCACGAGTGCGACGCCCTGAGCGACAACATGATCGCCTACCGCGACCTCTACGACACACTCGAGGGAGACTTCGATGGCTGCAATCTGCGTCACGTTGGCCACGAAAGCAATGAGGAGGCGGATATATTCGCGAACAATGGCTCCACCTGCGCCCCAATACCACCTGGAGTATTTCTAGAGCGCATCTGCGAACGCTCCATCAAGCCCAAGGCTCTAGAGTAGAAGGCAAGCACGCCAACAGACTAAGGGGCTACGCCACCTAACAAGCCAATGGCACTCGATGACATGGAGTCTGACACAGGACTCGAAGGCCCAATGGAGGTCATGATTATCGAGCCATCTTGGACACAACAATACATCACATACCTTCTCAGCAAAAGGCTGCCAAATGACCCGACTGACACACGACACGTAGCACGACAATCCAAGGCATTCGCCCTCATCAACGACGAACTGTACAAGCACAACATCACAAGAGTTCTTCAGCGGTGCGTCTCCAACAGGGACGGAAGAGCCATCCTCCTCGACATACACGAAGGCACTTGTGGGTACCATGCCGGCAGTCGCGCTCGCATCGCCAAAGCTCTACAAGCTGGATTCTACTGGCCAACGGCCATACGTGACGCCAAGGACATCGTCCAGCGCTGCAACGCTTGCCAGGAATTCGCGGACAAACCGCACGCACATCGCGTAGAGATCAGACCAATACCAGTGGCTTGGCCATTTGCACAATGGAGACTCGACATGGTCAGCAAGCTCTCGAGGTCCTTGCGAGGAAGATACGTCTACCTCCTAGTCGCGGTCGACAAATTCACCAAGTGGATCGAGGCCATGCCGGTGACAAATCAATCAAGAGCCATCACCGTCAATTTCTTCGAGGCCATCGTCTATCGTTTTGGGGTGCCACATAGCATCATCACGCACAATGGAACAAACTTCACCTCCAAAGAGTTCCAGGAATTCTACAAAAACATGGGAATAAACATTAGATACGCCTCGGTGGCCCACCCTCAGACCAACGGTCAAGTCGAAAAGGCCAATGGCCTCGTCTATGGTGGAATCAAGAAAAGGCTCCTCTGACCACTCGAACAAGCTGCTGGGTGCTGGCCAGACGATCTATAATCAGTACTTTGGAGCCTGCGCACAACTCCAAACAGCGCCACAGGCTACACTCCGTTCTTCATGGTGCACGGTGCTGAAGCAGTACTACCCGCAGAACTGCGCTACAAAGCCCCGCGGGTGGTTGCTTACAACGAGAAATAGTCAACTCTCGCACCGAAGACTCCATCGACCTCCTCGATGAGGCACGCGAGTTTGTAGTGGAGAGATCCACGATCTACTAGCAGAGCCTCCGCAACTACCACAGCAGAAGGCTACGCCCCAGATCCTTCGTCGAAGGAGACCTGGTCCTGCGACTGAAACAACAAGGGCACCTCAAGTTCGAGTCCCCTTGGGAAGGACCTTACGTGATTACTGAAGTAATCCAAGGTAGCGCCTATCGCCTTAAAGATTTCAAGAGCAGAGTCGCATACTCCAACCCCTGGAACGTCGCGCAACTGCATCGTTTCTACCCTTAGATGTTTTTTACTTTACAAATAAGGCTATTCAGCCAGGCTACTTAGCCACACATTGTACCCCAAACCCTGTGTTTTTCTCCTTTCATTGAAATTATTTTACTCGGGGGCTGCGCCACCTTTTACATCTTGTTCCACGAACAACACAGTATCCTGAGTAATTCACGCACTACCAATCGAACCCTTGATAAACACCAACCTAGCTGCAACGCACCTAACATGTTGGCAAGGTGCTGAGATGTATACACGTCAGGCTAACGAAAAGGACCTATATCTTACAATACGCTCGAAGAATATACAAGCTAGCAAGCTCTTTGCACAATAATGGGTATCAAACATACCCAACACAATGATGTGAACTTTACAACACTTATACATCTATGTGCAGGATACAAATTACACTACTAACACAGAAGGAGGACATTTGTTTGCTCTTCAAAGAACTCGACAATATCCTCCGCTGGCTGGTCAACCACCTTGTAACATCCCAAAAATATTAATCAAGCGTATCAAGCTCTAATCACCCAAGTTTAGGGTTAACAAAAACTTTTATTATTAAACTTAATATGAGTGCATGTGTGATTTGGATTAGTGTATGAATGCTTGAAATTGCCATGATTGATTGCTACAAATGATAAGGCTTAGTTTAAAGATGAATACTACATCATCTAGATCACTTACAAACAGAATCAAATGAAAAGAGAATCAAATATAGATCATAGGATCAAATGGTCATTTTGGCCAAACTTATCCACTAGACCACTTTGAGTGTTCCTAGTAAAAGATTTCCAACAAAAACAATTCCAATTATTTTCACCCCTTGCTAGACCAACTCCAAGTGAATCCAAGCAAACTTTACAAAGTGGCAAAAACTATTTTCAAATGTATTTAAGAGGCATTGCAAAATTGAATCAAGTTCATATGCCTAGATCATCACTTTTCAAAAACCATCCAAACCAATTCCCCGTGACCTTTCCCAACAACCATAGACTACTAAGCAAGTAACAAGATCACTCACAAAAAATCATTCAAAAATTTGAAAGTAAATTTCATGCGGCCATTTGATCGAGCACCTGGCAGGCACAGTACAACCTCAACCACTATACACTGTTTTGAGCTATCAATTGCTCATCTCTTGTACTGCAATCAACCCATTCAATTGTCCATGATCATGCCTGGTACTTGGTCGTGCAAAGGAGAGGCATCACTAGCCACATTGACCAGTGCCATGCTTGTACCGAGCCAGCCGTGCTGATCGAGCACGAACCACTCGCTGCACGCTGCACCGCCCACTGCCATGACACCTAGCAGCTAGCCATGACCTCACCGCCACCCTGTCCACCCCTTGACCCAAGGTGAGAAGTGGAGACGCTGGAAATTGCGCGCCCATTTAAGCCTCTGCCATGCCAAGAGAATGAAGGAGCATCGCATCTGCCTCGCACGCACACGCCGTGCCTCGCTCTCTCCGCTCGTACCCGCCGTCATCGTGGCACCATTGACCTTCCAGACATGATTGTTCACCGCCGCACGCCGCGTGACCACCGTACCGAGTGACTAACACCAGCGTACTGGAATAGAGCACCTACACCGCCTGACCAATAGAGAGCTCCCCTTGTCGTGTTGTCACTCGCGTGACGATCACCATAGTTCGCCGCACCGACCCATGCCCTCCGCCATGCTCAATGAGACCTGTAGCAGCGTCGCCGGAGAAGCTAGACCATGCTGCCCTGCCTCCACCCTTGGGGTATAAATAGAGGCCACCCTAGACCTCATTCTCCACACCATTCCACTCCCCACTCACCCAAGAACCTCACCAACCCTTCCCCGGAGCAAGGCGAGCACCACGACGCTGGAATTTGGCCGGAGTCTGGCGCTGCCGTCGAGGAAGGAAGCCGTTGATTGCGGCCACCCCAGGAGCTACCGTGACCGCCAATCAAACCGCCATCATCGACAACCCCATTCGCCCTCATCGCCGACCCTAGCTGGAGCCTCGGTATGTCCCTAGTGACCCCCACTGCCGCGTTAGGCTTCAAGTCTCGCTGGAGCAGTTCGATGGAGACGACGAACCACAACCGTAGATCCTAGTCTAATCGTAGGGCTGAGATTGAAAGATACTATTTTGGTTTAGATGAGTCACTAACGCGTGGGACCATTCTGTCAGCAGCCCATTGCGCCAACACCATGCAGTTGGGCTGGCCCATGTCTTTTCTCATGCAAAGCCCAGTGATTCAAATAGGATTTTACCATTTTAGCTAAAACCAGATTCTGTTAGTGATTCAAAATTCAATTCAAAGAGATTCACTAAACCAAAATGCATGATTCCAATTATGTTGGAAAGGTATTGAAATTATATAATCACTCCTGTTGGATTCAAACCATTTAGAATTATAAATCACCTATACCAAAAATAACAAGACAAAGACTTTTGACACTTCAAACATTTTATAAAATAAACTATAAATGTTTTTGAGATGATTCCACCTCTCAAAAATAACATTTTCCATGCTCTAAATGAATATGTAAAAAGATTTGGTTTTACAAATATGAAAAATGTCTTAGTATTAAGAGAGTGCTATACAGGCATTTCTAGTCACTTTAATATTATTAAATAGTAATATTAAATCTTGTAATGTATGATCACCATTTTAAATCAGATTCCCAAGTATTGGAATAGATGGTGATGACATGTGTCAACATGATCCACTATTTTAATTGGAGAATATTAAATCTTAAGGATTTAAAATGAGTAGAAATTACTTTTCTAAAATAAGAAGATTAAGAAAATGTTAATATTCCATATGATGATTGAGAAGATGCTAGATCATCTAGTATGAGCGCTTGTGTGCTAAATAGAAGTAGTGAAGTGTTGTTTGGTGATTGTGTACATTGAATGTATTTATAGATGCTAGTACCGACTTGGGTTACAACAAGGAGGAGTACTTCGAGGAGGAGGAGGAGAACTTCAACGACGGCAACAACTGCACTGCTCAAGGCAAGCTATCAGTGCAAGCTAGAACTATGCATGTTACTTGTGCAAACCCCTTATACCAGATGCACTAGGCATGCTTGGTTACACAATTTTACCAATTCCCAGTTTTATTCCAAGCTTTACTTTCCCCTTTACTACGGTTCTTACCTAGTTAATGAATTGTGATTAGTAGAAACTAGATTGGATCCTATCAAGATCATAGGATTAGACTTGGATACTTATACTTTATTAGCACCCCCAATAGTGATACCCTCAATACTAGTGGCTAGTGCTAAGCATAAAACTGGATTACTTTAGATGGGAATACTTGGTAAAAATGATTATGAAAACCTTGGAATGAAGATTCATTCTATTGAAATGTTTTGACATGTGTTGTGGAACACAATGGTTTGATGATGAAACTGATGAGACATGAGCCTTGACTTTAATAAAAACTGATGGTTGGGTTCGGATGCGATACCATTCCAATTTTACGGTACAACCACAATACCTGAGTTGGGTAGGTCTTGACTGGAAGTTTATATGTCCTAGTATGAGTTCCCTTGCGGAAGAGGTTGAGATGAGGCTACCTCGTGATGATTGTCCACCTATGCAGTGCCCAGGATGGTAGATGGCCATGGCTGGGAGGCCAAACTCACAGGGGAGGTGCCTATACTAGGGTGTGTAATTGAAAGGTTAATATTTATTATCTGCATACTAAGTATGATGATTTAAGGTTATCCCTGACGGATGTATCAAATTTTGTGGTGAAAGTGTACCACCTCTGCAGAGTGTCAAACTATTCGAATAGCCGCGTCCGCTGTTATGGACAGTTGAAGTGGCCATACTGTTCAGTCGTCAGATGTTTTCAAAATGACTGGTGACTTGAAAGATGACTTTGACTAGACCACAACAGAGTTGTGGATAGGAGGTCTAAGTTCCCAGTTAAGTGATGTAGAGAACTAAAATAGGTCTTTACTCTTGAAGCTTTATGAAATAAACCTGGCTTTTTGCAAACAAACCTAGAGCTTATGGTTCCTACTAGCTTTACTTTTACTTATACTAGTGATAGTTTGCGAGTACTTAAAGAGTACTCATGGCTTTGTCCCTGGCTATTCCCATGGCCATACTATGAGGAGGATTACCCGGAAGATGGACAGCAGGAGCTCTATGACATCTGGAATCATCTCCCATCGTGAGCATTGCCTATGACCCTGAAGATGGAGCCTACTACGTTTACTTTTCGCTACTTTGATTGTATTAAGACTGGATAATGAGATCCTTTATTTGTAAGACCTTTATTATGGTTTGTAATGGATGATGTACTGTGGTACCACTTCTGTTATGTCTCGCAAAAATGGTAATCCTAGTATTGTGATGTACGGCATAATAGGCATCTGGACTTAAAAATCCGGGTGTTGACACACCTGATAGTGTGGCACAATATTCCAAGTCATCCCTTCAGGCAACGACGGTGGTCCAGCGGCAACAGACGCGACATCCACATCTGGCCGATGTAGTCGAATCAGCGATAATGCAGCCTTGGCACCTGCGACCAGCTGCTGGCGCACGCACTCGTAGACCACACTGATATCCTGAAACTTAGCCAGAAGAGCCAATAGGCTTGAGGGCACAACGTCCAGCTGAACATCGTCTGATAAATACACTTCAAGCACAACTGCGCTTTCTTCAAACACTAAAGCACTCGCGACGCACGATACTGCAACGTCGCCAACGCGATTGCACGATTGTAGTCCACCCAGAAGTACCCACTAGCCTGTAGCTGCTCCTGGGTTACGTCATTCATTCGAATGGCAACCCGGTCCTTCTCATCCCGCGGATGACAAGCGCTAACAACTACAAAAGCAAGACCAAAGTATAAAGACAAGGCATCACCACGAATGGCTAAAGAAAAGACAAGAAGATAGAGAGCTAACGTTTAAATTGGTCGTTCAACTGTGCAACTTCATCCAAGAGATACTTCTCACGAGCGGCGGTCTTCTCAGCTTTTGACTTCCACACATCTGCGTTACCGCGGATCATGGGCAACTCACGCTCCAACTGCTTTATACGGTCGCGCAGTCGCGAGAGTAACGACAGGTCCTCCACCTTTGAACGCGATTGCGTTGCGATTTCATCGATGGGAGGAGAGTCATGAGGATCACTCAAAGGACCACTCGAAGGACCCTATTACAACCAAGCAAGAGGCAAATGAGACCAATCATACATTGATTAAAAGGAGGAGTGCATTCAAGTTCGATAAAAGTATCAAGGGGCACCCCCCACAAAATGCGGACCAACAAAAGGAAGCTACAACTATTACAAATGGCAGCTAAGGAGGAATCTGCTTCTTCGACTTGGACTTCGACTTCGGGGGCTTCCTTGAATCCGTGGCACTCTCCGATGCCATAGACTTTCTGGTGGTAGCCCCAGATGTCGCAGCCTTCGCCGCTTTCACCCGCTGCAACTCCTTAGAATATTTGGCGACTGTCTCAATGAGACGAGACCCATATTTTCTGCATCTAGTGGCGAAAGGCTAGAAGACTACCTGTTGACCATATGCGTCGACAGGCATCGCCTCGGAAATCGCGCCCGGGTCCAACTCTTCACCATGTGCTTGCGCCATCGCGAGTGCCATAGTGGCACCGACAGTCCGCTGCACATTCTTGAAGTCCATTGGGACGCCTTCTACGAAGGCCTCCACCAGGCCATCAAGAGTTTCGATTAAACTGGTCGTAGGAACCATATCCTCACGGAGGCGGCTTAGCATGCCTTTGGCCTTCCCTAGTGTATCTTGGAGGGAGACACTATGGTCCTCGACTGTGGCCACGACGCCAGCCAAGGCATCCGCACGATGCAAGGCCTGGGCGTCGAAGCTTACGCCGGCGGCATCTGCATACACAGGGTATCAGCACAACAACATGAAATCAAATAGGTAAAAATACAAGTGAAGCTGAAACAATACCTGAGAGAGCTTTTGCAATCGAGAAAAGTTGTTGTTCGAACAACTTCTCCCTTTCGGCAGTAGAAGCAAGCAGGTCTTCCTCGCGCTTCTGCGACTCCTCCAGAGCCGCGACTGCCTCAGCACGCTTCTTCTCTGCTATGGCAAGTCCCTTCTCGAGGGAAGTGACGCGATGGAGAAGCTCGTTATGCTCACCTACAAAGGGCAGAGCATAACAACAACTGAGTTTAAAAATTTCTATGTAAGCAGAGCGAAGAGAAAAGATTAGTACAAACCTTCGACTGTGCGGTGGCGATTGTCGACCCAAGGCAATGATTTGCTCCGCAGGATGAGTGGAATCCTTCACGATAGGCTACACCAAAAGAAATGAAGATTCAGCGTTGACAAAAAACACAAATTCACAATTTGACTGCCAGCAGCAAAAAGATACTTACATGTTCCTCCAGGGACTCCGAAGATTCCTGTTGAGTGGGCATCCATGCAACCATCTGGTGTCCCCCAGTATGAGGGGAACTCGAAGAGTTGGTGCCGGAGTGGGCCGCCACCGGAGGAGAAGGCGACCGTATGGCCACCTCCTTGTTCTCGGAGTCTGTGACTCTGGATTCTTTCACAAATTGGTAGTCGTCGGAAGACAACGATGCCGTTTGACTAGAAATATGACCAATATCGCTTTAGAAGAGAAACTTCAAGGAGAACAACACGAACTCGCAAATATAACTTACCCGTCAAACTTTTCAAGGTCAAAGGAATCATTTGACGACTCCTTCGGCAACCTCAGCTTCTTCTGTGCGAGAGGAGCCATGGCGCGTACATGCACGGCTGGGATCGGCTGCTCTACAGCAGCATGAGGACCCTCCAGTGTTGTCAGCGAGGAGGCATCAGTATCCTTGCTACGGGAGCGCTTGCGAGTCCCGTAGCCACTGAACTCGGGGGCTTCCTCCTCTTCCTCAATCGGACTAGTGGAGCCCGACTCGTCTTCCTCCTGCGCTTCGCGCGGGATAACTCCTTCAGGCTAAGGAGGCAAGCTGGCAGCCACTTTCTAGTCCTACAATCAGAAGAATCATTAGTATATATCAAACACCTAACAAGCAGTCAAAAATCTAGAACACTTCATAGGAAAACTCTACCTCAGGTGGATGATTGTTGGTGTTGAAGGGAGGCACGACTAACTCGCCCGGGAGATCCTCCTTGGTGGTGTATTTGATCACCAGCCGCAACCTCCTGTCCACCTCACCGAAGAAATGCCCTCCGCAGAAATGCGAGTAACATCGCTAGTACCAATCCAGCGGTACATCGGATGGGCTCTGGCCTATAGAGGCTGAACACGGCAGCGCAACCACGTGCGAATGAGTTCAGCACCACCTTCCTCTTTGCCTATACGGCTTTCGAGGTCGCAGACACGCTGATATAGCATCTCCGTCTCCTCAGACTCGCTGGGCATCACTACATTTTTCCAGGAACGCCTCCTCCTGCAAATTGCCACGGGATTGAAGGGTGCTAGTCCGTAGTGCTCTCCATCGCCCTTCTGGTCGCGGATGTAGAACCACTTATCTCTCCACCCTTGGGCAGACGCGGTGATTTTGATGTCGAAATAAGTGACAAAGGAGTCGACATGTATCCCATAGCCTCATACATCATAGACTACAGAACCTAGCCCCGACTGAAGTTTCATCTTGAAGAGTTTCTTGAAGATACCGAAGTGTGGCTCAATTCCAAGCCAGCACTCGCAGAGAGTGATGAAACAGGCGATGTGGAGAATAGAGTTTGGGGATAGCTGGTGCAGCTGGAGCCTGTAGAAACAAAGAAGACCCCTAACAAACGGATGCAGGGGAGAGAAAGACCCCGAATGATGAACGCAAGGAACATCACTCGAAAACCCGCAAGAGGACATGGGATTACCTCGTCACCGAGAACACGCGAATCATCCTCCGCGGCAGATAGCGCCCCGTCCTGGCGCTGGGTGAACAGCTCCGACGGCTTGATGACGGATTGACGCCACGACCCGTTTGTGATGTGAGTCCCGCGACCTTCTTCTTCCCAGCGCCAACGGCGCTGGTGCCCGCGGTGGCGGCGCCCTTCTTCTTGGATGCCATAATGGGAGCCGCAGATCCTATAGCGGATCTTGCGCTGGCGATGTGAGTGCAGGAAGTAGCTGAGGAAGACGCGAAGTTGGTCCAGTGCCACGGAGGACATGCGCGCAAAGGAGCAACAAGGACAGCAATGACGGAGATGTGCGAGCAAGAAGAAGAGGTGGGGAAATTACCGCACGGCATGCCCCCTACTTAACCTCCTAGTAGATGTCATCCAACGGCCAGAAGAAAATCTACCAGACGCGTGGCGTGCATCGGCATTGACGCGTGGCAAGGGAAAACCACGAACCGTCCCTACTACTCCCATTACGTGCGAAAATCGAGGAGACGTAGTTAAAATAGAAGATTACGCCTGCCCGGTCAAATCAAGGTCAGAAAGTGGGACCCACTATTCGTGATGTCCCGTCAAAGCCGCTCACGTGGGTAACTAAGGTCATCTCTATGTCAGCACTGATGTCATGCACTCCAGTAGGAGCAACCTTTTTGACTGCTCTAAATCCTTCCTTGAGTATTCGACTCAACCAAGCACTCGAGGGCTACTCCTAACAGGAGCGCTGGCCGTGCACCCGAAGAAAATAATAAATATATTCAAGCATCAGGAAAACCCTTCACTCTAATCAACGATTCAATTGTGGACTTCGGGTTACTCCCATAGGGACCGCTGAAAGCACATTCAACTGAAACAAGCAAAAGACGACAATAGTCGCAAAATACTTATTGTCCCCACTCGAGTCTACGACTCGAATAGTGTCGTTGTGTTAGGAACGGAAGTACCTAAGAAGGTTAGATAGAGGTGTGGGGACTAGCAGGGAAGTTATCGACGGTGTCCGCAGGCGGGATTGGATACAAGCAAGCATAGCTAGACGCAGGAAGTACCCAGGTTCGGAGACCTCGTGGTGAGGTAAAACTCCTACTCATGTCGATCTGACTATGAGCGATATACGAGCTACAAGTGCTCCTCAAGCTGTATTCTCTAGCTACTGTCTTAAATGCACTAAGACCAACCCTTTCTACTGAGGCCTTGCCTCTCCTCATATAGGCAGAGAGACGACGGTCCTAATGGATAATCTGACTGGCGGGCCCCATAGGTGGGTCCCAACCGGCTGGTCATCTACAGTATCTGGTACAACCATGTCCCATCAGAGTACGAGAATGTCGTGCGAGCCTGTCGTCAACATTGGGCCACTGTTCCCGTGTCATCCCCGCAAAGTCTTCGGTATGGTCGGGTAGTTGCCAGTCTTGTTGTCGTACAGGGCGTAATGCGCACTGTGCCGCACGTCGGCCTGTCCCCTTGATTGGTTCCGGCTACGCTACTGTAGCCGGCTGCATCTTGCCGCTCCGGCTACCTCGTGGTAACTGGCTTGACTTGCCCTGTCCGGCTGTGCTTAACCAGCCGGACGTGATCCGACTTCCATATTTCTTGTCTGGTTGGGGTATCCAGAGGTCTTCCCCCTGAGACTAGCCCCCGAGCGCGTGTAGATTTCGCCCTTAGGTGAAATGTGCGCGCGCTCCTTCTTTGTTTGAATTTCTGACCGGCTACACCTGGCGGTTGCGCTACCCGTGACGTTAGTGCTGACGCCGGCCATGCGCGTACACGCCATCATTGCTCTGCGGTGGGCAGTGACACGTCCCGTCGCACGTCACCTCGGGAAAATGCTGCCTGACGCTTTGGTTCTCGCTCCAGGATCTTCTGCGCACCCCGTGTCTGCACACGGGATCTGGGTCGGCGGTTGGGGTGGGAAGCGCCTCGATGGACGCCGCGTGGCGCCGCAGACGGTTACCCTTCCAGGCCTTTAAAGGGGCACCCGGGGAAGGGCAGTTCCTCTCCTTCACTTCCCCCGCTCCCAGTTGCTTTCCTCGCCTTTGCGCTCCTGCCTTCCGCGCCTCGTCGCCGTTGCTGCTATAGCCCGCCCCGCCTCCCGCTAAACATCGTCGGCGGTACGGGCCACCGTCTTTCCTCTGCCGCCGCGCCCTCTAGCAAACCGGAAATGGCTGCCGAGCGCGGAGCCTTGTGCGGTTCCTCTGTCACGGAGGAGCACATGCAAAAGTATCGCGTCACCCACGTCCTGCCATCGGAGGAGGAAGTGGAGGTGCGGCTCGCGCCGGCAGGGGAGGTGTCGCCGCATCCGGTGGAGGGGAACAGGTGATCTTCCTCTCGCACCTAGCATGCGGGTTCGCGTTGCCGGTGCACCCGTTCTTCCTCACCTTCCTCACCTTCTTCGACCTCCGCCTCCACCATCTAGGTGCTAACGCAATCGGCACGCTGGCGCACTTCGTAGCATTTCGCAAGAGCTACCTCGAGATCCAGCCAGATCTCGGGCTCTTCTGCCGGCTCTTTAGAGTCCGGCCGCAGGTCCAGTTCACGAAGGGGCCACTGGTCGTCTGCGGTGGCGCCTCCAACTACTCCCGCACGCAGACCGGCTACCCGAAGTTCCGGCTGGGCGACACGGTATGACTGTGGCAGCAGTCGTACTTCTATGTCCGGAACCTCACCGATGTGGATCGGATCAACCTTCCGGCGTTCCAGGACGTGGAGTCCAGCCGGCAGCACTAGGACTTGAAGATCTACGGCGAGAAGGCGGAGTCCGATGTGATGCTGCAATGCATGCGCTCCCTCGTCACCTGCCGGCTAACCGGCCTGGACAGCACCCTCAGCTGGATGTCCCGGCTGATGATGCCGCTGCAGCAGCGAGCGCACAAGATGTGCTTCTACTCGGGCCGGCTGGACCTGACCCAGCTATCTCGCCGCGACCCCCGCTATCACAATTTGAAGGAGTGGGTGTGGACGATCACCATGGAGCGGCTACCGGAAGGCTGGACCTTCGGGCTGGCCCCTTACAGCCGTGACAACCGCGTGCCCCAGGTAGGTCCTTCTAGCTGGAATTTTCTTTTGTATCTCTTGTCCTTCTTTTTTATCCGACTAATCTCTCGTATTCGGCAGATCTTCGCCTGCATCCTTCGTGAGGAGGGCGACGCCCCTCTTCAGACATTCACGCCTAACTTGCCCGAGCCACGCGCTCGGCGGTCTGTGAGGAGTTGGACGGGGACGGGGACGCCTTCCCCAGCCGGAACGACGAGCCAACCGCCGATCCCCACGTGGAGGTTGACGAGAATGTAGAAGCCGTCCTAGCCCCTGATCCGGCACGGTGCCTTGCGATGGACGGCAAATCCAGCCGGTCTGGTGCTGGCGGAAGTGGCTCCAGCCGTTCCAGTGCTAGTCGGCCTACGGTGGAGGAGCTGGAACGACACCCTTCCTCTGAGCCATCTTGGCCGGAAGAAAGGGCTGCCCTCGGTGGTACAGGGGTAAGTCTTTCTCTGGGCGCCTTTACTGTCTTTCGCTTTTTTCTTTTTTCCCTGTTTGCCTTTGGCTCATTTGCTTCTTTTTCCTTTTTCTCTTTTCAGCATGCTGGTCTCTTTTGGGGCCGCGAGCCCGGCGCGGGCGCCGACTGGGTCGCCACCCCGTGCGCCGCCCACGTCTGCCTCCTCCCCTCGTTCCTCCGAGGCACCACCCCTGCCACCGCCTCGGGCCGAACCAGCTATGTCAGCCGGAGCGGGGGGTCCTCAGCCGGACACGATGGTCCAGCCGGAAACGGTTGAGACCATGTCGCAGAGCGGGGACGGCTCCTCCGTGGGGACACTGAGAACGGCCACCAGCAAAGAACTCGTGGTTGTCGATGACGACAACTCCGAGGACAAGCCGGGGGAGGAATGGAGGACGGCGGTGGTTGCGGCGAAAGAGTCTCTGGTCACCAATGTCGTGGATGACGATGCCTCCTCCGCTGCCTTGCTGACGGATCTCGCCGCCACTCTCGAACTGGCGGTGAAGGAGATCCGGCTGCTCAAGGCCGCAGCCGGTAGGAATCGATCCTTGGAGCAGAAGCTTGCTGCTGCCAACGGAACCCCCTAGAGTAAGTTTGCTTCATCCGGAATCATCCTTTTTTTTACGATAGCCCGTTTTGTCGTAGCCATCCTTGTGTGCGCTCAGCGCGAGATCGATCGCTTGAAGAAGGCGAACGACCGGCTGAGCAAGTCCAACTCCACGTTGCGACTGCAGAACAAGGATTGGCACGCTAAGGTGGATGCTCTGGAGGCCACCGTCAAGGAGCGCGACGCCTCGCTCGCCAGCCGGATCGACACCTTCAACCTTCTCGAGGCCCAGAACAAGGACCAAGAGAAGGAAATCAAACGGCTGGTGGTGAAGGAAAAAGCCTTGGTGAAAGAGCTAATGCAAGTCGGGCACATGGCCAAGGGTAAGTTCCCTTTTCCGTCTCCACTTGTCTTTCCGGATCCGGTAGCCGGATCTGACTATTTTTTTTCTGAGAGCTTTTTATCCCGGCATAGACCTGCTGGCCTACAACCGGCTGCAGGAGAACTGGCCGGGAGCTCAGCCAACAGCCCAGGAGCTCATCATCCTTCTCGGCGAGGAAGATGCCAAGCTTAGCCAGGCGGCACAGGCCATCTTCTCCTTTCTGTGGCCGGACGCTCCGGTCTCGGAGACGATGGCGCATCTAGCCGCGAAGGTGGGAGAGGTGCCGGCTGCCGTGGACCGGCTGCAAGACTTGGCGGCGCGAGCCGGAGCGGAGATGGCCCTGGCCCTCATGCTCTCGTGGTACAAGGACGCCCGCGTCGAGAAGATCGACGGAGGTTTCTGCGTCGACGCCGACCTTGGCGCCATCCGTCAGGCCCATCCGGAGCTCCGGGCCTCCGCCATCAAGATTGCGGACTACATGGATCCCGACGAGGTGCTCACCGACTCGGAGTCCGTCGGCACTCCGGATGCGGAAGCCTCGACGTAGCCGGCTGATGGCGACACCGGAACCGGGTCGACTGATGCGCCTCCTCCGCCAGCTGAGACTGTTGCCAGCCAAGGCGCTCCGCACAGCAAGGGCCCTGCTGCTTAGCTATGACCCTGGGATGCCGAGTGTATTTGTTTATTCTGTCTTGTTTGAAACTTGTCTGTCTGTACCGGCTGCTTCTGGCGCCGGGAAAACTCATGGGAGCTTCGTATCCCCTTTCCTTTTAATGCCAATCCGGACAAATTTGGTTTGCCATTGACTTGTGTTTTTTGCATGTCCTTTCAATATTTTGCCGGCTAACTTCGCTCGGCTGAACGCCTTTAGCCGGGGGAACTGCAATTCCAGTGCGGGCACGTCAGCGCACCCACTGGGTGTAGCCCCCGAGATTCGGAGTAGCTGGCGTAGCCAGGTACTTCAAATCTTCTTTATTTTCTTAAGTCCTCTAGCTTCATCCGACTAGACGCATCTTAGTCGGTTGCTTCCGCTGGCTGAACGCCTGCAGCCGGAGGAACTAACATTCTAGTGGGGGCGCGCAAGCGCACCCACTGGGTGTAGCCCCCAATATTCGGAGTAGCTGGCATAGCCAGGTATTTCGAATCTTTTTCTTCTCTTGCTCCTAACCTTGCCCTCACCTGGGCTCCAAATATCCAGCTAAACGCCCTTAGCTGGTCGGGAAACTACAAGATTCCACTGGGGGCGCACGAGCGCACCCAGTGGGTGTAGCCCCCGAGATTCGGAGTGCTTAATGAAGGCAAGGACTTCGAATCTACTTCTTCTTTTCTTCCTGAATTCTGACTCGAAGTAGTCGTACAAAAATATATACATACACATACATTCTCACCCGTTAATAGGTTAGTCTGCTAAACTGTAGCCGGAAGGCGGATTTGTTTTTTGAAAACTAGCTTGTGCCTTTCTGGGCACTTAGTCATTTTCCCATTTGCTTTGCTGATTTCGCTGCATCCTTGCCGGGCATCCAGGTTGTGGTCTGCAGCCGGAATCGAAGGAAGCTGACAGTACATTGCGCATGGTACTAACGGCTTAGCAGCCGGATTGTCTTAATCTAGTTGTGAGGCCGGGACGACCGATCTGTCCCATCTCCTCCCTGTTTTTCATGTGGGATGCCTCGGGCTTTTGCTCTTGCTAGCCGGACAGCTGGGTTGCGGTCTGTAGCTGAGACGAAGAGTGGGCCTTTGACATCGTCGCACACTACTCAGTCGGTTTGTTGACTTACCAGGCCGGGCCAGCCGGAAAGCCCCCGGGTAGGGGTTGCCGGAGCCGGAAAATCTGAACCGGAAAAACAGCTGCATACACATTTCTAGAAGGAGCCCCCGAGCATCTCGTAGGGGTCCGCATTTTCATTCATAGGGTTTGCGGGATACATACACTCTCTAGTGACTAGGTGTAAAACGGGCACAGCAAGGCCGCGTTCCAGGGGCGCTCTGTCTCCTCATCTGACTTATCCATCTTCTTCTTGCGTGGCTGTTATGCGTCAATGAGGTAGTAGGAGTTGTTGGGCCGCACCCGGCTGATGATGAAGGGACCCTCCCAGGGTGGCGATAGCTTGTCCATGCCCTTCGTGTCCTGCACCAGCCGGAGGACCAGGTCGCTCTCGTGGAACGCGACAGGGTGGATCTCGCCTGAATGGTAGCGGCGTAAGTGTTGCTGGTACAAGGCCGATCTGGACAATGCCAGTTCGCGGGCCTCCTCAAGGAGGTCCACACCATCTTCCCGTGCCTCTTGGTTGGCCTTTTCATCATAGAGGAGCTTGCACGGAGAGTCGAACTCGATATCCGCGGAGATGACGGCTTCCGATCCGTAGACCAGGAAGAACGGGGTGTAGCCGGTTGATCTATTCGGCGTGGTGTGGAGGCTCCATAGCACAGCCGGAAGCTCCTCGATCTAGCATCCGGGCGACCGCTCCAAAGGGTCGATGAGGCGTGGCTTGATGCCAGCTAGCACTAAGCCGTTTGCCCTTTCGACTTGCCCGTTGGACTACGGTTGCACGACGGAAGCAAGGTCCAGCCGGATGCCCTTGTAGCTGCAGAATCGGGCAAAGACCCCCTTGGCGAAGTTCGTGCCGTTGTCGGTGATGATGCTGTTGGGGTGGCCGAAGCGGTTGATGACTTCGGTGAAGAAGGTGACGACTGTCGCCCCGTCCAGCTTCCGGATGGGCTTGGCCTTCATCCACTTTGTAAATTTGTCCACCGCCACCAGAAAATGGGTCATGCCTACGCGCGCCCGCTTGAAGGGACCGACCATGTCGAGGCCCCAAACAGCGAAAGGCCAGGTGATCGGTATGGTCTTGAGCACCGAAGTCATCATATGCCTGAGCTGCCCAAAGCGCTGGCATCCATTGCATGCGCGGACTAGCTGTTCGGCGTCCTCGAGGGCGGTGGGCCAATAGAAACCATGGCGAAACGCCTTGGCGACTATTTCCCTTGACGAAGCGTGGTGTCCGCACTCGCCCTGGTGGATGTTCTTGAGCAGCCGGTAGCCTGTGTCCACATCGACACACCTTTGGAAGATGTCGGATACGCTGCGCTTGTACAGTCCTTTGTTGATGATCGTGTACGTGTGCGCGCGGCGCTGGATTTGCCTAGCCTCCACCTCGTCATCCGGAAGCTCCCCATTGGCGATGTAGTTCATGAAGGGCTGTGCCTAGGATGGTATTTCCTGGATGACGAGGATGCTTCCGCCTTCCGATTGATGGTCATCGGGGGGTCATCCGGATGAGGTACCTGGAACTGCAGCCCCCGGGCCACTTGATGAGTCGGCAGCCCCCGGGTCATGTGAGCCGGAGGGTACGGACTTGCTGGAGTTGGCACGGGACTTCTTCTTTGGAGGTTCTGCCGGCTCTGCATCTGCCGCCCTGTCAACCAGAGCGCTCCCTGCCCATATAATGGAATCCGACTCGGGGGACGGGTTGATGGAGGGCTTGTGCAGGTGCTCCAAGGAGACCCCGGGTGGGATCGGCTGCCTGGTGGATCTAATTCGTGCGAGCAAATCGGCTGCCTCGTTGTTGGCATGAGGGACGTGATAAAATTCACATCCGTCGAAAGAGGCGCTGAGCTTCTGTATGTGGAACCGATAGAGAGCCATGTTTGCATCGCGGGCATCCCACTCTCCGGATACTTGCTACACCACCAGATCCGAATCGCCAAAGCAAAGGATCCGGTTGACACCAATCTCTCTGGCTAGCCGGAGGCCTTGCGCCAGTGCCTCGTATTCGGCTATGTTGTTGGAGGACTTGAAGTGGATCTGTAGGACGTACTCCAGCCGGTCTCCTTTGGGCGAGGTGAGTACGATGCCGGCTCCCAAGCCACCGAGCATCTTCGACCGTCAAAGTGCATCTTCTAGTGGTCCGAATCTGGAACCGGTGGGAGGTATTGGGTCTCACCCCAGTCGACGAGGAAGCTCGCTAGCGCCTGCGACTTGATCGTGAGCCGGGGCTCGTACTGAATGGAGTAGGTGGCGAGCTCGATGGCCCACTTGGCGACTCGGCTGGTGGCGTCCTTGTTGCTGATGATTTCCAAAAGGGGTGCCGTGCACACGACCTTAATCGGATGCTCCTGGAAGTAGTGCTTGAGCTTCTTGCATGCCAGGTACACGCTGTAACACATCTTCTGGTAGTGGGGGTATTTCTGCTTCGAAAGGGAGAGAACCTCACTGAGGTAGTAGACGGGCCTCTGAACTGGCTGAGCCTTGCCTTCCTCGGGGTGCTCCACCACCACGATGACGCTGACGACCTGGCTGATGGCTGCTATATAGAGCAACATCGTCTCCTTGCTAGCCGGCGTGGCTAGAACCGGCGTTGTGGCAGCATGCGCTTGAGGTCATGAAAGGCAGTGTCGGCTTGCGAGGTCCAGGAGAACTTGTCCGTCTTCTTCATCAGCTGATACAACGGGAGTGCCTTCTCCCCCAACTGGCTAACGAAACGGCTGAGGGAGGCCAGGCATCTGGTGAACTTCTGGACTCCAAGCAGGCTCCTGGGTGGCTCCATCCTTTCGATGGCCGTGATCTTCTCCGGATTCGCCTCGATCCCTCGTTGCGATACGAGGAAACCGAGTAACTGGCCGGATGGGACACCGAAGACGCATTTCTCCGGGTTCAGCTTCATCTGGTACTGCCGGAGGTTGCCAAATGTCTCTCCCAGATCTTCAAGGAGGGTGCGCTTCTCCTTGGTCTTGATGACCACATCATCCACATAGGCATGCACGATTCAGCCGATCTGCGAGTGCGAGCACTTCTGCATGCAGCGCTGATAGGTAGCACATGCGTTCTTCAGACCGAAAGGCATGGTTACATAGCAGAAAGCCCCGTAGGGGGTGATAAATGATGTCTTAATCTGGTCAGCCGGGTTTAACCGGATCTGATTGTAGCCGGAATAGCAATCTAAAAAAGACAACAAAACGCAGCCGGCCGTGGAATCGATGACTTGATCGATACGGGGTAATGCGAATGGATCTTTCGGGCACACCTTGTTCAAGTTGGTGTAGTTGATACACATGCGCCAGGTCTTGTTCTTCTTCAACACTAGGACTGGGTTTGCCAGCCAGTCCGGGTGGAACACTTCTATAATGAACCCGGCTGCAAGGAGCCGGGTGATCTCATCACCGATAATCTTCCTCTTCTCCTCTGTGAACCAGCACAGAGGTTGCTTGACCGGCTTGGCATCCGGTCGCACATGAAGTGAGTGCTCGGCGAACTCCCTCGGTACACCTGGCATGTCCTTGGGTGACCATGCAAAGATGTCCCAATTCTCACGGAGGAAGTCGACAAGCGCGCCTTCCTATTTGCTGTCCAAGTTGGCACCAATGGTGACGAACTTGGTCAGGTCGGAGGGGTTGAGCAGGATCCTCTTCGTCTCCTTTGCCGGCTGGAAATCTCCTTCTCCAGCCGGCTTGCTGCTAGCCGGTATGTCTTGCTGGGACATGGCCATGTTGCGCATGATCACGCGCTTCTCCTCGGCTATGATGAGGGCCTCTGCTAGTTTGGAACCGGCTGAGGCGCACTCCATTGACCGCCTAAAGCAGCCAGCGACGGTGATCACGCCGTTGGGTCCCGGCATCTTCGTCTTGAGGTATGCGTAGTGGGGGAGCTCATCAGGTTTACCACCTCGAACCAGATTGGTTCGCGGCGAAAGTTCTCCTCGGTCCCGAAAATGAAGTCCAGCTGGATTTTACACACCGGGGCGCAAGCCGGTCCTCGTAGTACGCCGTGGAACATTGTGGTAGTCGGGCGCAGGTCGCATTCGCGAATGCCCAGCTTCTCCAGCGAAGACCGGTAGAGGAGGTTGAGGTTGTTGCCTCCGTCGATGAGGACGCGAGAGAAACGACAGGTGCGCTCGTTGGAGACGATGAGGGGGTCGAGTACCATGGCGTAGCCCCCGGGAGTTGGCAGCTGCTCCGGCTGGTCTTCTCGGCTCCAGGTGATGGGGGTTTCCGACTAGTTTAGGTACTGGGGGACCGGAGAGACGATGGTGTTGACCTCCTTGGAGCATCGCCTGCGGCTGTGCTTGTCGTCCAGCTCCGTCTCGAAGATGTGGTAGGTGGCGTGCAGCTAGGGGTAGCCGTTGTTGTTGTTGCCACCGTTGCCGCCGTTACCATCATTGCCGGCTCCCCTATCCGGTGGTGGTGGTCCACCAAGAGGAGGCGGGGGGAGACGTTGCTGGCTGCCCTGGTCTTTTAGCTGGTGAGTCCAGCTGCAATTCCGGGTGGTGTGCGTAGCCGGTTTGAAGGGACCGCTATGCCATTTGCACGGGCCGTCAAACATATGGTCGAAGGTGAGCCGCGGCTTCTGCCTTCTCGTATCGTTAGCCGGTGCGTCGGGCGCACCCTCCACAACATTGACCTACCGCGCGTGGTAGCGGGGCTTCTGCTGTCCGGCTTGGCGGTCCCCGTGGAACCGGTTGTCGTTGCCGTGGCGCCTGGAGGATCCAGCTTCTCTAGCCGAATTGCTTGGACGGTCGCGAGCCGGCTCTGTGGGAGTCGGACGTCCGTCAGCATTTACTTGGAGGGGCTTCTTCATGGCGGCATCCGCCGTGGTGTACTGGTATGCTACCATCATGAGCTCCGCCATGGTTTTCGGCTCGTCACACAGTAGCCGGTGGCAAAGCATGGTGCCTTCTCGGCATCCCTCGATGAAGAAGCTGATGGCCTGGCTCTCCAGGATGCCCTCGCAAGTGTTGTGCAGTTACGTCCACTTGGCGAGTTACTCGCGGTCGGTCTCGCGGTCGCCCTGGACGCACAAGGCCATGTCGCGTGGGCGTCTCGGACGCTTGTACGTGCCATTGAAGTTGCGTACGAACACCTTCTCGAAGTCTGGTCAGGCGTTGATGCTGTTGGGCGCAAGGCTGTTGAGCCATATCATTGCCAACCCGTTTAGCATAAGGGGGACGTAGCGCATAGTTGTGTGCTTGTTCCTGTGGGTTATGCCGACTGCCGTAGCGTAGTTGGTCAGCCAATCTTCTGGCTTCATGCTGCTATCGTACTTGGGGTTGTCCCTTGGCAGGGTGAACTTATCTGGCAACGGCTCGTTCCGAATACGGGGTCTGAAACAAACCGGTCCGGTGGAGTCTTCTTCCTCCGTGACGCGCGCTTGAGCGAGGAGCTCGATGCGGTCGCGGGCATCCGGATGATCCGGGTTGGGCGCTCCCACCCGGCCCGAGAGATGGGAACTGGCGGGTCTTGGTGCTCCGGTTGGTGGAGGGGGAGGCGGTGGGTTACTGTTCACCGTTTGCTCCTGGCGCGGCTAGCCCTTGTTGCTAGAGCTGCGGCGCTTGCTGCGGGCCTTAGCCGACTGAGGGAAGGACGCCTGTTAGGTGTCGCGAGGCGTGCCCTTGCTATTGACAGGCGGCTTGCTCCCCTTGGAGTAGCTGGGGTCCTCCTGCATCTGCCGGTTGGCGTCAGCCTGCTCGTCCATGATCCGGAGGAGCTCCTGCATGCGAGCGTGCTGGCGGGCTCGCTCCTCACCCTCCAGGTTGGGCAGTTCGTCTGCTGCGGCTCGCGCCGCGCGCAGATTCTTGATGGGCGTGCTGTAGGTGGGTCGAATGAGGGAGGGAGCGGCATTCGGCTCCCGTTCCTTTTCCATCCTTCTACCTAGCTCGCTGCCTTGGCGCCGCACTTGGCCGCACCGGCTCAGCTCCGCGGTAGCCGGAGTGAAGCCGTGCGCGCGGTCGTATTCGCGCCGGGTGATCTCGAGTTGCTTGCGGGTTGCCGCCAGCTCCATGGCCTCATGGAGGAGAAGTTTTCTCTCTATGGCGAAGTTGGCTTCCGCCTCCTCCGGGTTGTCCTCGAGGTTAACCGGCATCTGGAGCTGATCAATGGCTTCCTCCACCGGATTCCGAGGCTGCGGTGGGGCGGAGGTTCCGCCCTCGTCCGCGCCCCGCTCCCGCAGCTGGCGAGGATGAGAACTGGAGCTGGCAATCATGACATCGACGTCGCAGGAAGCGACAGAGGCGCTGCTACCCGGATGCGGTAGCTCCGTGACGGAGACGATCTCCATAGGGAAACGCTCCGGAACGGTGGCGACGTAGACGGGGAGGTCGCCGAAAAGCAGGATGGAGTTGTTCGCCGGGAAGGTGGTTCCGGCGAAACAGGAAGCGTTGTCGATGACGCAGTCGAATTTGCCAAGCATGAGCACCAGGCCAGAGGCCACACACTCACGGGCTGAAGTGCGGGGTCCCATGCGGAACATGACTCCGGTCAAAGCCATTTGCCCCATGGTGGGCGCCAACTGTCGTTGTGTTGGGAACGGCAGTACCTAAGAAGGTTAGATACAGGTATGGGGACTAGTAGGGAAGCTATCGACGGCGTCCACAGGAGGGATTGGATACAAGCAAGCGTAGCTGGACGCAGGAAGTACCGAGGTTCGGAGCCCTCGTGGTGAGGTAAAACTCCTACTCCTGTCGATCTAACTATGAGCGATATACGAGCTACAAGTGCTCCTCGAGCTGTATTCTCTAGCTACTGTCTTAAATGCACTGAGACCAACCCTTTCTACTGAGGCCTTGCCTCTCCTTATATAGGCAGAGAGGCAACGGTCTCACTGGCCAATCCGACTGGCGGGCCCCACAGGTGGGTCCCAGCCGGCTGGTCATCTACAGTATCCGGTACAACCATGTCCCATCAGAGTACGAGTGGTATAGTTGTCGTGGGCACAGTGAACATCGTGCGAGCCTGTCGTCAGCATTGGGCCACTATTCTAGCGTCATCCCCGCAAACTCTTCGGTATGGCTAGGTAGTTACCAGTCTTGTCAGCGTACAGGTCGTAATGCGCACTGTGCCGCATGTCGCCCTGTCCCCTTGATTGGTTCCGGCTATGCTGCTGTAGCCGGCTGCTTCTTGCCGCTCCGGCTACCTCGCGGTAACCGGCTTGACTTGTCCTGTCCGGCTATGCTTAACCAGCCAGACGCGATCCGACTGCCATATTTCTTGTCTGGTTGGGGTATCCGGAGGTCGTCCCCCCGACAAATAGGCACTCAGGGGCTACTCCCATAGGGAGCGCTGGCCGTGCACCCTATGATTATTTCTTTTTTCTTATACCTTACACCGTGTACTAATAACTTCCACACTCGAATGCTATGGCGACTCCGCCTCATATCTTTCCCTGCAAAGAGACTGCGTCTCCTTGGTCACCCGAATCATCTCCGCGATGAGAAAAATTCGGATGCCGCTCTTACATCATGAACATAAGACCTGAATAAGGCCTGGCAGCGCATCTGCTGCACTCTAGCAGAAATAAATTTGTACCTATAGGTGCGGTGAATAATCCTTAACGGATGTATCGAGTTCTCACACTTACACACTGGTATTTGACTCCTGTAAGACCTCCGTAGCCTGAGTCGAATTACACCAGCACTTTTCCGAATTCGAGTCCGGGGACTCGAGTTTTCGTAGATTGCGTTGTTTTGCCCTAAGGAAGTTAACTGGTCCTGATGCATCGGATGAATCAGGCATGTATTGCGCGGCGATCCAAGGCATTCTCAGCAAGAGGCTACCGGACGATCCGACTGACGCATGGCACATTGTGCGGCGATCCAAGCCATTCGCTGTTATCAATCGCGAACTACACAAGCGCGGCATCACAGGAGTACTCCAACGATGTGTCTCAAACACCGATGGAAGAGTTGTTCTCCTCGACATCCATGAGGGGACTTACGGACACCACGCCGGTAGTCGCGCCCTCGTTGCCAAAGCTCTACGAGCTGGATTCTACTGGCCTACGGCCATGCGTGACGCCAAGGACATCGTCCAAAAATGCGACACTTTCCAGCGATTCGCGGACAAACCACACGCACCTGGCGCAGAGCTCCAGCAAATTCCATTGGCCTGGCCCTTCGCGCAATGGGGACTCGACATGGTTGGCAAGCTCCCAAAGTCCTCGCGAGGAGGCTACGTCTACCTCTTGGTTGCAGTCGACAAATTCACCAAGTGGATAGAGGCCATGCCGGTGACTAACCAGTCAGGAGCCAACGCAGTCAAGTTCATCGAGTCCATTGTCTATTGCTTCGGAGTGCCACACAGCATCATCGCAGACAATGGAACAAATTTCATCTCTAAGGAGTTCCAGGGCTTCTGCGAGGACCTCGGAATCAATGTAAGCTATGCTTCTGTAGCTCATCCACAGACCAACGGTCAAGTCGGAAAAGCCAACGGGCTCGTCTGCGGTGGAATCAACAAAACGACTCCTTAGGCCACTCGAACAAGCCGTAGGATGCTGGCCAGACGAGCTGCAATCGGTACTCTGGAGCCTACGCACAACCCCAAACAGTGCCACGAGATACATCCCGTTCTTCATGGTGCACGGTGCTGAAGCGGTGCTACCCGTAGAGGTACGATATAAAGCACCACGAGTGGTTGCTTACAGCGAGCAGGAGTCAACAATTGCACTCGAAGACTCCATCGACCTCTTTGATGAGGCACGGGAAATCGCCGCAGAAAGATCAACGATCTACCAGCAGAACCTGTGCAACTATCACAACAGAAGGCTACGCCCCAGGTCCTTCGTCGAAGGAGACCTGGTCCTGCGACTGAAACAACAAGGGCATCTCAAGCTCGAGTCCCCTTGGGAGGGACCGTACGTGATTACAGAAGTAATCCCAGGTGGCGCCTATCGCCTCAAAGATTTTGAGACAGGAGTCGCGTACTCCAACCCCTGGAATGTCACGCAGCTGCGGCGCTTCTACCCTTAGTCGTCTTTTATTTTTACATTGCAAATTAGGCTATTCAGCCAAGACTACTTAGCCACACATTATACCTCATACTATCCTACGAATAAATAAAGCTAAGTGCCCCAAACTCTGCGTTCTTTTATTTATTTTTGCCAATTTATCCACCCGGGGGCTGTGCCACCCTATACACATCTGTTCTATGAACCAACGCGATATCCTGAGTAGCTGACGCACTAATCAAACCCTTGACAAACACCAACCCAGTTGCAACGCACCTGATAGGTTGGCAAGGTGCTGAGATAAACACAAGTCAGGCTAATGAAAAGGAATTGCATAGTGCAACGCACTTGTAAAACATACGAGCTAACAAGCTCTTTATATACATCAATGTCAATTAATTATACACATCATATATATGAACTTTACAACACTGGTGCAACTATGTGCAGGATGCAAACTAAACTACTGTTGCAAGAAAAGAACATTTGTCTACTCCTCGAAGAAGTCGACAATTTCCTCCGCTGGGTGATCCACCGCCTGGTAATGAGGAACCATGTTCCAAGTCGAACCTGTTGGCGGCGCTGGCGGTCCAGCAGCAATCGCTGCAACATCCACATCAGGCCTGTGCAGTCGCACCAGCGAAAGGGCAGCCTTGGCACCAGCCACTAACTATTGTCGTACACACTCGCGGACTACACTCAAGTCTTGAAATTTTACAAGAAGGGTCAGCAGGCTCGATGGAACGACGTGCAGCAGGAACATCGTCTGATAAATATTCCTCAAGCAGGATTGTGATTTCTTCAAGAAATGAAGCACTCGCGAAGCACGATCCTGCAGGGTCGCTAGTGCGATTGCGCGGTCATGATCCACCCAGAAGTACCCACTCGGCTGAAGCTGCTCGTGGGTCAGGTCATTCATGCGAACGACAATCATGTCCTTCTCATCTTGCGGATGGTGCGTACTGACAACTATTCCAAGCAAAGGAAAAAGTATGAAGACAACGAACTACCGCGAGTGGCTACAAGAAAAGAAGTAGGAAGCTAACACTTGAATTGGTAGCCCAGTTACATCACCTCCCCTAGCAGATATTGCTCTCAGGCAGCGGCCTTCTCCGTCCTCGACTTCCATACATCCGCGTTACCACGGAGCATAGGAAGTTCGCGCTCCAACTGTTTCACACGGTCACGGAGTCACGAGAGCAGAGACAGCTCATCCACCCTTGAGAGCGACTACGCTAAGGTATCATCAGCAGACGACATATTCCGAGGTTCACTCGAAGGACCACTCGATGTGCCCTATCACAAGTCAAGCAAGAGATAATAAGAAGACTAGGCAATACATGGGCAAACACTCAAAGTGCATTCAAGCATAACAAAATGTCAACAGATACACCCGCCAGCGGCATGTTCAAGACAAAAGGGGTCAAGACTATTAACTATTACAAATATGACTACTGAGGAGCAACCGGCTTCTTCGACTTAGACTTTGGTTTCGGGGGCCTCATCGAGTCTCTGGAAGTATCAGACGCCACAGACTTCCTGCCGGCCCCTGACGCCGCAGCCTTCGCCGCCTTCTTGGCTCGATGCAGCTCCTCAGAGTACTTCACGATTGTGTTGATTAGCTGCAGCCCGTACTTGCCACAGGAAGTTCCAAAAGGACCAAAAACTACCTGTTGGCCATCCGCGCTGACAGGCATTGCCTTGGAGACCGCAGCAGGATCAATTTTGACTCCATGGGCTTGAACCATTGCGAGTGACATAGAAGCGCCAGCCGCACTGAGTGAGTTCTTGAATCCTGCAGGAATGCCTCCAGCAAGGAACTCCACTAGACCATCTACATTTTCGATTAACTCAGCTTTGGGCGCCAGCTCCTCACGGAGGCGACTGAGTACGCCCTTGGTCTTGATCAGCGTCCCCTGGATGGAAGCACTGCGATCTTTGACTGCCGCGATGGCACCTGCCAAGGAATCATCACGACGGAGGGCTTGGGCGTCGAAACTCAGACCGTCGGCATCTGCACAAGAGCAAAGTGTTGGCACAAAAAGTCAGCACAATAACAAATTCGAAAGAAGGGACACGGTGAAAAACCAGACGAAGGAATACCTGAAAGAGCCTTGGCAATCGAGAAGAGTTGTTCTTCGAACAACTTCTCCTTATCCACGATCGAGGCACACAAATCCTCTTCACGTTTCCGCGATTCGTCAAACGCTGCGACTGCCTCATCGTGACCCTTCACCGCCGCGGTGAGCACCTTTTCGAGGGAAGCGGCATCACGAAGGAGTGCATTATGCTCAGCTGCGAAACAAACAAAGACAGATCGTCAGTCGAGTATATCACAAGGAAGAAGAAGAAGAAGCAAAAAACACTCACTTTCAACCACGCGATGGCGATTGTCCAGCATTGCATGGTGGTGACCCATTGCAAGCACCTGCTCCGCTAGGTGAGCAGCTTCCTTCACAATAAGCTGTGACGGGAAAAACAGCAAAGGATCAGTAGATGGTATGAATGATAAATTCGATTGCAAAAATCAGAAGAAGCAACATTACACATACGTGATCCTCTAGTGACTCCGAAGTCGATTGACGCGTAGTCGTCCGGACAACCATCTGGTGCTCCACATTGTGTGGAGAACTTGATGAATTGTGCCCGGAGTGGGCCACCAATGGAGGGAAGGATTCCGCTCAACCACTTTCTTGGCCTTGGAGTCCGCGACTCCAGATTCTTTCAAAAACTGGACATCGCCAGAAGACGATGACGCCGGTTGACTGCAGCACAAAACCAAACTCAGGAAAATGCTACTCCAAAAAAGAACCAAGAGAAGAACTGTATACTTACCAATAAAACTTGTCAAAATCAAAGGTTTGGCCCTCCGACTCCGACGACGACTCCTTCGGCAGTCGCATCTTCTTGCGGGAAGATGGCGCCACAACACTCACAGGAACGGCAGGTATCGACGACTCTGCACCAATAGCTGGGCCTTCCAGAGTCGAAGGAGATGACGCATCCGAATCTTTGCTGCGCGAACGCTTACGAGTGTCCGGACTACTGGACTCGGGGACTTCCTCCTCCCCCTCAGATGGGACGGTCGACTCCGACTTGTCCTCTTCTAAAGCTTCACTAGGAATAACCCCCTCAGGAAGAGGGGGCATACAGGGAGACACCTTCCAATCCCACGCACAAGAAACAAATTAGCACAGGTCAAGAAAAAAAATAAGAATTCGACAAAGAAAGCTACTTCGTAGCACAATCGTACCTCAGGAGGAGGATTAGCAGCATCAAATGGAGGTACGACTGGTTCACTAGGGAGCACATCCTTGGCGGTATACTTGGTGACCAGTCGCACCCTTTTATCTACTTCACTCGCGGAAATGCCATCGGTAGATATGCGAGTGACATCGTCCGCACCAGCCCACTAGAACATAGGGTGCACTCTGGCCTGCAGGGGCTGGACGCGATGGCGCAACCACGTGCGAATAAGGGCGCAGCCTCCCTCTTCTTTACCCATGCGATTCTCGAGGTCGCAGACACGCTCGTACAGCACATCTGTTTCCGCAGACTCGCCGGGCATCACCACGTTCTTCCAGGAGCGCCTCCTCCTGCACAGCGTCACGGGATCGAAAGGCGCGAGTCCGAAGTGGTCTCCATCAGCCTTCTGGTCTCGGATGTAGAACCACTTGTCCCTCCACCCTTGGATGGACGCCATGAGTTTGATGTCAAAATACGTGACGGAGGAGTCGACATGGATACCGCAGCCTCCTACATCATAGACTACGGAGCCAGACGCCGACTAGCGCTTCAGCTTGAAGAGACGCTTGAAGAGACAAAGTGTGGCTCGATTCCGAGCCAGCACTCGCAAAGTGTAATGAAGCATGCAACATGGAGGACCGAGTTGGGGGACAGCTAGTGCAGCTGGAGCCCATAGAAACAAAGGAGGCCACTGAAGAAAGGGTGCAGGGGCAGAGAAAGACCACAGATGATGAACGCTAGGAACATCACCCGGAAACCAGCCGGAGGACAAGGCGTTACCTCACCACCTAGGACTCGCGAGTCACCGGCCACGGAAGAAAGAACTCCGTCTTGGCGTAGGAGACAAAGCTCGCTGACTTGATGATGGACGCGCGCCACGCGCCATTGGTGACGCGAGTGCCCGCGCCCTTCTTCTTCCCGGCGACGGCGGCGCTGGTGCCTGCAACGGCAGAGCCGCCCTTCTTCTTGGCAGCGACAATGGCGGCGGCGGATTCAGCCGCGACACCTCCTTTATTCTTCCCCATCTTGCAGTGGCGATGCGACCGGAGGAAGTAACTAGGGAATACGCGGAGCAGGTCCAGTGCCGCGAAGAAGATGATCTCTAGGAAGCAGAGGAGTAGCAGCAATGTCGAAGAAGGCAAAGGCAGAGAAAAGAGCAGATGGGAAAAATTACCGCCGTAGCACTACTACTTAACCCCCTGAAAGATGTAATCCAACGGCCAGCAAAAACCCTATCAGACGCGTGGCACCCATCGTGATCGACATGTGGAGGACCTGAAGCACGAATCTTCGACTCCACCAAGCACTCGGGGGCTACTCCCATAGGGAGCGCTGGTCGCGCACCCTACGATTTTTCTTTTCTCTTCTGCAGGAATATGGACATTCAAAGCATACCCAATCACTGGAATCTGCGATTCGGCTATGGACATGGGTTACTCCCATAGGGAGCGCCGGAAGTAAATTCGACTGAAACAAGCAAACAGAAGACGACAGCAGTCGCAAAAATTCTTTAGTCCCTGCTTGAGTCTTCGACTCAACCAGGCACTCGGGGGATACTCCCATAGGGAGCGCTGGTCACGCACCCTACTGTGTGTCGATAACATCCACACTTGAAGTTTATGGCGACACCACCTCATGATTTTTCCCTACAAAGAGACTACGTCTCCTGGGTCACCCAAATTTGCAGCATGAAGATAAGACCTGAATAAGGCCTGGCAATGCATTCGCTGCTCACTACCAGAAATATATCCGTACCTACAGGTACGATGAACATGCCTTGACGGACGCGTCAAGTGCTCACACCCATAAACTGGAATTCGACTCCTGTAAGACCTCTGTGGCTTGAGTCGAATTACACTAGCACTTTTCCGAATTCGAGTCCGGGGACTCGAGTTCAAGTAGATTGGCGTTGTTTTACCCCAAGGTAGTTAGCTGATACTGATACATCGGTTAAATCAGGCACGCACATCAACAATCCCTATGACACAAACAAAGCAGTCGAAAAAATACTCAGTCATGCACTCGAAAGGCTTCATAAAGTCTCCAGTCGAATCTGCGATTCCACTGGACACTCGGGGGCTACTGACAAGGGTATACCCTACAGGTACTCGAGCTTGGTATATACGGCCTAAATACAGCGGAAGCCCATGACGTTGCCAAGGCCCAAATGGAGACCTCGAGTAACCTACGGACTCTCGATTGCTTGCGGAACAAGAAGAAGCTAAAGATAGAAAGTTTAAAGGGAAAACCCTAACCTGTAACCGACTCAACCTGCTACCCGAGACCTAGCCTATCTATATAAGGGCTAGGAGGGGCGGCGAGGAGTACACACGCAACCCTAGTTTCCACAACCCTCGCCAGATTGCATCTGCGCACCATTGTAATCTTCGATTCCTCTATTATTTCACGAGCAGACAAGCAGGAGTAGGGACCTCTACGAGGCCTGAACCTGGGTAAAGCTTGCATCCCTGTGTGCTTGTTTGTTGGCCGATTGATGCTTCTAGCGCTCCCTCCTTCTCCAAAACCCAAGCCCATAACAATGGGCATTGATGAGTTAAACCCTCGTCACCGAGCCTCGCTGACCCTGCCACGAGCTCCGCCTGGACGCAAGCTTCTTCCTTCCCGAAGGAATTGGGCTGGGACGCCCTCAATTGTCCCCCACGACCTCGTCATCTTCGGCATCGATGAGATCTGCCACCGCCCTATCTTCTGCTCTGGCCTCCCTCTGGCTCCGCCGCTTTCACGACCAGCTCCACGGTGAGCTCATGCATCTCCCTGTCCTCTCCGTGCTTCCTAGTGTGGGTTGTGTCACCCTCGCGTCGTGTGTCACCACTTGCTGTCGTAGCTCCTCGTCGCACCGCTAGACCCGGTGACCATAAAGGGGCGGCGCCACCTCTATGTGGTTCCCTTCGTCGTGCTCTCTCTAGCGCGCCCATCCGTGCATGCTGGGATGGCCTGAGTCGCCGGCGGCGACCACCGCCTGCTGCTCCCCGCCGTCGTGTCTGACATGGCGCCCGCGTGGCCTCTGGGTGGACCCAGCTTAGCCTGGGACCCCCTCATCAGTGGCCACAGGTAGATCTCGCTGTGGTGCAGAAAGAATTAGGCTTAGGGTTGCTGATGCAAGCATGACATCATTAATCCTTTAATAATTTCCAAAAATGGCTGAAATTAATATAAACTTGTAAAATTCATAACTAATTCATATTTAATCAAAAAAATATGAATAATATATCAAAATGTTTAGAAAAATGAGATCTACACTTTAAAAATAAAATTATGCATTGTTGATCAAGCTAAACCCTAACTAGTTAGAGGAACATCGAAACCCCCCTAATTGCATATGGGATCGATGGAATGCCAAGCCCTCGGCACTCCGAACCCATTTAAATCGATGCTAATCCTAGGGTTGCCATGATAGCTTTCATCTGCCATATCATTCATGTGCTTGTGCATTGCATGGTTTGAGATATTGATTGTTGCCTTTCTTTCTAGTGTTGCTTCTTCGCGATAGGATCCGAGCACGAGACCGAAGTCAACGACACCAAAGATCCTTATCTATCCACTAAAGGACAAGGCAAGCGTAGCCTCTCATTCTGAACCTATGTTTTACAAAGTATCTACTTTCTCGCTATATTGCATACGATTCTAATGTGGTCTTTTGTCAGTAGCTAGAGTTACCTATCTTCTACATAGTTTCCCTGTTGTAGCCTTGTACACCTGATCCACAGCTCCTAGCATACCTAGGTCTGGCATGCGATCCTTGCTAGAGCTTCTTCGATGGTCACGCTTAGCCATGCATAGTAGTCACGTCTGAACCATCTCGATGATGATGATTTAGAGATGCCAAACAATCTAGAAAGGTAGGAGCTGGAGACATGATCAAAGGTGACCGATAAATATGCTAAGGCTTGCATGGGAGGCCATGTTGGGTGTGGTTTTTGTAGCCCTGTGCTCGCCACCACTAGGAACCGAGTTCTTGCCTCTGGAATCAAGATGAGCGTACAGCCACACGGGGCTTGGGAACCCCTCGACTAACTAACTTGCCTAGTAGATTCCATGAGTCAAATAGTTTGGGCTTTCCATTTGGCATATGCATTGAAAATGTTTTCGAAAGAGGGGGTGAAGGAGGTGCATCATAACAGGTAGGTAAGCGTGGCCGGGGTTACTTGGGGTCGATGGAGCCCCGGGGAAACCAACCTCGCCTCACATCTCTAGGGACCGACTTCGGGATTTGACCCGTTATGGCGGAACCCTCATTAGGGTGTGACTCATGGGCTCAGCGAAAGCAAGGTAAAGGTCATGGTCAACCACCCTCTGCCGGCCCTCCAAGGAAGAGGGCTAATAATGTTTGGCATTAAGAGTTGGTTGGTACGTGTGGGTAAAGTTGTACACCCCTGCAGGGTTAAACCTTTTCGAAAAGCCATGTTCACGGTTATGAACGCTTGGTGACCGAATGCTAAGATCATAGATAACATAAACTAAAAGTAAAACTTGTTGATCCACGTGTGCTTAAGGATGCTTCCTCAGGGGTTTGAGGGGGTGATCCAAGATGAGGAGTTCAGATGTACTTGGTTAACAATTTCAGATGTTCAAGATGGAGTCATCGCTCTCTTACCCTGTTTTGAAAGTGTTCTGTGTAGACAAGCCTCTTCTCTCCCTCTTGTTTACAAACAAAGTTGGCTTTACGCAAAGAAAATCTAGAGAAAGCTTTTCTATCCAGAGCATGTAGATACTAGGTTATCTAAGTCTTGCGGAGTACATTCTCATACTCAGCCTTGCGCTATTGTTGGTTTTCTCCAGATGATCTAGTCGCAACTGAAGGTGGCTTCTACGTTCACATCGACGAGTAGTTGGGGGTCGCAGGTAGCAGCTTGAGGACTATGAGTTGGATGTCACTTATGTTTATGGCCTCTTAGGCCTTTTGTTAAGTTTGTTGTGTAGAACAACATAATTTGCTTTCGCTGTTTGGTGTAATGATGGGTCTGTGACCCCTGGTTTGTAATAATCTGATATCGTACTCTATTAAGAGTTTACAAACTTATGCTGTTGAATCCCTGTGTTCTGTAATGTTACCAAATCATATACTGTGAGACTTTGAGGTTGGAGTTAAGTTTATCTCGGAGGATGATCCGAGGTTTGTTTAACCCTAATCTCGGGGGTGTTACAGGTTTTGGTATCATAGCAGGACTGCCTATAGGAAACCCTAGTATTGGTCGATGTTGAATCTAGAAGTTGACAAAATTATTTAAAGGTTGAAAACTATTTGCAAAAACCCTGACTAGGACTCTTTTTACTCCTTTCCTGGTGTGACTCTACTGCTGGAGTTTTCTTATCCTAATTGGTTTGAAAAGGTTTTCATTCCTTACACCTAAATTCAAACGTTTAGGATCGTGTCTTCGGGGTTGTTTTTCTAAGTACTCCGTAACTGGTTGCTATTCTCAGAGTTATCAAGATGTCTCAGTTTTACTTGATGCATAACATCTTAGCACTCCATTGTTATGGTTTGTAAGTTAGCTGGTTAGCTGATACTACCATGCTTGATAAGATGACATGTTTTACACCAGCATCTTTTGTCTTTGAAACCCTTGGCTAACACCGTCTGTTCTTACAAGATGGGTGACACTTCTCGAGCTCGCACTCGTGCTCAAGCTCATGGGTCTAGGAATGAGGATGATCCTTCTAATATTCCTCCACCACCATCAATGGTTCAACTCATGGCTATGTATGAGACCAACCGTGCTGCCAACATGAGGCTCCTTGAAAGGATTGAGCGTAATACCTAGCGCCTAAACAACCAAGTCGGTATCAAGGATTTCATATGTCTCACTCCGCCATTCTACAGCTATTCCACTAAGCCACTTGATGTAGACTACTGGCTTCGCACCATGGAGCACAAACTTCAGGTTGGTCATGTTCCTGAAGCTGATTGGGTAACCTTTGCCGCCTGCCATCTGGAGGGAGAAGCTAACTCCTAGTGGGAAAGTTTCTTGGCACTACAAGCTGCTCAGCATGTCGTTACTTGGCAAGGTTCACTAAAGTATTTCGAGCCTATCATATTCCGAAGGGTGTAATGGATGAAAAGAGGGAGGAGTTCCTTAAGCTGAAACAAGGCACTGGTTTTATGTATGATTACCAGTGCAGCTTCAATCGTCTTGCATGCTATGCTCATGAAGAAGTTTCCACTGATGCTAAGAAGCAAGCTCTGTTCCGCAAGGGACTGGACCCTGATGTTCGTCGTGATCTTCATCTGATGGATTTTGGGAATCTGCAAACTCTTGTGAATAAGGCAATGAAAGCAGAGCATGGAAAAGTGGAGTATGAGGAAACTCATAAGCGTTCTTATGAAGGATCCAACAAGGATGGTTCAAGCAATAAGAAGTATCGTGTCATTGTGCCTTACAGTGCTGTGCCATGTGCTCCTTACACCCCAAGGTCTTCTGGATATGCTCCTCGCCTGAATGCTATCTCAAGCAATGCTGGTAGGACAAATTATCCTGCTGCTGGTACCACATCAGGTGTTACCTGTTTCAACTGTCGCCAGCCTGGTCACTTTGCAAAGGAGTGTCCGCAAAAGAGTGCTACTGAGAGAGCACCACCAAAGAAGTATACCAAGCCTCAAGGTGCTAGAAGTGGTCGTCTTACCCATATATCTGCTGAAGAGGCTCGGGAAGATCCAAGCGCCGTTATGGTACGCTTTGTATCAATCACATTCCTGCTAAAGTTTTGTTTGATTCTGGAGCATCGCATTCATTCATGTCGCAAGCTTTTGCTGAATTGAATGGGATAAGTTTTGAGGGGTTGTCTAAACCTTTGTTGGTTCAGTCTCCTGGTTCTAGTTGGCGTACCACCATGGTTAGTCATGGGAACCTAATCAATGTGGCCTCCCAGTTGTTCCCCACTTCTCTTATTGCCCTCAAGTCAACTGATATTCACGTCATGTTGGGCATGGACTGGTTGTCCCACTATCAAGCGGTCATTGACTGTGCAACCAAGTCCGTGACTCTGACTAGTCCTGTTGGCATAACAGTCACTTATTGGACCGTAGGGTCACTATCTCCTTCAGCTGTTCCATTTCTCAAGCGGAGTTGTATTCTCTTGAAGTTCAACCTCCGTTAGAGATTCAAGATGTTTCCATGGTATGTGACTTCCCGGATGTCTTTCCTGAAGAGTTGCCTGGCATGCCACTTGATCGAAGTGTGGAGTTTGTCATAGAGTTGGTCCCTAGAATTGCACCTGTTTCCAAGAGACCCTACCATATGCCACCTCATGAGTTAGTAGAGTTAAAGAAGCAATTAGAGGAGTTGGAGCTAAAAGGATACATCCAGCCTAGCACATCTTCTTGGGGATGTCCTACCATCTTTGTTAAGAAGCGGGATACCAATATACCGCGACTGGTTGTGGATTATCGCCCTCTCAATGCTATGACTATCAAGAACAAGTATCCTCTCCCTAGGATCAACGATCTTTTTGATCAGTTAAGTGGTGCCACCATCTTTTCCAAAATTGATTTGAGGTCAGGGTAGCACCAAATCAAGATCCGAAAGGAAGTCATTCCAAAGACTGCTTTCACCACTCTTTATGGTCTTTACGAGTACACGGTCATGTACTTTGGTCTTACCAATGCTCCAGCCACTTTTATGCGGCTTATGAACTCTATCTTCATGGAGTATCTCGACAAGTTCGTTGTGGTCTACATCCACGATATTCTAGTCTATTCCAAGACTGAAGAAGAACACGCTGAACATCTGCGTTTGGTGTTAACAAAGCTTCGAGAACATCGTCTCTATGCCAAGTTCTCCAAATGTGAGTTTTGGTTACAAGAACTCATATTTCTTGGTCATGTTGTTTCTGCCAAAGGGGTTGATGTTATTCTGGACAAGATTCAATCCATTCTTGAGTGGGAATCCCCCAAATCCGTTAAGGATGTTCAAAGTTTCCTTGGGGTGGCGGGATACTACCGTCAATTCATCGAGAACTTTTCCAAGATTGCCAAGCCAATGACTGATCTTCTTAAGAAGGATAAGAAGTTTGAATGGTCTGATAAGGCTGAAGAAAGCTTCTAGGTTTTGAAACCCATGCTAACTACCGCTTGGGTGCTAGTACTTCCAGACACCAGTAAAGATTTTGTTATCTTCTGTGATGCCTCGCACCAAGGTCTCGGGTGTGTGTTGATGCAAGATGGTCATGTGGTGGCATATGCCTCTCGATAGCTGAAACCACACGAGAACAACTATCCAACTCATGATCTCGAGCTTGCAGCTGTGGTTCATGCTCTTAAGCAATGGCGACATTACCTTATTGGTAGTCGTTGTGAGTTATAATCGGATCATCAGAGTCTGAAGTATCTTTTTACACAACCTGATCTAAATCTCAGGCAAAGAAGATGGTTGGAACTCATCAAAGATTATGATTTGGGTCTCAACTATCAACCCGGCAAAGCCAATGTCGTTGCTGATGCGCTAAGTCGGAAGTCTTACTGCAACAATCTCTTGATTAAACAATCTCAACCTTGTCTTCATGAGGAGTTTTCTCGACTGAATCTTGAAGTTGTTCCTCGTGGATGCCTTTCTACTCTCGAGGTGAAGTCTTCTTTAGAGGATGAGATCAAAGTTGCTCAGAAGCAAGATCCTGAAATTGACACAATCAAAGAGAGCATTGCTAGTGGAATTGCTAAATGTTTGTCCATCAATGAACAAGGCGTCCTCTATTTTGGTACACGTTTGGTAGTGCCAAGTGGGAAGGACTTGAAGCGGATAATTCTAAAGGAGGCTCATGAATCACCTCTCTCCATTCACCCTGGAGGTACCAAGATGTATCGGGATCTCTGTCAAAGATTCTGGTGGTCTGGTATGAAGAAAGATATCGCTCTTTTCATTGCTGAATGTGACGTTTGCTGTCACGTCAAGGCTGAACACCAAAGACCCGCTGGTCTCCTGCAACCGCACCGTATTCCTGAGTGGAAATGGGATGAAGTTGGTATGGATTTCATCACCGGTTTTCCCAAGACTCAAAAGGGAAATGATGTCATATGGGTAATCGTCGATTATTTGTCCAAGGTTGCTCACTTCCTACCTATCCGTGAGAGCATTACTGCTAATCAGTTGGCTGAATTATACATCTCTCGGATAGTGGTCCTTCATGGAGTGCCGAAGAAAATTATCTTCGACCGAGGGAGTTTGTTCACTTCAAGGTTTTGGTCAAGTTTCCAACAAGCTATGGGAACTCACTTATCTTTCAGCATAGCTTAGCATCCTAGTAGCGGTGGTCAAACCGAAAGGGTGAATCAAATCCTTGAAGACATGCTTAGAGCATGTGTCATATCTTTTGGTAAGAACTAGGATAAATGCCTACCTTTTGCCGAGTTCTCATACAATAATAGTTATCAGTCCAGTATAGACATGGCACCTTTCCAGTTCTTATACGGAAGAACATGTCGTACTCCTCTGAATTGGTCTGAAACCGGCGAAAGAAAGTTCTTTGGACCGGATATGATCAAGGAAGCAGAAGATCAAGTTCGTATTATACGAGATCGTTTGAAAACTTCTCAGTCTCGTCAGAAGAGCTATTATGATCGTCACCATCAACATGTTGAATATGAAGTTGGTGATCAAGCTTATCTCCGAGTCACTCCGTTAAAGGGTGTCCATCGTTTCGGTATCAAAGGCAAACTGGCTCCTCGCTATGTTGGTCCTTTTCGTGTTCTTTCCAAGTGTGGTAAGCTCGCATATCAATTGGAGTTGCCGACAAACTTCCCTGAGGTGCATGATGTCTTCCATGTGTCTCAACTCAACCGTTGCTTTAAAGACCCTATTCGTGGTGTTGATCACCAAACGCTTGAGCTTCAAGAGGATCTGACTTATCGAGAGTATCCTGTTCGTATCCTTGATGAAGTCGAGCGCAAGACTCGTCGTCAAAGCATCAAGTTCCTGAAAGTTCAGTGGGATCATAACTCTAAGGACAAAGCAACCTGGGAATGAGAAGATCGTCTTTGATCTGAGTACCCTGCCTTCTTTTCTAAAACTTAGGAATCTCGGGACGAGATTCTTGTAAGGGACGTAAGCTGTAACAGCCCAAGTTGGTAATATATATAAATAGTACTTAAGCATTGCATGCATCTGTTTAAATCAATAAAATATATGCATGTGACCAAGTGTGTGAACCAAAATACAAGTACAAAACCCTAAAATATGTGCAAATGGATTCAAATATGCACCAAAATTCAAGTTTGGTAATATTCTAGTATTTACAAAAGTTCCCTTGCCTTTTCCCTTTTTAAAATGGTTTAAAAATCAAATAAATTGAGCTATTTATAATAAAAACAAAGGTTTTAATAAAACCTAGGGGTTTCCCTGCAAGTTTCAGCCCCTGGATCGCTGATCTGGACTGCGGGTTGATCTCTAGTTTTTGCCAGGGGTTTTTGCAAAAGTTCCATCGTCTTCTCCAGCCGGAAGCTGCTCCATGTCCTGCGCGCTGCCATCGATCCGCGCTGCTCGGCCACCGCCGTCCATCGCATTTCAAGCGAGGATAAGGTCGCTGAGACGTGCTATGTCTTCTCCCTATCCTCTCACTCGCCCCCGAGCCCTCCCTCTCTCTCCCTTGCGCCTCGCTCCAAGATCCCAAAACCCTAACCGCCATGGCCGCCGTCTAGCCGCCATTGCTTCCCTCCCCGAGCCTCGCTGACCCTGCCACGAACTCCACTTGGACACAAGCTTCTTCCTCCCTGAAGGAATTTGGTCAGGACACCCTCAATTGGCCTCCTCGACCTCGTCTTCTTCGGCACCAACGAGATCTGCCACTGCCCTATCTTCTGCTCCGGCCTGCCTCTAGCTCTGCCGCTTGCACGACCAGCTCCACGGTGAGCTCACGCATCTCCATGTCCTCTCCGTGCTTCCTAGTGTGGGATATGTCACCCTCGTGTAAGCACGCCGCCGCTCGCCGTCGTAGCACCTCGTCGCACCGCTAGCCCCGGTGACAATAAAGGGGCAGTGCCACCTCTGTGTGGTTCCCTTCGTCGTGATCTCTCCAGAACGCCCATCCACGCATGCTGGGGTGGCCTGAGTCGCCGGCGGCGACCACCGCCTGCCACTCCCCGCCGCCGCATCTGACGTGGCGCCCGCGTGGCCTCAGGGTGGACCCAGCTTGGCCTGGGCCCCCTCGTCAGTGGCCATGGGTAGATCTCGTTGCAGCGCAGAAAGAATTAGGCTTAGGGTTGATGATGCAAGCATGACATCATTAATCCTTTAATAATTTCCAGAAATGGCCGAAATTAATATAAACTTGTAAAATTCATAACTAATTCATATTTAATAAAAAAAATATGAATAATATATCAAAATGTTCAGAAAAATCAGATCTACACTTTAAAAATACAATCATGCATTGTTGATCAACCTAAACCCTAACTAGCTAGAGGAACATCAAAACCCCCCTAATTTCATATGGGATCGATGGAATGCCAAGCCCTCGGCACTCCGAACCCATTTAAATCGATGCTAATCCTAGGGTTTCCATGATAGCTTTAATCTGACATATCATTCATGTGCTTGTGCATTGCATGGTTTGAGATATTGATTGTTGCCTTTGTTTCTGGTATTGCTTCTTCGCGATAGGATCCGAGCACGAGACCGAAGTCAACGACATCGAAGATCCTTATCTGTCCACTGAAGGACAAGGCAAGCGTAGCCTCTCATTCTGAACCTATGTTTTACAAAGTATCTTATTTCTCGCTATATTGCATACGATTCCAATGTGGTCTTTTGTCAATAGCTAGAGTTACCTATCTGCTGCATAGTTTCCCTGTTGTAGCCTTATACACTTGATCCACAGCTCCTAGCATACCTAGGTCTGGCATGCGATCGTTGCTAGAGCTTCTTCGATGGTCAAGCTTAGCCATGCATAGTAGTCACGTCTGAACCATCTCGATGATGATGATTCAAAGATGCCAAAGAATCTAGAAAGGTAGGAGATGGAGACATGATCGAAGGTGGCCGGTAAATATGCTAAGGCTTGCATGGGAGGCCATGTTGGGTGTCGTTTTTGTAGTCCTATGCTCACCACCACTAGGAACCGATTTCTTGCCTTTGGAACCGAGACGAGCATACAGCCACATAGGGCTTGGGAACCCCTTGACTAACTAACTTGCCTAGTAGATCCATGAGTCACATAGTTCGGGCTTTCCATTTGGCATATGCATTGAAAATGTTTTCGAAAGAGGGAGTGAAGGAGGTGCATCATAACAGGTAGGTAAGCGTGGCCGGGGTTGCTTGGGGTCGATGGAGCCCCTGGTAAACCAACCTCGCCTCACATCTCTAGGGAGCGGCTTCGGGATTTGACCCGTTACGGCGGAAACCTCCTTAGGGCATGACTCATGGTTTCGGCGAAAGCAAAGTAAAGGTCGTGGCCAACCACCCTCTACTGGCCCTCCAAGGAAGAGGGCTAATAATATTTGGCACTAAGAGTCGGTTGGTACGTGTGGGTAAAGTTGTACACCCCTACAGGGTTAAATCTTTTTGAAAAGCCGTGTTCACGGTTATGAACGCTTGGTTACCGAATTCTAAGATCATAGATAACATAAACTAAAAGTAAAACTTGTTGATCCATGTGTGCTTAAGGATGCTTCCTCGGGGGTTCGAGGTGGTGATCCTAGATGAGGAGTTTAGATGTACTTGGTTAACAAGTTCAGATGTTCAAGATGAAGTCGTTGCTCTCTTACCCTGTTATGAAAGTGCTATGTGTAGACGAGCCTCTTCTCTCCCTCTTGTTTACAAACAAAGTTGGCTTTATGCAAAGAAAATCCAGAGAAAGCTTTTCTAGCCAGAGCATGTAGATACTAGGTTATCTAAGTCTTGCGGAGTATATTCTCGTACTCAACCTTGCGCTATTGTTGTTTTTCTCCAGATGATCTAGTCGCAACTGAAGGTGGCTTCTACATTGACATCGACGAGTAGTCGCAACTGAAGGTGGCTTTTCTAGCCTGAGGACTATGGGTTGGACGTCGCTTATGTTTATGGCCTCTTGGGCCTTTTATTAAGTTTGTTGTGTAGAACAACATAATTTGCTTTCGCTGTTTGGTGTAATGATGGGTCTATGACCCCTGGTTTGTAATAATCTGATATCATACTCTATTAAGAGTTTAAAAACTTATGTTGTTGAATCCCTGTGTTCTGTAATATTACCGAATCATATACTGTGAGTCTCTAAGGTTGGAGTTAAGTTTATCTCGGAGGATGATCCGAGGTTTGTTTAACCTTAATCTCGGGGGTGTTACATGTATATCAACAATCCCTATGACATGAGTAAAAAATACTCAAAAATATGCTCAGCTCTGCACTCGAAAGACTTCATAAAGTCTCCACTCGAATCTACGATTCCACTAGACACTCGGGGGCTACTGATGTGGGCATACCCTACAGGTACTCGAGTTTGGTATATACGGCCCAGATATGACAGGAGCCCACGGCGTTACGAGGGCCCAATACAAGATTCGGGTGACCTACAGAGACTCGGATTGCTTGCAGCACAAGACGAAGCTTAAGATAGAAAGTTTAAAGGGAAAACCCTAAATTTTGTAACCGACTCGACCTGCTACCCGAGACCTAGCTTATCTATATAAAGGCTAGGAGGGGGTGGTGAGGAGGGCAAACGCAACCCTAGTTTCCACAACCATCGCCAGATTCCAATAGCAAACAAGCAGGAGTAGGGACCTCTACCAGGCCTAGACCTAGGTAAATCTTGTCCCTGTGTGCTTGTTTTCTAGCCTATTGATGCCTCCAATGCTCCCTCCTTCTCCAAAACCCAAGTCCATAACAATGGGCATTGATGAGTTTATCCCTCGTCACTGGGTGCTCTGTATGTCCTCTCCTCGAACCAATTTTACGGGGTGAAACTAGTTGATGAGGCGGAGGTTGCACCAACTGTAACATCCAAAAACTTCAATCCAAGAGTATCAAAGATCAAATCATCCAAATTTAGGATTAACAAAAACTTTTCCATATTTAAAATGAAAGCATTCATATATGTGTGCATTTAAAATAGGAGTTGTTTGGAATTGCCATGATTGTGTGATCCTTTGCTTCTAAAATGTTTCTTAGGTGATTTAAACATTATCTACATCCTTCCCAAACTTTTCCTAAAAGAAATCATATCAAAAAGTATTAAAATAAAGGAATGGTCATTTTGACAAATTTAACTCTCATGCCTACTTTGGCTATTCCTAGTACTCAATTCTTAACAGAAACAATTCTTGATCTTTACACCCCTTGCTACTACACATAATGAGGTACCAAGGCCCACCTTTTGATCTTCTAAAAACATTCTGGAAACTATTTTAAATGGCCGTTCAAAATTGAATCTAATGCATATGCATAGATCACCCCTATTTCAAAAACCATGTATTTGAGCTCCATTTTCAAAACCCTTGCAACCAGAGACTACCTAGCACTAGTGGAGATCACTCAAAAATTTTGAACTCAAAATTCAAAACTTTTTCTCTTGCGGCCATTTCATCAAACACTTGGCAGGCAGAATCATACCTCTAATCCTAGCTCACTGTTTGGAACAGGGTTTTGCCCCCATTTGATCTCCATTTAATCTCCCTGTCCCCCTTTGATCAAACCATGCCAATTGCAGCCCATCCCCTATGCCCTAGTGGCAATGCCATGCCATGCCGAGCACCACCCTTGCCGGCCAACCTTGCAACCGCCGCAGCAGACCACTCCCCCTTCCCTCGCCATGTCTAGGAGGTAGCCAACGCCGCACCGCCCCTCTCTGTCCCTTGCCCGAGCCAAGAGCAGCCGTGGACCACCCAGGAGAAACCGCGTCCAGTGCCACCGAACCATGCCGACGCCGCCCGCAGAGCGCGCCTTGTCCCCGCGTGCACAAGCCGCCGCTCGACACCAGCCCGCGCCCACCACTCCGCCTCGACCTAGAGAACACCCCAGACACCTCCGTTCGCCTCCCAAAACCCCACAGCCACCGCTCGCCGTGGACACAGCCGCTTCGGCCGCGCAGAGCGCCACCTCACCCCGACCGCATGCCACCGCCCCTACGGCCGCATTGAAGCACTAGAGCACCGCCAGGGAACCGCCCATCGATCGCCATCCCCAGCCATGCCGCTAGCTCGCCGTAGCCATGTCGCCACCGTCGACCGCCCATCCCGCTCGGTCTCACCGCCGAGCCTATAAAAGGAGACCTCCCCAGCACCAAAGACTCACACCATTCCACTCTACTCACCTCTCTGAACCTCACCCACCTCTCGCCGGAGCATGTGGAGCAGCAGTTTGCCGGAATTGGAGCCGGAGCCGCCGCCTCTAGAGAAGAAGGGTGCCGTTGATTCCGGCCACCCCAAGCTCCGCCGCGACCACGCCTCGCCTTGCCGTCCTCTTCCACTTTGTTCGCCCGCATCGCCAACCCTGCTAGAGCCCTGGTACGCCCCCGGTAGACCCCCACCGAGCCGGTAGGGTTCGAGCTCACCGGCGACCCGTCCGTCGTTGACGACGACCCTCAGCCGTAGATCTAGCCTCTAATCGCACGGCCCACAACGCGTGTACCACTTCGTGTTTTAAGTGCCGCTGACCAGTGGGACCCCACCGTCAGCTGAGCCCCGTGCCGCGTAGCGCCACTGGGCCGGCCCATTTCCTTTCCCGCGCAAGCCCGTAGATTCAAATCTAGGTTTTTCTTTTTAGTTAGAATATAGTTTCTGTCCAGTGTTTCAAAATTGAATTCTGTGAGTTTGACAAATCCAAATTACATGAAACTAATTTTGTCTAAAAGGTATTGAAATGCTGTATCCAAGCCCGTTGGATTTAATTCATTTGGAGTTATAGATTTCTCCTAATAAAAATAAGAATACAGAAGCATTTGCAACTTGAAACATTTTTGTAAAATCAACCAAGTTAGCTTTTGAGATGATTCCAACTCTCAAAAATCACATTTCATCATATCTACCCAAATATGTAATAATATTAAGGTTTACAGGCAGTGACTTTGGACTAGTACCAAAATAATGCTATATAGGCATTTCTAGTCACTTTAAATCATTAAATAATAAACTTAAACCAAAGTAATATTGATCCAACCTTTAAATCTCATTCCCACATGTTAGAATATGTGGTGAGGACATGTGTCCACATGATCCCATATTTTGGTGGTGAATATTAAATCTTACTTATTATTTCAATGAGTAGAAATTACTTTTCCAAAATAAAAAGGTTGAAACTACTGAATTAGAACTTGTGATGTTTGGGATGATAATAGATCATCCATTGTGTGGTTTAGAATACTACTTAGCCCAAGTTAAGTATTGTTTGGTGATTGTGCACTCCCTATGTATTTCTAGACGCTAGTACCGACCAAGCCTTCAAGGAGGAGGAGTTCTACCAAGAAGAAGAAGAAGAAGAAGAAAACTTTAACCACTGCACCAACCAAGGCAATCTATTAGTGGCAAGCTAACCCTTGCAAACATGCTTTAGTAAGCTATTGTAGCAAGCTAGAATAAAAATAGATAGTTTAGTAAAGATGCCTTAAGCATACTTTGATCACACCCCCTTAGGTTACACAAAGTTCTTTAATTAATTTTGAAGGTAGCATAAAGAGTATAAAACTTGACCTAAATAGAAACCATTAGATGTCATTCTAGGGCATGAGATTGATCCCACCTTTACACCTTAGTGAACACTCTTAACCTAGTGTTTTAGAATAGATCAAACTTGAGTCACTTTAGATGGAACACTTGGTGAAAATGAGTTGTGAAAACCTTGGAATGATGAGTCATTCTATTGAGATGTTTTGACCTGTGTTGAGAAACACAATTGGTTTATGATGATGAAAATGATGAGGCATGAGCCTTAACCCTTTTTATAAAACTGATGGTTGGATTCGGATGCGATACCATTCCAAAATTACCGTACAACCACATTACCTGAATTGGGTAAGGCTTAGTTGGAAATTTATATGCATTAGTATTAGTTCCCTCACGGGAGAGGTTTGAGCTGAGGCTACCTCTCAATGATGTCCACCTATGCAGTGCCCAAGATGACTGATGGTCATGGTTGGGAGGCCATGCTCATAGGAGAGGTGCTTGTACTAGGGTGTGTAAAGGGAAGGTTATGTTTGATTATCTGCATACCAAGTATGATGATTCAGGGTTATCCCTGACAGATGTATCGAATCTTGTGGTGAAAGTGTACCACCTCTGCAGAGTGCCAAACTATTCGAATAGCCGCGTCCGCGGTTATGGACAGTTGGAATGGCCATACTGTTTCATTATCAGATGTTTTCCAAATAACTTGAAATGAATGATGAACCTTGACTTGACCACAACAGGGTTGTGTAGATGAAAATAGCTTCCCAACTTAAGTGATTCTAGAACTTTACTTTATCTTTTCTTGCTTCAGAACTCAGCTTAGGTTTCAAACTTAACTTGATAGTTATTCTTTCAATTTAGTACTTTAACTTAGAATCATAACCCTTGCTAGTAGTAGTTTGCGAGTACTTAAAGAGTACTCATGGCTTCTGTCCCTGGCTATTATCATGGCTAGACTATGAAGGAGATTATCAAGATGATGGTCAGCAGGATGGCTATGATAACTAGGACTATCTCCCTTCGTCAACATTGCCTGTGCCCCTGAAGATGGACCCCACCGCTACGCTATCGTTTATTTCCGCTGCTTGTTATATTAAAGACTGGATCATGAGATCCTTATTTGTGTAAAACCTTATGTATGGTTTCTAATGGATGATGTACTGTGATATCCAATCTGTTATGTCTCGCAAAAATGGTAATCCTGGGATTGCGAGGTATGGCATAACGGGCATCTGGGATTAAAAATCCGGGTGTTGACAAGTTGGTATCAGAGCCATCCTGACCATAGGAGACCCTAGTTTAGAATGGACGTCCAAACCAAAAACTTAGCTTCAAAACCAAAGTGAGTATTTATGAAAAACTATTTCCCCTCTTACCCTTGTGAACTCCTTCTTTCTCAAAAATACATGTTCCTCAAAATTCTTACATTACTACTTAAAATTTGACACACTTGATCACTTCACTAACTTCCTCATCCTTAATCCTTGTAGATGGAGACTCAGTTCAGCAAGTTTTACCAGTTGGGAAACGGAGGTCATCTGATCTTCGAGAGGGATCTGGATTCACTGTCAGAGTTACTGGGACGCCCACATCCGGAGTTTCTTGGAGCTCAACTTCCAGGACCCCCAGGAGGAGTCCTACAATGGCTAGTCACCGCAGATCTTCGAGGAAGCATTGAAGCACCAACTTCCGGGAGAATTCAGTTCTCTGTGAGAGAGAACAACTGGCTAGATGGATTAGCCAGGGCAATGCATGAAGCTCTCGCATGTCTATGTGCCCTCAGCGTCAACAAGATTCAAGGAACCCGTTTTGCCCACTATGCCAGACGTGACTTCATGGGAATGCCAATGGAGATGCCAAGTCACCCAGAGTTGAGGCGCCAAGTGGAGAACCTCGACTTCTTGCTTCATGACCGACAGTAGGAACTGGACAATGCCAGAGAGTTAGCCAACCATAATCGTGCCATTGCCAACCAGAAGGCCCAGACTTTCACACTGCTCGTCCAAGATTGCCAGTCTCTTCGTCGCCAGCGTGCAAAGAAGGATCGCACCATCGCCCGTCTTCGCAAGAAGGTGGCCGACCTCGAGAAGACCGTCAAGGAGCAGGAAGCTCAGCTTGCCGCCAAGGAAGAAGATGATGAAGGAGAAGACATCCAGGGAGATATGGATTCGTACCTCAGCAACAATGACGATTTTGTGGCAGAGGATGTTGTGGACTTCTACACTGATGATGAAGACTCCGACTTCATCGACAATGAGTAGATGCACTAGAGCACTGTCGTAGCATGAGATGTATCATCTCATTGTATCGTAGTTTGCAGAATGGTTCTTCAAACCATCTGTTTTCCCCTTTGATTGTTGTGGTGTGTTGTAGCGTGTGCTTGCTTGCATGAATGAGAATGAAGTGAGTTGAAAAACCAGAGTCTAACTCAAAGTTGTAGCTTTGAAAACCCAAAACCATGAACCTTAGAACTTCCCTCTTACCCCTATATCTATCTCAATCTTCAGATGACTCGTGGAAACCAAGGAGGGAGCAGCTCATTGCAGGACCCAATGCTGCAGATCTTGCAGAATCTCATCGCGGACCATGAAGCAAGCAGGGCCGAGCGTCAAGCCAACTTAGCGACATTGCAGCAGATCGCCCAAATGGCTCTCAAAAACCAAGGACATGGAAATCAGGATCACCATGGATCTAAACTCAAAAATTTTCAGAACACGAATCCCCCAATCTTCAACCAATCTGAAATCCCATTAGACGCTGATGACTGGTTACAGACCAGGGAAAACAACCTAGAAGTTGCAGGATTTGATGAGAATTAGAAAGTTCTCTTCGCCACTCACTATCTGGCGGGAGATGCAAGAGCTTGGTGGAATAGCGTCCGCAACATGAACCATGGCCAGGTGATGACCTGGGAAGCATTCAAGGTCAAGTTCAGCCGCACCCACGTGCCTCAAGGTCTTATCAACAGGATGAGAGATGAATTCCGTGAACTGAAGCAAGGAAGATTGACTGTAGTAGAGTACCGTGACAAATTCTTGTCACTTGCCAGATATGCACCGGATGAAATCAACACGGAGGCCAAGAAGAAGGAAAGATTCTTAAACAGACTACATGATGAGATGCAGAATGTCCTCGTCAGCATCCGTTTCCAGGATCTTGAAGAGCTAGTTGACTCTGCCATTCAGATGGAAGGGAAGATTAACCAGGCAAACGACAACCGCAAGCGCCATATGTTGCAGCAGTCTGGATCCAGTAGTCACCAGAAGTACCGTCCAAACTCCTCACCAGGATATGCACCAAGGAACAACCGACCCCCAAATTCTCGCCCAAGCTACCCCAACCGTAGCGGAGGAAATGTGAAGCCCGGAGGAAACAATCACAACTCCGGCAACGCCAACAACTTCAACCGTGCCCCTCCCAAGAGCAACAACAACAACAACACTGCCCCCAGAACTGGCAGCAATGTTGTACCTGTTGCAGTCAAGGACAAGTCCCAGATCACCTGTTTCGAGTGTGGAGTGAAGGGTCACTACTCCAATGAGTGTCCCAAGAAGACTGCCGTCAATGCCCCTGTGAATGCCCCAGCTCAACAGCAGCGTCGTGTTCAACCAGGCAGGAGATTTTCCCCAGGGAACCCGCACAACCGCAACGGTCGTCTCTTCCACATGAACGCAGAAGAAGCCCAGGAAGCACCAGATGTAGTGCTGGGTATGTTTTCTGTCAACTCAGTTTTAGCAAGAGTATTGTTTGATTCTGGAGCATCGCATTCATTTGTCGCTGAAGAATTTGTATGCACTAGTAAGATTCGCCCAACCAACCTGAAGCATGTCATGATAGTTCAAATCCCCGGTTCAACAACAAAAGCTAGAAAAATTTGCAAAGCTGTAGCTATTAGAATACATGGGATAGATTTTTATGCCAACCTAATTGTACTTGGAACGAAAGGTTTGGAAGTAGTACTAGGTATGGACTGGATGTCAAGGCATAAAGGACTAATAGACTGTGCTAAGAAAGCCATCACCATGAGCAGTAGTTCTGGAGTAACCGTAGAACATATCTCTGAAACCTTACCTCGTCAATTCAAATGCAACAAAAGTGTAGCCCTGCCTACCATTGACCAAGTCAGAGTAGTCTGTGAATACCCCGACGTATTCCCAGATGAATTTCTAGGTATGCCCTCGGATAGGGATATAGAGTTCATTATCGAACTAATCCTCGGAACCGGACCTATAGCCCAGAGACCCTATACCATGAACCCCTCAGAGTTATTAGAACTGAAGAAGCAGTTGGATGCCATGTTAGCAACCGGCTTGATTCAACCAAGTGCATCGCCATGGAGATCACCAGTGTTACTCGTCGACAAGAAAGATGGAGGCAACCGTCTGTGTACAGACTATAGGAAGTTGAATGATGTCACCATCAAGAACAAGTACCCCTTGCCAAAGATAGAGGATCTATTTGATCAATTGACTGGAGCTCAGGTATTCTCAAAGATTGATCTTAGGACTGGTTATCACCAACTTAAGATTCGTGCAACGGATATTCCGAAGACCCCCTTTACTACTCGCTATGGTTTATACGAGTATACGGTTATGTCTTTTGGATTAACCAATTCCCCTGCGTATTTCATGAATCTCATGAATAAGATCTTTATGAATTTCTTAGATAAGTTTGTAGTTGTGTTTATCGACGACATCCTTATCTACTCCAAGTCAGAAGAAGAGCATGGGCAACATTTGAGAATCATCCTAGAAACCCTGAGAGAGCATCAGTTATATGCCAAGTTCAGCAAGTGTGAGTTTTGGCTGAAAGAAGTAGGATTCCTAGGACATATTGTGTCTGCCGGAGGAGTCTCTGTTGATCCCAGCAAGATCAAAGATGTCGAAGAATGGGAAGCCCCAACCAATCAAACCCAAGTTCGTTCATTTCTCGGATTAGCGGGATATTATCGCAAATTCGTAGAAGGATTCTCGAGCATAGCCCGACCAATGACCCAATTATTGAAGAAGGACAAGAAGTTTGAATGGACAGACAAGTGTGAGGCCAGTTTCCAGGAGCTAAAGAAGAGATTGATATCAGCCCCAATTTTGATCATGCCAGACATCAAGAAGCCATTTGATGTATATTGTGACGCATCGAAGATTGGACTAGGATGTGTATTGATGCAAGAAGGCAAAGTCATCGCGTATCTGTCTCGACAACTGAAGCAGCATGAGCAGAACTATCCGACCCATGATCTTGAGCTAGCAGCTGTGGTTCTAGCGTTGAAGACATGGCGTCATTATTTGATGGGTAATTGCTATGAGATTTACTCAGATCATAAGAGCTTGAAGTATATCTTCACCTAGAAGGAGTTGAATATGAGGCAAAGAAGATGGATAGAGTTAATCAAGGATTATGACCTTGACATTCACTATCACCCCGGCAAAGCCAATGTGGTAGCGGATGCTCTTAGCAGATTGCCGTGTAGGCTTAACACCATGATCAAAGAGAAGCAACCAAGTTTGTATGAGGAGTTGGAGCAGTTCAGGACTGAGTTAGTTAGCAAAGGATTCCTAGATAGCATTGAACTTCAACCCACGTTGATTAGCCAAATCAAGGAAGCCCAGAAGGGGAATGAAAGTATCGGCGGAATCAAACGTCGTATTGGTACAGGCAAAGTACCTGGATTCACCGAAGACGGGGAAGGTGTACTATGGTACAAAGGACGTACCTGTGTGCCAGCAGATTCAGAGCTGAAGGAGGTTATCATGAAGGAAGCTCATGATACTCTTTATTCTATCCACCCCGGAGGAACAAAGATGTATCAGGATTTGAAAGAGCAATTTTGGTGGCACAAGATGAAGAGAGAGAGATTGGAAGCTACATCGCCAAATGTGACATTTGTCAAAGAGTCAAAGCAGAGCATCAGAGACCTGCAGGATTGTTGCAACCATTGCAGATTCCGAAATGGAAATGGGATTCCGTCATAATGGATTTTATCACCGGTTTACCTACTTCTAGTAGGGGAAATGACTCAATCTGGGTCATAGTTGATAGACTATCTAAGGTAGCCCACTTCATACCAGTCAAGACAACCTATCAGAGTGCAAAACTAGCAGAGCTGTACATTGCGAGGATTGTTAGTCTGCATGGAACCCCCAAGACCATCGTATCAGATCGAGGAACCCAGTTTACTTCAAGATTTTGGCAGAAAGTTCAGGAAGGTTTAGGAACCAAGTTGAATTTCAGTACCGCTTATCACCCGCAAACAGATGGACAGACTGAGAGAGTCAACCAGATCTTGGAGGATATGCTTAGAGCTTGTGTGTTGGAATACGGATCAAAATGGGAAGACTGCCTGCCTTTCGCAGAATTCTCATATAACAACAGTTATCAAGCTAGTTTGCAGATGGCACCATTTGAATTCCTATATGGATGAAAGTGTCGTACCCCTTTGAATTGGTCGCAAGTAGGAGAGAGTCAGATCTTTGGATCCGACATTCTCCGAGAAGCAGAAGAGAAAGTTCACAAAGTTCGTGAGCACCTCAAGACCGCCCAATCCAGACAGAAGAGCTATGCTGACAAGAGAAGAAGATACCTGACTTTCAATGTCGGAGATTTCGTATATCTCAAGGTTTCACCATTGAAGGGAACTCAACGCTTTAGTCTGAAGGGAAAGTTAGCTCCCAGATATATCGGACATTTCAAGATTCTGAACCGCCGAGGAGAAGTATCGTATCAACTGGAACTGCCTGAAGAGATGTCAGCCATCCACAATGTGTTCCATATCTCGTTACTTCGCAAATGCTTGGAAGTGCCTGAGAAGACTGAAGTTTTCAAGAATATCGATCACAGAGCAATGGAAATCAACAATGACCTGACCTATTGGGAAGTGCCCATTCGTATCTTAGAAGAAGCCTACAGAACCACCAGGACCAGGAGTATCAAGTTTCTCAAGATTCACTGGAGCAACCATACCGAGGAGGAAGCCACTTGGGAGCGCGAGGATTACATTAGGACAAAGTTCCCAGATCTCTTTAGTTCCTAGTTTTCTTGTAAATCTCGGGACGAGATTTTATTTAAGGGGGGAAGATTTGTAACATCCCAAAACTTCAATCCAAGAGTATCAAAGATCAAATCATCCAAATTTAGGATTAACAAAAACTTTTCCATATTTAAAATGAAAGCATTCATATATGTGTGCATTTAAAATAGGAGTTGTTTGGAATTGCCATGATTGTGTGATCCTTTGCTTCTAAAATGTTTCTTAGGTGATTTAAACATCATCTACATCCTTCCCAAACTTTTCCTAAAAGAAATCATATCAAAAAGAATTAGAATAAAGGAATGGTCATTTTGACAAATTTAACTCTCATGCCTACTTTGGCTATTCCTAGTACTCAATTCTTAACAGAAACAATTCTTGATCTTTACACCCCTTGCTAGTACAAATAATGAGGTACCAAGGCCCACCTTTTGATCTTCTAAAAACATTCTGGAAACTATTTTAAATGGCAGTTCAAAATTGAATCTAATGCATATGCATAGATCACCCCTATTTCAAAAACCATGTATTTGAGCTCCATTTTCAAAACCCTTGCAACCAGAGACTACCTAGCACTAGTGGAGATCACTCAAAAATTTTGAACTCAAAATTCAAAACTTTTTGTCTTGCGGCCATTTCAACAAACACTTGGCAGGCAGAATCATACCTCTAATCCTAGCTCACTGTTTGGAACAGGGTTTTGGCCCCATTTAATCTCCCGGTCCCCCTTTGATCAAACCATGCCAATTGCATCCCATACCCTATGCCCTAGTGGCAATGCCATGCCATGCTGAGCACCACCCTTGCAGGACAACCTTGCAACCGCCGCAGCAGACCACTCCCCCTTCCCTCGCCATGTCTAGGAGGTAGCCAACACCGCACCGCCCCTCTCTGTCCCTTGCCCAATCCAAGAGCAGCCGTGAACCACCGAGGAGAAACCGCGTCCAGTGCCACCGAACCATGTCGACGCCGCCCGCAGAGCGCGCCCTGTCCCCACGTGCACAAGCCGCCGCTCGACACTAGCCCGCGCCCACCGCTCCGCCTCTACCTAGAGAACACCCCAGACACCTCCGTTCGCCGCCCAAAGCCCCACAGCCACCGCTCGCCGTGGACACAGCCGCTTCGGCCGCGCAGAGCGCCACCTCGTCCCGACTGCATGCCACCGCCCCTACGGCCGCATTGAAGCGCTAGAGCACCGCCAGGGAACTGCCCATCGATCGCCATCCCTAGCCATGCCGCTAGCTCGCCGTAGCCATGTCGCCACCGTCGACCGCCCATCCCGCTCGGTCTCACCGCCGAGCCTATAAAAGGAGCCCTCCCTAGCACCAAAGACTCACACCATTCCACTCCCCTCACCTCTCTGAACCTCACCCACCTCTCGCCGGAGCAAGTGGAGCAGCAGTTCGCCGGAATTGGAGCCGGAGCCGCCTCCTCTGGGGAAGAAGGGTGCCGTTGATTCCGGCCACCCCAAGCTCCGCCGCGAGCACGCCTCGCCTCGCAATCGTCTTCCACTTTGTTCGCCCGCATGGCCGACCCTGCTGGAGCCCTGGTATGCCCCCAGTAGACCCCCACCGAGCCGCTAGGGTTCGAGCTCGCCGGCGACCCGTCCGTCGTCGACGACGACCCTCAGCCGTAGATCTAGCCTCTAATCGCACGGCCCACAGCGCGCGTACCGCTTCGCGTTTTAAGTGCCGCTGACCAGTGGGACCCCCCTGTCAGCTGAGCCCCGTGCCGCGTAGCGCCACTGGGCCGACCCATTTCCTTTCCCGCGCAAGCCCGTAGATTCAAATCTAGGTTTTTCTTTTTAGTTAGAATATAGTTTCTGTCCAGTGTTTCAAAATTGAATTCTGTGAGTTTGACAAATCCAAATTACATGAAACTAATTTTTGTAAATGCTCTATCCAAGCCCGTTGGATTTAATTCATTTTGAGTTATAGATTTCTCCTAATAAAAATAAGAATACAAAAGCATTTGCAACTTGAAACATTTTTGTAAAATCAACCATGTTAGCTTTTGAGATGATTCCAACTCTCAAAAATCACATTTCATCATATCTACCCAAATATGTAATAATATTAAGGTTTACAGGCAGTGACTTTGGACTAGTACCAAAATAATGCTATATAGGCATTTGTAGTCACTTTAAATCATTAAATAATAAACTTAAACCAAAGTAATATTGATCCAACCTTTAAATCTCATTCCCACATGTTAGAATATGTGGTGAGGACATGTGTCCACATGATCCCATATTTTGGGGGTGAATATTAAATCTTAGTTATTATTTCAATGAGTAGAAATTACTTTTCCAAAATAAAAAGGTTGAAACTATTGAATTAGAACTTGTGATGTTTGGGATGATAATAGATCATCCATTGTGTGGTTTAGAATACTACTTAGCCCAAGTTAAGTATTGTTTGGTGATTGTGCACTCCCTATGTATTTCTAGACGCTAGTACCGACCAAGCCTTCGAGGAGGAGGAGTTCTACCAAGAAGAAGAAGAAGAAGAAAACTTCAACCACTACACCAACCAAGGCAAGCTATTAGTGGCAAGCTAACCCTTGCAAACATGCTTTAGTAAGCTATTGTAGCAAGCTAGAATAAAAATAGATAGTTTAGTAAAGATGCCTTAAGCATACTTTGATCACACCCCCTTAGGTTACACAAAGTTCTTTAATTAATTTTGAAGGTAGCATAAAGAGTATAAAACTTGACCTAATTAGAAACCCTTAGATGTCATTCTAGGGCATGAGATTGATCCCACCTTTACACCTTAGTGAACACTCTTAACCTAGTGTTTTAGAATATATCAAACTTGAGTCACTTTAGATGGGAACACTTGGTGAAAATGAGTTGTGAAAACCTTGGAATGATGAGTCATTCTATTGAGATGTTTTGACCTGTGTTGAGAAACACAATTGGTTTATGATGATGAAAATGATGAGGCATGAGCCTTAACCCTTTTTATAAAACTGATGGTTGGATTCGGATGCGATACCATTCCAAAATTACCGTACAACCACATTACCTGAATTGGGTAAGGCTTAGCTGGAAATTTATATGCATTAGTATTAGTTCCCTCACGGGAGAGGTTTGAGCTGAGGCTACCTCTCAATGATGTCCACCTATGCAGTGCCCAAGATGACTGATGGTCATGGTTGGGAGGCCATGCTCATAGGAGAGGTGCTTGTACTAGGGTGTGTAAAGAGAAGGTTATGTTTGATTGTCTGCGTACCAAGTATGATGATTCAGGGTTATCCCTGACAGATGTATCGAATCTTGTGGTGAAAGTGTACCACCTCTGCAGAGTGTCAAACTATTCGAATAGCCGCGTCCGCGGTTATGGACAGTTGGAATGGCCATACTGTTTCGTTGTCAGATGTTTTCCAAATAACTTGAAATGAATGATGAACCTTGACTTGACCACAACAGGGTTGTGTAGATGAAAATAGCTTCCCAACTTAAGTGATTCTAGAACTTTACTTTATCTTTTCTTGCTTCAGAACTCAGCTTAGGTTTCAAACTTAACTTGATAGTTATTCTTTCAATTTAGTACTTTAACTTATAATCATAACCCTTGCTAGTAGTAGTTTGCGAGTACTTAAAGAGTACTCATGGCTTCTGTCCCTGGCTATTATCATGGCCAGACTATGAAGGAGATTATCAATATGATGGTCAGCAGGATGACTATGATAACTAGGACTATCTGCCTTCGTCAGTATTGCCTGTGCCCCTGAAGATGGACCCCACCGCTATGCTATCGTTTATTTCCGCTGCTTGTTGTATTAAAGACTGGATCATGAGATCCTTATTTGTGTAAAACCTTATGTATGGTTTGTAATGGATGATGTACTGTGATATCCAATCTGTTATGTCTCGCAAAAATGGTAATCCTGGGATTGCGAGGTATGGCATAACGGGCATCTGGGATTAAAAATCCGGGTGTTGACACCAACCATACGTCCGGAGCTATAACATAGAAGAACTTCTCCCACCGTATAGTTGGTCGTTACGCTCTCTGCCTCCTTTGTTCACTTCTAGTTTTCTTCTGGTATTATTAATATTTCCCGAATAAGCGATTTACATTGTTTTGACTCCTTTTCTCCATAGTACAACTGCTTCAATAATTGTACCCATTGGATCCATCATCTGTCCTGATCCTAGAAAAAACAGACATAAAATGTGCACGCGAGCGCTGTAAAATACCAAAATCCTACATCTACACTGCAAAATTATAATGTAAAACATGATTCCAATATGCACTCATCATTATGGCGCTAATGTGAAGAAGGTCACACCGGGGAGATATGTATTCCATCTATGGGCCTTCCAAAAACATAACATAAACCCTAGGTCCACATGCTAGTTTCCTAGGTCCAAATGCAAGTTTTGGTGGGTTTTCGTGCTCCGGGGGTCATTCTCCGGCGAAATCACCCATCTATGGGCTTGGGAGGTCTACACCTAGCTTTCTCCACACGAGGTTCCACCAATGTACTTTTTCATTGGTTTAGATTAGTTTAGGCCATAGATACAAGGAAAACCAAGTATGGGACCATGTGGCACATTCTAGCCCCCGATATACCTGCAACGGGACATTTCCACCTAAAGTTCTAGGAATCTGCTAAGTGTTATCATCGTAATGTGAAGAAGGTCACACCGAGGAGCTATGTATTCCATATATGGGCCTTCCACAACACTTCCACATATATCCTAGGTCCACGTGCTAGTTTCCTAGGTCCACATGCAACTTTTGGTGGGTTTCCGGTGCTCCGGGGGTCATTCTCCAGCGAAAGCACCCTTCTGTGGGCCCGGGCGGTCTACCCCCGTAGCTTTATCCACACGAGGTTCCCCCAAATATACTTTTTCATTGGCATAGGTTTTTTTAGGACATAGGTACAAGTAAAACCAATGTTGGGTCCCTGTGGCACATTGTAGCTCTGGTATACCCGCAGCGAAACATTTCCACCTAGAGTTCCAGGAATCTGCTAAGTGTTATCACCATATTGTGAAGAAGGTCACACCGGGGAGATATGTATTCCATATATGGGCCTTCCACAAAACTTCCAAAAATATACTAGGTCTACATGCAAGTTTCCTAGGTCCACATGCAAGCTTTGGTGGGTTTCTGGTGCTCTGGGGGTCATTCTCCGGTAAAAGCACCCTTCTGTGGGCATCGGAGGTCTACCCCCATAGATTTGTTCGCACGAGGTTCCACCAATGTACTTTTTCATTGGTTTAGGTTTTTTAAGGCCATATATACAAGTAAAACCAAGTATGGGTCCATGTTGCACATTCTAGCCCCCGGTATTCCCGCAGCGGGACATTTCCACCTAGACTTCGAGGAATCTGCTAAGTGCTATCGCCGTAATGTGAAGACGGTCACAGCGGGGAGCAATGTATTCCATATATGGGCCTTCCACAAGAATTCCACATATATTCTAGGTCCACATGCAAGTTTCCTAGGTCTACATGCAAGTCTCCTAGGTCCGCATGCAAGCTTTGGTGGGTTTTCTGGTGCTTCGGGGGTCATTCTCTGGCGAAAGCACCCTTCTGTGGCCCGGGAGGTTTACCCCCTGAGCTTTCTCCGCACAAGGTTCCACCAATGTACTTTTTCATTGGTTTAGGTTTGTTAAGGCCATAGATACAAGTGAAACCATGTTTGGGTCCCTGTGGCACATTCTAGCCCCCGTTATACCCACAGTGGGATATTTCCACCTAGAGTTCTAGGAATCTGCTAAGAATTATCAGGCTAATGTGAAGAAGGTCACACCAGAGAGGTATGTATTCCATATATGGGACTTCCATAACACTTTCACATATATCATGGGTCCAAATGCATGTTTTGGTGGGTTTCCGGGGCTACGAGGGTCATTCTTCAGCGAAAGCACCAGTATGTGGGCCCGGAAGGTCTACCCCTAGCTTTCTCCGCACGAGGTTCCTCCAATGTAATTTGCATTGGTTAAGGTTTTATTAGGCCATAGATACAAGGAAACCATGTTTGGGACCCTGTAGCACATTCTAGCCTCTCAGTATACCCGCAACAGGACATTTCCACCTAGTGTTTCCATGAATCTGCTAAGTTTTATCACCGTAATGTGAAGAAGGTCACACCGGGTCTCTATGTATTCCATATATGGGCCTTCCACAATACTTCCACATATATCCTAGATTCGCATGCAAGTTTCCTAGATCCACATACAAGTTTTGGTGGGTTTCCGGTGCTCCGGGAGTCATTCCCCGACGAAAGCACCCTTCTATGGACTAGGTAGGTCTACACCCATAGCTTTCTCCGCACAATGTTCCACCAATGTACTTGTTCATTGTTTTAGGTTAGTTTAGCCTATAAGTACAACGAAAACCAAGTTTGGGACCATGTGGCCCATTCTAGCTCCTGTTATACCCGCAGTAGGATATTTCCTCCTAGAGTTCCATTAATCTGCTAAGTGTTATCGCCCTAATGTGAATATGGTCACACCAGGGAGCTATGTATTCCCTCTATGGTCTTTCCACAACACTTTCACATATATCCTAGGTCCACACGCAAGTTTCCTAGGTCCACATGAAAGTTTTGCTTGGTTTCTGGTGCTCCAGGGGTCATTCTCAGGCAAAAGCACCCTTCTTTGGGCCCGGGAGGTCTACCCCCATATCTTTCTCTGCATGAGGTTCCACCAATATAATTTTTCACTGGTTTAGGTATATTTAGGCCATGGATACGATTAAAAGAATGTTTGATACAATGTGGCACATTCTAGCTCTTGGTATACCCGTAGTAGGACATTTCCACCTAAAGTTCTAGGAATCTGCTAAGTGTTATCGTGCTAATGTGAAGAAGGTCACACCGGGGAGATATGTATTACATCTATGGGACTTGCACAACACTTTCACATAAATCCTAGGTCCACATGCTAGTTTCCTAGGTCCACATGCAAGTTTTGGTGGGTTTCCGGGCTCCGGGGTTCATTCTCCAGCGAAAGCACCCATCCCTGGCCCCGGGAGGTCTACACTACAGCTTTCTACAAACGAGGTTCCACCAATGTGCTTTTTCATTGGTTTAGGTTTGTTAAGGCCATAGATACAAGTACAACAAAGTTTTGGTCCATGTGGCAAATTCTAGCCCCCGGTATTCCCGTAGTGGGACATTTCCACCTAGAGTTCCAGGAATCTACTAAGTGTTATCGCTGTAATGTGAAGAAGTTCACACCGGGGAGCTATGTATTCCATATATGGGCCTTACACAACAATTCCACATATATCCTAGGTCCACATGCAAGTTTCCTAGGTCCACATGCAAGCTTTGGTGGGTTTCCGGTGCTCCAGGGGTCATTCTCTAGGGAAAGCACCCTTCTGTGGGCCCGTGAGGTCTACCCCCTTACCTTTCTTCGCACCAGGTTCCACCAGTGTACTTTTTCATTGGTTTAGGTGGTTTGTTAAGGCAATAGATACAAGTAAAACACGGTTTGGGGGTCCCTATGGCACATTCTATCCCCCGGCATACCCGTAGTGGGACATTTCCACCTAGAGTTCCAGGAATCTGCTAAGTGTTATCACGCTAATGTGAAGAAGGTCACACCAGAGACGTATGTATTCCATCTATGGGAGTTTAATAACACTTTCACCTATATCCTAGGTCCAAATGCATGTTTTGGTGGGTTTCCGGGGCTACGAGGGTCATTCTTTAGCGAAAGCACCCGTCTGTTGGCCCGGGAGGTCTACCCCTAGCTTTCTCCGCACGAGGTTCCTCCAATGTAATTTTTCATTGGTTTAGGTTTTATTAGGCCATATATACAATTAAAACCATGTTTGGGACCCTTTAGCACATTCTAGCCTCCCGGTATACCCGCAACAGGACATTTCAACCTAGTGTTTCCATGAATCTGCTAAGTTTTATCGTCGTAATGTGAAGAAGGTCACACCGGGTCGCTATGTATTCCATATATGGGGCTTCCACAACACTTCCACATATATCCTAGGTTCGCATGCAAGTTTCCTAGATCCACATGCAAGTATTTGTGGGTTTCCGGTGCTCAGGGAGTCATTCCCGACAAAAGCACCCTTCTATGGACCAGGGAGGTCTACCCCCATAGCTTTCTCTACACGAGGTTCCACCAATGTACTTTTTCATTGGTTTAGGTTAGTTTAGGCCATAGATACAACAAAAACCAAGTTTGGGTCCATGTGGCACATTCTAGCCCCTGTTATACCCGCAGCAGGATATTTCCTCCTAGAGTTCCATTAATCTGCTAAGTGTTATCGCCCTAATGTGAATATGGTCACACCAGGGAGCGAAGTATTCCCTCTATGGTGTTTCAACAACACTTTCACATATATCCTAGGTCCACATGCAAGTTTCCTAGGTCCACATGAAAGTTTTGCTGGGTTTTCGGTGCTCCAGGGGTCATTCTCCGGCAAAAGCACCCTTCTTTGGTCCCGGGAGGTCTACCCCCATATATTTCTCTAAATGAGGTTCCACCAATATAATTTTTCATTGGTTTAGGTGTAACACCCTCGAATCGGCCCTATGCAGATTTTAGCGCTTCCCGCCAAACCCGCATAGAAACGATTCAAGGATACACACCAGGCACTTGCGTGCGGGTGGAAAACGAAGTAATATCATTACACATTAGTCCACGATGGAACCCACAGAACATTTATATACAACAATGAATCCGAGAGTCAATAATATAGATATACAATACAAAGATCCAAATCACCTTGAAAACAATACAACATCCGCGTATGGATAAGATGCAAATAGGGCAAAGAGCCCTGAAGAATAACCAATGGCGTCCATAACCCTGCCCAGGCCAAGCCGGAAGGGTAACCCTGCTAACGACATCGAACTTATACCTGCTAAAACAAAAGGGGTGCCAACAAAGGACAAAGGAAAAAGAAAGCGGTCAGTATTGAGGCCAGTACACGGCGAGGCTAGAATTAGGCGGCTCTCGCCTACATAGGTATGGTGGACTGAAGCGGCAGCGCAGCATGCACTAAACAATCTATAGAGACTCGATTTCAACTGTCGGCTATTATAGAGGGATAAGAAAGAACTATTCGGAACCAACCTTATACTGACACCAATCATACCCATCCTGGTATTCCCCCTCGAGACCAAACGAGGAAGTCAAACCAAGGAACTCACAAAGTTGGCAGTTTTATTCATTCCATTATAGTTGCAGCACTTACTAGTCAGATACAATTAGCCAGAGATATCCCATTCCAGCAGTTATTGGCACTTTTATTTACTCATTCCGTTGTAGTGGAACTTACTACTAGACATGTCAAAGTCAAATTTATAGCACTATTTTAGTTATAGTTGTCTATGATCGAGATACTGTGCTCCAAGTCGTCCATAACCACGGACACGGCTTTTAGAAAGATTTACCCTGTAGGGGTGCACAAATAGCAACACACACACGATCAACCTCGGAAAAACCAAAGCAAAACCCAACAAGGCTTTCACGACAAAGCAATCACAGGATTCATAAATTATTTCAGGGGGCCACCCCACTAAGCTACCCACAACGAAGTTGGCCGGCTCCGAGACGGGCCCAGGGTTTGTGTCAATGGATGTAAACGTCTGGGAACCCGAAAGTGTGACTGGGCTTGTCGATACCGCGAAAACACTCCACGTTCCAAAACAGTACAGGTGCTCGACGCACAATCGTAAGTAAAGCGGTAAAGCATGGCATAAGTACAGGATAGTAATAAAGCCCCAAACTAGTTTGTGGCCCCAAGAAATAAGAAATGAATCAAGCTCTAGCTAAGGGGATTCATGGTCCCACATGCGATAGTCGGGGCCTATGGGACACAAGTGAGCATGGAAGAACCAAATATTAGCTATTGTCCATCGATGCCTCTGCATTAGTTATATCTATTCCCAACATTTTAATTGACAAGTTGTAATTAAAGTCATGATCATCTCCACCATTAAGCATCTCCACCATTAAGCATGTGTCAAGCTTCTATCAATGGTGGAACGACAACGACGCAAAGCAGCACCTGAGCAAGCAACTACAACTCACAAGGTCGACTATTTATCAAACAACAGGCAATAGGATGTGTCCAAGGCAATATAGAGGCTGCAAGGAATATAAATGGTACGGAAACTAAAGCATCGCAACACGGATAGTAGTAGATTAACAGGAAGGAAGTAAAGACTATAAATGCAAAATAGGTAGAAAGCGGGAGATTGCTCGCCTGGGAAACACTGTCGAAGATACATATCTAAAGGACTTGTCGATACTCGCATCCACTCAACGGCCTAATCTGTGAAGAAGCAAACACTAAAAGAAACACCGGATGTACGATTTAATACTACAGTAGAAGATCCGGCATGTTTATGATATGATGCATGACATGGCAAAGATGTGATGCAACTAGGCAATATTAAGCGGAACTAGGGTCCCAATAATTATTTAGATGGTTCATGTTATTTAGATACCCCGCAATTTAAATGTTGACTTAACAAGACAAAACATGGCATAGATTTGCTACAGATATTTAAATGGAGCCAATATAAGACTAGAATAGCCCGCATATGTGTTCCATATTTAATTATGAGGTGAATCAGCATAATGCCCCCAAACCACAATAAGATGCATGCAATCATGTTCAATTTATATGCAACAAGTATATGTCAATATTATAAAAAAAATAGGGGTCTCGGATAGGGGTCACACATTTAGGGTCGAAGATCTTGGTTCGATGTGGTTCTGGTTCGGTCTTCGGATCCGGGGTTCGGGTCTTCGAATCCACATAGACTATCTTGGCGATCCAAGGGGTTTGGTGTCCGGGAGAACTTGGAGTCCGAGAAGGAGGTCTCCGGGTTCGGTTGTCGGGAGGACTTGTCCCTTTGTTGGTGGTCCTCAAGTAGCACCGTGTCCGATGATCTTCGTGGGCTTCTTCACATCATCGGGTGGTCGAACTTGGTACTCGGTGGATCTCACCGACAAGAAGTTTATGGCAGCACGTGACAGATCACGGCTTCACAAAACAGCAACACATATCAGAACATCAATTGTGCTAGCACACACACAAGAAAATAGGCAGCAGAGGCAGGGAGGATCTCGGGCTAGACCCGGACAACGTCAAACGGGCTTGTCTATTGGCTCTTGTCCATAGAGGGAGGCGATGGTGAAGAGGAGCTCAAGCGGAGGAGGGCTCCAAGCGGTGGGACCCAGGATAGGGCACGCCCAGTGGTGGATCAGAGAGGCATGATGCCGGGCTCGAGAGGCGCGCGAGGCCTAGGCCGTTGGCGGGCTCCAAGGAGGACACAGCCTACATGGCGGTGTCGCGCACAGGTGGAGGGCGAGCGGGGCGGTTCAGGGCAGAGGTGAAGGCGGTAGCGTGCTTGGGGGCCCGCGCGGGTCAACGGCGGCCGGAGAGGCGGCGCTGGGCGACCTTGCAGAGGGCGGCAAGCTCAACAGGCTCGCAGGGGCGTGGGGCTCGACGGGGTGAAGGGCTCCCGCGGAGGCGTGGCAGTTGCTGGCGAGCTTGGCGATGGGGAAGCTCGGGAGCAGCAACAACGGTTGACGCAGGGGCTTGGGGAGGAGAACATAGGGGCGGTGGCGCCTGGTTTACAGATGGAGGCGGCGATGCGCGGGGTCCGGCGATGGCGAGCCGCGGGGTCGGTGGCTGGGGCGACCTCGACGGGCGTCGACGAGGACGGAGCGTGGCTGGGCGGTGGCATGGGCTAGGGTCCGAGGGAGGCAAGGAAACTGGGGATGGCGGCGGCGGTAGGTAGGTGGCGATGCAGAGGTTGGGGATCGAGACGAGGAACGGGTCACGGAAGGAGAGAGGGCTGGCGAGCGGGGTGGGTCCAGGCTCGCGACGTGGCGTGCGGGATGCGTTAGTGCGCTGCGCGTGGGCGTGCCTGTGTAGCATGTTGGTGCAACGCACACGCGCATGTGTGGTGTTTGTGCAACGTGCTGGCGCTAGTGCAGGATCGTGACGCGTGCGGGCGGTGTGCCCCTGCGTAGATTAGGTGTTGTGTGTGTTCGGGTTGGGTGTGGTTTAGGCTAGGTTTGGGTATGGTCTAGGGTTAGGGTTTAGGCAAGAGTTGTCTAGTTTGGGTCGGGTATTAGGCTGCTGGCTTACCGGGCTTTTGGCCTGGCAGGCTGGCGGCCTCCCCCAGGTTTTATAAAACTATTTTATTATTTATTTATTTTAAACAAAACCCTTTGTAAATATGTTTTAGACAACTAAAGGTTCTAGAGGACCGGGGTTTTAATTTAAAATAAATAGAGGGGATATTTAGAAAACAAAGATAGGCTTTTAGAAAATAATTTTAGGCACAAAGATGCATGATGACATGACGATGCTCAAATGCAATGTGGCATGATGACATGAGCATGCGGTCATGATGATGCAGAAAATAAAAACAACACGCGATTTTCTAGTAGTGGTTTTATCGGGGTGCTACAATTCGACGCCACTAACAATGGATCTCGCCCTCGAGATCCGCCTCATGGTATGGGGAAGAAGGCCAACGATCTGAATCTTCTCTCTTCATGTAGATCCTCACGACACCACTAACAAAGATTCTTGTTCCGTCTTGAAATTGGCGACACCACCAACAAGGGGACGTTGCTCACGTTCGTCGAGAGAACACTCTATAGAAACACCAGCGATAGAGGTCTCCCAGGTAAGGCCACCTCTAACTACCGTGGAAGGAGTAGAAGTCACATTGATCCAGCAGTTCAATGTACAAGAGTGAATGATAAGAGTAGTCGGATGGGGATCAGTCCATCGCGCATCCAAAGCATTACTTTGTACATGAACACTAGAATCATGCAACCAAATCTCAGAATTCACACTAAAGATCTTCACAAGCGATATCCGGGGAACAAAGGAGTGATGCAAGCTCTTCATAGATGATGTCGTCGTGTTGGAAAACGCCAGAAGGTACAAAGAAAACCGTATGAAAGACATAATGGTTAGGTTCCGCGATGGTTCCATTGGCATGAACAACACATGCTCAAGGTATACTCCAACTTCACCAATGCTCATACTTCTCATAATGTTTTTCAACGATACGGACATCCGTCAAGGTGCAGATACAGATAAAGAGTCCAAGGACAAAAAGATAAGATGAAGGTACAACAAACGAGATGCAGATTCGATGATTGTAGCTCCACCGTTATGAAAGGGAGGAAGCGAAACCCTAAAGGTACGACGGAAACCCAACCACAAGAATTTCTGGACTCGAAGAAAAGATAAGAGTAGATTCAAAACACGCAAAGATAAGAGGAGAATAGCAGAGGGGTAAGAAGTAAAATAGAACTAATCAGATCTATCCAATTGATTTTGCAAAATAGTTTTGACACTCTACATCGGCCGTTAGCTAGGTTATCCTACAGGCTGGACCAGTGGGTATCGCAACTGCTGAGCTCTGATACCACTTTGTAACACCCTCGAATCGGCCCTATGCAGATTTTAGCGCTTCCCCCTAAACCCTCATAGAAACAATTCAAGGACGCCCACCAGGCACTTACGTGCGGGTAGAAAACGAAGTAATATCATTACACATTAGTCCACGATGGAACCCACAGAACATTTATATACAACAACGACTCCACGAGTCAAGAATACAGATATACAATACAAAGATCCAAATCACCTTGAAAACAATACAACATCCGAGTATGGATAAGATGCAAATAGGGCTAAGAGCCCTGAAGAATAACCAATGGCGTCCATAACCCTGCCCAGGCCAAGCCGGAAGGGTAACCCTGCTAACGACATCGAACTTATACCTTCTAAAACAAAAGGGGTGCCGACAAAGGACAAAGGAAAAAGGGAGCGGTCAGTATTGAGGCCAGTACACGGCGAGGCTAGAATTAGGCGGCTCTCGCCTACATAGGTATGGTGGACTGAAGCGGCAGCGCAGCATGCACTAAACAATCTATAGAGACTCGATTTCAACTGTCGGCTATTAGAGAGGAATAAGAAAGAACTATTCGTAACCAACCTTATATTGTAACGAATCATACCCATCCTGGTATTCCCCCTCGAGAACAAACGAGGAAGTCAAACCGAGGAACTCACACAGTTGGCAGTTTTATTCATTCCATTATAGTTGCAGCACTTACTAGTCAGATACAATTAGCCAGAGATATCCCAAATCCAGTAGTTGTTGGCACTTTTATTTACTCATTCCGTTGTAGTGAAACTGATTACTAGACATGTCAAAGTCAAATTTATAGCACTACATTAGTTATAGTTGTCTATGATCGAGATACTTTGCTCCAAGTCATCCATAACCGCGGACACGGCTTTCAGAAAGATTTACCCTGCAGGGGTGCACAAATAGCAACACACACATGATCAACCTCGGAAAAACCAAAGCAAAACCCAATGAGGCTTTCACGACAAAGCAATCACAGGATTCATAAATTATTTCCGGGGGCCACCCCACTAAGCTACCCGCAATGAAGTTTGCCGGATCCAAGATGGACCCAGGATTTGTGTCAATGGCTGTAAACGACTGGGAACCCAAAAGTGTGACTGGGCTTGTCGATACCGCGAAAACATTCCATGTTCCAAAACAGTACAGGTGCTCCACGCAACAATCATAAATAAAGCAGTAAAGCATGGCATAAGTACAGGATAGTAATAAAGCCCCAAACTAGTTTGTGGCCCCAAGAAATAAGAAATGAATCAAGCTCTGGCTAAGGGGATTCATGGTCCCACATGCGGATAGTGCGATAATCAAGGAACATGTATCAAGTACTCGGGGCCTACGGGACACGAGTGAGCATGGAAGAACCAAATATTACCTATTGTCCACCGGTGCCTTTGCATTAGTTATATCTATTCCCAACATTTTAATTGACAAGTTGTAATTAAAGTCATGAGCATCTCCACCATTAAGCATCTCCACCATTAAGCATGTGTCAACCTTCTATCAACGGTGGAACGAGAACGACGCAAAGCAGCACCCGAGCAAGCAACTACGACTCGCAAGGTCGACTATTTATCAAACAACAGGCAATAGGATGTGTCCAAGGCAATATAGAGGCTGCAAGGAATATAAATGGTACGGAAACTAAAGCATCGCAACACGGATAGTAGTAGATCAACAGGAAGGAAGTAAAGACTATAAATGCAAAATAGGTAGAAAGGGGGAGATTGCTCGCCTGGGAAACACTATCGAAGATACATATCCGAAGGACATGTCGATACTCGCATCCACTCAACGGCCTAATCCGTGAAGAAGCAAACACTAAAATAAAAACCGGATGCACGATTTAATACTACGGTAGAAAATCCGGCATGTTTATGATATGATGCATGACATGGCAAAGATGCAACACAACTAGGCAATATTAAGCGAAACTAGGGTCCCGATAATTATTTAGATGGTTCATGTTATTTAGATACCCCGCAATTTAAATGTTGACTTAACAAGACAAAACATGGCATAGATTTGCTACACAGATTTAAATGGAGCGAATATAAGACTAGAATAACCCGCATATGTGTTCCATATTTAATTATGAGGTGAATCAGCATAATGCCCCCAAACCACAACAAGATGCATGCAATCATGTTCAATTTATATGCAACAAGTATATGTCAATATTATAAAAAAGGGGTCTCGGATAGGGGTCACACATTTAGGGTCGAAGATCTTGGTTCGATGTGGTTCGGGTTCGGTCTTTGGATCCGGGGTTCAGGTCTTCGAATCCACATAGACTATCTTGCCGATCCAAGGGGGTCGGGGTCCAGGAGAACTTGGCGTCCGAGAAGGAGGTCTCCGGGTTCGGTTGTTGTGAGGACTTGTCCCTTTGTTGGTGGTCCTCGGGCAGACACACAACTGTGCTAGCAACCGTGCTAGCACACACACAAGCAGACAGGCAGCAGAGGCAGGGAGGATCTCGGGCCAGACCCGGACGACGTCGAACGGGCTTGTCCGCTGGCTCTTGTCCGCAGAGGGAGGTGACGGTGAAGAGGAGATCGAGCGGAGGAGGGCTCCAAGCGGTGGGACCCAGGCTAGGGCGCGCCTATCGGTGGATCAGGGAGGTGTGACGTTGGGCTCGAGAGGCGCGCGAGGCCCAGGCCGGTGGCGGGCTCCAAGGAGGATGCAGCATACGTGGTGGCGTCACGCACAGGTCGAGGGCGAGCGAGGCGGCTCGGGGCAGAGAGCTGAAGGCGGTAGCGCACTCGGGGACCCGCCGGGTCGACGACGGCCGGAGAGGCGGCGCTAGGCGACCGTGCAGAGGGCGACGAGCTCAACAGGCTCGTAGGGGCACAGGGCTCGACGAGGTGAAGGGCTCCTGCAACGGCGTGGCGGTTGCTGGCGAGCTTGGCGATGGGGAAGCTCGGGAGCAGCAGCAATGGTCGACGCAGGGGCTTGGGAAGGAGAACACAGGGGCAGCAGCGCCTGGTTTGCAGACGGAGGCGGCGATGCGCGGGGTCCGGCGATGGGGAGCCGCGGGGTCGGTGGCTGGGGCGACCTCAGCGGGCGTCGACGCAGACGGAGAGTGGCTGGGCGGTGGCATGGGCTGGGGTCCGAGGGAGGCGAGGAAACTGGGGATGGCGGCAGCGGTTTGTAGGTGGCGATGTAGAGGTTGGGGATTGAGACGAGGAACAGGTCGCAGAAGGAGAGAGGGCTGGCGAGCAGGGTGGGTTCGGGCTCGCGATGTGGCGCGTGGGATGTGTTAGTGCGCTGCGCCTGGGCGTGCCTGTGTAGCATGTTGGTGCAGCACGCACGCGCATGTGTGGTGTTTGTGCAATGTGCTGGCGCTGGGGCAGGATCGTGACGCGTGCGGGCGGTGTGCCCCTGCGTAGATTAGGTGTTGTGTGTTCGAGGCGGCTATGGTTTAGGCTAGGTTTCGGTATGGTCTAGGGTTAGGGTTTAGGCAAGAGTTGTCTAGTTTGGGTCGGGTAGTAGGCTGTTGGCTTACCGGGCTTTTGGCCTGGCAGGCTGGCAGCCTCCCCCAGGTTTTATAAAACTATTTTATTATTTATTTATTTTAAATAAAACCCTTTGTAAATATGTTTTAGACAATTAAAGGTTTGAGAGGACCAGAGTTTTAATTTAAAATAAAGAGAGGGGATATTTAGAAAACAAAGATAGGCTTTTCGAAAATAATTTGAGGCACAAATATGCATGATGACATGACGATGCTCAAATGCAATGTGGCATGATGACATGATCATGCGGTCATGATGATGCAGAAAATAAAAACAACACGCGATTTTCTAGTAGTGGTTTTATCGGGGTGCTACATTAGGTATATTTAGGCCATGGATACAAGTAAAAGCAGGTTTGATACTATGTGGCACATTCTAGCCCTCGGTATACCCACAACGGGACATTTCCACCTAAAGTTCTAGGAATCTGCTAAGTGTTATCGTGCTAATGTGAAGAAGGTCACATCGAGGAGATATGTATTCCATATATGGGTCTTCCACAACACTTTCACATAAATCCTAGATCCACATGCAAGTTTTGGTGGGTTTTCGGGCTCCGCGGGTCATTCTCCGGCGAAAGCACCCGTCTGTGGGCCTGGGAGGTCTACACCTAGCTTTCTCCATACGAGGTTCCATGATACGGATCAAGCCGATGATCCTATAGTTTTGTCCCGATCTTTCACAGCGAGTCAACCCGGATTGTAATCTTCCAATAACGCGATGAACCCTAAGGAAGAGGAACGAATCCAGCAAGTAACGTGATGAAGATCACCACACCTCAAACCTGAGCACAACATCCTTAATGAACACAAGAACCTCCGCAGCAATAATATGATAAACGGTATCGCCGTCCCTGGAGGGATGATACACGGTGGAGCACAATATAGTTTTTAGACTAAACAACTGAACTCCCCTAAACCCTAGGTGGCTGGCTCCTTTATATAGGAGGCCTGCAACTAGTCGGTTGATAGACCCAAACCGAACACACAACGGACTTGAACCTAACCTAGACTCGGACTCAATAACATAGCAATAATATTTGACACAACCATAGACTTATCATTACATATCGTAGGTTGTCCTGGCGTGTCAATCATCAATGGGATGCGCCCGCATCGCCTAGCTTGGTGGAGTCCTAAAAGTAGGCTTCACCTCCTCCTTCATGCCCATATCATCATCCCCCTTCAAGAAACATTGTCCCCAACGCTTGCGGGTCGGGTCAGAAAGGTGGCGTGATATGAACAATAGCTTCACGTGTCTTGGCCATCTTTAAGTCTTGCTTGCCTTCCTCACCACATCCTCCCTCTTGGCCTGCTCGACTTTATACAGCCCTCGGCGCCTGCACCTCCTTGCGTCTCCATACGAGCTTGGACCTAGGCGCCATCGTCTTCTTGATGCCCATATCATCATCATCTGGTATCAGAGCGCCAGGTTGATCACGGTGCAATTACGTCGGGCTGATTTTTTGATCAGTTAGGCGAGGAGTATCCGACAGTCTGTTGGCTGTCGTCGAGTTGGTGGCATAAAATTTCGTCGGTTTTCAGAGCCGTCAAGGATTTTTAATATCGATGAGTTTCATAGAAGATCGATTTGCAGATCAGAAGGGGCGCAACGACCACACGTCTTTCCCTCTGTCACGCCAGATTTTCTCCGTCACGGTTACCGACGGTGGGCGCGTGGACCAGACAGACACTCGCATCACGTGAATTCCATAGGTTATCAGATCGCATTGGGTTAGTAGATTGAAAAAATAAGAAGGAAAAAAGTGGAATTTGTCGTGTGGACTCTAGTCTAGAAAAAAAAAGAGGAAGCAAGGTCGCTAGTTGAGGGAAAGAAACAAATCGCTACTTCTAGGATCTTTCCATCACGACCAGGGGACCACGATTGGTATTTGTTTTCCAAGTGAGGCACGATCTACCAGAAGGGAGTATAAAAAAAGAAAAGTTTGCTTCCGTGATTAGAAGAAAAAAAGTAAAGATAAAAAAAGAGGTAGGGTGCTGATCGGATCGGTAATTCCATTTCGATTTGTTTGCTAGACACGAAGCATTTTGTTTGAGAAAAAAAAAGAATGTTTTGGTACGTGCAGTTTGGAAGGATGGGTTTTAGTCCTTGCTATTTTTGGGCGTTTATACTATAGCAAGGAATGGAGGATTCAGGGGCAGATTGGACTCGTTTTGCTCGCTGCATCTAGGTAACATATTTGTATTGTCGAGATTTTGGTGGAGTTTCTTCGTGCTGGAAAAAAAAGGCCAGAAAAAAGACACGATTTTAGTAAAGAGTTTGCGCATACGTATGTGTACTTAGCTTATGTGGACCCGTGGCATATAGTAATTTGTCCTGTTTGTTTTGGGTGATTGGCTAGGTGTGTTTTAGGATAGCATTCAGAGGATGATTTGTGTCTCAGTCAGGTTGATGATGTCGAAGATTGAAGGGGCGTCAATGGCAAGTCAAGCTTCCCGAGAGGGAGGATGTGGTGTGGCAGGCTGGCAAGATTTGAAGACGGAGAGTGGTGATTTAACTGATATGACGCCACACGTTGGAGAAGACCTTCCAGCATTGAGGACAACACCTTTCTAAGAGGGAGAGGATGATACGGGCATCATATACAGTTTGATACACTAGGACAACCAATGATATGTAATAATTTAGTCTAAGGTCGTGTCAAACGTTTGTTCTATGTTTATGAGTCAGAGTCTAGTTAGGGTCGAGTCAGTCCGACTCCAGTAGAGTCAGCCACCCCTACCCCTTTGTCCTATATAAACAAGGGGTGTGCCATAATATTAGGGGAGTTGAAAATCATGCAGAACTTTTAGTTCCTCATTTCTAAACCATCCCTCCGGGGTTGGCATCGTGACGGTGTATCTGCGCTCGTCTCATTATCTATCTTATTGATATTTGCGTGAAGGTGCTTGCTATTCAAGTATTGTCGTGCTTTGGCATGAGGCTTGTTGTTTATCATCAAGTTGCTTGTTGGATTGACCTATTCAAGTGGGAGGTTCGTTGTTCATCGTCGAGTTTCTCACAAGATTGGGTTTCCCCGTCTTCAGGTTACGTGTATCACGTGATTGGAAGATTTCTAGCAGATCCATTGGATTAGGAGGTGCATCGTGAAAAATCGGGACAGGTGGTATCAGAGCACTAGTTGATCACAACGTGTTTTTGGATCATCTGTGGACTATTTTTTTACAAGTAGTTTACAGATCAGTTTGTTTGGAGAAGAGATTGGGAGGCGAGTTCTTGAGCTAGCTTTTAATCGATCGGAGGCAGATCCGATCGTGAGCTAGTTGGTTAGTTCCGATCAAGGCAGCTTGGAATATTTGATGATATGGGCATGAAGGAGGAGGTGAAGCCTAATTTTAGTACTCCACCAAGCTAGGTGATGCGGGCGCATCCCATTGATGATTGGCATGCCAGGACGACCTACGATATGTAATGATAAGTCTAAGGTTGTGTCAAAGATTATTGCTATGTTATTGAGTCCGAGTCTAGGTTAGGTTCGAGTCTGTTGTGTGTTCGGTTTGGGTCTATCCAACCGACTAGTTCCAGGCGTCCTATATAAACGAGCCAACCACCTAGGGTTTAGGGGAGTTCAGTTGTTTAGTCTAAAAACTATATTGTGCTCCACCGTGTATCATCCCTCCAGGGACGGCGATACAATTTATCATATTATTGCTGCAGAGGTTCTTGTGTTCATCAAGGATTGTCGTGCTCAGGTTTGAGGTGTGGTGATCTTCATCACGTTACTTGTTGGATTCGTTCCTCTTCTTCAGGTGACATTCATCGCGTTATTGGAATATTACCATTCGGGTTGACTCGCTGTGAAAGATCGAGACAAAACTATAGGATCATCGGCTTGATCCCTATCAGGTGGTATCAGAGCTCTCGTTGATCACAGCGTGTTTTTGCATCATCTGCGGACTGTTTTTTGACAAGCAGTTTACAGATCAGTTGGAGAAGAGGTTGAAAGGAAGAAAGAAGGAGATGTGTGCAACCGCTGCCAGGAAGAATCGATTTCTAGGCACGTGGATCCGATCGTGGAGAAGGAATCGAAGGGATCGATCACTGCTTTTCGTTCCATCGCTAGCGAGAGATCCCGATCCGACTAGATCGTTTCTGTTCAGATCCGATCGTAATTGAAAAAAAAAGGGAGTCCAGCTATCGTATGCCTCATGAGTCACGATCGAGGGAAGAAGTCTGCCCGCGCGCCTCATGACGGAGTCACCCCTTGCGTACCAGATCCGATCGATTAAAAAAGAGAGCAGGAGGCCCGCCGCTGCACGCCTCGCGCTCCGCTGGCGTCGCATGCGCTCGCGATCGAGGAATCGCCTCACGCCTCGCCTGGCGTCGCCCGCGCGTGGCCATATAGAAAAAAAAAAAGGACATCAGCCACCGTACGCCTAGCGACCTGAGTCCCGTGGGCGATGTTCTGTTCCGATTCATGGGCAGCTTAAAGAAAAAAAGGAAAGGATCGTTTGGCAAAAGGAAAAGGAAAGTGCTGAATTGTTTAACTGGGATACGTGAATCAAAGGAGTTGTCACTGCGTGTCCGTGGAGTATAGAAAAGAAAACAGGATAAGAATATAGGAATAGTAAAGGAAGTTCGTAAGATAGACAGAGCGGATGATGTGTACTTTGACTACACTACTATTATTATGGGATCGTCCTTTAGTTCTGCAGATATAAAATGGAAGTTAGACAGTTTTTCTACATATGCGGAGTTTAGATTTTGGAGGTCTGAGATGAATGATGGTTTCGCCAAATGTCGTTCGATCGATTCCAAGTTTGGTGGTCGCACTGAATTTGTTCTTGCACACCGACGTGTGGATGAGATTGTGGCTAGTTGGTGGAAGGAAGAGAGGACCACAAAGGGCATAACAACACCTAGTTGGGCATATTTGAAGCTATTTCTGCGCACTAGATTTTGGGAGAAGTCCAAGGAGCTGGACAAGGTGGTTAGTTTTGAGGATGTTTTACCATTGAGTGGGCTGAATTTGCAACTCAAGAGAGTACAAGACGATACTTGCATGACAGTTGACAACGGCCAGCATTGGAATTTATTTCAGGCGCAGTGTATGATCAAAGGCAAAGCATGCAAGTTGATTGTTGATGGAGGAAGCTAGGAAGCTATACCAATGGCATTAGCAAGGCAATGGTGGCAGCGTTGGGGTTATCCACATGGCGTATTCCTGAACCTAAGCATCTACAGTGGATCAATAGTTGTGGTATGGTGAAGGTAACTCGTAAGGTGCGTGTGCCATTTACAGTTGGTGATTATGTTGATGAGATTGAGTGCGATGTGTTGCCATTGGAGGTATGTGGGTTGTTACTTGGTCATCCATGGCAGTACGATCGCAATGTTACACATGCTCACTACTAGGAAACAGCCTATAGATAGACAAGATGTTCAGTGGCGCATATGCGAAACCATGCGCCACAGGACTACATCAGTGGCGCACCAGAGAACATGCGCCGCAGAAGATTGGAAGTTCTGTGGCACATTCTCCAGAGTATGCGCCATAGAAGATTGGTGGGACCCGCCAGCCGGGGTGGGTTGATCCAAGTTTTGTGGCGCATTCTGAGATATGCGCCACAGAAGTTGCCTCTTTTGTGGCGGATATTTTCTTATGCGCCATAGAACATGGATGGGGGCCCCACCACAGAATCTAATTCACCCAAGTTCTCTGCCGCATGTTCTGATATCCACCACCACCCATTCCACATCTCTACCTCCTCCCAACTGAGTTTTTCGAGGGGCTTACTGCTTGGAATGCGGGAGGTCGACAGGGGCCGATACATCTGCCTAGCTTAAGCGGCAGCAACTCAGGCATCAATGTTACTGTGTCGCCGGACCTGGTGACCCCGCCGACCATCAACATCGGGACGCAGCCGCTCGTTTTGGTCACACCGATGCCCCCTCCCACCAAAGATACCAATCAGGCGCAGCCGACGGCGGTGGTGCTTCGTGAGGCACCCGAGCGGGAGATTGCAGATGATGATATGCCGGCCGTCGGCATCGGCCGTGTCTCTACATTAGCCGAGATCCACGCCATCACCAAGGTAACTAATTAGTTAGTGCACGTCATCTCCTTTATGCCTTTGATGCATGACTGCTGCCATCTCATGACGCCCAACAACATGTTTTTGCCTCAGGACACTTCTTGCGTACTCCTGCTTAAAGATGTCGGTGGTGAGTTGAAGGATGTTGCCAAGGGCACTCTTATACAACCGGCGAGCCGCACGATGCACAACAATCCAATGGATGATGACGTGATGAGGGTCAGGTTGGCTCGGGTGTTGCCAGGGTGCGACGACATGGACCCCCCCTTTCAACCTCAGGGAGCCGACGAACACAAGACCCTTGGGGAATGCTACAACTGGCCCTTGACATGGCCGAAGACCCAGATTCGTCTTGCGGGGGGGAGCACCGGCGCCACCTCTCTACCGATCGCACGACCACCACCTCGGAAGCCAGTAGCTACCGTCGGCGCCACCACCAGCCGTCACCATCAACTCTTGGCAGCGTGTGCACCGCCACATGGCAAAGACGTTGTGTCGCGACCACCATCGCCCCCGCTACCACCACCACATGATGGCACCCATGAACATGATGATGAATTGGTCAACATTGACGACTTCATCAACACCGGTGCCGCCAAAGGATTGTATATGCCTTCTGTGGATGAAGAACCCTTCGCAGCTCGCGACGACCATCAAGCTGGTCAGCCCAATACATGCACGCAGCGCCTGGTCTTCCATGGTCTTTCTCAAGAGATGCCTCCGGTCGTCGATCCACCACAAGAGAAACCGGGATTGGTTTTCAGTCCCAACACACTCCGAAAGGCGACTGGTGAGCAGATGGTAGTGGCTATTGTGAAGAAGAAGCACTACAGGAAGAGAGGTAATAATAATAAGAAGGGTGCGAGCCAGCCTCTTCCGAAGAGGATCCGGGGTCAGGACGCCATCGTCATACCATCCACACAATTTGGCTTGCCCCGAGTGCATGTAGCTGGTGATCCGATATTGACTCCAGATATGATCCACATTGCAGTTGGAGCCATGTTAACTTTGCACGAGGATGTCAAGACACTAGAGGCCCTCCTTCTCAAAGACGAAGATCCAAATTACCCGGTTTTCATGGCCAAGGTGCCATTGGACGTGGGCTTCGTCGATGAACCCCCCGCGGATATATTCTTCATAGCATTCGAGGACATATTCAAGTTGTTTCTCACGAAACGGCTGGACTATAACTTGGTCCGCCTATACACGCTCAATCTGGCACTCACGATCAAGAGAGAAAGTACCCCGGAAATCGTGATAGTGGATCCCTACTACATGCGGGATAGCCAGTTGGTCGAAGGATCAGAGAAACGGACCAAGGCGACGGCGTACCTCGATAAGTTCATGGTGGACAACAAGAGGAAGGGCACACTTATTTTTCCTTTCTTTCCCGAGTAAGTACACACACTCGCTCATCGCCACCGTAACTTATGCATTTCTTACAGATTTCTTCCTTTGCTCTTTTTCCAACATTCCGTTCCAATTGTGTTGCGCAGAGACAAATACTGCACACTCATCGTCCTTGCTCCGAGGTATTCGCTAGCCATGTATTTCGACTCGGGGAGTTTGACGAAGAAGAAAGACTACAACAGAATAAGGGGTGTTCTCAATGAGGCTCTTGAGGGCTATACCAAGAAGGGATGCACCTTCGTAGATAAGGGGGAATGTATCAAGGATGGAAAACACATGTTCAAGCACGTGCTCGACTTCCCCTGCGTCAAGCAGTCGACTACTGGTGCCAAGGAGGCCTTCTACGTCCTCCATCACCTTAAAGGCTATGTTCGGGATTGCCATAACCTAACGCTGCCATCTAGTCTCCGAGGATGGGCCGAAACTTTGGCGAAAATCGACGATGCTGATCTTAGAGAAGACTTCCATCGCATTTAGATGAAGTTGTCACAAATCATCATTGAAGATGTCAACACAAGGGGCAGTGCCCTACAACAAGCCAGAGGGTTGAGTAAGAGGGAGATCGAAGAACGCCTCCGTAAGCAGGGTGACACAAGGACGTGGATGACGAAAGAGGGCTATCTACCGTTCCCGAACCCGAGCGAGAAGAGGAAGTCTTCATCATGATCGATGTGTGCCTCTAGCATGATCCAGTGTGTGTATATTCTTGATGGACGCCTGCTGTATTAGTGTGTGTGTCATAAACTTTACTATCTCGTGGTCGAAATGGTCATTGTTGTTAGACTTAAACTACCTTGTGGTCGTGTTGTCGTTGAACTTATTGCTTCTGTGATGATCTAACTTTTAGGTTTATGGATCCTTTGTTTTATATTCTGTGAACATATATATATATGGATGTGAACCCTTTATTCATTCTTTTCGTTGTATTTTTACTAATATGCCTTGTCGTCTATAGAGATGGCGACGAGGTGGTATGTGGTGTACATGGGTAGGGTTCCAGGAGTCTACGAGGAGTGGGAGGATTGTCACAAACAAGTGAACAAGTTCAGCGGCAACATCTACAAAGGATACGTGACTAGAGAGGAGGCGATAGCCAAGTGGAGGAACCACTTGTGGAGGAAGAACCGGATGAAGATATTGGTCGGCCTAATGCTCTTGCTCACCATTATCATAGCTGTATTCTATTTGATCCTAGTGTAGGCGGCGGTGGCCACTTCATATTTGTAATGTGAGATGATATGAACTTTGTATTCGGCGCTTGTGTAAAAATTTGGCACTTGATACTATATATGTATCTCGATCGGGCTCTAAGTGTTTGTATTATATATATGTCGGTTTTCATGCATCTACTACTTGTGCAATGTATTTTATACTCATCTAGATAAATACTGTATAAATACCTGATTATACACCAGGAAAGTATTTTACTTTGAATATGTGTTACGCAATTAGTGGCGCATATAATTATATAGTCAGTGGCGCATGGCATTTCTGTGGCGCATACACGTAAATGCGCCACAGAAGTTCTTCCTGTGGCGCATATGAAGAAATGCGCCAGACTTCTGTGGCGCATATCCATATGCGCCACAGGAAGCAGATATCAGTGGTGAGATAACAGTGGCGACTAGGATATGCGCCACAGAAGATGTATTTTCATGCGCCACAGAAGAGTTGTTTCCTAGTAGTGGCAGTAAGAGCAAATACATATTCCTTTGTGCATGGTGGCAAACGACAGACTTTGAAGCCTATGTAGGATGATCACATAAAGTCTGATGTAGAGCTGGTGGTACATAAGAAGAAGGTGCACAAGGCTAAGCCAAAATCTGGGCTAGCTAAGGTGCAGGATGGAGAGCATGATGCACAGTGCGACAATGTTGATATTGCTTCAGCTATGCCTGTAGATGACAAGCCAATGGAACTTGTTAGTGACAAGCAGGTTGAAGTGCATCCTCTTATTGCTGAGAGGAAGGATGTTGCGGCATGTGTTCAGAAGGTTATTTGTGTTGACACAGGTGTTCAGATGGATGATAGTTGTGCTCCTGATGTTCCAGTGCATGTGGTGCAACGGGGTAACAAGAGCAGTTTTGTTAGCACACCTATGAGGCATTTTGTTGGGACAGTTGTGCGGGTGCATAAAGGCAAGGATGGACATGTTCGTTAGTTGAGTGGTCTAGGCATTACTCATATTATGCAAGGTCGTGCAAAGAAGGTCCATGCTTAGCAACACGGGTTCCAACGAGAGTTGAGAAAAAGAAGAAGACGGTGGTGCCTAGGTCCAAGCTCGTATGGAGACGCAAGGAGGTGCAGGCACCAAGGGATGTTTCAAGTCAAGTAAGCCGAGAGGCATGATGCGGAGTAGAAGGCAAGCAAGACTTGAAGATGGCGAAGACGTGTGAAGTTATTGTTCATATCACGCCACCTTTCCGACCCGACCCGCAAGCGTTTGGGACAACGCTTCTTGAAGGGGGGGATGATGATATGGGCATGAAGGAGGAGGTGAGGCCTAATTTCAGGACTCCACCAAGCTAGGTGATGCGAGCGCATCCCATTGATGAGTGGCACGCCAGGACGACCTACGATATGTAATGATAAGTCTAAGGTTGTGTCAAATATTATTGCCATGTTATTGAGTCCGAGTCTAGGTTAGGTTCGAGTCCGTTTGTGTGTTCGGTTTGGGTCTATCCAACCGACTAGTTGCAGGCCTCCTATATAAAGGAGCCAGCTGCCTAGGGTTTAGGGGAGTTCAGTTGTTTAGTCTAAAAACTATATTGTTCTCCACTATGTATCATCCCTCCGGGGACAGCGATACCGTTTATTAGATTATTGCTGTGGAGGTTCTTGTGTTCATCAAGGATTGTCATGCTCAGGTTTGAGGCGTGGTGATCTTCATCACGTTACTTGCTGGATTCGTCCCTCTTCTTCAGGTGACGTTCATCGGTGTTATTGGAAGATTACCATCCGGGTTAACTCGCTGTGAAAGATCGGGACAAAACTAAGGATCATCGGCTTGATCCGTATCAGGGATGATATGGGCATGAAGGAGGAGGTGAAGCCTAATTTTAGGAATCCACCAAGCTAGGTGATGCGAGCGTATCCCATTGATGATTGGCATGCCAGGACGACCTACGATATGTAATGATAAGTCTAAGGTTGTGTCAAATATTATTGCTATGTTATTGAGTCCGAGTCTAGGTTAGGTTCGAGTCCGTTGTGTGTTCGGTTTGGGTCTATCCAACCGACTAGTTGCAGGCCTCCTATATAAAGGAGCCAGCCACCTAGGGTTTAGGGGAGTTCAGTTGTTTAGTCTAAAAACTATATTTTGCTCCACCGTGTATCATCCCTCCGGGGACGGCGGTACCGTTTATCATATTATTGCTGCAGAGGTTCTTGTGTTCATCAAGGATTGTCATGCTCAGGTTTGAGGCGTGGCGATCTTCATCATGTTACTTGCTGGATTCGTTCCTCTTCTTTAGGTGACGTTCATCGCGTTATTGGAAGATTACCATCCGGGTTGACTCACTATGAAAGATCGGGACAAAACTATAGGATCATCGGCTTGATCCGTATGATTCCACCCATGTACTTTTTCATTGTTTTAGGTTTGTTTAGGTCATAGATACAATGAAAACCAAGTGTGGGACCATGTGGTACATTCTAGCCCCAGTATACCTGCAACGGGACATTTCCACCTAGAGTTCGATGAATCTGCTAAGTGTTATCGACGTAATGTGAAGAAGGTCACACCGGGGGGCTATGTATTCAATATATGGGCCTTCCACAACACTTCCACATATATCCTAGGTCCACATGCAAGTTTCCTAGTTCCACATGCAAGTTTTTGTGGGTTTCTAATGCTCGGGGGGTCATTCTCCAGCGAAAGCACCCTTCAATGGGCCCGGGAGGTCTACCCCCATAGCTTTCTCCACACGAGGTGCCACCAATGTACTTTTTCATTGGTTTAGGTTTGTTAAGGCCATAGATACAAGTAAAACCATGTTTGGGTCCATGTGGCACATTCTAGCCCCCGGTATTCCCGCAGCGGGATATTTCCACCTAGAGTTCCGGGAATCTGCTAAGTGTTATCACGCTAATGTGAAGAAGGTCATACCGGGGAGCTATGTATTCCATACATGGGCATTCCACAACATTTCCACATATATCCTAGGTCCACATGCAAGTTTCCTAGGTCCACATGGAATCTTTGGTGGGTTTCTGGTGCTCCGGGGGTCATTCTCTAGCGAAAGCACCCTTCTATGGGCCCGGGAGGTCTACCCCCTTAGCTTTCTCCGCACGAGGTTCCACCAATGTAATTTTTCATTGGTTTAGGTTATTTAAGTCCGTAGATACAAGTAAAACCATGTTTGGGTCCATGTGGCACATTTTAGCCCCTGGTATTCCCGCAACGGGACATTTCCACCTAGAGTTCCAGGAATCTGCTAAGTGTTATCTCCGTAATGTGAAGAAGGTCACACCGAGGAGCTATGTATTACATATATGGGCCTTCCACAACATGTCCACATATATCCTAGGTCCACATGCAAGCTTTGGTGGGTTTCCGATGCTCCGGGGGTCATTTTCTAGCGAAAGCACCCTTCTGTGTGCCCGGGAGGTCTACCCCCTTAGCTTTCTCCACATGAGGTTCCACCAATGTTCTTTTTCATTGGTTTAGGTTTGTTAAGGAAATAGATACAATAAAACCATGTTTGGGTCCCTATGGCACATTCTAGCCCCCGTTATACCCGAAGTGGGACATTTCCACCTAGAGTTCCAAGAATATGCTAAGTGTTATCACGCTAATGTGAAGAAGGTCACACCATAGAGGTATGTATTCCATCTATGGGACTTTAATAACACTTTCACCTATATCCTAGGTCCAAATGCATGTTTTGGTGGGTTTCCTGGGCTACGAGGGTCATTCTTCAGCGAAAGCACCCGTATGTGGGCCCGGGAGGTCCACCCCTAGCTTTCTCCGCACGAGGTTCCTGCAATGTAATTTTTCATTGGTTTAGGTTTTATTAGGCCATAGATACAAGGAAACCATGTTTGGGACCCTGTAGCACATTCTAGCCTCTTGGTATACCCGCAACAGGACATTTCCACCTAGTGTTTCCATGAATCTGCTAAGTTTTATCGCTGTAATGTGAAGAAGGTCACACCGGGTCGCTATGTATTCCATATATGGGCCTTCCACAACACTTCCACATATATCCTTGGTTCAGATGCAAGCTTCCTAGATCCACATGCAAGTTTTGGTTGGTTTCCGGTGCTCCGGGGGTCATTCCCGACGAAAGCACCCTTCTGTGGACCAGGGAGGTCTACCCCCATAGCTTTCTCCGCACGTGGTTCCACCAATGTACTTTTTCATTGGTTTAGGTTATTTTAGGCCATATATACAACGAAAACCAAGTTTGGTACCATGTGGCACATTCTAGCCCCCGTTATACCCGCAACAGGATATTTCCTCCTAGAGTTCCATTAATCAGCTAAGTGTTATCGCCCTAATGTGAATATGGTCACACCAGGGAGCTATTTATTCCCTATATGGTGTTTCCACAACACTTTCACATATATCCTAGGTCCACATCAACGTTTTGGTGGGTTTCTGGTGCTCCAGGGGTCATTCTCCGGCAAAAGCACCCTTCTTTGAGCCCAGGAGGTCTACCCCCATATATTTCTCCACATGAGGTTCCACCAATATAATTTTTCATTGGTTTAGGTATATTTAGGCCATGTATACAAGTAAAAGCAGGTTTGATACTATGTGGCACATTCTAGCCCTCGGTATACCCGCAGCGGGACATTTCCACCTAAAGTTCGAGGAATGTGCTAAGTGTTATCGTGCTAATGTGAAGAAGGTCACACCGAGGAGATATGTATTCCATCTATGGGTCTTACGCAACACTTTAACATAAATCCTAGATCCACATGCTAGTTTCCTAGGTCCACATGCAAGTTTTGGTGGGTTTCCGGGCTCCGCGGGTCATTCTCCGGCGAAAGCACCCGTATGTGGGCCCGGGAGGACTACACCTAGCTTTCACCACACAAGGTTCCACCAATGTACTTTTTCATTGGTTTAGGTTTGTTTAGGCCATAGATACAATGAAAACCAATTGTGGGACCATGTGGCACATTCTATTCCCCGATATACCTGCAACGGGACATTTCCACCTAGAGTTCGATGAATCTGCTAAGTGTTATCGCCGTAATGTGAAGAAGGTCACACCGGGGAGCTATGTATTCCATATATAGGTATTCCACAACACTTCCACATATATCCTAGGTCCACATTCAAGTTTCCTAGGTCCACATGCAAGCTTTGGTGGGTTTTCGGTGCTCCGGGGGTCATTCTCTAGCGAAAGCACCCTTCTGTGGGCCCGGGAGGTCTACCCCCTTAGCTTTCTCTGCACGAGGTTCCACCAATGTAATTTTTCATTGGTTTAGGTTTGCTAAGGACATAGATACAAGTAAGACGATGTCTGGGTCCATGTGGCACATGCTAGCCCCCGCTATTCCCGCAGCGGGACATTTCCACCTAGAGTTCTAGGAATCTGCTAAGTGTTATCGTCATAATGTGAAGAAGGTCACACCGGGGAGCTATGAATTACATATATGGTCCTTCCACAACACTTACACATATATCCTAGGTCCACATGCAGGTTTCCTAGGTCCACATGCAAGCTTTGGTGGGTTTCCGGTGCTCCGGGGGTCATTCTCTGGAGAAAGCACCCTTCTGTGTGCCCGGGAGGTCTACCCCCTTAGATTTCTCCGCACGAGGTTCCACCAATGTACTTTTTCATTGGTTTAGGTTTGTTAAGGTATTATATACAAGTAAAACCATGTTTGGGTCCCTGTGGAACATTCTAGCCCCCGTTACACCCGAAGTGGGACATTTCCACCTAGAGTTCCAGGAATATGCTAAGTGTTATCACGCTAATGTGAAGAAGGTCACACCAGAGATGTATGTATTCCATCTATGGGACTTCCATAACACTTTCACATATATCCTAGGTCCAAATGCATGTTTTGGTTGGTTTCCGAGGCTACAAGGGTCATTCTTCAGCGAAAGCACCTGTATGTGGGCCCGGGAGATACAAGAAAAACCATGTTTGGGACCCTGTAGAACATTCTAGCCTCCCGGTATACCCGCAACGGGACATTTCCACCTAGTGTTTCCATGAATCTGCTAAGTTTTATCGCCGTAATTTGAAGAAGGTCACACCGGGTCACTATGTATTTCATATATGGGCCTTCCACAACACTTCCACACATATCCTAGGTCCGCGTGCAAGTTTCCTAGATCCACATGCATGTTTTGGTTGGTTTCCCGTGCTCCGGGGGTCTTTCTCCGACGAAAGCACCCTTCTGTGGAGCAGGGAGGTCTACCCCCATAGCTTTCTCCGCACGAGGTTCCACCAATGTACTTTTTCATTGGTTTAGGTTAGTTTATGCCATAGATACAGTGAAAACCTAGTTTGGGACCATGTGGCACATTCTAGCCCCCGTTATACCCGCAGCGGGATATTCCTCCTAGAGTTCCATTAATCTGCTAAGTGTTATCGCCCTAATGTGAATATGGTCACACCAAGGAGCTATGTATTCCCTCTATGGTGTTTCTACAACACTTTCACATATATCCTAGGTCCACATGCAAGTTTCCTAGGTCCACATGAAAGTTTTGATGGGTTTCCGGTGCTCTAGGGGTCATTCTCCGACAAAAGCACCCTTCTTTGGGCCCGGGAGGTCTACCCCATAGCTCTCTTCGAATGAGGTTCCACCAATATAATTTTTCATTGGTTTAGGTATATTTAGGCCATGCATACAAGTAAATGCAGGTTTGATACTATGTGGCACATTCTAGCCCTCGGTATACCCACAACAGGACATTTCCACCTAAAGTTCTAGGAATCTGCTAAGTGTTATCGTGCTAATGTGAAGAAGGTCACACCGGGGAGATATGTATTCCATCTATGGGCCTTCCACAACACTTTCACATAAATCCTAGGTCCAAATGCTAGTTTCCTAGGTGCACATGCAAGTTTTGGTGGGTTTCCGGGCTCCGGGGGTCATTCTCTGGCGAAAGCACCCATTTGTGGGCCCAGGAGGTCTACACCTAGCTTTCTCCACACGAGGTTCCACCTGTTGGAAATATGCCCTAGAGACAAATAGTTATAAGGAGTATTATCATATTTCATATAGTTTATGATTAAGTTTTATATCATGCTATAATTGTATTGAGTGGAAACATGAATACACGTGTGATATACAAACAACCAGGGGTTCCCAGTGAAACTCTAGTCACTGGTTCATTGGTCAACAGATGATCAAGTTTCCTGATCATGTGGCATTTATGCCAGTTTGAAATGTAGTCAACTCATTCTGAGAATGAGATGATGAAACAATACCCAACATAAACATTGTGACCCGATCATGTAATGAAGTTCAAGTTACGATGATTAGAAATGCATCCTCGTAGACTATTCCTTAGACCGTGAGGCTATATCAATCACTGTCTCTTGAGAGTGCTTAGATAGCATCAAGCGCCACTTTGTAATACAGTGGTTATAAAGGTGTTTTCAGGTACTCGGAGGAAACCGTAGAGGCAATATATGTCAAGAGTGGGATTTGTCCATCCACGTGACGGAAAGATACTCAAGGGCCCACTCAGAGAAGTTATATCCAATAGCTACACAGCATGTGATTTGATCACAGGGATATCACTTGTTGAAATGACTCAAGTAGCATTGTTCGGTGATGTCATTGATCAGATCTCGGGCAATGCAAGTATCGTTAGACAAAGGGAATAAGACACGACTGTCCCGGTTCAAACGACGAAAGATCTTTATGGAACGCATAGGGGTCGCATGGCCATCCAGGTCCCTCTGTCGATCATTGGTGCGGGAGTGTCCCAACCATGTCTGGAGTGTTCCCAAACTGCGGGGTATCACGCTTAAGGGCTTGATGATGCTTAGAGAGTGTTTATAGGATCGAAAGAATCGTCGAAGAATAGTAGAGAGAAAATCGGAAGGGTTTCGGTAAGTCCGGAGGATGTACAGAGTGGAGGTGGAAGGTGTTCCATAGCCACGGAGGTTAAATAATATGTGAATGAATGTTAAATATTGATTTAATCATTTATTCATAATTATTTAATAAAAGAGAAAATCAATTAAAAGGTCAAAGGGTTAATGGGCCAATTCCCGGAGGAGAGAGGGCCCATTAGGGAAAGGAGAGAGTGAGAAGGGGCAAAGGGGTGGCCGGCTAGGCCAAGCCCCCCCGCGCGGGGCCCACTAGGGCCGGCCGGCGGCTTCCCCTCCCCATCCTCTCCTTTAGTCCCACCCCGAGACTTTCAGGGAGGTAGTACCTCCCCTCCCCTATATATAGTGGGGGTATTTGGCCAGATAAATACACACAATATTCAATAAAGGTCTTCTCACTTTTGGGAAGACATCCAATTGATATTCTCTCTCTCTCTCTCTGTCTCTCTCTCTTGTGACCGTGGTCCCAAGTTCGGACTGCACGAACGAGCAACATCTTCACCACGGAGCGCCGTCGCGCTGCGTGATTCGGATCCAGGAGCTCTACTTCCGCAACTGCTGCTGGATCGTGGAAGCGGGAGTCATCAGCAGGCACCGGACGTGTGTAACTCCCCTCGAGGTGTCACACTTGAGGCACTCAAGTCGTTGGAGCCAAAGGAGTGCAAGGACTTCATCACGACCTTGAGGTTGGCTTCGGCTCGTCTACATCAACCATGCTCTCCTGAGCGTTGACAACGCTTTTCGGTCTTCAAGGGTAAGTTCGCGAAAAGCCCCTCCCGTTACTGTATTACTAATAGATAGGTCCTAGAAGCATCAGGGGTTCAGGGGCGTAGGGTAAAGTTTATTGTTTTCATGCGCGGAACCCCTACAGTGGTATCAGAGCTAGATCTATGCGTAGTAATGCTAGTACGGGTAGAACACACGAGATGTAGCGTGTGGGTGTTGATCTTTTAGTTGTTACCCTCCCACATGTACTTGTGTATACCGTAGTAATGCTTGATGAAGCGGACCCCAAACGACTTTACGCGTTCATTTGCGAGACTAGTCCACGCTTGACATACGGCTTGTACCGTATAAAGTGGCTTAGGGGGGTGTATGTCTCTCTCGCATTAGTTGGTATGCCATTTACAACGGAGGGACCCGAAAGGGGTGTAGTAGAGACAACTACTTGATCAACGTTGTGCTGAAAGTTCGTAGGTAAGAATGGTTTTTGTGCGAAAGCCCATTCAGCCACGTAAAACATGCAAAGATAAAGTAGAGGCGTCTAACTTTATTTTGCAAGGGGGTGTTGCTTTGTGATATGGTTGTGGCAAAGGTAAAGTGATTAACTTATGTTATGTAGTAGTAGATAGTCACAGAGGTGACAGACTACCACGCCGGAAAGACACCGGTACCCTGGTGTCTATGGAGCCGGAATCCGGTGACGGCGGATGGACATCACAACATGAAGGACCATATCACATTGCATTTACATTGAATATTATTGTTTGTATATCTTATTGTGTGCTAGTATTAGATACTCTATTAAATTTACCAATGATTGTGTTCCCCCTTAGTGTGCACCACCAAGAAAGTTCTTCGGTATGAGGCGACCCAGGGTGACTGGGTGTCAGACATATCTATGTTCGCATACAGTGGGTGTAAGCCAGCGTGGCCTCGGAACACGGATGGTCGAAAGATCGAGCACAAGTCGCATGAATGATGTGACCGACGTTTAGCATCCACCCTTGAAACCACATTGATGACCGTGATGATCGGGGGAGATGTGGCTGATAGGGGTCGTGTTATCACTAGGAACCCTTATGGGATAGGTGTTTCTGAGTGGAGTTATTATTAACTCATTTAAGTGTAAACTTAGTCTAAATTCCTTTTGCAATTATAAATGTAGAGATGGCTCACCGTGAAGCTTACTTTGTCATTGAGGAATGGGTAATGGGTGAGAAACTTAGACTTGATGGATCCAACTTCCCTAGTTGGCTTGTGCGCCTCAATGCTCTCCTTACTAGGAATCATGTGGTAGAATACATACGCCACACGATGGATTTGACTGAGCTAGACCACTATGAGACCCCACAAGAGTTGGTAGACCGCTACTATCATCAAGAGATGTCCACCTAGACTTAGATAATAATGCGTTACAAGATGGTGGATGAACTCCACCCGCTCATGGGTGATCTTGATCCATATTCGGTGGTGGATCAGCTGAGCGCAGAGTTCATAATCCATGTGCGCATGTGGAAGCACGAGCTGCTTGGAGAGTTCCTTTCCATACAGATGGAGGAGCACACATGTCCGAAGGGTCACTTGGAGCACATGCTTGATGCACACATGAGACTGGTTCACTTCGTGGATTACTGGATGGATGATCCGTTTGCGATAGGCGTGCTGCTTCGATTGTTGCCTCCCAGCTACGAAGGACATGCCAGAAGTAGCATCATGAGTGGTGATACGGATACATTGGATTTCCAAGAGTTCATATTACGTTTCAGGAACGTAAAGGTTGAACCAATCACCAGAGAGGTCATCGATGACAAAGGTATATATTTGATATACAATTTTATAAATGTTATAATCTTGCAAACACATTTGCAGTGTTAAGTATATTTGATACTTGTTCTGTTTTGCTGAAAACAGGTCCTTCTGCATGAGAGGTGCTTCTTGGAGAGGAGGTGACATTGCGTGTTGATGTCGAGCATGATGATGATGGCCGATGATGTGCTCGTCGTTCGACGTAAAGCTTGTTGGGAACCCCAAGAGGAAGGTATGATGAGCACAACAGTAAGTTTTCCCTCAGTTATGAAACCAAGGTTTAATCGAACCAGGAGGAGCAAGGAAACACCCCAAAGGTGTTACTAGCTGAGCCTTGGCAGGGCGCACAACCGGTGCTAGTAGCAACGTGGAGACCTGCACAACACAACCACAGAACTTTGTCCCCAACTTGCGATGAGGTTATCAATCTCACCGTGTTTTGCGGAAAACAAAGGATTAAACGTATCGAATGGAAAGAAGTAAAAGTTTGCAGAAAGTAAACACAAAGAAGTAAACCGTTGTAGATTGTATGAAGAGAGAAAGGACCGGGATTCCTAGTTCACTAGAGGTGGCTCTCCTTAGATAGATAACAGGCTGGGTGAACAAATTACAGCGGGGCAATTGACAAACACCGAGAAAGCAATACATGCATATACTAATCATCTTGACTCCTTTGAGACTTGATTGGGCATTACAACATAATACATAGACCGCCATCCAACTGCATCTATGACTAATAATCCACCTTCAGTTTCTCATCCGAACCCCCTCCAGTATTAAGTTGCAAGCAACAAATTAGTGCTTTACGAACTACATGTAAAGTAAACAATACGATTGTTCTATGAACAAAGGATTATTGTTTTCTCCCTAGTAACAGCAGCACATCTAGTACCTTAGAGATTTCTGTCACTTCCCCAGATTACCAGAGGCATGAACCCACTATCAAGCATAAATACTAACTCTTGGAGTTGCTAGCATCTACTTGGCCAAGATAGCTACTAACAACAGAAAGCATGCAAGATCACAAATAACAAAGACATGATAAAATCAATAATCAATCTGAAATAGCATCTCAATATCCATCGGATCCCTGTAAACACAACATGTATGATTTACAAATAGATGATCTTGATCATGAACGGAGCTCCCAAGATCTAAACATGAAAGCACAAAGGAGGAGAACCAGCCATCTAGCTACTACGTGGATCCGTAGTCCAAGTATGAACTACTCACGCATCACACCGAAGGCTTGCATGGTGATGAAGAAGGCCTCCAGGGTGTCGGGAAGAGCTTCAGATCCCTCCCAATCTAGGGATGGAGATGACGGCAGCTACAGACTCTTTTGTGGAATTTTGATCGGGTACTTAGGGTTTTCGTCCCGAGCGCAATATATAGGCGGAAGGAGAGGCCGAGGGGGTCCCGGGAGCGGCCACACCACCCCCTGGCGCGGGCCTGGCCTGGCCGCACCGCCAGGTGGTGTGGTGGCTCCCTGGCCCTTCTCTGTCTCGTATTCTGGCACTTGATCCCTTCCGGAAAAATAGGCACTTTGGCTTTTGTCCCGTCCAATTCCGAGAATATTCATTTTCTGACTTTCTTGGAACCAAAAACAGCAGAAAACAGGGAGCTAGCACTGTGGCTCTTGTTAATAGGTTAGTCCAAGAAATCATATGAAAAGTACTCCAAAGTTGGAACAAAACACAAGAAAGTGGATAAAACCAAGCATGGAACATCAAAAATTATAGATACATTTGCAATGTATCAGCCGACGACACTCTCCCTCGACATTTATCACTTAGTTTATGTTTAGGATGATTATTGTAATCAAAATATTATGAACTTCTTTAGTGTGTCTCACACTTTGTTAGACGGTTATTCATATGAGTTTGTAACAAACAGTTGTTCTACTTTTATGAATGATTTCTATTTGTGTTCATATCTTGTTTGATTATATGTGAATTATCCTTGTTGTTTGAAACTAATTGATAATGCATGAACATTTGTAAAATATTGAAATGCCTTAAAATACCCAACTTAATGATATGTTCATTAATGAATGAAACCATTGTTTGAATTCAAAGTTATAATGATAATATGTGGAAGTCATTCGATTTCTTTTCACATATAGATCATTCCAAAGTTTGGCAAAATAACTTGAACACCGTGTATTGCTTGAATACAAAGTGTTTTATGAATTGTTAAAAGTAAATACATATTCGATGTATTGAGTTGTAACAAAATGGTAATTATCATTATATGATTGTTTGAATGTGTAAATAAGGTTACCAAAGGAAACATAAGTATGAAACTATTTGATTTGATCAAAGTGTTTCACCAACAAAGGGTATAAATATAAAAGAGAATCTAATTACTATGATTTGATCAAAAGTAATGAAATTCAACTTTATGAGATTGGCATAAAAGAAATTGTGGAATGCAAAGCGTTTTGAAACATCAAAATGCAAAGCATCACAATATGATATTAGATATCAAAATGGGTGAATAGATGGCACTAAATACATCGTTGTAGTGTAGATGTAGAGACCATTAGTTAGAAATAGTTAACACTCAATTAGAAAATATAGTGAACCATCTGGATTCCTGAAAGCGACTCCCTATCTAGTATGGATCATCATGAAAGTTTTGGGATTATTTGATATAACCAAAACAATAGCGAATAAGTCCTTGTAGAGTATTCATTGGAAACTTTGAATACGAAATCCATAGCTAAACCAAAAGAGAAGCAATACTTGTATTGCTTGGACTTTGGTGCATTATTGAGAAAGCTCATTTTTAGTGATATTTCTCAATTTTGGAGAAAATGGAAGATAGTGTAAAACACGATGAGGATTCAAATCCCTGCATCAGGGTGTTGACAAGCGCAACGGACAATGTTCCTAAACGATTCTCTTCACGAAGCAAAGAATCAATGATAATGATCATTGTGTTTTCCCCACTGGTCTTTTCACTACATGAAGTAGGATTCAAAATGTAGCCCATATCTTGTACGGAGACATTTGTGAATCATTTGTCATGATTCTTGGCATATGACATACCTACGAACTACTAAGAAAATAATGGCAAACTAGAATTATGAGAAATCCTAGAAGCAAAATTCCCTTGAGATTAGAGAGCAATTCATTGCTAAATCTCACAAGTAAAAGGGGTTACTTGGAATTTTCCCAAATGACTACAAAGCCATAGTGGAAAAAGGGGTGAATGACGAAAGCACAATTTGTCAAGTATTGGACGAATTCAAATGAATTTGATTCAAGTGTGCTTAATGTCTAGTGGATTTAAAACTAGTAGAAGTACTAGTATCTCATAGTAAATCTCCAAGATTGATATTTGATCAAAGGATTTTGAAGTTGTTCAAAATAGTGAGTGGATATGCAATTTGCATGAAATTGAGTGGGACCTATAAAAGTCTTCCTAAAACAATATGTGAATGACATATTTTTGAGTGGGAGCAATATAAGTCTCAAATTCAAATATGTAGGAACATAGTTTGAGTAAGAGTACTGACTCTTACCCAAATATGGTAGGAATATATTTTGAGTGGGTGATTATAGGAGTGATTTTTAAGTGTGTTAAGAATGAAAGCGCAAGTACCGATAAATAATGATTTATAAGGTGTAGAAGTTGATAATAAGTGTATTATGATATTATGTAGTATTCCTTAAGGGATTCTGATAAGAGTTTCAGAATAGAAGTTAATTAAGGAACTGGTCCTTAGTAACTCAAATTAGGAATATTATTAAGTTTAACATGAATGGTTGAAAGAAAGAAAAAGGATGCTCATCATCCACTATATTGAGACATAGGTTCTATCTTAGAAAACCATGATGGTAACTTGACATAATATATGATCCAAGAAGGAACGTTTAAAAGTGATTAAGTTTGAATCACATAATGTTGAGCTAAGTTTGTCCGCAATGTCTAATAGAGAACTATAGACATGTTTTCCAAATCCATAAAGGATGGCATATCTTAAAGCATAAAGGGTTATGTTATAAGGGAATATGTTGGAAACTCCTGTGAATACCGATTAAAGTCAAGTAGGAAGCGAGGTGAACGAAACATCAAAAGTTGCACAAAGTGCACTCGGGTTTCAATAATTACATTTATAATAATAGAAAAGGGTACCATCTAAAGTGTTGTATAATGTTATGGCAGGGCTAGTTCGCTTTTAACGTAGAATGATGTGTCCCAGGGCATAGTGCCCATGAGAAAGCCCTCGAGGTTGACCTAAAGTCACTATAGGCTCCTGGAATCAGGCCTCGTTCTGCTGCCATAGCGACGATGCATACACACAGATGTTATCATGTGATGATAAAGTATTAATGTCAATCAAGGTGACATTAGTAAGTTGCAAAGAATTTGGGACTGTAAAGTACAGACCAAAGACTCAACCTCTTCCATGAGCAAGCATGTTCAGGGTACCGGATATATGTTGCCAATGATTAAGAACAAATGCAGCTAGTGTATTTGTACTCTAGTGCAAGTGGGAGACTATTGGAAATATGCCCTAGAGATAAATAGTTATAAGGACTATTATCATATTTCATATAGTTTATGATTAAGTTTTATATCATCCTATAACTTTATTGAGTGGAAACATAAATACACGTGTGATATACAAACAACCAGGGGTTCCTAGTGAAACTCTAGTCACTGGTTCATTGGTCAACAGATGATCAAGTTTCCTGATCATGTGGCATTTATGCCAGTTGGAAATGGAGTCAACTCATTCTAAGAATGAGATGATGAACCAATACCCAACCTAAACATCGTGACCCGATCATGTCACGAAGTTCAAGTTATGATGATTAGAAATGGATCCTCGTAGACTATTCCTTGGACCGTGAGGCTATATCAATCACTGTCTCTCGAGAGTGCTTAGATAGCATCAAGCGCCACTTGGTAATACCGTGGTTATAAAGGTGTGTTCAGGTACTCAGAGGAAATCGTAGAGGCAATATATGTCAAGAGCGGGGTTTTTCCGTCCACGTGACGGAAACATACTTAAGGGCTCACTCGGAGAAGTTATATCCAATAGCTGCACAACATGTGATTTGATCACAGGGATATCACTTGTCGGAACGAGCCAAGTAGCATTGTTCGGTAACGAGATTGAACATGACATGGTGATGTCATTGATCAGATCTCGGGCAATGCAAGTATCGAGCGACAAAGGGAATAAGACACGATTGTCCGGGTTCAAACGACGAAAGATCTTCGTGGAACACACATGGGTCACATGGCCATCCAGGTCCCTCTGTCGATCATTGGTGCGGGAGTGTCCCGACCATGTGTGGAGTGTTACCGAACCGTGGGGTATCACGCTTGAGGGCTTGATGATGCTTAGAGAGTGTTTATAGGATCGAAAGAATCACCGAAGAATAGTAGAGAGAAAATCGGAATGGTTTTGGTAAGTCCGAAGGATGTCTGGAGTGGAGGTGGAAGGTGTTCCATAGCCACGGAGGTTGAATAATATGTGAATGAATGTTAAATATTTATTTAATCATTTATTCATAATTATTTAATAAAAGATAAAATCAATTAAAAGGTCAAAGGGCTTGATGGGCCAATTCCTATAGGGGAGAGGGCCCATTAGGGAAAGGAGAGAGGGAGAAGGGGCAAAGGGGTGGCCGGCTGGGCCAAGCCCCACTGCGCGGGGCCCACTAGGGTCGGCCGGTGGCTGCCCCTCCCCCTCCTCACCTTTAGTCCCACCCCGGGACTTTGAGGGAGGTAGTACCTCCCCTCCCCCTATATATAGTGGGGGTATTTGGCCAGATAAATAAACACAATATTCATTAAAGGTCTTCTCACTTTTGGGAAGACCTCCAATTGGTATTCTCTCTCTCTCTCTCTCTCGTGACCGTGGTCCCAAGTTTGGACTGTGCGAACGAGAGACATCTTCATCGCGGAGCCCCGTCGCGCTGCGGGATTCGGATCCAGGAGCTCTACTTCCACAACTGCTGCTAGATCGGGGAAGCGGGAGTCATCGTCAGGCATCGGACGCGTGTAACTCCCCGCGAGGTGTCACACTTGAGGCACTCAAGTCATTGGAGACAAAGGGGTGCAAGGAGTTCATCACGTCCTTGAGGTCAGCTTCGGCTCGTCTACAGCAACCACGCTCTCCTGAGCGTTGACAACGCTTTTTGGTATTCAAGGGTAAGTTTAAGAAAACCCCATCCAGTTACTGTATTACTAATAAATAGGTCTTGGCAGCATCAGGGGTTCAGGGGCGTAGGGTAAAATTTATTGTTTTCATGCGCAGAACCCCTACACCACCAATGTACTTTTTCATTGGTTTAGGTTTGTTTAGCCCATAGATACAAGGAAAACCAAGTGTGGGACCATGTGGCACATTCTAGCCCCCGGTATACCTACAACGGGACATTTCCATCTAGAGTACGATGAATTTGCTAAGTGTTATCGATGTTATGTGAAGAAGGTCACACCGGCGGGCTCTGTATTCCATATATGGGACTTCCACAACACTTCCACATATATCCTAGGTCCACATGCAAGTTTCCTAGGTCCAAATGCAAGTTTTGGTGGGTTTTCGGGGCTACGAGGGTCATTCTTCAGCGAAAGCACTTGTGTGTGGGCCCGGGAGGTCTACCCCTAACTTTCTCTACTCGAGGTTCCTCCAATGTAATTTTTCATTGGTTTAGGTTTGTTTAGGTCATAGATACGAGGAAAACCATGTTTGGGACCCTGTGGCACATTCTAGCCCCTAGTATACCCACAACAGGACATTTCCACCTACAGTTGCATGAATCTGCTAAGTTTTATCGCCGTAATGTGAAGAAGGTGACACCGAGGAGCTATTTGTTCCATATATGGGCCTTCCACAACACTTAAACTTATATCCTAGGTTTACATTCAAGTTTCCTAGATCCACATGCATGTTTTGGTGAGTTTCTGGTGCTCCGGGGGTCATTCTCCGAGGAAAGCACCCTTCTGTGGGCCAAGGAGGTCTACCCCGATAGTTTTCTCCGCACAAGGTTCCACCAATGTACTTTTTCTTTGGTATTCCCACAGTCGGATATTTCCACCTAGAGTTCTAGGAATCTGCAAAGTGTTGGCCTTCCATAACACTTACACACATATCCTAGGTTCACAAGAAAGTTTTCTAGGTCCACATGCAAGTTTTGGTGTGTTTCCGGTGCTCTAGGGTCATTCTCCGGTGAAAGCACCCTTCTGTGGGCCCGGGAGGTCCACCCCTATAGTTTCTCCGAATGAGTGTTTTAATGCAATATCCCTTATATTTTGGATTTTTTCGCAAAAAACAAGACACCTTATATTAAGGAACAGAGGAAGTATTACATACTCATATACATAATTTCACTATAGTTTTTATGTAATGTTCTGAGTGGAACTACCGTCAGGTCGTAGGTACTACCGGTGAGTCCATTAGTACCTCAAACTTATAGGCAATATTACTGCCAACTCTTCCAACAACTAGAAAGATACAGAAACAGAGGGGTTTAAAGCACAGCGGTAATACCGCGTTATCGTCGGTACTACCCGTAAGTACTGAAATATCTCAAACAGAACAAAGAATAGTGATGGAAATGAAAACAGAGATGGTTGTCTCATGCACACATACTTAAAAGTTCAACCACAAACCGACATAAGTTCAGCGCACAAACTAAAAAGTTCAATCACGAACCTCCATAAGTACATCACACACACTTTAAGGTTCAACCGCAAACCAACATAAGTTCAGCTAGTAGGATAAACACTAAACAAGTAGAACGACAAGTCCAAACTTACTAAACACTACTTATGGTCTCGAATAGATACATCATCACTATATATATTTGATGATGTGTCATCCTTTATTCCTTTACTCCCCAAATTCAAGAACCTTCACTAGGGCATCATGGTGACACTTATCGGGCAAACCGTTCTTACTATCCTTGGCTAATTCTCGAGCATGCTGCATTAGTGACACCCTCAAGCCATCCTTTGGCTTGTTGGTGTACTTGTATAATGGGCACCTGTAAGTCATGTCATCCGCCATGATGTAAGAAAGGACTCCCCGCTTCCACATCCGCTCCTCGACATTCTTAGTGTAAGTCTTGTAGTTCCATGTCTCCACAGACTCATCAGTAGCAATGTAGATAAAAAATAACAAAATTTAGTACTGCCATTGAAAAGTAGTGCAAATATTGATTCTACAGGTTAAGAACAGGCAATGTGATCTTTAACTACAAGCACTATAATATGTTCCTAAATAGAGAAGGTTTGCCCTCTCTCGCATCACCTTAGTCTCTTCCAAATTTTGTTCTCACTGGTATGCATAAAGTATTGGAATTTCTTCTAGGTCTAGTTCTTTTACCATTCCATTTATCTTGTTTTGGAACATAATAGTATTTTTTCCAGTGAAGGTATCTTGTTTTGGAACATAACATGTTTTTGCACTCCATGTATCTTGTCTTGGAATAGAACCTTGTTACTTTTATTTTTCATCCATGGTTTGTACACGAGTAAGAACTTTTAGTTGTGAACTTGTGGTTTGCTTGGGGTAGAAGTTAGGCTGGGGTAGATAAACAATAGTGCTGATATAGGGAGAATAGCACAAACTAGGAAGATATAACAATAGCGAGAATAAAGGGAATGCAAAATAGTACATGCACAATTGAGAAAATTGCATGTAACACCAACCTTTGGTAACATAGTTGAGCAAAACACAGAAAACAAAACTCTTTTGCACCTGACCACAACTTTTGGGATAATTAGTTGCAGCTGGCCCAAATAAATAATTAAGACCGAAATAAGAGCTATGTAGTTCGATTTTCATGTATTCACATGGTACTTTTGCTAGTACGATAAGAATTTATTCAAATTAAAAAAATGAAGTATGACTAATTGGAAGTTACATATTATGTAGCTCTAGATTCCTGAAAGTGTATAGCTGCATGCATGGGTAAAACAAATTCACGCAATCTTAATGACGTGGAGATAATTTCAGTTCTATGCATGCAAATAAAAGGTACCCAACAAACTTTCATGTCCATTAGCAAGAACATTACTATGTGCAAAACAAAGCTAATGACTCCAAGACAGGCTGACCTCTTTTTTCCAACTAAAAATAATGTGATATATTTGAAACCCCAAACATTTCAAACAACATCTAAACTATATATACTCCTTATATTAGCATATAAATAATAACTTTGGGCAGCATAAGGTCACAAATTTCAGCGACTCTATCTAACGAAAGTTTAAATGATAAATGGGTTGCATAACGGTAGAAATAGTAGAGAGCGCATCACATATCATACACTGCTAAAGCCCTAATTCAGTTATTTGCGCTAACTGCAACTATTTAGCACAAAAGATGGGGTCAGCCGCAAAAGAAGTTTCTATTCTGTATTTTGTGCAACATTGTTATCAAAGGTTGGTGTTACATGCAATTTTCTCTGCACAATTGTGAAATACCCTAGAACTACCCTAAAACTCACCGAATCATTACCATATGATTCCTCGTGCCTCTCCCCGACCTATATTAACGAAGATATTAACAACTTGCAGCAATTTATAAAAACTACACTTTCAATCTTGAATAGAAAAGATATTTTGATCCTATAGTTAGGAATATTTTTGCCCCAAATTTAATCACATGACAATAATACTGATATTTGTAAAGCTTAGCACATAAATATGAATTATATATTCCATTTACTTCTTACTAAATTTCTAGATCAACAACTCATATTACTACTATCAATGGTGTTAAATTTCTTGTGACAGATAAATATTAACTACATCCTCTTCATAGAGGAACACCACAGTGGCAAAGTGATGTCTACGCACTTCTATTCTTGTAGACAATTGTTGAGCCTCCAAGTGCAGAGGTTTGTAGAACAGCAGCAAGTTTCCCTTAAGTGGATTACCCAAGGTTTATCGAACTCAGGGAGGAAGTGGTCAAAGGTATCCCTCTCAAGCAACTCTGCAATCAAGATACAAGAAGTCTCGTATGTCCCCAACACACCCAATACACTTGTCAGGTGTATAGCTGCACTAGTTCAGCGAAGAGATAGTGAAATACAAGTGGTATGGATGATTATAAGTGGTAACGGTGCCAGAAAAGAGCTTGATGGCGTGGAAGAGACTAAAGGTAAACTGAAATAAAGATAGCAGCAAGCAAACATGTAACAGATCTAGTTGCAAACGGTGTGTCAATGCTTAGAAACAAGGCCTAGGGATCATACTTTCACTAGTGAACACTCATATAAATATCTTCTCTTCATGATACTACTCTGAACTACTCTCCGGTTGGACACTCTAATCCATGGTAGGTCTATAACAGCACTCCTCAAAGTCCACTTTCCCCCATCAAGATAACCCCACACTGTCACCTTGAGCGCAGATGGTTCCAACAAACACCACAGTTTCATAGAGACATCCAACTCCAAATATAACTCATAACAAGTATGTGTAATATCTAGCCCAAGTGCCACCACGGTGTGCACACTGTCAACTTCACACACGTGGGGAGAGCAGAGATCTATTAAAGCACTTGAGTAGCAAGGTAGATCTACTTGATTACAAAGCTCATGATCACAATGTAATCATGCATAGAGAGAGAGATGAACACGTAGCTACCGGTAGAACCCTTAACCACGATGAAGAACTACTCCCTCATCATCATGGGAATCAGCAATGGCGATGGAGATGGTGGTGGACATCGATGGAGATGGCTCTGGGGGCACTTCCCCGTCCCGGCAGGATGCTGGAACAGAGACTTTCTGTCCCCCAAATCTCCCCTTCGGTGGCGGCGGCGCTATGGAACTTTTCGTGGCTGGAGGCTGGATTTTTTAGGGTTTTCTTCCCGGGAGGCATATATAGGCGAAGGGGTGATGTCAGAGGGTGGACCAGGGGCCGACACCACCTGGTGGCATGGCTAGGCGGACCCGCGCCACTACATGGTGTGGCCAGCGCCTGGCCCCTCTCCGTCTCGTCTTCTGGCTCCGTGAGTCTTCCGGTAAAATATCAACTTTGGCTTTTGTTTGGTCCAATTCCGAGAATATTTATTTTCCAGCTTTTTTGAAATCAAAAATAGCAGAAACAGGGAACTGGCACTGTGGCATCTTGTTAATAGGTTAGTTCTAGAAAGTGTATAAAAATACCTCAAAGTGTGAACAAAACATAAGAATGTAGATATAAAACAAGCATGGAACATCAAAAATTATAGATACGTTTGCAACATATCAACATCCCCAAGCTTAACTCCTGCTCGTCCTTGAGTAGGTAAGTGATAAAAGAAAAGAATAATTGTTGAGGTGACATGCACCATCATAATCTTGATCAAGGCATTTATAAAACATGGATAGCTGGGATCATAGTACTTTAACATAGCATGAAAGATATAGTTCTAACAATAAGACATAGCAATTATGTTGTAACATGAAAAGGTACAAACAAAGATCATGAATAACAATGCATTGAAAGACGTTTGTTTGTTTCACATATAGAAAACATAGCATAGTGGGATTCAGCTTATCCCTCATGGAGTAGCAAAACTTAAATGCATAGGACACCTTCAAAGTTCATAAGGGTGACTAGATACAATTAGTTCAAGAACAAGTAATATCAACATTATGAATCAATCAACAAGTCTTGGGACAATGCATATTAAACTAAGAATGGCCACTATGCTCTCTCAAAAGGTTCATAAAGATAGAAGATGGAGACTCAACATAAAAGTAAAAGAAAGGCCTTCATAGAAGGAAGCAGGAATTCAAGTCTCATAAAGAGCTTCCAAAAATTATGGTACTTGTTAGTTTTCAGCTCTCATTTCCCCTATCATAAGCATCTTGAAGTGATTAAAGTTAAAGTGAACAAACTATGGAGTATATGATTGACAAAGTATAAGTTGGCAATCTCATGTCCCTTGAATACGAGGGTCGCTCCTCATGCTACTCAAGTTTAGTTATCGGTAAGTCCTTGTCATAGTAAGTACATGTGTATCATATAGAACCGCCAATGGGATACCCCTTGCACATGATATAGGAGCTATCCCATAATCAAAATGACAAGGCAAGCAGACAATGAGCATCTCAGCAATCTTCTTATTTACCATGGGAAAATGGTGCTTTTTTCTCTCTTTCCTCTTTTCTCATCTTTTTTTCTTTTTCTCAATCTCTATCTCTTTTTTATAAGAAGAATGCTTCATAGATTTCTCACTATGGTGATGCTGCAAGTTTCCACCATGACTAGGCATGGCTTAGGCTAGTGGCCCAGGCGTTCCTCTAACACACATACATAACTCCATGGACTTACAAGCCCCCCTTTCATTTCACACCGATGACATCCATAAACAAAACGGCATGATATCAATTGGGTAATATTTACAGGTGTTGAAAGTGTTCCCCGTGACAGCACGGTTTTGCTAATTCCCAACTTATAAGTGCAAGCATATACAACATAGAGGACACAATGGTTCAAGTTTATTAGGGGCAAGAAAAATAAAGTGTGCCATCAAGTTTGTGAGAGCTTTAATCACTAATTTTCACAATTTAAGTTTAATTTGTAAGATAGATAAAACAAGAATATACTTGGAATGGTGTAACACACTATGCATAGGAATTTATAGTGGACTCTTTGGAATAACTTAGTTTCTAGGGAGTTGGATGCATGACTAGAGCTTACTCAATACAAGTGGATGCTAGCAAAAGACTGGGAGCGACCAACTAAGAGAGCAATAATGGCCATAATCATGCAGAGCAACAAAACATTATAAATCAAAGCATAAAGTGGTACCACAAGTCAAAAACTAAATGATCATAGAGGCTAAGGTGACTGGTTCATAGTCATAACATGGTGTGAGCATGTGCCAAGTCAACCCAAACAAAGCATTAAAGGAGAATACCACAATATTATGCTTTTGTATGCTAAAACAACGCATGATTCTTTCAAGGCACATTAAGCAATCTGAATTGTTTGGAACAAGTCATTCTATATCAATAATCACTAAGCATAAGGTCAAAGCAACATCTAGCATGACAAGATAAAGTCTAAGCCACAGTCAAAACAAGCTCCCTTTTGTACCTCTAAAGCATGAAGCTTTATACTCTCTTCCAACACCAATCGACTTATTTGAAACAACTCACAAAGATAATAATAAATAAAGATCAGTGAGCTTGTATCACAAATCCACAAATAAGAACTAAAAAGTTCTAAGATGAAAGAACAATAAAACTAAGGCTAAACACAGTGCTAGCAAAAGAGAACACTCACAAAACAATAAGAATGAAAACTAGAGTGTTCTAAACAATGAAAGCAAAGTGTGTCTCTCTCCAAAAGTGTTGGGATCCAACCAACTTATTGTAGCAAACCAAGCAAAAGAAAACTAAAAACAAAATCAAAATACGCTCCAAGAACAGCACCACAGTGCATGAAACAATAAAAACGAAGTGTCTAGAAAGACCAGAGATTTTTATTGATGAAGAAGGGGATGCCTTGGGCATCCCCAAGCTTTGATGCTTGTACCTCTTAAATATTTCTTAGGGTGACATGGGTGGCATACCCAACCTTGAGCTTTTGTCCATTCTATTCTGAGATAGCAAGCACTAGCTCCCAGTGCGACTTCATAAAAAGCAATCAAAGATAAGCTCAAAGAAAATGAAACGCACGTGGTGGTCATTATAGAGCTATCCTTCAGATCCTAGAAAACGTCCAGAAAACCCAGCTACAGAACTACCGAGCAAAGGCAAAAAGACAATAAGTAGATACATAAGATCGAGCCCTTTCGGGGGCCAAATACCTCCGATCTCTACCATAGGTGCCAAAGAAGAATGAGAAGAAGCAGTCTAGGATTTACCCTTTTAACCATAGGTATTCTTTGTGGAGCAGTATGGGCTAATGAGGCTTGGCGATGAGAAGTTCAGTAGCAGAGCAGACCAGAAACAAATATCGACTTCTACTGTCCAAAGCAGAAACCAGAAACGAGTGGAGGTTCGATCTCTCACCCAAAGCAAGACGTGAAAACCTTCTTCGTATCCAAAGTTCTTTCTAGCTTGATCAATTTATGTAAGAATGAAGATAGTGACATTAAACTTCTGGCTCTTCATTATGAATTCAACTACATGCCAAGACCCTTCCTCGTCCGGGCTCTCCTCTCCCCTTTCTGTCCCAACCTTCATTCCTGCTTTTCCGCCAATTAAATAATTTCAATAGTGAGGACAGCAAGTACTCCACGGTCAGCGGCTATCAGCTAACGTTATGGACCGTTAGTGGTGGTTCATTGCCTATAGTGTTGTAATCCGGAATCCAAGTTTTGTCATAACCGTGTTGTTTATTGTTCACAGCTGGATTGAGCTCAGTTGAGAGTGTCATGCTCTGTCAATATCTGTTGCAGGAGTTGTCTGTTTTTTTATTGCTGTGTCAAGCTTGTGACTTGTGTTGGCTAAGGATGGGGATCCGGTGTCTTCATCTATACCATCAGAGAAGAAGGCTTGCCAAGAATGGACGAAGGTATGATTCTAGGAAATCTAGATTTGAAAGAAGGAAGCACACGAGGAGCAATCAAACGGACATTTCTACGAGTGAACTCGCTAAAGCTGAAGATCCACCATCCAATTTAGACATTGGGCAGAACTCTCTCAATGCAGGAACTAGCTCTAAAACTTATCACCTAGTTTTCCTATTTTGTTCTTTCCTTACGAAAGCGGTCAGTAAAGAAAAGCCGAGTCGAGTACAAGAAAAACTAATAGCTTCCTAGTACGCTGTACTGGACTTGCACCCCTAGTTACGCAGAAGTGCAAGCACAGAAGCAGATGACCGTCATCTCTTTACATCATTCTTGCCTTACACCTGAAATTTTTCCTTCACACAATCTTCATTAGCAACATTAGTGTACTCAAGATAATAAGTCTTTTGGTTCAGTTACAACACAAGTAAAACTTCCATTAAAACACAAGCTACTGTAGCACTTCCTTTAAATGAAGGAAATATTCCCTGAGAGGCAATAATAAAGACGTTATTATGTATTCCTTGTATATGATAGATGATTATTTTGCATGCTATAATTGTATTGATAGGAAACATCAATACATGTGTGTTTAATAAACAAAAAGGGTTCCTAGTTATGCCTCTCTTATAGACTAGCTTGTTGATTAACAAGATGATCAAGGTTTCCTGATCATGGACATTGGATGTTGTTAATAACTAGGTCACAGCATTTGTGAAATGATGTGATGAACATTCATACGAAGTATAGCATTACGATCAAGTCATTATGTTTATATTGCTATAACATCATACGAAGTAATCTTTATCCTTAGACCATGAGATCATGTTAATTGCTAACACCGGAAGAGTATCTTGATAACATCAAACGTCACACCGTAACAGGGTGACTATAAAGATGGGTTCAGTACTACGAAGGTGTTATGTTGAGGCTCATGGATCAAGAGTGGAATTTGTCAATCCAGATGACGGATAGATATACTCTGGGCCCTCTCGGTGATATCACATTAGGATAGCTTGCAAGCAAGTGATGTGATCACTAGAATGTTATATCACGGGAACGAGAAAAGAGTGCATGTCGGTAACAAGATCAAACTAGGTATGGAGATACCGATGATCGAATCTCGGACATGTAATATATCGAGAGACAAAGGGATTTAGTTACAAGTGTTAAAGGTTCTCACGATCACAAGAGTCATCGTTGAATGTGTAGGAGTCAGTACGGATCTCCAGGTCCCGCTGCTGATTATTGATCGGAGAAGGGTCTCGATCATGTCTGCATTATTCGTGAACCATAGGGTGGCACACTTAAGAGTTACCGGACACCATTTTGGAGCACATATGTTTCAGACGAAAGAATTGCAAAGCGCAGGAATTGTTTCAATAGAAACCGGAAATTGTTTCGGGTAAAATTGCAGAAAGTGGTTCTGCATGTGATATTGAAATATTGCAAGGGGCTATATGTGAATGTTTGTTAATTAAAGTAATTTAAAAAATTCTGAATAAATTTAATAAAAAAGAGTTTTATTAAATGAGAGAGCATTAAATTTGGAGAAATTTAATGCATTTAAAGTGGAGACTTTAAAAGGGAATGTGAAGAGGCATTTTAATGTGGAGGGGTTACCACCAAATGAATGGGGGAGGTGAGGGGTCACCCCCCATGCGCCGGCCATGGAGAGAGGGGGCACCCCCCTCCTCCTATAAAAGGCCACCCATTCCCTCCTTCATCCACACACCTCCTTGTGAAGGATCTCTCTCCCCCTCTAGAATTATTCCCCCATGGTCTCGGATTAGCGAGATACATGTTCCCGGTGGCATTTCGTCTAGAAGGAGTTGCTGCTTCCGCTGGATCGCTGGAGCGAGGAGGTGGAGGTTGTCCGGTGGCTTGAACGTGTGTGCGAGTGCGGATGCGCTGTTGAGTTGCGGCGCTCGGACTTCCTCACGATCTTGAGATCGGCAAGTGTACGACTACATCAACCACGAGTTCCTACTCGTTAACAAAGCTCGTTGTCTTCGAGGGTAAGTTCTCCATGGATGTATGTCCACCCGTTGCTCTGTATCTAGTAGATAGATCTTAGCGTATAGTTCTCATCGTAGGAAATTTTTTGTTTTCTACGCTGCGGACCCAACAGTGGTATCAGAGCCTGATCTATGCGTAGGTGCTTTGCACGGGTAGTACACATATGTTTATATGTGGGCGATGATGATCATGTTATTGCATCTTCTATGTACTTTGGATATTGGTGGCATTGTGGGATGAAGCGGCCTGGACCAACCTTACATGTCATCGTACATGAGACCGGTTCCACGACTGACATGCAACTTGTTTTGCATAAGTGGCTGGCGGGTGTCTGTCTCTCCTACTATAGTCAATATCTGATTTACAACGAGTTGCTAATAACTTGGTTATCCCCGTTGTGGTTCATGTTCGTAGGTTAGACCGGTTCTATCTCCAAAAGCCCTAAACCACATAAAACTTGCAATTGATAAATTAGAGGCGTCTAGTTTAGATCGTTGCTGGGCTAGTGTTTTGATATGGTATTGTTGTAAGTAGATGTATGATAGATACTCTTACAACTCACATAACGTGTAAGTTACATATACCTTGGCCTTACACACAAAGGAATGATAGAGATCATACCACGATGCAAATGATAGAGACCAAATGCATGGACCATATCACCTCACTTCACACATTAGCATCTTATATTGCTAGTTTGGCGCTTTTGGTAGCATTATAAGATGATCCCTCATTTAGATATCAAGATAAAATGTGTTCTTCCTTAAGTATACACCGTTTTGTGGATCGTGTTTTGAGGCATCACGTGATGATCGGGTGTTCTCAACTCTACGCTTTCATACAACGGGTGTAAGACAGTTTTACACACGCAAATACTAAGGTTCTTACTTGACGAGCCTAGCATGTACAGACATGGCCTCGGAACACGGACCGAAAGGTTAAGCATGAGTCATATAGTTGATATGATGCCCATATAGATGCTCGCCTTTGAAGCTACACCGACTCACGTGATGATCGGACTTGGTGTAGTGGATTTGGTGCATGTAATCACCAAAAGGACACGAGGGATGTCATTTTTGAGTGGGAGTTCATTAGTAATTTGGATTAGTTGAACTCAATCTATCATAAACTTAGTCTAAATATACTTTACAAATTATGTTGTTGATGGCACCACCTGCTTTTAATTTCAATGTGTTCATGGAGAAAGAGAAACTTGCTGCGAATGGTAGCAACTTCACCAACTGGGCTATGAATTTGAGGATTCTCCTCACTGTTGCACAAAATCAATATGTGCTAGATGCGCCGCTAGGCCCCCCACAAGCTCCTGATGCCCCTGACGAGGAAAAGATTGTCTATATAACTCGTCAGGAGGACCACAACTTAGTTCATTGCGGCATACTGTATGGGCTAGATCCAGAACTTCGAAAACGTTTCGAAAATGGCAATGCCTTTGATACCATGGGAGAATTGAAAATGATTTTCGATACCCATGCTGTCGTAGAGAGTTATAATGCTACAGAAAAGTTCTTTAGCTGCATGATGGAGGAAAATAGCTCAGTTAGTGAACACGTACTCAAAATGTCTGGGTACGCCGATAAGCTTGTGTCCTTGGGAATAACGATTCCCATTGACTTAGGCATACATCGTGTTCTCCAATCTCTGCCACCTAGCTACAAGAGCTTCGTGATGAACTATAATATGCAGGGCATGAAGAAGTCTCTTACCGAGCTTCTGTCAATGCTTAAGACTGCAGAAGTGGAGATTAGGAAAGAACATCAAGTGTTGATGATGAATAAGACCACCGGTTTCAAGAAGGACAAGAAAGGCAAGCAGAAGGGAAAGAAGGGCGGCAAATCTGTTACCGCACCTGAAAAGAAACCCCGAGCTAGCCCTAAGTCTGACACCGAGTGCTACTATTGCAAGGGGACTAGCCATGGGAAGCGCAACTGCCCCAAGTATTTGGCGGACAAGAAGGCCGGCAAGGCAAACAAAGGTATATGTGATATACATGTTATTGATGTGTACTTGACTAGTACTCGCAGTAGCACCTGGGTATTTGATATGGGATCGGTTGCTAATATATGTAACTCGGTTCAGGGGCTGCGGAACAAGCGAGAACTAGCAAGGGATGAGGTCACGATGCGGGTCGGCAATGGATCAAGAGTTGATGTGATCGCGGTCGGAACGCTGCCTCTCCATATGCCGTCGGGATTAGTTATAAACCTGAATAATTGTTATTTGGTGCCTGCACTGAGCATGAACATTGTATCTGGATCGTGTTTGATGCAAAGTGGTTATTCGTTTAAGTCTGAAAACAATGGTTGTTCGATTTATATGAATAATATCTTTTATGGTCATGCACCTGTGTTGAATGGTTTATTTCTGTTGGATCTCGATAGTAGTATTACGCATATTCATAATGTTGATGCTAAAAATATTAAACTTGATAATGATATATCTACATATATGTGGCACTGCCGTCTAGGTCATATTGGCGTTAAACACATGAAGAATCTCCATTCTGATGGACTTTTGGAATCACTTGATTTTGAATCATTTGATACATGTGAGCCATGCCTTATGGGCAAGATGACTAGAACGCCGTTTTCCGGTTCAATGGAACGGGCGACAGATTTATTGGAAATCATACATACTGATGTGTGTGGACCAATGAGTGTGTCGGCGCGAGGTGGATATCGTTATTTTGTTACTTTCACGGATGATTTGAGTAGATACGGGTATATCTATTTGATGAAACATAAGTTTGAAACCTTTGAAAGGTTCAAAGAATTTCAGAATGAAGTGGAAAATCATCGTAATAGAAAGATCAAATTTCTACGGTCCGACCGTGGAGGAGAGTATCTTAGTTATGAGTTTAGCACACATATGAAAGACTGTGGAATAGTTTCACAACTCACGCCTGCCGGAACACCACAACGTAATGGTGTGTCAGAATGTCGTAATCGTACTTTATTGGATATGGTTCGATCTATGATGTCTCTGGCTGACTTGCCACTGTCATTTTGGGGTTATGCACTAGAAACAGCTGCATTCACTTTAAATAGGCAGCATCTAAATCCGTTGAAAAGACACCGTATGAATTATGGTTTGGAAACAAACCTAAGCTGTCATTTCTTAAAGTTTGGGGATGCGATGTTTATGTGAAGAAACTTCAACCGGATAAACTCGAACCCAAAGCGAAAAAATGTGTCTTCATAGGATACCCTAAGGAAACGATTGGGTATACCTTCTATCATAGATCCGAGGGCAAGGTCTTTGTTGCCAAGAATGGATCCTTTCTTGAGAAGGAGTTTCTCGCGAAAGGTGTGAGTAGTCGGAAGGTAGAACTCGAAGAGGTTATTGAACCTTCTCTTCATGAAATGGCGAGTAGCGCAGCTCCAGAAGTTGTTTCGGAGTTGACTTCACCTAATGAAGAGAGAGCTAATGATATTGATCATGAAACTCCGAAAGAGGACACTACCAAACCTCGTAGGTCATGCAAGACACGTACAGCTCCTGAACTGTACGGCAATCCTGTTATGAATTTCATGATTGATGAAATAGATGACCCTGCGACGTGTGAAGAAGCGATGATGAGCCCTGATTCCAACAAATGGCTAGAAGCCATGAAATCCGAGATGGAATCCATGTACGAAAACCAGGTTAGGACCTTGGTGGACTTACCTCACGATCAAAAGGCCGTTGAGAATAAATGGATTTTCAAAAGAAAAACTGATGCTGATGGTAATGTAACCATCTATAAGGCTCGACTTGTCGCAAAGGGTTTTCGACAAATTCAAGGAGTTGACTATGATGAGACATTCTCTCCCGTAGCGATGCTTAAGTCGGTTAGGATTATGTTAGCAATTGCTGCATATTTCGATTATGAAATATGGCAAATGGATGTCAAAACTGCGTTCCTCTATGGTAATATTGAAGAAGAGTTGTATATGATACAACCTAAGGGTTTTGTCGATCCTAAGGATGCTGATAAGGTGTGCAAACTTCAGCGATCCATCTATGGACTGAAGCAAGCATCCCGAAGTTGGAATCTCTATTTTGATGAGGTGATCAAAGAGTTTGGATTTGTCCAAACTTATGGAGAGGCTTGTATTTACAAGAAAGTGAGTGGGAGCAATGTGGCATTTCTGATATTATATGTGGATGACATATTATTGATTGGAAATGATATAGATCTTTTAAACAGTGTTAAAAGTTATCTAAACAGCAAATTTGCAATGAAGGACCTCAGTGAAGCTTCATATATATTAGGCATTAAAATCTATAGAGATAGATCAAGACGCCTAATTGGGCTATCATAGAGTACATACCTTGATAAGATATTAAAGAAGTTTAATATGGACGGAAGTAAGAAGGGGTACTTACCTATGTTGCAAGGCAAGACATTGAGTAAGACTCAAAGTCCAGCTACGGCGGAAGAAAGATAGATAATGGATAAGATCCCCTATGCCTCAACCATAGGCTCTATAATGTATGCCATGCTATGTACAAGACCGGATGTGGCACATGCTATTAGTTTGACTAGTAGGTACCAATCTGATCCAGGTTCGGAACACTGGATAGTGGTCAAGAATATCCTTAAGTACTTGAGAAGAACTAAGGATCTGTTTCTTGTATATGGAGGTGAAGAAGAGCTAGTCGCTAAGTGTTATGTCGATGCTAGCTTTGACACTGATCCGGATGACTCTAAGTCTCAATCCGGATACGTATTTCTCTTGAACGGAGCAGCAGTTAGTTGGAGGAGCTCCAAACAACCTGTGGTGGCTGGATCAACGACGGAGGCGGAATATGTTGCTGCTTCAGAAGCAGCGCAGGAAGCGGTTTGGATGAAGGAGTTCATAACGGAACTAGGTGTGGTTCCTAGTGCATTGGACCCAATGGTGATCTATTGTGACAATAATGGAGCCATAGCCAACGCCAAAGAACCAAGGTCTCACAAGAATTCCAAGCATATTAAGCGCCGGTTTCACTCCATCCGCGAGCATGTCAAGGATGGAGATATAAAGATTTGTAAAGTGCACACGGACCTGAATGTAGCAGATCCGTTGACTAAAGTACTCCCTAGGGCAAAACATGATCAACACCAGAACTCCATGGGTGTTAGATTTATCACTATATAAACTAGATTATTGTCTCTAGTGCAAGTGGGAAACTGAAGGAAATATGCCCTGAGAGGCAATAATAAAGTTGTTATTATGTATTCCTTGTATATGATAGATGTTTATTTTGCATGCTATAATTGTATTGATAGGAAACATCAATACATGTGTGTTTAATAAACAAAAAGGGTTCCTAGTTATGCCTCTCTTATAGACTAGCTTGTTGATTAACAAGATGATCAAGGTTTCCTGATCATGGACATTGGATCTTGTTAATAACAAGGTCACAACATTTGTGAAATGATGTGATGAACATTCATCCGAAGTATAGCATTATGATCAAGTCATTATGTTTATATTGCTATAACATCATATGAAGTAATCTTTATCCTTAGACCATGAGATCATGTTAATTGCTAACACCGGAAGAGTATCTTGATAACATCAAACGTCACACCGTAACAGGGTGACTATAAAGATGGGTTCAGTACTACGAAGGTGTTATGTTGAGGCTCATGGATCAAGAGTGGAATTTGTCAATCGAGATGACGGATAGATATACTCTGGGCCCTCTCGGTGATATCACATTAGGATAGCTTGCAAGCAAGTGATGTGATCACTAGAATGTTATATCACGGGAACGAGAAAAGAGTGCATGTCGGTAACGAGATCAAACTAGGTATGGAGATACCGATGATCGAATCTCAGACATGTAATATATCGAGAGACAAAGGGATTTAGTTACAAGCGTTAATGGTTCTCACGATCACAGGAGTCATCGTTGAATGTGTAGGAGTCAGTACGGATCTCCAGGTCCCGCTGCTGATTATTGATCGGAGAAGGGTCTCGATCATGTCTACATTATTCGCGAACCGTAGGGTGGCACACTTAAGAGTTACCTGACACCATTTTGGAGCACATATGTTTCAGACGAAAGAATTGCAAAGCGCGGGAATTGTTTCAATAGAAACCGGAAATTGTTTCGGGTAAAATTGCAGAAAGTGGTTATGCATGTGATATTGAAATATTGCAAGGGGCTATATGTGAATGTTTGTTAATTAAAGTAATTAACAAAATTCTGAATAAATTTAATAAAAAGAGTTTTATTAAATGAGAGAGCATTAAATTTGGAGAAATTTAGTGCATTTAAAGTGGAGACTTTAAAGGGGAATGTGAAGAGGCATTTTAATGTGGAGGGGTTACCACCACATGAATGGGGGAGGTGAGGGGTCACCCCCCCATGCGCCGGCCATGGAGAGAGGAGGCACCCCCCTCCTCCTATAAAAGGCCACCCATTCCCTCCTTCATCCACACACCTCCTTGTGAAGGATCTCTCTCCCCCTCTAGAATTATTCCCCCATGGTCTCAGATTAGCCATATACATGTTCCCGGTGGCATTTCGTCTGGAAGGAGTTGCTGCTTCCGCTGGATCGCTGGAGCGAGGAGGTGGAGGTTGTCCGGTGGCTTGAACGTGTGTGCGAGTGCGGATGCGCTGCTGAGTTGCGGCGCTCGGACTTCCTCACGATCTTGAGATCGGCAAGTGTACGACTACATCAACCACGAGTTCCTACTTGTTAACAAAGCTCGTTGTCTTCGAGGGTAAGTTCTCCATGGATGTATGTCCACCCGTTGCTCTATATCTAGTAGATAGATCTTGGCGTATAGTTCTCATCATAGGAATTTTTTTGTTTTCTATGCTGCGGACCCAACATTAAAAAGTTCAAATTATCAAAGAGAACTCAAAGAGAAAGAGATTAAGAGGCAAATGTAAAAAATGGCAGAAATCTGTCAAAACAGACCAGCAGGTAAAAACCAATTTTTTTCGAAGACCTTCTGTTTCTCAAATAAAAAAGTGTTGAACTAAGGAAAGTTAGCTAACAACCTAGGGGATTAATTCAGAAAATTATAGCTCAATCCGACTTACAGCGAGTTTTGACGAATTTTTACAGTGGAGTACAAAGATCTATTTCAGGACAGCACTTCCCCAAATCTTACTTCCCTCTCATTAGATGTTATTCTAGGCACAAAAATAAAACAAAAGGATAAGAAGAGGTTATTACAGAAGTAATAACTTCCAAGACTCAACTAAAACTTTTGGGTTATCTCCCAATAAGTACTTTTCTTTAACGCCTTTAAGTTAGGCTTGATAGTTTGAGAAGATGCTCACATAAGAAATATGAATTGAAGTAAAAGAGAGCATCAAGAAGCAAATTCAAAACACATTTAAGTCTAACCCACTTCCTATGCATAGGGATCTTGTAAAGAACCAAGTCATGAAAGCACAAAGAAACAAGCATAGAAAAGCGGAACAAGTGTAACTTCAAGACTTTCAACATAAAGAGGGGAAACATAATATTATTGAGATGCATAAAACCATGTTTCCTTCTCTCATAATAACTTTCAGTAGCATCACGAATAAAATTAACAATCTAACTATCACATAAAACATTCTTATCATGAGCCACATGCATATAATAATTATTACTCTCCACATAAGCGTAGTCATTCTTATTAATTGTAGTGGGAGCAAATTCAACAAAATAGCTATCATTATTATTCTCATCACCATAATCATCAAATATAGGAGGCATATTGTAGTCATAATAAATTTCCTCCTCAATAGTAGGTGGACTGAAAATATCATATTCATCATTGTAATCATCATATATTGGAGGTATAGTATCATCAAAGAAAATTTTATTCTCTAAATATGGGGGACTAAAAAGATCATTTTCATAAAAACTAGCTTCCCCAAGCTTAGAATTTTCCATAGCATTAGCAATAATGGTGTCCAAAGAATTCATACTAACAACATTGCTATTAGCATGCAAATAAAGTTCCATAGGTTTTTTAATTTTGTCTTCAAACACTTCATGTCCTAACTCAAGATAAATACTATAAAACCTCTCTAATTTTGTTGTTGTTTTCCATTAAGCCTAACTAGTGAAAATAAAAACAAAAAACAAAAAGATATAATTGTAGAATCTAAAGGAAATAACTTCGAGCACTCACACCGGAGGATGTGAGTAACTTTTACTTTACCTCCCCGGCAACGGCGCCAGAAAATAGCTTGATGTCTATGCACTTCTATTCTTCTAGACAGTTGTTGGGCCTCCAAGTGTAGAGGTTTGTAGAACAGCAGCAAGTTTCTCTTAAGTGGATTACCCAAGGTTTATATAACTCAGCGAGGAAGTGGTCAAAGGTATCCCTCTCAAGCAACTCTGCAATCAAGATACAAGAAGTCTCTTGTGTCCCCAACACACCCAATACACTTATCAGGTGTATAGGTGCACTAGTTCAGCGAAGAGATAGTGAAATACAAGTGGTATGGATGATTATAAGTGGTAACGGTGCCAGAAAAGAGCTTGATGGCGTGGAAGAGACTAAAGGTAAACTGAGATAAAGATGGCAGCAAGCAAACATGTAATAGGTCTAGTTGCAAACAGTGTGTCAATGCTTAGAAACAAGGCCTAGGGATCATGCTTTCACTAGTGAACACTCTCATATAAATATCTTTTCTTCATGATACTACTCTGAACTACTCTCCGGTTGGACACTCTAATCCATGGTAGGGCTATAACAACACTCCTCAAAGTCCGCTTTCCCCATCAAGATAACCCCACACTATCATCTTGAGCGCTAGATGGTTCCAACAAACACCACAATTTCATAGAGACATCCAACTCCAAATATAACTCATAACAATTATTTGTAATCTCTAGCCTAAGTGCCACCACGGTGTGCACACTGCCAACTTCACACACGTGGGGAGAGCAGAGATCTATTAAAGCACTTGAGTAGCAAGGTAGATCTACTTGATTACAAAGCTCATGATCACAATATGATCATGCATAGAGAGAGAGAGATGAACACATAGCTACCGGTAGAACCCTTAGCCTCTAGGAAGAACTACTCCCTCATCATCATGGGAATCAGCAATGGCGATGGAGATGGTGGTGGACATCGATGGAGATGGCTCTGGGGGCACTTCCCCGTCCCGGCAGGATGCTGGAACAGAGACTTTCTGTCCCCCAAATCTCCCCTTCGGTGGCGGCGGCGCTATGGAACTTTTCGTGGCTGGAGGCTGGATTTTTTAGGGGTTTCGTCCCGGGAGGCATATATAGGCGAAGGGGTGATGTCAGAGGGTGGACCAGGGCCGACACCACCTGGTGGCATGGCTAGGCGGACCCGCGCCACTACATGGTGTGGCCAGCGCCTGGCCCCTCTCCGTCTCGTCTTCTGGCTCCGTGAGTCTTCCGGTAAAATATCAACTTTGGCTTTTGTTTGGTCCAATTCCGAGAATATTTATTTTCCAGCTTTTTTGAAATCAAAAATAGCAGAAACAGGGAACTCGCACGGTGGCATCTTGTTAATAGGTTAGTTCCAAAAAGTGTATAAAAATACCTCAAAGTGTGAACAAAACATAAGAAAGTAGATATAAAACAAGCATGGAACATCAAAAATTATAGATACGTTTGCAACGTATCACAAAGCCATGGCTGTGAGCACAACAAAAACTTAGGAGACAGAGATAGGAGATAAAAATAATATTCATCTACATATAAATGAAACAAGAATCAATAAGAAATCATTTATTGTGTGATACAAGATTCAATCATCAACCAATGCACTAATGCTCTTAAAATAAAATGATAGACCACAATAGAACACTTAAATGATAAGACAATAAATCACTTTATATCCTAAACCTGAAGAACTACTTAAAATAAAATTATACACAATAAATCATTATACAACACTCAATTACTGATAGAGTAATGTGCAGTAAAAAACTAGGCATGCAAAATCTTGCAATCAAGCAAACTGGACCTACTAGAAACGCTAAATCTCCTAATAGCACTAGTAGAGAATCTAAGAACCTTATAACACAGTAACTGGTCATCTACTGAGACCAAACTAAGGTGATGGAATCAGATAAACTCATGCTAAGTATCACCAAATAAATATAATACTCAATGACATCTGAGTTCAAAGACTGACATTCAAAGATTTTCAAGACATTTCATTAAACCAAATAAATCCTAAGGTATTGGATCTTATTAAGGACACACAATAAAATGAAGTTACATGAAAAGCCTAAGAAATGTGATTGGCAAAATAACAAGTTCATACTATTCTCCCAGGGCATACCAAATTATGGAACGAGACTAAAAGTATATTTGCCATGTATAACCCCTCACCAAAATCCCAACTTAAGTTAAAAAAAAGTAGACCTGAACAGACCTAAAATTCTATCCTAAAAGTGATGTTGTTTTTTAAATCTAGATGATTTCCCATAACAAAATCTGATGATTTGAGATCATTAACTATCTTGCCTAAGCCAGATCTGTAACACATGCTACCATAGATCCCTCTACTGCATCAATTTGCTAAACGTTGTCCAGAGTCTCGGACTAAGAAAACAGAATAGAAGTACTACTCTATGGCATGAACATAGAAATCCCAGCAAATGTAGCTGATGGTCTGACTGCTGCAGGTGCGCCTTGACATCCTAGGGATCGTCCTCCACATTCGGGACCTCCGGCACAAGCGCCACGAGCTCCTCGCCCGCATTCGTCTTCTCCAGATCAGCAACTGTGTCCATGGGATCCTTCACGGCAGAGTTGGCACCGCCACGTGTTTCCATCGTTGCCCCTTCCGAGGTGGGTTGTCGCGCCGGGAGAGGGAAGTGGATGCTCGCGGGAAGGGAGGCGGTTGGGGTAGGGTTTCGTGAGAAGGGAGGCGGTGGGGTGGGCTTTTCTCCTAGATCGGGTGGGGAAAATGGAGATGAAGGGGGCGGATAAGTCGGGGTAGCATTATAGACAGGGGCGGTTCGGTTCTACCCCATGTCATCCACATATTTTTTATTCCTTTTTTTGCCATTTTGGGAACTAGTACGAGGACTTTGCTTTTTATTTTAGGGGTGTACGAGGACTTTGCTTTTATTTCGCTTGCATTTTGCGGTATGGATGTTGGTTAGTAGTAAACTTCAAATATATGGTCAGTAAGGTGGAATGACACACTTGATGGCACACTTTACTTTTCTTGCCCTTAATAAACTTGATCCATTGTGTCGTCTATGTTGTATATGCTTGCACTTATATGTTGGGGATTAGCAGAACCATGCTGTCATGGGGAACGCTTTCAACATTTCACTTGTACTTTGTACCTAGTTGATATCATGCTCTTTTGTCTATGGATGTCGTCAGTGTGAAATTAAAGGGGATTTTGTAAGTCCATGAAGTTATGTATGTGTGTTAGAGAAACGCCTGGGCCGCCGGTCTAATCCATGCCTAATCATGGTGGAAACCTGCAGCTTAACCATAATGAGCTGTCTATGAAGCATTCTTCTTATAAAAAAGAGATAGATCTTGAGAAAAGGATAAAAGGAAAAAAAGGTATGAGAAAAGAGGAAAGAGAGAAAAAACACCATTTTCCCATGGTAAATATAAAAGAAGATTGCTGAGATGGTCGTTGTCTGCTTGCCTTGTCATTTTGATATGGGGATTCTTCTGTATCATCGGGCAAGGGGTACCCCGTTGGCGGTTCTCTATGATACACATGTACTTACTATGACAAGAACTTACCGGTAACTAAACTTGAGTAGCATGAGAAGCGGCCCTCGTATTCAAGGGACATGAGATTTCCAACTTATACTTTGTCAAGCATATACTCCATAGTTTGTTCACTTTAACCTTAATCACTTAAAGATGGTTATGATAGGGGCAATGAGACCTGAAAGCTAATAAGTACCATAATTTTTGGAAGCTCTTTATGAAACTTGAATCCCTGCTTCCTTTTATGAAGGCCTTTATTTTACTTTTATGTTGAGTCTCCACCTTCTATCTTTATGCACGTATTAAGAGAGCATAGTGGTCATTCTTAGTTTAATGTGCATTGTACCAAAACTTGTTGATTGATTCATAACTTTGATATTGCTTGTTCCTAAACTATTTGTATCTAGTCACCCTTATAAACTTTGAAGGTGTCCTATGAAATTATGATTTGCTACATTATGAGGGACAAGATGAATGCCACTATGCTACGTTTTCCTTATGTGAAACAAACAAATGTCTTGCAAAGCATTGTTATTCTTGAATCTTTTGTTTGTGCCTTTCATGTTACAACATAGTTGCTATGTCTTATTGTTAGAACTTTATCTTTCATGCTATGTTGAAGTACTATGATCCCAAATAATTTGATCAAGATTGTGTTGGCTGCGTGTCACCTCAGAAATTATATTGTTTTTATCATTTACCTACTCGAGGACGAGCAGGAACTAAGCTTGGGGATGTTGATACGTCCATAACGTATCTATAATTTTTAATCGTTTTATGCTAATAATATACTTTTGATACTCCCTTTTATATAAAATTTATGATTTATTTGGACTAACCTACTAATAGTTGCAAAAGTGCACAATATTCTTGTTTTACACTGATGTGTAGGAATTACCAAGAATACAAGTGGAAACCTTGTTGGAGTCAAATTGGGATTTTCCAGAAATCTGTCTCAGAGCTCTTTTTGAAGATGGTCACGTTTTGGGTCGAAGACGGCGTCAAATGGAAAACTCTTCGACTAAAAAGTTGTTGGAAATTTCACGAAAAACGTTCCGAACATAAAATTTAGCTGAATCCGAGTCCGGACGGGCCCGATAGGCCCAATTTACTGCAGGCCAAGATGGGGTGACGGGAATCCGAGAAGCTATATAAAGGGAGGAAACCTAATTCGTGGGAGACACCTCCACCCACAAATTTGCAGCCACCAAAGCCACGTTTTTGCCTCCCCCATGGATCCCATCTCCATGGGAGAGGGCTCCCAAGAAGCCATGATGGAAGGGAGCTAAGGGGCGGTGCTCCCTTGTGATACAGGCAGCGGGGAAGGAGTCCTCCATGCCGTCGTCGCCTCTTCACCATCTTCACCGCCATCTCCATCGACTCTACCACCATCTCCATCGCCATTGCTGACTCCCATGATGAGTAGGTAGTAGTTCTCGCTCGAGGCTAAGGGCTCTACCGATAGCTATGTATTCACCTCTCTCTATCCATGATCATATTGTGATCATGAGCTTTGTAATCAAGTAGATCTACCTTGCTACTCAAGTGATTTAATAGATATCTGCTCTCCCCATTTGTGTGTAAGTGATAGCATGCACACCATGGTGGCACGTAGGCTAGATATTACAAATACTTGTTATGAGTTATATTTGGAGTTGGATGTCTCTATGAAATTGTGGTGTTTGTTGGAACTATCTAGAGCTCAAGGTGACAGTGTGGGGTTATAAAGATGGGGAAAACAGACTTTGAGGAGTGTTGTTATAGCCCTAACATGGATTAGAGTGTTCAACCAGAGAGTAGTTCAGAGTAGTATCACAAAGAGAAGATATTTATATGAGAGTGTTCACTAGTAAAAGTATGATCCCTAGGCCTTGTTTCTAAGCATTGAAACACCGTTTGCAACAAGATCTATTACATGTTTGCTTGCTTCCATCTTTATTTCAGATTGCCTTTAGTCTCTTCCACGCCATCAAGCTATTTTATGGAACCTTTGTCTTATATCCATACCACTCGTATTTCACTATCTCTTCGCCGAACTAGTGCACCTATACACCTCACAATTGTATTGGGTGTGTTGGGGACACAAGAGACTTCTTGTATCTTGATTGCAGGGTTGCTTGAGAGGCTATACCTTTGACCACTTCCTTCCTAAGTTCGATAAACCTTGGGTAATCCACTTAAGGGAAACTTGCTGCTGTTCTACAAACCTCTGCACTTGGAGGCCCAACAACTATCTACAAGAATAGAAGTACGTAGACATCAAGCTATTTTCTGGCTCCGTTGCCGGGGAGGTAAGGTAAAAGGAACTCACATCCTCCGGTGTGAGTGATCGAAGTTATTTCCTTTAGATTTTGCAACTTTGTCTTTTTGTTTCTTGTTTTCACTAGTTAGTCTTAATGGAAAACAACAACAAAAATTAGAGAGCTTTATAGTATTTATCTTGAGTTAGGACATGAAGTGTTTGAAGAGAAAATTAAAAAACCTTGGAACTTTATTTGCATGCTAATAGCAATGTTGTTAGTATGAATTGTTTGGTCACCATTATTGCTAATGCTATGGAAAAGTCTAAGCTTGGGGAAGCTAGTTTTTATGAAAATGATGTTTTTAGTTCCCCAGCTTTGGAAGATAGCTATTCTATTGCTTATGATGATACCAAACCTCTAATATATGATGATTACAATGATGAATATGATATTTTCAGTCCACCTACTATTGAGGAGAAAATTAATGATTACAATATGCCTCCTATATTTGATGATTATGGTCATGAGAATAATAATGGTATCTATTTTGTTGAATTTGCTCCCACCACAATTAATAAGAATGACTATGCTTAAGTGGAGAGAAATAATTATTATATGCATGTGGCTCATGATAAGAATGTTTTATGTGATAGTTATATTGTTAATTTTATTCATGATGCTACTGAGAGTTATTATGAGAGAGGAAAATATGGTTTTATGCATCTCAATAATATTAAGTTTCCCCCTCTTTATGTTGAATGTCTTGAAGTTGCACTTGTTTTGCTTTACTATACTTGTTGATTTGTGCTTTCATGAAGATTCCTATGCATAGGAAGTGGGTTAGACTTAAATGTGCTTTGAATTTGCTTCTTGATGCTCTCCTTTACTTAAATTCATATTTCTTATGTGAGCATCTTCTCAAACTATCATGCCTAACTTAAAGACGTTAAAGAAAAAAGTACTTATTGGGAGATAACCAAAAGTTTTAGATGATTATTAGAAGTTATTGCTTCAGTAATAACCGGTCCTTATCCTTTTTATTTGCTTTTTGTGCCAAGAATAACCTCTAATGAGAGAGAAGTAATGATTGGGAAAGTTGTTGTCCCAAAACAGATTTTTGTGCTTCACTGTAAAAATTCGTGTAAAATCTCTATACGTCGTTTTGAGGCGTGAATTTTTGTGATTCTTCCCCAGGTTGTTATCTAACTTTCTTTAGTTCAACACATTTCGATTTGAGCAATAGAAGGTCCTCGAAAAAATTGGTTTTTACCTGCTGGTCTGTTTTGACAGATTTTTGCCATTATTTGCATTTGCTTCTTGTTGATTCCTTTTTGAGTTCTTTTTGGGGAATTGAGCTTTTTGAGGGAAGTGCTTCAGTAGCTTGTGTTCTAATGGAAGTTTTATTGGTGTTGAAACTGAACCTAAAGACTTATTATCTTGAGTGTACTAATGTTGCTAATAAAGATTGTGTGAAGTTTTGTATGAAGGAAAAATTTCAGGTGTATGGAGAGAATGATGTAATGAGATGAAGAATGGACTAAAGCTCAAGCTTGGGGATGCCACACGTGTCACCCCAAGAAATATCCAAGAAGTACAAGCATCACAGCTTGGGGATGCCCAAGGCATCCCTTCTTCATCAATAAGGTTTCTTCCAAACACTTCATTTTTATTGTTTCGTACACAGTTGTGTTGTTCTTGGAGCGTATTTGTTTTTGTTTTTGGTTTTTGTTTTCTTGGTTTTCTTAGTTTGCTTGAATAAATTGGTTGGACCCCTTCTTTCATACATTAGTTTTCAAATAGTTTGGTTTGGATTGGAAAAGAGTAGGAAAGTTCATGCTTAAGTGCTAAAGAGAGCTTGTTTTTGACTGTGGACTATGCTTTGTCATGCCATGCTTGATATTGTTTTGGCTTTATGCTTAGTGATCTTTGCTGTAGCATGACATGTTATAAAAAATTGAGATTGCTTAATGTGCCTTGAAAGAATCATGCGTTGTTTTAGCATATTAAAGCATAGTATTGCGGTATTCTCCTTTGATGCTTTATTTGGGTTGACTTGGCGCATGCTCACACCATGTTATTACTATCCCAAGTCACCATAGCCTTGATGATCCTTTAGTTTTTGACTTGTAATATCACTTTATGCTTTAATTAATGATGTTTTGTCGCTTTGCATGATTATGGCAATTATTGCTCTCTTAGTTGGTCGCTCCTAGTCTTTTGCTAGCCTCCATAACCAAGTATGAGTTCCACTCATGCATCCAACTCCAAATAAAACCAAGTTATTCCAAAGAGTCCACCATACCTACCTATTAGCACTTGCTATTCCAATATTATTCTCGTTTTTATCTACCTTCCGAATTAAACTTGTTATGAGAAAACTAGTGATTAAAGCTCTCACGAACTTGATGGCACACTTTACTTTTCTTGCCCTTAATAAACTTGAACCATTGTGTCTTCTATGTTGTATATGCTTGCACTTATATGTTGGGGATTAGCAGAACCATGCTGTCATGGGTAACGCTTTCAACATTTCACTTGTACTTTGTACCTAGTTGATATCATGCTCTTTTGTCTATGGATGTCGTCGGTGTGAAATTAAAGGGGATTTTGTAAGTCCATGAAGTTATGTATGTGTGTTAGAGAAACGCCTGGGCCGCTGGTCTAATCCATACCTAATCATGGTGGAAACCTGCAGCTTAACCATAATGATCTGTCTATGAAGCATTCTTCTTATAAAAAAGAGATAGATCTTGAGAAAAGGAGAAAAGGAAAAAAGATATGAGAAAAGAGGAAAGAGAGAAAAAACACCATTTTCCCATGGTAAATATATAAGAAGATTACTGAGATGCTTGTTGTGTGCTTGCCTTGTCATTTTGATATGGGGATTCTTCTGTATCATCGGGCAAGGGGTACCCCGTTGGCGGTTCTCTATGATACACATGCACTTACTATGACAAGAACTTACCGGTAACTAAACTTGAGTAGCATGAGAAGCGGCCCTCGTATTCAAGGGACATGAGATTTCCAACTTATACTTTGTCAAGCATATACTCCATAGTTTGTTCACTTTAACCTTAATCACTTAAAGATGGTTATGATAGGGGCAATGAGAGCTGAAAGCTAATAAGTACCATAATTTTTGGAAGCTCTTTATGAAACTTGAATCCCTGCTTCCTTTTATGAAGGCCTTTCTTTTACTTTTATGTTGAGTCTCCACCTTCTATCTTTATGCACGTATTAAGAGAGCATAGTAGTCATTCTTAGTTTAATGTGCATTGTACCAAAACTTGTTGATTGATTCATAACTTTGATATTGCTTGTTCTTAAACTATTTGTATCTAGTCACCCTTATAAACTTTGAAGGTGTCCTATGCAATTATGATTTGCTACATTATGAGGGACAAGATGAATGCCACTATGCTATGTTTTCCTTATGTGAAACAAACAAATGTCTTGCAAAGCATTGTTATTCTTGAATCTTTTGTTTGTGCCTTTCATGTTAGAACATAGTTGCTATGTCTTATTGTTAGAACTTTATCATTCATGCTATGTTGAAGTACTATGATCCCAAATACTTTGATCAAGATTGTGTTGGCTGCGTGTCACCTCAAAAATTATATTGTTTTTATCATTTACCTACTCGAGGACGAGCAGGAACTAAGCTTGGGGATGTTGATACGTCCATAACGTATCTATAATTTTTGATCGTTTTATGATAATAATATACTTTTGATACTCCCTTTTATATAAAATTTATGATTTATTTGGACTAACCTACTAATAGTTGCAAAAGTGCACAATATTCTTGTTTTACACTGATGTGTAGGAATTACCAAGAATACAAGTGGAAACCTTGTTGGAGTCTAATTGGGATTTTCCAGAAATCTGTCTCAGAGCTCTTTTCGAAGATGGTCACGTTTTGGGTCGAAGACGGCGTCAAACGGAAAACTCTTCAACTACAAAGTTGTTGGAAATTTCACGAAAAACGTTCCGGACGTAAAATTTAGCTGAATACGAGTCCGGACGGGCCCGATAGGCCCAATTTACTGCAGGCCAAGATGGGGTGATGGGAATCCAAGAAGCTATATAAAGGGAGGAAACCTAATTCGTGGGAGACACCTCCACCCACGAATTTACAGCCACCAAAGCCAAGTTTTTGCCTCCCCCATGGATCCCATCTCCATGGGAGAGGGCTCCCAAGAAGCCATGAAGGAAGGGAGCTAAGGGGCAGTGCTCCCTTGTGATACAGGCAGCAGGGAAGGAGTCCTCCATGCCACCGTCGCCTCGTCACCATCTTCACCGCCATCTCCATCGACTCTACCACCATCTCCATCGCCATTGCTGACTCCCATGATGAGCAGGTAGTAGTTCTCTCTCAAGGCTAAGGGCTCTACCGGTAGCTATGTGTTCATCTCTCTCTATGCATGATCATATTGTGATCATGAGCTTTGTAATCAAGTAGATCTACCATGCTACTCAAGTGCTTTAATAGATATCTGCTCTCCCCATTTGTGTGTAAGTGATAGCATGCACACCATGGTGGCACTTAGGCTAGATATTACAAATACTTGTTATGAGTTATATTTGGAGTTGGATGTCTCTATAAAATTGTGGTGTTTCTTGGAACTATCTAGAGCTCAGGGTGACAGTGTGGGGTTATCTAGATGGGGAAAATGGACTTTGAGGAGTGTTGTTATAGCCCTAACATGGATTAGAGTGTTCAACCAGAGAGTAGTTCAGAGTAGTATCACAAAGAGAAGATATTTATATGAGAGTGTTCACTAGTGAAAGTATGATCCCTAGGCCTTGTTTCTAAGCATTGAAACACCGTTTGCAACAAGATCTATTACATGTTTGCTTGCTTCCATCTTTATTTCAGATTGCCTTTAGTCTCTTCCACGCCATCAAGCTATTTTCTGGCACCTTTGTCTTATATCCATACCACTCGTATTTCACTACCTCTTCGCCGAACTAGTGCACCTATACACCTGACAAGTGTATTGGGTGTGTTGGGGATACAAGAGACTTCTTGTATCTTGATTGCAGGGTTGCTTGAGAGGGGATACCTTTGACCACTTCCTCCCTGAGTTCGATAAACCTTGGGTAATCCACTTAAGGGAAACTTGCTGCTGTTCTACAAATCTCTGCACTTGGAGGCCCAACAACTGTCTACAATAATAGAAGTGTGTAGACATCAATTAGCTCAAGCACAAGTTAAATGCAAAAATAAAAAGGCCAATCAAGCTCACCCAGATGCGATCTTCGGAAGAGACTGAAGAGGACAAGTCAGAGACATAGATGTCATCAAAAACCTTAGTAAACTTCCTCTTCTTGCTAGACACACGGGATGACCGCTCGCCAACCTGATTTAGAAATATTTAAACACAAGGTACATTATTACAGAATTCACATTGTCAAATTATAAGTAAATGTATAGTTCAACTAAGCAAATATTACAGTAAATGATGCATTATCCCTTACACAAAATTAATCAACTCATTATTACTAAAAATAGTGTTCAAACCTAAATTATGGTCAAAATGCAATTCTACATATTCTCAGTTGAAAATTACTCCATCTGAATATTATGGGAATAATTAAATGTGAACCAGTTGTACTTATATAATTCCAATGGAGGAGGGTGCAATTTACACTAGGTAGAGATGCATCATGAGGCATGGCAAAACAAGTAAATATGCATCCAGACATTAAGTACAGATGCATCCAAAAAAGTTCAGAGATAAATAATTCCAATTAACAGGTAAAGATGCATTCAATGTATGAGATGATTCAGTAAAGATGCATCATGAAGCATAGCAAATTAAGTAAATATGCATCCAAACATTAAGTACAGATGTATCCCAAAAAGTTCAGAAATAAATAATTCCAATTAAGAGGTAAAGATGCATTAAATATATTAGATGATTCAGTAAAAATGCATCATGAGTCATAGCAAATAAAGTAAATATGCATCCAAACATTCAGTAAAGATGCATCCAACAAATCTTAGAGATAAATGATTCCACTTAACATATAAAATCTATTTGAAATGGTTTATATAATTACTATGACAAAAGTTTGAAATGGTATATATAATACTAAACTATGAAATGGCATCTTATTTATCTCTACATGAAGCACATAGCTAGCACAAGATGCAATACAACCTTCTTGTATCCTTTATAAATGGTCCAGCTTTATCTAAACAAATCAGGTCAATATTTCCTATAAATGGAACTGACAACAGACGAGAGATAAACAAATATTCATGAATAAACAGGGGCACTTTATACCTATACGTGCCACTGTAAACTGGGATCATTATCTCGAATTGCTACACAGGAATTTCCTCGGGCCAATAAATGAATCAATAGTAGAAGATAATTTGTAGGGAGGAGTTGAAGAAACTAAATAAATCTAGTCCAATAGATAAAGGGTAATATCACTCACAAAATAATTAAGTTGACAACAGTTTCTAGAGCTATATCTAACAAAAACCTGAAACGAATTATGTACTACAACATAACCAAAATGTTCGAAATCTATAGCATTTCATGGGTTCAAAAAGCTCTTAGGATGATTAATGAGTTTTGCATCCTGAAGGATCACACTCTCAAACTAAGCAGTAAGGAGGCCAAAGTGTCTAAATGACAGCAAACCCTAGTCTAAACTGACAAACATTGAGATCAAACCCTAACCACAAACTAATATCCGCAAGCATGTTGAGGTACTAACATTCAATCCCTTGTGAAACCCTAGTATAATATAATGAACACTACTATGAAACCCTAACTGCTCACTGAAATCCGAATCTAATCCAAATATGAGGGCGGAAACTAACCTCGGTCGACTGCTGCAATGCATGGATCGCCCCCTACTCAATGGTTGGGACCTCCTCCAGCGGCATTTTCCCAAGCTCGCTAGCGGGGACCTGCACCGGCGCCATTTTCCCACACTCGTCGCCTCCTCCGATGACTGCCATGCCCTTCAGATCCGCTGTCTCATGGATGACTTCTTCTAGCGCCTGGTTCAATAACTGCACGCCGGTGCAGCTATCTTCGCCAATGGATCCCTTTAATGTTGATGTCTACATTGCCACTCCTTTCGAGCCCTCGAGTCCCTCCGATGCTGATCCACGAAGCTTATTCGGCACTGGATTTGTTGTTGTCTTGCCATCATTCTTCATGGCCGGATCCGGAGGCGGTTGGAGCACCTCGTCCTCGGTGGAGTAGGAGAGGAGTTAGGGTTTTTTCCGAATTGGGGGGTGGGTGGGGAATGGGTGCTAATGTGGGTGTTCCAGTCGATGGTCGTATTTTATATCGCTGACGTTTCGGTTCTGGTGACGTCACCTCCACACATGGTAGCAGAATTGTTTTCAAATTTTTCCCCTTGTTTTTCCCACAATTTTCTTTTGGCACATATTTTATCTCCAATATTACTCATATTGCATCTATGGACACTTTCAAACATATCCTAGATCCTCATTAGGAATTTGTTGGATTCTGAGGCTCCCGCGGTCATTCATCGGCGAAAACCCTAGTATATGGGCCTGGGAGTTCTACCTCCCATATTTCACCGCATGAGGTTGCATCGGGGATAAATGTCTTGCACCATTAGATCTTCCACCACAATTCCACAAATATTCTAGTCCCACATCCACATGCATGTTTTGGTGGGTTTCTGGTGCTCTAGGGGTCTTTCTACGATGAAAGCACATGTCTGTAGGCCCGGGAGGTCTACCCCCCTAGATTTATCTGCACGAGGTTTCACCAATGAAATTTTTAATTAGTTTAAGTTTGTTTAGGCCATATATACAAGGAAACCATGTTTGGGACCATGTGGCACATTCTATCCCCTGGTATACCCGTAGCGGAACATTTCTACCTAGAGTTATAGGAATCAGCTAAGTGTTATTGCCCTAATGTGAAGAAGGTCACACTGGGAGCTATGTATTCCATCTATGGGCCTTCCACAACACATTCACATATATCCTAGGTCCACATGCAAGTTTTGGTGGGTTTACGGGGCTCCGGGGGTCATTCTCCGGCGAAAGCACCCGTCTGTGGGCCCGGGAGGTCTACCCCTAGCTTTCTCAACATAGGGTTCCACCAATATTAATTTAATTGGTTTAATTTTCTTTAGGCCATAGATACAACTAAAACAAAGTTTGGGACCATGTGGCACATTCTAGCCCCCGGTATACTCGCAGCGGGACATTTCCACCTAGAGTTCCAGGAATCTGCTAAGTGTTATTGCCCTAATGCGATGAAGGTCACACTGGGAAGTATGTATTACATAAATGGGCCTTCTACTACACTTCCATTTACATCCTAGGACCACATGCATGTTTTGGTCGGTTTCCGGGGTTACGTGGCTCATTCTCCGGCGAAAGCACCCGTCTATGGGCTCGAGAGGCCTACCGCCTTAGCTTTCTCCGCACGAAGTTCCAACAATGTAGGTGTTTATTGGTTTAGGTTTGTTTAGGCCATATATACAAGATAAACCATGTTTGGGACCATGTGGCACATTCTAGCCCCTGGTATACCCACAGCGGGACATTTCCACCTAGAGTTCTAGGAATCTGCTAGGTGTTATCGCCCTAATATGAAGAAGGTCACACTGGAGCAATGTATTCCATCTGTGGTCCTTCTACAACACTTTCACATATATACTAGGTCCACAATCAAATTTTCTAGGTCCATATGCAAGTTTTGGTGGGTTTTCGGGACTCCGGGGGTCATTCTCCAGCGAAAGCACCCGTCTATGGGCCCTGGAGGTCTACCCCCTAGATTTCTCCGCACGAGGTTACACCAATGTACTTTTTCATTGGTTTATGTTTGTTTAGGCCATATATACAAGGAAACCCATGTTTTGGACCATGTGGCACATTCTATCCCCCGGTATACGCGTCGTGGGATATTTCTACCTAGAGTTCCAGGAATCTGCTAAGTGTTATGGCCCTAATGTGAAGAAAGTCACACTAGGAACTATGTATTACATCAATGGGCCTTCCACAACACTTTCAAATATATCCCAGGTCCTCATGCAAGTTTTCTAGGTCCACATGCAAGTTTTGGTGGGGTCCTGAGCCTCTAGGGGTTATTCTCCAGCGAAAGCACCCTTCTATGGGCCCGGGAGGTCTACCCCCTAGCTCTCTCCACACGAGATTCCAACAATGTACCCGTTAATTGGTTTAGTTTTGTTTAGGCCATATATACAAGGAAAAACCAAGTTTGAGACTATGTGGCACATTCTATCCCCCGGTATACTCGCAGCAGGACATTTCCATCTAGAGTTCCAGGAATGTGCTAAGTGTTATTGCCCTAATGTGATGAAGGTCACATCGGGAACTATGTGTTACATCAATGGGCCTTCCACTCCACTTCTGCTTCCACTTATATCCTAGGTCCACATGCATGTTTTGGTGTGTTTCCGGTGTTCCGGGGGTCATTCTCCGGCAAAAGCACCCGTCTGTGGGGACGGGAGGTCTACCACCTTAGCTTTCTCCGCACGAGGTTCCAACAATGTAGTTCTTCATTGTTTTTGGTTTGTTTAGGCCATAGATACAAGAAAAACCATGTTTGGGACCATGTGGCACATTCTAGCCCCCGGTATACCCGCAGTGGGACATTTCCACCTAGAGTTCTAGGAATCTACTAGGTGTTATCGCCCTAATGTGAAGAAGGTCATACCAGGAGCAATGTATTCCATCTGTGGGCCTTCTACAACACTTTCACATATATCCTAGGTCCACAACCAAGTTTTCTAGGTTCATATGCAAGTTTTGGTGGGTTTTCGTGGCTCCCGGGGTCATTCTCCGACGAAAGCACCCGTCTGTGGGCCAGGGAGGTCTACCCCCTAGATTCCTCCGCATGAGGTTCCACCAATGTACTTTTTAATTGTTTTATGTTTGTTTAGGCCATAGATACAAGCAAAAACCATGTTTGGGACCATGTGGCACATTCTAGCCCCTGGTAAACGCATAGCTGGACATTTCTACCTAGAGTTCTAGGGATCTGCTAAGTGTTATCGCCCTAATGTAAAGAAGGTCACACCAGGACTTATGTATGACATAAATGGGCCTTCCACAACACTTTCACATATATCCTAGGTCCACATGCAAGTTTTCTAGGTCCACATGCAAGTTTTGGTGGGTTTCTAGGGCTCCAGGGGTCATTCTCCAGCAAAAGCACCCGTTTGTGGGCCCGGGAGGTCTACCCCTAGTTTTCTCCGCACAAGATTCCAACAGTGTACCTGTTAATTGGTTTAGGTTTTTTAGGCCATATATACAAGGAAAAATCAATTTTGAGACCATGTGGCATATTCTAGCCCCAGATATACCCGCAGCGGGACATTTCCACAAAGAGTTCCAGCAATTTGCTAAATGTTATCGTGCTAATGTGAAGAAGGTCACACCGGGGATATATGTATTGCATCTATGGACCTTCTACAACACTTTCACATATATTCTAGGTCCACAACCAAGTTTTCTATGTCCATATGCAAGTTTTGGTGGGTTTTGGGGGCTCCCGGGGTCATTCTCCCGCGAAAGCACCCGTTTGTGGGCCCGGGAGGTCTACCCCCCAAGATTTCTCCACACGAGGTTCCACCAATGTAATTTTTCATTGGTTTATGTCTATTTAGGCCATAGATACAAGAAAAACCAAGTTTGGGACCATGTGGCTCATTCTAGCCCTCGTATACCCACAACGGGAAATTTGCACCTAGAGTTCCAGCAATCTCCTAAGAGTTATCGTGCTAATGTGAAGAAAGTCACACCAGGGAGATATCTATTCCATATATGGGCCTTATACAACATGTTAACATATATCCTTTGTCCACAAGCAAATTTTCTACGTCCACATGCAAGTTTTGGTGGGTTTCTGGGGCTCCGGGGGTCATTCTCCGGTGAAAGCACCCGTCTCTAGGCCCGGGAGGTCTACTCGTAGATTTCTCCGTATGAGGTTCTGATGTCTGCAAGTGCACAAATTGTTTGTAGCTAGTTTCAAAGTATAGATATCGATCCCACGGGGAGCTCAAAGGTAAGTGTTTATGAGTGAAGTCTCTGTCACACTCAAAGTTGTCACAGGTCTTCGAGTGAATTAACTGTAAGTGTGGAAATAAGAATGAAATTTGGATTAAACTGGATGTATTTAAATAAAACTAAAATTTAAACTTTAGGAATAAAAAGCATAAAAGTAAAGAACGATTCGATTGGTTGTTGTTTTCTGCAGATGTCGAAGAAGGAGCGGGGAGATACAGTTCATGGTGATAGTGACTGTGCCCGGTGGATGAATGATAAGCGTAAAAATTATAATCTTATAAGCATATTTGTAGGCGAGCAACCCATAATTAGCCAGAACACCTCTTGGTAGATTTCATCCCAACTTCAATAATCCTACTAGTCTGTTACCAAAACCATGGTCAGAGACTAGACGATTAAGATCATTCAGGTTGCTTAACAATTAAGCTCCTTGAATCAGACTAATGCAATAAGCACAGTGGTTCCTTGTTATCCTCGAGTCAAACTAGTTTCCCATTGATATCCCCATGTCACTCGAGGGTCGCCGGTCTGCTAGCGAACACGATCCTATCTATGTAGAACAAAACATCATGTTGTCTAGGCCCTTAATTGGACAACAAGCATTATTCATCCCACAGATACTCAAGCACACATAATCTAGTAATTAAAATCAATCACAAACTAATGGAAAATATATGGAGTCACATCACATCTCACCAATCCCTTACATCTCCCACGCCCAAGGAACTTACTCACACATGAGATAAGAAAGCATCATTGATATAATTAAATAAAGGGAGTTCTTCTCGATATTACCGTGGAGATCCATAATAAGAATAGAAAAGTAATCCAACACAATTCAAGATAAGAAGAAACAATCTCAAACCCTAATATTGAAAGGTGAAGATCTCTCTTTCTCTCAAGTACAAGTAATGGCTATGACGGTGTGATGGCTAGGAGGTCGAAGATCGTGGAGCAAGATGAAGAACATCTTCTCCTCCTTCTCCGGATCTCTTCTTTCTCCTTTATGGATGGGATGGCGGCTCCTGTGTTATGATTTCGCCTCCGTCCTCTTCATGAAAGTTGTCCCTTTTGACAAGACGGAGGCGGCGACAGTTATGCGGCAGGAACTATACTGCCGAAAAAATATTCCTGTCGTATAGTTGCTCCTTAAATCCTATGTATGCCTCCCTTGATTGCTTCCAAAAAGAGACTTGCTTGTTTTCACCTGAATATTGTGTTTATGTTGTTAAAACCTTCTGTTGACGTTCAGAACCTGAAACACACATTAAAACCCAAGTTTTCTTTGCTACCGAAGTATTAGCGTTAGGTAAAGCTAGAAATGATCAAATCTAGGAGAAACCCATCAATAAAAACCATCAAAAATGTGTCGAATCTCACAGCTATCAACTCCCCCAAGCTGATATGTTGCTCGCCCTCGAGTGACAAGGAAATAAGGAAGAATAGCGGAGATTCGAGACCGAAATAAAAGAACTTACAAGCTCGAATTAGTGTCAAATTATTTTCTTCAGAATTCCTGCAATCATAAACATGATCATACAAGTATTCACAAGATTGCACTAGGTCCACTTCCTAACCACGTATATCTTACTAGAAAATAAATCATATATCCGAGCAAGTGTCAAAATTTTAGCTAGGAAAGTGAAACAAATTCTTTTGGTGTCTCTCTTTGTTGAGAGATGAAAACTTTTGGCTCTTGTTTCTTTAATAAATTAAGAGTACTCAATTTGGCACCAAAAGCATTCAATTTAAGAACAACTCATCTATTCCCACGTCAAAATTTCAAGACTCTCAAAGCACCTTTTTCCTTTCCTTTCTTTTCAAACACTTCAGCTCTTTCATAGAGAAATCATGCCACTGTTTTTAACATGTTAATTGGGACTATGTTGTGCACTCATGACCATGCCAATAAATAATTGTTGAGAAATAGTGGGTCATAGGAGTACTACAACTTCACTTGGAAGGTGAAACCACGAGGAGACTAAAATTTTACCTGTCATAGAATTTCTGCTACAGATGTTTACATAACTCAATAGCCGAAATCAAGTGGTTTCCCACATTTAGATCGTTTGTTGGCCAACAGAGTTAATAGTTCCCCATGGAGCACAACAGTGTTATAATGACATGCGTAAAGAAATATCTTACTATAATTATTATAAAAAGTAGTGGCATAATCTCTACTACTTCGAAGCATCCATTTTATCAGACAATTTCATTCAAGGGTGCTATCGAGTCTATTTACATTAAGCTCAAATAGGACAGAGTAGTTCTAAAATCAAATCCTTTGAGCTAAACATGGACTCAAGTCATCTTTTGGATGCTTTTTCTTGTTGTAAGAATGTAGGAAATATTTTTGGCCAAGCTCGTTGCTCATTGTTTCAAAGCTAAAAAGGAGACACAAGCAAAGGAATAGAATTTATAGGATAACAAGCTAAGTGGGGAGTGGCTCCAGTGCAAGCGAGTAAATAATTGTAGGATCAATTTAATGTTGCAGAAAAGGTGATGAAAGGAATGTGATACCTCCTCTTGCTTGCTTCATTCTCATACTTGAGTCGAACCCCCTCTATATTTTCCTATTGCCAAGTCACCTAAAATTGAGCAATCTCTGAGAGAAACAAAGAAACGAATTTGCAATAAAAGTTACAACTATTTTTTTTGTATTTTTTCTTTATAAATGCAAACTGAAAGTAAAAATGCAATTTTGAAGAAGTAAAATAAATCAAAAGAAGAAATACAAATATGAATGCAAGGTTTGGAGGCTTTCAAACTTCTCCCAAGCTTAGGCTATTGCTAGGCTCAGTTGTTGCCGTCATTCGGCGGTTGGTGCGAATACTGCTGGTAGTAGTTGGGGAAGTTGGTCATAAAGTGACTGAAGTTTTGAGTTAAGCCACTCACATCTTCATTCACTCCTTATAGAGTCTGGTCAATCTCCCCAACGTGCTAGTTGAGCTGCTAAAATTCTTGATAGGGGAAGTAGTTGAACCCCTGCTGCGGCTGATTGGGCCATGAGTCCCAGGATCCCCTGCTGTTGTTATCCCTCCCAAGCGGGGTTGTATTCCTGCTCCTGCTCCTTCTCATCCTCATTCTGATGCTCTCCTTCTTCATCTTCCTCTTGATCAGGCTGTAGTTCAGACATAATCTCCACCACCTGATCCTTGGTGAGGATCCAAGTGTCCTTCTCCACAATCGAGAAGGCTTGGGGACAGGCAACAGAACATTCTCAACCTATGCATCACCTGGATAACCAAACTGATATGCTCGGAGTCTCCTGTTAGCTCGGTAAACACCAAGGAAACCACAAGCAGTCAAATATTGACATCCATAAGTTTGGAGCCATCATAGGTAATATAATGTTTAATGCATGGGCAAGGTGGGTTACCAATCCACCAATGTGATTGTCACCTTTCATCTTGTTTCTCTAGTGTCGAAAGTGCTAGATGAGTAGAGCCCCGGGATTGGGACTTTGCGGTTCATTGGGGAAGAGTGCCTTCGTGATCATTGCCATGTACGCATTAGCCATGGAACCGGTATCTCCTCTTCCAAGTAGTGTGTTGGCAAGGAATAAGGCATAGTAGCAAATCGTTGGGTTCTGAATGGTGGACATCTTCTTCTGGTATAAGTCCCTGCCACCGTTAACAGAAACAACCTCCCAAGTTTCTTCACTTGTGACGCTGTATACGTTAGTAATAGTTGACTCCCCATCGTGAGGGAAGCCAAAAGCATCACAAAATTGTTCAAAAATTATTTCATAATGCCAATGGTTCATGGTGAATCTTACCATGCACGCATTACCTTTCTCCCTGTGGTCATCGTAGAAGGAGGCAAGGAACTCATAGGTGAGCTTGGTGTAGGTATTGTGGCTTGGATAGGCGAGTAGTGCAAGCCTTGAATTTGCACACATGAGGTCAAAGTCCACCCTCAACCCTACCGTGGCGAGAAAGCTATCATCTCCCCAACGTGTGGGCATCATCCTCCTTGATGAAACTATGGCCAACTTGGGGTTGAGCTCGGCCCGGTGCCCCGAACTCTCGCCACATTGGCGCTTGCCCTTGCAAAAAATGCTACCAATTTTGTTCACCTTGATGCGCTGAAAAATTTCACCATAAAAGCTTAGGCATATAGTTTCTACATGATATACGAACGATTCTACATGGAAAAATCTAATCCTAACATGAGAAATTATAAAGAAAAACAAAATAAGCTTGAGTTCATCCACTAGATCAATGTGAGAGTTTCAACCATGGAAATCTAAAAATAAAGCATGGATAGGGAGAGAAACATACCGATCTATTGATTCCCCCACTCAAACAAATGAAATGCATGAAGAATCAAAAGTTCTAGGTGGGTTTTGAGAGATTTGGAGAGAGAATATGAGAGAAAAAGTGAGGAGAGAGAAGAAACCTAGCCGCCCGGCGCAATTTTGAGGTCGCGCCGAACTATACGGCCGCAACTATATGGGCGGGATATGTAGTTCCCGCCGTATAGTTGTGGTGGCGCCTCCAATTAGGATTTCTTTATGCAGAACACAGCTATACAAACACGACTATACGGTCGGATCATAATGGTCCCGTCGTATAGTTGGTCGTCAAAACTTCTGTGTCCTTGAGATAAATTTTCTTGGACAGGCCTCGATAACTATAAGGCCAAACTATACGGCCGGAATTTTTATTCCCGCCATATAGTTGGTCGTCAAACCATCAGTACCTTTGAGAAGAAATTCGACGAAGGCATCGATATCTATACGGCCGGAGCTATACGCTGGAATTTTTTATTCCTACCATATAGTTGGTCGTTAAATCCTCTGTGCCTGCGAAACAAAATTTGTTGATGGCAAAGATATCTAAACGGCCAAACTATATGGCCAGAATTTTTATTCCCGCCATATAGTTGGTCATTAAACCATCAGTACTCATCAAAAAATTCTATTTCTTTGAGAATACCTTCTTATCCTGAAACTTGGCGAAACACCCTGTTTTTGACAGAAAAATGATAGTAAAAAAATGTCGACCAAAAACAGCATGTATAGAGCAGGATTTCTAGTACTACCTAACTTCTTCTCCTCAACTAGAGGTTCACTTTTTAATCTGGACAAAATGATTAAGCTAGTTTTTGTAGATAAACTCAAACTTTTATTTTTATACTTATTCTACGCTTGTTCAATCGATATTTATACTACTTTTCGACAGCTGCATCTTCATAGGCGCGCTTCCGTAAGAATGTCTGTGAAAAAGTTATAGGAATGCGATGAACATTTTATTCTTTAGTTTATTTTATTAATGCGATGGGTTGACTCCCATTAAGAATTTTATTAAGAATGGTTGAATAACTCAACCCCTTCTCTATTCTCGAATTCTTACCTTGGGTTGCCCCTTTTCAAAGGCACTTACACATGAACTCGTTTTGCCGGTGGAATATAACTTTCTCCTTCTTCTAGCTTCTTTAGAAAATCTCGGATGATTTCAGCATCGTAAACATTGAAGTTTATTTTTCCCTCGGCACAATCAACTGATGCTCCTGCAGTACTAAGGAAAGGTCTTCCAAGTATTATGGATAATTTTTCATCCTCTGGCATTTCAAGAATAATAAAATTAGTGGGAATAACATGCTCATCTATTCTAAGTAGAACATCCTCAATCATACCAATGGGTTGTTTAGTGGACTTGTTAGCCATCTGTAAAGTGATAGTAATAGGGGAATACTCCCCTAATCCCAACCTTTTATAGAGGAAATATGGCATTACACTAACTCTTGCACCTAAATCACACAAGGCATTGTGAATATCAGTTTTGCCAATTGATCATGAAATAGTTGGTATTCCAGGATCTCCCGATTTAGACAATAGCTTTCCATTAGTAGGATAACTAGTCACCATGGCAACGGTTTCAGTTATTTATTTCTTTCTACTAAGAATATCACAGAGGAGTTTAGAATAGGTGGGAACTTTTATTGTATCTGCAAATGGGATTTCTAGATGAAGATCACCAAGTGCCTTTTTGAAAGAATCATAGATTACCTGATCCGGTGCTTTCTTTTATCGATCTAGATAAGGAAGCTTTTGCTCACCTTTCTTATTCTTGTCTTTTACCTTTTGTGGGGGACCGGGATCTTTCGTTGCTTTCTTTTGTTGATGCTTATCTCTTTTCTTCTTCTCTACTACAACAACTTCATCTTCATTGCTTGTATTTTTTATTCTCTTGGATCAACTTTCTCTACATCAGAGTCATAACGGTCATCCTATGCATCATTTTGGTCCTCCTTGGTTTGATCATGTGTTTCTTGAGCAAATTCATCTTGAGGATCCACCAGTGTATCATATTCTTGGCTTGCTTTGAGCAAGCCTTTTTCTTTTTGCTCTTTCTTAGCTTCATATTCTGGTGGTCCTAATGGTCCTGTAACAACTGCACCTCTTCTTATAACAACATTAGTAGAAACAGGAATATCCATATCATCTCGAAGAAAAAATTGATAACCAGATGCTATTTGTTTGCATTGGGTTTCAGTCATACTAAGATACTTGTGAAATAATTTTATTTCTTGGCCAATCTCATCATAATTTTCCATGAGTTCTGCCAAAATCTTTTTATGTTTTTTAAAATGGTTATGCAGGTTATTATGAGATTTTGCTTGTCGATGTTTTAATTCTTGAAAAACTTTTCTAGTTTCATCTTCTTCAGTAAAAACTTGTAACAAATCTACTTTGTTTTCTTTAACAAGTTCAGAAGGTATACCTTTTACTTTCATTGTTTTGCGTACTTCAGGCATAAGATCAGGATTTATATGAAGCATCCGTTTTTCTAGCTTAGTGTCGAAATTAGGATTGTATATAGAATCATTCTTAGCCCTAGTAGACATTAATTCCAAACATGCTTTAACAGTTAAATTATTAATCGATCCTCCTGCTGATAAGTCGAGCAACTCTATGCTTTGAGTATTAAGACATTGGTAAAATAAATGGCATCTAGTTGATTCAGAATAGCCATGATTAGGAAGTCTATTGATCATTCCAAAGAATCTATCCCACGCTTGTGGGTAGTTTTCTCCCACGTTCTGACTAAAGTTGCCTATGTTCTTTATAGTTTCAGTTACCTTTTAAAAGGATTAAACCTATTTATGAATTTGATAATACAGTTTTCCCAACATTTAATGTAATGGCGAGGGAAAGAATATAACCAGTCTAGATCTTTACCTTTAAGAGACCAACGAAAAACATTTTGACGAGAGAAGTCTCTTGGCAAACCTTTTGGTCCAAGTGTTTTCATCAAATCGTAAAACTCTCTAATATGTCTTCCTAGGTTTTCATCTTCCCTTCCACTAAAAGCTTTTTCCTGCAACATTTTAATAATTCCACCATCAAATCGATATTCTCTAACTCTAGGTTTAGGAAATTCTATTGGTTGTTTAAGGAAAGCAGAGTTTGGAGCATTGTATTCTCTGAGAGTTTTCTCAGGTTTCTTGGGAGTTGTCCTGTAAATGCACATGATTTCCATAAAATCACTCAAGTTTACAACTTCAACCTTGTCTGATCTTAAAAGTTTCTCAATAATTTCTTCGCGCCTTTGAATAGGCACACGCTCAAAATAATCTGGTAAATAGGTCCTACCAGAGCGTGTAGACCCTTTGTCTCCTAGGGAGACCATTTTGTAGTAGTAACACCTGAAATGTCAAGAGACAAACACTTAGCTCTTAGCTCCCTAGAAACGGCACCAGAAAATAGCTTGATGTCTGCAAGTGCACAGATCGTTTGTAGCTAGTTTCAAAGTATAGATATCGATCCCACGGGGAGCCCAAAGGAAAATGTTTATGAGTGAAGTCTCTGTCACACTCAAAGTTCTCATAGGTCTTTGAGTGAATTGACTGCAAGTGTGGAAATAAGAATGAAATTTGGATTAAACTGGATGTATTTAAATAAAACTAAAATGTAAACTTCATGGTGATAGTGACTGTGCTAGGTGGACGAATGATAAGTGTAACAATTATAATATTATAAGTATATGTGTAGGCGAGCAACCCATAATTAGCCGGAACTCCTCTTGGTAGATTTCATCCCAACTTCAATAATCCTACTAGTCTGTTACCAAAACCATGGTCAGACAGTAGACGATTAAGATCCTTTAGGTTGCTTAGCAATTAAGCTCCTTGAATCGGACTAATGCAATAAGCACAGTGGTTCCTCGTTATCCTCGAGTCAAACTAGTTTGATATCGTTGTGTCACTCGAGGGTCGCCGGTCTGCTAGCGAACAAGATCCTATCTATGTAGAACAAAGCATCATGTTGTCTGGGCCCTTAATTGGACAACAAGCATTAGGCATCCCATAGATAGTCAAGCACACATAATATAGTAATTAAAATCAATCAAAAACTAATGGAAAATATATGGAGGCACATCACATCTCACCAATCCCTTACATCTCCCACGCCCAAGGAACTTACTCACACATGAGAGAAGAAAGCATCATCGATATAATTAAATAAAGGGAGTTCTTCTCGATATTACCGTGGAGATCCACAATAAGAATAGAAAAGTAATCCAACACAATTCAAGATAGGAAGAAACAATCTCAAACCCTAATCTTGCAAGGTGAAGATCTCTCTCTCTCTCTCAAGTACAAGTAATGGCTATGAGGGTGTGATGGCTAGGAGGTCGAATATCGTGGAGCGAGATGAAGAACGTCTTCTCCTCCTTCACCGGATCTCTTCTTTCTCCTATCTGGATGGGAAGGTGGCTGCTGTGTTATGATTTTGCCTCCGGCCTCTTCACGAAAGTTGTCCCTTTTGACAAGACAGAGGCGGCGGTACCTATTCGGCGGGAACTATATGGCCGGAAAAATATTCCTGCTATATAGTTGCTCGTTAAAGCCTCTGTATGCCTCCCTCGATTTCTTCCAAAAAGAGACTTGCTTATTTTCGCCTGAATATTGTGTTAAAACCTTCTGTTGATGTTCAGAACCTCAAACACACATTAAAAACCAAGTTTTCTTTGCTACCGAAGTATTAGAGTTAGATAAAGCTAGAAAACGATCAAATCCAAGAGAAAACCATCAATAAAAACCATAAAAAATGTGTTGATTCTCACAGCTATCAGGTTCCACCAATGTACTTTTCAATTTTTTTAGGTTTCTTTAGGCCATAGATACAAGTAAAACCAAGTTTCGGACCACGTGGCACATTCTAGCCCCCAATATACTCGTAGCGGTACATTTCTACCTAAAGTTCTAGGAATCTTCTAAGTGTTATTGCCCTAATGAGATGAAGGTCACACCGGGAACTATGTATTACATCAATGGGCCTTCCACAACACTTCCACTTATATCCTAGGTCGACATGCATGTTTTTGTGGGTTTTCGGTCCTCCGGGGGTAATTCTCCGGCGAAAGCACCCGTCTATGGGCCCGGGAGGTCTACCCTCTTAGCTTTCTCCGCAGGAGGTTCCAACAATATAGTTGTTCATTTTTTTAGGTTTTTTTAGGCCACAAATACAAGCAAAACCATGTTTAGGACCATGTGGCACATTCTAAACCCTGTATACCCGCAGTGAGACATTGCCACCCAGAGTTCTAGCAATCTGCTAAGATTTATCATGCTAATGTGAAGAAAGTCACACCGGTGAGATATGTATTCCATCTATGGGCCTTATACAACACTTTAACATATATCCTATGTCCACATGCAAGTTTTGGTGTGTTTTCGGGGCTCCGGGGGTCATTCTCCAACAAAAGAACCCGTCCGTGGGCTCGAGAGGTCTACCCCTAGCTTTCTCTACATGAGGTTCCACCAATGTAATTATTCATTGGTTTAGGTTTGTTTAGGACATATATATAAGGAACGTTGGGAATATGCCCGAGAGGAAATCATGTATGATGTTATTCCCAATTTATTTATAAAGTTATTGTACTTGTATGAACTACTGATATGTATCATAGAATATGTGATTCTATTGTGGAACTATATATTTATGTTGTTCATACTAGTTGTCCTTGGTCGTTGAGGTTGTGCTAGACACACAACTTAGACTAATGTGAAAGTCGGCTTGATGACTCGGTTCCACTTGTCATGGGCATGGTGATGCTATTCCGACTTACACTGATTCGGCTAAAGAGTTTAGCGAATCGAACTAACCCACAATTGAGATGCAATGATAATTTGTCATTTGTAGTCTCAAGCAATGGAATCCTTTGACTTGAGGTAATTGCATGATCTGAGTTGTGGATCGCCAACTTAGGTTCTATCAAATGTTGTTCCGTAAATGGGCAGTTATAAAGGTAGAGTTCGGGTTGATTGTGAAGCAAGCTGCGTGACGTGGATTACCAAGATGGTATTTGCCCCTCCGTAATGGAGAGATATTCTTTGGGCCCTCTCATGTGATATGATTTGGAAGCATGGCCATGCGCGACTTGGTTAGGAGTTAACCAAGAAGTCGGACTAAGTGTTAGTCCAGTGAATCGTATATCATGGAATGAGAAGAGAGAGTCGAGCTATTAAAGGGATGGCAACAACTCGCCTATAGCTTGACAAGATATATCGTGAGGCAAAGGGACTTGGATGAAAGTCACATTGAGAAAGGTTTGTCTTCTGACTTTACAGCGCTTGGGAATTGGCACGTCTTGCTAGAGGCCGCTACCAGCTATCGACTCGGAGTGGTGACTCGTGTCGTGTCCAAGTGTACATGAACCTACAGGGTCACGCACTTAAGGGAAAGGAGCCCATACGGATTCTGTCCATGTGAAGATTGGAATATGGCCTAAATGGGCCTCAAGCGTTGAGCCCAGCTAGGAGTTTATATAAGTGGAGTGACAAGGGATAGTCTCTGACCTAGCCGTCACTTTCTCCATTCCCATTTCGGGCTAGACAGGATCTAGCAGTCCTGTGCCTGGAGCTCCTTCCTATATGTGTGGATACCGGTAGAGGCGGTGCACGTGTGGCGTTGGAGACAAGAAGGTCCATGGGGATCTGGACGTGCTGTACGGGGATCGTTCGACACGACATCAACTGACGCACTTCATCAATAATCAGCACTTGCGCGTCTAGTGGTAAATCTCGTGGCCTATCACCTGAGCCAGATCTTGGGTGTCCCGTGATGGGGATATACCAAAGGGGGTATACTCAGCAGAATGTTCCGATTGGGCCGAAGGGCCTGCGGGTGCGTCTGAAAGACAGCGACTGGACCATGAAGAAAAGAAAGGCCCGGCGACTGGAGACTGGAAGCCCAGGAGCATAGCAGAAGCCCAGTCGAGTTAGGTCAAAGGTCTCCGGATCCATATCTTGTTCGGAGGCAGCTTGTAAACCCTAGCGAGGTACTTCATATATAAACCTCCCTAGGGTATCCTAGAGACTTATGTTCCATCATACACCCCCTCAAGCGACTCGCTGCCTAGCCGCCGAGCTCGCCACCCTTGTAACTCGCTCTCTCATAATCTAATCTAGCAGGAGTAGGTCTTTACCCTCCGGGGGGCCGAACCGGGGTAAACCCATGTGCATCCGCCCCCATCTCGCACCGCAGATGGCCGCCAACTCTTCCTCACGAAACACTCAATCGCTGCCTATGGCAGCGACTGCCGTGGCCATTTCCACGATAGTGGCGCCCACCGTGGGGCATAGCGGGACTGGCCTGAGTTCTGCGGCGAGACCCTATTCGCCGATCGAGCGGCCACTCGCCACAGGCCGCATGATTGCCATAGGCGGGATCTTGCAGATCCTGCCCAGCAGCTACATCCCGGCATCGCGCCCGGTCACGCACGCCGCGGTGATGCCGATCGGCTCCATCAACCTCTTCATCGGCTTCACTGAGGTTGTCGATCCAGCCACGACGATGATCGTCGGCGGGTCGCCTCCACACCGCGACCTGCTTTCGGAGGAGCAGGTCCGCTCCATCAAGGGCCTTGTCACCGAGTACGACTCGGCCGCTAGCGATGCGGCCGAGACTAACGCCGCCACCAATGACGACGCCCTGAACAACGACGCCGACTCCACGACCCCTGCATCGGTCAACGGATCCATCACCGCCACGTCACGGGAGGACTCCATCACGCGAGTCTCCAACCCCGAGGATTTCGAGGATCCCTCCATCCAGGGGATCTTCGACTCCGACTCCGGCTCGGAATCCCCCAAGGATTTTCGCGCCAGATCCAATCGCTTCAACGCGATTTACATGGCGGGTAGCACCGCCAGATCCGTTCTCCACGCCGATCCCGCCGACCGCGACGGCCACGGAGGTGGAACAAGCCCGCATGCGGCTCCAGGAGGCGCAATGCAATAAACTCGCCGAGCGCGAGAAATACCGCCTCGAACGAGAGACGGCAAAGGAGCTGTCACTCTATCACCAACGCCGCATCAGGACCTGCCTGAACCCTGATGTTCAGGGCCGCGTCCTGAACTTCAACGACGAGGGCGACCCCACACGCGCCGTCGAGCGCGAACACGGCGAGAACGCGCCGCCAGGAGGAGGCAACCCCGCAAGACCACCACCCGAGGCACCGGCGACTGGGGCCCCTCCACCACCCATGGGCCGTGCGCCCCCACCAGACCAACCTCGGATCATCATCTCACGTCAAGCCCGAGACGCCAACGGGTTGCCTCTATACTCCACCCCGATGGACAACGTCATCGCGGCCGATGCCGCGATCACCAACCTTGATGTCCAAGGCAACGGCGTGCTATAGATCCAGTACGCCAAGGCACTACTCATTAGGGTCGTCGAGCAACAGGCCGCGGGAGTCGACCCACGGGGGCGGATGTATTCCCGCTCATCAGCAAGCAGGGCGGCATCCAGCGGCCACCCCACCATGGCTAACGCAATAGTTTGCCCACCACCCCAACCCCTAGCGAACCAACCACAGGCCGCTAACCCCGCGTTGTCGACCAACGAGCCGCGACCTGCGAACAACACCGTCGCCGCAAACGGGCAACCCCTCGATGCCTGAACGCACATCATCAACAATCAGGCGTGGCGGTCACGCCAGCCCTACGACCTGCGACACACCCTCGCCAATCACGGCGACCCGGAGCCAAGAGGCTCACTCAGCCGAGTCGGGCCACAATGCTTTGGACCCATGATCCGCAGGGAAAAATACCCCGCTAACTTCAAGGCCCCCAAGGAGATCGAGAAGTACGACCCGACGTACGACCCCGCCGTCTGGCTGGACACATATCTCATGGCAATGGGGATCGCATGCCACACCGACCTGCTCGCCGCTCGCTACCTCCCCCTGATGATGTGCGACCCGGCAATGGATCAACATGCTACCCGCCGACATCATCAATTCTTGGGAAGAAATGCGGGACGCCTTCGTCAGGCACTTCGAGGGCTCCTACACCCACGCCACCACCATCGAGGACCTGGAGCGATGCATCCAGGGACAATGCGAGTCGACCCACCGGTGGATCCAAAGGTGGCAAGAACTGTGGATAAACGCCTCCGGCATCCACCCAGACACGACGATACACTACTTCAAGAACGCGTGCCGGTACGAACCTCTGGTCACCAAGATCAAGAGGGTCTACCGGATGCTTGATAACATCCCCTACCTACTCGAGATCGCCAAGCGCTACGCGGAGGAGGACCCCAACCAAGACTCCGACGACGAGTTGGGAGGAAGACGGCGCACTAGCATCCACAACAGTGGGCGCCTACGCGACATGCGCTACAGCAACACCCGCATCACCGGCAAGCGCCGGACCGACGGGCGAGTCGACTTCGTCGCCAACACCGGATACGGCCAATGCGACTCCAAGAACTACCGCCGCGATGGAGGAATCCCGCGACAGCGGGAACTACCGCGCCAACAACGCGACGAGGCCGAAATTCGACCCCGCCGCCCTGCTCAATCAGCCATGCATCTACCACAGCAGGGAGGGAAAACCAGCCACCCACACCACCGCCGACTGCCACTCCCTAAAAGAGATCGAGAAGGCGAGACGCGCAAGGGAGGACCCCAACAATAACCAACCGGGGGACAACGGGAACGGCGGCGGCTTCGGAACTGCCGTTGGGTCGCTACATACCTTCACTGGGCTCGGCACCAAGCGTGAGAAGAAGGTACTCGCACGCACGGTCGCCGTCAATGCGGTGATGCAAGTCGACATCCCCCGCTTCCTAAACTGGTCCGAGCAGAGCATCACCTGGAGTCGCCAGGACCACGCGCCAAGAATCGAATATCCAGGGCGATTCGCCCTGGTGGTCAGGCCAAAGGTGGCCGACTACTGGTTGCCCAAAACGCTGATGGACGGTGGGAGCTCCATCAACATCCTGTTCCTCGACACCTTCAAAAGGCTCCAGCTCCCACAAACAGCCATCGAGCCAACACTGACGACCTTCCACGGCATCGTCCCCGGTCAGAAGGCATACCCGATCGGGAAGGTGACGCTGCCAGTCAACTTCGGCACCCCGGCAAACTACCGCACGGACAGAGTCGTCTTCGAGCTGGTGAACTACCGCAGCCCCTACCACTGTGTCCTAGGCCGCCAGGCATTCGCAAAGTTCATGGCGACCCCACACTACGCCTACAACATGATGAAGCTCCCTGGGCCGAGTGGCATCATCATCGTCCACGGTGACCCTGATATGGCCGTGGAATGCGAAGAAAAAGGCGCTGAGCTCGCAGACGCCGTCATCGCCGCGGAGACCGACCACGCGGAGGAGCTCGTGAAATACGCGGGCAACATCAACAAGGATGATCCCACCATCCTGAAGAAACCAATCGCCGCGAACTCCACGTTCGAGGCGACCACGCACACCCGCACCGTCAAGCTCGTCCCAGGCGACTCCAGCCAGACGGTCACCATCGGGCGCACATGAGCCCCGCATAGGATAGCGCGCTCATCGGGTTCCTCCGTGAGAACCACGACATCTTCGCATGGAAGCCATCTGACATGCCAGGTGTCTCGAGGAAACTTGCTGAGCACCAACTTAATGAAGACCCCAAAGTGCGACCAGTAAAGCAGTCGCTACGGCCCTTCAATGAAGAGCGCCGTCGAGCAATCGCCGAGGAAGTCCAGTGCCTGCTAGCCGTAGGCTTCATCCGACCAATCAAATACTCCAAGTGGCTGGCAAACCCAGTCCTGGTTCTCAAAAAGAACAATACCTGGAGAATGTGTATCGCCTACACCAATCTCAACAGCACCTGCCCGAAGGAGGAGTTCGTCCTACCGCGCATCGATCAGATCATCGACTCGACCACGGGATCGGAGTCGCTGTGTTTTCTCGACGCCTACTCTGGTTACAACCAGATCAAGATGGCGGTCGAAGACGAGGAGAACACGGCGTTCATCACGCCATTCAGCGTATTCTGCTACACGGCCATGATGTTTGGCCTCAAGAACGCAGGCGCCACATACCAGAGGTGCATGCAGGAGTGTCTAGCGAGCCAAATTGGCCGCAACATCCATGTCTACATCGATGACGTGGTGGTGAAATCCACCCGCCAGGACGATCTGCTCGCCGACCTAGCAGAAACCTTCGCAAATCTGCAGAGGTACAACATTAAGCTGAACCCCGGAAAATGCAACTTCGGCGTACCCACTAGACAACTTCTGGGGTACGTAGTCTCCAAGCGAGGCATTGAGGCCAACCCCACCAAGATCGACACCATCGCGCGACTCGGGAAACCCGAGTGCCTGCGCGACGTCCAAAAGTTGGCAGGGCGAGTCGCGGCTCTTAGTCGCTTCATCCCCCGACTAGGCGAGAAGGCAATGCCCCTATATCGCCTGATGCGCAAGAACCCAACGTTCCAATGGGACGCAGAGGCCGACAACGCACTGAAAGCACTCAAGGAAGTGCTACTCGTGGCTCCACTACTCGCCGTGCCACTCGACAAAGAGCCAATGCTCGTCTACGTCGCGGCCTCCAATCGGGTCGTCAGCGTCGTGATGGTCGTCGAACGACCGGAAGATGGCAAGGAGCGCCCCATACAGCGCCCAGTATACTACATCAGCGAAGTCTTAACAGACTCACGACAGTGCTACCCGCAATACCAAAAACTGGTGTACGCGGTGTTCCGAGCACAGCGGCGACTCCCGCACTACTTCCAGGAGCTCCGAATCACGGTGGTATCCTCCGCGCCCCTGCAAGACATCATACGCAATCGCGAGGCGACTGGGTGAGTCGCCAAGTGGGCCGTCGAGATCGGCGTCCACAACATCAAGTACGAGCCCCGAAAAGCGATCAAGTCGCAAGCCCTGGCTGATTTCCTCGCCGACTGGGAAGAAGCACAGCAGCCAGAGAAGCTCCCATACCTCCACTACTGGTCGCTCCACTTCGACGGCTCCAAGAACACCGACGGCGCGGGGGCTGGGGTCATACTGACTTCCCCAAAGGATAAAAGCTCCGCTACGTGCTCCACCTCAACTTCAAACCCTGCACCAATAACATGGCAGAATACGACGCCCTCCTCCACGGCATCAGAGCCGCCAAGGAGATGAACATCAATCGCCTACGATGCTACGGCGACTCCGACCTAGTCATCGGCCAAGTGGCCAGGACATGCGACGATGTTTCCCCAACAATGATAGCGTACCGCCAAGCCGTCGACCAGTTGGGAGGACACTTCGACGGCTATTCCGTCGAGTGGATCGACAGGCGCAAAAACGAGGAGCCAGACGCCCTCTCCCGCATCGGATCGGCTCGACAGGCGCCACCAGTAGGCGTCTTCCTTGACATCATCCACAAACCCTCCGTCAGCCCACCGAAGGAGATCGACGTCGGGATCCCACTACAACCAGAACCAGCCTTAGTCGCCATGGTTATGGAACCTAGCGACTAGACAACACCATACGTCGCCTTCCTGGAACACAAACTCCTACCGAGCAACGAGACAGAGGCGCGAATGATCGTGCACCACTGCAAATCATTCGTCATCATCAACGGCGAGCTCCACAAGCGCAGCGTGACCGGCGTGTTCCAGCGCTGCGTACAGCCAGAAGAAGGCCGCAAGATCCTCCAGGACATTCATGCTAGCGACTGCGGCCATCACGCTGGCGCCAAGTCGCTAGTCGCGAAGGCCATGTGGCACGGTTTCTACTGGCTCACCGCACACGCCAATGCCACGGACGTCGTCTAAAGATGCGTTGGATGCCAGAAGTACGCCAACCAGATGCACCTTCCTGGTTCGGCACTTAAGACAATCCCCATCACGTGGCCATTTGCCGTATGGGGCATGGACATGGTCGGACCGTTCAAGAAGGCCCCATCCGGCTTCACTCACCTCCTGGTCGCAGTCGACAAGTTCACCAAATGGGTGGAGGCCAAGCCGATCAAGAAGTGTGACGGCAAGATGGCCACCAAGTTCCTTCGCGAACTCATCTACCGGTACGACTACCCACACAGCATCATCACAGACAACGGCACCAACTTCGCCAAGGGGGCCATGGCGGAATTTTGTGAGGAGCACGGCATACGACTCGACCTCGCATCAGTCGCTCACCCGGAGTCAAATGGCCAAGCAGAGCGCGCCAACCAGAGCGTCCTCCACGGTCTCAAGACGTGACTGCAGGTGCCCCTCGAGCGCACCCCTGGATGTTGGGTCGACGAGCTCCCCTCTGTGATATGGGGGATCCGCACCTCCGTCAACCGATCAACCGGGTTCATGCCTTTCTTCATGGTGTATGGCACCGAAGCCGTAATGCCAGCAGACCTGGAGCACGACTCCCCTTGAGTCGCGAACTACATCGAGGCGGCCAATGAGACCGCCCGTCAAGACAGCGTCGATCAACTCGACGAAGCACGCGACCTGGCTCGCTCCCGCATCGCCATATACCAGCAAGGACTTCACCGTTATCACAGCCACCGAGTGCGAACTCGCACCTTCCAGGAAGCCGACCTGGTCCTACGATTGGCCCAGGACAAGAAGGGCATGCACAAGCTCTCCCCTCCATGGGAGGGGCCATTCGCCATAAGCCGAGTCCTTGGTAACGACGCCTACTACCTCATCGACATACGGGGTGATGGCCAGTTGGAGGTCGGGATGCCATGGAATGTAAACCTCCTCAGAAAGTTCTACACTTAGAACCACACAATGTACTCTGTCAGAATATACAAATGAAATTCATTCGGATCGCACAAATTGTGCCCACTCGCCATATTCTTGTGCCACTCGCACTCGTATACGCAAGCAATACGCCATTCACGGAAGTCAACCTCTGGTCGAGCGACCGGCATGGCAAAGTAGTGCGACACAAGGGCACCAGAAGTATTCGGGCCTTCTGTCGTCCATGAAAAACGCCAACCCGGAGCCACCATTGGAGTCACCTAGCCCGACTAGCCCACCAGGCCAAGACATACGGTACACGCTTCCCACAGCGACCTATCCCTCCCACCCTCGAGCAAAGCGACTCGAATGGTTAAGTACCACGCACGGGGACTCCACAAAACAGGAATCCCACGCGGCTCCAGAACACACCTAGTAAGAGAGCTGCCTAGGGCTCGCCAAGCGACTGGCTCTCCAGGCCAGGGGAGGAGACGCGTTACAAACAACGCATTCACAACCTACAACAGGTTCATGACCAATATGGTTGAGCACAATGCTCGGGGACTCGCTCACAAGCGAACCCTACTCGCGCTCGGGGACTCGCCGCTCATGAGACGCGAGGGGTAAAAACAAACGCGAAAACAAATCAAACACGTAGAAATACACAAACAAGTTATACCCCACTAAAGGGCAGACGCGCTCGGGGACTCGCTCAAATTGTTGAACAAAATATTTCTTTAATCATAACACGAGTCGACCAAGTCCCCGAGACATGAGTTACAAAAACATCATACAACGTTCGCCACTTGGAACCTATTACAACTATTACATTTGTTTACTCCACAGGCCCTGACGAAGAAGAAGCGCCACCACCCTTGACGCGCACAAAGGGCCGCCACGGGTTTGTCGGGTACGTGGTCAGCGACTCCGCCAACGACGACCAGAAGGGCTGCTCCGACTTCATGTCACGGTGCTCCGGCTCGGGGTCGCCAGGCGCCAACACCGTCTCCTGGTACGGCAGAAGATCCCCCGTCGCCAAGACACGATCGGCATAAGGAGTGGCCTTTGCAGTCAGCTTCAGCACCTCCGACATCTCCACCGTGCAAGTCGCCGAAGGATAGCCACTCGTGGCGTCATCTAGATCGAAGTCGTCCGGGAAATGCGCGAGACCCAAGCTCAACGCTGTGGCGGCCCCGCGTCTGAATGCGGAGCGCGCCATCCACCCCACCACCGCGAGCACCTCCTGCCGATAGCGCCACACCTCCGTGAGCCCACCAGGGATGACCTCAGTGGGAGACATGCCCTGAAGAGCCGCCTGGACACACAACGCCGAGGCCGTGGCTGCATTCACCACGGAAGTCACGCACTGCGAGGCGGTATAAGTCTGCACCACCGGGTCGCTTTGGCCTACCACCGCTGGAAAGTCAGATGTCAGTGAAACAATGAAACGCCCAAAGCGGAGACCCGACAAAAGGATAAGGAAAATGACAGAAACCCACCAAGAAGCTTGCGGCAATTCTCCTTGACGTGCTTCTCCAAAGCGGCTTGCTCGTTATGCAGCCCCATGATGATGGAGTCCGTGGCCTTGCGTTCCTCTTCAGCAGCGGCGACGGTAGCCTTCGCCCGTTTCTCCGAAGAAACTGAGGCCGCCTTAGCACCCTCCAACTCCTTGACCAAGGAGGCCACTCGCCCATTCGCCGCGTCCAGTTCGGCGAGTGGGACATACTCAGAGGCCTTCCTCTTCTTGGGCAAATCGCCCTCCTCCGTGCCAGTGGCCGGTGGAATCTTGGCAACCAAAGGGCGGCCAATCTTCTTTGCCCCCGACCTTCACGAGCCCTTCCAATCAGCACAACCACGACACGAAATAAGCAAAGCAAATTGGAATAAGGAAGCACAACTTACTTGGCGACTAGAAGAACACGAAGCCCGGTACTGATATGGGCAGGCTTGTCCAACTCGGGACCCAGCTTGCGGCTGAGCCCCCGCTCGAAGACATCCGAAGCCCACGAAACCGAGGGCTTCCTTGACGACGAAGCCGCAGTCACCAGGATCTCCGGCTCCGACACCGCTGCTTTCGACAGCTGTGGCGACCTGGGCGGTACCGCTTCGGCCGCTTCTTGGCTCGGGACCCCCGAGGTCGACGGCATGATCGTCGCCAGGGGCACCTCTACCACCACCTCCGTGTCCTTGCCCTCCAACCCCTTCGTCAGGATCGCGGACCTTGGGGCCTTGTGCGAGACTTCGGGAGATCCTTTGTCGTCGGAGTCATCGTCCGACCCGAACACCACTGATGACCTGACCGGTGATGTAGGCCTTTTTGCCGGCGACTTGGGCCGGCGTGGGGGATTTGAAGGCGTAGTAGTGCATCGGGATGTCTGCTCCTGGGCGACCTCGTCGCCTTCTTCGAGCTCGTCGAGGCTGCGTCTCGCTTCGACCTCTCGCTGTTTCTGCATTCAGGTCTTGCAGGCCACAGGCGCTGGGGGAGGGACTTCTTCTTCTTCCCTGTCGTTATCGGAAGGATCCCCCTCGGAACCTTCCTCCAGTTCCTGGGGAACTTCTTCGTCGAGCAGAGGGAGCCAACCCTCCAATACCTAGAAAAGCTGAGAACCACTGCGAGTCAGAACACGCCAAGCGAAAAGACTGAAATTGAGATATGGACGCAGCGATTGGAAAGGAAACTTACTGTGAGGGCTTCGTTCTTCACGGGAGTATACGGGGCGACCCCGACCGTCGCGCCCGTGAACTCCGCGTCGGTAATCTTCTTCAGGGCGGCCTTCTAATCTTCAGCCTCCCACGACTCCTTGCTGGTCCGAGATGGATCATGCTTCCGGATGTACTCGTACATTCAGTGTGGATGAGCCACCAGCGGAACCAGGCGCCGCCCGAGCCAGCAATTGTAGAGGTTGATCCGAATCAACCCCTGGTCCTTTAGCTTCTGGATCTGATCCATCATTTCCGTGACGGCCATCCGCTGATCTTCTGGGAGCTTCTTCGGTGCCAGTCGGCGGGGCTCGCTCCTCTCGGCGACGAATTCAGGAAGGGAGACCTCGCCGGAGGGAGTAGCTTCCTTGACATAGAAATAGCTCTTCTTCCATTCGCTGGCGGCCTTCTTCGGCTGGAGGAGCTTGACAAAGTTGGCCTTCGGCTTCAACTGGAAGGTGACCCCGCCTGCGGCCAGCATCAAGCCGTTGGACGCCTCGCGCCCGATGTGGCCGTGGAAGAGCTCCAGCCACAGCGGGAAATATGGCCTACAGCCGAGGTAGCACTCGCAGAAGGCGACAAAGATCGCCAGCTGCTCGATGCTGTGTGGACCAAGATCTGAAGGCTTGATCGCGTAGTACGCGCATAAGCGGCGGAAGAAGAGCGAAGTAGGGAACCCCAAGCCCTTCTCGAGATGGCTGGTGAAGCAGATGAACTCGTCGGGTCGCGGTTTCGGCTCGGTCTCGGAGGAGGGGGAACACGTCAATTTCCCTTCCGGAGCACCCCGGCGTCCTCAAAGGACCTGAGCTGGGCCGTGGTGCACTTGGATTTCCCCCATGAGCCTTTGGGAGGCGCCATCGAGTGAGAAGTGGGATCGCGTGACGCGGGGAGAGTAAGTCGGGAGGAAGCAGAAAGAAAGAGCAAATGAGAAAGAATGAAGAGTGCAAAGCAGGATCGCGAAGCTGATCCATCATTACCCCTTATATGGGAAACGTCACCCGCCAAAATTGGGATAGCCGTTACCCATGGTAATTGCGCCGTAGTTACCGTTGGAAATTCCAACGGATAGTTTGACTGAAGTTGACGGTCCAACTCCTGTGGTCTACTCGCCACTCGCCAGTCTTTCTTCTCGCCGAAACAACGACTAGGCGGCAATGATGTCCGTTGAAGTGACGAATGGGGCTATGGAGAAATTCTCCTCGGTTTTAATAAAGTCCGTCGCCGACTCGACTGGACACCCAAATTGGGCTCGCCTACTTCGAACACCAAAAGGACGCCCACGCCTACGTCAACGATGGCCTCGGGGACTACTGATGGGGATATACCAAAGGGGGTATGCTCAACAGAACGTTCCGATTGGGCCGAAGGGCCTGCGGGTGCGTCTGAAAGACAGCGACTGGACCATGAAGAAAAGAAAGGCCCGGCGACTGGAGACTGGAAGCCCAGGAGCGTAGCAGAAGCCCAGTCGAGTTAGGTCAAAGGTCTCCGGATCCATATCTTGTTCGGAGGCAGCTTGTAAACCCTAGCGAGGTACTTCATATATAAACCTCCCTAGGGTATCCTGGAGACTTACGTTCCATCATACACCCCCTCAAGCGACTCGCTGCCTAGCCGCCGAGCTCGCCACCCTTGTAACTCGCTCTCTCATAATTTAATCTAGCAGGAGTATGTCTTTACCCTCCGGGGGGCTGAACCTGGGTAAACCCATGTGCATCCGCCCCCATCTCGCACCTCAGATGACCGCCAACTCTTTCTCACGAAACACTCAATCGCTGCCTATGGCAGCGACTGCCGTGGCCATTTCCACGACATCCCGCGTAGGGTATAATTTTGTTTATCTCTGCGTGGCCCAGTAAGGAAAACCAAGTTTCGGACCATGTGGCACATTCTAGCCCCGAGTATACCCGCAGCGGGATATTTGCACCTAGAGTTTCAGGAATCTGCTAAGTGTTATTACCCTAATGTGATGAAGGTCACACCGAGTACTATGTCTTCCATCTATGGGTCCACAACACTTTCACATATATCCTAGGTCCACATGAAAGTTTTGGAGGGTTTCCGGGGCTCCTGGGATCATTTTTCCGATGAAAGCACCCGTCTGTGGGCCTGGGAGGTACCCCTAGCTTTCTCCGCACGAGTGTTTCAATTCAATATCCCTTATATTTTGAATTTTTTTGTAAAAAACAGTATACCTTATATTAAAGACAGAAGAAGTATTATATACTCATATACACAATTTCACTATAGCTTTTATGTAATGTGCTAAGTGGTACTAGCGCCATCTTGTAGGTACTACCGGTGAGTCTTCCAACGGCTCGAAAGAGATGGGAACAGAGGGGTGTAAACTGTAGCAGTACTACCGCCTTGTCGTCAGTACTACCCGTAAGTGCAGAAATACCTCAATAGAGAACATTGATGGAAATGAAAATAGAGATGGTTGTCTAATGCAGATACACTTAAAAGATCAACATGGCCCTTCTCCAGACACGATAGAAGTTATAACATGTTCAAAATAGAATTTTGAAAAATATCCAAACTAATAAATTATTTCAACGAGAATAAATAATTTTGGCCAAGGGAGGAGCACCGGTGTAGAAGTGATACCGCTCTACATAGTGGCACTACCGCCATGGCACCGGAACTACCTCTATACACCCCTTCAAAATTCTGTGACTAAATAGAACTACTTTAAATAATTATGGAGGCCGTAGAACTACCGCTCGTGCACATTAGCTATCAACTCTCTGGCTTGTTTTTTGATTTAGCGTGCACATTTCTTTTTGCCCGAACATCAATTACACGTCAATTATTTTAATATTTTTTTGCACGAAAATGAGAACAAAAACTTTTCATGTTTGCAAGAACATTGTTGCATGACATAACGACATAGATAAAATAAAATGCATACTAGTAGCACACTTACATTAGTCGGAGTCGACACGACATACCACAACACAATAAAAACACACTAAACATGATAAACACAAACTCCAGCATCTTGACTCCGGGTGCACGTCACCACCATCTTCACTTCATCACCCCTTCACTTTGGCCCCGCTTCATCACCATCTTCGGATTCACTCCTCATCGTCGAGGTTGTATGGGAGTGTGTGCGGTTTTGGGTGGGGAAGATGCACTCGAAGTTCGTGAAGATGTTGTAGGTGGTGAAGGCAATGAACTCGCATCCTCACCACCAGACTTGGCCTAGGACATTGTAGGCATCATAGGGGTTTGTGAAGTGAACAAGCAGGAAGAGGAGGACGACACCGCTATCGTCATAGGTATCGACGAGGCAAAACATCCTCGGCGTGCCCCTTCGGAGGTGGGCATAGCCGGCGTTGAGGAACTAGAGGGCGAGCTCGACCAGCCCCCTCCAGCTCGAGATGGACCACACACGTAGAGTGCTCTCGAAGAGGACGCTGACGGGTAGTGAAGCTCTAGCACCGTAGGCGGCTGATGGAACAACGCTCCGGTGAAGTGCATCTTGGCCTAGCAGATGTGTTTGGAGTGTAGAAGAAGGGGCGGTGCGAGGATGGATCTGGCTCTAGATGAGGGGCTGGTCGTTTGGAGAGGAAGATCGAGAGGGGTTTAAATAGCTGTGTTGCGGCGCCTTTTACCCTGATATTTTTGATGTTTCACATGTGTCGTGCCGTGCGTCGCGTGTGTATCCGCACCCGTTTCACACTGAAACGAGGCATCGATCGACTGAAACAAGGCGTCGACTGAAACGAGGCCTTTATTGCTATGATGCGATGTCTGAATCGAGAGAGCACATCCGCACGCGCAACTTTTATTGCTCTGGACGACAAGCGCGTGAATTTGGACCTGACACATCGAGACATGCATGTTCGTCGTAGCTTCTCGCCTATGCATGCATGCAGTCCTGAGACGAAGAGGCATTATATTGGACAGCGGACAGACACGAGTCACATGACGGCCCAATGGTCCACATAGCGCACCCGTCCAAACCCTGGCTAGGCTAATGTCTCGATGCTTCCCGCCCATGCATACATGTGTACTCGGTCAAACCAGAATAAAAGGAGCGAACTAGGTCGGACCGAACCAGAGCACACTACAAGAAATCTGTTGATACATGACCCTCCATATTGGTCACTGAAAGGTCATAGTTTTTAATTTATAACCTTTTTATGACCAAATACAGATGGTCAAAAGCTGAGCGTCACTAGTTAAACACCACGACCTTTTTTCTGAATTGATCATAGACGTCTATAACCAATATAGATGGTTACAGATTTTATGACCAACTGTATTGGTCATAGACTGTTTGCCATGTCCATGTCAGATTCTACGTGGCTGATCCTATGTGGCAAATCAGTGACCAATTGAAAAGGTCATCGATCAGATTTAGCTCGGTCCAGTTAGTTGTTTTATATGGTCCAAGCCCAATAATTTCAGTCTGTTTACATGACCTGCTTGCTATCTTTAGTCCATCTCTATTTGGGCTTTTGGCATTTATGGTTCATTTATTTTTGAGGCCTAGTCTTTATATAATTCATTTTCGGCCTATATGTTCTACTTTTCTAAAAAAATTGTTAATATTATTTGAGCCATTATTTGGGCTGTGACATTTTGAGAGCACAAAATGTACGGGACCCACATGTCACAGGCCCTACCTGTCAGGTTCGGTCAGGTTTAAATTTTCTCATTAAATACACAATATTTAAGCAAGAAAATCTTCAAACAACAGGACATATTTGTCTAAAAGTAAGCTCGCAGCATCAACGTGATTACACAATACCAAGCATCACTACCAGATGAAAGAGAACGGTTATGATTACAAGATCCCAGCATCTAGGTTAGCAACAAACATAATGAGGCAGTACAAGCACACAAGTATGTCAAACATCCAGCAAGTAGCATACAACAAATAGAGCACCCTTGTTAGTAGAACACCACTCGGCCATGCATCTTCGGCCTCCTGTGTCGTTCACCTCCAGTGGGTCCTCTCCTCGCTAGCATGACGCTATTTGCTGGAGCTTTTGTACGATAGAGCAACAACACTCATTGTCGGGTAACAACGAAAGAACAAGTGAGTAGCATACATAGACCATATTACACATACAAGAAACTACAGCTCGAGGTATTTGAATCAACAGTGACAGAAAAATGCAGATTAGGAGGTATGATGTATACTGGATAGATTTGATCATTTAATCAGAAAAGAAAAACAATTAGACAAACTGTACCACTTTGTCACAATATTCAAACATCAAGTAGACACATTTGGCAACTCAGAAAAATATGCAAAATTCAGGTAACCATTCAGGACAACTCAGAATATAAGACAACATGTATGAATCACAATTAACACAACTAAACTCTAGGGAGGCAAGCTTCTGAGTATATGTCAGCATGTATGAATCAATGATACAATGTGTCTACCTCAAATTGACCAAACAGCAAACTCTTATACACGTAGTCCATCCTCGATCCTACCTGATGTGTCTTGGATATGCATTCGATGTAAGCCGCATCACCGATCTACTTCCTGAGTTCTTCGCCCTGAATGAAGGCGAAATATGGCATATTAACCATATGTCTAGACTACTGATTGCTGGGAAGAAGCCGAGAAAGAGAAGGGCAGACATGTGTAGTCATGATTGCTGGGGCACCGGGATGGTCGGCCGGGTAGGCTCGATGGTCAAGTCCTCCTAGCGGTAGTGAAGAAGCAAGGACTTGCCACTTTTAGAGCCTCAATATAGGAATATCTGCAAATAGACACACACTTGAGTTAGTTCTATAACAACAGCAGGTGATAAGCACTGAAAAATTACTCTATACTACCACTCCATAGAATGCAACTTGAGTGAATAAATTAGAAACTAGATAGGGAGTGTACAGTCCAGCCTAATTAAAGTCAATGTTCATAATAGCAATTTGCATGGAGAACAGCTATGCAACAACATCACATTTATCTAAATAAATCGAGCAAAGTTGTATAGGATGCTACTATCAACAATTAGCTAACAAAACATTAACCACAAGCACTCATTGCTAGCTTCAGATTAGATAACAGACCAATTTCTACAAAGTATGTACTTGAAAGAAGATGGCATGATTCCACCTATTTTCAGCAGACCTACCTAATAATTATGTTTAATAGTGGAAAGTACTCTACCACAAGCAGCACAAGCAGGACTACTGAAAGATGAAGGAAAACTAGTTCAGTGTATAAAATCAACAACAACCAAACCTTAAACCGGGACATCTACATACTATCAAAGCATACTGGAGACAACAGCAATCGATCAAGAAAAGTAGTACCACCGCCCGTAGATCTACTCCAAACTTCTAAGCGATCGAGGGGAATCTATGATATTCGAGCTACGATACAACTACAGACGGTCAAGGAACGAGAACATGAGAGCACCTCGTAGGAGAGCACCCGCCATAGGTTCTGCAGCACAGAGACCCCTCTGGGGACTGAGGCCACATCGGATAGTCGGGAAGCGCGTCGGCGTGGCGGGGTGTCGATGAAGGGGGCGAGGCATAACCAGGAGATTCCGACCTGGTCCACGAAGTTGTCGGTCTAGAAGTCCTTGTAGAAGTTGTCGGTGTAGAAGCCTAGCAGGTGCTCCCACCGGCGTTGATGAGGAAGGCCCATGTGGAGGGGATCTGGTTGAGGATGATTCCGCACACGGAGCAACAGGGGCCATACAGTGCTCCCACCGACGTCAATGAGGAGGCTCGCGTCGCACCCTCGCACCCGGTGGCGACTGTAGAGAGAGATCTTGTGGGGAGGGAGGAGCAGATCTTGTGGGTGTCATGGTGGGAGAAGGGGATGAAGGGGAGCAAGCTCGGCGGCTGTCGAGGGCGGCAGGTCTGAGCGGGATTAGGGTTTGAGGGGCTGGGAGTGGGAAGGGGATCCCTCTCCATCGTGATCTAGATGGGTGGCGTCGTGGCGGCGGTGGAGAGTGGAGAGATAGGGTTTGAGGGGCACTTTTGGGAATTGGATTGTGACCCTATGGACGGCCAAGATCGAGCTTGGGAGGTTGATCTCTGGCATTGTGGTTCCTGCACTCTCATTGGTTGGAGAATGTGTCTAGAAATTCAATTGTCAAAAAGGGGTATTTTGTGAAACAACCACCAAATGAAAGCTTCAAAATACTAAAACCCTATTTTCCATAAATACTAGACCACGTTGCATTGACAATGTCCCAACCGGGGTATCTAAACCTTTTTCGTGCACCCCTCGCGAAAAAGACAAATTTCTGCCGAATCGGTAGGAAGTGGGTCCGGTTTAAACTACGGGTACATGATCTAAGGCTCATGATTTTTTGAAAAAATCATTTCTAGGGTCACAATATGTTGTTTTATTAGAGATCCAATGCAAGTTCAGCGAGGGTCATCCTCTAGCTAAGAACCTTCATGCCCGTCATTTTGACCATAGTTTGAAACGGGCATAAAAAATTCAAAAACGGTCCAAACAAGGTAAATCGTCTACCTGGTATCGTATTATGTGACATAGTTGCAAGGAAAAATACCAAACTTGGTATATTGCAAATATCTTGAAAAAACCTTCATAGAAATGACCTATCATGTTCGAGGTTTCATGGCTTTCAGGTCAAACGACCAATGTTATGGCCAGAATCGCGGCATATTTTGTGATATTCTGCCCATACTATGCATGCATGTGCATATTGGGATGGCTAACAATGTTGAAGGAGGAAGTTTTCCTTTTCGTCGCTCGAAAAATGCATTTTCCATTTTTTGAGTGTCAAAAAGGGGTATTTTGTGAAACAACCACCAAATGAAAGCTTCAAAATACTACAATCCTATTTTTCATAAATACAAGACCATGTTGCATTGACAATGTCCCAACTGGGGTATCTAAAACTTTTCCGTGCACCCCTCGTGAAAAAGACAATTTTTTGCCGAATCGGTAGGATGTGGGTCCGGTTTGAACTACAGTTACATGATCTAAGGCTCATGATTTTTTGAAAAAATCATTTCTAGGTTCACAATATGCTGTTTTATTAGAGATCCAATGCAAGTTCAGCGAGGGTCATCCCCTAGCTAAGAACCTTCATGCCCGCCGTTTTGACCATAGTTTGAAACGGGCATAAAAAAACAAAAACTGTTCAAACAAGGTAAATGCTTCACGTGGTATCGTATTATGTGACATAGTTGCAAGGAAAAATACCAAACTTAGTATATTGCAAATATCTCGAAAAAACCTTCACAGAAATGACCTATCATGTTCGAGGTTTCATGGCTTTCAGGTCAAACGACCAATGTTATGACCAGAATCGCGGCATAGTTTGTGTTATTCTGCCCATATTGTGCATGCGTGTGCATATTGGGATGGCTAACAATGTTGAAGGAGGAATTTTTCTTTTTCATCGCTCGAAAAATGCATTTTCCATTTTTTGAGTGTCAAAAAAGGGGTGTTTTGTGAAACAACCACCAAATGAAAGCTTCAAAATACTACAACCCTATTTTTCATAAATATAAGAACATGTTGCATTGACAATGTCCCAACCGGGGTACCTAAAACTTTTCCGTGCACCCCTCGCGAAAAAGACAAATTTCTAACGAATCGGTAGGAAGTGGGTCCGGTTTGAACTACGGGTACATGATCTAAGGCTCATGATTTTTTTAAAAAATCATTTCTAGGTTCACAATATGCTGTTTTATTAGAGATCTAATGCAAGTTCAGGGAGGGTCATCCCCTAGCTAAGAACCTTCATGTCCGCCGTATTGACCATACTTTGAAATGGGCATAAAAAATTCAAAAACGGTCCAAACAAGGTAAATCCTTTGCGTGGTGTTGTATTATGTCACATAGTTGCAAGGAAAAATACCAAACTTGGTATATTGCTATCTCGAAAAAACCTTCACAGAAATGACCTATCATGTTCGAGGTTTCATGGCTTTCAGGTCAAACGACCAATATTATGTCTAGAATCGCGGCATAGTTTCTGATATTCTGCCCATATTGTGCATGCATGTGCATATTGGGATGGCTAACAATGTTGAAGGAGGAAGTTTTCCTTTTCGTCGCTCGAAAAATGCATTTTCCATTTTTCAAGTATCAAAAAAGGGGTATTTTGTGAAACAACCACCAAATGAAAGCTTCAAAATACTACAACCCTATTTTTCATAAATACAAGAGCATGTTGCATTGACAATGTCCCAACCGGGGTATCTAAAACTTTTCTATGTACCCCTCGCGAAAAAGACAAATTTCTGCCGAATCGGTCGGAAGTGCGTCCGGTTTGAACTACGGGTACATGATCTAAGGCTCATGATGTTTTGAAAAAATCATTTATAGATTCACAATATGCTGTTTTCTCATAGATCCAATGCAAGTTCAGCGAGGGTCATCCCCTAGCTAAGAACCTTCATGTCCGCCGTTTTGACCGTAGTTTGAAACGGGCATAAAAAATTCAAAAACGGTCCAAACAAGGTAAATCCTCCGCGTGGTGTCGTATTATGTGACATAGTTGCAAGGAAAAATACCAAACTTGGTATATTGCAAATATCTCGAAAAAACCTTCACAAAAATGACCTGTCATGTTCGAGGTTTCATGGCTTTCAGGTCAAACGACCAATATTATAGCCAGAATCGTGGCATAGTTTGTGATATTGTGCCCATATTGTGCATGCATGTGCATCTTGGGATGGCGAACAATGTTGAAGGAGGAATTTTTCCTTTTCGTCGCTCGAAAAATGCATTTTCCATTTTTCGAGTGTCAAAAAGGGGTATTTTGTGATACAACCACCAAATGAAAGCTTCAAAATACTACAACCCTATTGTTCATAAATACAAGACCATGTTGCATTGACAATGTCCCAACCGGGGTATCTAAAACTTTTCCATGCATCCCTCGTGAAAAAGACAAATTCCTGCCGAATCGGTAGGAAGTGGGTCAGATTTGAACTACGGGTATATGATTTTATGCTCATGATTTTTTTGAAAAAATCATTTCTAGGTTCGCAATATGTTGTTTTCTCAGAGATCCAATGCAAGTTCATCGAGGCTCAAAACCTATACGAGTCACTCCTGTTGTTTTGACCGCGTTTGGAAATTGGCATAACTAATTAAAAACATTTAAAAAATATAAATCCTTGACATTGTATAATTTTATATGAGAAGAAAGTTATGCACCTCCTAAAGATAAACCAAATTGATTTTTATATCATTTCAATCCAAAGTCATATGAAAAATTATAGAAAAATTAAGTTTTTAGACTTTTGGAAAAAAAATCCCTCCACTCGGGTGGGCTAAAACTTTACAAGAAGCCCATAGATTTGAAGTAAAATCGACCTACTAATGAATATTGGGCTGGCCCAGCCGGTAGGGCAAAATATTTAGGAGAAAAAAAGAGGAGGCCATTTCCACTGAGGCCTAGGTCCAAGCCCAACACTGTTTCGGAATATACAACACGGTTTCGCATGGGATTTTACACAAACGCTCTGTTAGTCCATTGTCTTGGTTCCCTTACCGGGAGGTAGTGGTCGTGGGTTCGACCCCCGTGGCTCCCCTTTTTTGGCTTAATTTCTAGTCGGTTTGCTATATAAAAAATATCATGCGTTGTTTGTTGTCAACGTAGTGTTAGTGTAGTGGTCTTGTTCCTTGAGTGGTAGGAGGATATCGTGGGTTCGAAGCCCTTGCCTGCCCAATTTTTTTCCTTAATTTTCGAGTCGGTTAGCCATATACAGAAATATCATGTGCTGTTAGTTAACGTCAATGAAGTGTTAGTGTAGTGGTCTTGTTCCCTAAGTGGTAGGAGGAGGTTGTGGGTTCGAAGCCGCCCAATTTTTTTCCTTAGTTTCCGAGTCGATTCGCCATATACAAAAATAGCATGCGTTGTTAGTTAATGTCAATGAATTGTTAGTGTAGTGGTCTTATTCCTTGAGTGGTAGGAGGAGGTCGTGGGTTCGAAGCCCTTGCCCGCCAATTTTTTTCCTTGGTAGGAGGAGGTCGTGGGCTTGAAGCCCCTGGCCACCTAATTTTTTGCCTTAATTTCTGGGGCACTGCATGGTATATCAAAATGACAGGTAGACCCTACTAGTCAGTGATACTATAATAAAATACCAAATTCACTTGTAGACCCCACACAAATGGACATGTCACATGACACATAGACGAACTGCTTAGGTGGCGGTCTAGTCACCCTCTTTATACTTTAGAATATATTGTTATTTTATGATATGACTATATAAATTGGTCGTAGTCTCCCAGATAACTGGCTTTAGACCAGTCATATCCATCTATGACCATTTCGTGTTAGGACACTATGACCTTTTTGACAAAATTGGTCATTATTTTTCAAGGTTTGGACCCTCCCAAATTCCCTACGACTAACTGGTTCAGAATGGTCATTGATCTATGACCAAAAAATCCATGGTCATTATTAAAAGGTCACTAGTGAGCAGATTTCTTGTAGTGGCAACACCATTTCATGACCACTTAGATGTGCTCTTTCTTTGACAACATGTACACATTGCATATCTGATTTCATCATTTAAATGTGAAACAAAAAACCTTTGTATCAGCAACATTTCCATGCAAATATGCTTTCATATGCCCGATACAATCATCACTGTAGATTGCTTCAAATTTTGGATGTGGTTAAATGAGAAAGACTATATAGATGTGGTTTTTCCTCCAGTCAAAGTTTGGTCAAAGTTGACAGGTACATTCTAGCCTCTGGTATACCCACAGCGGGACATTTCCACCTAGATACAAGGAAAAACCAAGTTTGAGACCATGTGGTACATTCTAGCCCCCTGTATACCCGTAGCGGGACATTTCCACCTAGAGTTCCAGCAATCTGCTAAATGTTATCCTGCTAAGGTGAAGGTCACACCGGGGAGATATGCATTCCATCTATGGGCCTTCTACAACACTTTCACATATATATTAGGTCCACAACCAAGTTTTCTAGGTCCATATGCAAGTTTGGTGGGGTTTTGGGGCTCCCGGGGTCATTCTCCGGCGAAAGCACCCGTCTGTGGGCCCGGGAGGTTTACCCCCTAGCTTTCTCCGCACGAGGTTCCACCGATGTACTTTTTCATTGGTTTATGTTTGTTTATGGCATAGATACAAGGAAAACCAATTTTGGGACCATGTGGCACATTCTAGCCCCCGTATACCCGTAGCTTGACATTTCCACCTAGAGTTCCAGCAATCTGCTAAGAATTATCACGCTAATGTGAAGAAGGTCACATCGAGGAGATATGTATTCCATATATGGGGCTTCTACAACACTTTTACATATATCCTAGGTCCACAACCAAGTTTTCTAGGTCCATATGCAAGTTTTGGTGGGTTTCCAGGGCTCTGGGGTCATTCTCCGGTGAAAGCACCCGTCTATGGGCCCGGGAGGTCTACCCCTAGCTTTCTCCACACGAGGTTCCACCAATATACTTTTTAATTGGTTTATTTTTTTTAGCGCATAGATACAATGAAAACCAAGTTTGGGACCATGTGGCACAGTCTAGCCCTCGTATACCCGCATCTTGACATTTCCACCTAGAGTTCCAGCAATCTTCTAAGAGTTATCACGCTAATGTGAAGAAGGTCACATCGGGGAGATATGTATTCCATCTATGGGCCTTCTAGAACACTTTCACATATATCCTAGGTCTACAACCTAGTTTTCTAGGTCCTTATGCAAGTTTTGGTGGTTTTCGGGGCTCCGGGGGTCATTCTCCGGTGAAAGCACTCGTCTGTGGGCCCAAGAGGTCTACCCCCTAGCTTTCTCCACACGAGGTTCCACCAATATAATTTTTCATTGTTTTATTTTTGTCTACTACATAGATACAAGGAAAACCAAGTTTGGGACCATGTGGCATAGTCTAGCCCCCGTATACCCGCAGCTTGACATTTCCACCTAGAGTTCCAGCAATCTCTCCAAAGAGTTATCACGCTAATGTGAAGAAGGTCACATCGGGGAGATATGTATTCCATATATGGGCCTTCTACAACACTTCCACATATATCCTAGGTCCACAACCAAGTTTTCTATGTCCATATGCAAGTTTTTGGGTTTCCAAGTCTCTGGGGGTCATTCTCCGGCAAAAGCACCCGTCTATGGGCCCGGGAGGTCTACCCCATAGCTTTATGTGCACGAGGTTCCACCAATGTACTTTTTCGTTGCTTTAGGTTTGTTTAGGCCTTAGATAGAAGGAAGACCAAGTTTGGGACCATGTGGCACATTCTAGCCCCTGGTATACCCGCAGCAGGATATTTCCTCATAGAGTTCTAGCAATATGCTAAGTTTTATCTCCCTAATGTGAATATGGTCACACCGGGGAGGTATTTATTCTATATATGAAGATTCAACAACACTTTTAGATATATACAAGGTCCACATGCAAGTTTCGTAGGTCCACATGCAAGTTTTATGGGGTTTCCAGGGCTACGGGGGTCATTCTTCGGCGAAAGCATCCGTCTATGGGCTCGGGAGGTCTACCCCTTAGCTTTGTCCACACAAGATTCCACCAATATTCTTTTTAATTTGTTTAGGTTTCTTTAGGCCATAGGTACAAGTAAAACCAAGTTTGGGACCATGTGGCACATTCTAGTCCCCAGTATACTCGCAGCGGAAGATTTCCACCCAGAGTTCTAGGAATCTGATAAGTGTTATTGCCCTAATATGATGAAGGTCACACCGGGAACTATGTATTAAATAAATGGGACTTCCACAACACTTCCACTTATATCCTAGGTCCACATGCATGTTTTGCTGGGTTGGGGGGCTCCATGAGTCATTCTCCAATGAAAGCACCCGCTTTGGGCCCAAGAGGTCTACCACTTTAGGTTTCTCCACACGAGGTTCCAAAAATGTAGATTTTCATTGGTTTAGGTTTGTTTAGGCTATATATACAAGAAAAACCATCTTTGGGACCATGTGGCACATTCTAGCCCCCAGTATACCCGCAGCGGGACATTTCCACCTAGAGTTCTAGGAATCTGCTAAGTGTTATCAGCCTAATGTGAATAAGGTCACACCAGGAGCTATGTATTCCATCTGTGGTCCTTTTACAACACTTTCACATATATCCTAGGTCCACATGCAAGTTTTGGTTGGTTTCTGGGGTTCCGAGGGTCATGCAGCAAAAGCACCCATCTGTGGGCCCGAGAGGTCTATCCCTAGCTTTCTCCGCATGAGGTTGCACCAATATACTTTTTCATTGGTTTAGGTTTATTTAGGAAATGGATACAAGGTAAACCAAGTTTGGGACCATGTGGCACATTCTACCCGCTAGTATACCCGCAACGCGATATTTCCTCCTAGAGTTCCAGCAATCTGCTAAGTGTTATCTCCCTAATGTGAATATGGTCACACCGGGGAGAATATCATTTTGCGGCCCAAAAGTTGGGTTGCCCAGGCAACACGGTACCCAAGTTGATTTTTATCACCGTGATTCGAAAAGTTGGGGCGCCAATTGCTGAGAGGGGTCTTTCGAGTGAATGATGGCCAAACCCAATATTTTCAAATCGCGCCCGTTAAGTCATGATATTTCGTTACACTAGTTCCTATTGTGCCCCTTCTTCGCCGGTCACTCTTCTTAGCCACCCTACACGTGTCGTAGGGGAAAATCCATTATTGTACTTTCCTAACTCTCGACATTGAATCTTGCAGCGACAGCGGTGGTCCCTGGGGTTCTAGACAGAGGACAAAATTGGTGTGGCGCAATATGAATGATACCTATTAGCAAATTGAGCACTCACATGAGCTTCAGATGGTTTGGGAGTGTTGTACAGCTGATCGTAAGGTGAAAGTTGAAGCGATGATTGATGATATGTATGTAGATGCTAGAGATCTTGCTGCCAGAGCTTCTGCTCCTAGAGAATATGGACCAGTTGATGCTGATCTAGATAAGTTCAGTATACGCATGGAGGTGGATTCATACATGACAAAACTTGATGATGGAGTTAATATTCCAGTTTCGTCATGTACTGTGGAGATCACCGTCGATTCCAAAAACATAACTCTTGATGAAATGAGAGAGATGATCGGTAAGGAAATCAGTATTGGCCCTAACTAGATGGCAAAAATCTGGTGGTGGCATCATAAGAAGCAGCAATTCATAGATGTTTTGGACACAGAAGATCTTATGCAGATTATGCAACGAAAGAAATGAACCAGGAAGGTGTTCTTCCTTGGTACCATTTCTGATGTTGTTGAATAGGTTATAGTGGATGTAGATGCCCCTGTAGTGGCTGAACAGAATGAGGTGGTCGACATTGATGAGATCTGATGAGAGCTGCTACCCTAGGCTTGTCACATGGACCATGGGGTTCCCCTGCCTGTATTTGTAATATTGATTGCTATTGCATTTAGAGCGTGTTTCTGTGATTATGTTTGTTGAGAGATTGCGATATAATGTTGTGCGAGCTGTTGAGATTTTTGGACATGTCACTCACTGAAACCATCGTTGTTGTAATAAGACATAAGTACATTGTAGTTGACATGATTATGTTTCTTAAGATGACGTATGATACGTCCATTTTGCATCACTATTCTATGTCTTAATTCACTATTATTCATTGATATATTTCGTATTGAGAGGTGATACTTATGTTATCTCATCTATTTTTGCATGGTTGATGACTTTTGGAGCATGGACCGCTGCAGTCAGGATTCTGATGGAAAAGGTGCTGTTTGGAGGCAAAATTCGCGAAGATCAGAAAATCCGGGAAAATATACGGAAAATCCTATTTTTCCAAAAGACTAAGGATGCCAGAAGATGGAGTGGAGGTGGGCCACAGGGGGCCCACACCACCCCATGGCGCGGGCAGGCCTAGGCCGCACCTGGAGGTGGTGTGGCCGCCCTAGCCCACTCCAGCCTCTCCCCTCTGGCGTATATCATCCCCACGAAACCCTAAGACTCGGGGAGCGACCACAGAAAGATTCCGCTGCCTCTGTGGGGCGAAAAACACCGAGAGAGAAAGATCTCTCCGGCAGACAGATTTCTGCCGGGGGAATTCCTTCCCGGAGAGGAGAGATCGTCGCCATCAACACCACCATCAAGCTGGACTTCATCGGGATCATCATCATCATCACCACCACCATCATCACCATCAGCACCCTCATCACCATCTCCATATTGCTGTAACAATTGCGTTGAATCTTGCATAGTTCATAGGGGAAACTTTCTTGGTGTTGATTACTCTTTGTAGTTGATGCTATTGAGTGAACCATTGAATTATTGTTTATGTTCAGATTGTTATACATCATTATTACATATCTGATCATGATCCATATGATGTTTTGTGAGTAGTTCGTTTTGTTCTTGAGGACTTGGGAGAAGTCTTGTTGTTAGTAGTGGAGTTGCGTTGAGAAAGATTCAATAGATTGTTATTTAAGTTGTGGTGTACTTCTTCTAGTGTTGTCATGTGAACGTCGACTACACGACACTTCACCTATATGGGCCTAGGGGAATGCATTGTGTATTTGGCTACTAATTGTAGGGGTTGCCGGAATGACAGAAACCTGAACCCCCGTTAGGAAACCATTGCACAAGGGACGTAAGGGTCTTAGAGTTTAAAGTTGTGGTTAGGTTTCTACCTTAATTACTTTCTTGTACTTACGGATGTTTGCAAGGGGTATAATCACAAGTATGTATTAGTCTTGGATGAAACTGTACATTAGCACAGGTTCACCCACACAACACTTAGCAAGATAGAGAAGATTAATTGACTATATGAAGCGAAAGCACTTGACAGTCTTCCCATGTGTCCTCGAGAACGTTTGGTCATCTTAAGAAATACAACCGGATTGTCCTTTGCTGCATAAAGGATTGGGCCACTTGCTGCATTTATTCCTACTGTCTTTTGTTTACTCGTACTTTGTTTACTTGCTTTATCAAAAACCCTTGAAAATCCGTTTGCTAAGTATTTGCAGAGAATTCCTGATCCATACCACTAGCCAGCACCTTCTGCTCCTCGTTGGGTTCGACACTCTTACTTATCGAAAATACTGCGATACACCCCCTATACTTGTGGGTCATCAACGTACCGTACTTGTTTCTGTTATTATGTTTGTTGGGACATTGTAATGTAATGTTTTGTGAAACCATGACTGGACAAGTGATGCATAAATACATAGTAGTTGGCATGGTTATGTTTCTTGAGATGATGTACTATAATTGTTTCTGTTATTTTGTTTGTTGAGAGATTGTAATGTAATGTTTTGTGAAACCACGATAGGACAAGTGATGTGTAAGTACCTTGTAGTCGACATGATTTTATTTCTTGAGTTGATGTAATATACTTGTTTATGTGATTATGTGTGTTGAGAGATTGTAATGTGATGTTTTGTGAAACCATGTTGTGATTATGTTTGTTGAGAGATTGTAATGTAATGTTTTGTGAAACCATGACTGAAGAAGTGATGCCTAAGTACCTTGTAGTTGACATGATTTTGTTTCTTTAGATGATGTAATATACTGGTATGTTTTCGTTGGGCAATGAAATTGGGATGGAGGGAGTGCAGGTTTAATATTTGAAATGAGAATGTGTGAAGAGAATCCATATCAGGCAGGAGACAGTAATCCAGGGAAAGGGCATGGTATCCATTAAACTATTGTAACATGCCAATTTAGTCATTGTTGCTGCGGTAGAAGGGATGCTCTCTCTCTCTCTCTCTCGCCGTCGCCTGTGACGACGCATTCGCCATGCTGTCCTTGAACGGCGAGGACGACTAGTCGAGCAGCGACAGCCTTCTCTCTGACATCGAGTATTCCTTCTATGATGTGAGTTCCTCTGGTTTCTCGGGATAGGGTTAGGCAATGGTAAATCTATCGATCTGAGATCCATATGTGCATGCAATCATGTTCGATTTCAGCTTTGCGTTTACCTATAAGTACCACGGACGATCTACGACTCCGAATGGGAGGGCGTAAATCTCGATGGAGAAGTGCCATGTGACCATGGGCTAAAACTAAGGAGATATGTTGCATTCGAAGGCAGTAACACTGGGAGAAGGTTTTTGGGCAAATCAGGTTTGTTTACATTATGTGCAACTGTGACATGAAGTAAAATGTATCGTGCATGTTCATAACACTATAGTGTGTGTGTTTTTAGGTTGGCCCGGTGTGTAAAGCAGTAGAGTGGGTGGATCTTGAGTAGCCAGATGCACTTAAGAAATGTTTGGCACAATTATGGGAGATGTATGAGTTAGAAAGGTCGGGGAGATTTACTGATGTAAGTGATGCAACTGAAAAAAATTACAAGCTGTCGGTACGAAATAAGGAGCTAGAATAAGAAATCGAGAATTTGCAGTCAGAGCTAACTGACGGAATCGATGGGAGCTTGGTTGTTGGAACTTCAAAGAAGCTTCAGGATAGTCATAGGTTGCTCATTCATAATGCAGAAAAGGAGAGGGATCAGCTCAGGTAAGACAAGAAGAAGCTAGAGTACTGCATTGCGGATCTGTTGAAGGAACTAAAGAAGGCGCGCGAGGGTGAACACGGACAGACTATAGAGGATAAAGGAAATTCGAGATGAATAATTTATGTTGTGCCAATGCCTGAAACTAGTTAATTGTAAGACTTGCAGTTGCGCTTTCCTAACTAAGACAAACTCAATCCTCGAGCAAACTAATTTCAGATAAACACACATATCGTGCATAGAGTTAAGTTCACGCTTACAAAATCACCACTGTAGAGGATAAACCAGGCAGTTCAGTACTAAATAGACATATGTTGTGTTCAAGCGAGCCTGGCCCGGAGCTGCCTGTTTTCCTCCCTAATATTGGCTAGCTCCTTCAGTATTATGTCGTGCTTCAGCTGTAGGTTCCAGCGCTCCGTCACGGATTGGAGAATTTGGTCCGTAGCCATACGATTTTCCTTCAAGATCCCTTTCATGATCTCCGTCTGCTTCCTAGCCGAGGTGCGACCTTCACTATGTAGCTTCGCCCAGCCAGCGTTTAACTCCTTCAGTTTCTAGCACTTGTCAAAAAGGACCGCAAGTTCAGCACGTAGTTGGTCAAAGGCCAGTTTCTAGGAATTATGCTTCTCCCTTTGGATTGTTATCTTGTCATTTAGCCAGGTTGCCAGGTCCAGGTCGATCTTTCGCCTCTTTCCCTGCAACAAAAATACATAGTATGGTTTGTTCAGTTCACCAGGACAAGCTGGTTAGTTTCCATAATTAACTGAATCGACTAGTGGCACTGTCATAATTTCAAGGAAGAAGCAATCTAGGACTATATGAATCGACTAGTGGCACTGTCATAATTTCAATTTCAAAGACAAATAAGATTTATCTGCAGTTTAGTGTGTTGTGGGTTTTTCCCAATATCACCAAATAGTAGTGGGAGAGTGGCAAACTCATAATGCAGAAACCCATGTCCAGATACATAATGGAAAGAGAGCATGGTGTCCATTCATGAACATAAACACCAACACATGTCCAGATAGATAAGGAGTTTCCCTAGGATTCTTATTGCACCCTATAATGGGAAGTAGACTTGGGCATTGCTCCCTGGACCTTAAACATTAAAAAAGGAGTGGAGAATGAATTGATATTCGTGTCCCTGCTAACGGGAATCAGACTTGGGCATTGCTCCGATACGCCTCCTGACATGCCCTTAGCTCCTCGTTCTCTTTCCGAACACCCTCGAGTACGGTGATCCCTCTGCTCATGTCCGCCTTCATCTCCTTGACTGCATCCAGGCAATGGTTCCTGTCATGGTAGGCTCGGATGGTAGCCTTGCTGTTCTCGATGCGTCCTCTGAGTGCCTCCCTGACTTCATCCTATAGGAGAATGCACCTTTCCACGAGATTCTTCTTCTCCTCCGTGAGCTCGTTGATTATCTTGATGGCCTGTTCTTGCCTGTTCAAGTTACGGTCGAGCACTTTCTGCAGCCTAACGACGTCACGTGCAAAATCTAGCGAGCTCTCCTTCTGCACAAATAATTGCTTGCATAGGCTCTCATTAGCTTGGGTGAGGGAGCGTGCAAGCTCATGTTGGTTGACAATCTTGGAACTGATCGCGGCCACCTTATCATGGTACTCGGCGTTCGACCGCTGCATCGTTCATGTTAATTGAAATAGGAATTCTGTAATTATACTCCAGGTCCCAGGTGAATACTAATACAGATCAAAAAAATTCCCGTTGAATCCATTTGCCGGAGTGTTAAAAATGGACCTAGAGATCTATTCATGACCACGATAAACTAATCCTAATCACAAAAAATCCATAGTGAATCTATGAACAACGGTATTAAGGAAAGACCAAGAGATCCAGTCATATTCATGAAAACTAATACAACTCGAAAAAGAAGAAGAAAAACCAATGCGGGGCGGACAGGATCTAAGAAATCCACATCACAAGTCGGAGAAATAACAGCGTGGAGAATTGCTACCTCACTAAGACATGGAACGGGGCCGAACGGGTCCTGCAACGCCTCCGTCGTGGTGGATTTGGGCTCCATGGCCGGCCTGTAATACGTAGAAGAGGAAGATCAAGAAGAACAAGAAAAACAAGAAAAAGCTGAATAAGATCATGATGGAGAGGGAGATGGAGAAGAAGTAGAACAATAAGACCATACCGGGAGGAGCCCTCGCCTGAAGAACATTTGGCGCCATTGTCGGGGGAGATTGGGCCTCGATGAGAGGGTGGGATTGAGCGGCTGGTAGAGCAAGAAGTGCCTCGTGGCAATTTCTCTCCCTTTTCTCCGCGAGGATCATCGACCGATGATGTCTACGCACTTCTACTCTTGTAGACAATTGTTGGGCCTCCAAGTGCAAAGGTTTGTAGAACAGTAGCAAGTTTTCCCTTAAGTGGATCACCCAAGGTTTATCGAACTCAGGGAGGAAGTGGTCAAAGGTATCCCCTCTCAAGCAACCCTGCAATCAAGATACAAGAAGTCTCTTGTGTCCCAAACACACCCAATACACTTGTCAGGTGTATAGGTGCACTAGTTCGGCGAAGAGATAGTTAAATACAAGTGGTATAGATAATTATAAGTGGTAATGGTGATAGAAAATAGCTTGATGGCGTGGAAAATACTAAAGTAAAACTGAAATAAAGATAGAAGCAAGCAAACATGTAATAGATCTAATAGCAAACGGTGTTTCGGTTCTTAGAAACCAGGCCTAGGGATCATACTTTCACCAGTGAACACTCTCATATAAATATATTCTTCTTTATGATACTACGCTGAACTACTCTCTGGTTGGACACTTTAATCCATGGTAGGTCTATAACAGCACACCTCAAAGTAAGCCTTTCCCATCTAGATAACCCCATACTGTCACCTTGAGCACTAGATGGTTCAAACAAACACCACAACTTCATAAAGATATCCAACTCCAAATATAACTCATAACAAGTATTTGAAATCTCTAGCCTAAGTGCCACCATGGTGTGCACACTGTCAACTTCACACACATGGGGAGAGTAGAGATCTATTAAAGCACTTGAGTAGCAAGGTAGATCTATAGATTACAAGCTCATGATCACAATATGATCACGCATAGAGAGAGATGAACACATAGCTACCGGTAGAACCTTAGCCTCGAGAGAGAACTACTCCCTCCTCATCATGGGAATCAGCAATGGCGATGGAGATGGTGGTGGAGATCTGTGGAGATGGCTCCGGGGGCACTTCCCCATCCCGGCAGGGTGCCAGAATAGAGACTTTCTGTCCCTCGAATCTCCTCTTCGGTGGCGGCAGCGCTGCGAAACTTTTCGTGGCTGGAGGCTTGACGATTTAGGGTTTTTGCATCAGGAGACATCTTATAGGCGAAGAGGCAAGGTCGGTGGGCGGCCAGGGGGCCCACACCACCTAGTGGCGCGGCTAGGGCTAGCCCGCGCCACCATATGGTGTGGCCACCCTGTGGCCCCTCTCCGTCTCGTCTTCTGGCTCCGTGAGTCTTCCGGTAAAATATCAACATTGGCTTTTGTCCGGTCCAATTCCGAGAATATTGATTTTCTGACTTTCCTGGAACCAAAAACAGCAGAAAATAGGCAACTGGCACTATGGCACTTGTTAATAGGTTAGTCCAAGAAAGTGTATAAAAAGTACTCCAAAGTTGGAACAAAACATAAGAAAGTAGATAAAACCAAGCATGGAACATCAAAAATTATGGATACGTTAGCAACGTATCAACCGGCCTCTCCCCCTCCTCAGTGGAGCCATGGCTTGCAGGGTGAGGATGGCGGCGGCAGGAGGAAGGAGATAGTGATTAGTGTGGGAGAAGAGTCAAAGAGTACATGCCATGGTCCAGTAGTACTAGTACTATTATACAAGACCACCGTGTACGGTCTACCTTCTCAAAGAAGCCAGGAAGGCAGGGGTAGGGAATCCATGGGACTTGTCTTTATTGGGATGGACACTTCAATGGTCTTCGGCGCCGCCCAAAATCCAGTATATAAAAAGGGGAGTGTGAGTCGGGTGGTCATCACGGGAATCGGCGCGCACATCCCGCGTCCGTGTGTCACGTGTTGATGGGGTAATGACGCGCAAAACTGCTGGACGATCACGTCGGCACGTCGAACTCTGTCAAACTCCACATGATAGGCACGCACGGGATATTTACGAGTCTAGAATATGTTGTGCCACTTTTGTTGTGATCAAATTATGTTCAGTATGCGAGATATTACTTCTTTCTTCTTTTTTTGATAATCAACAAATGCATGCATGGACACGACACACGAAACCACTGCTCGTCCTTGATCAGATCGGCACCCCACTCTGTGTACCCGCCATCGACCATTCGGAGCAACTACCTTGAGCACAATGCCCCCTCGCCATGGCAATGGTAGGTCCAAGCCATCCACTGACCGTCCTGCGTCCCTGGCTCTTTGCTCCATCGTTCGCGCTCGCGAGTCGCCTGCTAAGGCAGCACGTCGTGTCCGACTGTGCCTGGATCCATCGACATTGGCACTCGAGGACACCGCGACGTCGAAGCTCGTACCGGCCGTGCAGGAGTAGCGTGGGGTACCTGCAGCGTCAGACGAGCGCAAAGCAGCAGCCAGGACGAGTCCGACTCGGCCAAAGAGGAGGCGTTCATCGATCAGTTGGACGCAGAAGCGAAGGAGAGTGACGTGGACCCATTGGACTATGAAGAGGAGGAGGAGGACTCCGACGAGGAGATAGCGCGCTTATTCGAGGAAGGTGGTGGTGTCGAGTCGTCAGAGGAGGACACCGACGGCGGCGATGGCAGGGACCATGGCGTTGACGAAGACGAGGACGAACCGGAAGACGAAGACAATGGCTTCTTCGAAATATGATCATTTATTTTATTTATTTTAGTTAGATAGATGGATTTTCACTTGTTTATGGAGGTAAAGTATCGATGGCACGGATAGAGAGGTGGCACGGATTGACCATACATAAAAAAGTGGAGAAGGGAGGGGTTATCCTGCCTGTTGGATCACATAGGATCAACGGTTGGCGGAGACGATTCGCATGACATCTATGTCAGCCAATCAGGGCATAGCACCCAGAGTGAGCACATGTTTGGGATCTCCACACGTTTAGGCTTTTGTGAGATTTGTGACCGAGAGAGAGGGCAAATCTCGTTTCACAATCTACCTATGGATCCACCAGTGTCATTGAATTTTGTCTTCTCTTCAAAGACCACACATGAATCCACTAGTGTCATTGCATGTGTGTTCCTTTTACTAACAACAACCAGGGTCATTGCATGTCTGTTCTTTTCACATACCACATATGGATCCACCAGTGTCATTGCAAGTGTGTTCTTTTCACAATTCACCTATGGATCCACCAGTGTCATTGCATGTGTGCTCTTTTTACTAACAACAACCAGAGTCATTGCATGTGTGTTCTCTTCAGAGACCACATGGACCCACCAGTGTCATTGCATGTGTGTTCTCTTCAGAGACCACACATGGACCCACCAGTGTCATTGCATGTGTGTTCTTTTTACTAACAACAACCAGTGTAATTGAAATGTGTGCTCTTTTCACAATCCACCTATGGATCCACCAGTGTCATTGCATGTGTGTTCTTTTTACTCACAACAACCAGAGTCATTGCATATGTGTTCTTTTCACATACCACATATGGATCCACCAGTGTCATTGCATGTGTGTTCTTTTCACGATCCACCTATTGATCCACCAGTGTCATTGCATGTGTGCTCCTTTTAATAACAACAACCAGAGTCATTGCATGTGTGTTCTCTTCAGAGACCACACATGGATCCACTAGTGTCATTGCATGTGTGTTCTTTTTGATAACAACAACCAGAGTCATTGAAATGTGTATTCTCTTCAGAGACCACACATGGATCCACCAGTGTCATTGCATGTGTGGTCTCTGAAGAGACCATACATGGATCCACTAGTGTCATTGCATGTGTGTTATTTTTACTAACAACAACTGGAGTCATTGCATGTGTGTTCTTTTCACATACAACTTATGAATCCACCAGTGTCATTGCATGTGTGCTCTTTTCACAATCCACCTATGGATCCACCAGTGTCATTGCATTTGTGTTCGTTTTACTAACAACAACCAGTCATTGCATGTGTGTTCTTTTAACATACCACATATGGATCCACCAGTGTCATTGTATGTGTGTTCTTTCCACAATCCACCTATGGATCCACTAGTGTCATTGCATGTGTGCTTTTTTTACTAACAACAACCAAAGTCATATCATGTGTGTTCGGTTCAGAGAAAACACATGGATCCACCAGTGTCATTGCATGTGTGTTCTTTTTACTAACAACAACCAGAGTCATTGAAATGTGTATTGTCTTCAGAGACCACACATGTCATTGCATGTGTGGTCTCTGAAGAGAACACACATGGATCCACCAGTGTCATTGCATGTGTGTTCTTTTTAATAACAACAACTGGCGTCATTGCATGTGTGTTCTTTTCACATACCACATATGGATCCACTAGTGTAATTCCATGTGTGCTCTTTTCACAATCCACCTATGGATCCACCAGTGTCATTACATGTGTATTTTTTTTACTAGCAACAACCAGAGTCATTGCATGTGTGTTCTTTTCACATACCACATATGGATCCACCAGTGTCATTGCATGTGTGTTCTTTTCACAATCCACCTATGGATCCACCAGTGTCATTACATGTGTGCTCTTTTTACTAACAACAACCAGATCATTGCATGTGTGTTCTCTTCAGAGACCACACATGGATCCACCAGTGTCATTGCATGTGTGTTCTTTTTGATAACAACAACTAGAGTCATTGAAATGTGTGTTCTCTTCAGAGACAACACATGGATCCACCAGTGTCATTGCATGTGTGTCTCTGAAGAGACCACACATGGATCCACCAGTGTCATTTCATGTGTGTTATTTTTACTAACAACAACTGGAGTCATTGCATGTGTGTTCTTTTCACATACCACATATGGATCCACCAGTGTCATTGCATGTGTGCTCTTTTCACAATCCAACTATGGATCCACCAGTGTCATTGCATGTGTGCTTTTTTTTACTAATAACAACCAGAGTCATATCATGTGTGTTCTCTTCAGAGACCACACATGGATCCACCAGTGTCATTGCATGTGTGTTCTTTTTACTAACAACAACCAGAGTCATTGAAATGTGTGTTCTCTTCAGAGACCACACATGGATCCACCAGTGTCATCGCATGTGTGTTCTTTTTACTAACAACAACCAGAGTCATTGAAATGTGTGTTCTCTTCAGAGACCACACATGGATCCACCAGTGTCATTGCATGTGTGGTCGCTGAAGAGAACACACATGGATCCACCAGTGTCATTGCATGTGTGTTCTTTTTACTAACAACAACTGGAGTCATTGCATGTGTGTTCTTTTCACATACCACATATGGATCCACCAGTGTCATTGCATGTGTGCTCTTTTCACAATCCACCTATGGATCCACCAGTGTCATTACATGTGTATTCTTTTTACTAACAACAACCAGAGTCACTGCATGTGTGTTCTTTTCACATACCACATATGGATCCACCAGTGTCATTGCATGTGTGTTCTTTTCACAATCCACCTATGGATCCACCAATGTCATTGCATGTGTGCTCTTTTTACTAACAACAACCAGAGTCATTGCATGTGTGTTCTCTTCAGAGACCACACATGGATCCACCAGTGTCATTGCATGTGTGTTATTTTTTATAACAACAACCAGAGTCATTGAAATGTATGTTCTCTTCAGAGACCACACATGGATCCACCAGTGTCATTGCATGTGTGGTCTCTGAAGAGACCACACATGGATCCACCAGTGTCATTGCATGTGTGTTATTTTTACTAACAACAACTGGAGTCATTGCATGTGTGTTATTTTCACATACCACATATGGATCCACCAGTGTCATTGCATGTGTGCTCTTTTCACAATCCACCTATGGATCCACCAGTGTCATTGCATTTGTGTTCGTTTTACTAACAACCACCAGAGTGATTGCATGTGTGTTCTTTTAACATACCACATATGGATCCACCAGTGTCACTGCATGTGTGTTCTTTTCACAATCCACCTATGGATCCACCAGTGTCATTGCATGTGTGCTTTTTTTACTAACAACAACTAGAGTCATATCATGTGTGTTCTCTTTAGAGACCACACATGGATCCACCAGTGTCATTGCATGTGTGTTCTATTTACTAACAACAACCAGAGTCATTGAAATGTGTGTTCTCTTCAGAGACCACACATGGATCCACCAGTGTCATTGCATGTGTGTTCTTTTTACTAACAACAACCAGAGTCATTGAAATGTGTGTTCTCTTCAGAGACCACACATGGATCCACCAGTGTCATTGCATGTGTGGTCGCCGAAGAGAACACACATGGATCCACCAGTGTCATTGCATGTGTGTTCTTTTTACTAACAACAACTGGAGTCATTGCATGTGTGTTGTTTTCACATACCACATATGGATACACCAGTGTCATTGCATGTGTGCTCTTTTCACAATCCACCTATGGATCCACCAGTGTCATTACATGTGTATTCTTTTTACTAACAACAACCAAAGTCATTGCATGTGTGTTCTTTTCACATACCACATATGGATCCACCAGTGTCATTGCATGTGTGTTCTTTTCACAATCCACCTATGGATCCACCAGTTTCATTGCATGTGTGCTCTTTTTACTAACAACAACCAGAGTCATTGCATGTGTGTTCTCTTTAGAGACCACACATGGATCCACCAGTTCCATTGCATGTGTGTTCTTTTTACTAAAAACAACCAGAGTCATTAAAATGTGTGTTCTCTTCAGAGACCACACATGGATCCACCAGTGTCATTGCATGTGTTGTCTCTGAAGAGACCACACATGGATCCACCAGTATCATTGCATGTGTGTTCTTTTTACTAACAACAACTGGAGTCATTGCATGTGTGTTCTTTTCACATACCACATATGGATCCACCAGTGTCATTGCATGTAAGCTGTTTTCACAATCCACCTATGGATCCACCAGAGTCATTGCATTTGTGTTCGTTTTACTAACAACCAGTAGAGTGATTGCATGTTTGTTCTTTTAACATACCACATATGGATCCGCCCGTGTCATTGCATGTGTGTTCTTTTCACAATCCACCTATGGATCCACCAGTGTCATTGCATGTGTGCTTTTTTTACTAACAACAACCAGAGTCATATCATGTGTGTTCTCTTCAGAGACCACACATGGATCCATCAGTTTCGTTGCATGTGTGTTCTTTTTACTAACAACAACCAGAGTCATTGAAATGTGTGTTCTCTTCAGAGACCACACATGGATCCACCGGTGTCATTGCATGTGTGGTCGCTGAAGAGGACACACATGGATCCACCAGTGTCATTGCATGTGTGTTCTTTTTACTAACAACAACTGGAGTCATTGCATGTGTGTTCTTTTCACATACGACATATGGATCCACAAGTGTCATTGCATGGGTGCTCTTTTGACAATCCACCTATGGATCCACCAGTGTGATTGCATGTGTGTTCTTTTTACTAACAACAACCTAGAGTCATTGCATGTGTGTTGTTCTCACATACCACATAGGGATCCACCAGTGTCATTGCATGTGTGTTCTTTTCACAATCCACCTATGGATCCACCAGTGTCATTGCATGTGTGCTCTTTTTACTAACAACAACCAGAGTCTTTGCATGTGTTTTCTCTTCAGAGACCACACATGGATCGACCAGTGTCATTGCATGTGTGTTCTTTTACTAACAACAACCAGAGTCCTTGAAATGTGTGTTCTCTTCAGAGACCACACATGGATCCAACAGTGTCATTGCATGTGTTGTCTCTGAAGAGACCACACATGGATCCACCTGTGTCATTGCATGTGTGTTCTTTTTACTAACAACAACTGGAGTCATTGCATGTGTGTTATTTTCACATACCACATATGGATCCACCAGTGTCATTGCATGTGTGCTCTTTTCACAATCCACCTATGGATCCACTAGTGTCATTGCATGTGTATTCTTTTTACTAACAACAACCAGAGTCATTGCATGTGTCTTCTTTTAACATACCACATATGGATCCACCAGTGTCATTGCATGTGTGTTCTTTTCACAATCCACCTATGGATCCACCAGTGTCATTGCATGTGTGCTCTTTTTACTAACAACAACCAGAGTCATTGCATGTGTGTTCTCTTCAGAGACCACACATGGATCCATCAGTGTCATTGCATGTGTTCTTTTTACTAACAACCAGAGTCATTGAATTGTGTGTTCTCTTAAGAGACGGCACGTGGATTGTGGCATCCCGCTAAAACCACTACTAGAAAATCGCGTGTTGTTTTTATTTGAGCATCATCATGACCACATGGTCATGTCATCATGCCACATTGCATTTGAGCATCGTAATGTCATCATGCATCATCATGCTCATCATACCACCCTGCATGGAACCTATTAGTAAATCATTGCATTCAAATTGTTACACTTGTGTTTGTTTCTTGATATATGTATTTGATCTTGACTTTGCTTCCTCTCTACTTTAACCTCCCTCTATTCTATATCTTGTTGGTGCCATTTGATATGGAACCATAATGTCCAAACTCTATTACTTGATTCTTGCCATTTTTTATATTTGTCAAAATGCCCAAATTGAGTTGGGGGCATCATCTCTTAAATTCTCTTTATCACTAACTTGTCAATCTATCTAGTCCGTATGATCATTTTCAATTCAACCACATATGATATTTGAGTTCCATCTATTTTTTCCTTATGTTTTAAATCACATATATTCGGAGAATATGTGGATCTATCTAATACCATGAGACCATCTCTCTATTCCATCTCTCTTCTTGTTTTGATAAGCTTCTCTATATTCCATTATTGTTAGGGTCAATCTCTATTCTCAGTCTATTTTGATGTCATATCTATTTGATACCTTTTATTTCTCTCTTCCATATATATTCTTTCTCTAATGGATATACTCCATATTCTTTGCTATTTGTGAGCCACCCTCGACATCTGGTGATCTTGCTATATTCTCTACATCTCTATTTCACTTAAACCCTCTTACATACCTCCTACCTCTTTTATTCTTCCACCCGTGCATGCCACCATATACTCCATCCATATACTTGCCAGCTCTTTTGTTGTACCATACATACCGATCCGCCTCCTTTTTATTAATTTGAAATAAAATGATAATAATATTGTGCAATCAATGATAAGACTACAAACGGTTTGTTTATTTTTACTAAAAATAAAAATAGGCAAAAAGCCGTCTAAAATTTTAGCCTAAAACTAGCCTTATCTAGTCTACTTTGGACTATATAAATACCCCGTTCCTCTTTTTCCCCCAAACCCTAGCCTCCAAATCTGAGCCAGATTCCCCTCTCTTTATTTTTCCTCTGCCGCCGCCAGCTCTTGTGTTTTTCTCTCGTCGGACAGAAGCAGATCGTCACCAGCCAGGTGAAGGATTCTTCAAGAGCTAGCTAGCTACCCAATCGATCCATGCCCAACCAGCCACCCAATCGCCCTTTTGATTCATCTAGTAAGTAGAGATGCTCCCGTGCGCGCGCGCATGCCGACTGGTTCTGCTGCGCGTTAAATCCTCCAGAAGCCCAGTCACCACACGCCACCAGATTCCATCGCTACAGCTGCACCTGCCTTGTGCCGCCGTGCTCCACTCGCTTCAGCTGCCTGTCACGCGTCGGCGCATACGCCTGTACGCGTGCACACCCAGCCGACCAGCCGTGCTTGGGCTGCGCGCCGGCTAACCATCAGGTCGCATGGCAGCTGCTCCACGTTTCATCTGCTACTGCTTCCCATGTTCGCTTGGCCGCGTGCAGGTCACCCGCTCCCGATCGACCGCAGCAGCAAAGCAGTTAGCTCCACCTGATGCAGTACTGTGAGGCAAGGCGCCGCTTGGTTCTGTTGCCTCTCAACGAGTGCAGCAGTAGCGCATCGGCCCGAGAGCCGTCAATTCGGCCACCTATTCTTCCAAGAGTGCCTCAATAGACGGCAGTTCCTATAGTCCCCGAAGGTAGTGTTTTTCTTCTGCTTCCTGCTCTGCTCTGTATGTAAACTGTTCGACCAAATTCACGCACGAGATTTGATGGTGTTTTCTTATTATGTTGCCCAATTAGTCTACTTCCATTCCGGGGATATGGAGAAGGTGGCATCGGCTAGTTCCTCTACTTTCACTACATTTCAAAGAATATCTCTACCACTCGGACCTAGACCGTGAGCCCCGCCTTAAACCATATTTTTTATATAATATGACATATGTATACTTGTTGCATATTAAATTATCCATGATCGCATACATGATTGGCAGTTAGGGTATTTAGACGATTCACCTAAATTAAACATGGACGCTATATGCGGGCTTTTCTAGTCTTATATTAGCCTCATTTAAATTTGTATAGCAAACCGATACCTTGTTTTGCCTTGTTAAGACAACATTTAAATTGCGGGGTATCTAAACAACATAAATCATCTAATTAATTGTCGGGACCCCGGTTCCGCTTAATATTGCCTAGTCACATCACATATGTGCCATGCCATGCATCATATCATAAGCATGCCGGATCTTCTGCCGTAGTATTAAATATTACATCCGGTGTTTCTTCTAGTGTTTGCTTCTTCGCAGATTAGGCCGATGAGTTGATGCGAGTATCGACAAGTTCTCCGGATATGTACCTTCGACAGTCTTTCCCAGGCGAGCATCTCTTCCCCTTCTACCTATTTTGCATTTATAGTCTTTATTTCTTTCTGTTGATCTATTGCTATCCGTGTCGTGATGCTTTAGTTTACGTGCACCAGTTATATCCCGTGCAGCCTCTATATTGCCTTGGACACCTCCTATTACCTGTGTTTGGTAGATAGCTGGCCTTGCGAGTCGTAGATGCTTGCTCAGGTGCGATTTCGTGTTGTTAAGTACCACAGTTGTTGGAAGGTTGGCAGATGCTTAATGGTGGAGATGCTTATTGGTGGAGCTGATCATGACTTTAATTACAACCATTAAAATGCTAGATATAACTAATGCAGAGGCATCGGTGGGCAATAGATGTTATTTGGTTCTTCCATGCCCACTTGTGTTCCGTAGGACCCCGAGTACTTGATACCTGTTCCTTGATTTTTCGCACTATCCACATCCGAGAGGCCTTATGGACCCCCCTGAGCTAGAGCTTGATTCATTTCTATTTCTTGGGGCCACACAGTAGTTTGGGGCTTTATTACTATCCTGTACTTATGCCATGCTTTACTGCTTTATTTACGATTGTGCGTGGAGCACCTGTACTGTTTAGGACCGTGACATGTTTTTGCTGTATCGACAAGCCCAGTCACACTCTCGGGTTCCTAGTCGTTTACAGCCGTCCACACAAACCCTGGGTCCGTTCCGGAGCCGGCCAACTTCGTTGCGGGTAGCTTAGTGGGGTGGCCCCCTGAAATATTTCTGAATCCTGTGATCGCTTTGTCGTGAATGCCTCATTGGGTTTTGAGTTGGTTTTTCCGAGGTTGATCGAGTGTGTGTTGCTATTTGTGCACCCCTGCCGGGTAAAACTTTCTGAAAGCCGTGTCCGCGGTTATGTACGACTTGGAGCACAGTATCTCGATCATAGACAAGCATAACTAAAGTAGAGCTATAAACTTGACTTAATATATGACTAGTAATCAGATTCTACTATAACGGAATGGATATTAAAAATGCCAACAGCTGGTGAATCTGGATTGTTTCGTGACATGCTATACTTGCCTAGTAAGTATTGCAACTCCAATGGAATGTGATAAAAGTGCCAACATCTGCTGGGTTTTGGGATTCCTCAGGACAATTATATCTGACTAGTAAATGTTCCAACTACAATGGAATGATAACTCAAATTGCCCACTATTTATGTTGTCATACCTACATCTGATTAGTAAGTGCTACAACTATAAAGGAATGAGTAAAATTGCCAACTGTGTGAGTTCCTCGGCTTGACTTTCTCGTTTGGTCTCGAGGGGGAATACCAGGATGGGTATGTTTGGTGTTACTATCAGGTTAGATCCGGATAGTTCTTTCTTATCCCTCTCTAATAGCCGCCAGTTTTACTGAGTCTCTATAGGTTGTTTAGTGATGCTGCGCTGCCGCTTCAGCCCACCATACCTATGTAGGCGAGAGCCGCCGAATTCTAGCCAGGCCGTGTATTGGCCTTAGTACTAACACTCCTCTTTTTCCTTTGCCCTTTTGTCGCCACCTCTTTTGTTTAGCAGGTTTGAGATCGACGTCGTTAGCAGGGTTACTCTTCCGGCTTGGCCTGGGCAGGGTTATGGATGCCATTGGTTATTCTTCAGGGCTCTTAGCCCCATTTGCATCTTGTCCGTAGTCGGACGCCCTATCGATTTCAAGGTGATTTGGATCTTTGTATTATATATCTGTATTCTTGACTCGTGGAGTCGTGTTGTATATATATCTGTTCTATGGGTCCCATCGAGGACTGTCGTGTAATGTTATTACTTCGTTTTCCACCCGCACGAAAGTGCCTAGTGGGCGTCCTTGAATCGTTTCTATGTGGGTTTGGCGAGAAGCGCTAAAACTTGCATAGGGCCGATTTGAGGGTGTAATATGGATCCACCAGTGTCATTGCATGTGTGTTGTTTTCACATACCACATATGGATCCACCAGTGTCATTGCATGTGTGTTCTTTTCACAATCCACCTATGGATCCACCAGTGTCATTGCATGTGTATTCTTTTTACTAACAACAACATGTCTCATTGCATGTGTGTTCCCTTTAGAGACCACACATGGATCCACCAGTTCATTGCATGTGTGTTCTTTTTACTAACAACAACCAGAGTCATTGAAATATGTGTTCTCTTTAGATACCACACATGGATCCACCAGTGTCATTGCATGTGTGTTGTTTTCACATACCACATATGGATCCACCAGTGTCATTGAAATGTGTGTTCTCTTCAAAGACCACACATGGATCCACCAGTGTCATTGCATGTGTGTTCTTTTCACAATCCACCTATGGATCCACCAGTGTCATTGCATGTGTGTTCTCTTCAGAGACCACACATGGATCCACTAGTGTCATTGCATGTGTGTTCTTTTTACTAACAACAACCATAGTCATTGAAATGTGTGTTCTCTTTAGAGACCACACATGGATCCACCAGTGTCATTGCATGTGTGTTCTTTTTACTAACAACAACCAGAGTCATTGAAATGTGTGTTCTCTTTAGAGACCACACATGGAACCACCAGTGTCATTGCATGTGTGTTCTTTTTACTAACAACAACTGGAGTCATTGCATATGTATTCTTTTCACATACCACATATGGATCCACCAGTGTTATTGCATGTGTGCTCTTTTCACAATCCACCTATTGATCCACCAGTGTCATTGCATGTGTGTTCTTTTTACTAACAACAACCAGAGTCATTGCATGTGTGTTCTTTTCACATACCACATATGGATCCACCAGTGTCATTGCATGTGTGTTCTTTTCACAATCCACCTATGGATCCACCAGTGTCATTGCATGTGTGCTCTTTTTACTAACAACATGTGTCATTGCATGTGTGTTCTCTTTGGAGACCACACATGGATCCACCAGTTCATTGCATGTGTGTTCTTTTTACTAACAACAACCAGAGTCATTGAAATGTGTGTTCTCTTCAGAGATGACACATGGATCCACCAGTGTCATTGCATGTGTGTTGTTTTCATATACCACATATGAATCCACCAGTGTCATTGAAATGTATGTTCTCTTCAAAGACCACACATGGATCCACCAGTGTCATTGCATGTGTGTTCTTTTCACAATCCACCTATGGATCCACCAGTGTCATTGCATGTGTGGTCTTTTTACTAACAACAACCAGAGTCATTGCATGTGTGTTCTCTTCAGAGACCACACATGGATCCACCAGTGTCATGGCATGTTGGTTCTTATTACTAACAACAAATAGAGTCATTGAAATGTGAATTCTCTTCAGAGACCACACATGGATCCACCAGTGTCATTGCATGTGTGGTCTCTGAAGAGAACACACATGGATCCACCAGTGTCATTGCATGTGTGATCTTTTCACATACCACATATGGATCCACTAGTGTCATTGCATGTGTGCTCTTTTCACAATCCACCTATGGATCCACCAGTGTCATTACATATGTGTTATTTTTACTAACAACAACTGGAGTCATTGCATGTGTGTTCTTTTCACATACCACATATGGATCTACCAGTGTCATTACATGTGTGCTCTTTTCATAATCCACCTATGGATCCACCAGTGTCATTGCATGTGTGTTCTTTTTATTAACAACAACCAGTGTCATTGAAATGTGTGTTCTCTTTAGAGACCACACATGGATCTACCTGTGTCATTGCATGTGTGTTCTTTTCACAATACACCTATGGATCCACCAGTGTCGTTGCATGTGTGCTCTTTTTAATAACAACAACCAGAGTCATTGCATGTGTGTTCTCTTTAGAGACCACACATGGATCCACCAGTGTCATTGCATGTGCGTTCTTTTTACTAACAACAACCAGAGTCATTGAAATGTGTGTTCTCTTTAGAGACCACACATGGATCCACCAGTGTCATTGCATGTGTTGTCTCTGAAGAGACCACACATGGATCCACCAGTGTCATTGCATGTGTGTTCTTTTTACTAACAACAACTGGAGTCATTGCATGTGTGTTCTTTTCACATACCACATATGGATCCACCAGTGTCATTGCATGTGTGCTCTTTTCACAATCCACCTATGGATCCACTAGTGTCATTGCATGTGTGTTCTTTTTACTAACAACAACCAGAGTCATCGCATGTGTGTTCTTTTCACATACCACATATGGATCCACCAGTGTCATTGCATGTGTGTTCTTTTCACAATCCACCTATGGAACCCTCAGTGTCATTCCATGTGTGCTCTTTTTACTAACAACAACCAGAGTCATTGCATGTGTGTTCTCTTCAGAGACCACACATGGATCCACCAGTGTCATTGCATGTGTGGTCTCTGAAGAGACACACATGGATCCACCAGTGTCATTGCATGTGTGTTCTTTTCACATACCACATATGGATCCACCAGTGTCATTGCATGTGTGGTATTTTTACTAACAACAACCAGAGTCATTGCATGTGTGTTCTCTTCAGAGAACACACATGGATCCACAAGTGTCATTGCATGTGTGTTCTTTTTACTAACAACAACCAGAGTCATTGAAATGTGTGTTCTTTTCAGAGACCACACATGGAGCCACTAGTGTCATTGCATGTGTGGTCTCTCAAGAGAACACACATGGATCCACCAGTGTCATTGCATGCGTGTTCTTTTTACTAACAACAACTGGAGTCATTGCATGTGTGTTCTTTTCACATACCACATATGGATCCACCAGTGTCATTGCATGTGTGCTCTTTTCACAATCCACCTATGGATCCACCAGTGTCATTGCATGTGTGTTATTTTTACTAACAACAACTAGAGTCATTGCATGTGTGTTATTTTCACATACCACATATGGATCCACCAGTGTCATTACATGTGTGCTCTTTTCACAATCCACCTATGGATCCACCAGTGTCATTGCATGTGTGTTCTTTTTACTAACAACAACCAGTGTCATTGAAATGTGTGTTCTCTTCAGAGACCACACATGGATCTACCTGTGTCATTGCATGTGTGTTCTTTTCACAATCCACCTATGGATCCACCAGTGTCATTGCATGTGTGCTCTTTTTACTAACAACAACCAGAGTCATTGCATGTGTGTTCTCTTTAGAGACCACACATCGATCCACCAGTGTCATTGCATGTGTGTTCTTTTCACATACCACATATGGATCCACCAGTGTCATTGCATGTGTGTTCTTTTCACAATCCACCTATGGATCCACCAGTGTCATTGCATGTGTGCTCTTTTTACTAACAACATGTGTCATTGCATGTGTGTTCTCTTTGGAGACCACACATGGATCCACCAGTTCATTGCATGTGTGTTCTTTTTACTAACAACAACCAGAGTCATTGAAATGTGTGTTCTCTTCAGAGATGACACATGGATCCACCAGTGTCATTGCATGTGTGTTGTTTTCATATACCACATATGAATCCACCAGTGTCATTGAAATGTATGTTCTCTTCAAAGACCACACATGGATCCACCAGTGTCATTGCATGTGTGTTCTTTTCACAATCCACCTATGGATCCACCAGTGTCATTGCATGTGTGGTCTTTTTACTAACAACAACCAGAGTCATTGCATGTGTGTTCTCTTCAGAGACCACACATGGATCCACCAGTGTCATGGCATGTTGGTTCTTATTACTAACAACAAATAGAGTCATTGAAATGTGAATTCTCTTCAGAGACCACACATGGATCCACCAGTGTCATTGCATGTGTGGTCTCTGAAGAGAACACACATGGATCCACCAGTGTCATTGCATGTGTGATCTTTTCACATACCACATATGGATCCACTAGTGTCATTGCATGTGTGCTCTTTTCACAATCCACCTATGGATCCACCAGTGTCATTACATGTGTGTTATTTTTACTAACAACAACTGGAGTCATTGCATGTGTGTTCTTTTCACATACCACATATGGATCTACCAGTGTCATTACATGTGTGCTCTTTTCATAATCCACCTATGGATCCACCAGTGTCATTGCATGTGTGTTCTTTTTACTAACAACAACCAGTGTCATTGAAATGTGTGTTCTCTTTAGAGACCACACATGGATCTACCTGTGTCATTGCATGTGTGTTCTTTTCACAATACACCTATGGATACACCAGTGTCGTTGCATGTGTGCTCTTTTTAATAACAACAACCAGAGTCATTGCATGTGTGTTCTCTCTAGAGACCACACATGGATCCACCAGTGTCATTGCATGTGCGTTCTTTTTACTAACAACAACCAGAGTCATTGAAATGTGTGTTCTCTTTAGAGACCACACATGGATCCACCAGTGTCATTGCATGTGTTGTCTCTGAAGAGACCACACATGGATCCACCAGTGTCATTGCATGTGTGTTCTTTTTACTAACAACAACTGGAGTCATTGCATGTGTGTTCTTTTCACATACCACATATGGATCCACCAGTGTCATTGCATGTGTGCTCTTTTCACAATCCACCTATGGATCCACTAGTGTCATTGCATGTGTGTTCTTTTTACTAACAACAACCAGAGTCATCGCATGTGTGTTCTTTTCACATACCACATATGGATCCACCAGTGTCATTGCATGTGTGTTCTTTTCACAATCCACCTATGGAACCCTCAGTGCCATTCCATGTGTGCTCTTTTTACTAACAACAACCAGAGTCATTGCATGTGTGTTCTCTTCAGAGACCACACATGGATCCACCAGTGTCATTGCATGTGTGGTCTCTGAAGAGACACACATGGATCCACCAGTGTCATTGCATGTGTGTTCTTTTCACATACCACATATGGATCCACCAGTGTCATTGCATGTGTGGTATTTTTACTAACAACAACCAGAGTCATTGCATGTGTGTTCTCTTCAGAGAACACACATGGATCCACAAGTGTCATTGCATGTGTGTTCTTTTTACTAACAACAACCAGAGTCATTGAAATGTGTGTTCTTTTCAGAGACCACACATGGAGCCACTAGTGTCATTGCATGTGTGGTCTCTCAAGAGAACACACATGGATCCACCAGTGTCATTGCATGCGTGTTCTTTTTACTAACAACAACTGGAGTCATTGCATGTGTGTTCTTTTCACATACCACATATGGATCCACCAGTGTCATTGCATGTGTGCTCTTTTCACAATCCACCTATGGATCCACCAGTGTCATTGCATGTGTGTTATTTTTACTAACAACAACTAGAGTCATTGCATGTGTGTTATTTTCACATACCACATATGGATCCACCAGTGTCATTACATGTGTGCTCTTTTCACAATCCACCTATGGATCCACCAGTGTCATTGCATGTGTGTTCTTTTTACTAACAACAACCAGTGTCATTGAAATGTGTGTTCTCTTCAGAGACCACACATGGATCTACCTGTGTCATTGCATGTGTGTTCTTTTCACAATCCACCTATGGATCCACCAGTGTCATTGCATGTGTGCTCTTTTTACTAACAACAACCAGAGTCATTGCATGTGTGTTCTCTTTAGAGACCACACATGGATCCACCAGTGTCATTGCATGTGTGTTCTTTTCACATACCACATATGGATCCACCAGTGTCATTGCATGTGTGTTCTTTTCACAATCCACCTATGGATCCACCAGTGTCATTGCATGTGTGCTCTTTTTACTAACAACATGTGTCATTGCATGTGTGTTCTCTTTGGAGACCACACATGGATCCACCAGTTCATTGCATGTGTGTTCTTTTTACTAACAACAACCAGAGTCATTGAAATGTGTGTTCTCTTCAGAGATGACACATGGATCCACCAGTGTCATTGCATGTGTGTTGTTTTCATATACCACATATGAATCCACCAGTGTCATTGAAATGTATGTTCTCTTCAAAGACCACACATGGATCCACCAGTGTCATTGCATGTGTGTTCTTTTCACAATCCACCTATGGATCCACCAGTGTCATTGCATGTGTGGTCTTTTTACTAACAACAACCAGAGTCATTGCATGTGTGTTCTCTTCAGAGACCACACATGGATCCACCAGTGTCATGGCATGTTGGTTCTTATTACTAACAACAAATAGAGTCATTGAAATGTGAATTCTCTTCAGAGACCACACATGGATCCACTAGTGTCATTGCATGTGTGGTCTCTGAAGAGAACACACATGGATCCACCAGTGTCATTGCATGTGTGATCTTTTCACATACCACATATGGATCCACTAGTGTCATTGCATGTGTGCTCTTTTCACAATCCACCTATGGATCCACCAGTGTCATTACATGTGTGTTATTTTTACTAACAACAACTGGAGTCATTGCATGTGTGTTCTTTTCACATACCACATATGGATCTACCAGTGTCATTACATGTGTGCTCTTTTCATAATCCACCTATGGATCCACCAGTGTCATTGCATGTGTGTTCTTTTTACTAACAACAACCAGTGTCATTGAAATGTGTGTTCTCTTTAGAGACCACACATGGATCTACCTGTGTCATTGCATGTGTGTTCTTTTCACAATACACCTATGGATCCACCAGTGTCGTTGCATGTGTGCTCTTTTTAATAACAACAACCAGAGTCATTGCATGTGTGTTCTCTTTAGAGACCACACATGGATCCACCAGTGTCATTGCATGTGCGTTCTTTTTACTAACAACAACCAGAGTCATTGAAATGTGTGTTCTCTTTAGAGACCACACATGGATCCACCAGTGTCATTGCATGTGTTGTCTCTGAAGAGACCACACATGGATCCACCAGTGTCATTGCATGTGTGTTCTTTTTACTAACAACAACTGGAGTCATTGCATGTGTGTTCTTTTCACATACCACATATGGATCCACCAGTGTCATTGCATGTGTGCTCTTTTCACAATCCACCTATGGATCCACTAGTGTCATTGCATGTGTGTTCTTTTTACTAACAACAACCAGAGTCATCGCATGTGTGTTCTTTTCACATACCACATATGGATCCACTAGTGTCATTGCATGTGTGCTCTTTTCACAATCCACCTATGGATCCACCAGTGTCATTACATGTGTGTTATTTTTACTAACAACAACTGGAGTCATTGCATGTGTGTTCTTTTCACATACCACATATGGCTCTACCAGTGTCATTACATGTGTGCTCTTTTCATAATCCACCTATGGATCCACCAGTGTCATTGCATGTGTGTTCTTTTTACTAACAACAACCAGTGTCATTGAAATGTGTGTTCTCTTTAGAGACCACACATGGATCTACCTGTGTCATTGCATGTGTGTTCTTTTCACAATACACCTATGGATCCACCAGTGTCGTTGCATGTGTGCTCTTTTTAATAACAACAACCAGAGTCATTGCATGTGTGTTCTCTTTAGAGACCACACATGGATCCACCAGTGTCATTGCATGTGCGTTCTTTTTACTAACAACAACCAGAGTCATTGAAATGTGTGTTCTCTTTAGAGACCACACATGGATCCACCAGTGTCATTGCATGTGTTGTCTCTGAAGAGACCACACATGGATCCACCAGTGTCATTGCATGTGTGTTCTTTTTACTAACAACAACTGGAGTCATTGCATGTGTGTTCTTTTCACATACCACATATGGATCCACCAGTGTCATTGCATGTGTGCTCTTTTCACAATCCACCTATGGATCCACTAGTGTCATTGCATGTGTGTTCTTTTTACTAACAACAACCAGAGTCATCGCATGTGTGTTCTTTTCACATACCACATATGGATCCACCAGTGTCATTGCATGTGTGTTCTTTTCACAATCCACCTATGGAACCCTCAGTGTCATTCCATGTGTGCTCTTTTTACTAACAACAACCAGAGTCATTGCATGTGTGTTCTCTTCAGAGACCACACATGGATCCACCAGTGTCATTGCATGTGTGGTCTCTGAAGAGACACACATGGATCCACCAGTGTCATTGCATGTGTGTTCTTTTCACATACCACATATGGATCCACCAGTGTCATTGCATGTGTGGTATTTTTACTAACAACAACCAGAGTCATTGCATGTGTGTTCTCTTCAGAGAACACACATGGATCCACAAGTGTCATTGCATGTGTGTTCTTTTTACTAACAACAACCAGAGTCATTGAAATGTGTGTTCTTTTTAGAGACCACACATGGAGCCACTAGTGTCATTGCATGTGTGGTCTCTCAAGAGAACACACATGGATCCACCAGTGTCATTGCATGCGTGTTCTTTTTACTAACAACAACTGGAGTCATTGCATGTGTGTTCTTTTCACATACCACATATGGATCCACCAGTGTCATTGCATGTGTGCTCTTTTCACAATCCACCTATGGATCCACCAGTGTCATTGCATGTGTGTTATTTTTACTAACAACAACTAGAGTCATTGCATGTGTGTTATTTTCACATACCACATATGGATCCACCAGTGTCATTACATGTGTGCTCTTTTCACAATCCACCTATGGATCCACCAGTGTCATTGCATGTGTGTTCTTTTTACTAACAACAACCAGTGTCATTGAAATGTGTGTTCTCTTCAGAGACCACACATGGATCTACCTGTGTCATTGCATGTGTGTTCTTTTCACAATCCACCTATGGATCCACCAGTGTCATTGCATGTGTGCTCTTTTTACTAACAACAACCAGAGTCATTGCATGTGTGTTCTCTTTAGAGACCACACATGGATCCACCAGTGTCATTGCATGTGTGTTCTTTTTACTAACAACAACCGGAGTCATTGAAATGTGTGTTCTCTTCAGAGACCACACATGGATCCACCAGTGTCATTGCATGTGTTGTCTCTGAAGAGACCACACATGGATCCACCAGTGTCATTGCATGTGTGTTCTTTTTACTAACAACAACTGGAGTCATTGCTTGTGTGTTCTTTTCACATACCACATATGGATCCACCAGTGTCATTGCATGTGTGCTCCTTTCACAATCCACCTATGGATCCACTAGTGTCATTGCATGTGTATTCTTTTTACTAACAACAACCAGAGTCATTGCATGTGTCTTCTTTTAACATACCACATATGGATCCACCAGTGTCATTGCATGTGTGTTCTTTTCACAATCCACCTATGGATCCACCAGTGTCATTGCATGTGTGCTCTTTTTACTAACAACATGTGTCATTGCATGTGTGTTCTCTTTGGAGACCACACAGGGATCCACCAGTTCATTGCATGTGTGTTCTTTTTACTAACAACAACCAGAGTCATTGAAATGTGTGTTCTCTTCAGAGATGACACATGGATCCACCAGTGTCATTGCATGTGTGTTATTTTCATATACCACATATGAATCCACCAGTGTCATTGAAATGTATGTTCTCTTCAAAGACCACACATGGATACACCAGTGTCATTGCATGTGTGGTCTTTTTACTAACAACAACCAGAGTCATTGCATGTGTGTTCTCTTCAGAGACCACACATGGATCCACCAGTGTCATGGCATGTTGGTTCTTATTACTAACAACAAATAGAGTCATTGAAATGTGAATTCTCTTTAGAGACCACACATGGATCCACCAGTGTCATCGCATGTGTGGTCTCTGAAGAGAACACACATGGATCCACCAGTGTCATTGCATGTGTGTTCTTTTCACATACCACATATGGATCCACTAGTGTCATTGCATGTGTGCTCTTTTCACAATCCACCTATGGATCCACCAGTGTCATTACATGTGTGTTATTTTTACTAACAACAACTAGAGTCATTGCATGTGTGTTCTTTTCACATACCACATATGGATCTACCAGTGTCATTACATGTGTGCTCTTTTCATAATCCACCTATGGATCCACCATTGTCATTGCATGTGTGTTCTTTTTACTAACAACAACCAGTGGCATTGAAATGTGTGTTCTCTTTAGATACCACACATGGATCTACCTGTGTCATTGCATGTGTGTTCTTTTCACAATACACCTATGGATCCACCAGTGTCGTTGCATGTGTGCTCTTTTTAATAACAACAACCAGAGTCATTGCATGTGTGTTCTCTTTAGAGACCACACATGGATCCACGAGTGTCATTGCATGTGTTGTCTCTGAAGAGACCACACATGGATCCACCAGTGTCATTGCATGTGTGTTCTTTTTACTAACAACAACTGGAGTCATTGCATGTGTGTTCTTTTCACATACCACATATGGATCCACCAGTGTCATTGCATGTGTGCTCTTTTCACAATCCACCTATGGATGCACTAGTGTCATTGCATGTGTATTCTTTTTACTAACAACAACCAGAGTCATTGCATGTGTCTTCTTTTAACATACGACATATGGATCCACCAGTGCCATTGCATGTGTGTTCTTTTCACAATCCACCTATGGATCCACCAGCATCATTGCATGTGTGCTCTTTTTACTAACAACAACCAGAGTCATTGCATGTGTGTTCTCTTCAGAGACCACACATGGATCCACCAGTGTCATTGCATGTGTGTTCTTTTTGCTGACAACAACCAGAGTCATTAAATTGTGTGTTCTCTTAAGAGATGACACATGGATCCACCAGTGTCATTGCATGTGTGTTGTTTTCACATACCACATATGGATCCACCAATGTCATTGCATGTGTGTTGTTTTCACAATCCACCTATGGATCCACCAGTGTCATTGCATGTGTGCTCTTTTTACTAACAACAACATGTGTCATTGCATGTGTGTTCTATTTAGAGACCACACATGGATCCACCAGTTCATTGCATGTGTGTTCTTTTTACTAACAACAACCAGAGTCATTGAAATGTGTGTTCTCTTCAGAGACCACACATGGATCCACCAGTGTCATTGCATGTGTGTTGTTTTCACATACCACATATGGATCCACCAGTGTGATGTAAATGTGTGTTCTCTTTAAAGACCACACATGGATCCACCAGTGTCATTGCATTTGTGTTCGTTTCACAATCCACCTATGGATCCACCAGTGTCATTGCATGTGTGGTATTTTTACTAACAACAACCAGAGTCATTGCATGTGTGTTCTCTTCAGAGAACACACATGGATCCACAAGTGTCATTGCATGTGTGTTCTTTTTACTAACAACAACCAGAGTCATTGAAATGTGTGTTCTTTTCAGAGACGACACATGGAGCCACTAGTGTCATTGCATGTGTGGTCTCTCAAGAGAACACACATGGATCCACCAGTGTCATTGCATGCGTGTTCTTTTTACTAACAATAACTGGAGTCATTGCATGTGTGTTCTTTTCACATACCACATATGGATCCACCAATGTCATTGCATGTGTGCTCTTTTCACAATCCACCTATGGATCCACCAGTGTCATTGCATGTGTGTTATTTTTACTAACAACAACTAGAGTCATTGCATGTGTGTTCTTTTCACATACCACATATGGATCCACCAGTGTTATTACATGTGTGCTCTTTTCACAATCCACCTATGGATCCACCAGTGTCATTGCATGTGTGTTCTTTTTACTAACAACAACCAGTGTCATTGAAATGTGTGTTCTCTTCAGAGACCACACATGGATCTACCTGTGTCATTGCATGTGTGTTCTTTTCACAATCCACCTATGGATCCACCAGTGTCATTGCATGTGTGCTCTTTTTACTAACAACAACCAGAGTCATTGCATGTGTGTTCTCTTTAGAGACCACACATGGATCCACCAATGTCATTGCATGTGTGTTCTTTTTACTAACAACAACCAGAGTCATTGAAATGTGTGTTCTCTTCAGAGACCACACATGGATCCACTAGTGTCATTGCATGTGTTGTCTCTGAAGAGACCACACATGGATCCACCAGTGTCATTGCATGTGTGTTCTTTTTACTAACAACAACTGGAGTCATTGCATGTGTGTTCTTTTCACATACCACATATGGATCCACCAGTGTCATTGCATGTGTGCTCCTTTCACAATCCACCTATGGATCCACTAGTGTCATTGCATGTGTATTCTTTTTACTAACAACAACCAGAGTCATTGCATGTGTCTTCTTTTAACATACCACATATGGATCCACCAGTGTCATTGCATGTGTGTTCTTTTCACAATCCACCTATGGATCCACCAGTGTCATTGCATGTGTGCTCTTTTTACTAACAACAACCAGAGTTATTGCATGTGTGTTCTCTTCAGAGACCACACATGGATCCACCAGTGTCATTGCATGTGTGTTCTTTTTATTGGAGATATGCCCAAGAGGCAATAATAAAATTAGCTATTATTATATCTTTGTGTTTATGATGAATGTTTACATCCCATGCTATATTTGTATTATAAGGAAACTCTAATACATGTGTGTTTTGTAAACATAAATGAGTCCCTAGTAAGCCTCTTGTTGAACTAGCTTGCTGATTAATTGATGATCATGGTTTCCTGATCATGGACATTGGATGTGATTAATAACAAGGTTATATCATTAGGAGAATGATGTGATGGACACACACCCATAGTAAGCGTAGCATAAGATCAAGTCATTAAGTCGTATTGCTGTAAGCTTTCAAATACATAGTAACCTAATCCTTCGACCATGAGGTTATGTTAATCACCATCACCGGATGGGTACTTTGATAACATAAAACGCCGCTTCGTAACTGGGCGGTTATAAAGGTGTCATTGGGTATTCTGAAAGTATGTGTTGAAGCGCATAGACCAAGATTGGGATTTGTCCATTCATATGACGGATAGATATACTCTGGGCCCTCTCGATGGAATGTCATCTAGATAGCTTGCAAGCATGTGACTGGGTCACAAGGGATGACATAACATGGAACGACTAAAGAGTACTTATCAGTAACGAGTTAGAACTAGGTATGGAGATACCGACGATCAAACCTCGGATAAGTAGAATATCGTGTGACAAAGGGAATTGGTTTCGTATGTAAATGGTTCTATCGATCACGAAGTCATCGTTGAGTATATGGGAGCCGTTATGGATCTCCAGATCCCACTGATGGTTATTGATCGGAGAGGTGTCTCCATCATGTCTGCATATTCACGAACCGTAGGGTGACACACTTAAGGTTCGAAGTTGTTTTAAGTAGATATGGAATATGCGTTGGAGACCGAATGATGTTCGGAGTCTCGGATTAGATCCGGGACATCACGAGGAGATCCGGAATGGTCTGGAGAATAAGATTCATATATTGGGGATCATTTTCTAAGTTAAGAAATGTTCCGGAGTGTTTGTATGGAGATTCTAGAAGGTTTCAGAATGTTCTGGAAGGTTCTAGAGGATTTCATGGAGTTTACTTGAAAACCAAGGAAGGGATCAAGGAGACCAAGTGGGGCAAGACACGGATTCGTGGGGGAGGAGGACTCCTCCCCCCTTCCCACCGCCGGCCCTAGGAGGGGAGTCCTACTAGGACTCCCCCTCCCCAGGCGCGCCTCCCTCCCTTAAATAGAAGGGAGGGGGCGCCCCCTCTTGGCTCTCTTCCATAACACCCAATCTCTGCCGCCTCTCTCCTCCACCTTTCTTCTGCACAGGCATAGGCGAAGCCCTGCAGAATCCTATACTCCGACACCACCACTACGTCGTCGTGCTGCTGGGATTCCGTGGAGAAGATCTACTACCTCTGCTGCTCGCTGGAACGGGGAGAGGAAGGTCTGCTTCGACTCCACACGTGTGACCGTCTGCGGAAGCGCTGCCGGAACGCAGCGCCGGAAGGATCATCCACACGATCTTGAGATCGGCAAGTGATCGACTACATCATCCACGAGATCTAATCTCGTAACGCTTTCGGCTCTACGAGGGTTAGTACCGATTTATCTCGTTGCTCATGTCTAATAGATTAGATCTTGGCTTTTATCTAGATTAGATCTAGGTTTTGTTCGTTCTTGCGGTAGAATTTTTTTTTCCATGCTACGAACCCATAAGTGGTATCAGAGCCTTGTCTATGCGTAGATCTGTTGCACGAGTAGAACACAATGATGTTGTGGGCGTTGGTGCTCGTGCCGTCTTTTGCTATTTGTGTACTTTGCATCTTGCGGTATGGTGGGATGAAGTGGCTCGGGCTAACATTACATGTCATCACAACTTGCTCCACGCTTGACGTGCAACTTGCTTTGCACAAGTGGCTTTGCGGGTGTCTGTCTCTCCCATCATAGTATAGATCAAATCTACACTTTGCACTTGATAGCACTTGTATCAACGTTGTGGTTCAGTTTCGTAGGTAAGATCCGTTCTTAGTCGAAAGCCCTAAGCCACGTAAAACTTGCAAAGAAAATTAGAGGCGTCTAACTTGTTTTTGCAGGGTTTTTATGATGTGATATGGCCATCATGTGATTGTGATTGTATTTGATGTATGCAATGATCCTTGTTGTAATATGGCAACCGGCAGGAGCCTAATGGTTGTCTTTAATTCTGGTAAGACCTGCGTGTCTATTCATCTTGTAATAGCTTTGTTCCAAGTAGTTGTAATAGTTGCTAGTGATGATGGACAACCATGAAGCGGCGCCACTGACCTTGACGCAATGCTGGTGATGATGGAGATCATGTCCGTGCTTTGGAGATGGAGATCAAAGGCATAAGAAGAAAGGGCCATATCATATCACACTAATTATGAATTGCCTGTGATGTTAATCCTTTATACATCTTGTATTGCTTAGATCGCGACGGTAGAATTATAAGATGATCCCTCTCACTAAATATCAAGTAATAAAGTGTTCGTCCTTAGTTGGCACCGTTGCTAAGACTCGTCGTTTCAAAGCATCTCATGATGATCGGATGTGATAGATTCTACGTGTGCATACAACGGGTGCAAGCCAGATTTGCACATGCGGAAACTAAGGTTAATCTTGACGAGCCTAGCATGTACAGACATGGTCTCGGAACACGGAATACCGAAAGGTAGAGCATGAGTCATATGATTGATATGATGAACATGAAGATTGTTCGCCAATGAAACTACATCTTCTCTCGTGATGATCAGACTTGGTGTAGTGGATTTGGTTCGTGTAATCACTAAGACAACGTGAGGGATGTTGTTTTGAGTGGGAGTTCACCTAGTTAATTTAAGAATTAAATTTGAACACTATTTATCATAAACTTAGTCTAAAACTACTTGCATATTTGTTGTAGATTATGGCGAACGTTTCCATCAATTTCAATGCATTCCTAGAGAAAGAAAAGCTTAAGAACAATGGAAGCAATTTCACGGACTGGTTCCGTGGACTGAAGATCGTCCTCAGGGCTGGTCAGTTGACCTATGTGCTCGAAGCACCGCTAGGTGACCCACCTGCAAAAGATGCCACCGATGACGTAAAGAATGTTTATGCCACTCTGAAACATCACTACTCCACAATTCAGTGTGCCATCCTGTACGGTTTAGAATCGGAGCTTCAAAATTTGAGCACCATGACCCGTTTGAGATCATTAAGGAGCTCAAGCTCATTTTTGAGACTCGCGCGGCCATGGAAAGCTATGAAGCTTCCGAGAAGTTCTTTACCTACAAGATGGAAGAGGGTAGCTCCGTTAGCGAGCACGTGCTCACCATGTCTGGGCACGCAAACAAACTCCGAGAGTTGGGGATACCGATTCCTAATGAATTGGGGATTCACAGTGTCCTCCAATCACTGCCACCAAGTTACAAGAACTTTGTGATGAACTACAATATGCACTGCATGAACAAGACGTTGTCTGAACTATCGTCCATGCTGAAAACTGCTGAAGTGGAGATCATGAAGGAGCACCAAGTGTTGATGGTCAATAAGACCACCAATTTCAAGAAACGGGGCAAGCCTAAGAACAAGGGAAACTTCAAGAAGGATGGTAAGAAAGCTGCCGCACCTGCTAAGAAGCCCAAGGCTGGTCCTAAGCCTGAAACTGAGTGTTTCTACTGCAAGGGTGCTGGTCACTGGAAGCGTAACTGCCCCAAGTACCTGGCGGATCTGAAGAACGTCAACATCAAGAAGAAAGGTATATTCGATATACATGTTATAGATGTGTATCTTACTAGTAATCGTAGTAGTGCCTAGGTATTTGATACTGGTTCGGTTGCTCATATTTGTAACTCGAAACAGGAGCTGCGGAATAAATGAAGACTGGCGAGAGACGAGGTGATGATGCGCGTTCGAAATGGCTCCAAGGTTGATGTGATCGTCATCGGCACGCTCCCTCTACATCTACCATCGGGATTAGTTTTAAATTTAAATAATTGTTATTTGGTGCCTGTGTTAAGCATGAACATTATATCTGGATCTTGTTTATTGCGAGACGGTTACTCTTTTAAGTCTGAGAATAAAGGTTGTTCGATTTATATGAGTAATATCTTTTATGGTTATGCACCTGAGATGAATGGTTTATTCTTATTGAATCTCGATAGTAGTGATACACATGTTCACAACATATATGCTAAACGAATAAAATTGAATGATAATTCTACATACATGTGGCAATGTCGTCTTGGTCACATTGGAGTGAAGCGTATGAGGAAACTCCATTTCGATGGACTTCTTGAATCACTTGATTTTGAATCACTTGAAAGATGCGAAGCATGTCTAATGGGAAAAATGACTAAGACTCCATTCTCTGGAATAATGGAGCGAGCTATAGACTTATTGGAAATAATACATACCGATGTGTGTGGACCAATGAGTGTAGCATCACGTGGTGGATATCGGTTCTCACTTTCACGGATGACTTGAATAGATATGGGTATGTCTACTTTATGAAACATAAATCTGAAACTTTCGAGAAGTTTAAGGAATTTCAAAGTGAAGTGGAAAATCATCATAACAAGAAGATTAAGTTTCTGCGTTCTGACCGCGGAGGTGAATATCTGAGTTATGAGTTTGGCATGCATTTAAAGAAATGTGGAATACGTTCGCAGTTGACACCGCCGGGAACACCACAGCGTAATGGTGTGTCCGAACGTCGTAATCGAACTCTCTTAGATATGGTTCGGTCTATGATGTCTCTTACAGATTTACCGTTATCATTTTGGGGCTATGCATTAGCGACAACCGCATTCACTTTAAATAGGGCACCATCTAAATCCGTTGAAACGACACCGTACGAATTGTGGTTTGGTAAAAAACCTAAGTTGTTGTTCCTTAAAGTTTGGGGTTGCGAAGCATATGTAAAGAAGTTACAGCCTGATAAGCTTGAACACAAAGCAGAGAAATACGTCTTCATAGGATACCCTAAAGAAACAATTGGGTATACCTTCTATCATATATCCGAAGGCAAAGTTTTCGTTGCTAAGAATGGATTCTTTCTGGAGAAGGAGTTTCTCTCGAAAGAAGTGACTGGAAGGAAAGTAGAACTCGACGAGGTTATTGAACCTTCTCTCGGAGTTGAGAGTAGCGCAGCACCGGAAGATGTTTTTGTGCCGCCTGCACCAACTGGAGAGGAAGCTAATGATGATGATCATGAAACTTCGAACGAAGTTACTACTGAACCTCGCATGTCAACGAGGGTTCGTACCACTCCTGAGTGGTATGACTCTTCCTTGAACGTCATGTTAGTGGACAACACTGATGACCCTGCAACGTATGAAGAAGCTATGGTGAGCCCAGATTCCAACAAATGGCTAGAAGCCATGAAATCCGAAATGGGATCCATGTACGAAAACCAAGTATGGAATTTGGTGGACTTACTGGATGGCCGTAAGGCTGTCGAGAAAAAATGGATTTTCAAAAGAAAAACAGATGCTGATGGTAATGTTACCGTCTATAAAGCTCGACTTGTCGCGGAAGGGTTCCGACAAATTCAAGGAGTTGACTACGATGAGACTTTCTCACCAGTAGCAAAGCTAAAGTCTGTGAGGATTATGTTAGCAATCGCTGCATATTTCGATTATGAAATTTGGCAGATGGATTTCAAAACGGCGTTCCTTAATGGAGACATTGAGGAAGAATTGTACATGGTACAACCCAAGGGTTTTGTCGATCCTGGTGATGCTGATAAGGTTTGCAAACTTCAGCGCTCCATTTATGGACTGAAGCAAGCATCCCGGAGTTGGAATCAACATTTTGATAAAGTAATCAAAAACTTTGGATTTATACAAACTTATGGAGAAGCTTGTATTTACAAGAAAGTGAGTGGGAGCTCTGTAGCATTCCTAGTACTATATGTAGATGACATATTGTTGATTGGGAATGATATAGAACTTCTTAATAGCGTCAAAACCTATTTGAATAATAGTTTTTCAATGAAGGATCTTGGCGAAGCGGCATATATTCTAGGCATCAAGATTTATAGAGATAGATCAAGACGCCTAATAGCGCTTTCACAAAGTACATACTTAGACAAAAGTTCTAAAGAAGTTCAGAATGGAAGAGAGCAAGAAAGGGTTCGTGCCCATGTTGTCAGGTAAGACCTTGAGTAAAACTCAAAGTCTGGCTACGGCAGAAGATAGAGAAAAGATGAATAAAATTCCCTATGCCTCGGCCATAGGTTCTATCATGTATGCCATGTTGTGTACAAGACCGGATATAGCACATGCTGTTAGTTTGACTAGCAAATATCAAAGTGATCCTGGAATGGAACACTGGACAGCGGTCAAGAATATCCTAAAGTACCTGAATAGGACTAAGGATATGGTTCTTTCTTATGGAGGTGATGAACAGCTTGTTGTAAACGGTTACACTGATGCTAGTTGGAACACCAATCCAGATGACTCGAAGTCACAGTCTGGATACGTATTTATTTTGAATGGTGCTGCAGTTAGCTGGAGGAGTGCCAAGCAAAGCGTTGTGGCAAAATCTTCAACTGAATCGGAATACATAGCTGCTTCGGAGGCTACACAAGAATCCATATGGATGAAGGAGTTCATTACTGAACTTGGCGTGGTTCCCAGTGCGTTGGACCCGATGGCCATCTACTGTGACAACACAGGTGCCATAGCTAATGCACAGGAGCCAAGGTCACATAGCAAGCTGAAGCACATCAAGCTACGTTTCCATGCTATTCGCAAGTATGTCCAAGATGGTGACATAAAGATTAGCAAAGTACACACTGATCTGAATGTAGCAGATCCGTTGACTAAACCTCTCCCTAGAGCAAAGCATGACCAACACCAGAACGCCATGGGTGTTAGGTATATTACCATGTAATCTAGATTATTGACTCTAGTGCAAGTGGGAGACTGTTGGAGATATGCCCAACAGGCAATAATAAAAGTGGTTATTATTATATCTTTGTGTTTATGATGAATGTTTACATCCCATGCTATAATTGTATTATAAGGAAACTCTAATACATGTGTGTTTTGTAAACATAAAAGAGTCCCTAGTAAGCCTCTTGTTGAACTAGCTTGTTGATTAATTGATGATCATGGTTTCCTGATCATGGACATTGGATGTGATTAATAACAAGGTTATATCATTAGGAGAATGATGTGATGGACACACACCCATAGTAAGCGTAGCATAAGATCAAGTCATTAAGTTCGTATTGCTGTAAGCTTTCAAATACATAGTAACCTAATCCTTCGACCATGAGGTTATGTTAATCACCATCACCGGATGGGTACTTTGATAACATCAAACGCCGCTTCGTAACTGGGCGGTTATAAAGGTGTCATTGGGTATTCTGAAAGTATGTGTTGAAGCGCATAGACCAAGATTGGGATTTGTCCATTCATATGACGGATAGATATACTTTGGGCCCTCTCGGTGGAATGTCATCTAGATAGCTTGCAAGCATGTGACTGGGTCACAAGGGATGACATAACATGGAACGACTAAAGAATACTTATCAGTAACGAGTTAGAACTAGGTATGGAGATACCAACGATCAAAACTCGGATAAGTAGAATATCGTGTGACAAAGGGAATTGGTTTCGTATGTAAATGGTTCTATCGATCACGAAGTCATCGTTGAGTATGTGGGAGCCGTTATGGATCTCCAGATCCCGCTGATGGTTATTGATCGGAGAGGTGTCTCCATCATGTGTGCATATTCACAAACCGTAGGGTGACACACTTAAGGTTCGAAGTTGTTTTAAGTAGATATGGAATATGCGTTGGAGACCGAATGATGTTCGGAGTCTCGGATTGGATCCAGGACATCACGAGGAGATCCGGAATGGTCCGGAGAATAAGATTCATATATTGGGGATCATTTTCTAAGTTAGGAAATGTTCCGGAGTGTTTGTATGGAGATTCTAGAAGGTTTCAGAATGTTCTGGAAGGTTCTAGAGGATTTCTTGGAGTTTACTTGAAAACGAAGGAAGGGATCAAGGAGACCAAGTGGGGCAAGACACGGATTCGTGGGGGAGGAGGACTCCTCCCCCCTTCCCACCGCCAGCCCTAGGAGGGGAGTCCTACTAGGACTCCCCCTCCCCAGGCGCGCCTCCCTCCCTTAAATAGAAGGGAGGGGGCGCCCCCTCTTGGCTCTCTTCCATAATACCCAATCTCTGCCGCCTCTCTCCTCCACCTTTCTTCTGCACAGGCATAGGCGAAGCCCCGCAGAATTCTATACTCTGACACCACCACCACGCCGTCGTGCTGCTGGGATTCCGTGGAGAAGATCTACTACCTCTGCTGCTCGCTGGAACGGGGAGAGGAAGGTCTGCTTCGACTCCGCACGTGTGATCGTCTGCGGAAGCGCTGCCGGAACGCAGCACCGGAAGGATCATCCACACGATCTTGAGATCGGCAAGTGATCGACTACATCATCCACGAGATCTAATCTCGTAACGCTTTCAGTTCTACGAGGGTTAGTACCGATTTATCTCGTTGCTCATGTCTAATAGATTAGATCTTGGCTTTTATCTAGATTAGATCTGGGTTTTGTTCATTCTTGCGGTAGAAATTCTTTGTTTTCCATGCTACGAACCCATCACTTTTTACTAACAACAACCAGAGTCATTGAATTGTGTGTTCTCTTATGAGACGACAGATGGATCCACCAGTGTCATTGCATGTGTGTTGTTTTCACATACCACATATGGATCCACCAATGTCATTGCATGTGTGTTCTTTTCACAATCCACCTATGGATCCACCAGTGTCATTGCATGTGTGCTCTTTTTACTAACAACAACATGTGCCATTGCATGTGTGTTCTCTTTAGAGACCACACATGGATCCACCAGTTCATTGCATGTGTGTTCTTTTTACTAACAACAACCAGTGTCATTGAAATGTGTGTTCTCTTCAGAGACCACACATGGATCCACCAGTGTCATGTGTGTTGTATTCACATACCACATATGGATCCACCAGTGTCATTGAAATGTGTGTTCTCTTCAAAGACCACACATGGATCCACCAGTGTCATTGCATGTGTGTTCTTTTCACAATCCACCTATGAATCCACCAGTGTCATTGCATGTGTGTTCTCTTCAAAGACCACACATGGATCCAGCAGTGTCATTGCATGTGTGTTCTTTTTACTAACAACAACCAGACTCATTGAAATGTGTGTTCTCTTCAGAGACCACACATGGATCCACCAGTGTCATTGCACGTGTGTTCTTTTTACTAACAACAACTGGAGTCATTGCATATGTATTCTTTTCACATACCACATATGGATCCACCAGTGTCATTGCATGTGTGCTCTTTTCACAATCCACCTATGGATCCACCAGTGTCATTGCATGTGTGTTCTTTTTACTAACAACAACCAGAGTCATTGCATGTGTGTTCTTTTCACATACCACATATGGATCCACCAATGTCATTGCATGTGTGTTCTTTTCACAATCCACCTATGGATCCACCAGTGCCATTGCGTGTGTGCTCTTTTTACTAACAACAACATGTGTCATTGCATGTGTGTTCTCTTTAGAGACCACACATGGATCCACCAGTTCATTGCATGTGTGTTCTTTTTACTAACAACAACCAGAGTCAGTGAAATATGTGTTCTCTTCAGAGATGACACATGGATCCAGCAGCGTCATTGCATGTGTGTTGTTTTCACATACCACATATGAATCCACCAGTGTCATTGAAATGTGTGTTCTCTTCAAAGACCACACATGGATCCACCAGTCTCATTGCATGTGTGTTCTTTTAACAATCCACATATGGATCCACCAGTCTCATTGCATGTGTGGTCTTTTTACTAACAACAACCAGAGTCATTGCGTGTGTGTTCTCTTCAGAGACCACACATGGATCCAGAAGTGTCATTGCATGTGTGTTCTTTTTACTAACAACAACCAGAGTCATTGAAATGTCTGTTCTGTTCAGAGACCATGCATGGATCCACCAGTGTCATTGCACGTGTGGTCTCTGAAGAGAACACACATGGATCCACCAGTGTCATTGCATGTGTGTTCTTTTTACTAACAACAACTGCAGTCATTGCATGTGTGTTCTTTTCACATACCACATATGGATCCACCAGTGTCATTGCATGTGTGCTCTTTTCACAATCCACCTATGGATCCACCAGTTTCATTGCATGTGTGTTATTTTTACTAACAACAAATGGAGTCATTGCATGTGTGATCTTTTCACATACCACATATGGATCCACCAGTGTCATTGCATGTGTGTTCTTTTCACAATCCACCTATGGATCCACCAGTGTTATTGCATGTGTGCTCTTTTTACTAACAACAACCAGAGTCATTGCATGTGTGTTCTCTTCAGAGACCACACATGGATCCACTAGTGTCATTGCATGTGTGTTCTTTTTACTAACAATAACCATAGTCATTGAAATGTGTGTTCTCTTCAGAGACCATAGATGGATCCATCAGTGTCATTGCATGTGTGGTCTCTGAAGAGACCACACGTGGATCCACCAGTGTCATTGAATGTGTGTTCTGTTTACTAAAAACAACTGGAGTCATTGCATGTGTGATCTTTTCACATACCACATATGTATCCACAAGTTTCATTGCATGTGTGCCCTTTTCACAATCCACCTATGGATCCACCAGTGTCATTGCATGTGTGTTCTTTTTACTAACAACAACCAGAGCCATTGCATGTGTGTTCTTTTCACATACCACATATGGATCCACTAGTGTGAATGCATGTGTGTTCTTTTCACAATCCACCTATGGATCCACCAGTGTCATTGCATGTGTGCTCTTTTTACTGACAACAACCAGAGACATTGCATGTGTGTTCTCTTCAGAGACCACACATGGATCCACCTGTGTCATTGCATGTGTGTTCTTTTTATTAACAACAACTGGAGTCATTGCATGTGTGTTCATTTCATATACCACATATGGATCCACCAGTGTCATTGCATGTGTGCTCTTTTCACAATCAACCTATGGATCCACTAGTGTCATTGCATGTGTGTTCTTTTTACTAACAACCAGAGTCATTGCATGTGTGTTCTTTTCACATACCACATCTGGATCCACCAATGTCATTGCATGTGTGTTCTTTCCACAATCCACCTATGGATCCACCAGTGTCATTGCATGTGTGCTTGTTTTACTAACAACAACCTAAGTAATTGCATGTGTGTTCTCTTTAGAGACCACACATGGATCCACCAGTTCATTGCATGTGTGTTCTTTTTACTAACAACAACCAGGGTCATTGAAATGTGTGTTCTCTTAAGAGACGACACATGGATCCACGAGTGTCATTTCTTGTGTGTTGTTTTCACATACCACATATGGATCCACTAGTGTCATTGAAATGTGTGTTCTCTTCAAAGACCACACATGGATCTACTAGTGTCATTGCATGTGTGTTCTTTTCACAATCCACCTATGGATCCACCATTGTCATTACATGTGTGGTCTTTTTGTTAACAACAACTAGAGTCATTACATGTGTGTTCTCTTCAGAGACCACACATGGATCTACCAGTGTCATTGCATGTGTGTTCTTTTTACTAACAACCAGAGTCATTGAAATGTGTCTTCTCTTCAGAGACCACACATGGATCCACCAGTGTCATTGCATGTGTGCTCTTTTTACTAACAACAACTGGAGTCATTGCATGTGTATTCTTTTTACATACCACATATGGATCCACCAGTGTCATTGCATGTGTGCTCTTTTCACAATCCACCTATGGATCCACCAGTGTCATTGCATGTGTGTTCTTTTTACTAACAACAAATAGAGTCATTGCATGTGTGTTCTTTTCACATACCACATATGGATCCACCAGTGTCATTGCATGTGTGCTCTTTTCACAATCCACCTATGGATCCACCAGTTTCATTGCATGTGTGTTCTTTTTTACTAACAACAACTGGAGTCATTGCATGTGTGATCTTTTCACATACCACATATGGATCCACCAGTGTCATTGCATGTGTGTTCTTTTCACAATCCACCTATGGATCCACCAGTGTTATTGCATGTGTGCTCTTTTTACTAACAACAACCAGAGTCATTGCATGTGTGTTCTCTTCCGAGACCACACATGGATCCACCAGTGTCATTGCATGTGTGTTCTTTTTACTAACAATAACCATAGTCATTGAAATGTGTGTTCTCTTCAGAGACCATAGATGGATCCATCAGTGTCATTGCATGTGTGTTCTGTTTACTAAAAACAACTGGAGTCATTGCATGTGTGATCTTTTCACATACCACATATGTATCCACAAGTGTCACTGCATGTGTGCCCTTTTCACAATCCACCTATGGATCCACCAGTGTCATTGCATGTGTGTTCTTTTTACTAACAACAACCATAGCCATTGCATGTGTGTTCTTTTCACATACCACATATGGATCCACCAGTGTCAATGCATGTGTGTTCTTTTCACAATCCACCTATGGATCCACCAGTGTCATTGCATGTGTGCTCTTTTTACTAACAACAACCAGAGACATTGCATGTGTGTTCTCTTCAGAGACCACACATGGATCCACCTGTGTCATTGCATGTGTGTTCTTTTTATTAACAACAACTGGAGTCATTGCATGTGTGTTCATTTCATATACCACATATGGATCCACCAGTGTTATTGCATGTGTGCACTTTTCACAATCAACCTATGGATCCACTAGTGTCATTGCATGTGTGTTCTTTTTACTAACAACCAGAGTCATTGCATGTGTGTTCTTTTCACATACCACATCTGGATCCACCAATGTCATTGCATGTGTGTTCTTTCCACAATCCACCTATGGATCCACCAGTGTCATTGCATGTGTGCTCGTTTTACTGACAACAACATAAGTAATTGCATGTGTGTTCTCTTTAGAGACCACACATGGATCCACCAGTTCATTGCATGTGTGTTCTTTTTACTAACAACAACCAGGGTCATTGAAATGTGTGTTCTCTTAAGAGACGACACATGGATCCACCAGTGTCATTGCTTGTTTGTTGTTTTCACATACCACATATGGATCCACTAGTGTCATTGAAATGTGTGTTCTCTTCAAAGACCACACATGGATCTACTAGTGTCATTGCATGTGTGTTCTTTTCACAATCCACCTATGGATCCACCGGTGTCATTGCATGTGTGGTCTTTTTGCTAACAACAACCAGAGTCATTGCATGTGTGTTCTCTTCAGAGACCACACATGGATCTACCAGTGTCATTGCATGTGTGTTCTTTTTACTAACAACAACCAGAGTCATTGAAATGTGTCTTCTCTTCAGAGACCACACATGGATCCACCAGTGTCATTGCATGTGTGCACTTTTTACTAACAACAACTGGAGTCATTGCATGTGTATTCTTTTTACATACCACATATGGATCCACCAGTGTCATTGCATGTGTGCTCTTTTCACAATCCACCTATGGATCCACCAGTGTCATTGCATGTGTGTTCTTTTTACTAACAACAACCAGGGTCATTGCATGAGTGTTCTTTTCACATCCCACATGGATCCACCAATGTCATTGCATGTGTGTTCTTTTCACAATCCACCTATGGATCCACCAGTGTCATTGCATGTGTGCTCTTTTTACTAACAACAACCTGTGTCATTGCATGTGTGTTCTCTTTAGAGACCACACATGGATCGACCAGTTCATTGCATGTGTGTTCTTTTCACTAACAACCAGAGTCATTGAAATGTGTGTTCTCTTCAGAGACGACACATGGATCCACCAGTGTCATTGCATGTGTGTAGTTTTCACATACCACATATGGATCCACCAGTGTCATTGAAATGTGTGTTCTCTTCATAGACCACACATCGATCCACCAGTGTCAAGAGACCACACATGGATCCACCGGTGTCATTGCATGTGTGTTCTTTTTACTAACAACAACTGGCGTCATTGCATGTGTGTTCTTTTCACGTACCACATATGGATCCACCAGTGTCATTGCATGTGTGCTCTTTTCACAATCCACCTATGGATCCACCAGTATCATTGCATGTGAGCTTGTTTTACTAACAACAACTAGAGTCATTGCATGTTTGTTCTCTTCAGAGTCCACACATGGATCCACCAGTGTCATTGCACGTGTGTTCTTTTTTACTAACAACAACCAGAGTCATTGAAATATGTGTTCTCTTTAGAGACCACACATGGATCCACCAGTGTTATTAAAATGTGTGTTCTCTTCAGATACCACACATGGATCCACCAGTGTCATTGCATGTGTGTTCTCTTCAGAGACCACACATGGATCCACCAGTGTCATTGCATGTGTGTTCTTTTTTACTAACAACAACTAGAGTCATTGCATGTGTGTTCTTTTCACATACCACATATGGATCCACCAGTGTCATTGCATGTGTGCTCTTTTCACAATCCACCTATGGATCCACTAGTGTCATTGCATGTGTGTTCTTTTTACTAACAACAACCAGAGTCATCGCATGTGTGTTCTTTTCACATACCACATATGGATCCACCAGTGTCATTGCATGTGTGTTCTTTTCACAATCCACCTATGGAACCCTCAGTGTCATTCCATGTGTGCTCTTTTTACTAACAACAACTAGAGTCATATCATGTGTGTTCTCTTCAGAGACCACACATGGATCCACCACTGTCATTGCACGTGTGTTCTTTTTACTAACAACAACCAGAGTCATTGAAATGTGTGTTCTCTTCAGAGACCACACATGGATCCACCAGTGTCATTGCATGTGTGTTGTTTTTACTAACAACAACCAGAGTCATTGAAATGTGTGTTCTCTTCGGAGACCATAGATGGATCCATCAGTGTCATTGGATGCGTGGTTTCTGAAGAGACCACACATGGATCCACCAGTGTCATTGCATGTGTGTTCTTTTTACTAACAACAACCATAGTCATTGCATGTGTGATCTTTTCACATGCCACATATGTATCCACAAGTGTCATTGCATGTGTGCTCTTTTCACAATCCACCTATGGATCCACCAGTGTCATTGCATGTGTGTTCTTTTTAGTAACAACAACTGGAGTCATTGCATGTGTGTTCTTTTCACATACCACATATGGATCCACCAGTGTCATTGCATGTGTATTCTTTTCATAATCCACCTATGGATCCACCAGTGTCATTGCATGTGTGCTCTTTCTACTAACAATAACCAAAGACATTGCATGGGTGTTCTCTTCAGAGACCACACATGGATCCACCAGTGTCATTGCATGTTTGTTCTTTTTATTAACAACAACCAGAGTCATTGAAATGTGTGTTCTCTTCAGAGACCACACATGGATCCACCAGTGTTATTGCATGTGTGTTCTTTTTACTAACAACAACTAGAGTCATTGCATGAGTGTTCTTGTCACATTCCACATATGGATCCACCAGTGTCATTGCATGTGTGTACTTTTTACTAACAACAACTATATTTATTGCATGTGTGTTCTTTTCACATACCACATATGGATCCACCAGTGTAATTGCATGTGTGCTCTTTTCACAATCCACCTATGGATCCACCAGTGTCATTGCATGTGTGTTCTTTTTAGAAACAACAACTGGAGTCATTGCATGTGTGTTCTTTTCAGATACCACATATGGATCCACCAGTGTCATTGCATGTGTGTTCTTTTCACAATCCCACTATAGATCCACTAGTGTCATTGCATGTGTGCTCTTTTTACTAACAACAACCAAAGTCATTGCATGTGTGTTCTCTTCAGAGACCACACATAGATCCACCAGTGTCATTGCATGTGTGTTCTTTGTACTAACAACAACTAGAGTCATTGAAATGTGTCTTCTCTTCAGATACCACACATGGATCCACCAGTGTCATTGCATGTGTGGTCTCTTATCCACCAGTGTCATTGCATGTGTGTTCTTTTCACTAACAACAACTGGAGTCATTGCATGTGTGTTCTTTTCACATACCACATATGGATCCACCAGTGTCATTGCATGTGTGCTCTTTTCACAATCCACATATGGATCCACCAGTGTCATTGCAAGTGTGTTCTTTTTACTAACAACCAGAGGCATTGCATGTGTGTTCTTTTCACATACCACATATGGATCCACCAGTGTCATCGCATGTGTGTTCTTTTCTCAATCCACCAATGGATCCACCAGTGTCATTGCATGTGTGCTCTTTTTACTAACAACAACCTTAGTCATTGTATGTTTGTTCTCTTTAGAGACCACACATGGATCCACCAGTGTCATTGCATGTGTGTTCTTTTTACTAACAACAATCAGAGTCATTGAAATGTGTGTTCTTTTCAGAGATCACACATGGATCCACCAGTGTCATTGCATGTGTTGTCTCTTAAGAGAACACACATAGATCCACCAATTTCATTGCATGTGTGTTCTTCTTACTAACAACAACTGCAGTCATTGCATGTGTGTTCTTTTCACATACCACATATGGATCCACCAGTGTCATTGCATGTGTGCTCTTTTCACAATCCACCTATGGATCCACTAGCGTCATTGCATGTGTGTTCATTTTACTAACAACAACTAGAGTCATTGCATGTGTGTTCTTTTCACATACCACATATGGATCCACCAGTGTCATTGCATGTGTGTTCTTTTCACAATCCACCTATGGTCCACAAGTGTCATTGCATGTGTGCTCTTTTTACTAACAACTTGCATGTGTGTTCTCTTCAGAGACCACACATGGATCCACCTGTGTCATTGCATGTGTGTTCTTTTTACTAACAACAACCATAGTCATTGAAATGTGTGTTCTCTTTAGAGACCATAGATGGATCCATCAGTGTCATTGCATGTGTGGTCTCTGAAGAGACCACACATGGATCCACCAGTGTCATTGCATGTGTGTTCTTTTTACTAACAACAACTGGAGTCATTGCATGTGTGATCTTTTCACACACCACATATGTATCCACAAGTGTCGTTGCATGTGTGCTCTTTTCACAATCCACCTATGGATCCACCAGTGTCATTGCTTGTGTGTTCTTTTTACTAACAACAACCAGAGTCATTGCTTGTGTGTTCTTTTGACATACCACATATGGATCCACTAGTGTCATTGCATGTGTGTTCTTTTCACAATCCACCTATGGATCCACCAGTGTCATTGCATGTGTGCTCTTTTTACTAACAACAACCAAAGACATTGCATTTGTGTTCTCTTTAGAGACCACACATGGATCCACCAGTGTCATTGCATGTGTGTTCTTTTTACTAACAACAACCAAAGTCATTGAAATGTGTGTTCTCTTCAGAGACCACACATGGATCCACCAGTGTTATTGCATGTGTGTTCTTTTCACATACCACATATGGATCCACCAATGTCATTGCATGTGTGCACTTTTCACAATCCACCTATGGATCCACCAGTATCATTGCATGTGTGTTCTTTTTACTAACAACAACTGGAGTCATTGAATGTGTGTTCTTTTTACTAACAACAACTAGAGTCATTGAATGTGTGTTCTTTTCACATACCACATATGGCTCCACCAGTGTCATTGCATGTGTGTTATTTTCACAATCCACCTATGGATCCACCAGTGTCATTGCATGTGTTCTCTTTTTACTAACAACAACCAGAGTCATCGCATGTGTGTTCTCTTTAGAGACCACACATGGATCAACCAGTGTCATTGCATGTGTGTTCTTTTTACTAACAACAACCATAGTCATTGAAATGTGTGTTCTCTTTAGAGACCATAGATGGATCCATCAGTGTCATTGCATGTGTGGTCTCTGAAGAGACAACACATGGATCCACCAGTGTCATTGCATGTGTGTTCTTTTTACTAACAACAACTGGAGTCATTGCATGTGTGATCTTTTCACACACCACATATGTATCCACAAGTGTCGTTGCATGTATGCTCTTTTCACAATCCACCAGTGTCATTGCTTGTGTGATCTTTTTACTAACAACAACCAGTGTCATTGCATGTGTGTTCTTTTCACATACCACATATGGATCCACCAGTGTCATTGCATGTGTGTTCTTTTCACAATCCACCTATGGATCCACCAGTGTCATTGCATGTGTGCACTTTTTACTAACAACAACCAGAGACATTGCATGTGTGTTCTCTTCAAAGACCACACATGGATCCACCAGTGTCATTGCATGTTTGTTCTTTTTATTAACAACAACCAGAGTCATTGAAATGTGTGTTCTCTTCAGAGATGACACATGGATCCACCAGTGTCATTGCATGTGTGTTGTTTTCATATACCACATATGAATCCACCAGTGTCATTGAAATGTATGTTCTCTTCAAAGACCACACATGGATCCACCAGTGTCATTGCATGTGTGTTCTTTTCACAATCCACCTATGGATCCACCAGTGTCATTGCATGTGTGGTCTTTTTACTAACAACAACCAGAGTCATTGCATGTGTGTTCTCTTCAGAGACCACACATGGATCCACCAGTGTCATGGCATGTTGGTTCTTATTACTAACAACAAATAGAGTCATTGAAATGTGAATTCTCTTCAGAGACCACACATGGATCCACCAGTGTCATTGCATGTGTGGTCTCTGAAGAGAACACACATGGATCCACCAGTGTCATTGCATGTGTGATCTTTTCACATACCACATATGGATCCACTAGTGTCATTGCATGTGTGCTCTTTTTACTAACAACAACCTGAGTCATTGCATGTTTGTTCTCTTTAGAGACCAGACATGGATCCACCAGTGTCATTGCATGTGTGTTCTTTTTACTAACAACAACCAGAGTCATTGCATGTGTGTTCTCTTCAGAGACCACACATGGATCCACCAGTGTTATTGAATGTGTGTTCTTTTTACTGACAACAACCAGAGTCATTGCATGTGTGTTCTTTTCACATACCACATATGGATCCACCGGTGTCATTGCATGTGTGCTCTTTTCATAATCCATCTATGGATCCACCACTGTCATTGCATGTGTGTTCTTTTTACTAACAACCAGAGTCATTGCATGTGTGTTCTTTTCACATACCACATATGGATCCACCAATGTCATTGCATGTGTGTTCTTTTCACAATCCACCTATGGATCCACCAGTGTCATTGCATGTGTGCTCTCTTTAGAGACCACACATGGATCCACTAGTTCATTGCATGTGTGTTCTTTTTACTAACAACAACCAGAGTCATTGAAATGTGTGTTCTATTAAGAGACGACACATGGATCCACCAGTGTCATTGCATGTGTGTTGTTTTCACATACCACATATGGATCCACCAGTGTCATTGAAATGTGTGTTCTCTTCAAATACCACACATGGATCCACCAGTGTCATTGCATGTGTGTTCTTTTCACAATCCACCTATGGATCCACCAGTGTCATTGCATGTGTGTTCTCTTTAGAGACCACACATGGCTCCACTAGTGTCATTGCATGTGTGTTCTTTTTACTAACAACAACCAGAGTCATTGAAATGTGTTCTCTTCACAGACCACACATGGATCCACCAGTGTCATTGCAGGTGTGTTCTTTTTACTAATAACAACTGGAGTCATTGCATGTGTGTTCTTTTCACATACCACATATGGATCCACCAGTGTAATTGCATGTGTGTTCTTTTCACAATCCACCTATGGATCCACTAGTGTCATTGCATGTGTGCTCTTTTTACAAACAACAACCAGAGTCATTGCATGTGTGTTCTCTTCAGAGACCACACATGGATCCACCAGTGTCATTGCATGTGTGTTCTTTTTACTAACAACAACCATAGTCATTGAAATGTGTGTTCTCTTCAGAGACCATAGATGGATCCATGAGTGTCATTGCATGTGTGTTGTTTTTACTAAGAACAACTGGAGTCATTGCATGTGTGATCTTTTCACACACCACATATGTATCCACAAGTGTCGTTGCATGTGTGCTCTTTTTACAATCCACCTATGGATCCACTAGTGTCATTGCATGTGTGTTCTTTTTACTAACAACAACCAGAGTCATTGGATGTGTGTTCTTTTCACATACCACATATGGATCCACCAGTGTCATTGCATGTGTGTTCTTTTCACAATCCACCTATGGATCCAACAGTGTCATTGCATGTGTGCTCTTTTTACTAACAACAACCAGAGACATTGCATCTGTGTTCTCTTTAGAGACCACACATGGATCTACCAGTGTCATTGCATGTGTGTTGTTTTACTATCAACAACCAGAGTCATTGAAATGTGTGTTCTCTTCTGAGACCACACATGGATCCACCAGTGTCATTGCATGTGTGTTCTTTTTACTAACTACAACTGGAGTCATTGCATGTGTGTTCTTTTCACATACCACATATGGATCCACCAATGTCATTGCATGTGTGCACTTTTCACAATCCACCTATGGATCCACCAGTGTCATTGCATGTGTGTTCTTTTTACTAACAACAACTAGAGTCATTGCATGTGTGTTCTTTTCACATACCACATATGGATCCACCAGTGTCATTGCATGTATGTTCTTTTCACAATCCACCTATGGATCCACCAGTGTCATTGCATGTGTGCTCTTTTTACTAACAACAACCAGAGTCATTGCATTTGTGTTCTCTTTAGAGACCACACATGGATCCACCAGTGTCATTGCATGTGTGTTCTTTTTACTAACAACAACCATAATCATTGAAATGTGTGTTCTCTTCAGAGACCATAGATGGATCCATCAGTGTCATTGCATGTGTGGTCTCTGAAGAGACCACACATAGATCCACCAGTGTCATTGCATGTGTGTTCTTTTTACTAACAACAACTGGAATCATTGCATGTGTGATCTTTTCACATACCACATATGTATCCACAAGTGTCATTGCATGTGTGTTCTTTTCACAATCCACCTATGGATCCACCAGTGTCATTGCATGTGTGTTCTTTGTACGAACAACAACCAGAGTCATTGCATGTGTGTTCTTTTCACATACCACATATGGATCCACCAGTGTCAGTGCATGTGTGTTCTTTTCACAATCCACCTATGGATCCACCAGTGTCATTGCATGTGTGCTCTTTTTACTAACAACAACTAGAGACATTGCATGTGTGTTCTCTTCAGAGACCACACATGGATCCACCAGTGTCATTGCATGTGTGTTCTTTTTATTAACAACAACCAGAGTCATTGAAATGTGTGTTTTCTTCAGAGACCACACATGGATCCACCAGTGTTATTGCATGTGTGTTCTTTTTACTAACAACAACTACAGTCATTGCATGTGTGTTCTTTTCACATACCACATATGGATCCACCAGTGTCATTAGATGTGTGCTCTTTTCACAATCCATCTATGGATCCACCAGTGTCATTGCATGCGTGTTCTTTTTACTAACAACCAGAGTCATTGCATGTGTGTTCTTTTCACATACCACATATGGATCCACCAATGTCATTGCATGTGTCTTCTTTTCACAATCCACCTATGGATCCACCAGTTCATTGGATGTGTGTTCTTTTTACTAACAATAGCCAGAGTCATTGAAATGTGTGTTCTCTTAAGAGACGACACATGGATCCACCAGTGTCATTGCATGTGTGTTGTTTTCACATACCACATATGGATCCACCAGTGTCATTGAAATGTGTGTTCTCTTCAAATACCACACATGGATCCACAAGTGTCATTGCATGTGTGTTCTTTTCACAATCCACCTATGGATCTTCCAGTGTCATTGCATGTGTGTTCTCTTTAGAGACCACACATGGATCCACGAGTGTCATTGCATGTGTGTTCTTTTTACTAACAACAACCAGAGTCATTGAAATGTGTTCTCTTCAGAGACCACACATGGATCCACCAGTGTCATTGCATGTGTGTTCTTTTTACTAATAACAACTGGAGTCATTGCATGTGTATTCTTTGGACATACCACATATGGATCCACCAGTGTCATTGCATGTGTGCTCTTTTCACAATCCACCTATGGATCCACCAGTGTCATTGCATGTGTGTTCTTTTTACTAACAACAACCAGAGTCATTGCATGTGTGTTCTTTTCACATACCACATATGGATCCACCAATGTCATTGCATGTGTGTTCTTTTCAGAGACCACCTATGGATCCACCAGTGTCATTGCATGTGTGCTCTTTTTACTAACAACAACTTGTGTCATTGCATGTGTGTTCTCTTTAGAGACCACACTTGGATCCACCAGTTCATTGCATGTGTGTTCTTTTTACTAACAACAACCAGAGTCATTGAAATGTGTGTTCTCTTTAGAGACGACACATGGATCCACCAGTGTCATTGCATGTGTGTTGTTTTCACATACCACATATGGATCCACTAGTGTCATTGAAATGTGTGTTCTCTTCAGAGACCACACATGGATCCACCAGTGTCATTGCATGTGTGTTCTTTTCACAATCCACCTATGGATCCACCAGTGCCATTGCATGTGTGGTCTTTTTACTAACAACAACCAGAGTCATTGCATGTGTGTTCTCTTCAGAGACCACACATGGATCCACCAGTGTCAATGTATGTGTGTTCTTTTTACTAACAACAACCAGAGTCATTGAAATGTGTGTTCTCTTCAGAGACCACACATGGATCCACCAGTGTCATTGCATGTGTGTGCTCTTTTCACAATCCACCTATGGATCCACCTGTGTCATTGCATCTGTGTTCTTTTTACTACCAACAACTGGAGTCGTTGCATGTGTGTTCTTTTCACATACCACACATGGATCCACCAGTGTCATTGCATGTGTGTTCTTTTCGCTAACAACAACAAGAGTCATTGAAATGTGTGTTCTCTTCATAGACCACACATGGATCCACCAGTGTCATTGCATGTGTGGTCTCTGAAGAGACCACACATGGATCCACCGGTGTCATTGTATGTGTGTTCTTTTTACTAACAACAACTGGAGTCATTGCATGTGTGTTCTTTTCACATACCACATATGGATCCACCAGTGTCATTGCATGTGTGCTCTTTTCACAATCCACCTATGGATCCACCAGTATCATTGAAATGTGTGTTGTTTTCACATACCACATATGGATCCACCAGTGTCATTGAAATGTGTGTTCTCTTCAAAGACCACACATGGATCCACCAGTGTCATTGCATGTGTGTTCTTTTCACAATCCACCTATGGATCCACCAGTGTCATTGCATGTGTGTTCTCTTCAGAGACCACACATGGATCCACTAGTGTCATTGCATGTGTGTTCTTTTTACTAACAACAACCAGAGTCATTGAAATGTGTGTTCTCTTTAGAGACCACACATGGATCCACCAGTGTCATTGCATGTGTGTTCTTTTTACTAACAACAACCAGAGTCATTGAAATGTGTTATCTTCAGAGACCACACATTCATCCACCAGTGTTATTGCATGTGTGATCTTTTTACTAATAACAACTGGAGTCATTCCATGTGTATTCTTTGGACATACCACATATGGATCCACCAGTGTCATTGCGTGTGTGCTCTTTTCACAATCCACCTATGGATCCACCAGTGTCATTGCATGTGTGTTCTTTTTACTAACAACAACCAGAGTCATTGCATGTGTGTTCTTTTCACATACCACATATGGATCCACCAATGTCATTGCATGTGTGTTCTTTTCAGAGACCACCTATGGATCCACCAGTGTCATTGCAAGTGTGCTCTTTTTACTAACATCAACTTGTGTAATTGCATGTGTGTTCTCTTTAGAGACCACACTTGGATCCACTAGTTCATTGCATGTGTGTTCTTTTTACTAACAAGAACCAGAGTCATTGAAATGTGTGTTCTCTTCAGAGACGACACATGGATCCACCAGTGTCATTGCATGTGTGTTGTTTTCACATACCACATATGGATCCACTAGTGTCATTGAAATGTGTGTTCTCTTCAGAGACCAGGCATGGATCCACCAGTGTCATTGCATGTGTGTTCTTTTCACAATCCACCTATGGATCCACCAGTGCCATTGCATGTGTGGTCTTTTTACTAACAAAAACCAGAGTCATTACATGTGTGTTCTCTTCAGAGACCACACATGGATCCACCAGTGTCATTGTATGTGTGTTCTTTTTACTAACAACAACCAGAGTCATTGAAATGTGTGTTCTCTTCAGAGACCACACATGGATCCACCAGTGTCATTGCATGTGTGTGCTCTTTTCACAATCCACCTATGGATCCACCCGTGTCATTGCATCTGTGTTCTTTTTACTAACAACAACTGGAGTCGTTGCATGTGTGTTCTTTTCACATACCACACGTGGATCCACCAGTGTCATTGCATGTGTGTTCTTTTCACTAACAACAGCAAGAGTCATTCAAATGTATGTTCTCTTCGTAGACCACACATGGATCCACCAGTGTCATTGCATGTGTGTTCTTTTTACTAACTACAACTGGAGTCATTGCATGTGTGTTCTTTTCACATACCACATATGGATCCACCAATGTCATTGCATGTGTGCACTTTTCACAATCCACCTATGGATCCACCAGTGTCATTGCATGTGTGTTCTTTTTACTAACAACAACTAGAGTCATTGCATGTGTGTTCTTTTCACATACCACATATGGATCCACCAGTGTCATTGCATGTATGTTCTTTTCACAATCCACCTATGGATCCACCAGTGTCATTGCATGTGTGCTCTTTTTACTAACAACAACCAGAGTCATTGCATTTGTGTTCTCTTTAGAGACCACACATGGATCCACCAATGTCATTGCATGTGTGTTCTTTTTACTAACAACAACCATAATCATTGAAATGTGTGTTCTCTTCAGAGACCATAGATGGATCCATCAGTCATTGCATGTGTTGTCTCTGAGGAGACCACACATAGATCCACCAGTGTCATTGCATGTGTGTTCTTTTTACTAACAACAACTGGAATCATTGCATGTGTGATCTTTTCACATACCACATATGTATCCACAAGTGTCATTGCATGTGTGTTCTTTTCACAATCCACCTATGGATCCACCAGTGTCATTGCATGTGTGTTCTTTGTACGAACAACAACCAGAGTCATTGCATGTGTGTTCTTTTCACATACCACATATGGATCCACCAGTGTCATTGCATGTGTGTTCTTTTCACAATCCACCTATGGATCCACCAGTGCCATTGCATGTGTGCTCTTTTTACTAACAACAACTAGAGACATTGCATGTGTGTTCTCTTCAGAGACCACACATGGATCCACCAGTGTCATTGCATGTGTGTTCTTTTTATTAACAACAACCAGAGTCATTGAAATGTGTGTTTTCTTCAGAGACCACACATGGATCCACCAGTGTTATTGCATGTGTGTTCTTTTTACTAACAACAACTACAGTCATTGCATGTGTGTTCTTTTCACATACCACATATGGATCCACCAGTGTCATTAGATGTGTGCTCTTTTCACAATCCATCTATGGATCCACTAGTGTCATTGCATGCGTGTTCTTTTTACTAACAACCAGAGTCATTGCATGTGTGTTCTTTTCACATACCACATATGGATCCACCAATGTCATTGCATGTGTCTTCTTTTCACAATCCACCTATGGATCCACCAGTTCATTGGATGTGTGTTCTTTTTACTAACAATAGCCAGAGTCATTGAAATGTGTGTTCTCTTAAGAGACGACACATGGATCCACCAGTGTCATTGCATGTGTGTTGTTTTCACATACCACATATGGATCCACCAGTGTCATTGAAATGTGTGTTCTCTTCAAATACCACACATGGATCCACAAGTGTCATTGCATGTGTGTTCTTTTCACAATCCACCTATGGATCTTCCAGTGTCATTGCATGTGTGTTCTCTTTAGAGACCACACATGGATCCACTAGTGTCATTGCATGTGTGTTCTTTTTACTAACAACAACCAGAGTCATTGAAATGTGTTCTCTTTAGAGACCACACATGGATCCACCAGTGTCATTGCATGTGTGTTCTTTTTACTAATAACAACTGGAGTCATTGCATGTGTATTCTTTGGACATACCACATATGGATCCACCAGTGTCATTGCATGTGTGCTCTTTTCACAATCCACCTATGGATCCACCAGTGTCATTGCATGTGTGTTGTTTTTACTAACAACAACCAGAGTCATTGCATGTGTGTTCTTTTCACATACCACATATGGATCCACCAATGTCATTGCATGTGTGTTCTTTTCAGAGACCACCTATGGATCCACCAGTGTCATTGCATGTGTGCTCTTTTTACTAACAACAACTTGTGTCATTGCATGTGTGTTCTCTTTAGAGACCACACTTGGATCCACCAGTTCATTGCATGTGTGTTCTTTTTACTAACAACAACCAGAGTCATTGAAATGTGTGTTCTCTTTAGAGACGACACATGGATCCACCAGTGTCATTGCATGTGTGTTGTTTTCACATACCACATATGGATCCACTAGTGTCATTGAAATGTGTGTTCTCTTCAGAGACCACACATGAATCCACCAGTGTCATTGCATGTGTGTTCTTTTCACAATCCACCTATGGATCCACCAGTGCCATTGCATGTGTGGTCTTTTTACTAACAACAACCAGAGTCATTGCATGTGTGTTCTCTTCAGAGACCACACATGGATCCACCAGTGTCAATGTATGTGTGTTCTTTTTACTAACAACAACCAGAGTCATTGAAATGTGTGTTCTCTTCAGAGACCACACATGGATCCACCAGTGTCATTGCATGTGTGTGCTCTTTTCACAATCCACCTATGGATCCACCTGTGTCATTGCATCTGTGTTCTTTTTACTAACAACAACTGGAGTCGTTGCATGTGTGTTCTTTTCACATGCCACACATGGATCCACCAGTGTCATTGCATGTGTGTTCTTTTCGCTAACAACAACAAGAGTCATTGAAATGTGTGTTCTCTTCATAGACCACACATGGATCCACCAGTGTCATTACATGTGTGGTCTCTGAAGAGACCACACATGGATCCACCGGTGTCATTGTATGTGTGTTCTTTTTACTAACAACAACTGGAGTCATTGCATGTGTGTTCTTTTCACATACCACATATGGATCCACCAGTGTCATTGCATGTGTGCTCTTTTCACAATCCACCTATGGATCCACCAGTATCATTGAAATGTGTGTTGTTTTCACATACCACATATGGATCCACCAGTGTCATTGAAATGTGTGTTCTCTTCAAAGACCACACATGGATCCACCAGTGTCATTGCATGTGTGTTCTTTTCACAATCCACCTATGGATCCACCAGTGTCATTGCATGTGTGTTCTCTTCAGAGACCACACATGGATCCACTAGTGTCATTGCATGTGTGTTCTTTTTACTAACAACAACCAGAGTCATTGAAATGTGTGTTCTCTTTAGAGACCACACATGGATCCACCAGTGTCATTGCATGTGTGTTCTTTTTACTAACAACAACCAGAGTCATTGAAATGTGTTCTCTTCAGAGACCACACATTCATCCACCAGTGTTATTGCATGTGTGATCTTTTTACTAATAACAACTGGAGTCATTGCATGTGTATTCTTTGGACATACCACATATGGATCCACCAGTGTCATTGCGTGTGTGCTCTTTTCACAATCCACCTATGGATCCACCAGTGTCATTGCATGGGTGTTCTTTTTACTAACAACAACCAGAGTCATTGCATGTGTGTTCTTTTCACATACCACATATGGATCCACCAATGTCATTGCATGTGTGTTCTTTTCAGAGACCACCTATGGATCCACCAGTGTCATTGCAAGTGTGCTCTTTTTACTAACATCAACTTGTGTCATTGCATGTGTGTTCTCTTTAGAGACCACACTTGGATCCACCAGTTCATTGCATGTGTGTTCTTTTTACTAACAAGAACCAGAGTCATTGAAATGTGTGTTCTCTTCAGAGACGACACATGGATCCACTAGTGTCATTGCATGTGTGTTGTTTTCACATACCACATATGGATCCACTAGTGTCATTGAAATGTGTGTTCTCTTCAGAGACCAGGCATGGATCCACCAGTGTCATTGCATGTGTGTTCTTTTCACAATCCACCTATGGATCCACCAGTGCCATTGCATGTGTGGTCTTTTTACTAACAAAAACCAGAGTCATTACATGTGTGTTCTCTTCAGAGACCACACATGGATCCACCAGTGTCATTGTATGTGTGTTCTTTTTACTAACAACAACCAGAGTCATTGAAATGTGTGTTCTCTTCAGAGACCACACATGGATCCACCAGTGTCATTGCATGTGTGTGCTCTTTTCACAATCCACCTATGGATCCACCCGTGTCATTGCATCTGTGTTCTTTTTACTAACAACAACTGGAGTCGTTGCATGTGTGTTCTTTTCACATACCACACGTGGATCCACCAGTGTCATTGCATGTGTGTTCTTTTCACTAACAACAGCAAGAGTCATTGAAATGTATGTTCTCTTCATAGACCACACATGGATCCACCAGTGTCATTGCATGTGTGGTCGCTGAAGAGACCACAGTTGGATCCACCGGTGTCATTGTATGTGTGTTCTTTTTACTAACAACAACTGGAGTCATTGCATGTGTGTTATTTTCACATACCACATTTGGATCCACCAGTGTCATTGCATGTGTGCTCTTTTCACAATCCACCTATGGATCCACCAGTATCATTGCATGTGTATTCTTTTTACTAACAACAACAGGAGTCATTGCATGTGTGTTCTTTTCACATACCACATATGGATCCACAAGTGTCATTGCATGGGTGCTCTTTTCACAATCCACCTATGGATCCACCAGTGTGATTGCATGTGTGTTCTTTTTACTAACAACAACCTAGAGTCATTGCATGTGTGTTGTTCTCACATACTACATATGGATCCACCAGTGTTATTGCATGTGTGTCCTTTTCACAATCCACCTATGGATCCACCAGTGTCATTGCATGTGTGCTCTTTTTACTAACAACAACCAGAGTCATTGCATGTGTGTTCTCTTTAGAGACCACACATGGATCGACCAGTGTCATTGCATGTGTGTTCTTTTTACTAACAACAACCAGAGTCATTGAAATGTGTGTTCTCTTCAGAGACCACACATGGATCCACCAGTGTCATTGCATGTGTGTTCTTTTTACTAACAACAACTGGAGTCATTACATGTGTGTTCTTTTCACATACCACATATGGATCCACCAGTGTCATTACATGTGTGCTCTTTTCACAATCCAGCTATGGATCCGCCAATGTCATTGCAAGTGTATTCTTTTTAGTAACAACAACCAGAGTCATTGCATGTGTGTTCTTTTAACATACCACATATGGATCCACCAGTGTCATTGCATGTGTGTTCTTTTTACAATCCACCTATGGATCCACCAGTGTCATTGCATGTGTGCTCTTTTTACTAACGACAACGAGAGTCATTGCATGTGTGTTCTCTTCAGAGACCACACATGGATCCACACATGTCATTGCATGTGTGTTCTTTTTACTAACAACAACCAGAGTCATTGAAATGTGTGTTCTCTTTAGAGACCACACATGGATCCACCAGTGTCATTGCATGTGTGGTCTCTTCAGAGAACACACATGGATCCACCAATGTCATTGCATGTGTGTGTTTTTTACTAACAACAACTAGAGTCATTGCATGTGTGCTCTTTTCACATACCACATATGGATCCACCAGTGCCATTGCATGTGTGCTCTTTTCACAATCCACCTATGGATCCACCAGTGTCATTGCATGTGTGTTCTTTTTACTAACAACAACCAGAGTCATTGCATGTGTGTTCTTTTCACATACCACATATGGATCCACCAGTGTCATTGCATGTGTGTTCTTTTCACAATCCACCTATGGATCCACCAGTGTCATTGCATGTGTGCTCTTTTTACTAAAAACAGTCAGAGACATTGCATGTGTGTTCTCTTTAGAGACCACACATGGATCCACCAGTGTCATTGCATGTGTGTTCTTTTTACTAACAACAACCAGAGTCATTAAAATGTGTGTTCTCTTCAGAGACCACACATGGATCCACCAGTGTCATTGCATGTGTGTTCTTTTTACTAACAACAACTAGATTCATTGCATGTGTGTTCTTTTCACATACCACATATGGATCCACCAGTGTCATTGCATGTGTGCTCTTTTCACAATCCACCTATGGATCCACCAGTGTCATTGCATGTGTGTTCTTTTTACTAAGAACAACCAGAGTCATTGCATGTGTGTTCTTTTCACATACCACATATGGATCCACCAGTGTCATTGGATGTGTGTTCTTTTCACAATCCACCTATGGATACGCCAGTGTCATTGCATGTGTGTTCTTTTCACATACCACATATGGATCCACCAGTGTCATTGCATGTGTGCTCTTTTCACAATCCACCTATGGATCCACCAGTGTCATTGCATGTGTGTTCTTTTTACTAAGAACAACCAGAGTCATTGCATGTGTGTTCTTTTCACATACCACATATGGATCCACCAGTGTCATTGGATGTGTGTTCTTTTCACAATCCACCTATGGATACGCCAGTGTCATTGCATGTGTGGTCTTTTTACTAACAACAACCAGAGTCATTGCATGTGTGTTCTCTTCAGAGACCACACATGGATCCACCAGTGTCATTGCATGTGTGTTCTTTTTACTAACAACAACCAGAGTCATTGAAATGTGTGTTCTCTTCAGAGACCACACATGGATCCACTAGTGTCATTGCATCTGTGTGCTCTTTTCACAATCCACCTATGGATCCACCAGTGTCATTGCATCTGTGTTCTTTTTACTAACAACAACTGGAGTCGTTGCATTTGTGTTCTTTTCACATACCACACATGGATCCACCAGTGTCATTGCACGTGTGTTCTTTTCGCTAACAACAACCAGAGTCATTGAAATGTGTGTTCTCTTTAGAGACCACACATGGATCCACCAGTGTCATTGCATGTGTGGTCTCTGAAGAGACCGCACATGGATCCACCAGTGTCATTACATGTATGTTCTTTTTACTAACAACAACTGGAGTCATTGCATGTGTGTTCTTTTCACATACCACATATGGATCCACCAGTGTCACTGCATGTGTGCTCTTTGCACAATCCACCTATGGATCCACCAGTGTCATTGCGTGTGTGTTCTTTTTACTAACAACAACCTGAGTCATTGGATGTGTGTTCTTTTCACATACCACATATGGATCCACCAGTGTCATTGCATGTGTGCTCTTTTCACAATCCACCTATGGATCCACCTGTGTTATTGCATGTGTGCTCTTTTTACTAACAACAAGCAGAGTCATTGCATGTGTGTTCTCTTCAGAGACCACACATGGATCCACCAGTGTCATTGCATGTGTGTTCTTTTTACTAACAACAACCAGAGTCATTGAAATGTGTGTTCTCTTCAGAGACCACACATGGATCCACTAGTGTCATTGCATCTGTGTGCTCTTTTCACAATCCACCTATGGATCCACCAGTGTCATTGCATCTGTGTTCTTTTTACTAACAACAACTGGAGTCGTTGCATTTGTGTTCTTTTCACATACCACACATGGATCCACCAGTGTCATTGCACGTGTGTTCTTTTCGCTAACAACAACCAGAGTCATTGAAATGTGTGTTCTCTTTAGAGACCACACATGGATCCACCAGTGTCATTGCATGTGTGGTCTCTGAAGAGACCGCACATGGATCCACCAGTGTCATTACATGTATGTTCTTTTTACTAACAACAACTGGAGTCATTGCATGTGTGTTCTTTTCACATACCACATATGGATCCACCAGTGTCACTGCATGTGTGCTCTTTTCACAATCCACCTATGGATCCACCAGTGTCATTGCGTGTGTGTTCTTTTTACTAACAACAACCTGAGTCATTGGATGTGTGTTCTTTTCACATACCACATATGGATCCACCAGTGTCATTGCATGTGTGCTCTTTTCACAATCCACCTATGGATCCACCTGTGTTATTGCATGTGTGCTCTTTTTACTAACAACAAGCAGAGTCATTGCATGTGTGTTCTCTTCAGAGACCACACATGGATCCACCAGTGTCATTGCATGTGTGTTCCTTTTACTAACAACAACCAGAGTCATTGAAATGTGTGTTCTCTTTAGATACCACACATGGATCCACCAGTGTCATTGCATGTGTGTTCTTTTCACATACCACATATAGATCCAACAGTGTCATTGAAATCTGTGTTCTCTTCAGAGACCACACATGGATCCACCAGTGTCATTGCATGTGTTTTCTTTTCACAATCCACCTATGGATCGACCAGTGTCATTGCATGTGTGCTCTTTTTACTAACAACAACCAGAGTCATTGCATGTGTGTTCTCTTCAGAGACCACACATGGATCCACCAGTGTCATTGCATGTGTGTTCTTTTTACTAACAACAACTAGATTCATTGCATGTGTGTTCTTTTCACATACCACATATGGATCCACCAGTGTCATTGCATGTGTGCTCTTTTCACAATCCACCTATGGATCCACCAGTGTCATTGCATGTGTGTTCTTTTTACTAAGAACAACCAGAGTCATTGCATGTGTGTTCTTTTCGCATACCACATATGGATCCACCAGTGTCATTGGATGTGTGTTCTTTTCACAATCCACCTATGGATACGCTAGTGTCATTGCATGTGTGTTCTTTTCACATACCACATATGGATCCACCAGTGTCATTGCATGTGTGCTCTTTTCACAATCCACCTATGGATCCACCAGTGTCATTGCATGTGTGTTCTTTTTACTAAGAACAACCAGAGTCATTGCATGTGTGTTCTTTTCACATACCACATATGGATCCACCAGTGTCATTGGATGTGTGTTCTTTTCACAATCCACCTATGGATACGCCAGTGTCATTGCATGTGTGGTCTTTTTACTAACAACAACCAGAGTCATTGCATGTGTGTTCTCTTCAGAGACCACACATGGATCCACCAGTGTCATTGCATGTGTGTTCTTTTTACTAACAACAACCAGAGTCATTGAAATGTGTGTTCTCTTCAGAGACCACACATGGATCCACTAGTGTCATTGCATCTGTGTGCTCTTTTCACAATCCACCTATGGATCCACCAGTTTCATTGCATCTGTGTTCTTTTTACTAACAACAACTGGAGTCGTTGCATTTGTGTTCTTTTCACATACCACACATGGATCCACCAGTGTCATTGCACGTGTGTTCTTTTCGCTAACAACAACCAGAGTCATTGAAATGTGTGTTCTCTTTAGAGACCACACATGGATCCACCAGTGTCATTGCATGTGTGGTCTCTGAAGAGACCGCACATGGATCCACCAGTGTCATTACATGTATGTTCTTTTTACTAACAACAACTGGAGTCATTGCATGTGTGTTCTTTTCACATACCACATATGGATCCACCAAAGTCACTGCATGTGTGCTCTTTTCACAATCCACCTATGGATTCACCAGTGTCATTGCGTGTGTGTTCTTTTTACTAACAACAACCTGAGTCATTGGATGTGTGTTCTTTTCACATACCACATATGGATCCACCAGTGTCATTGCATGTGTGCTCTTTTCACAATCCACCTATGGATCCACCTATGTTATTGCATGTGTGCTCTTTTTACTAACAACAAGCAGAGTCATTGCATGTGTGTTCTCTTCAGAGACCACACATGGATCCACCAGTGTCATTGCATGTGTGTTCCTTTTACTAACAACAACCAGAGTCATTGAACTGTGTGTTCTCTTTAGATACCACACATGGATCCACCAGTGTCATTGCATGTGTGTTCTTTTCACATACCACATATAGATCCAACAGTGTCATTGAAATCTGTGTTCTCTTCAGAGACCACACATGGATCCACCAGTGTCATTGCATGTGTTTTCTTTTCACAATCCACCTATGGATCGACCAGTGTCATTGCATGTGTGCTCTTTTTACTAACAACAACCAGAGTCATTGCATGTGTGTTCTCTTCAGAGACCACACATGGATACACCAGTGTCATTGCATGTGTGTTCTTTTTATAAACACAACCAGAGTCATTGAAATGTTTGTTCTCTTCATAGACCACACATGGATCCACCTTTGTCATTGCATGTGTGTGCTCTTTTCATAATCCACCTATGGATCCACCAGTGTCATTGCATGTGTGTTCTTTTTACTAACAACAACTGGAGTCATTGCATGTGTGTTCTTTTCCCATACCACATATGGATCCACCAGTGCCATTGCATGTGTGCTCTTTTCACAATCCACCTATGGATCCACCAGTGTCATTGCATGTGTGTTCTTTTTACTAAGAACAACCAGAGTCATTGCATGTGTGTTCTTTTCACATACCACGTATGGATCCACCAGTGTCATTGCATGTGTGTTCTTTTCACCATCCACCTATGGATCCACTAGTGTCATTGCATGTGTGCTCTTTTTACTAACAACAACCTGAGTCATTGCTTGTGTGTTCTCTTAAGGGACCACACATGGATCCACCAGTTCATTGCATGTTTGTTCTTTTTACTAACAACAACCAGAGTCATTGAAATGTGTGTTCTCTTTAGAGACCACACATGGATCCACCAGTCTCATTGCATGTGTGTTCTTTTCACATACCACATATGGATCCACCAGTGTCATTGAAATGTGTGTTCTCTTCAAGGACCACACATGGATCCACCAGTGTCATTGCATGTGTGCTCTTTTCACAATCCACCTATGGATCCACCAGTATCATTGCATGTGTGCTATTTTCACTAACAACAACCAGAGTCATTGAAATGTGTGTTCTTTTCACATACCACATATGGATCCACCAGTATCATTGCATGTGTGTTCTTTTTACAATCCACCTATGGATCCACCAGTGTCATTGCATGTGTGCTCTTTTTACTAACAACAACCAGAGTCATTGCATGTGTGTTCTCTTCAGAGACCACACATGGATCCACACGTGTCATTGCATGTGTGTTCTTTTTACTAACAACAACCAGAGTCATTGAAATGTGTGTTTTCTTTAGAGACCACAGATGGCTCCACCAGTGTCATGGCATGTGTGGTCTCTTTAGAGAACACACATGGATCCAGCAATGTCATTGCATGTGTGTGTTTTTTACTAACAACAACTAGAGTCATTGCATGTGTGATCTTTTCACATACCACATATGGATCCACCAGTGCCATTGCATGTGTGCTCTTTTCACAATCCACCTATGGATCCACCGGTGTCATTGCATGTGTGCTCTTTTTACCAAAAACAACCAGAGACATTGCATGTGTGTTCTCTTCAGAGACCACACATGGATCCACCAGTGTCATTGCATGTGTGTTCTTTTTACTAACAACAACCAGAGTCATTGAAATGTGTGTTCTCTTCAGAGACCACACATGGATCCACCAGTTTCATTGCATGTGTGTTCTTTTTACTAACAACAACTGGAGTCATTGCATGTGTGTTCTTTTCACATACCACATATGGATCCACCAGTGCCATTGCATGTGTGCTCTTTTCACAATCCACCTATGGATCCACCAGTGTCATTGCATGTGTGTTCTTTTTACTAAGAACAACCAGAGTCATTGCATGTGTGTTCTTTTCACATACCACGTATGGATCCACCAGTGTCATTGCATGTGTGTTGTTTTCACCATCCACCTATGGATCCAATAGTGTCATTGCATGTGTGCTCTTTTTACTAACAACAACCTGAGTCATTGCTTGTGTGTTCTCTTTAGGGACCACACATGGATCCACCAGTTCATTGCATGTTTGTTCTTTTTACTAACAACAACCAGAGTCATTGAAATGTGTGTTCTCTTCAGAGACCACACATGGATACACCAGTGTCATTGCATGTGTGTTGTTTTCACATACCATATATGGATCCACCAGTGTCATTGAAATGTGTGTTCTGTTCAAAGACCACACATGGATCCACCAGTGTCATTGTATGTGTGTTCTTTTCACAATCCACCTATGGATCCGCCAGTGTCATTGCATGTGTGGTCTTTTTACAAACAACAACCAGAGTCATTACATGTGTGTTCTCTTCAGAGACCACACATGGATCCACCAGTGTCATTGCATGTGTGTTCTTTTGACTAACAACAACCAGAGTCATTGAACTGTGTGTTCTCTTCAGAGACCACACAAGGATCCACCTTTGTCATTGCATGTGTGTGCTCTTTTCACAATCCACCTATGGATCCACCAGTGTCATTGCATGTGTGTTCTTTTTACTAACAACAACTGGAGTCATTGCATGTGTGGTCTTTTCCCATACCACATATCGATCCACTATTGTCATTGCATATGTGCTCTTTTCACAATCCACCTATGGATCCACCAGTGTCATTGCATGTGTGTTCTTTTTACTAACAACAACCAGAGACATTGCATGTGTATTCTTTTCACATACCACATATGGATCCACCATTGTCATTGCATGTGTGTTCTTTTCACAATCCACCTATGGATCCACCAGTGTCATTGCATGTGTGCTCTTTTTACTAACAACAACCTGAGTCATTGCATGTTTGTTCTCTTTAGAGACCACACATGGATCCACCAGTGTCATTGCATGTGTGTTCTTTTTACTAACAACAACCAGAGTCATTGAAATGTGTGTTCTCTTCAGAGACCACACATGGATCCACCAGTGTCATTGCATGTGTGTTCTTTTTACTAACAACAACTGGAGTCATTGCATGTGTGTTGTTTTACCATACCACATATCGATCCACTACTGTCATTGCATGTGTGCTCTTTTCACAATCCACCTATGGATCCACCAGTGTCATTGCGTGTGTGTTCTTTTTACTAACAACAACCTGAGTCATTGGATGTGTGTTCTTTTCACATACCACATATGGATCAACCAGTGTCATTGCATGTGTGCTCTTTTCACAATCCACCTATGGATCCACCTGTGTTATTGCATGTGTGCTCTTTTTACTGACAACAAGCAGAGTCATTGCATGTGTGTTCTCTTCAGAGACCACACATGGATCCACCAGTGTCATTGCATGTGTGTTCTTTTTACTAACAACAACCAGAGTCATTGAAATGTGTGTTCTCTTTAGATACCACACATGGATCCACCAGTGTCATTGCATGTGTGTTCTTTTCACATACCACATATAGATCCAACAGTGTCATTGAAATGTGTGTTCTCTTCAGAGACCACACATGGATCCACCAGTGTCATTGCATGTGTTTTCTTTTCACAATCCACCTATGGATCGACCAGTGTCATTGCATGTGTGCTCTTTTTACTAACAACAACCAGAGTCATTGCATGTGTGTTCTCTTCAGAGACCACACATGGATCCACCAGTGTCATTGCATGTGTGTTCTTTTTAGAAACACAACCAGAGTCATTGAAATGTTTGTTCTCTTCATAGACCACACATGGATCCACCTTTGTCATTGCATGTGTGTGCTCTTTTCACAATCCACCTATGGATCCACCAGTGTCATTGCATGTGTGTTCTTTTTACTAACAACAACTGGAGTCATTGCATGTGTGTTCTTTTCCCATACCACATATCGATCCACTACTGTCATTGCATGTGTGCTCTTTTCACAATCCACCTATGGATCCACCAGTGTCATTGCATGTGTGTTCTTTTTACTAACAACAACCAGAGTCATTGCATGTTTGTTCTCTTTAGAGACCACACATGGATCCACCAGTGTCATTGCATGTGTGTTCTTTTTACTAACAACAACCAGAGTCATTGAAATGTGTGTTCTCTTCAGAGACCACACATGGATCCACCAGTGTCATTGCATGTGTGTTCTTTTCACATACCACATATGGATCCACCAGTGTCATTGAAATGTGTGTTCTCTTCAAAGACCACACATGGATCCACCAGTGTCATTGCATGTGTGCTCTTTTCACAATCCACCTATGGATCCACCAGTATCATTGCATGTCTGCTCTTTCCACTAACAACAACCAGAGTCATTGAAATGTGTGTTCTTTTCACATACCACATATGGATCCACCAGTGTCATTGCATGTGTGTTCTTTTTACAATCCACCTATGGATCCACCAGTGTCATTGCATGTGTGCTCTTTTTACTAACAAAACCCAGAGTCATTGCATGTGTGTTCTCTTCAGAGACCACACATGGATCCACACGTGTCATTGCATGTGTGTTCTTTTTACTAACAACAACCAGAGTCATTGAAATGTGTGTTTTCTTTAGAGACCACACATGGCTCCACCAGTGTCATGGCATGTGTGGTCTCTTTTGAGAACACACATGGATCCAGCAATGTCATTGCATTTGTGTGTTTTTTACTAACAACAACTAGAGTCATTGCATGTGTGATCTTTTCACATACCACATATGGATCCACCAGTGCCATTGCATGTGTGCTCTTTTCACAATCCACCTATGGATCCACCGGTGTCATTGCATGTGTGCTCTTTTTACCAAAAACAACCAGAGACATTGCATGTGTGTTCTCTTCAGAGACCACACATGGATCCACCAGTGTCATTGCATGTGTGTTCTTTTTACTAACAACAACCAGAGTCATTGAAATGTGTGTTCTCTTCAGAGACCACACATGGATCCACCAGTTTCATTGCATGTGTGTTCTTTTTAGTAACAACAACTGGAGTCATTGCATGTGTGTTCTTTTCACATACCACATATGGATCCACCAGTGCCATTGCATGTGTGCTCTTTTCACAATCCACCTATGGATCCACCAGTGTCATTGCATGTGTGTTCTTTTTACTAAGAACAACCAGAGTCATTGCATGTGTGTTCTTTTCACATACCACGTATGGATCCACCAGTGTCATTGCATGTGTGTTGTTTTCACCATCCACCTATGGATCCGCTAGTGTCATTGCATGTGTGCTCTTTTTACTAACAACAACCTGAGTCATTGCTTGTGTGTTCTCTTTAGGGATGACACATGGATCCACCAGTTCATTGCATGTTTGTTCTTTTTACTAACAACAACCACAGTCATTGAAATGTGTGTTCTCTTCAGAGACCACACATGGATCCATTAGTGTCATTGCATGTGTGTTCTTTTCACATACCACATATGGATCCACCAGTGTTATTGCATGTGTGTTCTTTTTACTAACAACCACCTTAGTCATTGAAATGTGTGTTCTCTTCAGAGACCACACATGGATCCACCAGTGTTATTGTCTTTTTACTAACATTAACTGGAGTCATTGCATGTGTGTTCTTTTCACATACCACATATGGATCCACCAGTGTCACTGCATGTGTGCTCTTTTCACAATCCACCTATGGATCCACCAGTGTCATTGCATGTGTGTTCTTTTTACTAACAACAACCAGAGTCATTGGATGTGTGTTCTTTTCACATACCAGATATGGATCCACCAGTGTCATTGCATGTGGGTTCTTTTCACAATCCACCTATGGATCCACCTGTGTCATTGCATGTGTGTTCTTTTTACTAACAACAAGCAGAGTCATTGCATGTGTGTTCTCTTCAGAGACCACACATGGATCCACCAGTGCCATTGCATGTGTGTTCTTTTTACTAACAACAACCAGAGTCATTGAAATGTGTGTTCTCTTTAGATACCACACGTGGATCCACCAGTGTCATTGCATGTGTGTTCTTTTCACATACCACATATGGATCCAACAGTGTCATTGAAATGTGTGTTCTCTTTAGAGACCACACATGGATCCACCAGTGTCATTGCATGTGTTTTCTTTTCAAAGTCCACCTATGGATCCACCAGTGTCATTGCATGTGTGCTCTTTTTACTAACAACAACCAGAGTCATTGCATGTGTGTTCTCTTCAGATACCACACATGGATTAACCAGTGTCATTGCATGTGTGTTCTTTTTACTAACACAACCAGAGTCATTGAAATGTGTGTTCTCTTTAGAGACCACACATGGATCCACCTTTGTCATTGCATGTGTGTGCTCTTTTTAGAATCCACCTATGGATCCACCAGTGTCATTGCATGTGTGTTCTTTTTACTAACAACAACTGGAGTCATTGCATGTGTGTTCTTTTCCCATACCACATATGGATCCACTAGTGTCATTGCATGTGTGCTCTTTTCACAATCCACCTATGGATCCACTAGTGACATTGCATGTGTGTTCTTTTTACTAACAAAAACCAGAGTCATTGCATGTGTGTTCTTTTCACATACCACATATGGATCCACCAGTGTCATTGCATGTGTGTTCTTTTCACAATCCACCTATGGATCCACCAGTGTCATTGCATGTGTGCTCTTTATACTAACAACAACCAGAGTCATTGCATGTGTTTTCTCTTCAGAGACCACATAGGGATCCACCAGTGTCATTGCATGTGTGTTCTTTTTACTAACAACAACTAGAGTCATTGAAATGTGTGTTCTCTTCAGAGACCACACATGGATCCACCAGTGTCATTGCATGTGTGGTCTCTTATCCACCAGTGTCATTGCATGTGTGTTCTTTTTACAAACAACAACTGGAGTCGTTGCATGTGTGTTCTTTTCAAATACCACTTATGGAGCCACCAGTGTCATTGCATGTGTGCTCTTTTCACAATCCACATATGGATCCACTAGTGTCATTGCATGTGTGTTATTTTTACTAACAACAACAAGAGTTATTGCATGTGTGTTCTTTTCACATACCACGTATGAATCCACCAGTGTCATTGCATGTGCGTTCTTTTCACAATCCACCTATGGATCCACCAGTGTCATTGCATGTGTGTTCTTTTTAGTAACACAACCAGAGTCATTGAAATGTGTGTTCTCTTTAGAGACCACACATGGATCCACCTTTGTCATTGCATGTGTGTGCTCTTTTTAGAATCCACCTATGGATCCACCAGTGTCATTGCATGTGTGTTCTTTTTACTAACAACAACTGGAGTCATTGCATGTGTGTTCTTTTCCCATACCACATATGGATCCACTAGTGTCATTGCATGTGTGCTCTTTTCACAATCCACCTATGGATCCACTAGTGTCATTGCATGTGTGTTCTTTTTACTAACAAAAACCAGAGTCATTGCATGTGTGTTCTTTTCACATACCACATATGGATCCACCAGTGTCATTGCATGTGTGTTCTTTTCACAATCCACCTATGGATCCACCAGTGTCATTGCATGTGTGCTCTTTTTACTAACAACAACCTGAGTCATTGCATGTTTGTTCTCTTTAGAGACCAGACATGGATCCACCAGTGTCATTGCATGTGTGTTCTTTTTACAAACCACATATGGATCCACCAGTGTCATTGAAATGTGTGTTCTTTTTACAAACAACAACCAGAGTCATTGCATGTGTGTTCTTTTCACAATCCACCTATGGATCCACCAGGGTCATTGCATGTGTGCTCTTTTTACTAACAACAACCAGTCATTGCATGTGTTTTCTCTTCAGAGACCACACATGGATCCACCAGTGTCATTGCATGTGTGTTCTTTTTACTAACAACAACTAGAGTCATTGAAATGTGTGTTCTCTTTAGAGACCACACATGGATCCACCAGTGTCATTGCATGTGTGGTCTCTTATCCACCAGTGTCATTGCATGTGTGTTCTTCTTACTAAAAACAACTGGAGTCATTGCATGTGTGTTCTTTTCAAATACCACATATGGATCCGCCAGTGTCATTGCATGTGTGCTCTTTTCACAATCCACATATGGATCCACCAGTGTCATTGCATGTGTGTTCTTTTTACTAACAAGAACAAGAGTTATTGCATGTGTGTTATTTTCACATACCACATATGGATCCACCAGTGTCATTGCATGTGTGCTCTTTTGACAATCCACCTATGGATCCACCAGTGTCATTGCATGTGTGCTCTTTTTACTAACAACAACCAAAGTCATTGCATGTGTGTTCTCTTCAGAGACCACACATGGATCCACGAGTGTTATTGCATGTGTGTTCTTTTTACTAACAACAACTAGAGTCATTGAAATGTGTGTTCTCTTCAGAGACCACACATGGATCCACCAGTGTCATTGCATGTGTGTTCTTTTTACTAACAACAACTGGAGTCATTGCATGTGTGTTCTTTTCACATACCACATATGGATCCACCAGTGTCATTGCATGTGTGCTCTTTTCACAATCTACCTATGGATCCACCAGTGTCATTGCATGTGTGTTCTCTTCAGATACCACACATGGATTAACCAGTGTCATTGCATGTGTGTTCTTTTTACTAACACAACCAGAGTCATTGAAATGTGTGTTCTCTTTAGAGACCACACATGGATCCACCTTTGTCATTGCATGTGTGTGCTCTTTTCAGAATCCACCTATGGATCCACCAGTGTCATTGCATGTGTGTTCTTTTTACTAACAACAACTGGAGTCATTGCATGTGTGTTCTTTTCCCATACCACATATGGATCCACTAGTGTCATTGCATGTGTGCTCTTTTCACAATCCACCTATGGATCCACTAGTGTCATTGCATGTGTGTTCTTTTTACTAACAAAAACCAGAGTCATTGCATGTGTGTTCTTTTCACATACCACATATGGATCCACCAGTGTCATTGCATGTGTGTTCTTTTCACAATCCACCTATGGATCCACCAGTGTCATTGCATGTGTGCTCTTTTTAATAACAACAACCCGAGTCATTGCATGTTTGTTCTCTTTAGAGACCAGACATGGATCCACCAGTGTCATTGCATGTGTGTTCTTTTTACTAACAACAACCAGAGTCATTGAAATGTGTGTTCTCTTCAGATACCACACATGGATCCACCAGTGTCATTGCATGTGTGTTCTTTTTACATACCACATATGGATCCACCAGTGTCATTGAAATGTGTGTTCTTTTTACAAACAACAACCAGAGTCATTGCATGTGTGTTCTTTTCACAATCCACCTATGGATCCACCAGGGACATTGCATGTGTGCTCTTTTTACTAACAACAACCAGTCATTGCATGTGTTTTCTCTTCAGAGACCACACATGGATCCACCAGTGTCATTGCATGTGTGTTCTTTTTACTAACAACAACTAGAGTCATTGAAATGTGTGTTCTCTTTAGAGACCACACATGGATCCACCAGTGTCATTGCATGTGTGGTCTCTTATCCACCAGTGTCATTGCATGTGTGTTCTTTTTACTAAAAACAACTGGAGTCATTGCATGTGTGTTCTTTTCAAATACCACATATGGATCCGCCAGTGTCATTGCATGTGTGCTCTTTTCACAATCCACATATGGATCCACCAGTGTCATTGCATGTGTGTTCTTTTTACTAACAAGAACAAGCGTTATTGCATGTGTGTTCTTTTCACATACCACATATGGATCCACCAGTGTCATTGCATGTGTGCTCTTTTGACAATCCACCTATGGATCCACCAGTGTCATTGCATGTGTGCTCTTTTTACTAACAACAACCAAAGTCATTGCATGTGTGTTCTCTTCAGAGACCACACATGGATCCAAGAGTGTTATTGCATGTGTGTTCTTTTTACTAACAACAACTAGAGTCATTGAAATGTGTGTTCTCTTCAGAGACCACACATGGATCCACCAGTGTCATTGCATGTGTGTTCTTTTTACTAACAACAACTGGAGTCATTGCATGTGTGTTCTTTTCACATACCACATATGGATCCACCAGTGTCATTGCATGTGTGCTCTTTTCACAATCTACCTATGGATCCACCAGTGTCATTGCATGTGTGTTCTCTTCAGATACCACACATGGATTAACCAGTGTCATTGCATGTGTGTTCTTTTTACTAACACAACCAGAGTCATTGAAATGTGTGTTCTCTTTAGAGACCACACATGGATCCACCTTTGTCATTGCATGTGTGTGCTCTTTTCAGAATCCACCTATGGATCCACCAGTGTCATTGCATGTGTGTTCTTTTTACTAACAACAACTGGAGTCATTGCATGTGTGTTCTTTTCCCATACCACATATGGATCCACTAGTGTCATTGCATGTGTGCTCTTTTCACAATCCACCTATGGATCCACTAGTGTCATTGCATGTGTGTTCTTTTTACTAACAAAAACCAGAGTCATTGCATGTGTGTTCTTTTCACATACCACATATGGATCCACCAGTGTCATTGCATGTGTGTTATTTTCACAATCCACCTATGGATCCACCAGTGTCATTGCATGTGTGCTCTTTTTAATAACAACAACCGGAGTCATTGCATGTTTGTTCTCTTTAGAGACCAGACATGGATCCACCAGTGTCATTGCATGTGTGTTCTTTTTACTAACAACAACCAGAGTCATTGAAATGTGTGTTCTCTTCAGATACCACACATGGATCCACCAGTGTCATTGCATGTGTGTTCTTTTTACATACCACATATGGATCCACCAGTGTCATTGAAATGTGTGTTCTTTTTACAAACAACAACCAGAGTCATTGCATGTGTGTTCTTTTCACAATCCACCTATGGATCCACCAGGGTCATTGCGTGTGCGCTCTTTTTACTAACAACAACCAGTCATTGCATGTGTTTTCTCTTCAGAGACAAGACATGGATCCACCAGTGTCATTGCATGTGTGTTCTTTTTACTAACAACAACTAGAGTCATTGAAATGTGTGTTCTCTTTAGAGACCACACATGGATCCACCAGTGTCATTGCATGTGTGGTCTCTTATCCACCAGTGTCATTGCATGTGTGTTCTTTTTACTAAAAACAACTGGAGTCATTGCATGTGTGTTCTTTTCAAATACCACATATGGATCCACCAGTGTCATTGCATGTGTGCTCTTTTCACAATCCACATATGGATCCACCAATGTCATTGCATGTGTGTTCTTTTTACTAACAAGAACAAGAGTTATTGCATGTGTGTTCTTTTCACATACCACATATGGATCCACCAGTGTCATTGCATGTGTGCTCTTTTGACAATCCACCTATGGATCCACCAGTGTCATTGCATGTGTGCTCTTTTTACTAACAACAACCAAAGTCATTGCATGTGTGTTCTCTTCAGAGACCACACATGGATCCACGAGTGTTATTGCATGTGTGTTCTTTTTACTAACAACAACTAGAGTCATTGAAATGTGTGTTATCTTCAGAGACCACACATGGATCCACCAGTGTCATTGCATGTGTGTTCTTTTTACTAACAACAACTGGAGTCATTGCATGTGTGTTCTTTTCACATACCACATATGGATCCACCAGTGTCATTGCATGTGTGCTCTTTTCACAATCTACCTATGGATCCACCAGTGTCATTGCATGTGTGTTCTCTTCAGATACCACACATGGATTAACCAGTGTCATTGCATGTGTGTTCTTTTTACTAACACAACCAGAGTCATTGAAATGTGTGTTCTCTTTAGAGACCACACATGGATCCACCTTTGTCATTGCATGTGTGTGCTCTTTTCAGAATCCACCTATGGATCCACCAGTGTCATTGCATGTGTGTTCTTTTTACTAACAACAACTGGAGTCATTGCATCTGTGTTCTTTTCCCATACCACATATGGATCCACTAGTGTCATTGCATGTGTGCTCTTTTCACAATCCACCTATGGATCCACTAGTGTCATTGCATGTGTGTTCTTTTTACTAACAAAAACCAGAGTCATTGCATGTGTGTTCTTTTCACATACCACATATGGATCCACCAGTGTCATTGCATGTGTGTTCTTTTCACAATCCACCTATGGATCCACCAGTGTCATTGCATGTGTGCTCTTTTTAATAACAACAACCCGAGTCATTGCATGTTTGTTCTCTTTAGAGACCAGACATGGATCCACCAGTGTCATTGCATGTGTGTTCTTTTTACTAACAACAACCAGAGTCATTGAAATGTGTGTTCTCTTCAGATACCACACATGGATCCACCAGTGTCATTGCATGTGTGTTCTTTTTACATACCACATATGGATCCACCAGTGTCATTGAAATGTGTGTTCTTTTTACAAACAACAACCAGAGTCATTGCATGTGTGTTCTTTTCACAATCCACCTATGGATCCACCAGGGTCATTGCATGTGTGCTCTTTTTACTAACAACAACCAGTCATTGCATGTGTTTTCTCTTCAGAGACCACACATGGATCCACCAGTGTCATTGCATGTGTGTTCTTTTTACTAACAACAACTAGAGTCATTGAAATGTGTGTTCTGTTTAGAGACCACACATGGATCCACCAGTGTCATTGCATGTGTGGTCTCTTATCCACCAGTGTCATTGCATGTGTGTTCTTTTTACTAAAAACAACTGGAGTCATTGCATGTGTGTTCTTTTCAAATACCACATATGGATCCGCCAGTGTCATTGCATGTGTGCTCTTTTCACAATCCACATATGGATCCACCAGTGTCATTGCATGTGTGTTCTTTTTACTAACAAGAACAAGCGTTATTGCATGTGTGTTCTTTTCACATACCACATATGGATCCACCAGTGTCATTGCATGTGTGCTCTTTTGACAATCCACCTATGGATCCACCAGTGTCATTGCATGTGTGCTCTTTTTACTAACAACAACCAAAGTCATTGCATGTGTGTTCTCTTCAGAGACCACACATGGATCCAAGAGTGTTATTGCATGTGTGTTCTTTTTACTAACAACAACTAGAGTCATTGAAATGTGTGTTCTCTTCAGAGACCACACATGGATCCACCAGTGTCATTGCATGTGTGTTCTTTTTACTAACAACAACTGGAGTCATTGCATGTGTGTTCTTTTCACATACCACATATGGATCCACCAGTGTCATTGCATGTGTGCTCTTTTCACAATCTACCTATGGATCCACCAGTGTCATTGCATGTGTGTTCTCTTCAGATACCACACATGGATTAACCAGTGTCATTGCATGTGTGTTCTTTTTACTAACACAACCAGAGTCATTGAAATGTGTGTTCTCTTTAGAGACCACACATGGATCCACCTTTGTCATTGCATGTGTGTGCTCTTTTCAGAATCCACCTATGGATCCACCAGTGTCATTGCATGTGTGTTCTTTTTACTAACAACAACTGGAGTCATTGCATGTGTGTTCTTTTCCCATACCACATATGGATCCACTAGTGTCATTGCATGTGTGCTCTTTTCACAATCCACCTATGGATCCACTAGTGTCATTGCATGTGTGTTCTTTTTACTAACAAAAACCAGAGTCATTGCATGTGTGTTCTTTTCACATACCACATATGGATCCACCAGTGTCATTGCATGTGTGTTCTTTTCACAATCCACCTATGGATCCACCAGTGTCATTGCATGTGTGCTCTTTTTAATAACAACAACCGGAGTCATTGCATGTTTGTTCTCTTTAGAGACCAGACATGGATCCACCAGTGTCATTGCATGTGTGTTCTTTTTACTAACAACAACCAGAGTCATTGAAATGTGTGTTCTCTTCAGATACCACACATGGATCCACTAGTGTCATTGCATGTGTGTTCTTTTTACATACCACATATGGATCCACCAGTGTCATTGAAATGTGTGTTCTTTTTACAAACAACAACCAGAGTCATTGCATGTGTGTTCTTTTCACAATCCACCTATGGATCCACCAGGGTCATTGCGTGTGCGCTCTTTTTACTAACAACAACCAGTCATTGCATGTGTTTTCTCTTCAGAGACAAGACATGGATCCACCAGTGTCATTGCATGTGTGTTCTTTTTACTAACAACAACTAGAGTCATTGAAATGTGTGTTCTCTTTAGAGACCACACATGGATCCACCAGTGTCATTGCATGTGTGGTCTCTTATCCACCAGTGTCATTGCATGTGTGTTCTTTTTACTAAAAACAACTGGAGTCATTGCATGTGTGTTCTTTTCAAATACCACATATGGATCCACCAGTGTCATTGCATGTGTGCTCTTTTCACAATCCACATATGGATCCACCAATGTCATTGCATGTGTGTTCTTTTTACTAACAAGAACAAGAGTTATTGCATGTGTGTTCTTTTCACATACCACATATGGATCCACCAGTGTCATTGCATGTGTGCTCTTTTGACAATCCACCTATGGATCCACCAGTGTCATTGCATGTGTGCTCTTTTTACTAACAACAACCAAAGTCATTGCATGTGTGTTCTCTTCAGAGACCACACATGGATCCACGAGTGTTATTGCATGTGTGTTCTTTTTACTAACAACAACTAGAGTCATTGAAATGTGTGTTATCTTCAGAGACCACACATGGATCCACCAGTGTCATTGCATGTGTGTTCTTTTTACTAACAACAACTGGAGTCATTGCATGTGTGTTCTTTTCACATACCACATATGGATCCACCAGTGTCATTGCATGTGTGCTCTTTTCACAATCTACCTATGGATCCACCAGTGTCATTGCATGTGTGTTCTCTTCAGATACCACACATGGATTAACCAGTGTCATTGCATGTGTGTTCTTTTTACTAACACAACCAGAGTCATTGAAATGTGTGTTCTCTTTAGAGACCACACATGGATCCACCTTTGTCATTGCATGTGTGTGCTCTTTTCAGAATCCACCTATGGATCCACCAGTGTCATTGCATGTGTGTTCTTTTTACGAACAACAACTGGAGTCATTGCATGTGTGTTCTTTTCCCATACCACATATGGATCCACTAGTGTCATTGCATGTGTGCTCTTTTCACAATCCACCTATGGATCCACTAGTGTCATTGCATGTGTGTTCTTTTTACTAACAAAAACCAGAGTCATTGCATGTGTGTTCTTTTCACATACCACATATGGATCCACCAGTGTCATTGCATGTGTGTTCTTTTCACAATCCACCTATGGATCCACCAGTGTCATTGCATGTGTGCTCTTTTTACTAACAACAACCTGAGTCATTGCATGTTTGTTCTCTTTAGAGACCAGACATGGATCCACCAGTGTCATTGCATGTGTGTTCTTTTTACTAACAACAACCAGAGTCATTGAAATGTGTGTTATCTTCAGAGACCACACATGGATCCACCAGTGTAATTGCATGTGTGTTCTTTTTACATACCACATATGGATCCACCAGTGTCATTGAAATGTGTGTTCTTTTTACAAACAACAACCAGAGTCATTGCATGTGTGTTCTTTTCACAATCCACCTATGGATCCACCAGGGTCATTGCATGTGTGCTCTTTTTACTAACAACAACCAGTCATTGCATGTGTTTTCTCTTTAGAGACCACACATGGATCCACCAGTGTCATTGCATGTGTGTTCTTTTTACTAACAGCAACTAGAGTCATTGAAATGTGTGTTCTCTTTAGAGACCACACATGGATCCACCAGTGTCATTGCATGTGTGGTCTCTTATCCACCAGTGTCATTGCATGTGTGTTCTTTTTAGTAAAAACAACTGGAGTCATTGCATGTGTGTTCTTTTCAAATACCACATATGGATCCACCAGTGTCATTGCATGTGTGCTCTTTTCACAATCCACATATGGATCCACCAGTGTCATTGCATGTGTGTTCTTTTTACTAACAAGAACAAGAGTTATTGCATGTGTGTTCTTTTCACATACCACATATGGATCCACCAGTGTCATTGCATGTGTGCTCTTTTGACAATCCACCTATGGATCCACCAGTGTCATTGCATGTGTGCTCTTTTTACTAACAACAACCAAAGTCATTGCATGTGTGTTCTCTTCAGAGACCACACATGGATCCACGAGTGTTATTGCATGTGTGTTCTTTTTACTAACAACAACTAGAGTCATTGAAATGTGTGTTCTCTTCAGAGACCACACATGGATCCACCAGTGTCATTGCATGTGTGTTCTTTTTACTAACAACAACTGGAGTCATTGCATGTGTGTTCTTTTCACATACCACATATGGATCCACCAGTGTCATTGCATGTGTGCTCTTTTCACAATCTACCTATGGATCCACCAGTGTCATTGCATGTGTGTTCTCTTCAGATACCACACATGGATTAACCAGTGTCATTGCATGTGTGTTCTTTTTACTAACACAACCAGAGTCATTGAAATGTGTGTTCTCTTTAGAGACCACACATGGATCCACCTTTGTCATTGCATGTGTGTGCTCTTTTCAGAATCCACCTATGGATCCACCAGTGTCATTGCATGTGTGTTCTTTTTACTAACAACAACTGGAGTCATTGCATGTGTGTTCTTTTCCCATACCACATATGGATCCACTAGTGTCATTGCATGTGTGCTCTTTTCACAATCCACCTATGGATCCACTAGTGTCATTGCATGTGTGTTCTTTTTACTAACAAAAACCAGAGTCATTGCATGTGTGTTCTTTTCACATACCACATATGGATCCACCAGTGTCATTGCATGTGTGTTCTTTTCACAATCCACCTATGGATCCACCAGTGTCATTGCATGTGTGCTCTTTTTACTAACAACAACCTGAGTCATTGCATGTTTGTTCTCTTTAGAGACCAGACATGGATCCACCAGTGTCATTGCATGTGTGTTCTTTTTACTAACAACAACCAGAGTCATTGAAATGTGTGTTATCTTCAGAGACCACACATGGATCCACCAGTGTCATTGCATGTGTGTTCTTTTTACATACCACATATGGATCCACCAGTGTCATTGAAATGTGTGTTCTTTTTACAAACAACAACCAGAGTCATTGCATGTGTGTTCTTTTCACAATCCACCTATGGATCCACCAGGGTCATTGCATGTGTGCTCTTTTTATTAACAACAACCAGTCATTGCATGTGTTTTCTCTTCAGAGACAAGACATGGATCCACCAGTGTCATTGCACATGTGTTCTTTTTACTAACAACAACTAGAGTCATTGAAATGTGTGTTCTCTTTAGAGACCACACATGGATCCACCAGTGTCATTGCATGTGTGGTCTCTTATCCACCAGTGTCATTGCATGTGTGTTCTTTTTACTAAAAACAACTGGAGTCATTGCATGTGTGTTCTTTTCAAATACCACATATGGATCCACCAGTGTCATTGCATGTGTGCTCTTTTCACAATCCACATATGGATCCACCAGTGTCATTGCATGTGTGTTCTTTTTACTAACAAGAACAAGAGTTATTGCATGTGTGTTCTTTTCACATACCACATATGGATCCACCAGTGTCATTGCATGTGTGCTCTTTTGACAATCCACCTATGGATCCACCAGTGTCATTGCATGTGTGCTCTTTTTACTAACAACAACCAAAGTCATTGCATGTGTGTTCTCTTCAGAGACCACACATGGATCCACGAGTGTTATTGCATGTGTGTTCTTTTTACTAACAACAACTAGAGTCATTGAAATGTGTGTTCTCTTCAGAGACCACACATGGATCCACCAGTGTCATTGCATGTGTGTTCTTTTTACTAACAACAACTGGAGTCATTGCATGTGTTTTCTTTTCACATACCACATATGGATCCACCAGTGTCATTGCATGTGTGCTCTTTTCACAATCTACCTATGGATCCACCAGTGTCATTGCATGTGTGTTCTCTTCAGATACCACACATGGATTAACCAGTGTCATTGCATGTGTGTTCTTTTTACTAACACAACCAGAGTCATTGAAATGTGTGTTCTCTTTAGAGACCACACATGGATCCACCTTTGTCATTGCATGTGTGTGCTCTTTTCAGAATCCACCTATGGATCCACCAGTGTCATTGCATGTGTGTTATTTTTACTAACAACAACTGGAGTCATTGCATGTGTGTTCTTTTCCCATACCACATATGGATCCACTAGTGTCATTGCATGTGTGCTCTTTTCACAGTCCACCTATGGATCCACTAGTGTCATTGCATGTGTGTTCTTTTTACTAACAAAAACCAGAGTCATTGCATGTGTGTTCTTTTCACATACCACATATGGATCCACCAGTGTCATTGCATGTGTGTTCTTTTCACAATCCACCTATGGATCCACCAGTGTCATTGCATGTGTGCTCTTTTTACTAACAACAACCTGAGTCATTGCATGTTTGTTCTCTTTAGAGACCAGACATGGATCCACCAGTGTCATTGCATGTGTGTTCTTTTTACTAACAACAACCAGAGTCATTGAAATGTGTGTTCTCTTCAGAGACCACACATGGATCCACCAGTGTCATTGCATGTGTGTTCTTTTTACATACCACATATGGATCCACCAGTGTCATTGAAATGTGTGTTCTTTTTACAAACAACAACCAGAGTCATTGCATGTGTGTTCTTTTCACAATCCACCTATGGATCCACCAGGGTCATTGCATGTGTGCTCTTTTTACTAACAACAACCAGTCATTGCATGTGTTTTCTCTTCAGAGACCACACATGGATCCACCAGTGTCATTGCATGTGTGTTCTTTTTACTAACAACAACTAGAGTCATTGAAATGTGTGTTCTCTTTAGAGACCACACATGGATCCACCAGTGTCATTGCATGTGTGGTCTCTTATCCACCAGTGTCATTGCATGTGTGTTCTTTTTACTAAAAACAACTGGAGTCATTGCATGTGTGTTCTTTTCAAATACCACATATGGATCCACCAGTGTCATTGCATGTGTGCTCTTTTCACAATCCACATATGCATCCACCAGTGTCATTGCATGTGTGTTCTTTTTACTAACAAGAACAAGAGTTATTGCATGTGTGTTCTTTTCACATACCACATATGGATCCACCAGTGTCATTGCATGTGTGCTCTTTTGACAATCCACCTATGGATCCACCAGTGTCATTGCATGTGTGCTCTTTTTACTAACAACAACCAAAGTCATTGCATGTGTGTTCTCTTCAGAGACCACACATGGATCCACGAGTGTTATTGCATGTGTGTTCTTTTTTATAACAACAACTAGAGTCATTGAAATGTGTGTTCTCTTCAGAGACCACACATGGATCCACCAGTGTCATTGCATGTGTGTTCTTTTTACTAACAACAACTGGAGTCATTGCATGTGTGTTCTTTTCACATACCACATATGGATCCACCAGTGTCATTGCATGTGTGCTCTTTTCACAATCTACCTATGGATCCACCAGTGTCATTGCATGTGTGTTCTCTTCAGATACCACACATGGATTAACCAGTGTCATTGCATGTGTGTTCTTTTTACTAACACAACCAGAGTCATTGAAATGTGTGTTCTCTTTAGAGACCACACATGGATCCACCTTTGTCATTGCATGTTTGTGCTCTTTTCAGAATCCACCTATGGATCCACTAGTGTCATTGCATGTGTGTTCTTTTTACTAACAACAACTGGAGTCATTGCATGTGTGTTCTTTTCCCATACCACATATGGATCCACTAGTGTCATTGCATGTGTGCTCTTTTCACAATCCACCTATGGATCCAATAGTGTCATTGCATGTGTGTTCTTTTTACTAACAAAAACCAGAGTCATTGCATGTGTGTTCTTTTCACATACCACATATGGATCCACCAGTGTCATTGCATGTGTGTTCTTTTCACAATCCACCTATGGATCCACCAGTGTCATTGGATGTGTGCTCTTTTTACTAACAACAACCTGAGTCATTGCATGTTTGTTCTCTTTAGAGACCAAACATGGATCCACCAGTGTCATTGCATGTGTGTTCTTTTTACTAACAACAACCAGAATCATTGAAATGTGTGTTCTCTTCAGAGACCACACATGGATCCACCAGTGTCATTGCATGTGTGTTCTTTTTACATACCACATATGGATCCACCAGTGTCATTGAAATGTGTGTTCTTTTTACAAACAACAACCAGAGTCATTGCATGTGTGTTCTTTTCACAATCCACCTATGGATCCACCAGGGTCATTGCATGTGTGCTCTTTTTACTAACAACAACCAGTCATTGCATGTGTTTTCTCTTCAGAGACCACACATGGATCCACCAGTGTCATTGCATGTGTGTTCTTTTTACTAACAACAACTAGAGTCATTGAAATGTGTGTTCTCTTTAGAGACCACACATGGATCCACCAGTGTCATTGCATGTGTGGTCTCTTATCCACCAATGTCATTTCATGTGTGTTCTTTTTACTAAAAACAACTGGAGTCATTGCATGTGTGTTCTTTTCAAATACCACATATGGATCCACCAGTGTCATTGCATGTGTGCTCTTTTCACAATCCACATATGGATCCACCAGTGTCATTGCATGTGTGTTCTTTTTACTAACAAGAACAAGAGTTATTGCATGTGTGTTCTTTTCACATACCACATATGGATCCAGCAGTGTCATTGCATGTGTGCTCTTTTGACAATCCACCTATGGATCCACCAGTGTCATTCATGTGTGCTCTTTTTACTAACAACAACCAAAGTTATTGCATGTGTGTTCTCTTCAGAGACCACACATGGATCCACGAGTGTTATTGCATGTGTGTTCTTTTTACTAACAACAACTAGAGTCATTGAAATGTGTGTTCTCTTCAGAGACCACACATGGATCCACCAGTGTCATTGCATGTGTGTTCTTTTTACTAACAACAACTGGAGTCATTGCATGTGTGTTGTTTTCACATACCACATATGGATCCACCAGTGTCATTGCATGTGTGCTCTTTTCACAATCTACCTATGGATCCACCAGTGTCATTGAATGTGTGTTCTTTTTACTAACAACAACCAGAGTCATTGGATGTGTGTTCTTTTCACATACCACATATGGATCCACCAGTGTCATGTGTGTTCTTTTCGATATCCACCTATGGATCCACCAGTGTTATTGCATGTGTGCACTTTTTACTAACAACAAGCAGAGTCATTGCATGTGTGTTCTTTTCACAATCCACCTATGGATCCACCAGTGTCATTGCATGTGTGCTCTTTTTACTAACAACAACCAGAGTCATTGCATGTGTGTTCTCTTCAGAGACCATACATGGATCCACCAGTGTCATTGCATGTGTGTTCTTTTTATTAACAACAACCAGAGTCATTGAAATGTGTGTTCTCTTCAGAGACCACACATGGATCCACCAGTGTTATTGCATGTGTGTTCTTTTTACTGACAACAACCAGAGTCATTGCATGTGTGTTCTTTTCACATACCACATATGGATCCACCGGTGTCATTGCATGTGTGCTCTTTTTACTAACGACAACGAGAGTCATTGCATGTGTGTTCTCTTCAGAGACCACACATGGATCCACACATGTCATTGCATGTGTGTTCTTTTTACTAACAACAACCAGAGTCATTGAAATGTGTGTTCTCTTTAGAGACCACACATGGATCCACCAGTGTCATTGCATGTGTGGTCTCTTCAGAGAACACACATGGATCCACCAATGTCATTGCATGTGTGTGTTTTTTACTAACAACAACTAGAGTCATTGCATGTGTGATCTTTTCACATACCACATATGGATCCACCAGTGCCATTGCATGTGTGCTCTTTTCACAATCCACCTATGGATCCACCAGTGTCATTGCATGTGTGCTCTTTTTACTAACAACAACCTGAGTCATTGCATGTTTGTTCTCTTTAGAGACCAGACATGGATCCACCAGTGTCATTGCATGTGTGTTCTTTTTACTAACAACAACCAGAGTTATTGAAATGTGTGTTCTCTTCAGAGACCACACATGGATCCACCAGTGTCATTGCATGTGTGTTCTTTTTACATACCACATATGGATCCACCAGTGTCATTGAAATGTGTGTTCTTTTTACAAACAACAACCAGAGTCATTGCATGTGTGTTCTTTTCACAATCCACCTATGGATCCACCAGGGTCATTGCATGTGTGCTCTTTTTACTAACAACAACCAGTCATTGCATGTGTTTTCTCTTCAGAGACCACACATGGATCCACCAGTGTCATTGCATGTGTGTTCTTTTTACTAACAACAACTAGAGTCATTGAAATGTGTGTTCTCTTTAGAGACCACACATGGATCCACCAGTGTCATTGCATGTGTGGTCTCTTATCCACCAGTGTCATTGCATGTGTGTTCTTTTTACTAAAAACAACTGGAGTCATTGCATGTGTGTTCTTTTCAAATACCACATATGGATCCACCAGTGTCATTGCATGTGTGCTCTTTTCACAATCCACATATGCATCCACCAGTGTCATTGCATGTGTGTTCTTTTTACTAACAAGAACAAGAGTTATTGCATGTGTGTTCTTTTCACATACCACATATGGATCCACCAGTGTCATTGCATGTGTGCTCTTTTGACAATCCACCTATGGATCCACCAGTGTCATTGCATGTGTGCTCTTTTTACTAACAACAACCAAAGTCATTGCATGTGTGTTCTCTTCAGAGACCACACATGGATCCACGAGTGTTATTGCATGTGTGTTCTTTTTTATAACAACAACTAGAGTCATTGAAATGTGTGTTCTCTTCAGAGACCACACATGGATCCACCAGTGTCATTGCATGTGTGTTCTTTTTACTAACAACAACTGGAGTCATTGCATGTGTGTTCTTTTCACATACCACATATGGATCCACCAGTGTCATTGCATGTGTGCTCTTTTCACAATCTACCTATGGATCCACCAGTGTCATTGCATGTGTGTTCTCTTCAGATACCACACATGGATTAACCAGTGTCATTGCATGTGTGTTCTTTTTACTAACACAACCAGAGTCATTGAAATGTGTGTTCTCTTTAGAGACCACACATGGATCCACCTTTGTCATTGCATGTTTGTGCTCTTTTCAGAATCCACCTATGGATCCACTAGTGTCATTGCATGTGTGTTCTTTTTACTAACAACAACTGGAGTCATTGCATGTGTGTTCTTTTCCCATACCACATATGGATCCACTAGTGTCATTGCATGTGTGCTCTTTTCACAATCCACCTATGGATCCACTAGTGTCATTGCATGTGTGTTCTTTTTACTAACAAAAACCAGAGTCATTGCATGTGTGTTCTTTTCACATACCACATATGGATCCACCAGTGTCATTGCATGTGTGTTCTTTTCACAATCCACCTATGGATCCACCAGTGTCATTGGATGTGTGCTCTTTTTACTAACAACAACCTGAGTCATTGCATGTTTGTTCTCTTTAGAGACCAAACATGGATCCACCAGTGTCATTGCATGTGTGTTCTTTTTACTAACAACAACCAGAATCATTGAAATGTGTGTTCTCTTCAGAGACCACACATGGATCCACCAGTGTCATTGCATGTGTGTTCTTTTTACATACCACATATGGATCCACCAGTGTCATTGAAATGTGTGTTCTTTTTACAAACAACAACCAGAGTCATTGCATGTGTGTTCTTTTCACAATCCACCTATGGATCCACCAGGGTCATTGCATGTGTGCTCTTTTTACTAACAATAACCAGTCATTGCATGTGTTTTCTCTTCAGAGACCACACATGGATCCACCAGTGTCATTGCATGTGTGTTCTTTTTACTAACAACAACTAGAGTCATTGAAATGTGTGTTCTCTTTAGAGACCACACATGGATCCACCAGTGTCATTGCATGTGTGGTCTCTTATCCACCAGTGTCATTTCATGTGTGTTCTTTTTACTAAAAACAACTGGAGTCATTGCATGTGTGTTCTTTTCAAATACCACATATGGATCCACCAGTGTCATTGCATGTGTGCTCTTTTCACAATCCACATATGGATCCACCAGTGTCATTGCATGTGTGTTCTTTTTACTAACAAGAACAAGAGTTATTGCATGTGTGTTCTTTTCACATACCACATATGGATCCACCAGTGTCATTGCATGTGTGCTCTTTTGACAATCCACCTATGGATCCACCAGTGTCATTGCATGTGTGCTCTTTTTACTAACAACAACCAAAGTTATTGCATGTGTGTTCTCTTCAGAGACCACACATGGATCCACGAGTGTTATTGCATGTGTGTTCTTTTTACTAACAACAACTAGAGTCATTGAAATGTGTGTTCTCTTCAGAGACCACACATGGATCCACCAGTGTCATTGCATGTGTGTTCTTTTTACTAACAACAACTGGAGTCATTGCATGTGTGTTGTTTTCACATACCACATATGGATCCACCAGTGTCATTGCATGTGTGCTCTTTTCACAATCTACCTATGGATCCACCAGTGTCATTGAATGTGTGTTCTTTTTACTAACAACAACCAGAGTCATTGGATGTGTGTTCTTTTCACATACCACATATGGATCCACCAGTGTCATGTGTGTTCTTTTCGATATCCACCTATGGATCCACCAGTGTTATTGCATGTGTGCACTTTTTACTAACAACAAGCAGAGTCATTGCATGTGTGTTCTTTTCACAATCCACCTATGGATCCACCAGTGTCATTGCATGTGTGCTCTTTTTACTAACAACAACCAGAGTCATTGCATGTGTGTTCTCTTCAGAGACCATACATGGATCCACCAGTGTCATTGCATGTGTGTTCTTTTTAGTAACACAACCAGAGTCATTGAAATGTGTGTTCTCTTCAGAGACCACACATGGATCCACCTGTGTCATTGCATGTGTGTGATCTTTTCACAATCCACCTATGGATCCACCAGTGTCATTGCATGTGTGTTCTTTTTACTAACAACAACCAGAGTCATTGCATGTGTGTTCTCTTTAGAGACCACACATGGATCCACCTGTGTCATTGCATGTGTGTGCTCTTTTCACAATCCACCTATGGATCCACCAGTGTCATTGCATGTGTGCTCTTTTTACTAACAACAACCATAGTCATTGCATGTGTGTTCTCTTCAGAGACCATACATGGATCCACCAGTGTCATTGCATGTGTGTTCTTTTTAGTAACACAGCCAGAGTCATTGAAATGTGTGTTCTCTTCAGAGACCACACATGGATCCACCTGTGTCATTGCATGTGTCTGATCTTTTCACAATCCACCTATGGATCCACCAGTGTCATTGCATGTGTGTTCTTTTTACTAACAACAACCAGAATCATTGCATGTGTGTTCTCTTTAGAGACCACACATGGATCCACCAGTGTCATTGCATGTGTGTGCTCTTTTCACAATCCACCTATGGATCCACCAGTGTCATTGCATGTGTGTTCATTTCACAATCCACCTATGGATCCACCAGTGTCATTGCATGTGTGCACTTTTTACTAACAACAACCAGAGTCATTGCATGTGTGTTCTCTTCAGAGACCACACATGGATCCACCAGTGTCATTGCATGTGTGTTCTTTTTACTAACAACAACCAGAGTCATTGAAATGTGTGTTCTCTTTAGAGACCACACATGGATCCACCAGTGTCATTGCATATGTGTTCTTTTCACATACCACATATGGATCCACCAGTGTCATTGAAATGTGTGTTCTCTTCAGAGACCAGACATGGATCCACCAGTGTCATTGCATGTGTGTTCTTTTCACAATCCACCTATGAATCCACCAGTGTCATTGCATGTGTGCTCTTTTTACTAACAACAACCAGAGTCATTGCGTGTGTGTTATCTTTAGAGACCACACATGGATCCACCAGTGTTATTGCATGTGTGTTCTTTTTACTAACAATAACCAGAGTCATTGAAATGTGTGTTCTCTTCAGAGACCACACATGGATCCACCAGTGTCATTGCATGTGTGTGCTCTTTTCACAATCCACCAATGGATCCTCTAGTGTCATTGCATGTGTGTTCTTTTTACTAACAACAACTGGAGTCATTGCATGTGTGTTCTTTTCACATACCACATATGGATCCACAAGTGTCATTGCATGTGTGGTCTTTTCACAATCCAGCTATGGATCCACGAGTGTCATTGCATGTGTGTTCTTTTTACTAACAACAACCAGAGTCATTGCATGTGTGTTCTTTTCACATACCACATATAGATCCACCAGTGTCATTGCATGTGTGCTCTTTTCACAATCCACCTATGGATCCACCAGTGTCATAGCATGTGTGCTCTTTTTACTAACAACAACAAGAGTCATTGCATGTGTTTTCTCTTCAGAGACCACACATGGTTCCACCAGTGTCATTGCATGTGTGTTCTTTTTACTAACAACAACTAGAGTCATTGAAATGTGTGTTCTCTTAAGAGACCACACATGGATCCACCAGTGTCATTGCATGTGTGGTCTCTTATCCACCAGTGTCATTCAATGTGTGTTCTTTTTACTAACAACAACCAGAGTCATTGGATGTGTGTTCTTTTCACATACCACATATGGATCCACCAGTGTCATTGCATGTGTGTTCTTTTCACAATCCACCTATGGATCCACCAGTGTTATTGCATGTGTGCTCTTTTTACTAACAACAAGCAGAGTCATTGCACGTGCGTTCTCTTCAGAGACCACACATGGATCCACCAGTGTCATTCCATGTGTGTTCTTTTTACTAACAACAACCAGAGTCATTGAAATGTGTGTTCTCTTTAGATACCACACATGGATCCACCAGTGTCATTGCATGTGTGTTCTTTTCACATACCACATATGGATCCAACAGTGTCATTGAAATGTGTGTTCTCTTCAGAGACCACACATGGATCCACCAGTGTCATTGCATGTGTGGTCTCTTATCCACCAGTGTCATTGCATGTGTGTTCTTTTTACTAAAAACAACTGGAGTCATTGCATGTGTGTTCTTTTCAAATACCACATATGGATCCACCAGTGTCATTGCATGTGTGCTCTTTTCACAATCCACATATGGATCCACCAGTGTCATTGCATGTGTGTTCTTTTTACTAAGAAGAACAAGAGTTATTGCATGTGTGTTCTTTTCACATACCACATATGGATCCACCAGTGTCATTGCATGTGTGCTCTTTTGACAATCCACCTATGGATCCACCAGTGTCATTGCATGTGTGCTCTTTTTACTAACAACAACCAAAGTCATTGCATGTGTGTTCTCTTCAGAGACCACACATGGATCCACGAGTGTTATTGCATGTGTGTTCTTTTTACTAACAACAACTAGAGTCATTGAAATGTGTGTTCTCTTTAGAGACCACACATGGATCCACCAGTGTCATTGCATGTGTGTTCTTTTTACTAACAACAACTGGAGTCATTGCATGTGTGTTCTTTTCACATACCACATATGGATCCACCAGTGTCATTGCATGTGTGCTCTTTTCACAATCTACATATGGATCCACCAGTGTCATTGCATGTGTGTTCTTTTTACTAACAACAACCAGAGTCATTGGATGTGTGTTCTTTTCACATGCCACATATGGATCCACCAGTGTCATGTGTGTTCTTTTCACAATCCACCTATGGATCCACCAGTGTTATTGCATGTGTGCACTTTTTACTAACAACAAGCAGAGTCATTGCATGTGTGTTCTTTTCACAATCCACCTATGGATCCACCAGTGTCATTGCATGTGTGCTCTTTTTACTAACAACAACCAGAGTCATTGCATGTGTGTTCTTTTTAGAGACCATACATGGATCCACCAGTGTCATTGCATGTGTGTTCTTTTTAGTAACACAACCAGGGTCATTGAAATGTGTGTTCTCTTCAGAGACCACACATGGATCCACCTGTGTCATTGCATGTGTGTGATCTTTTCACAATCCACCTATGGATCCACCAGTGTCATTACATGTGTGTTCTTTTTACTAACAACAACCAGAGTCATTGCATGTGTGTTCTCTTTAGAGACCACACATGGATCCACATGTGTCATTGCATGTGTGTGCTCTTTTCACAATCCACCTATGGATCCACCAGTGTCATTGCATGTGTGATCTTTTTACTAACAACAACCAGAGTCATTGCATGTGTGTTCTTTTCGCATACCACATATGGATCCACCAGTGTCATTGCATGTGTGTTCATTTCGCAATCCACCTATGGATCCACCTGTGTCATTGCATGTGTGCACTTTTTACTAACAACAACCAGATTCATTGCATGTGTGTTCTCTTCAGAGACCACACATGGATCCACCAGTGTCATTGCATGTGTGTTCTTTTTACTAACAACAACCAGAGTCATTGAAATGTGTGTTCTCTTTAGAGACCACACATGGATCCACCAGTGTCATTGCATGTGTGTTCTTTTCACATACCACATATGGATCCACCAGTGTCATTGAAATGTGTGTTCTCTTCAGAGACCAGACATGGATCCACCAGTGTCATTGCATGTGTGTTCTTTTCACAATCCACCTATGAATCCACGAGTGTCATTGCATGTGTGCTCTTTTTACTAACAACAACCAGAGTCATTGCATTTGTGTTCTCTTTAGAGACCACACATGGATCCACCAGTGTTATTGCATGTGTGTTCTTTTTACTAACAACAACCAGAGTCATTGAAATGTGTGTTCTCTTCAGAGACCACACATGGATCCACCAGTGTCATTGCATGTGTGTGCTCTTTTCACAATCCACCTATGGATCCTCTAGTGTCATTGCATGTGTGTTCTTTTTACTAACAACAACTGGAGTCATTGCATGTGTGTTCTTTTCACATACCACATATGGATCCACAAGTGTCATTGCATGTGTGGTCTTTTCACAATCCAGCTGTGGATCCACCAATGTCATTGCATGTGTGTTCTTTTTACTAACAACAACCAGAGTCATTGCATGTGTGTTCTTTTCACATACCACATATAGATCCACCAGTGTCATTGCATGTGTGCTCTTTTCACAATCCACCTATGGATCCACCAGTGTCATAGCATGTGTGCTCTTTTTACTAACAACAACAAGAGTCATTGCATGTGTTTTCTCTTCAGAGACCACACATGGATCCACCAGTGTCATTGCATGTGTGTTCTTTTTACTAACAACAACTAGAGTCATTGAAATGTGTGTTCTCTTAAGAGACCACACATGGATCCACCAGTGTCATTGCATGTGTGGTCTCTTATCCACCAGTGTCATTGCATGTGTGTTCTTTTTACTAACAACAACCAGAGTCATTGGATGTGTGTTCTTTTCACATACCACATATGGATCCACCAGTGTCATTGCATGTGTGTTCTTTTCACAATCCACCTATGGATCCACCAGTGTTATTGCATGTGTGCTCTTTTTACTAACAACAAGCAGAGTCATTGCATGTGTGTTCTCTTCAGAGACCACACATGGATCCACCAGTGTCATTCCATGTGTGTTCTTTTTACTAACAACAACCAAAGTCATTGAAATGTGTGTTCTCTTTAGATACCACACATGGATCCACCAGTGTCATTGCTTGTGTGTTCTTTTCACATACCACATATGGATCCAACAGTGTCATTGAAATGTGTGTTCTCTTCAGAGACCACACATGGATCCACCAGTGTCATTGCATGTGTTTTCTTTTCACAATCCACCTATGGATCGACCAGTGTCATTGCATGTGTGCTCTTTTTACTAACAACAACCAGAGTCATTGCATGTGTGTTCTCTTCAGAGACCATACATGGATCCACCAGTGTCATTGCATGTGTGTTCTTTTTACTAACACAACCAGAGTCATTGAAATGTGTGTTCTCTTCAGAGACCACACATGGATCCACCTGTGTCATTGCATGTGTGTGATCTTTTCACAATCCACCTATGGATCCACCAGTGTCATTGCATGTGTGTTCTTTTTACTAACAACAACCAGAGTCATTGCATGTGTGTACTTTTCACATACCACGTATGGATCCACCAGTGTCATTGCATGTGTGTTCTTTTCACAATCCACCTATGGATCCACCAGTGTCATTGCATGTGTGCTCTTTTTACTAACAACAGCCTGAGTCATTGCATGTTTGTTCTTTTTACTAACAACAATTGGAGTCATTGCATGTGTTTTCTTTTCAAATACCACATATGCATCCACCAGTATCATTGCACGTGTGCTCTTTTCACAATCCACATATGGATCCACCAGTGTCATTGCGTGTGTGTTATTTTTACTAACAACAACTAGAGTCATTGCATGTGTGTTCTCTTCAGAGACCACACATCTATCCACCTGTGTCATTGCATGTGTGTGCTCTTTTCACAATCTACCTATGGATCCTCCAGTGTCATTGCATGTGTGATCTTTTTACTAACAACAACCAGAGTCATTGCATGTGTGTTCTTTTCGCATACCACATATGGATCCACCAGTGTCATTGCATGTGTGTTCATTTCACAATCCGCCTATGGATCCACCAGTGTCATTGCATGTGTGCTCTTTTTACTAACAACCAGAGTCATTGCATGTGTGTTCTCTTCAAAAACCACACATGGATCCACCAGTGTCATTGCATGTGTGTTCTTTTTACTAACAACAACCAGAGTCATTGAAATGTGTGTTCTCTTTAGAGACCACACATGGATCCACCAGTGTCATTGCATGTGTGTTCTTTTCACATACCACATATGGATCCACCAGTGTCATTGAAATGTGTGTTCTCTTCAGAGACCACACATGGATCCACCAGTGTCATTGCATGTGTGTTTTTTTCACAATCCACCTATGCATCCACCAGAGTCATTGCCTGTGTGTTTTCTTCAGATTCCACACATGTATCCACCAGTGTTATTGCATGTGTGTTCTTTTTACTAACAACAACCAGAGTCATTGAAATTTCTATTCTCTTCAGAGACCACACATGGATCCACCAGTGTCATTGCATGTGTGTGCTCTTTTCACAATCCACCTATGGATCCTCTAGTGTCATTGCATGTGTGTTCTTTTTACTAACAACAACTGGAGTCATTGCATGTGTGTTCTTTTCACATACGACATATGGATCCACAAGTGTCATTGCATGTGTGGACTTTTCACAATCCAGCTATGGATCCACCACTGTCATTGCATGTGTGTTCTTTTTACTAACAACAACCAGAGTCATTGCATGTGTGTTATTTTCACATACCACATATAGATCCACCAGTGTCATTGCATGTGTGCTCTTTTCACAATCCACCTATGGATCCACCAGTGTCATTGCATGCGTGCTCTTTTTACTAACAACAACCAAAGTCATTGCATGTGTTTTCTCTCCAGAGACCACACATGGATCCACCAGTGTCATTGCATGTGTGTTCTTTTTACTAACAACAACTAGAGTCATTGAAATGTGTGTTCTTTTCACATACCACATATGGATCCACCAGTGTCATTGAAATGTGTGTTCTCTTCAGAGACCAGACATGGATCCACAAGTGTCATTGCATGTGTGTTCTTTTCACAATCCACCTATGAATCCACCAGTGTCATTGCATGTGTGCTCTTTTTACTAACAACAACCAGAGTCATTGCATGTGTGTTCTCTTTAGAGACCACACATGGATCCACCAGTGTTATTGCATGTGTGTTCTTTTTACTAACAACAACCAGAGTTATTGAAATGTGTGTTCTCTTCAGAGACCACACATGGATCCACCAGTGTCATTGCATGTGTGTGCTCTTTTCACAATCCACCTATGGATCCTCTAGTGTCATTGCATGTGTGTTCTTTTTACTAACAACAACTGGAGTCATTGCATGTGTGTTCTTTTCACATACCACATATGGATCCACAAGTGTCATTGCATGTGTGGTCTTTTCACAATCCAGCTATGGATCCACCAGTGTCATTGCATGTGTGTTCTTTTTACTAACAACAACCAGAGTCATTGCATGTGTGTTCTTTTCACTACCACATATAGATCCACCAGTGTCATTGCATGTGTGCTCTTTTCACAATCCACCTATGGATCCACCAGTTTCATAGCATGTGTGGTCTTTTTACTAACAACAACAAGAGTCATTGCATGTGTTTTCTCTTCAGAGACCACACATGGATCCACCAGTGTCATTGCAAGTGTGTTCTTTTTACTAACAACAACTAGAGTCATTGAAATGTGTGTTCTCTTAAGAGACCACACATGGATCCACTAGTGTCATTGCATGTGTGGTCTCTTATCCACCAGTGTCATTGCATGTGTGTTCTTTTTACTAACAACAACCAGAGTCATTGGATGTGTGTTCTTTTCACATACCACATATGGATCCACCAGTTACATTGCATGTGTGTTCTTTTCACAATCCACCTATGGATCCACCAGTGTTATTGCATGTGTGCTCTTTTTACTAACAACAAGAGTCATTGCATGTGTGTTCTCTTCAGAGACCACACATGGATCCACCAGTGTCATTCCATGTGTGTTCTTTTTACTAACAACAACCAGAGTCATTGAAATGTGTGTTCTCTTTAGATACCACACATGGATCCACCAGTGTCATTGCATGTGTGTTCTTTTCACATACCACATATGGATCCAATAGTGTCATTGAACTGTGTGTTCTCTTCAGAGACCACACATGGATCCACCAGTGTCATTGCATGTGTTTTATTTTCACAATCCACCTATGGATCGACCAGTGTCATTGCATGTGTGCTCTTTTTACTAACAACAACCAGAGTCATTGCATGTGTGTTCTCTTCAGAGACCATACATGGATCCACCAGTGTCATTGCATGTGTGTTCTTTTTACTAACACAACCAGAGTCATTGAAATGTGTGTTCTCTTCAGAGACCACACATGGATCCACCTGTGTCATTGCATGTGTGTGATCTTTTCACAATCCACCTATGGATCCACCAGTGTCATTGCATGTGTGTTCTTTTTACTACTAACAACCAGAGTCATTGCATGTGTGTACTTTTCACATACCACGTATGGATCCACCAGTGTCATTGCATGTGTGTTCTTTTCACAATCCACCTATGGATCCACCAGTGTCATTGCATGTGTGCTCTTTTTACTAACAACATCCTGAGTCATTACATGTTTTTTCTTTTTACTAACAACAATTGGAGTCATTGCATGTGTTTTCTTTTCAAATACCACATATGCATCCACGAGTATCATTCCACGTGTGCTCTTTTCACAATCCACATATGGATCCACCAGTGTCATTGCGTGTGTGTTCTTTTTACTAACAACAACTAGAGTCATTGCATGTGTGTTCTCTTCAGAGACAACACATCGATCCACCTGTGTCATTGCATGTGTGTGCTCTTTTCACAATCTACCTATGGATCCTCCAGTGTCATTGCATGTGTGATCTTTTTACTAACAACAACCAGAGTCATTGCATGTGTGTTCTTTTCGCATACCACATATGGATCCACCAGTGTCATTGCATGTGTGTTCATTTCACAATCCGCCTATGGATCCACCAGTGTCATTGCATGTGTGCTCTTTTTACTAACAACCAGAGTCATTGCATGTCTGTTCTCTTCAAAAACCACACATGGATCCACCAGTGTCATTGCATGTGTGTTCTTTTTACTAACAACAACCAGAGTCATTGAAATGTGTGTTCTCTTTAGAGACCACACATGGATCCACCAGTGTCATTGCATGTGTGTTCTTTTCACATACCACATATGGGTCCACCAGTGTCATTGAAATGTGTGTTCTCTTCAGAAACCACACATGGATCCACCAGTGTCATTGCATGTGTGTTCTTTTCACAATCCACCTATGCATCCACCAGTGTCATTGCATGTGTGCTCTTTTTACTAACAACAACCAGAGTCATTGCCTGTGTGTTTTCTTCAGAGACTACACATGTATCCACCAGTGTTATTGCATGTGTGTTCTTTTTACTAACAACAACCAGAGTCATTGAAATGCCTGTTCTCTTCAGAGACCACACATGGATCCACCAGTGTCATTGCATGTGTGTGCTCTTTTCACAATCCACCTATGGATCCTCTAGTGTCATTGCATGTGTGTTCTTTTTACTAACAACAACTGGAGTCATTGCATATGTGTTCTTTTCACATACGACATATGGATCCACAAGTGTCATTGCATGTGTGGACTTTTCACAATCCAGCTATGGATCCACCACTGTCATTGCATGTGTGTTCTTTTTACTAACAACAACCAGAGTCATTGCATGTGTGTTCTTTTCACATACCACATATAGATCCACCAGTGTCATTGCATGTGTGCTCTTTTCACAATCCACCTATGGATCCACCAGTGTCATTGCATGCGTGCTCTTTTTACTAACAACAACCAAAGTCATTGCATGTGTTTTCTCTCCAGAGACCACACATGGATCCACCAGTGTCATTGCATGTGTGTTCTTTTTACTAACAACAACTAGAGTCATTGAAATGTGTGTTCTCTTAAGAGACCACACATGGATCCACTAGTGTCATTGCATGTTTGTTCTTTTTACTAACAACAACTGGAGTCATTGCATGTGTCTTCTTTTCAAATACCACATATGGATCCACCAGTGTCATTGCATGTGTGTTCTTTTTACTAACAACAACAAGAGTTATTGCATGTGTGTTCTTTTCACATACCACATACGGATCCACTAGTGTCATTGCATGTGTGTTCTTTTCACAATCCACCTATGGATCCACCAGTGTCATTGCATCTGTGCTCTTTTTACTAACAACAACCAGAGTCATTGCATGTGTGTTCTCTTCAGAGACCATACATGGATCCACCAATGTTATTGCATGTGTGTTCCTTTTACTAACAACAACCAGAGTCATTGAAATGTGTGTTCTCTTCAGAGACCACACATGGATCCACCAGTGTCATTGCATGTGTGTTCTTTTTACTAACATTAACTGGAGTCATTGCATGTGTGTTCTTTTCACATACCACATATGGATCCACCAGTGTCACTGCATGTGTGCTCTTTTCACAATCCACCTATGGATCCACCAGTGTCATTGCATGTGTGCTCTTTTTACTAACAACAAGCAGAGTCATTGCATGTGTGTTCTCTTCAGAGACCAAACATGGATCCACCAGTGTCATTGCATGTGTGTTCTTTTTACTAACAACAACCAGAGTCATTGAAATGTGTGTTCTCTTTAGATACCACACATGGATCCACCAGTGTCATTGCATTTGTGTTCTTTTTACTAACAACAATTGGAGTCATTGCATGTGTTTTCTTTTCAAATACCACATATGGATCCACCAGTATCATTGCACGTGTGCTCTTTTCACAATCCACATATGGATCCACCAGTGTCATTGCATGAGTGTTCTTTTTACTAACAACAACCAGAGTCATTGCATGTGTGTTCTCTTCAGAGACCACACATGGATCCACCTATGTCATTGCATGTGTGTGCTCTTTTCACAATCCACCTATGGATCCACCAGTGTCATTGCATGTGTGATCTCTTTACTAACAACAACCAGAGTCATTGCATGTGTGTTCTTTTCGCATACCACATATGGATCCACCAGTGTCATTGCATGTGTGTTCATTTCACAATCCACCTATGGATCCACCAGTGTCATTGCATGTGTGCTCTTTTTACTAACAACAACCAGAGTCATTGCATGTGTGTTATCTTTAGAGACCAAACATGGATCCACCAGTGTCATTGCATGTGTGTTCTGTTTACTAACAACAACCAGAGTCATTGAAATGTGTGTTCTCTTTAGAGACCACACATGGATCCACCAGTGGCATTGCATGTGTGTTCTTTTCACATACCACATATGGATCCACCAGTGTTATTGAAATGTGTGTTCTCTTCAGAGACCACACATGGATCCACCAGTGTCATTGCATGTGTGTGCTCTTTTCACAATCCACCTATGGATCCTCTAGTGTCATTGCATGTGTGTTCTTTTTACTAACAACAACTGGAGTCATTGCATGTGTGTTCTTTTCACATACGACATATGGATCCACAAGTGTCATTGCATGTGTGGACTTTTCACAATCCAGCTATGGATCCACCACTGTCATTGCATGTGTGTTCTTTTTACTAACAACAACCAGAGTCATTGCATGTGTGTTCTTTTCACATACCACATATAGATCCACCAGTGTCATTGCATGTGTGCTCTTTTCACAATCCACCTATGGATCCACCAGTGTCATTGCATGCGTGCTCTTTTTACTAACAACAACCAAAGTCATTGCATGTGTTTTCTCTCCAGAGACCACACATGGATCCACCAGTGTCATTGCATGTGTGTTCTTTTTACTAACAACAACTACAGTCATTGAAATGTGTGTTCTCTTAAGAGACCACACATGGATCCACTAGTGTCATTGCATGTGTGTTCTTTTTACTAACAACAACTGGAGTCATTGCATGTGTCTTCTTTTCAAATACCACATATGGATCCACCAGTGTCATTGCATGTGTGTTCTTTTTACTAACAACAACAAGAGTTATTGCATGTGTGTTCTTTTCACATACCACATACGGATCCACTAGTGTCATTGCATGTGTGTTCTTTTCACAATCCACCTATGGATCCACCAGTGTCATTGCATCTGTGCTCTTTTTACTAACAACAACCAGAGTCATTGCATGTGTGTTCTCTTCAGAGACCACACATGGATCCACCAATGTTATTGCATGTGTGTTCCTTTTACTAACAACAACCAGAGTCATTGAAATGTGTGTTTTCTTTAGAGACCACATATGGATCCACCAGTGTCATTGCATGTGTGTTCTTTTTACTAACATTAACTAGAGTCATTGCATGTGTGTTCTTTTCACATACCACATATGGATCCACCAGTGTCACTGCATGTGTGCTCTTTTCACAATCCACCTACGGATCCACCAGTGTCATTGCATGTGTGTTCTTTTTACTAACAACAACCAGAGTCATTGGATGTGTGTTCTTTTCACATACCACATATGGATCCACCAGTGTCATTGCATGTGTGCTCTTTTCACAATCCACCTATGGATCCACCAGTGTCATTGCATGTGTGCTGTTTTTACTAACAACAAGGAGAGACATTGCATGTGTGTTCTCTTCAGAGACCAAACATGGATCCACCAGTGTCATTGCATGTGTGTTCTTTTTACTAACAACAACCAGAGTCATTGAAATGTGTGTTCTCTTTAGATACCACACATGGATCCACTAGTGTCATTGCATTTGTGTTCTTTTTACTAACAACAATTGGAGTCATTGCATGTGTTTTCTTTTCAAATACCACATATGGATCCACCAGTATCATTGCACGTGTGCTCTTTTCACAATCCACATATGGATCCACCAGTGTCATTGCATGTGTGTTCTTTTTACTAACAACAACCAGAGTCATTGCATGTGTGTTCTCTTCAAAGACCACACATGGATCCACCTATGTCATTGCATGTGTGTGCTCTTTTCACAATCCACCTATGGATCCACCAGTGTCATTGCATGTGTGATCTCTTTACTAACAACAACCCGAGTCATTGCATGTGTGTTCTTTTCGCATACCACATATGGATCCACCAGTGTCATTGCATGTGTGTTCATTTCACAATCCACCTATGGATCCACCAGTGTCATTGCATGTGTGCTCTTTTTACTAACAACAACCAGAGTCATTGCATGTGTGTTATCTTTAGAGACCAAACATGGATCCACCAGTGTCATTGCATGTGTGTTCTGTTTACTAACAACAACCAGAGTCATTGAAATGTGTGTTCTCTTTAGAGACCACACATGGATCCACCAGTGGCATTGCATGTGTGTTCTTTTCACATACCACATATGGATCCACCAGTGTTATTGAAATGTGTGTTCTCTTCAGAGACCACACATGGATCCACCAGTGTTATTGCATATGTGTTCTTTTCACAATCCACCTATGGATCCACCAGTGTCATTGCATGTATGCTCTTTTTACTAACAACAACCAGAGCCATTTCATGTGTGTTTTCTTCAGAGACCACACATGGATCCACCAGTGTTATTGCATGTGTGCTCTTTTTACTAACAACAACCTGAGTCATTGCATGTTTGTTCTTTTCACATACCACATATGGATCCACCAGTGTCATTGAACTGTGTGTTCTCTTCAGAGACCACACATGGATCCACCAGTGTCATTGCATGTGTGTTCTTTTCACAATCCACCTATGCATCCACCAGTGCCATTGCATGTGTGCTCTTTTTACTAACAACAACCAGAGTCATTGCATGTGTGTTCTTTTTACTAACAACAACCAGAGTCATTGCATGTGTGTACTTTTCACATACCACGTATGGATCCACCAGTGTCATTGCATGTGTGTTCTTTTCACAATCCACCTATGGATCCACCAGTGTCATTGCATGTGTGCTCTTTTTACTAACAACAGCCTGAGTCATTGCATGTTTGTTCTTTTTACTAACAACAATTGGAGTCATTGCATGTGTTTTCTTTTCAAATACCACATATGCATCCACCAGTATCATTGCACATGTGCTCTTTTCACAATCCACATATGGATCCACCAGTGTCATTGCGTGTGTGTTCTTTTTACTAACAACAACTAGAGTCATTGCATGTGTGTTCTCTTCAGATACCACACATCGATCCACCTGTGTCATTGCATGTGTGTGCTCTTTTCACAATCTACCTATGGATCCTCCAGTGTCATTGCATGTGTGATCTTTTTACTAACAACAACAAGAGTCATTGCATGTGTGTTCTTTTCGCATACCACATATGGATCCACCAGTGTCATTGCATGTGTGTTCATTTCACAATCCGCCTATGGATCCACCAGTGTCATTGCATGTGTGCTCTTTTTACTAACAACCAGAGTCATTGCATGTGTGTTCTCTTCAAAAACCACACATGGATCCACCAGTGTCATTGCATGTGTGTTCTTTTTACTAACAACAACCAGAGTCATTGAAATGTGTGTTCTCTTTAGAGACCACACAAGGATCCACCAGTGTCATTGCATGTGTGTTCTTTTCACATACCACATATGGATCCACTAGTGTCATTGAAATGTGTGTTCTCTTCAGAGACCACACATGGATCCACCAGTGTCATTGCATGTGTGTTCTTTTCACAATCCACCTATGCATCCACCAGTGTCATTGCATGTGTGCTCTTTTTACTAACAACAACCAGAGTCATTGCCTGTGTGTTTTCTTCAGAGACCACACATGTATCCACCAGTGTTATTGCATGTGTGTTCTTTTTACTAACAACAACCAGAGTCATTGAAATGCCTGTTCTCTTCAGAGACCACACATGGATCCACCAGTGTCATTGCATGTGTGTGCTCTTTTCACAATCCACCTATGGATCCTCTAGTGTCATTGCATGTGTGTTCTTTTTACTAACAACAACTGGAGTCATTGCATGTGTGTTCTTTTCACATACGACATATGGATCCACAAGTGTCATTGCATGTGTGGACTTTTCACAATCCAGCTATGGATCCACCACTGTCATTGCATGTGTGTTCTTTTTACTAACAACAACCAGAGTCATTGCATGTGTGTTCTTTTCACATACCACATATAGATCCACCAGTGTCATTGCATGTGTGCTCTTTTCACAATCCACCTATGGATCCACCATTGTCATTGCATGCGTGCTCTTTTTACTAACAACAACCAAAGTCATTGCATGTGTTTTCTCTCCAGAGACCACACATGGATCCACCAGTGTCATTGCATGTGTGTTCTTTTTACTAACAACAACTACAGTCATTGAAATGTGTGTTCTCTTAAGAGACCACACATGGATCCACTAGTGTCATTGCATGTGTGTTCTTTTTACTAACAACAACTGGAGTCATTGCATGTGTCTTCTTTTCAAATACCACATATGGATCCACCAGTGTCATTGCATGTGTGTTCTTTTTACTAACAACAACAAGAGTTATTGCATGTGTGTTCTTTTCACATACCACATACGGATCCACTAGTGTCATTGCATGTGTGTTCTTTTCACAATCCACCTATGGATCCACCAGTGTCATTGCATCTGTGCTCTTTTTACTAACAACAACCAGAGTCATTGCATGTGTGTTCTCTTCAGAGACCACACATGGATCCACCAATGTTATTGCATGTGTGTTCCTTTTACTAACAACAACCAGAGTCATTGAAATGTGTGTTTTCTTTAGAGACCACATATGGATCCACCAGTGTCATTGCATGTGTGTTCTTTTTACTAACATTAACTAGAGTCATTGCATGTGTGTTCTTTTCACATACCACATATGGATCCACCAGTGTCACTGCATGTGTGCTCTTTTCACAATCCACCTACGGATCCACCAGTGTCATTGCATGTGTGTTCTTTTTACTAACAACAACCAGAGTCATTGGATGTGTGTTCTTTTCACATACCACATATGGATCCACCAGTGTCATTGCATGTGTGCTCTTTTCACAATCCACCTATGGATCCACCAGTGTCATTGCATGTGTGCTCTTTTTACTAACAACAAGGAGAGACATTGCATGTGTGTTCTCTTCAGAGACCAAACATGGATCCACCAGTGTCATTGCATGTGTGTTCTTTTTACTAACAACAACCAGAGTCATTGAAATGTGTGTTCTCTTTAGATACCACACATGGATCCACTAGTGTCATTGCATTTGTGTTCTTTTTACTAACAACAATTGGAGTCATTGCATGTGTTTTCTTTTCAAATACCACATATGGATCCACCAGTATCATTGCACGTGTGCTCTTTTCACAATCCACATATGGATCCACCAGTGTCATTGCATGTGTGTTCTTTTTACTAACAACAACCAGAGTCATTGCATGTGTGTTCTCTTCAAAGACCACACATGGATCCACCTATGTCATTGCATGTGTGTGCTCTTTTCACAATCCACCTATGGATCCACCAGTGTCATTGCATGTGTGATCTCTTTACTAACAACAACCAGAGTCATTGCATGTGTGTTCTTTTCGCATACCACATATGGATCCACCAGTGTCATTGCATGTGTGTTCATTTCACAATCCACCTATGGATCCACCAGTGTCATTGCATGTGTGCTCTTTTTACTAACAACAACCAGAGTCATTGCATGTGTGTTATCTTTAGAGACCAAACATGGATCCACCAGTGTCATTGCATGTGTGTTCTGTTTACTAACAACAACCAGAGTCATTGAAATGTGTGTTCTCTTTAGAGACCACACATGGATCCACCAGTGGCATTGCATGTGTGTTCTTTTCACATACCACATATGGATCCACCAGTGTTATTGAAATGTGTGTTCTCTTCAGAGACCACACATGGATCCACCAGTGTTATTGCATATGTGTTCTTTTCACAATCCACCTATGGATCCACCAGTGTCATTGCATGTGTGCTCTTTTTACTAACAACAACCAGAGCCATTTCATGTGTGTTTTCTTCAGAGACCACACATGGATCCACCAGTGTTATTGCATGTGTGCTCTTTTTACTAACAACAACCTGAGTCATTGCATGTTTGTTCTTTTCACATACCACATATGGATCCACCAGTGTCATTGAACTGTGTGTTCTCTTCAGAGACCACACATGGATCCACCAGTGTCATTGCATGTGTGTTCTTTTCACAATCCACCTATGCATCCACCAGTGCCATTGCATGTGTGCTCTTTTTACTAACAACAACCAGAGTCATTGCATGTGTGTTCTTTTTACTAACAACAACCAGAGTCATTGCATGTGTGTACTTTTCACATACCACGTATGGATCCACCAGTGTCATTGCATGTGTGTTCTTTTCACAATCCACCTATGGATCCACCAGTGTCATTGCATGTGTGCTCTTTTTACTAACAACAGCCTGAGTCATTGCATGTTTGTTCTTTTTACTAACAACAATTGGAGTCATTGCATGTGTTTTCTTTTCAAATACCACATATGCATCCACCAGTATCATTGCACATGTGCTCTTTTCACAATCCACATATGGATCCACCAGTGTCATTGCGTGTGTGTTCTTTTTACTAACAACAACTAGAGTCATTGCATGTGTGTTCTCTTCAGATACCACACATCGATCCACCTGTGTCATTGCATGTGTGTGCTCTTTTCACAATCTACCTATGGATCCTCCAGTGTCATTGCATGTGTGATCTTTTTACTAACAACAACAAGAGTCATTGCATGTGTGTTCTTTTCGCATACCACATATGGATCCACCAGTGTCATTGCATGTGTGTTCATTTCACAATCCGCCTATGGATCCACCAGTGTCATTGCATGTGTGCTCTTTTTACTAACAACCAGAGTCATTGCATGTGTGTTCTCTTCAAAAACCACACATGGATCCACCAGTGTCATTGCATGTGTGTTCTTTTTACTAACAATAACCAGAGTCATTGAAATGTGTGTTCTCTTTAGAGACCACACAAGGATCCACCAGTGTCATTGCATGTGTGTTCTTTTCACATACCACATATGGATCCACCAGTGTCATTGAAATGTGTGTTCTCTTCAGAGACCACACATGGATCCACCAGTGTCATTGCATGTGTGTTCTTTTCACAATCCACCTATGCATCCACCAGTGTCATTGCATGTGTGCTCTTTTTACTAACAACAACCAGAGTCATTGCCTGTGTGTTTTCTTCAGAGACCAGACATGTATCCACCAGTGTTATTGCATGTGTGTTCTTTTTACTAACAACAACCAGAGTCATTGAAATGCCTGTTCTCTTCAGAGACCACACATGGATCCACCAGTGTCATTGCATGTGTGTGCTCTTTTCACAATCCACCTATGGATCCTCTAGTGTCATTGCATGTGTGTTCTTTTTACTAACAACAACTGGAGTCATTGCATGTGTGTTCTTTTCACATACGACATATGGATCCACAAGTGTCATTGCATGTGTGGACTTTTCACAATCCAGCTATGGATCCACCACTGTCATTGCATGTGTGTTCTTTTTACTAACAACAACCAGAGTCATTGCATGTGTGTTCTTTTCACATACCACATATAGATCCACCAGTGTCATTGCATGTGTGCTCTTTTCACAATCCACCTATGGATCCACCAGTGTCATTGCATGCGTGCTCTTTTTACTAACAACAACCAAAGTCATTGCATGTGTTTTCTCTCCAGAGACCACACATGGATCCACCAGTGTCATTGCATGTGTGTTCTTTTTACTAACAACAACTAGAGTCATTGAAATGTGTGTTCTCTTAAGAGACCACACATGGATCCACTAGTGTCATTGCATGTTTGTTCTTTTTACTAACAACAACTGGAGTCATTGCATGTGTCTTCTTTTCAAATACCACATATGGATCCACCAGTGTCATTGCATGTGTGTTCTTTTTACTAACAACAACAAGAGTTATTGCATGTGTGTTCTTTTCACATACCACATACGGATCCACTAGTGTCATTGCATGTGTGTTCTTTTCACAATCCACCTATGGATCCACCAGTGTCATTGCATCTATGCTCTTTTTACTAACAACAACCAGAGTCATTGCATGTGTGTTCTCTTCAGAGACCACACATGGATCCACCAATGTTATTGCATGTGTGTTCCTTTTACTAACAACAACCAGAGTCATTGAAATGTGTGTTCTCTTCAGAGACCACACATGGATCCACCAGTGTCATTGCATGTGTGTTCTTTTTACTAACATTAACTGGAGTCATTGCATGTGTGTTCTTTTCACATACCACATATGGATCCACCAGTGTCACTGCATGTGTGCTCTTTTCACAATCCACCTATGGATCCACCAGTGTCATTGCATGTGTGTTCTTTTTACTAACAACAACCAGAGTCATTGGATGTGTGTTCTTTTCACATACCACATATGGATCCACCAGTGTCATTGCATGTGTGCTCTTTTCACAATCCACCTATGGATCCACCAGTGTCATTGCATGTGTGCTCTTTTTACTAACAACAACCAGAGTCATTGCATGTGTGTTCTCTTCAGAGCCCAAACATGGATCCACCAGTGTCATTGCATGTGTGTTCTTTTTACTAACAACAACCAGAGTCATTGAAATGTGTGTTCTCTTTAGATACCACACATGGATCCACCAGTGTCATTGCATTTGTGTTCTTTTTACTAACAACAATGGGAGTCATTGCATGTGTTTTCTTTTCAAATACCACATATGGATCCACCAGTATCATTGCACGTGTGCTCTTTTCACAATCCACATATGGATCCACCAGTGTCATTGCATGTGTGTTCTTTTTACTAACAACAACCAGAGTCATTGCATGTGTGTTCTCTTCAGAGACCACACATGGATCCACCTATGTCATTGCATGTGTGTGCTCTTTTCACAATCCACCTATGGATCCACCAGTGTCATTGCATGTGTGATCTCTTTACTAACAACAACCAGAGTCATTGCGTGTGTGTTCTTTTTGCATACCACATATGGATCCACCAGTGTCATTGCATGTGTGTTCATTTCACAATCCACCTATGGATCCACCAGTGTCATTGCATGTGTGCTCTTTTTACTAACAACAACCAGAGTCATTGCATGTGTTTTCTCTTTAGAGACCAAACATGGATCCACCAGTGTCATTGCATGTGTGTTCTGTTTACTAACAACAACCAGAGTCATTGAAATGTGTGTTCTCTTTAGAGACCACACATGGATCCACCAGTGGCATTGCATGTGTGTTCTTTTCACATACCACATATGGATCCACCAGTGTTATTGAAATGTGTGTTCTCTTCAGAGACCACCCATGGATCCACCAGTGTTATTGCATATGTGTTCTTTTCACAATCCACCTATGGATCCACCAGTGTCATTGCATGTGTGCTCTTTTTACTAACAACAACCAGAGTCATTTCATGTGTGTTTTCTTCAGAGACCACACATGGATCCACCAGTGTTATTGCATGTGTGCTCTTTTTACTAACAATAACCAGAGTCATTGCATGTTTGTTCTTTTCACATACCACATATGGATCCACCAGTGTCATTGAAATGTGTGTTCTCTTCAGAGACCACACATGGATCCACCAGTGTCATTGCATGTGTGTTCTTTACACAATCCACCTATGCATCCACCAGTGCCATTGCATGTGTGCTCTTTTTACTAACAACAACCAGAGTCATTGCATGTGTGTTTTCTTCAGAGACCGCACATGTATCCACCAGTGTTATTGCATGTGTGTTCTTTTTACTAACAACAACTAGAGTCATTGAAATGTGTGTTCTCTTCAGAGACCACACATGGATCCACCAGTGTCATTGCATGTGTGTGCTCTTTTCACAATCCATCTATGGATCCTCTAGTGTCATTGCATGTGTGTTCTTTTTACTAACAACAACTGGAGTCATTGCATGTGTGTTCTTTTCACATACGACATATGGATCCAGAAGTGTCATTGCATGTGTGGACTTTTCACAATCCAGCTATGGATCCACCACTGTCATTGCATGTGTGTTCTTTTTACTAACAACAACCAGAGTCATTGCATGTGTGTTCTTTTCACATACCACATATAGATCCACCAGTGTCATTGCATGTGTGCTCTTTTCACAATCCACCTATGGATCCACCAGTGTCATTGCATGCGTGCTCTTTTTACTAACAACAACCAAAGTCATTGCATGTGTTTTCTCTCCAGAGACCACACATGGATCCACCAGTGTCATTGCATGTGTGTTCTTTTTACTAACAACAACTAGAGTCATTGAAATGTGTGTTCTCTTAAGAGACCACACATGGATCCACTAGTGTCATTGCATGTGTGTTCTTTTTACTAACAACAACTGGAGTCATTGCATGTGTCTTCTTTTCAAATACCACATATGGATCCACCAGTGTCATTGCATGTGTGTTCTTTTTACTAACAACAACAAGAGTTATTACATGTGTGTTCTTTTCACATACCACATACGGATCCACTAGTGTCATTGCATGTGTGTTCTTTTCACAATCCACCTATGGATCCACCAGTGTCATTGCATCTGTGCTCTTTTTACTAACAACAACCAGAGTCATTGCATGTGTGTTCTCTTCAGAGACCACACATGGATCCACCAATGGTATTGCATGTGTGTTCCTTTTACTAACAACAACCAGAGTCATTGAAATGTGTGTTTTCTTCAGAGACCACACATGGATCCACCAGTGTCATTGCATGTGTGTTCTTTTTACTAACATTAACTGGAGTCATTGCATGTGTGTTCTTTTCACATACGACATATGGATCCACCAGTGTCACTACATGTGTGCTCTTTTCACAATCCACCTATGGATCCACCAGTGTCATTGCATGTGTGTTCTTTTTACTAACAACAACCAGAGTCATTGGATGTGTGTTCTTTTCACATACCACATATGGATCCACCAGTGTCATTGCATGTGCGCTCTTTTCACAATCCACCTATGGATCCACCAGTGTCATTGCATGTGTGCTCTTTTTACTAACAACAACCAGAGTCATTGGATATGTGTTCTTTTCACATACCACATATGGATCCACCAGTGTCATTGCATGTGTGCTCTTTTCACAATCCACCTATGGATCCACCAGTGTCATTGCATGTGTGCTCTTTTTACTAACAACAAGCAGAGTCATTGCATGTGTGTTCTCTTCAGAGACCAAACATGGATCCACCAGTGTCATTGCATGTGTGTTCTTTTTACTAACAACAACCAGAGTCATTGAAATGTGTGTTCTCTTTAGATACCACACATGGATCCACCAGTGTCATTGCATTTGTGTTCTTTTTACTAACAACAATTGGAGTCATTGCATGTGTTTTCTTTTCAAATACCACATATGGATCCACCAGTCTCATTGCACGTGTGCTCTTTTCACAATCCACATATGGATCCACCAGTGTCATTGCATGTGTGTTCTTTTTACTAACAACAACCAGAGTCATTGCATGTGTGTTCTTTTTACTAACAACAACCAGAGTCATTGCATGTGTGTTCTTTTCGCATACCACATATGGATCCACCAGTGTCATTGCATGTGTGTTCATTTCACAATCCACCTATGGATCCACCAGTGTCATTGCATGTGTGCTCTTTTTACTAACAACAACCAGAGTCATTGCATGTGTGTTATCTTTAGAGACCAAACATGGATCCACCAGTGTCATTGCATGTGTGTTCTGTTTACTAACAACAACCAGAGTCATTGAAATGTGTGTTCTCTTTAGAGACCACACATGGATCCACCAGTGGCATTGCATGTGTGTTCTGTTTACTAACAACAACCAGAGTCATTGAAATGTGTGTTCTCTTTAGAGACCACACATGGATCCACCAGTGGCATTGCATGTGTGTTCTTTTCACATACCACATATGGATCCACCAGTGCTATTGAAATGTGTGTTCTCTTCAGAGACCACACATGGATCCACCAGTGTTATTGCATATGTGTTCTTTTCACAATCCACCTATGGATCCACCAGTGTCATTGCATGTGTGCTCTTTTTACTAACAACAACCAGAGTCATTTCATGTGTGTTTTCTTCAGAGACCACACATGGATCCACCAGTGTTATTGCATGTGTGCTCTTTTTACTAACAACAACCTGAGTCATTGCATGTTTGTTCTTTTCACATACCACATATGGATCCACCAGTGTCATTGAAATGTGTGTTCTCTTCAGAGACCACACATGGATCCACCAGTGTCATTGCATGTGTGTTCTTTTCACAATCCACCTATGCATCCACCAGTGCCATTGCATGTGTGCTCTTTTTACTAACAACAACCAGAGTCATTGCATGTGTGTTTTCTTCAGAGACCGCACATGTATCCACCAGTGTTATTGCATGTGTGTTCTTTTTACTAACAACAACCAGAGTCATTGAAATGTGTGTTCTCTTCAGAGACCACACATGGATCCACCAGTGTCATTGCATGTGTGTGCTCTTTTCACAATCCACCTATGGATCCTCTAGTGTCATTGCATGTGTGTTCTTTTTACTAACAACAACCAGAGTCATTGCATGTGTGTTCTTTTTACTAACAAAAACCAGAGTCATTGCATGTGTGTTCTTTTCGCATACCACATATGGATCCACCAGTGTCATTGCATGTGTGTTCATTTCACAATCCACCTATGGATCCACCAGTGTCATTGCATGTGTGCTCTTTTTACTAACAACAACCAGAGTCATTGCATGTGTGTTTTCTTTAGAGACCAAACATGGATCCACCAGTGTCATTGCATGTGTGTTCTGTTTACTAACAACAACCAGAGTCATTGAAATGTGTGTTCTCTTTAGAGACCACACATGGATCCACCAGTGGCATTGCATGTGTGTTCTTTTCACATACCACATATGGATCCACCAGTGCTATTGAAATGTGTGTTCTCTTCAGAGACCACACATGGATCCACCAGTGTTATTGCATATGTGTTCTTTTCACAATCCACCTATGGATCCACCAGTGTCATTGCATGTGTGCTCTTTTTACTAACAACAACCAGAGTCATTTCATGTGTGTTTTCTTCAGAGACCACACATGGATCCACCAGTGTTATTGCATGTGTGCTCTTTTTACTAACAACAACCTGAGTCATTGCATGTTTGTTCTTTTCACATACCACATATGGATCCACCAGTGTCATTGAAATGTGTGTTCTCTTTAGAGACCACACATGGATCCACCAGTGTCATTGCATGTGTGTTCTTTTCACAATCCACCTATGCATCCACCAGTGCCATTGCATGTGTGCTCTTTTTACTAACAACAACCAGAGTCATTGCATGTGTGTTTTCTTCAGAGACCGCACATGTATCCACCAGTGTTATTGCATGTGTGTTCTTTTTACTAACAACAACCAGAGTCATTGAAATGTGTGTTCTCTTCAGAGACCACACATGGATCCACCAGTGTCATTGCATGTGTGTGCTCTTTTCACAATCCACCTATGGATCCTCTAGTGTCATTGCATGTGTGTTCTTTTTACTAACAACAACTCGAGTCATTGCATGTGTGTTCTTTTCACATACGACATATGGATCCACAAGTGTCATTGCATGTGTGGTCTTTTCACAATCCAGCTATGGATCCGCCAGTGTCATTGCATGTGTGTTTTTTTACTAACAACAACCAGAGTCATTGCATGTGTGTTGTTTTCACATACCACATATAGATCCACCAGTGTCATTGCATGTGTGCTCTTTTCACAATCCACCTATGGATCCACCAGTGTCATTGCATGTGTGCTCTTTTTACTAACAACAACCAAAGTCATTGCATGTGTTTTCTCTTCAGAGACCACACATGGATCCACCAGTGTCATTGCATGTGTGTTCTTTTTACTAACAACAACTAGAGTCATTGAAATGTGTGTTCTCTAAAGATACCACACATGGATCCACTAGTGTCATTGCATGTGTGTTCTTTTTACTAACAACTGGAGTCATTGCATGTGTCTTCTTTTCAAATACCACATATGGATCCACCAGTGTCATTGCATGTGTGCTCTTTTCACAATCCACATATGGATCCACCAGTGTCATTGCATGTGTGTTCTTTTTACTAACAACAACAAGAGTTATTGCATGTGTGTTCTTTTCACATACCACATATGGATCCACCAGTGTCATTGCATGTGTGTTCTTTTCACAATCCACCTATGGATCCACCAGTGTCATTGCATGTGTGCTCTTTTTACTAACAACAACCAGAGTCATTGCATGTGTGTTCTCTTCAGAGACCACACATGGATCCACCAATGTTATTGCATGTGTGTTCCTTTTACTAACACCAACCAGAGTCATTGAAATGTGTTTTCTCTTCAGAGACCACACATGGATCCACCAGTGTCATTGCATGTGTGTTCTTTTTACTAGCATTAACTGGAGTCATTGCATGTGTGTTCTTTTCACATACCACATATGGATCCACCAGTGTCACTGCATGTGTGCTCTTTTCACAATCCACCTATGGATCCACCAGTGTCATTGCATGTGTGTTCTTTTTACTAACAACAACCAGAGTCATTGGATGTGTGTTCTTTTCACATACCACATATGGATCCACCAGTGTCATTGCATGTGTGCTCTTATCTCAATCCACCTATGGATCCACTAGTGTCATTGCATGTGTGCTCTTTTTACTAACAACAAGCAGAGTCATTGCATGTGTGTTCTCTTCAGAGACCACACATGGATCCACCGGTGTCATTGCATGTGTGTTCTTTTTACTAACAACAACAAGAGTCATTGAAATGTTTGTTCTCTTTAGATACCACACATGGATCCACCAGTGTCATTGCATTTGTGTTCTTTTTACTAACAACAATTGGAGTCATTGCATGTGTTTTCTTTTCAAATACCACATATGGATCCACCAGTATCATTGCACGTGTGCTCTTTTCACAATCCACATATGGATCCACTAGTGTCATTGCATGTGTGTTCTTTTTACTAACAACAACAAGAGTTATTGCATGTGTGTTCTTTTCACATACCACATATGGATCCACCAGTGTCATTGCATGTGTGTTCTTTTCACAATCCACCTATGGATCCACCAGTGTCATTGCATGTGTGCTCTTTTTACTAACAACAACCAGAGTCATTGCATGTGTGTTCTCTTCAAAGACCACACATGGATCCACCAATGTTATTGCATGTGTGTTCCTTTTACTAACAACAACCAGAGTCATTGAAATGTGTGTTCTCTTAAGAGACCACACATGGATCCACCAGTGTCATTGCATGTGTGTTCTTTTTACTAGCATTAACTGGAGTCATTGCATGTGTGTTCTTTTCACATACCACATATGGATCCACCAGTGTCACTGCATGTGTGCTCTTTTCACAATCCACCTATGGATCCACCAGTGTCATTGCATGTGTGTTCTTTTTACTAACAACAACCAGAGTCATTGGATGTGTGTTATTTTCACATACCACATATGGATCCACCAGTGTCATTGCATGTGTGCTCTTATCTCAATCCACCTATGGATCCACTAGTGTCATTGCATGTGTGCTCTTTTTACTAACAACAAGCAGAGTCATTGCATGTGTGTTCTCTTCAGAGACCACACATGGATCCACCAGTGTCATTGCATGTGTGTTCTTTTTACTAACAACAACCAGAGTCATTGAAATGTGTGTTCTCTTTAGATACCACTCATGGATCCACCAGTGTCATTGCATTTGTGTTCTTTTTACTAACAACAATTGGAGTCATTGCATGTGTTTTCTTTTCAAATACCACATATGGATCCACCAGTATCATTGCACGTGTGCTCTTTTCACAATCCACATATGGATCCACCAGTGTCATTGCATGTGTGTTCTTTTTACTAACAACCAGAGTCATTGCATGTGTGTTCTCTTCAGAGACCACACATGGATCCACCTGTGTCATTGCATGTGTGTGCTCTTTTCATAATCCACCTATGGATCCACCAGTGTCATTGCATGTATGATCTCTTGAGTAACAACAACCAAAGTCATTGCATGTGTGTTCTTTTCGCATACCACATCTGGATCCACCAGTGTCATTGCATGTGTGTTCATTTCACAGTCCACCTATGGATCCACCAGTGTCATTGCATGTGTGCTCTTTTTACTAACAACAACCAGAGTCATTGCATGTGTGTTCTCTTTAGAGACCACACATGGATCCACCAGTGTCATTGCATGTGTGTTCTGTTTACTAACAACAACCAGAGTCATTGAAATGTGTGTTCTCTTTAGAGACCACACATGGATCCACCAGTGACATTGCATGTGTGTTCTTTTCACATACCACATATGGATCCACCAGTGTTATTGAAATGTGTGTTCTCTTCAGAGACCATACATGGATCCACCAGTGTCATTGCATATGTGTTCTTTTCACAATCCACCTATGGATCCACCAGTGTCATTGCATGTGTGCTCTTTTTACTAACAACAACCAGAGTCATTTCATGTGTGTTCTCTTCAGAGACCACACTTGGATCCACCAGTGTTATTGCATGTGTGCTCTTTTTACTAACAACAACCAGAGTCATTGCATGTTTGTTCTTTTTACTAACAACAATTGGAGTCATTGCATGTGTTTTCTTTTCAAATACCACATATGGATCCACCAGTATCATTGCACGTGTGCTCTTTTCACAATCCACATATGGATCCACCAGTGTCATTGCATGTGTGTTCTTTTTACTAACAACAACTAGAGTCATTGCATGTGTGTTCTCTTCAGAGACCACACATGGATCCACCTGTGTCATTGCATGTGTGTGCTCTTTTCACAATCCACCTATGGATCCACCAGTGTCATTGCATGTGTGATCTTTTTACTAACAACAACCAGAGTCATTGCATGTGTGTTCTTTTCGCATACCACATATGGATCCACCAGTGTTATTGCATGTGTGTTCATTTCACAGTCCACCTATGGATCCACCAGTGTCATTGCATGCGTGCTCTTTTTACTAACAACAACCAGAGTCATTGCATGTGTGTTCTCTTTAGAGACCACACATGGATCCACCAGTGTCATTGCATGTGTGTTCATTTTACTAACAACAACCAGAGTCATTGAAATGTGTGTTCTCTTTAGAGACCACACATGGATCCACCAGTGTCATTGTATGTGTGTTCTTTTCACATACCACATATGGATCCACTAGTGTCATTGAAATGTGTGTTCTCTTCAGAGACCACACATGGATCCACCAGTGTCATTGCATGTGTGTTCTTTTCACAATCCACCCATGGATCCACCAGTGTCATTGCATGTGTGCCCTTTTTACTAACAAGAACCAGAGTCATTGCATGTGTGTTCTCTTCGGAGACCACACATGGATCCACCAGTGTTATTGCATGTGTGTTCTTTTTACTAACAACAACCAGAGTCATTGAAATGTGTGTTCTTTTCAGAGACCACACATGGATCCACCAGTGTCATTGCATGTGTGTGCTCTTTTCACAATCCACCTTTGGATCCTCTAGTGTCATTGCATGTGTGTTATTTTCACAATCCACCTATGAATCCACCAGTGTCATTGCATGTGTGCTCTTTTTACTAACAACAACCAGAGTCATTGCATGTGTGTTCTCTTCAGAGAACACACATGGATCCACCAGTGTTATTGCATGTGTGTTCTTTATACTAACAACAACCAGAGTCATTGAAATGTGTGTTCTCTTCAGAGACCACACATGGATCCACCAGTGTCATTGCATGTGTGTGCTCTTTTCACAATCCACCTATGGATCCTCTAGTGTCATTGCATGTGTGTTCTTTTTATTAACAACAACTGGAGTCATTGCATGTGTGTTCTTTTCACATACCACATATGGATCCACAAGAGTCATTGCATGTGTGGTCTTTTCACAATCTAGTTATGGATCCACCAGTGTCATTGCATGTGTGTTCTTTTTACTAACAACAACCAGAGTCATTGCTTGTGTGTTCTTTTCAGATACCACATATAGATCCACCAGTGTCATTGCATGTGTGCTATTTTCACAATCCACCTATGGATCCACCAGTGTCATAGCATGTGTGCTCTTTTTACTAACAACAACCAGAGTCATTGCATGTGTTTTCTCTTCAGAGACCACACATGGATCCACCAATGTCATTGCATGTGTGTTCTTTTTACTAACAACAACTAGAGTCATTGAAATGTGTGTTCTCTTCAGAGAGCACACATGGATCCACCAGTGTCATTGCATGTGTGGTCTCTTATCCACCAGTGTCATTGCATGTGTGTTCTTTTTACTAACAACAACCGGAGTCATTGCATGTGTGTTCTTTTCAAATACCACATATGGATCCACTAGTGTCATTGCATGTGTGCTCTTTTCACAATCCACATATGGATCCACTAGTGTCATTGCATGTGTGTTCTTCTTACTAACAACAACAAGAGGTATTGCATGTGTGTTCTTTTCACATACCACATATGGATCCACCAGTGTCATTGCATGTGTGTTCTTTTCACAATCCACCTATGGATCCACCAGTGTCATTGCATGTGTGGTCTTTTTACAAACAACAACCAGAGTCATTGCATGTGTGTTCTCTTCAGAGACCACACATGGATCCACCAGTGTTATTGCATGTGTGTTCTTTTTACTAACAACAATCAGAGTCATTGAAATGTGTGTTCTCTTTAGAGACCACACATGGATCCACCTGTGTCATTGCATCTGTGTTCTTTTTACTAACATTAACTGGAGTCATTGCATGTGTGTTCTTTTCACATACCACATATGGATCCACCAGTGTCACTGCATCTGTGCTCTTTTCACAATCCACCTATGGATCCACCAGTGTCATTGCATGTGTGTTCTTTTTACTAACAACAACCAGAGTCATTGGATGTGTGTTCTTTTCACATACCACATATGGATCCACCAGTGTCATTGCATGTGTGCTCTTTTCACAATCCACCTATGGATCCACCTGTGTTATTGCATGTGTGCTCTTTTTACTAACAACAAGCAGAGTCATTGCATGTGTGTTCTCTTCAGAGACCACACATGGATCCACCAGTGTCATTGCATGTGTGTTCTTTTTACTAACAACAACCAGAGTCATTGAAATGTGTGTTCTCTTTAGATACCACACATGGATCCACCAGTGTCATTGCATTTGTGTTCTTTTTACTAACAACAATTGGAGTCATTGCATGTGTTTTCTTTTCAAATACCACATATGGATCCACCAGTATAATTGCATGTGTGCTCTTTTCACAATCCACATATGGATCCACCAGTGTCAATGCATGTGTGTTCTTTTTACTAACAACAACCAGAGACATTGCATGTGTGTCCTCTTCAGAGACCACACATGGATCCACCTGTGTCATAGCATGTGTGTTCTCTTTTCACAATCCACCTATGGATCCACCAGTGTCATTGCATGTGTGATCTTTTTACTAACAACAACCAGAGTCATTGCATGTGTGTTCTTTTCGCATACCACATATGGATCCACTAGTGCCATTGCATGTGTGTTCATTTCATAATCCACCTATGGATCCACCAGTGTCATTGCATGTGTGCTCTTTTTACTAACAACAACCAGAGTCATTGCATGTGTGTTCTCTTCAGAGACCACACATGTATCCACCAGTGTCATTGCATGTGTGTTCTTTTTACTAACAACAACCAGAGTGATTGAAATGTGTGTTCTATTTAGAGACCACACATGGATCCACCTGTGTCATTGAATGTGTGTTCTTTTCACATACCACATATGGATCCACCAGTGTCATTGAAATGTGTGTTTTCTTCAGAGACCACACATGGATCCACCAGTGTCATTGCATGTGTGTTCTTTTCACAATCCACCTATGGATCCACCAGTGTCATTGCATGTGTGCTCTTTTTACTAACAACAACCAGAGTCATTGAAATGTGTGTTCTCTTGAGAGACCACACATGGATCCACCAGTGTCATTGCATGTGTGTGCTCTTTTCACAATCCACCTATGGATCCTCTAGTGTCATTGCATGTGTGTTCTTTTTACTAACAACAACTTGGGTCTATCCACAAGTGTCATTGCATGTGTGGTCTTTTCACAATCCAGCTATGGATCCACCAGTGTCATTGCATGTGTGTTCTTTTTACTAACAACAACCAGAGTCATTGCATGTGTGTTCTTTTCACATACCACATATAGATCCACCAGTGTCATTACATGTGTGCTCTTTTCACAATCCACCTATGGATCCACCAGTGTCATTGCATGTGTGCTCTTTTTACTAACAATAACCAGAGTCATTGCGTGTATTTTCTCTTCAGAGACCACACATGGATCCACCAGTGTCATTGCATGTTTGTTCTTTTTACTAATAACAACTAGAGTCATTGAAATGTGTGTTCTCTTCAGAGAGCACACATGGATCCACCAGTGTCATTGGATGTGTGGTCTCTTATCCACCAGTGTCATTGCATGTGTGTTCTTTTTACTAACAACAACTGGAGTCATTTCATGTGTGTTCTTTTCAAATACCACATATGGATCCACCAGTGTCATTGCATGTGTGCTCTTTTCACAATCCACATATGGATCCACCAGTGTCATTGCATGTGTGTTCTTTTTACTAACAACAACAAGAGTTATTGCATGTGTGTTCTTTTCACATACCACATATGGATCCACCAGTGTCATTGCATGTTGTTCTTTTCACAATGAACCTATGGATCCACTAGTGTCATTGCATGTGTGCTCTTTTTACTAACAACAACCAGAGTCATTGCATGTGTGTTCTCTTCAGATACCACACATGGATCCACCAGTGTTATTGCATGTGTGTTCTTTTTACTAACAACAACCAGAGTCATTGAAATGTGTGTTCTCTTCAGAGACCACACATGGATCCACCAGTGTCATTGCATGTGTGTTCTTTTTACTAATATTAACTGGAGTCATTGCATGACAAGGTTTAATCTCGTCAATGCCCATTGTTATGGACTTGGGTTTTGGAGAAGATGGGGATGCTGGAGATCGTGGCACGGTTAACATACAAGCAACCAGGGGACACGAGATTTACCCAGGTTCAGGCCCCCGGAGGGAAAACCCTACTCCTGCTTGTCTGCTCTTTGATTACGGCGGAACCGAAGGTTACAGGGTGCGCAGATTCGATCTGGCGTGGATGCGTGTGCGAAAGTATGAGTCGAGTTGCCCTAGGTCTATTGTGTACGTGTCCTCCTCGTTGGACCCTCCTAGCCTTTATATATGGGGAGGCTAGGTCTCGGGTGCCAATACGATTAGGTTACAAGTTGTATTCAAACTCTAGTCTTGAGGATTCCTTGTCTTGTGCGCTGGGCGTCGGTGTCCATATGGGCTTCATAGCAGCCAAAACGTCATAGGCGTCATGGACCTTGGCAGGTCGTCGAGTGGGCCTTCCGTCGGGCTAGACCAGGTAGGCTAACATTGGGTACCCGTAGGGTATAACCATGTCAGTAGCCCCCGAGTCTCCATCCGAAACGTAGATTCGGGTGGAGACTTAGTTGTCTTGAACCTTGTATTTGGATGTGGGAGTCAAAAGTTGTGTCGAGTGCGAAGCACTTCACCTGGAAGTTCATCGGGTCAGCTGAATTTGTTCGGCTGTTGTAAAGGAATCGACATCATGGACGTAGTCAACACAATGGACTATAGGGTGCGCGACCAGCGCTCCCTATGGGAGTAGCCCCCGAGTGTCTGTTCGAGTCGTAGACTCGAGGAGAGACTTTAGTTCAGCCGTTGTTTGCTTCAGGTCCGTAGGACACAATTTTTTTTCGGATTCTTGAATCAATCCTCCCTATGGGAGTAGTCCCCGAGTCCGTAGTGGAGTCGTAGACTCGGCGTAGGACTCGAAGATCTTGTGTGTGCGCGACCATCGCTCTAGTTTGGAGTAGCCTCCGAGTGTCTGGCGGAGTCGTAGACTCGGGCAGAGACTCGAGTCTTGTATCTTGTAGACGCAGTGGACAATTTCGCGGGCGTACCGCTGACCCGGAAGTACATCGGGTGCGCGACCAGCGCTCCTGATAGGAGTAGCCCCCGAGTGTCTAGTCGAGTCGCAGACTCGAGTGGAGACTCATGCGAGGACAAATCACTGACCCGAAAGTGCATCGAGTCAGCGTCTCATGCATAAGGAGCCATGAATCAATGATGCAGTCAGAGTTGACGTGGCGGAGTCGTGCGGCGTTTAGCCGGAAGGACTCGACGTTGCGGATGAAGTCAACACCGTTGCTTCTGTCGGGTGAGCGACCAATGTCGTGTCTTCGTAGCATCAAGCGATGCAACCATCCAAGGAGGGACTTGACTCGGGTCCTGATTGTATGGCGTAGCCAGCTCTTTTGTCGACTCCTGTTGGAGGACCTAATAGAATAGCTCGACGCGGTCGATGTCCTTGTAAGCTGCAGAAAACATAAAGAATTGTGAAGTACTTGTATCTTGTAAAGAATATTTTCCTGTCGGCTTGTATAGTAAGATTCTGGTGCTGATCGAGTCGACACTTTTGCACTATATGCTAGGCCTTTTCGTTAGCCTGATTACCCTTAGTCTCAGTAACTTGCCGAGGCACTCGGAGTTCAAGGATTCGACAATCAGGCAGAATCAGCTACTCGGGCTATCGCGTTCGAGGTGCTCGAGTGCGTGGAGCCGATGGCACATTAGGTTACTCGAAGAGGGCGCAACCCCCGAGTGTTTCGAGTGCGAGTTAAAAAGAAATCAGCTCTAAGTAGAGGGAAACTTAGCTTTGTTGGTTGTCATGGCGAAGTCGACGCGGTAGCGGGTCACACGGCGGACGTAGTCGACGCGGTGGACCACGGTCATAGCAGCGACGGGTTCCTTGGGGTCGATGGCGGCAGCGAGTTCTGCATCCGAAGATTGTCGCAATCGAAGACCGCACCGGGTCGCCGCATCCGAAGGATGTATCGGGTCACCACAGCCGAAAGCCGTATTGGGTCGCCGATGTCGATGGAGCCCCTGAGCCCCCGAGTCATTGGATGACTGCGGCGCACAGATAGCGCCTGCAGATTGGTTGGCTGCTGCCGCAGCTTTCGGATTCGGAACCGTAGGTCCCTTCATCCGAAGGTGGATCGCACAGATCGGAGTTGCAGCTGCTGCTGCCGTAGAACTCATCTGTTGATGGTGACGTGCGTAGCACGAGGTGTGGAGCCCATGAAGCGGGTCTGATTGACGGCACGGGCATCCGCTCAGGGAGGCGGAGGGTGCCAGTTTGTCCCACCTAGAAGCAGAAGCTCCCGAACAGAATTTCGAGTCCGTCGCCTACGGGCTCGAAATCCTTCATGGTATCCGGCGAGTGGGCGGTGAAGTCGAAAGCACCGAAGAGGAGGTGATTCTCCGTCGCCGCGGAGTTGTAGATCGAACGGGTCGGAAGCGTCACGACCGCACAATCAGCAGCCCCAATTCCCACGGACGGCGCCAATTGACGAGGTTTAATCTCGTCAATGCCCATTGTTATGGACTTGGGTTTTGGAGAAGATGGGGATGCTGGAGATCGTGGCACGGTTAACAGACAAGCAACTAGGGGACACGAGATTTACCCAGGTTCAGGCCCCCGGAGGGAAAACCCTACTCCTGCTTGTCTGCTCTTTGATTACGGCGGAACCGAAGGTTACAGGGTGCGCAGATTCGATCTGGCGTGGATGTGTGTGCGAAAGTAAGAGTCGAGTTTCCCTAGGTCTATTGTGTACGTGTCCTCCTCATTGGACCCTCCTAGCCTTTATATATGGGGAGGCTAGGTCTCAGGTGCCAATACGATTAGGTTACAAGTTGTATTCAAACTCTAGTCTTGAGGTTTCCTTGTCTTGTGCGCTGGGCGTCGGTGTCCATATGGGCTTCATAGCAGCCAAAACGTCATAGGCGTCATGGACCTTGGCAGGTCGTCGAGTGGGCCTTCCGTCGGGCCAGACCAGGTAGGCTAACATTGGGTACCCGTAGGGTATAACCATGTCATTGCATGTGTGTTCTTTTCACATACCACATATGGATCCACCAGTGTCATTGCATGTGTGTTCTTTTTACTAACAACAACCAGAGTCATTGGATGTGTGTTCTTTTCACATACCACATATGGATCCACCAGTGTCATTGCATGTGTGCTCTTTTCACAATCCCCCTATGGATCCTCTAGTGTCATTGCATCTGTGTTCTTTTTACTAACAACAACTGGAGTCATTGCATGTGTGTTCTTTTCACATACCACATATGGATCCACAAGTGTCATTGCATGTGTGGTATTTTCACAATCCAGCTATGGATCCACCAGTGTCATTGCATGTGTGTTCTTTTTACTAACAACAACCAGAGTCATTGCATGTGTGTTCTTTTCACATACCACATATGGATCCACCACTGTCATTGCATGTGTGCTCTTTTCACAATCCACCTATGGATCCACCGGTGTCATTGCATGTGTGCTCTTCTTACTAACAACAACCAGAGTCATTGCATGTGTGTTCTCTTCAGAGACCACACATGGATCCACCAGTGTCATTGCATGTGTGTTCTTTTTACTAACAACAACCAGAGTCATTGAAATGTGTGTTCTCTTTAGAGACCACACATGGATCCACCTGTGTCATTGCATGTGTGTTCTTTTCACATACCACATATGGATCCACCAGTGAGATTGAAATGTGTGTTATCTTTAGAGACCACACATGGATCCACCAGTGTCATTGCATGTCTGGTCTTTTCACAATCCACCTATGGATCCACCAGTGTCATTGCATGTGTGCTCTTTTTACTAACAACAACCAGAGTCATTGCATGTGTGTTCTCTTCAGAGACCACACATGGATCCACCAGTGTTATTGCATGTGTGTTCTTTTTAGTAACAACAACCAGAGTCATTGAAATGTGTGTTCTCTTTAGAGACCACACATGGATCCACCAGTGTCATTGCATGTGTGTGTTCTTTTCACAATCCACCTATGGATCCTCTATTGTCATTGTGTGTGTGTTCTTTTTACTAACAACAACTTGAATCATTGCATGTGTGTTCTTTTCACATACCACATATGGATCCACAAGTGTCATTGCATGTGTGGTCTTTTCACAATCCAGCTATGGATCCACCAGTGTCATTGCATGTGTGTTCTTTTTACTAACAACAACCAGAGTCATTGCATGTGTGTTCTTTTCACATACCACATATAGATCCACCAGTGTCATTGCATGTGTGCTCTTTTCACAATCCACCTATGGATCCACCAGTGTCATTGCATGTGTGCTCTTTTTACTAACAACAACCAGAGTCATTGCATGTGTTTTCTCTTCAGAGACCACACATGGATCCACCAGTGTCATTGCATGTGTGTTCTTTTTACTAACAACAACTAGAGTCATTGAAATCTGTGTTCTCTTCAGAGACCACACATGGATCCACCAGTGTCATTGGATGTGTGGTCTCTTATCCACCAGTGTCATTGCATGTGTGTTCTTTTTACTAACAACAACTGGAGTCATTGCATGTGTGTTCTTTTCAAATACCACATATGGATCCACCAGTGTCATTACATGTGTGGTCTTTTCACAGTCCACATATGGATCCACCAGTGTCATTGCATATGTGTTCTTTTTACTAACAACAACAAGAGTTATTGCATGTGTGTTCTTTTCACATACCACATATGGATCCACCAGTGTCATTGCATGTGCGTTCTTTTCACAATGCACCTATGGATCCACCAGTGTCATTACATGTGTGCTCTTTTTACTAACAATAACCAGAGTCATTGCATGTGTGTTCTCTTCAGATACCACAAATGGATCCACCAGTGTGATTGCATGTGCGTTCTTTTTACTAACAACAACCAGAGTCATTGAAATGTGTGTTCTCTTCAGAGACCACACATGGATCCACCAGTGTCATTGCATGTGTGTTCTTTTTACTAACATTAACTGGAGTCATTGCATGTGTGTTCTTTTCACATACCACATATGGATCCACCAGTGTCACTGCATGTGTGCTCTTTTCACAATCCACCTATGGATCCACCAGTGTCATTGCATGTGTGTTCTTTTTACTAACAACAACCAGAGTCATTGGATGTGTGTTCTTTTCACATACCACATATGGATCCACAAGTGTCACTGCATGTGTGCTCTTTTCACAATCCACCTATGGACCCACCTGTGTTATTGCATGTGTGCTCTTTTTACTAACAACAAGCAGAGTAATTGCATGTGTGTTCTCTTCAGAGACCACATATGGATCCACCAGTGTTATTGCATGTGTGTTCTTTTTACTAACAACAACCAGAGTCATTGAAATGTGTGTTCTCTTCAAAGACCACACATGGATCCACCAGTGTCATTGCATGTGTGTGCTCTTTTCACAATCCACCTATGGATCCTCTAGTGTCATTGCATCTGTGTTCTTTTTACTAACAACAACTGGAGTCATTGCATGTGTGTTCTTTTCACATACCACATATGGATCCACAAGTGTCATTGCATGTGTGGTCTTTTCACAATCCAGCTATGGATCCACCAGTGTCATTGCATGTGTGTTCTTTTTACTAACAACAACCAGAGTCATTGCATGTGTGTTCTTTTCACATACCACATATAGATCCACCAGTGTCATTGCATGTGTGCTCTTTTCACAATCCACCTATGGATCCACCAGTGTCATTGCATGTGTGCTCTTTTTACTAACAACAACCAGAGTCATTGCATGTGTTTTCTCTTCAGAGACCACACTTGGATCCACCAGTGTCATTGCATGTGTGTTCTTTTTACTAACAACAACTAGAGTCATTGAAATGTGTGTTCTCTTCAGAGACCACACATGGATCCACCAGTGTCATTGGATGTGTGGTCTCTTATCCACTAGTGTCATTGCATGTGTGTTCTTTTTACTAACAACAACTGGAGTCATTGCATGTGTGTTCTTTTCAAATACCACATATGGATCCACCAGTGTCATTGCATGTGTGCTCTTTTCACAATCCTCATAAGGATCCACCAGTGTCATTGCATGTGTGTTCTTTTTACTAACAACAACTGGAGTCATTGCATGTGTGTTCTTTTCACATACCACATATGGATCCACAAGTGTCATTGCATGTGTGGTCTTTTCACAATCCAGCTATGGATCCACCAGTGTCATTGCATGTGTGTTCTTTTTACTAACAACAACTAGAGTCATTGCATGTGTGTTCTTTTCACATACCACATATGGATCCACCACTGTCATTGCATGTGTGCTCTTTTCACAATCCACCTATGGATCCACCAGTGGCATTGCATGTGTGCTCTTTTTACTAACAACAACCAGAGTCATTGCATGTGTTTTCTCTTCAGAGACCACACATGGATCCACCAGTGTCATTGCATGTGTGTTCTTTTTACTAACAACAACTAGAGTCATTGAAATGTGTGTTCTCTTCAGAGACCACACATGGATCCACCAGTGTCATTGCATGTGTGGTCTCTTATCCACCAGTGTCATTGCATGTGTGTTCTTTTTACTAACAACAACTGGAGTCATTGCATGTGTGTTCTTTTTACATACCACATATGGATCCACAAGTGTCATTGCATGTGTGGTCTTTTCACAATCCAGCTATCGATCCACCAGTGTCATTGTATGTGCGTTCTTTTTACTAACAACAACAAGAGTTATTGCATGTGTGTTCTTTTCACATACCACATATGGATCCACCAGTGTCATTGCATGTGTGTTCTTTTCACAATCCACCTATGGATCCACTAGTGTCATTGCATGTGTGGTCTTTTTACTAACAATAACCAGAGTCATTGCATGTGTGTTCTCTTCAGAGACCACACATGGATACACCAGTGTTATTGCATGTGTGTTCTTTTTACTAACAACAACTAGAGTCATTGAAATGTGTGTTCTCTTTAGAGACCACACATGGATCCACCAGTGTCATTGCATGTGTGTTCTTTTTACTAACTTTAACTGGAGTCATTGCATGTTTGTTCTTTTCACATACCACATATGGATCCACCAGTGTCACTGCATGTGTGCTCTTTTCACAATCCACCTATGGATCCACCAGTGTCATTGCATGTGTGGTCTTTTTACTAACAACAACTAGAGTCATTGGATGTGTGTTCTTTTCACATACCACATATGGATCGACTAGTGTCATTGCATGTGTTCTCTTTTCACGATCCACCTATGGATCCACCTGTGTTATTGCATGTGTACTCTTTTTACTAACAACAAGCAGAGTCATTGCATGTGTGTTCTTTTCAGAGACCACACATGGATCCACCAGTGTCATTGCATGTTTGTTCTTTTTACTAACAACAACCAGAGTCATTGAAATGTGTGTTCTGTTTAGATACCACACATGGATCCACTAGTGTCATTGCATTGGTGTTCTTTGTACTAACAACAATTGGAGTCATTGCATGTGTTTTCTTTTCCAATACCACATATGGATCCACCAGTATCATTGCACGTGTGCTCTTTTCACAATCCACATATGGATCCACTAGTGTCATTGCATGTGTGTTCTTTTTACTAAAAACAACCAGAGTCATTGCATGTTTGTTCTCTTCAGAGACCACACATGGATCCACCAGTGTCATTGCATGTGTGTTCTTTTTACTAACAACCACTAGAGTCTTTGAAATATGTGTTCTCTTTAGAGACCACACATGGATCCACCAGTGTCATTGGATGTGTGGTCTCTTATCCACTAGTGTCATTGCATGTGTGTTCTTTTTACTAACAACAACTGGAGTCATTGCATGTGTGTTCTTTTCAAATACCACATATGGATCCACCAGTGTCATTGCATGTGTGCTTTTTTCACAATCCTCATAAGGATCCACCAGTGTCATTGCATGTGTGTTCTTTTTACTAACAACAACTGGAGTCATTGCATGTGTGTTCTTTTCACATACCACATATGGATCCACAAGTGTCATTGCATGTGTGGTCTTTTCACAATCCAGTTATGGATCCACCAGTGTCATTGCATGTGTGTTCTTTTTACTAACAACAACTAGAGTCATTGCATGTGTGTTCTTTTCACATACCACATATGGATCCACCACTGTCATTGCATGTGTGCTCTTTTCACAATCCACCTATGGATCCACCAGTGGCATTGCATGTGTGCTCTTTTTACTAACAACAACCAGAGTCATTGCATGTGTTTTCTCTTCAGAGACCACACATGGATCCACCAGTGTCATTGCATGTGTGTTCTTTTTACTAACAACAACTAGAGTCATTGAAATGTGTGTTTTCTTCAGAGACCACACATGGATCCACCAGTGTCATTGCATGTGTGGTCTCTTATCCACCAGTGTCATTGCATGTGTGTTCTTTTTACTAACAACAACTGGAGTCATTGCATGTGTGTTCTTTTTACATACCACATATGGATCCACAAGTGTCATTGCATGTGTGGTCTTTTCACAATCCAGCTATCGATCCACCAGTGTCATTGTATGTGCGTTCTTTTTACTAACAACAACAAGAGTTATTGCATGTGTGTTCTTTTCACATACCACATATGGATCCACCAGTGTCATTGCATGTGTGTTCTTTTCACAATCCACCTATGGATCCACCAGTGTCATTGCATGTGTGGTCTTTTTACTAACAATAACCAGAGTCATTGCATGTGTGTTCTCTTCAGAGACCACACATGGATACACCAGTGTTATTGCATGTGTGTTCTTTTTACTAACAACAACTAGAGTCATTGAAATGTGTGTTCTCTTCAGAGACCACACATGGATCCACCAGTGTCATTGCATGTGTGTTCTTTTTACTAACTTTAACTGGAGTCATTGCATGTTTGTTCTTTTCACATACCACATATGGATCCACCAGTGTCACTGCATGTGTGCTCTTTTCACAATCCACCTATGGATCCACCAGTGTCATTGCATGTGTGGTCTTTTTACTAACAACAACTAGAGTCATTGGATGTGTGTTCTTTTCACATACCACATATGGATCGACTAGTGTCATTGCATGTGTTCTCTTTTCACGATCCACCTATGGATCCACCTGTGTTATTGCATGTGTACTCTTTTTACTAACAACAAGCAGAGTCATTGCATGTGTGTTCTTTTCAGAGACCACACATGGATCCACCAGTGTCATTGCATGTTTGTTCTTTTTACTAACAACAACCAGAGTCATTGAAATGTGTGTTCTGTTTAGATACCACACATGGATCCACTAGTGTCATTGCATTGGTGTTCTTTGTACTAACAACAATTGGAGTCATTGCATGTGTTTTCTTTTCCAATACCACATATGGATCCACCAGTATCATTGCACGTGTGCTCTTTTCACAATCCACATATGGATCCACTAGTGTCATTGCATGTGTGTTCTTTTTACTAAAAACAACCAGAGTCATTGCATGTTTGTTCTCTTCAGAGACCACACATGGATCCACCAGTGTCATTGCATGTGTGTGCTCTTTTCACAATCCACCTATGCATCCACCAGTGTCATTGCATGTGTGATCTTTTTACTAACAACAACCAGAGTCATTTCATGTGTGTTCTTTTCGCATACCACATATGGATCCACCAGTGCCATTGCATGTGTGTTCATTTCACAATCCACCTATGGATCCACTAGTGTCATTGCATGTGTGCTCTTTTTACTAACAACAACCAGAGTCATTGCATGTGTGTTTTCTTCAGAGACCACACATGGATCCACCAGTGTCATTGCATGTGTGTTCTTTTTACTAACAACAACCAGAGTCATTGAAATGTGTGTTCTCTTTAGAGACCACACATGGATCCACCTGTGTCATTGCATGTGTGTTCTTTTCACATACCACATATGGATCCACCAGTGTCATTGAAATGTGTGTTCTCTTCAGAGACCACACATGGATCCACCAGTGTCATTGCTTGTGTGTTCTTTTCACAATCCACCTATGGATCCACCAGTGTCATTGCATGTGTGCTCTTTTTACTAACAACAACCAGAGTCATTGCATGTGTGTTCTCTTCAGACACCACACATGGATCCACCAGTGTTATTGCATGTGTGTTCTTTTTACTAACAACAACCAGAGTCATTGAAATGTGTGTTCTCTTCAGAGACCACACATGGATCCACCAGTGTCATTGCATGTGTGTGCTCTTTTCACAATCCACCTATGGATCCTCTAGTGTCATTGCATGTGTGTTCTTTTTACTAACAAGAACTTGAGTCATTGCATGTGTGTTCTTTTCACATACCACATATGGATCCACAAGTGTCATTGCATGTGTGCTCTTTTTACTAACAACAAGCAGAGTCATTGCATGTGTGTTCTCTTCAGAGACCACACATGGATCCACCAGTGTCATTGCATGTGTGTTCTTTTTACTAACAACAACCAGAGTCATTGAAATGTGTGTTCTCTTTAGATACCACACATGGATCCACCAGTGTCATTGCATTTGTGTTCTTTTTACTAACAATAATTGGAGTCATTGCGTGTGTTTTCTTTTCAAATACCACATATGGATCCACCAGTATCATTGCACATGTGCTCTTTTCACAATCCACATATCGATCCACTAGTGTCATTGCATGTGTGTTCTTTTTACTAACAACAACCAGAGTCATTGAAATGTGTGTTCTCTTTAGAGACCACACATGGATCCACCTGTGTCATTGCATGTGTGTTCTTTTCACATACCACATATGGATCCACCAGTGTCATTGAAATGTGTGTTCTCTTTAGAGACCACACATGGATCCACCAGTGTCATTGCATGTGTGTTCTTTTCACAATCCACCTATGGATCCACCAGTGTCATTGCATGTGTGCTCTTTTTACTAACAACAACCAGACTCATTGCATGTGTGTTCTCTTCAGAGACCACACATGGATCCCCTAGTATTATTGCATGTGTGTTCTTTTTAGTAACAACAACCAGAGTCATTGAAATGTGTGTTCTCTTTAGAGACCACACATGGATCCACCAGTGTCAATGCATGTGTGTGGTCTTTTCACAATCTAGCTATGGATCCACCAGTGTCATTGCATGTGTGTTCTTTTTACTAACAACAACCAGAGTCATTGCATGTGTGTTCTTTTCACATACCACATATAGATTAACCAGTGTCATTGCATGTGTGCTCTTTTCACAATCCACCTATGGATCCACCAGTGTCATTGCATGTGTGCTCTTTTTACTAACAACAACCAGAGTCATTGCATGTGTTTTCTCTTCAGAGACCACACATGGATCCACCAGTGTCATTGCATGTGTGTTCTTTTTACTAACAACAACTAGAGTCATTGAAATGTGTGTTCTCTTCAGAGACCACACATGGATCCACCAGTGTCATTGGATATGTGGTATCTTATCCACCAGTGTCATTGCATGTGTGTTCTTTTTACTAACAACAACTGGAGTCATTGCATGTGTGTTCTTTTCAAATACCACATATGGATCCACCATTGTCATTACATGTGTGGTCTTTTCACAGTCCACATATGGATCCACCAGTGTCATTGCATGTGTGTTCTTTTTACTAACAACAACAAGAGTTATTGCATGTGTGTTCTTTTCACATACCACATATGGATCCACCAGTGTCATTGCATGTGTGTTCTTTTCACAATGCACCTATGGATCCACCAGTGTCATTGCATGTGTGCTCTTTTTACTAACAACAACCAGAGTCATTGCATGTGTGTTCTCTTCAGATACCACACATGGATCCAACAGTGTTATTGCATGTGTGTTCTTTTTACTAACAACAACCAGAGTCATTGAAATGTGTGTTCTCTTTAGAGACCACACATGGATCCACCAGTGTCATTGGATGTGTGTTCTTTTTACTAACATTAACTGGAGTCATTGCATGTGTGTTCTTTTCACATACCACATATGGATCCACCAGTGTCACTGCATGTGTGCTCTTTTCACAATCCACCTATGGATCCACCAGTGTCATTGCATGTGTGTTCTTTTTACTAACAACAACCAGAGTCATTGGATGTGTGTTCTTTTCACATACCACATATGGATCCACAAGTGTCATTGCATGTGTGCTCTTTTCACAATCCACCTATGGATCCACCTGTCTTATTGCATGTGTGTCCTTTTTACTAACAACAAGCAGAGTCATTGCATGTGTGTTCTCTTCAGAGACCACATATGGATCCACCAGTGTTATTGCATGTGTGTTCTTTTTACTAACAACAACCAGAGTCATTGAAATGTGTGTTCTCTTAAAAGACCACACATGGATCCACTAGTGTCATTGCATGTGTGTGCTCTTTTCACAATCCACCTATGGATCCTCTAGTGTCATTGCATCTGTGTTCTTTTTACTAACAACAACTGGAGTCATTGCATGTGTGTTCTTTTTACTAACAACAACTAGAGTCATTGAAATGTGTGTTCTCTTCAGAGACCACACATGGATCCACCAGTGTCATTGCATGTGTGTTCTTTTTACTAACTTTAACTGGAGTCATTGCATGTGTGTTCTTTTCACATACCACATATGGATCCACTAGTGTCACTGCATGTGTGCTCTTTTCACAATCCACCTATGGATCCACCAGTGTCATTGCATGTGTGTTCTTTTTACTAACAACAACCAGAGTCATTGGATGTGTGTTCTTTTCACATACCACATATGGATCGACCAGTGTCATTGCATGTGTGCTCTTTTCACGATCCACCTATGGATCCACCTGTGTTATTGCATGTGTGCTCTTTTTACTAAGAACAAGCAGAGTCATTGCATGTGTGTTCTCTTCATAGACCACACATGGATCCACTAGTGTCATTGCATGTTTGTTCTTTTTACTAACAACAACCAGAGTCATTGAAATGTGTGTTCTGTTTAGATACCACACATGGATCAACTAGTGTCATTGCATGTGTGTTCTTTTTACTAAAAACAACCAGAGTCATTGCATGTGTGTTATCTTCAGAGACCACACATGGATCCACCAGTGTCATTGCATGTGTGTGCTCTTTTCACAATCCACCTATGCATCCACCAGTGTCATTGCATGTGTGATCTTTTTACTAACAACAACCAGAGTCATTTCATGTGTGTTCTTTTCGCATACCACATATGGATCCACCAGTGCCATTGCATGTGTGTTCATTTCACAATCCACCTATGGATCCACCAGTGTCATTGCATGTGTGCTCTTTTTACTAACAACAACCAGAGTCATTGCATGTGTGTTCTCTTCAGAGACCACACATGGATCCACCAGTGTCATTGCATGTGTGTTCTTTTTACTAACAACAACCAGAGTCATTGAAATGTGTGTTCTCTTTAGAGACCACACATGGATCCACCTGTGTCATTGCATGTGTGTTCTTTTCACATACCACATATGGATCCACCAGTGTCATTGAAATGTGTGTTCTCTTCAGAGACCATACATGGATCCACCAGTGTCATTGCAAGTGTGTTCTTTTCACATACCACATATGGATCCACCATTGTCATTACATGTGTGGTCTTTTCACAGTCCACATATGGATCCACCAGTGTCATTGCATGTGTGTTCTTTTTACTAACAACAACAAGAGTTATTGCATGTGTGTTCTTTTCACATACCACATATGGATCCACCAGTGTCATTGCATGTGTGTTGTTTTCACAATGCACCTATGGATCCACCAGTGTCATTGCATGTGTGCTCATTTTACTAACAACAACCAGAGTCATTGCATGTGTGTTCTCTTCAGATACCACACATGGATCCAACAGTGTTATTGCATGTGTGTTCTTTTTACTAACAACAACCAGAGTCATTGAAATGTGTGTTCTCTTCAGAGACCAAACATGGATCCACCAGTGTCATTGCATGTGTGTTCTTTTTACTAACATTAACTGGAGTCATTGCATGTGTGTTCTTTTCACATACCACATATGGACCCACCAGTGTCACTGCATGTGTGCTCTTTTCACAATCCACCTATGGATCCACCAGTGTCATTGCATGTGTGTTCTTTTTACTAACAACAACCAGAATCATTGGATGTGTGATCTTTTCACATACCACATATGGATCCACCAGTGTCATTGCATGTGTGCTCTTTTCACAATCCACCTATGGATCCACCTGTGTTATTGCATGTGTGTTCTTTTTACTAACAACAACCAGAGTCATTGGATGTGTGATCTTTTCACATACCACATATGGATCCACCAGTGTCATTGCATGTGTGCTCTTTTCACAATCCACCTATGGATCCACCTGTGTTATTGCATGTGCGCTCTTTTTACTAACAACAAGCAGAGTCATTGCATGTGTGTTCTCTTCAGAGACCACACATGGATGCACCAGTGTCATTGCATGTGTGTTCTTTTTACTAACAATAACCAGAGTCATTGAAATGTGTGTTCTCTTTAGATACCACACATGGATCCACCAGTGTCATTGCATTTGTGTTCTTTTTACTAACAACAATTGGAGTCATTGCAGGTGTTTTCTTTTCAAATACCACATATGGATCCACCAGTATCATTGCACGTGTGCTCTTTTCACAATCCAGGTATGGATCCACCAGTGTCATTGCATGTGTGTTCTTTTTACTAACAACAACCAGAGTCATTGCATGTGTGTTCTCTTTAGAGACCACACATGGATCCACCTGTGTCATTGCATGTGTGTGCTCTTTTCACAATCCGCCTATGCATCCACCAGTATCATTGCATGTGTGATCTTTTTACTAACAACAACCAGAGTCATTGCATGTGTGTTCTTTTTGCATACCACATATGGATCCACCAGTGTCATTGCATGTGTGTTCAGTTCACAATCCACATATGGATCCACCAGTGTCATTGCATGTGTGCTCTTTTTACTAACAACAACCAGAGTCATTGCATGTGTGTTCTCTTGAGAGACCACACATGGATCCACCAGTGTCATTGCATGTGTGTTCTTTTTACTAACAACAACCAGAGTCATTGAAATGTGTGTTCTCTTTAGAGACCACACATGGATCCACCTGTGTCATTGCATGTGTGTTCTTTTCACATACCACACATGGATCCACCAGTGTCATTGAAATATGTGTTCTCTTCAGAGACCACACATGGATCCACCAGTGTCATTGCATGTGTGTTCTTTTCACAATCCACCTATGGATCCACCAGTGTCATTGCATGTGTGCTCTTTTTACTAACAACAACCAGAGTCATTGCATGTGTGTTCTCTTCAGAGACCACATATGGATCCACCAGTGTTATTGCATGTGTGTTCTTTTTACTAACAACAACCAGAGTCATTGAAATGTGTGTTCTCTTCAGAGACCACACATGGATCCACCGGTGTCATTGCATGTGTGTGCTCTTTTCACAATCCACCTATGGATCCTCTAGTGTCATTGCATGTGTGTTCTTTTTACTAACAACAACTTGAGTCATTGCATGTGTGTTCTTTTCACATACCACATATGGATCCACAAGTGTCATTGCATGTGTGTTCTTTTTACTAACAACAACCAGAGTCATTGAAATGTGTGTTCTCTTTAGATACCACACATGGATCCACCAGTGTCATTGCATTTGTGTTCTTTTTACTAACAACAATTGGAGTCATTGCATGTGTTTTCTTTTCAAATACCACATATGGATCCACCAGTATCATTGCACGTGTGCTCTTTTCACAATCCACATATGGATCCACCAGTGTCATTGCATGTGTGTTCTTTTTACTAACAACAACCAGAGTCATTGCATGTGTGTTCTCCTCAGAGACCACACATGGATCCACCTGTGTCATTGCATGTGTGTGCTCTTTTCACAATCCACCTATGCATCCACCAGTGTCATTGCATGTGTGATCTTTTTACTAACAACAACCAGAGTCATTGCATGTGTGTTCTTTTCGCATAACACATATGGATCCACCAGTGTCATTGCATGTGTATTCATTTCACAATCCACCTATGGATCCACCAGTGTCATTGCATGTGTGCTCTTTTTACTAACAACAACCAGAGTCATTGCATGTGTTTTCTCTTCAGAGACCACACATGGATCCACTAGTGTCATTGCATGTGTGTTCTTTTTACTAACAACCAATAGAGTCTTTGAAATGTGTGTTCTCTTTAGAGACCACACATGGATCCACCAGTGTCATTGGATGTGTGGTCTCTTATCCACCAGTGTCATTGCATGTGTGTTCTTTTTACTAACAACAACTGGAGTCATTGCATGTGTGTTCTTTTCAAATACCACATATGGATCCACCAGTGTCATTGCATGTGTGCTCTTTTCACAATCCTCATATGGATCCACCAGTGTCATTGCATGTGTGTTCTTTTTACAAACAACAACAAGAGTCATTGCATGTGTGTTCTTTTCACATACCACATATGGATCCACCAGTGTCATTGAAATGTGTGTTCTCTTGAGAGACCACACATGGATCCACCAGTGTCATTGCATGTGTGTTCTTTTCACAATCCACCTATGGATCCACCAGTGTCATTGCATGTGTGCTCTTTTTACTAACAACAACCAAAGTCATTGCATGTGTTTCCTCTTCAGAGACCACACATGGATCCACCAGTGTCATTGCATGTGTGTTCTTTTTACTAACAACCACTAGAGTCTTTGAAATGTGTGTTCTCTTTAGAGACCACACATGGATTCACCAGTGTCATTGGATGTGTGGTCTCTTATCCACCAGTGTCATTGCATGTGTGTTCTTTTTACTAACAACAACTGGAGTCATTGCATGTGTGTTCTTTTCAAATACCACATATGGATCCACCAGTGTCATTGCATGTGTGCTCTTTTCACAATCCTCATATGGATCCACCAGTGTCATTGCATGTGTGTTCTTTTTACTAACAACAACAAGAGTTATTGCATGTGTGTTCTTTTCACATACCACATATGGATCCACCAGTGTCATTGCATGTGTGTTCTTTTCACAATCCACCTATGGATCCACCAGTGTCATTGCATGTGTGCTCTTTTTACTAACAACAACCAGAGTCATTGCATGTGTGTTCTCTTCAGATAACACACATGGATCCACCAGTGTTATTGCATGTGTGTTCTTTTTACTAACAACAACCAGAGTCATTGAAATGTGTGTTCTCTTCAGAGACCACACATGGATCCACCAGTGTCATTGCATGTGTGTTCTTTTTACTAACATTAACTGTAGTCATTGCATGTGTGTTCTTTTCACATACCACATATGGATCCACCAGTGTCACTGCATGTGTGCTCTTTTCACAATCCACCTATGGATCCACCAGTGTCATTGCATGTGTGTTCTTTTTACTAACAACAACCAGAGTCATTGGATATGTGTTCTTTTCACATACCACATATGGATCCACCAGTGTCATTGCATGTGTGGTCTTTTCACAATCCACCTATGGATCCACCTGTGTTATTGCATGTGTGCTCTTTTTACTAACAACAAGCAGAGTCATTGCATGTGTGTTCTCTTCAGAGACCACACATGGATCCACCAGTGTCATTGCATGTGTGTTCTTTTTACTAACAACAACCAGAGTCATTGAAATGTGTGTTCTGTTTAGATACCACACATGGATCAACTAGTGTCATTGCATGTGTGTTCTTTTTACTAAAAACAACCAGAGTCATTGCATGTGTGTTATCTTCAGAGACCACACATGGATCCACCAGTGTCATTGCATGTGTGTGCTCTTTTCACAATCCACCTATGCATCCACCAGTGTCATTGCATGTGTGATCTTTTTACTAACAACAACCAGAGTCATTTCATGTGTGTTCTTTTCGCATACCACATATGGATCCACCAGTGCCATTGCATGTGTGTTCATTTCACAATCCACCTATGGATCCACCAGTGTCATTGCATGTGTGCTCTTTTTACTAACAACAACCAGAGTCATTGCATGTGTGTTCTCTTCAGAGACCACACATGGATCCACCAGTGTCATTGCATGTGTGTTCTTTTTACTAACAACAACCAGAGTCATTGAAATGTGTGTTCTCTTTAGAGACCACACATGGATCCACCTGTGTCATTGCATGTGTGTTCTTTTCACATACCACATATGGATCCACCAGTGTCATTGAAATGTGTGTTCTCTTCAGAGACCATACATGGATCCACCAGTGTCATTGCAAGTGTGTTCTTTTCACATACCACATATGGATCCACCATTGTCATTACATGTGTGGTCTTTTCACAGTCCACATATGGATCCACCAGTGTCATTGCATGTGTGTTCTTTTTACTAACAACAACAAGAGTTATTGCATGTGTGTTCTTTTCACATACCACATATGGATCCACCAGTGTCATTGCATGTGTGTTGTTTTCACAATGCACCTATGGATCCACCATTGTCATTGCATGTGTGCTCATTTTACTAACAACAACCAGAGTCATTGCATGTGTGTTCTCTTCAGATACCACACATGGATCCAACAGTGTTATTGCATGTGTGTTCTTTTTACTAACAACAACCAGAGTCATTGAAATGTGTGTTCTCTTCAGAGACCAAACATGGATCCACCAGTGTCATTGCATGTGTGTTCTTTTTACTAACATTAACTGGAGTCATTGCATGTGTGTTCTTTTCACATACCACATATGGACCCACCAGTGTCACTGCATGTGTGCTCTTTTCACAATCCACCTATGGATCCACCAGTGTCATTGCATGTGTGTTCTTTTTACTAACAACAACCAGAATCATTGGATGTGTGATCTTTTCACATACCACATATGGATCCACCAGTGTCATTGCATGTGTGCTCTTTTCACAATCCACCTATGGATCCACCTGTGTTATTGCATGTGTGTTCTTTTTACTAACAACAACCAGAGTCATTGGATGTGTGATCTTTTCACATACCACATATGGATCCACCAGTGTCATTGCATGTGTGCTCTTTTCACAATCCACCTATGGATCCACCTGTGTTATTGCATGTGCGCTCTTTTTACTAACAACAAGCAGAGTCATTGCATGTGTGTTCTCTTCAGAGACCACACATGGATGCACCAGTGTCATTGCATGTGTGTTCTTTTTACTAACAATAACCAGAGTCATTGAAATGTGTGTTCTCTTTAGATACCACACATGGATCCACCAGTGTCATTGCATTTGTGTTCTTTTTACTAACAACAATTGGAGTCATTGCAGGTGTTTTCTTTTCAAATACCACATATGGATCCACCAGTATCATTGCACGTGTGCTCTTTTCACAATCCAGGTATGGATCCACCAGTGTCATTGCATGTGTGTTCTTTTTACTAACAACAACCAGAGTCATTGCATGTGTGTTCTCTTTAGAGACCACACATGGATCCACCTGTGTCATTGCATGTGTGTGCTCTTTTCACAATCCGCCTATGCATCCACCAGTATCATTGCATGTGTGATCTTTTTACTAACAACAACCAGAGTCATTGCATGTGTGTTCTTTTTGCATACCACATATGGATCCACCAGTGTCATTGCATGTGTGTTCAGTTCACAATCCACATATGGATCCACCAGTGTCATTGCATGTGTGCTCTTTTTACTAACAACAACCAGAGTCATTGCATGTGTGTTCTCTTGAGAGACCACACATGGATCCACCAGTGTCATTGCATGTGTGTTCTTTTTACTAACAACAACCAGAGTCATTGAAATGTGTGTTCTCTTTAGAGACCACACATGGATCCACCTGTGTCATTGCATGTGTGTTCTTTTCACATACCACACATGGATCCACCAGTGTCATTGAAATATGTGTTCTCTTCAGAGACCACACATGGATCCACCAGTGTCATTGCATGTGTGTTCTTTTCACAATCCACCTATGGATCCACCAGTGTCATTGCATGTGTGCTCTTTTTACTAACAACAACCAGAGTCATTGCATGTGTGTTCTCTTCAGAGACCACATATGGATCCACCAGTGTTATTGCATGTGTGTTCTTTTTACTAACAACAACCAGAGTCATTGAAATGTGTGTTCTCTTCAGAGACCACACATGGATCCACCGGTGTCATTGCATGTGTGTGCTCTTTTCACAATCCACCTATGGATCCTCTAGTGTCATTGCATGTGTGTTCTTTTTACTAACAACAACTTGAGTCATTGCATGTGTGTTCTTTTCACATACCACATATGGATCCACAAGTGTCATTGCATGTGTGTTCTTTTTACTAACAACAACCAGAGTCATTGAAATGTGTGTTCTCTTTAGATACCACACATGGATCCACCAGTGTCATTGCATTTGTGTTCTTTTTACTAACAACAATTGGAGTCATTGCATGTGTTTTCTTTTCAAATACCACATATGGATCCACCAGTATCATTGCACGTGTGCTCTTTTCACAATCCACATATGGATCCACCAGTGTCATTGCATGTGTGTTCTTTTTACTAACAACAACCAGAGTCATTGCATGTGTGTTCTCCTCAGAGACCACACATGGATCCACCTGTGTCATTGCATGTGTGTGCTCTTTTCACAATCCACCTATGCATCCACCAGTGTCATTGCATGTGTGATCTTTTTACTAACAACAACCAGAGTCATTGCATGTGTGTTCTTTTCGCATAACACATATGGATCCACCAGTGTCATTGCATGTGTATTCATTTCACAATCCACCTATGGATCCACCAGTGTCATTGCATGTGTGCTCTTTTTACTAACAACAACCAGAGTCATTGCATGTGTTTTCTCTTCAGAGACCACACATGGATCCACTAGTGTCATTGCATGTGTGTTCTTTTTACTAACAACCAATAGAGTCTTTGAAATGTGTGTTCTCTTTAGAGACCACACATGGATCCACCAGTGTCATTGGATGTGTGGTCTCTTATCCACCAGTGTCATTGCATGTGTGTTCTTTTTACTAACAACAACTGGAGTCATTGCATGTGTGTTCTTTTCAAATACCACATATGGATCCACCAGTGTCATTGCATGTGTGCTCTTTTCACAATCCTCATATGGATCCACCAGTGTCATTGCATGTGTGTTCTTTTTACAAACAACAACAAGAGTCATTGCATGTGTGTTCTTTTCACATACCACATATGGATCCACCAGTGTCATTGAAATGTGTGTTCTCTTGAGAGACCACACATGGATCCACCAGTGTCATTGCATGTGTGTTCTTTTCACAATCCACCTATGGATCCACCAGTGTCATTGCATGTGTGCTCTTTTTACTAACAACAACCAAAGTCATTGCATGTGTTTCCTCTTCAGAGACCACACATGGATCCACCAGTGTCATTGCATGTGTGTTCTTTTTACTAACAACCACTAGAGTCTTTGAAATGTGTGTTCTCTTTAGAGACCACACATGGATTCACCAGTGTCATTGGATGTGTGGTCTCTTATCCACCAGTGTCATTGCATGTGTGTTCTTTTTACTAACAACAACTGGAGTCATTGCATGTGTGTTCTTTTCAAATACCACATATGGATCCACCAGTGTCATTGCATGTGTGCTCTTTTCACAATCCTCATATGGATCCACCAGTGTCATTGCATGTGTGTTCTTTTTACTAACAACAACAAGAGTTATTGCATGTGTGTTCTTTTCACATACCACATATGGATCCACCAGTGTCATTGCATGTGTGTTCTTTTCACAATCCACCTATGGATCCACCAGTGTCATTGCATGTGTGCTCTTTTTACTAACAACAACCAGAGTCATTGCATGTGTGTTCTCTTCAGATAACACACATGGATCCACCAGTGTTATTGCATGTGTGTTCTTTTTACTAACAACAACCAGAGTCATTGAAATGTGTGTTCTCTTCAGAGACCACACATGGATCCACCAGTGTCATTGCATGTGTGTTCTTTTTACTAACATTAACTGTAGTCATTGCATGTGTGTTCTTTTCACATACCACATATGGATCCACCAGTGTCACTGCATGTGTGCTCTTTTCACAATCCACCTATGGATCCACTAGTGTCATTGCATGTGTGTTCTTTTTACTAACAACAACCAGAGTCATTGGATATGTGTTCTTTTCACATACCACATATGGATCCACCAGTGTCATTGCATGTGTGGTCTTTTCACAATCCACCTATGGATCCACCTGTGTTATTGCATGTGTGCTCTTTTTACTAACAACAAGCAGAGTCATTGCATGTGTGTTCTCTTCAGAGACCACACATGGATCCACCAGTGTCATTGCATGTGTGTTCTTTTTACTAACAACAACCAGAGTCATTGAAATGTGTGTTCTTTTTAGATACCACACATGGATCCACCAGTGTCATTGCATGTGTGTTCTTTTCACATACCACATATGGATCCAACAGTGTCATTGAAATGTGTGTTCTCTTCAGAGACCACACATGGATCCACCAGTGTCATTGAATGTGTTTTCTTTTAACAATCCACCTATGGATCCACCAGAGTCATTGCATGTGTGTTTTATTGAGAGACCACACATGGATCCACCAGTGTCATTGCATGTGTGTTCTTTTTAATAACACAACCAAAGTCATTGAAATGTGTGTTCTCTTCAGAGACCACACATGGATCCACCTTTGTCATTGCATGTGTGTGCTCTTTTCACAATCCACCTATGGATCCACCAGTGTCATTACATGTGTGTTCTTTTCACATACCACATATGGATCCACCAGTGTCATTGCATGTGTGTTCTTTTCACAATCCACCTATGGATCCACCAGTGTCATTGCATGTGTGCTCTTTTTACTAACAACAACCAGAGTCATTGCATGTGTGTTCTCTTCAGATAACACACATGGATCCACCAGTGTTATTGCATGTGTGTTCTTTTTACTAACAACAACCAGAGTCATTGAAATGTGTGTTCTCTTCAGAGACCACACATGGATCCACCAGTGTCATTGCATGTGTGTTCTTTTTACTAACATTAACTGTAGTCATTGCATGTGTGTTCTTTTCACATACCACATATGGATCCACCAGTGTCACTGCATGTGTGCTCTTTTCACAATCCACCTATGGATCCACCAGTGTCATTGCATGTGTGTTCTTTTTACTAACAACAACCAGAGTCATTGGATATGTGTTCTTTTCACATACCACATATGGATCCACCAGTGTCATTACATGTGTGGTCTTTTCACAATCCACCTATGGATCCACCTGTGTTATTGCATGTGTGCTCTTTTTACTAACAACAAGCAGAGTCATTGCATGTGTGTTCTCTTCAGAGACCACACATGGATCCACCAGTGTCATTGCATGTGTGTTCTTTTTACTAACAACAACCAGAGTCATTGAAATGTGAGTTCTTTTTAGATACCACACATGGATCCACCAGTGTCATTGCATGTGTGTTCTTTTCACATACCACATATGGATCCAACAGTGTCATTGAAATGTGTGTTCTCTTCAGAGACCACACATGGATCCACCAGTGTCATTGAATGTGTTTTCTTTTAACAATCCACCTATGGATCCACCAGAGTCATTGCATGTGTGTTTTATTGAGAGACCACACATGGATCCACCAGTGTCATTGCATGTGTGTTCTTTTTAATAACACAACCAAAGTCATTGAAATGTGTGTTCTCTTCAGAGACCACACATGGATCCACCTTTGTCATTGCATGTGTGTGCTCTTTTCACAATCCACCTATGGATCCACCAGTGTCATTACATGTGTGTTCTTTTTACTAACAACAACTGGAGTCATTGCATGTGTGATCTTTTCCCATACCACATATGGATCCACTAGTGTCATTGCATGTGTGCTCTTTTCACAATCCACATATGGATCCACCAGTGTCATTGCATGTGTGTTCTTTTTACTAACAACAACCAGAGTCATTGTATGTGTGTTCTTTTCACATACCACATATGGATCCACCAGTGTCATTGCATGTGTGTTCTTTTCACATTCCACCTATGGATCCACCAGTGTCATTGCATGTGTGCTCTTTTTACTAACAACAACCCGAGTCATTGCATGTTTGTTCTCTTTAGAGACCAGACATGGATCCACCAGTGTCATTGCATGTGTGTTCTTTTTACTAACAACAACCAGAGTCATTGAAATGTGTGTTCTCTTCAGAGACCACACATGGATCCACCAGTGTCATTGCATGTGTGTTCTTTTTACTAACATTAACTGGAGTCATTGCATGTGTGTTCTTTTCACATACCACATATGGACCCACCAGTGTCACTGCATGTGTGCTCTTTTCACAATCCACCTATGGATCCACCAGTGTCATTGCATGTGTGTTCTTTTTACTAACAACAACCAGAGTCATTGGATGTGTGATCTTTTCACATACCACATATGGATCCACCAGTGTCATTGCATGTGTTCTCTTTTCACAATCCACCTATGGATCCACCTGTGTTATTGCATGTGCGCTCTTTTTACTAACAACAAGCAGAGTCATTGCATGTGTGTTCTCTTCAGAGACCACACATGGATGCACCAGTGTCATTGCATGTGTGTTCTTTTTACTAACAATAACCAGAGTCATTGAAATGTGTGTTCTCTTTAGATACCACACATGGATCCACCAGTGTCATTGCATTTGTGTTCTTTTTACTAACAACAATTGGAGTCATTGCAGGTGTTTTCTTTTCAAATACCACATATGGATCCACCAGTATCATTGCACGTGTGCTCTTTTCACAATCCACATATGGATCCACCAGTGTCATTGCATGTGTGTTCTTTTTACTAACAACAACCAGAGTCATTGCATGTGTGTTCTCTTTAGAGACCACACATGGATCCACCTGTGTCATTGCATGTGTGTGCTCTTTTCACAATCCGCCTATGCATCCACCAGTATCATTGCATGTGTGATCTTTTTACTAACAACAAACAGAGTCATTGCATGTGTGTTCTTTTTGCATACCACATATGGATCCACCAGTGTCATTGCATGTGTGTTCAGTTCACAATCCACATATGGATCCACCAGTGTCATTGCATGTGTGCTCTTTTTACTAACAACAACCAGAGTCATTGCATGTGTGTTCTCTTGAGAGACCACACATGGATCCACCAGTGTCATTGCATGTGTGTTCTTTTTACTAACAACAACCAGAGTCATTGAAATGTGTGTTCTCTCTAGAGACCACACATGGATCCACCTGTGTCATTGCATGTGTGTTCTTTTCACATACCACACATGGATCCACCAGTGTCATTGAAATGTGTGTTCTCTTCAGAGACCACACATGGATCCACCAGTGTCATTGCATGTGTGTTCTTTTCACAATCCACCTATGGATCCACCAGTGTCATTGCATGTGTGCTCTTTTTACTAACAACAACCAGAGTCATTGCATGTGTGTTCTCTTCAGAGACCACATATGGATCCACCAGTGTTATTGCATGTGTGTTCTTTTTACTAACAACAACCAGAGTCATTGAAATGTGTGTTCTCTTCAGAGACCACACATGGATCCACCGGTGTCATTGCATGTGTGTGCTCTTTTCACAATCCACCTATGGATCCTCTAGTGTCATTGCATGTGTGTTCTTTTTACTAACAACAACTTGAGTCATTGCATGTGTGTTCTTTTCACATACCACATATGGATCCACAAGTATCATTGCATGTGTGTTCTTTTTACTAACAACAACCAGAGTCATTGAAATGTGTGTTCTCTTTAGATACCACACATGGATCCACCAGCGTCATTGCATTTGTGTTCTTTTTACTAACAACAATTGGAGTCATTGCATGTGTTTTCTTTTCAAATACCACATATGGATCCACCAGTATCATTGCACGTGTGCTCTTTTCACAATCCACATATGGATCCACCAGTGTCATTGCATGTGTGTTCTTTTTACTAACAACAACCAGAGTCATTGCATGTGTGTTCTCTTCAGAGACCACACATGGATCCACCTGTGTCATTGCATGTGTGTGCACTTTTCACAATCCACCTATGCATCCACCAGTGTCATTGCATGTGTGATCTTTTTACTAACAACAACCAGAGTCATTGCATGTGTGTTCTTTTCGCATAACACATATGGATCCACCAGTGTCATTGCATGTGTATTCATTTCACAATCCACCTATGGATCCACCAGTGTCATTGCATGTGTGCTCTTTTTACTAACAACAACCAGAGTCATTGCATGTGTTTTCTCTTCAGAGACCACACATGGATCCACTAGTGTCATTGCATGTGTGTTCTTTTTACTAACAACCACTAGAGTCTTTGAAATGTGTGTTCTCTTTAGAGACCACACATGGATCCACCAGTGTCATTGGATGTGTGGTCTCTTATCCACCAGTGTCATTGCATGTGTGTTCTTTTTACTAACAACAACTGGAGTCATTGCATGTGTGTTCTTTTCAAATACCACATATGGATCCACCAGTGTCATTGCATGTGTGTTCTTTTCACAATCCTCATATGGATCCAGCAGTGTCATTGCATTTGTGTTCTTTTTACTAACAACAACAAGAGTCATTGCATGTGTGTTCTTTTCACATACCACATATGGATCCACCAGTGTCATTGAAATGTGTGTTCTCTTGAGAGAACACACATGGATCCACCAGTGTCATTGCATGTGTGTTCTTTTCACAATCCACCTATGGATCCACCAGTGTCATTGCATGTGTGCTCTTTTTACTAACAACAACCAAAGTCATTGCATGTGTTTCCTCTTCAGAGACCACACATGGATCCACCAGTGTCATTGCATGTGTGTTCTTTTTACTAACAACCACTAGAGTCTTTGAAATGTGTGTTCTCTTTAGAGACCACACATGGATCCACCAGTGTCATTGGATGTGTGGTCTCTTATCCACCAGTGTCATTGCATGTGTGTTCTTTTTACTAACAACAACTGGAGTCATTGCATGTGTGTTCTTTTCAAATACCACATATGGATCCACCAGTGTCATTGCATGTGTGCTCTTTTCACAATCCTCATATGGATCCACCAGTGTCATTGCATGTGTGTTCTTTTTACTAACAACAACAAGAGTTATTGCATGTGTGTTCTTTTCACATACCACATATGGATCCACCAGTGTCATTGCATGTGTGTTCTTTTCACAATCCACCTATGGATCCACCAGTGTCATTGCATGTGTGCTCTTTTTACTAACAACAACCAGAGTCATTGCATGTGTGTTCTCTTCAGATACCACACATGGATCCACCAGTGTTATTGCATGTGTGTTCTTTTTACTAACAACAACCAGAGTCATTGAAATGTGTGTTCTCTTCAGAGACCACACATGGATCCACCAGTGTCATTGCATGTGTGTTCTTTTTACTAACATTAACTGGAGTCATTGCATGTGTGTTCTTTTCACATACCACATATGGATCCACCAGTGTCACTTCATGTGTGCTCTTTTCACAATCCACCTATGGATCCACCAGTGTCATTGCATGTGTGTTCTTTTTACTAACAACAACCAGAGTCATTGGATATGTGTTCTTTTCACATACCACATATGGATCCACCAGTGTCATTGCATGTGTGGTCTTTTCACAATCCACCTATGGATCCACCTGTGTTATTGCATGTGTGCTCTTTTTACTAACAACAAGCAGAGTCATTGCATGTGTGTTCTCTTCAGAGACCACACATGGATCCACCAGTGTCATTGCATGTGTGTTCTTTTTACTAACAACAACCAGAGTCATTGAAATGTGTGTTCTTTTTAGATACCACACATGGATCCACCAGTGTCATTGCATGTGTGTTCTTTTCACATACCACATATGGATCCAACAGTGTCATTGAAATGTGTGTTCTCTTCAGAGACCACACATGGATCCACCAGTGTCATTGAATGTGTTTTTTTTTAACAATCCACCTATGGATCCACCAGAGTCATTGCATGTGTGTTTTATTGAGAGACCACACATGGATCCACCAGTGTCATTGCATGTGTGTTCTTTTTAATAACACAACCAGAGTCATTGAAATGTGTGTTCTCTTCAGAGACCACACATGGATCCACCTTTGTCATCGCATGTGTGTGCTCTTTTCACAATCCACATATGGATCCACCAGTGTCATTACATGTGTGTTCTTTTTACTAACAACAACTGGAGTCATTGCATGTGTGATCTTTTCCCATACCACATATGGATCCACTAGTGTCATTGCATGTGTGCTCTTTTCACAATCCACATATGGATCCACCAGTGTCATTGCATGTGTGTTCTTTTTACTAACAACAACCAGAGTCATTGTATGTGTGTTCTTTTCACATACCACATATGGATCCACCAGTGTCATTGCATGTGTGTTCTTTTCACAATCCACCTATGGATCCACCAGTGTCATTGCATGTGTGCTCTTTTTACTAACAACAACCCGAGTCATTGCATGTTTGTTCTCTTTAGAGACCAGACATGGATCCACCAGTGTCATTGCATGTGTGTTCTTTTTACTAACAACAACCAGAGTCATTGAAATGTGTGTTCTCTTCAGAGACCACACATGGATCCACCAGTGTCATTACATGTGTGTTCTTTTCACATACCACATATGGATTCACCAGTGTCATTGAAATGTTTGTTCTTTTTACTAACAACAACCAGAGTCATTGAATTGTGTGTTCTCTTCAGAGACCACACATGGATCCACTAGTGTCATTGCATGTGTGTTCTTTTTACTAACAACAACTGGAGTCATTGCATGTGTTCTTTTCACATACGACATATGGATCCACCAGTGTCATTGCGTGTGTGCCCTTTTCACATTTTACCTATGGATCCACCAGTGTCATTGCATGTGTGTTCTTTTTACTAACAACAACCAGAGTCATTGGATGTGTGTTCTTTTCACATACCACATATGGATCCACCAGTGTCATTGCATGTGTGTTCTTTTCACAATCCACCTATGGATCCACCAGTGTTATTGCATGTGTGCTCTTTTTACTAACAAGAAGCAGAGTCATTGCATGTGTGTTCTCTTCAGAGACCACACATGGATCCACCAATGTCATTCCATGTGTGTTCTTTTTAATAACAACAACCAGAGTCATTGAAATGTGTGTTCTCTTTAGATACCACACATGGATCCACCAGTGTCATTGCATGTGTGTTCTTTTCACATACCACATATGGATCCAACAGTGTCATTGAAATGTGTGTTCTCTTCAGAGACCACAGATGGATCCACCAGTGTCATTGAATGTGTTTTGTTTTCACAATCCACCTATGGATCCACCAGAGTCATTGCATGTGTGTTCTCTTGAGAGACCACACATGGATCCACCAGTGTCATTGCATGTGTGTTCTTTTTACTAACACAACCAGAGTCATTGAAACGTGTGTTCTCTTCAGAGACCACACATGGATCCACCTTTGTCATTGCATGTGTGTGCTCTTTTCACAATCCACCTATGGATCCACCAGTGTCATTACATGTGTGTTCTTTTTACTAACAACAACTGGAGTCATTGCATGTGTGTTCTTTTCCCATACCACATATGGATCCACTAGTGTCATTGCATGTGTGCTCTTTTCACAATCCACATATGGATCCACCAGTGTCATTGCATGTGTGTTCTTTTTACTAACAACAACCAGAGTCATTGTATGTGTGTTCTTTTCACATACCACATATGGATCCACCAGTGTCATTGCATGTGTGTTCTTTTCACAATCCACCTATGGATCCACCAGTGTCATTGCATGTGTGCTCTTTTTACTAACAACAACACGAGTCATTGCATGTTTGTTCTCTTTAGAGACCAGACATGGATCCACCAGTGTCATTGCATGTGTGTTCTTTTTACTAACAACAACCAGAGTCATTGAAATGTGTGTTCTTTTTAGATACCACACATGGATCCACCAGTGTCATTGCATGTGTGTTCTTTTCACATGCCACATATGGATCCAACAGTGTCATTGAAATGTGTGTTCTCTTCAGAGACCACACATGGATCCACCAGTGTCATTGAATGTGTTTTCTTTTCACAATCCGCCTATGGATCCACCAGAGTCATTGCATGTGTGTTTTATTGAGAGACCACACATGGATCCACCAGTGTCATTGCATGTGTGTTCTTTTTACTAACACAACCAGAGTCATTGAAATGTGTGTTCTCTTCAGAGACCAGACATGGATCCACCTTTGTCATTGCATGTGTGTGCTCTTTTCACAATCCACCTATGGATCCACCAGTGTCATTACATGTGTGTTCTTTTTACTAACAACAACTGGAGTCATTGCATGTGTGTTCTTTTCCCATACCGCATATGGATCCACTAGTGTCATTGCATGTGTGCTTTTTTCACAATCCACATATGGATCCACCAGTGTCATTGCATGTGTGTTCTTTTTACTAACAACAACCAGAGTCATTGTATGTGTGTTCTTTTCACATACCACATATGGATCCACCAGTGTCATTGCATGTGTGTTCTTTTCACAATCCACCTATGGATCCACCAGTGTCATTGCATGTGTGCTCTTTTTACTAACAACAACCCGAGTCATTGCATGTTTGTTCTCTTTAGAGACCAGACATGGATCCACCAGTGTCATTGCATGTGTGTTCTTTTTACTAACAACAACCAGAGTCATTGAAATGTGTGTTGTCTTCAGAGACCACACATGGATCCACCAGTGTCATTACATGTGTGTTCTTTTCACATACCACATATGGATTCACTAGTGTCAATGAAATGTTTGTTCTTTTTACTAACAACAACCAGAGTCATTGAAATGTGTGTTCTCTTCAGAGACCACACATGGATCCACTAGTGTCATTGCATGTGTGTTCTTTTTACTAACAACAACTGGAGTCATTGCATGTGTTCTTTTCACATACGACATATGGATCCACCAGTGTCATTGCGTGTGTGCTCTTTTCACAATCTACCTATGGATCCACCAGTGTCATTGCATGTGTGTTCTTTTTACTAACAACAACCAGAGTCATTGGATGTGTGTTCTTTTCACATACCACATATGGATCCACCAGTGTCATTGCATGTGTGTTCTTTTCACAATCCACCTATGGATCCACCAGTGTTATTGCATGTGTGCTCTTCTTACTAACAAGAAGCAGAGTCATTGCATGTGTGTTCTCTTCAGAGACCACACATGGATCCACCAATGTCATTCCATGTGTGTTCTTTTTAATAACAACAACCAGAGTCATTGAAATGTGTGTTCTCTTTAGATACCACACATGGATCCACCAGTGTCATTGCATGTGTGTTCTTTTCACATACCACATATGGATCCAACAGTGTCATTGAAATGTGTGTTCTCTTTAGAGACCACAGATGGATCCACCAGTGTCATTGAATGTGTTTTGTTTTCACAATCCACCTATGGATCCACCAGAGTCATTGCATGTGTCTTCTCTTGAGAGACCACACATGGATCCACCAGTGTCATTGCATGTGTGTTCTTTTTACTAACACAACCAGAGTCATTGAAATGTGTGTTCTCTTCAGAGACCACACATGGATCCACCTTTGTCATTGCATGTGTGTGCTCTTTTCACAATCCACCTATGGATCCACCAGTGTCATTACATGTGTGTTCTTTTTACTAACAACAACTGGAGTCATTGCATGTGTGTTCTTTTCCCATACCACATATGGATCCACTAGTGTCATTGCATGTGTGCTCTTTTCACAATCCACATATGGATCCACCAGTGTCATTGCATGTGTGTTCTTTTTACTAACAACAACCAGAGTCATTGTATGTGTGTTCTTTTCACATACCACATATGGATCCACCAGTGTCATTGCATGTGTGTTCTTTTCACAATCCACCTATGGATCCACCAGTGTCATTGCATGTGTGCTCTTTTTACTAACAACAACCCGAGTCATTGCATGTTTGTTCTCTTTAGAGACCAGACATGGATCCACCAGTGTCATTGCATGTGTGTTCTTTTTACTAACAACAACCAGAGTCATTGAAATGTGTGTTCTCTTCAGAGACCACACATGGATCCACCAGTGTCATTACATGTGTGTTCTTTTCACATACCACATATGGATTCACCAGTGTCATTGAAATGTTTGTTCTTTTTACTAACAACAACCAGAGTCATTGAAATGTGTGTTCTCTTCAGAGACCACACATGGATCCACTAGTGTCATTGCATGTGTGTTCTTTTTACTAACAACAACTGGAGTCATTGCATGTGTTCGTTTCACATACGACATATGGATCCACCAGTGTCATTGCGTGTGTGCGCTTTTCACAATCTACCTATGGATCCACCAGTGTCATTGCATGTGTGTTCTTTTTACTAACAACAACCAGAGTCATTGGATGTGTGTTCTTTTCACATACCACATATGGATCCACCAGTGTCATTGCATGTGTGTTCTTTTCACAATCCACCTATGGATCCACCAGTGTTATTGCATGTGTGCTCTTTTTACTAACAAGAAGAAGAGTAATTGCATGTGTGTTCTCTTCATAGACCACACATGGATCCACCAATGTCATTCCATGTGTGTTCTTTTTAATAACAACAACCAGAGTCATTGAAATGTGTGTTCTCTTTAGATACCACACATGGATCCACCAGTGTCATTGCATGTGTGTTCTTTTCACATACCACATATGGATCCAACAGTGTCATTGAAATGTGTGTTCTCTTAAGAGACCACAGATGGATCCACTAGTGTCATTGAATGTGTTTTGTTTTCACAATCCACCTATGGATCCACCAGAGTCATTGCATGTGTGTTCTCTTCAGAGACCATACATGGATCCACCAGTGTCATTGCATGTGTGTTCTTTTTACTAACACAACCAGAGTCATTGAAATGTGTGTTCTCTTCAGAGACCACACATGGATCCACATGTGTCATTGCATCCGTGTTGTTTTCACAATCCACCTATGGATCCACCAGTGTCATTGCATCTCTGTTCTTTTTACTAACAACAACTGGAGTAGTTGCATGTGTGTTCTTTTCACATACCACACATGGATCCACCAGTGTCATTGCATGTGTGTTCTTTTCGCTAACAACAACCAGAGTCATTGAAATGTGTGTTCTCTTTAGAGACCACACATGGATCCACCAGTGTCATTGCATGTGTGGTCTCTGAAGAGACCACACATGGATCCACCAGTGTCATTACATGTATGTTCTTTTTACTAACAACAACTGGAGTCGTTGCATGTGTGTTCTTTTCACATACCACATATGGATCCACCAGTGTCATTGCATGTGTGCTATTTTCACAATCCACCTATGGATCCACCAGTATCATTGCATGTGTGCTCGTTTTACTAACAACATCTAGAGTCATTGCATGTTTGTTCTCCTCAGAGACCACACATGGATCCACCAGTGTCATTGCACGTGTGTTCTTTTTTACTAACAACAACCAGAGTCATTGAAATGTGTGTTCTCTTCAGACACCACACATGGATCCACTAGTGTCATTGCATGTGTGTTCTCTTAAGAGACCACACATGGATCCACTAGTGTCATTGCATGTGTGTTTTTTTACTAACAACAACTAGAGTCATTGCATGAGCGTTATTTTCACATACCACATATGGATCCACCAGTGTCATTGCATGTGTGCTCTTTTCACAATCCACCTATGGATCCACCAGCGTCATTGCATCTGTGTTCTTTTTACTAACAACAACCAGAGTCATCGCATGTGTGTTCTTTTCACATACCACATATGGATCCACCAGTGTCATTGCATGTGTTTTCTTTTCACAATCCACCTATGGATCCACCAGTGTCATTGCATGTGTGCTATTTTTACTAACAACAACCAGTGTCATATCATGTGTGTTCTCTTCAGAGACCACACATGGATCCACCAGTGTCATTGCATGTGTGTTCTTTTTACTAACAACAACCAGAGTCATTGAAATGTGTGTTCTCTTCAGAGACCACACATGGATCCACCAGTGTCATTGCATGTGTGGTCTCTGAAGAGAACACACATGGATGCACCAGTGTCATTGCATGTGTGTTCTTTTTAGTAACAACAACTAGAGTCATTGCATGTGTGTTCTTTTCACATACCACATATGGATCCATCAGTGTCATTGCATGTGTGTTGTTTTCACAATCCACCTATGAATCCACTAGTGTCATTGCATGTGTGCTCTTTTTACTAACAACAACCAGAGTCATTGCATGTGTGTTCTCTTCAGAGACCACACACGCATCCACCAGTGTCATTGCATGTGTGTTCTTTTTACTAACAACAACCAGAGTCCTTGAAATGTGTGTTCTCTTCAGAGACCACACATGGATCCACTAGAGTCATTGCATGTGTGGTCTCTTATCCACCAGTGTCATTGCATTTGTGTTCTTTTTACTAAAAACAACTAGAGTCATTGCATGTGTTTTCTTTTCAAATACCACATTTGAATCCACCAGTATCATTGCACGTGTGCTCTTTTCGCAATCCACATATGGATCCACCAGTGTCATTGCATGTGTGTTCTTTTTACTAACAACAACCAGAGTCATTGCATGTGTGTTCTCTTCAGAGACCACACATGGATCCACCTGTGTCATTGCATGTGTGTGCTCTTTTCACAATCCACCTATGGATCCACCAGTGTCATTGCATGTGTGATCTTTTTACTAACAACAACCAGAGTCATTGTATGTGTGTTCTTTTCGCATACCACATATGGATCCACCAGTGTCATTGCATGTGTGTTCATTTCACAATCCACCTATGGATCCACCAGTGTCATTGCATGTGTGCTCTTTTTAATAACAACAACCAGAGTCATTGCATGTGTGTTCTCTTCAGAGACCACACATGGATCCACCAGTGTCATTGCATGTGTGTTCTTTTTACTAACAACAACCAAAGTCATTGAAATGTGTGTTCTCTTTAGAGACCACACATGGATCCACCAGTGTCATTGCATGTGTGTTCTTTTCACATACCACATATGGATCCACCAGTGTCATTGAAATGTGTGTTCTCTTCAGAGACCACACATGGATCCACTAGTGTCATTGCATGTGTGTTCTTTTCACAATCCACCTATGGATCCACCAGTGTCATTGCATGTGTGCTCTTTTTACTAACAATAACCAGAGCCATTGCATGTGTGTTCACTTCAGAGACCACACATGGATCCACCAGTGTTATTGCATGTGTGTTCTTTTTACTAACAACAACCAGGGCCATTGAAATGTGTGTTCTCTTCAGAGACCACACATGGATCCACATGTGTCATTGCATGTGTGTGCACTTTTCACAATCCACCTATGGATCCTCTAGTGTCATTGCATGTGTGTTCTTTTTACTAACAACAACTGGAGTCATTGCATGTGTGTTCTTTTCACATACCACATATGGATCCACAAGTGTCATGGCATGTGTGGTATTTTTCCAATCCAGCTATGGATCCACCAGTGTCATTGCATGTGTGTTCTTTTTACTAACAACAACCAGAGTCATTGCCTGTGTGTCCTTTTCACATACCACATATAGATCCACCAGTGTCATTGCATGTGTGCTCTTTTCACAATCCACCTATGGATCCACCAGTGTCATTGCATGTGTGGTCTTTTTACTAACAACAACCAGAGTCATTGCATGTGTTTTCTCTTCAGAGACCACACATGGATCCACCAGTGTAATTGCATGTGTGTTGTTTTTACTAACAACAACTAGAGTCATTGAAATGTGTGTTCTCTTAAGAGACCACACATGGATCCACCAGTGTCATTGCATGTGTTGTCTCTTATCCACCAGTGTCATTGCATGTGTGTTCTTTTTACTAACAACAACTGGAGTCATTGCACGTGTGTTCTTTTCAAATACCACATATGGATCCACCAGTGTCATTGCATGTGTGCTGTTTTCACAATCCACATATGGATCCACCAGTGTCGTTGCATGTGTGTTCTTTTTACTTACAACAACAAGAGTTATTGCATGTGTGTTCTTTTCACATACCACATATGGATCCACCAGTGTCATTGCATGTGTGTTCTTTTCACAATCCACCTATGGATCCACCAGTGTCATTGCATGTGTGCTCTTTTTACTAACAACAACCAGAGTCATTGCATGTGTGTTCTCTTTAGAGACCACACATGGATCCACCAGTGTTATTGCATGTGTGTTCTTTTTACTAACAATAACCAGAGTCATTGAAATATGTGTTCTCTTCAAAGACCACACATGGATCCACCAGTGTCATTGCATGTGTGTTCTTTTTACTAACAACAACTGGAGTCATTGCATGTGTGTTCTTTTCACATACCACATATGGATCCACCAGTGTCACTCCATGTGTGCTCTTTTCACAATCCACTTATGGATCCACCAGTGTCATTGCATGTGTGTTCTTTTTACTAACAACAACCAGAGTCATTGGATGTGTGTTCTTTTCACATACCACATATGGATCCACCAGTGTCATTGAAATGTGTGTTCTCTTCAGAGACCACACATGGATCCACCGGTGTCATTGCATGTGTGTTCTTTTCACAATCCACCTATGGATCCACCAGTGTCATTGCATGTGTGCGCTTTTTACTAATAACAACCAGAGTCATTGCATGTGTGTTCACTTCAGAGACCACACATGGATCCACCAGTGTTATTGCATGTGTGTTCTTTTTACTAACAACAACCAGGGTCATTGAAATGTGTGTTCTCTTCAGAGACCACACATGGATCCACATGTGTCATTGCATGTGTGTGCACTTTTCACAATCCACCTATGGATCCTCTAGTGTCATTGCATGTGTGTTCTTTTTACTAACAACAGCTGGAGTCATTGCATGTGTGTTCTTTTCACATACCACATATGGATCCACAAGTGTCATGGCATGTGTGGTATTTTCACAATCCAGCTACGGATCCACCAGTGTCATTGCATGTGTGTTCTTTTTACTAACAACAACCAGAGTCATTGCCTGTGTGTTCTTTTCACATACCACATATAGATCCACCAGTGTCATTGCATGTGTGCTATTTTCACAATCCACCTATGGATCCACCAGTGTCATTGCATGTGTGGTCTTTTTATAACAACAACCAGAGTCATTGCATGTGTTTTCTCTTCAGAGACCACACATGGATCCACCAGTGTCATTGCATGTGTGTTCTTTTTACTAACAACAACTAGAGTCATTGAAATGTGTGTTCTCTTCAGAGACCACACATGGATCCACCAGTGTCATTGCATGTGTTGTTTCTTATCCACCAGTGTCATTGCATGTGTGTTTTTTTACTAACAACAACTGGAGTCATTGCACGTGTGTTCTTTTCAAATACCACATATGGATCCACCAGTGTCATTGCATGTGTGCTGTTTTCACAATCCACATATGGATCCACCAGTGTCATTGCATGTGTGTTCTTTTTACTTACAACAACAAGAGTTATTGCATGTGTGTTCTTTTCACATACCACATATGGATCGACCAGTGTCATTGCATGTGTGTTCTTTTCACAATCCACCTATGGATCCACCAGTGTCATTGCATGTGTGGTCTTTTTACTAACAACAACCAGAGTCATTGCATGTGTGTTCTCTTCAGAGACCACACATGGATCCACCAGTGTTATTGCACGTGTGTTCTTTTTACTAACAATAACCAGAGTCATTGAAATGTGTGTTCTCTTCAAAGACCACACATGGATCCACCAGTGTCATTGCATGTGTGTTCTTTTTACTAACAACAACTGGAGTCATTGCATGTTTGTTCTTTTCACATACCACATATGGATCCACCAGTGTCACTCCATGTGTGCTCTTTTCACAATCCACCTTTGGATCCACCAGTGTCATTGCATGTGTGTTCTTTTTACTAACAACAACCAGAGTCATTGGATGTGTGTTCTTTTCACATACCACATATGGATCCACCAGTGTAATTGCATGTGTGCTCTTTTCACAATCCACCTATGGATCCACTAGTGTCATTGCATGTGTGCTCTTTTTACTAACAACAACCTGAGTCATTGCATGTGTGTTCTCTTTAGGGACCACACATGGATCCACCAGTTCATTGCATGTTTGTTCTTTTTACTAACAACAACCAGAGTCATTGAAATGTGTGTTCTCTTCAGAGACCACACATGGATACACCAGTATCATTGCATGTGTGTTGTTTTCACATACCATATATGGATCCAGCAGTGTCATTGAAATGTGTGTTCTCTTCAAAAACCACACACGGATCCACCAGTGTCATTGTATGTGTGTTATTTTCACAATCCACCTATGGATCCGCCAATGTCATTGCATGTGTGGTCTTTTTACTAACAACAACCAGAGTCATTGCATGTGTGTTCTCTTCAGAGACCACACATGGATCCACCAGTGTCATTGCATGTGTGTTCTTTTTACTAACAACAACCAGAGTCATTGAAATGTGTGTTCTCTTCAGAGTCCATACATGGATCCACCAGTGTCATTGCATGTGTGTGCTCTTTTCACAATCCACCTATGGATCCACCAGTGTCATTGCATCTATGTTCTTTTTACTAACAACAACTGGAGTCATTGCATGTGTGTTCTTTTCCCATACCACAAATCGATCCACTATTGTCATTGCATGTGTGCTCTTTTCACAATCCACCTATGGATCCACCAGTGTCATTGCATGTGTGTTCTTTTTACTAACAAGAACCAGAGTCATTGCATGTGTGTTCTTTTCACATACCACGTATGAATCCACCAGTGTCATTGCATGTGTGTTCTTTTCACAATCCACCTATGGATCCACCAGTGTCATTGCATGTGTGCTCTTTTTACTAACAACAACCTGAGTCATTGCATGTTTGTTCTCTTTAGAGACCACACATGGATCCACCAGTGTCATTGCATGTGTGTTCTTTTTACTAACAACAACCAGAGTCATTGAAATGTGTTGTCTCTTCAGAGACCACACATGGATCCACCAGTGTCATTGCATGTGTGTTCTTTTCACATACCACATATGGATCCACCAGTGTCATTGAAATGTGTGTTCTCTTCAAAGACCACACATGGATCCACCAGTGTCATTGCATGTGTGCTCTTTTCACAATCCACCTATGGATCCACCAGTATCATTGCATGTGTGCTCTTTTCACTAACAACAACCAGAGTCATTGAAATGTGTGTTTTTTCACATACCACATATGGATCCACCAGTGTCATTGCATGTTTGTTCTTTTTACTATCCACCTATGGATCCACCAGTGTCATTGCATGTGTGCTCTTTTTACTAACAACAACCAGAGTCATTGCATGTGTGTTCTCTTCAGAGACCACACATGGATCCACGCGTGTCATTGCATGTGTGTTCTTTTTACTAACAACAACCAGAGTCATTGAAATGTGTGTTCTCTTTAGAGACCACACATGGATCCACCAGTGTCATTGCATGTGTGGTCTCTTCAGAGAACACACATGGATCCACCAACGTCATTGCATGTGTGTGGGTTTTTTACTAACAACAACTAGAGTCATTGCATGTGTGATATTTTCACATACCACATATGGATCCACCAGTGCCATTGCATGTGTGCTCTTTTCACAATCCACCTATGGATCCACTAGTGTCATTGCATGTGTGTTCTTTTTACTAACAACAACCAGAGTCATTGCATGTGTGTTCTTTTCACATACCACATATGGATCCACTAGTGTCATTGCATGTGTGTTCTTTTCACAATCCACCTATGGATCCACCAGTGTGATTGCATGTGTGCTCTTTTTACTTAAAACAACCAGAGACATTGCATGTGTGTTCTCTTCAGAGACCACACATGGATCCACCAGTGTTGTTGCATGTGTGTTCTTTTTACTAACAACAACCAGAGTCATTGAAATGTGTGTTCTCTTCAGAGACCACACATGGATCCACTGGTGTCATTGCATGTGTGTTCTTTTTACTAACAACAACTGGAGTCATTGCATGTGTGTTCTTTTCACATACCACATATGGATCCACCAGTGTCATTGCATGTGTGCTCTTTTCACAATCCACCTATGGATCCACCAGTGTCATTGCTTGTGTGATCTTTTTACTAAGAACAACCGGAGTCATTGCATGTGTGTTCTTTTCACATACCACATATGGATCCACCAGTGCAATTGCATGTGTGCTCTTTTCACAATCCACCTATGGATCCACTAGTGTCATTGCATGTGTGCTCTTTTTACTAACAACAACCTGAGTCATTGCATGTGTGTTCTCTTTAGGGACCACACATGGATCCACCAGTTCATTGCATGTTTGTTCTTTTTACTAACAACAACCAGAGTCATTGAAATGTGTGTTCTCTTCAGAGACCACACATGGATACACCAGTGTCATTGCATGTGTGTTGTTTTCACATACCACATATGGATCCACCAGTGTCATTGAAATGTGTGTTCTCTTCAAAAACCACACATGGATCCACCAGTGTCATTGTATGTGTGTTCTTTTCACAATCCACCTATGGATCCGCCAATGTCATTGCATGTGTGGTCTTTTTACTAACAACAACCAGAGTCATTGCATGTGTGTTCTCTTCAGACACCACACATGGATCCACCAGTGTCATTGCATGTGTGTTCTTTTTACTAACAACAACCAGAGTCATTGAAATGTGTGTTCTCTTCAGAGTCCATACATGGATCCACCAGTGTCATTGCATGTGTGTGCTCTTTTCACAATCCACCTATGGATCCACCAGTGTCATTGCATCTGTGTTCTTTTTACTAACAACAACTGGAGTCATTGCATGTGTGTTCTTTTCCCATACCACATATCGATCCACTACTATCATTGCATGTGTGCTCTTTTCACAATCCACCTATGGATCCACCAGTGTCATTGCATGTGTGTTCTTTTTACTAACAAGAACCAGAGTCATTGCATGTGTGTTCTTTTCACATACCACGTATGGATCCACCAGTGTCATTGCATGTGTGTTCTTTTCACAATCCACCTATGGATCCACCAGTGTCATTGCATGTGTGCTCTTTTTACTAACAACAACCTGAGTCATTGCATGTTTGTTCTCTTTAGAGACCACACATGGATCCACCAGTGTCATTGCATGTGTGTTCTTTTTACTAACAACAACCAGAGTCATTGAAATGTGTGTTCTCTTCAGAGACCACACATGGATCCACCAGTGTCATTGCATGTGTGTTCTTTTCACATACCACATATGGATCCACCAGTGTCATTGAAATGTGTGTTCTCTTCAAAGACCACACATGGATCCACTAGTGTCATTGCATGTGTGCTCTTTTCACAATCCACCTATGGATCCACCAGTATCATTGCATGTGTGCTCTTTTCACTAACAACAACCAGAGTCATTGAAATGTGTGTTCTTTTCACATACCACATATGGATCCACCAGTGTCATTGCATGTGTGTTCTTTTTACAATCCACCTATGGATCCACCAGTGTCATTGCATGTGTGCTCTTTTTACTAACAACAACCAGAGTCATTGCATGTGTGTTCTCTTCAGAGACCACACATGGATCCACGCGTGTCATTGCATGTGTGTTCTTTTTACTAACAACAACCAGAGTCATTGAAATGTGTGTTCTCTTTAGAGACCACACATGGATCCACCAGTGTCATTGCATGTGTGGTCTCTTTAGAGAACACACATGGATCCACCAACGTCATTGCATGTGTGTGTTTTTTACTAACAACAACTAGAGTCATTGCATGTGTGATATTTTCACATACCACATATGGATCCACCAGTGCCATTGCATGTGTGCTCTTTTCACAATCCACCTATGGATCCACTAGTGTCATTGCATGTGTGCTCTTTTTACTAACAACAACCAGAGTCATTGCATGTGTGTTCGTTTCACATACCACATATGGATCCACCAGTGTCATTGCATGTGTGTTCTTTTCACCATCCACCTATGGATCCACCAGTGTGATTGCATGTGTGCTCTTTTTACTAAAAACAACCAGAGACATTGCATGTGTGTTCTCTTCAGAGACCACACATGGATCCACCAGTGTTGTTGCATGTGTGTTCTTTTTACTAACAACAACCAGAGTCATTGAAATGTGTGTTCTCTTCAGAGACCACACATGGATCCACTAGTGTCATTGCATGTGTGTTCTTTTTACTAACAACAACTGGAGTCATTGCATGTGTGTTCTTTTCACATACCACATATCGATCCACCAGTGTCATTGCATGTGTGCTATTTTCACAATCCACCTATGGATCCACCAGTGTCATTGCTTGTGTGATCTTTTTACTAAGAACAACCAGAGTCATTGCATGTGTGTTCTTTTCACATACCACATATGGATCCACCAGTGTCATTGCATGTGTGTTCTTTTCACAATCCACCTATGGATCCACTAGTGTCATTGCATGTGTGCTCTTTTTACTAATAACAACCTGAGTCATTGCATGTGTGTTTTCTTTAGGGACCACACATGGATCCACCAGTTCATTGCATGTTTGTTCTTTTTACTAACAACAACCAGAGTCATTGAAATGTGTGTTCTCTTCAGAGACCACACATGGATACACCAGTGTCATTGCATGTGTGTTGTTTTCACATACCATATATGGATCCACCAGTGTCATTGAAATGTGTGTTCTCTTTAAAAACCACACATGGATCCACCAGTGTCATTGTATGTGTGTTCTTTTCACAATCCATCTATGGATCCGCCAGTGTCATTGCATGTGTGGTCTTTTTACTAACAACAACCAGATTCATTGCATGTGTGTTCTCTTCAGAGACCACACATGGATCCACCAGTGTCATTGCATGTGTGTTCTTTTTACTAACAATAACCAGAGTCATTGAAATGTGTGTTCTCTTTAGAGACCACACATGGATCCACCAGTGTTATTGCATGTGTGTGCTCTTTTCACAATCCACCTATGGATCCGCCAGTGTCATTGCATCTGTGTTCTTTTTACGAACAACAACTAGAGTCGTTGCATGTGTGTTCTTTTCACATACCACACATGGATCCACCAGTGTCATTGCATGTGTGTTCTTTTCGCTAACAACAACCAGAGTCATTGAAATTTGTGTTCTCTGAAGAGACCACACATGGATCCACCAGTGTCATTGCATGTGTGGTCTCTGAAGAGACCACACATGGATCCACCAGTGTCATTACATGTGTGTTCTTTTTACTAACAACAACTGGAGTCATTGCATGTGTGTTCTTTTCACATAGGACATATGGATCCACCAGTGTCATTGCATGTGTGCTATTTTCACAATCCACCTATGGATCCACCAGTATCATTGCATGTGTGCTCGTTTTACTAACAACAACTAGAGTCATTGGATGTTTGTTCTCCTCAGAGACCACACATGGATCCTCCAGTGTCATTGCATGTGTGTTCTTTTTTACTAACAACAACCAGAGTCATTGAAATGTGTGTTCTCTTCAGAGACCACACATGGATCCACCTGTGTCATTGAAATGTGTGTTCTCTTAAGAGACCACACATGGATCCACTAGTGTCATTGCATGTGTGTTCTCTTCAGAGACCACACATGGATCCACTAGTGTCATTGCATGTGTGTTCTTTTTTACTAACAACAACTAGATTCATTGCATGTGCGTTCTTTTCACATACCACATATGGATCCACCAGTGTCATTTCATGTGTGCTCTTTTCACAATCCACCTATGGATCCACCAGTGTCATTGCATGTGTGTTCTTTTTACTAACAACAACCAGAGTCATCGCATGTGTGTTCTTTTCACATACCACATATGGATCCACCAGTGTCATTGCATGTCTGTTCTTTTCACAATCCACCTATGGATCCACCAGTGTCATTGCATGTGTGCTCTTTTTACTAACAACAACCAGAGTCATATCATGTGTGGTCTCTATCCAGCAGTGTCATTGCATGTGTCGTTGTTTTGGGAACGGCAGTACCTAAAAAGGTTAGATAGAGGTGTGGGGACTAGCAGGAAAGCTATCGACGGCGTCCGCAGGCGAGATTGGATACGAGCAAGCGTAGCGGGACGCAAGAAGTACCCAGGTTCGGGGCCCTCGTGGTGAGGTAAAGCCCCTACTCCTGCCTGATCTGACTATGTGGAATATACGAGCTACAAGTGCTCCCCGAGCTGTATTCTTTAGCTACTGTTAAATGAACTGAGACCAACCCTTTGTACTGAGGCCCTCCCTCTCCTTATATAGGAAGAGAGGCAAGGGTCTCACTGGCTAGTCCGACTGGCGGGCCCCATAGGCGGGTCCCAGCCGACTAGTCATCTACAGTACCCGGCATGGTATGTCACATCGGTGTATGAGCGGCATGGCTATCGTAGGCACAGTGGACGCCGTGCGAGCCCGTCGTCAGCACAGGCCACTGTTCCCGCGTCATCCACGCCAAGTCTTCGGTATGGGCGGGTGGTTGCCCGTCTTGTCGTCGTACAGGGCGTACCGTGCACTGATACGCACGTCGTCCTGTCTCTCTGATTGTTTCCGGCTTCTTGTCGATCCGGCTACCATGCGGTAGTCGGCCTGTCTTGCCTTGTCCGGCTGCATCTGGTCAGCCGAACTCAATCCGGCTATCCTGTTTCTTATTCGGGTGGGGTACCCGGGGATCATCCCCCTGACACTAGCCCCCGAGCGCGTGTGGATTCCGCCCTTAGGCGAAATGCGCGCGCGCTCCCTTTGCTTTTCGAATTTTGATCCGGCTGAGCTTGGCGGTTGCGCTACCCGTGACGTCAGTGCTGACGCCGGCCACGCGCGCACGCGCCATCATTGCTCTATGGCGGGCAGCGTAACATCCCGTCGCACATCGCCTCGGGGAACTGCTGTCCGGCGCTTCGGTTCTCGTCCCAGGATCTTCTACGCATCCCGTCCCGGCACACGGGATCTAGGCGGCGGTTGGGATGTGGGTCGCCCGGATGCGCGCCACGTGGCCCTGCCGACGGTTGCCCTTCCGATCCTTTAAAGGGATGCCACGGGGGAGGCAGTTCTTTTCCTTCGCTCCCCCGCTGCAATCTTTCTCTCCTTCTCGCGCGCTGCTGGTCCTGTGCTCCTGCCTTCTGTGCCGCCCGCTCGCCGCCGTCGACGCTACGGGCCACCGTCACTCCTCCGTTGCCGCTCCTTTTCCTCAGCCAGAAATGGCCGCTGACCGCGGAGCCTGGTGCGGCTCCTCCATCACCGTGGATCAGATCGTGAAGTATCGCGCGACCCGCGTCCTCCCGCCGGCGGAGGAGGTGGCGGTGCGGTTGGCGCCGGTGGGGGAAGTGTCGCCGCATCCGGCGGAGGGGGAGCGCGTTATCTTCCTCTCGCATCTAGCGCGCGAGTTTGCGCTGCCGCTCCACCCCTTCTTTCTGACCTTTTTGGCCTTCTTCGACCTTCGCCTCCACCACCTCGGTGCCAACGCCATCGGAACGCTGGCGCACTTCATGGCGTTCTGCGAGAGTTACCTCGGGATCCAGCCGGATCTCGGGCTCTTCTGCCGGCTCTTCCGAGTTCGGCCGCAGGTCCAGTACATGAAGGGCCTGCTAGTCGTCTGCGGCGGCGCCTCCATATACTCCCGCTCCCAATCCGGCTACCCGAAGTTCTTGCTCCAGGACATGGTACGGCTGTGGCAGCAGTCGTATTTTTATGTCAAGAACGTCACCGGCGTCGACCGGATAAACCTGTCGGCCTTCCAAGACGTCGAGTCCAGCCGACAAAACTGGGACCTAAAGGTCTATGGCGACAAGGCGGAGACGGACGCGATGCTGGCACGCATGCGCTCCCTTGTCACCTGCCAGCTAACCGGTCGGGACATCACCCTTAGCTGGATGTCCCGGCTGATGATGCCGCTCCAGCAGCGGGCGCACAAGATGTGCTTCTACTCTGGCCGGCTGGACCCGACCCGGCTGTCGCGCCGCGATCCCCGCTACCACAACTTGAAGGAGTGGTTGTGGACGATCAGTAAGGAGCGGCTGCCGGAGAACTGGAAGTTCAGCCTGGCGCCCTACAGCCGGGAGAACCGCGCGCCCCGGGTAAGTTCTTGTAGCCGGAATTTTTGCTTATTCCCTCTGTTATCTCCTTGTTCTGTCTGGCTGACCTTTTGCATTCGCCAGATCTTCCCCTGCATCCTTCGCGAGGAGGGCGACGCTCCTCTCGAGGTGTTCGCGCTGGACTTGCCCGAGCCGCGTGCTCGGCGATCCGGCGAGGAATCGGATGGGGACGGCGATGCCTTCCCCAGCCGGAACGACGAGCCGGTCGCCGACCCGCACGCGGAGGTGCGCGAGGAGGAGGAGGCCGGGCCGACCGCGGATCCGGCGACGCGCTTCGCGGCGGACGGCAAAGCAGGCGGGAGCGGCTCAGGCCATTCTGGCTCCCGCTGGCCTGCGGTGGAGGAGCCGGCTCCGAAGAGGGGCCGGACTAGCGCCCTGCCGCCAAGCCGTCTTGGCCGGATGAAAGGGCCGCCCCCGGTTGTGCCGGGGTACGTTTTTCTCCATCCCTCCTTGGTGCTTTCTGTTTGTTTTCCTTGTCCTTGTTTTTCTGACTTTAGCCTGTTTTGCTCTTGTCTGTTCCTCTTTCCCTTTAGTGCACTGGTTTCTTTCGGCGCCGCGAGCCCGGCTCGGACGCCAGCCGGGTTGTCGCCTCATGCCCCGACTGATCCAACCGGCGCCTCCCCTTCCTCTGAGGCGCTGCCTCCTTCTCCTCCTCAAGCCGAGCCGGCTGCCTCCTCCCAGCCGGAAGGTTCCTCCGCGGGCGCGCGGGGGGCTACTGGCAAGGAGCTTGTAGTGGTTGGCGACGACGACTCCGACGAGGCGCTCGGGGAGGAGTGGCAGACAGCGGTGCTCGCGGCGAAGGAGTCCTTGGCCGTCAACGCCGTGGACGACGACGCCTCTTCCGCCGCTTCGCTGTCGGATTTTGCCGCCACGCTCGAGCTGGCGGTGAAGGAGATCCGGATGCTTGAGGCCACAGCCGGTGGGAACCGGACGCTGGAGCAGAAGCTTGCTACAACCAATGGGACCTCCCAGTAAGTCCGCCTTATCCGTCTGGCTCTTTTTTTTAATAGTCGGCTTCATTGCAGCTGTCCTCGTGTGCGCCCAGCGCGAGATCGATCGCTTGAAGAAAGCGAACGACCGGTTGAGCAGGTCCAACTCCACAATGCGCTTGCAGAACAAGGACTGGCACGCACAAGTAGACGGCTTGGAGGCTACCGTCAAGGAGCGCGACGCCTCGCTCGCTAGCCGGGCCGAAGCCTTCTCCCTTCTTGAGGCCCAGAACAAGGACCAAGAGAAGGAGATAAAACGGCTAGCAGTCAAGGAGAAGGCGTTGGTGGAGGAGCTGATGCAAGTCGGCCACACTGCCAAAGGTGAGTTCTTTCTTCCGTCTTCTTTTCTTTCCAAATCCGGTAGCCAGATTTGACTCCTCTTTCCTGACAGCCTTTTACCTCGGCATAGACCTGCTGGCCTACAACCGGCTGCAGGAGAACTGGCCGGGAGCGCAGCCGACGGCTCAGGAGCTCGTCATCCTTCTTGGCAAGGAGGCCGCGAAGCTTCGTCAGGCGGCGCGGGACATCTTCTCCTTTATGTGGCTGGAGGCTCCGGTTCCGGAGACGATGGCGCGGCTGGCGGCAAAGGTGGGAGAGGTACCGGCTGCAGGATCTGGCGGCGCGGGGTGGAGCGGAGATGGCCTTGGCACTGATGCTTTCCTGGTACAAGGATGCTTGCATCGAGAAGATCGATGGGGGCTTCCGTGCCGGAGCCGATCTTGCCGCCATCCGCCAAGCCCATCTGGAGCTTCGCGCGTCCGCCATCAAGATCGCCGACTACGTGGATCCGAATGAGGTGCTCACCGACTCGGAGTCCCCAGACATTCCGGATGCGGAGTCCTCGGTGCCGCCGCCTGCCAGCGCCAGAGCCGGAACGAGCACTACGGCTCCGCCCCCGCCTCCAGCATCTGCCAGCCAGGAACCCCCCCACGGCAAAGGCCCTGCCGTTTAGCTGTTGCCCCGGGATGATGGGTGTATTTGTCTTGTTTTTAGTTTATCGCGGAACTTGTCTGTCTGTACCGGCTATCTTTGATGCCGGGTAAATCTCAGGAGCTTCGTCTCCCTTTTGCTTGTTAATATTGAATTCTTGAGTCTTCCTTTATTTGTGTCTTGAATTTTCTTTTGATATCTTTGCCGGCTCACTTCGCCCGGCTGACCTAGCCCGGCTACACACTTTTAGCCGGACGAACTACACCTCCAGCGGGGGCGCGCCAGCGCACCCACTGGGTGTAGCCCCCGAGATTCGGAGTAGCTGGCGTAGCCAGGTGCTTCGAATCTTCCTTGTTCTTCCCCGTTCTTCTAACTTTATCCGACTGGCCTCGCCCCAGTCGGCTGCTTTCGTCGGCTGGACGCCTTCAGCCGGGGGAACCAACATTCCAGTGGGGGCGCGCGAGCGCACCCACTGGGTGTAGCCCCCGAGATTCGGAGTAGCTGGCGTAGCCAGGTGCTTCGAATATTTCTTGTCTTTTATTGCTCCCGCCCTTACCCTCACCTGGTCTCCGAACTGCCGGCTAAACGCCCTTAGTCGGCCAGGAACTACAAGATTCCACTGGGGGCGCGCGAGCGCACCCAGTGGGTGTAGCCCCCGAGATTCAGAGCGCTTGATGAAGGCAAGGGCTTCGAATCTTCTTTCCTTCTCCTGAATTCCGACTCGAAGTAGTCGGACAAGAACGCACATATGCATACACATACATCTTCATAGGTTAATAGGTTAGTCCGTCAAATCGTAGCCGGGAAACGGCTTATTTTTCAAAAACTGGCTTGCTCCTTTCTAGGCACTTAGTCGTTTTCTCGTGTGTTCTGCTGTTTTCGCTGCGTCCTTGCCGAACAACCGGGTTGCGGTCTGCAGCCGGAATCGAAGGGAGCTGACAGTACATTACGCACGGTACTAGCGGCTGGATTGGTTTAAGCTAGTTGCGGGGCCGGGACGCCCGATCTGTCACGCCTCTTCCCTGTTTTTCATGTGGGATGCCTCGGGCTTTTGCTCTTGCTAGCCAGACAGCCGGGTTGCGGTCTGTAGCTGAGACGAAGAGTGGGCCTCTGACATCATCGCACACTACTCAGCCAGTTTGTTGGCTTAACAGGTCGGGCCAGCCGGCGAGCCCCCGGGTAGGGGTAGCTGGAGCCGGAAAATTTTAATCGGAGAACAGGTACGCACACATTTCCAGAAGGAGCCCCCGAGATTCTCGTGGGAGTCCGCATTTTCATTTATGAGGTTTTCGGGATACATACACTCTTTGGCGACTAGGTGTAAAACGGGCGCAGCAGGGCCGCATTCCAAGGACGTTCGGTCTCCTCGTACGATTTGTCCATCTTGTTCTTGCGCGGCTGCTGTGCGTCGATGAGGTAGTAAGAGTCGTTGGGCAACGCCCGGATGATGATGAAGGGGCCCTCCCAGGGTGGTGATAGCTTGTGCATGCCCTTCGTGTCTTGCACCAACCGGAGAACCAGATCACCCTCACGGAATGCGACTGGGCGAATCCGGCTGGAATGGTAGCGGCGTAGTCGCTGTTGGTACAGGGCGGATCTGGACAGGGTCAGCTCGCGGGCCTCCTCTAAGAGATCTACCCCGTCCTCCCGCGCCTCCTTGTTGGCCTGCTCGTCGTAGAGGAGCTTGCGGGGGGAGTCGAATTCGATGTCGGCGGAGAGGATGGCTTCCGATCCGTAGACCAGGAAGAATGGTGTGTAGCCGGTTGACCTATTCGGTGTGGTGCGGAGGCTCCACAGCATAGCCGGAAGTTCTTTGATCCAGCATTCGGGTGACCGCTCCAACGGCTCAATGAGACGTGGTTTGATGCCGGTTAGCACCAAGCCGTTTGCTCGTTCGACCTGCCTGTTGGACTGTGGATGTGCAACGGAGGCGAGGTCTAGCCGGATGCCCTTGTTGCTGCAGAACTGGGCGAAGGCCCCCTTGGCGAAGTTCGTGCCGTTGTCGGTGATGATGCTATTGGGATAGCCGAAGTGGTTGATGATGTCGGTGAAGAAGGCAACAACCGTCGCCCCATCCAGCTTCCGGATAGGCTTGGCCTCGATCCACTTTGTGAACTTGTCCACCGCTACCAGCAGGTGGGTCATTCCCGCGCGAGCTCGCTTGAAGGGCCCGACCGTGTCGAGGCCCCAAACCGCGAAGGGCCAGGTGATCGGTATGGTCTTGAGCACCGAGGTTGGCATGTGCCTGAGCTGCCCGAAGCGTTGGCACCCATTGCACGCGCGAACCAGCTGCTCGGCATCCTCGAGGGCGGTGGGCCAATAGAAGCCGTGGCGAAACGCCTTGGCGACTATCGCCCTTGACGAAGCGTGGTTCCCACACTCGCCCTAGTGGATGTCCTTGAGTAGCCGGTAGCCTGTGTCTACGTCGACACATCTTTGGAAGATACCGGATACACTGCGCTTGTATAGCTCGCTGTTTATGATGGTGTATGTATGCGCGCGGCGTCGGATTTGTTTGGCCTCCAGCTCGTCATCCGGGAGTTCACTGTTGGCGATGTAGTTCATGAAGGGCTGCGCCCAGGATGGCACTTCCCGGATGACGAGGACGCTCCTGTCCTCCGGCTGTCGGGTGTCGGTGGGCCGTCCGGGTGGGATATCCGGGGCGGCAGCCCCTAAGCCACTGGGCGAGCCGGTAGCCCCTGGGTCCTGCGAGCCGGGGGGCATCGCCTGGCCGGAGTTGGCACGAGTTTTCCTCTTTGGTGGCTCTGCCGGCTCCGCCTCCGTTGCCCCGGCTGTCGGGACGCTCCCCGCCCAGATGATGGAATCTGATTCCGGCGACGGGTTGATGGATGGCCTGCGCAGGTGCTCCAGGGAGACCCCTGGTGGGATGGCCTGCCTGGTGGACCCTATCTTGGAGAGCGCGTCGGCTGCCTCGTTGTTGGTGCGGGGGACGTGATGAAATTCGCACCCGTCAAAGGAGGAGCTGAGCTTCTAGATGTGGAACCGGTAGAGGGCCATGTTGGCATCTCTGGCGTCCCATTCCCCGGATACCTGTTGTACCACCAAGTCCGAATCGCCTAAGCACATGATCCGGTTTACGCCGATTTCTTTGGCCAGCCAGAGCCCGTGCGCCAGTGCCTCGTATTCGGCTACGTTGTTGGAGGCCTTGAAGTGGATCTGCAACACGTACTCCAGCCGGTCTCCCTTGGGCGAGGTGAGTACGATGCTGGCTCCCAAGCCCCCGAGCATCTTCGACCCGTCGAAGTGCATCCTCCAATGGTCCGAATCTGGAACCGGTGGGAGATACTGGGTCTCGGCCCAGTCGACGAGGAAGTCCGCCAATGCCTGTGACTTGATCGTGAGCCGGGGCTCGTACTGGATGGAGTAGGCGGCGAGCTCGATGGCCCATTTGGCGACCCGGCCGGTGGCGTCCTTGTTGCCGATGATTTCCGAAAGGGGTGCAGTGCACACGACCTTGATCGGGTGCTCCTGGAAGTAGTGCTTGAGCTTATTGGATGCTAGGTACACGCCGTAGCACATCTTTTGGTAGTGGGGGTAGTTCTGCTTGGAGAGGGAGAGAACCTCGCTGAGGTAGTAGACGGGTCTCTGAACTTGCTGAGCGTTGCCTTCCTCGGGGCGCTCCACCACCAGGACGACGCTGACGACCCGGCTGGTGGCTGCTATATAGAGCAACATCGGCTCCTTGCTAGCCGGTGTGGCTAGAACCGGCGATGTGGACAGCATGCGCTTGAGGTCGTGAAACACGGTGTCGACCTGCGAGGTCCAGGAGAACTTGTCCGTCTTTTTCATCAGCTGGTACAACGGAAGTGCCTTCTCCCCCAGCCAGCTGACGAAACGACTGAGGGAAGCCAGGCATCCGGGGAACTTCTAGACTCCAAGCAGGTTCTTGGGCGGTTGCATCCTTTCGATGGCCGCGATCTTCTCCGGATTTGCCTCGATGCCTCGCTGAGATACGAGGAAACCGAGTAGCTGGCCGGATGGTACTCCGAAGACGCATTTTTCCGGGTTCAGCTTCATCTGGTACTGGCGGAGGTTGCCAAATGTTTCTTCCAGATCCTCGAGGAGGGTGTGCTTTTCCTTGGTCTTGATGACCACATCATCCACATAAGCGTGCATGTTTCGGCCTATCTGCGAGTGCAAGCATTCCTGCATACATCGCTGATAGGTGGCGCCTGCGTTCTTTAGGCCGAAAGGCATGGTTACATAGCAGAAAGCCCCGTAGGGGGTGATAAATGATGTCTTAATCTGAACAGCCGGGTTTAGCTAGATCTGATTGTATCTGGAATAACAGTCTAGAAAAGACAACAAATCACAGCCGGCCGTGGAATCGATGACTTGATCGATACGGGGCAAGGCGAAGGGGTCTTTCGGGCACGCCTTGCTCAGGCTGGTGTAGTCGATACACATGCGCCAGGTCTTGTTCTTTTTCAACACCAAGACTGGGTTCGCCAGCCAGTCCGGGTGGTATACTTCCATGATGAACCCGGCTGCGAGGAGACGGGTGATCTCGTCACCGATTATCTTTCTCTTCTCTTCTGCGAACCAGCGCAGAGGTTGCTTGACCGGCTTGGCATCCGGACGCACATGAAGTGAGTGCTCGGCGAACTCCCTCGACACACCCGGCATGTCTTTGGGAGACCATGCGGAGATGTCCCGATTCTCATGGAGGAAGTCGACGAGCGTGCCTTCCTATTTGCTGTCTAAGCCGGCACCAATGGTGACGAACTTAGTCGGGTCGGAGGGGTCGAGCAGGATCCTCTTCGTCTCCTTTGCCAGTTGGAAGGCTCCTTCTCCAGCCGGTTTGCTGCTAGCCGAGATGTCCTGCTGGGCCATGGCCACATTGCGCATGATCGCGCGCTTTTCTTCAGCTACGATGAGGACCTCTGCTAGTTTGGAACCGGCTGAGGCGCACTCCATCGATCGACAGAAGCAGCCGACAACGGTGATCACGCCGTGGGGTCCTGGCATCTTCGTCTTGAGGTATGCGTAGTGGGTGACGGCCATGAACTTGGCGAGGGCGGGGCGCCTGAGGAGAGCATGGTAGGAGCTCGTCAAATTTACCACCTCGAACCAGATTGGTTCGCGGCAGAAGTTCTCCTCGGTCCCGAAGATGACGTCCAGCTGGATTTTTCCCAGCGGAGCGTAGGCTGGCCCCGGCAGTACGCCGTGGAACGTCGTGGTAGTCGGGCGCAGGTCGCTTTCACGAATGCCCAGCTTCTCCAGCGAGGACTGGTAGAGGAGGTTGAGGCTGCTGCCTCCGTTGATGAGGACGCGTGAAAATTGGCAGGTGCGCGCGTTGGAGACGATGAGGGGGTCGAGCACCATGGCGTAGCCCCCGGGAGTCGGCAGATGCTCAGGTTGATCTGCCCGGCTCCAGGTGATGGGGGTTTCCGACCAGTTTAGGTATTGGGGGACCGGAGAAACGATGGCATTGACCTCCTTGGAGCGTCGCCTGCGGCTGTGCTTGTCGTCCTGCTCCGTCTCGAAGATGTGGTAGGCGGCGTATGGCTGGGGGTAGCCGTTGTTGTTGTTGCCTCCATTGCCGCCGTTACCATTATTACCGGCTCCCCTAGCCGGTGATGGGGGTCCACCCGGTGGGGGAGGCGGGAGACGAGGCTGGTTGCCCTGGTCCTTTAGCTGGCGAGTCCAGCTGCAGTTCCGGGTGGTGTGCGTAGCCGGTTTGAAGGTACCTCTATGACACTTGCACGGGCCGTCAATCATCTGGTCGAAGGTGAGCCGGGGCTTCTGCCTTCTTGTGTCGCTAGCCGGTGCGTCGGGCGCACCTTCTACGGCATTGACCTGCCGCGCGTGGTAGCGAGGCTTCTGTTGCCTGTCCTAGCGGTCCCCGTGGGACCGGTTGTCGTTGCCGTGGCGTCTGGAGGATCTGGCTTCACCAACCGGATTGCTCGGACGGTCGCGAGACGGCTCCGTGGGAGTCGGACGGCCTTCCGTGTTTACTTGGAGGGGCTTCTTCATGGCGGCATCTGCCGTGGCGTACTGGTCGGCAACCGTCATGAGCTCCGCCATGGTTTTTGGCTCGTCACACAGTAGCCGGTGGCGAAGCATGGTGCCCTCTCGGCATCCTTCGATGAAGAAACCGATGGCTTGGCTCTCCAGGATGCCCTCGCAAGTGTTGCGGAGCTCCGTCCACTTGGCTAGGTACTCGCGGTCGGTCTCGCGGTCGCCCTGGACGCACAAGGCCAGGTCGCGCGGGCGTCCTGGGCGCTTGTACGTGCCGTTGAAGTTGCGGACGAAAACCTTCTCGAAATCGGGCTAGGCGTTGATGCTTGTTGGGCGCGAGGCTATTGAGCCAGGTCCTTGCCGACCCGGTTAGCATGAGAGGGACGTAACGCACGGCTGTGCGCTTATTCCCGTGGGCGATTGCGACTGCCGTGGCATAGTCGGTCAACCAGTCTTCCGGCTTCATGCTGCTATCGTACTTGGGGGTGTGCCTGGGCAGGGAGAATTTATCCGGAAACGGCTCGTTCCGGATGCAGGGTCCGAAAAAAACTGGTCCGGTAGAATCTTCCTCCTCCGTGACGCGCGCTTGAGCGAGCAGCTCGATGCGGTCGTGGGCATCCGGACAATCCGGGTTGGGCGCACCCACCCGGCCCGAGAGGCGGGAACCGGCTGGCCTGGGTGCTCCGGCTGGTGGTGGGGGAGGTGGCGGGTTGCTGTTGACCGTCTGCTCCTGGCGTGGCTGGCCCCTATTGCCGGAGCTACGACGCCTGCTGCGGGCCCTAGCCAGTTGAGGGGAGGACGCCTGCTGCGTGTCACGTGGTGCGCCCCTGTTGTTGGCGGGTAGCCTGCTTCCTCTGGAGTAGCTAAGGTCCTCCTGCGTCTGCCGGTTGGCGCCGGCCTGCTCGTCCGCGACGCGGAGGAGCTCCTAGACGCGAGTGTGCTGGCGGGCTCACTCCTCGCCCTCCAGGCTGGGTAGTTCTTCTGCTGCGGCTCGTGCCGCGTGCAAGTTCTTGATGGGCGTGCTGTAGGTGGGCCATGTAGGGGCAGGCGCGGGATCCGGTTCTCCGTCCTTCTCCATCCTACCGCCTAGCTCACCGCCCCGACGTCGTACCTGGCCGCGCCGGCTCGGCTCCGTGGTAGCCGGGGTGAGACCATGCGCGCGGTCATTCTCGTGCCTAGCGATCTCCAGCTGCTTGCGGGCTGCTGCCAGCTCCATGGCCTCTTGGAGGAGGATCAGTCTCTCCATGGTGAAATTGGCCTCCTTCTCCTCCGGGTTGTCCCCGAGGGTAACCAGCGTCAGGAGCCGATCAATGGCATCCTCGACCGGGTTCCGAGGCTGCGAGGGAGCGGAAGTTCCGACCTCGTCCACGCCTCGCTCCCGCAGCCAGCGGGGCTGCGAGCTGGATCCGGCCATCATGACCTCCACGCCTCAAGGTGCGGCGGAGGTGCCGCCGCTTGAGCATGGCGGCCCCGCGACAGAGACGATTTCCCTAGGGAAACGCTCCGGGACGATGGCGATGTAGACGGGGAGATCGCCGAATAGCAGAACGGTGCCGTTTGCCGGGAAGGAAGTTCCGGAGAAGCAGGAGGCGTTGTCGATGACGCAGTCGAACTTGCCGAGCGTGAGCACCAGGCCGGAGGCCACGCGCTCACCGGCTGAAGTGCGGGGTCCCGTGCGGAACGTGACTCCGGTCGAAGCCATTTGGCCCACGGTGGGCGCCAACTGTCGTTGTATTGGGAACGACAGTACCTAAAAAGGTTAGATAGAGGTGTGGGGACTAGCAGGAAAGCTATCGACGGCGTCGCAGGCGAGATTGGATACGAGCGAGCGTAGCGGGACGCAAGAAGTACCCAGGTTCGGGGCCCTCGTGGTGAGGTAAAGCCCCTACTCCTGCCTGATCTGACTATGTGGAATATACGAGCTACAAGTGCTCCCCGAGCTGTATTCTTTAGCTACTGTTAAATGAACTGAGACCAACCCTTTGTACTGAGGCCCTCCCTCTCCTTATATAGGAAGAGAGGCAAGGGTCTCACTGGATAGTCCGACTGGCAGGCCCCACAGGCGGGTCCCAGCCGACTAGTCATCTACAGTACCCGGCATGGTATGTCAGATCGGTGTATGAGCGGCATGGCTGTCGTAGGCACAGTGGATGCCGTGCGAGCCCGTCGTCAGCACAGGCCACTGTTCCCGTGTCATCCACGCCAAGTCTTCGGTATGGGCGGGTGGTTGCCCGTCTTGTCGTCGTACAGGGCGTACCGTGCACTGATACGCACGTCGTCCTGTCTCTCTGATTGGATCCGGCTTCTTGCTGATCCGGCTACCATGCGGTAGTCGGCCTGTCTTGCCTTGTCCGGCTCCATCTGGTCAGCCGGACTCGATCCGGCTGTCATGTTTCTTATTCGGGTGGGGTACCCGGGGATCATCCCCCTGACAGCATGTGTGTTCTTTTTACTAACAACAACCAGAGTCATTGAAATGTGTGTTCTCTTCAGAGACCACACATGGATCCACCAGTGTCATTGCATGTGTGGTCTCTGAAGAGAACACACATGGATCCACCAGTGTCATTGCATGTGTGTTCTTTTTAGTAACAACAACTAGAGTCATTGCATGTGTGTTCTTTTCACATACCACATATGGATCCACCAGTGTAATTGCATGTGTGCTCTTTTCACAATCCACCTATGGATCCACCTGTTTCATTGCATGTGTGTTCTTTTTACTAACAACAACTAGAGTGATTGCATGTGTGTTCTTTTCACATACCACATATGGATCCACCAGTGTCATTGCATGTCTGTTGTTTTCACAATCCACCTATGAATCCACCAGTGTCATTGCATTTGTGCTCTTTTTACTAACAAAAACCAGAGTCATTGCATGTGTGTTCTCTTCAGAGACCACACATGCATCCACCAGTCTCATTGCATGTGTGTTCTTTTTACTAACAACAACCAGAGTCATTGAAATGTGTGTTCTCTTCAGAGACCACACATGGATCCACCAGTGTCATTGCATGTGTGGTCTCTTATCCACCAGTGTCATTGCATTTGTGTTCTTTTTACTAACAACAATTGGAGTCATTGCATGTGTTTTCTTTTCAAATACCACATATGGATCCACCAGTATCATTGCACGTGTGCTCTTGTCACAATCCACATATGGATCCACCAGTGTCATTGCATGTGTGTTCTTTTTACTAACAACAACCAGAGTCATTGCATGTGTGTTCTCTTCAGAGACCACACATGGATCCACCTGTGTCATTGCATGTGTGTGATCTTTTCACAATCCACCTATGGATCTACCAGTGTCATTGCATGTGTGATCTTTTTAGTAACAACAACCAGAGTCATTGCATGTGTGTTCTTTTCGCATACCACATATGGATCCACCAGTGTCATTGCATGTGTGTTCATTTCACAATCCACCTATGGATCCACCAGTGTCATTGCATGTGTGCTCTTTTTACTAACAACAACCAGAGTCATTGCATGTGTGTTCTCTTCAGAGACCACACATGGATCCACCAGTGTCATTGCATGTGTGTTCTTTTTACTAACAACAACCAGAGTCATTGAAATGTGTGTTCTCTTTAGAGACCACACATGGATCCACCTGTGTCATTGCATGTGTGTTCTTTTCACATACCACATATGGATCCACCAGTGTCATTGAAATGTGTGTTCTCTTCAGAGACCACACATGGATCCACCAGTGTCATTGCACGTGTGTTCTTTTCACAATCCAACTATGGATCCACCAGTGTCATTGCATGTGTGCTCTTTTTAGTAACAACAACCAGAGTCATTGCATGTGTGTTCTCTTCAGAGACCACACATGGATCCACCAGTGTTATTGCATGTGTGTTCTTTTTACTAACAACAACCAGAGTCATTGAAATGTGTGTTCTCTTCAGAGACCACACATGGATCCACCAGTGTCATTGCATGTGTGTTCTTTTTACTCACAATAACTAGAGTCATTGAAATGTGTGTTCTCTTCAGAGACCACACATGGATCCACCAGTGTCATTGCATGTGTGGTCTCTTATCCACCAGTGTCATTGCATGTGTGTTCTTTTTACTAACAACAACTGGAGTCATTGCATGTGTGTTCTTTTCAAATACCACATATGGATCCACCAGTGTCATTGCATGTGTGCTCTTTTCACAATCCACATATGGATCCACCAGTGTCATTTCATGTGTGTTCTTTTTACTAACAAGACCAAGAGTTATTGCATGTGTGTTCTTTTCACATACCACATATGGATCCACCAGTGTCATTGCATGTGTGTTCTTTTCACAATCCACCTATGGATCCACCAGTGTCATTGCATGTGTGATATTTTTACTAACAACAACCAGAGTCATTGCATGTGTGTTCTCTTCAGAGACCACACATGGATCCACCAGTGTTATTGCATGTGTATTCTTTTTACTAACAACAACCAGAGTCATTGAAATGTGTGTTCTCTTCAGAGACCACACATGGATCCATCAGTGTCATTGCATGTGTGGTCTCTTATCCACCAGTGTCATTGCATGTGTGTTCTTTTTACTAACAACAACTAGAGTCCTTGCATGTGTGTTCTTTTCAAATACCACATATGGATCCACCAGTGTCATTGCATGTGTGGTCTTTTCACAATCCACATATGGATCCACCAGAGTCATTGCATTGTGTTCTTTTTACTAACAACAACAAGAGTTATTGCATGTGTGTTATTTTCACATACCACATATGGATCCACCAGTGTCATTACATGTGTGTTCTTTTCACAATCCACCTATGGATCCACCAGTGTCATTGCATGTGTGCACTTTTTACTAACAACAACCAGAGTCATTGCATGTGTGTTCTCTTCAGAGACCACACATGGATCCACCAGTGTTATTGCATGTGTGTTCTTTCTACTAACAACAACCAGAGTCATTGAAATGTGTGTTCTCTTCAGAGACCACACATGGATCCACCAGTGTCATTGCATGTGTCTTCTTTTTAGTAACAACAACTAGAGTCATTGGATGTGTGTTCTTTTCACATACCACATATGGATCCACCAGTGTAATTGCATGTGTGCTCTTTTCACAATCCACCTATGGATCCACCTGTGTCATTGCATGTGTGTTCTTTTTACTAACAACAACTAGAGTCATTGCATGTGTGTTCTTTTCACATACCACATATGCATCCACCAGTGTCATTGCATGTGTGTTGTTTTCACAATCCACCTATGAATCCACTAGTGTCATTGCATGTGTGCTCTTTTTACTAACAATAACCAGAGTCATTGCATGTGTGTTCTCTTCAGAGACCTCACATGCATCCACCAGTGTCATTGCATGTGTGTTCTTTTTACTAACAACAACCAGAGTCATTGAAATGTGTGTTCTCTTCAGAGACCACACATGGATCCACCAGTGTCATTGCATGTGTGTTCTTTTCACATACCACATATGGATCCAAAAGTGTCATTGAAATGTGTGTTCTCTTCAGAGACCACACATGGATCCACCAGTGTCATTGCATGTGTGGTCTCTTATACACCAGTGTCATTGCATTTGTGTTCTTTTTACTAACAACAATTGGAGTCATTGCATGTGTTTTCTTTTCAAATACCACATATGGATCCACCAGTATCATTGCACGTGTGCTCTTTTCACAATCCACATATGGATCCACCAGTGTCATTGCATGTGTGTTCTTTTTACTAACAACAACAAGAGTTATTGCATGTGTGTTCTTTTCACATACCACATATGGATCCACCAGTGTCATTGCATGTGTGTTCTTTTCACAATCCACCTATGGATCCACCAGTGTCATTGCATGTGTGCTCTTTTTACTAACAACAACCAGAGTCATTGCATGTGTGTTCTCTTCAGAGACCACACATGGATCCACCAGTGTTATTGCATGTGTATTCTTTTTACTAACAACAACCAGAGTCATTGAAATGTGTGTTCTCTTCAGAGACCACACATGGATCCATCAGTGTCATTGCATGTGTGTTCTTTTTACTAACATTAACTGGAGTCATTGCATGTGTGTTCTTTTCACATACCACATATGGATCCACCAGTGTCACTGCATGTGTGCTCTTTTCACAATCCACCTATGGATCCACCAGTGTCATTGCATGTGTGCTCTTTTCACAATCCACCTATGGATCCACCAGTGTCATTGCATGTGTGCTCTTTTTACTAACAACAACCAGAGTCATTGCATGTGTTTTCTCTTCAGAGACCACACATGGATCCACCAGTGTCATTGCATGTATGTTCTTTTTACTAACAATAACTAGAGTCATTGAAATGTGTGTTCTCTTCAGAGACCACACATGGATCCACCAGTGTCATTTCATGTGTGTTCTTTTTACTAACAACAACTGGAGTCCTTGCATGTGTGTTCTTTTCAAATACCACATATGGATCCACCAGTGTCATTGCATGTGTGCTCTTTTCACAATCCACATATGGATCCACCAGTGTCATTGCATGTGTGTTCTTTTTACTAACAACAACAAGAGTTATTGCATGTGTGTTCTTTTCACATACCACATATGGATCCACCAGTGTCATTACATGTGTGTTCTTTTCACAATCCACCTATGGATCCACCAGTGTCATTGCATGTGTGCACTTTTTACTAACAACAACCAGAGTCATTGCATGTGTGTTCTCTTCAGAGACCACACATGGATCCACCAGTGTTATTGCATGTGTGTTCTTTTTACTAACAACAACCAGAGTCATTGAAATGTGTGTTCTCTTCAGAGACCACACATGGATCCACGAGTGTCATTGCATGTGTGGTCTCTGAAGAGAACACACATGGATCCACCAGTGTCATTGCATGTGTCTTCTTTTTAGTAACAACAACTAGAGTCATTGGATGTGTGTTCTTTTCACATACCACATATGCATCCACCAGTGTAATTGCATGTGTGCTCTTTTCACAATCCACCTATGGATCCACCTGTGTCATTGCATGTGTGTTCTTTTTACTAACAACAACTAGAGTCATTGCATGTGTGTTCTTTTCACATACCACATATGGATCCACCAGTGTCATTGCATGTGTGTTGTTTTCACAATCCACCTATGAATCCACCAGTGTCATTGCATGTGTGCTCTTTTTACTAACAATAACCAGAGTCATTGCATGTGCGTTCTCTTCAGAGACCACACATGCATCCACCAGTGTCATTGCATGTGTGTTCTTTTTACTAACAACAACCAGAGTCATTGAAATGTGTGTTCTCTTCAGAGACCACACATGGATCCACCAGTGTCATTGCATGTGTGTTCTTTTCACATACCACATATGGATCCAAAAGTGTCATTGAAATGTGTGTTCTCTTCAGAGACCACACATGGATCCACCAGTGTCATTGCATGTGTGGTCTCTTATCCACCAGTGTCATTGCATTTGTGTTCTTTTTACTAACAACAATTGGAGTCATTGCATGTGTTTTCTTTTCAAATACCACATATGGATCCACCAGTATCATTGCACGTGTGCTATTTTCACAATCCACATATGGATCCACCAGTGTCATTGCATGTGTGTTCTTTTTACTAACAACAACCAGAGTCATTGCATGTGTGTTCTCTTTAGAGACCACACATGGATCCACGTATGTCATTGCATGTGTGTGCTCTTTTCACAATCCACCTATGGATCCACCAGTGTCATTGCATGTGTGATCTTTTTACTAACAACAACTAGAGTCATTTCATGTGTGTTCTTTTCGCATACCACATATGGATCCACCAGTGTCATTGCATGTGTCTTCATTTCACAATCGACCTATGGATCCACCAGTGTCATTGCATGTGTGCCCTTTTTACTAACAACAACCAGAGTCATTGCAGGTGTGTTCTCTTCAGAGACCACACATGGATCCACCAGTGTCATTGCATGTGTGTTCTTTTTACTAACAACAACCAGAGTCATTGAAATGTGTGTTCTCTTTAGAGACCACACATGGATCCACCTGTGTCATTGCATGTGTGTTCTTTTCACATACCACATATGGATCCACCAGTGTCATTGAAATGTGTGTTCTCTTCAGAGACCACACATGGATCCACCAGTGTCATTGCATGTGTGTTCTTTTCACAATCCACCTATGGATCCACCAGTGTCATTGCATGTGTGCTCTTTTTACTAACAACAACCAGAGTCATTGCATGTGTGTTCTCTTCAGAGACCACACATGGATCCACCAGTGTTATTGCATGTGTGTTCTTTTTACTAACAACAACCAGAGTCATTGAAATGTGTGTTCTCTTCAGAGACCACACATGGATCTACCAGTGTCATTGCATGTGTGTGCTCTTTTCACAATCCACCTATGGATCCTCTACTGTCATTGCATGTGTGTTCTTTTTAATAACAACAACTAGAGTCATTGCATGTGTGTTTTTTTCACATACCACATATGGATCCGCAAGTGTCATTGCATGTGTGGTCTTTTCACAATCCAGCTATGGATCCACCAGTGTCATTGCATGTGTGTTCTTTTTACTAACAACAACCAGAGTCATTGCATGTGTGTTCTTTCCACATACCACATATAGATCCACCAGTGTCATTGCATGTGTGCTCTTTTCACAATCCACCTATGGATCCACCAGTGTCATTGTATGTGTGCTCTTTTTACTAACAACAACCAGAGTCATTGCATGTGTTTTCTCTTCAGAGACCACACATGGATCCACCAGTGTCATTGCATGTGTGTTCTTTTTACTAACAACAACTAGAGTCATTGAAATGTGTGTTCTCTTCAGAGACCACACATGGATCCACCAGTGTCATTGCATGTGTGGTCTCTTATCCACAAGTGTCATTGCATGTGTGTTCTTTTTACTAACAACAACTGGAGTCATTGCATGTTTGTTCTTTTCAAATACCACATATGGATCCACTAGTGTCATTGCATGTGTGCTCTTTTCACAATCCACATATGGATCCACCAGTGTCATTGCATGTGTGTTCTTTTTACTAACAACAACAAGAGTTATTGCATGTGTGTTCTTTTCACATACAACATATGGATCCACCAGTGACATTGCATGTGTGTTCTTTTCACAATCCACCTATGGATCCACCAGTGTCATTGCATGTGTGCTTTTTTTACTAACAACAACTAGAGTCATTGCATGTGTGTTCTCTTCAGAGACCAAACATGGATCCACCAGTGTTATTGCATGTGTGTTCTTTTTACTAACAACAACCAGAGTCATTGAAATGTGTGTTCTCTTCAGAGACCACACATGGATCCACCAGTGTCATTGCATGTGTGTTCTTTTTACGAACATTAACTGGAGTCATTGCATGTGTGTTCATTTCACATACCACATATGGATCCACCAGTGTCACTGCATGTGTGCTCTTTTCACAATCCACCTATCGATCCACGAGTGTCATTGCATGTGTGCTCTTTTCACAATCGACCTATGGATCCACTAGTGTCATTGCATGTGTGCTCTTTTTACTAACAACAACTAGAGTCATTGCATGTGTTTTCTCTTCAGAGACCACACATGGATCCACCAGTGCCATTGCATGTGTGGTCTCTTATCCACCAGTGTCATTGCATGTGTGTTATTTTTACTAACAACAACTAGAGTCATTGCATGTGTGTTCTTTTCAAATACCACATATGGATCCACCAGTGTCATTGCATGTGTGCTCTTTCCATAATCCACATATGGATCCACTAGTGTCATTGGATGTGTGTTCTTTTTACTAACAACAACAAGAGTTATTGCATGTGTGTTATTTTCACATACCACATATGGATCCACCAGTGTCATTGCATGTGTGTTCTTTTCACAATCCACCTATGGATCCACCAGTGTCATTGCATGTGTGCTCTTTTTACTAACAACAACCAGACTCATTGCATGTGTGTTCTCTTCAGAGACCACACATGGATCCACCAGTGTTATTGCATGTGTGTTCTTTTAACTAACAACAACCAAAGTCATTGAAATGTGTGTTCTCTTCAGAGACCACACATGGATCCACTAGTGTCATTGCATGTGTGTTCTTTTTACTAACATTAACTGGAGTCATTGCATGTGTGTTCTTTTCACATACCACATATGGATCCACCAGTGTCACTGCATGTGTGCTCTTTTCACAATCCACCTATGGATCCACCAGTGTCATTGCATGTGTGTTCTTTTTAATAACAACAACAAGATTTATTGCATGTGTGTTCTTTTCACATACCACATATGGATCCACCAGTGTCATTGCATGTGTGTTCTTTTCACAATCCACCTATGGATCCACCAGTGTCATTGCATGTGTGCTCTTTTTACTAACAACAACCAGAGTCATTGCATGTGTCTTCTCTTCAGAGACCACACATGGATCCACCAGTGTCATTGCATGTGTGTTCTTTTTACTAACAACAACTAGATTCATTGCATGTGTGTTCTTTTCAAATACCACATATGGATCCACCAGTGTCATTGCATGTGTGCTCTTTTCACAATCCACATATGGATCCACCAGTGTCATTGCATGTGTGTTCTTTTTACTAACAAGAACAAGAGTTATTTCATGTGTGTTCTTTTCACATACCACATATGGATCCACCAGTGTCATTGCATGTGTGTTCTTTTCACAATCCACCTATGGATCCACCAGTGTCATTGCATGTGTGCTCTTTTTACTAACACCAACCAGAGTCATTGCATGTGTGTTCTCTTCAGAGACGACACATGGATCCACCAGTGTTATTGCATGTGTGTTCTTTTTACTAACAACAACCAGAGTCATTGAAATGTGTGTTCTCTTCAGAGACCACACATGGATCCACCAGTGTCATTGCATGTGTGATCTTTTTACTAACAACAACTGGAGTCATTGCATGTGTGTTCTTTTTACATACCACATATGGATCCACCAGTGTCATTGCATGTGTGCTCTTTTCACAATCTACCTATGGATCCACCAGTGTCATTGCATGTGTGTTCTTTTTACTAACAACAACCAGAGTCATTGGATGTGTGTTCTTTCCACATACCACATATGGATCCAACAGTGTCATTGCATGTGTGTTCTTTTCACAATCCACCTATGGATCCACCAGTATTATTGCATGTGTGCTCTTTTTACTAACAACAAGCAGAGTCATTGCATGTGTGTTCTCTTCAGAGACCACACATGGATCCACCAGTGTCATTCCATGTGTGTTCTTTTTACTAACAACAACCAGAGTCATTGAAATGTGTGTTCTCTTTAGAGACCACACATGGATCCACAAGTGTCATTGCATGTGTGTTCTTTTCACATACCACGTATGGATCCAACAGTGTCATTGAAATGTGTGTTCTCTTCAGAGACCACACATGGATCCACCAGTGTCATTGCATGTGTTTTCTTTTCACAATCCACCTATGGATCCACCAGTGTCATTGCATGTGTGCTCTTTTTACTAACAACAACCAGAGTCATTGCATGTGTGTTCTCTTCAGAGACCATACATGGATCCACCAGTGTCATTGCATGTGTGTTCTTTTTACTAACACAACCAGAGTCATTGAAATGTGTGTTCTCTTCTGAGACCACACATGGATCCACCTGTGTCATTGCATGTGTGTGATATTTTCACAATCCACCTATGGATCCACTAGTGTCATTGCATGTGTGTTCTTTTTACTAACAAAAGCCAAAGTCATTGCATGTGTGTACTTTTCACATACCACGTATGGATCCACCAGTGTCATTGCATGTGTGTTCTTTTCACAATCCACTATGGATCCACCAGTGTCATTGCATGTGTGCTCTTTTTACTAACAACAACCTGAGTCATTGCATGTTTCTTCTTTTTACTAAAAACAATTGGAGTCATTGCATGTGTTTTCTTTTCAAATACCACATATGGATCCACCAGTATCATTACACGTGTGCTCTTTTCACAATCCACATATGGATACACCAGTGTCATTGCATGTGTGTTCTTTTTACTAACAACAACCAGAGTCATTGTATGTGTGTTCTCTTCAGAGACCACAACTGGATCCACCTGTGTCATTGCATGTGTGTGCTCTTTTCACAATCCACCTATGGATCCACCAGTGTCATTGCATGTGTGATCTTTTTACTAACAACAACCAGAGTCATTGCATGTGTGTTCTTTTCGCATACCACATATGGATCCACCAGTGTCATTGCATGTGTGTTCATTTCACAATCCACCTATGGATCCACCAGTGTCATTGCATGTGTGCTCTTTTTACTAACAACAACCAGATTCATTGCATGTGTGTTCTCTTCAGAGACCACACATGGATCCACCAGTGTCATTGCATGTGTGTTCTTTTTACTAACAACAACCAGAGTCATTGAAATGTGTGTTCTCTTTAGAGACCACACATGGATCCACCAGTGTCATTGCATGTGTGTTCTTTTCACATACCACATATGGATCCACCAGTGTCATTGAAATGTGTGTTCTCTTCAGAGACCACACATGGATCCACCAGTGTCATTGCATGTGTGTTCTTTTCACAATCCACCTATGGATCCACTAGTGTCATTGCATGTGTGCTCTTTTTACTAACAACAACCAGAGTCATTGCATGTGTGTTCTCTTCAGAGACCACACATGTATCCACCAGTGTTATTGCATGTGTGTTCTTTTTACTAACAACAACCAGAGTCATTGAAATGTGTGTTCTCTTCAGAGACCACACATGGATCCACCAGTGTCATTGCATGTGTGTGCTCTTTTCACAATCCAGCTATGGATCCTCTAGTGTCATTACATGTGTGTTCTTTTTACTAACAACAATTGGAGTACATGTGTGTTCTTTTCACATACCACATATGGATCTACAAGTGTCTTTGCATGTGTGGTATTTTCACAATCCAGCTATGGATCCACCAGTGTCATTGCATGTGTGTTCTTTTTACTAACAACAACCAGAGTCATTGCATGTGTGTTCTTTTCACATACCACATATAGATCCACCAGTGTCATTGCATGTGTGCTCTTTTCACAATCCACCTATGGATCCACTATTGTCATTGCATGTGTGCTCTTTTTACTAACAACAACCAGAGTCATTGCATGTGTGTTCTCTTCAGAGACCACACATGGATCCACCAGTGTCATTGCATGTGTGTTCTTTTTACTTACAACAACTAGAGTCATTGAAATGTGTGTTCTCTTAAGAGACCACACATGGATCCACCAGTGTCATTGCATGTGTAGTCTCTTATCCACAAGTGTCATTGCATGTGTGTTCTTTTTACTAACAACAACTGGAGTCATTGCATGTGTGTTCTTTTCAAATACCACATATGGATCCACCAGTGTCATTGCATGTGTGCTCTTTTCACAATCCACATATGGATCCACCAGTGTCATTGCATGTGTGTTCTTTTTAATAACAACAACAAGAGTTATTGCATGTGTGTTCTTTTCACATACCACATATGGATCCACCAGTGTCATTGCATGTGTGTTTTTTTCACAATCCACCTATGGATCCACCAGTGTCATTGCATGTGTGCTCTTTTTACTAACAACAACCAGAGTCATTGCATGTGTGTTCTCTTCATAGACCACACATGGATCCACCAGTGTCATTGCATGTGTGTTCTTTTTACTAACAACAACCAGAGTCATTGAAATGTGTGTTCTCTTTAGAGACCACACATGGATCCACCAGTGTCATTGCATGTGTGTTCTTTTCACATACCACATATGGATCCACCAGTGTCATTGAAATGTGTGTTCTCTTCAGAGACCACACATGGATCCACCAGTGTCATTGCATGTGTGTTCTTTTCACAATCCACCTATGGATCCACTAGTGTCATTGCATGTGTGCTCTTTTTACTAACAACAACCAGAGTCATTGCATGTGTGTTCTCTTCAGAGACCACACATGGATCCACCAGTGTCATTGCATGTGTGTTCTTTTTACTAACAACAACCAGAGTCATTGAAATGTGTGTTCTCTTTAGAGACCACACATGGATCCACCAGTGTCATTGCATGTGTGTTCTTTTCACATACCACATATGGATCCACCAGTGTCATTGAAATGTGTGTTCTCTTCAGAGACCACACATGGATCCACCAGTGTCATTGCATGTGTGTTCTTTTCACAATCCACCTATGGATCCACTAGTGTCATTGCATTTCTGCTCTTTTTACTAACAACAACCAGAGTCATTGCATGTGTGTTCTCTTCAGAGACCACACATGGATCCACCAGTGTCATTGCATGTGTGTTCTTTTTACTTACAACAACTAGAGTCATTGAAATGTGTGTTCTCTTTAGAGACCACACATGGATCCACCAGTGTCATTGCATGTCTGTTCTTTTCATATACCACATATGGATCCACCAGTGTCATTGAAATGTGTGTTCTCTTCAGAGACCACACATGGATCCACAAGTGTCATTGCATGTGTGTTCTTTTCACAATCCACCTATGGATCCACTAGTGTCATTGCATGTGTGCTCTTTTTACTAACAACAACCGGAGTCATTGCATGTGTGTTCTCTTCAGAGACCACACATGTATCCACCAGTGTTATTGCATGTGTGTTCTTTTTACTAACAACAACCAGAGTCATTGAAATGTGTGTTCTCTTCAGAGACCACACATGGATCCACCAGTGTCATTGCATGTGTGTGCTCTTTTCACAATCCACCTATGGATCGTCTAGTGTCATTACATGTGTGTTCTTTTTACTAACAACAATTGGAGTACATGTGTGTTCTTTTCACATACCACATATGGATCTACAAGTGTCATTGCATGTGTTGTCTTTTCACAATCCAGCTATGGATCCACCAGTGTCATTGCATGTGTGTTCTTTTTACTAACAACAACCAGAGTCATTGCATGTGTGTTCTTTTCACATACCACATATAGATCCACCAGTGTCATTGCATGTGTGCTCTTTTCACAATCCACCTATGGATCCACCATTGTCATTGCATGTGTGCTCTTTTTACTAACAACAACCAGAGTCATTGCATGTGTTTTCTCTTCAGAGACCACACATGGATCCACCAGTGTCATTGCATGTGTGTTCTTTTTACTAACAACAACTAGAGTCATTGAAATGTGTGTTCTCTTAAGAGACCACACATGGATCCACCAGTGTCATTGCATGTGTGGTCTCTTATCCACAAGTGTCATTGCATGTGTGTTCTTTTTACTAACAACAACTGCAGTCATTGCATGTGTGTTCTTTTCAAATACCACATATGGATCCACCAGTGTCATTGCATGTGTGCTCTTTTCACAATCCACATATGGATCCACCAGTGTCATTGCATGTGTGTTCTTTTTAATAACAACAACAAGAGTTATTGCATGTGTGTTCTTTTCACATACCACATATGGATCCACCAGTGTCATTGCATGTGTGTTCTTTTCACAATCCACCTATGGATCCACCAGTGTCATTGCATGTGTGCTCTTTTTACTAACAACAACCAGAGTCATTGCATGTGTGTTCTCTTCAGAGACCACACATGGATCCACCAGTGTTATTGCATGTGTGTTCTTTTTACTAACAACAACCACATTCATTAAAATGTGTGTTCTCTTCAGAGACCACACATGGATCCACCAGTGTCATTGCATGTGTGTTCTTTTTACTAACATTAACTGGAGTCATTGCATGTGTGTTCTTTTCACATACCACATATGGATCCACCAGTGTCACTGCATGTGTGCTCTTTTCACAATCCCCCTATGGATCCACCAGTGTCATTGCATGTGTGTTCTTTTTACTAACAACAACCAGAGTCATTTGATGTGTGTTCTTTTCACATAACACATATGGATCCACCAGTGTCATTGCATGTGTGCCCTTTTCACAATCCACCTATGGATCCACTAGTGTCATTGCATGTGTGCTCTTTTTACCAACAACAAGCAGAGTCATTGCATGGTTCTCTTCAGAGACCACACATGGATCCACCAGTGTCATTGCATGTGTGTTCTTTTTACTAACAACAACCAGAGTCATTGAAATGTGTGTTCTCTTTAGATACCACACATGGATCCACCAGTGTCATTGCATTTGTGTTCTTTTTACTAACAACAATTGGAGTCATTGCATGTGTTTTCTTTTCAAATACCACATATGGATCCACCAGTATCATTGCATGTGCGTTCTTTTTACAATCCACATATGGATCCACCAGTGTCATTGAATGTGTGTTCTTTTTACTAACAACAACTAGAGTCATTGCATGTGTGTTCTCTTCAGAGACCACACATGGATCCACCTATGTCATTGCATGTGTGTGCTCTTTTCACAATCCACCTATGGATCCACCAGTGTCATTGCATGTGTGATCTTTTTACTAACAACAACCAGAGTCATTGCATGTGTGTTCTTTTCGCATACCACATATGGATCCACCAGTGTCATTGCATGTGTGTTCATTTCACAATCCACCTATGGATCCACCAGTGTCATTGCATGTGTGCTCTTTTTACTAACAACAACCAGAGTCATTGCATGTGTGTTCTCTTCAGAGACCACACATGGATCCAGCAGTGTCATTGCATGTGTGTTCTTTTTACTAACAACAACCAGAGTCATTGAAATGTGTGTTCTCTTTGAAGACCACACATGGATCCACCTGTGTGATTGCATGTGTGTTCTTTTCACATACCACATATGGATCCACCAGTGTCATTGAAATGGTTGTTCTCTTCAGAGTCCACACATGGATCCACCAGTGTCATTGCATGTGTGTTCATTTCACAATCCACCTATGGATCCACCAGTGTCATTGCATGTGTGCTCTTTTTACTAACAACAACCAGAGTCATTGCATGTGTGTTCTCTTTAGAGACCACACATGGATCCACCAGTGTCATTGCATGTGTGTTATTTTTACTAACAACAACCAGAGTCATTGAAATGTGTGTTCTCTTTAGAGACCACACATGGATCCACCAGTGTCATTGCATGTGTGTTCTTTTCACATACCACATATGGATCCACCAGTGTCATTGAAATGTGTGTTCTCTTCAGAGACCACACATGGATCCACTAGTGTCATTGCATGTGTGTTCTTTTCACAATCCACCTATGGATCCACTAGTGTCATTGCATGTGTGCTCTTTTTACTAACAACAACCAGAGTCATTGCATGTGTGTTCTCTTCAGAGACCACACATGTATCCACAAGTGTTATTGCATGTGTGTTCTTTTTACTAACAACAACCAGAGTCATTGAAATGTGTGTTCACTTCAGAGACCACACATGGATCCACCAGTGTCATTGCATGTGTGTGCTCTTTTCACAATCCACCTATGGATCCTCTAGTGTCATTGCATGTGTGTTCTTTTTACTAACAACAACTGGAGTCATTGCATGTGTGTTCTTTTCACATACCACATATGGATCCACAAGTGTCATTGCATGTGTGGTCTTTTCACAATCCAGCTATGTTTCCACCAGTGTCATTGCATGTGTGTTCTTTTTACTAACAACAACCAGAGTCATTGCATGTGTGTTCTTTTCACATACCACATATAGATCCACCAGTGTCATTGCATGTGTGCTCTTTTCACAATCCACCTATGGATCCACCAGTGTCATTGCATGTGTGCTCTTTTTACTAACAACAACCAGAGTCATTGCATGTGTTTTCTCTTCAGAGACCACACATCGATCCACCAGTGTCATTGCATGTGTGTTCTTTTTACTAACAACAACTAGAGTTATTGAAATGTGTGTTCTCCTCAGAGACCACACATGGATCCACCAGTGTCATTGCATGTGTGGTCTCTTATCCACAAGTGTCATTGCATGTGTGTTCTTTTTACTAACAACAACTGGAGTCATTGCATGTGTGTTCTTTTCAAATACCACAAATGGATCCACCAGTGTCATTGCATGTGTGCTCTTTTCACAATCCACATATGGATCCACCAGTGTCATTGCATGTGTGTTCTTTTTACTAACAAGAACAAGAGTTATTGCATGTGTGTTCTTTTCACATACCACATATGGATCCACCAGTGTCATTGCATGCGTGTCCTTTTCACAATCCACCTATGGATCCACCAGTGTCATTGCATGTGTGCTCTTTTTACTAACAACAACCCGAGTCATTGCATGTGTGTTCTCTTCAGAGACCACACATGGATCCACCAGTGTTATGGCATGTGTGTTCTTTTTACTAACAACAACCAGAGTCATTGAAATGTGTGTTCTCATCAGAGACCACACATGGATCCACCAGTGTCATTGCATGTGTGTTCTTTTTACTAACATTAACTGGAGTCATTACATGTGTTTTCTTTTCACATACCACATATGGATCCACCAGTGTCACTGCATGTGTGCTCTTTTCACAATCCACCTATGGATCCACCAGTGTCATTGCATGTGTGTTCTTTTTACTAAAAACAACCAGAGTCATAGGATGTGTGTTCTTTTCACATACCACATGTGGATCCACCAGTGTCATTGCATGCGTGCTCTTTTCACAATCCACCTATGGATCCACCTGTGTTATTGCATGTGTGCTCTTTTTACTAACAACAAGCAGAGTCATTGCATGTGTGTTCTCTTCAGAGACCACACATGGATCCACCAGTGTCATTTCATGTGTGTTCTTTTTACTAACAACAACAAAAGTAATTGAAATGTGTGTTCTCTTTAGATACCACACATGGATCCACCAGTGTCATTGCATGTGTGTTCTTTTAACATAGCACATATGGATCCAACAGTGTCATTGAAATGTGTGTTCTCTTCAGAGACCACACATGGATCCACCAGTGTCATTGCATGTGTTTTATTTTCACAATCCACCTATGGATCCACCAGTGTCATTGCATGTGTGCTCTTTTTACTAACAACAAACAGAGTCATTGCATGTGTGTTCTCTTTTGAGACCACACATGGATCCACCAGTGTCATTGCATGTGTGTTCTTTTTACTAACACAACCAGAGTCATTGAAATGTGTGTTGTCTTCAGAGACCACACATGGATCCACCTTTGTCATTGCATGTGTGTGCTCTTTTCACAATCCACCTATGGATCCACCAGCGTCATTGCATGTGTTTCTTTTTACTAACAACAACTAGAGCCATTGCATGTGTGTTCTTTTCCCATACCACATATGGATCCACTAGTGTCATTGCATGTGTGCTCTTTTCACAATCCACCTATGGATCCACCAGTGTCATTGCATGTGTGTTCTTTTTACTAACAACAACCAGAGTCATTGTATGTGTGTTCTTTTCACATACCACATATGGATCCACTAGTGTCATTGCATGTGTGTTCTTTTCACAATCCACCTATGGATCCACCAGTGTCATTGCATGTGTGCTCTTTTTACTAACAACTACCTGAGTCATTGCATGTTTGTTCTCTTTAGAGACCAGACATGGATCCACCAGTGTCATTGCATGTGTGTTCTTTTTACTAACAACAACCAGAGTCATTGAAATGTGTGTTCTCTTCAGAGACCACACATGGATCCACCAGTGTAATTGCATGTGTGTTCTTTTCACATACCACATATGGATCCACCAGTGTCATTGAAATGTGTGTTCTTTTTACTAACAACAACTAGAGTCATTGCATGTGTGTTCTTTTCACATACCACATATAGATCCACCAGTGTCATTGCATGTGTGATCTTTTCACAATACACCTATAATGTGTGTTCTTTTTACTAACAACAACTAGAGTCATTGCATGTGTGTTCTTTTCACATACCACATATGGATCCACAAGTGTCATTGCATGTGTTTTCTTTTCACAATCCACCAGTGTCATTGCATGTGTGCTCTTTTTACTAACAACAACCAGAGTCATTGCATGTGTTTTCTCTTCAGAGACCACACATGGATCCACCAGTGTCATTGCATGTGTGTTCTTTTTACTAACAACAACTAGAGTCATTGATATGTGTGTTCTCTTCAGAGACCACACATGGATCCACCAGTGTCATTGCATGTGTGGTCTCTTATCCACCAGTGTCATTGCATGTGTGTTCTTTTTACTAACAACAACTAGAGTCATTGCATGTGTGTTCTTTTCAAATACCACATATGGATCCACCAGTGTCATTGCATGTGTGCTCTTTTCACAATCCACATATGGATCCACCAGTGTCATTGCATGTGTGTTCTTTTTACTAACAAGAACAAGAGTTATTGCATGTGTGTTCTTTTCACATACCACATATGGATCCACCAGTGTCATTGCATGTGTGTTCTTTTCACAATCCACCTATGGATCCACCAGTTTCATTGCATGTGTGCTCTTTTTACTAACAACAACCAGAGTCATTGAATGTGTGTTCTCTTTAGAGACCACACATGGATCCACCAGTGTTATTGCATGTGTGTTCTTTTTACTAACAACAACCAGAGTCATTGAAATGTGTGTTCTCTTCAGAGACCACACATGGATCCACCAGTGTCATTGCATGTGTGTTCTTCTCACATACCACATATAGATCCACCAGTGTCATTGCATGTGTGCTCTTTTCACAATCCACCTATGGATCCACCAGTGTCATTGCATGTGTGCTCTTTTTACTAACAACAACAAGAGTCATTGCATGTGTTTTCTCTTCAGAGACCACACATGGATCCACCAGTGTCATTACATTTGTGTTCTTTTTACTAACAACAACTAGAGTCATTGAAATGTGTGTTCTCTTCAGAGACCACACATGGATCCACCAGTGTCATTGCATGTGTGGTCTCTTATCCACCAGTGTCATTGCATGTGTGTTCTTTTTACTAACAACAACTGGAGTCATTGCATGTGTGTTCTTTTCAAATACCACATATGGATCCACCAGTGTCATTGCATGTGTGCTCTTTTCACAATCCACATATGGATCCACCAGTGTCATTGCATGTGTGTTCTTTTTACTAACAAGAACAAGAGTTATTGCATGTGTGTTCTTTTCACATACCACATATGGATCCACCAGTGTCATTGCATGTGTGTTCTTTTCACAATCCACCTATGGATCCACCAGTGTCATTGCATGTGTGCTCTTTTTACTAACAACAACTAGAGTCATTGCATGTGTGTTCTCTTCAGAGACCACACATGGATCCACCAGTATTATTGCATGTGTGTTCTTTTTACTAAAAACAACCAGAGTCATTGAAATGTGTGTTCTCTTTAGATACCACACATGGATCCACCAGTGTCATTGCATGTGTGTTCTTTTTTACTAACAACAACCAGAGTCATTGGATGTGTGTTCTTTTCACATACCACATATGGATCCACCAGTGTCATTGCATGTGTGTTCTTTTCACAATCCACCTATGGATCCACCAGTGTTATTGCATGTGTGCTCTTTTTACTAACAACAAGCAGAGTCATTGCATGTGTGTTCTCTTTAGAGACCACACATGCATCCACCAGTGTCATTCCATGTGTGTTCTTTTTACTAACAACAACCACAGTCATTGAAATGTGTGTTCTCTTTAGATACCACACATGGATCCACCAGTGTCATTGCATGTGTGTTCTTTTCACATACCACATATGGATCCAACAGTGTCATTGAAATGTGTGTTCTCTTCAGAGACCACACATGGATCCACCAGTGTCATTACATGTGTTTTCTTTTCACAATCCACCAGTGTCATTGCATGTGTGCTCTTTTGGCTAACAATAACCTGAGTCATTGCATGTTTGTTCTCTTTAGAGACCAGACATGGATCCACCAGTGTCATTGCATGTGTGTTCTTTTTACTAACAACAACCAGAGTCATTGAAATGTGTGTTCTCTTTCGAGACCACACATTGATCCACCAGTGTCATTGCATGTGTGTTCTTTTCACATACCACATATGGATCCACCAGTGTCATTGAAATGTGTGTTCTTTTTACTAACAACAACCAGAGTCATTGCATGTGTGTTCTTTTCACATACCACATATAGATCCACCAGTGTCATTGCATGTGTGCTCTTTTCACAATCCACCTATGGATCCACCAGTGTCATTCCATGTGTGCTCTTTTTACTAACAACAACAAGAGTCATTGCATGTGTTTTCTCTTCAGAGACCACACATGGATCCACCAGTGTCATTACATGTGTGTTCTTTTTACTAACAACAACTAGAGTCATTGAAATGTGTGTTCTCTTTAGAGACCACACATGGATCCACCAGTGTCATTGCATGTGTGGTCTCTAATCCACCAGTGTCATTGCATGTCTGTTCTTTTTACTAACAACAACTGGAGTCATTGCATGTGTGTTCTTTTCAAATACCACATATGGATCCACCAGTGTCATTGCATGTGTTCTCTTTTCACAATCCACATATGGATCCACCAGTGTCATTGCATGTGTGTTCTTTTTACTAACAAGAACAAGAGTTATCGCATGTGTGTTATTTTCACATACCACATATGGATCCACTAGTGTCATTGCATGTGTGTTCTTTTCACAATCCACCTATGGATCCACCAGTGTCATTGCATGTGTGCTCTTTTTACTAACAACAACCAGAGTCATTGCATGTGTGTTCTCTTCAGAGACCACACATGGATCCACCATTGTTATTGCATGTGTGTTCTTTTTACTAACAACAACCAAAGTCATTGAAATGTGTGTTCTCTTCAGAGACCACACATGGATCCACCAGTGTCATTGCATGTGTGTTCTTTTTACTAACAACAACTGGAGTCATTGCATGTGTGTTCCTTTCACATACCACATATGGATCCACCAGTGTCATTGCATGTGTGCTCTTTTCACAATCTACCTATAGATCCACCAGTATCATTGCATGTGTGTTCTTTTTACTAACAACAACCAGAGTCATTGGATGTGTGTTCTTTTCACATACCACATATGGATCCACCAGTGTCATTGCATGTGTGTTCTTTTCACAATCCACCTATGGATCCATAAGTGTTATTACATGTGTGCTCTTTTTACTAACAACAAGCAGAGTCATTGCATGTGTGTTCTCTTCAGAGACCACACATGGATCCACCAGTGTGATTCCATGTGTGTTCTTTTTACTAACAACAACAAGAGTCATTGAAATGTGTGTTCTCTTTAGATACCACACATGGATCCACCAGTGTCATTGCATGTGTGTTCTTTTCACATACCACATATGGATCCAACAGTGTCATTGAAAAATGTGTTCTCTTCAGAGACCACACATGGATCCACCAGTGTCATTGCATGTGTTTTCCTTTCACAATCCACCTATGGATCCACCAGTGTCATTGCATGTGTGCTCTTTTTACTAACAACAACCAGAGTCATTGCATGTGTCTTCTCTTCAGAGACCATACATGGATCCACCAGTGTCATTGCATGTGTGTTCTTTTTATTAACACAACTAGAGTCATTGAAATGTGTGTTCTCTTCAGAGACCACACATGGATCCACCTGTGTCATTGCATGTGTGTCCTCTTTTCACAATCCACCTATGGATCCACCAGTGTCATTGCATGTGTGTTTTTTTACTAACAACAACTGGAGTCATTGCATGTGTGTTCTTTTCCCATACCACATATAGATCTACTACTGTCATTGCATGTGTGCTCTTTTCACAATCCACCTATGGATCCACCAGTGTCATTGCATGTGTGTTCTTTTTACTAACAACAACCAGAGTCATTGCATGTGTGTTCTTTTCACATACAACGTATGGATCCACTAGTGTCATTGCATGTGTGTTCTTTTCACAATCCACCTATGGATCCACCAGTGTCATTGCATGTGTGCTCTTGATACTAACAACAACCTAAGTCATTGCATGTGTGTTCTCTTCAGAGACCACACATGCATCCACCAGTGTCATTCCATGTGTGTTCTTTTTACTAACAACAACCAGAGTCATTGAAATGTGTGTTCTCTTTAGATACCACACATGGATCCACTAGTGTCATTGCATGTGTGTTCTTTTCACACACCACATATGGATCCAACAGTGTCATTGAAATGTGTGTTCTCTTCAGAGACCACACATGGATCCACCAGTGTCATTGCATGTGTTTTCTTTTCACAATCCACCAGTGTCATTGCATGTGTGTTCTTTTTACTAACAACAACCAGAGTCATTGAAATGTGTGTTCTCTTTCGAGACCACACATGGATCCACCAGTGTCATTGCATGTGTGTTCTTTTCACATACCACATATGGATCCACCAGTGTCATTGAAATGTGTGTTCTTTTTACTAACAACAACCAGAGTCATTGCATGTGTGTTCTTTTCACATACCACATATAGATCCACCAGTGTCATTGCATGTGTGCTCTTTTCACAATCCACCTATGGATCCACCAGTGTCATTGCATGTGTGCTCTTTTTACTAACAACAACAAGAGTCATTGCATGTGTTTTCTCTTCAGAGACCACACATGGATCCACCAGTGTCATTACATGTGTGTTCTTTTTACTAACAACAACTAGAGTCATTGAAATGTGTGTTCTCTTCAGAGACCACACATGGATCCACCAGTGTCATTGCATGTGTGGTCTCTTATCCACCAATGTCATTGCATGTGTGTTCTTTTTACTAACAACAACTAGAGTCATTGCATGTGTGTTCTTTTCAAATACCACATATGGATCCACCAGTGTCATTGCATGTGTGCTCTTTTCACAATCCACATATGGATCCACCAGTGTCATTGCATGTGTGTTCTTTTTACTAACAACAACTGGAGTCATTGCATGTGTGTTCCTTTCACATACCACATATGGATCCACCAGTGCCATTGCATGTGTGCTCTTTTCACAATCTACCTATAGACCCACCAGTATCATTGCATGTGTGTTCTTTTTACTAACAACAACCAGAGTCATTGGATGTGTGTTCTTTTCACATACCACATATGGATCCACCAGTGTCATTGCATGTGTGTTCTTTTCACAATCCACCTACGGATCCATAAGTGTTATTACATGTGTGCTCTTTTTACTAACAACAAGCAGAGTCATTGCATGTGTGTTCTCTTCATAGACCACACATGGATCCACCAGTGTCATTCCATGTGTGTTCTTTTTACTAACAACAACAAGAGTCATTGAAATGTGTGTTCTCTTTAGATACCACACATGGATCCACCAGTGTCATTGCATGTGTTTTCCTTTCACAATCCACCTATGGATCCACCAGTGTCATTGCATGTGTGCTCTTTTTACTAACAACAACCAGAGTCATTGCACGTGTGTTCTCTTCAGAGACCATACATGGATCCACCAGTGTCATTGCATGTGTGTTCTTTTTACTAACACAACCAGAGTCATTGAAATGTGTGTTCTCTTCAGAGACCACACATGGATCCACCTATGTCATTGCATGTGTGTGCTCTTTTCACAATCCACCTATGGATCCACCAGTGTCACTGCATGTGTGCTCTTTTTACTAACAACAAATGGAGTCATTGCATGTGTGTTCTTTTCCCATACCACATATCGATCCACTACTGTCATTGCATGTGTGCTATTTTCACATACCACGTATGGATCCACCAGTGTCATTGCATGTGTGCTCTTTTTACTAACAACAACCTGAGTCATTGCATGTTTGTTCTCTTTAGAGACCACACATGGATCCACCAGTGTCATTGCATGTGTGCTCTTTTTACTAACAACAACCAGAGTCATTGAAATGTGTGTGTTCTCTTCAGAGACCACACATGGATCCACCAGTGTCATTGCATGTGTGGTCTCTAGATCCACCAGTGTCATTGCATGTGTGTTCTTTTTACTAACAACAACTGGAGTCATTGCATGTGTGTTCTTTTCACATACCACATATGGATCCACCAGTGTCATTGCATGTGTGCTCTTTTCACAATCCACCTATGGATCCACCAGTGTCATTGCATGTGTGTTCTTTTTACTAACAACAACCAGAGTCATTGGATGTGTGTTCTTTTCACATACCACATATGGATCCACCAGTGTCATTGCATGTGTGTTCTTTTCACAATCCACCTATGGATCCACCAGTGTTATTGCATGTGTGCTCTTTTTACTAACAACAAGCAGAGTCATTGCATGTGTGTTCTCTTGAGAGACCACACATGGATCCACCAGTGTCATTCCATGTGTGTTATTTTTACTAACAACAACCAGAGTCATTGAAATGTGTGTTCTCTTTAGATACCACACATGGATCCACCAGTGTCATTGCATGTGTGTTCTTTTCACATACCACATATGGATCCAACAATGTCATTGAAATGTGTGTTCTCTTCAGAGACCACACATGGATCCACCAGTGTCATTGCATGTGTTTTCTTTTCACAATCCACCTATGGATCCACCAGTGTCATTGCATGTGTGCTCTTTTTACTAACAACAACCAGAGTCATTGCATGTGTGTTCTCTTCAGAGACCATACATGGATCCACCAGTGTCATTGCATGTGTGTTCTTTTTACTAACACAACTAGAGTCATTGAAATGTGTGTTCTCTTCAGAGACCACACATGGATCCACCTGTGTCATTGCATGTGTGTCCTCTTTTCACAATCCACCTATGGATCCACCAGTGTCATTGCATGTGTGTTTTTTTACTAACAACAACTGGAGTCATTGCATGTGTGTTCTTTTCCCATACCACATATAGATCTACTACTGTCATTGCATGTGTGCTCTTTTCACAATCCACCTATGGATCCACCAGTGTCATTGCATGTGTGTTCTTTTTACTAACAACAACCAGAGTCATTGCATGCGTGTTCGTTTCACATATAACGTATGGATCCACTAGTGTCATTGCATGTGTGTTCTTTTCACAATCCACCTATGGATCCACCAGTGTCATTGCATGTGTGCTCTTTTTACTAACAACAACCTAAGTCATTGCATGTGTGTTCTCTTCAGAGACCACACATGCATCCACCAGTGTCATTCCATGTGTGTTCTTTTTACTAACAACAACCAGAGTCATTGAAATGTGTGTTCTCTTTAGATACCACACATGGATCCACCAGTGTCATTGCATGTGTGTTCTTTTCACATACCACATATGGATCCAACAGTGTCATTGAAATGTGTGTTCTCTTCAGAGACCACACATGGATCCACCAGTGTCATTGCATGTGTTTTCTTTTCACAATCCACCTATGGACCCACCAGTGTCATTGCATGTGTGCTCTTTTTACTAACAACAACCAGAGTCATTGCATGTGTGTTCTCTTCAGAGACCATACATGGATCCACCAGTGTCATTGCATCTGTGTTCTTTTTACTAACACAACCAGAGTCATTGAAATGTGTGTTCTCTTCAGAGACCACACATGGATCCACCTATGTCATTGCATGTGTGTGCTCTTTTCACAATCCACCTATGGATCCACCAGTGTCATTGCATGTGTGTTCTTTTTACTAACAACAACTGGAGTCATTGCATGTGTCTTCTTTTCCCATACCACATATCGATCCACTACTGTCATTGCATGTGTGCTCTTTTCACAATCCACCTATGGATCCACTAGTGTCATTGCATGTGTGTTCTTTTTACAAAACACAAACCATAGTCAATGCATGTGTGTTCTTTTCACATACCACGTATGGATCCACCAGTGTCATTGCATGTGTGTTCTTTTCACAATCCACCTATGGATCCACCAGTGTCATTGCATGTGTGCTCTTTTTACTAACAACAACCTGAGTCATTGCATGTTTGTTCTCTTTAGAGACCACACATGGATGCACCAGTGTCATTGCATGTGTGCTCTTTTTACTAACAACAACCAGAGTCATTGAAATGTGTGTTCTCTTTAGAGACCACACATGGATCCACCAGTGTCATTGCATGTGTGGTCTCTGGATCCACCAGTGTCATTGCATGTGTGTTCTTTTTACTAACAACAACTGGAATCATTGCATGTGTGTTCTTTTCACATACCACATATGGATCCACCAGTGTCATTGCATGTGTGCTCTTTTCACAATCCACCTATGGATCCACCAGTGTCATTGCATGTGTGTTCTTTTTACTAACAACAACCAACGTCATTGGATGTGTGTTCTTTTCACATACCACATATGGATCCACCAGTGTCATTGCATGTGTGTTCTTTTCACAATCCACCTATGGATCCACCAGTGTTATTGCATGAGTGTTCTTTTTACTAACAACAAGCAGAGTCATTGCATCTGTGTTCTCTTGAGAGACCACACATGGATCCACCAGTGTCATTCCATGTGTGTTCTTTTTACTAACAACAACCAGAGTCATTGAAATGTGTGTTCTCTTTAGATACCACACATGGATCCACCAGTGTCATTGCATGTGTGTTCTTTTCACATACCACATATGGATCCAACAGTGTCATTGAAATGTGTGTTGTCTTCAGAGACCACATATGGATCCACCAGTGTCATTGCATGTGTGTTCTTTTCACAATCCACCTATGGATCCACCAGTGTCATTGCATGTGTGCTCTTTTTACTAACAACAACCTAAGTCATTGCATGTGTGTTCTCTTCAGAGACCACACATGCATCCACCAGTGTCATTCCATGTGTGTTCTTTTTACTAACAACAACCAGAGTCATTGAAATGTGTGTTCTCTTTAGATACCACACATGGATCCACCAGTGTCATTGCATGTGTGTTCTTTTCACATACCACATATGGATCCAACAGTGTCATTGAAATGTGTGTTCTCTTCAGAGACCACACATGGATCCACCAGTGTCATTGCATGTGTTTTCTTTTCACAATCCACCTATGGATCCACCAGTGTCATTGCATGTGTGCTCTTTTTACTAACAACAACCAGAGTCATTGCATGTGTGTTCTCTTCAGAGACCATACATGGATCCACCAGTGTCATTGCATCTGTGTTCTTTTTACTAACACAACCAGAGTCATTGAAATGTGTGTTCTCTTCAGAGACCACACATGGATCCACCTATGTCATTGCATGTGTGTGCTCTTTTCACAATCCACCTATGGATCCACCAGTGTCATTGCATGTGTGTTCTTTTTACTAACAACAACTGGAGTCATTGCATGTGTCTTCTTTTCCCATACCACATATCGATCCACTACTGTCATTGCATGTGTGCTCTTTTCACAATCCACCTATGGATCCACTAGTGTCATTGCATGTGTGTTCTTTTTACAAAACACAAACCATAGTCAATGCATGTGTGTTCTTTTCACATACCACGTATGGATCCACCAGTGTCATTGCATGTGTGTTCTTTTCACAATCCACCTATGGATCCACCAGTGTCATTGCATGTGTGCTCTTTTTACTAACAACAACCTGAGTCATTGCATGTTTGTTCTCTTTAGAGACCACACATGGATGCACCAGTGTCATTGCATGTGTGCTCTTTTTACTAACAACAACCAGAGTCATTGAAATGTGTGTTCTCTTTAGAGACCACACATGGATCCACCAGTGTCATTGCATGTGTGGTCTCTGGATCCACCAGTGTCATTGCATGTGTGTTCTTTTTACTAACAACAACTGGAATCATTGCATGTGTGTTCTTTTCACATACCACATATGGATCCACCAGTGTCATTGCATGTGTGCTCTTTTCACAATCCACCTATGGATCCACCAGTGTCATTGCATGTGTGTTCTTTTTACTAACAACAACCAACGTCATTGGATGTGTGTTCTTTTCACATACCACATATGGATCCACCAGTGTCATTGCATGTGTGTTCTTTTCACAATCCACCTATGGATCCACCAGTGTTATTGCATGAGTGTTCTTTTTACTAACAACAAGCAGAGTCATTGCATCTGTGTTCTCTTGAGAGACCACACATGGATCCACCAGTGTCATTCCATGTGTGTTCTTTTTACTAACAACAACCAGAGTCATTGAAATGTGTGTTCTCTTTAGATACCACACATGGATCCACCAGTGTCATTGCATGTGTGTTCTTTTCACATACCACATATGGATCCAACAGTGTCATTGAAATGTGTGTTGTCTTCAGAGACCACATATGGATCCACCAGTGTCATTGCATGTGTTTTCTTTTCACAATCCACCTATGGATCCACCAGTGTCATTGCATGTGTGCTCTTTTTACTAACAACAACCAGAGTCATTGCATGTGTGTTGTCTTCAGAGACCATACATGGATCCACCAGTGTCATTGCATGTGTGTTATTTTTACTAACACAACTAGAGTCATTGAAATGTGTGTTATCTTCAGAGACCACACATGGATCCACCTGTGTCATTGCATGTGTGTCCTGTTTTCACAATCCACCTATGGATCCACTAGTGTCATTGCATGTGTGTTTTTTTACTAACAACAACTGGAGTCAATTGCATGTGTGTTCTTTTCCCATACCACATATAGATCTACTACTGTCATTGCATGTGTGCTCTTTTCACATTCCACCTATGGATCCACCAGTGTCATTGCATGTGTGTTCTTTTTACTAACAACAACCAGAGTCATTGCATGTGTGTTCTTTTCACATACCACGTATGGATCCACCAGTGTCATTGCATGTGTGTTCTTTTCACAATCCACCTATGGATCCACCATTGTCATTGCATGTGTGCTCTTTTTACTAACAACAACCTAAGTCATTGCATGTTTGTTCTCTTTAGAGACCACACATGGATCCACCAGTGTCATTGCATGTGTGTTCTTTTTACTAACAACAACCAGAGTCATTGAAATGTTTGTTCTCTTCAGAGACCACACATGGAACACCAGTGTCATTGCATGTGTGTTCTTTTCACATACCACATATGCATCCACCAGTGTCATTGAAATGTGTGTTCTCTTCAAAGACCACACATGGATCCACCAGTGTCATTGCATGTGTGCTCTTTTCACAATCCACCTATGGATCCACCAGTATCATTGCATGTGTGCTATTTTTACTAACAACAACCAGAGTCATTGAAATGTGTGTTCTCTTCGGAGATGACACATGGATCCAGTAGTGTCATTGAAATGTATGTTCTCTTCAGAGACCACACATGGATCCACCAGTGTCATTGCATGTGTGTTCTCTTTAGAGACCACACATGGATTGTAGCATCCCAATTGTCTAACAATTGCAATGCTACTAGCCTAGTCTATATAATGGCTACTTCATATATATAATTGTTGCATCATAATTATATCATGCTCATGTCATCATGCCACCTTGCATTTGAGCATCATATAAAACCCTTTTTGTTTTGGTTCTTCTCTCATATGCATTAATAATTGTATTTGCCTCTTGATATTGTATTTGGTTATTGATATATTGTTTAATGCCCAAGTTGAGTTGGGGGCATATCTTTTATTTAACTCCACCACCCTTTCCTTCACCACCTCAAAATTCCACCACCCTAGTCATATATGAGCCATTGCTTTTCTTTTGCTATTTAAATCTAGCTCATATGTGATGGTGTGGATCCATTCTATGACTACATGTTCCATATATGAAGTAAGTTGTTTTCACAATAATAATTATATGGAGCCTCATGGCCACCTTTGAATGTCATGTGAGTAGAATCTTCCTTTTACCTTCCATATGGTTGTTTTGGCTAATTGAGCTTGTTTGAATATAATTGTGGCCAAATAATCTTTTAGTGGAATATACACACTAGCATGGCCTATATACTCAAATATGCTTGATTCTACCATTCCCATATATCCATCAAGCTTGTATCTAATGGGTTGGTTTTTGTTCAAATAGTGATGTGCATGCATGTAATAAGTTCACACATGTACTATAGTGTTTTTACAACTAATAGAAGTGGCTATTCACATTCATGCATGTCCCATGCAACATCACCATTCCCTTCTTCCTTACCCATTCATGTGAGTTTATTTGAGCATTTTTCAATTGTTTTTGTGTGGATTTAATCTCTTGGGCACCTCCATGCTATCTAGTGGTTTTCCCCTCTCTCTAAATCCTCTATCTAAGATCCTAACCCTAATCACCTACACCTCTACCACCACCTATCACCACCCTACCTCATCTCACCCTCTCTCTTTATCCTCTCTCCTAAACCCTAGTCCCTCTCTAACCTAACCCGAGCTCCCTCCCTAGCTAACCACATGGCCTCTCTCTCGGCCTCTCTCCTCTCTCTGCCTAGCTAGACTCACCTGATCACCCTGGTCCAACCCGAGCTACCCTACCCTCCCCTAGTCCAAACCCTAACCGAGCCTAGCTCCCACCCGAGATCCATGCCATCCCTCTCCCTCTCTCTCTTTAGCTCTCTCTCTGCCTTGCATGCCCCACCAGCCCGAGCCTCCCCCTGCCTGCCTGGCCTCGCCCTGACCCCACCTGCAGCCCCATGCGCCTGCCCTGCTCCTGCCCGACCCAAGCACGTGAAGGAGGAGGAGGAAAAGTGGCCGAAGCCACCTTTCTCTGCCCCACTCCCCCACGGCACCCCCTCTCCTCTCCCGTCCCTATCTACTCCCTCTCGCTCGCCTGCTGCCTCCCCCAGATCTACCCCAGGGTGCCTGCCGCTCCTCCCCTCCCTCTCCACAGACGGCCAACCTTTCTCGCCGGCCACCGCCAGCACCACGTCGCCCCGTCGCTCCAACCGGTGGACACGTCGTGGAGGAGATCAAGAAGACCGAGGAGGTTCCCCTGCATCGTCCAGTAGCCGCCAGCGAGGAGGAGGAGGACCAGAGCCACCAGGCCGACGCCGCTCCGACACGAAACCCTAGCTCCGCCGGCGTCTGCCTCGTCGCCGACCGACCGCTCCCCTGCCCGATCCAACCGCACCAACAACCTCCCGGTGAGCCCACGATCCTCCTGGACACACTCTGCCTCACCATATCGCCCTAGCCTCGTCGGACGTTTCGTCGAACGGTCTCTGCGCGCCGCTGTGCTCTGGCGTCTGCACGCTCTCGCGTCGCTGAACCTCACCTAGCCGCGCAGTTTTTCCCTATTACCTAGCTCAGCCCAGCCCAGTGGTCACCGCTGCCTGCGCGCGCGCCCAGGTCGCGCGTTCGATCCCCCGCGCTGCGCGCTCGTCCACGAGCACCGATCGGTCCTCTGTACACGGAGAAGATCCACAGTGCCGCCGCACTTTTTGCAAAAACCGCCCTAGCTTTTTATTCCTAAACCCGCGGTACAACCGAGCCTACCGTCAGCCTCTCTGCACGTTTTTCAGAACACCCCCTAGCCTTTTTAAATCTCAACCCGCACTCCCACGGATGCCCCACGTGTCGCGTCCCCGCTGGCGCGCCCGTGTGTGGGTCCGCGTGGCCGTCGGCCCCACCTGTCATTCTCTGAGCCTAGTTTAGCTCAAGGTGAGAAACCCTTTTTCTGCGCGTAGGTTGCCCAGTCAGCAGCTGGCCCACCCGTCAGTGGCTGGGTCTGTATCTGCCTGAGTACAAAAAGTTTCTGTTTATTTCTGTTTTACTTTAAATCCTTTCAAATTCATTTTTTAAATTCAAATTTCAAATCTGTTTTCAAATAACTTTTAAAATATAAATCCAAATTAAACATATAATATATGCTTTCAAATCAGAAAAATGTGAGGAATTCAAATATGGCCTTCAAAACATAATTTGGAACACTTTAATTTCCAAGTTGATTAAAATTACAATAAAATGCCCTTTTTCCTTAATTAATTAATAACTTTTGTTTTATAACTTCAAATTTAACAAATAATATGTCTAAAATGATTAGCTCGACGAGACCTTTCTGTTTATGCATTCCTTGTTCTGTTTTGCAGCATGCATCATATAAATATAATGTATACAGCAACTTATTTGAGGATAAAATGTGATTAAAACTCAACAAAACGATTTATACTTGTATTCCACACCTCACACATGCCATGCTACATTATTGCCATGCAAATTGTGCATCATTCATCATGGCATGATTGTTTGCTTGATGCACTTTATTCATATGCTTGTGCACTTTATTCATGTTGGCCCTTGTTTGTTTGGTTCTTCTCCGAATAGACGCTGAGCAGGGGATATATCAAGAGACCCAGGAGCACTACCCAGATCCTTCTCTCGCTTCAACTGAGCTGCCAGGCAAGCACTACCACATGCTTGCATACATATAGTACCTATTGCCTCTATCTTATTCTTGCATCATTGAGTCGCGATTGCATTAAACTGAATCCCAAGTACTGCATAGCCTTTACTTTTAAACCCCACCGAAGCTTGTTCCTCCATCCCATGAGCCATTACTGCAGGAGTTGTTTGAGCCATGCGAGTCGTAGAACAGCATGTGTAGGGTATGTGAGTGTCTGATGGATAACGAGGTACCTAAACAACTTAATCTGAGTAGTAATGGGATAACTAATGAAAGTGGCATCGGTGAGCCATATTCGCTATTTGGTTTTTTAGGCTCACTTGTGTCCCGTAGGACCCTGAGTACTTGATTCCTGTTCCTTGAATATTCGCGCTATCCACATCCGGGAGGCTTATGAACCCCCCTGAGCCAGAGCTTGATTCATTCTTATTTCTTGGGGCCACAAACTAGTTTGAGGTTTTATTTACTATCCTGTACTTATGCCATGCTTTACTGCTTTATTTAAATTGTGCGAGGTACTGCACCTGTACTGTTTAGGGCCGTGACACGTTTTCGCTGTATCGACAAGCCCAGTCACACTTTCGGGTTCCCAGTCGTTTACAGCCATCTCCACAAACGTTGAGTCCATCTCGTAGCCGGCCAGCTTCGTTGCGGGTAGCTTAATGGGGTGGACCCCTGAAATATTTCTGAATCCTGTGATCGCTTTGTCGTGACTGCCTCGTTGGGTTTTGATTTGGTTTTTCCGAGGTTGATCGAGTGTGTTTGCTATTTGTGCACCCCTGCAGGGTAAAACTTTCTGAAAGCCGTGTCCGCGGTTATGGACGACTTGGAGCACAGTTTCTCGATCATAGACAAGAATAACTAAAGTACCGCTTTTAATTTGACTAAATACCTGACTAGTAAATAGTGCAACACTCATGGAATGGATAATAAAACTGCCAACGGATGGGGGGTTGTTCGTCCGCTTCCTCGTCGGTAAGCGAGGAGGAGGATGGATCTGTTGATATTACTGTTATAACTGTTGTTATTAATTCACGGACATCCGTCTATCTCTGGTTAGGCGGATGGTTAGCGAGTATCTATAGAATTGTTAGGGTTTATCTTTTGCTGCAATTGCGTCACCCCAGGTTGTGTCCCCTTTAGAGGCATAAAGACTTGCTGAGTACCCCTAGGGTCTCACACGATAAATTGTTTGATTCAGATGAACAGGTAAACTCGCAAGATGGATACTGGGTGGAGGAGACGGACGATGTGGGCAACGATCATTCGGTGTAGAGATTCTGGGAACAGGGATCCGTGAGATCTGTGGGCGGGATGTGTTTATTTATGGGACATCTATGCCGATTTGCTTCTTATCCGTACTCGGATTTTGTCTTCCGCTTCCGCCTGATACTCTGATGTTTGATGTATGAGGAGATATCCTAAACTATTATATCTATCTAGGATATTTGGATCTTGCCGTATGGCGTTGCAATTTTTCCTTTCTATTTAGATGGAATGACTCTGAGAACCATTGTATGGTGGCTTGCATACATACTCATTTGTGTATGTAGTTGATCCCTTCGCCTGCCAATTACGCCGCCCGTTCTTGTCCCGATGTTTGGAAATGGTTGGGACGGTCGAAAGGTCTACCTGTGAGTGGCATTTGGGCCCCACCGTACTATTTCAACCATTTCTGCTCATCCAGGCTTGTAACTAGGAGCGTAATTCACCGAGGTAGTTACAATTGGTATCAGAGCCATCCCGCCCTTCAGGGTCTCAGCCAAATGGTCGTTGTCAGTCTAGCAAATATTTTGGTAGCTATGTATACTAGGGAAAAACAAAACGCGAGAGTAGGACTGCTTCCACTTTTCTTCTTACCCACCCACCACCCTTTTCTGGTAAGGAAGTGTAACATTTTCAATCCTCTTCTTAAAATTCAAACTAGGATTCACGTGTTCTGGGTGTCCGTAGTACCATAGGAAGTGTGTGTGTGTGTGTGTGTAACTCCTTGTCTATCTGTTGCATCCAACATGTTATCTTAATATGCTTTTGGTTATCAACTGTTGGTACATTCCAGACTGACAGGCTTTTGAAAACCGGCGCGATCTATCTGACTCCTTGTTAACCGGTGCCATCTTCTTAAGGGTGTCCTTCCTTCTAGCAACTCCACATTCTGTGTAAGCATCAGTTGCTAATCTCTATCTGCTAAGTGATTTTGTGCATCTATTGGTATTTTAATGCGGAAAATTTTTCTTTGATACATCTGTGCTTCCACACTCCTTTTCAGTCGTGTGTGAAACATTATCTATCTCCCTTTTATCAGCATGTCCATGCTAATTCATTCTTTTGTCACCGGCGCTTAATCCTAGAGTTTCATTTCATCTCCAATTCTCTTGGGCTAATTACATAGCATGTGTCGATCCGATGCTGGTGACTGTAATTTGGTTCTCGTCATAGCTATATGACACTTATCATGAGTGGAATATGGAAAATGCTATCAACGCTATCCTCCAAATGGTGACGGTTATCTCCTGTGATTCTGAGTACACCGTGATCATATCTATGCATATTCAAGCATCTTTGGCAATCCGGAGTTTCTCAAAGCACTACGGCGGTCTATCATCTGTCCATCCTGCTGCACATCTTTTTGAACTCCATATCTGCACAATTCTCCTGGATACGAGGGAATTGCATCTTTTCGCTTCTGATAGCTTTGCTTAAGGTATGATCTATCATATTTTCTTTATCCAAGATCTCTTTATCTTTGTAACCGGTGATCCGATCGACAATGTGAACTAGGTGACATCCCTTTTTCCATGGAAGATCATCTGTGTCCCTTTCTCTCAAGCTTCGCGAGCACTGCCTGTGTGCAAAGTCTCAAAGCGTGAATCCTGACTTTTTGAAGTCACCTATCTCGACCACGTCCTTCTGCTAAATAGATCGCTTCAGTTCTGGAATCAGCAAGTTCATTGTTAATTCCATCCTCCATCTTCAATCAAACCCGGAGTTTTTCCTTGTTGGCGAGTTATCATCGTCGTTTCGCCGAAGTTTTCCTCAAGACTGCTAAATCTCTCTCAATCTTTTCAAGAAGAACATGGAGTTCTTTTCACCTCTATCTCGTTAAGTAATCTCTTGAAACCCTCTCGCTCTACCGTCTATGCTCAATCCACCCGAGGCCATGAAGACCTTCCAGATCTTGTATTCCTTCTGTTCAAGTTGGTGCTATCTTTTCTGTAGCTGTTGAATCTTGCAGTTCTTCTCCGTAATCTTCCTTCATATCTTTCTGGTGGCTTGGTACTTCAGACATGACGACAACATCATCATTTTTATCTATCTTGAATCCGGCGAATCGTTTGCATCTATCCTTGTTTTCTAACGAAGTTCCATGAGCTTTTGTCAATACCTTTAGTCTGTTTCGGTAGTTGAGTTGCATGGTTTTCTTATTCATGTGCGGAGTAATGCTTTGAGTGCGGGATGGAGTAGCTACCATACCACTACTCTTATCATTCGCTCTTGTACATTGAATTGGTGAATTAATGTGATTTCACTCATTCCACGGAAGTTAGAAGTGGCCTTTATCCCTTGATACTTTTACTTCCGTCTTTGTTTTTCCGGAGTGCTCTCTCGAAGAAAGTAATCAATAATCTCTTGTTGGTGGTCTGCCTATTCTAGATGGAGCAAAATCTTCAATTATCTGGTGGAAACAAACGCAAACTCTTTTCTGTCCTCGTCATTCTACCAGTGCTCGACATCCCCAAACAAGATGAAAGGAAGCTATCTCTCTTTTTGTTTCATCAATTCTTTTTCCGTGGTAAAGCCAATTATGGTTGATGCCATCAGCCGCAAATCTATTGCGTTAGCCTCAAGGCTAAGGAAAGCAATAAGTATCTCTACAATAAACTCTAGATCATCCATACTCTTTGCTTCTCGGGATTCCACCATGATCTAGTTTCACATTCGTCTCTGGAAGTTATATCCGCGCACCTCAATTGCGTGATCCTTTGGGTTCTTATCGGCGCAAGAAGAATCTAATCCGACGATGTCTAACTAAATCTTTCTGTTGATATCAAGGGACTCTATTGTTTGAACGCAATATTGTTTCCGAACTTCATTTCTCAATCCGAGAGAAGATACGATGCTATTGTCATAGTGGTTCAAAACCTCTCCAATCTAGCTCTTTTCTTCCGGCGAGACAAAGGTTCATCCTCTCTAGTATCGGCAACTCTTTAATCTTAATGGTGTGTCATTTCTTTCTCCATGATACATCATCTTGTCCTTTCTTTCACCAGTGGATCTTTCTCTGTTATCATGTTTCTTGAGAAAACTGGAGCTATGTCCATCCTATTCTTCTTGTCTCACGACAATCCTACAATTCCTGTAATCTGTTGTTCTTGAAGTAAAACGCAAGACTCGCAACAAGTCTAGCAAGTTTTGCAAGGTGTAGTGGTCGCACCATTCCGTTCTTCATCATCTTGGGAACGCAAGGATCACCTTCGTTCGAACACCCGCCTCTCCTTGTGTTGTTTTCTTTTTCCTAGGAATCTCGGGGCGAGATTCTTGTTTAGTGGGGGAGAGTTGTAGCATCCCAATTGTCTAACAATTGCAATGCTACTAGCCTAGTCTATATAATGGCTACTTCATATATATAATTGTTGCATCATAATTATATCATGCTCATGTCATCATGCCACCTTGCATTTGAGCATCATATAAAACCCTTTTTGTTTTGGTTCTTCTCTCATATGCATTAATAATTGTATTTGCCTCTTGATATTGTATTTGGTTATTGATATATTGTTTAATGCCCAAGTTGAGTTGGGGGCATATATTTTATTTAACTCCACCACCCTTTCCTTCACCACCTCAAAATTCCACCACCCTAGTCATATATGAGCCATTGCTTTTCTTTTGCTATTTAAATCTAGCTCATATGTGATGGTGTGGATCCATTCTATGACTACATGTTCCATATATGAAGTATGTTGTTTTCACAATAATAATTATATGGAGCCTCATGGCCACCTTTGAATGTCATGTGAGTAGAATCTTCCTTTTACCTTCCATATGGTTGTTTTGGCTAATTGAGCTTGTTTGAATATAATTGTGGCCAAATAATCTTTTAGTGGAATATACACACTAGCATGGCCTATATACTCAAATATGCTTGATTCTACCATTCCCATATATCCATCAAGCTTGTATCTAATGGGTTGGTTTTTGTTCAAATAGTGAAGTGCATGCATGTAATAAGTTCACACATGTACTATAGTGTTTTTACAACTAATAGAAGTGGCTATTCACTTTCATGCATGTCCCATGCAACATCACCATTCCCTTGTTCCTTACCCATTCATGTGAGTTTATTTGAGCATTTTTCAATTGTTTTTGTGTGGATTTAATCTCTTGGGCACCTCCATGCTATCTAGTGGTTTTCCCCCTCTCTCTAAATCCTCTATCTAAGATCCTAACACTAATCACCTACACCTCTACCACCACCTATCACCACCCTACCTCATCTCACCCTCTCTCTTTATCCTCTCTCCTAAACCCTAGTCCCTCTCTAACCTAACCCGAGCTCCCTCCCTAGCTAACCACATGGCCTCTCTCTCGGCCTCTCTCCTCTCTCTGCCTAGCTAGCCTCACCTGGTCACCCTGGTCCAACCCGAGCTACCCTACCCTCCCCTAGTCCAAACCCTAACCGAGCCTAGCTCCCACCCGAGCTCCATGCCATCCCTCTCCCTCTCTCTCTTTAGCTCTCTCTCTGCCTTGCATGCCCCACCAGCCCGAGCCTCCCCCTGCCTGCCTGGCCTCGCCCTGACCCCACCTGCAGCCCCATGCTCCTGCCCTGCTCCTGCCCGACCCGAGCACGTGAAGGAGGAGGAGGAAAAGTGGCCGAAGCCACCTTTCTCTGCCCCACTCCCCCACGGCACCCCCTCTCCTCTCCCGTCCCTATCTACTCCCTCTCGCTCGCCTGCTGCCTCCCCCAGATCTACCCTAGGGAGCCTGCCGCTCCTCCCCTCCCTCTCCATAGACGGCCAACCTTTCTCGCCGGCCACCGCCAGCACCACGTCGCCCCGTCGCTCCAACCGGTGGACACGTCGTGGAGGAGATCGAGAAGACCGAGGAGGTTCCCCTGCATCGTCCAGTAGCCGCCAGCGAGGAGGAGGAGGACCAGAGCCACCAGGCCGACTCCGCTCCGACGCGAAACCCTAGCTCCGCCGGTGTCTGCCTCGTCGCCGACCGACCGCTCCCCTGCCCGATCCAACCGCACCAACAACCTCCCGGTGAGCCCACGATCCTCCTGGACACACTCTGCCTCACCGTATCGCCCTAGCCTCGCTGGACGTTTCGTCGAACGGTCTCTGCGCGCCGCTGTGCTCTGGCGTCTGCACGCTCTCGTGTCGTGGAACCTCACCTAGCCGCGCAGTTTTTCCCTATTACCTAGCCCAGCCCAGCCCAGCCCAGTGGTCACCGCTGCCTGCGCGCGCGCCCAGGTCGCGCGTTCGATCCCCCGCGCTGCGCGCTCGTCCGCGAGCACCGATCGGTCCTCTGTACGCGGAGAAGATCCACAGTGCCGCCGTACTTTTTGCAAACCCCCCCCTAGCTTTTTATTCCTAAACCCGCGGTACAACCGAGCCCACCGTCAGCCTCTCTGCATGTTTTTCAGAACACCCCCTAGCCTTTTTAAATCTCAACACTCACTCCCACGGATTCCCCACGTGTCGCGTCCCCGCTGGCGCGCCCGTGTGTGGGTCCGCGTGGCCGTCGGCCCCACCTGTCATTCTCTGAGCCTAGTTTAGCTTGAGGTGAGAAAACCCTTTTTCTGCGCGTAGGTTGCCCAGTCAGCAGCTGGCCCACCCGTCAGCGGCTGGGTCTGTATCTTCCTGAGTACAAAAAGTTTCTGTTTATTTCTGTTTTACTTTAAATCCTTTCAAATTCATTTTTTAAATTCAAATTTCAAATCTGTTTTCAAATAACTTTTAAAATATAAATCCAAATTAAACATATAATATATGCTTTCAAATCAGAAAAATGTGAGGAATTCAAATATGGCCTTCAAAACATAATTTGGAACACTTTAATTTCCAAGTTGATTAAAATTACAATAAAATGCCCTTTTTCCTTAATTAATTAATAACTTTTGTTTTATAACTTCAAATTTAACAAATAATATGTCTAAAATGATTAGCTCGACGAGACCTTTCTGTTTATGCATTCCTTGTTCTGTTTTGCAGCATGCATCATATAAATATAATGTATACAGCAACTTATTTGAGGATAAAATGTGATTAAAACTCAACAAAACGATTTATACTTGTATTCCACACCTCACCCATGCCATGCTACATTATTGCCATGCAAATTGTGCATCATTCATCATGGCATGATTGTTTGCTTGATGCACTTTATTCATATGCTTGTGCACTTTATTCATGTTGGCCCTTGTTTGTTTGGTTCTTCTCCGAATAGACGCTGAGCAGGGGATATATCAAGAGACCCAGGAGCACTACCCAGATCCTTCTCTCGCTTCAACTGAGCTGCCAGGCAAGCACTACCACATGCTTGCATACATATAGTACCTATTGCCTCTATCTTATTCTTGCATCATTGAGTCGCGATTGCATTAAACTGAATCCCAAGTACTGCATAGCCTTTACTTTTAAACCCCACCGAAGCTTGTTCCTCCATCCCATGAGCCATTACTGCAGGAGTTGTTTGAGCCATGCGAGTCGTAGAACAGCATGTGTAGGGTATGTGAGTGTCTGATGGATAACGAGGTACCTAAACAACTTAATCTGAGTAGTAATGGGATAACTAATGAAAGTGGCATCGGTGAGCCATATTCGCTATTTGGTTTTTTAGGCTCACTTGTGTCCCGTAGGACCCCGAGTACTTGATTCCTGTTCCTTGAATATTCGCGCTATCCACATCCGGGAGGCTTATGAACCCCCCTGAGCCAGAGCTTGATTCATTCTTATTTCTTGGGGCCACAAACTAGTTTGAGGTTTTATTTACTATCCTGTACTTATGCCATGCTTTACTGCTTTATTTAAATTGTGCGAGGTACTGCACCTGTACTGTTTAGGGTCGTGACACGTTTTCGCTGTATCGACAAGCCCAGTCACACTTTTGGGTTCCCAGTCGTTTACAGCCGTCCCCACAAACCTTGAGTCCGTCTCGTAGCAGGCCAGCTTCGTTGCGGGTAGCTTAATGGGGTGGCCCCCTGAAATATTTTTGAATCCTGTGATCGCTTTGTCGTGACTGCCTCGTTGGGTTTTGATTTGGTTTTTCCGAGGTTGATCGAGTGTGTGTTGCTATTTGTGCACCCCTGCAGGGTAAAACTTTCTGAAAGCCGTGTCCGCGGTTATGGACGACTTGGATCACAGTTTCTCGATCATAGACAAGAATAACTAAAGTACCGCTTTTATTTTGACTAAGTACCTGACTAGTAAATAGTGCAACACTCATGGAATGGATAATAAAACTGCCAACGGATGGGGGGTTGTTCGTCCGCTTCCTCATCGGTAAGCGAGGAGGAGGATGGATCTGTTGATATTACTGTTATAACTGTTGTTATTAATTCACGGACATCCGTCTATCTCTGGTTAGGCGGATGGTTAGCGAGTATCTATAGAATTGTTAGGGTTTATCTTTTGCTGCAATTGTGTCACCCTAGGTTGTGTCCCCTTTAGAGGCATAAAGACTTGCTGAGTACCCCTAGGGTCTCACACGATAAATTGTTTGATTCATATGAACAGGTAAACTCGCAAGATGGATACTGGGTGGAGGAGACGGACGATGTGGGCAACGATCATTCGGTGTAGAGATTCCGGGAACGGGGATCCGTGAGATCTGTGGGCGGGATGTGTTTATTTATGGGGCATCTTATGCCGATTTGCTTCTTATCCGTACTCGGATTTTGTCTTCCGCTTCCGCCTGATACTCTGATGTTTGATGTATGAGGAGATATCCTAAACTATTATATCTATCTAGGATATTTGGATCTTGCCGTATGGCGTTGCAATTTTTCCTTTCTTTTTAGATGGAATGACTCTGAGAACCATTGTATGGTGGCTTGCATACATACTCATTTGTGTATGTAGTTGATCCCTTCGCCTGCCAATTACGCCGCCCGTTCTTGTCCCGATGTTTGGAAATGGTTGGGACGGCCGAAAGGTCTACCTGTGAGTGGCATTTGGGCCCCACCGTACTATTTCAACCATTTCTGCTCATCCAGGCTTATAACTAGGAACGTAATTCACCGATGTAGTTACATGGATCCACCAGTATCATTGCATGTGTGTTCCTTTTACTAACAACAACTGGAGTCATTGCATGTGTGTTCTTTTCACATACCACATATGGATCCGCCAGTGTCATTGCATGTGTGCTCTTTTCACAATCCACCTATGGATCCACCAGTGTCATTGCATGTGTGTTCTTTTTATGAACAACAACCAGAGTCATCGCATGTGTGTTCTTTTCACAATCCACCTATGGATCCACCAGTGTCATTGCATGTGTGCTCTTTTTACTAACAACAACCAGAGTCATATCATGTGTGTTCTCTTCAAAGACCACACATGGATCCACCAGTGTCATTGCACGTGTGTTCTTTTTACTAACAACAACCAGAGTCATTGATATGTGTGTTCGCTTCAGAGACCACACATGGATCCACCAGTGTCATTGCATGTGTGTGCCTTTTTCACAATCCACCTATGGATCCACCAGTGTCATTGCATGTGTGTTCTTTTTACTAACAACAACTGGAGTCATTGCATGTGTGTTCTTTTCACATACAACATATGGATTCACCAGTGTCATTGCATGTGTTTTCTTTTTTACTAACAACAACTGGAGTCATTGCATGTGTGTTCTTTTCACATACCACATATGGATCCACCAGTGTCATTGCATGTGTGTTCTTTTCACAATCCACCTATGGATCCACCAGTGTCATTGCATGTGTGCTCTTTTTACTAACAACAACCAGAGTCATTGCATGTGTGTTCTCTTCAGAGACCACACATGGATACACTAGTGTCATTGCATGTGTGTTCTTTTTACTAACAACAACCAGAGTCATTGAAATGTGTGTTCTCTTCAAAGCCCACACATGGATCCACCAGTGACATTGCATGTGTGTTCTTTTTACTAACAACAACTGGAGTCATTGCATGTGTGTTCTTTTCACATACCACATATGGATCCACTAGTGTCATTGCCTGTGTGCTCTTTTCACAATCCACATATGGATCCACTAGTGTCATTGCATGTGTGTTCTTTTTACTAACAACAACCAGAGTCATTGCATGTGTGTTCTTTTCACATACCACATATGGATCCACCAGTGTCATTGCATGTGTGTTCTTTTCACAATCCACCTATGGATCCACCAGTGCCATTGCATGTGTGCCCTTTTACTAACAACAACCAGAGTCATTGCATGTGTGTTCTCTTCAGAGACCACACATGGATCCACCAGTGTCATTGCATGTGTGTTCTTTTTACTCACAACAACCAGAGTCATTGAAATGTGTGTTCTCTTTTGAGACCACACATGGATCCACTAGTGTCATTGCATGTGTGTTCTTTTTACTAACATTAACTGGAGTCATTGCATATGTGTTCTTTTCACATACCACATATGGAACCACTAGTGTCATTGCATGTGTGCTCTTTTCACAATCCACCTATGGATCCACCAGTGTCATTGCATGTGTGTTCTTTTTACTAACAACAACCAGAGTCATTGCATGTGTGTTATTTTCACATACCACATATGGATCCACCAGTGTCATTGCATGTGTGTTCTTTTCACAATCCACCTATGGATCCACTAGTCTCATTGCATGTGTTCTCTTTTTACTAACAACAACCTGAGTCATTGCATGTTTGTTCTCTTTAGAGACCACACATGGATCCACCAGTGTCATTGCATGTGTGTTCTTTTTACTAACAACAACCAGAGTAATTGAAATGTGTGTTCTCTTTAGAGACCACACATGGATCCACCAGTGTCATTGCATGTGTGTTCTTTTCACATACCACATATGGATCCACCAGTGTCATTGAAATGTGTGTTCTCTTCAAAGACCACACATGGATCCACCAGTGTCATTGCATGTGTGCTCTTTTCACAATCCACCTATGGATCCACAAGTATCATTGCATGTGTGCTCTTTTTACTAACAACAACCAGAGTCATTGCATGTGTGTTCTCTTCAGAGACCACACATGGATCCACCAGTTTCGTTGCATGTGTGTTCTTTTTTACTAACAACAACTAGAGTCATTGAAATGTGTGTTCTCTTCAGAGACCACACATGGATCCACCAGTGTCATTGAAATGTGTGTTCTCTTCAGAGACCACACATGGATCCACCAGTGTCATTGCATGTGTGTTCTCTTCAGAGACCACACATGGATCCACCAGTGTCATTGCATGTGTGTTCTTTTTACTAACAACAGCTGGAGTCATTGCATGTGCGTTCTTTTCACATACCACATATGGATCCACCAGTGTCATTGCATGTGTGCTCTTTTCACAATGCACCTATGGATCCACCAGTGTCATTGCATGTGTGTTCTTTTTAATAACAACAACCAGAGTCATCGCATGTGTGTTCTTTTCACATACCACATATGGATCCACCAGTGTCATTGCATGTGTGTTCTTTTCACAATCCACCTATGGATCCACCAGTGTTATTGCATGTGTGATCTTTTTACTAACAACAAGTAGAGTCATTGCATGTGTGTTTTCTTCAGAGACCACACATGGATCCACCAATGTCATTTCATGTGTGTTCTTTTTACTAACAACAACCAGAGTCATTGAAATGTGTGTTCTCTTTAGAGACCACACATGGATCCACCAGTGTCATTGCATGTGTGGTCTCTGGATCCACCGGTGTCATTGCATGTGTGTCCTTTTTACTAACAACAACTGGAGTCATTGCATGTGTGTTCTTTTCACATACCACATATGGTTCCACCTGTGTCATTTAAATGTGTGTTCTCTTCAAAGACCACACATGGATCCACCAGTGTCATTGCATGTGTGCTCTTTTCACAATCCACCTATGGATCCACCAGTATCATTGTATGTGTGCTATTTTTACTAACAACAACCAGAGTCATTGAAATGTGTGTTCTCTTTAGAGATCACACATGGATCCACTAGTGTCATTGAAATGTATGTTTTCTTCAGAGACCACACATGGATCCACCAGTGTCATTGCATGTGTGTTCTCTTCAGAGACCACACATGGATCCACCCTTGTCATTGCATGTGTGTTCTTTTTACTAACAACAACTGGAGTCATTGCATGTGTGTTCTTTTCACATACCACATATGGATTCACCAGTGTCATTGCATGTGTGTTCTTTTTACTAACAACAACTGGAGTCATTGCATGTGTGCTCTTTTCACATACCACATATGGATCCACCAGTGTCATTGCATGTGTGTTCTTTTCACAATCCACCTATGGATACACCAGTGTCATTGCATGTGTGCTCTTTTTACTAACAACAACCAGAGTCATTGCATGTGTCTTCTCTTTAGAGACCACACATGGATACACCACTGTCATTGCATGTGTGTTCTTTTTACTAACAACAACCAGAGTCATTGAAATGTGTGTTCTCTTCAGAGACCACACATGGATCCACCAGTGCCATTGCATGTGTGTTCTTTTTACTAACAACAACTGGAGTCATTGCATGTGTGTTCTTTTCACATACCACAAATGGATGCACCAGTGTCATTGCATGTGTGCTCTTTTCAAATCCACATATGGATCCACTAGTGTCATTGCATGTGTGTTGTTTTTACTAACAACAACCGGAGTCATTGCATGTGTGTTCTTTTCACATACCACATATGGATCCACCAGTGTCATTGCATGTGTGTTCTTTTCACAATCCACCTATGGATCCACCAGTGTCATTGCATGTGTGCTCTTTTACTAACAACAAGCAGAGTCATTGCATGTGTGTTCTCTTCAGAGACCACACATGGATCCACCAGTGTCATTGCATGTGTGTTCTTTTTACTAACAACAACCAGAGTCATTGAAATGTGGTTTCTCTTTAGTGACCACACATGGATCCACTAGTGTCATTGCATGTGTGTTCTTTTTACTAACAACAACTGGAGTCATTGCATATGTGTTCTTTTCACATACCACATATGGAACCACTAGTGTCATTGCATGTGTGCTCTTTTCACAATCCACCTATGGATCCACCAGTGTCATTGCATGTGTGTTCTTTTTACTAACAACAACCAGAGTCATTACATGTGTGTTCTTTTCACATACCAAATATGGATCCACCAGTGTCATTGCATGTGTGTTCTTTTCACAATCCACTTATGGATCCACTAGTCTCATTGCATGTGTTCTCTTTTTACTAACAACAACCTGAGTCATTGCATGTTTGTTCTCTTTAGAGACCACACATGGATCCACCAGTGTCATTGCATGTGTGTTCTTTTTACTAACAACAACCAGAGTAATTGAAATGTGTGTTCTCTTTAGAGACCACACATGGATCCACCAGTGTCATTTCATGTGTGTTCTTTTCACATACCACATATGGATCCACCAGTGTCATTGAAATGTGTGTTCTCTTCAAAGACCACACATGGATCCACCAGTGTCATTGCATGTGTGCTCTTTTCACAATCTACCTATGGATCCACAAGTATCATTGCATGTGTGCTCTTTTTACTAACAACAACCAGAGTCATTGCATGTGTGTTCTCTTCAGAGACCACACATGGATCCACCAGTTTCATTGCATGTGTGTTCTTTTTTACTAACAACAACCAGAGTCATTGAAATGTGTGTTCTCTTCAGAGACCACACATGGATCCACCTGTGTCATTGAAATGTGTGTTCTCTTCAGAGACCACACATGGATCCACCAGTGGCATTGCATGTGTGTTCTCTTCAGAGACCACACATGGATCCACCAGTGTCATTGCATGTGTGTTCTTTTTACTAACAACAGCTGGAGTCATTGCATGTGCGTTCTTTTCACATACCACATATGGATCCACCAGTGTCATTGCATGTGTGCTCTTTTCACAATGCACCTATGGATCCACCAGTGTCATTGCATGTGTGTTCTTTTTAATAACAACAACCAGAGTCATCGCATGTGTGTTCTTTTCATATACCACATATGGATCCACCAGTGTCATTGCATGTGTGTTCTTTTCACAATCCACCTATGGATCCACCAGTGTCATTGCATGTGTGCTCTTTTTACTAACAACAACCAGAGTCATATCATGTGTGTTTTCTTTAGAGACCACACATGGATCCACCAGTGTCATTGCATGTGTGTTATTTTTACTAACAACAACCAGAGTCATTGAAATGTGTGTTCTCTTCAGAGACCACACATGGATCCACCAGTGTCATTGCATGTGTGTGCTCTTTTCACAATCCACCTATGGATCCACTAGTGTCATTGCATGTGTGTTCTTTTTAGTTACAACAATTGGACTCATTGCATGTGTGTTCTTTTCACATACCACATATGGATCCACAAGTGTCATTGCATGTGTGTTCTTTTTACTAACAACAACTGGAGTCATTGCATGTGTGTTCTTTTCACATACCACATATGGATCCACCAGTGTCATTGCAAGTGTGTTCTTTTCACAATCCACCTATGGATCCACCAGTGTCATTGCATGTGTGCTCTTTTTACTAACAACAACCAGAGTCATTGCATGTGTGTTATCTTTAGAGACCACACATGGATCCACCAGTGTCATTGCATGTGTGTTCTTTTTACTAACAACAACTAGAATCATTGAAATGTGTGTTATCTTCAGAGACCACACATGGATCCACCAGTGCCATTGCATGTGTGGTCTCTGAAGAGACCACACATGGATCCACCAGGTTCATTGCATGTGTGTTCTTTTTACTAACAACAACTGGAGTCATTGCATGTGTGTTCTTTTCATATACCACATATGGATCCACCAGTGTCATTGGATGTGTGCTCTTTTCACAATCCACATATGGATCCACTAATGTCATTGCATGTGTGTTCTTTTTACTAACAACAACCAGAGTCATTGCATGTGTATTATTTTCACATACCACATATGGATCCACCAGTGTCATTGCATGTGTGCTCTTTTACTAACAACAACCAGAGTCATTGCATGTGTGTTCTCTTCAGAGAACACACATGGATCCACCAGTGTCATTGCATGTGTGTTCTTTTTATTAACAACAACCAGAGTCATTGAAATGTGTGTTCTCTTTAGAGACCACACATGGATCCATTAGCGTCATTGCATATGTATTCTTTTTACTAACAACAACTAGAGTCATTGCATATGTGTTCTTTTCACATACATCATATGGATCCACCAGTCTCATTGGATATGTGCTCTTTTCACAATCCACCTATGGATCCACCAGTGTCATTGCATGTGTGTTCTTTTTAATAACAACAACCAGAGTCATTGCATGTATGTTCATTTGACATACCACATATGGATCCACCAGTGTCATTGCATGTGTGTTCTTGTCACAATCCACCTATGGATACACCAGTGTCATTGCATGTGTGCTCTTTTTACTAACAATAACCAGAGTCATTGCATGTGTGTTCTCTTCAGAGACCACACATGGATCCACCAGTGTCATTGCATCTGTGTTATTTTTACAAACAACAACCAGAGTCATTGAAATGTGTGTTCTTTTCACATACCACATATGGATCCACCAGTGTCATTGCATGTGTGTTCTTTTCACATATCACATATGGATCCACCAGTGTCATTGAAATGTGTGTTCTCTTAAGAGACCACACATGGATCCACCAGTGTCATTGCATGTGTGTTCTTTTCAAACTCCACCTATGGATCCACCAGTGTCATTGCATGTGTGCTGTTTTTACTAACAACAACCAGAGTCATTGCATGTGTGTTCTCTTCAGAGACCACACATGGATCCACCAGTGTCATTGCATGTGTCTTCTTTTTACTAACAACAACCAGAGTCATTGAAATGTGTGTTCTCTTTAGAGACCACACATGGATCGACCAGTGTCATTGCATGTGTGTGCTCTTTTCACAATCCACCTATGGATCCACCAGTGTCATTGCATGTGTGTTATTTTTACTAACAACAACTTGAGTCATTGCATGAGTGTTCTTTTCACATACCACACATGGATCCACTAGTGTCATTGCATGTGTGTTCTTTTCACTAACAACAACCAGAGTCATTGAAATGTGTGTTCTCTTCACATACCACACATGGATCCACCAGTGTCATTGCATGTGTGGAGACCACACATGGATCCACCTGTGTCATTGCATGTGTGTTCTTTTTACTAACAACAACTCGAGTCATTGCATGTTTGTTCTTTTCACATACCACATATGGATCCACCAGTGTCATTGCATGTGTGTTCTTTTCACAATCCACCTATGGATCCACCAGTGTCATTGCATGTGTGCTCTTTTTACTAACAACAACCACAGTCATTGCATGTGTGTTATCTTCAGAGACCACGCATGGATCCACCAGTGTCATTGCATGTGTGTTCTTTTTACTAACAATAACCAGAGTCATTGAAATGTCTGTTCTCTTCAGAGACCACACATGGATCCACCAGTGTCATTGCATGTGTGGTCTCTGAAGAGACCACACATGGATCCACCAGTGTCATTGCATGTGTGTTGTTTTTACTAACAACAACTGGAGTCATTGCATGTGTGTTCTTTTCACATACCACATATGGATCCACCAATGTCATTGCATGTGTGCTCTTTTCACAATCCACATATGGATCCACCAGTGTCATTGAAATGTGTGTTCTTCTCATTAACCACATCTAGAGTCATTGGATGTGTGTTCTCTTCAGAGACCACATATTTATCCACCAGTGTCATTGAAATGTGTATTATTTTCAACTACAGCTGTTGGCCACAAACAATCGGGACGCAGAGCTAACCAGCAACCGCTCTGGGCTTCTAGAAGACCCGATCCCCGATTGTTAGGCGCTGTTAGATCGGGATGCATGGACGATAAGGATGTCCTTCGCGAGGGCGATCTGCGAGAAGCCTGTTCTACGAACTGATTGGCAGTGGCAACAACGCTGGGCCTACGTCCTTGCCCTTATCCCCTTAACCTCGGGGCTGAAGATCAGACCGTGTTCCTTCATCGCCATGGATAGGGAGAGGCCCAAACTCAGCTTGCACGAGGCTCAGATGTTTTCCCACTATGACATACTCGCGCTGCTGTTCGCGAGGCTTCCGGCCGGCTTCGAGCTCAGCTATGCCAGGGTTCCTCTCGTGCCGCTCTTGTGCGACAACACGTTGGCGAGGAAGATCGAGGAGCGCTGCCGCCAGCTGTCGAAGAGGAAGAGGGCAATGGTGTGATACTCACGCACGAGCGTGTACTGGCGAAAGCTGTTCAATAAGGAGCGGGCTGTGTTGATTGAGCTGTGCGGAACCCACCGGCAGGAGATCCACCCGAATCTGCGCAACCCTGAAGGGAGGCAGCGCTTCTAGGCAGTGCCTGGGCGAACGACCTCCACCGTTATCTATGCAGCGCGCCATGAAGAATCCATGAGGAGGAGGAACGCTGCTGGGAACGTCGGCATCGATTCTGACGCGGAGGAGGCTGGCGGCGATGCGGACAACGTTGTCAATGATGGAGACTGCGGGAGCATCATAGTCTATTAGGGCCACTTAAGCATAAATTAAATCTATGTACGGTATCTTAATGCGCTCTTTGGATCTGGGTCACTTGAGTCATGGTCGATTATCATCATAATCTATATATGTTGGCCATGTTCTAGTTGTCTTTGGCTTTGAAACTAGTCGATCGAAACTCGTCCAATCCTGAAAATGAAGTTCCCATGTTCCTGGCATATCTCATCGGACAATATGCTGACTCTGTTCCCAGCACTTGATGGCATAGCCATAATTTGGAGTGTGCCAGAGGAGAAGGGATCGAGCATGTTGTAATAGTGTACTACTCCTATCGAGATATAACTGACTTAGTTTTATTTAGATATTTAATAAATGTGTCTATACCCAAAACATGTCTAGATACATGTTTTAGGTTTCTCTATCTTTCAAACTAATCAAAAGTCATCAAATTCTGAACAAACAAAGTCATTGTATTCACATCTGATAGGACAATACGCTGACTCTGCTACTTGATGGCACAACCATAATTCTGGAGTGTCCCAGAGGAGATGGGAATGCAAGGGAGATGGGAACTAGTAGCCGCGTCCAAACGCAAGTAAAAAATTAATGTAATAATATTTTAAAAAAATGTAATCTGGTCCACATGACCCCATCACAAACACGTTGCACGCGCCAGATATAAATAAAGACGACACAACTACTTTAGTTTCAATGATATAATTCAACATACGACGTTACTGTGCTTGCATCTTTTTGCTTTCTTATTAGTCTGCTAGTCCACGCTATATTAAGCGTCAGTTGATGAGGATAAAAAAAGATAAAATGGCAAATAAAACAATTTTTAAGCTTACCTTTCATCTGGAGAATCGTACAAAGATGAAATTGGCAACGATTTATTATTTCTCCTGCAGTTAGCCGAAAGATCCTCAAGAACATCCTCAATCACCCTTGCAACTTCTTCATATTCTAATACACCTCCATTATTTGCCCTTTCCTCCCCGTTCCGCTTACCCTTTTGTTTCTTTCCACACCCTTTTCTCGCCGGCACCTCCACTTCTTCATAAATTGGCTGCTTACGTACGTTTTCCTCCGAGTGCTCATGACCATCTTTGTGTTGCTCTTCCTCCAGTTCTGGCTGAGAAGCCTCATTTTCTGCCACCGGGGTGTGAACAGGGACAATATCATCTATAACTGGGTTTTTGCACAACTTCTTGATATGGCCGAATCCGCCACAACGTTTGCATTTCCTTTTCCTAGCTCCCAGCCTTAAACCTTTATCGGTGGAGGCTTCGATCCTTAGCTTTCTAGGCCTCCCATGTGGCCTCCTAAGAACTGGTGGTTGAAGTTTGAACCCTGGATCGACAATCTCCCAATCATTTTCATCGGCCATAGGTGGTACGTTTTCTGCATAAGTTGCAACAAACTTGTCCACTGAGAAATAGTTGTCGACATAGTTCTAGATTTCAGCTCTGCTACCTCTAATCTTTAAGATGAAGTAAATTGCATGGTGACATGGCAGACCAGTAATCTTCCACTGCCTGCATGACCAAGTCTTGGTTCCAATGTCTACAGTGTACCTCCGTTCACTTCCACGCTTGTATTCTGCATAAACCTCAGCCAATGTTCTGGAACTTCTGATCATCCTCATTTTTCTTGTTCTCATTGCCCTGGTTCTTGCATTCAGTAACATAACCACCTTTGGAACTATTTTATGGCCTAAAAAATTTCTTGCACAAATTATTTGCCTTAAATCTATCTTCACCATTATGCACTATCTTATTGCATCCAACAAAATAACATTTCCAAGTGTCTTCATGCCCGAAATCTTATCATTGAAACTCTTTGCCAAATTATTGCAAACAAAATCCACCTTGCTTAACTCACCAAACTTGCTTCTGGCCCATATCTTGGCGTGATGTTCTTCAAGGTATTTTTCACCTTTGGCACTACATACATGTTCTACAAGTAAGTAGCATGCGTGCTTGGGGTGTATGTGTATGTTGATCGCCACAAGTCCTCTTCAAAGATCTTTCCTTTGAACTACTTCGTGAAGTTAGTTGCGAGGTGCCACATGTATTCCCTATACTCAACCCCAGGAAACACAACATCAACAACATTCTCAAGACCCTCGCATGCACCGGTGTGTATCACCAAGCCTTCAGGGTGACCAATTACTTCCCATAGTCTCTGCATGAACCATGTCCAGCTTTCATTTGATTCACCCTCAAGAACAGCATAAGCTACGGGTAGAAGCCAATTATGCGCGTCCAAAGCACAAGTAGAAGCAACATGTCCCCTGAACTTCCCTGTTAAGGAAGTTGCGCCTATTGCCATGTGTGGCCTGCAGCCGTCTAGGAACCCCTTCCAGCATGTCTTCAGGGATACAAAACATCTCCTAAAGCATATCTTATCTGCCTGCTTATACCTGACCCCCCTCGAGACCTTTTCTCTTCCTTTCATAACCTCGTAATCGATGTCAACAACACTACCAGGTGATGTTTTCTCTACCTGAGCTTTGAAACTATACAAGATATGAAAACTATCATTCCACTTGACTTAAATGAAGTCTAGAGCCATCTCCTTCCCATCAAAGACTATGTGGTAAGGACTCAGAACGTTAAAATTTTTGCTAATCTTTGCTCTGAGTTCAGCAGGTCCAATGTTATGATCCTACCTCACCTAGTCAAGTACAGTAGCAGCAATCCACTTGGTAGTCGCCAGTCTAATTTTATCACTTAAAGAAGTATTAGGGCAGTTGTGTTTCTTCGTGTTTACTTTGATCTGCATTCGATAAGAATCCAAATAATTCAGAGCTAGTTATCAGCAGAATAAATATGAGAAAAACTGAAACTAAATGTAGCTATTGCAACCTGAAATGGGTGTCCACCCTGCATTGGAGATGCATGTAATCTCCATTTACACACATTACTTTCCCTACGGTGCACCCTAAATCTCTTTTGGTCGCTCTTTTCAATGATAAATTCGAACCCAACTTTGATTGCATAGGTTGCAACTACATATCTGCATTCCTCCACATTATCAAAGACGGTCCCCTCATCAATTGTAGGATTGTCCCTGTCAAAGTGTATCACTGGCCTATCCTCGTCTTCGTCGTTGTATCTACATCCCATTTCCACATCTTCACATCCCTCTTCCTCATCAGTCCCATAGTCTGGATCAAAGTTTGAATCAACCAAATATTCCCTACTCTCCATCCTATCAGGGTCAGCAGCCACGTTTGGATATGCTTTCTCATCATCATCCGCACCGCCACACATTTCAGTGCCTTCATGCTCGCTTGACAAAGCATCATGCTCAAGGACAAGCTGCATAGACGTCCCGCGGTTACCAACACATATCCTTGCCATCACCACGGGACTAGAAACGCTAACTGGGGTATGTAGAAAAGAAATCACAGTTCTTACGCTTCAATGTGGATGCACGGCACCTTCTCCGAGCTCCATACCTCCAAAGCTCTGCACCCGCTTCCTCTCCCCCTCTTTCATTGTCCTCTGTGCTCTCCAGACTTGAAGGAGATTCCGTGCTCTCCAGCCACGCAGGACCCATATCTGTGTTCTCAAGCCTCGCAGGATCCATCTCCGAGCGGGATCCGGATCACCAGCGTTGTTGGGCCCCTAACCCAATGGCCGACTCTCGGTTTTCATTTCCAGACGTGCCTGGGCGGTGGACGACGGCAAGGAGGGGAGGGTAGGGGACGTGAGGGGATGGCAGGGAGGGGAGGGCGGGAGGATGATACGTCCATAACGTATCTATAATTTTTGATGGTTTTATGCTAATAATATGCTTTTGACACTCCTTTTTGTATAAAGTTTGTGATTTATTTGGACTAACCTACTAATAGTTGCAAAAGTGCACAATGTTGTTGTCTTACACTTTTATGTGTAGGAATTACCAAGAATACAAGTGGAAACCTTGTTGGAGTCAAATTGGGATTTTTCCAGAAATCTATCTCAGAATTCTTTTTGAAGATGGTCACGTTTTGGGTCGAAGACTGCGTCAAACGGAAAACTCTTCAACTACAAAGTTGTTTGAAATTTCGTGAAAAACATTCTAGACATAAAATTTAGCTGATTCCGAGTACGGACGGGCCGGACCGATTTACTGCAGCCCAAGATGGGGTGACGGGAATCCGAGAAGCTATATAAAGGGAGGAAACCTAATTCGCCCAGGGCATCTCCACCCACGAATTTACAGCCGCCAAAGCCACGTTTTTGCCTCCCCCAAGGATCCCATCTCCATGGGGGAGGTCCCTCAAGAAGCCATGAAGGAAGGGGGCTAAGGGGTGGTGCTCCCCCATGATACCGGTGGCGGGGAAGGAGTCCCCCCGCGCCGCCGGCGCCGCCGCCACCTTCTTCACCATCTTCACCGCCATCTCCATCACCTAATCCTCCTAGTATGCAGTGGTTCATCCTCCCACACACCTCTGTACCGTCCTATGTAAACATGGTGTTTGATGCTATAAGTTATAATCCTATGATCTATGTCATGTTTGTGTACACTACTAGGAAAAAGATTATAGGTAGATTTTAATTATGTGGTGCATATATGAAAAATGCTCCACTAAAATTAATTCTGTGGCGCATGTAGCAAATGCTCCACAGAATTCCTGTAGTTCTGTGGCGCATATATATGCGCCACAGAAAGTGAGAATTCTGTGGCGCATATAGCCATATGCGCCACAGAATTCCTGTGGGCCCTGTGGGCCTCACCCCAGCACATGGGCAGGCCAGAATTCTGTGGCGCATATGGATATATGCGCCACAGAATGTCAAAATTCTGTGGCGCATATAGCATATGCGCCACAGCGCATATAGCTATATGCACCACAGAATGTCAAAATTCTGTGGCGCATATAGCTATATGCGCCACAGAATTTTGACATTCAGTGGAGCATTTGCCATATGCGCCACAGAATGTGCGAAACAGATCTACAAAAGGTGGCAGCCACCCTTTCCCTTCTTCCCACCACCTCCAACTAGCTCATCCCCCTCCTCCCTCCCACTCCATTTTGCTCATACTCACCTCCATTGTTGATAGCTAGACCTACTTTGGTTCATATACTTGTGAGGGGAAGCTACTCCTACTTGTAAAGGTAGTAAACCACTCATACTTTCCTCCTGCACACATCCCACACCCCCTCTTGCTAGCTACACTATGCATATGGGGTTGGTGTAGATTTGGTTTGTAGATTTGTGAGGCGTGTGTGCATGGGTACTTGTGTCATGCATGTTTTGTGTGGCCGGGGGGCCTCGACATGGTGTGTATGGATGTTTTGTAGGTGATGATGGTCCTGCGGGCGGTGTGCGATGGCGAGACGATGTTCCTTGGCTTTGTGTTGTGCTTGAATACATGTTTGCTTGTGGAGGGAGCTTGTGTTGTGCTTGAATGCATGTTGCCGGCACCGGGTGCATGGAGGTTTGCCGAAATGTTGATTCACGTCCATTTCGGCAAATTTCTGCACTAGCCATACATCCTATTTTTAGGATAGGTCATGCCGAAAAGACGAAGGGTCTCCTAGACATGGTCATCATGACGATGGAGATGCCGACGAACATGATCATCATGAAGAAGGAGATGCCGGCAGACACGATCATCATGAAGGAGACGATGCCGGAGAAGATGGTGGTGGTGGCGGTGGAGAAGACGGGAGCACGGACACGCCGCTAACTTCGGCCTTACGGGACCCTCATATTCAAGAAATACTCCTCAAGCAGACGGCCAACACGAGAGCTGCAGCTAGAGAGAAAGCCAAGCTGGCACAGATGGAGGTAGACGGGAGGACTCCATTGTATCCTGGGTGCCGGCCCGAGGATACACACTTTAGTGTAACACTGAAGGCTCTGGAGATGAAGGCGGAGCACAAATGGACCGACACTAGCTTCAACGCTCACATGAAATTCTGGCACGCTCGTCTTCCCAAGGACAACACATTGCCAAAAAGTATCGAGGAGGCGAGGAAAGTAGTTTGCCCACTAGACCTACCGTACGTGAAGTACCACGCATGCATCAACGACTGCGCACTTTACCAGAACGAGTACAAGCAGAGAACCACATGCCCAGTGTGCGACCAAGGACGGTACAAGAGAGGGAACAAGAAAGTTCCCCAAAAAGTGGTGTGGGACTTTCCTATCACTTCCCGTCTGCAGCGGTATTTCGTAGACCCTAAGGAAGCAGAGCTGATGCAATGGCACGCAAAGAGGGAGAAGCCGGAAGATGATCCGGAGAAGGGCAAGATCCTGACACACCCCACGGAAGCTAGCCAGTGGAATGCACTGTACATCGAATTCCAAGATGAGTTCGGGCTCGATCCAAGGAATGTTAGGCTGGGCATGAGCACCGACGGACTCAATCCCTTTGGCAACCAGAGTAGCACGCACAGCACCTGGCCCGTGTTTATATGGCCGTACAACCTCCCCCTGGTTGTGCACGAACCAGCGGTACGTACACATGAGTATCCTTATCCAGGGGCCAAAACAACCGGGTGTCGACATACATCTGTATCTCGGGCTCCTGAAAGAGGAGTTAGCGACGCTGTAGGAGACGCCGACACGTACGTGGGATGCCTACACTGGAGATTATTTCGACCTGAGAGCTGTGTTGCTCATGATGGTGCATGACTATCCTGGTTACGGATATGTAGCATGTCAGGTGAACCACGGATTCTGTGCATGTGTCAGGTGCATGGATAAGACCCCGCATCTGCAGCTGCCGAGGGATCCTGGGTCTTCGAAAACCGTGTTCCAAAGGACTCGAATGTGGCTCCACAAGGATTAGCCGTGGAGAAAATGCGGAGACTTGTTCAATGGCAAAGACTAGAGAGGAGGCGGTGGCCAAGTGGAGGAGACACATGTGGAAGAAGAACCGGATGAAGATCTTGGTGCCACTCCTCCTCACCGGCATCGCGGTTACGGTGTACTACATTCTGTTCTAAGGTAGGCGGTGACAACATCGCGCGGTTGTAAGTTATGTGAGTGAGATGAACACTTGTGAAATATACTTGTACAGTTATTCGGTTCTAAGTGATGTGATTGATGAACACTTGTGAACATTCGTGCTTGTTGATGTATTATATATGAACTGGAACATTTGTACTGCTGTGTGCAGCTTTTCTGTGAATTTTTGTTAATTTTTGTGTATTTCCTGTAATATACATGTTATATACGTGTATTTGTACCAGATTCTGAAAATTTCAAAATTCTGAAAAAAAGGATTCTGTGGAGCATATGGCTATATGTGTCACAGAATGTACCATAGAATTCTGTATATGCGCCACAGAATCTGGGACAGAATTATGTGGTGCATATGCGCCACAGAATTCACATAAATATAATTTTAGTGGTGACTGCTAGATGCGCCACAGAAAGCATTTTTGGTGCGCCACTGATAACGTTTTTTCCTAGTAGTGGTAGTTTCTTTGTTCTTAGATTGAATGGTTGAACGTCTTTGGTTCATTAGAGTTGTATGTTGATATGGTACAGTCATTTGGTGTCCATTATATTTGTGCGCGCATGGATTAAACATCATAGGGTTTGTACTATGTGTAAGAGGAAGGGGGAAGTCCTGCCGGAGTGACAGAAACCTGAGGACGCAAACCGGAACGTTGCACGGAGGACCATTAAACTTAAGGCCATGGTTGGGGAAACCTTACTGCATTGATTAGTACTTACGGATGTTTGCTAACAATCCAATCATATAGTAGATGTAATTCCAAGTAGTGAAGCGCATGTATATTTAGCCTCTCCCACATAGAAAACTGCATCGAAGACAATGAACCCGATCTATTCACTACTTAAACTTGGACAAAGACAACACAATTACCACCACTATTCCACACTCATGGTTCTGTTAGTTTAGTGTATTTTATTGCTGCAGCAACTAGCTTTACTTTCTTGTTATTTATTATCATCCAAAGTTATCTCTATTACTCGTATTGTTGCTCTAGTTTTATTTCCTAGATAATGCAAACGTTTAGTGTGTGTAGAGTTGTATCAGTGGTTGATAGAACTTGAGAGAATATTTATCCTACCTTTAGCTCCTCATTGGGTTCGACACTCTTACTTATCGAACAGGCTACACACGATCCCCTATACTTGTGGGTTATCAAGACCTTTTCTGGCGCCGTTGCCGGGGAGCAATAGCGTGTGGGTGAATATTATTGTGTGCACTTGTTTGCTTTATCTCTAAGTAGGTTTTACTTTCAGTTTTAAGTTGTTCTCTATCTTAGTATGGATAGGGAATGCGAATTATAAAAAAATTAGTTGTACTTGTTACCTAAAAACGTTTTCAAAAAGGAAAGAGATTGGAAAGATGAGTAATGGTTAAGTGGGGGTCGACCTTGAACACTTGTGTTCATGCCTATGAAACCAAACCAAATATTTCCATGGAAGCTTTTCAGTTAAAAACTTGTAGGAATGCATGAAGCCTTGAAAAAGAAAGATATTTCTGGTATTGATCTTAATGCTTATTCATTCGAAAATACTTGAATCTTGCTCCTATGCCTAACTTAAAGGCGTTAAAGAAAAGTACTTATTGGGAGATAACCCAAAAATTTAGATGAGTCTTGGAAGTTATTACCTCTGTAATAACCGCTCCTTATCCTTTTTATTTGCTTTTTGTGCCAAGAGTAACCTCTAATGAGAGAGCAGTAATGCTTGGGAAAGTTGTTGTCCCGAAACAGATTTTTGTGCTTCGCTGTAAAGTTCATGTAAAATCTCTGTACGTTGGTTTGAGCTGTGAATTTTTGTGCTTCTGCCCCAGGTTGGTATCTAACTTTCGTTAGTTCAACACTTTTCGATTTGAGCAACACAAGGTCTTCGAAAAAATTGGTCTTTACCTGCTGGTCTGTTTTGACAGATTTCTGCCATTATTTGCATTTGCTTCTTGTTGATTCCTTTTTGGTTTCTTTTTGGGGAATTGAGATTTTTGAGGGAAGTGCGACAGTAGCTTGTATTTTAATGGAAGTTTTATTGGTGTTGGAACTGAACCCAAACACTTATTATCTTGAGTGCACTAATGTTGCTAATAAAGATTGTGTGAAGTTTTGTATGAAGGAAAATTTTTAGGTGTATGGAAAGAGTGATGTAATAAGATGAAGAATGGACTAAAGCTCAAGCTTGGGGATGCCACGTGTGTCACCCCAAGAAATATCCAAGAAGTACAAGCGTCAAAGCTTGGGGATGCCCAAGGTATCCACTTCTTCATCAATAAAAATCTCAGGTTTCTTCCAAACACTTCATTTTTATTGTTTCATGCACAGTTGTGTTGTTCTTGGAGCGTCTTTGTTTTTGTTTTCGTTTTCTTCGTTTTCTTAGTTTTATTGAATAAATTGGTTGTACCCCCTCTTTCATACATTAGTTTTCAAATAAGTGTGGTTTGGATTGGAAAAGAGTAGGAAAAGTTCAGGCTTAAGTGGTAAAAGGAGCTCGTTTTTTACGGTGGCCTATGCTTCGTGATGTCATGCTTGATATTGTTTTGGCTTTATGCTTAGTGATTTTGGCTGTAGCATGACATATTATAAACAATTGAGATTGCTTAATGTGCCTTAAAAGAATCATGCGTTGTTTTAGCATATTAAAGCATAGTATTGTGGTATTCTCCTTTGATGCTTTATTTGGGTTGACTTGGCGCATGCTCACACCATGTTATGACTATCCCAAGTCACCATAGCCTTTATGATCCTTTAGTTTTCGACTTGTAATATCACTTTATGCTTTAATTAATGATGTTTTGTTGCTTTGCATGATTATGGCCATTATTACTCTTTTAGTTGGTCGCTCCTGATACGTCCAAAACGTATCTACTTTCCCGAACACTTTTGCTATTGTTTCTCCTCTAAACTTGTGTGATTTGGATGCAACTAATGCAGACTGACGCTGTTTTCAGCAGAATTGCCTTGGTGTCTACTTTTTGTGCAGAAAATCAACTATCAGGAAAAATCCCGGAAAATATGCCAAAAATCCTATTTCACCCGAAGACTCCAGGAGCCAGAATACGACACGGAGAAGAGCCAGGGGGTGGCCACACTACCTGCTGGCGCGGGCCAGGCCAGGCCGCGCCAGGGGGTGGTGTGGGCCCCCCAGGCACCCCCTCGGCCTCTCTCTTCGCCTATAAGGAGCCTTCTGACCTAAAAACTTCGGGGGGGGTTCGACGTTTTTCCAGAAAGAGTTCCGCTCCACCGTCACCACCAGATTCCACGAAACAGCACCAGAAACTCCGTTTTGGCACCCTGCCGGGACGGGGAATTGGAGGAGATCATCACCATCATCATCACCATTGCTTCTCCAACGACCATCCATGTTTCCCCCATCTATGAGTGAGTAATCCCCCGCTGTAGGCTATGGGGATGGTAGGGATTGGATGAGATCGTTCATGTAATGGCATCAGATTGTTAGGGCATGGTGCCTAGTATCTTTTATTAGTGCTTTATGACTTTGTTGCGACTTGTTATGCTTAATGCTTGTAACTAGGGCCCGAGTGCCATGATTTCAGATCTGAACATGTTATTGATTCATTATGATAGTATTGTTTCTAGTCTTATCTGCAAGTTGTATACACACGTTGTTGTCTGGAACCTATGGCCCCGAAGTGACAGAAATCGGGATAACCAGAAGGGAAAGGCTTTGATGTGAGGATCACATGTGTTCGCGGAGTGTTAATGCTTTGCTCCGGTGCTCTATTAAAAGGAGCACCTTAATTGCCAGTAGTTCCCTAGAGGCCCCGCTGCAAACGGGCTGGCAGGACAAAAGATGTTGTGCAAGTTCTCATTGCGAGCACGTATGACTATATATGGAACACATGCCTAGGATTGTCTAGTAATTGGATGCTTTATCTTATTTATCTGCAATTGCCCTATGTTCTAATTGTTATGTGGATTGATGGTCTTACGACTTTGCGGAGACCTGTGTTTTTGGTAAACAGTCGCCCAGGCCTGGTCACTGCGACCCCCTTTTGTGAGGGGGCACCCCTTCTCCCGGAGTTTCCTTAGGTAGCCACCGACCTACAGTTCTCCTTAAACTTCTGTGCTTGGTGGAAAATAAGCGAACAAAGGTACGCTCGCTTGCTGTCTTGTTCTCTGCCGCAGCCCCGGAATTACTAAATTGTATGGTTGTTTTCCGCACGTCGAAATGGGTTAGTCTGCTCTTCGAGGAAGAATTCCAGAATACTCAAGCTAGTCTTGTCCATGCAACGCCCGTCCATCCATCCCTATGCCTACCGCACTCGAATCCCACTGTTACTGCTTTTGTTACTACTGTCTTTGCTTTACTACTGCTGTTACTTTACTATTCCTACTACAAAACTGTTGCTACTGATAAACTGTTATGAGCAAGATTGTTTCCAGGTGCAGCTGAATTGACAACTCAGTTGTTAAGGCTGATAAATAATCTTTGGCTCTCCTTGTGTCGAATCAATAAATTGGGTTTCACTTCCCTCGAAAATACTGCGATACACCCCCTATACTTGTGGGTCATCAAGACTATTTTCTAGCGCCGTTGCCGGGGAGCATAGCTTTATTTATCAAGTTCACTTGGATTCTCTATTGTTCGCTACTATCCCTCCATCATGGGTAAGTCTCTTGTTGGCAAGGTTCCTATTTTACCATCCACTACAAGAAGAGGTATGGTTCTGAACACCTCTGTGATGGGTTCGTAGCATGGAAAACAAAAAATTTCTACCGCAAGAACAAACAAAACACAGATCTAATCTACATAAAAGCCAAGATCTAATCTATTAGACATGTGCAACGAGATAGATCTGTACTAACCCTCGTAGATCCGAAAGCGTTACGAGATTAGATCTCAGGGTTGATGTAGTCGATCACTTGCCGATCTCAAGATCGTGTGGACGATCCTTCCGGCGCCGCGTTCCGACAGCGCTTCCGCAGTCAGTCACACGTGCGGAGTCGAAGCAGACCTTCCTCTCCCCGTTCCAGCGAGCAACGGAGGTAGTAGATCTTCTCCACGGAATCCCAGCAGCACGACGGTGTGGTGGCGGTGGAGTAGAGATTTCTGCAGGGCTTCGCCTAAGCCGGAGCAGAGCGAAGGAGGAGGAGAGAGGCGGCGGCTAGGGTTTGTTATGGGAGAGAGCTAGGGGTGGCGCCCCCTCCCCTCTATTTAAAGGAGGGAGGCTCCATGGGAGGGGGAGTCCTAGTAGGACTCCCCTCCCTCCTTGGCCGGCGGATTGGGAGGGGGGAAGGAGTCCTCCTCCCCCACGAATCCGTGTCTTGCCCCACAAAGACTCCTTGATCCTTTCTTGGTTTTCAAGCAAAATCCAAGAAATCTTCTAGAACCTTTGAGAACATTCCTAAACCTTCTAGAATCTCCATACAAACACTCTGGAACATTTCCTAACTTAGAAAATGATCCCCAATATATGAATGTTATTCTCCAGACAATTCCAGATCTCCTCGTGATGTCCCGAATCCAATCCGAGACTCCGAACAACATTCGGTCTCCAATGCATATTCCATATCTACTTAAAACAACTTCGAACCTTAAGTGTGTCACCCTACGGTTCGTGAACATGTAGACATGATGGAGACACATCTCCGATCAATAACCATTAGCGGGATCTGGAGATCCATAACAGCTCCCACATACTCAACGATGACTTTGTGATCGATAGAACCATTTAACATACGAAACCAATTCCCATTGTCACACGATATTCTACTTATCCGAGGTTTGATCGTCGGTATCTCCATACCAAGTTCTACCTCGTTACTGATAAGTACTCTTTACTCGTTCCGTGTTATGTCATCCCTTGTGACCTAGTCACATGCTTGCAAGCTAACTAGATGACATTCCACCGAGAGGCCCAGAGCATATCTATCCGTCATATGGATGGACAAATCCCAATCTTGGTCCATGCGCTTCAACACATACTTTTAGAATACCCAATGTCACCTTTATAACCACCCAGTTATGAAGCCGCTTTTGATGTCATCAAAGTACCCATACGGTGATGGTGATTAACATAACCTCATGGTCGAAGGTTTAGGTTACTATGCATTTGAAAAGCTTGTAGCAAAATGAACTTAATGACTTGATCTTATGCTATGCTTACTATGGGTGTGTGTCCATCACATCATTCTCCTAATGATATAACCTTGTTATTAATAACATCCAATGTCCATGATCAGGAAACCATGATCATCTATTAATCAACAAGCTAGTTTAACAAGAGGCTTACTAGGGACTCTTTTATGTTTACAAAACACACAAGTATTAATGTTTCCTGTTAATACAATTATAGCATGGGATGTAAACATTTATCATAAACATAAAGATATAATAATAACCACTTTATTATTGCCTCTTGGGCATATCTCCAACACTCTGCCACTTGCACTAGAGTCAATAATCTAGTTAAAAACTTGTGCATTCAACACCTATGGCTTTCTGGTGTTGTATAGACACTATTGCTAGTGGTAAACATAATCTTCGGATCTGACACTTCCAGGTCCGTGTGTATTTGCATGTCCTTGCGTCTCTACACATTACTCATTCTCCAATGAGATGGCATTGTATAAATTTGGTCCTTTGGTGAGACCTTTAGTTCCTTGGGATTAAATCATGTTGATACAATTGTCGTACAATGTATCTTCATAGTATTATCCCGCTATGAACCACACCTAGTTTGATAACAAACTACTTGACGCAAATGCTCTCATTTGATACTACAATAGCAGTCATATACTTAGCCTTTTGTTGTAGTATCTGTCACAATGTTTTAACTTTGGTACTCAACCAAATCCGTTATGGAACTTCCTTTCCATTACATTGTGCCACCCATAGTTTAAATTGAGATAAACTTAATTTGTGACAAAACTAGTATCAATGCAACAATTTACAATGAACTATTTGTCACCACTATATAAATAATATATTCTTAGTTCTTCCAAAGATCATAGGAATATCCCTACTATTTTCCAATGATCATCTTATGAGTCATTTTGGTATATGCTCATAACATTTAGAGCATAGGACATATCTGGATGTGTACATCTCAAAGATTGATCAAAATATTCTTGTGATTTCACCAAGTGTCAAAACACTTGAATCTCATGTCAACACACTTGAATCTTGATTCAGTCCTTTCCATGCGTCAAGAACCTTTCTTATTGTTTCCATATTGAACTCATTCAACATGTTATCTATGTACATTTGGAAAAACCATATTAGCACCTCAATCTATCCATATAGACATTGATGCCTAATTCTTGGGTTATGCCTAAGTCTTTCATCGAAATGAAATTCTTAACCTGCGTCAATAAAAGATACATCATTTCTAATCAACAATATGTCTTTCACATAATGTATTAGAAATATGTCTTAGTGCTCCCACTTAATTTCTTGCAAAATGCAAACATCTTCATCGTCTCTGATGAAATTAAACCTTTTAACGGTTTCATCACAGTGAAGATTCCAACTCCGTGATGCTCACTTCAACCATTGAAGTTTTGCATACTCTTTTAGCATCCTTTGAATTAACAAAACCCTTTGGATCGTGTCATGTACACGTCCTAGGTAACCTATTCTATTAGAAGAACTTGTTTTGTTTGTTCAACTACCATATACCAAAATATATGTAGTGGTTGCTACATTAATCCGTCTAGACTAAATATCGCTATGAAAGATCAAATCTTATCATAGTCAATTCCTTGAACATTGTCGTAAACTCTTTCCGACATGTTGACTATTTCATAGATGTGAAACATCCATGTCTATTTCTTTATAGTTCCATATACGACTGTAAGGTCTTGCACCTTTCCAAAGGGTCTTTCAAATTCAAAGCTTGATTTCTCGTGTATGGAATTATCACGGATTTTATGGCTTCAAGACACTTAACGAAGTCATGGACCATCATTGATTATTTGCATGTAGTCGGTTCATCATTGTCAAACAACAATGATTTAACTCTCAAATCTTGGCATTTGATTACATACCCGACCTACTTGGTTCAATAGGAACTTAGATCTCCGTGACCACAACCTTTGAGGCACGTGAGCCATGAGCATTGTTGCAGCCTCCGGGACACTTACCGACGCTGCGCAACTCAGCACATATTAGCCAAGGTTCAACAACCTTGTCAAAGTTCTATTGTGCTCCCACTTAACTTTTCACCAAAAATTCCTTCTCAAGAAAATCGACATTCTAAGTGAAAAACACTTTTGTCTTCGGTGTTATGGAGGAATACCCAATGGTTATTCGAAATAACCTACAAAGACATGCTCATCCGACTTTGGTTGTAAACACTTTACTTATGCCTAGAACACCAAAAATTTAAGAAAGGACAACCTGGGTTTTATCCCAAACCATGACTTATATGGTGTCATTTCAACGGATCACGATGGAGCTCTTTTCAGTGTAAAAGCGGTAGTCACTAAAGCTTTAATCTTTTTAAAATATAATGGCAGTTTTATAAATGACACCTTTGATCTTACCATGTCAAACAAGGTTTCATTACATATCTTGAACACTCCATACTCCTATGGTGTTTTGGGAAATGCAAATCCATGGAACGATTCCTCAAATCTTAGGTGTTTTGCTAAACTTGTAACTCAAACATCTTTATGATCCAACCATAAACTTTTTTTTATTTTCTTGTTACAATAATTTTCCACTTCATCTTGAAAGTCTTTGAACATTTTCAAATGTTTCATACTTCTTCCTTATTGAGTAAGTATATACATATACTCACTCAAATCTTCGGAGAAAGCATATGAAGTTGAAATCCATCACCCACGACTATACATAATGGAGTATATACATCAATATGTACAAATTCCAATCAGTTAGTCGTCCGTTCCTCTTTTGGCCTACAAACAGAGTTTTAATTATCTCCAGGAAAGTATCACAAGCGTCATTTGATCAAAATCAAAGACTCCAAAAATCCATCAACATGGAGTTTCTTCATGTATCCCTAATATAATTTAAACGGTGATGTCACTTCGCAAGTGATCTTTCAATTATTTGTCTTGCGACATTTTAGCATTAGTTTTATGGTCGTTATTTCTCCAACCAGACTTGTATATCATCCATCTATTATGGAATATGGTAATTATTTGAACAACCTTTTGTCATCATAATACCTGATCAAAATAACAATTATTGAAACAAATCTTGAAGGCAAGCTTTGATGTTAACGAGCAACACAACAACCCTTTGTTTGTTTTCGATGAACATCATCACATACTCTCTTGCTAGTTACTTAGGCCATTGCAGTTCATGAATTGTGTTGTCCTGTATGACACTTCATACCAACCAATTCGGTATCCAATACCGCAGAACCACATTATTTAACAACCAAGGAATACAGCCATAACATGTATCTTCTATATACCTAAGTTGGACATCTCCAATCTTTTCTTTTCTGCCAAATATTTTATAGATTCTCTTTCAACAATTCCTTTTCTTTTAAAAGAATCTATCAACATCAATAGTGGTGTCATTCACATGACACATAGTACAAAGTGTGTATAGTCAAATACTAATACCTTTGAACTTGCACTTTAAAGTGGATCACCTTCATCAAATGTTTGGCATTCTTTCAAAATTCCATTCTTTAGTAATCTTTTAGTGTAGCAAACATTTTACTTACATCTTCTATTCATCCTTATCATGACAATTTTCATGATCAAGCTGCTATAGCTTATAAAGGTGAATTGCGAGTATAATGTTTCTTTTCCAAAACCTTTTGGAGGATTAGGACGACTGGCGTCTCCAATCTTCACAAATTCTCATCAAATATGAGGACGTATACTCTATCATGTTGTAACCAACACATTGTTTTAGATATCGCAATACCTTTCACATATGATGGTTTCTGAAACATTGCTTTCAGCTCTTAGATAAACTTGATATTAAAAACAATCTTTTGAGTATCAAGAATCATGGATGCAAACACGATACATTAGATACTAACACTGGAATTGTTACTCTTGATTTAATACTGTTTATTAAATTTCACAGAGTAAACGGAGTTTGCTGAAAGTTTGCAATATGACTTTTAAACTTTAGATTGACACTCAAAACAATACGATACCAGTTCGTAAAGCAAATATCCAGAATTTCTATAGTTCTACTATCTCAACTATAATTAAGCGTAAGGTGGTGAACGGATGCCAATGACTACAACAAATTATGCAAATTCACTTTGATTGTGCTTATGATAAATTGAGTTTGACTAATCCAAATTACAACAGAACTCCCACTCAAAACAACATCCCTCCAGTTGTTTTAGTGATTACACGAACCAAATCCACTACACCAAGTCCGATCATCACGTGAGATGATGTAGCTTTAAAGGCGAACAATCAACATCTTCATCATATCATCCATATGACTCATGCTTTACCTTTCGGTATTCCGTGTTCCGAGACCATGTCTATACATGCTAGGCTCGTCAAGATTAACCTTAGTATCCGCATGTGCAAATCTGGCTTGCACCCGTCGTATGCACACGTAAAATCTATCACACCCGATCATCATGAGATGCTTCGAAACGACGAGTCTTAGCAACGGTGCCTACTAAGGACGAACACTTTATTACTTGATATTTAGTGAGAGGGATCATCTTATAATGCTACCGTCGCGATCTAAGCAATACAAGATGCATAAAGGATTTACATCACAGGCAATTCATAATTAGTGTGATATGATATGGCCCTTTCTTCTTATGCCTTTGATCTCCATCTCCAAAGCACGGACATGATCTCCATCATGACCAGCATTGCGTCAAGGTCAGTGGCGCCGCTTCATGGTTGTCCATCATCACTAGCAACTATTACAACTACTTGGAATAAAGCTATTACAAGATGAATAGACACGCAGGTCTTAACAGAATTAAAGACAACCATTAGGCTCCTGCCGGTTGCCATATTACAACAAGGATCATTGCATACATCAAATATAATCACAATCACATGATGGCCATATCACATCACAAAACCCCTGCAAAAACAAGTTAGACGCCTCTAATTTTCTTTGCATGTTTTACGTGGTTTGGGGCTTTCGAATAAGAACGGATCTTACCTACAAAACTGAACCACAACGTTGATACAGGTGCTATCAAGTGCAAAGTGTAGATTGGATCTATACTATGATGGGAGATACAGACACCCGCAAAGCCACTTGTGCAATACGAGTTGCACGTCAACTGTGGAGCAAGTCTCATGTGCGATGACATGTAAGGTTAGCCCGAGCCGCTTCATCCCACCATACCGCAAGATGCAAAGTACACAAAGCAAAGGACGGCACGAGCACCAATGCCCACAAAACCATTGTGTTCTACTCGTGCAACAGATCTACGCATAGACACGGCTCTGATACCACTGATGGGTTCGTAGCATGGAAAACAAAAAATTCTACCGCAAGAACGAACAAAACCCAGATCTAATCTAGATAAAAGCCAAGATCTAATCTATTAGACATGTGCAACGAGATAGATCTGTACTAACGCTCATAGATCCGAAAGCGTTACGAGATTAGATCTCGGGGTTGATGTAGTCGATCACTTGCCGATCTCAAGATCGTGTGGACGATCCTTCCGGTGTCGCGTTCCGGCAGCGCTTCCGCAGTCGGTCACACGTGCGGAGTCGAAGAAGACCTTCCTCTCCCTGTTCCAGCGAGCAGCAGAGGTAGTAGATCTTCTCCACGGAATCCCAGCAGCACGACGGTGTGGTGGTGGTGGTGGAGTAGAAATTTCTGCAGGGCTTCGCCTAAGCCGGAGCAGAGCGAAGGAGGAGGAGAGAGGCGGCGGCTAGGGTTTGTTATGGGAGAGAGCTAGGGGGTGGCGCCCCCTCCCCTATATTTAAAGGAGGGAGGCTCCATGGGAGGGGGAGTCCTAGTAGGATTCCCCTCCCTCCTTGGCCGGCGGATTGGGAGGGGGGAAGGAGTCCTCCTCCCCCATGAATCCGTGTCTTGCCCCACAAAGACTCCTTGATCCTTTCTTGGTTTTCAAGCAAAATCCAAGAAATCTTCTAGAACCTTCCAGAACATTCCGAAACCTTCTAGAATCTCCATACAAACACTCTGGAACATTTCCTAACTTAGAAAATGATCCCCAATATATGAATCTTATTCTCTGGATCTCCTCGTGATGTCCCGGATCCAATCCGAGACTCCGAACAACATTCGGTCTCCAACGCATATTCCATATCTACTTAAAACAACTTCGAACCTTAAGTGTGTCACCCTACGGTTCGTGAACATGTAGACATGATGGAGACACATCTCCGATCAATAACCATTAGCGGGATCTGGAGATCCATAACAGCTCCCACATACTCAACGATGACTTTGTGATTGATAGAACCATTTAACATACGAAACCAATTCCCTTTGTCACGCGATATTCTACTTATCCGAGGTTTGATCGTCGGTATCTCCATACCTAGTTCTACCTCGTTACTGATAAGTACTCTTTACTCGTTCCGTGTTATGTCATCCCTTGTGACCTAGTCACATGCTTGCAAGCTAACTAGATGACATTCCACCGAGAGGGCCCAGAGCATATCTATCCGTCATATGGATGGACAAATCCCAATCTTGGTCCATGCGCTTCAACACATACTTTCAGAATACCCAATGTCACCTTTATACCCACCCAGTTACGAAGCGGCGTTTGATGTCATCAAAGTACCCATCCGGTGATGGTGATTAACATAACCTCATGGTCGAAGGTTTAGGTTACTATGCATTTGAAAAGCTTGTAGCAAAACGAACTTAATGACTTGATCTTATGCTATGCTTACTATGGGTGTGTGTCCATCACATTATTCTCCTAATGATATAACCTTGTTATTAATAACATCCAATGTCCATGATCATCTATTAATGAACAAGCTGGTTTAACAAGAGGCTTACTAGGGACTCTTTTATGTTTATAAAACACACAAGTATTAATGTTTCCTATTAATACAATTATAGCATGGGATGTAAACATTTATCATAAACATAAAGATATAATAATAACCACTTTATTATTGCCTCTTGGGCATATCTCCAACACTCTGCCACTTGCACTAGAGTCAACAATCTAGTTAAAAACTTGTGCATTCAACACCTATGGCTTTCTGGTGTTGTATAGACACTATTGCTAGTGGTAAACATAATCTTCGGATCTGACACTTCCAGGTCCGTGTGTATTTGCATGTCCTTGCGTCTCTATGCATTACTCATTCTCCAATTAGATGGCATTGTATAAATTTGGTCCTTTGGTGAGACCTTTAGTTCCTTGGGATTAAATCATGTTGATACAATCATGGTAATGAAGAAAATGTTGTTCCTAATGAAGAAAAAGTTGAACAAGAACCTGAAAACCACACTAAGTATACTAAATACACCAAAGAAGATTTTATTGCTAAGAAACATGGTAGTGAAAGAGAGCCTTGGGTCCAAAAACCTATGCCATTCCCTGATAAGAAACACAAGTCAAAGGAAGATGAACACTATAAAAAATTTGTGAGTAGATGAAGCCTTTATTCTTGAAAATTCCTTTGACTGATGCTATTAAATTGCCTCCTTACTCAAAGTATATGAAGGACATTGTCTCGAATAAAAGGAAGATCCCTAATGAAGAAATTTCTACTTTGCTTGCTAATTATTCCTTCAATGGTAAGGTTTCTAAGAAACTTGGAGACCCAGGGATTCCAACTATCCCTTGCTCTATTAAGAACAGTTATGTTAGAACTGCTTTGTGTGATTTGGGAGCTGGAGTTAGTGTTATGCCTTTCTCTCTTTATAAGAGGCTTCAGCTTGAAAAATTAATACCAACTGATATATCTTTGCAAATGGCTGATAAATCTACCACTATTCCTGTGGGTATATGTGAGGATGTACCTGTTCAGGTGGCTCACAATTGCTTGATATTAACTGATTTTGTTGTGCTTGAAATGCCTGAAGATGACAATATTTCTATTATTCTTGGAAGACCTTTTCTTAATACTGCAGGAGCTGTTATTAATTGTAATCAAGGAAAGGTGACCTTCAATGTTAATGACAAGGAACATACTGTCTATTTCCCCAAGAAGATTGAAAGGACTTATGGTTTGAATTCAATTGAACATGTTGAAGGCATTCAAGTTGGAGAAATATATTGTCCCATACCAAGTGAAAAATTTGAAACTATTATGATTGGGACCATTGCTATCAAGGTTAAGGTAACATAATCATTAGTGGAGTACAAAGTTTTGTCTCATATGCAATTGTTTTGGTAGCAAGACTTGATCAACCTTGCTAACAAAAGGATTCCATTGAACAAAACAATGTTTTCATTATGATTATCTCCGTTTATCTCTATCCTTTGCATTTTAGTTTTGCTTTCGTTTAGTTTTCTTTTTGTTGTTAGTTGCTTGCATGTTAGAACTTCTGTAGTTCTAGCCTTGTTTTGTCCTTGCATCATGTGTCCAAAAGAAAGAAAAATGTGTCTGTTAGAAAAATCATTCTTCTATTTCTGAAAATTTCCTAAAAACAAAGTTTCTCGAAAAATTCCAGAAAATTCATATTAAATTTTTACATGAAAAAGGGGCAGAGGAGTACCTAGGAGGTACCAGGGGGCCCACCAGGCAGGCACACCACATGGTGGCACGGCCAGCCTTGGGTGGCGCCATGCACTGGTGTGGGCCACCCCTGGCCCCCCACTAACTCTCTCACCTGCCACTTTCTTTTCTCTCCCGAGTAAGCTCCAGTTCATAGCTCAAAATCACGTTCTTGCTGTGCTTGCTCTCATTTTTTCGATCTCCTTGCTCAGCCCATCTTTCTTGCTGAAATTTGGAGCATTTGTTCCCTGGTATGTGACTCCTCCCCTTGTCCAAGTAGATTTGTGTTTAGTGGATTATATGTTGAGTATTTTGCTGCTGTAGGTGACTGGTTATGAGGGCTTGTAAGCTTGTTTGATGATTAGAGATATAGTTTTGATGCATGTTTAGGCCTCTTGCAAGTCCTATGAGTAGAATCCTTCATTATATTTACTTTGCAATCACTTGTTTAATAGGTGTTTAAATTTCAGAATACCAAGCATGAACAACCATACTTTTGGAGAGATATTTGACAGTGATGCACCTAGGAGGTCGAGGCCCTCAAGAACAACCTCTCAAGCTAGGCCATCATACAATGAAGATCTCATTGCAACTCGTATTGGAAGTGAAAGGGATGATGGGGATGCTCACCCATCCTCTTTTCCTTGTTTTACTTTCTTACAAGCAGCATGTATTCTTGATGATTTCTTGCTATTGATTGAGAGGGTTGGTTTGACCTCATATATGCAAGATGAGAGTGTGCAATACGCTATGCTCACCAAAACTTTTGTTGAGAGCTTCACGTTTACTAACACACCCTATCAGTCTACTGTCTCTTTTAAAATCTATGATCTTCCCTTCACCATGCCTTTGGATTGATTTTGCAGTATTGTAGGTGTGCGTATGACAGGGACCGTGAAGAAAATTCAAGGGCGACCCGCTGATTTGTTGGAGCTTTACCGAGGGGTGACCACTGATGATGACCGCGTAGCGCAGCGCGGAAAGATAAGAAATATCCAACTCCCTGCTCTTAGATACTTTGCATATTATCTTTCCACTAGTGTATTGGGTAGGGAGAACACTAGTAATATCTCCAACTATCATTTAGCATTCCTTGCTGCTGTGCTTAACAATGATACTCGGTACAATCTTGGCTCGCTTATTGCTCGCCATTTAGATGCTAGGGGGCCTATCTATGGGGGCATCATTGCATCGCGCATAGTCAATGAATTAGGTCTTTTAGTGGATCCCGATGATGCTATGCTGGCACCATAGAGGCTTGACCTTGTTGCTATGAAAACTCATCACTTTGTCACTGCTACTTCTGATTTGGACAGTCTAGTATATAGGATGCTTTTCACTGACGGGGATGAAAGGGAGATCCTTTTGCCATAGCCTGCTTTGTTTAGTGTTCACAGGAGACCGTGCTCGCTCTCCAAGGAAGAGGTGGACGAGCAGCTTCGCTTGCTGGGTTTCCATGAGCAGCACCAGGAGGATGTGCCCTCCTATGATTACTTCGCGCATTACGGAGGGACGTACTCGAGTTCTGTTGGGGGGATACCCCCGGGTAGGGTCACTCCGGGGTATAAAGGCCGAGTCAGCCGAGGTTCGGCAAGGTCAAAGCGGATGCTGGCCGGGTCACCTCAAGGCAGGCCGGATCACGGAGTAACCCGGACCAGGGGGGTCACCTAACATTGTCTCAGCCGACTTAAGGAGTAAGTCGGAAGTGCTCGTCTAACTTGTATGCAGGAACAGGTATAGCCGGATCTACTATGATCTGGGTCCCGTTTAGCTTCTGGGAGAAGGAAGGAACCTCTCTGGTAAAAAAGAAGGTCCGGTACACACTGCATGAGCAAAGCAAGCAAGGGCAGGACCACCGGGTCATGGCCGACAAGGGTGACGACGCCCGTGTCGGCTGACGCAGGCGCCGCAGAGGCTCACGTAGCTAAAGCATGTATGACGCGGGGGAAAAGCACCCCGATCGGGTTACCACTTTGAGAGGAGGCATATTCTTAGGAATATGCCTCCACGTATTCCCTAGGCGGAGACCGAGCCCCCTCTATATAAGGGGGGCTAGGGTTTCAGTAGAAGGGGTTGGTCTTTTTCCGATATCAATTTTGCGAAGGTTCTAGGAGTAAACTGTAGTTGAGAGTAAGAGAGCTTCTTCTTCCTCCTCTCGCCAATACAGCTCTAGGAGCACTTGTAAAATTGAAAGGAATACAATCTTCTGTGTGGAGAATCACTCCACTATCCCTCCCTGGATTCCCCTAGCGTGTATTAGTCCCCACCTTTAGCCTATCCATGGCATCTGCCATGACACCACCACGACAGTTGGCGCCCACCATGGGGCTAGCGGCGCTAGCAGGGGTGAAGATCCGGACGGGAAACCTCATCGTCTCCGGGCTTGTTCAGCGCTTTGGAGCGCTGGATTTCGTCAGCGACAACGCTGGCTGCTTCGGCACGCGCCCACTTCCGCGCAACGGCCTCTTCGTCAAGTTGGGTGCACACAAGGTCTACGTTGCTGTGGACGTATCATGCGTTCACCCGCAGCGCGTCGTCGAGGCAGGGGAACCACCGCTTAGCGTGGTTCGCGGGGCGCGTATCACTCACTCCCCGGACCGTGCTGAAGTGATGATGACTGCGCCAGGGGCGGGCGCAAGCAAGGATCCAGCACTAGACCCGGAGGTAACACCTAAGGCACCGAGGAAAGGTATAGGGCCTCCACTAGAGAGGCCTGAGAACGTACTGAGAGAAGCTATGGATATCTTGGCAAACCCGGTAGCAGCAGTGGTAGATCCGGCTCAGGCACAGGCCGAGCTAGAGGAAACTAGGAAAAAGATACTAGAGGGCACAAAGAAAATAGCCGCGGCTCAGCAGTTGCTGAACATGACGTTGCGTGAGTATGCAAAGGCAAACAAAGTTGATACGGTAAAAGTAAAAGGGAGAAATCGCATGAGCGAGATGAACAGAGAAGGTGATGATGGAGCCGAGGGATCGGAAAACATTTGTCTGTGGGGTTGCCGAAGTATAGTACCCCGGCGAAGAACCTCAGAGCAGCGGATGCGGCTGCATCCGAGTTAGAGGGTCTGACGGGTGAGGCCCATCAAAGACATCAAGATAGGGTTAACGAGTTAGTTCGGATCGCGAACAGACAGAACGAAGAGCTACTCAGAGCTAACCCGGAGAGAGCTGGAGCTTCCAAAATCGTCCATTCGGCGATGGGTAACCCAGAGAAATCCGCTGGAGCCACATCGTCACCTCATGGTGGTCCAAGGAGAGAAGAGGTAGTAACCTCAGCCACACGGAACAAACAGATTGTCCCGTACGACCCGACGCATGCAGGAAAAGAAAAAGAAACACGGAAAAATGATGATCGACGAAGTGTGAGCCGAGGTGAAGCTGGCCGAGGTAACCACGACCAAGGCAATGCCGGTCAAGGGAACACTGCCAACGGCAATGCCGGACAGCGAAACTCGGCAGGAGCAGGACAACCGCAGGAGCGGAATATACCAAGGCAAGAGCAAAGCGCCGACCGAGGTATGCAACAGAAAGGTGTGCCCCAAGTGAAAAATCGATACAATGACGGTGATTCGGAGATGGTGAATGCGGGGTACCCAGGACCGGACTATCATGTGATAGGGTCAAGATTGGGAAGCAGGGATTTAATGCTGGATGACGCCAGGTTGAAACTAGATCGCCTGTATAGGTCGGAACAATTCGAATGTCATGGTCCCCCGGGTCCAGCGTGCTTTGGACCCCGGATCATGAAGGAGCAACCGGTACCCAACTTCCAGTTGCCCAGAGGCACGAAGACGTATGACGGCAGTACCAAGCCAGAGGATTGGCTGATAAACTATGCTACGGCTGTGAAAATTGCCACTAGCAACTTGAGATGGGCTATATGATACGTACCCCAGATGTTGGAAGGTCCGGCCAGAGTATGGCTGAATAATTTACCACCCGGAAGCATCAACTGCTGGATAGATTTTGAAGAAATGTTTATCAGCAACTTCTCAAGTACATATCAGAGGCCGAATAGGCCGCAGACCCTAGCAATGTGCAAGCAAAGACCTAATGAGACGGACCGTGAATTCCTGACCCGGTGGTGCACCGTGCGAAACTCGTGTGAGGGTGTCATAGAGTCACAGGCCATAGCATGGTTTGTGCAAGGGTGCAGATATGGCAGCGAGCTGTGGATGAAGTTGCAAAGGAAAATGCCAATTACGTTGGCAGAGATGATCCGGATTGCAGATTCGTATGCTTTGGGTGATCCGACTCAACCTAGGCTCGCGTCAAACGAGTCAAACGAGGAATACTATCATAGGGACGGAGCCGGGTCATCTCGGAGGAACGATTATAGAGGAAAAAGAAGAGATGATAGACCGGATCATCGCTACGGTTCGCAACAAGTTGCAGCTGTGAATCAAGATCAACCCGGAGCAGGAAGAACCAACGCCAGAAAATGGGAGGGAAATGGACTCCGAGAAACGATGGCAAGAAAACGTGGACCCCGGAGCAAAAGAAACAGTGGCAAGAAAAGGAAGACCGTCCGAGGTATACCTATGAGTCGATGTTGGACCAGCCGTGTAAGTTTCACACGCCAAATCCGAATAGCCCGGCAGGTCACACAACGAGGCAATGTGAGTGGATGCATAAGATAGAACAAGGTGGTTCGGGGAATGCTTAGGTACCCCGGAATGATCAACCTCGGCAGCAATTGCTCTCCAGAGCAAACACACAACAACTAATGTTGCCTCCCCCTCCGCCGAGGTATGAAAACAATGAGAGAAGGGATGCAGTGCATCAGGTGGAAAATCAGCACCATCCAGATCAGAGGTACCCCGGAAACGAGGGGAGAAATGAGTACAGAGAACATCACCAGAGCTATTGTGTGTTCACAACTGAGGAAACAGATCGAAAGAGCTTGCAGCACCAACATATGGAGGTCAATGCGGTAATGCCAGCAGTGACGAGGTACATGCCTTGGTCGGACCAGGAAATCACCTAGAACATCAAAGATCATCCTAAGCTTATGCAAGTCCAGGCTCGTAAGTGCTAGTGCTGGATCCGACATTCATTGGACCGAACATCAATGTGAGGTTCTCCAAGGTACTGATTGACAATGGCAGTAGCATTAACATCATGTATGCGGATACAATGCGCAAGTTGGGTATCTCGGAGAACATGCTCCAGGCTACAAGGACAACTTTCCATGGCATTGTACCAAGCATTTCTTGTGAGCCCATAGGCAAAGTCCGGGTCGACGTGCTATTCGACACAAGGGATAACTGCCGAACTGAGAATCTGGAGTTTGAGGTGGTGAACTTGGAAAGTGCGTATCACGTGTTACTCGGAAGACCAGCATTGAACAAGTTCATGGCAAGCTGCCACATCAGTTATCTGAAGATGAAGTTGCCCGGGCCAAATGGAGTGATTACCATTGCTGGAGATTTCCGACGTTCCATTGAGTGTGCCTCAGCCGGGTCTAACCTAGCCGAGTCACTCGTGATTGCACAAGAGAAAAGAAAATTCCAAGAGGTGGTGGCATTAGCTCAGTCCGCGCAGCAGTATATGCCGACGTTGAGTAACCCGCATGGTAGCGTTTCATTCCAAGCCGCAAAGGATACCAAGAAGGTTCCAGTTGATGACATGTTCCCGGAGCACACCATAACAATTGGTGCCGGGTTAACTGATAAATAGGAAAGCGAGCTCGTCAACTTCCTCCGTGAGAATCGGGACATTTTTGCTTGGTCCACACAGAATTTGCAAGGTGTTCCGAGGGAGTTGGCTGAACACTCTTTAAACGTAAGACCCGGAGCAAGGCCGATGAAGCAACCTCTTCGCCGCTTCGCCGAGGATAGGAGAAAGGTCATTGGAGACGAGATAGCTCGATTGCTAGCAGCAGGATTTATCATGGAAGTACTGTATCCGGATTGGCTCTCTAATCCGGTGCTGGTAGAAAAGAAGAAGGATGATCCGAACATGGCAGTGGTTTGGCGTATGTGTATCGATTACACGAACCTGAACAAGGCGTGTCCAAAAGATCCATTTCCACTGCCGAGGATAGATCAGATCATAGACTCAACCGTGGGATGTGAACTGTTGTCATTCATTGATGCATATTCTGGTTTCCACCAGATACCTTTGAATCCGGATGATCAAATAAAGACCGCGTTTATCACCCCGTACGGGGCTTATTGCTATCACACTATGCCGTTTGGTTTGCGTAATGCCGGTGCAACGTACCAAAGATGTATGCAAAAATGTTTGCACGACCAAATAGGTCAAAATGTACAGGTGTACGTGGATGATGTGGTTATCAAGACCAAGGAAAGCAAAACGCTCCTTGACGACATCAGGCAGACATTCGCGAACTTGAGAAGGTTCCGGATGAAGCTTAACCCGGAAAAATGTACCTTCGGTGTCCCGGCTGGAAAATTACTCGGATTTCTCGTCTCCAGCCGAGGTATCGAAGTTAATCCAACTAAGATTCGGGCCATTGAGTGAATGGAGCTGCCGAAGTGTCTTAACGATGTCTAGAAGTTCACTGGGTGCCTAGCATCATTGAGTCGGTTTGTATGTCAGTTGGGAGAAAAGGCATTGCCTCTCTACCAACTCATGAAAAAGTCGGATAAGTTCGTTTGGACACCACAGGCTGATGAAGCCTTTGCCCACTTAAAAAAGATGTTGGCCACTTCACCAGTGTTAGCCTCTCCACTATCAAAGGAGCCAATGTTGCTCTACATAGCCTCAACCAACCGAGTTGTAAGTGCAGTGATTGTAGTAGAGCGCAATGAAGAGGGTAAGTCGGTGCAGAGGCCAGTGTATTACTTGAGCGAGGTATTGTCTGCCTCAAAACAGAACTACCCGCACTTTCAAAAGGTGGCATATGGTGTCTATATGGTGGCAAAGAAGTTAAAGCATTACTTTGAGGAGCACCCCATCAAAGTGATATGTGAAGCTCCCATATCCGAGATAATGGGTAACAAGGATGCGAGTGGCAGAATCGCAAAATGGGCAATTGAGCTAGCCCCTTATGCGCCCCAATACGACAGAAGAGAAGCAATCAAATCTCAGGCTGTGGCGGACTTTTTTGTAGATTGAGCCGAGGTACAATACGAACCACCGCCACCAGATCCGAAGTACTGGAGGATGCACTTTGATGGGTCGAAAACCAAAACCGGATTAGGCACCGGGGTTGTGCTTACCTCGCCAAAGAAGGACCAGCTAAAATACGTATTGCAGATCCATTTCGCGGCATCGAACAATGTCGCTGAGTACGAGGCTCTTGTGCATGGGCTCAAAGTGGCAAAAGAGATTGGCATATGTCAGATAATATGCTTTGGCGACTCGGATTTGGTGGTGCAGCAAGTGTCCGGAGTGTGGGATGCCCTGGATCCAAACATGGCACTGTACAAGTTTCATGTGCAGAAGATATCTGGTTACTTTGAGGGGTGTGAATTTCACCATGTACCCCGAGTGGAAAACGAGGCTGCCGACATGCTATCGAAGCTCGGATCAACCCGACAGGCAATTCCACCAGGTGTAGCATTGGAACACCTCAGAAAACCATCTATCAGGCCGTCCCCAGGAACCGACTCGATCTATGTCCTGGAAAATATGGAATCCGGAGCTGAGCCCATGGACATTGACACAGGAGGTAGTACGTGAGACCCGGGGACTGCATCAGCAAACCCGGGGACTGCCTCCGCAAACCCGGGGACTACCTCGCTTGACCTGGGGACTGCTCAGTGTGATCCGGCTGAAGTTATGCTGGTAGATCAGATGGAAATTGATGAGGACGTGTTCCCTGCACGAGCGATACCAGCTTGGGCACTACCTATATTCCAATTCCTGAAAGACGGAACGTTACCCACTGAGGAGGTGTTAGCCAGGCAAACTCAGAGGAGAGCAAAAGCATACACTATTATCAATTCCGAGCTGTATAAACGGAGTGTAACCAATGTCCTCCAGCGATGCGTTGACCCGGAAGAAGGGCTTGACATCCTCCGAGATATACACCAAGGAGAATGCGGGCATCATGCTTCATCTAGAGCCTTGGTGGCAAAAGCATTCCGGCATGGATTCTACTGGCCAAGTGCCTTAGAACAAGCAGAAGATCTGGTGAGAAAATGCAATGGTTGTCAAAGATATGCTACTAAGACACATATGCTAATGTCGGAACTCAAGACCATACCAATTACGTGGCCATTTGCCGTATGGTGCTTGGATATGGTTGGCCCGTTCAAACCAGCGAGGAGAAACATGACACACATTTTGGTTATGGTGGATAAGTTTACAAAATGGATTGAAGTGAAGCCTATAAGAAAATGTGATGGAGCTACGGCCGTAACATTTCTCAAAGACATCATCTTGAGATACGGTTATCCTCACAGTATCATAACTGATAATGGCACAAATTTTGCTGAAGGAGCATTTGCGCAATTCTGCCGAGATAAGAAGATCCGGCTGGACGTAGCCTCGGTAGCCCACCCCTCATCGAACGGACAAGTGGAAAGATCCAACGGATTAGTATTATCCGGGATAAAACCCCGGCTCATTGAGCGGCTGCAAAGATCAGCGGGGTGCTGGATAGAAGAACTACCAGCGGTACTATGGAGTTTAAGAACAACTCCGAATCGATCAACAGGCTATACGCCGTTTTTTCTGGTATATGGGGCAGAAGCTATATTACCAGCCTACATAGAGCATGATTTGCCTAGGGTCACCCAATACACAGAAGCCGAAGTGCAAGAAGCCCGGCAAAATGATGTTGATCTGCTGGAAGAAGCGAGAGAACTGGCACTGTCCAGATCCGCCATATATCAGCAAAATCTCCGACGCTACCATAGCCGGAAAGTGTGCCCCCGAGTCTTTCGGGAAGGCGATCTGGTGCTCCGGTTGGTACAACGTACTACTGGCATGCATAAGTTATCCCCCATGGGAAGGGCCATTCATTGTGAGCAAAGCATTGCACAATGATTCTTACTATCTTATAGATGCAAAGCCACAGGAAAAGAACAAGGCGGACAGGTCCGGAGAGGAATCTAAGCGACCGTGGAATATAGCACGACTTCGTCCCTTCTACACTTAGCTAAGAAGTGTATGTATCCGAGTCATCTCATATGTCGGTATGTATGTCGGCAATGAGCTTATCAATGAAATAGTAGCGCCTCGACCAGTAACTCGGGGACTACCTTAATAATTATTGTTGTTGTCTCTCGTACGTTAGCTGGAATAAGTTGTTCTACTTAACCCGGATTAGTAATGTGTGAGCACCAAAAACCCAACTCTTCGACTTGCTGCTGTCCAACAAGAATTGGCTTCATGGCAAGCAAGAGAACAAGTTTGGAATTGCGTAGCACATGAAAAGCGACTAAGGAAACAAGTTTATTCGATCTAGCGTTTGTTTTTCGGACTAACCCTGTATTTATTTTCAAGTTATTGTGCTGAATTATTTTGAGCTAAGCCTAAAAGTTTCTAAGTATTGTTAAAACAATTTTTGAAGCCCGGATTCGTAAGTCGTAAAACCGAATCAAGGTAGACACGAACCGAGCCGGAAGATTGGATGAACAAGAAAATGAAACTCGGGGACTACGCCCAAGTTAATCCGGCATAGAAACGTAGTAGCAAAATATCACATATACAGCATACAGCTGCACACGGCATACCGGGGATCTGATAAATTTTCAAGTATTTTGACCTAAGGAGCAGCAGGAGGAGAAAGTTTAGTGTCGTCTTCGCTGTCTTCAATATCTGAGGCATCACCTTATTCGTCCTCATCTGACCCGTCTTCAGCGTTCTCAGCATTCTCGTCTCCAGCGGATTCCAGGAAGCTCGGTCCTTCAACCCAATCATGGATAGGAGAATATTCGACGAGGCTGTAGGCGCAAGCCTGGTGCCGAACTACCCACTCCGGGTCATCAGTCCATCTGGATCCGGTGCGCCGACGTGTAAGGAGGCTGAGGTCGATCTTCTCATACCATGTGAGTATGTAGTGAAGGATAGTATCAGCTGCGGCACGCCCAACGGACTCTCTCCAGAGATCGAGTTGGGTCTCAGTCTCCATTAGCTTCTCGACGAGAATCACGGTGGTCTCCGGGCTACCTTCTCCGGGCCAGAACATGTTGAAAATGCGAACTGCGTCAAGGATATCCTTGCCGTAATTCTTGATGATTTCCACGCGAGATGACAAGCTGACCAACAGGTCCTCCATGTCGTAAGGAACCTCCTCACTAGTAGGAGCGGCAGGAGTACCCCTCGCTTGGCGAAAATCTGCAACTGCTGTGCTTGCAATAGTGATGCTCTCGAGAAATTTGCCTGGAAGCAAGACAAGGGAAGAAGGTAAAGAAAAGACATATGAAGCAACCCGGAAAAGTATGTCGGAAGGAACTTACGTGATATATGGCTGAGGATCCGGGTTAACTCCTTGATGCAGTCATCGCGTCTCTTGCGAAGTTGCTCAAGCTCAGCGTTTGCTGACCCAAGCTAGATGTCGGATTCTGTGAGTAGGTCCTGGTCCTTGGAGATCTAGAGAGTCAGGCGCTCGCGCTCTTCTATGAAGTTCTGGCTAACCTTTTGGAGCTCGGTTTGGTGCTGGGCCTTCATCTTCTCCATCTCAGCCTTGAGCCTGGCAATCTCGTTGTCCTTAGTCCGGAGGAGAGCAAGCTCATCATCCTTTTTCTTTAGCTCGGCTTGATGCTGCCCTGCTTGTTCGAGAAAATGCAGCATCATATCAGGCACGGGCACACTATCCTCAAGCGATGCTGAAATAGTATGTTGACCCGGCAGAGCCGAGGAGCGAATGTTTGCCGAGCCAAGGAGAAGAGGAAATGGAAAACACTACAAGGTCGGACAAAAAAGGACATACCCTTGATTTCCTCCAAGTTCTTCCGCATGATCTTGTTCTTAGCCTCCACCCCAGCTGCAGAAACCGAACGAGGAGATTAGTTCGGCAGAAGAAGGTGAAGAAAAACGGAGAAGTGCCAAGGAAGAAACTTACCCCTTTTTTCATGTTCTACAATAAGTGCAACGTGCTTTGCGCGTAGCATCTTGTGGGTATCCAGCAGACGTTGGAATTCAGCGCTCCGGCGATTGGTGGTTACCTGAAAAAAGTACAGAAGTGTAAAATTAGCTTGGTGCATATTCGAAGTGTACAAGATCCGGGCCAAGTGGAGCTTAACCCGGCTCTAGGTGTGTGCATATTCGAAGTGTACAAGATCCGGGCCAAGTGGAACTTAACCCGGCTCTAGGTGTGTGCATATTCGAAGTGTACAAGATCCGGGCCAAGTACGAACTTAACCCGGCTCTAGGTGTGTGCATATTCGAAGTGTACAAGATCCGGGCCAAGTGGAACTTAACCCGGCTCTCGGTGTGTGCATATTCGAAGTTCACATGGAGCTACGTCAGTTTTCTAATGAGCATCCGGCAGAGTAACTTGTTACTCTGCCGGAGGCTCGGGGACTAATGGTTATTATCTACAGCATGTAAAGGAGAAACGACATACCTCCATCATCCGCCCTGCGAGGTTAATTGCCTTAGAGGCGGTATTCATTTGGGCGGAAAATTCTGCGGGGCCGAACTTTTCTGGGAGATCGTCGTTGTGGACGAACTCCGCCTTGTTCCAGTTCATGACAAACTCAATAAGGCTCGGAGGGTACCGCTCACCGGTGGGAATATGGGGTGCCACCAAGCCCTTCGCGTGCGCTTCTTTCCTCTCAACCAAGGCAAGGGCTGGGCTGGTATGCAGAACCATCTGCTGCGCATCAGTGGGCTCGGCGGGAGCATCCTTCACTGCTGGAGCTTTCTTGGGAAGCATCGATGCTAAGGTTTGTTGCCCAGCCTCGACAAATGCAGACTTGGTAGCATCCGGAGCCTTTTTGCCCTTAGCTTGCTGGGAAGAAGTAACTGCAGTGGATTTCCCCTTAGGAGCTACTGGAGTAGTTCCTCGCCGAGGTTGAGATGACTCGGACGAGGCGGAAGAACTTGGCATTGGAGCTCTTGTAGTTGGACTTGGAGCAGTTGTTGATTTTCTTGGTGCCGTAACAGGTGCTGGTGCTGGTTCGGTCACTGGTACTGGAACTGCTGCTGGTGCTGGTGTTGAGGTAGACTCGGTGGCTGCTGGTTGCGGCGATGCCGAAGTTGTGGACGTCGTCGCCTCGGCTGGACCGACCCCTCCCGCTCCAAGGTCGCACTCCTCTCGACGAGGTAGTGCGGAACCCGGAGCAGCCGCAGAACCCTCTGGAATAGGGCTCAGTGGACATGACTCGTCGTCACGAGGAGGAGAAGGGCCAGATCGAAGTGGTGAAGAGATGCTTGATCCGCTCTGAGGGACCTCCACCGGATCCCTGAAGAAGAGAATAATGTCAGAAGAGAAATTACCACGATGCAAGGAGAACTGAGTTACGCAACGAAAAATGACTTACGCATCCGAGGTTTGGGCCTCCTTGGGTTTCCGGGCCCTTCGTGCCGGGGCTTTGCCTGCTGGCTTGGAGGCAGTCTTGTCTCCGGCCTTCTTTCGCCTTTTTGTGGGCTGAGAAGGTTCGGAGGAGGAATTTGGTGCGGCTCCGCGCTTCTTCTTCGGCGCCACCGGAACCGGTTCGCCCGTGGCAAGTGGAGGATCCTCGTGGATATGCCCATCGGGGTTAGCTGATGCCGGAAAGGCAAAAGAAAGAGGTACAGCCTCAACAGGTTCAATCACGTCGACATCCGAGTCATCCTCATCATCGGGACAGTCTCTAAGAGAAGATAATTTACCGCTAGGTCGTTTTGTAGCGTCGGTCATAGGGAGGAACATCTCCTGGTCCGGCTCCTCCTCATCCGGGATTTCTCGGTCCGGCGCCCACTTAAGGGTCAGATCCGTACCATCCTCAAGAGTTTGCTGAAGGAATAGCTGAGAGAAAGCATGAAGAACAGAGTCAAAAATACAACAAAAACCGACACATATTTGATCTGAAGTAAGTTTGCCCCGCGAAGCTTACCGCGGGAGGGAGCCTGTCACGACAGAAGTGCTCAATTCCCCACGTCCATTCAGCGGAGAAATCCTTGTGGGTGGTGAAGAGAGCCTTAACCCGATGAAAAATCTCCATGTTGCTCAGCTCGAAGGAGGAGGTCCGGTTGGGGTCGCGGCCGAAACTCATGTGGCACACCTTGTGGGTGCGCTTCTGGAAGGGAGAGATTCGGTTGCACACGAACGTGATCATAGAATCCTCGTTGCGCAATCCGAGTTTCTTCAGTTCCGCGAACCTCTTGTTAACTTGGTTGGCCAGAGCCGTGGGCTTCTTGGAGGCCTCCTCCTAGAATTCCGGATCAGGTGGACCCGGAGTGTAGGGGAGCAACCGAATCAAATCTTCAGTGCCCGAGTTCTGGACATAGAAGAAGGTCTAGGCCCATCCTTTGCAGTTGTCAAGCCCGGTGACCCGGGGGAAAACGGAAGTCCTCCGGAGTGAGATGGACGCAACTCCGAATTGAGTGAGCTGCTTGTCCTTAGACTCAACTTGGATATTGCGGATGACGTTACGACGAAGGCCGAAGAACCGGATCCACAGCTCCTTCGTGGGCCACAGTCCGGTGTAGCCCTTGATCGTAGAAGCAAAAGTAGAGAGAGAGGTGATAGCGTTGGCTGGAAGATGGTGCGGCTGCAGGTGGTAGGTGCTAAGCCAATCCCGGAAAAAGTCGCTCACCGGCAAGCCGAATCCCCATTGAAAGTGGGACAAGAACACGATGAACTCACCCGGATTGGGTGAGGGGGCCAGTTCGGCGGAGGGGAGACGAGCGGCGATGCCGACAGGGATGCATCTGGTCCGGTAGAGCCAGTCAAGGTCATCTTGACAGACCCATGATCCGGCCCACGCGACACGGTCTGCCGCAGCGGCGTCCTCCTCCATTTCTTGCTCGGCGACGACGAGCTCCTCCTCCGTCATCTCGTGCACTGGCGGCGGCGCGGTCACGAGGAAGATGAAGAAGAAGAGCAACGGGCAGGGGGGCGCAGAAGAGGGAAAAATTCTAAGGGGTGCGCCCCTCCGCTACTTAACCACCCCCTAGGAAGGTGAGTGGGATCGTGCCCTGCCAATGAGCAACATTGTGGCCGTGTATCACATGCCTCAGCCAATCGTAGAGGAGCCACACAGAGGGCCACAGAGCAGAGACGATCTCGTGACGTGACGCAATGATGCGGTAAACGAGGAGGCAGGCGTGACGTGACCCTCGCACAGTGGTAACTGACAATTACTGCGGCGGTTACTGTGCAGGCCCTTAAAATAAGACAACGTAATGATTAGCCTCCACGTGGGTTGGCGTATGAGAGAAGGAAACAAGGCCCGGATCAAACCATGGTAACCCGGACGGCAAGTAAAAACTTAGAATGTGCGAAGGGAACATAAATCCATATAATCCGAGATAAATAGCTAACTCGAAGATAACGTCCAAGGCTCGAACATAAATGAACCTGATGTGGCCTTAGCGAGGCAGCTAAGACCGCACCAGCTTCGAGGACTAATGTTGGGGGGATACCCCCGGGTAGGGTCACTCCGGGGTATAAAGGCCGAGTCAACCGAGGTTCGGCAAGGTCAAAGCGGATGCTGGCCGGGTCACCTCAAGGCAGGCCAGAGCACGGAGTAACCTGGACCAGGGGGGTCACCTAACATTGTCTCAGCCGACTTAAGGAGTAAGTCGGAAGTGCTCGTCTAACTTGTATGCAGGAACAGGTATAGCCGGATCTACTATGATCCGCGTCCCGTTTAGCTTCTGGGAGAAGGAAGGAATCTCTTTGGTAAAAAAGAAGGTCCGGTACGCACTGCATGAGCGAAGCAAGCAAGGGCAGGACCACCGGGTCATGGCCGACAAGGGTGACGACGCCCGCGTCGGCTGACGCAGGCGCCGCAGAGGCTCACGTAGCTAAAGCATGTATGACGCGGGGGAAAAGCACCCCGGTCGGGTTACCACTTTGAGAGGAGGCATATTCTTAGGAATATGCCTCCACATATGCCCTAGGCGGAGACCGAGCCCCCTCTATATAAGGGGGGCTAGGGTTTCAGTAGAAGGGGTTGGTCTTTTTCCGATATCAATTTTGCGAAGGTTCTAGGAGTAAACTGTAGTTGAGAGTAAGAGAGCTTCTTCTTCCTCCTCTCGCCAATACAGCTCTAGGAGCACTTGTAAACTTGAAAGGAATACAATATTCTATGTGGAGAATCACTCCACTATCCCTCCCTGGATTCCCCTAGCGTGTATTAGTCCCCACCTTTAGCCTATCCATGGCATCTGCCGTGACACCACCACGACAAGTTCGCACCAGGATGAGGGGACCTCTTCATCGTACCAGGGTGACACTTCATCCTGGCCAACTTGGGATTGATACCCACTTAGGCCAAAAGCCTAAGCTTGGGGGGAGGTACGCCGACACCGCACTCATCTTCATATCATGTTGCGTCGGTACTTTGTATATTCATGTTTTCGTTCTCTTTTTAGTTTTTGTTCTTCTTTGCTTTTGCTTTCTAAAAACACAAAAAGACCAAAAATATTTCTGTTGTTTTTCTTTGGTTTTCTTCTTCTTTTTGCCTTGGTTTGCTTTTCCCTTTTTGCTTTGTTTGAACTATTCGAAAAACCCAAAAAGATTTTGCTTTGTTTGTTTTTCCCTCTTGGTTCTTGTTTAAAAATCGAAAACACCAAAAATATTTGTCGTTCTTCTTTGGTTTTTGTGAGTTTGCTTCAGGGTTCAGCAGTCCTCAGTGGATATTGGTTTCATATTATTATTCAAGCCACACAAGTGAAGAGCAATAATGAGGATCAATGACAACTTGAGGCGTGGTAAGAGATTGGTATCGAACTCTATTTGTTTTCATTTTTGTACATATACTCATCACTGTGGGCATGCTTAGTCCGTTCATGTAGAGTGTATGTTTTCTTTGGATGCTTAATAGTTCTTGCTTTCTTATGATTAGCTCCAGCTCGCTAATAGTTTGTAGCATGTCTTATGAATGTTTGCTTGCATTACTCTATTCATAAATTGGTATGACACCGTGGTATCCTCCTCTAAATGTTTCATTTGAATTGACTTGGCACATGCTCACGCATGCACATGACTGTGATAATCAGTTAAGCCTTGATGAATTATTTTGCCTTGAGGATCTTGAATCACTTTCATGCCATGAGTAGTCTTGTTTTGTTGCAAGCATGATAATGATAGCTATTGCTCTCTCGTTTGTCGCTCCCTTACTATTCCTAGCCTTCACTTCCACTGAGTGTTTTACTCAAGTTCCCAACTCCCTAAACCAAATATTCCCAAAGTGTCCACCATACCTACCCATTAGCATCATTTGCTACCTCCGTGCATATTCAATATGCCTTGTTTTCTTCTGAATAAAATGTTTGCTTGTTATGAGAAAGTTAGTTAGTAAAGCTCTCACGAACTTGATGGCACACTTTATTTTCTTGCACTTAATAAACCTGAACCATTGCGTCCTTCTTTGTTGCGCATATGCTTGCGCTTTATGAGTTGAAGTTAGCAGAACCATGTATCATGGGGACCGCTTTCAACGCTTCATAGGTACTTTGTACCTAGTTGATATCATGTTCTTTTGCTTATGGATCCCGACGGTGTGAAATAAAAGTGGAACTTGTAAGATCATGGAGTTTGTATGTATGTTAGAGAAAGGCCTAGGCCGCTAGCCTAAGCCATGCCTAATCATGGTGGAAACTTGCAGCATAACCATAATGAGCATTCTATGAAGCATCCTCAATAAAAATCTATGAACATAGTAAATAAAAAGATCGCCGAGATGCTCATTGTCTGCTTGCCTTGTTATTTTGATTATGGGATAGCTCCCGTGTCATGTGCAAGGGGTACCCCGTTGGCGGTTCTCTATGATACGTATATACTTACAATGACAAGAGCTTACTTGTGACTGAAGTTGAGTAGCATAAGGATCGGTCTTCGTAAGTAAGGGGCTTGAGACTTACTTTTATAACTTGTCAAGCATATCCTCTTAGTTGTGTCACTTTCACCTTAACCACATTAAAGATGCTTATGATAGGGGCAATGAGAGCTCAAAGCTAACAAGTACCATACTTTCAGCATTTGGAAGCCTTTCAAATTATTTAAAACCTTTTCTTGTTGAGTCTCCATTTATTCTCTGAGCACCTTCTTGAGAGCATAGTTGCCATTCTTTGTGTTTGTTCCATTACTTGATTATTTGTGTTATGACTTTGATGCTTGTATCCTTGATATCTTTATTTCTAGTCATCACTTGAACTTCAGAGGTGCCTTGATATTCATAATCAAAGGCAAGTGAGATACCACTCTATCATACCTTTCTATAAGCATTGTAATGTTGCTTGTGTTTGTGCCTCATGCTACTTATTATTCTTGAGTTGGAATCTCTTCATAGCTTGCAATGACTATTAAGTAGACTTGGTTGCATACTCTTTATTATGAATTGTCCAAGTAGTTGATCACATTGCTGAGAATATTTACATCATATGAAGCAAATGTGTTCGTGAAAGTTCTTTTATCGCACTCAGTTTTCAACTGAATTGCTTGAGGACAAGCAATAAGCTAAGCTTGGGGGGAGTTGATATGTCCAAAACGTATCTACTTTCCCGAACACTTTTGCTATTGTTTCTCCTCTAAACTTATGTGATTTGGATGCAACTAATGCGGACTGACGCTGTTTTCAGCAGAATTGCCTTGGTATCTACTTTTTGTGCAGAAAACCAACTATCAGGAAAAATCCCGGAAAATATGCCAAAAATCCTATTTCACCCGAAGACTCTAGGAGCTAGAATACGAGATGGGGAAGAGCCAGGGGTGGCCACACCACCTGCTGGCGCGGGCCAGGCCAGGCCATGCCAGGGGGTGGTGTGGGCCCCCCAGGCACCCCCTCGGCCTCTCTCTTCGCCTATAAGGAGCCTTCTAACCTAAAAACTTCGGGGGGTTCGACATTTTTCCAGAAAGAGTTCCGCTCCGCCGCCACCACCAGATTCCATGAAACAGCACCAGAAACTCCGTTCTGGCACCCTGCCGGGACGGGGAATTGGAGGAGATCATCTCCATCATCATCACCATCGCTTCTCCATCGACCATCCATGTTTCCCCCATCTATGAGTGAGTAATCCCCCGTTGTAGGCTATGGGGATGGTAGGGATTGGATGAGATCGTTCATGTAATGGCATCAGATTGTTAGGGCATGGTGCCTAGTATCTTTTATTAGTGCTTTATGACTTTGTTGCGACTTGTTGTGCTTAATGCTTGTCACTAGGGCTCGAGTGCCATGATTTCAGATCTGAACATGTTATTGATTCATTATGATAGTATTGTTTCTAGTCTTATCTGCAAGTTGTATACACATGTTGTTGTCCGGAACCTATGGCCCCGAAGTGACAGAAATCGGGATAACCGGAAGGGAAAGGCTTTGATGTGAGGATCACATGTGTTCACGGAGTGTTAATGCTTTGCTCCGGTGCTCTATTAAAAGGAGCACCTTAATTGCCAGTAGTTCCCTAGAGGCCTCGCTGCAAACGTGCTGGCAGGACAAAAGATGTTGTGCAAGTTCTCATTGCGAGCACGTATGACTATATATGGAACACAAGCCTAGGATTGTCTAGTACTTGGATGCTTTATCTTATTTATCTGCAATTGCCCTATGTTCTGATTCCTATGTGGATTGTCTTGTCCATGCAACGCCCGTCCATCCATCCCTATGCCTACCGCACTCGAATCCCACTGTTACTGCTTTTGTTACTACTGTCTTTGCTTTACTACTGGTATTACTTTACTATTCCTACTACAAAACTATTGCTACTGATAAACTGTTGTGAGCAAGATTGTTTCTAGGTGCAGCTGAATTGACAACTCAGTTGTTAAGGCTGATAAATATTCTTTGGCTCCCCTTGTGTCGAATCAATAAATTGGGTTTCACTTCCCTCGAAAATACTGCGATACACCCCCTATACTTGTGGGTCATCAGCTCCCAGTTTTTTTGCTAGCCTCCATAACCAAGTATGAGTTGCACTCATGCATCCAACTCCAAATAAAACCAAGTTATCCCAAAGAGTCCACCATACCTACATATTAGCATTTGCTATTCCAAGTATATTCATGCTTTTATCTACCTTCCGAATTAAACTTGTTATGTGAAAATTAGTGATTAAAGCTCGCACGAACTTGATGGTACACTTTATTTTCTTGCACTTAATTAACTTGAACCATTGTGTCCATCTTTGTTGCGTATATGCTTGCGCTTTATAAGTTGAAGTTAGCAGAACCATGTATCATGGGGAACGTTTTCAACATTGCACTTATATTCTGTTGATATCATGATTCTTTTGCTTATGGATCCCGGCGGTGTGAAATAAAAGGGGAACTTGTAAGATCTTGGAGTTTGTATGTGTGTTAGAGAAATGCCTGGGCCGCTAGCCTAAGCCATGCCTAATCATGGTGGAAACTTGCAGCATAACCATAATGAGCACTCTATGAAGCATCCTCAATAAAAACCTATGCAAATAGCAAATAAAAATATCGCTGAGATGCTCATTGTCTGCTTGCCTTGTCATTTTGATTATGGGATAGCTCCTGTATCATGTTCAAGGGGTACCCCATTAGCGGTTATCTATGATACATATGTACTTACAATGACAAGAGCTTACTTGTGACTGAAGTTGAGTAGCATGAGGTTCGGTACTCGTAAGTAAGGGGCATGAGATTTCAACTTATAACTTGTCAAGCATATTCTCTTAGTTGTGTCACTTTAACTTTAATCACCTAAAGATGATTATGATAGGGGCAATGAGAGCTGAAAGCTAATAAGTACCATAATTTTTGGAAGCTCTTTATGAGACTTGAATCCCTACTTCCTTCCAAGAAGGATTTTCTTTTACTTTTATGTTGAGTCTCCATTTTCTATCTTTATGCACCTATTAAGAGAGCATAGTGGCCATTCTTAGTTTAACGTGCATTGTCCCAAGACTTGTTAATCGATGCATAACTTGGATATTGCTTGTTCTTAAAGTATTTGTATCTAGTCACCCTTATGAACTTTGAAGGTGTCCTATGCATTTATGTTTTGCTACTCTATGAGGACAAGCTGAATACCATTTTCATTATGCTTTCTTTATGTTAAACAAACAAATGCCTTGCAATGCATTGTTATTCATGAATCTTTTGTTTGTGCCTTTTCATTTTACAACATAGTTGCTATGTATTATTGTTAGAACTCTATCTTTCATGATTCATGTTTAGAGTACCTTAATCCCAGCTATCAATGCTTTTACAATAATGATCATCAATATTGTGTTGTCTGCATGTCACATCAAAAATTATATTGTTTTGATCGCTTACCTACTCGAGGACGAGCAGGAACTAAGCTTGGGGATGTTGATACGTCCATAACGTATCTATAATTTTTGATGGTTTTATGCTAATAATATGCTTTTGACACTCCTTTTTGTATAAAGTTTATGATTTATTTGGACTAACCTACTAATAGTTGCAAAAGTGCACAATGTTCTTGTTTTACACTTTGATGTGTAGGAATTACCAAGAATACAAGTGGAAACCTTGTTGGAGTCAAATTGGGATTTTTTCAGAAATCTGTCTCAGAAATCTTTTTGAAAATGGTCACGTTTCGGGTTGAATACTGTGTCAAACAGAAAACTCTTCAACTACAAAGTTGTTCGAAATTTCGCGACAAACATTCTAGACATAAAATTTAGCTGATTCCGAGTACTGACGGGCCTTTTAGGCCCGATTTACTACATCTCAAGATGGGGTGACGGAAATCTGAGAAGTTATTTAAAGGGAGGAAACCTAATTCGCCCAGGGCATCTCCACCCATGAATTTATAGCCGCCTAAGCCATGTTTTTGCCTCCCCCATGGATCCCATCTCCATGGGGGAGGGCTCTCAACAAGCCATGAAGGAAGGGGGCTAAGGGGCGGTGCTCCCCCATGATACCGGCGGAAGGGAAGGAGTCCCCCGCGCCACCACCGGCGCCACCGCCATCTCCATCACCTAATCCTCCTAGTATGCAGTGGTTCATCCTCCCACACACCTTTGTATCGTCCTATGTAAACATGGTGTTTGATGCTATAAGTTATAATCCTATGATCTATGTCATGTTTGTGTAGTTTCTTTGTTCTTAGATTGAATGGTTGAACGTCTTTGGTTCATTAGAGTTGTATGTTGATATGGTACAGTCCTTTGGTGTCTATTATATTTGTGCGCGCATGGATTAAACATCATAGGGTTTGTAGTATGTGTAAGAGGAAGGGGGAAGTCCTGCCGGAGTGAGAGAAACCTAAGGACACGAACCGGAACGTTGCACGTATGGGAGTAAGAGGACCATTAAACTTAAGGCTATGGTTGGGGAAACCTTAATGCATTGATTAGTACTTACGGATGTTTGCTAACAATCCAATCATATAGTACATGTAATTCCAAGTAATGAAGCGCATGTATATTTAGCCTCTCCCACATAGAAAACTGCATCGAAGACAATAAACCCGATCTATTCGCTATTTAAACTTGGACAAAGCCACCACAATTACCACCAGTATTCCACACTCATGGTTTTGTTAGTTTAGTGTATTTTATTGCTACAGCAACTATCTTTACTTTCTTGTTATTTATTATGCAAAGCTATCTCTATTACTCGTATTGTTGCTCTAGTTTTATTTCCTAGATAATGCAAACGTTTAGTGTGTGTGTAGAGTTGTATCAGTGGTTGATAGAACTTGAGAGAATATTTATCCTACCTTTAGCTCCTCGTTGGGTTCGACACTCTTACTTATCGAAAAGGCTACACACGATCCCCTATACTTGTGGGTTATCAGAGGACGACGATCCAAGGGGACGACGAGAGCGGTGCACGACTGAGCGGAGTGGCGGCGGCAGGAGCAGAGGAGCGGAGCGGAGCTGGTTGCGACAAAGCATGGAAAATTGCACAATAATGTGTTGGTAGGCGGAACCATCCCTCGAACCTGGGACGCGCGCTATTGAAGGTGGAGGATGCGGGCCCGCCAGTCCGAAAACATGCCACCTGTCAGCGCACTATACACGGTAGAACTTCACAGAATTTTTTAGCAGGTCCCACATGTCAGTCCGTTTGATCAAAACTTGCATGCAGTGCATGGCTGGTTCACGCGCTAGTTCCGAAAAAAAAATCCCGTTGATCCAAACTTGAAGTGGCAGTTCCGCTTCTTCTCCCTCATCTCCTCGTCTCCTCGCAGTGGCAGTTCCGCTTCGTCTCCCTCGTCTATTCTCCTCTTCTTCTTCTCCTCGCAGTGGTAGTTCTTCTTTCTTCCTCGATCAAAACATTCCTGCACGTAAGCCATGGCTAGTAGCCGGATGAAGAGGAACTGGTCCGATCTCCCGGCCGACCCACTTCGCAAGATCGCCGACTACTTGCTGGAGAAAGAGGAGTACGTCAACACCTATGATGCTTGTCGGGAAGTCTGCACCGATTGGCGCCGCACTTTAAAGGTGCCCAAAGTCCATCTCAACAACTGGATCATGATAGATCATACACTTCCAGACGTTGGCGACTTCACCTTCCTCAACGTCGCCACTGGTCGTTACTTCAGGACAAATCTAATGGACGTCGATCGCAGGTTCACATTCACATCCGATATTTATTGGTATTTTCCATTATAAACATCTTAGTGCTAACTGATGCCCTCTTTTTCCAAAAGATTCTACTTCGTCGGTGTTTCTCGTGGCGTCATTGTGCTTGCTTAGAGGGTGGAGCCCTACCAGATTCGGCTTCTAAACCCAATCACCCATAAGTCTAACACTGAGTTTCAAGCACACATACCATCTAATCTTCTGCAATCTGTCGTCGTGACGAAGTCCCCGACGATGGTGTTCGTTTGCACTGATTATCCAGATCATATTGCATGGGCCGATGAGAGCACCCCAACAGGGCAAATCAATGAATCATTTGGAAAAGGATTGTATTCGCCACCTCCTGCTATGCTTCTGGACTGCATGACGGCATTCCGAGGGGAAGTATATGCATTACTTGAGAATGGAGACATCATGTCGACCAACATCCAGTTAGAGCAACGTGCGAGCACTGTCACGATGGCCAAAATAATTTCGTCCCCAGTCTTTGAACAGGTACGCGGAACTTACAAATTTTACCTTGTGGAGTCAGATGGTGATCTGCTTCTTGTGTTGAATGGGGATTTCGCCAAAGGGCAACCGGTGTTGTACCGGGTGGACACGGAGAACCACTCTCTCGAGGCCGTCGGTGACATTGAAGCCGTGCCCTCTTTGTTGATTACAATCGGTCTATCTCCATTGACACCAGGTTACACCCCACAGTCAAACCCGATTGCATATACTACAAGAATTATATTAGACTATATGATCATGAGGTTCAAGCCTGGGAAGAGGAACCAACAATGACGCATGGCTTAAGTCTGGAACATACACCGAGGCCTTACCCTCTAGACGAGATACTGGCAGCATATTGCAGACGGAGAGAGTTCTCTGAATATGTGTTGCAGCACACGGGAGCCGACGACGACGAAATATATAGGGGAGAATGAATCCTATATTCATACTAGGTTATTTGCTAGCATTTTCAGGTCTATTTTTCGAAGTAGAAATTTGTACTGTATTTATATTATTTCGATCAGCTGTATGCGTATTACCTTTCAGACAAAATTGTAATGTATTTAATTTTAGTACTTTCAGAATTCAAAGTATTTAATTTCAGTAGCTTCTTTCAGAATTCTCAGTGTTCGACATGGGCATCAGCTCAGCGCCGGAATTCAGGTTCCACATGGAAAATTGCACAATAATGTGTTGGTGGGCGGCACCAGCCCTCGAACCTGGGATGCGCGCCATCGAAGGTGGAGGAGGTGGGCCCACCAGTCAGAAAACATGTCACGTCGGCATCCCCTGTTTCTGATGCCCTTTAAAAAAGAAAACACGACACATCGTCATCCCCTGTTTCTGATGGTGTTGCTACAATCGACGGTACATGGTGGCATATAAATAATATCGTATAAACATAAGGGCACGGTCGTCAACCTTTCTAAAATGAAACCCGGTCCCATCTCCTACCTGTCCTGGTACATTGCCCGATGAGGTGGATAGCCACGACCGATCTTTTTAATACGTTCGCACTCTTATGCTGAGAAGGGAAATAAAGATTGAGCGGTTAATGCAACGAGTGTCGAATTATTACCCTCTAAGGAAATAGGATATGGTTATTTTCACGCGTGCCCGTAGTCCAAACCTACTGTCAGTCTTTCACTCCCCTTCTCCGACAAACCACGGTTCACCTTGCGCAGCTCCTCCACGCTGCACCAACTAGGGTAACATGGCCCCGCCTAAGCATCCGCCGCCGCCACGACAGCCGCCGAAACTGGGGTATTTAGCCCCTCTAAGGCAGGCCATGAAGCTCTACTTCAAGGGCGGTCTCCCATTGCCCTGCCAGGCGGATGATTTCCCCGAATGTGCTGAATTGGCCGCGGCGGCGACAGCGGCATCATCGGCGCCATATGCGGCAAGCAGGGCGAAGAGAGCGATGTGGAGAAATCGCGTGGCGGCATTACGGCATGCTCTAGGCAGTGGGAACAAGGTACGTATCAAATCGTTCACGAGAGCATGCCGCCAAGGGTACACGCCCTCGAATAGGGCAGCGCCAAGGTCTAGGAACTCTCACGCCCATGCTTCGGCACGGACTACCTTACCGCAGTGGGGGAGGCTGGGAGCACGCCGTCTGTGGCAAAGACGCTCCATCCTACGCACCGTCAGAGGCTGTACTATGGCAGCAACCAAGCATCTACACTCAGCATGCTGGATTGTTCGACAGCCAGAGCCGGCGGCGGGCATCAGATCAGCCCTGGAATTCAAGTTCAAGTTAACACGGACCTACGATCCCAAGAAGGAGATGCCGAATTTCAGTTTTGAAGAAATCGTTGCGGCGACACGGATGGTCCAACTGAACCGGGACTGGCGCACACAAATCGCTCGTGCATGAACGATGCAGATTTCTTGTAGTTTGGCGAGAAGGCAATAGATCAGTTTGAGTTAAATGATCAAAGAACTTATGTCCTCTTAAGGCAATTGACCAGCCAACTTTTCTGGTGGAGATCTGTAGTTTCTTCAATGTAGAATAGTTCAGTTCAAACTGAAGAATGGCTTTTATACATGAAATGCTGATGAATTGTTCTATAAACTAGTAGGAAGTTTAGCCCACTTTTGTGCAGGTATAAGACCCTTTTGTATGGAAGTACTACTGTTGTAAGAAAATACTATCAAGTATCTATTTCCTTCAATTACTAGTCGTGGTTAAATCCAGTTAACTGACATCTTTTTATCCCAGACTATAGATTTTGCGTTTGCTCTCTGTGCTGTAAACCATTTTTCCTTTGTCTTGTGTTGCCTGCAAAATGGTCCTGTAGTTCAACGTGTTACAAATGTAGCTACCTTGTACTTGAAGAGGAGATGGGTTACATTTTCCTGACATCCACAGAATTGACATTGCTCATTGCCAGACCACCCTCTTTTCATGAGGTTGTCCTTGGTTATTCACAAAAATTATAAAGCACGGTGTTCAACTACATCGATTCAAACTATTACACACACACTACATCAAATTCATTACCCACACATACTACATCGATTCAAACTATTACACACACATACTACTTCAAACTATTACACACATGTACTACATCAATTCAAACTATTACACATTTTTATTCGATGCTAACTTCCTGCTACGCTCTCCATACTACAAATTCATTATCCACACATACCACGGAAATTCACTAGAGCTCTATCTTCACTCGAGGGAAATCAGAACCACCAGCTCGTCCAATCCCGGTGCCCCCACCGAAACTGTGTGCACTGTCACGAAATGGTGGTGGTCCTGTGCCATCGATCCTTCTAGGCCAACACTGCAGGCGACAAGGACGCTTTCTGGCAGCCTCTTCAGGGCCTTGAATGCCATGTACCGATTCTAGAACCTCCTCCAGGTGGATGATGACCGGGTGCTTCCAGCAAAGCCGTCGCCCTGCCCTGCTTGGAATCTGCACCTCGTACATCTTAGGAATGGCGTCAGGATCTTTCAGCCACGCCTTTACCTCGATGACCCATTTGTCGCTCGGTGGCACGATTTCCACCAGCTCACCGCCAAGGCTACTGACGACCTGCTTGAGGTCCTCTGTCTCCCAAGCATCCAATGGGAGGCCGTCAAAGCCGAGTTTGGAGAAGAAACGAAGCTGCCCCAAGCGATCGTCCCACCCACAGGCGTGATGCCAACGCATGAAGCTCATTTTCTCCCCGCAACACTCGAAAGAACAGGAAGAATGCAGAACACGCTCGGTGTCTGAACTGTGCTCGAACCAGACGAAAAAATCGAATGGCGTCACGCATACCTCAATCTTGACCTCATTTCGTTTGATCTCAAAACGAGACCTGAAAGCCGACAGCAACTCTACTAGCAACACGGCGGGACGGACGCCCAACACGGTGGACATGAGAGCATGGTCGTCGAACTAATATGCCAGGGCTACCATGCCTGGGGTGCGCGGCAGCACGCAACTTCCCGAGGCCGGTCGCCGGCCTGGATCGCCCGACGGGACGCGCTCTGCCATGCGAGAAGGACTAGCCAGAGGCGAGATATTATTCCGGGGATGCGAAGCTCCGATACGGCGGACGATGCGACGGTGACGGCTGCGAGCTTCGATTAGAGGCGTGGGAGGTTGACCGGACATGGCGGGGACGCAAATTAGAGCAAGTGCGAGCTCTAATCTAAGACGAGCAGCCGGAGCTGAGCAAATGTTATTGGGAGGGGAGCAGGAGAGAAGACCAGAGCAGAGCAAAGAAATAGATCTGGTCCACTCAGGGATCTAGTCCACGACCGCAAAAGATAACGGGGAATACTGACATGGCGGGCCAAGAAGAGTTAACCTAACGGCGGTATTTGAGTTCAACCATTTTTCATCTGGTTCAAATGACCGTTTGGCCGTTAGATTTCTATTCACCCCCATTTGGCCATTCTGGACAATTGGCGATTCTACTACGGCCCCTCCGCACGATTGATGACAACTCGGGTACCGCGGTGCACTCACCCACGAAGTTTGGTACCACAAACGAACATTCCCCACACCGGGGAGGTATGTATTATATCTATGGATCTTCCACAACACTTTTACATATATCAAAGGTGCACATGAAAGTTTCCTAGGTCCACATGCAAGTTTTGAGGGGTTTCCGGGGTTCTAGGGGTCATTCTCCGGCGAAAGCACCCATCTATGGGCCCGGGAGGTCTACCCCCTAGATTTCTTGGCACAAGGTTCCATCAATATACTTTTTAATTGGTTTAGGTTTCTGTAGGCCATAGATACAAGAAAAACCATCTTTGGGACCATGTGGCACATTCTAGCCCCTAGTATACCCGCAGCGGGACATTTCCACCTAGAGTTCTAAGAATCTGCTAAGTGTTATCATCCTAATGTGAATAAGGTCACACCAGGAGCTATGTATTCCATCTTTGGTCCTTTTAAAACACTTTCACATATATCCTAGGTCCACATGCAGGTTTTGGTTGGTTTCCAGGGTTCCGAGTGTCATTCTGCAGCAAAAGCACCCATATGTGGGCCCGAGAGGTCTACCACTAGATTTCTCCGCACGACGTTGAACCAATATAGTTTTTCATTGGTTTAGGTTTGTTTAGGCAATGGATACAAGGTAAACCAAGTTCGGGACCATGTGGCACATTCTAGCTCCCGGTATACCCACAGCGTGATATTTCCTCCTAGAGCTCCAACAATCTGCTAAGTGTTATCTCCCTAATGTGAATATGGTCACACCGGGGAGGTATGTATTATATCTATGGAGTTTCCACAACACTTTCACATATATCCAAGGTGCACATGAAAATTTCCTAGGTCCACATGCAAGTTTTCTAGGTCCACATGCAAGTTTTGGTGTGTTTCTAGGGCTCCGGGGGTCATTGTCCGGCAAAAGCACCCGTCTATGGGCTCGGGAGGTCTACGCCCTAGCTTTGTTCGCATGAGGTTCCACCAATGTACTTTTTAATTTGTTTAGGTTTGGTTAGGACATAAATACAAGTAAAATAAAGTTTCGGACCATGTGGCACATTCTAGCCCCCGGTATACCCTCAGCGAGATATTTCCTCCTAGAGTTCCAACATTCTGCTAAGTGTTACCGCCCTAATGTGAATATTGTCACACCGAGGAGCTATGTATTCCATCTATGGGGTTTCCAAAACACTTTCACATATATACAAGGTCCACATGCAAGTTTTGGTGGGTTTTGGGGGCTCCGGGAGTCATTCTCCGACGAAAGCATCCGTCTGTGCCTCTTTGGGCCCGAGAGGTCTACCCTCTAGCTTTCTCCGCATGAGGTTCCACCAATGTAATTTTTCATTGGTTTAGGTTTTTTTACGAAATATATAAAAGAAAAACCATGTTTGGGACCATGTGGCACATTCTAGCCCACGGTATAAACGCAACGGGACATTTCTACCTAGAGTTCCAGGAATTTGCTAAGTGTTATCGCCCTAATGTGAAGAAGGTCACACTGGGTACTATGTATTACATCAATGGGCCTTCCACAACACTTTCATATAAATCATAGGTCGACATGCACGTTTTCTAGGTCCATATGCAAGTGTTTCTTAGTTTTCGGGGCTCCGGGGGTCATTCTCCAACGAAAGCACCAGTCTGTGGGCCTGGGAGGTCTACCACCTAGATTTATCCGCACGAGGTTCCACCAATGTACTTTTTAATTGGTTTAGGTTTGTTTAGGCCATATATAAAAGTAACACCAAGTTTGGGACCATGTGGCACATTCTAGCCCCCGGTATAACCGCAACGTGACAATTCTACCTAGAGTTCCAGGAATCTGCTAAGTGTTATCGTCCTAGTGTGAAGAAGGTCACACCGAGAACTATGTATTACATCAATGGGCCTTAGACAACACTTCCACTTATATCCTAGGTCCACATGCATCTTTTGGTAGGTTTCCGGGGCTCTGGGGGTCATTCTCCGGCGAAAGCACCCGTCTGTGGGCCCGGGAGGTCTACCCCCTTAGCTTTCTCTGCACGAGGTTCCAACAATGTAGTTGTTCATTGGTTTAGGTTTGTTTAGGCCATATATACAAGCAAAACCATGTTTTGGACCATGTGGCACATTCTAGCCCCCGGTATACCCGCAGCGGGACATTTCCACCTAGAGTTGTAGGAATCTGCTAAGTGTTATCACCCTAATGTGAACAAGGTCACACTAGGAGCTATGTATTCCATCTGTGGCTCTTTTACACCATTTTCACATATATCCTAGGTCCACGTGCAAGTTTTGGTGGGTTTCTAGGGCTCCGGGGGTCATTCTCCGGTGAATGCACCCGTATGTGGGCCCGGGAGGTCTACCCCCTAGCTTTATCCGCATGAGGTTCCACCAATGTACTTTTTAATTGTTTTAGGTTTTTTTAGGCCATAGATACAAGTAAAATCAAGTTTCATACCATGTGGCACATTCTAGCCCTCGGTATACTCGCAGCGGGACATTTCCACCTAGAGTTCCAGGAATCTGCTAAGTGTTATTGCCCTAATGAGGTGAATGTCACACCGGGAACTCTGTATTTCATCAATTGGCCTTCCACAACACTTCCACTTATATACTAGGTCCACATGCATGTTTTGGTGGGTTTCCGGGGCACCGGGGGTCATTCTTTAGTGAAAGCACCCGTTTGTGGCATGGGAGGTCTACCCCCTTAGCTTTATCCGCACGTGGTTCCAACAATGTAGTTGTTCATTGTTTTAGGTTTGTTTAGGACATAGATACAAGCACAACCATGTTTGGGACCATGTGGCACATTCTAGCCCCCGGTATACCCGCAGCGGGACATTTCCACCTAGAGTTCTAGGAATCTGCTAAGTGTTATCGCCCTAATGTGAAGAAGGTCGCACTGGGAGCTATGTATTCCATCTATGGAACTTTTACACCATTTTCACATATATCCTAGGTCCACGTGCAACTTTTCTAGGTCCACATGCAAGTTTTGGTGGGTTTCTGGGGCTCCGGGGGTCATTCTCCGGTGAAAGCACCCGTATGTGGGCCCGGGAGGTCTATCCCCTTGCTTTCTCCACATGAGGTTCCACCAATGTACTTTTTAATTGGTTTAGGTTTGTTTAGGCCGTAGATACAAGTAAAACCAAGTTTCGGACCATGTGGCATATTCTAGCCCCCGATATACTCGCAGCGGGATATTTCCACCTAGAGTTCCAGGAATCTACTAAGTGTTGTTGCCCTAATGAGATGACGGTCACACCGGGAACTATGTATTACATTAATGGGCCTTCCACAACACTTCCAATTATATCCTAGGTCCACATGCATGTTTTTGTGGGTTTCCGGGCTTCCGGGGGTCATTCTCGGGCGAAAGCACCCGTCTGTGGGCCCGGGAGGTCTACCCTCTTAGCTTTCTCCGCACGAGGTTCCAACAATATAGTTGTTCATTGGTTTAGGTTTGTTTAGGCCATAGATATAAGCAAAACCATGTTTGGGACCATGTGGCACATTCTAACTCCTTGTATATCCGCATCGGGACATTTCTACCTAGAGTTTTAGGAATCTGCTAAGGGTTATCGCCCTAATGTGAAGAATGTCACACCAGGAGCTATGTATTCTATCTGTGGGTCTTTTACAACATTTTCACATATATCCTAGGATCACATGCAAGTTTTGGTGAGTTTATGGGGCTCCGAATCATTCTCCGGCGAAAGCACCCGTCTATGGGCCCGGGAGGTCTACCCCTAGCTTTCTTTGCATGAGGTTCCACCAATGTACATTTTAATTGGTTAAGGTTTGTATAGGCCATAGATATAAGGAAAACAAGTTTGAGACCATGTGGCACATTCTAGCCCACGGTATAGCCGCAGCGGGATATTTTCTCCTAGAGTTCTAGCAATCTGCTAAGTGTTATCTCCCTAATATGAAGAAGGTCACAACAAGGCCACCAGAAATTCAAGAAAAGACAAAATACCATATGGTCGGTGAACAAAATACTGTACCGCTGGCACGAGCGCCTATGCGCCAATGATAAAAATTACCCCCGGTGCATGAGACTTGTACGCCGATGGTAAGCATTTCATGGGTTATAAACACGGACCGATTTTAGTCTGTTAATTGAGATTTTCTAAGAATATGATTTTTTTGAACTTTATTAAATTACCTCAATTTTGATACAAATACTAGCATTCGGTTATTATTAAGGGATATCTTATATTTTTAAATTTTGAAACTTATTCAATAAATAATCACAATAGTTAAAGAAAAAAAGAGGACATATGGCATCGGGCAGGTCACAATGCACGTCCGTGATTCTCGGAATATACTGGGCCAAAAGGCGGGACAGTCGGCGACCGTTTGGCCCGCTTAATTCGTATTGCACAGCCACAGTCTTTAATAGGCAGATTACGTCGATCATGCAACCGTCCGTGTGCACGACCTAAAGATCATGCAAGATCTTTTTTTTGAACAGATGTAGGTCCCAGAGGGACCTAGAAGCATTCATTCAGCGGTGGAGCGAAAATTACAAGGAGGACCACAAATAAAAGGAAAATTACAAACAAGCCCACAAGTTTTCCTCTAAGGACCCTAGCAGAAAATCTGAAAACGCAATCGGGTCCAGCTCCGGCTCCACCACTATTCCGCAACGCAGCACAGACGAGCACCTCACCACCGGGGACAAGACCACTTGGGATGAGGCGTCGGGAGCCAACTGCACTGGTGGAAAGGGGCCTCCAACTAGGCAACATGGCCTGGAGGTTGATTTTAACCTGCATCCGCCGGCCGGAGAAGTCCGACGCCGACGAAGAGGATGGGAGTGGCCGCCCTTCGGCCGTCTTGAACAGCGACCCGAACCTGGCCGCCGTAGATGCACTCCTAGGGGCCGCTTCATTGCTCTCCTGCCGCGCATCTGGCCACCCACCAGTAGGAGGAAGGACACCCTCGTCTTCCTCGTCTCCATGACTAGCAGAGAGGAGGGTCGGCCATCTCCGACCTTGGGCACTAGGCGCCTTGGCCTCCAGATCAGGAGGCTGCACTTCGAGCTTATTTGACGAGAACGCAGCAGATCTAGCTCCTTCCATCTCTGGCCTAGACCATCGGAACGCCATGGCAAGGAGAAGAACCACCGCCAGCCACCAGATGCCGCTCGGACGCATCGGTGTCCTTGCTCTCTTCGGCATCATGCCAGACTCCACTATGGGAAACCACTCAAGACCTAAACTACTATCTACAGAAAGGGGCTGGCCTCCTCTTCCCCCTCACTCTGGCCGACGAGGCCGCCGGAGGAAAGGGGAAAGGGAGCCGATGCGACAGGGACGACTCTCAACGAGAGATAGAGGAGAGAGAAAGAAAGGAGGGGCGAGCGTGCAGGATCTTTTCTAAGCCGCATCCCACCTCCCTTTGTACAATGCTCTATAAACCACTCCTAAAGCCGCCGCCGGTAGCGTTGTCGCCTACATGAGCATGATTCTTGTTTCTTTGCTGTTTCGCTTTGAGGTACGTGGATTCTTCCCATGTCAGCAAGGTGTTTTTGCTAGATCGGTTTTGCTAGATCCATCTGAAGTCTTGTACGATTCTTGTAGTTAATCCATCCGGATTGGATGCTATATGTCCTACTTATGATCAGTAGGCAAAAGTACTAGGTCCCATTATAACCGGATCAGTTTCAGAATAGTACAAGTTATGTTGCCTATTTGTAGATGGGCAGTGCTACACGTCCCCCGGGAGATATTTTCCCCGATCCCCCGCCTCCCCCTGCTGACACGTGTCCCCTTAAAAAGCCCAAAATCCCATTTTTGCTACAGACATACCCGTTTTTGCTACAATTAGTCCTATTTTTGCTACATGTAGCAGAAAACGGTTCGGCCTAGAAAAATAACAGACAGACTAGATCTCGCCGGAGAGGTCGCCGGAGACCTCGTCGGACACCATGTAGCAAAAAAATTAAACTAATGTAGCAAAATCGACTTAGCCGGAGAATCGCAGGAGACTTTCGCCGAAGACCTCATCGGATACCTCGTAGCAAAAACTTTGCGCTATTATAGCAAAACCGCTAAACGGTTGTAGCAAAAAAAAAGTCCTATTGTAGCAAATTCAACTTCGCCGGAGATCTTGTCGGAGTCCGCCACCTGAAGCTGGTAGCACCGCTGTATGCCTATGGTAGCACACCCTCATGCCTAGGGTAGCAAAAACCTGAGCTCGAGGCCATGGTAGCATCATCACCGTCACTAGAACTGGTAGCTTCAGCGTATGCCTATGATAGCATCGTCGGATACCTAGGGAAGCAAAATCACGAAACGCGTGTAGCAAAAAATATCACGACGAGTCGTCCATGAGCGACGCCATGGGAGGGGCCGGAGCAGCAAGGGCGGCGGCGGTCCCGCGGCGCAAGGCAGTGGCGAGCACCGCCCAACCTCGCTCCCCTGGCTGCTGCGGAGCTCCCCGAGGACGAGTCCCATGGCGGAGGCGTGCACACGCGGGACGGCACGGTGGCGGCGGAGGAGCGATGAGCGGGGGCGGTGCTGCGCAGTAGCGGCGGAGGCGCGCGGAGCCTGGCAGGGGCGGCGCTGCGCAGTGGCGGCGGAGGCGCGCGGTACCTGGCAGGGACGGCGCTGCGCGCCCTTGGAAGAAGAAGATAAGGGAGGGCGAGACGGAAAAGGGAAATGTGGGTCGGGGCCACACCGAGACGTGCGACAGCGACTACCCGGGGATGGCAACGTGCGATCCCCCGGGGGGGAGGGTATCATTTCCCTTTGTAGATTGTTAAGGTTGTTGTGTGAATCATACGTTCGAATCCTCATCTAGAGTCTTATGTAGATACGTCTTGATATAGGAAAAAGAGAGGAATCTGACACTGTTGTCCAGCCGGTAATAAGACTTAGTTGCATCGTGATAGAAAATCGTTCAATTTCACATCCCTATTGGCTCTCACCATACTACCTTGAATTACCAATTTCACGTTCCGACTCGTGGTAGAAATAAAAAATAATCGATATAGTAGCAATAATTCAGGGGTTTCTAACATGAAGAGTTAAGGGCTCGTTTGATTCATAGGATAGGAAAAATATAGAAATAGGAAAAACATAGGATTGATATGTCATGCCAATTTGAATTTTATGGGAAGAGAAATTCTGTTTGATGTAGCGAAGAAATTTTTTCCATGAGGTCTGATCTAATGTTTTTTTCCTATAGGAATTACACTACAAGATTCCTATAGGATTAATTCCTATAGGATGTGTTCCTATGAATCAAACAATTACATAGGAAAAATTCCTATAGGATTCAAATCCTACACAATTTCTATACAATTCTTACAAATCAAACAAGCCCTAAGGGTTTTTTCTGTGAAGGTAATACCGTCTTTACTAATCATTGACTATGGTAGTACTGTCAAACCTCCGCTGAGAGCGTGCACACGTCCACTATCTCTGGTAATGTAGGTCTTCCGACGGTAGTTCCGTTTAACCAGGGGTAGTACCGCTGACGTCGTACAAAATTTCAAGCCTTGATCTATCATAGCAACACATGGGTATTGTACTAGTCATATACATATGTCTTCAATAATTTTACAGATATTTTAGTCATTTTTCTCATGCACTAGACCTTTTTACCAATGAGTTGTGAATATTTTTGGATAACTAATGTTTGCTACATTTATTAGGTCACAATGTCTTCTCGTACTTATCATATTCGTAATGCAATGAACGTGCACAAAAGTCTCTGTATCAGAGGTACGTAAAATCATGCCACATATGTTCGCCGTGCAATTGTAGTGCTACTCCTTATGAATTTACTTTTTACAAGCAGGTCCTATAGAGGGCGAGAATGACTTTAAAGCTTTCATTGAGTATGCCAATCGGGTAGAGATGGATGATGCAGGATTTGATAGACTGGAAAGGGTAGTTAGTAAGTACATCCCAAGTAGACCCTTATATGTTTGCACCATCAAGAAATCACACATCATCGAGGGTAAAGCAAAATGGTAAAAATTCTAATACACATCAAGTTTTTTTCATATATATTAGTATCTTGAGATTGATATTTTTTTTATAAAATCCATATGCAGTACTTTTCAAGAAGATTCGCCATGAACCACATTGTGAAGAACGTTCAACTACCAGCAGACATACAAGTCATCACAAAGAATATGGAATCTGTGAAAGTTAAGATGGTGATGAGCAATTGCAAGGTGAAAGGGAAAGATAAAGGTGGTGCTATGATAACATCAAACTCGATGGATGTTGTCAAGCAGAACAAAATGAGAGTTGGTGATGTCTTCGTGTTCTGGTTCCGTGGCAGCGAGGATGGTCTCAAGCTTCTTATTAATCTGGTGCGTGATATCATAAATGAGACTTTATATTTCGTACACCATTAGTTTATTGAAATTGTTAAGTACGTTGCATTTATTGTTCCTATGGTGAACCAATTTGGTTTTTATGGTACACTTTATCTTTTTATAAGTTTGGTGAACTTATTTGATTATTCTGGTGCACTTTATTCTGTGATATTGTTTTACTTTGTTCATGTGTCTTGTTCATGTCCCTCGTTACATTTCAATTTGTAATATGATCAATTATTTTTTATAAAAGTGATCATTACCATTTGAAACAACATAGAAATTGTAAGCACATTGTTCACAAACATGACTGCATTTAATATGTTTTGCTTAGTCTAATGGGCTGGCCCATCATACCTGGGATGTCGAACAGTTTGCAACCTCCCGTGACCCACCTCTCTACAAATCCGTCGATTAGATCTCGCTTGATCAAGAACCACCATCGTATCACGCGCGTAGCAATCGCCCCTTAATTCCTGCTCGATCATTCCCCCTCGCAAAGTCTCGCCATCGACCACATCGGAGGTCCTCCAATCCACCTACCCAAGCGGTTCGAACGCCATAGCTCTCCTTGCAGTTCCGATTGGAGCCGTTAGTCATCATATCTTAAAAGTAATCAGTAGTCGCATTTCCATTCTATATTAGATCTAAATTCTAAATTTTTGTGCAGATAAAAAGGTGTATTGATTTTCAAGCACTATTATCCTCTTCAGGTAGATCTGTTCCTCTACGAGCCGACGCAGCATCAGGTCTGTTCCTAAAACTTCAGTTCGGGCCGTAGCGGCTACACTAGCGAGGGTGGGGACTCCATCATGTCTTGGCCCCGTGACGAGTGTTCAAACAGTTCCTTAGACATGGTTAGAGCACGAGTCTGCTCAATTTAATTTATTAGATCGTGAAGTATTGTTTTCGAGGAACTATGTTGTGTTTTGTCTGGTTTTGAGTCATCTATTTACTTGAATGCTCTAGATTCTTCGTGATTTCGACGACCCAGATTATCTTTGGTTTCAGGACAAGGCTGCTCAATGGGACGCTGAGAAAATTTACATGGAGGAAGAAAATCTGAGGTTACAGTTGGAGGTAGCAAGACAGCGCCTTTTGATAGATGATTTGCAAGAACTTATTCGAGACGGGAAGAAGATTGCATAAAAATTACGTAATGACAAGATTCAACATGAGACCTATCTAGCATTTCAAGATGCGGTGATAGAGGATCTGGAAGTGAATGTTGAAGAAAGCAAAAATAAAGATGTTGCACAACAACATAAGATAAAGGAGATCGAGATTGTCATAAAGAAGTTGATTAGATTTTCAGTGGCAACCATTAGTGTAGTCACCGCCTTAGCTGCTATCCTAGCTTACGTTTTAGTAAACTTGTAATTCACATGCCGTGGAAGGTAGCTTGACGTGGACTTATGTTGATGCATTGACTTGCGAGTGACTTATGGTGATGCATTGTCTTGCAAGCATGATTCTACAACTACATATATGTTTAGTGATTAAATGACATCGAAAAATTAAAATAATAAAGAGTTATGATAATTTCATGTAATTATAAAAAAATTCATAAATGGCGACCAGAAAATCATAGATTCAACCTCGTACGCATAAGGCGTGATTACGTATTATCCTCTCTTACATAAACGATTTAAAAAACCAAATAAATGATCGAAACTAATAGCATAATGTGTGTTAAGAATTATCTTCTCTTACACACAATACTTTATTCAAATGATTTCACCTAAACCAAATTACCAGCCCGACCATTCCCTCCTAGCCCTGCAAACCCATGACCCCCATCGTCGCAAAGGCGAGGGCCCTTGCCATCCACTCTACCAGCATAGATGGGGTGGCTTCTACGACTTTTGGTCGCACGATGCTCCACAGAAGCAATATGGATGTAGACACGATGCACTATGGTTTTCCTTTCTGTTGGCATTGTTGATGCCATCGGCGACTCTATGTCGTCGGGCTCTGGAAGCTCAATGTGATAAATTGTTGGCACTTCATCCGGATCCTTCATCCATGCCTCCATAGATAGAAACCAACTGTCTGAAGGCTCACAAATATTCACTTGTTCTCCACCAAGTTTGTTGACGAGCAGGCTGACGGCTTCTCTTTCCCATACCTCTTTTGGTAGGCCATCAAAACTTAGCTCCATGAAATATGGAAATGAAGACAACATCCCACCTAATGCACGATGCCAACGCCTAAACTTTACCTTCCCGCCAGCAACTTCAACACGTCCTGAATCATGCAGAACGCGACTGCAATCATCACTTGATCGGAAGTGGATATAAGAAGTCTTCCGGCGGAGCGGTAACTTCAATCTTCACGTCCTCACCGTTGACACCATAGCGTGACACGACCTCCGCCAGCAACATTGCCGGCGATACCAGTGGTCGCGGATACACGTTAGCTTCCACCGTGGCCGTCAACGCATGACCAAGAAGTTGAGTCTCTAACTTGTTCATCCCATTGGTCCGTTGCCTCCCATGTCACCTCTTTGGCGCGCCAGAACAGATCTCCGGCCACCACTTTTGGGCTGGGGAGAAACTACCTGTTTGTTTAAACCTACCACGCAATCTGGTAGTCAGATAGGAAACGATTGCATCTCCTTTTAAAACGGTGAGGGTTGTTATTTTTGCTTGAACGAGAAGAAAGAATCCCTATATCGGGTCGTGCCGTTCCGTTCGTGACTGGTTCGTTGACTTGGATGTACGTTACTGGCGTTTTAGAGCATCTCCAGGAGCGGCGCTAAAAATTGCGCGCGTCCAATAAACCGCTTGTTTAGCGCGCGGAGCCTTGTTTTCGACGCTTCAGCAGCGACGGCAAACTAGCGTGCGCGGTAAAAAAAATTCCAGCGTGCAGTATATGCGCTATCGCGAGCGCCACATCTAGGGCTCCTGGTTCGGCGCGCTGGAAACGCACACTCGCGCGCAGAGCTGAAATCCCCCCCCCCCCCCCCCCCCCCCCGCGCCCGCGCTTCCTCTCTCCCCACTCTCCCCATTCCCAAATCCCGCCGGCGCTGACAGCACCGTCGCGCCGAAGCTTCCCCCGCCGCTAATCGACGACCGCCGCTGCGCCCCCGTCGCTTCCGCGCGACCATCGGCGCCACTCCCCGCCGATTCGAGCTCCGCGAGCATAGATCCGGCGCTGCCCCGGCCATCCACCGCCGCCGCCGTCGCTTCCGCGCCACCACCGGCGCTACTCCCCACCAAGGTATGTAGTGTCCTCCATTGCCATACCTTCTCATTCTAGGATATTATTTAGACGTAGCCGCCCTATGTAGATGGTGCGCCGCCGGTCGAAGGAAGAGTCTGTTGATGAATGGAATGCGGAAGAAGAGGAAGATCTTGCTATCATTTTGGCCGTTCGCGCTAGGATGAAGCGCCCGAAGCATGGTGGTTCCGTGATTGGTCGAGAGAGATTGTGGAGGGAGAAGTTGGAAGGCCATGCCAAATTGATGAGAAGCTATTTCATCGAGAAGCCCATCTTCCCCGAGCGCTACTTCCGGCGCCGGTTTAGGATGAGCACAAGATTGTTCAAGAACATCACCGAGAGTGTGATGGAGTTTGATCGTTTCTTTGAGCAAAGGAGGAATGCCACCGGGGAGCTTGGGCATAGCACCTACCAAAAGGTGACCGCCGCCTTGCGTATGATGGCATATGGTATTCCGGCGGATTTGGTTGATGACCACTTGGCAATGGGGGAGAGCACCACCATTCTTTGTGTCCGTCCCTTTCTCGTGGCTATCGTGAGAGTGTTCGGGGAGGAGTGTTCGGTTTTGGGATCAAGAGATCCTTTGGTACATCATGATGGCTTGTGTGATCATGCATAACATGATCATAGAGGATGAGCATGGTGAGGATGGCCTCGACTACAACTATGAGTATGTGGGACAACCCGTCCGAATTCGAAGGAGGCAAGATAGGATAGCCCGGTTCCTTACCTCTTACCATGCCATTCGAGTTAATGAGGGGCATGATGATCTCCAAAAGGATATCATGGCGGAGTGGTGGGTTTGGAATGGAGGAAATTGATGCTCTCCTATGATTGTTGTATGTTCTTTGAGATACATTTGCTATATGATTGTTGTATGTGTTGTTGTTGTATCGGTACTTTGAACTATTCATTTGTGTTGATGTTATATGAATATTTGAACTATTTATTCTTGATTTATTGTGTCTGTTTGATCTTTGTTTTGTCATTTGTATGTGATTTTGTTGTTCCTGCGCGCGCTGAAAATTTACAGCGCCTGTCATTTCGCTTTTTTTTGCCGCGCGCGCTATAACCTGTTTTTAGCGTTGCTATCTTTTGACAACCGGAGTTGCGCGCGACAAACGTGATACAGCGCGCGCCAAACGACTTATACAGCGCCAATTTTTAGCGCCGCTGCTGGAGATGCTCTTATTTTAGGTGATTTCATTCCCACGATTTCAGGGATACACAACCTCCTGACTATCTCGCCCCATCCCCCGCAGAATAAATATCTTAACAACCTCCGATTCTATACTTCCAAAGAACTTACCAGCCCTAGCCGCCGACTCCTCTCGTCGACACTACTCGACGCAAGCGAGATTGTGGCGCACTTCTCGGCGCTGGACATCCAGCGTCTATGAACCAGCGTTCTCCGGCGACCGCAACTCGCCACCACCGCCTCGGAATAGAGGTAACTGTAACTCCTTCTGTACAAACTCCCCGCTAGGGTTAGAAAAAGGTTCAAATTGGCAACCCTATTGGCTCTCAATATCCTTGCATCATTACCAATTTCTCATCCCCACTCGTTGTAGTAGTAAAAGAAAATTCTATCTAGAGGACACCCAATAAAGCTAGATGCACACATTGTGGTCGCCGATAGGATTCTAATCTTTTGTTTATCGTGATAATAGGGTTAAATTGGTTAAAGAATACAAAGGGGGCGAGGTTAGATAAAAGGAATCTGCATATAACTTGGCTACGTTACTACTCTCTATGTTTCGTAGCTTAGGGAGTATAACTTGACTGATGTACCACCGGCGATTGCGGTATTACCTCTAGTACAAAATTTGACTGGTGTACCACCGACGAAGCTTCGCTGAGCGCGTGAAGACGTCCTAGCAGTAGTTCCCTTGATCCCGCAGTAGTACCACTACACTCGTCCTAAATTTCTTGTTCATGGGTGCTCGTTTGATCTATACATTTCTATCAAGTCAACCCCTAAATATACATCACGTTTCACTTCTTAAGAGCCGTGAAACAAATAAATACTCCCTCCGTCTCAAAATAAGTGACGTTAGTTTGTCTAGATTCGGATGTATCTAGACACGTTTTAGTATATAGATACATACGAATCTAGACAAACTCAAGTCACTTATTTTGGGACGGAGGGAGTAGAAAATATTTTTAGTGATCCCGCTTCTCTCTGTCCATAACTTGCAGACATGGAAAGTTCTGTTAACACAAATGTTAGCGATGGTTTACCAAACCTATAAGAAGAAACTAAAGAGGTATGGTAAAGACTGATTGTTTAAATTTCTCCATACAACTAATTCATGTACACTTACACAAATTTCATGTTTTTTATAGGCACTCGCCTTGATACATGGAGACATGCATATATGTTGTTCACCGTCCAGGTTTGCGAAAACCCTCTGAAGTCTATCAAAACAACACAAAGATGCCATAGCTATGGAAACAGGTCTTGGGGGCTCTTACATATGCATACAGTAACACTCCGACGTACCATGCTAGTCAGGCTAGCCAAGCTCTATGTCAAAGAGAACCAGACATTTTACATCGGTGGTAACCACATTCCTATCAACCTAAAGAACATGTACCATATAATGGATATTCCGATACAAGGAGAGGACATAAACATTCGTATGAATAACCTACTGGACCTAAACTTGTTGAAGACATATGGAATTGAAGGAAAACTTACCGTGAAAAAACTTGAGAAACTGATTAAAGAATCCAAAATCCCTAATGATCATTTCATCAGGGTATTCGTTTTGTATGCTATAGGCCTTGTTCTAGCACCCACGTGTCGAAATTACGTTGACACCAGGTGTTTACCCCTGGTTGAGAAGGTGGAGGACATTCCCAAACTTAATTGGGGAAGTTTTACATTGACCCACTCGGTGAGATCCATCTGTCAATTTAATTTACGTCGTCAAACCTCTCTTCAGGGAAATTTGCCACTGTTGCAAGTAAGTAATAAGACACTAGTTTAACATTATACCTTACTACAAGAAAAGTTACCTTTCGCAACGACTTGGCCTGATGGTCGTCGTAGAAGGCGCGTCTTCCGCGACGAAATTCTCGGCTCGGCCATGGCCGATGGAAAACTTTTTTTTTCCGGTTTCACGGCCCTCTACTACGACGGATCCACTAAAAACGTGGAGGAAGCTCAGAAGCAACATTTTAGTTTCCTCGCGCGATGTTGACTCGCCGAAGTCTTTTGAGGCGTGTGGGTCCTGGACGTTAGTGTCTCTAGCGGACCATACTTTTCGGTCGCGTCTCCCTGATTTGAACTCGATAATGTTGCTCGATGCGTCTGCCATTTACTCAGGCTGCTAAGTCCCACATGTCAGCCTCTCATTAGAAGGATCGTGTGTATGATCGATTTTTTTCCTTCGCTCGCGCTACCCTGTTCCGAAGTTGATAGCGCTGTTTGATGCATCTATCGTCTAATCAACCTCCTAGGACCCACATGTCATCCTCTTATTAGAAGAAACGTGTGTATGATGGAATTCGCTGGTGCTACCCGTTCCGAAGTTGATAGCGCTGCTCGACGCATCTACCATTTAACCAAACTCCTAAGCCCCACATGTCATCCTCTTATTAGAAGAAACGTATGTATGATGGATTTTTTTCCTTCGCTCGGGCTACCCTTTTCCGAACTTGATAACGCAGTTCGATGCATCTACCGTTTAATCATGATGATGGGCCCCACATGTCATCCTCTCGTTAGAAGAAACGTGTGTATGATGGATTTTTTACCCCTGTCGCGCCTTCGTGTTCCGAACTTGATAGAGTTGCTCGCTGCGTCAGCCGTTTATTCAGGCTAGTGGGTCCCTTATGTCAGCCTCACATTAGAAGAATCGTGAGTATGATGGAATTTTTTTCTTCTCTAGCGCTACCCTATTCCGGACTAGATAGCGTTGCTCGACGAATCTGCCATTTTCTCATGCTACTAGGTCCCCTATTTCAGCCTCTCATTACAATAAACGTGTACATGCTGAACTTTTTTCTCGCTCATGCCTCCCTATTTCGAACTGGCTACGTTGCTCGATCCAGCATCTATATATGGTCGTGATGCTGGGTCCCACATATCAGCCTCTCTATAGATAAAACGTGCGTATGATGGACTTTTTTTGGCCATGTCTGCTGTAATGACCTTGGCAAATTGCTGAGTCCAAGATGTCAACCACCTGTGTGTAGGAAACGTGGCTATGCTGGGTTCCAGCTGACAGTCTCTATTTGAAAGAAACATGTGTATGTTAGACTATTTTTTGGTCCCAGATGTCAGCCTTCGAGTACAAAAATGCTCATAAAGTCCGAATTAAAAAGAGACTGGGCTAACTCGGGACGGATGCCCTATTCGTCATGGCTTATATCCCATAGGCTCACTCCTAAATTGAATGGTCTATGGTCGGTGGTCGCAAGACCTCGAACAGGCTGAATTAGAAGGTATTGGGATATGCTTGGGGCTGATAGGCTAATTTCATGGGCTATGCTTATGCATGCTGGGTCCGACATGTCAGCTTCTCTGTAAGTGCAACGTGTGTATGATGGACTTTTTTTCGGCCGTGTCCGCTGTTTTCACCGTGGCAGCCATGTATGATCTTACTGTTGGGGCTCTTATGTCAGCCTCTGTGGCATGTTCTGACTTGTGGGGTCCCCGATGCAGCCTTGTATGTTCAGCCTGGTGGGTCCCTGATGCGAGCCTCTCTGTACAAGTATTTAAACTTTTTTTTCAAACCCACCCTCAAAACAAACTCCAGGGACGCTGCATGCTGGTGGGTCCATGATGTCAGCCTCTCCGTACACTACTAGAGAAAGGCTTATGGATAGATTTATTATCAGTGGAGCATTTTTTTGAAAAAGAGCTTATTTTGCCTTTGTTTCCCGAGTAAGTGCACACACTCGCTCGCCGTCGTAACTTGTCCTTTCTTAGTTTTCGGTTGTTTTTTTTCCAACATTGTTTCGTTTCAATTGTTTTGCGCAGAGCCAAATATTGCACACTGATCCTCATTCATCCGAGTTATTCGCTAGCCACGTACTTGGACTCGGGGAGCGAGAAAAAGAAGAAAGACTACACCAACATAAGGAGTCTTCTAGATGATGCTCTCGAGGTATACGCCGAAAATGGAGGCGAATTCAAGAAGGGGACGGAAAATTTCAGGGATGACAAACACGTGTTCAAACACGTAATGAAGTTCGCCTGCGTCAAGCAGCCGGATAACAGTGTCAAGGAGGCCTACTACGCCCTTCATCACCTACGGGTGATCGTCCGAGATGCACACATTATTACGTTGCCATCTAGTCTCCGAGCATGGGCCGAAGCTGAGGCAAGAATGGACGATAATGAACTTAAGGACGACTTCTTACGCATGCAGACTCAGATTGCGACCATCGTGCAAGAAGATGTCATCACAAGGGGGGCCTTATCCTGCAGAAGAGAGTAAGCGCGAGATCGAAACACGGATCATGGCGCATGGTGACCGTAGGACATGAACAACGAAAGACGGCTACAAACCGTTCGCGGCGCCGTGTAAAACAAAATCTTTATGATGTAGTGTTCCTAGATAACTAGCGCTCATCCGGTTTGTGTATCTCGTGTGTGTGTCATAAACTTTAGCTTGCATTAGCTCGAAACCGTCATTGTTGGACTTTGTTTACTTATTACCATATGTATGAAACTTAATAGCTTGCCTTAGATCGAATCCTTCTTTTTTGTGGAGATGCATGTGATGAACATTTTAATTCTTTCTGTTTCATGATATAGTACTTATATGCCTCGTGTATAGAGATGCCGTGCTACGTGGTGTTCAGAGGGAGGGTCCCAGGAGTCTACGACGAGTGGAAGGATTGTCACAAGCAAGTGAACAAGTTCAGTGGTAACGGATACAAAGGGTACCCGACGAGAGAGCATGCGGAAGCTAGGTGGAGGAACCACCTCCTTGGAGAGCAGAGAGACAGGAACCAGATGAAAACCTTGATGATCGTGTTCCCCGTCTTGCTTATCACCGCCATTGCGGTTGTACTCTACTCGGTCCTTTAGTAGTTTAGGACTTGGCTACTGATGATGATCAACTTGTTGTAATGTGTAATGTATGAGAATATGAGATCAACTTGTTCTAGACTTGTATAATATTCGGGCACTTGTCTCTTTGTCGGGTTCTAATTTATGTGATGATGTATAATTCTATTTGTACTATTATCTCTGTTTCTATACTGTTGTGTACCTATATAAATACCTATATAAATACTTGTATATGTACCTATATAAATACATGTATATGTACCTGTATAAATACTTGAGAGCCCTATATTATGTATACCTGTACGAAACATCAGTGGCGCATCTTTTATTCAGCCAATGGCGCATCTAATATCAGTGACGCATTCGGATATATGCTCCACTGGTAAAATATCAATGGCGCGTATTGAAGATGCGCCACCGGTTGTCCCACTATCAATGGCGCCTATTGGATATGCGCCATTGATAAATAATTACTAATGGCGCAACACTAGTGGCGCATCCCATATGCACCATTGGTAGCAAAAAATATGCTCCACTGATAAGCAATTCTCTACTAGTGGTAATGCGATATTGCTAGAAGAAAAAATATAAATCTAAGATACGATTCGAACAAAAGACCTTCAAATCAAATAAACGTAAACTGAGTGTGTTGCCACTACAACAAAGATATTTATAGAATAAATATCATTAAACTTCTATTAGTACTACAATTTATGTATTAGTCTTCTTAAAAATATTTCGTGTGTCTATGTTTATCTCTTTTAAAATATAAAAGGGCAGCGCTCCTGGCATCTCAATTTATAAAACTAGATGATTCCCTGCGCATTGCTGCAGAAAAATTAACAAATAAATAGAAAAATATATTTATGAAACAAACATGCAGATAGTTTGCTTGGTATTCTCCATTGTGTATGAACAAATATCATATACTAAATCTGTTCTTTCCTCCATAGTGCATAAAAAAAAGGTGACACTCTAAATAGAATACAATTTCATATCTCGGGCATCATATATTATATGAAGTGTAAACAACCGTGTGAAGATGATCTCAATGATTAATGACCAATGAGGCACGCCAAATGACACCCCACATGGTTCGGCAGAAATCTTAGCATGTAATGTGAGAGAAGAATAAATGAGAAAATGATGAACTGTTACTTCAAAAAAAGAGAAAGTGATGAACTGGTTAAGAAAAATGAGGAATTGATGAAGAAAATGCTACTACTACAATACCCATGTTTTGAATTTCTGAATATTACATCACATACTTTGATTTGAAGAGCAAATGTTATTATATAATAACACAAATCAATTCTGTTATAAGTGAGGTAAGTAGTATAATATTGGTAATTTAAATATGGGAATACACTGAAGCATATATGTCCTTGTGAGCATACCGGATGTTCTCAACATGCTGGACGCTAGTGATTACTGATACGTGAAGACAGAACACAACATAATGACATCTAGGATTGGAAAATAAAATTCGCTGATATAGGCTAATAGATTGTTGAATAACCAATGGTTCAAGCTCACGAGTCAGTATTCTCATGGAAGGAAGGCAAACACTGCAGATGTATAAACAGTTGCATGTTGCAGATTGTCCTGTGCAATTCCTCTGAATTCCTTGATTTAAAATATTGATACAAAATATTGTAAACTTATTATCCAAAGAAACAGAGAGAAAACCACTGGCTTGAAAACAATAAGAAGCAATTAATAGCCATGATGTACACTTCATCAAAAGCTCATCAGTACACAAGTTGATCATTGATCGTATGAACCATAGGAGCTGCAGAATACTTCAGGCACTGCAATACTGGAGTAGATGACATCCATCACACTCCAATGGCAGGAAAACTGAACCTTATCTTCTTAGGTGTTGAGTATAACTGTATAAGCGCCCAGCTTGCTAGGAGAGTATGTCGAGCCCGTCCGACAACATAAGCGAAGGACAACCAAGCTGCAAAAAAGATATTGAGATGCTGACAGCCTGACACCGACTCAAAATCCCCACTCGAATATGTTGAGATGTTGAGAAATTAAAAGAAGTAGAATAAACATAAAAGAATGTGTGGATGAGCAATCTATACGATGGTACTCTCTCCGTTTTAAAATATAAGATGTTTTAGCTTTGTGAAAGAAGGGTATCTAGACTACTTTTAATGTATAGGTTCACTCCAAAACTAGATGAACCAATATACTAAAAGGAGTCTAAATACACTCCTTTTATAAAGCTAAAACATCTTATATTTTGGAACGGAGGGAGTACTTCTGTTAGGCAGAGGGATAGGCGAGGCATCTCGAAGCGACTCCTCAGATGCCGTATATTGAGTAGACCCTTTGGAGTATAGAGTTGGTGGATGGCTCTATATGGAGTTCGTGAAAGATGACTTTTAGGCTGACCGTGCGCTGCATGTATGTGCTGATGTAGAACGTGAAGGGGAGGGAATTGATTATTTGGTGGAGTAATTGGGGGAGTTAGAGAAGGATGTTGTGGCATATCGCATATGAAGGGTGTACACAAATTGAGTTTCCATCATTCTCGGGAAGTTCGAAACGTAAAGCCACTACCAAAAATTGGAATAAACTTGTGGGCCCAAAACCGACAGGAAAATAGGGCTAACTGACAGGAATAGGTTTTCCTGTCAGCCGGCCGTCAGGGTTAGCCGTCAGCCATAGCTCGCCACGGATAAGGGAAAATGCCTGTCAGCTAGCCCACAGCCCACAGGAAAAATATTCCTGTCGGTTTTCATAGTTTTCTGACGTGATTTTAATACTCACAGGGAAATGTTTGTGTCATGTTAGTAGACCCGAAACTATAGTATCCCTGTCAGGGAAAACCGTCAGGAGAAACTAGAAATGCATAAACAAAAAAAAAGCATAACAAAACCTTTTACATAATTAATTTAACACTGTCATATTTAGGACATACACACCAAAATCGTTGCTTACAAGAAAAAGTAGAGTTCTGAATTCACATCTCATAAAATTTCATTAGAATTTCATATACAAATGAACGGTCGACAAAATACCAGGTGCAAATATCTCAAACACAAGTGTGTCAACTATATTTTCACTATAAGAGACCTTATGTTCTATAGTACTTTTGCTGCAGCTTGGGTTGCAAGCTTCTCTTGAAAATGATCCTGCATTGAACATAATTGAACTTGTAAAAACTTTCATGTGCTAATGGTTAAAAGTTGCAAGGTTGCTACAAATAGATAGGCAAGAAGCATAAACAATACCATACTCCATTTGTTATCTCAGAATCTAACATTAACATGGGAGCATCTCTGGCAAAATTTGGAAGTAACAATAGCGGTTTCAACACAAGTTGAAATAATACAGCATGACAACAACAAATTATTTATGTCACCATATTAAGCACAAACACAGGGCTTGCTGCTTATTGTAAAACAGTATAACACAAGTTGAAACGGCACAGCAATCAGAACTTCAATTGGAACAAATAATGATGCATCTCTAAGAATATTAATTTAGTTTTCTTGGTCTTCCACAAGGAAATGGGCAGATACAAAATCTCCAATTACTTTTATCATAACATGTATGCATCTCCAAGTCTGAAACTACAAGCACTGAAGGACAAGTATTTAGCAAGAGCTAGGAATTATATCTATAACCACGAACTCCCCTATTCCACTAACAGAAGCTAGAATCATTAGGCCCTAATCCACTTAATAAACAACACTCCATGTCAGTGGGTCAAACGTGCACACTTTCAGCTATAACCAAAAGTCAACCAACCAGTACACCGAAAGAAATGTATATAGTTGGATAATAAACTGAATAAAAAGAGGATAGGTGCACTACCACGCAGCAGATCGGCTGACTGAATTTGTCCAGAATCATCGTGGAGACAAAAACAAGTCACCTCAAGAAATCAGTGTATTGACCTGAATGGTTAATTGGTTACAGATCATAAAAACTGTTAGAGAGCAATAGAAATATCAGGCCCAAAACACCTTCACTATAGTATAATACACCATTTCGTACAAAGTTATAAGCTACGAATTCATATGCCTTCATGCACACAAACACATACCACAAGTCAATTTTTGTCATAAGAAAACAATTCTACTTGTGAACAAAATAGTAACAGCAAAAATGAAGATGCAAGACAGTATAGAAGAAGGAAACCTTTTATTTTGCTCCAGTGAGCTTCATGGAGAGTTCGTCCACCTAATAGTACTCCTACTCCATGTTCATGGTGCCATCATCTCCCCTGGTCTCTCCATAGTTGGGCCCGTGTTTCCCATCCGTGTTAGGATGTGATACTGATCGGCAAGGGTAGGTGGGAGGAGTAGCAACAAGATCTAAGAGGTGAATGGAAATATAGTGGTTAGAAAAAACTAGTGCAAAATTAATAAAACGGTGCTGAACATACTAAATAAAATTTTGACATCACATCGAAAGAACTGCAACCATACCAAATTACCAATCTTGAGTGCTACACAAAAACAAAGAAAAAAGATCTACAAAAATGGGAGGGGAGGTGGGGGGCGTTGGACTCGTTGCTTCTACCTTAGTGAAGATGGGGAGAAAGCAGCCAGTGCCGTCGCTGCTTGCTCCAGGTGGTGACGACAAATGGTGAGGGTGCTCCGCCGGCGAGGACGGCGCGACGGTAGATGGGAGGGAGGTGGTGGGGCGGCATACTCGTGGGTGGAGGCGACGACCACGTGTTGTAGCAGCATGTTTGGAGAACGGAGGCGACGACCGGTGGTGCAGGAGCAGCGGCGAGGGGGCAGGGCGTGGGAGGCGGTGCGCGGAGAGGAGAGATGAGGGTGGGGGTTCTGATTTGGGGATTTAGGGTTCCTGGCTAGTATTTTGTTTTTCTACTAGGACTTTCTAGAGAACTGGCGTCCTCCCAATTCTAAAGAGCGCGCGACCAAAATTTTCCCCGCGCGAAGGCCTTTTTAGCGGGACAGTGAACCGCGAATGGTCAAATAATTTTTCTGTGGGCCGAGGACGCACGGCAATAGGCCTATTTGTGTGAGTACACCCTGAACCCACGGGAATATAGTCATAATTCCTGTGCGTGCATCTTCAACCCACGGAGGAAAATATTTCCCTGTGAGTCCAACGCGGGGCCAACAGGAAAATAGTCCGGCACACAGGCTTAGTCACGTTTTTGGCCAAATAGATACCAGGCTTGCGGTCCAAATCTCTGAAACATCACTACGATAGAAAATAAAATGAAATACATGATGGATCACCTGAGTAAACAAACAGTGCGAGTTGTTTACGTGGAAATTAAGATAAGATCTCGCAAACCTCCTGAACAAAAAATAAGTTGATTTCTTTAACTCACCACTCTGCCCTAAGTTAGTAACCATTCGTATATATATAAAGAGGCCAACATGTCCGACTGCAAAAGAAACATACCTAATTTCTTATTATTATAAATGTGGAAAAAAATACATGAAAACAGTATAATTCATGTAATCTTGGTATTCTGGCCTTCAACTCAAAGGCTTTGAAGAAATTTTTACATTGGTGTAACATATGAATAGAAAGCAACAAATGGAATAATCTTCAATGCAATAATAATTAGTCTGCACCTTGCACGTCGGATCATTCATCCCGCAGACAATCAGCCATACACAGATATAGCTGTCTCAAAATCTCCTTCAGAAAAAGCAATGTCCTAAAAGTTGCGCGTCTGCACCTTGGCATACAAAAATAAAAGTCACAGATCTTATCCAAATTTTGTACTGTAACAGATTAAAGATAGGGTGACGCTTCTCTTGACCATGTCTCACACGCACATGTAAGCAATCTTGTTGTGCAGGGATCGTTGCCGCCCCAGTGGAGTGTGAGCACCCACGTCTGCTGCTTGTAGCTAATATTCACAGCCCGCAAGGACTGGGAAGAACGGGATGTACGGAGGATACATGGCATGCCGGATAGGCCAGGTATACGAAGCCAAATTATTTTGGCTTCGTGCGAGGAAGAGGGATGGTGAAGCCATGGCCTCTCGTCGATAGGCTCATAGAGATAGAGAGATCTAAAGAGAGAGAGAGACGTTATATATAAAGACACCAGATGAATAGCATTTACAATTCTGATTTCTGAGTGGCGCGAAAAGCGAATGGCCGGTTCAACTCCATCTAGTAGAGTAAGAGAAGATCTAACCGATGAAGAGAGAGGGTCACACATGTAAGCGCCTCACGAGGAATTAATAAGTGGCAAAAAATAGAGTGGGTCTGCAAACAGAAGCGGTTTTAGTAGACAAAATATGGCAGCCGTGCTTGGTATGCATGCATGCACGGTGGGTGACGTGGACATGAGTTGGGTGATTTAGTGGAACCGTTGAGGTGGCATAGCTACATGTTTAGAGAAATAGATTAGTGGAGGTGAACTGTTTAGTTATATAGAATGCCAGATAATAGAGTATTTTCTTAAAAATATGGGTAGCAGAGTTTTTTTTTATTTTGAGAGGTGGGGGGAAATGCTCAAAGGCCAAATTAAAAAGAGTTTGGCTGTTCTACATAGGCTGCTCTACGTGGGTTATACTCCATAGGCTATGCTTAATGGGCTTCATTATCAAATTTTAGTGGGCTGTGCTCAGCAGTCCCCTGACCCCTAAAAGACCGAACTAATATGTTCTCGGCTATGCTTCATGGGCTCCTTTCTCAAATTTCACTAGGATGTGGTCAGCAGTCCCCTGACCCCGAAAAGACCGAATAAAGATGTTCTAGGCTAAAGAGGGGCCGAATGAGCTACAAAGTACTAGATGTCTTCTCCTGGTTAATAAAAATTGCATTGTGATGTGCTTGGCCGGATTCGAAACAAAGACCTCAGAGAGGGAGGGAGAAAAGCGATAATTCTTTTTGGCAGATGTTCATGCCAAAATTCAACAGTACAGAATAAGGTAGAAAAATTATCAACAGATCTGAAGTTTATATTCAGGAGCACTTGACCAATTCAGCAACATTTCAAAAGTGACTAATTCAGCAATACAGACAATGAAATACAAATAGCAGTACAAAGAGAACCAATTTCTGTTTCAGCTCTAAAAACCTTGTTGCGTGACCAGTTTGTCCTTTTCACGAAACACACTTGACCATTGGAGCAAGCAAAACTAAAGATCAAGTATGCTTTGAGTACCTTCTTCTCACATCAATGCCCGTGTGACCCTCGTATGCAACCCAAAATGCCCAAGTCTCATCTAGATTGTGACACGGCCATGTTTCAAAAGAAAATCAAGACTATCTAATGCCCTTGATTTAAACAAGTACCAGTACATCAGTATTAGTTCCACAAAATGCTTTAGTAATAGTAACGACAGAACATTTGAGAGATTCAGTAGCTTTCCTGCTTGAAATTCAATAGCAGTACAAAGATAATAAGTTCTTGTTCCATCTCAAAAAACCTTGGCGCACGATCAGTTTGCCCTGTTCTCCGGATAGGCTCGATCATAGGAGCAAACAAAACTGATGATCATGTCTGCTTCTGTGCAAATACGATCTTATTTCGTCAATGTCTGTGTGACCCCCATATGCAACCCAAAATTCCCAAGACTCATCTAGATAATTGTGACAATGCTAGGTTTCAAAAGAAAAGCAAGACAATCTGCTGCACTTGATGTAAACAAGTAACAATACATCACTATTAGTTCAACAAAATACTTTGGTAATTACAACGACAGAACAAAGGCAAAGCAAGACCATCTCCTGCCCTTGACCTAAACAAGTACTATCAGTATATAGTAGTACAAAATACTACGTAGTATAAGAACTAGTACTATACTAGTACTACTATGCATCCAAAATCCACCCTCCAACACATAGAGATCCCTAAGCGGGTTAAATAAATATTGTATCAATTGGGGATTCTCTCGCGCGATTGATGCATATTGAGTAATGCAGGCCGATAATATGAGATAGTTCACTTCTGAACATAAAAGAATGTTTTTCCTCCAGAAGATGCCTGGCACCTCCCAGCTACCAGGGGTGGAGGAACTGCAGACTGTACGGGCCCAAAGCCCCAGCTCTATTGTCGGGTAATAGGCAGTGATCAGCACATTGTACAACGGCGACGAGCATGCGTCCGGCCTGACGCACACGACGAATCCGCTAATGTCGCCCGACTCGCGCATGTTGAATAGCAGAGCAAACACCATACCATCGTCCTCTGATCCGATCTTCTCTACTCTCGATGAGCGCGGTGCCAACAACGGCTGAAAGATGTACCTGGAGTTTCTAAAGGAAATAAGATTCAGCGGACTAAATTGCAGCATGCTAAATATTATAAGAAAAAAATGATAAAATAAATATGAGTAACCTGACTGCGATAAAACATACGTAGTACTCCCTCCGTTTCAAATATAAGATGTTTTAGCTTTTGTGAAACGAGTGTATCTATACCCCTTTTAGTATATAGGTTCACTCCGAACTACACACTAAAAAGAGTCTAGATAAACTCGTTTCACAAAAGCTAAAACATCTTTATATTTTTTGAAACGGAGGGAGTAGATACGGAGTACATGTGCAAGGTCATTGTTTCAAAGGAAAAGCTAATTGATCTAAGGAAGTAGTGCTAGCTCCCAGTATAGAGAGCCATGTTTCAAAGGAAATGCTCGACCATTGGAGCATGATAAACTGACGATCAATGCTTGTGTGACCTCCATATGGAACCCAAAATGCCCAAGTCTCATCTAGATTATAATAAGGCCATGTTTCAAAAGAAAAGCAAGACTATCTACTGCCCTTGATTTAAACAAGTACAGTACATCAGTATCAGTTCCACAAAATGTTTTAGTAATAGCAACGACAGAATATTTGAGAGATTCAGTAGCTTTCCTGCTTGAAATTCAATAGCAGTACAAAGAGAATTAGTTCTTGTTCCAGCTCGAAAAACAGACTCGATCATTGTAGCAAGCAAAACTAACAATCAAGTGGCAATGCATGTGTGACCCCCCATATGCAACCCAAAATGCCCAAGACTCATCTAGATAATTGTGACAATGCTAACTTTTAACAGAAAAGCAAGACAAACTGCTGCACTTGATTGTAACACCCTCGAATCGGCCCTATGCAAGTTTTAGCCCTTTTCGCCAAACCCGCATAGAAACGATTCAAGGACGCCCACCAGACACTTTCGTGCGGGTGGAAAACGAAGTAATACCATTACACAACAGTCCTCGATGGGACCCACAGAACAGATATATATACAACAGCGACTCAACGAGTCAAGAATACAGATATACAATACAAAGATCCAAATCACCTTGAAAACGTTACAGCGTCCGAGTACGGACAAGATGCAAATGGGGCTAAGAGCCCTGAAGAATAACCAATAGCGTCCATAACCCTGCCCAGGCCAAGTCGGAAGGGTAACCCTGCTAACGACGTCGATCTCAAACCTGCTAAAACAAAAGGGGTACCGACAAAGGGCAAAGGAAAAAGAGGAGCGTCAGTACTGAGGCCAGTATACGGCGAGGCTAGAATTCGGCGGGTCTCGCCTACATAGGTATGGTGGACTAAAGCGGCAGCGTAGCAACACTAAACAACCTATAGAGACTCAGTAAAACTGGCGGCTATTAGAGAGTGGTAAGAAAGACCTATTCGGATCCAACCTGATACTAACACCAATCATACCCATCATTGTATTTCCCCCTCGAGACTAAACGAGGAAGTCAGACCGAGGAACTCACACAGTTGGCAATTTTACTCATTCTGTTATAGTTGTAGCACTTACTGATCAGATATAGATAGCATGAGTCATCCTGAAGCATAAGTAGTGGGCAGTTTTAATTACCTTTCCGTTGTAGTTGGAACATTTACTAGTCAGATATAATTGTCCTGAGGAATCCCAAAACCCAGCAGTTGTTGGCACTTTTATCACATTCCATTGGAGTTGCAATACTTACTAGGCAGATATAACAAGACACAAGGAACCCCAGCTCCACCAGTTGTTGGCATTTTTAATATACATTCCGTTGTATTTGAATCTGATTACTAGTCACATATTAAGTCAAATTTATAGCACTACTTTAGTTATGCTTGTCTATGATCAAGATACTGTGCTCCAAGTCGTCCATAACCGCGGACACGGCTTTCAGAAAGTTTTACCCTACAGGGGTGCACAAATAGCAACACACACTCGATCAATCTCGGAAAAACCAACTCAAAACCTAACGAGGCTTTCACGACAAAGCAATCACAGGATTCATAAAATATTTCAGGGGGCCACCCTATTAAGCTACCCGCAACGAAGTTGGCCGACTCCGAGACGGACCCAAGGTTTGCGTCAATGGCTGTAAACGACTGGCAACCCGAAAATGTGACTGGGCTTGCCGGTACCGTGAAAACACTCCGCATCCAAAACAGTACAGGTGCTCCACGCACAATCGTAAATAAAGCAGTAAAGCATGACATAAGTACAGGATAGTAATAAAGCCCCAAACTAGTTTGTGGCCCCAAGAAATAGAAATGAATCAAGCTCTGGCTCAGGGGGATCCCATAGGGTCTCCCAGATGTGGATAGTGCGAATAGTCAAGGAACAGGTATCAAGTACTCAGGGCCTACGGGACACAAGTGGACATAAAAACCAAATAGCATATATTGCCCACCGGTGCCTCTTTCACTAGTTATCCCAACAATTTAATAGTTGTATTTAAAGTCATGATCAACTCCACCATAATACATCTGCCAGCATTCCAACAACTGTGGTACTCGACAACACGAGATCGCACCTGAGCAAGAAACTACGACTCGCAAGGCCAGCTATCTACCAAACAACAGGTAATAGAAGGTGTCCAAGTCAATATAGAGGCTGCACGGGATATATCGGGTACGGAACTAAAGCATCGCAACACGGATAGCAATAGATCAACAGGAGGAAATAAAGACTATAAATGCAAAATAGGTAGAAGGGGGAGAGACGCTCGTCTGGGAAACACTGCCGAAGGTTCATATCCAGAGAACTTGTCGATACTCGCATCAACTCATCGGCCTAATCCGCGAAGAAGCGAACACTAGAAGAAACACCGAATGCAATATTTAATACTATGGCAGAAGATCCGGCATGCTTATGATATGATGCATGGCATGGCACAGATACGGTGCAATTAGGCAATATTAAGCGGAACCGGGGTCCCGATAATTAATTACACGGTTCAAGTTATTTAGAACCCCCGCAATTTAAATGTTGTATTAACACGGCGAAACATGGCATCGGTTTGCTACACAAATTTAAATGGAGTCCGGAATGAGACGAAGATATCCCGCAGATGGACTCCATATTTAATTATGAGGTGAATCGGCATAATACCCAAATGACAAATTATGTGTGCAATCATGAAAATTTTAATATGCAACAAGATATATAATATTTTATAAAATAAGGATAGGCTCGGAGTCTCATGATTCGGTTCGAAGAGATGAAGATATTGTCTTCGGGTAGAAGTTGAAGCAACGGAAGTAGCTGTCATCGTGGAAGTAGTCGAAGCCAAGGTGGTATATATCGAAGTAGAGGACCTCACGAATCGATACCAGATTAACTCGCACACTGGATCGAATAAAAACCAAACCAACACTCTTACGAGCATTTAATCAAATAGGTGCCGGACAAGTAGTCGAACGTCGCAACTGCAGATCCGAGACAAGACGACAACGAAACAGTAGAGAAGAAGTGGTGCTACTGTTGTGTTGCACGAGACGAAGACAAGCTGGAAGAATTCGACGCGCAGAGAGGCCTGGGTCGCATGGCGCTGGTGGATAGGACGCTAGAATTGAGGCCAGCTAGAGACTGTCTCGCGCGCCAAGATGCTGGGCGGCTCGGAGTGGAGCGGCCAGGCTAGCTCGAGGTCAAAACAAAAGTGGAGAGAACCGGGGTGGAGCGTCTCCTACCCCAAACCAAAGGGCAGACGGGCATGCGGCGCTCGGCCAAGCTTGCTGCTGTGCATGAAAGGCAAGGCGGCGGCCACCTGCTTTGCTAGCTAGCTGCATCGTAGAGTGGCAGATTAAAGCAACATGAGGAGATGGTGGCGTGTGTAGCTGGTTTCAGGTGGTGATCGATTGGAGCAAGGATTGGATCAGGTTGATTAGCTCAAGGATAAAAGCAAGGAATGAATGGAGATCTGGTGGTGGTTAATTGGACCAGCACGATGCGCACACGCTGAAGAAACGGATTGGATCTGGAACATTGGGGAAAGAGATGAACTTTTGGACAGATTTAGGGCTAGGGTTTGAGAAGGGAAAGTAGAGGATTAGAGTATTTATATAGTCCAAAGTAGACTAGATGGGACTAGTTTTGGACCAAACTTTTAGACAGGCTTTTTGCCTATTTTTATTTTTAGTCAAATAAGAAAAACATTTGTGGTCACATAACGTACCAAAAATATTATTTGTTTTAGTTTGAAAATAAGGAGAGTAAAACGGAATTAATAAAACCACAAGGATATTTTAGTAAAACGAAAATAGGTTTGTAGCAAAATAGTTTGCAGTCAAGAATTGAGAACAAAATATGAATGATGATGTCATGATGATGCACAGAATTAAAACAACACGCGATTTTCTAGTACTGGTTTTAGCGGGGTGCTACAATTCGACACCACTAACAACGGATCTCGCCCTCGAGATCCGCCTCATGGTACAGGGAGGAAGGTCGGCGATCTGAATCTTCTCGCTTCGTGTAGATCCTCGCGACACCACTAACAAGGGTCTTACTCCATCTTGAAATCGTCGAGAGAACACTCCGGGAACAAAGGGCGAAGGTAGAGGTATCAACAAATAAAGCCACCTCTAGCTTCCGTGGACGGAGTAAAATTGCTTGATCCACCGATTCAATGTACAAGAGCAAATGATAAGAGTAGTCGGATGGTGATCAGTCCATCGCGCACCCAAAGCATTACTCTGCACATGAATAGGAGAATTATGCAACCAACTCTCGGAATCAGACTAAAGATCTCGACAAGCGAGATTCGGAACAAAAGAGTGATGCAGGGTTTTCATCGGATCTGATGTAGAGGATGTTGTCATCGCGTCGGAAAAACACCGGAAGGCACAAGAAGGAACACAGAGAAGTCCAACAGATGAAGGATTCCTCAGATAGCATGAAGACTGGATGTAGCAACACCGTTACCAAAGGAGGAAGCGAAACCCTGAAGGTACGACGGAACCCAACCACGAGAATTCCTAGACTCGAAGAAAGGGAAGAGAGCAGATTCAAAACACGCAGAGGTAAGAGGAGAATAGCAGAGGGGTAAGGAGTAAAACAGACCTAATCAGATCTATCCAACCGATTTTGCAAAATAGTTTTGACTCTCTACTTCAGCCGTTAGCTAGGTTATCCTAAAGGCTGGACCAGTGGGGTATCTCAACTGCTGGGCTCTGATACCACTCTGTAACACCCTCGAATCGGCCCTATGCAAGTTTTAGCCCTTTTCGCCAAATCCGCATAGAAACGATTCAAGGACGCCCACCAGGCACTTTCGTGCGGGTGGAAAATGAAGTAATACCATTACACAATAGTCCTCGATGGGACCCACAGAACAGATATATATATACAACAGCGACTCAACGAGTCAAGAATACAGATATACAATACAAAGATCCAAATCACCTTGAAAACGTTACAGCGTCCGAGTACGGACAAGATGCAAATGGGGCTAAGAGCCCTGAAGAATAACCAATGGTGTCCATAACCCTGCCCAGGCCAAGCCGGAAGGGTAACCCTAAAAACAACGTCGATCTCAAACCTGCTAAAACAAAAGGGGTGCCGACAAAGGGCAAAGGAAAAAGAGGAGCGTCAGTACTGAGGCCAGTACACAGCGAGGCTAGAATTCGACGGCTCTCGCCTACATAGGTATGGTGGACTGAAGCGGCAGCGCAGCAGCACTAAACAACCTATAGAGACTCAGTAAAACTGGCGGCTATTAGAGAGGTGTAAGAAAGACCTATTCGGATCCAACCTGATACTAACACCAATCATACCCATCCTGGTATTTCCCCCTCCAGACTAAACGAGGAAGTCGGACCGAGGAACTCACACAGTTGGCAATTTTACTCATTCCGTTATAGTTGCAGCACTTACTAATCAGATATAGATAGCATGAGTCATCCTGAAGCATAAGTAGTGGGCAGTTTTAATTACCTTTCTGTTGTAGTTGAAACATTTACTAGTCAGATATAATTGTCCCGAGGAATCCCAAAACCAAGCAGTTGTTGGCGCTTTTATCACATTCCATTAGAGTTGCAATACTTACTAGGCAGATATAACAAGACATAAGGAACCCCAGCTCCACCAGTTGTTGGCATTTTTAATATACATTCCGTTGTATTTGAATCTGATTACTAGTCACATATTAAGTCAAAATTATAGCACTACTTTAGTTATGCTTGTCTATGATCAAGATACTGTGCTCCAAGTCGTCCATAACCGCAGACACGGCTTTCAGAAAGTTTTACCCTGCAGGGGTGCACAAATAGCAACACACACTCGATCAACCTCGGAAAAACCAACTCAAAACCCAACGAGGCTTTCATGACAAAGCAATCACAGGATTCATACAATATTTCAGGGGGCCACCCCATTAAGCTACCCGCAACGAAGTTGGCCGACTCCGAGACGGACCCAAGGTTTACGTCAATGGCTGTAAATGACTGGGAACCCGAAAATGTGACTGGGCTTGCCGGTACCGCGAAAACACTCCGCATCCAAAACAGTACAGGTGCTTCACGCACAATCGTAAATAAAGCAGTAAAGCATGGCGTAAGTACAGGATAGTAATAAGGCCCCAAACTAGTTTGTGGCCCCAAGAAATAGAAATGAATCAAGCTCTGGCTCAGGGGGATCCCATAGGGTCTCCCGGATGTGGATAGTGCGAATAGTCAAGGAACAGGTATCAAGTACTCGGGGCCTACGAGACATAAGTGAACATAAAAACCAAATAGCATATATTGCCCACCGGTGCCTCTTTCATTAGTTATCCCAAAAATTTAATAGTTGCATTTAAAGTCATGATCAACTCAACCATAATACATCTGCCAGCATTCCAACAACTGTGGTACTCGACAACACGAGATTGCACCTGAGCAAGCAACTACGACTCGCAAGGCCAGCTATCTACCAAACAACAGGTAATAGGAGGTGTCCAAGTCAATATAGAGGCTGCACGGGATATATCGGGTACGGAACTAAAGCATCACAACACGGATAGCAATAGATCAACAGGAGGAAATAAAGACTATAAATGCAAAATAGGTAGAAGGGGGAGAGACGCTCGCCTGGGAAACACTGCTGAAGGTTCATATCCGGAGAACTTGTCGATACTCGCATCAACTCATCGGCCTAATCCGCGAAGAAGCAAACACTAGAAGAAACACCGGATGCAATACTTAATACTATGGCAGAAGATCTGGCATACTTATGATATGATGCATGGCATGGCACAGATGCGGTGCAATTAGGCAATATTAAGCGGAACCGGGATCCCGATAATTAATTACATGGTTCAAGTTATTTAGAACCCCCGTAATTTAAATGTTGTATTAACAGGGCGAAACATGACATCGGTTCGCTACACAAATTTAAATGGAGTCCAGAATAAGACGAAGATATCCCGCAGATGGACTCCATATTTAATTATGAGGTGAATCGATATAATACCCCAAATGACAAATTATGTGTGCAATCATGAAAATTTTAATATGCAACAAGATATATAATATTTTATAAAATAAGGATAGGCTCGGAGTCTCACGATTCGGTTCGAAGAGATGAAGATATTGTCTTCGGGTAGAAGTTGAAGCAGCGGAAGTAGCTGTCATCGTGGAAGTAGTCGAAGCCAAGGTGGTATATATCGAAGTAGAGGACCCCATGAATCGATACCAGATTGACTCGCACACTGGATCGAATAAAAACCAAACCAACACTCTTACGAGCATTTAATCAAACAGGTGTCGGACAAGTAGTCGAACGTCGTAACTGCAGATCCGAGACAAGACGGCAACGAAACAGTAGAGAAGAAGTGGTGCTACTGTTGTGTTGCACGAGACGGAGACAAGCTGGAAGAATTCGACGCGCAGAGAGGCCTGGGTCGCATGGCGCTAGTGGATAGGACGCTAGAATTGAGGCCAGCTAGAGACTGTCTCGTGCGCCAAGATGCTAGGCGGCTCAGGGTGGAGCAGCCAGGCCAGCTCGGGGTCAAAACATAAGTGGAGAGAACCAGGGTGGAGCGTCTCCTGCCCCAAACCAAAGGGCGGGCGGGCATGTGGCGCTCGGCCAAGCTTGCTGCTGTGCATGAAAGGCAAGGCGGCGGCCACCTGCTTTGCTAGCTAGCTGCATCGTAGAGTGGCAGATTAAAGCAACATGAGGAGATGGTGGCGTGTGTAGCTGGTTTCTGGTGGTGATCGATTGGAGCAAGGATTGGATCAGGTTGATTAGCTCAAGGATAAAAGCAAGGAATGAATAGAGATCTGGTGGTGGTTAATTGGACCAGCACGATGCGCACACGCTGAAGAAACGGATTGGATCTGGAACATTGGGGAAAGAGAGGAACTTTTGGACAGATTTAGGGCTAGGGTTTGAGAAGGGAAAGTAGAGGATTAGAGTATTTAAATAGTCCAAAGTAGACTAGATGGGACTAGTTTTGGGCCAAACTTTTAGACGGGCTTTTGCCTATTTTTATTTTTAGTCAAATAAGAAAATCATTTATGGTCACATAACGTACCAAAAATATTATTTTGTTTTAGTTTGAAAATAAGAAGAGTAAAACGGAATTAATAAAACCAGAAGGATATTTTAGTAAAACAAAAATAGGTTTGTAGCAAAATAGTTTGCAGTCAAAAATTGAGAACAAAATATGAATGATGATGTCATGATGATGCACAGAATTAAAATAACACGCGATTTTCTAGTACTGGTTTTAGCGGGGTGCTACATTGATCTAAACAAGTAACAGTACATCACTATTAGTGAAACAAAATATTTCAGTAATAGCGACGATAGAATAAAGGCAAAGTAAGACCATCTCCTGTCCTTGGCCTAAACAAGTACTACCAGTACCGGTATATAGTAGTACAAAATAGTCCGAAGTACAAGAACTAGTGCTATACTAGTACTACTCTGCATCCAAAATCCAACCTCCAGTACACGTACGTCCGTGGTATGTAGTAAAAGTGGGATAAAAAATGTGAGATAGTAGAATGGTCAATTTAGAATTCTCCCTCGAAATGGATGCATATTGAGTAATACAGGCCCTAGGTCTGAGAAGTTTGAAGGTACACCACCATAGAATGCTTTTCCTTCTGCATGATGCCAGGCACCGCCCTGCTCCTAGGATTGAAGGAATTGCACACTGCACCCTCCCAAAACCCAGCCTCTGGTGACGGGTGATAGATGATGAACTACACATTGTACAAGGGCGACGAGCACCCGTCTGGCCTGACGCACACGATGGATATGATGATGTCGCCCCACTCGAGCATGTAAAATAGCACAACGAACACCGTACCATCATTTCCAGATCCAATGTTCTCTAGTCTTGATGAGCGTGGTGTCGACAGCGGCTGATAGATGAACCTGGGATTCTTAAGGAAGTAAGAATCGGCGGACTAAATTGCAGCATGCTAGATATACATATAAGAAGTTCTCAGGCGTCTGAGATCTTGGCACTCCCAAGAAAAAATACAGAGCCATGTTTCAAAGGAAATGCTAGATCATCTCTAGTGTTTGATCTAAACAAACTTGAACGGCAGATCATCATCAGAATCATGATGGTCGTATTTGCCATCTCCCACATTGTGGATGCAAAATGAGTAATCTTGTGTGATCCTATCATGTTTATTAATCAGGAAATTAAGGTAATCTTCAGTAATCCCGACGAAGGCCGACGACACGCTGCTCTTCGACTCGAAAAACAGGCTATCTTCGGCGAACACCTCCAGGTCCTCTCCAATCATTGAAGGTTTATAAAAGTGCAACTCCACCATGTACCGCGGAAACAAGCACACCGCCGACCTGACGCACTGGGCAGATACGGCGAGGCCATAGTCGAGCATGTCAAATCGCACGGCGAACAATTTACCATCGTCCCCGGATACCACGGTCTCTACTCTCCATGAGCCAGGTGCCAGCAAAGGCTGAGAGATGTACCTGTGTTCCTCACCGTAGTGGAAACTCTGCACTTCAATTCAGTAGGCTTTTTCGAGGTGAGCGAGGAGCAATGTGGGATGGGCAGCGAACTCGCAGCCAGACTTAGTTGCACGGGCCGTGCGGACAAGCCATCTTGTGGTTGAGGAAGTCGTGGAAGGCGACCAATGTCCTGCAACCGTCATTGGGGCATCTGCTACCTTTTCCGCCGATGACTTGGCGGCGTAACTCCTTGGAGCATGCGGCCAGCTGGATGGTGCTGGTAGTATCCATATGCATAGTGATTTCTCTGAAGGCGTCGTCGCTGACCTTGCTCCAGCCACCATACCGAATGTGTGCATCGAATCCGCCATTGCGTCCGGATGGACTGGGGGCGAGGGCAGATTTAAATATGATTGTTGGGATTTCTTGGAGGAGTGTGATGGAGGCCTGCAAGAACCGATGCAGCAGGCGAGAAATGGCTAGGAAAATTTAGGAAGTGCGGCGCTCGAGAGGATTGATACGTTGCTAACGTATCTATAATTTTTGATGTTCCATGCTAGTTTTATATCTACTTTCTTATGTTTTGTCCACACTTTGGAGTATTACTATATGCTTTTTTGGACTAACCTATTAACAAGATGCCACAGTGTCAGTTGCCTGTTTTCTGCTGTTTTTGGTTCCAAGAAAGTCATGAAATGAATATTCTTGAAATTGGACCAGACAAAAGCCAAAGTCGATATTTTACCGGAAGACTCATGGAGCTAGAAGACGAGACGGAGAGGGGCCACAGGGCGGCCACACACCCCTTGGCACGGGCAGCCCTAGGCCGCGCTAGGGCATGGTGTGGGCCCCCTGTCCGCCCACCAACCTTGCCTCTTCGCCTATAAAATGCCTCCCGATGCAAAAACCCAAGATCATATAGCCTCCAGCCACGAAAAGTTCCGCAGCACCGCCGCCACCGAAGGGGAGATTCGGGGGATAGGAAGTCTCTGTTCCGGCACCCTGTTGTGACGGGGAAGTGCCCCCGGAGCCATCTCCATCGATCTCCACCACCATCTCCATCGCCGTTGCTGATTCCCATGATGAGGAGGGAGTAGTTCTCTCTTGAGGCTAAGGGTTCTACCGGTAGCTATGTGTTCATCTCTCTCTCTATGCATGATCATAGTGTGATCATGAGCTTTGTAATCAAGTAGATCTACCTTGCTACTCAAGTTCTTTAATAGATCTCTGCTCTCCCCATGTGTGTGAAAGTGACAGCGTGCACACCATGCTGGCACTTAGGCTAGAGATTACAAATACTTGTTATGAGTTATATTTGGAGTTGGATGTCTTTATGAAATTGTGGTGTTTGTTGGAACCATCTAGTGCTCAAGGTGACAGTGTGGGGTTATCTAGATGGGAAAGGCTTACTTTGAGGTGTGCTGTTATATCCCTACCATGGATTAGAGTGTCCAACCGGAGAGTAGTTCAGAGTAGTATCATAAAGAGATGATATTTATATGAGAGTGTTCACTAGTGAAAGTGTGATCCCTAGGCCTTGTTTCTAAGCATTGAAACACTGTTTGCAACTAGATCTATTACATGTTTGCTTGCTTCCATCTTTATTTCAGTTTGCCTTTAGTCTCTTCCATGCCATCAAGCTATTTTCTGGCACCATTACTACTTATAATTATCTATACCACTTGTATTTCACTATCTCTTCGCCGAACTAGTGCACCTATACACCTGGCAAGTGTATTGGGTGTGTTGGGGACACAAGAGACTTCTTGTATCTTGATTGCAGGATTGCTTGAGAGGGAATACCTTTGACCACTTCCTCCCAGAGTTCGATAAACCTTGGATAATCCACTTAAGGGAAAACTTGTTGCTGTTCTACAAACCTCTGTACTTGGAGGCCCAACAACTGTCTACAAGAATAGAAGTGCGTAGACATCAAGCTATTTTCTGGCGCCGTTGCCGGGGAGGTAAGGTAAAAGGTACTCACATCCTCCGGTGTGAGTGCTCGAAGTTATTTCCTTTAGATTCTGCAAATTTGTCTTTTTGTTTCTTGTTGTTATTTTCACTAGTTAGGCTTAATGGAAAACAACAACAAAATTAGAGAGATTTATAGTATTTATCTTGAGTTAGGACATGAAGTGTTTGAAGAGAAAATTAAAAAACCTATGGAACTTTATTTGCATGCTAATAGCAATATTATTAGTATGAGTTCTTTGAACACCATTATTGCTAATGCTATGGAAAATTCTAAGCTTGGGAAGCTGGTTTTGATGAGCATGATATTATTAGTCCCCCAAGCATGGAGGATAAAATTTACTTTGATGATACTATGCCTCCAATATATGATGATTATAATAATGAATATGATATTTTTAGTCCACCTACTATTGCGGAGAAAATTAATTATGATTAAAAGATGCCTCCTATATTTGATGATTATGGTGATGAGAATAATAATGATAGCTATTTTGTTGAATTTGCTCCCACTATGATTAATAAGAATGACTTTGTTTATGTGGAGAGAATTAATTCTTTTAAGCATGTGGATCATGATAAGAATGTTTTATGTGATAGTTATATTGGTAATTTTATTCATGATGCTACTGAAAGTTATTATGAGAGAGGGAAACATGGTTTTATGCATCTAAATAATATTAAGTTTCCCCTCTTTATGTTGAAAGTCTTAAAGTTGCACTTGTTTTGCTTTGCTATGCTTGTTGCTTTGTGCTTTCTTTACTTGTCATAGTAAGTGGGTTATACTTAAATGTGCTTTGAATTTGCTTCTTGATGCTCTCTTTTACTTCAATTCATATTTCTTATGTGAGCATCTTCTTAAACTATCATGCCTAACTTAAAGGCGTTAAAGAAAAGTACTTATTGGGAGATAACTCAAAAGTTTTAGTTGAGTCTTGGAAGTTATTACCTCTGTAATAACCTCTCCTTATTATTTTTGTGTGGTTTTTGTGCCAAGAGTAACCTCTAATGAGAGAGAAGTAATGCTTGGGAAAGTTACTGTCCTGAAACAGATTTTTGTGCTTCGCTGTAAAAATTCGTGAAAAATCTCTATACGTCGGTTTGAGCTATAATTTTTTGTGCTTCTGCCCCAGATTGGTATCCAACTTTCGTTAGTTCAGCACTTTTCGATTTGAGAAACAGAAGGTCTTAGAAAAAAATTGGTTTTTACCTGCTGGTCTGTTTTGACAGATTTCTACCTTTATTTCCATTTGCCTCTTAATCTCTTTCTATTTGAGTTCTCTTTGATCATTTGAACTTTTTAAAGGAAGTGCTACAGTATCTTGTGTTTTAGTGGAGTTTTACTTGTGTTGAAATTGAACCAAAAGACTTATTATCTTGAGTGCACTAATGTTGCTAATGAAGATTGTGTGAAGTTTTGTATGAAGGAAAATTTTAAGTGTAGGGAAAGAATGATGTAATGAGATGAAGGATGGACAAAAGCTCAAGCTTGGAGATGCCACCCATGTAACCCCAAGAAATATCCAAGAAGTACAAGCGTCAAAGCTTGGGGATGCCCCAGACATCCCCTTCTTCATCAATAAAAATCTCTGGTTTCTTCCAAACACTTCATATTTATTGTTTCATACACAGTTGTGTTGTTCTTGGAGCGTCTTCGTTTTTGTTTTTGGTTTTAGTTTGCTTAGTTTGCTTGAATAAATTGGTTGGACCCCCTCATTCATACATTAGTTTTCAAATAGGTTGATTTGGATTGGAAAAGAGTAGGAAAGTTCATGCATAAGTGGTAAAAGAACCTTGTTTTTGACTGTGGCCTATGCTTTGTCATGCCATGCTTGATATTGTTTTGGCTTTATGCTTAGTGATCTTGCTGTAGCATGAATTGTTATAAACAATTGAGATTGCTTAATGTGTCTTTGAAGAATCATGCGTTGTTTTAGCATATTAAAGCATAGTATTGTGGTATTCTCCTTTGATGCTTTATTTGGGTTGACTTGGCACATTATCACACCATGTTATGACTATCCCAAGTCACCATAGCCTTTATGATCCTTTAGTTTTCGACTTATAATATCACTTTATGCTTTGATTAATGATGTTTTGTCGCTCTGCATGATTATGGCCATTATTGCTCTCTTAGTTGGTCGCTCCCAGTCTTTTGCTAGCCTCCATACCAAGTATGAGTTCCACTCATGCATCCAACTCCAAATAAAACCAAGTTATTCCAAAGAGTCCACCACACCTACCTATTAGCATTTGCTATTCCAAGTATATTCATGATTTTATCTACCTTCCAAATTAAACTTGTTATGTGAAAATTAGTGATTAAAGATCTCACGAACTTGATGGCACACTTTACTTTTCTTGCCCCTAATAAACTTGGACCATTGTGTCATCTATGTTGTATGTGCTTGCACTTATATGTTGGGGATTAGCAGAACCGTGCTATCATGGGGAACGCTTTCAACATTGCACTTGTACATTGTACCTAGTTGATATCATACTCTTTTGTCTATGGATGTCGTCGGTGTGAAATGAAAGGGGATCTTGTAAGTCCATGGAGTTATGTATGTGTGTTAGAAAAATGCCTGGACTGCTGGTCTAATCCATGCCTAATCATGGTGGAAACCTGCAGCGTAACCATAATGAGCAATCTATGAAGCATTCTTCTTATAAAAAAGAGATAGAGATTGAGAAAAAAGAGAAAAGGAAAAAAAAAGATATGAGAAAAGAGGAAAGAGAGAAAAAAGCACCATTTTCCCATGGTAAATAAGAAGATTTCTGAGATGCTCGTTGTTTGCTTTCCTTGTCATTTTGATATGGGGATTCTTCTGTATCATCGGGCAAGGGGTACCCCGTTGGCGGTTCTCTGTGATACACATGTACTTACTATGACAAGAACTTACCGGTAACTAAACTTGAGTAGCATGAGGAGAGGCCCTCGTATTCAAGGGACATGATATTTCTAACTTATACTTTGTCAAGCATATACTCCATAGTTTGTTTACTTTAACCTTAATCACTTCAAGATGCTTATGATAGGGGCAATGAGAGCTGAAAGCTAATAAGTACCATAATTTTTGGAAGCTCTTTATGAGACTTGAATCCCTTCTTCCTTCTATGAAGGCCTTTCTTTTACTTTTATGTTGAGTCTCCATCTTCTATCTTTATGAACCTATTGAGAGAGCTTAGTGGCCATTCTTAGTTCTATGTGCATTGTCCCAAGACTTGTTGATTGATGCATAACTTTGATATTGCTTGTTCTTAAACTATTTTTATCTAATCACTTTTATGAACTTTGAAGGTGTCCTATGCATCTATGTTTGCTACATTATGAGGGACAAGCTGAATGCCACTATGCTATGTTTTCTTTATGTGAAACAAACAAACGTCTTGCAAAGTATTGTTATTCATGAATCTTTTGTTTGTACCTTTTCATGTTACAACATAGTTGCTAGGTCTTATTGTTAGAACTATATCTTTCATGTCTATGTTAGAGTACTTTGATCCCAGCTTTCAATGCTTGCAAATGGTTTGATCTTTATTGTGATGGTGCATGTCACCTCAAAAATTATTCTTTATTTTTATCACTTACCTACTCGAGGATGAGCAGGAGTTAAGCTTGGGGATGTTGCTAACGTATCTATAATTTTTGATGTTCCATGCTAGTTTTATATCTACTTTCTTATGTTTTGTCCACAATTTGGAGTATTTCTATATGCTTTCTTGGACTAACCTATTAACAAGATGTCACAATGTCAGTTGCCTGTTTTCTGCTATTTTTGGTTCCAGGAAAGTCAGAAAATGAATATTCTCAGAATTGGACTGGACAAAAGCCAAAGTCGATATTTTACCGGAAGACTCACGAAGCTAGAAGACGAGACGGAGAGGGGCCACAGGGTGGCCACACCCCCTTGCGCGGGCAGCCCTAGGCCGCGCCAGGGCATGGTGTGGGCCCCCTGGCCACCCACCAACCTTGCCTCTTCGCCTATAAAATGCCTCCCGATGCAAAAACCCTAGATCATACAGCTTCCAGCCACGAAAAGTTCCGCAGCGCCACCACCACCAAAGAGGAGATTCAGGGGACAGAAAGTCTCTGTTCCGGCACCCTGCCGGGACGGGGAAGTGCCCCCGGAGCCATCTCCATCGATCTCCACCACCATCTCCAACGTCGTTGCTGATTCCCATGATGAGGAGGGAGTAGTTCTCTCTCGAGGCTAAGTGTTCTACCGGTAGCTTTATGTTCATCTCTCTCTCTATGCATGATCATATTGTGATCATGAGCTTTTTAATCAAGTAGATCTACCTTGCTACTCAAGTGCTTTAATTGATCTCCGCTCTCCCCATGTATGTGAAAGTGACAGCGTGCACACCATGGTGGAACTTAGGCTAGAGATTACAAATACTTGTTATGAGTTATATTTGGAGTTGGATGTCTTTATGAAATTGTGGTGTTTGTTGGAACCATCTAGTTCTCAAGGTGATAGTGTGGGGTTATCTAGATGGGAAAGGCTTACTTTGAAGTGTGTCGTTATAGCCCTACCATGGATTAGAGTGTCCAACTAGAGAGTAGTTCGGAGTAGTATCATAAAGAGATGATATTTATATGAGAGTGTTCACTAGTGAAAGTATGATCCCTAGGCCTTGTTTCTAAGCATTGAAACACTGTTTGCAACTAGATCTATTACATGTTTGCTTGCTTCCATCTTTATTTCAGTTTGCCTTTAGTCTCTTCCATGCCATCAAGCTATTTTTTGGCACCGTTACTACTTATAATTATCTATACCACTTGTATTTCACTATCTCTTCGCCGAACTAGTGCACCTATATACCTGACAAGTGTATTGGGTGTGTTGGAGATAGAAGAGACTTCTTATATCTTTATTGCAGGATTGCTTGAGAGGGAATACCTTTGACCACTTCCTCCCTGAGTTCGATAAACCTTGGCTAATCCACTTAAGGGAAAACTTGCCGCTGTTCTACAAACCTCTGCACTTGGAGGCCCAACAACTGTCTACAAGAATAGAAGTGCGTAGACATCAAGGACCCAAAATGCGGCTAGCCAGCGTTAGTGAATGGGGATCGCCAGAGATGGGGAAGATGTGAGGCTCTTTGATCGAGGGGTGTTATTTTTGTGTATTCCCTCATCGGTCTTCTGAAGTGGATCAAGGACCCCTGCTGGAGTTATAGTTAGAGTGCTAGACTAGCAAGCTGCCACGTCCTGGCTCAGTATTGTATCGTCTCATCATGTAGACTGTGTTTCAAGAAATGACGTGAACCCACATTTCTCCCCTCCCTGCTATATAGCGTGCACCGTAGAATCGCTTTTCTAGCACACGAAGGATTTGAACCCACATGCCAAAATAAAAGGACGTCAATCCTCAAGCCAGCTTGCCCAACTCTGATAAATAGGGCTACTAAAAACTATAATAATAGGTGAAGCTCAAAAAATAATTATAATTTTGAGCCACATCCATAGAATATCCGTTGTATATTTGGTTCTTATACTTTGTATCATGTAGTAGTAATCAACCTATTAGCTACCTAATAGTACTTGCCATGCTCTAGAGAAATGACGAAGAACATTCTAGAATTATTGAGAAGTGTGTTTTGAGGTTTGTGCATACCTTTTAGTGTGCTAAAGACTATCAATAGTATCTTCTAGAAGTTAGAATGGATAGAATTAAGATCCAACGGTACTTTATGGACGTAGCTCGAAATTATAATTAATTTTGGGCTTCACCTATTATAATTTTTTATAAACTAGTAAAAGGCACGTGCCACACACGTATATACTGTATGAAATATGATTAACAAACATTAAATTGTTATAAACCAATAGTATCTTTTGAGAAAATGCATACATTAGGTCTATTAATAATAACTATCTACACATATTGAGAATACAACCTACTATGCTATGAATTGGGGGGGGGGGGAGGGTGACATGATGGTTCTAGATCATGGTGGACTTTGCTCTAGGTAGTACTCAACACGAATCCACCTGCTCTGAACCATTGGATCTAATCGCCCAACGGTCAGGATTGGTACGATGGATCCAATTCAAAACTGCTCCTTTATCTTACCACTATATAGTGTACGAATAACTTTGAATATTGACCGTTGGATCAAGACTCACGAATCCCAACATTTCCAGCCACTAGATCTTCTTTTCCATTATAGCATCTAGAAGATTCTATTGATAATCTTCAACATAATGAATGCGATGCACAAACCTCAAAACACACTTCTCCATCATACTAGAATCTTCTCCCTTGTAGCTAATAATCGTTGACTTCTGCATGATATTATCTTATCTTATCTTATGTTGGCACTATATAGTGTACGAATAACTTTGAATATTGACCATTGGATCAAGATTCGCAAATCCCAGCATTTCTAGCTGATGGATCTTCTTTTCCATTCTAGCATCTAGAAGATTCTATTGATAGTCTTCTGCATAATGAATGCTATGCACAACCCTCAAAACACACTTCTCCATCATATAAGAATCTTCTCCCTTGTTTCTGTAGACCATGTTATCAAAAAATTCATGTGCTAGGTAGCTAATAATCTTTGACTTCTGCATAACATGCAAAGTACAAGGAAAAAATATATACCCATACTTTATAGATGTTGATCAAATTTATAATTTATTGTGCTTTACCAATTATAATTTTATATAGTGATGATATGTCATACGTCTACTATCTTAGTCTCACGTGCAAGGCACATGCAACTTACTAGTAGTAGTAGAGAAAAATGATATGACATATACTTCTACTATCTGATTCTCACGTGCCAGACATGTGCAACTTACTAATAAGATATATAGCACAGATATCTTTGAACATCGATCATCGGATATAGATTGACTGATTCCAACATTGCTAATTGTTGGATCTCTTGCAAATGCAAGAAAGAACCTATCGCGCTTACTTGTAGTTCAAATTTGACCTACTTTGTTTAAATCGACATAAAGTTATTTGAGTGCATGGGCGTAGTTAGCTAATATATAGGAAAGCTTGAAACGTCCTAAGACTAGGGAATTGTAACAAAACATGTCCATGTTTTCTGAAAATCGGGTGGTGGCATTTTTTTTTTTTTGACTAGGGTATGTCCCGAAAGAGTGAGATGCTTCAATAATTAACATAGCTAGTGCATGTGTACATGTTACACCAAGGAAATTTAATCGAAGTCCATACATTTAACACAAAGGACCCTACAATCAAGCAATTAAAATTGGCTAAAACAACTTAACATTTGTTAAAACACATTTCATACCACTTTATCATTATGAATTTGGTTTCACCCATCAACTCAGTCATCCACGTAGGGCCCACAGATTGGGGAGGTCGCGGTCACCTTGGACGCACCACAAAATTATGACTGGGCCATCAAGTGCGGGAAGTAGAGTCAGCATTCCGTCGAATCACTTACCCTAGTCATCGACATCGATATTTGCCACACGCATCGGCTTCATCAGCGACATTGATTGTCCCCTCGCTTCGGTAATCTTCCACATTAATCTTGGATCACCTCCTTCCTATTTAATCTCCCCTACCCCGCACCAAACCATATCTAATCCCCCGCTTCTAGCAACCATCTCCATCCTCGTCTGTCATCCATGGCCACCTTCCGGCTGCTGCCCGCCGTACCGGAGCACAAAGACCCCGACATCGCCGCACAGGAGGACAATGCCCTGCGCATTTGGGCTTTCTCCCCACGGAGAACAAAGTGGCAGCTGGCATGCGCCTTCCTCGACGTTGGGTACGGTCACCGCAAGTACCAGATGTACGGCATCTACAACAATCCGGACGGTACGTTGAAGGTCAAGTTTGTCAACTTTAGGGACGCCCATCTCCTCTACGGACAGGCCTTCCACTGCGGCTATGAGATGGTGGTGTTCACCGGCGCCAACATTTTCACCAACTACTGGAACCGGTTCCCAAACAACGGCAACCTCATCCACAGTGTTCTCCCGGAGCTACCGATGGCTCTGGAGGTGCCACCTCGTTATCCGGTGGTGCCGCCGATGGCTCAGTAGGTGTCGCCACCTTATCAGGAGATGCCGATGAGTTAGGAGCCGGCTCTGTCACTGGAGCTGTCGTTGGTGCCAATGTCACGAGATGCCGCTGGTGGCGCGGACTAGGTGCTAGGAGGCACCAGACCTGCACTAGTTCAGCAGCGAGTCCTATATATGTAAACTCGTGCTGTTATGTTAATGGTTGAATGAAATTTCTTCTGGTACTACTCGTCAAAAAAAATTCTTTTGGTACTACTCATTGTACCCTGTAGTACTAGTAGTACTACGAATGACGATCTGTTGAATATCCTTCCCCTCGGATGTTTGTGAAGGAAGTGAAAATTTCGAAACCAGGAAACTTTGAATTGCTACTCTATTGTAAGGACCAAAATGGTTCCCACTAACGTAGCTGACGAACATGCCAGACAAAGACATGGAGCCGCCAACACAAGGCAGGTTGTCGGTCGACGCGCGTGTGCAACGCCACGTTATGGACGAGGGAGAGATCAGCCGGCCGGGGGGTGGGGGTGGTGATGGGGGAGTGAAGGAGAGAGAAAACACATTTTGTTTTGCGTGCATATATATTGTAGTTCTGAAATTTACTCTACTCACTGTACCATGTACCTCGTGTCAGGAACCCATCCCAGCTTTGCTCTGACATCGCACCGCCTTCAAATCCTCCTCTTCTCAGCTCTCTCGCTGCCTCCTCTGTGCTCATAGTATCTTCTCGCTCATTATTTTTTAACAGAAAAAAGGAAATAAATTCTTCTTACATGCTTTTCAGAAAATAAATTCCTGTCACTTGGAAAATTGAAATTGATTATTTTTTGTTTTTAATATCTTCGATTGTTCTCAAAAGATGGCCAATTTTGTCGGCATGAAATTTCTTGGATATGGGATCATGAGCATAAAGTCTCATGTAGAGATATGGCCTTGACCTTGTGGTAGTTCGCCTTGAAATCCAAGATTTTGTCATACTCATTGACAACTATGCTTAAATTCGGTGAAATTTCACCACTTACTTTTAGGTTAGCATTTTACACGGTCGGTGGGAGTACATTCTACATCAAGGACCTAAAAAAAGGGAAAATTACATCGAGGTCCACACATTTAGCACAAAGGACCCTAAAATTGAGAAAAGAAAATAGTCAGGTTCGGCTCCTTCTCGAGAGAGTAGCTGATCGAGCCACACTCTTCATACTACTTCATCTTCGATTGTTTTCAAAATATGGCCAAATTTGTTGGCATGCAAATTCTTGGATATGGGATCATTAGCATAAAGTCTGATGTAGAGATATGGCCTTGACCTTTTGGTCGTTCGGCTTGAAATCCAAGGATGTTCATACTCGTTGACAACTACAAGCTGAAATTTGTTTAAATTTCACCACTTACTTTTATGTTAGAATTTTACACGATCGGTGGGAGTACATTTTACAACAAGGACCTAAAAAGGGGAAAATTTACATCGAGGTCCATACATTTAGCACAAAGGACCCTAAAATTAAGCAAGCAAAACAGTCGGGTTTCGCTCCATCTCGAGAGAGTAGCTGATCGAGCCACACTCCTCATACTTCTTCATCTTTGATTGTTATCAAAATATGGCCAGATTTGTTGGAATGCACATTCTTGGATATGGGATCATCGGCATAAAGTATGATGTAGATATGGCCTTGACCTTGGTCGTTTGTCTTGAAATACAAGAATGGTCCATACTCGTTGACAACTAAGCTTAAATTCATTTAAATTTCACCACTTACTTTTAGGTTAGAACTTTACACGGTCGATCGGAGTACATTTTACATCAGGGACCTCAAAAAAGCAAAAATTACATCGAGGTCCATACATTTAGCATAAAGGACCCTAAAAGGAAAATTTTCTAGTTTGACTCCTTATCGAGAGATCAGCTGATCTGAGCCAAACTCGTGATACTACTTCATCTTCGATTGTTTTCAAAACATGGCCAGATCTATTACCATGCAAATTCTCTGACATGGGATCATCATCATCATATAAAATATGATGTTGATATGGCCTTGACCTTGGTCATTCGGCTTGAAATCCAAGAATGTTCATACTCGTTGATAAGTAAGCTTAAAATCGTCTAAATTTCACCACTTGCACTTTTAGACCTAAAAGGGGGGAATTACATCGAGGTCCATACATTGAGCACAAAGGACCCTAAAATTAAGCAAGGAAAATAGTCGGGTTCGGCCCCTTCTCGAGAGAGTAGCTGATCGAGCCATACTACTTCATCTTCGATTGTGTTAAAAATATGGCCAAATTTGTCGGCATGCAAATTCTTGGATATGCGATCATCAACATAAAGTATGATATAGATATGGCCTTGACCTTGGTGGTTTGTCTTGAAATACAAGAATGCTTCATACTCATTGACAACTAAGCTTAAATTCATTTAAATTTCACCACAATACTTTTAGGTTAGAACTTTACACGGTCGATCTGTAACACCCATAAAATACTAATCAAGATTATGAAGTTCTAATCACCCAAGTTTAGGGTTAACAAAAACTTTTATTACTAAATTGAATATTAATGCATGTGTGATTTGCATTAGTGTATGATTGAGTGAAATTTCGATTTCTACAAATGATAAAAAATGGTTTAAAGATGAATACTACATCATCTAGGCCAATTACAAACAAAATCCAAAGAAAAAGAAATCAAATATGAATAAAATGATCAAATGGTCATTTTGACCAAAGTTAACCACTAGGCCACTTTGTGAGTTCCTAGTAAAGAATTTCTAACAGAAACATTTCCACTTGTTTTCACCCCTTGCTAGACCAAGTAAAAGTGAACCCAAGCCCACTTTACAAACTCACAGAAACTATTTTCAAATATATTTAAAGGACATAAATTGAATCAAGTTCATATGGTAAGATCACCATTTTGCAAAAACCACTCAAATCAATTCACCTTGACAAACCCAAGCAACCAGAGACTACCAAGCATAAGTTTAGACCACTCACCAAATTTCATTCAAAAATTTCAAATTTGAATTCTTGCGGCCATTTGGTCGAACACATTGCAGACACTAATTCAACTCTGCCTAACTCCACTATTTGGAGCAGTGATCAGTCGACCACTTGCCCTCATTTCACTCCCCAGTCTCCCCCAGCACCTAGCAATGTAGTGGACAACCTCCCCCCTTTGCCGTTGCGCTAGTGAAGCGCCACCCGAAGCTGGCCACGCTGGCCGACCATGGATCATTCGCCACAGACCACGCCACCCTCGTCCATGATGACCAGGAGGCAGGCCACCGTCCACAGCCACCCCCTGTCCAACCCTTGACCGCAGCCAGGCCATGGACCACCAGAAAACCGCCGCGCCCATTTTCTGTGCGTTGTGCCGAGAGCGCGCCAGAGCGCTGCAGCCGACCAGCTCGCACGTGCCGCGCCTCGCCCTCTCCACGCGTGCACACACTCGCCTTAACGCCAGCTAGCTCCCAGACATCCCTGTTCGCCGCCGAGCGACCCGTAGCCCCCATGCGCCGTCTCGAACACCGCCAGTTCCGCGCAGAGCACCGCCCGCTCCCGACCAGTCTCGACCGCCACGTGCCATGCCATTAAGCCCATGATGACTGCCAGGGAGCACTGCGTCGCCCTACCCTCAGCCACGCCGATAGCTCGTTGTACCATTGTCGCCGGAGAAGCCAGCCCATCCCGTTGTGTCCCCTTGCCGGTGTATAAATAGAGGCCCCCTCCGCCTCAATCCACCACACCATCTCACTCCCCACTCCTCATAGAACCTCCCACACCCTTTCCCGGAGCAAGGTAAGCACCAACCCACCGGAATTTGGCCGGAGTCCGCCGCTGTAGAGGAGAAGAGGAGCCATCGATTGGAGCCGCCCTAGGAGCCGCCGCGACCACCTTTCGAACCGCCGTCATTGACAACATCGTTCGCCCCCATCGCTGACCCTAGCTGGAGCCCTGGTGATCCTCACACGACCCCCACCACTGCATTAGGGTTTAGTCCTCGCCAGAGTTGTTCGTCGTTGATGATGAACCTTAGCCGTTAGATCAGGTTCTAATCGTAGGGCCCGGATTAAAAGATACTGCTTCGGTTAGATAGAGCCACTGATTAGTGGGACCCCCTATCAGCAGCCTTTTGCGCCACGCTGTGTAGATTGGACCGGCCCAGTAGGTTTCCCGCGCAGCCTTGAAAATTCAAATAGGATTTTTCCATTTTAGATAAAACCAGATTTTGTTAGTAGATTGAAAAATCAATTCAAAGAAATTCACCAAACCAAATTGCATGATTCCAATTTTGTTAGAAAGATATTCAAATTATCTATCTAAGCCCGTTTGATTCAAACCATTTGGAGTTAGAGATCACCTGTAGTACAAATAACAAGACAGAGACTTTTCCAACTTCAAACATTTTTCAAAAATCAATCATAAATGCTTTTGAGTTGATCTATTTGATAAGATCTATTTGAATATGTAAAAATATTTAGGTTTGCATGCAGTGACATTGGGCTAGTACCAAAAGAATGCTATTTAGGCATTTCTAGTCACTTTAATCCTATTAAATGATAATCTTAAACTTTATAAAATATGTCCACCACTTTAAATCACATTCCCATGTAATAGAATATGTGGTGATGACATGTGTCAACATGATCCCATATTTTAATTTGAGAATATTAAATCTTAAGTATTTTCAATGAGTAGAAATTACTTTTCTAAAATAAGACAAACAAGATTAAGTATTTATTTCATGTGATGATTGTGATGATGATATATCATCAAGTGTGAGCCTTAGTGTGCTAAATAGAAATAGTTAAGTATTGTTTGGTGATTGTGTACCCCGTATTCATTTATAGACGATAGTACCGACCCGGGATACGAGGAGGAGGAGTACTACGAAGAATAAGAAGAAGAAGAGAACTTCAACCACTACACTACTCAAGGCAAGCCATCACTAATTGCAAGCTAGAACTATGCAAGTCATCCTTGCAAGATAATCTATGCAAGATGCATTAGGCATGCTTGGTTATCCAACTTTTATTATACCAATCCCAAGTTTTACTTGCAAGCTTTATTCTCTTACTTTACCAAAGTTCTTTACTTTTAGTTAGTGCTTTGTGGGTATTGGAAAAATAGTATAGATACCATAAAGAGTATAAAACTAGGCCTAAGTAGTTATACTTAGATGTCATTCCAAGGCATGAGATTAGAGTTGGATAGTTACCCTTGATTAGCACCCCTCATTAGTGAATACTCTCAACTTTAGTGGCTAGTGCTAAGCATAAAAGTTGATCACTTTAGATGGGAATACTTGGTGAAAAAGGATTATGAAAACCTAGGAATGAGGATTCATTCTATTGAAATGTTTTGACATGTGTTATGGACACAAAAGGATTTGATGATTAAAACGTTGAGGCATGAGCCTTAGCCCTTTATAAAAACTGATGGTTGGGTTCGGATGCGATACCATTCCAATCTTACCGTACAACCACAATACCTGAATTGGGTAGGGCTTAACTGGAAGTTTATATGCCTTAGTATGGGTTCCCTCGCAGAAAGAGGTTGAGCTAAGGCTACCTCGTGAGTGTGAATGTCCACCTATGCAGTGCCCAGGATGGCAGATGGCCATGGCTGGGAGGCCAAGCTCATAAGGGAGGTGCCTATACTAGAGTGTGTAATCGAAAGGTTATGATTGATTATCCGCATACTAAGTATGATGATTCAGGGTTATCCTTGACGGATGTATCGAGATTTGTGGTGAAAGTGTACCACCTCTGTAGAGTGTAAACTATTCGAATAGCCGCGTCCGTGGTCATGGACAGTTGGAGTGGCCATATTGTTCCATCGTTAGATGTTTCCAAAACAACTTGTGAATTGAACTATGACTTTGACTTGACCACAACAGGGTTGTGGATATGAAAACTGGGTTCCCACTTAAGTGATTTAGAACATTAATTTAGTTTTCTTTACTTCTAAACTCAGTATTATGTAAAAACTGGCTTTTTACAAATAATCCTAGAGCTTAAGATTCCTACTAGAACTACCTTACTTGTTAGTGATAGTTTGTGAGTAATTAAAGAGTACTCATGGCTTTGTCCCTGGATATTCCCATGGCCAGACTATGAGGAGGACTACCAGGATGATGGACAACAGGAGGTCTACGACAACTAGGATCATCTCCCATCGTCAGCATTGCCTTGACCCTAAAGATGGAGCCCCTACTACGTTTATTTTCCGCTGCTTGATTTGTATTAAGACTGGATCATGAGATCCTTTATTTGTAATACCTTATTATGGTTTGTAATGGATGATGTACTGTGGTACCAATTCTGTTATGTCTCGCAAAAATGGTAATCCTGGGATTGCGAGGTATGGCATAACAGGCATCTGGGATTGAAAATCTAGGTGTTGACAAGTTGGTATCAGAGCCATCCTGACCATAGGAGACCCTAGTTAGAATGGACGTCCGAACAAAAAACTCAGTTTCAAAACAAAAGAAGTGAGTATTTACGAAAACCTATTCCCACTCTTATCCTTGATTCTTTCAAAAAAGGTCATGTTCCTCAAAAACTTCTTGCATTCCTACATAAAATTTGACACACTTGATCACCTCACTAACTTACTCACCCTAAATTCTTATAGATGGAAGTCCAGTATTGCAAGTTCTACCAGCTGGGCAACAGAGGCCAACTGATCTTTGAGAGGGATCTAGATGCACTGTCAGAGTATCTTGAGCGCCCACATCCAGAATTCTTTGGGGCTAAACTCAACGATCACATAGGAGGAGATCTACAATGGTTGATAGTTGCAGATATCAGAGGTAAGAGGGAAGCACCCACTTCGGAGAAGATCCAATTCAGCTTGAGGGAGAACAACTAGCTAGATGGATTAGCCAGGGCTATGCATGAAGCTCTTGCCCGTCTGTGTGGGCAAAACTTCAACCAGATCCAGGGAACTCGCTTTGCTCACTACGCAAGGCGTGATTCTAGGGAATGCCCTTGGAGATGCCACGACACCCGGAGCTGAAACACTAGGTGGATAATCTTGACTTCATGTTGTATGATAGGCAGAAGGAGTTGAACAGCGCCCGTGCCTACGCCAACCACAACCATGCCATTGCAGTCAAGAAGGACCAGACTCTCGCCATTCTCACCAAGGATCGCCAATCACTTCGTTGTCAGCACGACAAGAAGGATCGCACCATCAACCGTATTTGCAAGAAGGTGGCCACTCTCGAGAAGACGATCCGTGAACAGGAAATCTAGCTTGAAGCAAAGGAGGAGGAAGGTGAAGATATCCAGGGAGATCTTTACTCCTACCTCGGTGATGACAATGACTACCTAGAGGATGATGCCATGGAGTTCCACATTGATGATGATGATTCCGACTTCATTGATGATGATTAGATGCACTTGAGCACTACCATAGGAATGAGTTGTATCGGTCCCACTGTATCGTAGTTTCACAGAATGGTTCTTAAAACCATCTGTTTTCTATTTGTGTTGTGGTGTGTGTTTGTATTGTGTGCTTTGAATGAATGAATGATGAGAGGAAGTTGTTAGTTTGAAAAACCTAAGTCAAACTCAAAGTTTGAAGCTTTTGAAACAAAACCATGAACCTTAGAAATTCCCCTCTTATCTCATTATCTATCTCAATCTTCAGATGACTCGTGGAAACCCCGGAGGAAGCAGTTCATCTCAGGACCCGATGCTGCAGATTCTGCCAATGCTAGTTTCTGACCATGAAGCTAGTAGAGCTGAACGCCAAGCCAACCTAGCCACTCTTCAACGGATAGCTCATATGGCCCACAATAATCAAGGTCACGGAAACCAGGATCACCATGGATCCAAGCTCAAGAACTTTCAGAATACCAACCCACCTATCTTTAGTAAGTATGAGGACCCCTTAGATGCTGATGCTGGCTGCAAACCATGGAGAACAACTTGGAGGTCGCAGAAGTTGAAGCCAATGAAAAAGTATTGTTTGCCACCCATTATCTGGCAGGAGATGCAAGAGCCTGGTGGAATAGCACACGTACCATGAACGAAGGTCAGATGATGACTTGGGAAGCATTCAAGATCAAGTTCAGCCAGACCCATGGTCCCCAAGGTTTGGTCACTAGGATGAGGGATGAGTTCAGGGAACTGAAGCAAGGAAGGATGACGGTAGTTTAGTACCGTGACAAATTTCTGTCACTAGCTAGATATGCCCCTGATGAGATTAACACCGAAGCAAAGAAGAAGGAAAGGTTCCTGAATGGATTACATGATGAGATGCAGACTATGTTAGTCAACATCCGTTTTGTAGATCTAGAAGAGCTAGTAGACTCTGCCATTCAGCTGGAAGGGAAGATAAACCAAGCCAATGATAATCGCAAGTGCAGGATGATGCACCAGCCTGGATCCCACCATACCCAGAAGTATCGCCCCAACCCGTCTGCAGGATATGCCCCAAGAAACAACAGACCCCCTATGTCCCGTCCAAACTACCCCAATCGTAGCAGAGGAAACTGGAGTCTGGAAGAAACCACAACAATAACCCCGACAACTCCAATAACTTCAACCGTGCACCGCCCAAGTCCACAACAACAACACCAACAACAACAATACTGTCCCAAGGACTGGAAGCAATGTTGTGCCTATTGCAGGAAAAGACAAGTCCCAGATTACTTGCTTTGAATGCGGAGTCAAGGGTCACTACTCCAATGAGTGCCCCAAGAAGCTTGCAGCAACCACCAATGTGAATGCACCTGCTCAGTAGCAACGCCGTGTTCAGCCTGGAAGGAGATTTGCCCCAGGGACTTCGCTCAACTGCAACGGTCGTCTATTCCACATGAATGCTGAAGAATCTCAGGAAGCGTCCGATGTCGTGTTGGGTATGTTTTCTGTTAACTTAGTACTTGCAAGAGTGTTGTTTGATTCTGGAGCATCGCACTCGTTTGTTACAGAAGAATTTGCATGCACTAGTAAGATTCAACCAACAAAATTGAAGCATGTTATGATAGTTCAAATACCTGGTTCAACCACCAAAGCTAGAAAAATTTGCAAGGCTGTATCTATCAGAATCCATGGAATAGATTTTTATGCTAATCTAATAGTACTTGGAACCAAAGGTTTGGAAGTAGTACTAGGAATAGATTGGATGTCGAAACATAAAGGATTAATCGATTATACCAAGAAAGCCATAACCATGACCAGTAGCTCTGGAGTATCAGTAGAGCATGTATCTGAGACTTTGCCCCGTCAATTCAAATGCAACAAGAGTCTAGCCCAACCAACCCTAGACCAAGTCAGAGTAGTCTGTGAATACCCTGACATATTTCTAGATGAATTGCCCGGTATGACCCTGGATCGGGATATAGAGTTCGTCATTGAACTAATTCCTGGAACTGGACCCATAGCTCAGAGACCTTATAGTATGAACCCATCTGAATTAGTGGAGTGGAAGAAGCAACTTGATGCTATGCTGGAGAAAGGTTTGATTCAACCAAGCGCATCGCCATGGAGATCGCCTGTTTTTTTAGGATAAGAAAGATGGAGGTAACCGTTTGTGCACGGATTACCGGAAGCTGAATGATGTCACCATCAAGAACAAGTACCCACTACCGAAGATAGAGGATCTGTTTGACCAATTGACTAGTGCCAAAGTGTTTTCTAGGATTGATCTTAGAACTGGTTATCATCAACTCAAGATTCGTGCAACGGATATTCGAAAGACTGCCTTCACCACCAGATATGGATTGTATGAGTACACTGTCATGTCTTTTGGATTAACCAATGCCCCCGCTTATTTCATGAATCTCATGAATAAGATTTTTATGAACTTCTTGGATAAGTTTGTTGTTGTTTTTTTCGACGATATTCTGATCTATTCCAAGTCAGAAGAAGACCATGAGCTACACCTGAGAACCATCCTTGAAACCCTTAGAGAGCATCAGTTGTATGCCAAGTTTAGCAAATGTGAGTTCTGGTTGAAGGAAGTAGGATTCCTAGGACATATCGTGTCGATAGGAGGAGTCGCTGTCGATCCCGCCAAGATCAAAGATGTTGAAGAATGGAAAGCCCCAACCACTCAAACCCAAGTCCGTGCATTTCTCGGATTAGCGGGATACTACCGCAAGTTTGTTGAAGGATTTTCGAGCATCGCAAGACCAATGACCCAATTGTTGAAGAAAGATAAGAAGTTTGAATGGATGGATAAATGTGAAGCAAGTTTTCAAGAGCTCAAGAAGAGATTGATTTCAACCCCAATTCTGATTATGCCGGATATCAAGAAGCCTTTTGATGTGTATTGTGATGCATACAAGATTGGTCTCGGATGTGTGTTGATGCAGGAAGGCAAAGTCATAGCATATCTGTCTCGGCAACTGAAGCAGCATGAGCAAAACTACCCTACCCATGACCTTGAACTAGCAGTCGTAGTTTTAGCATTGAAGACATGGTGTCATTACCTTATGGGTAACCGCTGTGAGATTTATTCGGATCACAAGAGTCTGAAGTATATTTTCACCCAGAAGGAGCTAAATATGAGGCAAAGGAGATGGATAGAGTTAATCAAGGATTATGACCTTGACATTCACTATCACCCCAGCAAAGCCAATGTGGTAGCGGATGCTCTTAGCAGATTGCCGTGTAGATTAAACACCATGATTTAAGAAGCCCAGCCAAGTTTGCATGAAGAGTTGGAGCAGTTTAGAACATAGCTAGTTAGCGAAGGATTTTTAGACAGTATTGAACTTCAACCCACTTTGATCAGTCAGATCAAGGAGGCGCAGAAAGGAAATGCAAGTATCAATGGAATCAAGCGTCGTATCGGTACAGGGAAGGTACCCGGATTCACCGAAGATGAAGAAGGAGTTTTGTGGTGCAAAGGACGTATTTGTGTGCCAGCAGATTCCGAGCTGAAGCAAGTTATCATGCATGAAGCTCATCCTAATCTTTTTTCTATCCACCCCAGAGGAATGAAGATGTATCAGGATTTGAAGGAGCAATTTTGGTGGCACAAGATGAAGAGAGAAATCGGAAGCTACATAGCTAAGTGTGATATATGTCAGTGAGTCAAAGCGGAACATCAGAGACTCGCAGGACTTTTGCAACCATTACAGATTCCGGAATGGAAATAGGATTCTGTCGGAATGGACTTTATCACCGGCTTGCCTACATCTAGTAGGGGAAATGACTCTATTTGGGTCATAGTTGATAGACTGTCCAAGGTAGCCCATTTTATACCTGTCAATACTACCTACCAGAGTTCTAAGCTAGCAGAGTTGCACATTGCTAGAATCGTTAGTTTGCGTGGAACCCCTAAGACCCTAGTATCAAATCGAGGAACCCAGTTTACCTCAAGATTTTGGCAGAAAGTCCAAGAAGGATTAGGAACCAAGCTGAACTTCAGCACAACTTATCACCCACAAACCGATGGACAAACCGAAAGATTCAACCAAATCTTAGAAGATATGTTGAGAGCTTGTATGTGAGAATATGGATCAAAATGGGAAGATTGTCTGCCTTTCGCAGAATTCTCATACAACAACAGTTATCAAGCCAGTTTGCAAATGGTCCCATTTGAATTTCTATATGGAAGGAAGTGATGTACCCCCCTGAATTGGTCGCAAGTAGGAGAGAGTCAGATTTTCGGACCTGACATCCTACGAGAAGCTGAAGAGAAGGTTCACAAACTCCGTGAACACCTCAAGACCGCCCAATCCAGACAAAAGAGTTATGCTGACAAGAGACGTCGAGACCTGACCTTCAATGTTGGAGATTTTGTGTATCTCAAAGTATCTCCCTTGAAGGGAATGCAACATTTTCAACTGAAAGGGAAGTTAGCCCCCATATATATTGGACCCTTCAAGATTTTGAATCACCAAGGAGAAGTATCTTATCAACTGGAACTGCCAGAGGAGATGTCAGCTATACATAATGTGTTCCATATCTCGTTACTTCGCAAATTCTTAGAAGTTCCGGAGAAGACCGAAGTGTTCAAGAACATCAATCACTGAGCCATAGATATCAACAAGGATCTGACGTATCGTGAAGTACCCATTCGTATTTTGGAAGAAGCCTTCAGAACCACCAGGACCCGGAGTATCAAGTTTCTCAAGATCTAGTGGAGCAATCATACCGAAGAAGAAGCTACTTGGGAGCGAGAGGATTACATTAGACTGAGTTTCCAAATCTCTTTAGTTCCTAGTTTTTCTTAAATCTCGGGACAAGATTTTGTTTAAGGAGGGAAGGATTGTAACACCCCAAAAATACTAATCAGGATTATCAAGTTCTTATGACCCAAGTTTAGGGTTAACAAATACTTTTATTACTAAATTGAATGTGAATGCATGTGTGATTTGCATTAGTGTATGATTGAGTGAAATTGCCATGTTTGATTGCTACAAATGATAAGAAATGGTTTAAAGATGAATACTGCATCATCTAGGCCAATTACAAACAAAATCCAAAGAAAGAGAAATCAAATATGAATAAAATGATCAAATGGTCATTTTGACCAAAGTTAACCACTAGGCCACTTTGTGAGTTCCTAGTAAAGAGTTTCTAACAGAAACATTCCCACTTCTTTTCACCCCTTGCTAGACCAAGTAAAAGTGAACCCAAGCCCACTTTACAAACTCATAGAAACTATTTCCAAATATATTTAAAGGACAGTTCAAAATTGAATCAAGTTCATATGGTAAGATCACCATTTTGCAAAAACCACTCAAATCAATTCACCTTGACAAACCCAAGCAACCAGAGACTACCAAGCATAAGTTTAGACCACTCAGCAAATTTCATTCAAAAATTTCAAAATTGAATTCTTGCGACCATTTGGTCAAACACATTGCAAACACTAATTCAACTATGCCTAACTCCACGTTTGGAGCAGTGATCACTCGACCACTTGCCCTCATTTCACTCGCCTATCTCCCCTAGCACCTAGCAACGCAGTGGACAGCCTCCCTCATTTGTTGTTGCGCCAGTGAAGCACCGCCTGAAGTTGGCCATGCCGGCTGACCATGGACCGTTTGCCACAGATCGCGTCGTCCTCGTCCATGATGACCAGGAGGCAGGCCACCGTCCACCACCACCCCTGTCCAACCCTTGACCGCGGCCGGGCCATGGACCACCAGAAAATAGTTGCGCCCATTTTCTCTGTGTCGTGCCGAGAGCACGCCAGAGCGCCACAGCCGACTAGCTCGCACACGCCGCGCCTCGCCCTCTCCGCGCGTGCACACCCTCGCCTTAACGCCAGCTAGCTCCCAGACATCCCCGTTCACTGCTGCGCGACCCGTAGCCCCCGTGTGCCTTCTCGAACACTGCTAGTTCCGCACAGAGCACCGCCCGTGCCCGACCAGTATCGACCGCCGCGTGTTGTGCCATTAAGCCCGTGATGACTGCGAGGGAGCACCGCGTCACCCCTATCCTCAGCCACGCCGATAGCTCATTATACCTCCGTCGCTGGAGAAGCCAGCCCATCCCGCTCTGTCCCCTCGCCGGTGTATAAATAGAGGCCCCCTCCGCCTCAATCCACCACACCATCTAATTTCCCACTACTCACAGAACCTCCCACACCCTTTCCTAGAGCAAGGTGAGCATCAGCCCGCCGGAATTTGGCCGGAGTCCACCACTGCAGAGGAGAAGAGGAGTCGTCGATTGGAGCCGTCCCAGGAGCCGTCGTGACCACCGTTCGAACCGCCCTCGTCAACAACGTCGTTCGCCCCCATCACCGACCCTAGTTGGAGCCCTGGTGAGCCTCACACAACCCCCACCGTCGTGTTAGGGTTTAGTCCTCGCTGGAGATGTTCGTCGTTGACGATGAACCTCAGTCGTTAGATCAGGTTCTAATCGTAGGGCCCTGATTAAAAGATACCGCTTCGGTTAGATATAGCCACTGACTAGTGGGACCCCCCTGTCAGCAGCCCTCTACGCCATGCTGTGCAGATTGGGCCGGACCAGTAGGTTTCCAGCGCAGGCCTATAAATTCAAATAGGATTTTTTCCATCTTAGTTACAACCAGATTCTGTCAGTAGATTCATAAATCAATTCTAAGAGATTCACTAAAACAAATTGCATGATTCCAATTTTGTTAGAAAGATATTCAAATTATCTATCCAAGCCCATTGGATTCAAACCATTTGGAGTTACAGATCACCTATAGTAAAAATAATAATATAGAAACTTTTCCAACTTCAAACATTTTTCAAAAATAAATCATAAATGCTTTTGAGTTGATTCCAACTCTCAAAAATCACATTTTATAAGATATATCTGAATATGTAAAAATATTTAGGTTTGCATGCAGTGACATTGGACTAGTACCAAAAGAATGCTATTTAGGCATTTCTAGTCACTTTAATCCTATTAAATGATAATCTTAAACTTTATAAAATATGTCCACCACTTTAAATCACATTCCCATGTATTATAATTTGTGGTGATGACATGTGTCAACATTATCCCATATTTTAATTGGAGAATATTAAATCTTAAGTATTTTCAATTAGTAGAAATTACTCTTCTAAAATAAGACAAACAAGATTAAGTCTTTATTTCATGTGATCATTGTGATGATGCTAGATCATCAAGTGTGAGCCTTAGTGTGCTAAATAGAACTAGTTAAGTATTGTTTAGTGATTGTGTACCCCTTATTCATTTATAGACGATAGTATCGACCCGGGATACGAGGAGGAGTACTACCAAGAAGAAGAAGAGAACATCAACCACTACACTACTCAAGGCAAGCCATCACTAATTGCAAGCTAGAACTATGCAAGTCATCCTTGCAAGATAACCTATGCAAGATGCATTAGGCATGCTTGGTTATCCAACTTTGATTATACCAATCCCAAGTTTTACTTGCAAGCTTTATTCTCTTACTTTACCAAAGTTCTTTACTTTTAGTTAGTGCTTTGTGGGTATTGGAAAAATAGTATAGATGCCATAAAGAGTATAAAACTAGGCCTAAGTAGTTATACTTAGATGTCATTCCAAGGCATGAGATTAGAGCTGGATAGTTACCCTTGATTAGCACCCCTCGTTAGTGAATACTCTCAACTTTAGTGGCTAGTGCTAAGCATAAAAGTTGATCACTTTAGATGGGAATACTTGGTGAAAAGGGATTATGAAAACCTTGGAATGAGGATTCATTCTATTGAAATGTTTCACATGTTTTATGGACACAAAAGGATTTGATGATTAAAACGTTGAGGCATGAGCCTTAGCCCTTTATAAAAACTGATGGTTGGGTTCGGATGCGATACCATTCCAATTTTACCGTACAACCACAATACCTGAATTGGATAGTGCTTAACTAGATGTTTATATGCCTTAGTATGGGTTGCCTCGTGGAAAGAGGTTGAGCTCAGGATACCTCGTGAGTGTGAATGTCCACCTATGTAGTGCCCATGATGGCAGATGGCCATGGCTAGGAGGCCAAGCTCATAGGGGAGGTGCCTAAACTAGAGTGTTAATTGAAAGGTTATGATTGATTATCCGCATACTAAGTATGATGATTTAGGGTTATCCCTGACGGATGTATCAAATTTTGTGGTGAAAGTTACCACCTCTGCAGAGTGTCAAACTATTCGAATAGCCGTGTCCACGATCATGGACAGTTGGAGTGGCCATACTATTCCGTCGTCAGATGTTTTCAAAATGACTTGTGAGTTGAACTATGACTTTGACTTGACCATAACAGGTTTGTGGATATGAAAACTAGGTTCCCACTTAAGTGATTTAGAACATTAACTTAGTTTTCTTTACTTCTAAACTTAGTATTTGATAAACCTGCCTTTTTTGCAAATAAACCTAGAGCTTAAGATTCCTATTAGAACTACCTTACTTGTTAGTGATAGTTTGCGAGTACTTAAAGAGTACTCATGGCTTTGACCCTGGCTATTCCCGTGGCCAGACTATGAGGAGGACTACCAGGATGATGGACAGCAGGAGGTCTACGACAACTAGGATCATCTCTCATCGTCAGCATTGCCTGTGACCTTGAAGATGGAGCCCCTACTACGTTTATTTTCCGCTGCTTGATTTGTATTATGACTGGATCATGAGATCCTTTATTTGTAAGACCTTATTATGGTTTGTAATGGATGATGTACTCTCGTACCAATTCTGTTATGTCTCGCAAAAATGGTAATCCTGGGATTGCGAGGTATGGCATAACAGGCATCTGGGATTGAAAATCCAGGTGTTGACACGATCAAAGTACATTTTACATCACGGACCTCAAAAAATCAAAAATTACATCGAGGTCCATATACATTTAGCATAAAGGACCCTAAAAGAAAAAAATCTGGTTTGGATCATTCTCGAGACACTAGAAGAAATGTGTCAACTTGTGACCTTCTCATAGTGACCATGAGAAAATTGGTCATAGACCTATGACCATTTCAAACCAGATAGTCGTAGGACATTTAGGAGGATCCAAACCCTAAAAAACTATGACCAATTATGTCAGGAAGGTCATAACTTACTTGCACCAATTGGTCATAACATAGACAACACTGGTCTACGACCTTAATTTTACGCGATCACGACCAATCTAAATGGCCATTGCTGCTAATTCACAATAACTTAAAATGACTGGTCGTCCACCTCAACAGGTTTGCCTATGTGTCATGTCCATGTGTCAACTTACGTTGATGTGTCTGCATATGTTTCATATACGTGTATCAAGTGCAGCCTGCATATGCGCCACCTCAGCAGGCCCTCCTATGTGGCATTCTCATATGGAGATGCTCTGCATGACTGACAAGCGGGGCCAGAATTGGACGTCGATAGGGAACCCATTTGCGGGAATTTAGAACAAAAAGGGAGGTCATGGGGATCGAACCCACGACCAGTGTCATCCGCAGACGGAACCAAACCATCGGACCACCTCGCTGTATCTGAAAGAATCTATGTGTGCGCTCCACTTAAGCAAATTTCGGTTGCTGGGCCTGGGCCGCAAAGCGAGGAGGCCTTCACCTCTCCATTTTTCCCGTGTGATCATGTCCATCGACTGGGCCGATGGCCCAAAAGACGTTACAAGGCTGATTTCAGTGCAAATTTGGGCTTATGTACAGTATATGTTTCCACTTTATATATAATATGGGACTTCAATTTTTTTTGAAGCATATTTTGAAACTAAAAATGATTTTTGCAAACTTGCATTGGATGTCTAAACAAATATGCAAACCTAGCTAAACTTGCATTGGATCTATAAAGAAATAGCATATTTTGAAGCTAAAAATGATTTTTGCAAAAAATCATGAGCACTAGATAATGCACCTGTAGTTCAAATCGGACCCACTTCCTACCGATTCAGCAGGAATTTGTCTTTTTCACGAGAGGTGCACGGAAAGGTTTTAGATTCTCCGGTTGCACAATTGTCCATGTAAGGTGGTCTAGTATTTTGGAAAAATGGGGTGGAACCATTTTGAAACCTTCATTTGGTGGTTGCTTCACAAAACGCCTTGTTTTCGGCATTCATAAAATGGAAAATGTATTTTCTATGCGATGAAAAGGAAAACTTCCTCCTACAATATTATTTGCCATCCCACTATGCACATGCATGCATAATATGGGCATGTTATCATAAACTATGCCTCGATTCTGGCCATAACATTGCTCGTTTGACCCGAAAACCATGAAACCTCGAACAAGATAGGTCATTTCTGTGAAGGTTTTTTTGAGATGCAATGAATATACCAAATTTGGTATTTTTCCTTGCAACTATATCACATAATATGAAACCACATGAAAGATTCACCTTGTTTGGGCCGTCTTTGAATTTCTTATGCCTATTTTAAAATATGGTCAAAACGGCAGGCATGGATGTTCTTAGCTAGGGGATGATCCTCATTAAACTTGCAATAGATCTATGATAAAACAACATATCATGAACCTAAAAATGATTTTTTTTCAAAAAATCATAGGCATTAGATCATGTACCTGTAGTTCAAACCGGACCCACTTCCTATCGATTCGGTAGATATTTGTCTTTTTTGCCAGGGGTGGATGGATAGGTTTTAAAATCCCTGGTTCAGACATTGTCCATCTAATATGGTCTAGTATTTTTGAAAAATATGGTGGTAGAATTTTTGAATTGAACATTTGGTGTTGCTTCACAAAATGCCCCGATTTTGGCACTCAGAAAATAAAAAATGGCTTTTCCATATGACGAAAAGGAAAACTTCCTCCTGCAACATTGTTCGCCATCCCAAGATGCACTCGCATGCACAATGTGGGTATATTATCACAAACTATGTCACGATTCTAACCATAACATTCATCGTTTAGCTTGAAAGCCATGAAACCTCGAACATGATAGGTCATTTCTGATAAGGTTTTTCCGAGATCTTTACAACATACCAAGTTTGGTATTTTTCCTTGCAACTATGTCACATAATATGACAGCACGCGAAGGATTTACCTTGTTCAGACCATTGTTGAATTTTTTATGCCCGTTTCCAAATTGTCCCGTTTCAAATTATGGTCAAAACGATGGGAATGATGATAGGGGATGAGCCTCGCTAAAACTTGCACTATATCTCTGAAGAAACATCATATTGTGAGTCTAAAAATGTATTTTTCAAAAAATCATGAGCATTAGATCATGTACCTGTAGTTCAAACTGGACCCACTTCCTACCAATTTGGCAGATATTTGTGTTTTTCGCCAGGGGTGGATGGATAGGTTTTAAAATCCCCGGTTTGGACATTGTCCATCTAATATGGTCTAGTATTTTTGAAAAAATATGGTGGTAGCATTTTTGAATTAACCATTTGGTGGTTGCTTCACAAAACGCCCCGTTTTTGGCACTCGGAAAATGGAAAATGCATTTTCTGTGCAATAAAAAGGAAAACTTCCTCCCGCAACATTGTTCTCCATCCCAAGATCCACATGTGTGTACAATGTGGGCACATTATCACAAACTATGTCGCGATTCTGGCCATAACGTTGGTCGTTTGGCTTGAAAGTCATGAAACCTCGAACATGATAGGTCATTTCCGAGGTTTTTCTGAGATATTTACAATATACCAAGTTTGGTATTTTTCCTTGCAACTATATCACATAATAATACACCACGCGAAGGATTTACATTATTCGGGCCGTTCTTGAATTTATTATGCCCGTTTCAAAATTTTCACTTTTCAAACTATGGTCAAAATGGTAGGAATGAAGATAGGGGATGAGCCTCGCTAAAATTGCAGTGGATCTCTGATAAAATAGCATATTGTGAGTCTAAAAATGATTTTTGCAAAAAATCACGAGCATTAGATCATGTACCTGTGGTTTAAATCAGATCCACTTCCTACCAATTCGGCAGGAATTTGTCTTTTTCGCCAGGGGTGGATGGAAAGGTTTGACATATCCTACTTGGGACATTATCTATGTAAGGTGGTCTAATATTTTTGAAAAATATGGTGGTAGCATTTTGAACTAACCATTTGGTGGTTGCTTCATAAAACGCCCTGATACATTGCAAATGTATCTATAATTTTTGATGTTCCATGCTTGGTTTTATCCACTTTCTTGTGTTTTGTCCACACTTTGGACTACTTTTCATATGATTTCTTGGACTAACCTATTAACAAGAGCCACAGTTCCAGCTGCCTGTTTTCTGCTATTTTTGGTTCCAGGAAAGTTAGAAAATGAATATTCTCGGAATTGGACGGGACAAAAGCCAAAGTGCCTATTTTTCTGGAAGTCATCAGATGCCAGAATACGAGACGAAGAAGGGTTGGGGGCCGGCCACACCACATGGCCGTGCGGCCAGGCCTGGCCTGTGCCAGGGGGTGGTCTGGCTGACCCCAACACCCCCTCGGCCTCTCCTTCCGCCTATATATTTCCCTCGGGATGAAAACCCTAAGTACCCGATCAAAAATCCACGAAAGAGTCTATAGCCGCAGTCATCTCCATCCCTAGATTGGGAGGGATCTGAAGCTCTTCCCGGCACCCTGCCGGAGAGGGGAATTCACCCTGGAGGCCTTCTTTATCATCATGCAAGCCTCCGGTGTGATGCGTGAGTAGTTCATCTTTGGACTATGGGTCCATGTAGTAGCTAGATGGCTGGTTCTCCTCCTTTGTGCTTTCATGTCTAGATCTTGTGAGCTCCGTTCATTATCAAGATCATCTATTTGTAATTCTGCATGTTGTGTTTGTGGGGATCCGATGGATATTGAGATGCTATTTCAGATTGATTATTGATTCTATCATGTCTTTGTTATTTGTGATCTTGCATGCTTTCCGTTGTTAGTAGCTATCTTGGCCAAGTAGATGCTAGAAACTCCAAGAGTTAGTATTTATGCTCGATAGTGGGTTCATGCCTTTGGTAATCTGGGGAAGTGACAGAAATCTCTAAGGTACTAGATGTGCTGTTACTACTAGGGAGAAAACAACAATCCTTTGTTCATAGAACAATCGTATTGTTTAATTTACACGCAATTCGTAAAGCAATAATCTGTTGCTTGCAACTTAATACTGGTGGGGGTTCGCAATGATAACCTGAAGGTGGATTATTAGTCATAGATGCAGTTAGATGGCGGTCTATGTATAATGTTGTAATGCCCAATCAAGTTCCAAATGAGTCAAGATGATTAGTATATGCATGTATTGCTTTGTCGATGTTTGTCAATTGCCCCGCTGTAATTTGTTCACCCAGCATGTTATCTATCTTAAGGAGAGACACCTCTAGTGAACTATGGACCCCGGTCTTTTCTTTTACATACAATCTACAAACTGTTTACTGCTTTGTGTTTACTTTCTACAAACTTTTACTTCCTTCCATTCGATACGTTTAATCCTTTGTTTTCAGCAAAACCGGTGAGATTGATAATCTCATCGCAAGTTGGGGACAAAGTTATGTGGTTGTGTTGTGCAGGTCTCCACGTTGCTACTAGCACCGGTAGTGCGCCCTGCCAAGGCTCAGCTAGCAACTTCTTTGGGGTGTTTCCTTGCTTCTACTGGTTCGATTAAACCTTAGTTTCATAACTGAGGGAAACTTGCTGATGTCCTCATCATACCTTCCTCTTGGGGTTCCCCAACGAGCTCTACATCAATACCGAGCCATCACGCCCCATTTTTGGCACTCAGAAAATGGAAAATGCATTTTATGTGCGACAAAAAGGAAAACTTCCTCCTGCAACATTGTTCTCCATCCCAAGATACACATGGGTGCACAATATGGGCACATTATCACAAACTATACTGTGATTCTGGCCGTAACATTGGTCGTTTGGCTTGAAACCTCAAACATGATTGGTCATTTCCGAGAAGGTTTTTCTGAGATATTTATAATATACCAAATTTGGTATTTTTCCTTGCAACTATATCACATAATAAGACACCACGCGAAGGATTTACCTCATTTGGACCATTCTTGAATTTATTATGCCCGTTTCAAACTTTATTTTTGTGTGACCAATCAGAAGAGAAAGCCAATCTACCCACGGATCACCCACCGAATCGGATATCAGCCATTGATAGGAACTCCATCCAACACTCCAAATTCCCAGCACCAGTTTCTCCCGTCTCCCACACTTTGGCGTGAATGGACCGAAATGCCCTAGTTGCTAGTATTGCAGCACACAAATGATATGGGGTACTTCCGTAAAATCCTCGCACACCCATGACCCATCCGCCCAAACCCGACCCTAATCCCCACATGCACCCGTCCCCGCCGCCACTTCTTCCTCCTTCGCGAGCCAGCAAACCCTAATCCCGCCGGCGCCTCCCTCTCTCTGCTTCGCCTATGCCACCTCTGTGCACCATCGTGCCGCCCACCACCTCTCCCTCCGCCCCCGTATCCTGCCATCTGCTAGAGCGCTCACCACCTCCCCCTTCACCCCTGTATCCCGCCGTGTCGCGGTCGCCAAATTTGGCCACGCGGTCGCTGGGCCGACCGGAGCAACATCGGACGCGCACTACGTCGTGGCCGCATCCCTGGAGCACTACTACCTCCACGCGGCTGTTGTGATCGTCGCCAGCAGGAGGACACTGTCCTGGCGAGGGCGCTATAGTGCTACCGATCTCCCACTCTGTTGTCGCACCACCGGCTCCCCACCCGGTCTCTGCCCGCCACCGCCCGCGGGGATGTCGGTCGGGTAGCCCAGGAAGCGGCCCAGGAGCTTGTCCCTATTGTCGAACCAGCACAGATCAAAGCAAAGAGACCGAAGCTTGAGCACCAGAGAACCTACGGCGGGTGCTCTCCTAGGAGGTGCTTTCCTCCTCCTCCTCTAATCCTCTGATAAATAGACTAGGTTTGTATATAGATCTTGGATCTATTACTTTGTTCATGGATTCTAGTCTAAATTTTCTGCTTGTGTTTGTTCATGGACTAGGTTGCTTGTGTTCATGGATTTTAGCATTTTCACAATTGGGCGGCAGCTAAGATACTGCGTGTTAGAGTTCCATCAGCGAGGTTTGTATTGTGTAGTTAGTGACTAACTTAGTATGTTCCGTCAGCTGATATACTGTACTGCTAATGTTGTACATTGTCTATGTATTCAACATGTTGTTAGAAAATATCGTGTAAATTGGCTCACTTGTTGTTTAAAGTAAGGACATGATATAACTTAAAATTTTCTTGTTGCACTTCACTACTTGTGTAGTCATCTTTTGTATTTGTTGAAATACACATTATTTTGTCTTTAAATTTGTTGAGAACACATTTGAGCTCTTTTATTTTGTTCACTTAATCATATGTTTTGTGCCTTTGTTTCAGTGTATGCATGGACCTAAATGCAGAGTTGGAAGGTACTATACAATAGGAAGAAGATTGCAACAGATTAATATTTTGGGTGGCCTAATCTTCTTGTATGGGGCACCGTAGAAACATCCCTAAATATGCAGGTTTGTTTTCTGTTCTTCAAAAAAGTCAAGACTGCAGTTCATTCATACTGCAGTTTACACATGCTCATAGAAAATATATGGGGCACACTAGATTAATATACTACTTCATTTGTACTACAGTTTACACATGCTCACAGAAAATATGCAGTTTTTATATTTGAGCTGGGATTTGTGTATATTACAATTTTAGTGCTTGGCTGCTTGCATCAGATGTTTTATTAGCTTGAGCGTGCTTCCATGACCACATGACTCTAAAACAAGATCCTTTTTATAATTCTGTCAGATTTATAGTTCTCTTTCTGCGAGCAAACATGCTATCTTGACTGTCTTGGTTTCTGCGAGTATCATGAATCCCTTCCTTTGTTACATATATGGGGCAAGGTGTTACCTTTGCTGTAGCGTAATGGACCTGTACTGAATGGGTGTTTTGTCCCCGTCATGTGTTCCGTTTCCTATTTATTTGTTCTTAGAGAGTGTAAACATAACTATGCTAGCTAAAGTTCATCATAGCTCACCTGTTCTTTTGTTGCTGCCAGGTATCGAGTGTGGTTCCTCTCCCTTACAAGAGCTCCAGGCTGATGTTCTAAGAAGCCTTCCTCTAGATCGACACAACAAATATGATGTATTTTTAGAGTTAGATTTTAGATAGCAGATTGATAAGAAGGGGTGATTGTAATTGAAATTGTTTTGATTGTATTTGAAATGTTTCACTTGTTTCCATTGTCTATGTGAAATATTGGTTGTTTACTATAAACCTTGGGAAACCGAAACCTAACAATGTGGATTTGAGACATTGAAATCCCGTGAGTGTACTGGTACCTGGCATTGAAAATGAATACTGACTAGTGGGACCTGTTGGGAACTGGTACCTAACTTGTGGGACCATGTAGGAAATTGACATTGACAAGAGGGACCCACTTTGAATTAAATGAGAAAAACAAAAATGTTAGGCCTAACAAAATTCGATGGGTCAAAATTTTATGGGCTGAAGTTTTGGGCTTGGCCTTTGTACATGGAAAAAACACACACGGGCTGAATTGATGGGCTGGGCCCATATACAACATTGTGCTGGACTGGGCTGAATTTGATCAACGACCATCTGATTTGGTCATGGATTTTCCACGTAGGATTTTCCACGTAGGATCTTATGTGGACACGGAAGATAGCCCATGACCAATTTTTTTGGTCATAGGTTCCATGACCATCTATTTTGGTCATAGCTGTCCATGACCAATTCAAGAAAAAGGTCGTTAGCTGTCTATAGTGACCCTCGGTATGTGACCTACTGTTTTTGGTGATAGAAAGGTCATAAAGTGATTACTATGACGTTTCTATGAGAAATATTTAGGTTCACCAGTTAGCACATTCCTTGTAGTGAGAGATCAGCTGATCTGAGCCAAACTCTTAATACTACTTCCTCTTTGATTGTTTTCAAAACATGGCCAAATCTGTTGCCATGCAAGTTCACTAACATGGGATCATCAGCAAAAAGTATAATGTTGATATGGCCTTGACGTTGGTCATTCGGCTTGAAATCCAAGAATGCTCATACTCATTGACAAGTAAGCTTAAAATCATCTAAATTTCACCACATACACTTTTAGGCCTAACAAAAGGGGGAAATTACATCGAGGTCCATACATTTAGCACAAAGGACCCTAAAATTAAGCAAGGAAAACAGTCAGGTTCGGCTCCTTCTATAGAGAGTAGCTGATCGAGCCATACTCTTCATACTACTTCATCTTCGATTGTTTTCAAAATATGGCCAAATTTGCCGGCATGCAAATTCTTGGATATGGGATCATCAGCATAAAGTATGTTGTAGATATGGCCTTGATGTTGGTTGTTCGTCTTGAAATACAAGAATGGTTAATACTCGTTGACAACTAAGCTTAAATTTATTTAAATTTCACCACTTACTTTTAGGTTAGAACTTTACACGGTCGATCGGAGTAAGTTTTACATTAGGGACCTCAAAAAAGTAAAAATTACATCGAGGTCCATAAACATTTAGCATAAAGGACACTAAAAGAAAAAAATCTGGTTCGGCTCATTCTCGAGAGATCACCTCATCTGAGCCAAACTCTTAATACTACTTCCTCTTCGATTGTTTTCAAAACATGGCCAGATCTATTGCCATGCAAATTCTCTAACATGGGATAATCAACATAAAGTATGATGTTGATATGGCCTTGACCTTGGTTGTTCGGCTTGAAATTCAAGAATGTTCATACTCATTGACAACTAAGCTTAAATTTGTTTAAATTTTACCATTTACTTTTAGGTTAACATTTTACACGGTCGATGGGAGTACATTTTACATCAAGGACCTAAAAAGGGAAAATTATTATATCGAGGTCCATACATTTAGCACAAAGGACCCTAAAAGGAAAACTTTCTAGTTTGGCTCCTTCTTGAGAGATCAGCTGTTCTGAGTCAAACTCTTCATACTACTTCTTCTTCGATTGTTTCAAAATATGGCTAAATCTGTTGCCATGCAAATTCGCTAATATGGGGTCATCAACATAAAGTATGATGTTGATACGGCCTTGACCTTGGTCGTTCAGCTTGAAATTCAAGAATGTTCATACTCATTGACAAGTAAGATTAAATTATTTTAAATTTCACCACTTACACTTTTTGGTTAGAATTTTAAACGGATGGTGGGAGTACTAAATTTTACACCAAGGACATAAAAAGGGAAAATTATATCAAGGTCCCTACGTTTAGCACAAAGGACCCTAAAACCAAGAAGGGAAAAAGTCGGGTACGGCTCCTTCTCGAGAGAGCGGCTCATCGAGCCATACTCTTCATACTAGTTTTGACTAAGGTATATGTCCCGAGGGAGCGAGATTCTTCAATTAATTAACATGGTAAGTGGATGTGTACACATGTTACACCAAGGACCTCAAAAAAATGAAAAATACATCCAAGTCCATACATTTAGCACAAAGGACCCTAAAGTCAAATACTTGAAATTTTTTGTAACATGGTCTATAGAAACGAGGGAGAAGATTCTAGAATGATGGAGAAGTGTGTTTTGAGGTTTATTCATATAGCATTTCATTGTGATGAAGACTATCAATAGAATCTTCTAGATGCTAGAATGGAACAGAAGATCCAATAGCTAGAAATGTTGGGATTCATGAGTCTTGATCCAACAATTAATATTCAAAGTTTTTCGTAAACCATATAGTGTTAAGATAGTGGTAACGGTAAGACTAGTATACTTGCTTAACAAAAGAAAGCAGCGCACTGCTCACTTTCAACATACCATGTTGAATAAGATGCATGATGTAACACTCTCGAATCGGCCCTATGCAAGTTTTAGCCCTTCCCGCCAAACCTGCATAGAAACGATTCAAGGATGCCCACCAGGCACTTTCGTGCGGGTGGAAAACGAAGTAATACCATTACACAATAGTCCTTGATGGGACCCACAGAACAGATATGTATACAACAGCGAATCAGCGATCCAAATCACCTTGAAAACGATACAGCGTCCGAGTACGGACAAGATGCAAATTGGGCTAAGAGCCCTGAAGAATAACCAATGGCGTCCATAACCCTGCCCAGGCCAAGCCGGAAGGGTAACCCTGCTAACGACGTCGATCTCAAACCTGCTAAAACAAAAGGGGTGCCGACAAAGGGCAAAGGAAAAAGAGGAGCGTCAGTACTGAGGCCAGTACACGGCAAGGCTAGAATTCGGCGGCTCTCGCCTACATAGGTATGGTGGACTAAAGCGGCAGCACAGCATGCACTAAACAACCTATAGAGACTCGATTAACTGTCGGCTATTAGAGAGAGATAAGAAAGACCTATTCGGTTCCAACCTGATACTAACACCAAACATACCCATCCTGGTATTTCCCCCTTGAGACCAAACGAGGAAGTCGGACCAAGGAACTCACATAGTTGGCAATTTTACTAATTCCGTTATAGTTGCAGCACTTACTAATCAGATATAGATAGCATGTGTCATCCTGAAGCATAAGTAGTGGGCAGTTTTAATTAACCATTCCGTGGTAGTTGGAACGTTTACTAGTCAGATATAATTGTCCTGAGGAATCCCAAAACCCAGCAGTTGTTGGCACTTTTATCACATTCCATTGGAGTTGCAATACTTACTAGGCAGGTATAGTATGACACAGATCACCATAGATCCACCAGTTGTTGGCATTTTTTTATCCATTCCATTGTAGTGAAGCTAATTACTAGTCACATATTAAGTCAAATTTATAACACTACTTTAGTTATGCTTGTCTATGATCGAGATACTGTGCTCCAAGTCGTCCATAACCGCGGACACGGCTTTCAGAAAGATTTTCCCTGCAGGGGTGCACAAATAGCAACACACACACGATCAACCTCAGAAAAACCAACTCAAAACCCAACGAGGCTTTCACGACAAAGCAATCCCAGGATTCATAAAATATTTTAGGGGGCCACCCCACTAAGCTACCTGCGACGAAGTTGGCCGGCTCCGAGACGGACCCAGGGTTTGTGTGGACGGCGGTAAACGACTAGGAACCCGAAAGTGTGACTGGTCTTGTCGATACAGCGAAAACATGTCACGATCCAAAATAGTATTGGTGCTCCACGCACAATCGTAAATAAAGCAGTAAAGCATGGCATAAGTACATGATAGTAATAAAGCCCCAAACTACTTTGTGGCCCCAAGAAATAAGAAATGAATCAAGCTCTGGCTAAGAGGATTCATGGTCCCATATGCGGATAGTGCGATAGTCAAGGAACATGTATCAAGTACTCTGGGTCCTACAGTACACAAGTGATCATGGAAGAACCAAATAACATCTATTGCCCACCGATGCCACTACATTAGTTATATCTATTTCCAGCAATTTAATAGTTGTATTTAAAGTCATGATCATCTCCACCATTAAGCATGTGACAACCTTCCAATAACGATGGAACAACAATGACACGAAGCAGCACCTGAGCAAGCGACTATGACACGCAAGGCCGACTATCTATCAAACAACATGCAATAGGATGTGTCCAAGGAAATATAGAGGCTGCAAGGGATATAAATGGTGCACGGAAACTAAAGCATCGCAATACGGATAGCAATAGATCAATAGGAGGAAGTAAAGACTATAAATGCAAAATAGGTAGAAAGAGGGAGAATGCTCGCCTGGGAAACACTGTCGAAGGTTCATATCCGGAGAACGTGTCGATACTCACATCAACTCATCAGCCTAATCCGCGAAGAAGCAAACACTAGAAGAAACACCGGATGCAATATTTAATACTACGGCAGAAGATCCGGCATGCTTATGATATGATGCATGGCATGGCACAGATGCGGTGCAACTAGACAATATTAAGCGGAACCGGGGTCCTGACAATTAATTATATGGTTCAAGTTATTTAACAACCCCGCAATTTAAATGTTGGATTAGCAAGACAAAACAGGGCATTGTTTCGCTACACAAATTTAAATGGAGTCCGGAATAAGACTAGAATAGCCCGCATATAGACTCCATATTTATTTTAGGTGAATCGACTACTTAACCTAGCCCACAAAATATGTATGCATGCATGTATAATTTAATTGTGCAACAAGATAGATGTCGTTTATAAAATAGGGATCTCGGAAAAAGGGGTCACACATGGGTATCGGCGATCTTGGGGTTCGGGGGTCGGGGTCTTCGGATCCGCATCCGTGAAGAAGACCTTGGCGTTCCGGACCGGTCTTCGGTTTCGTGTGGTAGATCTTGGCGTGCCAGCGTCACCGGGTCCATGTAGGCGCACTCGGGTCTCGGCGTCTTCGGGTCCATGGCGAACTTGGCGTCCGTGATGGAGATCATGTCGAACCGGCGTCATCACCACCAGGTTCCATGTCAGAGTCCTTAACGTCTAACTCTTGTTGGTGGCGGGCTTGGATCAACGTTGGGATGGCAGAAGCCGAGGAGCGACAAAATAGGTAGCGCCTTGGTTCAATTTTTCCCGAGGCCGGTGTCTCCTTTTTAGACAAAGGAACAAATAGGTGATACATATGGCAACTCGTACCGAAGAACAAAAACAGGTGGTCATCCTGGGGAGGTCGATGTGAGGCAGCCGTATAGGGACAGGAACAACCACCAACTAGGCAGGCTGCCTCTTTCTGGTACACACGCAGGAACACCGTCAGGCTTGCAGGAGCTAGGCCCACGGGCGGGATTCGAGGAGGGCGCCCTTGGGGCTGCAGGACGGTGGTCGGTCTCGGGGAGGAGAACGCCAGAGGAGACGCTGGTGGCGGCGCTTGGGGCCAGAGGAGGACGCGAAGCTGCTTCCACGCGGATGAGCAGGAGGACGGAGGCGAGACGCGGGAGGATAAGCTCGGGAGCGAGGAGGTCGTCCCTGGCGGCGTAGGACGAGGTGGACCCGGGAAGGCGAGACCGGGGCGGAGCCAGGAGATGAGGGCAGCGGCGAGGATGGGCGCACGGCGATGACGTGGGCGTCCGGAAATAGAGGCGCACCGGGCGGAGGCAGGGCAAGGCTAGCGAGGCCTGCTGGGGCGACGAGCGGAGCCTGCAACGGGGAGGCGACGACGAACCGGGTCGGGCCGTGCAGGACGCGGTGGTGCCGGTCGACGGGAGCTGCTCGCGGTAGGAGGAGGCAGTTCTCCGGTGGAGGAAGCTCGACGGAGGAGGAGGTGAGACGATAGGGCAGCCACGGCGGCTCGGGCAGGCGTGCAAGGGGCCAGCGACGGGAGAGCCCGGTGCTGCGAGCGGTGGCCGAGGTCGGGGGCGGCGAGACACAGGGCGGCGGAGCTCGCGGGGCTCGGGGAGGGGCGCGCGCTGCAGGGCGGCCGACAGAGAGGAATTCGCGGGGGCGGCGGTGGAGAGCAGAGGCGGGCGGGGGACGAGCGGGAGTGGTGGGCCAGGGGCCGGCGGAGGTCCCGAGGAGGGAGTTGTCGGCACGGGGTAGGTCGGCTGGCAAGCGACGCGGGTCGCGTCGTGGGTGGGGCCGAGCGGAGCGGTAGGTGGGGCACATGGATGTGCGGGGACGGGGTTCCTTGCGCGGGCAGGCAGGCGTGTGTGTCGCATCTGCGTGCGGGTGTGGCGTGTGTGTTGTGTACACTGCGGTGTGTGGCGGCGGGTGTGGGAGTTGGGGCAGGTTGAGAGGGAGTGGGCCAGGTGGGATGAGGTGGCGATCCAGGAGTGGCTCAGGTGAGGTGGCGGCTGGGAGGGAGTTGGCTGGCGAGGTTGGTGGGGATGGGAGGAGCGGGCCCAGGTGGTGGTGGGGCCCGGCTACAGCGGCAGGAGCGGGAGCTGGCAGGGTGCGGTTGGGTGGAGGGACCTGGGTAAGATTAGGGGTAGGTAGGGTTAGGACTAGTTTTTATCTGGAGGTGGCCGGCTGGGCTTTTGGGCCTAGCTGGCTGCCTCCCAAAAATAATACAAGTTTTATTTATTTATTTAAAAGCCTTTTGTAATCTGTTTTTAGACAAATAAAATATCCGAAAGAGACCGGGGTTTTAATTTGAAATAAAGACAGGGGATATTTAGAAAACAAATATAGTATTTTAGAAAATAATTTTAGGCAAACAAATGCATGTTGATGACGATGCTCAAATGCAATGTGGCATGATGACATGAGCATGCGGTCATGATGATGCGATGCACATAAACATAGTGATTTTCTAGTAGTGGTTTTAGCGGGATGCCACAATTCGACACCACTAACAATGGATCTCGCCCTTGAGATCCGCCTCATGGTACGGGGAAGAAGGCCGATGATCTGAATCTTCTCGCTTCGTGTAGATCCTCGCGACACCACTAACAAAGATTCTTACTCCATCTTCAACTCGGCGACACCACCAACAAGGGGTTGTTATCCAAGATCGTCGAGAGAACACTCCGGGAACAAAGGACGAAGGTAAAGGTATCAACAAACAAAACCACCCCTAACTTCGATAGAAGGAGAAAAACGATGCATTCTAATCCACTTCAATGTACACGAGCAAATAGAGTGAGTAGTCGGCATGGGGGCCAATCCATCACGCACCCAAACTATTACTCCGCACAATCAGTAGAAAAGCGTGCAACCATTCTCGGAATCAGACTGAAGATCTCGACCATCGAGGTTCGGAACAAAGGACAGATGCAGGCTCTGCATCGGATCTGGCGTAGATGATGTCTTCACGTCAGAAAACACCGGAAGGCACAAACAAGGAACAAAGAATGGTACCACAGATAAAGGATCACTTAGATAGCATGAAGTCCGTGTTGGGTCCGCAGCATAGAAAACAAAAAATTTCCTACGGTGTGAACTACACGCCAAGATCTATCTACTATTTACAAAACAAACGGGTGGACATACATCCATAGAGAACTTACCCTCGAAGACAACGAGCTTTGTTAACGAGTAGGAACTCGTGATTGATGTAGTCATACACTTGCCGATCTCAAGATCGTGAGGAAGTCCGAGCGCCGCAACTCAGCAGCGCATCCGCACTCGCACGCACGTTCAAGCCACCGGACAACCTCCACCTCCTCGCTCCAACGATCCAGCGGAAGCAGCAACTCCTTCCAGACGAAATGCCACCGGGAACATGTATCTCGCTAATCCGAGACCATGGGGGAATAACTCTAGAGGGGGAGAGAGATCCTTCACAAGGAGGTGTGTGGATGAAGGAGGGAATGGGTGCCCTTTTATAGGAGGAGGGGGGTGCCCCCTCTCTCCATGGACGGCGCATGGGGGGTGACCCCTCACCTCCCCCATTCATGTGGTGGTAACCCCTCCACATTGAAATGCCTCTTCACATTCCCTTTTAAAGTCTCCACTTTAAATGCATTAAGTTTCTCCAAATTTAATGCTCTCTCATTTAATAACTCTTTTATTAAATTTATTCAGAATTTTGTTAATTACTTTAATTAACAAACATTCACATATAGCCCCTTGCAATATTTCAATATCACGTGCAGAACCACCTTCTGCAATTTCACCCGAAACAATTTCCGGTTTCTATTGAAACAATTCCTGTGCCTTGCAATTCTTTCGTCTGAAACATATGTGCTCCAAAATGGTGTCCGGTAACTCTTAAGTGTGCCACCCTACGGTTCGCGAATAATGCAGACATGATCGAGACCCTTCTCCGATCAATAATCAGCAGCGGGACCTGGAGATCCGTACTGACTCCTACACATTCAACGATGACTCTTGTGATCGTGAGAACCTTTAACGCTTGTAACTAAATCCCTTTGTCTCTCGATATATTACATGTCCGAGATTCGATCATCGGTATCTCCATACCTAGTTTGAACTCGTTACCGACATGCACTCTTTTCTCGTTCCCGTGATATAACATTCTAGTGATCACATCACTTGATTGCAAGCTATAATAATGTGATATCACCGAGAGGGCCCAGAGTATATCTATCCGTCATCTGGATTGACAAATTCCACTCTTGATCCATGAGCCTCAACATAACACCTTCGTAGCACTGAACCCATCTTTATAGTCACCCTGTTACGGTGTGACGTTTGATGTTATCAAGATAATCTTCCGGTGTTAGCAATTAACATGATCTCATGGTCTAAGGATAAAGATTACTTCGTATGATGTTATAGCAATATAAACACAATGAATTGATCGTAATGCTATACTTCGGATGAATGTTCATCACATCATTCCACCAATGGTGTGACCTTGTTATTAACAACATCCAATGTCCATGATCAGGAAACCTTGATCATCTTGTTAATCAACAAGCTAGTCTATAAGAGAGGCATGACTAGGAACCCTTTTTGTTTATTAAACACACATGTATTGATGTTTCCTATCAATACAATTATAGCATGTAAAATAAACATCTATCATATACAAGGAATACATAATAACAACTTTATTATTGCCTCTCAGGGCATATTTCCTTCAGTCTCCCACTTGCACTAGAGACAATAATCTAGTTCACATAGTGATAAATCTAACACCCATGGAGTTCTGGTGTTGATCATGTTTTGCCCTAGGGAGTACTTTAGTCATCGGATCTGCTACATTCAGGTTCGTGTGCACTTTACAAATCTTTATATCTCCATCCTTGACATGCTCGCGGATGGAGTGAAACCAGCACTTAATATGCTTGGAATTCTTGTGAGACCTTGGTTCCTTGGCGTTGGCTATGGCTCCTATTGTTGTCACAATAGATCACCATCGGGTCCAACGCACTGGGAACCACACCCAGTTCCGTAATGAACTATTTCATCCAAACTGCTTCCTGCGCTGCTTCTGAAGCAGCAACATATTCTGCCTCTGTTGTTGATCCAGCCACCATAGGTTGTTTGGATCTCCTCCAACTAACTGCTGCTCCGTTCAAGAGAAATACGTATCCGGATTGAGACCATCCGGATCAGTGTCAAAGCTAGCATCGACATAACACTTAGCGACTAGCTCTTCTTCACCCCCGTATACAAGAAACATATCCTTAGTTCTTCTCAAGTACTTAAGGATATTCTTGACCGCTATCCAGTGTTCCAAACCTGGATCAGATTGGTACCTACTAGTCAAACTAATAGCATGTGCCACATCAGGTCTTGTACATAGCATGGCATACATTATAGAGCCTATGGCTGAGGAATAGGGGATCTTATCCATTATCTCTCTTTCTTCCGTCGTAGCCGGACTTTGAGTCTTACTCAATGTCTTGCCTTGCAACATAGGTAAGAACCCCTTCTTACTTCCGTCCATATTAAACTTCTTTAATATCTTATCAAGGTATATACTCTGCGATAGCCCAATTAGGCGTCTTGATCTATCTCTATAGATTTTAATGCCTAATATATATGAAGCTTCACTAAGGTCCTTCATCGAAAATTTGCTGTTTAGATAACTTTTAACACTGTTTAAAAGATCTAAATCATTTCCAATCAATAATATGTCATCCACATATAATATCAGAAATGCCACATTGCTCCCACTCACTTTCTTGTAAATACAAGCCTCTCCATAAGTTTGGACAAATCCAAACTCTGTGATCACCTCATCAAAGCGGAGATTCCAACTCCGTGATGCTTGCTTCAGTCCATAGATGGATCGCTGAAGTTTGCACACCTTATTAGCATCCTTAGGATCGACAAAACCCTTAGGTTGTATCATATACAAATCTTCTTCAATCTTACCATTGAGGAACGCAGTTTTGACATCCATCTGCCATATTTCATAATCGAAATATGCAGCAATTGCTAACATAATCCTAACCGACTTAAGCATCGCTACGGGAGAGAATGTCTCATCGTAGTCAACTCCTTGAATTTGTCGAAACCCCTTTGCGACAAGTCGAGCCTTATAGATGGTCACATTACCATCAGCATCAGTTTTCCTTTTGAAAATCCATTTATTCTCAACGGCCTTTCGGTCGTGAGGTAAGTCCACCAAGTTCCAAACTTGGTTCTCGTACATGGATTCCATCTCGGATTTCATGGCTTCTAGCCATTTGTTGGAATCCGGGCTCATCATCGCTTCTTCATATGTCGTAGGGTCATCCATTTCATCAATCATGAAATTCATAACAGGATTGCCGTATAGTCCAGGAGCTGCACGTGTCCTGCTTGACCTGCAAGGTTCGGTAGTGTCCTCTTTCGGAGTTTCATGATCAATATCATTAGCTCTCTCTTCATTAGGTGAAGTCAACTCCGAAACAACTTCTGGAGCTGCGCTACTCGCCATTTCATGAAGAGAAGGTTCAATAACCTCTTCGAGTTCTACCTTCCGACTACTCACACCTTTCGCGAGAAACTCCTTCTCAAGAAAGGATCCATTCTTGGCAACAAAGACCTTGCCCTCGGATCTGTGATAGAAGGTATACCCAATCGTTTCCTTAGGGTATCCTATGAAGACGCATTTTTCCGCTTTGGGTTCGAGTTTATCCGGTTGAAGTTTCTTCACATAATCATCGCATCCCCAAACTTTAAGAAATGACAGCTCAGGTTTGTTTCCAAACCATAATTCATACGGTGTCTTTTCAACGGATTTAGATGGTGCCCTATTTAAAGTGAATGTAGCGTTTTCCAGTGCATAACCCCAAAATGACAGTGGCAAGTCAGTCAGAGACATCATAGATCGAACCATATCCAATAAAGTACGATTACGACATTCTGACACACCATTACGTTGTGGTGTTCCGGCAGGCGTGAGTTGTGAAACTATTCCACAGTATTTCATATGTGTGCTAAACTCGTAACTAAGATACTCTCCTCCACGGTCGGACCGTAGAAATTTGATCTTTCTGTTACGATGATTTTCCACTTCATTCTGAAATTCTTTGAACTTTTCAAAAGTTTCAGACTTGTGTTTCATCAAATAGATATACCCATATCTACTCAAATCATCCGTGAAAGTAACAAAATAACGATATCCACCTCACGCCGACACACTCATTGGTCCATACACATCAGTATGTATGATTTCCAATAGATCTGTCGCCCGTTCCATTGAACCGGAAAACGACGTTCTAGTCATCTTGCCCATAAGGCATGGCTCACGTGTATCAAATGATTCAAAATCAAGTGATTCCAAAAGTCCATCAGAATGGAGTTTCTTCATGCGTTTAACGCCAATATGACCTAGACGGTAGTGCCACATATATGTAGATATATCATTATCAAGTTTAATCCTTTTAGCATCAACATTATGAATATACGTAATACTACTATCGAGATCCAACAGAAATAAACCATTCAACATAGGTGCATGACCATAAAAGATATTATTCATATAAATCGAACAACCATTGTTTTCAGACTTAAATGAATAACCACTTTGCATCAAACACGATCCGGATACAATGTTCATGCTCAGTGCAGGCACCAAATAACAATTATTTAGGTTTATAGCTAATCCCGATGGCATATGGAGAGGCAGCGTTTCGACGGCGATCACATCAACTCTTGATCCATTGCCGACCCGCATCGAGACCTCATCCCTTGCTAGTTGTCGCTTGTTCCGCAGCCCCTGAACCGAGTTACATATATTAGCAATCGATCCCGTATCAAATACCCAGGTGCTACTGCGAGTACTAGTCAAGTACACATCAATAACATGTATATCACATATACCTTTGTTTGCCTTGCCGGACTTCTTGTCTGCCAAATACTTGGGGCAGTTGCGCTTCCAATGGCCAGTCCCCTTGCAATAGTAGCACTCGGTGTCAGACTTAGGGCCATCTCGGGGTTTCTTTTCAGGCGTGGCAACAGACTTTCCACCCTTCTTTCCCTTGTGCTTGCCTTTCTTGTCCTTCTTGAAACCGGTGGTCCTATTGATCATCAACACTTGATGTTCTTTCCTAATCTCCACTTCTGCAGTCTTAAGCATTGACAGAAGCTCGGGAAGAGACTTCTTCATGCCCTGCATATTATAGTTCATCACGAAGCTCTTGTAGCTAGGTGGCAGAGATTGGAGAACACGATGTATGCCTAAGTCAATGGGAATTGTTATTCCCAAGGACACAAGCTTATCGGCGTACCCAGACATTTTGAGTACGTGCTTACTAACGGAGCTATTTTCCTCCATCATGCAGCTAAAGAACTTTTCTGTAGCATTATAACTCTCTACATCAGCATGGGTATCGAAAATCATTTTCAATTCTCCCATGGTATCAAAGGCATTGCCATTTTCGAAACGCTTTTGAAGTTCTGGCTCTAGCCCATACAGTATGCCGTAATGAACTAAGTTGTGGTCCTCCTGACGAGTTATATAGACGTTCTTTTCCTCGTCAGGGGCATCAGGAGCTGGTGGGGGGCCTAGCGGCGCATCTAGCACATATTGCTTTTGTGCAACAGTGAGGAGAATCCTCAAATTCATAGCCCAGTTGGTGAAGTTGCTACCATTCGCAGCAAGTTTCTCTTTCTCCATGAACACATTGAAATTAAAAGCAGGTGGTGCCATCTACAACAGAATTTGTAAAGTATATTTATACTAAGTTTATGATAGATTGAGTTCAACTAATCCAAATTACTAATGAACTCCCACTCAAAAACGACATCCCTCGTGTCCTTTTGGTGATTACATGAACCAAATCCACTACACCAAGTCCGATCATCACGTGAGTCGGTGTAGCTTCAAAGGCGAGCATCTATATGGGCATCATATCAACTATATGACTCATGCTTAACCTTTCAGTCCGTGTTCCGAGGCCATGGCTATACATGCTAGGCTCGTCAAGTAAGAACCTTAGTATTTGCGTGTGTAAAACTGTCTTACACCCGTTGTATGAAAGCGTTGAGTTGAAAACACCCGATCATCACGTGATGCCTCAAAACACGATCCACAAAACGGTGCATACTTAAGGAAGAACACATTTTATCTTGATATCTAAATGAGGGATCGTCTTATAATGCTACCAAACGTGCCAAACTAGCAATATAAGATGCTAACATCTAATGTGTGAAGTGAGGTGATATGGTCCATGCATTTGATCTCTATCATTTGCATCGTGGTATGATCTCTATCATTCCTTTGTGTGTAAGGCCAAGGTCTATGGAACTTACACGTTAAGTGAGTTGTAAGAGTATCTATTATACATCTACTTACAACAATACCATATCAAAACACTAGCCTAGCAATGATCTAAACTAGACGCCTCTCATTTATCAATTGCAAGTTTTACGTGGCTTAGGGCTTTCGGAGATAGAACCTGTCTAACCTACGAACATGAACCACAACAAGGATAACCAAGTTATTAGCAACTCGTTGTAAATCATATATTGACTATAGTAGGAGAGACAGACACCCGCCAGCCACTTATGCAAAACAAGTTGCATCTCAGTCATGGAACCGGTCTCATGTATGATGACATGTAAGGTTGGTTCGGGCCGCTTTATCCCACTATGCCACCAATATCCAAAGTACATAGAAGATGCAATAACATGATCATCATCGCCCACATATAAACATATGTATACTACCCATGCAAAGCACCTACGCATAGATTAGGCTCTGATACCACTGTTGGGTCCGCAGCATAAAAAACAAAAAATTCCTACGGTGTGAACTACACGCCAAGATCTATCTACTAGGTACAAAAAAACGGGTGGACATACATCCATAGAGAACTTACCCTCGAAGACAACGAGCTTTGTTAACGAGTAGGAACTCGTGGTTGATGTAGTCGTACACTTGCCGATCTCAAGATCGTGAGGAAGTCCGAGCGCCGCAACTCAGCAGCGCATCCGCACTCGCACACACGTTCAAGCCACCGGACAACCTCCACCTCCTCGCTCCAGCGATCCAGCGGAAGCAGCAACTCCTTCCAGACGAAATGCCACCGGGAACATGTATCTCGCTAATCCGAGACCATGGGGGAATAATTCTAGAGGGGAGAGAGATCCTTCATAAGGAGGTGTGTGGATGAAGGAGGGAATGGGTGCCCTTTTATAGGAGGAGGGGGGTGCCCCCTCTCTCCATGGCCGGCGCATGGGGGGTGACCCCTCACCTCCCCCATTCATGTGGTGGTAACCCCTCCACATTAAAATGCCTCTTCACATTCCCTTTTAAAGTCTCCACTTTAAATGCATTAAGTTTCTCCAAATTTAATGCTCTCTCATTTAATAAAACTCTTTTATTAAATTTATTCAGAATTTTGTTAATTACTTTAATTAACAAACATTCACATATAGCCCCTTGCAATATTTCAATATCACATGCAGAACCACCTTCTGCAATTTCACCCGAAACAATTTCTGGTTTCTATTGAAACAATTCCTTTGCTTTGCAATTCTTTCGTCTGAAACATATGTGCTCCAAAATGGTGTCTGGTAACTTTTAAGTGTGCCACCCTACGGTTCGCGAATAATGCAGACATGATCGAGACCCTTCTCCGATCAATAATCAGCAGCGGGACCTGGAGATCCATACTGACTCCTACACATTCAACGATGACTCCTGTGATCGTGAGAACCTTTAACGCTTGTAACTAAATCCCTTTGTCTCTCGATATATTACATGTCCGAGATTCGATCATCGGTATCTCCATACCTAGTTTGATCTCGTTACCGACATGCACTCTTTTCTCGTTCCCGTGATATAACATTCTAGTGATCACATCACTTGCTTGCAAGCTATCCTAATGTGATATCACCGAGAGGGCCCAGAGTATATCTATCCGTCATCTGGATTGAAAAATTACACTCTTGATCCATGAGCCTCAACATAACACCTTCGTAGCACTGAACCCATCTTTATAGTCACCCTGTTACGGTGTGACGTTTGATGTTATCGAGATACTCTTCCGGTGTTAGCAATTAACATGATCTCATGGTCTAAGGATAAAGATTACTTCGTATGATGTTATAGCAATATAAACACAATGACTTGATCATAATGCTATACTTCGGATGAATGTTCATCACATCATTCCACCAATGGTGTGACCTTGTTATTAACAACATCCAATGTCCATGATCAGGAAACCCTGATCATCTTGTTAATCAACAAGCTAGTCTATAAGAGAGGCATGACTAGGAACCCTTTTTGTTTATTAAACACACATGTATTGATGTTTCCTATCAATACAATTATAGCATGTAAAATAAACATCTATCATATACAAGGAATACATAATAACAACTTTATTATTGCCTCTCAGGGCATATTTCCTTCATTCCGGAGGTAGAAACACCGTTGCCAAAGGAGGAAGCGAAACCCTGAAGGTACGACGGAACTCAACCACGAGAAATCCTGGACTTGAAGAAACGTAAGAGAGTAGATTTAAAACACGCAGAGGTAAGAGGAGAATAGCAGAGGGTAAGGAGTAAAAGCAGACCTAATCAGACCTATCCAACCGATTCTTCAAAAATAGTTTTGACACTCTACATCGGCTGTTAGCTAGGTTATCCTACAGGCTGGACCAGTGGGGTATCGTAACTGCTGAGCTCTGATACCACTCTGTAACACCCTCGAATCGGCCCTATGCAAGTTTTAGCCCTTCCCGTCAAACCCACATAGAAACGATTCAAGGACGCCCACCCGGCACTTTCGTGCGGGTGGAAAATGAAGTAATACCATTACACAACAGTCCTCGACGGGACCCACAGAACAGATATGTATACAATAGCTACTCAGCGAGTCAAGCATACAGATATACAAATACGAAGATCCAAATCACCTTGAAAACGATACAGCGTCCGAGTACGGACAAGATGCAAATTGGGCTAAGAGCCCTGAAGAATAACCAATGGCGTCCATAACCCTGCCCAGGCCAAGCCGGAAGGGTAACCCTGCTAACAACGTCGATCTCAAACTTGCTAAAACAAAAGGGGTGCCGACAAAGGGCAAAGGAAAAAGAGGAGCATCAGTACTGAGGCCAGTACACGGCGAGGCTAGAATTCGGCGGCTCTCGCCTACATAGGTATGGTGGACTAAAGCGGCAGCGCAGCATGCACTAAACAACCTATAGAGACTCGATTAACTGTCGGCTATTAGAGAGAGATAAGAAAGACCTATTCGGTTCCAACCTGGTACTAACACCAAACATACCCATCCTGGTATTTCCCCCTCGAGACCAAACGAGGAAGTCGGACCAAGGAACTCACACAGTTGGCAATTTTACTCATTCCGTTATAGTTGCAGCACTTACTAATCAGATATAGATAGCATGAGTCATCCTGAAGCATAAGTAGTTGGCAGTTTTAATTAACCATTCCGTGGTAGTTGGAACGTTTACTAGTCAGATATAATTGTCCTGAGGAATCCCAAAACCCAGCAGTTGTTGGCACTTTTATCACATTCCATTGGAGTTGCAATACTTACTAGGCAGGTATAGTATGACACAGATCTACCAGTTGTTGGCATTTTTATTATCCATTCCATTGTAGTGAATATAATTACTAGTCACATATTAAGTCAAATTTATAACACTACTTTAGTTATGCTTGTCTATGATCGAGATACTATGCTCCAAGTCGTCCATAACCGCGGACACGGCTTTCAGAAAGATTTACCCTGCAGGGGTGCACAAATAGCAACACACACACGATCAACCTCGGAAAAACCAACTCGAAACCCAACGTGGCTTTCACGACAAAGCAATCCCAGGATTCATAAAATATTTCAGGGGGCCACCCCACTAAGCTACCCGCGACGAAGTTGGCTGGCTCTGAGACGGACCCAGGGTTTGTGTGGACGGCGGTAAATGACTGGCAACCCGAAAGTGTGATTCGGCTTGTCGATACAGTGAAAACGTGTCACGATCCAAAACAGTACAGGTGCTCCACGCACAATCGTAAATAAAGCAGTAAAGCATGGCATAAGTACAGGATAGTAATAAAGCCCCAAACTACTTTGTGGCCCCAAGAAATAAGAAATGAATCAAGCTCTGGCTAAGGGGATTCATGGTCCCATATGCGGATAGTGCGATAGTCAAGGAACAGGTATCAAGTACTCGGGGTCCTACGGGACACAAGTGAGCGTCGAAGAACCAAATAACATCTATTGTCCATCAATGCCACTGCATTAGTTATATCTATTTCCAGCAATTTAATAGTTGTATTTAAAGTCATGATCATCTCCACCATATAACATGTGTCAACCTTCCAATAAGGGTGGAACAACAATGACACGAAGCAGCACCTGAGCAAGCGACGACGACTCGCAAGGCCGACTATCTATCAAACAACAGGCAATAGGATATGTCCAAGGCAATTTAGAGGCTGCAAGGGATATAAATGGTGCACGGAAACTAAATGTAACTACCTCGGTGAATTACGCTCCAAGTTACAAGCCTAGATGAACGGAAATGGTTGAAATAGTACGGTGGGGCCCAAATGCCACTCACAGGTAGACCTTTCGGCCGTCCCAACCATTTCCAAACATCGGGACAAGAACGGGCGGCGTAATCGGCAGGCGAAGGGATCAACTACATACACAAATGAGTATGTATGCAAGCCACCATACAACAGTACATCAGAGCCATTCCATCTAAAAAGAAAAAGAAATATAGCAACGCCATACGGCAAGATCCAAATATCCTAGATAGATATAATAGTTTAGGATATCTCCTCATACATCAAACATCAGAGTACCAGGCGGAAGCGGAAGACAAAATCCGAGTACGGATAAGAAGCAAATCGGCATAAGATGCCCCATAAATAAGCACATCCCGCCCACAGATCTCACGGATCCCCGTTCCCGGAATCTCTACACCGAATGATCGTTGCCCACATCGTCCGTCTCCTCCACCCAGTATCCATCTTGCGAGTTTACCTGTTCATCTGAATCAAACAATTTATCGTGTGAGACCCTAGGGGTACTCAGCAAGTCTTTATGCCGCTAAAGGGGACACAACCTGGGGTGACGCAATTGCAGCAAAAGATAATCCCTAGCAATTCTATAGATACTCGCTAACCATCCGCCTAACCAGATATAGACGGATGTCCGTGAATTGTTAATAACAGTTATAACGGTAATCTTAACAGATCCATCCTCCTCCTCGCTTACCGACGAGGAAGCGGACGAACAACCCCCCATCCGTTGGCAGTTTTATTATCCATTCCATGAGTGTTGCACTATTTACTAGTCAGGTACTTAGTCAAATTAAAAGCGGTACTTTAGTTATGCTTGTCTATGATCGAGAAACTGTGCTCCAAGTCGTCCATAACCGCGGACACGGCTTTCAGAAAGTTTTACCCTGCAGGGGTGCACAAATAGCAACACACACTCGATCAACCTCGGAAAAACCAAATCAAAACCCAACGAGGCAGTCACGACAAAGCGATCACAGGATTCAGAAATATTTCAGGGGGCCAGCCCATTAAGCTACCCGAGACGAAGTTGACCGACTCCGAGACGGACTCAAGGTTTGCGCCAATGGCTGTAAACGACTGGGAACCCGAAAATGTGACTGGGCTTGTCGATACCGCGAAAACACTCCGCTTTCCTAAACAGTACAGTGTGCAGTACCTCGCACAATTTAAATAAAGCAGTAAAGCATGGCATAAGTACAGGATAGTAAATAAAACCTCAAACTAGTTTGTGGCCCCAAGAAATAAGAATGAATCAAGCTCTGGCTCAGGGGGGTTCATAAGCCTCCCGGATGTGGATAGCGCGAATATTCAAGGAACAGGAATCAAGTACTCGGGGTCCTACGGGACACAAATGAGCCTAAAAACCAAATAGCAAATATGGCTCACCGATGCCACTTTCATTAGTTATCCCATTACTACTCAGATTAAGTTGTTTAGGTACCTCGTTATCCATCAGACACTCACATGCCCTACACATACTGTTCTACGACTCGCATGGCTCAGATAACTCCTGTAGTAATGGCTCATGGGATGGAGGAACAAGCTTCGGTGGGGTTTAAAAGTAAAGGCTATGCAATACTTGGGATTCAATTTAATGCAATCGCGACTCAATGATGCAAGAATAAGATAGAGGCAATAGGTACTATATGTATGCAAGCATGTGGTAGTGCTTGCCTGGCAGCTCAGTTGAAGCAAGGGATGGATCTGGGTAGTGCTCCTGGTTCTCTTGATATATCCCCTGCTCAGCGTCTATTCGAAGAAGAACCAAACAAACAAGGGCCAACATAAATAAAGTTCACAAGCATATGAATTAAATGCATCAAGCAAACAATCATGCCATGATGAATGATGCACAATTTGCATGGCAATAAAGTAGCATGGCATGGGTGAGGTGTGGAATACAAGAATAAACCATTTTATTGAGTTTTAGCCTCGTTTTAACCTCATATTAGTTGCTGTATACTTTATATTTATATGATGCATGCTGCAATACAAAACATGGAATGCATAAACGGAAAGGTCTCGTCGAGCTAATCATTTTAGACATATTATTTGTTAAATTTGGAGTCATAAAACAAAAGTTATTAATTAATTAAGGAGAGAGGGCATTTTCTTGTAATTTTAATTAACTTGGAAATTAAAGTGTTCAAAATATATTTTGAAGGCCATATTTGAATTACTCACATTTTTCTGATTTCAAAACATATATTATTTGTATTATTTGGATTTATAATTGAAAAGTTATATTGAAATAGATTTAAATTTTAATTTAAATTAATTTGAAAAAGATTTAAATTAAAACAGAAACAGAAAACATTTTATTACTCAGCTTGTCCTAGCCCTAGACACTGACAGGTGGGGTCAAACGGAGTGGGGCCACACGCGCAGAAAAGCTTTACTCACCGCGGCTGCTGCCAGCCACTGAGTATGACAGGTGGGGCCTGGGGCTTTGCTGACCCACACGCCAGCGGCGAGCGGAACAGAGACTGACATGTAGGGTCGAGGCTGGAGCGCGGGTTACGGACAGGAAAAAGGCGGGGGTTTATCTGCAAAAGCGCTGGAGCGGCTGACTGGTGGGGTCTGCGGACCGCGGGTTTAGCCGAAAGAGCTGCAGGGGGTTAAGTGCAAAAAGGGGTCGCCGCACTGTGGATCTTCTCCGCGGACAGATCGGTGCTCGCAGGCGCGGGGCGCGGCGCGCGGGATCGAACTCCGGACCTGGCGTGCGCGCGCGTAGGCGGCTACCGCTGCGGTGGGCTGGCGTTGTTGTCAGGGAGACGGGCGAGGCCTAGATAGGGCGCTACGCGGAGCGCGAGCGTGTAGACGCCCATGCACTCCGACGCGCGGAGGCCGTTCGACGCAAAGTTCGGCGAGGCTAGGGGGTTACAGAGAGGCGGACCATGTCCAGGAGAGAGAAGAGCTCACCGCGGGGCTGTCGGTGGCGTCGGATCGGGCAGGGGAGCGGTCGATCGGCGACGAGGCAGACGATCTGGAGCTAGGGTTTCTCGTCGGCCACGCGGGGATCCAGCGCTCCTGGGGCTCCTCCTTCACGTCCGCGGGTACAGGGGCGGTGCAGGTGGTCGTCTTGGTCTTCCCCAACGTCCAGACTCCTTGCCCTCTTGCTGCTACGGTGTGGTAGGGTGATGCCGACGGTGGCCGGCGTTGGGGGTAGCTGGCGGCGGTGAAGAAGAAGGGAGGAGGCCAGGGCGCCTCGGCCAGATCTGGAGAGGCAGAGGAGAGCCGGGAGTGGTGGACAGGGACGGGAGAGGAGAGGGGTGCCGTGGGGGAGTGGTAGATGGAAAAGGTGGCTTCGGCCACCTTTTTCTCCTTCCTCCTCCTCACGTGCTCGGTCGGCCAGGGGCAGGGCAGGCAGGGGGTGGCTTCCAGGTGGGGCTAGATGAGGCCAGGGAGGCAGGCTCGGCGTGGTGGGGTAGCACGGCAGAGAGCTAGAGAGAGAAGGAGAGGGGAGGCTCGGGCTAGGGTTAGAGGCTCGGGCTCGGGTGAGCTACGCTCGGTTAGGGTTTGGGTAGAGGGTAGCTAGGGCAGGGGTGAGGTGGCCAGGGAGAGAGGGTGGCCGGTGGGGCCAGCTAGGTAGAGAGAAGAGAGAGGCCGAGAGGGGGTGATGTGGTGGCTAGGGTTTGGTTTAGAGGGGGGGTGAAGAGAGAGGAATGGTATGGTAACTAGGGTTTTCTTTTGTCAAGATCAAGCCAAGCACATGCCAAGCTCCAACAAGATCAAGACAAGAAAAGAGAGGGATGTGGTGATATGGTTTAAGCAAGATCAAATAAGACCAAGCCAAAAGGAGGGAGAGAGAGATGAGAGATGAGGTGGTTCACCCAAAAATACAACTAAAACAAGGAGGACCAAAGATGGAGATGGTTGCATGGCCCATGCAAAAATAATTAATGCCATGTTTTAACCTTGTGAAACAAAATAATAAACATGGCATTATTCTTATGCATGTCCAAAAGTGGAATAAGCCAAGCAAAAGATTTTAGAAGAAAGCTCCAAGTGGAGTAGATGGAGATGATCACATTTGATTATTATTGGGAATTACTAGTGTGTATATTCCACTAGATGCTTACTATTCCCAAAAATATTCCCACATGAGCATAAATCCATAATAATCCATATGGAAGCTAGGAAAAGGGTTCCACTCACAAGGCATGCAAAGGTGGCCATGTGGCTCTCATATATCAATAATGTGAAAACAACATGATGCTAAGATGAGAGCAAGTGGAATAGAATTGGATCCATCCCAACCCATATGAGCTAGAGGTAAAACCCAAAAGAAAAACAATTGCAAGCTCATGGACAATGGAATGGTGGAAAGATGAGGTGATGACAAGAAAGGTGGTGGAGTTAAATAAAAGATATGCCCCCAACTCAACTTGGGCATTAAACAATATATCAATAACCAAATACAATATCAAGAGGCAAATACAATTATTAATGCATATGAGAGAAGAACCAAATCAAAAAGGGTTTTATATGATGCTCAAATGCAAGGTGGCATGATGACATGAGCATGATATATTTATGATGCAACAGTTATATATATGAAGTAGCATCTATATAGACTAGGCTAGTAGCATTGCAATTGTTAGACAATTGGGATGCTACAACTCTTCTCCACTAAACAAGAATCTCGCCCCGAGATTCCTAGGAAAAAGAAAACAACACAAGGAGAGGCGGGTGTTCGAACGAAGGTGACCCTCACGTTCCCAAGTTGATGAACAACGGAATGGTGCGACCACTACACCTTGCAAACTTGCCAGACTTGTTGCGAGTCTTGCGGTTTGCTTCGAGAACAACGGATAGAAGAGTTGAAGGATTGTCGTGAGACAAGCAGGATATGATGGACAAAGCTCCGGTTTTCTCAAGAAACAAGATAAAAGACTAGAACCACTTGTGAAAGAAAAAGGAAAAGATGGTGTATCATGGATAAAGAAAGACACACCATTAATATTAAAGATTTACCGATACTAGAGGGGATGGATCTTTGTCTCGCCGGAAGAAAAGAGCTAGGTTGGAGAGGTTTTGAACCACTATGACAATAGCATCGTATCTTCTCTCGGATTTGAGAAATGAAGTACGGAAACAATATTGCCTTCAAACAATAGAGTCCCTTGATATCAACAGAAAGATTTGGTTAGACATCGTCGGATTAGATTCTTCTTGCGCCGGTAAGACCCAACGGATCACGCAATTGAGGTGCGCGGATATAACTTCCAGAGATGGATGTGAAGCTAGATCATGGTGGAATCCCGAGAAGCAAAGAATATGGAGGATCTGGAGTTTATTGCAGAGATACTTATTGCTTTCTTTAGCCTTGAGGCTAACGCAATAGATTTGCGACTGATGGCCTCAACCATAATTGGTTTTACCAAAGAAAAAGAATTTATGAAACAACGAGAGAGATAGTTTCCTTCCATCTTGTCTGTGGATGTCGAGCATCGGTAGAAAGACGAGGACATAAAAGAGTTTACGTTTGTTTCCACCAGATAATTGAAGATTTGCTCCGTGTAGGAAAATACGAGATCACCAACAAGAGATTATTGATTACTTTCTTCGAGAGAGCACTCCGGAAAAAACAAGGACGGAAGTAAAGTATCGAGGGATAAAGGCCACTTCTAACTTCCGTGGAATGAGTGAAATCACATTAGTTTACCAATTCAATGTACAAGTGCGAATGATAAGAGTAGTGGTATGGTAGCTACTCCATCCCGCACTCAAAGCATTACTCTGCACATGAATAAGAAAACCATGCAACCCAACTACCGAACAGACTGAAGATATTGCCAAAACTCATGGAACTTCGTTAGAAAACAAGGATAGATGCAAACGATTCACCGGATCCAAGCTAGATAAGGGTGATGATGTTGTTGTCATGTCTGAAGTACCAAGCCACCGGAAAGATATGAAGGAAGATTACGGAGAAGAACTGCAAGATTCAACAGCTACAGAAAAGATAGCACCAACTTGAACAGAAGGATTACGAAAGATCTGAAAAGTCTTCATGGCCTCCGGTGGATTGAGCATAGATGATAGAACGAGAGGTTTTTAAAAGATCACTTGACGAGACTGAGGTGAAAGAACTCCATGTTCTTCTTGAAATGATTGAGAAACATTTAGCAGTCTTGAGGAAAATCTTGAGCGAAACGCTGATGATAACTTGCCAACAAGGAAAAACTCCGGATTGGTTGAAGATGGCGATGGAATTAACAATGGACTTGCTGATTCCAGAATTGAAGCGATCTATTTAGCAGAAGGACGTGGCCGAGATAGGTTACTTCAAGAAGCCAGAATTCACGCTTTGAGAACTTTGCACACAGGCAGTGCTCACGAAGCTTGAGAGAAAAAGACACAGATGATCTTCCCTGTCCTTCCATTGATATCGAATAGGCAAGCATATTATGAACATATACCACCAAGGATTAACAAGATATTCCAAGAATATCAAGTTCAAGAGGCGGAAGAAACGAACACATGGTCGAAACACTTTCTGAGCTCAACGCTCTTTGAATGATCAACGTTAAGAGCACGGGTTCGTGTTGAAGAAGATGCACTGGAAGAATAGATTATCTGGTCCTTCGGAAGAAAAAGAGATGTCACCTGGTTCACATTGTCGATCGGATCACCGGTTCCAAAGATAAAGAGATCTTGGATAAGAACCGATGATAGCTCATACCTTAAGCAAGGCTATCAGAAGCGAAAAGATGCAATTCCCTCGTATCCAGGAGAATTGTGCAGATATGGAGTTCCAAAAAGATGTGCAGCATGATGGACAGATGATAGACCGCCGTAGTGCCTTGAGAAACTCCGGATTGCCAAAGATGCTTGACTATGCATAGATATGATCACGGTGTACTCAAAATCACAGGAGATAACCGTCACCATTGGAGGATAATGTTGATAGCATTTTCCATATTCCAATCGTCACTTATCATGAGTGGAATATAGCTATGCCGAGAACCAAATTACATTCACCAGCATCGGATCGACACATGTTATGTAATTAGCCCAAAAGAATTGGAGATGAAAAGAAACTCTAGGATTAAGCGTCGGTGACAAAAGAATGAGTTAGCATGGACATGCTGATAAAAGGAAGATAGATAATGTTTCACACACGACTGGAAGGAGTGTGGAAACACAGATGTATCAAAGAAAAAAAATTCCGCATTTTTCGGCATTAAAATACCAATAGATGCGCAAAAATCACTTATCAGGTAGAGATTAGCAACTGATGCTTGCACAGAACGTGGAGTTGCTAGAAGGAAGAACACCCTTAAGAAGATGGCACCGGTTAACAAGGAGTCAGATAGATCGCGCCGGTTTTCAAAAGCCTGTCAGTATGGAATGTACCAACAGTTAATAACCAAAGGCAGATTAAGATAACATGTTGGATGCAACAGATAGACAAGGAATTACACACACACACACACACACACACACACACTTTCTATGGTACTACGGAAACCCAAAACACGTGAATCCTAGTTTGAATTTTAAGAAGAGGATTGAAAACGTTACACTTCCTTACCAGAAAAGGGTGGTGGGTGGGTAAGAAGAAAAGTGGAAGCAATCCTACTCTCGCGTTTTGTTTTTCCCTAGTATACATAACTACCAAAAATATTTTCTAGACTGACAACGACCATTGCCTGGATGAACGGAAATGGTTGAAATAGTACGGTGGGGCCCAAATGCCACTCACAGGTAGACCTTTCGGCTGTCCAAACCATTTCCAAACATCGGGACAAGAACGGGCGGCGTAATCGGCAGGCGAAGGGATCAACTACATACACAAATGAGTATGTATGCAAGCCACCATACAACATTACATCAGAGCCATTCCATCTAAAAAGAAAAAGAAATATAGCAACGCCATACGGCAAGATCCAAATATCCTAGATAGATATAATAGTTTAGGATATCTCCTCATACATCAAACATCAGAGTACCAGGCGGAAGCGGAAGACAAAATCCGAGTACGGATAAGAAGCAAATCAGCATAAGATGCCCCATAAATAAGCACATCCCGCCCACAGATCTCACGGATCCCCGTTCCCGGAATCTCTACACCGAATGATCGTTGCCCACATCGTCCGTCTCCTCCACCCAGTATCCATCTTGCGAGTTTACCTGTTCATCTGAATCAAACAATTTATCGTGTGAGACCCTAGGGGTACTCAGCAAGTCTTTATGCCGCTAAAGGGGACACAACCTGGGGTGACGCAATTGCAGCAAAAGATAATCCCTAGCAATTCTATAGATACTCGCTAACCATCCGCCTAACCAGATATAGACGGATGTCCGTGAATTGTTAATAACAGTTATAACGGTAATCTTAACAGATCCATCCTCCTCCTCGCTTACCGACGAGGAAGCGGACGAACAACCCCCCATCCGTTGGCAGTTTTATTATCCATTCCATGAGTGTTGCACTATTTACTAGTCAGGTACTTAGTCAAATTAAAAGCGGTACTTTAGTTATGCTTGTCTATGATCGAGAAACTGTGCTCCAAGTCGTCCATAACCGCGGACACGGCTTTCAGAAAGTTTTACCCTGCAGGGGTGCACAAATAGCAACACACACTCGATCAACCTCGGAAAAACCAAATCAAAACCCAACGAGGCAGTCACGACAAAGCGATCACAGGATTCAGAAATATTTCAGGGGGCCACCCCATTAAGCTACCCGCGACGAAGTTGGCCGACTCCGAGACGGACTCAAGGTTTGCGCCAATGGCTGTAAACGACTGGGAACCCGAAAATGTGACTGGGCTTGTCGATACCGCGAAAACACTCCGCTTTCCTAAACAGTACAGTGTGCAGTACCTCGCACAATTTAAATAAAGCAGTAAAGCATGGCATAAGTACAGGATAGTAAATAAAACCTCAAACTAGTTTGTGGCCCCAAGAAATAAGAATGAATCAAACTCTGGCTCAGGGGGGTTCATAAGCCTCCCGGATGTGGATAGCGCGAATATTCAAGGAACAGGAATCAAGTACTCGGGGTCCTACGGGACACAAGTGAGCCTGAAAAACCAAATAGCCAATATGGCTCACCGATGCCACTTTCATTAGTTATCCCATTACTACTCAGATTAAGTTGTTTAGGTACCTTGTTATCCATCAGACACTCACATACCCTACACATACTGTTCTATGACTCGCATGGCTCAGACAACTCCTGTAGTAATGGCTCATGGGATGGAGGAACAAGCTTCGGTGGGGTTTAAAAGTAAAGGCTATGCAATACTTGGGATTCAATTTAATGCAATCGCGACTCAATGATGCAAGAATAAGATAGAGGCAATAGGTACTATATGTATGCAAGCATGTGGTAGTGCTTGCCTGGCAGCTCAGTTGAAGCAAGGGATGGATCTGGGTAGTGCTCCTGGTTCTCTTGATATATCCCCTGCTCAGCGTCTATTCGAAGAAGAACCAAACAAACAAGGGCTAATATAAATAAAGTTCACAAGCATATGAATTAAATGCATCAAGCAAACAATCATGCCATGATGAATGATGCACAATTTGCATGGCAATAAAGTAGCATGGCATGGGTGAGGTGTGGAATACAAGAATAAACCATTTTATTGAGTTTTAGCCTCGTTTTAACCTCATATTAGTTGCTGTATACTTTATATTTATATGATGCATGCTGCAATACAAAACATGGAATGCATAAACGAAAAGGTCTCGTCGAGCTAATCATTTTAGACATATTATTTGTTAAATTTGGAGTCATAAAACAAAAGTTATTAATTAATTAAGGAGAGAGGGCATTTTCTTGTAATTTTAATTAACTTGGAAATTAAAGTGTTCAAAATATATTTTGAAGGCCATATTTGAATTAATCACATTTTTCTGATTTCAAAACATATATTATTTGTATTATTTGGATTTATAATTGAAAAGTTATATTGAAACAGATTTAAATTTTTGAATTTAAATTAATTTGAAAAAGATTTAAATTAAAACAGAAACAGAAAATATTTTATTACTCAGCTTGTCCTAGCCCTAGACACTGACGGGTGGGGTCAAACGGAGTGGGGCCACACGCGCAGAAAAGCTTTACTCACCGCGGCTGCTGCCAGCCACTGAGTATGACAGGTGGGGCCTGGGGCTTTGCTGACCCACACGCCAGCGGCGAGCGGAACAGAGACTGACATGTAGGGTCGAGGCTGGAGCGCGGGTTACGGACGGGAAAAAGCCGGGGGTTTATCTGCAAAAGCGCTGGAGCGGCTGACTGGTGGGGTCTGCGGACCGCGGGTTTAGCCGAAAGAGCTGCAGGGGGTTAAGTGCAAAAAGGGGTCGCCGCACTGTGGATCTTCTCCGCGTACAGATCGGTGCTCGCAGGGCACGGGGCGCGGTGCGCGGGATCGAACTCCGGACCTGGCGTGCGCGCACGTAGGCGGCTACCGCTGCGGTGGGCTGGCGTTGTTGTCAGGGAGATGGGCGAGGCCTAGATAGGACGCTACGCGGAGCGCGAGCGTGTAGACGCCCGTGCACTCCGACGCGCAGAGGCCGTTCGACGCAAAGTCCGGCGGGGCTAGGGGGTTACAGAGAGGCGGACCATGTCCAGGAGAGAGAAGAGCTCACAGCGGGGCTGTCGGTGGCGTCGGATCGGGCAGGGGAGCGGTCGATCAGCGACGAGGCAGACGATCTGGAGCTAGGGTTTCTCGTCGGCCACGCGGGGATCCAGCGCTCCTGGGGCTCCTCCTTCACGTCCGCGGGTACAGGGGCGGTGCAGGTGGTCGTCTCGGTCTTCCCCAACGTCCAGACTCCTCGCCCTCCTGCTGCTACGGTGTGGTAGGGTGATGCCGACGGTGGCCGGCGTTGGGGGTAGCTGGCGGCGGTGAAGAAGAAGGGAGGAGGCCAGGGCGCCTCGGCCAGATCTGGAGAGGCAGAGGAGAGCCGGGAGTGGTGGATAGGGACGGGAGAGGAGAGGGGTGCCGTGGGGGAGTGGTAGATGGAAAAGGTGGCTTCGGCCACCTTTTTCTCCTTCCTCCTCCTCACGTGCTCGGTCGGCCAGGGGCAGGGCAGGCAGGGGGTGGCTTCCAGGTGGGGCAAGATGAGGCCAGGGAGGCAGGCTCGGCGTGGTGGGGTAGCACGACAGAGAGCTAGAGAGAGAAAAGGAGAGGGGAGGCTCGGGCTAGGGTTAGAGGCTCGGGCTCGGGTGAGCTAGGCTCGGTTAGGGTCTGGGTAGAGGGTAGCTAGGGCAGGGGTGAGGTGGCCAGGGAGAGAGGGTGGCCGGTGGGGCCAGCTAGGTAGAGAGAAGAGAGAGGCCGAGAGGGGGTGATGTGGTGGCTAGGGTTTGGTTTAGAGGGGGGTGAAGAGAGAGGAATGGTATGGTAACTAGGGTTTGCTTTTGTCAAGATCAAGCCAAGCACATGCCAAGCTCCAACAAGATCAAGACAAGAAAAGAGAGGGATGTGGTGATATGGTTTAAGCAAGATCAAATAAGACCAAGCCAAAAGGAGGGAGAGAGAGATGAGAGATGAGGTGGTTCACCCAAAAATACAACTAAAACAAGGAGGACCAAAGATGGAGATGGTTGCATGGCCCATGCAAAAATAATTAATGCCATGTTTTAACCTTGTGAAACAAAATAATAAACATGGCATTATTCTTATGCATGTCCAAAAGTGGAATAAGCCAAGCAAAAGATTTTAGAAGAAAGCTCCAAGTGGAGTAGATGGAGATGATCACATTTGATTATTATTGGGAATTACTAGTGTGTATATTCCACTAGATGCTTACTATTCCCAAAAATATTCCCACATGAGCATAAATCCATAATAATCCATATGGAAGCTAGGAAAAGGGTTCCACTCACAAGGCATGCAAAGGTGGCCATGTGGCTCTCATATATCAATAATGTGAAAACAACATGATGCTAAGATGAGAGCAAGTGGAATAGAATTGGATCCATCCCAACCCATATGAGCTAGAGGTAAAACCCAAAAGAAAAACAATTGCAAGCTCATGGACAATGGAATGGTGGAAAGATGAGGTGATGACAAGAAAGGTGGTGGAGTTAAATAAAAGATATGCCCCCAACTCAACTTGGGCATTAAACAATATATCAATAACCAAATACAATATCAAGAGGCAAATACAATTATTAATGCATATGAGAGAAGAACCAAAGCAAAAAGGGTTTTATATGATGCTCAAATGCAAGGTGGCATGATGACATGAGCATGATATATTTATGATGCAACAGTTATATATATGAAGTAGCATCTATATAGACTAGGCTAGTAGCATTGCAATTGTTAGACAATTGGGATGCTACAACTCTCCTCCACTAAACAAGAATCTCGCCCCGAGATTCCTAGGAAAAAGAAAACAACACAAGGAGAGGCGGGTGTTCGAACGAAGGTGACCCTCACGTTCCCAAGTTGATGAACAACGGAATGGTGCGACCACTACACCTTGCAAACTTGCCAGACTTGTTGCGAGTCTTGCGGTTTGCTTCGAGAACAACGGATAGAAGAGTTGAAGGATTGTCGTGAGACAAGCAGGATATGATGGACAAAGCTCCGGTTTTCTCAAGAAACAAGATAAAAGACTAGAACCACTTGTGAAAGAAAAAGGAAAAGATGGTGTATCATGGATAAAGAAAGACACACCATTAATATTAAAGATTTACCGATACTAGAGGGGATGGATCTTTGTCTCGCCGGAAGAAAAGAGCTAGGTTGGAGAGGTTTTGAACCACTATGACAATAGCATCGTATCTTCTCTCGGATTTGAGAAATGAAGTACGGAAACAATATTGCCTTCAAACAATAGAGTCCCTTGATATCAACAGAAAGATTTGGTTAGACATCGTCGGATTAGATTCTTCTTGCGCCGGTAAGACCCAACGGATCACGCAATTGAGGTGCGCGGATATAACTTCCAGAGATGGATGTGAAGCTAGATCATGGTGGAATCCCGAGAAGCAAAGAATATGGAGGATCTGGAGTTTATTGCAGAGATACTTATTGCTTTCTTTAGCCTTGAGGCTAACGCAATAGATTTGCGACTGATGGCCTCAACCATAATTGGTTTTACCAAAGAAAAAGAATTGATGAAACAACGAGAGAGATAGTTTCCTTCCATCTTGTCTGTGGATGTCGAGCATCGGTAGAAAGACGAGGACATAAAAGAGTTTACGTTTGTTTCCACCAGATAATTGAAGATTTGCTCCGTGTAGGAAAATACGAGATCACCAACAAGAGATTGTTGATTACTTTCTTCGAGAGAGCACTCCGGAAAAAACAAGGACGGAAGTAAAGTATCGAGGGATAAAGGCCACTTCTAACTTCCGTGGAATAAGACTAGAATAGCCCGCATATAGACTCCATATTTAATTTAGGTGAATCGACTATTTAACCCAGCCCACAAAATATGTATGCATGCATGTATAATTTAATTGTGCAACAAGATAGATGTCGTTTATAAAATAGGGATCACGGAAAAAGGGGTCACACATGGGTATCGGCGATCTTGGGGTTCGGGGGTCGGGGTCTTCGGATCCGCATCCGTGAAGAAGACCTTGGCATTCCGGACTGGTCTTTGGTTTCGTGTGGTAGATCTTGGCGTGCCAGAGTCACCGGGTCCATGTAGGCGCACTCGGGTTCCGGGGCTTCGGGTCCATGGCGAACTCGGCGTCCGTGATGGAGATCATGTCGAACCGGCGTCATCACCACCAGGTTCCATGTCGGAGTCCTTAACGTCCAACTCTTGTTGGTGGCGGGCTTGGATCAACGTTGGGATGGCAGAAGCCGAGGAGCGACAAAATAGGTAGCGCCTTGGTTCAATTTTTCCCGAGGTCGGTGTCTCCTTTTTAGACAAAGGCACAAACAGGTGATAGATATGGCAACTCGTACCGAAGAACAAAAACAGGTGGTCATCCTGGGGAGGTCGATGTGAGGCAGCCGTACAGGGACAGGAACAACCACCAACTAGGCAGGTTGCCTCTTTCTGGTACACACGCAGGAACACCGTCGGGCTTGCAGGAGCTAGGCCCACGGGCGGGATTCGAGGAGGGCGCCCTTGGGGCTACAGGACGGTGGTTGGTCTCAGGGAGGAGAACGCCAGAGGAGACGCTGGTGGCGACGCTCGGGGCCAGAGGAGGACACGAAGCTGCTTCCACGCGGATGAGCAGGAGGCCGGAGGCAAGACGCGAGAGGATGAGCTCAGGAGCGAGGAGGCCGTCCGTGGCGGCGTAGGACGAGGTGGACTCGGGAAGGCGAGACGGGGGCGGAGCCAGGAGATGAGGGCGGCGGCGAGGATGGGAGCACGGCGATGACGTGGGCGTCCGGAAATAGAGGCGCACCGGGCGGAGGCAGGGGCGAGGCCAACGAGGCCTGCTGGGGCGATGAGCGGAGCCGGCAACGGGGAGGCGACGAAGGACCGGGCCGGGCTGTGCGGGACGCGGTGGTGCCGGTCGACGTGGCGCTGCTCGCGTTAGGAGGCGGCAGCGCTCCAGCGGAGGAAGCTCGACGGAGGAGGAGGTGAGACGATAGGGCGGCCACGGCGGCTCGGGCAGGCGTGCAAGGGGCCAGCGACGGGAGAGCCCGGCGCTGCGAGCGGCGGCCGAGGTCGGGGGCGGCGAGACACAGGGCGGCGGAGCTCGCGGGGCTCGGGGAGGGGCGCGCGCTGCAGGGCGGCCGGCGGAGAGGAATTCGCGGGGGCGGCGGTAGAGAGCAGAGGCGGGCGGGGGACGAGCGGGAGTGGTAGGCCAGGGGCCGGCGGAGGTCCCGAGGAGGATGTTGTCGGCACGGGGTAGGTCGGCTGGCGAGCGACGCAGGTCGCGTCGTGGCTGGGGCCGAGCGGAGCGGTAGGTGGGGCACATGGACGTGCGGGGACGGGGTTCCTTGCGCGGGCAGGCAGGCGTGTGTGTCGCATCTGCGTGCGGGTGTGGCGTGTGTGTTGTGTACACTGCGGTGTGTGGCGGCGGGTGTGGGAGTTGGGGCAGGTTGAGAGGGAGTGGTGCCAGGTGGGATGAGGTGGCGATCCAGGAGTGGCTCAGGTGAGGTGGCGGCTGGGAGGGAGTTGGCTGGCGGGGTTGGTGGGGATGTGAGGAGCGGGCCCAGGTGGTGGTGGGGCCCGGCTGCAGCGGCAGGAGCGGGAGCTGGCAGGGTGCGGTTGGGTGGAGGGAGCTGGGTAAGATTAGGGGTAGGTAGGGTTAGGACTAGATTTTTATCTGGAGGTGGCCGGCTGGGCTTTTGGGCCTAGTTGGATGCCTCCCAAAAATAATACAAGTTTTATTTATTTATTTAAAAGCCTTTTATAATCTGTTTTTAGACAAATAAAATATCCGAAAGAGACCAGGGTTTTAATTTGAAAAAAAAAGACAGGGAATATTTAGAAAACAAATATAGGATTTTAGAAAATAATTTTAGGCAAACAAATGCATGTTGATGACGATGCTCAAATGCAATGTGGCATGATGACATGAGCATGCGGTCATGATGATGCGATGCACATAAACATAACGATTTTCTAGTAGTGGTTTTAGTGGGATGCCACCCACGAATCTACCAGATGTGGGAACTATATCATAAACTATATATGATGTCAAGATGGTCATGACCTTGGCTGTTCGGGTCAAAACCAAGAATGTTCATACACCGTAGGCCAATACACATTGTGAAGAAGCCAGGGCATTTTTTGTATTCAAAGGTGTCAAAACACATGTTTCTTATTTTTTTCTTAGCATTGTATAGTGTATGAATAACTTTGAATATTGACCGTTGGATCAAGACTCGAATCCCAACGTTGTCAGACGTTGGATATTCATTTCCATTTTAGCATCGAGAAGATACTATTGATAGTCTTTCTTTTCTTATCTTGCCACTATTATATATAGTGTGCGGACAAAAGTATAAAAATTAATTTATGCAAATTTGTTAAAATTATATGTCTGTATTTTTTTAATAAATATATGCATGTATTTGTACTATTAATGACTGACAAAATGTTTTTATTGTCTAGTGCCTAAAAAATTAAACATAGTTGAAAATTGGGGCGTAAGTGTGAGATATTTTCTTTTCTACGTTGCTTTGGATCACTTTTGTCCATCGGATTAATATTGGATGGTAGATACAAGGGGCATGTTGATCCGAGTCCCCCTAGCAGTGGGCACGTGGAGTAGTAGTTGAAAAATTTCAGAAAATACTTAAAATGTAAAATATAAACATTAGCAGCAAAGACAGATTACAGCCAAAATACACCCTTCCTAGTGCCAAAAGAGAACCTGCCTCTGACTACTACCACATTAACTAGTAAATGAGTGGTACTTTTCTACAACTAAATTAACTAGTAATACATCATTACCATCGCATTAGGATCACTTAGCCGAAGATTAAGATCAATTCATCCTGTCGATGCAAACGCAGAAAGACAACACCTTGATCGTCCCGTACTGTCCATCACTCGTGGTAATGTACCGCGGCGGCACTGTGAGGAACATCAGATCTTTGAGGCCAACACTACCGCGCGATGCGTAGCTCGTCGGCTCAATGACCCCCATTAAGGGTGTCCGTCGAGAAGTCCGCCGGCGACTGCAGGCCAATCGCACACAACTTCACCCTATACCGGAGCCATGAGCACGAGGCCGCCCTGACACACACCGAGGAAACGGCAGCGGCCTGGACGAGCTCGCCGATGATGAGGCTGAACACGGTAGCATCATCATCGTAGACGATGACCATGGATGGCGGAAAGGACGGTAACGGCATCGTTACTATACACTGCATGGGCTGGCCGTACGATAGCCTATGCACTTGTACCTTGTGGACGCTGTTGAGGTGCAAAAGGAGCTCGACCGGCGAGGCCGTGAATATGCAGCCGACCTCCGTGCAGCTGCACGGGCTGTCCGGGCACGCAGCCTTATGGTCGTCGAGCTCGTGGTAGGCGACCATGGTGAGGCAGCCATCATAGGGGCATAGAACAGTTATCGGAGCTAGCTCGTCTTTGTCCATCGCCGGCTAGCTCTTGGTGGAATCCGCCGACGCGCCCAGCTTTAGAGTGGTTCCCTGGAAGCTCGGCTCACCGATGTAGTGCCCGCAGTCCTGAATTTTTATACAACATTGAGTTTTTTTTGAACGAAGGCTGCAGAAAGTTGATAGGTGAGAGTAAATCAGGCACTTATTACCCTATATAGTACTGTACCAGACAAACAGATCCTACCCGCGTGAGTGGTAAGAAGGTCTACGCCTTTTTTTTGGAAATGAAGAAGGTCTACACCTAGAGAGAGAGGGAGAAACCTGGGGCCTGGCGCAGAGTGTATAGTGTTGAGGGGGAGAGAACGAGGACTGCATGCATCTCTTCAACACCATCTGCATTTTATTCTATCTACTTGTCTAGTCTGGCTCTTTCTTTCTCGGCATGGCAGACTCGTTTCTCTTGTCCATTTATTTCTTGTGGTTAAAGCTTGTCCAGATACAGAGTACTAGTAGTAGTAGTACATTTGAACTAGTACTCAAGTAATACGGAGTATATGTCATTTTATACTCGACTTGTACTACCAGTACTCCAATAGTAATATAGTACATATATCTTCTTTTTACTATACTACTACTCCAGTAGGTAGGCATCTGCCGCGGTGGGTGGCGGGCGACGGTGGCTATTTGCGGCTTTTTACTACTCCTAGGGCGGCGGGTGGCGGGCAGCGGTGGTAGTAGGGTTCTAGTAGTACGGAGTAGTACTCGAGTACTCCTGCTCACTGATTCATGAAGTAAGACTTCAGTAGTGTACTGCAGTCGTGTACTGCTCAGATGCAGCTGCCATCATACCACGGTTCCTAGGGAGACGCCAGAGACATAGGTGCTCAAATTCCTTGCTGCCTGACCACACAGCCAATACAATTCATTTCGCTACTCTCTACTATACTATTTCTCGATGTGTTTCAAAATTAAGTTCACACCTTGCGATAATCTATTCAGTGGACCCACCAGACAGTCAATGTATCAAGAACGAGTGAGAGTTGTTTGGCAAGATTCAACTTCTTTCTAAGAATATGCATGCCTAGAAATTTGACCGTGTTTTTGAAAAAATCAAGGAGACTATGACTCACCGTTTTTTGAAATTTTGGTTGTGTTTCGAAATTAACTTCACACCTTGCGATAATCTGTTCAGTGGACCCACCACTAGGCCACAAATAAGTGTATCGAGAACAAGTGAGAGTTTGGAATGATTCAACTTCTTGTTAAAAATATGCATGCCTAGAAATTTAAAACTGTTTTGAAATTTTGGTTGTGTATCGAAATTAACGTCACAGCTTGTGATGATTTGTTTAGTGAACCCACCACCAGGCCGCAATCAATGTATCGAGAATGAGTGAGAGTTTGGAAAGATTCAACTTCTTGCCGAGAATATGAATGCCTAGAAATTTTGACCATGTTTTGAAAACAATCAAAGAGACTATGACTCACCATGGTTTGAAATTTTGCCCATGTTTCAAAATTAACTTCACACCTTGCGAAAATCTATTCAGTGGACCCATTACCAGGAAGTCAATGTATCGAGATGAGTGACAGTTTGGAAAGATTCAACTTCTTGCTAAGAATATGCATGCCTAGAAATTAGGCTGTATTTTGAAAACAACTAAAGAGACTATGACTCACTGTGTTTTAAAATTTTGGTTGTGTTTCAAAATTAACTTCACACCTTGCGAAAATCTGTTCACTGGACCCACCAGGCAGTCAATGTATCGAGAATGAGTGAGAGTTTGGAAAGATTCAACTTCTTGCTAAGAATATACATGCCTAGAAATTTGACCGTGTTTTGAAAATAATCAAAGAGACTATGACTCACCGTGTTTTGAAATTTTGGCTGTGTTTCGAAATTAAATTCACACTTTGCGAAAATCTATTCAATGGACCCATCACCAGGCAGTCAATGTATCGAGACGAATGAGAGTTTGGAAAGATTCAACTTCTTGCTAATAATATACATGCCAAGAAATTTGACCGTGTTTTGAAAACAACCAAAAGGACTATGACTCACCGTTTTTTGAAATTTTGGCTGTGTTTCGAAATTAACTTCACATCTTGCGATAATCTGTTCAGTGGACCCACTAGGCAGTCAATGTATCAAGAACGAGTGAGAGTTATTTGGCAAGATTCAACTTCTTGCTAAGAATATGCAAGCCTCGAAAGTTTGACCGTGTTTTGAAAACAATCAAACAGACTATGACTCACTATGTTTTGAAAGTTTGGCTATGTTTCGAAATTAACTTCACACCTTGCGATAATCTGTTTAGTGGACCTACTAGGCAGTTAATGTATCGAGAACGAGTGAGAGTTTGGAATGATTCAACTTATTGCTAAGAATATGCATGCCTAGAAATTTGACCGTGTTTTGAAAACAATCAAAGTGGCTATGGCTCACCGTGTTTTGAAATTTTGCGTGTGTTGCTAAATTAACTTCAAACCTTGCGAAAATCTATTCAGTGAACCCACCAGACAGTCAATGTATCGAGAACGAGTAAGAGTTTGGAATGATTCAATTTATTGCTAAGAATATGCATGCCTAGAAATTTGACCGTGTTTTGAAAATAATCAAAGAGGCTATGACTCACCGTGTTTTGAAAGTTTGGCTGTGTTTCGAAATTAACTTCACACCTTGCGAAAATCTGTTTAGTGGACCTACCAGGCAGTCAATGTATCGAGAACGAGTGAGAGTTTGGAATGATTCAACTTATTGCTAAGAATATGCAGGCCTAGAAATTTGACCGTGTTTTCAAAACAATCAAAGTGGCTCTGGCTCACCTTTTGAATTTTTGCGTGCGTTTCGAAATTAACTTCACACGTTGCGAAAATATGTTCCCTGGACCCACCAGACAGTCAATGTATCGAGAACGAGTGAGAGTTTGGAATGACTCAACTTATTGCTAAGCATATGCATGCCTAAAAATTTGACCGTGTTTTGAAAACAATCAAAGAGGCTATGACTCACCGTGTTTCGAAATTTTGGCTGTGTTTCGAAATTAACTTCATACCTTGCGAAAATCTGTTCAGTGGACCCACCAGGCAGTCAATGTATCAAGAACGAGTGAGAGTTTGGCAAGATTCAACTTCTTGCTAAGAATATGCATGCCTAGAAATTTGTCTATGTTTTGAAAACAAACAAAGAGACTATGGCTCACTGTGTTTTGAAATTTTGGCTATGTTTCGAAATTAACTTCACACCTTGTGATAATCTTTTTAGTGGACCCACCAGGCAGTCAATGTATCGAGAATGAGTGAGAGTTGTTTGGCAAGATTCAACTTCTTGCTAAGAATATGCATGCCTCGAAAGTTTGACCATATTTTGAAAACAATCAAAGAGACTATGACTCACCGTGTTTTGAAAGTTTGGCTATGTTTCGAAATTAACTTCACACCTTGTGATAATCTGTTCAGTGGACCTACCAGGTAGTCAATGTATCGAGAACAAGTGAGAGTTTGGAATGATTCAACTTATTGCTAAGAATATGCATGCCTAGAAATTTGACCGTGTTTTGAAAACAATCAAACTTGCTATGGCTCTCCGTGTTTTGAATTTTGAGTGCATTTCGAAATTAACCTCACACCTTGCAAAAATCTATTCACTAGATCCACCAGGCAGTCAATGTATCGAGAACGAGTGAGAGTTTGGAATGATTCAACTTATTGCTAAGAATATGCATGCCTAGAAATTTGACCATGTTTTGAAAACAATCAAAGAGACTATGACTCACCGTGTTTTGAAAGTTTGGATGTGTTTCGAAATTAACTTCACACCTTGCGATAATCTGTTCAGGGGACCTACCAGGCAGTCAATGTATCGAGAATGAGTGAGAGTTTGAAATGATTCAACTTATTGCTTAGAATATGCATGCCTAGAAATTTGACCGTGTTTTGAAAACAATCAAAGGGGCTATGGCTCACCGCATTTTGAAATTTTGCGTGCGTTTCGAAATTAACTTCACACCTTGCGAAAATCTGTTCACGGGACCCACCAGGCAGTCAATATATTGAGAACGAGTTAGAGTTTGAAATGATTCAACTTATTGCGAAGAATATGGATGCCTAGAAATTTGACCATGTTTTAAAACAATCAAAGAGGCTATGACTCACCGTGTTTCAAAATTTTGGCTGTGTTTCGAAATTAACTTCACACCTTGCGAAAATCTGTTTAGTGGACCCACCAGGCAGTCAATGTATCAAGAACGAGTGAGAGTTTGGCAAGATTCAACTTCTTGCTAAGAATATGCATGCCTCAAAATTTGACCGTGTTTTGAAAAAAATTCTAGAAAGGAAAACAGATTCATAAACAACCTCACAAATTTAAAATTATAAAAAGCAACACAAAGAGCCTCACAATTTTGAAAATATAAAAAGGAAGAGAGAGGAGAGAGGGAAAATCAATTTTCTACTTCTTGTGGGTAATCCACAAGCTTGAGGAGCACCTTAATGCTGATGTAGTCACAGGTGCCTTGCCGGTGAGCATCGATGGGACCGAGGCTAGCTAGGGCTATAATTCTGATGTTTGCATGTCTGTTGGATTCTTCTGGCGTATATAGACCGATGTTTCGTGCTTGCTTGATTTTGTAGGGGACGCATCCTTTTTGACGTGCCGCGGTGACGGCCAGGGGATAGGGGAGGGCACGTGGCACGTTGGGCGCAGTTGAGTTTTCAAATCAATGTGACATTAAATAATTTCAACTCAATGCCCCGGAAATATCGCGCAAGGAGATGATTTACGTGGACTGTATAGAGGTTATTTTTTATCCATGGACTTTGATATACTACTAATCCGTATTTCACTTATAATGACTAGCAAAGTGCCCTGCGTTGCAACGGATTCAAAGAAAAATGTGCTTGTAATCTTCAAAATACACCACACAAATATATTAAGTTTCATCTGTGTTTGGTTGTTACAATAACATATATGCTTAGTTTGAAGTTTGAACCCAGTTTTAGTCCACTGATTCTACAATGCAGGAATCCTCACAAAAGAACAAAAAAAACCACACCATTACATCGTCAATATAATTTTTTTGAAGTTATAATAGAGAAGCCGGTTTCACTTGAATTAACTGGTCAATTTCGTTCTACTTTTTTAATAAACAAAATACTCGGACATGCTGAGACAGACTCGGTGGCGTTTCGCCCCCGTGGAGACACGTGTGGTCTGGCTCAACACGCACGAATTCATAGAAGTCATATTCAAGAACACCGAGAATTATCTAAAAATAATAATGAACACTGAGAATGAGATGCATGCCGAAACCCCTAACTCGGCCCAGCTCCTTCGGACTGCGGCATTGATCGACCGTATTGACACCATCAACATCATCGTTTAAACCTCGGGAATGTATTTTGCATATTGTGTCCACGACAGTAGATGAAATGAACCAATGGGGACCCCAATTCATGACCAAAACGGGAGCAGTTTTCAATTCCAGACTTTGAACTGAATGAACCTGAGAACTGATAGCCATATTGCAAGCGAGGGGTTTCAGATTCTCCTGTTTGTGATAAAAAAGAACAATTCCCTTATAGCACTAATTGTAAAAACAGAGATGATGTTAACGCATCTCATATCATTTCATTCTCATCTGCATATTCATACATAGGCGCTCGGTTGCAAAGGAGAAGCAGGGAGGTGACTGGTGACAAACACGAACTTCACTTGGGGCTCAGCTTCCGTAGCACCATGCTGTTCTGCCGCTTAGAACGGCTCAAGACGATGTCGTGCATCCGTGACGCGTCCCTGCCCTTGAGGTGCGGCAGACGCCCTCCACCACCGATGCCCTCGCCTGGCAGCCCCGCGAAGTATACGTCTGGCAGCACCCACCCGTCGGCATCATGTTGTTGCTGCTCGCTGGGCGGGTCGACGAATCGGCTCGTCCACGTCGGCACCACGGCCGGTGCCGGCGCCGCCACCTCCCGCCTGTCCGCGAACGCAAGAGAACGAACATAGGGAGGAAAGTGGCCTCCTCCCTGTCAAGCAAATTCGAACGCCGCCGCCCTCTGTACTCCGCCTCCCCATGGTCCTGTCAGGCCGCGAGTACCCGGCGCCCCACCCCGTCGACCTCACCTGCTGGTTCCGGCCTGCCGCCATCGGCCTCCATCACCTCGACGCCGTGCCTCTGCTCCGTGACTTCGTCTGTCTCCAACTGCCATTCAGGAGAGATGGAAAGGAATAGACCGAAGGCCTCTCCCCTCTACTCCTCCTATTTGTCCTTCTCCCCCAGCCGAGCTCGAACACGGAGACAGGAGTTAGATGTGGTCGTTGCAGAGACAAGCGACCAAGCGCGCGAGGGAGCAACGCTCGTTGGAGAGCTCACGATTTCTGCAGGACAGGGTCGATGGGAGCGCGGGGCAGCAAGTCGGTCGCAGGTCGGGGACGCGCGCAGGCGACGCGGCGGGGGGGGGGGGGGGGGGGGGGGGGGGGGGGGGGGAGGGTGCCGCATCGGCGCTGGTTGAGCTTGACAGGAGGCGACCTGGATGGAGGCAAGCGCGTCCGGCAGCGGACAGAGAAGAGGCTGGTGCCTTCTGGGCTCGGGGAGACCTGCGAGCTTGCGGCCGCGGCTGGCCTAGAACGCGTAGGGGCCGACCTCGAACCGGGACAAGCTCGCGTACGAAGACGAGCACAGGGCGGTGCCGAGAGAGGCCAGCGGAGGTTGACGACCGCGAGCACCATAGTGAAGCGGCGCAACTAGGCGAGAGGCGGCGCGCGCAGGGAGATAGGAGGGAATCGAGGGGAGGCGGCGGAGATCGCGACGGGATCCCAACGTCGGGCTCGCTCGCGGGCGGGGACTGACAGGAGGGGAAGATGGTGGGCAGCGGCGCTGCGCTGGCAGCGGGGCTCACGAGCAAAGGAGGCGGCGCGCGCTGTGAGGAAGGAGCTGGGTGAGGAAGGCGATTCCCCGAGACTGGCCGGCCTCCCATACTCTTCATCCCTGTCCCCTTCCCATCCTCTGGTTCCGCGAGACTGGCCGAGCCGTTGTGTGGAGGAAAACGACCGAGTTGTTGACTTGGCGGTGGCAGGGAAGGTTATTTTGCCAAACAGTAAGGGGTAAAATTGTCAAAAACTGGGCAGACGGAAATCTCCGAATCTTTTTAACAGTACTAACAAATTGACCATGCATTGCTACGGGAGTACAATCATTTATGTTGTGAGATATTAGTTACTTAAGATCCCTTTGTGATAAAATTTAACAATTCATTCTAAGACATAAAAATAGATTTAGCATATAAATACAGCACCTGATTATTATCTTATAGTGTGAAGTTGACCTCTAGAAAAGCTTATTTTGCCATGCAAATAATTGAGCATTGAAGTTCTTTCGTCCTGCAGAAAATAGAATAATAAGAGATTTGCTCAGAGAAAAAATTTCGGAGCATATTTACAAGTTAACACTATGATAATATATAATACAAAATCATATATTCAACCAGTTCAGGGAAAAGGGATTAGCGGAATACCCTTGTTAAAAGTAAGTTTTGCTCCATTGCCGTTAGTTTGTTTTCTCTAATATAAAGTCAGACAATACAAAATCAAAATATATTCAGACACAGAAACATCACATATGGACATTCTGATCTCTAGCAGAACAAGTTCAATCCACAGAGACTATAAGGATTGACGGGATTCAGCTTTGCAAACAGCAGTCTTTTAGGACTGTAAAATTTGATTTGTTCAGAGATGACTAATTTCTCCAAGAAAATATTTTAATCATCATTCCTCATGCAGAGGAACATCCTCCAGGATTGTATATTAGTCCAAAATATGCATACTATTTATCTTATTTTCATAGTTCACCGACTGCCATGTGCACTTCCTCACAATGTTTATACATTTTGAGGAATTAACTCACAGACGACAGGGTCAATCCACATGACACCTTCCCCAAATTTCACACGAGGTACCCGCCCAAAAAATCAAATGAGATACCTTGCCTACATTATATGCAGCTCCCATCCGAAACCAGGTTTTACAGCCTTAATAGGCTTACATTTAGCAAAATCTCTGAACATAAATCATGCTCTGTTTGAACTAAAGATTGGCTTACATTTAACAGACATAAATTTATCTTCCCGCCACAATAAATCGCTCAAACACAAGTACCAGGTTTTGGATACAAAGTAAAATATCAATATTGAGTAAACCTATATAGTTCGTCCTGATGCTACTCGAACTTTGATAGTTCTCTATGTGCGCTCCATGTCATCGACGCCATGCTCACAGGCACCCACCTTGACATCTTCCCCACTCCTGAAGGGTTTCGCAGCATAGTAAATCAAAATTTTCTACGGAAGCGAACAGAGGGAAAGCCAAGATCTAATCTAGGAGATGCAAACAACGAGAGAGATTGGATTAGATCTTCATACCCTTGAAGATTCGCACAGCGGAACGTTCGTCGGAACGTGGGTGATGTAGTCGTACTCGCTTCTCCTCCTCGCGATCCGATCCGATCTAGCACCACAAGTGGCGGTGCCTCCGTGAGATGCACACGTGCAGCACCTCGACGTCTCCTCCTTCCTCGGACCAGCAAGTATGGTGGAGAGATGGATTGGATCTACAGCACGACGGCGTGGTGTATATGGTGGAGAATTTCTGCTGCAGGGCTTCGCCTACAAACAGTCGGGAGGGAGAGAGGAAGGGCAGCAGGGCAACTAGGTTTGGAGGAAGGTGTAAGGGTGTGTGAGAGGGGGCGCACCAGCCCTCTATATATAGAGGGGGGGTGCGGCCAGCCCTAGCCTCTCCTCCAAGCCTATCTCTAGTTTAAACAATTTAAACTCTCCCTTATCTAGAAATCCTATCTTATATTATCTCTAGTTTAAACGATTTAAACTCTCTAGGATCGGCTGGGCCCTATGGGGCCTTGTGCCCCTGGCCCAATGCGGCCAGGACACTCCCTCATAGGCCCATGCCCCCTCCCGGAAGGTGGGACCACGTTGGCCCCCTTCCGGAAGGTTCTAGAAGCTTCCGGTACAATACCGATTAATCCGGAACAATTCCGAACTCCAAAAACTGCACTGCCTTATATGAATCTTATTCTCCGGACCATTCCGGAACCTCTCGTGATATCCCGGATCCCATCCGAGACTCCGAACAAAAACTCATAAACCAATTATCCAATCTATCCTAGCGTCGAGACACGTTAAGTGTGTGACCCTGCGGGTTCGAGAATATGCAGACATGATCTTCTATCAATAATCAACAGCGGGGTCTGGGCACCCATATTGACTCCCACACATTCATCGATGATCATATCGGATGAACCACGATGCCAGGATTCAATCAATCCCATATATATATTCCCTTCGTCTCGCGATATTTTACTTGCCCGAGATTCGATCGTCGGTATCGTCATACCTAGTTCAATCTCGTTCACAGCAAGTACTTTACTCGTTCCGTAATCCGATATCACTTTGTGATTAACTCCTTAACCACATGCTTGCAAGCGGTGTTGATATCGATTACCGAGTGGGCCCGAAGTATATCTCTCCGACTTGGGAGGGACAAATTCCATCTCGATACATACAACCCAATAGATACTTTCCGATCACCTGAGAGACACCTTTATGATCACCCTCTCATAGGATGACGTTTGATGACCTCAAAGCTTTCTTCCGATACCAGGGAGTTGCATTATCTCATGGTCTAAGGAATACAATATTTGACATAGGAAAAGCTTCGCAAAGATGAACACAATGACACGATCTAATTGCTTCGCTTAGTTTGGGTCTGTCCACCATATCATTCTCCCAATGATATGATCTCATTATAAATTGACAACTCATGTCTATGGTTAGGAAACCTTAACCATCATTGATCAATGAGCTAGTCCATAGAGGCGTACTAGGGACACGGTGTTGTTCACAAACCACACAAGTATTAATGTTTCCGCTTAATACAATTCTAGCATGGAATATAAACTTTATCATGAACAAGAATTATAATAATAACATCTTTATTATTGCCTCTAGGGCATAATTCCAACAGTCTCCCACTTGCACTAGAGTCAATAATCTAGTTTACATTTGGCAACAATCTCACACCCATGGCACTGAGGTGCTGATCATGTTTTACACGTGGAAGAGGTTTAGTCAATAGATCTGCGACATTCAGATCTGTATGTACTTTGCTGATCTTCAGATCTCCATCTGCTATATAATCTCGGATTATATGAAACTTGCGGTTGATATGCTTGGTCTTTGGATGATATCTTGGTTCCTTAGCGAGTGCTATGGCGCCAGTGTTGCCACACAATATCTCCAGTGGGTCCAATGCACTTGGAACCACGCCAAGCTCAGTGATGAAGTTTCTGATCCAAACTCCTTCACTTGACGCTTCTGCAGCAGCCATGTATTCCGCTTCTACTGCAGATCCCGCGACCACGCTTTGCTTGCAGCTTCTCCAGCTCACAGCTCCTCCATTCAAAATATACACGTATCCTGTCTGAGATTTAGCATCATCCTTGTCGGTGTCGAAACTAGCATCGACGTAACCTTTTACGACGAGCTGTTCATCACCCCCATAGACTAAGAACATTTCTTTAGTCCTATTTAGGTACCTTAGGATGTTCTTCACGGCTGTCCAGTGTTCCACTCCTGGATCACTTTGATATCTGCTCGTCAAACTAAGAGCATTGGACACATCCGGTCTAGTACACAGCATGGCATACATGATGGAACCTATGGCCGAGGCATAAGGCACTTTGCTCATAGCTTCCCTATCATTTACCATAGCTGGACACTGAGCCTTGCTCAATATCTTCCCTGACAACATAGGCACTGAACCTTTCAATGCCTTATCCATTCTGAACCTTTTCAGAACTTTGTCTAGGTATGTACTCTGGCTTAAAGCTATCAGGCGTCTTTGTCTATCTCTATAGATCTTTATGCCCAATATATAAGCAGCTTCACCTAGGTCTTTCATTGAAAAACACTTGTTCAAATAACTCTTCACATCGTTAAGCATGTTGATGTCATTTCCAATAATCAATATGTCATCCACATATAGTACCAGAAACGTCACCGAGCTCCCACTCACTTTCTTGTAGATGCAAGCTTCGTAGCAATTTGGAACAAATCCAAAGCTCTTGATCACTTGATCAAAACGAAGGTTCCAACTCCGAGATGCTTGCTTCAGTCCATAAATGGAACGCTGAAGTTTGCATACTTTATCAGCATCCTTAGGATCGACAAAACCTTCGGGTTGCATCATATACAACTCTTCATCAATGTTGCCATTGAGGAAAGCAGTCTTGACATCCATTTGCCATATTTCATAATCATGAAACGCAGCAATTGCTAATAAAATCCGAATGGACTTAAACATCGCTACGGGAGAGAAAGTCTCATCGTAGTCAACACCTTGAACTTGTCGAAACCCTTTCGCAACAAGCCGTGCTTTATAGACGGTAACATTACCATCCGCGTCCGTTTTCTTCTTGAAGATCCATTTGCACTCAACGGCCTTTCGGCCGCTAGGAGGGTCCACCAAAGTCCATACTTGGTTTTCGCTCATGGATCCCAATTCAGATTTCATGGCTTCTAGCCATTTCTCAGAGTCTGGGCTCATCATCGCTTCCTCATAGTTCGTAGGTTCACTGTCTTCTACTAACAAGACAGTCAAGACAGGGTTGCCGTACCACTCAGGAGGGGCACGCGACCTTGTCGACCTGCGACGTTCAGTAGCAGCATCGTCCGAAGCTTCATGATCCTTGTCACTAGCTTCCTCTATTGTTGGTGCAGGCGGCACTGGAACAATTTCAGGTGCTGCGCTACTCTCCAATTCAAGAGAAGGTTCAATAACCTCGTCTAGCTCTACTTTCCTCCCACTCACTTCTTTCGAGAGAAACTCCTTCTCAAGAAAGGAACCGTTCTTTGCGACAAACACTTTGCCTTCGGTTCTGTGATAGAAGGTATACCCAATAGTTTCCTTAGGGTATCCTATGAAGACGCATTTCTCCGCTTTGGATTCGAGCTTGTCCGGCATCAACTTCTTGACGTAAGCTTCGCATCCCCAAACTTTAAGAAACGACAACTTAGGTTTAGCACCAAACCATAGTTCATACGGTGTCGTCTCCACGGATTTAGATGGAGCCCTATTTAAAGTGAATGCAGCGGTTTCTAATGCATAACCCCAAAATGATAACGGCAAATCAGTAAGAGACATCATCGATCGGACCATATCTAATAGGGTTCGATTCCGGCGTTCAGACACACCATTGCGCTGTGGTGTTCCGGGTGGCGTGAGTTGTGAAACGATTCCACTTGCTTTGAGATGCGTGAGAAAATCATAACTCAAATATTCGCCCCCACGATCGGATCGTAGAAACTTAATCTTTCTGTTACGATGGTTCTCTACTTCATTCTGAAATTCTTTGAACTTTTCAAACGTTTCAGATTTATGTTTCATTAAATAGATATACCCATATCTACTTAAGTCATCGGTAAAAGTGAGAAAATAGCGATATCCACCGCGCGTCGAAACACTCATCGGTCCGCATACATCGGTATGTATGATTTCCAACAAGTCCGTTGCTCGCTCCATCATACCGGAGAACGGGGTTTTGATCATCTTGCCCATGAGGCATGGTTCGCATGTGTCAAATGATTCAAAATCAAGAGACTCCAAAAGTCCATCAGAATGGAGTTTCTTCATGTGCTTTACACCAATATGACCTAGACGACAGTGCCACAAATAAGTAGTATTATCACTATCTACTTTGCATCTCTTAGCCTCAATGTTATGGATGTGTGTTTCATTCCTTTCGAGATTTAGAAGAAATAAACCATTCACAATAGGTGCATGACCATAAAAGATGTTACTCATATAAATAGAACAACCATTATTCTCCGATTTAAATGAATAACCGTCTTGCAATAAACACGATCCAGAAATAATGTTCATGCTAAACGCAGGCACATAATAACACTTATTAAGGTTTAAAACTAATCCCGAAGGTAAAACTAAGGAGAGCGTGCCGACGGCCATCACATCAACTCTTTATCCGTTGCCAACGCGCATCGTCACCTCATCCCTCACAAGCCGCCGTCTATTCCGTAGCTCCTGTTTCGAGTTACAAATATTAGCAACTGAACCGGTATCAAATACCCAGGCACTACAACGAGGGCTAGTAAGGAAAACATCAATAACATGTATATCAAATATACCTTTGATGGTGCCAGCCTTCTTGTCCGCTAAGTACTTCGGACAGTTGCGCTTCCAGTGACCCTTGTCCTTGCAATAGAAGCACTCAGTGTCCGGCTTAGGACCAGACCTGAGCTTCCTCTCAGCAGAGGCAACACGCTTGCCGCCGCCTTTCTTGAAGGGCTTCTTTGCACCTTTACCTTTCTTAAAGGAGGGCTTGTTGACCATCAACACATGATTATCCTTTTTGATGTCCACCTCCGCAGCCTTCAGCTTTGCGAAGAGCTCGGTGATCGTATCAGTGGAACCAATCTGATTGTGATGAACTACAAAACTTTTGTAGCTAGGAGTGTCAATCTTGAGCTCCTCTGGAATCTTGCAGTCCAGTTGCTCAAGGCGTTGAGTGTAGCCCGTCATCTCAATGGCGTGCTCACTAACGGAACTCCCTTCCTCCATCTTGTAGTTAAAGAATTTCTTAGAGATCTCATATCTCTCAGAACGGGCTTGAGTCTGAAACATGTTTTTCAGCTCCTCGAGAATCTCAAAGGGCCCGGCGAACTCCTCAAAACGATTTTGAAGGTCCGATTCCATAGCATACAACATGGCGATCTTAATCAAATCATAATCATCCTTGCGCGACTGATAAACAGCTTTTTCATCAGCCGGCGCATCTATAGTAGGGGCGTCACCTAGCGCTTTCTCAAGGACATAGTCCTTTTGTCCGCCAGCGAGAATGATTCTCAGAATGCGGAACCATTTGGTGAAGTTAGACCCATTGTTTCTAAGCTTTTCTATCTCAGCAAAAACGTTGAAGTTGAAGTTGGACTTGGCCATGTGATCTACAGTATTTGCAAGTACAATTTAGACTATGTTCATGATAAATAGTTCAACTTAATCAAATTACTAGATGAACTCCCACTAAATTCAACATCCCTCAAGTTGTTTAGTGAACACGATCCAAATTCACCACACCTAATCCGATCTTCACGAGAAGAGATGTGGTTTCAATGGTGGACAACGAAGTGTCGATCATATCATTCATATGACTCATGCTTTACCTTTCGGTTCTTGCGTTCCGAGGCCATGTCTGTACATGCTAGGCTCTTCAAGTTAGACCCAAGTATTTCCGCGTGTGCAAAACTGGCTTGCACCCGTTGTATGTGAGCGTAGAGTCTATAGCACCCGATCATCACGTGATGCTTGGACACGACGAACTTTCGCAATGGTGCATACTTTGGGGAGAACATAGTTTTTATCTTGATCTTTAAGTGAGGAATCATCTTATAATGCTACCGTCGCGATCTAAGCATAATAAGATACATAAAAGGATAAACATCACATGCATATAACTTTATGTGACATGGTATAGCCAATCTTCGCGCAATGATCTCCATCTTGTGCGTTCCGGCATGATCTCCATCACTTCACCATGATTGCCTCCACCACGAATAGCAACTACAACTATTGCTAACTACTTAGCGATAAAGTAAAGCTATTACATGGCGTATAAGAAGTTGACTCGCAGGTCATACACAATTATAAAGACAACCATATGGCTCCTGCCGGTTGTGTACTCATCGACATGCAAGTCGTGAAACATTACAAAACATGATCATCGCATACAATATACACATCACATCTTGGGCCATACCATATCACAGAAAACACTCCCTGCAAAAACAAGTTAGACGCCTCTACTTTGTTGTTGCATGTTTTACGTGGCTTATGGGAGTAGATGCTAAGAACGATTCTTACCTACGGAAAGCCACAACGGTGATATTATGGTTGCCAAACTCCGGTGTTAATCCCATGACAACTATAGTAAGAGAAACTGACATCCACCAGCCGCATGTATGGTACAAGCCACACGTCAAGTGCGGAGCCGGTCTCGCGAACGACGTCGCGTAAGGTTGGCCTGGACCGCTTCAATCTCACTATCCCGCGTCATAAGAAGAACACAAACAAGAGGCTTGCAACAGAAAACATCAACGCCCGCAACAACCATGTTGCGTTCTACTCGTGAATCACATCTACGCATAGATCTAGCTCTGATACCACTGAAGGGTTTTGCAGCATAGTAAATCAAAATTTTCTACGGAAGCGAACAGAGGGAAAGCCAAGATCTAATCTAGGAGATGCAAACAACGAGAGAGATTGGATTAGATCTTCATACCCTTGAAGATTCGCACAGCGGAACGTTCGTCGGAACGTGGGTGATGTAGTCGTACTCGCTTCTCCTCCTCGCGATCCGATCCGATCTAGCACCACAAGTGGCGGTGCCTCCGTGAGATGCACACGTGCAGCACCTCGACGTCTCCTCCTTCCTCGGACCAGCAAGTATGGTGGAGAGATGGATTGGATCTACAGCACGACGGCGTGGTGTATATGGTGGAGAATTTCTGCTGCAGGGCTTCGCCTACAAACAGTCGGGAGGGAGAGAGGAAGGGCAGCAGGGCAACTAGGTTTGGAGGAAGGTGTAAGGGTGTGTGAGAGGGGGCGCACCAGCCCTCTATATATAGAGGGGCGTGCGGCCAGCCCTAGCCTCTCCTCCAAGCCTATCTCTAGTTTAAACAATTTAAACTCTCCCTTATCTAGAAATCCTATCTTATCTTATCTCTAGTTTAAACGATTTAAACTCTCTAGGATCGGCTGGGCCCTATGGGGCCTTGTGCCCCTGGCCCAATGCGGCTAGGACACTCCCTCATAGGCCCATGCCCCCTCCCGGAAGGTGGGACCATGTTGGCCCCCTTCCGGAAGGTTCTAGAAGCTTCCGGTACAATACCGATTAATCCGGAACAATTCCGAACTCCAAAAACTGCACTGCCTTATATGAATCTTATTCTCCGGACCATTCCGGAACCTCTCGTGATATCCCGGATCCCATCCGAGACTCCGAACAAAAACTCATAAACCAATTATCCAATCTATCCTAGCGTCGAGACACGTTAAGTGTGTGACCCTGCGGGTTCGAGAATATGCAGACATGATCTTCTATCAATAATCAACATCGGGGTCTGGGCACCCATATTGACTCCCACACATTCATCGATGATCATATCGGATGAACCACGATGCCAGGATTCAATCAATCCCATATATATATTCCCTTCGTCTCGCGATATTTTACTTGCCCGAGATTCGATCGTTGGTATCGTCATACCTAGTTCAATCTCGTTCACAGCAAGTACTTTACTCGTTCCGTAATCCGATATCACTTTGTGATTAACTCCTTAACCACATGCTTGCAAGCAGTGTTGATATCGATTACCGAGTGGGCCCGAAGTATATCTCTCCGACTTGGGAGGGACAAATTCCATCTCGATACATACAACCCAACAGATACTTTCCGATCACCTGAGAGACACCTTTATGATCACCCTCTCATAGGATGACGTTTGATGACCTCAAAGCTTTCTTCCGATACCAGGGAGTTGCATTATCTCATGGTCTAAGGAATACAATATTTGACATAGGAAAAGCTTCGCAAAGATGAACACAATGACACGATCTAATTGCTTCGCTTAGTTTGGGTCTGTCCACCATATCATTCTCCCAATGATATGATCTCATTATCAATTGACAACTCATGTCTATGGTTAGGAAACCTTAACCATCATTGATCAATGAGCTAGTCCATAGAGGCGTACTAGGGACACGGTGTTGTTCACAAACCACACAAGTATTAATGTTTCCGCTTAATACAATTCTAGCATGGAATATAAAATTTATCATGAACAAGAATTATAATAATAACATCTTTATTATTGCCTCTAGGGCATAATTCCAACAACTCCCGCCTGTTGTTTCAGCCACCATCCCGCACCATGGTCTATCCTGAACACTCTAGCCAAGAGCTATGTCCCACAAACGCTTAATGGTTCTAACTACAAGGATTCTTATTAAATTAGCAGAATTTACCTTTAATCACAAATAGAACTACAAGCAGCAAAAAACAGTGAGACAAATTTACATTGGTATGAGTATGCATGAATCGATACAACATGTCCTAGAATTATTCTATGTTCCTTGGTGGCATTTGCCTCGGACTTATGCAATCTGTGGCGCTCCTTTCCTATGTCTAGAAACAGCGGCTCAACATCGGGAAGCTACGAGCAATAGCGCAAAGCGGCAACGGCAGTACCAGATAGTAGAACACGATGCCCGTACAGTGACAAGCTTGAGCAAAAAAGGAAGTCAGAGCAGCAGCTATGCAAAACATTGTAGCAAAATACTCCCTTCGTTACCCTTGTTCTTCGGTATCCTTGCTTCGCTGCTTGCAGGCATTAACACAAACAGGTGTCGGACACATATGCCACTCCTATGGCTATGAACGGAAGTAGCAGACCCAGAGGGGATTAATACGGTATGGAGGAGCTTACCACTGGACGAGCTTCAGTTGGGGAGATCAGGAGGAGGACGACGGTGGCAGGGACGGGGCATATCTCTCCTCCGTAGCCAGCCGACGCCCCTCCTCCTCACCGTGACGGTTCCGCTCTTCTTCTCCATCGCCGGCGTACAGGCACAGCGCGCAGCCGACGGGGGTCACTGTGGCTGCCCGGAGGGTGGGCTGCTACGTCGCGTGTTGGTCACCACAGTCGCCGCCAAGGTCGTCGATACACGCACGCCTCCACCCCAGTATGTCCGTCGGGGGTTTGATAGCTATTGCGTGAGAGAGGAAGAGAGCCATGGGGAAAGGGCCGACGAGAAAACCAACCTCTTTTCTTTGACTTGGCGGTGGCGAGGAGGTGTCTGGGAAGCAAGGGCGACTGGGACGAGCGAGGGCGGCGGCAGAGCGTTGCAGATGATGGGTTCACTCGGGACCTACGGACGAACGAACCGTTTTAACTTATCGGTGGCAAGCAGTGTAATATCTTCAAACTATCAGGGGCACAATCGTCTAAGAAAAGGCAGACGGATTTTTTTGTGTCGACGAACGTATGACAACTAAAATTAGTAGATAGATAGATTAATATTAGTAATTAAAGAATACATGCGGGTTCCTAGGCTTATTCTTTTTATTATTAATTACCTGAATTCACGTGAGTAATTAATGTGGGTTTCTCTATATTGGCACCCTTCTTTCCTCGAACGCATGCAGAAATTAAAGGGAGAAATTAATTTCACCTTCCTCGGTAATACAAGAGGTTTTATTGTGTCGTAATGGAATATGAAATGACAAAGGGAGTACTTATGCTAGTACTAGATTGCAAACACCATTCCAATTTGCACTTGATAATACTAATATTCAATCTCCAAACATTATTACAGAAAGAAAGTAGAGGTGAAATTAAACAAAATTAATCCTAAGACTTCTTCGTCTTCTTGGACCTGGATCCTTCCAATGTCACCTTCGTGCTGGCGTCGTCCTTCCGCTTCCCGTGGCATCCCCTAGCTCTCGTTGTGTTCTTCTTCTTCAAGCCTCCCGCCTTCTTCTCCTTCCTCTTCTTATTGCGAATGAAGGCGGGATCGAGTGCACTCTTGTTGGAGACGAAGTTAAGAAATGGCCATAAATCTTCCGACCCCTCATCCTCCTGCTCGTGCTCCCTCTTCTTCTTGCTGATGGAGGATGGATCGAGTGAAATCTTCTTGAAGACACGTCTCCGTCATAGATGAAAGACCAAGGATCCTCCTTCCCCCCCTCCTCCTCCTCCTTTTTGCTCTCTGCTGGCGGCGTCCCCTCCACCAGATGATGGTAAGCAGGGTCCTCGTCGGAAAAATTACCTTCCTGTGTGTCGGAATAGTACGGCCCATCAACGGACTCCCCGCTATCACCATGGTAGGGACTGATATCCCCGTTCGCCCGTGCGTTGGACTCGTCAATGGAGGTCCACTGATCGGAGCAACTGCGCGGCATTTTTCTGTGTGTGGCGACAAGGAGAGACAGAGAGAGTTCTTCGCTGTGTGCGTCGTGCCTAGATGGGAGAGGTGGTTGTTGTTGATGCCCCCTTAAAAGGCTTGCTCGGGACATCCAGGAGTTGCCACGTGTCGTAGGAGCAGCCTGACAGTTCCCTTCCATCGTTTTTTATACTCTCTTCCATCGTTTTTTACAAAAGTTCCCTTCCATCGTTGAAATAAGATCAAACGGTTGGTACTCCTTCACCCCGAGAGCATCAACAGCGAGGATATTGCAAGTACCACCACAAGTTGGGAAGTTTTTGCACATAACAACAACCATAGACCTTTTCTGCGCAAAATACAGATATTTTCTGTAATCGTTGCACATAATACATAACTAGTCATTGAATGTTTCTTAGTTTTTTTTGGGGAAACATTTCATAGTTAATAATATAATATAGTACTAAAATATAATTTTTATCTAAATTAATAAGAGGTAAAGCTCAAATAATAATTATAATTTTGAGCCACATCCATAAAGTATCTGGTGTATTTTTGGTTCTTGTAAGTTGTATCATTTAAAAATCAACCTATTAGTAGGTACATAATTCCTGACATGCTCTAGAGAAATGATATATAGATTCTATAATGATGGAAAGTGTGTTTTGAGGTTTATGCATAGCGTTCATTGTGCTAAAGACTATATCAATAGAATCTTCTAAATGTTAGAGTGGAAGGAAAATCCATCGGTAAGCAATGTTGGGATTTCCAATCTTCATCCAACGGTTAAAGTTCAAAGTTATTCGTACACTATATACTAGGTATGCTAAGATAATTAAATGTATAACATGTCATTAGAATCTTTGTGGTTTTTGCATAGCGTTCATTGTGCTAAGGACTATCGATAGAATCTTCTACGTGCTAGAATGGAAAAAAAAGATCCAAGTGTTAACATTGTTAGGATTTGCCAGTCTTGATTCAATTTTTATTGTTCAAAGTTACTCGTACATTATATAGTGGCAAGATTTGCAAGAAGTCACACACTACTTCCTACTAGTAAAAGGCACGTGCCACACTCGTATATACTGTATAAAATATAATTTAATGAATATTAAGTTGTTATTAACCAATAGTATTGTTAGAGAAAAAGGCATATAAGTATATTAATAATAACTATCTACACATATTGAGAATACAACCTACTGTTCTATAAATTTTTTTTGCGGGGAGGGGGATGACATGATGGTTCTAGAACATGGTGAAGTTTTCTCTAGGTACTACTCCTTCAACACGAATCCAACTACTCTGATCCATTGGATCTAACAGCCCAACAGTCAGGATTGGTGCTATGGATCTAATTCAAAACTGCTCCATTATAGTAGTAGAGATAATTCAAAAACGTTGGTGATGATGCTATATGTGCATGACCGAAAAACTTTCGGATAATCTCAAGGAAAAACAAGGCCGCATGTATCAATGAGCGTGAATGGACAATAAGAGTTGTGAGCACAGATTACTTGTGGGGCCTAGCAACCCCACATTTCTTCTTATTTTTAATGATCTTACCTCATGGGTGGCTTTGATGTCGTTGCTCAGACGCACTATTTTATTCACGTTAGCAGATAGTGGGTTCTCAAAATTTTCTTTTAAACATAAGGTTGAACACTCCCAGTCATAGTGATTAAAAATTTATCAATAAAGGGGATTTATTTATTGGGTGGCCGAGTGGTTAACTCCACACGTCATTATCATGTAGTCCATCCGTTCAGAAATATAAGATGTTTTATCTTTGTGAATCGAATGTATCTAGACGTCATTTAGTGTATAGGTTCGTAGAGGTTCAGAGTGAACCTTTACATTAAAAGGCGTCTAGATACATTTATTTGACAAAGCTAAAACGTCTTATATTTCGGAATGAAGAGAGTAGACATGATTTTTGCTAGAAAGGGTAAACACTAATAATGAATGCTTATAGGAAGGCTAGGAAATTGGAAATTGTGTTTCATTGATAAACCTTCGCGCTCCTCTTCCTAGAGTCAGATTTTAGCAATTCAATACAAAAAGGTTGTTGGACATGCTCCAAAGCCTAATAATTTTTATTTTAAAATAAGAACAATAGTGATTAGCTCGAATAATTAATTGCGGTCTACATATGTTGTACTATTGTACTTCATAGAATATGCTATGTGTGCATGACCGAATAACTTTCAAAAAACCTGAAGGAAAACGTGGCTGCATTAATGAATGAGCACAAAGTAAGGCTGGCAATGGATAGGGTATGAGTAGGGTAGAACAATATCATACACACTCCTGTTTAGTCAATGGGTAGAAAATTTTACCCATACCCATTCTCGAGGGTATAAAACTTTACCCATGCCTGTATCCATAAAAAATATCGAAGTTTAGAAGCCACAGTATCATACTCTTCCCTAGGTTGCTTGGCCCCATAGGTTGTAACACTATAGGTAAGTTTTACTACTATGTCAGTTTAAATAGATAGGGTATGGGTCTATCTACTCGTGCCCGTACCTATGACTTAACGGGTTAGGGTATGGGTATTACCCATGGGTATAAAATTGTGCCCATACCCTACCAACACGGGTACAGTACCTGCGGGCACTCATGGGTAAAATTGCCATCCTTAGCGCGAAGGGACAATAAGAGTTGTGAGAAAAAAGTACTTGTCAGGGCTAGCAACTTTCATATTTTTTTCGATGAAAACACCATCGCTGCTTACCTTATGAGTGGTTTGATGTCGTCCCTTAGGCGCTAGATTATGCATGTTAGCGAAATAGTGGGTTCCCATATTTTTGTTTAGGATAGAAGTATGAACACTCCCAACCATAGTGATTGAAAATTTATCGATAAAGGGCGCTTTATTTTTTTAAAGCTCAGGGCGCTTTATTATTATACTCGATTCCCCATACCACTGGCCTACCATTCTGCTATTATTAGTTGGACTATGGATAAACAAATTCACTCGAGTTGGTTGGGGCTCTAATCATAATTTTCGTGCTCACTACCTGTCTTGGTGACAACATCTTCATACGCAACATCGTTCATGAATAGATATAATACGGAAATATATCAATGCCATAGTATTTTAGTGCCTACCAAAGTAATACTTCAGTTCTCTCTCTTCTAAATTTCTTCAAAAAGGGGTCTGACCTCTTTCTCAATTATTTAAAAAAACATAATTTTGGAGAATACTTCAGTTTAAACCCCTATTATTCGTTGGAACAAAACACTAAAAGGTATTCAATAGTTCAGTTTATTCAGAAATCAAAATGTTTTCTAAATAATTTAAAAATACTTTGATGCCAAACTCGGCCTTAATATCTGAACCGAGCCAATCTGGGCCATGGATGATCAATATTTAGATGCCAAATGGCCAAATGGGCCCTTAATTTTTGAACTGAGGCAGTATGGGCCATGGATGATCACCGATGTGCCTGTCGGCCTTTGATTCCAGGGAGTACAACTTACCAATTTACTACTACTTGGACTATACATAAATCTGAATTTAATCGAGCAGGAAAATCTGCCGCTTTCCAATGTTTCAAACATCTTGGAATCCCCCTTCTACCCCTAGTGAAGTAGGTTCATTGGGGCTTCAATCGTAATTTCACCATCATCGCCATGCACCGCACTAGATCTGCTTCACCGACCCACTCTCCTGGCGCGCCGAACACATTCCCACCACCAGGAATCTGCTCCTTCACCGCTGTCGCCCAGCGCTCGGAGGAACCCTTGTTCTGCTTCACCTTCGCCCACAAGCACCACAACCACAACACTCTCGACAACCTCGACATCACCACACAGGATTCACATCATGCCTAAACGCCATCGTGACCGAGGTAACCATATATCCTTGGAGTTTGGTAAGATGAATATGTAGTAGTTAACTGTATTTTGTATTGGTGCTACTTTTGTAGTAACTTACAAGTACTATATTTGTTACCTGTATCTGCCTAAATAATATTTTTGTAGTCAGGTTTAACCGTAAGGCATTCAACTACGATTTTTTATGTCATGGCGAAATATGAGTCAGCCAACGTTTAACACATTTGTTTCCATTATATACTTAGGAAGTTCCCATATGTGATGCGGTTATAATTTCTCTCTGGCTTGGCGTAGGCTATGGCACTAATTGTTATTTTTTGGTTGATGCTTTTGTCATATGTATGCAGTACACGTTTACATTCATTATACTGCTTCCACTAAGATGTCTGTTTCATTTGCTTCTGCTTACCCCACTATTCCTAACCATGTGCTATTGTTACACAATGAACAGGTGAAGTTTACACTAAAAATCGTAGAATGAATGGCCCCTATAATCTCGTAAGTATCTATTGCTTTTGTATCACTTCATGCTAACATCTGTGAGTCTGGAACCTTTTTGTGTTCGCTATTCGCTGCACCATTATGCAGAGGACCCACAATGAATTATGGAGACCACTAGTCCAATTACTTGATGCAGCGGACATCGTCGACCAACATACCTGTAACCAGATCAGCAACCCTGAGACTCTACATAGAGCTACTGTAAGGACGCCCCCTTTTTTTAAGGTTTAAGTCCCTTGGTGTCATGCCATTGACTCTAATTGAGTTGTTATATTTGTTGGAGGCACTAGGGTGATTATAACAAGGCCAGAAATGCAATGGAATCCAATATAACATAAATGAAAGAATCATAAAGAACCGCCCACTTCAAATCTCACTCTAGTATCTACACGTGTATGGCTATTTTAATATGAGTGTCGTGGAAATGGCCACGACAGTCGCTACCACTGGCAGCGATTGAGTGTTTCGTAAGGAAGAGTTGGCGGCCATCTGCGGTGCGAGATGGGGGCGGATGCACATGGGTTTACCCAGGTTCGCCCCCCTGGAGGGTAAAGACCTGCTCCTATTAGATTAGATTATGAGAGAGCGAGTTACAGGGGTGGCGAGCTCGGCGGCTAGTCAGCGAGTCGCTTGAGGGGGTGTATGATGGAACGTGAGTCTCTAGGATACCCTAGGGAGGTTTATATATGAGGCACCTCGCTAGGGTTTACAAGTTGTCACCGAACAAGATAAGGAACCGGAGACCTTGACCTAGTTCGACTAGGCTTCTGTTACGCTCCTAGGCCTCCAGTCGCCAGTCGCTGGGCCTTTCCTTCCTTCATAGTCCAGTTGCCGTCTTTCGGACGCACTCGCAGGCCTTTCGGCCCGATCGGAACGTCCTGCTGGGCATGCCCCCTTCGACATATCCCCATCAGTAGTCCACGAGGCCATCGTTGATGCAGGCGCATGCGTCCTTTTGGCGTTTGGAGTAGGAGAGCCCAATTTGGGCATCCAGTCGAGTCGGCGATGGACTCCATTAGAACCAAGGAGAATTTCCCCATGTTTCCACTCGTCGTCTCAACGAATGTCACTGCCGCCTAGTCGTCGTCTCAGCGAATGGAAAGACTGGTGGGTAGCGGGTGAACCAAAGGAGTTGGACCATCAAACCTGGTCAAACTATCCGTTGGAATTTCCAACAGTAACTACGGTGTAATTACCGCGAGTAACGGCTACCCCGATTTTGGCGGGTGGCGTTTCCCATATAAGGGGAGTGATGGTTCAGCTCCGCAGTCCTTCTTCGCATTCTTCATTCTTCCTCATTCGTTCTTCCTTCCTCCAATCTTCCTGCCTACGTCCTTCCGACTTGTTCTTTCCGCATCGTGCGATTCCACATCCTACCCGATGGCGCCTCCTAAAGGCTTATGGGGGAAATCCAAGTGTACCACGGCCCAACTTAGATCTTTCGAAGACGCCGGAGTGCTCCGTAAGGGGAATTGGCGGGTTCCCCCTCCTCCGAGACCGAGCCGAAGCCGCGACCTGGTGAGTTCATCTGCTTCCCCAGTCATCTTGAGAGGGGTCTGGGATTCCCCACCTTTCTCTTTTTCTGCCGCTTTTGCGTGTATTACGCGATCAAGCCATCGGATCTTGGTCCGCACAGCATTGAGCAGCTGGCGATCTTCATCGCCTTCTGTGAATGTTACCTTGGATGCAGGCCATATTTCCTGCTATGGCTGGAGCTCTTCCACGGCCGCATCGGGCGCGAGGCGTCCAGCGGCTTGATGCTGGCCGCAGGCAGAGTCACGTTTCAACTGAAGCCGAAGGCCAACTTCGTCAAGCTCCTCTTGCCGAAGAAGGCCGCTAGCGAGTGGAATAAGAGCTGGTTCTACGTCAAGGAAGCCACTCCCCCGGTGAAGTGGCTCTTCCCGAGTTCGTCGCCGAGAGGAGCGAGCCCTGTCGGTTGGCACCGAAGAAGCTTCCCGAAGATCAGCGGATGGCCGTCACGGAAATGATGGACCAGATCCAGAAGCTAAAGGACCAGGGGTTGATTTCGATCAACCTCTACAACTGTTGGCTCGGGCGGCGCCTGGTTCCGCTGGCGGCTCGATCGCACTGGATGTATGAATACAGCGGGAAGCACGACCCATCTCGAACCAGCAAGGAGTCATGGGAGGCTGAGGATTACAAGGCCGCCCTGAAGAAGATCACCGACGCAGAGTTCACCAGCGTGGCGGTCGGGGTCGCCCCGTACACTCATGTGAAGAATGAATCCCCCACAGTAAGTTCTCTTTCCAATTGCTACGTCTGTGTCTCAATTTCAGTCTCCTCGCTTGGTGTTTTTGACTCGTGGTGGTTCTCAGCTTTTTCAGGTGTTGGAGGGCTGGTTCCCTCCGCTTGATGAAGAGGTTCCCCAGGAACTAGAGGAAGACTCCGAGGGGGACCCTTCCGACAGCGACGGGGAGGAGGAAGAGGTCCCTCCCCCAGCGCTTGTGGCTTGCAAGACCCGGATGCAGAGACAATGTGAAGTCGAAGCGAGCCGTAGCCTAGACGAGCACGACGAAGGCGACGAGGTCGCACAGGAGAAAACGTCCCAGCGCACCGCTACGCTGTCGAAGCCCGCATGCTGGCCCAAGTCGCCAGCGAAAAGGCCCGCGTCACCGGCCAAGTCGGCGGTGGTGTTCGAGTCGGATGAAGATTCCGACGATGAAGGTTCTCCCGAAGTCTCGCACAAGGCCGTACAGGACGCAGTCCTGACAAAGGGGCTGGAGGGCGAGGACACAGAGGTGGTGGTAGAAGTTCCCCTGGCGATGATTGCGCCGATGGCCTCGAGGGTTCCAAGCCAAGAAGAGGCTGAGGCGATGGCGTCCAAGTCGCCACCGCCGTCAAGGGCGGCCGCGTCGGAGCCGGAGATCGCGGCGACTGCAGCTTCATCGTCAAGGAAGCCCTCGGTTTCGTGGGCTTCAGACGTCTTCGAGAGGGGGCTCAGCCGCAAGCTGGGTCCCGAGTTGGACAAGCCCGCCCACATTAGCACCGGGCTTCGCGTCCTTCAAGTCGCTAAGTAAGTAGCACTCCCTCATCCCAATTCGCCTTGCTCCTTTTGTATTGTCGTTGTATTGACTGAGGGGGCTCGTGCAGGTCGAGGGCTAAGAAGATTGGGTGTCCTTCGCTGGCTAAGATTCCACCGGCCACCGACATGGGAGAGGGCGACCTACCCAAGAAGAGAAAGGCCACCGGAGGAGTGGCGACCGCCGAGGTCGCGAAGAAGCAGAAGGGGGTGCCGACGATGCTGCGACCAAGGGCAGCGCTGCGGAACCAGCTGCTGCGCCAGTCCCCGAAGAGGTGGTGGCGACGCGATGGGAACAAGTATTGGCTATGTCCGTGCCGGAAGCGCCAACCCCGGCAACCAGCACCCCCGCCAGAGCATCGACGAGGTTCCCGCGTTTCATGGCGAGAGGGTTTTCAGGTGTGGAGGACACGCAGTCTCCGCAAAATCCAGAAGTGGTGGTTGTGGACATTGGGTCCCACCGCGGGCGCACTTCCTTCACAATCCCGTCGACTGACGCCGGGGAACTTCACAAGATGCTCGGCGCTGCTATTCAGGTATGTCCAGTCCCCAAGTTCCTGGTCGCTGAATGTCAGCGTCTGGGAACTGAACCTCTTGCTCCTTTCCAGTCCCTGAATTCCTAGTCGCTGAATTTCGGCGGCTAGGAATTGAGTTTCTTTTTCCTCCTTCTCTAGTCCCCGAGTTCCTGGTCGCTGAATTTCAGCGGCTGGGAACTGGGTTTTGTTTTGTCAAATGCTTAGGTGAGTTCTTTGTTTGCAGGGATTGCAAAGGGAGTCGATCGATCGGCAGGCCGCGAGAGAGCGCTTGGAGCGTGACTTGCACGAAGCGCAAGAGGTGAACCGGCGGCTTCAGGAAACTATTGGTGAGTATCTGTTTGTCTTTATTCTCCTCTTTTGGGTGTGAGCTGGTTGTGTACAGTACTCTGATGTCTTCTCTTGCAGATGGTTTCCCGGCTGAGATCTCCAAGGCCCGTGAGGGGTATGTCCCAGTCGCCGAACTTGACGCGGTGAATGGGCGAATAGCCTCCCTGGTCAAGGACTTGGAGGAGGCGAAAGCGGCCTCAATTTCTTCGGAGGAACGGGCGAAGGCTGCCGTCGCCGCGGCGGAGGAAGAACGCAAAGCCACGGATTCCATCATCGTGGGGCTGCACAACGAGCAAACTACCTTGGAGAAGCACGTCAAGGAGAATTGCCGCAAACTCCTTGGTGAGTCTCTGTCTTTGCTTGACCCTTTTGTTGAGTCCCCGCTTTGGGGGTTTCATAGTTTCACTGACACCTGACTTTGCAGCTGTGGTAGGCCAATGCGACTCGGTGGTGCAAACTTACAACGCCTCGCAGTGCGTGACTGCCGTGGTGAATGCGGCCACGGCCTCGGCGTTGTGCGTCCAAGCGGCTCTTCAGGGCATGTCTCCCACCGAAGTTATCCCTAGGGGGCTTACGGAGGTGTGGCGCTATCTGGAAGAGGTGCCCGCCATTGTGGAGTGGATGACACGCTCAGCGTTCAGGCGCGGGGCCGCCATAGCATTGAGCTTGGTTCTCGCCCATTTCCCCGACGACTTCGACCTTGACGATGTGACGAGTGGCTATCCATCGGCGACCGGCACGGTGGAGATGTCAGAGGTGCTGAAGCTGACCATGAAGGCCACCCCTTACGTCGATCGTGTCTTGGCGATGGGGGATTTGCTGTCGTATCAGGAGACGGTGTTGGCGCATGGCGACCCCGAGCAGGAGCACCGCGACATGAAGTCGGAGCATCCCTTCCGGTCGTCGTTGTCGAAGTCGCTGACAACATACCCGACGAACCCGTGGCAGCCTTTTGTGCACGTCAAGGGGGGTGGCGCTGCTTCTTCATCAGGGCCTGTGGAGTAAACAATGTAATTGTCCAAGTTATAATGTATGCCAAGCTGTAAGGTATTTTTGCAATGTATGCCACGGGGAGTCGATCGACTCGTGTTATGATTAGGAATGTGTGTTGTGTTTTGTTTATGAATTTTTTGATTGAGCGAGTCCCCGAGCGCGTTCGCCCTTTTAATGGGGTATAACTCGATTGTATACTTTTGTGTATTTGTTTTGTTTATGCATTGTTTTTATCCCTTGCGTCTTCTGGGTAGCGAGTCCCCGAGCGCGAGTAGGACTGACTTATGAGCGAGTCCCCGAGCGTGGTGCCCGACCGTATTGGTCATGCTCCTGTTGCAGGTTGTGTGTGCGTTGTTTGTAACGCGTCTCCTCCCCTGGCCTAGAGAGCCAGTCGCTTGGCGAGCCCTAGGCAGCTCTCTTACTTGGTGTGTTCCCGAGCCGCATGGTGGTTCCCGTTTTGCGGAGTCCCCGTGCGTGGTACTTAACCGTTCAAGTCGCTTTGCACGAGGGTGGGAGGGACAGATCGTTGTGAGAAGCGTGTACCGGATGTCTTGGCCCGGCGGGCCAGTCGGGCTAGGCGACTCCAATGGCGGCTCCGGGTTGGCGTTTTTCGTGGACGACCCAAGGCCCGAATATTTTTGGTGCCCTTGTGTCGCACTACTTAGCCATGGCGGTCGCTCGACCAGAGGTTGACTTCCGTAAGTAGCGTATTGCTAGTATATACGAGTGCAAGTGGCACAAGAATATGGCGAGTGAACACAATTTGTGCGATCCGAATGAATTTCATTATATATTCTGATGGAGTACAGTGTGAGGTTCTAAGTATAGAACTTTATGAGGAGGTTTACATTCCATGGCCTCCCGACCTCCAATTGGCCGTCGCCCCGTATGTCGATGAGGTAGTAGGCATCGTTGCCAAGGACTCGGCCTATGGCGAATGGCCCCTCCCATGGGGGGGAGAGCTTGTGCATGCCCTTCTTGTCTTGGGCCAGTCGCAGGACCAGGTCGCCTTCCTAGAAGGTGCGAGTTCGCACTCGGCGGCTGTGATAGCGGCGGAGCCCTTGCTGGTATATGGTGGTGCGGGAGCGAGCCAGGTCACGTGCCTCGTCGAGTTGATCGATGTTGTCTTGGCGGGCGGCCTTGTTGGCCGCCTCGACGTAGTTGGCGACTCGAGGTGAGTCATGCTCCAGATCGGTTGGCATTACGGCCTCGGCGCCATACACCATGAAGAAGGGAGTGAACCCAGTTGATCGGTTGACGGAGGTGCGAATCCCCCATATCACAGAAGGGAGCTCGTCGACCCCGCATCTTGGGGTGCGCACGAGGGGCACCTGCAGTCGCGGCTTGAGGCCATGGAGGACGCTCTGGTTGGCGCGCTCTGCTTGGCCATTCGATTCCGGGTGAGCGACTGATGCGAGGTCGAGTCGGATGCCATGTTCTTCACAGAATTCTGCCATGGCCCCCTTGGCAAAGTTGGTGCCGTTGTCTGTTATAATGCTATGTGGGTAGCCGTACCGGTAGATGAGTTCGCGTAGGAACTTGGTGGCCGTCTTGCTGTCGCACTTTTTAATCGGCTTGGCCTCGACCCATTTGGTGAACTTGTGGACTGCGACCAGGAGGTGAGTGAAACCAGACGGGGCCTTCTTGAATGGGCCTACCATGTCCATGCCCCATACGGCGAATGGCCATGTGATGGGGATTGTATTGAGTGCTGAGCCAGGGAGGTGCGTATGGTTGGCGTACTTCTGGCACCCGACGCATCGTTGGACGATGTTGGTGGCATCGGTGTGTGCGGTGAGCCAGTAGAAACAGTGCCGCATGGCCTTGGCGACTAGTGACTTGGTGCCAGCGTGATGGCCGCAGTCGCCGGTGTGAATGTCCTGGAGGATCTTGCGGCCTTCTTCTGGCTGTACGGAGCGCTGGAACACGCCGGTCACGCTGCGTTTGTGGAGCTCGCCGTTGATGATGACGAAGGATTTGCAGCGGCGCACGATCATTTGCGCCTCTGTCTCATTGCTCGGTAGGAGTTTGTGTTCCAGGAAGGCGACGTATGGTGTTGTCCAGTCGCTAGGTTCCACAACCATGGCGACTAAGGCCGGTTCTGGTTGAAGTGGGATCCCGACGTCGATCTCTTTTGGTAGGCTGACCAATGGTTTGTGGATGATGTCGAGGAAGACGCCTACTGTAGGCGCTTGTTGGGTCGATCCGATGCGGGAGAGGGCGTCCGCCTCCTCCTTTTTGCACATGTCGATCCACTCGACGGAGTAGCCGTCGAAGTGTCCTCCCAACTGGTCGACAGCTTGGCGGTACGCGATCATCGTTGGGGAGACGGCATCGCACGTCCTGGCGACTTGGCCGGCGACTAGGTTGGAGTTGCCATAGAATCGTAGTCAGTTGACGTTCATCTCCTTGGCGGCTCTCATGCCGCGAAGGAGGGCCTCATATTCTGCCATGTTGTTGGTGCAGGGCTTGAAGTTGAGGTGGAGCACGTAGCGGAGCTTGTCTCCTTTGGGGGAGGTCAGGATGACCCTAGCCCCTGCACCGTCGGCGTTCTTGGAGCCGTCAAAATGGAGCGACCAGTAGTGGAGGTATGGGAGCTTCTCTGGCTGCTGTGCTTCTTCCCAGTCTACGAGGAAATCAGCCAGGGCTTGTGACTTGATCGCTTTGCGGAGCTCGTACTTGATGTTGTGGACGCCGATTTCGACAGCCCACTTGGCGACTCGCCCGGTCGCGTCGCGATTGTGTATGTTTTCCTGCAGGGGCGCGGAGGAGACCACCGTGATTGGGTGCTCCTGGAAGTAGTGTGGGAGTCGCTGCTATGCCCGGAATACCGCGTACACCAGTTTTTGGTATTGCGGGTAGCGCTGTCGTGAGTCCATTAGGACTTTGCTGATGTAGTAAACGGGGCGCTGTATGGGGCGCTCCTTGCCCTATTCCGGTCGTTCGACGACCATAACGGCGCTGACGACTCGAGTAGAGGCCGCGACGTAAACGAGCATTGGCTCTTTGTCGAGTGGCGCGGCGAGTAGTGGTGCCGCGAGTAGTACTTCTTTGAGTGCTTTGAGCGCGTCATCGACCTCCGCGTCCCATTGGAACATGGGGTTCTTGCGCATCAGGCGGTAGAGGGGCATTGCCTTCTCGCCTAGTCGTGGGATGATGCGACTGAGGGCCGCGACTCGCCTTGCCAGCTTTTGGATGTCGCGCAGGCACTCGGGTTTTCCGAGTCGCGCGATGGTGTCGATCTTTGTGGGATTGGCTTCGATGCCTCGCTTGGATACGACATAACCTAGGAGTTGTCCGGTGGGGACACCGAAGGTGCATTTTCCAGGGTTCGCTTGATGTTGTGCCTCCGCAAGTTTGCGAAGGTTTCGGCTAGGTCGGCGAGCAGATCGTCCTAGCGGGTGGACTTTACCACCATGTCGTCGATGTAGACGTGAATGTTGTAGCCAATTTGGCTCGCTATACACTCCTGCATGCACCTCTGGTATGTGGCGCCTGCATTCTTAAGGCCGAACGTCATGGCCGTGTAGCAGAATGCGCCGAATGGCGTAATGAACACCGTCTTCTCCTCGTCCTCGACCGCCATCTTGTTCTGGTTATAACGAGAGTAAGCGTCGAGAAAATACAGCGACTCCGATCCCGCGGTCGAATCGATGATCTGATCGATGCGCGGTAGGACGAACTCCTCCTTCGGGCAGGCGCTGTTGAGGTTGGTGTAGTCAATGCACATTCTCCATGTGTTGTTCTTTTTTAGAACCAGGACTGGGTTTGCCAGCCACTTGGAGTACTTTATTGGCCGGATGAAGACTGCGGCTAGCAGGCGCTGAACTTCCTCGGCAATTTCTCGACGGCGCTCTTCATTGAAGGGCCGTAGCGACTGCTTTACAGGTCGCACTTTGGGGTCGGCGTTGAGTTTGTGCTCAGCGAGTTTCCTCGGGACACCTGGCATGTCAGATGGCTTCCATGCGAAGATGTCGCGGTTCTCAAGGAGGAACCCAATGAGCGCGCTTTCCTATGCGGGGCTCATGTGCGCCCCAATGGTGACCGTCTGGCTGGAGTCGCCTGGGACGAGCTCGACGGTGCGGGTGTGCGTGGTCGCCTTGAACGTGGAGTTCGCGGCAGTTGGTTTCTTCAGGATGGTGGGGTCGTCCTTGTTGATATTGCCCGCGTATTTCGCGAGCTCCTTCGCGTGGTCGGTCTTCGCGGCGATGACAGCGTCGGCTAGCTCGGCGCCCTTGTCTTCACATTCCACGGCCATGTCGGAGTCGCCGTGGACGATGATGATGCCGCTTGGCTCGGGGAGCTTCATCATGTTGTAGGCGTAGTGTGGGGTCGCCATGCACTTTGCGAATTCCTGGCGGCCCATGACACAGTGGTTGGGGCTGCGGAAGTTCACCAGCTCAAAGACGATCCTCTCCGTGCGGTAGTTTGCTGGAGTGCCAAAGGTGACTGGCAGCATCACTTTCTCGATCGGGTACGCCTTCCGACTGAGGACGGTGCCGTGGAAGGTCGTCAGTGTTGGCTCGATGGCTGCTTCTGGGAGCTGGAGCCTTTTGAATGTGTCGAGGTACAGGATATTGATGGAGCTCCCACCGTCCATTAACGTCTTGGGCAGCCAGTAATCGGCTACCTTGGGCCTGACTACCAGGGCGACTCGCCCTGGGTATTCGATCCTTGGCGCATGGTCCTAGCGACTCCAGCTGATGCTCTGCTCGGACCAATTTAGGAAGCGAGGGATGTCGACTTATGTCACCGCATTGACAGCGACTGCGCGGGCGAGCACCTTCTTCTCGCACTTGGTGCCGAGTCCGGTGAAGGTATGTAGCCAGCCGACGGCGATGCCGAAGCCGCCACCGTTCCCGTTGTCCCGGGGTGGGTTGTTGTTGGGGTCCTCCCTTGCTCACCTCGCCTTCTCAATCTCTTTGAGAGAGTGGCAATCGACAGAGTTTGCATGGCGGGTTTTCCCTCCCTGCTATGGTAGATGTAGGGCTGATTAAGCAAGGCGGCAGGGTCGAATTTCGGCCTCGTCGTGTTGTTGGCGCGGTAGTTCCCGTTGTTGCGGTAGTTTCCTCCATCTGGCGGTAGTTCTTGGAGTCGCGCTGGCCATAGGCAGCGTTGGCTATGAAGTCGACTCGCTTGTCCGTGCGGCGCTTGCCGGTGATGCGGGTGTTGCTGTAGCGCATGTCGCGTAGGCGCCCGCTGTTGTGGATGCTAGTGCGGCGTGTTCCTCCCGACTCGTCGTCAGAGTCTTGGTTGGGGTCCTCCTCCGCATAGCGCTTGGCGATCTCGAGGAGGTCGGGGATGTTGTCGAGCGTCCGGTAGACCCTCTTGATCTTGGCGACCAGGGGTTCGTACTGGCATGCGTTCTTGAAGCAGTGTATCGCCGTGTCTGGGTGGATGCCGGAGGCGTTTATCCACAGTTCTTGCCATCTTTGGATCCACCGGCGAGTCGACTCGCGTTGTCCCTGGATGCATTGCTCCAGGTCCTCTATGGTGGTGGCGCGGGTGTAGGAGCCCTCGAAGTGGCTGACGAAGGCATCCCGCATTTCTTCCTAGGAGTCGATGCTGTCGGCAGGGAGCATGTTGATCCACTGCCGGGTCGCACCCTCCATCATCAGGGGGAGGTAGCGAGCGGCGAGCAGGTCGGTGTGGCCTGCGATGCCCATTGCCATGAGGTACGTGTCCAGCCAAACAGCGGGGTCGTACGTCGGGTCGTACTTTTTGATCTCCTTGGGGGCCTTGAAGTTGGCGGGGTATTTTTCCCCGCGAATCATTGGTCCGAAGCATTGCGGCCCGACTCGGCTGAGCGAGCCTCTTGGTTCTAGGTCGCCGCGGTTGGTGAGGGTGTGCCGCAGGTCGTAGGGCTGGAGCGACCGCCACGCCTGATTGTTGATGATGTTCGTTCGGGCATCGAGGGGCTGCCCATTGGCAGCGACCGTCTTGTTCGCCGGTCATGGCTCGTTTGTTGACAACACGGGATTGGCGGCCCGTGGTTGGTTCTCCAGGGGCTAGGGTGGTGGGCAAACTAATGCGTTAGCCACTGTGGGATGGCCGCTTGATGCCGCCCAGCTTGCTGATGAGCGGGAGTACATCCACCCCCGCGGATCGACTCCCGCGGCGTGTTGCTCGACAGCCCTGATGAGTAGGGTCTTGGCGTACTGGATCTGTAGCGCACCACCGCCTTGGTCGTCGAGGTTGGCGATCGCGGTGTCGGCCGCGACGATGTTGTCCATCGTGGTGGAGTATAGTGGTAGCCCGTTGGCGTCACGGGCTTGCGGCGAGATGATGATCCGCGGTTGGTCTGGTGGGGGCGCGCGACCCATGGGTGGTGGAGGGGCCCCAGTCGTCGGTGCACCAAGTGGTGGTCTTGCGGGGTTGCTCCCGCCTGGCGGCGCGTTCTCGCAGTATTCGCGCTCGGCGGCGCGTGTGGGGTCGCCTTCGTCGTTGAAATTCAAGACGCGACCCTGAACGTTGGGGTTCAGGCGGGTCCTGATGCGGCGCTGGTGATAGAGAGACAGCTCCCACGCCGTCTCTCGTTTGAGGCGGTATTTCTCGCGCTCGGCGAGTTCATTGCGTTGCGCCTCCGCGAGCCGCAGACGGGCTTGCTCCACCTCCGTGGCCGTCGCGGTCGGCGGGATCGGCGTGGAGAACGGATCTGGCATGGCGGCCATGCTACCCGCCATGTAGATCGCGTTGAAGCGATTGGATCTGGCGCGAAAATCCTCGGGGGATTCCGAGCCGGAATCGGAGTCGAAGATCCCCAGGATGGAGGGGTCCTCGAAGTCCTCGGGGTTGGAGACTCGCGTGATGGAGTCCTCCCATGATGCGGCGGTGATGGACCCATCGACCGATGCAGGGGTCGCGGAGTCGGCGTCGTCATTTAGGGCGTCGTCGTTGGTGGCGGTGTTAGTCTCGACCGCGTCACTGGCGGCCGAGTCGTACTCGGTGACGAGGCCCCTGATGGAGCGGACCTGCTCCTCTGAAAGCAGATCGCGGTGTGGAGGCGATCCGCCGATGATCACCATCGCAGCTGGATCGACCGCGCCGGTGAAGCCGACGAAGAGGTTGATGGAGCTAACCGGCATCACCGCGGCATGAGTGACCGGTCGTGACGCCGGGATGTAGCTGCTGGGCAGGATCTGCAAGATCCCGCCGATGGCGATCATGCGACCGGTGGCGAGCGGTCGATCGATCGGCGAGTAGGGTCTTGCCGCAGAACTCAGGCCAGTCCCGCTATGCCCCATGGTGGGTGCCACTGTCGTGGAAATGGCCATGGCAGTCGCTGCCACTGGCAACGATTGAGTGTTTCGTGAGGAAGAGTTGGCGGCCATCTGCGGTGCGAGATGGGGGTGGATGCACATGGGTTTACCCAGGTTCGGCCCCCCGGAGGGTAAAGACCTACTCCTGCTAGATTAGATTATGATAGAGCGAGTTATAGGAGTGGCGAGCTCGGCGGCTAGGCAACAAGTCGCTTGAGGGGGTGTATGATGGAACGTGAGTCTCTAGGATACCCTAGGGAGGTTTATATATGAGGCACCTCCCTAGGGTTTACAAGTTGTCACCGAACAAGATAAGGAACCAGAGACCTTGACCTAGTTCGACTGGGCTTCTATTACGCTCCTGGGCCTCCAGTCGCCAGTCGCTGGGCCTTTCCTTCCTTCGTAGTCCAGTCGCCGTCTTTCGGACGCACTCGCAGGCCTTTCGGCCTGATCGGAACGTCCTGCTGGGCATACCCCCTTCGGCATATCCCCATCAATGAAGCACATGATAGTACACTTTGTCTTTGGGAAGGCAATCAAAAAATTTAAACATTCTAACTGTTCGATAGATTGTTTGACCATTTCTCTAAAATGATTTGGCTACTCTATTAGAGGCACCCGTCTGCATGAGGTCCTTGTGTTGAGTGCTTACATCGCTATGACAGACCAAATAATCTTTTGAAAATATTTGAGAATGAACATGGTAGTTTTGTTCTTTGTATGATGTTGTAACTTATTTTATCTTAGTTTCAGCCTTCATCAAGTAGAGCAGTCATTTCATAGGGCAGAAGTGACATTTGCACACTATTTCATCCCTCTATGAAGTCAACTGTTCCAGTTATTCCAAAAGAAAGAGATGTATGATGCCCTGCCATTACTAATTGCTTTCTTCCTTTTAGCAAAAGGACTGATTTGAAATTCGTTGGTTTTTGTTTTCCTTTGTAATTATGTTATATGACATCTCTTTTTGTTTTAGGTTGCAAATATAAATATGAAGGAAGAATAGAAAACAACTACCTCAAGTGTAGATATCTTTGGATAGAGCAGCAGTGACAGCGCGTATTGCTCACGTAGGTACACGATCTCGACTACTTCATACATTCCAGAAGAAAGAGTTTTTGGTGCTGCACTCCAAGATGCACTTGATGTAGTTGGACATGAAGCCAACAGAATAAATGCAGTAGTTTCCATAGCAAGGAAGGAGTTATCTGAGTTACAAACAGGAAAGCTTTGATGGAGAATCTACTTAATAATATCCTCAATAAGTCTCGTGGTAATCCCGCTGTTACAAGTGAGGCGGCGCGAGCTCCCTAAAAGGAACATTTTTGAAACTGAGATTATATTGTTTATCAGCTGTATTGTACTCTGATGATGCTTTACGAGCTTCGGAATTTTTCAGGACTATAATAATTTACTAATTTTCCAGTTATAAGTTTTTTTCCATAGTTCCAGAATTTATTTAGCATTTTAGATAACTTGTGTTCTTTGTTTATCCACCTTTATGTTCTGGCAATGGATCTAAGTTAGATAGGCTTAAACAGCAGCAGGCCCACACCGTTTTATCTGTCCTTGATGAGACACCAATCAATAGTGACGGGCCTACACTGAGGCCATTATATGTAGAACCTAACCGCAAAAGAACAGAACAGTAAAATGCTAGAACAGTGAAAAGCCAGAACAGTAACATGCCGAAAACAGTAACAAGACCAGAATAGTAGGAGGCCAGAACTTTAGCAGGCCAGAAACTTCAGCCCGTTTATGAGACTGAATAGTAGAAGGCTAGAATAGTGAATGTCTAGAACAGTAAAGGGCTGTAACTATAGAGGGCCATAAAGGCCCATGATGGGTGCGAGAAAAGTGGCAGGACGACGGAAGGCCTTAACAGTAACGAACAAACTTGGCCCAGGCTGGGAATGGGCCGCATAGTGTTGAACCAAGGTGGGCTTTCTATAGACTGAAACCGTGTCGAGCCTAAAAGTTCATGGGCCGCGGATGTCTGCACTAGTTGGCCCATTTTAGACAGTGCTCGACGAAACAGTAATGGGTCTTCTTCTTATTAGGCTTTCCTTATGGGCCGGCTCACTTAATATTTAGCAGGCCTATTCTAGGCCTCGCGTCTGCCACGGTTTCTCTGACCGTTAACAGCAGTAACTGGGAATTAACGGTGTTCGCCACGTGGCATCTTGCATGACGTCAACAGTCAACGAGGCTAGCGAATAGATCTACGATGTAACAAGTTTTCGTGGCTGAAGGGTGCGATCCGCCACGGTCAGGAAAAAAACCGTGGTAGATTCTTTTGTGACGGTTTTTACCGCGATGGGCATCCATCGCAGAAGAGTTTTTAGCCACGAAAAATGGGCCTTCAACCACGAAAATCATCCGTTGTAAAAGCCAACTTTTCTTGTAGTGCTTGTTCATATATGATCCATATATTTGTATCATTGATGAATTATTGTTTCTTTCAGTTTTGGTACTAGGAGAATGTCCGTGCTGGCTCTGTTTCCTACTCTACTATACTACCTCCACTGATGGCACGATGGAATGAAGACAATTCACAATTAAGAACCGATGCGTATGATGAATATGCTACTAGCAAACTAGATAGAGGAGTGGTAGATTTCTAGACTTGATCTTTGTATTTAACCTTATTTATCTCTTTTAACTAATGCATGCTACGTTTTTGCAAGGTTACCATGATTATTTGTAGCAAGGATGTGCCTACCAAGATCAATAAAGACATAAATGCAGATGAAGAGGTCAGAAACTGTTCACAAGCACAAGGTCAAGTTGTTAGTAGCCATCGAGTAAGTCCTTCAAAGGCACATCATTTTCAATACCGTAGAAAGTCACATGTACAATTATAGTTTAGCTTCGTGCACTAAGGGTTTCTACTCTTTTCCACAAATGGACACGATACTTCTAATCGTCGGCAAGCGAATTTATGATCATGAGAAGAAGATAGCTAGACAACTAATTGAACTAGAGCACAAATTTGATGCCAAAATAATTTCCATAAACGAGCTATTAATAGATAATAAGAAAACAACCGGAGCTCAACCTAGGTTGTCAAAGGCAGAGGACAATCTTAGGAACTCCAGTTATCTTATTACTGCAGCAGTGATTATACGCATATCTAATACAGTACCAATGATTTTAGTACATATTTATCATGTGTGTTCTATGGCACGGGAGATGAGATCTCTATTACTGAAGGAGACACGTTCAACGCTAAAGAGTTCACACGTCCAGGTGATTATTATGGCCCAACACATTCATAATATGGCAACGATTGTCTGATCAACTCTCACATTTTCATTATTGTAGGGAAACGACACTCGAGGACCTGATAATTTGGCACCAACTCCTCGGTGTAATGTAGCGTGGCCTTTGTTTCGTGATACTCCTACTGCAGAAACTGCCGTGAAACAGGTTGTGCAAAATAATAAGTCGGAACCACGGAGGCCTATATTCGACAACGATTACGTGTTGACATATGAAGACATCCAGGTGGTAGTTTTCATCCGCATGAGCCACGAACATGCTGAACTATCTCACATTGGAGAACATGTCCTAACCGCTAAACACTTGAAGAGAAGTGTAAGTGGAGGCTTCCTTTACGGTGAGGTCAGCCCTTATTGTAACGTCCCAGCATTAGAGCTTAGAAATAAGTTGAGATCATGTGTGTGCATGGCATTCACGCATAGAAAATTTGGATAATTTTCGCGCTTTTAAATAAAATTTGTCAAAGTGATTGAAGATTCTCTTAACTTGGTGGAACTGAAGTAGATCATAAAGTTGATTGCAATAATTTTCAATATGACCTTTGCTAAAACCCTATTTTTGGGTAGCATAATTTGATCTATGGGTAGATCAAATATTATAGAGCTAAACCCGTAACACATTACTTAATGAACAATATTGATCCTATAGAGATCATAACATGGTATTCCATACAACAACTCTAGGATGAATACCTGATCTTATAAAGGTCAGATCAAGGTATTCTTTACAACCACCTTGAATACCCAATCAAGTATATAACTCCAAGTAAAGAAACCCCATAACTAAATCTTGATACACTTGCTTGCCATAGTTATTCCAACCAGGAGCATCATCGTAGTCCTTAAACATTAGTTCTTATGATAGATAGAGTAGAAAAGGAAGTCAAGCCAAGACCATTCATCACATATCTTTGTTGACATGTTAATAGATGACAATCCTATTTAACCAAGTCCTAGTGTCAATTGATAATCAATATTTAGTGATCAATCCTTGACCTAACACTTATTAACCTTTAGCTTGGACTTGTTATATTGACCTCCCATAGACCTCAAGGGACTTAATCAGAAGGGAGAACTAGTTATGGTAGAGTGTACCATCATCAATGAAATGAGATCCTTAGTGGTGATCAAACCATTGGATGTTCGAGGAGTTAACTCACTTATGAGTTAACTAGGAGAAGCATTTAAACCTAAAAGTTAAGCTAGTAATTATAAAGCTATGAGAAGGCTAGTAGTACTAGAGTATCAAATGATAATCTTGTTAAGCCAATTAGGTATAAAATTAAAGTAAGCTTCCTTAAAAAGATAAGCCCTATAAAGAGTCTAGTATAGGTTTACTACCTAGTTGATGAGAGATCTTGATTAGACAATGAGAAGCCTAAGTTTAGTATGATCAAAGGGTGGTGGTCATTATTCTCAAGTTACTTGAGAATAGATGACTATATGATGAAGAAGTGTTGTGAGAATACCAAATTAGGAAAAACCCTAGTAAGCTGGCTAGTCTAGCTTGAGCATGAGTAGTCAAGCTAGTGTAGGATGAATAGGAATATGAGTTGTATGGATTAGTTGAAGGCATAGTAGTTCGGCATAGCTAACACAAGAACAAACTTGTATTATGGGAGTAGCACCATATCTCTTCTATAGGATTAATATCACATCTGATATAGAGGAGATTGTAATCTTGCAAGCCTTGGAAGGAAATGCAAAGTAAATATAAAGGAGTTTATGGATGGAGTTAGATAGAGCTACATTGATAGATTCAGTAGAGATAGCTAAGAAATAGAAGTTATATATTAGAGGTAGAATAGAGAATGAGTATTGTGTTGGGTTCGCAGCATAATAAACAAAAAAATTCCTATGATGGGAACTATTATAAGCCAAGATCTATCTACTAGATACAAGCAACGGGTGGATATACATCCATAGAGAACATACCTTTAAAGATCAACAAAGCATTGTTAACGAAACTGATTTTGTGATTGATGTAGTTGTACACTTACCGATCTCAAGATCGTGATGAAGTCCTGCGAGTCTAGCATGTCTAGCACCAACAAGTCCATCAGGTCCAGCACCACCAAGTCCAGCACCACAAAGCAGCGATGCATCGGTGATCGCACACACGTTCGGTACCCGACAACCTCCATCCCTCGCTCCAGCAAAGCAGCGGAAGCATCTCCTTTCCAGATAAAGCCACCAGGAACATGTATCTCGCTAATCAGAGACCATGGGGAATAATTTCTAGAGGGGGAGAGAGATCCTTCACGAGGAAGTGTGAGAGTGGAGGAGGAGATGGGATCCTTTTATAGGAGGAGGGGGATGCCTCCATGGCTCCATGCGGATGGGATGGTGTGCCCCCACCTCTCCCTCCATAATGGTAAGTGGAGCTTCCACTAAGCCCACTCCCATTAAAACCAACTCCACTCACCTTGCATTAATTTTCCACCAAATTTAATGCAAGCTCTCATTAAATAAAACTATTTTATTTATTTTATTCAGAATTTTGTTAATTACTATAATTAACAAACATTCACATAAAACCCCCTGCAACATTTTAATATCACATGCAGAACCAGTTTCTGCAATTTCACCGAAACAATTCTGCTTTCCATCGAAATGATTCCAGCGCTTTCTTAAATCTTTATCTGAAATATATTTGCTCAAATTGTGTCAGTATCCCTGATAGCTGTGAGATTCCACACATTTTCGATGGATTTTATTGATGGTTTTCTCCTAGATTTGATTGTTTTCTGGCTTTATCTAACGCTAATACTTTGGTAGCAAAGAAAACTTGGATTTTAATGTGTGTTTCAGGTTCTGGACGTCAACAGAAGGATTTAACTAGAGAAATACAATATTCTGGAGAAAACAAGCAAGTCCCACTTTGGAAGCACGCGAGGGGAGATCACAGACGGTTTAACGACTAACTATACGGCGGGAATAGGCATATAATTCCCACCGTATAGTTGCCGCCGCCTCTGTCTTGTCAAAAGGGACAACTTCCGTGAAGGGACGGGGGACGAAAATACAACACAGTAGCCACCACACCATCCAGAAGGGAGAAAGAAGGTATCCGGAGAACAAGGAGAAGATTTTCTTCATCTCGCTCCATGATCTTTGATCTCCTAGCCGATACACCCCCATAACCACTACTTGTACGAGAGAGAGAGGGATCTCCACCTTGCAAGACTAGGGTTTGAGATTATTTCTTCCCGTCTTGAATTGGTTTGGATATTTTTCTATTCTTATTGTGGATCTCCACGGTAATACCAAGACGAATTCCCTTTATTTGATTATATTGATGATCCATTCTTATCTCATGTGTGAGTAATTCCCTTGGGTGTGGGAGATGTAGGGGATTGGTGAGATGTGATGTGCCTCCATATATTTTCCATTAGTTTGTGATTGATTCTAATTACTATATTATGTGTGCTTGACTATATGTGGGACGCTTAATGCTTGTTGTCCAATTAAGGGCCCAGACAACATGATACCGTGTTCTACATAGATAAGATCTTGTTCGCTAGTGGACCGGCGACCCCTGGGTGACATAGGGATATCAATGGAAAGCTAGTTGACTCGAGGATAACGAGTAACCACTGTGCTTATTCCATTAGTCTGATCTAAGGAGCTTAATCGCTAAGCAACCTGAAGGGTCTTAATCGTCTAGTGTCTGACCATGGTTTTGGTAGCAGGCTAGTAGGATTATTGAAGTTGGGATGAAATCTACCAAGAGGAGTTCTGGCTAATTATGGGTTGCTCGCCTACACATATATCTATAAGATTATAATTTTTACATTCACACTCGTCCACCTGGCACATTCACTATCACCATGAACTGAATCTCCCCGCGCCTTCTTTCACCATCTACAGAAAACAACAAACAAACAAAGTCGTTCTTTACTTTTATTCAAAACCCCATTCTTATTTCAACACATGCAGTCAATTCACTCGAAGACCCGTGACAACTTCGGGTGTGATAGAGACTTCACCAATAAACACTTACCTTTGGGCTCTCTGTGGGATCGATATCTAAACTTCGAAACTAGCTACAAACGATATGTGCACTTGCAGACATCAAGCTATTTTCTGGAGCTGTTGCCGGGGAGCTAAGTGCTAAGTGTTTGTCTTTTCACATTTCAGGTGTTGCTACTACAAAATGTTCTCCTTAGGAGACAAGGGGTTTACACGCTTTTATAGGACCTACCTGTCGGATTATATTGAGCGCGTGCCTGCTCAAAGGCGCGAAGAAATATTGAAAAACTTTTAAGATCAAATAAACCTGAGTGACATTATGGAAATCATGTCTATTTACAGGACAACTCCTCTGAAACCTGAGAAAACTCTCAGGGAATACAGTGCTCCAAGTTCTGAATTTCTTAAAAAACCAATAAAGTTCCCTAATCCTGGAGTTAGAGAATATCGATTTGATGGTGGAATTATTAAAATTTTGCAGGAGAAAGCTTTTAGTCAAAGGGAAGATGAAGATCCAGGAAGGCATATTAGAGAGTTTGATGATGTGATAACATCGCTTGGACCAAAAGGTTTGCCAAGAGACTTCTCTCGTCTTAAATTATTTTGATGGTCTTTTAAAGGTAAAGCACTAGACTGGTGATATTCTCTCCCTCGCCATTACATTAAATGTTGGGAAAACTGCACTAGACATGTTTCGTCCTTTTAAAAAGGTAACTGAACTAAGAAAGAACATAGGAAGCTTTAGTCAGAACGTGGGAGAAAATTACCCACAAGCCTGAGAAAGTTTCTTTGGAATGATCAATAGTACACCTAATCATGGCTATTCTGAGCTAACAATTTGCCATTTATTTTACCATGGTCTCAACACTCAATGTAGAGAGTTACTTTATTTCTCAGCAGGAGGATTGATAAACACCTTGACTATTAAAGAATGTTTGGAATTAATGTCTACTAGGGCTAAGAATGATTCATCATATAATCTTGATTTTGGTACCAATCCAGAAAAAGGGATGCTTCGCATAACTCCTGATCTTATGCCCGAGGTACGCAAAACTATGAAGGAAAAAGGTATACCTTCAAAACTTGTCAAGGAAAGCAAATTAGATTTTTTACAAGTTTTAACTGAAGAAGATGAAACTATAAAAGTTTTTCAAGAATTAAAACACCGACAAGTAAAATCTCATAATAACTTGCATAAGCATTTCCAAAAACACAAAAAGATTTTGGCAGAACTCACTCAAAATTATGATGAGATTGGCCTAGAAAGAAAACTATTTCATAAGTATCTTAGTATGATTGAAACCCAGTGTGAACAAATAGCATCTAGTTATTAATTTTTTCTTCGTGATGATAAAGATATTCCTGTTTCTACTAATGTTGTCACAAGAAGGGGTGTAGTTGTCACAGGACCCTTAGGACCACCGGAATACGAAGATGAAAAAGAGCACAAGGAAAAGGCCTTGCTTGAAGCAAGTCAAGAATATGATACGTTGGTGGATCCTCAAGATGAAACTGGGGCGCAAGAGCAAACCTAGGAGGACCACAATGATGCACAGAAAGATCATTATGACTCTGATGTAGAAATGGTTGATCCAAGAGAAGATAAAGAAACAAGTAAAGAGGATGAAGTTGTTGTAGTAGAGAAGAAGAAAAGCAATAAGTAACAATAAAAGAAAGAAACAAAAGAGCCTGATCCCCCGAAAAAGGTAAAAGACAAAAGTAAGTCAGGTGAGAAAAAACTTCCTTATCCAGATTGAAAAAAGAAAGCACCGGATCAGGTAATTTATAATTGTATTACAAAGGAATTTAGTGACCTTTGTTTGGAAATTCCATTTGCAGATGAAATCAAAGTACCTACTTATGGTAAATTCCTTCGTGATATTCTTAGTAGAAAGAAAGAAATAACTGAAACTGTTGCCATGGTAACTAGCTATCCTACTAGTGGGAAGCCGTTGTCTAAGTCTGGAGATCCTGGAATACAAACTATTTCATGCTCAATAGGTAAAACAGATATGCATAATACCTATGTGATCTAGGAGCAGGAGTTAGTGTAATGTCATACTCCCTCTATAAAAGGTTAGGATTAGGGGAGTATATTCTCCTACTACTATCACTTTACAGATGGCTGACAAGTCCACTAAACAACCTGTTGGTATGATTGAGGATGTCTTACTTAGGATAGATGAGCATGTTATTCCCACTGATTTTATCATTGTTGAAATGCTAGAAGATGAAAGATTATCTATAATACTTGGAAGACCCTTCCTCGGTACTGCAGGTGCATCAGTAGATTGTGCAGAAGGGAAGATAATCTTCAATGTTTATGATTCTGAAATCATCCGGTATTTTCCAAAGAAGTTAGAAGCAGGAGAAAGATATGTTCCACCGGCTAAACGAGTTCACATGGTAAGTGCCAATGATATGGGGCAACCAAAGGTAATAATTCGAGAAGAGAGAAAATGTTGAGTTATTCAACCACTCTTAATAAATGCTTAATGGGAGTCAACCCATTTTCGTCAATTTAGTATAATAAAGAATAAGGAGTTCATCACATTCCTACCACTTTTTCACAGATATTCTTGCGGAATCGTGCCCGTGAAGATGCAACTGTCAAAAAGTTGTAGAAACATCGATTGAATGAGTAGATAATAATAATAAGAATTAAAGTTTGAGTTTTCCACTTGTAGAAGCTAAAGTTTTGCTTTTAATATGCTAATGTTGGTCGACAGATTTTACTGCCTTTTTTCTGTTAGAAAGTAGGTATTTCACTAAGTTATGGAATAAGAAGGTATCCTGGAAGAAATAGAAATTTTTTGATGATTACTTATGGTTTAACGACCAACTATATGGCGGGAATAAAAATTTCGGCCGTATAGTTCCAGTCGTATAGTTGTCATTGCCATCAACAAATTTTCGTCGAAGGCATGGAGAGTTTAACGACCACCTATACATCGGGAATAAAAATTCCGGCCGTAGGGCTGTATAGATAGCGATGCCTTCATAAAATTTTATTCCAAAGGTACTAAGAGTTTAACGGCCAACTATACGGCGGGAATAAAAATTTCGGCCGTATAGTCCCGGCCGTATAGATATTGATGCCTTTGTAGAATTCTATTCCAAAGGTATTGAGAGTTTAACGACCAACTATACGGCGGGAATAAAAATTCTGGCCATATAGTTCCGGCCGTATAGATATTGATGCCTTCGTAGAATTCTATTCCAAAGGTACTGAGAGTTTAACGACCAACTATATGGCGGGAATAAAAGTTCCGGCCATATAGATATCTATGCCTTTGTAGAATTCTATTCCAAAAGTGCTGGGAGTTTAACGACCAACTATACGGCGGGAATAAAAATTCCGGCCGTATAGTTCCGGTCGTATAGATATCGAAGCTAGTTTTAGAAATTTATCTCGAGAGACAGACGATTTAACGACCAACTATACGGCAGGATCATTTTGATCCGGCCGTATAGTTACGCCCGTATAGCTAATTTCTGATTAAAGAAACCCTAGTTGTCGATGTCGCCGCAACTATACGGGCGGAGCAACATCATCTGCAGCCAGGAGGAGCCTGGGAACTGTGGCCTAACAAGCCACAGCAGGGGTACGGCTACATCCCCTATCAGGAGTTCCAGCAGCTCAACCAGCGTGTTGGGGAGATTGACCACGCTCTTCAGGATTTGAATGAAGATGTGAACACTTTGACTCACAACTTCAGTCAATTCATGACCCACTTCCCTGACTTCTACCAGCAGTACCCGCACCAGCCGCCAAATGATAGTAACAACTAAGCATGGCAATAGCCTAAGCTTGGGGGAGGTTTGAAAACCTCCAAACTTTGCATTCATGTTTTTATTTCTTATTTTGATTTATTTCTTCAAAAATTGCATGTTTATTTTCAGTTTTGCATTCCTAAACCAAAAATACAAAAACATTAGTTGTAATTTTATTTGCAAGTTTGTTTCTTTGTTTCTCTAGGAGATTTCTTGATTTCAGGTGATTTGGCAATATGGAAATATAGGAGAGGTTCGAATCAAATACAAGACTAAAGCAAGCAAAGGAGGTATCACATTCCTTTCATCATACTCCTTGCAACCTTAAATTGATCCCACAATTATTTACTTGCTTGCAATCGAGTCACTCCCCACTTAGCATGTTATCCTACAAATTCTATTCCTTTGCTAGTGTCTCCTTTTTAGCTTTGAAACAATGAACAATGAACTTTGTTAAAATACTTCCTATATTTTTACAACAAGAAAAAGCATCTGAAAGATGACTTGAGTCCATGCTTAACTCAAAGAATTTGATTTTAGAACTAGTCCATCCCAATTGTGCTTAATATAAATAGACTCGATAGTACCCTTGATTCAAATTGTTTGATTAAATGGATGCTTCGAAGTAGTAGAAATTATGCCACTACTTTTTCTAATAATTACCATAAGATATTGCTTTGCGTGTGTCATTACAACTCTGTCGTGCTCCATGGGGAACTATTAACTCCGCTGGCCAATGAACGATCTAAATATGTGAAACCACTTAATTTTGGCTATTGAGTTATGTAAACGTCTGTAGCAACAATGCTATGATGTGTAAAATTTTTATTCTCCTCATGGTTTTCACGTTCCAAGTGAAGTTGTAGTACTCCTCTGGCCTACTATGGCTCAACATCATTTATTGGCATGGCCACGAGTGCACAACATAGCTCCAATTAACATGTTAAAAATAGTGGCATGATTTCACAATGAAAGAGCTGAAGTTTTTGAAAAACAAGAGAAAGAAAAAGGTGCTTTGAGACTCATGAAATTTTGACATGGGAGAAGATGAGTTGTTATTAAATTAAATATTTTGATGCCAACTTGAGTACTCTTAATTGGTTAAGTGAGCAAGAACAAAAAACATATTCATCTCTCAAGAAAGAGAGGCACCAAAAGAATTTGTCTCACCTTCCTAGCTAAACTTTCGACACTCGCTTGGGATATGATTTATTTTCAAGCAAGATATACGTGGTTAGGAAGTGGACTCAGTGCAATCTTGTGAATACTTGTATGATCATATTTAAGATTGCAGGAATTGTGAAGAAAAGAATTTGACACCAATTCAAACTTGTGAGTTCCTTTATTTTCAGTCTCGAATCTCTTCTATTCTTCCTTATTTCCTTGTCACTCGAGGGCGAGCAACATCTAAGCTTGGGGGAGTTGATAGCTGTGATATTCAACACATTTTTGATGGCTTTTATTGATGGTTTTCTCCCAGATTTGATCATTTTCTGGCTTTACCTAACGCTAATACTTCGGCAGCAAAGAAAAATTGGATTTTAATGTGTGTTTCAGGTTCTGGATGTCAACCGAAGGATTTAACTAGAGAAATACAATATTCTAGAGAAAACAAGAAAGTCCCACTTTGGAAGCACGTGAGGGGAGCTCACAGACGGTTTAACGACTAACTATACGGGGGAAATGGGCGTATAGTTGCCGCCGCCTCTATCTTGTCAAAAGGGACAACTTCCATGAAGGGAAGGGGGACGAAAACACAACGCAGCAGCCACCACACCATCCAGAAGGGAGAAAGAAGGGATCCGGAGAAGAAGTATAAGATGTTCTTCATCTCGCTCCACGATCTTCGATCTCCTAGCTGATACACCCCCATAGACACTACTTGTACGAGAGAGAGAGAGGGATCTCCACCTTGCAAGACTAGGGTTTGAGATTGTTTCTTCCCATCTTGAATTGTGTTGGATATTTTTATATTCTTATTGTGGATCTTCATGGTAATACCAAGACAAATTCCCTTTATTTGATTATATTGATGATTCGTTCTTCTCTCATGTGTGAGTCATTCCCTTGGGCACAAGAGATGTAGGGGATTGGTGACATGTGATGTGCCTCCATATATTTTCCATTAGTTTGTGATTGATTCTAATTACTATATTATGTGTGCTTGACTATCTGTGGGATGCTTAATGCTTGTTTTCCAATTAAGGGCCCAGACAACATGATACCTTGTTCTACATAGATAAGATCTTCTTCGCTAGTGGACCGACGACCCCTAGGTGACACATGGATATCAATGGAAAGCTAGTTGACTCGAGGATAACGAGTAACCACTGTGCTTATTGCATTAGACCGATCCAATGAGCTTAATCGCTAAGCGACCTGAACGGTCTTAATCATCTAGTGTCTAACCATGGTTTTGGTAGCAGGCTAGTAGGATTATTGAAGTTGGGATGAAATCTACCAAGAGGAGTTCTGGCTAATTATGGGTTACTCGCCTACACATATATCTATAAGATTATAATTGTTACATTCACATTCGTCCACCTGGCACATTCACTATCACCATGAACTGAATCTCCCCACGCCTTCTTTCACCATCTACAGAAAACAATAAACAAACAAAGTCGTTCTTTACTTTTATGCATTTTATTTCTGAAGTTTCAAGTTTAGTTCTATTTAAATCTATTGCATTTAATCAAAACCCCATTCTTATTTCAACACTTTCAGTAATTTACTCGAAGACCTATGACAACTTCGGGTGTGACAGAGAGTTCACCAATAAACACTTACCTTTGGGCTTCCTGTGGGATCGATATCTGAACTTCGAAACTAGCTACAAATGATTTGTGCACTTGCAGACATCAATCCCTTAAATGTGTCACACTACGGTTCATGAGTAATGCAAATATGATCGATATCTTTCTTTGATCAATAATTAGTAGCGGGACCTAGAGATCCGTACTGACTCCCACACATTCAACGAGGACTCTAGTGATCGTGTGAACCTTTAATGTCATAACTAAATCCCTTTGTCTCACGATATATTACATGTTCGAGATTCGATCATTGTTATCTCCATACCTAGTTTGATCTCGTTACCGACATGCACTCTTTTCTCGTTCCCGTGATATAACATTCTAGTGACCACATCACTTGCTTGCAAGATATTTCAATGTGATATCACCGAGAGGGCCCTAAGTATATCTATCCGTCAATGGGATGGAAAAATCCCATTCTTGATCCATGAGCCTCAACATAACACTTTTAGAGTACCCAAACCCACCTTTATAGTCACCATGTTACGGTATGACGTTTGATGTTATCAAAGTACTCTTCCTGTGTTAGAAATTAACATGATCTCATGGTCTAAGGACTAAGATTACTTCGTATGATGTTATAGCAATATAAACATAATGACTTTGCTCATAATGCTATACTTCGGATGAATGTTCATCACATCATTCACCAATAATGTGACCTCATTATTAACAACATCCAATGTCCATGATCAGGAAACCTTGATCATCTTGTTAATCAATGAGCTAGTTTATAAGAGAGGCATAACTAGGAACCCTTTATTTGTTTATCAAACACACATGTATTAACGTTTACAATTAATACAATTATAGCATGCAAAATAAACATTTATCATAAAGAAGGAATAAGATAATAACCACTTTATTATTGCATCTCGGGCATATTCCCTTCATATTGTTGAAGTGTCATGACCATGTCATCATTTGATGATGGATATGGTGAAGCCAAATGACTAGTTCATTTTGGCAGACAAAGAATAGTAGATCCTAATCAAATTAAGTTTCTAAGGGATACTTAGAATATCAGATGAGTGTGTTGATGAAAGCCTTACCTACCTTATTATCTTCAAACCCAATACAAATTTAGAAGAATAGAGCCATCTAGATCACATTAAGAGGCAATGTCAATATCTCACTTTGAGATGAGACATGAACTATAATTACCAAGCTAGAAATAAACCCATAACTTTTGATCCTTAGGAATTATAATATTTTTGGGTGAATAATTTGAATTCATATTTAAAATTTAAATCATTTGAGAAAAGATTTGAATATTAAAAGTAATTAGTGGTATATTGTTTTCCAAAAGAATTTAGTTATTATTGTTTAAATATTACAAAACAAAAAAAGGAAATTGAAAAAAATACAAATGAATAACTCAAATTAGATATTTCTTAATTCTTTCCTTTATTAAACAATTAACAAATAAATATAAATATATATGAAGAAGGAACATTATAGAGACAATATTGAAGGAAATCAAAGCTTTATTAATAATAAACACATATTACATTATCTTTACAAAAGAGGAAGAGAAAAAGATTACAATTGAAAACTAACAGACTAATCCTAACTAAGCCTAGTCTAAATCTTCCTAATATTTCACCTGAACTTGTACCTACAAATAAGACATAAATAGAATAAAACAAAGTGAGGGGTTAGTATTAAATTGCTCTCAGCTATTAATACTGAAGTGCACTATTTTCTAAAGATCATTGAGCCAAATCTGTTTAGAAGAAGGGACAAAACTAGCAAGTGTAACATCTGTTCACTTCATAGTTTGAGCCTCGGTACAACCTCATAGGCAGAAAAATGGGCAAGTTTCACCAACAGTGGAAATAGTAAAAGGTAGGGGAGTTTAAAACAAGATCACTCGATCTTATCCACAGTCAGAGCAATAGTGAAGCTGCTCAAACACCTAAATGCATGCATAGAGGTGTCAACGGCAGAGAAGAAGCTAGCCGTTTAAATCACAGCAGCCGAGTGCAAAGCCAAGCTTTGCTACTCACTTCACCAAGCTCAAACACAGCTTAATACCAGCATCTCCAATGACATCATAGGTTCTTGCAAACCACACCACCCAAATCACCCACTTTCCACCATAGAGAACCTAGAAAAAACAGTAGCAAGGATGGCGACCTGAGGAGGGGAGGATTTTGGTGGACAACAAGGTAACAAAGGAATAGCAGCACAAGGAGGAGCAAGCCAAGACCAAAGTAGTAGGTAAAAGCAACCAGCACAAGGCTACCAGGGTAAATCCCAACACTCTTTAATCAAATACTTGATCAAGAGCATATTCATATATGTAATCATATAGATTTGATCTGGCAAGTACATGATAAGCACATAAGCAATGAGGCATCAAGTAAATAATAATTGGTTTCTACTTGAGAATGGTCTCAGACCAGCATCATAGACCAGGAGATCTAGTTTTAACTAGATCATCACACATCACCACTATTGGTACAGGGCACATCCCCAAACTAGGTAGCACCTATGTACTAATAGATATACCATTTCTTGAGAATAAGCCTAAGCATCATCTATTAGAAACATTTAATCATTTTCCTAAATGCTTTAGGAATCATCTATAATAGTATTGCAACATCTATCATAAGACAGAGCCTTTGATCATAAAAATGTTTCACGAGAAGCATCAAACTAAGCAATATCTGCCAGCAGTAAGGCACCATCACTCAAAAGGAGTAAGCTCACAATCACAGCCACACAGATAACCACATCAACTTAAACTTGCTCAACAACATGTTCTCTGACAAGAGAACTAAGTGTATGTAATTAAACAACAAGTTTAACTGAAAGAGTAACCATGCATACTCAACAAAGAGTATCCCAACTCTAGCATAACAGTAAAACACAGCCCAATAAAATGGATTCACATCAACTACAATATGAGCATCCACATAAAAATTAAGTATGTTTTCTCAGTAGGTTCTCTGACAGAGAACAAGGTAACACCAACAAGATCAGTAGAGCATAACTGATAGAGAACAGGGCAACACCAACAAGTTCAGCAAAGTGATCAATGACAGATTAATCAAATCATACTCAACAGTGAGTATACCACGCACCACTAGCAGGCCATTATCCAGGAGAGTAACACAATCATCTCAACCCTAGAAACTTAACTGAACATCACTACAAGGGGGTACTGAACCCTAGGTCCAGAGATGAACCCTAATAGGGGTAAGTCATAGTAGTCAAGCATGGCATGGCATACTAGAGCACACAGAGGAGCACAAAACAGTTACTCATAGTCCTCGCAATAAGATTGAAGTGGAAGCAGAGAGGAAGTGGCGGCACGGGGAGCACCCCGAAGGGGCGCTACAACCTGTGCCTGCAGCACATCGAAGTCGGGCCAGAGATGAAAGGGAACACGCCACGAGCACTCCATATCATTGTCGAAGAAGCACCGGGCAGCCAAACCCTAACCCTAGCCACGGGCATGGGTCAACGCAGCCAACAGAGGGCGCAGCATCGAATCGTCCTAGATAGCGGTGTGCAATAGTGTCGACCATGTCGTCCTACACAGCGGCGGTAGCCATAGCGGCTAGAGGTGGCTAGAATCGCGCGCAGCAGTGGCGGCGGCATCGAGCGAGCCAGAGAAGAGTCACGAGAGAGAGACAAGAGAGAGAGAGAGATAAGAGAGAGAGAGCATGTGGGGGTACTAGGCTGGTGGGCTGCCCATTATGAACCAGGGGCTTTTAGACCATCCTAAGTGGGTCGGGTAGGACCGAGCTAGCCCAGTGGGCCAGACCCATGTTTAAAAAGGGCTCGTTTGAACTACATAATTACAAATATACCCCTACAACTAAATGAGCTCTAGAAAAATAAATAAAAACCCTAAAACTGCAAATAATATGTTTATGAAATCACGAAAATATCATCTACCCAATAAAATATTAGATAGTAATTTTAAGTAATTAAACTTAGATCTGTTATTTAAATTGTATATATACCTTTTGGAATTTTATAAAAATAAAAAAATACTTAAAATTGAATAAAATTCACTTTTAAGATCCTAAATGGATATACTAAGTTATAAAAATACTAACTTGTATTTTAGTTAAGTAAACTAAGTTTGCATACAATAAAATCTTATTTCTTTCATATAATTTTAAGAAAATATTAACAAGTGTTAAAATTAAATAAAATTAATTTTTGAACTCTTAGAATATTATTTTTGATCACAAAAATATTAAATATAATAATTGTATGATTTTAAGAGGGCTTTAGACACCATTCTACACTTGAGTGCTTTAGTATTCTATGCTACTTATATTTACATATTGTTTCACACACTCTCACAAGCCTTAATAAGAAGCACCAATGTGAAACTTATATAAAAGTGCAACACATTTCAAAGAAATTATCCCAAGCTTCAAACCCTAGATCATAGATTCTTATTTCGGGGATTCACGTGTATCAAATTGCATTACATTACTTATGCATTATTGCATCTTGTTCTTTAAACATTCGTCCTTACCAGACAAATGATGATGTTTGTAGAATTTGGATCTTCTATTGTCTTGAACATCGTGAGTGCATAATCTTGTAGTCACAAAAGGCAAGTTCACACTTGCTCATGTCCTTTGATTATTCTCTATCACATACTTGTAACTCAAATGTTGTCATCACCTGCATTTCAAAAAGGTCTGAAAACACTATTTTCATAATAATATGATTATGGATTATTTACCAAATGGTAATAATCTACTAATACAGTTCTAGTGGTAAAGGAACATAATATCTAGGCCTTAATCAACCAATGTCGCGAGTGATTGTAGTGTCATATAATACATGTTAACCATGATATTTGGAATGGGACGGAGAAGTCAGTTGGATCTGCTTCCTTTCGCATGGACGGATGGCCTGATCATGAGGCTGAGGATTTCTCGTCGAGAACCTAGTCTAGGGTGGAACCCCTTAGTTTTTCCGTGAATTTGTGTCTAGATTATGTTGAGAGGCTTCTAGTGGTATAGACGGACCTTTAAGGGAGCTTTCCAGGGCATAACCATCCCATAGAGTCTTCAGGTGCCTACTAGAGTTCTAGCTGGTCCTATAAGGGGCTTAACAAAGGTGGGGCATGTCCTGGAGGGTCGTGTCTTCATGCAGGGTCGTGGAGAAGGGCAGTGATTGGCTTGGATCATCTACTAGGCCCCACATCAAGGAATTGTGGACAGTAATAAGCTGCCCGGTTGTGCAATAAGGATTTGGTCTCTCATGGGTAAAGCAACGCACCTCTGTAGAGTGTAAGAACTATGACATGTTACTCCCTGTTCCGGGAAGGAGCTACGAACGCGGCAGGAAAGGAACTCCACAAAAGTTCTGGTCAACCTGTGAAGGCTATCGGACATAGTTTTTAGAATAAAAGAAAACTTTGAAATGTTTACGAAAATATACATTGCCTGTGACCTTTGGTCTGTGGCTGTAGATATAGTGCATCATAGACTCCTTTTTAGTGAACTTGCTGAGTTTGCTCGTTCTCAACCGTACCCTCTTAACCCTTGCTAGTATCTAAGCCGTTGAAGACGATGTCAACATCAATTTCTTCTCACGAAACCCTTATTGAAAGCTCAAGCTCTTCAAGAAAGTCAACAGAGTCAACATATGCATCCACTAAAGTGAAGATGAAGTTCCTGATTAGATAGGAGTATATTTTCTAGCCATAAAACCTACTTTTATAGAGCATTGCAATTTCAGCAATGGCAAGCTAATTAGTTAAATACTAGTCTTAGTCACAAGTTAGTTCTGAGTTGTTCTTTCTGGTTCTTCTTTGTAAGAAGATGTTTTCTTCCTCTTTAACCTAGTTTGTTCTCTGGATGTTTTGTAAAGAGTCGAGTTGTAACCTTTAGTCCTGTCTTGGACCCGCTGTGTTTGTGTTGTACCACTCTAAGGGATGTAATACTAGTGAATGGTGTTTCATTGGTGTTATGTCAATGACTATAGTATACTACAACATGTAGTGGTATGCTGGGTCATCGCACTTATGCTACAATTTGTACCAACTATTCCAATTTGTTATATCTCATATGATTGAGTTTTTGCAGGTTATTAGTGCGTACGTACACATTAGCAATGTCCATAATAGTACTACATCATTCCTATCAAATGTGGAAACGAGGAAGCTGTTAGCTGAAGGTGGGGCTTTTACTTTAGGAAGCCCTTGGGCTTTCAGTATAGCAACCAAATTTGTTGGTCGATGGATGGTACATTTCATCACATCCTTGCTATCAACCTAGTTTCTAATGGCTCGTGCTTACTCTTATTTTGCTTTTACAAAAGTTGCATGTTGTATTGAATGTATTTGATGTCCATTGGCTTCTACTCGTGTTCAATTTTGGCAAGGAATAGATTCAGGTCCTCAACTCCAGCCAGGGATACCGTGATGAGGCAAAGGAAAGTGCCTTGGTAAGTGTGATATTACTTCCTCTTAGCGTCACATTATAAAGTTCTAATCCCCAAACACAACCCTTTCCTCTATTACTCGTTGTACATCAGGTGAATGCCATTCATAAGTGCTTGGGCAATGCAGTTGATACTGGCTTGGTTACAACATCAAAGCCCATCAACATTACCCAGTGGACGAAAAAACTATACTGACATACCACAACAGTAGGACATGTAGGTACTTCTTTCTAAATTACTACTCGCCTACAGAAATTACTTGAATTTGTTCTTTATGTTGCGGACATTCTTGCGGGGCATTCGCTCTCAAATATCTTTTGACATTGGACGGAGATAAGTTGACTAAGAATTTTGGCCAGGTGAGATGAAACAATTAATTCCATTTCCACTCTTGAACTGACTATGCCTTGAACGCTATGCTAACTTTTCTGTCACTATAAAAATTAGGCACAGATTGATATCTTTAACATGAAAATATGCTCTAGCCTGTTGCATTCAGATTGCAACAAGATTTGAAGAGAATCATACAGGCACCCTATAACGGTTTGTTCTAGACATATAACGTTTTGTCTCATCTATTTCATACCCTCTCTGATTGCATCTAACACTAATCGCTTTGTCCTACACAGGAGGATGCACTAAAAGAATCTGGGTGGTTCATGACGATCTGATATCGTCGTGGATGAGGGCCAAAACGTCGTAGATGGCCATCCGCGATGAATTCTGCGACGAAAAAAATAGGTCACGGACCTCACGTCATAATTCAATCTGTGACGTTTTTTCTATCTGAAAATGTCACGGCCTGTCCGTGACATTCCTCCAATTTTGTCACGGCAAACTAGACCGTCCCGGCCTAGGCCCGGTCCTTCATGACGCTTTTATTTCGTCATGAATGATGCCATGTGGCGAACGACACCACAGATGGCCGTCAGTGACGTTTGCTGACGTCATGTTAGTTGTCTATGACGTCATCGACTTCCTGGATTTTTTCCGTCACGGCCTGATTCCGCTAGCGCCATTTGCTGACGTCATCCTTTCATTTTGTTATGTCATCCTTCCCATTTCTTCACGCCGGTGGAGACAAATTTCGTTTTCATCATGGAAATAAGCTGGCTAGCCTACGCGTGGCTGATCGTTAGGGCGAAACGTGGACCAATAGGAAGGTAACATGTGGTCTATCTATGGCACGAATCTTGTACCAATGACAGTTGGACGCGTATCTCCAACGCATGATGAACTCAATTCATCAGGGCAGAAGAGATGACGTTCCTGTTTCGTCGAGGATGTTGACGAGTGAAAGTGCGCCACGTAGGCATCTATCGGTGATGGAAATATTTTTGTGAACTAAACAAGCATGATGTTTTCATTTACGTCAGAGAAGAGTGCTAGCAACTTTGCTAGATTGCACCGTCCAGATCAAAATGACAGAAATTGCAAGGCACATGTTTCAGGGGACATAAATAGGTTCGCACATAAGTTTCCAACAAAATAAAGAAAAAAGCCTAACAAGCTTTGAGTCACACCACCAGTTCAGTTACGCAATATAGCTAAGAATTGCTGAAGTGATGCATTTATAAGGTATGCGAAGTTCACAAGTGCTTTCCACGCTTCATTCTTTGCTTCTATCTCCTTTAGCAATGCTGCAATGTGTCTGCTCAGTGCCTCATTCGCTGCTCTCTCAGCCAAAAGTTGTGCTTCAAGGAGAGAGCTGGTTGGTCTTGAAGCATGGATGCTTTCATCAGTGGAACTAAGGGGTTGATCCTCAATGCCATCTTCTGTAGCAGATGGCGCCACCGTGCTTCCAATGGGTGCCTGACAGTTATAGAAGCAAACGTTTGAAAAGTAGCAAGCAAATTCCAAGCACATCTTCATGGACAAACAAGGTATTGAATTATACCAATATGACAAAGATGGACCTGGTATAGCTTCTTCCACATTCCTTCACTTCCTTCAGGGCTTCTGCCTCGCCATCTGGTCTCTCCGTCTGCAACCCCACAATGGCACTGCACAGTATCGCATTCCTAGCTCTCTGATCCCCGAGTTGTGCTTCAAGGAGAGTCTTGGCTGGTCTTGAAGAATGGATGTTGATGTCCTGCGAAAGCGCATAGTGCACCGTGTTGGTGGAAGGAGGTTGTTCAGCCTTAGTGATATCTTTTGTACCATTAGGTGCCATCTTTCTTTCCTTAGTTTCCTATTGAGTTTTAGGAATAGAATCAAACATTAGAAAATAGCCAGGAAATTACAAATGATCATACTCATTTTAGAGACAAATATGGCATTGAAATTTTGGAAGATGAGAAAGATGAAAAGTATTCTGGAGGACTTACTATTGCTTTTTTCACACTGTGATTAGAGAAGCCTCGGTTGTCACAGAAAAACAAGTCACTACGATAAGGTTGTGTATTTCTTGTTTGCTTGTTTATTAGACAACGGGCCTACACAAGGAGAGAGCATAGAGTATAAGAGGCAGTCCTGGTTAAACACAAACAAGAGAAGTTGAGTAGACAAGACTTGACCTGGTTCAAGAATCAACAAGCTTACACCACTCTACATTATTCATATGTTCAACGGGAGAAATCCTTGTTACTTCATTCAGCGGGACGGGGTCAAAAAACTGCTTCTTCAGGAGATGCCTTTGAATTCTTGCATGCCTCATTAACTGTTGGTTGCAAGCAACCTGCACATCTGGGTGTGATGCATCCATGACAAACCTTTTCTGAAATAAAACATCGTGCACCAGCCTCTACTTGAACAGCAATGAGAAGAAAAGGACAGTTGAGTCACAGAACATACGAAAACTCTATCATAGAAGTCTGCTCTGACATCCGGCCTCTCCTTCTACTCTTTCTAGCGGAGGAAGATAGGCATACCAGTCCTGACTGTTTTTGCACACTCAGTGGAGAACTTGGAAGCAATAGTTCTTCCTGGAGGAATGGCAAATGGAAGCTTTCCTCCTTTGGACACGTTCTCACGCTGCTTCCCCATGTTTTTTCCCTCAAGAAAATTTGAGGATCATCTTGTTTAATAGTGTCTTCAAAAGGATGATGGCCAAAATCATCTATAAACATATAATGTGGAGTTAGTGTTCTACCATATAATAAGTGCCATTCAAACAATATAATATGCTTTCCTTGGGGAGTTGGTTGCTTGCCTGGGACAGCTATCTGCTTGTCTTGGACTACTGTCTTCCTACCATGGAGTGCTGCCATCTCGATTTGGTTGCTACCTTCTCTCCTCGAGCATCAGGATCTGCATGACTCTGAGTTTCTTGCGAAGAGGTCGCAGCACTTGGCGGTCTTGGTGGGCGCCATGGAGAACTTGGAGGTGGAAGTACTTCTGGCGGATTCCCCTTGGACCTGGTATGTCTCGTACTTTCTGTCGAGGCAGCCATGCTAAAGTAGACACGCTTCCGAGCAGTTGATCCACCACCAGCAGCCATCCTTGTCATGACGACAGGTATCTTCTTATATTTCCTCTTCTCAGTCTACACAATTCAAAGGTAGTTAATTCGAGATAATAAAAAAGCACAACATATATGGAAAATTAAGTAACCAAATAATTACGCAAAAGATGAGTAGGCAAGGAAGGGGACTACCTCCATCTCATCCTCCCCCTCCTCTTCAGGATAATAGTCAGATCCAGAGCCTTCATCCTTGCTCTTTTTAGGGGAGAATTCAGTGGGAGATGGATAAACAAGGGGCCTAAGACCCATTTTTTGCATCCGTGCATTGTTTCTCGTGATGTTTTCCAGCCGTCTTTCTTCCATGGGATTCAATTGTGGTTCTATCATGAATAAACAACTCTTTAGTAAGCTACAAAAATATAACATATGTCCTATGGTATTGATTGTTCTATACTAATCATAATGTCCAACAGTCCACTATGAGGAACTTCTACTCTAAATCTCATATCACAAGACTAACAATGAAGCAGCCAAAGCAAAGCAAGAGACAAGACGATGAACAAGCTGGACAATTCACCAATTGGTTGCAGTAATAAGCAGAGTGGGACAATAAAACATAAGCATGATAAGAAGCAATAGTGCAATTAAACAAGAAACATAACCTACTATACTGATTGTTCTATAGAACTCATCATGTGACAAGTCACTATGATCAATTTCTACTATGATCATAAGGCATATGATGAAGCAGCCAAACTAATGCAAAAAAGGCAAGATAATGCAACCTTTATCACATGCAAAACAGATCTTAAGCCAAAATAGTATACATGCAGTTAAAGAGGATAATCACAATAAAACATAAGCAGGATAAGCAACTATCCTGCAAATAAACAAAATATAACTTATGGTGATGATTGTTCTATAGTAATCATCATGTAATAGAGTCCACTATGAGCAATTTATACTCTGATCAAAAGACATAGGATGAAGCAGCCAAACCAATGGAACAACCAAGATAATGCAAACTTTATCTGTATGTAAACTGATCATAAGTCAAATACTCTGAATCTCACTTGTCAATTGGTTGGCTGGTTGCACTAATAAGCAGGGCGGGACAATTAAACATCAGAAGGATAAGCATCTTTCATGCAATTAAAATAGGCAAGTAAACAAGTCATGACATATGATGTTTATTGTTCAATAGTAATCATCATGTAAAACAGACTACTATGAACAATTTATACTCTACTCATCAGACATGTCATGAAGCAGTCAAACTCATGCAACAGACAGGATAATGCAACCCTGATCACAAGACTTGTAAAATCATAGGCAATTTCATAGGCAGAACAAATAAGAGAGAATAACTGCAACAAAAAAGGTAAATTGGTGGCATGAACAGGATAATGAACAACATTTCTCAGGCAAAGTAAAAAAACATGAGAATCGAGGATGACCTCGTTTCCTTGCCTGCAGGCTGTAGGGCCTTTTTGATACCGTGTTTCTTGCAGTGACCCGGGGCACGTGGCATCGATCTAGACAGCGAGGTAGCAGACCTCATCAACGAGGTGGACAGGCCTTGTCAGTGTGGTGACGGGCCTTGTCAGCGAGGTGGATGGCGAGCTGGACGGTGAGCTAGACGAGGAGATGGACGGCGAGCTGGCCGACTTTGCGGATGAAGTGTACAACAAGGTGGTAGAAAAGGTCAGTCGGCTGTCGGCGAGGTGGACGACCGGCGAGGTCGACGGACGTGGTGGAAAATTGGGATGGTGAGGAGGGGCTAGGGTTTGTGCTAGGGTGACGGAGAGGTTACTACTGGAGGGACGAACGGAGACGAGGGGATTAAAGGAAGAAGGCGGAGGGAAGGACAACAGCGGGGGAAAGGGGGAGGATGGCAGGGAGGGCGAGGAGAAAAGGGGGAGGACGGCGGCGCCGAGGGCGGTGGGGAAATTTGGATCTGTCTCATTTCGGCAAGGGGATAAAAAAGGGTTTGGAATAGATTACATAAATGACCTTTGCGCGAATGCTTGGGTGGCGCTATGCGGGTGGGCTCAAACATAATTGCAGCTCAAGAAATTTTCATTTGCGTAGAAACTCTCCCGCACTGGTGCCAAATTTCGCGTGGGCAGGAGGATCTGACCTGGAAATTTCGGGTTGGTGTCCTGGCCGTCGGATGCATGATGAAGGGTTCAAAAAAATTAACCATATTTTAGAAAGTCTTCACTAAAAGAGCCTTGGTGAAGAAAACTATAAATTATTGACGAATAAATCTTGAAAAAAATCAATAATGTGGACTACTAGTTTATATTCTGGCTTGTATAATGATCTCGGGAGAGGTAAGTATTTTGGATAATATATTCAAATTTATATATAAGATTCAAAATGTGGTTTATTTTGAATAATGGATTTCTCCAGTTTAGGGTTGAACGATGGACTTTTATCCTTATTTTGGTTAGTTTTAGGTCATAGAAACACATAGGGTATATATCAAATTAGTTTGAGCCCAAAGAAGATGCATCACTACACAAACCAAAATACAGAGGAAAATTAAAGCAGCTTCCACATATCCATGTGAATGACTAGAGTATAGTGGATATATCAATGTGTTTAGAACACATGCATGACTCTAGGGGTGGGGGGTGGTCCTTGTGTGTCAAGAATAATTAAATTAAACATCATCATACAGGAAATAATAAATAACCAGCTTTGAATTCCATGTTGCATGGCCAGTGTGTGATAGAAGTTGCATCACTAGAATCATGTAGATATATATAAAAATGTGGTTTAGGAAAAGAACACATGCAATGTCTCTAGCTAGGGGTGTGTCAGAAACTATGGTCACAGAGAGACAAAAACACATAGGAAAAAAGGTAGCTTTCCACATTGCATGTTGCATCGTACCAGTGTGTGACAGAAGTTGGATCGATCTATCACGAATCCACTAGAGTGTGTGGTCATCATATGCATGGTTTTGGAAAATAATACATGCAAATGTGGTCATGTTGTGGTCTCTCTCTCTATATATATATATCAATGTGGTTTAGAAAATAACACATCATATATATATACTCTAGGGGGTCCATTGTCAAATTATTGGTCACAAATAACAAAAACAGACATATATAGCTAGGAAATCTCAGCTTCCACATTATATTGCACATGTTGCACTAGTGTGACAGAAGCGTTAAGTTGCATCACAGAATCCACTGGAGTTAGATATCAATGTGGTATATATTATTGGAAAAGAACAAATGCAATGATGTGTGGTCATCATCATGTGTGGTCTATCAACAATGACTCTGGTGGCCATATCAATAATGTGGGTTAGGAAAAGAACACATCATTGCAAAATATGACTCTAGGAGAGATCCATGGTCGTCATAGAGACCAATAACACATAGGAATTAATTAATAAAGGAGCTTCCACACATTGCATGCATGGTTGGCACAAGTTGTGCATCATCATAGAATAATCCACTTGAGTATATACATGGTGTGTGCGGTCATGTGTACATGTAGCTATCTAGAGATTATATCATTGTGGTTTTGGAAAAGAACAGTGTATGCAATATGGTCATGTGATGGGATCAGTGGCTCAAGTGGATATATATTAGTGTGTACTAGGAAAAGAACACACACATCGATCATGCAATGTCTCTAGGGGATATCCATGTGTCAAATTAAACCATGCATGGTCATACAGACCAAAACACATAGGAATTAAAGCAACATATTGCATGTTGCACCAGTGTGACAGAAGTTGCATCACAGAATCCACTAGTGTGTGGTATATATACCAATTAACAATGTGGTTTTGGAAAAGAGAACACATGCAATGTGGTCATGTATGTGGATCAATGACATCTAGCTACTAGTAGTGTGGATATCAATGTGGTTTAGGAAAAAGAACACATATCCAATGACTCTAGGGGTTCCGTGTGTACAACCACATGCATGGTCCCAAAGACCAATGTAGGAAAAGCATAGCTTCCACACACATTGCATGCATGTTGCACCAGTGTGACATAAGTTGCATCATCCAGAGTTATATATGTGTGGTCATCATGTAGATATATATCAAAATGTGGTATATTGTTGGAAAAGAACACACATGCATGCAATGTGATCATCTCATGTGGATCTATCAACAATAATGCAATATATGCATGGAAAAGAACATAGACGCATGCAATATGACTCTAGGAGAGATACATATATGACCAAAAACACATAGGTTAAATAAAGGAGAGCTTCCACACATTGCATGCATGGTTAGTTGCACTAGTGTGATAGAATTATTATTAGTTGTGCATCATCACAAAATCCACTTGAGTAGTATTTGCATTGTGTGGTCATGCATATGTGTAGAGATATCATTGTGGTAGGTTTTGGAAGAAAAATTTACATACATGCAAATTTGGTCAGATCATCATGGTGTGGATCTATCAATGACTTTGGTGGCCATATCAATGTGGGTTAGGAAAAGAACACATGCATGCAATATGACCCCCTATAGGAGATAGATATGTATATATATTCCATATTGGTCATAGAGACCAACAACACATAGGAATTAAATAAAGGAGCTTCCACATTGCATGCATGCATGCATGCATGGACCAGTGTGACAAAATTTGTGCATCATCACATAATCCTTGAGTATATGCATGTGTCTGCTCATGCATATATATGTAGAGAGAGATATATCATCATCTTGTGTTGTTTTGGAAAAGAACAGTGTACATATATATGCAATGTGTGGTCATGTGATGGGATCAGTGGCTCTAGTGGATATATATCAGTGTGTACTGGTTTAGGAAAAGAACACACATCATGCCATGTCTCTAGGGGAGGATCCATGTGTATTAAACCATGCATGGTCAGATGCATATAGACCAAAACACATAGGAAAGCAAGATATTGCATATTGCACCAGTGTGACAGAAGTTGCATCCCAGAATCCACTAGTGTGTGGTACATATATACCAACAATAATATGGTTTTGGAAAAGAGAACACATGCAATGTGGTCACATGGTATATGTGGATCAATGACATCTAGCTAGTGTGGACATATCAATCAATGTGGTTTAGGAAAAAGAACACATATGCAATGACTATAGGGGTTCCATGTGTAAACCACATGCATGGTCACAATTAAAGACCAAACACACACACACACCACACACACACATATATATAGGACAAGCACAACTTCCACACACATTGCATGTTGCCCCAGTGTGACATAAGTTACATCATCACAGAGTTATGTGTATCAAAAGGTAATATTGGAAAAGAACACAAACAATATGCAATGTGGTCATCATGTGGATCTATATATATATATCAACAAAAATAATGCAATATGTAAAAGAACACACATGCATGTAATATGACTCTAGGAAAGATCCATATGGTCATATAGAGACTAAAAATACATGAATTAAAATAAAGGAGGTTCCACACATTGCATGCATGGTTGCACCATCACAAAATCCACTTGAGTACTATATGCATGTGTGCTCATGCATATGTGTACAGATATCATTGTGGTTTTGGAAAAGAGCAATGTACATATATGCAATGTGGTCATGTACATGTGGAACAGTGACTCTAGTGGATATATATCAGTGTGTAGGTTCAGGAAAAGAACACACTACATCATGCAATGTCTCTAGGGGATCCATGTGTCAAATTAAAAACCATGCAATGTCTTAGGGGATCCATGTGCATGGTCATGCATATATATGTAGAGAGATATATATCATCTCATCTTGTGTTGTTTTGGAAAAGAACAGTGTACATATATATATATATATATATATATATATATATATATATATATGCAATGTGTGGTCATGTGATGGGATCAATGGCTCTAGTGGATATATATCAGTGTGTACTGGTTTAGGAAAAGAACACAAATCATGCAATGTATCTAGGGGATCCATGGGTATTAAACCATGCATGGTCACATGCATATACCAAAACACATAGGAAAGCAAAATATTGCATGTTGCACCAGTGTGACAGAAGTTTCATCACAGAATCCACTAGTGTGTGTGTGGTCATGTAGATATGTGGTTTTGGAAAAGAACACATGTAATGTGGTCATCTGTGGATCAATGAAGCTAGCAGTGTGGATATATATCAATGTGGTTTAGGAAATAACACATGCAATTAATGACTCTAGGGTTCCATGTGTACAACCATGGTCACAGAGACCAAACACATAGGAAAAGCAGCTTCCACACATTGCATGTTGCACCAGTGTGACATAAGTTCCATGATCACACAGAGTTATGTGTGGTCATGTAGATATATCAAAATGTTATATTGGAAAAGAACACAAACATGCAATGTGGTCATCATGTGGATCTATATCAACAATAATGCAATATGGAAAAGAACACACATGCATCATCTTGTGTTGTTTTGGAAAAGAACAGTGTACATATATATATGCAATGTGTGGTCATGTGATGGGATCAGTGGCTCTAGTGGATATATATAAGTGTGTACTGGTTTAGGAAAAGAACACACATCATGCAATGTCTCTAGGAGATCCATGGGTATTAAACCATGCATGGTCACATGCATATACCAAAACACATAGGAAAGCAACATATTGCATGTTGCACCAGTGTGACAGAAGTTGCATCACAGAATCCACTAGTGTGTGTGTGGTCATGTAGATATGTGGTTTTGGAAAAGAACACATGCAATGTGGTCATGTGTGGATCAATGAAGCTAGGAGTGTGGATATATATCAATGTGGTTTAGGAAATAACACATGCAATTAATGACTCTACGGGTTCCATGTGTACAACCATGGTCACAAAAGACCAAACACATAGGAAAATCAGCTCCCACACATTGCATGTTGCACCAGTGTGACATAACTTGCATCATCACACATAGTTATGTGTAGTCATGTAGATATATCAAATTGTTATATTGGAAAAGAACACAGACATGCAATGTGGTCATCATGTGGATCTATATCAACAATAATACAATATGGAAAAGAACACACATGCATATATAATATGACTCTAGGAGAGATCCATATGGTCATATAGAGGCTAAAAACACATAGGAATTAAAATAAAGGAGCTTCCACACATTGCATGCATGGTTGCACCATCATCACAGAATCCACTTGAGTAGTATATGCATGTGTGGTCATGCATATGTGTATAGATATCATTGTGGTTTTGGAAAAGATCAATGTACATATATGCAATGTGGTCATGTACATGTGGACCAGTGACTCTAGTGGATATATATCAGTGTGTAGGTTCAAGAAAAGAACACACTACATCATGCAATGTCTCTAGGGGTGTCAAATTAAAAACCATGCATGGTCATAGAGACCAAAAACACATAGGAAAAGCATCTTCCATTGCATGTTGCACTAGTGACAGAAGTTGCATGCATCACAGAATAATCCAATGGAGCATGTGTGTGTGGTCATGCATCACACAAAGGAAAAGGTGCATCACAAAATCCACTGAAGTTGCCTAGATGATACCTATCTCAAAGTTTGAGCCCAAGAAGATGTTAGATCATGCGCGTGCATATCGATCGATATATGTGAGAGACCATATGCTCACCAGGGGCCTAGATATAATGCTTATCTCAACAACCCATCACACTTTTGTACATATATATCATATAGTAAAACATATACATATGCATGCAAGTTCTCCCAATGCTTAGATCCCAAACTAATCTATACATCCCAAAATATATACTACGTACACAAAATAAACTATAAACTAAAATCTAGTTCAAACACATAATTTATCACCACCACTTGTTGTCGTCCTTGACTTGCTTCCCTGTCAACTGCTTGATGCCGCCACCGTTCCAAGATCCCTGCTCGTCCTGATACCGCTTTTTATCCTCCTCACGCTTCTTCTCTTGGGCTAGCTTGCAACCAGGGCATAGCTCTGTCGCGAAAAACCCCGCCTTAACCATCCCATCTTTCATGGTAATGAGCTTACTCTATAACTCGTATGCCATGTAGGCGTCTCTTGCTGCATACTCGAGGCGCACCTGGCTCATCGGCTTCCACTCCCAGTAGTCGTGCTCGAGTCGCTTCAATTTCTTTAGTTTTGCATAGGATTTATCGATGATTTCTGCTGCCAGATCACCCATGCCATCCTTCGATGGGTATTCTTTGATCTTGTTCAGATTTTGGATGTCGATGTGGTACCCATCTAGGATTTTTATCAACGCACGAGAAAGCATAATTGTGTCATTTGTGATATCCACACTAGTGAAAGTTATCCCTTTCCTACACAAGAACTCGACCAAAGCAGGACAATGCTTCTCAGTTGGTTTACTCCTGTAGTTAGATGGGTTTAGGGATGTAAGGGAACAAGGGATGCAGAAGTGGTGATCTCAAATTTAAATTTCACATACCTGCAGAAGTGGTAAATGAGGACCTCCTCATGTATGGCGATTTGCACGACTTTGATCTCTTGTGGAGGATTTTTTCGCTTATTTGCAAGGGTGTACTCCAAGTCTAGCCCCACAAACTTGTGCTTCTCTTTATCAAGCAATTGCTCATACCTGGCGAGAGTTGTCTCCACAGTCGCTTCATCATTTGTGTACACCATTGTCAAAGTCGTTGTGCCATGGGCAGGGGCAAAGTGGGTCTCTGTTGTGCGTTTCCCATCATCCATGCCTGCAAGGAAATGGCTGAAAGGAAATGCCTGCAAGGAACTGCCTGCGAGAGGAAGAAGATGAACCGACGGTTCCAGAACAGAGGAAGAAGAAGCACCCAGGAAAAACTATAGAGGAATGACCGAGGAAGAGGAAGAAGAAACGTGGTAATTGCAGCTTCGGTTCGAGAACTCATCGTGGTTACGCGGAGATCGTGGTAGTGCTGCCGGTTCAACAAGTGGGGCCAGTTCCTGCGAGAATATGGAATTAGTTGTGCATTTTTCTATACGAGAAATTGAGAGAAATCATTTATATTTTCTCTTTCATAATTAAACATAATGAAGTTGGTACAGCCCAAGAGATTTGAACAAAAGAGAATTTTCTAGTTTAAAATACAACAACACAAAAGTTTCTGAGCATGCATTCTTGAAATTTAAATTCTGATGATTTATTCAGAAGTTCTAAGCTACAACCGACATCATAGAGCCAATGCTCTCGTCTTCATCCTCCTCCTGCTGCTCGTCGCTATCATCTTCCGCATCCTGTTGTTCCTTGCCGGACTAGTGACCACCTCAATAATTAGCTTGATATAGTGCCTCATCACTTTGACCTGGACGACGAGCAGATCATCAAGGCAAATTCTATTTTTAGCACAGAATTCAGCCTGAGGGTCGGTGAACTCAATGCAATCGTCATATACTTCCAATATATGATATCGCCCCAAGATTTTCAGGCCTTTGTCACAATTATTCTTCATGCATACACAATAGAACCCTTTCTTTGGGATTTGGTGTTACCTTGTGCATCTCAAAGGAATTTCCTGAGTAAGAAAAATATATAACAAATCTTAGTTAACTGGCCACCCTGATAAATTTACAAAATAAGAAGGAAAAGCATAGGAAAAAGTGATTAACTAACCATCTGATAAAGATCATGTTCATCCTGCAACCGGTGCACGAAGAACTGACAGATCTCAAAGACCTCATATTCATCCAGGTCTCTTACAAACTCCTTGTAGAATGCCCAAGATATGGAATTCATTTCAGAGCAACTGACATTACATGGGTGCTGAAATATGGATTTCTCTAGTGTCACCTTGCAACAATCTTCGGTCTTATAACAACCTGATCATGCATATGAAATTGAAGAAGGTTTGTGTGTAAGGAACATACATAATTAAGAAACTAGTCATGTGTGTAAGGAAAAAACCACTTCAATAAGTCAATACATACACTGGTCGTGATCAACACAAGGTTTGACAACATTATCAGCATTTGACACTTCAACAATAAAGCACATGTCTACTCTATTGTATGCAAATGTTAGAACATCATTCTGTTCAATGTTATAAGATGCACAGAACCCCCTCCAATATGTCCCACATAATGCTACAGACCTCCCAAAATTCCCACCATACAACACATAGAAGTAGTATTCATCAATTGTTATGTTTTGATCATGGCGGTCACTCCGAGCAAAGATCCATGTCAGATGTGGACCAATAGCGAATTGTCGCATATGCTCAGCGAAACAACAAGGAATACCCTGCATAAATTTGTGAAATAGAAAAAACCCATAAGATCATGAACATAAAGCAATTTATATGGAAATTTAAAATAAGATATGTATATGAAAATCGAGAATACTTACAAATCCCTCTATAAAAAAGGGTGATCTCACCCTCATTCGAAAATACATCACATGGTTTGTGTTTCTACTCCCACACTAGGCAGGTTGCTGCTGACATGTCACACATTCGTTTTGAGCCATATTCCTTTTTTCTGAACACAAAAATTACAAAAGATCAGGAAAATAAATGATATGATGTTACTAATATTATTACTAATTACATTGTACTTTATAATGACAACTAGTTTGTAGTTCTACATAGATAATCCTGCAAAAATACAACTAATGATGTGCATACTATACTAATCTATAGTTCTGCATACACATACTGAAGATTGTTATTAACAAAATATCAGCACAAATTGTACCAACAAAAAAATCTACAGAAATTCAACCCAACAAAATCTACACATCCTCGATTTACTCTAGAGATTCGATGAAGTAATCTTAGAGAAAACTCTACGGATTCGATGAAGCAATTGTAGAGAAAACGCTACAGATTCGATGAAAGTACTATTTATGCAGCTCTGAAAACCCTACAGATTCATCGAGTTGCTGCTGCTGAAGATCTCTGCTGCCGGTTATACTCCGGTGAAGGGGATACTTACCGCTGCTGTAGAGCCTCACCGCCGGTTATTCCACGGCAGATTGCGTCCCTCACTCCACCGTCGTCGTGCCCGTGGATGCTGCAGCTCCCCTGCATTCGCCTAGAAATCGCGTGAGATCGGGCGGCGCGCCGCGCACCTATATATACGCGAAGGAAGCTTGCCGGAGCATGGAGAATATATAAGTCTTGCACCTGCTTCAGATGAAAGCTCGCCGGAGGTAGCGATGGGGCACGCTCTATCTCTCTCTCTAGCTGCACCTGTCTTGTCCACTCTCTCTCTACGTGCTGCTTTGGTTCTGACAAAATGGAGCGAAAATAAAATCCGAAGAAATTCAATAAAATGGAAACCTCCAGGTCTCGAACACGCAACCAAGAGGACCCTGACCAGTGGACCCACCTATGATGAACCCCACGTGTCAGGTGGACAAGTGAAAATTCTTTCGCTGACTTGTGGGGCCCACCTCTTTTGCTGCACACACACTCACCTGAACTCCACCCGGGAGGTTTCGAAATCAGATCTGAAATCCGCTCCATCACACGCGGCGGCGGTGGCGGCTAGGGCACCACTGCCTTTGCCGGTCCACCACACGTGGCGGCGGCGTCTCCCCGTCCATTTCAGCGTCCGCACTCCAAGGTTGGCCCCTTCAGGCCGACGTCTCCGCGCACCTCGGTAACTCCCCTTCTGGGCGCCATCTCCGTGCTCAACTCGCTCGTCGCTGTGTCTGCCAAGGTAAAAAATAGTTCGTTTAATTGTTCAACACATGGATATCACTTGGATTGTTCATCTACATAAAAATCTTCTTAAAAAGGATTATTCTTCTCAGAAAATGTGATTAGTTTGTTTAATGGTCTGACAGATTGATAGGAGTTGGATTTGTTGCATGGTAAAGTAAATAGTTCTGATAAATTACTAGCCTGTTCTAAAAATGAGATTTGTTGTTTTAATTGTTCAACGCATGGATATGAGTTGGCTTGTTCATTGTAAAGAAAAATATTCTAAAAAATCACTAGCCTATTCTGAAAGTTTGATTTGTTTATTTAATTCTTAACAGATGGATAGGAGTTGGATTCTTCATGGCACACAGTTTACTGAACCCTATAAAGCTGGCCTGAAACAGTTTGTCAGATTTGTCAAGGAGGGATATGGCGAGAATGCTGAGGTTCCATGCCCCTATCGTAAGTGCCTCAACTGGAGAACGGTACATGTAGGCCTTCTTTATCACCACTTACTCATCAATGGCATGTCGCACACGTATACTCGGTGGATACAACATGGAGAGCCACTTGATGTTTCTATTATTGAAGATCCACCCAATGGTGGTAACAATGGTGGTCATGCGGGTGATGACAATGAAAATATGTATAAGGATGATGAAGGCGATGATGATGGAGGTCACAGTGTTCCAGATATGTTGCAAGACCTTAAGCACGTAGGTGATGCATTAACCGCAAACCAGATTGTTGCTAATGTCCCAACTGACATCAAACATGAGAAATTGTTTGCAAAGTTGATGGAAGAGGCAAAGTGCAAGCTTTACCCGGGAAGTAAACACTCCAGGCTTGCATTTATTGTGAAGCTCCTTCATCACAAGTCATATCACCGGATCACCAACACTGCTTTTGATGATTAGATGAAGCTATTTGCTGATGCACTGCCCGATCCCAATACCCTGCCGAGATCATACCGTGAAGCAAAAACTTATCTGAAGTATCTTGGACTTTCTTATGATAGCATACACGTGTGCAAAAACAACTGCATGCTCTTCTGGAAGGACAATGACGAGATGGACAACTGCATTACATGTGACGCCTCAAGGTGGAAATATCCAGAAAGAAGGTCATCGACAGTCAAAGTGCTGTGTCATTTTCCTTTGGTGCCATGGCTGTAGAGATTGTTCTCTTCGAGGAGAATAATGGAGAACATGCAGTGGCACAAGTTAAGGAGAATGCCCAGAGATGGTATACTCAGTCATCCGGCTAATGGTGAAGCATGGAAGGATTTTGACAGAACATGGGAGGACTTTTCAGCTAACCCTAGAAATGTAAGGCTTGGCCTTGCCACCGATGGCTTCAATCCTTATGGAACCATGAGCACGAGCTATAGTATGTGGTTTGTATTTACCCTTCCGTACAACCTTCCACCATGGGATTGTATGGATGCATCAAACTACATGCTTTGCCTTCTAATCCCTAGCAAATCAAGTCCTAGAAAGGACTTTGATGTCTTTATTGAGCCTCTGTTGGACGATTTGCAACAGCTTTGGAAGGGTATGCGCTCTTATGATGCATTTCAAAACGAAACGTTTGATCTTCGAGCAGTGGTTCTTTGGTGTACCCATGACTACCCAGCTTGCAGCACTATGTCTGGGCGTACAACAAAAGGATATTATGCATGCCTACATTGTGACAAAAATCCTCTGTCCAAATCCATAAAGAGCAAAATATGCTACATTGGGTACCATCATCCTCCCGAAGTGCCACCGCTTGCAGCGAGACACGGAGCTAGCCGGCATTCATGATGGCCATGCAATCAAAGGACTTAAAACCCATGACTGCCACATCCTGTTGCAGGGAATATTAGCTACTGGCATGTGAGGGTATTTGCATCCTGATATCTACATGGCACTTGGAGAGCTGGGAAGATTTTTCAGGCAATTAAGCAGTAAAAATGTCGTGGTGGTGGCACGGCAGATGCCATGGATAGGCTAAAGGTGAGGCCAATATGCACTAGAGGAATCCAGGGAGGGATAGTGTGGTGATTCCACACACAGATGCTTTGTATTCTCCAAGCTATATGAGTTTACAGATGCTCCTTGAGTTGTATTGGGGAGAGGAGGAAGAAGGAACTCTCTTACTCTCACCACTACCAACTACTCACGTGTAGGGCAAAATAACTCGCGATACCCTTCTACTGAGGTCCTGGCGCTCCTTATAAAGGGGAGGCCAGGCTACTAGCTAGGGCATACGTGGAGGCATATTCCTGGGAATATGCCTATCCCAAAATAGCAAATCGACTGGGTCACCTTTTGCCACCGTAAGCCATGCAGAGGCTACATAAGCCTCTGCGGCGCCAACATCATCCGACACAGGCTGCGTCACCCTTGTCGGCCACGCCTCGGTGGTCCTTCCCTCTGTTCGCTTTGCTCACACTCCTACGCACAGAGGTCACCCTTTGACCAGCGAGATACCTTCCTTCTCTTGCAAGCCTGATATAACCCGGATCATGCCTGGTTAATCCGGCCCCGTGGGTACCTGCATACAAGTTACAAAATGCCTGCCGGCATATGACATACGTCGTCCGGGACTCAGTTAGGTGGACATCCTCCGGTCCGGGTTACTCCATAATTCGGCGTGCCTTGAGGTGACTTGGCCAGCATACGCTTTGACCTTGCCGTACCTCGGCTAACTCGGCCTCTATACCCTGGCGTGACCCTACCCGGGGGTATCCCCCAACATTAGTCCCCGAAGCTGGTGCGATCTTAGCAACTTCTGCTGCTAAGGCCACGACAGGTTCAATCTACCGAGCCTTTTGCTCCCTTTTTCGAGTTACCTCATAGCTCGGATTTCATGGCCTAGCTTTACCTTGGCACATTCCGAGTTATCACTCGCTGGCCGGGTCACCCTTAAGTTTCTTGGGTTATCCTTCCTTCTCTCATACACTTCCCCACGTCCTACGTGGAGGGTAATCATTATTTTGCCTCATTTTAAGGGCCTGCACCAGTTATTGCACTTATTGTCAGGGGTTACTGTCACACACGTCGCGTCGTAGCTGCCTCCTTGTTAACTATATCACCACGTCCCGTCCTGGGATCCCCTTTTTCATGTGGCCCTTCCTGTGGCTTGCCTCTGATTGGCTGACCCGGCTGATACACGGCCATACCGTGTGGCCTTGACGCACAACACGATCCCACTACCCACCGCTGGGGCATGGTTAAATAGGGGAGGGGGCGCGTCCCTTGGCTATTTTCCCCTTCTCGCGCCCCTTAGCCTCCCTACCTCTTCTTCTTCCTTGCGACAGCGTCGCCGCCGCTGCTTCTGCTCTGCAGCGCCGCCACCGCACCGTGCTTCTCCGCACTAGCCTCGCTGTCGCTCTCGTGCTGCTTCAACATCACGGGTCCGCGCCAATCCAAACCACTGCCTCCCTCGTCTGAACGGGCCGGTGAGGACAGCTACTTGGAGAAGACTGAGGAGGAGCTCGCCATCGTTGAAGAAGATATGGAGGAGGGGGTGAAACCATGGAGCGCGGTGCCTGGGCCGGTTCTTGGGTGTGCCAAGACAACCTGGATTGGCTCTACCGCACCCGCCGCATCCCAGAGGGCGTGATTTCTCGCCTTGCTTCCGAGGAGCTCGCTCCCTCACCCAATCCGGGTGAGTTCGTCGTCTTCCTGTCTCACTTCCAGCGCGGCTTTGGCCTGCCTGTTAGCGATTTCTTCCATGATTTCATCAACGTCTACGAACTCCAACCTCACCATCTTCAGGCGAATGCCATCACATACCTCTCTTCCTTCGCATCCACCATAGAGGGATATGTCGGCCTGTGGCCCTCCAAAGAGCTCTGGATTCGGTTCTTTGGTCTGCGCAGAAACGTTGTTCTGGATAAGCTGCTTGCCCCGGAGGAGAAGCATCTGACCCAATTTGGTGCGGCCTCCATCTCACCTCGGAAGCAATCTGTCTTCCCCCGGGTTACGGGGCTTGATTCCTGCAAGGGCTGGGCCTGGACCTTCTTCTATGTGAGGAATGGTTTGGATGAGGATCTGATCCGGCTGCGCCCCTTTAAGATGGGTCCTCCTAATCCGGATATGTGGGACCGGATTCCCAAGAAACCAACTGCCTTGGCAAACCAGGTCAATAAGCGGTTCCAGGAGTTGAAGGATCTCGGGCTGCGCAACGAGGACCTGATGATCACATTCGTCCGTAGCAGGATTTCCCCCTTCAGAAGCGCACGCACAAGCTCTTCCATATGAGCTGGCGACTCGACCCCAACCGGACCTCCTCCTTTGAGTTGAACAACATTGAGATCTTCCGCCGAATCAAGGCCATCTTCACGACCGATAAGGACTTCTCCGCTGATTGGGAGTGGGGGATGGAGCATTTCTGCCGGGACAAGCCTCCTCCTGCGGTAAATCTCATTACCCAATCCCTCTCCGAGTTATATCCTATGTCGGAGCATGTTGTTTATTTGATCCCTTTTGTATTTTCCTCTTAGTTGTTTCTTCAGCAGACCCTTGAAGATGGCACCGAGCCTTCCCTCAAATGGGGGAAGGATCGACTTGTCTCGGAAGAGGAGGAGCCGGATCAGGAAATGTTCCTACCTACCCCGGACGCAACCAAGCGACCCTCTGGTAACTTCTCTTCCTTAAGGAATTGGCCTGACGATGAAGATGATTCCGACGTTGAGGTGATGGAGGCATTTGACGCTGTACCCATTTCTTACGCATTTCTGGCTTCAGCTAACCCGGCTGGGCAGATCCATGAAGATCCCCCTCTTGCTATGGGTGAGCCGGTCCTAGCCGTGTCCAAGAAACGGGCTGCCACTTCCGCTGCTTCTTCTGGACCTCCCAAAACAACCAAGAGGCGGAAGAAGTCCACTGATAAGACCGCCACTAAGCCTCCGACTAAGGCCATAGTCCGGAGAGCTCGAAAACCCAAGGAGCCTTTGACTTCTGACGAGTAAGTCAGCTTTCTTTCTGTCCAATTCTCTGCTTCATGCTTTTCTATCTATATGCCTTTCTTTTGTTATAACTTGTTATTCATCATTTGATTCGGCAGGGCTGCGGTGGAGGTTCCCTAGAGCGGCTCCAGCATTGCTTCACCCCTCCGGCGTACCCCATGACCCCTCGTGGTGACAACACATGCCCACTGAGCCCAATTCATGAGGGTTCCGTGGCTGCTCCGGGTCATAGCTCACCTTGCCTAGAGGAAGGCAACCTCGGAGCAGGGGGAAGTGGCACGGCCGAGGCAGCTGATGCTCCCAGCTCTTCATCGGCTCAGCCGCATCCCGACACCTCCGAGGTACCATCAGCAGCAGTAGCACCACCGCCAACATCAGCACCAGCACCAGCACCAGCGCCAGCACCAACAACAGCACCAGCACCAACACAAGCGCCAAAATCCACAGCAACTCCTTCTGCCTCGTCCGAGTCTTCCAAGACCCGGCGAGAGGGCCCAGCTAGCACCAAGGCTGCACCCAAGTCCAAATCTGTAGCTCAAACCTCAGCCTCTCAGCAGCAGCCCAAGGCCAAGAAAAGTTCGGACGCCACCAGGGCAACATCCATCGAGGCTGGACAGCGCACACTCGTGTCCATGCTGCCGAAGAAAGATGCACCCACCGGGTCTGCTAGCAGCAAGCAACTTGCATTGCACACCAGCCCTGCTGCCGCCCAAGTTACGAGGAAGGAGGCCCACGCCAAGGGCTTGGTTACGCCGCATATGCTTAGTGGGGAGAGCTATCCTCCATCTCTGATCGAATATGTAGACAATTGGAACAAAGCGGAGTTCGTCAATCCCAACGACGATCTCCTGGAGAAGTTCGGGCCCGCCAAATTCAGTGCACAAATGAACACCGCAGCCAAGGCTATCAACCTTGCTGGCCGGATGATGGACGTATGCTACTTTGTCCTTTCTTTAACATGCACAAGTGCTTAGAGATATATCCATTAGTCCCCGAGCCTCTGGGGGAGTAACTTGTTACTCGGCCGGATGCTCCTTAGAGAACTAGCATAGCTCCTTAGTAGCTTCGAATATGCACACACCAAAAGCCGGGTTAAGTTCCACTTGGCCCGGATTTTGCACACTTCGAATATGCACACACCTAGAGCCGGGTTAAGTTCCACTTGGCCCGGGTCTTGTACACCTCGAATATGCACACACCTAGAGCCGGGTTAAGTTCCACTTGGCCTGGATCTTGTACACTTCAAATATGCACACACCTAGAGCCGGGTTAAGTTCCACTTCGCCCGGATCTTGTACACTTCGAATATGCACACACCTAGAGCCGGGTTAAGTTCCACTTGGCCCGGATCTTGTACACTTCGAATATGCACACACCTAGAGCCGGGTTAAGTTCCACTTGGCCCAGATCTTGTACACTTCGAATATGCACACACGTAGAGCCGGGTTAAGTTCCACTTGGCCTAGATTTTGTACACTTCAAATATGCACACACCTAGAGCCGGGTTAAGTTCCACTTGGCCCGGATTTTGTACACTTTGAATATGCACATTACTAAGCCAATCTTTCTTTTTTTAGTTCACTACCAATCGCCGGAGCGCTAAGTTTCAGCGCCTCTTGGACACACACAAGGCGCTGCGCTCGAAACATACAACGCTTCTTGCTGAGTTTGAGAAAAGGGGTAAGTTTTCTCTTTGACTTTTTTCCCAACTTTCTGTCCCTTTTCCTGCCGAACTAATCTGTCATTCGGATTTCATAGCTAGAGTGGAGGCCAAAAACAAAATTATGAGAAAAAACTTGGCCAAGATAAAAGGTAGTTCGCTTTGATTACTCAATTTCAGTGCCCTCTTTCCTTTCTCCTGAGCTCGGCAGATATTCATACCTCGGCTCTGTCGGGTCAACAAACCGTTTCAGCATCCCTTGAAGATAGTGTGCCCGTGCCTGATATGATGCTGCATTTTCTCGAACAAGCAGGGCAACATCAGGCCGAGCTCAAGAAGAAAGAAGATGAGCTTGGCAAACTCCGAGCCAAGGATGATGAAGTTGCCAAGCTCAAGGCTAAGATAAAAAAAACTTAAAGAGCTCCACAAAACAGAGATGGACAAGGATGGCCAAGACTTCAACGAAGAGCGAGAGCATCTTAGTCTCCAACTTGCAAAGGATCAAGAATTGCTGAAAGAGGCCGACGTCAAGCTTGACTCGGCAAATGTTGAACTTAAGAAGCTCCGGAATAGGCATGATAATTGCACCAAAGAGCTGACTCGGATCCATAGTCATAATTCCTGTAAACTCCTTTCCCTCAGCCGACATGTATTTCTCCGGGTTAAATTCTTTTACTTCTTTCACTTGTTTTGTCTTCAGGCAAATTCCCAGAGGGCGATGCCATTGCATCTACTACCGTTGCCAAGTTCCATCGGCAGAGGGGTACCCCCACTGATCCTGGCTCTGAACCCATTCCTTTTGACATGGAGGATCTGATAGTCAGCCTATCCTCCCGAGTTGAAATTATGAAGAACTATGGTTCAGGTCTCCTGGATTCAGCCGTCCGGATCTTCCGTGCCCTTTGGCCTGGTGAGGATGTTCCGGAGGGATCCACTGCTCTGATCAACAAGCTGATGGACTACACGACCCAGCTCGACCTCTGGAGGGAATCCGCCGCTCGTGCTAGAGCTGATATGGTCCTCCACTTCGTTCTCACGTGGTATGAAACTCTAAATCTGAAGCTTCTCGAGCGCTTGCGCACCGGATCAAGGTGGTCAAATGACCCGAATTGGGTAGCCCGGCGTCAGGCTTGCACCCACAACCTCATCCAATTTTCCCCTGTCCATCAATGGAACGAAGGACCAAGCTTCCTTGGCGCCGTTGATGATGAATATGTCGAAGATTGTTCGGATGAGGAGGAAGAGGACGAAGCCTTGGACGTCGAAGAAAATGAAGATGACGATGAGGCTGAGGGCGGAGTTCCACCCACTGGCACCGAGTTACCTCCTCCTGCTGCTGCTCCTTGAGTACCAAAAAACACTTTGAAATTTATCAGATCCCCAGTATGCTGGGTGCAGATGTATTAAGCATACTGATTATATTTTGCTACTAAGTTGTTCTCATCAGATTAATTTGGGTGTAGTCCCCGAGTTTCATTTTCTTGTTCCTTCAATTTCATGGCTCGGCTCACGTCTACCTTGATTCGGTTTTGTGACTTACGAGTCTGAGTTTCAAAAATTGACTTAACAATACTTGGAAACTTTTAGGATTAGCTCAAAATAATCCAGCGTAGTAAAAGTAACAAATGTCGGCTCGATTACGTTCCTTTCCTTAGTCTTTTTCGTGTGCTTCGCAATTCCAAACTTGTTCTCTTGCTTGCCATGAAGCCAATTCTTGTTGGACAGCAGCAAGTCAAAGAGTTGAGTTTTTGGTGCTCACACACTACTAATCCGGCTCAGGCAGAAGCAACTTAAGCCAGCCGACATAAAAATAAATAACAAACACAGAAGACAACAAACATTACTAAGGCAGTCCCCGAGTTACTGCTCGAGGTGCCAAGATTTCATTGATAAACTCATTGCCGGCATACATACCGACATAAGAGAGACTCGGATACACACACTTCTTTGTTAAGTGTAGAACGGACGGAGTAGAGCTACATTCCATGGACGCTTAGATTCCTTGCCGGATCTGTCCGCCTTGTTCTTCTCCTGTGGTTGTGCATCAATGAGATAATAAGAGTCATTGTGCAATGCTTTGCTCACGATGAATGGCCCTTCCCATGGGGGGGATAACTTATGCATGCCAGCAGTACGTTGTACCAGCCGAAGTACCAGATCACCTTCCCGGAAGACTCGGGGGTTTACTTTCCGGCTATGGTAGCGTCGGAGATTTTGCTGATATATGGCGGATTTGGATAATGCCAATTCTCTCGCTTCTTCTAGCAGATCAACATCATTTTGCCGGGCTTCTCGCACTTCGGCTTCTATGTATTGGGTGACCCTAGGCAAATCATGCTCTATGTCAGCTGGTAATACAGCTTCTGCCCCATATACCAGAAAAAATGGCGTATAGCCTGTTGATTGATTCGGAGTTGTTCTTAAACTCCACAGTACCGCTGGTAGTTCTTCTATCCAGCACCCCGCTGATCTTTGCAACGGCTCAATGAGCCGGGGTTTTATCCCGGATAATACTAATCCGTTGGATCTTTCCACTTGTCCGTTTGATGCGGGGTGGGCTACCGAGGCAACGTCCAGCCAGATCTTTTTATCTCGGCAGAATCGCGCAAATGCTCCTTCAGCAAAATTAGTGACGTTATCTGTTATGATACTGTGAGGATAGCCATATCTTAGGATGATATCTTTGAGGAATGTCACGGCTGTGGCTCCATCGCATTTTTTATCGGCTTTACTTCAATCCACTTTGTAAACTTGTCAACCATAACCAAGATATGGGTCATATTTCCTTTCGCCGGCTTAAATGGACTAACCATATCCAAACACCATACAACAAATGGCCAGGTAATTGGTATGGTCTTGAGCTCCGACATTGGCATGTGTGTTTTGGTAGCATACCTCTGACAACCATTGCATTTTCTTACTAGATCTTCTACTTGTTCCAAGGCACTTGGCCAGTAGAATCCATGCCAGAAAGATTTTGCCACTAAGGCCCTGGACGAGGCGTGATGCCCACATTCCCGTTGGTGTATATCTCGGAGGATGTCAAGCCCTTCTTCCGGGTCAACACACCGCTGCAGGACATTCGTGACACTCCTTTTGTATAACTCGGCATTGATAATCGTGTATGCCTTTGCACGCCTCTGAATTTGCCTTGAAAGCACTTCTTCATCGGGCAAGGATCCATCCTTCAGGAACTGGAATATGGGCTCCATCTCGCTGGTAGTACTCCTCATTTGACTCGTTTGACATAAGCCGGGGTTGAGTCAGGTCACCCAAAGCATACGAATCAGCAATCTGGATTGTCTCTGCCAGCGTAGTCGGCATATCCCTTTGTAACCTTTGCCACAACATGCTTGCATATCTACACCCTTGTGTAAACCAAGCTATGGCCTGTGACTCAATCACGCCCTTGCATGAGTTTCGCACATTGCACCAGCGAGTTAGGAATTCTCGGTCTGTATCATTTGGTCTCTGCTTGCACATTGCTAGGGTCTGTGGCCTATTTGGCCTCTGATACGTGCTCGAGAAGTTACTGACGAACATTTCCTCAAAATTGATCCAGCAATTGATACTACCGAGTGGTAAATTGTTTAACCATACCCTCGCTGGCCCCTCCAGCATCTGAGGTACGTATCTCACCTCCCATCTCAAATTGCCTGTAGCAATTTTCATTGTTGTTGTGTAGTTGATTAACCAATCCTCCGGCTTGGTGCTACCGTCATATGTTTTTGTGCCTCTGGGTAACTGAAAGTTAGGTACTGGAGGCTCTTTCATGATCCGGGTCCCAAAGCATGCTAGACCCAGAGGACCTTACCCCTCAATTTGCTCCGACCTGTAGAGCCGATCCAGCTTTAACCTGGCGTCGTCAGGCATCAAGTTCCTGCTTCCCAACCTTGACCCTATCACATGATAGTCCGGCCTAGGGTATCCCGCATTCACCATTTACGGATCAACGTCGTTATATCTGTCTTGCTCTTGTGGAGCGCATCTCTGTAGCATACCTTGGCTGGCACTTCGCTCTTGCCGTGGTATATTCCGCTGCTGCGATTACCCTGCACCCACCGAGTTATGCTATCCGGCATTGCCGTTTACAGCGTTTCCCTGACCGGCATTGCCTTGGTCGAGGTTACCTCGGCCAGCTTCACCTCGTGTTGGGGGGATACCCCTGGGTAGGGTCACTCCGAGGTATAAGGGCCGAGTTAGCCGAGGTTCGGCAAGGTCAAAGCGGATGCTGGCCGGGTCACCTCAAGGCAGGCCGGATCACGGAGTAACCCGGACCAGGGGGGTCGCCTAACATTGTCTCATCCGACTTAAGGAGTAAGTCGGAAGTGCTTATCTAACTTATATGCAGGAACAGGTGTGGCTGGATCTACTATGATCCGGGTCCTTGCTAGGCTTCTAGGAGAAGGAAGGAATCTTTCTGGTCAAAAAGAAGGTCCGGTACGCACTGCATGAGCGGAGAAAGCAAGGGCAGGACCACCGGGTCGTGGCCGACAAGGGTGACAACACTCATGTCGGCTGACGCGGGTGCCGCAGAGGCTTACGTTGCTAAAGCATGTATGACGCGAGGGAAAAGAATCCCGGTCGGGTTACCACTTTGGGAGGGGGCATATTCTTAGGAATATGCCTCCACGTATGCCCTAGGCTGGGACCGAACTTCCCCTATATAAGGGGGGCTAGGTCTCTGGTAGAAGGGGTTGGTTGAGCTCTAGTTGGTTTTGGTGATTCCATAGGACTAGTTGATCTAGAGTTCTAGGGAAAATAGTAGGCAAGAGTAAGAGAGCTCCTTCTTCCTCCTCTCGCCAATACAGCTCAAGGAGCACTTGTAATCTGGCAGATATAGCAATACAAACTTCTGTGTGGATAATCACTCCACTATCCCTCCCTGGATTCCCCTAGCGTGTATTAGTCCCCACCTTTAGCCTATCCATGGCATCTGCCGTGACACCACCATGATAGTTGGCGCCCACCGTGGGGCTAGCGGCGCTAGCAAGGGTGAATATCCGGATGGGAAACCTCATCGGCACTGGCGAACACGTCGTCTCCGGGCTCGTTCAGCACTTTGTAGCGCTGGATTTCGTCAGCGACAACGCTGGCTGCTTCGGCACGCGCCCACTTTCGCGCAACGGCCTCTTCGTCAAGCTCGGTGCGCACAAGGTCTACGTTGCTATGGACATCTCATGCATTCATCCACGCCGCATCGTCGATGCGGGGGAACCACCCCTCACTGTGGCTCACGGGGCGGTGATGATGACTGCGCTAGGTGCAGGCGCAAGCAAGGACCCAGCACCAGACCCGGAGGTAACACCTAAGGCACCAAGGAAAGGTAGAGGACCTCCACTAGAGAGGCATGAGAACGTACTAAGAGAAGCTATGGATAGCTTGGCTAACCCGGTAGCAGCAGTGGTAGATCCGGCTCAGGCACATGCCGAGCTATAGGAAACTCGGCAAAAGATACTAGAGGACGCAAAGAAAATAGTCGCAGCTCAGCAGTCGCTGAACATGACGCTGCGTGAGTACTCAAAGGCAAACAAAGTGGATACAGTAAAAGTAAAAGGGAGAAATCTCATAAGCGAGATGAACAGAGAAGGTGATGATGGAGCAGAAGGGTCGGAAAACTATCTGTCTATGGGGTTGCCGAGGTATAGTACCCCGGTGAAGAACCTCAGAGCAGCAGATGCGGCTGCGTTCGAGTTAGAGGGTCTGACGGGTGAGGCCCGTCAAAGACAGCAAGATAGGGTTAACGAGCTAGTTCGGATCGGGAACAGACAGAACGAAGAGCTGCTGAGACCTAACCCAGAGAGAGCTGGAGCTTCCAAAATCGTCCATTCGGTGATGGGTAACCTAGAGAAGTCCGCTGGAGCCGCATCATCGCCTCATGGTGGTCCGAGGAGAGAAGAGGTAGTAACCTCGCCCAGACGGAACAAACAGATCGTCCCGTACGACCCAACGCGTGCAGGAAAAGAAAAAGAGATGCGGAAAAATGATGATCGACGGAGTGTGAGCCGAGGTGAAGCTGGCCGAGGTAATCACGACTAAGGCAATGCCGGTCAAGGGAACGCTGCCAACGGCAATGCCGGACAGCGCAACTCCGTAGGAGCAGGACAACCGCAGCAGCGGAATATACCAAGGCAAGAGCAAAGCGCCGGCCGAGGTATGCAGCAGAAAGGTGCGCCACGAGAGCAAAACCAATACAACGACGGTGATTCGGAGATGGTGAACGCAGGGTACCCCAGACCAGACTATCATGTGATAGGGTCAAGATTGGGAAGCAGGGATTTAATGCCGGATGACGCTAGGTTAAAAATGGATCGCCTGTATAGGTCGGAACAGATCGAATGTCAAGGTCCTCCGGGTCCAGCGTGCTTTGGACCCCGGATCATGAAGGAACCGCCGGTACCAAACTTCCAGTTACCCAGAGGCACGAAGACGTATGACGACAGTACCAAGCCGTAGGATTGGCTGATAAACTATGCTATGGCGGAAAAATTGCAACTGGCAACCTGAGATGGGCTGTACGTTATGTACCCTAGATGTTGGAAGGCCCGACCAGAGTATGGCTAAATAATTTACCACCCGGAAGCATCAACTGCTGGATAGATTTTGAAGAAATGTTTATCGGCAACTTCTCAAGTACATATCAGAGGCCGAATAGACTGTAGACCCTAGCAATGTGCAAGCAAAGACCTAACAAGACGGATTGTGAATTCTTGACCCGGTGGTGTAACGTGAGAAACTCGTGTGAGGGTGTCATAGAGTCACAGGCCATAGCGTGGTTTGCGCAAGGGTGCAGATATGGCAGTGAGCTGTGGATGAAGTTGCAAAGGAAAATGCCAGTTATGCTGGCAGAGATGATCCGGATTGCTGATTCGTATGCTTTGGGCGATCCGACTCAACCTAGGCTCACGTCAAATGAGTCAAACGAGGAATACTATCAGAGGGATGGAGCTGGGTAATCCCGGAGGAACGATTACAGAGGAAAAGGAGAGATGATAGACCGGATCATCACTACGGTTCGCAACAAGTTGCAGCTGTGAATCAAGATCAACCCGGAGCAGGGAGTAACCAACGCTAGAGAACGGGAGGGCAATGGACTCCAAGAAATGATGGCAAGAAAACATGGACTCCAGAGCAAAAGAAACAGTGGCAGGAAAAGAAAGACCGTCCGAGGTATACCTATGAGTCGATGTTGGACCAGCCGTGTAAGTTTCACACGCCAAATCCGAATAGCCCCACGGGTCACACGACGAGGCAATGTGAGTGGATGCGTAAGATAGAGCAAGGTGGTTCGGGGAATGCTCAGGCACCCCGGAATGATCAACCTCGGTAGGAGTTACCTCGACAGCAATTGCTCTCCGGGGCGAACACGCAGCAGCTAATGTTGCCTCCCCCTCCGCCGAGGTATGACAACAATGAGAGAAGGGATGCAGTGCATCAGGTGGAAAATCAGCAACAACCGGATCAGAGGTACCTCGGAAACGAGGGAAGGAATGAGTACAGGGAACATCACCAGATTTATTGTGTGTTCACGACTGAGGAAACAGATAGAAAGAGCTTGCAGCGCCGACATATGGAGGTCAATGCGGTCATGCCAGCAGTGACCTGGAACATCAAAGATCATCCTAAACTTATGCCGAGTCCAGGTTCGTATGCGCTAGTGCTAGATCCGACATTCATTGGACCGAACATCAACGTGAGGTTCTCCAAGGTTTTGATTGATAATGGCAGTAGCATTAACATCATGTATGCGGATACGATGCGCAAGTTGGGCATCTCGGAGAACATGCTCCAGGCTACAAGAACAACTTTCCATGGCATTGTACCAGGCATTTCTTGTGAGCCCATAGGCAAAGTCCGGGTCGACGTGCTATTCGGCACAAGGGATAACTGCCGAACTAAAAATCTGGAGGTTGAAGTGGTGAACTTGGAAAGTGCATATCATGCGTTACTCGGAAGACCAGCATTGAACAAATTCATGGCAAGCTGTCACATCAGTTATTTGAAGATGAAATTGCCCGGGCCAAATGGAGCGATTACCATTGCTGGGGATTTCCGACGTTCCATTGAGTGTGCTTCAGCCGGGTCTAACCTAGCCAAGTCGCTCTTGATTGTGCGAGAGAAAAGAAAAATCCAAGAGGTGGCGGCATTAGCTCAGTCTGTGCAGCAATATATGCCGGCGTTAAGTAACCCACATGGCAGCATTTCATTTCAAGCCGCAAAGGACACCAAGAAGGTTCCAGTTGATAACATATTCCCGGAGCGCACCGTAACAATTGGTGCCGGGTTAACTGACAAATAGGAAAGCGAGCTCGTCAACTTCCTCCGTGAGAATCGGGATATTTTTGCTTGGTCTACACAGGACTTGCAAGGTGTTCCGAGGGAGTTGGCCGAGCACTCTTTGAACGTAAGACCCAGAGCAAGGCCGGTGAAGCAACCTCTCCGCCGCTTCGCCGAGGATTGGAGAAAAGTCATTGGAGACGAGATAGCTCGGTTACTAGCAGCAGGATTTATCATGGAGGTACTATTTCCGGATTGGCTCTCTAATCCGGTGCTGGTAGAAAAGAAGAAGGACGATCCGAACGTGGCAGTGGTTTGGCGTATGTGTATCGATTACACGAACCTGAACAAGGCGTGTCCAAAAGATCCATTTCCACTGCCGAGGATAGATGAGGTCATAGACTCGACCGCGGGATGCGAACTGTTGTCATTCATTGATGCATATTCTGGCTTCCACCAGATACCTCTGAACCCGGATGATCAAATAAAGACTGCGTTTATTACCCCGTATGGGGCTTACTGCTATCGCACTATGCCGTTCGGCTTACGTAATGCAGGTGCAACGTACCAAAGATGTATGCAAAAATGTTTGCATGACCAAATAGGTCAAAACATACAAGTATACGTGGATGATGTGGTTATCAAGACCAAGGAAAGCGCAACGCTCCTTGACGACATAAGGCAAACATTCGCGAACTTGAGAAGGTTCCGGATGAAGCTTAACCCGGAAAAATGTACCTTCGGTGTCCCGGCTGGAAAATTATTCGGATTTCTCGTCTCCAGCCGAGGTATCGAGGTTAATCCAACTAAGATCCGAGCCATCGAACGAATGGAGCTGCCGAAGTGTCTTAACGATGTCTAGAAGTTCACTGGATGCCTGGCATCGTTGAGTCGGTTTGTATGTCGGTTGGGAGAAAAGGCACTGCCTCTCTACCAACTCATGAAAAAGTCGGATAAATTCGTTTGGACGCCACAGGCCGATGAAGCCTTTGCCCACTTGAAAAATATGTTGGCCACTGCGCCAGTGTTAGCCTCTCCACTATCAAAGGAGCCAATGTTGCTCTACGTAGCCGCAACCAACCGAGTTGTAAATACAGTAATTGTAGTGGAGCGCAATGAAGAGGGTAAGTCGGTGCAAAGGCCAGTATATTACCTGAGCGAGGTATTATCTACCTCAAAACAGAACTACCCGCACTTTCAAAAGGTGGCATACGGTGTCTATATGGCGGCAAAGAAGTTAAAGCATTACTTTGAGGAGCACCCCATCAAAGTAATATGTGAAGCTCCCATATCTGAGATAATGGGTAACAAGGATGCGAGTGGCAGAATTGCAAAATGGGCAATTGAGTTAGCCCCTTATGCGTCCCAATACGACAGAAGAGAAGCGATCAAATCTCAGGCTGTGGCGGACTTTTTTGTGGATTGGGCCGAGGTACAATACGAACCACCGCCACCAGATCCGAATTAATGGAGGATGCACTTTGACGGGTCGAAAACCAAAACCGGATTAGGCGTCGGGGTTTTGCTTACCTCGCCAAAAAAGGATCAGCTAAAGTACGTATTGCAGATCCATTTCGCGGCATCGAACAATGTCGCTGAGTATGAGGCTCTTGTGCATGGGATCAAAGTGGCAAAGGAGATTGGCATACGTCGGATAATATGCTTTGGCGACTCGGACCTGGTGGTGCAGCAGGTGTCCGGAGTGTGGGATGCCCTGGATCCTAACATGGCACTATACAAATTTCACGTGCAGAAGATATCTGGTTACTTCGAGGGGTGTGAATTTCACCATGTACCCCGAGTGAAAAACGAGGCTGCCGACATGTTGTCAAAGCTCGGATCGACCAGACAGGCAATTCCACTGGGTGTAGCATTGGAACACCTCAGAAAACCATCTATCAGGCCGTCCCCAGGAACCGACTCGATCTATGTCCCGGAAAATACGGAATCCGGAGCTGAGCCCATGGACATTGACACGGGAGGTAGTACGCTAGACCCGGGGACTGCCTCGGCAAACCCGGGGACTACCTCGCTAGACCCGGGGACTGCTCAGCATGATCCGGCTGAAGTTATGCCGGTGGATCATATGGAAATTGATGAGGAGATATTCCCTCCACGAGCCATACCAGCTTGGGCACTACCTATATTCCAATTCCTGAAAGACGGAACGTTACCCGCTGAGGAGGTGTTAGCCAGGCAAACTCAGAGGAGAGCAAAAGCATACACAATCATCAATTCCGAGTTGTACAAACGGAGTGTAACCAATGTCCTCCAACGATGCGTTGACCCGGAAGAAGGGCTTGACATCCTCCGAGATATACACCAAGGAGAATGCGGGCATCATGCCTCATCCCGAGCCTTGGTGGCAAAGGCGTTCCGGCATGGATTCTACTGGCCAAGTGCCTTGGAACAAGCAGAAGATCTGGTGAGAAAATGCAATGGTTGTCAAAGGTACGCCACCAAGACACATATGCCTATGTCGGAACTCAAGACCATACCAATTACGTGGCCATTTGCAGTATGGTGCTTGGATATGGTTGGCCCGTTCAAACCAGCGAGAGGAAACATGACACACATTTTGGTCATGGTGGACAAGTTTACAAAATGGATTGAAGTGAAACCTATAAGAAAATGTGATGGAGCTATGGCCGTGACATTTCTCAAAGACATCATCTTTAGATACGGTTATCCACACAGTATTATAATCGATAATGGAACAAATTTTGCGGAAGGAGCATTTGCACGCTTCTGCCGAGATAAGAAGATCCGACTCGATGTTGCCTCGGTAGCCCACCCCGCATCGAATGGACAAGTGGAAAGATCCAACGGATTAGTATTATCCGGGATAAAACCCCGGCTCATTGAGCCACTGCAAAGATCAGCGGGGTGCTGGATAGAAGAACTACCAGCGATACTGTGGAGCTTAAGAACAACTCCGAATCGATCAACAGGCTATACGCCATTTTTTCTGGTATATGGGGCAGAAGCTGTATTACCAGCCGACATAGAGCATGATTCGCCTAGGGTCACCCAATACAAAGAAGCCGAAGTGCAAGAAGCCCGACAAAATGATGTTGATCTGCTGGAAGAAGCGAGAGAACTAGCATTGTCCAGATCCGCCATATATCAGCAAAATCTCCGACGCTATCATAGCCGGAAAGTGTGCCCCCGAGTCTTTCAGGAAGGCGATCTGGTGCTCCGGTTGGAACAACGTACTACTGGCATGCATAAATTATCCCCCCCATGGGAAGGGCCATTCATTGTGAGCAAAGCATTGCACAATGATTCTTACTATCTCATAGATGCAAAGCCACAGGAAAGAACAAGGCGGACAGGTCCGGAGAGGAATCCAAGCAACCGTGAAATGTAGCACTACTTCGTCCCTTCTACACCTAGCTAAGAAGTGTATGTATCCGAGTCATCTCATATGTCGGTATGTATGTCGGCAATGAGCTTATCAATGAAATAGCAGCGCCTCGAGCAGTAACTCGGGGACTGCCTTAATAACGTTTGTTGTTACTTTTTATGCGGTAGCTTAATGTGTGAGCACCAAAAACCCAACCTTCGACTTGCTACTGTCCAACAAGAATTGGCTTCATGGCAACCAAGGGAACAGGTTTGGAATTGCATAGCACATGAAAAACGACTAAGGAAACGAGTCTATTCGAGCTAACGCTTGTTTTTCGGACTAACCCTGTATTTATTTTTAAGTTATTATGCTGAATTATTTTGAGCTAAGCCTAAAAGTTTCTAAGTATTGTTAACACAATTTTTGAAGCTCGGATTCGTAAGTCATAAAACCGAATCAAGGTAGACACAGACCGAGCCAGAGAATTGGACGAACAAGAAAATGAAACTCGAGGACTGCGCCCAAGTTAATCCGGCATAGAAATATAGTAGCAAAATATCACATATCCAGCATACAATTGCACCCGGCATACCGGGGATCTGATAAATTTTCAAGTTTTTTGGAACTAAGGAGCAGCAGGAGGAGGAAGTTCAGCGTCGTCATCGATGTCTTCAATATCTGAAGCATCATCTTCTCCGTCCTCATCCGACCCATCTTCAACATTCTCATTGTGCTCGTCCCCAGCATATTCCAGGAAGCTCGGTCCTTCAACCCAGTCATGAATAGGAGAATATTCGACGAGGCTGTAGGCGCAAGCCTGGCGCCGAGCTACCCACTCCGGATCATCGGTCCATCTGGATCCGGTGCACCGGCATGTAAGGAGGCTGAGGTCGATCTTCTCGTACCATGTGAGAATATGGTGAAGGATGGTATCAGCTGCGGCACGACCAGCGGACTCTCTCCAGAGGTCAAGTTGGGTCTCAATCTCCATTAACTTCTCGACGAGAGTCACGATGGTCTCCGGGCTACTCTCTCCGGGCCAGAATGTATTGAAAATCTGAACTGCAGCGTCGAGGATATCCTTGCCATAATTCTTGATGGTTTCCACGCGAGCTGACAGGCTGACCAATAGGTCCTCCATGTCTAAGGGAATGCTCTCACCGTCAGGAATGACGGGAGTACCCCTCTCTCGACGAAATTTGGCAACAGCAGCGCTTGCAATAGCAGTACCCTCTAGAAAGTGGTCTGGAAACAAGGCAAAGGAAGAAGGTAAAGAAAAGACATATGAGGTAACCCGGAGAGTTATGCCGGACAAGGGAAAGGAACTTACGAGAAATATGGCTATGGATCCGGGTTAACTCCTTGATGCAGGCATCGCGTCTTTTGCGAAGTTGCTCAAGCTCAGCGTTTGCCGACCCAAGCTGGAGGTCGGATTCTCTGAGTAGGTCCTGGTCCTTGGAGATCTGGAGAGTAAGGCGCTCACGCTCTTTTGTGAAGTTCTGGCCAACCTTTTGGATCTCGGTTCGGTGCTGGGCCTTCATCTTCTCCATCTCAGCCTTGAGCTTGGCAATCTCGTCGTCCTTAGTCCGGAGGAGAGCAAGCTCATCATCCTTTTTCTTCAGCTCGACTTGATGCTGCCCTGCTTGTTCGAGAAAATGCAGCATCATATCAGGCACGGGCACACTATCCTCAAGCGATGCTGAAATAGTATGTTGACCCGGCAGAGCCGAGGAGTGAATGTTTGCCGAGCCAAGGAGAAGAATAAATGGAAAACACTACGAGGACGAACAAAAGAGGACATACCCCGGATTTCCTCCAAGTTCTTCCGCATGATCTTGTTCTCAGCCTCCACCCTAGCTGCAGAAACCGAATGAGGAGATTAGTTCGGCGGAAAAAAGTAAAGAAAAACGGAGAGGTGCCGAGGGAGAAAATTACCCCTCTTTTCATGTTCTGCACCAAGTGCATCATGTTTTGCGCGTAGCATCTTGTGGGTATCAAGCAGGCGTTGGAATTCAGCGCTCCGGCGATTGGTAGTTACCTGAAAAAAGTACAGAAGTGTAAAATTAGCTTGGTGCATATTCGAAGTGTACAAGATCCGGGCCAAGTGGAACTTAACCCGGCTCTAGGTGTGTGCATATTCGAAGTGTACAAGATCTGGGCCAAGAGGAACTTAACCCGGCTCTAGGTGTGTGCATATTCGAAGTGTGCAAGATCCGGGCCAAGAGGAACTTAACTCGGCTCTAGGTGTGTGCATATTCGAAGTGTGCAAGATCCGGGCCAAGAGGAACTTAACCCGGCTCTAGGTGTGTGCATATTCGAAGTGTACGAGATCCGGGCCAAGTGGAACTTAACCCGGCTCTAGGTGTGTGCGGATTCGAAGTTTACATGCAGCTACGTTAGTTTTCTAATGAGCATCCGGCAGAGTAACAAGCTACTCCACCGGAGGCTCGGGTACTAATGGTTATTATCTACAGCGTGTAAAGGAGAAACAACATACCTCCATCATTCGCCCCGCGAGGTTAATTGCCTTAGCGGCGGTATTCATCTGGGCAGAAAATTCTGCAGGGCCGAACTTTTCCGGGAGATCGTCGTTGTGGACGAACTCCGCCTTGTTCCAGTTCATGACGAACTCGATAAGGCTCGGAGGGTACCGTTCGCCAGTGGGCATGTGGGGTGCCACCAAGCCCTTCGCGTGAGCTTCTTTCCTCTCAACTAGGGCAAGAGCTGGGCTGGTGTGTAGAACCATTTGCTGCGCATCAGTTGGCTCAGCAGGAACATCCGTCGCTGCTGGTGATTTCTTCGGAAGCATCGACAACAGGGTTTGCTTCCCGACCTCAATGGATGCAGACTTGGTAGTATCCGGAGCCTTTTTTCCCTTAGCTTGCTGGGAAGAAGTAACTGCGGTGGATTTCCCTTTAGAAGCTGCTGGAATAGTTCCTCGCCGAGGCTGAGATGACTCAGACCAGGCAGAAGAACTTGGCACTGGAGCTGTTGTTGGTTTCCTTGGTGCCGGGACAGGTGCTGGATCGGTCGCTCGTACTGGAGCTGCTGCTGGTGCTGATGTTGTGATAGACTCGGTGGTCGCTAGTTGCGGCGATGCCGGAGTGGTGGATGTCGTCGCCTCGGCTGGACCAACCCCTCCCGCTCCAAGGTCGCGTTCCTCTCGATGAGGCACTACGGAACCCGGAGCAGCTGTAGAACCCTCCGGAATAGGGCTCAGCGGGCGTGACTCGTCGTCACGAGGAGGAGAAGGGCCGGACCGAAGGGGTGAATAGATGCTTGATCCGCTTTGAGGGACCTCCACCGGGGGCCTGAAAAAGAGAATAATGTCAGAAGAGAAATTACCACGATGCAGGGAAAAGCGAGTTACGCAATGAAAAATGACTTACGCATCCGAGGTTTCGGCCTCCTTGGGTTTCCGGGCCCTCTGTGTCGGGGCTTTAACTGCCCGCTTGGAGGCAGTCTTGTCTCCGGCCTTCTTTTGCCTTTTTGTGGGCTGAGAAGGTTCGGAGGAAGAACTTGATGCGGCTCCGCGCTTCTTCTTCGACGCCACCGGAACCGGCTCGCCCGTAGCAAGAGGAGGATCCTCGTGGATATGCCCATCGGGGTTAGCTGATGCCAGAAAGGCAAAAGAAAGAGGGACAGCCTCAACAGGTTCAATCACGTCGACATCCGAGTCATCCTCATCATCGGGCCAATCTCTAAGAGAAGAGAATTTACCGCTGGGTTGTTTGGTAGCGTCGGTCATAGGGAGGAACATCTCCTGGTCCAGCTCCTCCTCATCCAGAATTTCGCGGTCCGGCGCCCACTTAAGGGTCGGGTCCGTAACATCCTCGAGAGTTTGCTGAAGGAACAGCTGAGAAAAAGCACAGAGAGCAGAGTCAAAAATACAACAAAAACCGACACATACTCGATCCGAAATAAGTTTGCTCTGCGAATCTTACCGCGGGAGGAAGCCTGTCACGACAGTAGTGCTTGATTCCCCACGTCCATTCGGCGGAGAAATCCTTGTGGGTGGTGAAAAGAGCCTTGACCCGGCGAAAGATCTCCGTGTTGCTCAACTCGAAGGAGGAGGTTCGGTTGGGGTCGCGGCCAAAACTCATGTGGCACAACTTGTGGGTGCGCTTCTGAAGGGGAGAGATTCGGTTGCGCACAAACATGATCATAGCATCCTCGTTGTGCAATCCGAGCTTCTTCAGCTCCGCGAACCTCTTGTTAACTTGGTTGGCCATAGCGGTAGGCTTCTTGGGGACCTCCTCCCAGAAATCCGTGTCAGGTAGACCCGGAGCGTAGGGCAGCAACCGAATCAAATCTTCGGTACCCTCGTTCCGGACGTAGAAGAAGGTCCGGGCCCATCCTTTGCAGGAGTCAAGCCCGGTGACCCGGGGAAAGACCGAAAACCTCCAGGGCGAGATGGAGGCAGCTCCGAATTGGGTGAGCTGCTTATCCTCCGACTCTACATGGATATTGGGGACGATGTTGCGACGAAGGCCGAAGAACCGAATCCACAGCTCCTTCGTGGGCCATAGTCCGGTGTAGCCTTCGATCGTAGAGGCAAAGGAGGAAAGGGAGGTGATAGCGTTGGCTGGGAGATGGTGCGGCTGCAAGTGGTAGGTCCTAACCCAATCCCGGAAGAAATCGCTCACCGGCAGACCAAATCCCCGTTGGAAGTGGGACAGGAATACAACGAACTCACCCGGATTGGGTGAGGGGGCCAGTTTGGCGGAGGGGAGACGAGCGGTGACGCCGGCAGGAATGCGCCTGGTCTGGTAGAGCCAGTCAATGTCATCTTGACAGACCCATGATCCGGCCCATGCGTCGCGGTTCGCCGCGCCGGCGTCCTCCTCCATCTCCTGCTCGGCGACGATGAGCTCCTCCTCTGTCATCTCGTATTTGCTATCCTCGCTGGAACTAGCGGCGGCGGGGATCTGAGGCCTGGATTGGTGAGGACCCGTGGCTAAGCAGTTGCGCAGCGGTGGCTACGAAGCAGAAGCACGGGGAGAGTGCGGCGGCGGCGCTGCTGCTAGAAGCACCAGTGGTGGCGTGGTCGCAAGGAAGACAAAGGAGAAAGGCAACAGGCAGAGGGGCGCAGAAGTGGAAAAACGCTAAGGGGTGCGCCCCTCCCCTATTTAACCACCCCCAGAGATGGATGAGGGGGATCGCGCTGCGCCGACGAGCCACACGGTGTGGCCGTGTATCACCTGCATCAGCCAATCGGAGAAAAGCCACACAGGGGGCCATAGAGTAGAAGCAATCCCATGACGCGACGCGCTGATGCGGTAAACAAGGAGGCAGGCATGACGTGACCCACGCACAGTGATAACTGACAATTACTGCGGCGGTTACTGTACAGGCCCTTAATATAAGACGAGGTAATGATTAGCCTCCACGTGGGTTGGCGTATGAGAGAAGGAAACGGGGCCCGGATCAAACCATGATAACCATGGGATCCGAGCCAAAGTGGTGACCCGGCCGGCAAGTGAAAACTTGGAACGTGCGAAGGGAACGTAAATCCATATAATCCGAGATAAGGAGCTAACCCGGAATTAAACGTCTGAGGCTCGAACATAAATGAACCTGATGTGGCCTTAGCGGCCAAGGCAGCTAAGACCGCACCAGGTTCGGCAAGGTCAAAGCGGATGCTGGCCGGGTCACCTCAAGGCCGGCCGGATCACAGAGTAAGCCGGACCAGGGGGTCGCCTAACATTGTCTCATCCGACTTAAGGAGTAAGTCGGAAGTGCTTACCTAACTTATATGCAGGAATAGGTGTGGCCGGATCTACTATGATCCGGGTCCTCGCTAGGCTTCTAGGAGAAGGAGGGAATCTTTCTGGTCAAAAACAAGGTCCGGTACGCACTGCATGAGCAGAGAAAGCAAGGGCAGGACCACCGGGTCGTGGCCGACAAGGGTGACGACGCTCATGTCGGCTGACGCGGGCGCCGCAGAGGCTTACATCGCTAAAGCATGTATGACGCGGGGGAAAAGCATCCCGGTCGGGTTACCACTTTGGGAGGGGGCATATTCTTAGGAATATGCCTCCACGTATGCCCTAGGAAGGGACCGAGCTTCCTCTATATAAGGGGGGATAGGTCTCTGGTAGAAGGGGTTGGTTGAGCTCTAGTTGGTTTTGGTGATTCCATAGGACTAGTTGATCTAGAGTTCTAGGGAAAAATAGTAGGCAAGAGTAAGAGAGCTCCTTCTTCCTCCTCTCGCCAATACAGCTCAAGGAGCACTTGTAATCTGGCAGATATAGCAATACAAACTTCTGTGTGGAGAATCACTCCACTATCCCTCCCTGGATTCCCCTAGCGTGTATTAGTCCCCACCTTTAGCCTATCCATGGCATCTGCCGTGACACCACCACGACACCTCGGCTGACACTTCATCGATCCTCATTTCCCTGCACTGCTTTTCCTTTCCCTGCCCTTGCCGGGTCATATGGGACTATCTGCTTGTTTCTCCTCGCCGAGGTTACCACTTCCTCTCTTCTAGGGCCATGATGAGGTGATGATGCAGCTCTAGCAGATTTCTCCGGGTTTCCCACTACCAAATAAACCATCTTTGAAGCCCCATCTCTTGCCGGGTTAGCTCTGAGAAACTCCTCATTCTGTCTGTTAGCGATCCAAACTAACTCGTTGACCCTCTCTTGTTGCCTTTGCCGCGCTTCACCCGTCAAACCTTCTAACTCGGATGCAGCCGCATCCGCTGCTCTTAGGTTCTTTGCCGGGGTGCTATACTTCGGCAATCCCATGGACAAAGGGTTCTCCGATTCCTCAACTCTAGTATCACCCTCTTTGTTCATCTCGCTGATGAGGTTTCTCCCTTTTACTTTTACAGCATCTACCTTATTTGCTCCTGCGTACTCGCGCAGCGTCATGTTTAACGACTGCTGAGCCGCGGCTATATTTTTTGCACCCTCTAGTATTTTCTACCTAGTCTCCTCTAACTCGGCCTATGCCTGAGCCGAATATTCCACAGGTGCTACGGGGCTTTCCAAGCTATCTATCGCCTGCTGCAGCAGGTTTTCTAGCCTCTCTAGCGGAGGACCTCTACTTTTCCTGGGCGCCTTGGGTGTTACCTCCAGATCCGGTGCCGGGTCCTTGCTTGCACCAACGTCTAGTGTTGTCATCATCACCTCAGCGCGGTCAGGAGGCGAGTGATACGCGCACCGTGAGCTGCGCTAAGGGGTGGCTCGCCTCCCTCGACGACGTGCCGCGGGTGAACGTAAGACACATCGACACCGACGTAGAACCCGTGGGCGCCAAGCTTGACGAAGACACCATTGCGCGGGGGAGGTCGCTTGCCGAAGCAACCAGCATTGTCGCTGATGTAGTCCAGCGCTCCAAAGCGCTGAATGAGCCTAGAGACGATGCGCTCGCTGTTGCCGATGATGCTTCCCGTCCGGATCTTCACTCCTACTAGCACCGCTAGCCCCACGGTGGGTGCCAACTATCGTGGTGGTGGCACGGCAGATGCCATGGATAGGCTAAAGGTGGGGCCAATATGCACTAGAGGAATCTAGGGAGGGATAGTGTGGTGATTCCACACACAGATGCTTTGTATTCTCCAAGCTATATGAGTTTACAGATGCTCCTTGAGCTGTATTGGGGAGAGGAGGAAGAAGGAACTCTCTTACTCCCACCACTACCAACTACTCACGCGTAGAGCAAAATAACTCGCGATCCCCTTCTACTGAGGTCCTGGCGCTCCTTATAAAGGGGAGGTCAGGCTACTAGCTAGGGCATATGTGGAGGCATATTCCTGGGAATATGCCTCTCCCAAAATAGCAAACCGACCGGGTCACCTTTTGCCACCATAAGCCATGCAGAGGCTACGTAAGCCTCTATGGCGCCAGCGTCATCCGACACAGGCTGCGTCACCCTTGCCGGCCACGCCTCGGTGGTCCTTCCCTCTATTCGCTTCGCTCACGCTCCTGCGCACAGAGGTCACCCTTTGACCAGCGAGATACCTTCCTTCTCTTGCAAGCCTGATACAACCCGGATCATGCCTGGTTAATCCGGCCCCGTGGGTACCTGCATACAAGTTACAAAATGCCTGCCGGCATACGACATACGTCGGTCGAGACTCAGTTAGGTGGACATCCTCCGGTCCGGGTTACTCCGTAATTCGGCCTGCCTTGAGGTGACTCGGCCAGCATACGCTTTGACCTTGCCCTACCTCGGCTAACTCGGCCTCTATACCCCGGTGTGACCCTACCCGGGGGTATCCCCCCAACAAAAAACTTGAAACTGTCAGTGTTGGAAAGGCTCAAAGATGAAATCCCAGTAATTCTGTGTAAACTTGAACACATCTTTCCACCGGCATTTTTTGATGTGATGGTCCACCTGGTTGTGCACTTACCTGAGGCAATGCGCCGAGGCCCTGTGAACTATGGGTGGATGTATCCAATAGAGAGGTTGTTGTGTACTCTGAAGAGATATGTCAGGAACATGTCACGTCTAGAAGGTTCAGTAGCAGAGGCCTACATGGCTGCCGAGTGCATGAATTTTTCGCTAGATACCTTGATGATATTGTGACAAGATTCAATCGACCAGCAAGAAATATAGGTGACCAACATGAATCAGCTTGTGATGTGTTTGGCCATGGTGTGAATTTGATTGGAGGAAGCCATGTCACCTACTATGGAGGAAGTGATGGTGCTGATTTGACCCTCCAAAGGGAGCTACACAGGATGACTTGGTATGTCCTAAACAACTGCGAGGAGGTTAACCCATATATAATGTATGTTCTGATCTCCCATACTTATGAATCCAATATTGCCATACACCTAAAGATTTTAATTCCGAGTTACTCTTTTGATTGCAGTCTTCGCCGAGAACAACTGGTGAACGATGGGATGCCCAATGTGGAAAGAAGGCTTGAGCAGGGATTTCAAAGATGGTTCAAGGACCATGTTAGTTTCCTTTTGCATTTATCTCTATCCTTTATATATAGCATTTCAATGCATGATTTGACCATATTTTATTTCTACTGTGGTACATACAGATCATGAAAAAGCGACAGGAGAATCCAAAAGCTGTGGATGAAGAGCTTTTTGCATTAGCATGTGGCCCAGACTTCTGAGTAAGAACATATTCAGCTTGTATTGTGGATGGTGTTCGGTTCCTCACCGTTGATCGTGAGAAGGGCAAGAAAACACAAAATAGTGGAGTAATGACTGAAGGTTTTCACTTGGAGAAGGATAACCATTTTTATGGTGTCCTCGAGGATATTAAGGTGATGTATTTTAACTCTGATTTGGAACACCAATGATCAGTTGTGTTATTCTACTACGATTGGTATCATCTTGAGGGCCGAAAGGATACTAAGATGGTGTATGATAAACTCTTCCGAAGTGTCAACATTACCAATTTTTGGTACAAAGATGACAGTTACATCTTGGCAACCTAGGCTACAAAAGTGTTCTACGTGCCATACACAGCCAAGGGAAAAAACTGGCGGGTGGTTCAACAAATAGTTCAAAGACATAAGTTTGATGTTGCTGAAGGAGAGGAGGAGGAGGCGGTGCGTACTGATGTAGCATACCAACAGTTTGTAGGCTCTGCCAATGAGACTGTATCTGAGGCTCTGCCTTTTAGGAAACGTTGGCCCTTTGTCAATGGAGGCTGCATCATAGATGCTTCAGTGTTTGATCGTATCAGAGGTAAAAGGAAAGTTGTTGAAGAGGAGGAACTTGATAGTGAGCCTGAAGTAGACGACACCATTGAGGAGTACTGCAGTGACAAAGAAGATGAAGTACAAGATGATACATACGAAGAGTAGTTCCAGCTTATGGTGGTGGAGTGTTGGATGATTTGTGTTGCATCCTTGAACTGATGGATGTGTGCATGCGTGTGTTGAACTGATGATCGTGTGTGCATGCTTTGTGGTGCATGCTTGAACTAATGGTTGTGTGCATGCATGTCTTTCATGTTTTGTGGTGAACTAATGGTTGTGTGCATACCTTTGAACTGATTAATATGATTGTCCTTTAGTACATGGAATTAATAGTTATTCATTTGGAAAATTAGCCACAACATTGTGTTGTTATTCTGTCTGTCAAACTTGGCTAAAAAAGCTCTTTTTCTGGTAGAAAAATTGCGTTGTTATTCAGTCCGCGTGGGACCCATTCATCAGCCTACCAGATGATGCCACTATGAACCAAAACCGCTCACGCATGGGACCCACCTGTCATAGCAGGTAGAAAAAAACCTCTCCCCCCCATGCCACTCCCAAATCCCACACCACTTCCCCCAAATCCGTGCTAGAGAAAACCTTCTCCCCTGCAAATGACCAAATCCCGGCGACAACGGTGGCAGCAGAGGCTGCAAACTGACGTGTTGCCTCAACCTAGCGCCCTTTCACCGCATCAACTCTTTGTTAACCGGTCGGCGATGTGGTCGCCTCCTTGTTCTAGCTCGACGCATCGCCTCCTTGTTCTAGGACACCGCGTAGATGTTGTTGTTTAATTAGTTCTAGTTTGATGTGTCACCTCCTTGTTCTATGGCAGCGCGTATGTACTCACAATCTAGTGCTCCACGCGTCAACGTTGCTGCTTACGACAAGGCTCAATCTAATTCACTAGAAGCGCCCTTTAGTGTACTCACTGAATTTGATTCTCGTAATAATTGACTAATTAGAATAGTATTCTAACTTAATTCTTGTATTTACTCTTTGGGGTAGGTACGATGAAGGCCAGGGAGATACATGAGAAGGTTCTAAATTTGATGCTACTGGCACTACTACTGTATATGGCATAAAAACTAAACATTCTAATTAGTGCAATGTCTAATTTAGGCTACGAAGGATGCTGTCGTCATCGATGTCTCATCTGATGATGATGTGAAGAAACATGTTGCTGTAGTTTTTCGCAAGATGAAAGGTAAGATAGCAAGGCAAAGATCTAAAGCTTATATGAAAAGATTTAGAGTAGTTGAGAAACCGAGGATCCTTATTCCTAGAGGTGTGGCATTATATACATGTTTTTCTACATTTGTATATATGCAGATACAGATTATTACTTTCTAATATTTTCTTCCTAGGTCCAAGTATGATGGGTGTTGAGGAATTTGATGAGCACTGCGTGTTTGGAAACAATTTGGAATTGACTTCTGACCAAGTTGCTTCCCTCAAAGTGTTAGTTAAACGACACAGGCCATCTATACCATACTATGTGTGCAAGATGACCAAGTCAAATGTCATCCGTGGGAAGGCCAAACTGGTTAAAATTTGACATTTCAATAGTTAAATTTTATTATGCACAGTGAACTCTAGCCAACAACTAATATTATTCTTCTCCTACAGTACTTTTCAGCTAGCTACAGCGGTGCACACCTCAACCGCTATCTCCCAAAGGTGTTACCACTCGCATGCTCCTACAAGACCACTTTTGAGCATATTAACCTCTTCCAAGGCATGAATGATGCTGCCCAGATGACAAGAGGCTGGTCTAATGTTCTCGAACTCGCTGGAATAAGGAAGGGGAATGTGTGCATCTTCGCCTTTTTAAATGAGGGGCTACATGGCTTCATGGGTTATGTTAATGTTCTGTAGTGAGGCCAAAAAGTATCTGCATGTTTATGTTGTGGTGTTGGATGAACCATTAACATATTATGTTGTTAGTGAACTTGTAGTGGTAAGGAACTTGTCATCAACCTGGTGCTCTACATGCTAAGTAATATTATCTCCATATGCTATGTATGTATATATTTTGGTCCATTGTGTTCATGATGTTGCTTTCCTGTGATTTAGAGTTGGTATGTAATATACAAAATAAAGTTGTAGATCAGCACAAAACCAATGGACAAATGCATTGGTTGCAAGTTAGTTCTGGAAAAGATTGGTTGACGGTTCAATTCCGTCTACCTGCACAAAATGTTTTTCTGATATTTAATTTCTATCAAACGCACTGACAGCTGGGGCCGGCGGAAAACGTCATGAAGCCGCGTAGAACCCAGCACTACCATGAGATACACTACGTACGTAATATCGACACCGAGCTGACAAGTGGGGTTGAAGCACGGAGGAGATGGTCGATGCGAAAAAAAGTGTCGAATATGTGCTGTGACGAAATCCACGACGAATTTTGCACCAGACAAAATGGAAAACTGGGCTTCGGGACCTAGGACGAAATCTGCAACAAATTTGCCATGACAAAAACAAGGAACGTCATGGATAACCGGGCTGGAGGGGCTTGGAGCTCGTTACGATGAAATGTTCTAGAACGTCAGGAATCCGCGACGTTTTTAGGTCGCATCATAAAAAAATCATCACGGATCGTCCAGATTCTTGTAATGAGGAGTACAAAGCCATCCTTGAAAAGCAAACTAAAGGTGCACAAGACGACGTCGTTGAAATAGCTGATCCTAATGGTACCAACACGACCAAGAAAGACGACACAATTGGAATCAGCGATGCGAAAATTGAGAAGACACCGAAGCGGAAACGTGGCCATCCAAGAAATGTAAAAACTGAGAGTCCTATTAAAAAAGTGAAAGAAGTAGCTTCCACCAAAACTATCACTGGACTTGTGAATGGCCCATGCCTTCGCAAACCATCACAACATACTAAGATCCCATTCAAGATAGAATAAAGTTTGCAAGGGGTGGCAGTTGACTTTGAAGGGAATGGTTCTCTTTTCATGTTCCACACTACACCAACTGGGATCCAAATAACTATCGTTGCCTCTTCTGGAATGAATACTTAAGTTCCTGTAGTAATTAAGTATGTGTGTTTTCTTTTCTGAATGTTTGGTGTCTAAGACTATGTTTCTTTTCCAAATGTATGGTGTCTAAGACTATGTCTATATGTTCTACATGTATGTTCATGCAGTGTAAGACTAGAGTTAATGAAGATTTTTGTTCACTACTTATTTTTTATTTCACAAGATGGAAGTTTGTATGACAACATGGGTACTACCATCAAACTGAAGGCAGTACCCCTGATTTCACTCTTCTGATTTCGAGTTGTTTTGGATATTCATTAGTACTACCTGTATGCTAGTATGTGCAATAAGTTTGGTAACACATGATAACATAGAAACACGAAGACTGGATCTGTTGGTTTTTAAACATTCTAATATTTTTGTGCGGTAAAAGCGTGGTCAAATTTGTGACATCCACATTCACAAGAGGATGAATCTTTCTAAGCTAAGAGAACAACCATGAAGATAACATCGCTAAAATGGTTTGATGTCTCTTTGTTACAAGAGAAGATGGTGTATTTAGAGGCTGGTAGAAAATTATAGGAGAAACGATCACCCACGAAAAAGGAAGTTTGGATGACATCAGGGTACTACCATCAAACATAGGATAGTACCCCCTGATTTCAAACTTCTGATTTCGAGTTTTTTTGGATATTCATTATTACTACCTGTACGCTAGCATGTGTAGGAAGTTTGGGATCATTTGGAGAATGTCAAAAAATCCACAAACTTACAGAAGAATCGTTTGGGCTAACTTGAGCGAGATTTTCTCAGAATGTGTTTTTTTCGACCATCATGAAATTTCCTAATTTTCTTACCACATGATGACATAGACACACGGAGACAGGATCTGTAGGTTTTTAAATATCCTGATCCTTTTGTAAACTTCTACTATTGCGGTCAAAGCATGGTCAAATTCACGCAATTCACCTTGACAAGGGGATGAATCTTACTAAGCTAAGAGAACAACCATGAAGATAGCATCGCTAAAATGTTTTCATGTCTCTTTGTTACAAGAGAATATGGTGTATTTAGAGGCCGGTAGAAAATTATAGGAGAAACGATCACCCACGAAGAAGGAAGTTTGGATGACATAAGGGTACTACAGTCAAACATAGGGTTGTACCCCTGATTTCAAACTTCCGATTTTGAGTTTTTTTGTATATTCATTAATACTACGTGTACGCTACCATGTGAAGAAAGTGTGGGATCATCTGGAGAATGTCGAAAAATCCACAAACTAACAGAAGAATCGTTTGGGCTAACTTGAGCGAGATTTTCTAAGTATGTGTTTTTCAACCATCACGAAATAGGGCCTGTTCGTCTGCGGTATTAAAGTTCCCAGGCCAGTGCACCGCGGTACCTAATTTGCCTGAAATTGTCGCGTTTTGAAATGTTGGGCCGCCAACTACCGAGAGGGGCCATTTCGATGCAAACTCATCTCACCCCTGCCAAATTCAAACATTCTGTGAAACTACCCCGTGAAGTAGACGGTCGGGACCCTCATGTCGGTCATTTGTCCGTGACGCGAGCGCCAACGTGGCAACCTCTTAGGCAAATCGAGGAACTAAGTGGATTGGATTTTTTGATCAATTGCACAAATCCATTCCCATCTTTCCCTAGCACCGGCGGCGTCGGAATCCACCCTCCAGGCAGGACGATCCCTTCGGACATTTGACTTCCGGCGCCAAGTTGTTGTGCCCAGTCGCTGATCCCGAGCTCCAATGGCGCATGCCGTAGCCGCCGTTGCGAGTCTCTAGCCCGCCTCCGCCACTGACGAGCCGAGCAGCTCGGAGGATGGCAGATCCTAGTACCAAGGAAGAAGAAGTTCTGGCTACAAGCGGGTGAGCTACCCTTCTCTTTGCTATTCGCACTAACTATAACTGCTAGCTGGCTAGTGAACCTAAAATTGTTTGTTAGCCCAACACTGACAAACATATTTTGTCCATAGTTTTCTGTCAAGTGGGATCTCCGTGTACCACCCTTACCTGGTTACGGTAGTCCTCTTTAGATACGACTCTAAGGGCAAGTGGTATGGACACTATTGTATCATGATGGAAGAAGTGCCTGCGCAGATCTGCACTATATCTGGTATGGTTACTGCTCTGTGTAATCATGATGAATTATGGCCAGAGCAGACTACAAAGTTTAGCTTCATGGATGAACATGGCATCATGGTTCCTCTAACGTGTGATAGTCAGCTAATTGGGTTGATAAAAAGGTATGCTTCGGATTGCATGTTTGAGCAAAATTGTGATGTACTGGATGTGGAAGCTGCTGCAACTGGGAGTCGCCCTTCTATTCTTGGACAGGGTGGTTGCTCGAACCCAATTAGCTCCTGGTAACCAAAAGTATCTTGGGGTTCGCATGTTTGTGCTTAATTGTAATTTTTGTTTTATTTACTCTGTAGATATTGTGCAGTTATGCAACAGTCTTGTTTCTTTGATAGGAAGCGCCGCAAGGTTAGAAACATGACTGCCGGGTCAGTCATTTTGTTGCCCGAAGAAATTAAAAACGAGTGGAAAGATGATGCTTGACATGATTCTGGTGCCCATTATCCCGGCGATGCAGAGTACGTGAATCTAAGAAAATTGGCACCAAGGAAGAGGAAGAAGGCAGGAAATGAAGAAGCCAGTGGACGTGAAGGCTTGGCACCCAGGCTGCGGAAGAAGGCTACTGGCAATGAAGATACATAGTAATGTGTTGAACTTGAACCTATATATGTAATTCGGTTAAATTTTGGAGCTCTATGTGTGGCACTTTGCTGGGCGAAATAATCTACCCACATTCTCTGAGTAAAATGTACCGCGACTTAGGGTTTGGAAACGCCCGAGTCAGTAGTTGAATCCGAAATTGTGATTGTGCCACTGCTATTTGAAAACACGCAGCACCGGTTCCACGATTGCTGAGGGGCAGGAGGTCTCCAAATTCGATGGAATGTAAGTGGCACAGAAATAAATTATTTAAGCTGCCACACTCCACGAAGCAGCAAGTTATTTCAGATGCTGCACAACGACATGACAATATAAACAGCAATGGCAATTGATAATGCCCAAATGTTTGAGCCCGTCTATCTCACCGCCTCCCTGCTCCTACATCCCCTGCGTCTGGCGAAGCTCCCGGTTCTCTATTAACCGGGTGTACGTGCTTCCACTTTATAAACTGTGGCTGTGCCATTTGCATGCAGCACAATCCACGTAGATTACGTTTAAACAAACCACCAATGTCAGAATACCACCATGATCAGACAAAAGGAAGTGATGCAGGGTTAAGACAGACTAACGGGAGACCAATTTTTTTCCTCCCAGGACTCCGGGACCACTAGTTCAGACCGCTAGGTCAACAAGTACTACTATTACAACTTAAAAAGGCACGGAGCTCATGCTAAATAGAACTAGTTATCACACATCTACTTGATCTTCCTAATCTTAGCCCGATGGGCATCTTCCTGCGAGAGCAAGGATCGATTCGGCTGCTCCTTCCTTTTAGCATCTTCCTTGCATAGCTTCAATTGTTTCTCTGTATTTTTCCTCATGCACTTGTCAATACTCGTAGTTGTGAACTGCAGAACTTTGGCCTAGTGAAGATCATTCCTTGCTTGAGTCAGTTCTTGCTCTTCTTTAGCCTTCAGGGCCAATGCCACGTCCCTCTCCTTCTCGACTTTGCTAACCTTGTCTTGCACCCTCCTGAGATCTCGGTTAACCTTGGTCGTGTCAACTGGGTCCCATAGCTTCATCTCAACACTGTTAAGAAGTGAGCTGACTACGGGTTCTTTCAACTCAACAGTCATATCCCATAGTTTGTCCAGCGTTTTCTGCATTGATTTGGGCCAGTCTGGATCTACCCATTTGAAAACACCGCAACTTCTGCCTTGCATCATTGCACGATGTCCTTGACACCATAGAAACCTCATGCATGCGTTTTGTCCTTCGAACGCTACAAATTTAGCGGGCACGTATCAATGTTTACATAGCAGAGGACTATCTTCATCCGCTAAACCGTGATAGTCGGAGTCATACATCGTCTGGTTGGCCTAACACATCATACATGCATGAGTAAATAGAGTAGATCTAGCTCAAAAATAGATAACTGGCCACAGATGATAGAGATAGAGATGAGACGACTCACATCGAAATCACCGTCCCTATCATCACGACGCGTTTCCTCGCCGTCTCCCCTTGAACCCATGGCGAGAGGGGATTGGGGGGTGGCTGCTGGAGAGGGGATTGGGATGGAGGCGCCGTCGGCTTGCGGCTACGGCGGGATGGGACTAAAGTGGGGAAAGTGGCTTCGAGGGGAAGGAAGATAAGTACGGGGAGGAAGAGAAGTAATGGGGACGTGACACTGGGATATGGCCCACTGAACTCGTGCGTCGTGACACTCGCAACAGGGGAGCGCCCGGTGTTGCCAGTTTGTCTAGAGCAAGCGTGGCCAATCATGCCGCAGAACAGCCTACTCGCGGATCGCTCTCACTAAGACCATCCCAATCGTCCAAGCGCCCCGATCGAACGGTATGTAACAATCGTCAAGCAGAACAATTGTGTTAGGGGGTGCCTTCTAGAACACTCGGTCTAATGGCCACCCATTGGGGGCTAAGGTTAGGGCTCTCCTAAGGTTAGGATCCATATGTGGTTTATGAGAAGAACACACATGCAACGACACTGGTGGATCCATGTGTGGTTTGTGAAAAGAACACATATGCAATGACTCTAACTGTGGTTAATGAAAAGAGCAGACATGCAATGACACTGGTGGATCCATGTGTGGTTTGTGAGAAGAACACACATGCAATGACACTGGTGGATCCATATGTGGTTTGTGAGAGGAACAAACATGCAATCACACTGGGTGTGGTTCATGAAAAGAACACACATGCAATGACACTAGTGGATCCTTATGTGGTTTGTGAGAAGAACATACATGCAATGACTCTAGCTGTGGTTCATGAAAAGAATAGAAATGCAATGACACTGGTGGATCCATATGTGGTTTGTGAAAAGAACACACATGCAATGAAACTAGGTGGATCCATGTGTGGTTCATGAAAACAACACACATGCAATGACACTGGTGGATGCATGTGTGGTTTGTGAGAAGAACACACATCCAATGACACTGGGTGTGGTTCATGAAAAGAACACACATCCAATCACATTGGTGGATCCTTATGTGGTTTGTGCGAAGAACAGACATGCAATGACTCTAGTTGTGGTTCATGAAAGGAACACACATGCAATGACACTGGTTGATCCATATGTGGTTTGTGGAAAGAACAGACATGCAATGACTCTAGATGTAGTTCATGAAAAGAACACACATCCAATGACAGTGGTGGATCCATGTGTGGTTTGTGAGACGAACACACATGCAATGACACTGGGTGTGATTCATGAAAAGAACACACATCCAATGACACTAGTGGATCCTTATGTGGTTTATGAAAAGAACAGACATCCAATGACATTGTGTGTGGTTCATGAAAAGAACACACATCCAATGACACTGGTGCATCCTTATGTGGTTTGTGAGAAGAACAGACATGCGATGACTCTAGATGTGGTTCATGAGAAGAACAAACATGCAATGACACTAGTGTATCCTTATGTGGTTTGTGAGAAGAACAGACATGCGATGACTCTAGATGTGGTTCATGAGAAGAACAGACATGCAATGACACTGGTGTATCCTTATGTGGTTTGTGAGAAGAACAGACATGCAATGACTCTAGATGTGGTTCATGAGAAGAACACACATGCAATGACACGGGTGTATCCTTATGTGGTTTGTGAGAAGAACAGACATGTGATGACTCTAGATGTGGTTCATGAGAAGAACAGACATGCAATGACACTGGTGTATCCTTATGTGGTTTGTGAGAAGAACATACATGCAATGACACTGAGTTTGGTTCATGAAAAGAACAGACATGCAATGATACCGGTGGAACCTTATGTGGTTTTTGAGAAGAACACACATGCAATGACCACATGCAATGACACTGGTGGATCCATGTGTGGTTTGTTTAGAGGAACAGACATGCAATGACACTGAGTGTGGTTCATGAAAAGAACAGACATGCAATGACACTGGTGGATCATTATGTGGTTTGTGAGAAGAACAGACATGCAATGACTCTAGATGTCGTTCATGAGAAGAACAGACATGCAATGACACTGGTGTATCCTTATGTGGTTTCTGAGAAGAACAGACATACAATGACTCTAGTTGTGGTTCATGAAAGGAACACACATGCAATGACACTGGTGGATCCATATGTGGTTTGTGGAAAGAACAGACATGCAATGACTCTAGATGTAGTTCATGAAAAGAACACACATCCAATGACACTGGTGGATCCATGTGTGGTTTGTGAGACGAACACACATGCAATGACACTGGGTGTGATTCATGAAAAGAACACACATCCAATGACACTGGTGGATCCTTATGTGGTTTATGAAAAGAACAAACATCTAATGACATTGTGTGTGGTTCATGAAAAGAACACACATCCAATGACACGGGTGCATCCTTATGTGGTTTGTGAGAAGAATAGACATGCAATGACTCTAGATGTGGTTCATGAGAAGAACAGACATGCAATGACACTAGTGTATCCTTATGTGGTTTGTGAGAAGAATAGACATGCGATGACTCTAGATGTGGTTCATGAGCAGAATAGACTTGCAATGACATTGGTGTATCCTCATGTGGTTTGTGAGAAGAACAGACATGCAATGACTCTAGATGTGGTTCATGAGAAGAACAGACATGCAATGACACTGTTGTATCCTTATGTGGTTTGTGAGAAGAACATACATGCAATGACACTGAGTTTGGTTCATGAAAAGAACAGACATGCAATGATACTGGTGGATCCTTATGTGGTTTTTGAGTAGAACACACATGCAATGACCACATGCAATCACACTGGTGGATCCATGTGTGGTTTGTTTAGAGGAACAGACATGCAATGACACTGGGTGTGGTTCATGAAAAGAACAGACATGCAATGACACTGGTGGATCATTATGTGGTTTGTGAGAAGAACAGACATGCAATGACTCTAGATGTCGTTCATGAGAAGAACAGACATGCAATGACACTGGTGTATCCTTATGTGGTTTCTGAGAAGAACAGACATGCAATGACTCTAGTTGTGGTTCATGAAAGGAACACACATGCAATGACACTGGTGGATCCATATGTGGTTTGTGGAAAGAACAGACATGCAATGACTCTAGATGTAGTTCATGAAAAGAACACACATCCAATGACACTGGTGGATCCATGTGTGGTTTGTGAGACGAACACACATGCAATGACACTGGGTGTGATTCATGAAAAGAACACACATCCAATGACACTGGTGGATCCTTATGTGGTTTATGGAAAGAACAGACATCCAATGACATTGTGTGTGGTTCATGAAAAGAACACACATCCAATGACACTGGTGCATCCTTATGTGGTTTGTGAGAAGAATAGACATGCAATGACTCTAGATGTGGTTCATGAGAAGAACAGACATGCAATGACACGGCTGTATCCTTATGTGGTTTGTGAGAAGAACAGACATGTGATGACTCTAGATGTGGTTCATAAGAAGAACAAACATGCAATGACACTGGTGTATCCGTTTGTGGTTTGTGAGAAGAACACACATGCAATGACACTGGGTGTGGTTCATGAAAAGAACAGACATGCAATGATACTAGTGGATCCTTATGTGGTTTTTGAGAAGAACACACATGCAATGACCACATGCAATGAAACTGGTGGATCCACGTGTGGTTTTTTTAGAGGAACAAACATGCAATGACACTGGGTGTGGTTCATGAAAAGAACAGACATGCAATGACACTAGTGGATCATTATGTGGTTTGTGAGAAGAACAGACATGCAATGACTCTAGATTTCGTTCATGAGAAGAATAGACATGCAATGACACTGGTGTATCCTTATGTGGTTTGTGAGAACAGATATGCAATGACACCGTATGTGGTTCATGAAAAGAACACAGATCCAATGACACTCGTGGATCCATGTGTGGTTTGTGAGATGAACACACATGCAAATACACAAGGTGTGGTTCATGAAAAGAACACACATCCAATGACACTGGTGGATCCTTATGTGGTTTCTGAGAAGAACAGACATGCAATGACTCTTGATGTGGTTCATGAGAAGAACACACATGCAATGACACTAGTAGATCCATGTGTGGTTTATGAGAGGAACAGACATGCAATGACTCTAGTTGTGGTTCATGAGAAGAAAACACATGCAATGACACAGGTGTATCCTTATGTGGTTTGTGAGAAGAACACACATGAAATGACTCTATCTGTGGTTTATGAAAAGAACACACATGCAATGACACTGCGGGATCCATATGTGGTTTGTGGCAAGAACAGACATGCAATGACTCTATATGTGGTTCATGAAAAGAACACACATCCAATGACACTGGTGGATCCATGTGTGGTTTGTGAGACGAACACACATGCAATGACACTGGGTGTGGTTCATGAAAAGAACACACATCCAATGACACTGGTGGATCTTTATGTGGTTTATGAAAAGAACAGACATCCAATGACACTGTGTGGGTTATGAAAAGAACACACATCCAATCACACTGGTGGATCCTTATGTTGTTTGTGAGAATAATAGACATGCAATGACTCTAGATGTGGTTCATGAGAAGAACATACATGCAATGACACTGGTGTATCCTTATGTGGTTTGTGAGAAAAACAGACATGCAATGACTCTAGATGTGGTTCATGAGAAGAACAGACGTGCAATGACACGGGTGTATCCTTATGTGGTTTGTGAGAAGAACAGACATGCAATGACACTGGGTGTGGTTCATGAGAAGAACAGACATGCAATGACACTGGTGTATCCTTATTTGGTTTGTGAGAAGAACACACATGTAATGACCACATGCAATGACACTGGTGGATCCATGTGTGGTTGTTTAGAGGAATAGACATGAAATGACACTGGTGTGGTTCATGAAAATAATAGACATGAAGTGACTCTAGATGTGGTTTATGAGAAGAACAGACATGCAATGACACTAGTTGTGGTTCATGAAAACAATAGACATGCAATGACACTAGTGGATCCATATGTGGTTTGTGAAAAGAATAGACATGCAATCACACTGGGTTGATCCATGTGTGGTTTATGAAAATAACACACATGCAATGGCACTGGTGGATCCATGTGTGGTTTGTGAGAAGAACACACATCCAATGACACTGGGTGTGGTTCATGAAAAGAACATACATCCAATGACACTGGTGGATCCTTATGTGGTTTGTGAGAAGAATAGACATGCAATGACTCTAGCTGTGGTTCATGAGAAGAACACACATGTAATGACACTGGTGTATCCTTATGTGGTTTGTGAGAAGAACACACATGCAATGACTAGCTGTGGTTCATGAAAAGAACACACATGTAGTGACACTGGTGGATCCATATGTGGTTTGTGGAAAGAACAAACATCCAATGACACTGAGTGTGGTTCATGAAAAGAACACACATCCAATGACACTGGTGGATCCATTTGTGGTTTGTGAGAAGAACACACATGCAATGACACGGGGTGTGGTTCATGAAAATAACACACATCCAATGACACTGGTTGATCCTTATGTGGTTTGTGAGAAGAACAGACATGCAATGACTCTAGATGTGGTTCATTAGAAGAACACACATGCAATGACACTGGTGGATCCATGTGTGGTTTATGAGAGGAACAGGCATGCAATGACACTGGTTGTGGTTCATGAAAAGAACAGAGATGCAATGACACTGGTGGATCCATATGTGGTTTGTAAGAAGAACTGACATGCGATGACTCTAGATGTGGTTCATGAGAAGAATAGACATGCAATGACACTAGTGTATCCTTATGTGGTTTGTGAGAAGAACAGACATGCAATGACACTGGGTGTGGTTCATGAAAACAACAGACATGCAATGATACTAGTGGATCCATGTGTGGTTTGTTTAGAAGAACACACATGCAATGACACTGGTGGATCCATGTGTGGTTTGTTTAGAGGAACAGACATGCAATGACAATAGGTGTGGTTCATGAAAAGAATAGACATGCAATGACACTAGATGTCGTTCATGAGAAGAACAGACATGCAATGACACTGGTGGATCCTTATGTGGTTTGTGGGAAGAACAGACATGCAATGACTCCAGATGTCGTTCATGAGAAGAACAGACATGCAATAACATTGGTGTATCCTTATGTGGTTCATGAGAAGAACACGCATGCAATAACACTGGGTGTGGTTCATGAAAAGAACACACAACCAGTGACACTAGTGGATCCATATGTGGTTTGTGAAAAGAACATTCATGGAATGACTCTAGATGTGGTTCATGAGAAGAACACAAATGCAATGACACTGGTGGATCCATTTGTGATTTATGAGAGGAATAGACATGCAATGACACTGGGTGTGGTTCATGAAAAGAACACACATCCAATGACACCGGTGGATCCATGTGTGGTTTGTGAGAAGAACACATATGCAATGACACTGGGTGTGGTTCATGAAAAGAACACACATCCAGTGACACTGGTGGATCCATATGTGGTTTGTGGAAAGAACAGACATGCAATGACACTAGGTGTGGTTCTTGAAAAGAACACACATCCAATGACACTGGTGGATCTTTTTGTGGTTTATGAAAAGAACAGACAACCAATGACACTGTGTGGTTCATGAAAACAACACACATCCAATAACACTGGTGGATCCTTATGTTGTTTGTGAGAAGAATAGACATGCAATGACTCTAGATGTGGTTCATGAGAAGAACAGACATGCAATGACACTGGTGTATAATTATGTGGTTTGTGAGAAGAACACACATACGATGACTCTAGATGTGGTTTATGAGAAGAACAGACATGCAATAACACTGGTGTATCCTTATGTGGTTTGTGAGAAGAACAGACATGCAATGACTCTAGGTGTGGTTCATGAAAAGAACACACATGCAATGACACTGGAAGATCCTTATGTGGTTTTTGAGAAGAACACACATGCAATGACTCTAGATGTGGTTCATGAGAAGAACAGACATGCAATGACACTAGTGTATCCTTATGTGGTTTGTGAGAAGAACAAACATGCAATGACACTGGGTGTGGTTCATGGAAATAATAGACATGCAATGATACTGGTGGATCCATGCGTGGTTTGTTTAGAAGAACACACATGCAATGACCACATGCAGTGACACCGGTGGATCCATGTGTGGTTTGTTTAGAGGAACAGACATGCAATGACACTGGGTGTCGTTCATGAAAAGAATAGACATGCAATGACACTAGATGTCGTTCATGAGAAGAACAGACATGCAATGACACTGGTGGATCCTTATGTGGTTTGTGAGAAGAACAGACATGCAATAATTCTAGATGTCGTTCATGAGAAGAACAAACATGCAATGACACTGGAGTATCCTTATGTGGTTCATGAGACGAACACACATGCAATGACACTAGGTGTGGTTCATGAAAAGAACACACAACCAGTGACACTGGTGCATCCATATGTGGTTTGTGGAAAGAACAGACATGCAATAACTCTAGCTGTGGTTCATCAGAAAAACACAAATGCAATGACACTAGAGGATCCATGTGTGGTTTATGAGAGGAATAGACATGCAATGAAACTGGGTGTGGTTCATGAAAAGAACACACATCCAATGACACCGGTGGATCCATGTGTGGTTTATGAGAAGAACACACATGCAATGACACTGGGTGTGGTTCATGAAAAGAACACACATCCAGTGACACTGGTGGATCTTTATGTGGTTTATGAAAAGAACATACATCCAATGACACTGTGTGGTTCATGAAAAGAACACACATCCAATGACACTGGTGGATCCTAATGTGGTTCATGAAAAGAACACACATGCAATGACACTAGTGGATCCATATGTGGTTTGTGAGAAGAACACACATGCAATGACACTGGGTGTGGTTCATGAAAAGAACACACATCCAGTGACACTGGTGGATCCATATGTGGTTTGTGGAAAGAACAGACATGCAATGAAACTGGGTGTGGTTCAGGAAAAGAACACACATCTAGTGACATTGGTGGATCCATATGTGGTTTGTGGAAAGAACAGACATGCAATGACACTGGGTGTGGTTCATGAAAAGAACACACATCCAATGACACCGGTGGATCCATGTGTGGTTTGTGAGAAGAGCACACATGCAATGACACTGTGTGTGGTTCATGAAAAAATACACATCCAATGACACTGGTGGATCCTTATGCGGTTTGTTAGAAGAACACACATGCAATGACTCTAGCTGTGGTTTGTGAAAAGAACACACATCCAATGACACTGGTGGATCCATGTGTGGTTTGTGAGAAGAACACACGTGCAATGACACAGGGTGTGGTTCATGAAAAGAACACACATCCAATGACACTAGTGGATCCTTATGTGGTTTATGAAAAGAACAGACATCCAATGACACTGTGTGTGGTTCATGAAAAGAACACACTTCCAAAGACACGGGTGGATCCTTATGTGGTTTGTGAGAAGAACCAACATGCAATGACTCTAGATGTGGTTCATGAGAAGAACAGACATGCAATGACACTGGTGTATCCTTATGTGGTTTGTGAGAAGAACAGACATGCGATGACATTGGGTGTGGTTCATGAAAAGAACAGACATGCAATGATACTGGTGGATCCATGTGTGGTTTGTTTAGAAGAACACACATGCAATGACCAGATGCAATGACACCGATGGATCCATGTGTGGCTTGTTTAGAGGAATAGACATGCAATGGCACTGGGTGTGGTTCATGAAAAGAACAGACATGCAATGACATTGGTGGATCCTTATGTGGTTTGTGAGAAGAACAGACATGCAATGACTCTAGATGTCGTTCATGAGAAGAACATACATGCAATGACACTAGTGTATCCTTATGTGTTTTGTAAGAAGAACAGGCATGCAATGACACTGGGTGTGGTTCATGAAAAGAACACACATCCAGTGACACTGGTGGATCGATATGTGGTTTGTGGAAAGAATAGACATGCAACGACACTGGGTGTGGTTCATGAAAAGAACACACATGCAATGACACTGGTGGATCCATGTGTGGTTTGTGAGAAGAACACACATGCAATGACACTGGGTGTGGTTCATGAAAAGAACACACATCCAATGACACTGGTGGATCCTTATGTGGTTTGTGAGAAGAACACACATGCAATCACACTTTGTAGATCCATATGTGGTTTATGAGAAGAATACACATGCAATGACACTGGTGATATGTGGTTTGTGAAAATAACACACATGCAATGACTCTAACTGTGGTTAATGAAAAGAGCAGACAAGCAATGACACTGGTGGATCCATGTGTGGTTTGTGAGAAGGACACACATGCAATGACACTGGTTGTGCTTCATGAAAAGAACAGACATGCAATGATACTGGTGGATCCATGTGTGCTTTGTGAGAAGAACACACATGCAATGACACTGGGTGTGGTTCATGAAAAGAACACACATCTAATGACATAGGTGGATCCTTATGTGGTTTGTGAGAAGAACAGACATGCAATGACTCTAGATGTGGTTCATGAGAAGAATAGGCATGCAATGACACTGGTGTATCCTTATGTGGTTTGTGAGAAGAACACTCATGCAATTACACTAGGTGTGGTTCATGAAAAGAACACACATGTAATGACACTAGTGTATCCTTATGTGGTTTGTGAGAAGAACACACATGCAATGAATCTAGCTATGGTTTGTGAAAAGAACACACATGCAATGACTCTAGCTGTGGTTCATGAAAAGAACAGACATGAAATGACACTGGTGGATCCATATGTGGTTTGTGAAAAGAACAAACATGCAATCACACTGGGTGGATCCATGTGTGGTTCTTGAAAAGAACAGACATGCAATGACACCGGTAGATCCTTATGTGGTTTGTCAGAAGAACATACATGCAATGACTCTAGCTGTGGTTCATGAAAAGAACAGACATGCAATGACACTGGTGGATCCATATTTGGTTTGTGAAAAGAACAGACATGCAATCACACTGTGTGGATCCATATGTGGTTTATGAGAATAACACACATGCAATGACACTGGTGATATGTGGTTTGTGAAAAAAACACATGCAATGACTCTAACTATGGTTAATGAAAAGAGTAGACATGCAATGACACTGGTGGATCCATGTGTGGTTTGTGAGCAGAACACACATGCAATGACACTGGGTGTGGTTCATGAAAAGAACAGACATGCAATGATACTCGTGGATCCATGTGTGGTTTGTGAGAAGAACACACATGCAATGACACTGGGTGTGGTTCATGAAAATAACACACATCCAATGACACTAGTGGATCCTTATGTGGTTCATGAGAAGAACAGACATGCAATGACTCTAGATGTGGTTCATGAGAAGAACAGACATGCAATGACTCTAGTTGTGGTTCATGAGAAGAACACACATATAATGGCACTGGTGTATCCTTATGTGGTTTGTGAGAAGAACACACATGCAATGACTCTAGTTGTGGTTCATGAAAGGAACACACATGCAATGACACTGGTGGATCCATATGTGGTTTGTGGAAAGAACATAAATGCAATGACTCTAGATGTAGTTCATGAAAAGAACACACATCCAATGACAGTGGTGGATCCATGTATGGTTTGTGAGACGAACACACATGCAATGACACTGGGTGTGATTCATAAAAAGAACACACATCCAATGACACTGGTGGATCCTTATGTGGTTTATGAAAAGAACAGACATCCATTAACATTGTGTGTGGTTCATGAAAAGAACACACATCCAATGACACTGGTGCATCCTTATGTGGTTTGTGAGAAGAACAGACATGCGATGACTCTAGATGTGGTTCATGAGAAGAACAGACATGCAATGACACGGGTGTATCCTTATGTGGTTTGTGAGAAGAACAAACATGCGATGACTCTAGATGTGGTTCATGAGAAGAACAGACATGCAATGACACTGGTGTATCCTTATGTGGTTTGTGAGAAGAACAGACATGCAATGACTCTAGATGTGGTTCATGAGAAGAACACACATGCAATGACACGGGTGTATCCTTATGTGGTTTGTGAGAAGAATAGACATGTGATGACTCTAGATGTGGTTCATGAGAAGAACAGACATGCAATCACACTGGTGTATCCTTATGTGGTTTGTGAGAAGAACATACATGCAATGACACTGAGTTTGGTTCATGAAAAGAAAAGACATGCAATGATACCGGTGGATCCTTATGTGGTTTTTGAGAAGAACACACATGCAATGACCACATGCAATGACACTGGTGGATCCATGTGTGGTTTGTTTAGAGGAACAGACATGCAATGACACTGGGTGTGGTTCATGAAAAGAACAGACATGCAATGACACTGGTGGATCATTATGTGGTTTGTGAAAAGAACAGACATGCAATGACTCTAGATGTCATTCATGAGAAGAACAGACATGCAATGACACTGGTGTATCCTTATGTGGTTTCTGAGAAGAACAGACATGCAATGACTCTAGTTGTGGTTCATGAAAGGAACACACATGCAATGACACTGGTGGATCCATATGTGGTTTGTGGAAAGAACAGACATGCAATGACTCTAGATGTAGTTCATGAAAAGAACACACATCCAAGGACACTGGTGGATCCATGTGTGGTTTGTGAGACGAACACACATGCAATGACACTGGGTGTGATTCATGAAAAGAACACACATCCAATGACACTGGTGGATCCTTATGTGGTTTATGAAAAGAAGAGACATCCAATGACATTGTGTGTGGTTCATGAAAAGAACACACATCCAATGACACTGGTGCATCCTTATGTGGTTTGTGAGAAGAATAGACATGCAATGACTCTAGATGAGGTTCATGAGAAGAACAGACATGCAATGCCACTAGTGTATCCTTATGTGGTTTGTTAGAAGAACAGACATGCGATGACTCTAGATGTGGTTCATGAGAATAATAGACATGCAATGACATTGGTGTATCCTTATGTGGTTTGTGAGAAGAACAGACATGCAATGACTCTGGATGTGGTTCATGAGAAGAACAGACATGCAATGACACGGGTGTATCCTTATGTGGTTTGTGAGAAGAACAGACATGTGATGACTCTAGATGTGGTTCATGAGAAGAACAGACATGCAATGACACTGGTGTATCCTTATGTGGTTTGTGAGAAGAACACACATGCAATGACACTGGGTGTGGTTCATGAAAAGAACAGACATGCAATGATACTAGTGGATCCTTATGTGGTTTTTGAGAAGAACACACATGCAATGACCACATGCAATGAAACTGGTGGATCCATGTGTGGTTTTTTTAGAGGAACAGACATGCAATGACACTAGGTGTGGTTCATGAAAAGAACAGACATGCAATGACACTAGTGGATCATTATATGGTTTGTGAGAAGAATAGACATAAAATGACTCTAGATGTCGTTCATGAGAAGAACAGACATGCAATGACACTGGTGTATCCTTATGTGGTTTGTGAGAACAGATATGCAATGACACCGGATGTGGTTCATGAAAAGAACACAGATCCAATGACACTCGTGGATCCATGTGTGGTTTGTGAGAAGAACACACATGCAAATACACAAGGTGTGGTTCATGAAAAGAACACACATCCAATGACACTAGTGGATCCTTATGTGGTTTCTGAGAAGAATAGACATGCAATGACTCTTGATGTGGTTCATGAGAAGAACACACATGCAATGACACTGGTAGATCCATGTGTGGTTTATGAGAGGAACAGACATGCAATGTCACTAGCTATGGTTCATGAAAAGAATAAACATGCAATAACACTGGTGGATCCATATGTGGTTTGTGAGAAGAACAAACATGCAATCACACTGGGTGTGGTTCATGAAAAGAACACACACGCAATGACACTGGTGGATCCATATGTGGTTTGTGAGAAGAATAGATATGCAATGACTCTAGCTGTGGTTCATGAAAAGAACAGAAATGCAATGACACTGGTGGATCCATATGTGGTTTGTGAAAGGAATAGACATGTAATGACAATGGGTGGATCCATGAGTGATTCATGCAAAGAACACACATGCAATGACACTAGTGGATCCATGTGTGGTTTGTGAGAAGAACACACATCCAATGACACTGGGTGTGGTTCATGAAAAGAACACACATCCAATGACACTGGTGGATCCTTATGTGGTTTGTGATAAGAACAGACATCCAATGACTCTAGCTGTGGTTCATGAGAAGAACACATATGCAATGACACTGATGTATCCTTATGTGATTTGTGAGAACACACATGCCATGACTCTAGATGTGGTTCATGAAAAGAACACACATGCAATGACACTGGTGGATCCATATGTGGTTTGTGAGAGGAACAGACATGCAATCACACTGGGTGTGGTTCATGAAAAGAACACACATGCAATGACACTGGTGGATCGTTATGTGGTTTGTGAGAACAATAGACATGCAATAACTCTAGCTGTGGTTCATGAAAAGAACAGACATGCAATGACACTGGTGGATCCATATGTGGTTTGTGAAAAGAACAGACATGCAAAGACACTGGGTTGATCCATGTGTGGTTCATGAAAAGAACAGACATGCAATGACACTGGTGGGTCCATGTGCTGTTTGTAAGAAGAACACACATCCAATGACACTAGGTGTGGTTCATGAAAAGAACACACATCTAATGACACTGGTGGATCCTTATGTTGTAAGAAGAACAGACATGCAATGACTCTAGTTGTGGTTCATGAGAAGAAAACACATGCAATGACACAGGTGTATCCTTATGTGGTTTGTGAGAAGAATACACATGCAATGACTCTATTTGTGGTTCATGAAAAGAACACACATGGAATGACACTGCGGGATCCATATGTGGTTTGTGGAAAGAACAGACATGCAATGACTCTATATGTGGTTCATGAAAAGAACACACATCCAATGACACTGGTGGATCCATGTGTGGTTTGTGAGACGAACACACATGCAATGACACTGGGTGTGGTTCATGAAAAGAACACACATCCAATGACACTGGTGGATCTTTTTGTGGTTTATGAAAAGAACAGACAACCAATGACACTGTGTGGTTCATGAAAACAACACACATCCAATAACACTGGTGGATCCTTATGTTGTTTGTGAGAAGAATAGACATGCAATGACTCTAGATGTGGTTCCTGAGAAGAACAGACATGCAATGACACTGGTGTATACTTATGTGGCTTGTCAGAAGAACACACATACGATGACTCTAGATGTGGTTTATGAGAAGAACAGACATGCAATAACACTGGTGTATCCTTATGTGGTGTGTGAGAAGAACATACATGCAATGACTCTAGGTGTGGTTCATGAAAAGAACACACATGCAATGACACTGGAGGATCCTTATGTGGTTTTTGAGAAGAACACACATGCAATGACCACATGCAATGACACTGGTGGATCCATGTGTTGTTGTTTAGAGGAATAGACATGAAATGACACTGGTGTGGTTCATGAAAAGAATAGACATGCAGTGACTCTATATGTGGTTTATGAGAAGAACAGACATGCAATGACACTAGTTGTGGATCATGAAAAGAATAGACATGCAATGACACTAGTCGATCCATATGTGGTTTGTGAAAAGAATAGACATGCAATCACACTGGGTTGATCCATGTGTGGTTCATGAAAAGAACACACATGCAATGACACTGTTGGATCCATGTGTGGTTTGTGAGAAGAACACACATCCAATGACACTGGGTGTGGTTCATGAAAAGAACACACATCCAATGACACTGGTGGATCCTTATGTGGTTTGTGAGAAGAACAGACATGCAATGACTCTAGCTGTGGTTCGTGAGAAGAACACACATGCAATGACACTGGTGTATCCTTATGTGGTTTGTGAGAAGAACACACATGCAATGACTCTAGCTGTGATTCATGAAAAGAACACACATGTAGTGACACTGGTGGATCCATATGTGGTTTGTGGAAAGAACAAACATCCAATGACACTGAGTGTGGTTCATGAAAAGAACACACATCCAATGACACTGGTGGATCCATCTGTGGTTTGTGAGAAGAACACACATGCAATGACACGCGGTGTGGTTCATGAAAATAACACACATCCAATGACACTGGTTGATCCTTATGTGGTTTGTGAGAAGAACAGACATGCAATGACTCTAGATGTGGTTCATTAGAAGAACACACTGTTGGAGATATGCCCAAGAGGCAATAATAAAGTGGTTATTATCATATCTTCACACTTATGATAAATGTTTACATACCATGCTATAATTGTATTAACCGGAAACATTAATACTTGTGTGATTTGTAAACTAAAATAAGAGTCCCTAGTAAAGCCTCTTGTTAAACTAGCTTGTTGGTTAATATATGATCATGGTTTCCTGATCATGAACATAGAGATGTTATTAACAACAGGATCATATCATTAGGAGAATGATATGGTGGACATACTCCTATAGATAAGCGTAGCATAAAGATCAAGTCATTTCAATAGTTCAATTGCTATATGCTTTCTGATACATAGTAACCTAATTCCTTCGACCATGAGATCATGCATATCACCTTTACTGGATGGATGCTTTGATGTCATCAAACACCACACCGTAACAGGGTGGCTATAAAAGTGGCATTGAGTGTTCGGAAAGTATTGGTTGAAACACATGGATCAAGAGTGGGATTTGTCCATCCACATGACGGATAGATATTCTCTGGGCCCTCTCGGTGAAATGTCATCCAATTAGCTTGCAAGCATGTGACTTGGTCACAAGGGATCACATATCACGGGAACGAGAAAAGAGTACTTATCAGTATCGAGGTTGAACTAGGTATGCAGAGATACCGACGATCATAACCTCGGATAAGTAACATATCGTGAGACAAAGGGAAATTGGTATCGTATGTAAGTGGTTCATTCGATCGCAAAGTAATCGTAGAAATATGTGGGAGCCATATGAATTTCCAGATTCCTCTATTGGTTATTGTTCGGAGAAGTGTCTCGATCATGTCCGCATAATTCACGAACCGTAGGGAGACACACTTAAGGATTCGACGTTGTTTGAGTAGTTATGGTATTATGAGAAAGAGACCGAATGTTGTTCGGAGTCTCGGATGGGATCCGGGATATCACGAGGTGATCCGGAATGGTCCGGAGAATAAGATTCATATAAGGAAAGTCCCGTTTCGGAGTTCGGGAATGATTCCGGTGTTTTCATCGGGGATATTCTAGAAGGTTCCGGATTGTCCGGCACTCCGGGGGGGAAGGGGTACATGAATGTGTCATTACATATTGGAATGATTGCATCATGTACTAAGTGTTCTTGCTGTCCCAAATATAGGATTAAATTGAATCCTAAAACAGAAAAGTCAAATGTCCAGTTTGAAAGTCAAACTGCCAAAACAAGAAACTGTGGGAAACAAGCAAGAGGAGTTGGAACCAACCTGGAGGAGGAGTTGGACTCCTCCAGGCCGGCGCCCAGCCCAAGGCCGAGTTGGGGAGGGACTCCCTCCCTCCCCTGGCGCGCCCACACCCTCCCACCTATATAAGGAGGGGCAGGGCTCCCCTCCTAGACACACAAGTTTCCTATCCTCTAAACTAAACCCTAGATCTAGACCCCGGTTTAGAGCTATTCGGTTTAGAGCCTTCTAATTGGTTTAGAGCCCTCTAATTGGTGTGTCTAATTACTAGACCACTAATAGCCTCTCTCATAAGCTCCACCATACTCGCACCGGCTTAAGGCGAAGCCCTGCGGGATCTCCCCTCTACCTCCGGTACCACGCCGTTGTGCTGCCGGAATCGCGAGGAGAGTGCTACAACCTCCGCTGCCTGCTGGAACAAGGGAGAGGAAGGTCTTCGTCGAGTACCGAACGTGTGACCGACTGCGGGAGCGCTGCGGGAACGCGGCGCCGGAAGGATCGTCTACGCGATCTTGAGATCGGAAAGAGTACGACTACATCACCCACGAGAATCTGCTCTCGTTAACCGCTTTGGAATCTTCGAGGGTGAGTTCCTCTATCGACTCGTTGCTACAATCTAGTAGATAGATCTTGGCTTGTTTGTTTGTATGCGATAGAAAAATTTTGTTTTCCATGCTACGAACCCCTACAGTGGTATCAGAGCCGTGTCTATATGTAGATCTGTTGCACGAGTAGAACACAATGGTCATTGTGGGCGTTGATGCTTTTATTGTAGATTGCTTTTTGTGTACTTTGCATCTTGCGGTATGTTGGGATGAAGCGGCCCGGGCTAACCTTACATGACATCGTTCATGAGACTTGCTCCACGTTTGACATGCAACTTGTATTGCATAAGTGGCTTTGCGGGTGCCTGTTTCTCCTAGCATAGTTAAGATCCAATTTACAACGGGTAATCAACAATGCTAGTATCAATGTTGTGGTTCTTGTTCGTAAGTTAGAACGACACTTATGGAAAGCCCCAAACCACGTAAAATATGCAAAGAAAGTAGAAGCGTCTAACTTTGTTTTGCAGGGGTGTGCAGTGATGTGATATGGCCATGATTGTGATTATATTTGATGTATGCAATGTTCCTTATTGTAAGTTGGCAACCGGCAGGAGCCATATGGTTGTCTTTAATTTCTGTTAAGACCTGCGTGTCTATTCAAAATAGTTGTAATAGTTGATGCTGGTGGACGACAACCATGAAGAAGCATCATTGACCTTGATGCTATGCCGGTGATGATGGAGATCATGTTCGTGCTTGAAGATGGAGATCGAAAGCACAAAGAAGAAAGGCCATATCATATCACATATTATGAATTGCATGTGATGTTAATCCTTTATGCATCTTGTATTGCTTAGTAGACGACGGTAGCATTATAAGATGATCCCTCATGCACATAAATTTCAAGTTCTAAAGTGTTCACCCTTAGTATGCACCGTTGCCAAAGCTTGTTGCTTCGAAGCACCACGTGATGATCGGGTGTCTTTGATTCCGCGGGTGAATACAACGTAAGCAAGCCAGATTTGCTTATGCGGTAGCTAAGGTTTGATCTTGACGAGCCTAGCATGTACAGACATGGCCTCAGGAACACGGATCGCCGAAAGGTAAAGCATGAATCATATAGCAGATATGATGAACATGTCGATTGTTCGCCATTGAAGCTATATCAATTCTCGTGATGATCGGTTTTGATATGGGGGATTTGGTTCGTGTGATCACTAAAACAATGTGAGGGATATTGTTTTGAGTGGGAGTTCACCTAGATTAATTTAATTATTAATTAGAACTCAATTTATCATAAACTAAATCAAAGTGAATTTGCATAGTTGTTGTAGGCATTGGCATCCGTTTACCACCTTGCGCTTAGTTATAATTGAGATGATAGAACTATAGAATTCTGGTTAGATACTTTACGAACTGGTATCGTATTGTTTTAAGTGTTAATCTAAAATTTAAAAGTCCTATTGCAAACTTTCAGTAAGTTCCGGTTACTCCATGAAGTTTAATAATTAGTATTAAATCAAGAGTAACAATTCCAAGTGTTAGTATATAAGTATCATGTTTGTATCCATGATTCTTGATATTCAAAGGATTCCCTTAATATCAAAGTTATCTAGGATCTGAAAGAGTTGTTTCAGAAACCATGATGTGTGGAAGATATTGTGATATCTGAAACGAAGTTTTGGTTGCAACATGATAGAGTATAATATGGCAAAAGTCATGTTCTCATATTTGATGAGAATTTGCAAAAGGGTTGGAGACACTTGTTGTCCTAATCCTCCAAAAGGTTTTGGATAGCAACATTATACTCATAATTCATCGTTATAAGCTAAAAGTAGCTTGATCATGGACGATTCCATGATAAGGGTGAATATTTGATGTAGGTGAAATGTTTACTACACCAAGAGATTACTAAAGAAAGGAATTTGAAAGAACACCAAATATTTGATGATGGTGATCTACTTCAAAGTGCAAGTCCAAAGACATTGGTATTTAATTATACACGCTTTGGACTATATGTCATATGTATGACTTCACTATTGATATTGATAGATTCTTTCAAATAGAAAAGGAAATATTGAAAGAGAATCTCATAAATATATGGCAGAAAAGAAAAGACTAGAATTGTTCAGTTTAAGTATATAGATGATATACATGTTGTGGCTATATTCTTTGCTTATTAAACAATGTGGTTCTTAAGTATTTGATACTGAATTTGTTGGTATGAATCGTCATACGAAACAACAGAATTCATGAACTACAATGGCCTAAGTAACTAGCAAAAGAATATGTGATGATGTTCATCGAGAACAAATAAAGGGTTATTATGTTGCTCGTTAAAACATCAAAGCTTGCCTTCAAAGATTTGTTTTATCAGGTATTATGAGAACAAAAGGATTGTTCAAATAATTGCCGTAATCCATAAAAGATGGATGATTCGCAAATCTCGTTGGAGACATCACATCCATAAAACTAGTGCTAAAAATGTCGAAAGACAAATTGATTGAAAGATCACTTAGGAAGTGACATCGCCGTTTAAATTATATTTGAAAGAAAACATGAAGAAACTCCATGTTGATGGAATTTTGGAGTCTTCTGATTTTTGATCAAATGACGCTTGTGAAACTTTCTTAGAGATAATTAAAACTTCGTTCATAGGCCAAAAGGGAACGAACGACTAGCTTATTGGAACTTGTACATATTGTTGTACGAAGTCCGTTATGTGTAGTCAAGAGCGATGGATTTCAACTTCATATGCTTTCTCCGAAAATTTGAGTGAATATATGAATATTTACTTAATAAGGATGAAGTGTGAAATATTTGAAGAGTTCAAAGACTTTCAAGATGAAGTGCAAAATCATTGTAACAAGAATATAAACAGTTTATGATAAAGATCATAAAGGAAGATATTTGAGTTACAAGTTTAGCATAATACCTAAGATTTAAGGAATCGTTCCGTGGATTTGCATTTCCCGAAACACCATAAGAGTATGGAGCGTTCGAGATATGTAATTAAACCTTGTTTGACATGGTAAGATCAAAGGTATAGTTCATAAAACTGCCATAGTGTTTTAAAGATTAAAAGCTTTAGAGATTACCGTTTTTCCACTAAAAAGAGCTCCATCATAATCCGTTGAAATGACACCATATAAGGTTATGGTTTGGGATAAAACCCAAGTTGTCCTTTCTTAAACATTGGTATGCTATGCATAAGAAAGATGTGTGCAACCAAAGTCGGATGAACCTGTCTTTGTATAAACTGTTCCTCCATAAAACACCGGAGACAAAAGAGTTTGTTGCTTAGAACGTCAAGTTTCTTTGAGAAGAAATTTTTCGTGAAAAGTTAAGTGGGAGGACAATAGAAACTTTGATAAGGTTAAAAGAACCTTAGCTATATGTGCAGAATTGCGCAGCGCCGAAAAGTGTTTCGGAGGCAGCAACAATGCTCATGGTTCACGTACCTCAAAAGGTTGTGGTCACGGAGATCCAAGTTCCTATTGAAACAAGTAGGTCGGATGAACAATCAAATACCAAGATTTGAGGGTTGAATCATTATTTGAGAATAATGAACCGACTACATGCAGAGAAGCGATGATGGGCCCTGACTCCGTAAAATGGCTTGAAGCCATAAAATCCGTGATAGTTCCATACACGAGAAATCAAGTTTTGAACTTGAAGGACCCTCGAGAAAGGTGTAAGACCTTATAGTTGTGTCTGGATCTATAAAGAAATAGACATGGATGTTTCACATCTAGTCGACATGTTGGGAAAGAGTTCACAACAATGTTCAAAGGTTGACTATGACAAGATTTTGATCTTTCATAGTGATATTTAGTCTAGACGGATTAATGTAGCAACCACTACATATAATTTGTTATATGGTAGTTGAATAAACAAAACAAGTTCTTCTAATAGAATCGTTACCTAGGACATGTGCATAACACGGTCCATGGGGTTTTGTTAATTCAAAGGATGCTAAAAGCATATGCAAACTTCAATGGTTAGAGTGAGCATAGCGGAGTTGGAATCTTCACTATGATGAAACTGTTAAAAGAGTTTAATTTCATCAGAGACAATGAAGATGCTTGCGTTTGCAAGAAATTAAGTGGGAGCGTAAAGACATGTTTCTAATACATTATGTGGAAGACATATTGTTGATTGGAAATAATGTATATTTTATTAACACATATTAAGAATTTCATCCCGATGAAAGACTTAGGCAAAACCCAAATATTTGGCATCAATAGACGCTAATATGGTTGTGCCAGAAGTACATAGACGAGATATTGAATGAATTCAATATAGAAACTACAAGAAAGGTTCTTGTTGCACAGAAAGGATTGAAAGAGTTCAATGTTGATGATATATTCAAGTGTATTGGCACTTGGTAAGTGAAACAAAGATTCAAGTATAGATTGATACTTGATGTATGAAATCACAAAGAGTATTTATATCAATCATACTGTGATATGTACAAATCCAGATATGTCCTATGCTCTAAATGTTGTGAGCATATACCAGAATGATTTGTAAGATGATCATTGGACAATAGTAAGGATATTCTTATGATCTTTTGGAAGAACTAAGAGTATAATATTTGTAGAAGTGACAAATAGATGGTTAGTTCATTGTAAAAGTACTACATTGATACTAGCTTTGTCACAAAGTACAAATTAAGTTTATCTCAATCTAAACTAAGGGTGGCACAATATAATGGAAAGTGAGTTCCATAATGGATTTGGATGATTTCCAAAGTTAAGACATTGTGACAGATACTACAACAAAAGGCTAAGTATATGACTGCTATTATAGCAGCAAAAGAGGGCATTTGTGTCAAGAAGTTTGTTATCAAACTAGGTGTAGTTCACAGTGGGATAATACTATGAAGATATATTGTGCGACAATATTATCAAAATGTTTTAACCCCAAAGAGCTAAAGGTCACACCGAAAGACCAAATTTATACAAAGCCATCTCATTAGAGAATGAGTGATGCGTAGAGACGCAAAGACATGCAATTACACACGGACCTGGAAGTGTCAGATCCGGAGATCAGTTGACCACTAGCAATAGTGTACATACAACACCGGAAAGCCATAGGTGTTGAATACACAAAGATTTGAAACTAGATTATTGACTCTAGTGCAAGTGGGAGACTGTTGGAGATATGCCCAAGAGGCAATAATAAAGTGGTTATTATCATATCTTCACACTTATGATAAATGTTTACATACCATGCTATAATTGTATTAACCGGAAACATTAATACTTGTGTGATTTGTAAACTAAAATAAGAGTCCCTAGTAAAGCCTCTTGTTAAACTAGCTTGTTGGTTAATATATGATCATGGTTTCCTGATCATGAACATAGAGATGTTATTAACAACAGGATCATATCATTAGGAGAATGATATGGTGGACATACTCCTATAGATAAGCGTAGCATAAAGATCAAGTCATTTCAATAGTTCAATTGCTATATGCTTTCTGATACATAGTAACCTAATTCCTTCGACCATGAGATCATGCATATCACCTTTACTGGATGGATGCTTTGATGTCATCAAACACCACACCGTAACAGGGTGGCTATAAAAGTGGCATTGAGTGTTCGGAAAGTATTGGTTGAAACACATGGATCAAGAGTGGGATTTGTCCATCCACATGACGGATAGATATTCTCTGGGCCCTCTCGGTGAAATGTCATCCAATTAGCTTGCAAGCATGTGACTTGGTCACAAGGGATCACATATCACGGGAACGAGAAAAGAGTACTTATCAGTATCGAGGTTGAACTAGGTATGCAGAGATACCGACGATCATAACCTCGGATAAGTAACATATCGTGAGACAAAGGGAAATTGGTATCGTATGTAAGTGGTTCATTCGATCGCAAAGTAATCGTAGAAATATGTGGGAGCCATATGAATTTCCAGATTCCTCTATTGGTTATTGTTCGGAGAAGTGTCTCGATCATGTCCGCATAATTCACGAACCGTAGGGAGACACACTTAAGGATTCGACGTTGTTTGAGTAGTTATGGTATTATGAGAAAGAGACCGAATGTTGTTCGGAGTCTCGGATGGGATCCGGGATATCACGAGGTGATCCGGAATGGTCCGGAGAATAAGATTCATATAAGGAAAGTCCCGTTTCGGAGTTCGGGAATGATTCCGGTGTTTTCATCGGGGATATTCTAGAAGGTTCCGGATTGTCCGGCACTCCGGGGGGGAAGGGGTACATGAATGTGTCATTACATATTGGAATGATTGCATCATGTACTAAGTGTTCTTGCTGTCCCAAATATAGGATTAAATTGAATCCTAAAACAGAAAAGTCAAATGTCCAGTTTGAAAGTCAAACTGCCAAAACAAGAAACTGTGGGAAACAAGCAAGAGGAGTTGGAACCAACCTGGAGGAGGAGTTGGACTCCTCCAGGCCGGCGCCCAGCCCAAGGCCGAGTTGGGGAGGGACTCCCTCCCTCCCCTGGCGCGCCCACACCCTCCCACCTATATAAGGAGGGGCAGGGCTCCCCTCCTAGACACACAAGTTTCCTATCCTCTAAACTAAACCCTAGATCTAGACCCCGGTTTAGAGCTATTCGGTTTAGAGCCTTCTAATTGGTTTAGAGCCCTCTAATTGGTGTGTCTAATTACTAGACCACTAATAGCCTCTCTCATAAGCTCCACCATACTCGCACCGGCTTAAGGCGAAGCCCTGCGGGATCTCCCCTCTACCTCCGGTACCACGCCGTTGTGCTGCCGGAATCGCGAGGAGAGTGCTACAACCTCCGCTGCCTGCTGGAACAAGGGAGAGGAAGGTCTTCGTCGAGTACCGAACGTGTGACCGACTGCGGGAGCGCTGCGGGAACGCGGCGCCGGAAGGATCGTCTACGCGATCTTGAGATCGGAAAGAGTACGACTACATCACCCACGAGAATCTGCTCTCGTTAACCGCTTTGGAATCTTCGAGGGTGAGTTCCTCTATCGACTCGTTGCTACAATCTAGTAGATAGATCTTGGCTTGTTTGTTTGTATGCGATAGAAAAATTTTGTTTTCCATGCTACGAACCCCTACACACACATGCAATGACACTGGTGGATCCATGTGTGGTTTATGAGAGGAACAGACATGCAATGACACTGGTTGTGGTTCATGAAAAGAACAGAGATGCAATGACACTGGTGGATCCATATGTGGTTTGTAAGAAGAACTGACATGCGATGACTCTACATGTGGTTCATGAGAAGAATAGACATGTAATGACACTAGTGTATCCTTATGTGGTTTGTGAGAAGAACAGACATGCAATGACACTGGGTGTGGTTGATGGAAAGAACAGACATGCAATGATACTAGTGGATCCATGTGTGGTTTGTTTAGAAGAACACACATGCAATGACCACATGCAATGACAATGGTGGATCCATGTGTGGTTTTTTTAGGGGAACAAACATGCAATGACACTAGGTGTGGTTCATGAAAAGAATAGACATGCAATGACACTAGATGTCGTTCATGAGAAGAACAGACATGCAATGACACTGGTGGATCCTTATGTGGTTTGTGGGAAGAACAGACATGCAATGACTCTAGATGTCGTTCATGAGAAGAACAGACATGCAATGACATTGGTGTATCCTTATGTGGTTCATGAGAAGAACACACATGCAATAACACTGGGTGTGGTTCATGAAAAGAACACACAACCAGTGACACTAGTGGATCCATATGTGGTTTGTGGAAAGACCAGACATGCAATGACTCTAGATGTGGTTCATGAGAAGAACACAAATGCAATGACACTGGTGAATCCATTTGTGATTTATGAGAGGAACAGACATGCAATGACACTGGGTGTGGTTCATGAAAAGAACACACATCCAATGACACCGGTGGATCCATGTGTGGTTTGTGAGAGGAACACACATACAATGACTTTGGGTGTGGTTCATGAAAAGAACACACATCCAGTGACACTGGTGGATCCATATGTGGTTTGTGTAAAGAACAGACATGCAATGACACTCGGTGTGGTTCATGAAAAGAACACACATCCAATGACACTGGTGGATCTTTTTGTGGTTTATGAAAAGAACAGACAACCAATGACACTGTGTGGTTCATGAAAACAACACACATCCAATAACACTGGTGGATCCTTATGTTGTTTGTGAGAAGAATAGACATGCAATGACTCTAGATGTGGTTCATGAGAAGAACAGACATGCAATGACACTGGTGTATACTTATGTGGTTTGTGAGAAGAACACACATACGATGACTCTAGATGTGGTTTATGAGAAGAACAGACATGCAATAACACTGGTGTATCCTTATGTGGTTTGTGAGAAGAACAGACATGCAATGACTCTAGGTGTGGTCCATGAAAAGAACACACATGCAATGACACTGGAGGATCCTTATGTGGTTTTTGAGAAGAACACACATGCAATGACTCTAGATGTGGTTCATGAGAAGAACAGACATGCAATGACACTAGTGTATCCTTATGTGGTTTGTGAGAAGAACAGACATGCAATGACACTGGGTGTGGTTCATGAAAATAACAGACATGCAATGATACTGGTGGATCCATGTGTGGTTTGTTTAGAAGAACACACATGCAATGACCACATGCAATGACACCGGTGGATCCATGTGTGGTTTGTTTAGAGGAACAGACATGCAATGACACTGGGTGTCGTTCATGAAAAGAATAGACATGCAATGACACTAGATGTCGTTCATGAGAAGAATAGACATGCAATGACACTGGTGGATCCTTATGTGGTTTGTGAGAAGAACAGACATGCAATGACTCTAGATATCGTTCTTGAGAAGAACAAACATGCAATGACACTGGAGTATCCTTATGTGGTTCATGAGACGAACACACATGCAATGACACTAGGTGTGGTTCATGAAAAGAACACACAACCAGTGACACTGGTGGATCCATATGTGGTTCGTGGAAAGAACAGACATGCAATGACTCTAGCTGTGGTTCATCAGAAAAACACAAATGCAATGAAACTAGAGGATCCATGTGTGGTTTATGAGAGGAATAGACATGCAATGACACTGGGTGTGGTTCATGAAAAGAACACACATCCAATGACACCGGTGGATCCATGTGTGGTTTGTGAGAAGAACACACATGCAATGACACTGGGTGTGGTTCATGAAAAGAACACACATCCAGTGACACTGGTGGATCTTTATGTGGTTTATGAAAAGAACATACATCCAATGACACTGTGTGGTTCATGAAAAGAACACACATCCAATGACACCAGTGGATCCTTATGTTGTTTGTGAGAAGAATAGACATGCAATGACTCTAGATGTAATGACACTGGGTGTGGTTCATGAAAAGAACACATATCCAATGACACTAGTGGATCCATGTGTGGTTTGTGAGAAGAACACACGTGCAATGAAATTGGGTGTGCTTCATGAAAAGAACACACATCCAATGACACTGGTGGATCCTTATGTGGTTCATGAAAAGAACACACATGTAATGACACTAGTGGATCCATATGTGGTTTGTGAGAAGAACACACATGCAATGACACTGGGTGTGGTTCATGAAAAGAACACACATCCAGTGACACTGGTGGATCCATATGCGGTTTGTGGAAAGAACAGACATGCAATAAAACTGGGTGTAGTTCAGGAAAAGAACACACATCTAGTGACATTGGTGGATCCATATGTGGTTTTTGGAAAGAACAGACATGCAATGACACTGGGTGTGGTTCATGAAAAGAACACACATCCAATGACACCGGTGGATCCATGTGGGGTTTGTGAGAAGAACACACATGCCATGACACTATGTGTGGTTCATGAAAAAATACACATCCAATGACACTGGTGGATCCTTATGCGGTTTGTTAGAAGAACACACATGCAATGACTCTAGCTGTGGTTTGTGAAAAGAACACACATCCAATGACACTGGTGGATCCATGTGTAGTTTGTGAGAAGAACACACGTGCAATGACACAGGGGTGGTTGATGAAAAGAACACACATCCAATGACACTAGTGGATCCTTATGTGGTTTATGAAAAGAATAGACATCCAATGACACTGTGTGTGGTTCATGAAAAGAACACACTTCCAATGACACGGGTGGATCCTTATGTGGTTTGTGAGAAGAACCAACATGCAATGAGTCTAGATGTAGTTCATGAGAAGAACAGACATGCAATGTCACTGGTGTACCCTTATGTGGTTTGTGAGAAGAACAGACATGCGATGACATTGGGTGTGGTTCATGAAAAGAACAGACATGCAATGATACTGGTGGATCCATGTGTGGTTTGTTTAGAAGAACACACATGCAATGACCAGATGCAATGACATCGGTGGATCCATGTGTGGCTTGTTTAGAGGAACAGACATGCAATGACACTGGGTGTGGTTCGTGAAAAGAACAGACATGCAATGACATTGGTGGATCCTTATGTGGTTTGTGAGAAGAACAGACATGCAATGACTCTAGATGTCGTTCATGAGAAGAACATACATGCAATGACACTAGTGTATCCTTATGTGTTTTGTAAGAAGAACAGGCATGCAATGACACTGGTGTGGTTCATGAAAAGAACACACATCCAGTGACACTGGTGGATCCATATGTGGTTTGTGGAAAGAACAGACATGCAATGACACTGGGTGTGGTTCATGAAAAGAACACACATGCAATGACACTGGTGGATCCATGTGTGGTTTGTGAGAAGAACACACATACAATGACACTGGGTGTGGTTCATGAAAAGAACACACATCCAATGACACTGGTGGATCCTTATGTGGTTTGTGAGAAGAACACACATGCAATCACACTGGGTGGATCCATATGTGGTTTATGAGAAGAACACACATGCAATGACACTGGTGATATGTGGTTTGTGAAAATAACACACATGCAATGACTCTAACTGTGGTTAATGAAAAGAGCAGACAAGCAATGACACTGGTGGATCCATGTGTGGTTTGTGAGAAGGACACACATGCAATGTCACTTGTTGTGGTTCATGAAAAGAACAGACATGCAATGATACTAGTGGATCCATGTGTGCTTTGTGAGAAGAACACACATGCAATGACACTGGGTGTGGTTCATGAAAAGAACACACATCTAATGACATAGGTGGATCCTTATGTGGTTTGTGAGAAGAACAGACATGCAATGACTCTAGATGTGGTTCATGAGAAGAATAGACATGCAATGACACTGGTGTATCCTTATGTGGTTTGTGAGAAGAACACTCATGCAATGACACTAGGTGTGGTTCATGAAAAGAACACACATGCAATGAATCTAGCTGTGGTTTGTGAAAAGAACACACATGCAATGACTCTAGCTGTGGTTCATGAAAAGAACAGACATGCAATGACACTGGTGGATCCATATGTGGTTTGTGAAAAGAACAACAGACATGCAATGACACCGGTAGATCCTTATGTGGTTTGTGAGAAGAACATACATGCAATGACTCTAGCTGTGGTTCATGAAAAGAACAGACATGCAATGACACTGGTGGATCCATATTTGGTTTGTGAAAAGAACAGACATGCAATCACACTGTGTGGATCCATATGTGGTTTACGAGAAGAACACACATGCAATGACACTGGTGATATGTGGTTTGTGAAAAAAACACATGCAATGACTCTAACTATGGTTAATGAAAAGAGTAGACATGCAATGACACTGGTGGATCCATGTGTGGTTTGTGAGAAGAACACACATGCAATGACACTGGGTGTGGTTCATGAAAAGAACAGACATGCAATGATACTGGTGGATCCATGTGTGGTTTGTGAGAAGAACACACATGCAATGACACTGGGTGTGGTTCATGAAAAGAACACACATCCAATGACACTAGTGTATCCTTATGTGGTTTGTGAGAACAACAAACATGCAATGACTCTAGATGTGGTTCATGAGAAGAACAGACGTGCAATGACACTAGTGTATACTTATGTGGTTTGTGAGAAGAACAGACATGCAATGACACTTGGAGTGGTTCATGAAAAGAACACACATGCAATGACACTGGTGTATCCTTGTGTGGTTTGTGAGAAGACCAGACATGCAATGACTCTAGATGTGGTTCATGAGAAGAACAGACATGCAATGACACTGGTGTATCCTTATGTGGTTTGTGAGAAGAACAGACATGCAATGACTCTAGCTGTGGTTTGTGAGAAGAACACACATGCAGTGACACAGGTGGATCCTTATGTGGTTTGTGAGAAGAACAGACATGCAATGACTCTAGCTATGGTTCATGAAAAGAACATACATGCAATGACACTGGTGGATCCATATGTGGTTTGTGAGAGGAATAGACATGCAATGACACTGGGTGGATCCATGTGTGGTTTATGAACGGAACAGACATGCAATGACACTGGGTGTGGTTCATGAAAAGAATAGACATGCAATGACACTGGTGGATCCATATATGGGTTGTGAGAGGAATAGACATGCAATCACACTGGGTTGATCCATGTGTGGTTCATGAAAAGAACATGCATGCAATGATACTGGTGGATCCATGTGTGGTTGATGAGAGGAACATACATGCATTAACACTGGGTGTGGTTCATGAAAAGAACACACATCCAATGACACTGGTGGATCCTTATGTGGTTCATGAAAAAGAACACACATGCAATGACTATAGTCGTGGTTCATGAAAAGAACACACATGCAATGACACCGGTGGATCCATGTGTGGTTTATTGAAAGAACACACATGCAATGACTCTGGTGGATCCATATATAGTTCATGAAAAGAACACACATGCAATGACACTGATGGATCCATATGTGGTTCATGAAAAGAACATACATGCAATGACATTGGTGGATCAACATGTGGTTTATGAAAAGAACACACATGCAATGACACCGGTGGATCCATGTGGTTTATGACAATAACACATGCAATGAACTCTAGTGGGTCCATCTGGTTTATGAGAAGAACACACATCCAATGAACTCTAGTGGATCTATCTTGGCATAAATTGATGTATGACACGATGTATTTCATTGTATAAGACACTCACTTTCCATTTTTATACTACTCAGTTTTGCCCTTGCTTTTTTGATACTACTCAGTTTTGCCCCCCTCTCTCTATCTTTCGTAAAAGCCCAAACATGTGCTCACTTTGTCTGATACTCCCTGATTGGTTGTCACAGTTGTCACGCGGATCATGCGCACCAACCATTGATTCTATGCGATCCAACGATGATCGTTGCACACGTCGTGCCCTTCACAGTACAGCGTGAGATAGCACGGACGTCTCCCTCAGCGAGACTTCTACAAGAAGTAACATGAAGCCGTCCATGGAAAAAGTCGTCGAGCGGTCATGTCATGTTTAATCAAGTCTGAAAAGCCTACTACTGCTACTACTACGCCACAACACATGCGTCATCGAGTGCACGGTCATCGATGGACAGCTACAATTTATTGCCACTTGATTTTAATAAGACATATCCCATTTTTTACGCAGTGGCTCTCAATCTCAGTTCCAACTGGGCCACACCGTAAGTAGCTTGCACGCGCTAGCCGGAGGCCGAAGAGCTGAGCTCGACGAGACCTAATGTCTCTACCTTTATCGAGTCACTCGCAATCATCAACACATCCCTCTACCCGATCTAGCACAACCCCACAAATCTCGCCGTACAACCACCTACCTTCCCCTCTACATTTGCACTTTTAACTATCGCCAATTTTAGGGCCGTGTCAAACTTCATACATAGAAATTGTGTGTGCGCCCTTTGCATGCGGCTCAATACAGAACTATCATGCATGGCCCGGGAAAAAAACGTGTTGTACCGTGCGCGTGTCGCGATTCATGGTGCAGTAGACTGCGCGGCGTGTTGCACGGTGGTGCAACGAAACGTGCCTTGCTTCCATCCACCTTAACTATAGATCCCCTCTCCACACACCTACTCTCACTCTCGCTCACTCACCCCACGCAACCCTCTGCACTGTCCCACCAGCATCTGCAAACTCCCAAGAATACCCCGTCCGCGCTGGCGATGGCGGAGGAGGATACGTTGGCCATCATTGCCTCCGAGGCCACTGGCGAGGAGGCCCCAGTCTCCTCGCCGGTCCCTCTCGACACGTTGAAAGCAGCCGCCGTCCCCGTCCAGGCCCCAGTCAAGCCATCATTGGCAGCCGTCGTTCCCATCCAGGGCCCCGTCCCCGCTACCGACGTAGCCGCCGACGAGGCCCCCGTCTCCTCACCGGTCCCCCTCGACGCGTTGAAAGCATCCGCCATCCCCGTCCAGGCCCCATTCGAGGCATCGATGGCAGCCGCCATTCCCGTCCAGGCCCCCGTCCCTGCTACCGATGTAGCCGCCAAAGAGGAGCCCCCCGCCGGCGAGGAGGCTCCCACCGGTCACAAGCAGATCCAGCACTTCATGGGCACCTACGATCCAGATAAGTACATCGCTCCGCTGAACCCCTACGACACCGACATCGATGACCCATGGTTGGAGGTAACTAGGGTTTGCTCCCCTCCCCTGGTTCTTCTACCTTTCTCATCGTTGGATGCTAGATCTTGGTTTATTAGGATTCGCTTGTTCACATTTCGATTGCTCGATCTTCTTACATCATCTACTCCCCCATTTTACTTTTCTTCCAATAGGTTTCCGGCAGCGACGTCTGTAGCGATAATGAGTCCAGGCACACCAAGACTCGTCAGGTGCTGAGGAGGCTGCAGGCTAGCCAGTACGACGCCTTCTTCGTTGGCAGCAACTAAAGCTGCCCCTTCTGCAAGGGGATCGCCTTCTGCTGGGTGAGTCTCGCCGGCACCGACTTCAACTCCTTACTAAAGTATGCAGAGGCCCCGGGCTCCAGCATCCACAATGGCGGCGAGACCGTGAACGTCAACGCCTACATCGCTGAACACCGGGTTCTCAACATTCACCTCTGAAACCTCTAGTGGGTGGCCATCAAAGAGGGTCACATGCCTCCAATCAGGCCCAAGGTCCCTAAGATCAAGGGAGTGGGCAGCAAGAAGTGGAGGAAGCGCCGGAGGGAGGAGGCGGAGGCGCGGGCACATGAAGGAGGGGTTGAATGTGTCTGCTGCTGCTGCTAAGCAGCTTCTTTTGATTTTCTATATTTTGCCTACATCCTATTTCTGGTTGAATGCATCGAACCTCGTTAAGCAACCTACTATCTATCGCTATATCTTATTTAGCTGCGCACAGCTATATCTACATTTGTTTTGTTTTCTGAATGAATGTATTCTGCCTGGTGTGATTTTCTGCTCTAGATTTGCTACCTGATCGGAGGCAAAAGGAGGTCCAAAAGGGAATGAATTATCGAAGAGAGAATCTTCTCTAGATTTGCTACCAATTTGGGCAAAATGAAACATATCTATTTAGCGAGAGAGGAAAAGGGTACTCTTTCAAACTGCCAGTTAACAAGCTACCATCTTGACAAGCTACAAGACACATACATAAACATAACACAAAGAAGGTTAAATTTATTTTACTACTCTCACTTGAAGCGCTAGACATCTTGATAAGATAAATGAGTTCCACAAAATAGAAACATAACACTGAGAAGTAAAATTTAATTCACTTCTCATCAGCCCACTTGAGGCGCTTGCCATCGTTCCTAGGCGACCAACTACGATCATTCTAGGTGGATCTTACATTATTGGCACTCCACAACTCACGAAATGCTTCGTCGCACCTGGGATCTGACTTGCCTTCCCTATCTTCAGTGTCCTGCAGCACAATTAGCGGTGCATCATAGACCTGATTGTTGCCGCTAGAAGATGTTGCCTCTCTGTTTGCTGCTTCAGCTGTAGCCTCTCTGTCAGCTGCTTCTGCTTCAGCTGCAAGCTCTCTTTGAGCTGCTTCTGCAGCCTCACTGTTAGCTGCTTCAGATGCAGCCATTTCCTTTGCATATGCAGCTTGAAACTTAGCTATTCTGCATTTTCTACAAAGGGCTCCCCTAAGCTCGTCTTCCCTCTTGCAAATAGGGCAAAACACGAGGTAACGTAGAAAAAAAGGATCTTCTTGTACAGCTGGTAGGTAACGTAAGCATCTATGGCTGCATACTTCAGGTTTATATCAGACAACGGCCACTCGTCCCAGAAATCGTGCCTATCCGTAGGGAAATCTGCCTTCATTCTTTCGTACAACTCATCGAGGATTCTAGTTGCGAGTGATGCCATTCCATCCTTCCTCGAGCCCCCTAGGATCTTGACAAGACTCTGAATATCGATACAGTTGTGCGCAGGAATTGTAATTCCCTCTCGATAAAATTTCAAAAAATCAGTTGTATTGTCGACAGTGCAGAAAACAATTCCCTTTTCTACAAGGAACTGGCGCAGCGCCGAACAATTCCTGTCAGTCCTGAAAGTATGTAGTTTGTCATCACCAAAATTTGTAACTATAAATATTTTGTCAATGCAAGATCATCATCTGAATATAATTTTGAAAAGTTTAGTAAATGCAAGATCAAGACTCTCAACATTGTCTTGTCATAATTTATTTGGTCCTAAATAAAATCCAGTAGTTGCAAGATGAGCAAATGGATAAAGAACAAGAAGAGAAAACCCTAAAAGCGGTTAGCTACAGAGAGTAGATCTACAAACCGAGAGAGGTGGTAGACGAGGACGTGTTTCCTCATGGCTAGTTGAACGACGGCGACTTCACTCCCTTCATATGGGTGCTCCGGGGTGTACTCGAGGTCCAATCCCACAAACTTGTCCTCGTCTTTCTCAATCCAACCCTCGTACATCCTCAGGACTCGCACCACTGTCTCTTCCTCGTTGGTGTAGACAACGTCTATCTTCTTATTATCATGGGTAGTGAAGCTTGTCTCTAGAGTGCGACGACCTTCCATGGCGGCAAGGAGAAGACAGGAAGAAGACAGATGAAAGGAAGAAGAAAAGTGGTTTCTGCAAGGCAGGGGAACGGTGGAACCGTCAATGCACTTTTAAGGTAGTGGTTAACGACGGGGACGAAAGTCCAAGGAGAGACACGTGGCCGTGGCCGTTCCAGCTTCTGAGTAAACAAAAAATAATTATAACGTCGATACATGTGCCCTGTTTTGTCACGTCAATACACTGGGAGGATGGTGTTGTCCTATCCACTGTGCCAGTGCTGCAAGCCTACGTGACAGCCACCCCGCCTAAGCAATGGGAGCGACATAACGGCGAGAACTGACAGGGGGGCCAACTTGACGGCCGTTAGCCTGATATTTTGTATTGAAACGTAAAGTTGAATTCGTACCAAAAAAGACCCTCTGACTATTTGGCACGCCAACTTTGGGCAACACAGCTGATTGTAAGCAACTTGGGTACCGTGTTGCCTGGACACCCCAACTTTCGGGGGCCGCAAAATGATATTCTCTATGAAATATCCTAATTTTGTTACCACATGATGACATAGACACATGGAGACCTGATCTGTTGGGTTTTAAACATTCTGATCTTTTTGTAAACTTCTACTAGTGTGGTCAAAGCACGGTCAAATTCACGGCATCCACCTTGACAAGGGGATGAATCTTGCTAAGCTAAGAGAACAACCATGAAGATAGTATCACTAAAATGTTTTCATGTCTCTTTGTTACAAGAGAAGATGGTGTATTTAGAGGCTGGTATAAAATTATAGGAGAAACAATCACCCACGAAGAAGGAAGTTTGGATGACATAAGGGTACTACAATCAAACATAGGATAGTACCCCTGATTTCAAACTTCTGATCTCGAGTTTTTTTTTATATTCATTAATACTACGTGTACGCTACCATGTGTAAAAAGTTTGGGATCATTTGGAGAATGTCAAAAAATCCACAAACTTACAGAAGAATCGTTTGGGCTAACTTGAGCGAGATTTTCTAAGAATGTGTTTTTTTCGACCATCATGAAATAACCTAATTTTTTTACCACATGATGACATAGACACATGGAGACCGGATCTATTGGTTTTTTAACCTTCTGATCTTTTTTGTAAATTTCTACTAGTGCGATCAAAGTGTTGTCAAATTCTGGACATCCACCTTGACAAGGGGATGAATCTTGCTAAGCTAAGAGAACAACCATGAAGGTAGCATCACTAAAATGTTTGCATGTCTCTTTGTTACAAGAGAAAATAGTGTATTTAGAGTCTGGTAGAAAATTATAGGAGAAACGATCATCCACGAAAAAGGAAGTTTGAATGACATCAGGGGTACTACAATCAAACATAAGGTAGTACCCCTGATTCCAAACTTCTGATTTCTAGTTTTTTTGGATATTCATTAATACTACATATACGCTAGCATGTGTAGAAAGTTTGGGATCATTTGGAGAATGTCGAAAAATCCATAAACTTATAGAAGAATCGTTTGGGTTAACTTAAGCGAGATTTTCTAAGAATGTGTTCTTTCGACCATCACGAAATATCCTAATTTTTTTACACATGATGACATAGATACACGGAGACCGGATCTGTAGGTTTTTAAATATCATGATCCTTTTGTAAACTTCTACTAGTGCGGTCAAAGCATGGTCAAATTCACGGCATCCACCTTGACAAGGGGATGAATCTTGCTAAGCTAAGAGAACAACCATGAAGATAGCATTGCTAAAATGTTTTCATGTCTCTTTGTTACAAGAGAAGATAATGTATTTAGAGGCTGGTAGAAAATTATAGGAGAAACAATCACCCACGAAGAAGGAAGTTTGGATGACATAAGGGGTACTACAATCAAACATAGGGTAGTACCCCAGGTTTCAAACTTCTGATTTCGAGTTTTTTTGTATATTCATTAATACTACGTGTACGCTACCATGTGTAAAAAGTTTAGGATTATTTGGAGAATGTCAAAAAATCCAGAAACTTACAGAAGAATCGTTTGGGCTAACTTGAGCGAGATTTTCTCAGAATGTGTTTTTTCGACCATCACGAAATAACCTATGTTTTAACCACATGATGACATAGACACACGGAGATCAGATATGTTGGTTATTAAACATTCTGATCTTTTTGTAAACTTCTACTAGTGCGGTTAAAGCATGCTCAAATTCGCGGCATCCACCTTGACAAGGGGATGAATCTTGCTAAGCTAAGAGAACAACCATGAAGATAGCATCACTAAAATGTTTTCATGTCTCTTTGTTACAAGAGAACATGTTGTATTTAGAGACTAGTAGAAAATTATAGGAGAAATGATCACCCACGAATAAGGAAGTTTGGATGACATAAGGGGTACTACCATCAAATATAAGGTAGTACCCCTGATTTCAAACTTCTAATTTTGAGTTTTTTGGATATTCATTAATATTACGTGTATGCTACCATGTGTAGAAAGTTTGGGATCATTTGGAGAATGTCGAAAAATCCACAAACTTATAGAAGAATCGTTTGGGCTTAACTTAAGCGAGATTTTCTAAGAATGTGTTTTTTCGACCATCACAAAATATCTTAATTTTTCTGCCACATGATGACATAGACAAACGGAGACCAGATCTATAGGTTTTTAAACCTTCTGATCCTTTTGTAAACTTCTACTAGTGCGGTCAAAGCATGGTCAAATTCACGGCATCCACCTTGACAAGGGGATGGATCTTGCTAAGCTAAAAGAACAACCTTGAATATAGCATCACTAAAATGTTTTCATGTCTCTTTGTTACAAGATAAGACGGTGTAGGCTGGTAGAAAATTTTAGGAGAAACGATCACCCACAGTACCCCTGATTTCAAACTTCTGATTTTGAGTTTTTTTGGATATTCATTAATACTACTTGTACGCTAGCATGTGTAGAAAGTTTGGGATCTTTGGAGAATGTCGAAAAATCCACAAACTTACAAAAGAATCATTTGGGCTAACTTGAGCAAGATTTTCGAAGAATATGTTTTTTGGACCATCACGATATAACCTATTTTTTACCACATGATGACATAGACACATGAGACCGGATCTGTTGGGTTTTAAACATTCTGATCTTTTTGTAAACTTCTACTAGTGCGGTCAAAGCATGGTCAAATTCGCGGCATCCAACTTGACAAGGGGATGAATCTTGCTAAGCTAAGAGAATAACCATGAAAATGGCATCGCTAAAATGTTTTCATGTCTCTTTGTTACAAGAGAAGTTTAGATGACAACAGGGGTATTACCGCCAATCTGACGGTAGTACACCTGATTTCAAACTTCAAATTTTGAGTTGTTTCAGCAACACACCACTTCATAGTACACTACTGATCCACACTCAAAGTTAGAGGCTACTAGAGAGAGAGAGAGTTCTTAGCCTAGTGTAGGAATGCTACACTATTATCATCGTAGAAAAAGGCAATATGAAGAGAGGCTACATGTATGCTACTGCAGAACTTCCTTGTGTATCTAGAAAAAGGCAGCTACATAATATGTGTATCAAAAAGCTTAGCCTGAGCCTTTTTGCATCATTGGCAGGGGCAGAAGCAGCAAATGTTGTTATCAATCTAACATACTATGCACACTCCATAGTAGCAAAATTAAAATAAGAGAAGCCACATGTTTGAAGTCTTAAACCATAGACAGGCAAATATATGAATCAACAAGAGACAAATAAACCATCTTCCTAGTAAGTCATCTAGGAACCATTCCACAAACTAAATCACTGTCAGTCTAAACAGGCAACAAGGTCAATTCAAATTATGGATTAAGCATGAGGAACAAGTAATACTCCATTGTCATACTTGATAATTATAGAAGATTCAGAAAACAGCACACTGAATCAGGCTTAAGTAAAGTATAACCAGAGCATCATTCCATCACAATGTATTAGTGATCACAGATTACACAAAAGGAGTATTTTATTCAGAAACCATAATGAAAAGCAGAACAAATAGCTGAGTAAAAGCTAGGTAACAAATCCAAAGGTCCATCCACACTGGATGAAAACAAACTAAACTAGAGAGGGGAAGGTTGCCGCCTCCAAGGTGGATGTCGGCATCAGCCAGGCTCCTTATAGCGCAGATCTATTGGAGGATGGGGACGAAGAAGGGTCTTGAGGTTCTCTCACATCAGCTTTCTCAACACGGAGTTCAAGTTCAGGATCTTGGATAGGTGATCGCAGAAATGGTTCACGCTCGCCATCATGCCCTCCTTGAAGATCAGTCTCCAGTGTCTCACTGAAGTTAGGATTTTTCTTAAAATCTAGTGCAAGTTAAGCCATGGGAGACCATTAAAGATCATCTCATTTCTAAACTTCCAGAGACACAAAGGGTGTTAGATATCCAAAACTTAGCTATAGACAGATAGTCACTCCCAACACTAAGATTAAAGAAAATGGAAATGATAACCCAAAGTTATCTAGCAACTAAGCATTGGAAAAAGAGATGATCAATAGATTCATTCTCAGCGCAGAAAACATGATATTCAGGTTTGATGGGGTGTCTTTTTTCAGATTATCTAGTCATTAACTAGTTATGAGTAAGCAACCAAAGAATGATATGCACTCTAGGAGGAATATGAATTTGCCAAATAGCATGAATACGAATAGGAGTTACTCCTCCAAAGTTAATAATAACATACAAGGAAGTAGTAGAGTAAACCCCTTTGTTTTCATACCGGCATATCAGAGCATCACTATTATATCTAAAGGAGATACCAGAAGCAATCTCTTATAGTTCATACCATTGAGCCATGAGGTCATCATTAAAATTTGTCCTAGAAATAAGCTTTAAAGAAGATCCATCCAGAGCTGCTGCATAGTTTTATTATGCTCATTACAAATAACATAAATTTCAAAGAATTGGATTGATAGAGGGGAGGTCCCAAACCATGTATCCTCCCAGAACCTGACTTGGGACCCATCCCAATCTGCCATCTATAGCCAAATTTGATACTATTAGTAGCCCATAAAACACCTTTCCAAAATTGGGAAACCCCATTTTTCTTGCTACAAAAGATGTTAGGATGCAGTTTTCTATGCCCTTCAAAATCATTCCAGAAACAGTTAGCCATCTAGGATTTGATTAAGTCTAGGGCCCATTTAGGGAACTTGAAAAAGGAAAGAATATAGATAGGGCCCATTTAGTCTCCAGCCAGCTATCCTTTTGAGTGTTTTATCTATAAGGGGCTGGGTATCCTCTCTTCTTAACTTGTCAAAATGCAGAGGGATTCCAAGGTACTTGATGGAAAAGTGCCAACATCACAACCCAAATAGGCAACACAATACCTATTCTTATTTAGGAAAAGTACAGTCTCAGCCTTTTGCATCATAGGCAATAGGATAATCTTAGCAACAATGCAAAAAAGAGCAGATCATGTTATTTTAAAACTACAGTTGTGCATATTATCACTGAGAGGCACCAGATCAGCAGTTCTACTGACAACAATTCCTAGTTGTAAATGCCTATCCCAGTTATAGATTTCAACAAGCAATTTCATTCAAGAAATTTTCCAAACAATACTATCAAGTTCAATTAATGGTCATTCCTAGAAATTATTACCAACTTAGTAAAATCATCTCCCATAATTAAAATTACCTAGGAATCATTTTCAAAGAGTAACACACCTATCACACCACAGAGTATATACTGCACCACATGCAATTGAGGAAATAACTGAACATACTAGCACAACTATTATTTGGGTGCAGGCGGACAACAGTTGTAGTTCTGTCGGTGGCGGCGGCATGAAAGCAGGGTCCAGCAGGCGTGTAGTGGGAAGGCGTGGTGGCAGTGGCCCTGGTGGTTGGAGGGATGTGCTTACAGGGAGCGAGTACAAGTCGGTGGTGGTGGATACGATGTTCTTGCAGGCATGCAGTGGGATGCATGGCAGTGGTGGATGAATGGTGGTGGGGATCCAGCGGTGGTGGTGGATGAATGGCGGTGGGGATCCGTTGGCGGTGGTTGATGAATGACGGGAGGAGTGTGTCAGGCTCATATGGAGAAGAAGGATAGATCGGCCGATCAAGGCCAAAAGATCTAATTTATTGTTTATTTCGTGCGAAAAAAGGTTTTTTGGATATTCGCTCAAAGATCAACCTCAAATTAGCCTAATCGATAACGGTTTTACAGTACCGGTCCCATGTTTTTTTTATGCCGGCCCCATATGATTTGTACTGTCTGGTGCCGCCAGGTTTGTGCCACCATTTTTTTCACCATTAGATCAAGGTGGATCGATGGTTATTAAAAATGACAACCACTATAAAACTTGTAATCAATCGGTACAGAGGTTTGGGCTTTGTCCTTTTTCGAAAAAAATTAATCTGCTTCGTACTTGCTTAGCAACAGGCTGAGATTCGTTTTGGTTTGCTTCTCCCTCTCCCTGTATCTTCCTCTATATCTATCTCTCAGCTCTCATTTTTGTTTCTCATGTCTATAAGGAATGGTGGAGGAGTGGGTGTGAGTGGAGGAGGGTGTCTGCTAGAGGGAGGTTGGCGGCGATTCGGGGTCAAGCGGGAGCAGCAGCAACATCTGAGATTTTTTCAGGTTTGCTTCTCCATCCTCTCTCCGCGGGTATAGTTCCTTCAAAAAAATGCTCGGGATTTTGTCGAAAGAGATTTTGATCCGTACATTCATTATAGTTTTACTTCTTCATTTGTTGGTTTGTGTAGGATCCTTCTTCTGTTGTTTCTACATATTTGTATTTTCTTTTGGTTGCAAGATGTTTTATGAAAGCAGGTCTGGACTAGTCAATCTGCTACCACCAATGCCGTCCTTGGAGGCTAGTCATGGGTGCAGTAACGAGGCTCTAGTGGCACGATTATCACTCAGACATGTAAGTGGTGTTCTATCTCTCTCTTCTGCTTTGATTGAAAGTTTGAGATGATTTGTTGCTCATTTGTGCTTGTAGAAGTGACTTCTTGTGGAGGTTCGATTGATGATTTTATATGGTTGGTTTGATAAGATCACAAATGAGAAGGGTCACGATCTAGAGATGCTAGGTATTCTCCAGATTGTTTGCTTGGTTGCAAATATTTATGTCATTCCTCGAGAAAATTTAAGGATTAAACATCGCCTCATTAAGGGCAAATTGTTTCGTACTTTTCTAAAATATTTCTTTGCCGTTCTTTCCTCACTAGCTATGGAATTTTAACTAACAAAATTGTGTAGGATGTTGATAGTATCTACATGACAATTATACCTGATTTTGTACAACTTCGTATATTTTGCACACCTTGTTTTCTCTCATTATTTTGGACACTTTTAGTTTTTTGTTTGTTTAGTTCAGATCGAAGCAATAGTTCTTTGTTCTTCTGTGTATATAGGTTAGAGTGATTATTTCTTGGTTCCAGAAGTACTATTTGTTGAATAGAATAACGGTTATTCAGTGCCCCATAAACTTGACTCCGGTTGCTTCTAATGATGCAGTACAACATTTCATGGAATTACTTATGTAGATTTTTTGTTCAATATAAGCAATAAATTTTCATTGATTGCATATTGTTTTGATGTGTTACTTTTTATGTGCAATATTTTTATTTTAATAAAATGAAAGGTACAACATTTCTGGCACTCTAGCATTATTGTAGGTATGTCAATAGCTTTATTGATTTTACTTCTAATCTCCTTTAGACCTAGTCAACAACAACCTACTGTTGTATTATAACTCGTTGCATTTATGAAGTGGTTTAAATGATACATCCCCGCTTCCTTTTTGAAATAGAGGCTCCACTTCCTTTTTTGTAAGTTTGGTTCATGAAATGTTATGTCAATAAAATTAGTTCCCTTAAATGCATCTTGAAGTGATGTTTTTTATTGTTTTGCCAATAGAAGTGTAGACTCAGAATAGTCTATTGGTATAATAATCTTATAAACTTATAGAAACCCTGAATGTTTCTGTTTGTCTTATTAATTTATGTATAAATTGAAAATATAGTTAAAAAGAATTGGAGTATTTTTCTGAATGAAGCATGACGATGTTAATGCCATCTGAAGTGGGATAAAGTAGAACAACAAATAGACTAGGGTGTATATAGCATCACCCTCTGCCTCTGCCACTTCCATCCATATTCTTTCTGTAGCAAAAGCATCACATCTACCTGACTCTCTTCATTAATTGCGTCGTTGTTATCTCTAATGTATATAGCATCATCCTCTGCCACTTCCATCCATATACAAATGATGAAAGGTGAAATATGAGGTAAGTGAGCCACAAAGGTAAATATGAGGCATCATGTAGGTTCAATGAGATTTGGAAAGATTCCTCTAGTAATGTTCTTAGGGCCTTAGGTGCTCTGCCTATGCTTCACATAAATAACAAAACAAAAACAATGTGTTCATTTTGAACAGGAGAAAATAATAGGCCGGTCATGGAACTGAAGGCACACAAAAGAGTCCTCACCCAAGTCTTGTAATGGCAAGTGGCCATTAAAAGAGGCACATGATTCCTATGTGATTCCTAATCTACAAAAGCTGGGGGAAATTTGATGGAGCAATGTCTTATTGCATTTTTTCAGATGTCATTTGAACCACTATGTGGGCAACATGATCAGTGTACCAGTACTAAGTAGTTTTCCTATGTTAGTATGAAGTACCTGTCCTATGTTAGTCTGAGTAACTATATTGTGTTAGCTTATCCTTTGTTTCTACGGTAATGTTTATTAAGCAAAACAGTTTAGCTTGTGTGCGATACCAACACCTCGCTGGAGTGTTTTTCAGGTAATTTCTCACAGAGGAAAAGGCCTATCGAGGGAGGGTGTCGGTGACGTCCCGGAGCATGTCCTAGAGCACAGCGCCCAGTTGCACTTTCGGTGTCTGCATGGCCCACGGCAGGCGGAGCGACCTAGGAGGCAACCGCGGGTTCATCTCACTCGCCGGGCTGTGCGAGGACCTATGAAGGGCGGTATGCATGGTCACCTAGCCATAGGCATCGAGGGAAGAAGCACGGATGACGTGGGGATCCCGCCGGTGAGGTTGTTGCTGTCGGGTTTTCTCAATTCAGGTTGGTGACGAAGAAGATTAGGAAGAATTAAGTATCTTTTCTAAAATGAACATGTGGTTGTTACCTACGCGTCAATTTAAACAGGTCGGAGGGAGTATATTTACCCAACAAGCCCGGCTCCGGTGCTCCACCCTTGGTGAAGTTGAGGGGTTATTATCTATTTTTTTATTTTTTCTATCTTAGGCCCGCCGAAACCCATATCTAGCCCACATATACCCATATGTACAGATACGGTACCTATACAGCACGTTTGAAAAAAAGGTCACGTGACTAGTAATGATCCTATCTTCCTGGCTCACGTCATGCATGCGGTGTTTTCAAACTAATAGGCGCTACTCCCGCATATGTATTAGGTCAGGTGAGGGCACGTCGCCGGCGGACGGACGAACTCGGTACGCGCGGCTGTCGTCTCTGCCATCTCCGGTGACTTCATGGACGCATAAGGGTTTCGGAAGCACGGAGGGTACCCTCTGTTTCCTGTGAGGTTAGGGTTAAGGGAAACCTAGGGTTAGGGTCGGCTAGGGTTAGGGGCTCCGCCCCACAAATCCTATCGAGGTGTTGGGGAGATTTCATCTTGCGGCCACGGCCAGGTTCTCCCATCATGCGCGTGGGATTCTTCATCCACTGCTCTTCTTCATCCGGCGTATCGACCAGTGCCGTGTTGTGGGATTCTTCCGCCAGCACATCTACTAGTGTGGTAGTTTGATTCATTCTTCGGTAAGTCCATGACCAGTAATCTTGATGACATGTGTACAAATATGATTACTATATCTACTGTTTGTATTCTTTGTTGATGTACTAAAGTAATGTACTGTTGTAGGAAATGGCGGAGTCTAGGTCGGGTATTTTTGAGGTAGAGAAGGAACCTTGGTTTGAGTTTCCTGCAGATGGGTCAGATGAATCTAGTTCAGGTCTTGGTGATTGGGTAGATGAATCTATGTCAGTGAGTCAAGAATTATCTATAGATTCGATGTCAGATGGTGGGGATAGCTCTGAGCATGTGAGCACCGATGTTATTAATGTAAGTTATTTTATTAGATTCAATTATTAGGGATAGAGAAATCATTATGTTAAGGTTAATGTTACAACATTATTGATGGTAACAATTTATATAGATGGACATAGACAATGATAAGGAGGAAAGCAATTCCGAGTCTCTGTTCGAGGAATACATTAATGAGGTACATAGGGTGTACTAATTATTTGTGAAGCAACAAACTAAATGACCATTATAGGACGAGTAATTGTGTTGTTATTGTTTTATGCAGGAAATAGCTGGTCTTCAAAATGTGTACGACTATTATGGTGAGTCGGACATGGAGAGTGCTATTTTTGATGCAACAGATTCTGGGGAGTCAAAGAAGGCGAACAATATGGAGGTAAGATTTATGGTTATTGACATAGGTATGATTACTTGGGAACCTATGATTTGCTACCCATGCCTGAAGAACGGTTTACGGCCCATGAAGAGTCAAGATGATAGCCCGAAAGGAGCAACTGATAGAGGCTATAGTGGTATTAGGAAAGAAGAAAAAGCACCAACATTGTGTTGGTATTGTAATCATGTATATGTAACCTATTCACATACAGCTTTAAAACCCAGCCTATTATATATAGGACGGGAGAGGCTTAGGCGAGGATATCGAGCAATCCCCAAGCGATTTATAATATTGCGATTCACCAAATATTCAAGCGACTTTGACTCCATTGTTCTCCTGATATCCGATGAAATCCCCAACATTCTCTTTCCGTGAAACCCTAAGACCTTCTTCATGGACATTGCCGAGGCTACCCCTCAGCAATTGGTGCCGTCTGTGGGAAACTTGAATGCTGGAACCATGGATTCGACAGAACCCTCTTTTCCAAGCAGCAACCCAACAAAAGCGGTTCCACACCCGCCCACCCCTATGATAGTACCAGCCAAATTCAACAGAGGATCCGATCTAATCATCGGAAGCTTCCACTTCCAAGTAGAAGACCAAAAAGAATTACACCCTTCGGCACTGATTACATCCGAACCGTCGGTGGAAAAGACCATGCTTGCAGCGATACCAACAGCATCTGTCGGATCCTCAATGAAGGTCACGACAGAAATCGAGGCACCAGAAGAAAACAAGCAAGATGAGGCAGATTTGGGGGACCTTGATGGTCTTTACGACAATCTTTTCTTCGGATCAGAGTCCCCACTAACTCCACCACATGACACAAGCCCACCAAACTATGAACCCGAAGAAAGCGGCGAAAGCATCGACTTTGGGATAAGGATGGTTGAAATCTACCCAGAACAGAAACTAATGGACTTCACTGATCCACCCGATAGTGTCTCCATCAATTCAGATGACAACATCACCAGTTCATATGTTACTCAACACCAAGTCTGCGTGATCATAGGAGATGCAACAACTCAGCAAGACTCCAACGGTAATCCTATTTTTAACCCTGACGATATACTATCAAGCGACAATGTAGGAAACCATAGAAACGAAGGAAAGTGTGGAAACAGGGAAGACCCAGCATACAACCGCGTAATCCTAGTAGGAGGAGAACCGTGTGGAGGCGAGAGGAAAACTCTCCGGCTACTAGCTGAAGCATGGAAAAAAGCAAGAGCGGCAATTTCAGGTGCAGTCCCCATGACAGCTGACGCCACGCGTGAAGATCTACTAGCATATCAGTATTTTCTTCATCACAAAAAAATAGACCTACTAAGGATGCAGAGGCAGCTGGATGAAAGAAAAAGGCTTGCCGACGAATCCAGCTTACGTAGGGCACAGCTAAGCTCCACCCGAGGATCAGGGAGCATGACAGGAGGAGCACCGCCAAGAAGAGGAACATATCGACTACAAAACATCCCCGAAACAGAAAGAAGCAAACTGATCTGAGACCTGGATTTATCGTTTATGTCAATAGATCAAGCAGGAAATGTCAAGGAAAAAATAGCTCAAGCAGCAATTGTAGCCGCACAAACATACCCGATCACAACTCCACCTGCACCCGACGATCCTCGTGCATCCCTCCATCGCTCTGCCCTAATGAACTTCGGCATGGTAGGAGCATCCCTCGCACATGCAGAGCAAAGGATCACGCGCCAACCCGACAGATCCCCACGCTGTCACGATAGTCCTCAGAAAATAGGGCATACCCGATGATCACGGTCGCCACATCAGGTCCACTTCTTAGGATCCGAGCAGCGAAACGACACAAGAAACGACATCACACAACGAAAGATCGATAGATCTAGGGAAGAACGCGCAGCAAACGAAGGTACTATGAGTGTGAGAGTGAGTAAGAGCAATAACTATGCGGAGCTAGTTGCTTTACCCGACAGGTTCGCAAGACTCTAGTACCAAAAGATTTCAAATTACCTCACGATCGTCAGAAATACGACGGCCTCCAAGAGCCCGAAGCTTGGTTAACAGATTATTTGGACACAGTTAAGCTACAAGGTGGCTCCAAGGCTACCGCAATGCAAAGTTTGCAGCTACACTTAACCGGTGCAGCTCGCTCCTAGTTGAGACAACTACCCAAAGATTCCATCAGTAGCTCGAACGACCAGAAGGACAAATTCATTCGAAATTTCTAGTCCACCTTCAAGCGACCCGCGTCAATAGAACAATTGAGAGCTTGTAAATAGAAACCAGGAGAATCAATACAAGCTTTCGTTCAGCGGTGGAACATCATCAAACACTCGGCTAAAACCATATCTGACGAAAGAGCAATCGATGCTTTCAACGATGGACTTCGATGACAAGAATTCATTGAAGAGCTGGGGCGAATTAAACCAAAGACAATTTCACAACTGATGGATATAGCCAATCGTTGGGCCGATGGAGAAGACGCATTACACAACAAAAGAGCTCGCTCGCCCGAAGAAGACAGAGATAGGCGCAATAATGATAGAAGGCGACGAAACAATGATGGGTACAACACACCAAGTTACGTCGCAGCCGGCTTATCTAGAGGGGAGAACAGACAAAGTGATGATTACAACAATGGGTATCGTAGTAGCAAGGACAACGCTGGTGGGAGCCAGCCGCAACAATGGTACCAGCCAATAAATCGAGACCCGCCCATGTCAGCAGGATAGATGTTGGAAGGACCATGCAATATGCACTTTTACGTCGACTCAACAGGGAAAAGGCGATCCAATCACCTCCTAAAGGATTGCCGAAAATTCTTAAAAATGCAAGAGCTATACAACGCAAGGGCAACTAAAGCAGCAAAACAAGGCTACACTACTACACCCGACGCTTTTGCTATCGATGCACCACCACCATCACCGGGGCATCCGCCATTAGGACAGCTACAAAACACAACAAACCAATAAGATGACTACCCAAAATCGAAAGGAGCAATGTCGATGATCTAGAAGGGGCGGCCCTCCAATTGGACATAGAAGCTGATCACTAGACAAGTGAACATGGCAGAAACAACACCACCTCCTACACCAGACTATCTTCATTGGTCAGAGCAAGAAATAACATTCAAGAGAGCTGACCACCCACTTCGGGTCCGACAACCTAGTCAGTTAGCACTAATAGTGGAGGCACAAATCAGCGGGTTCGACATGAGCAAGGTCTTCTTGGATGTGGGGAGCAGCATCAACCTCATTTATACCAAAACTCTACGGGCAATGAATTGGTCCCTGACAAACTTAGCACCAATGGATACAACTTTTCACGGAATAGTTCCAGGCAAAGTCGGAACTCCTTTGGGCAAAGTGCACCTCGACGTGGTCTTCGAATCGAGAGGCAACTTCAGGCGCAAAAAACTAGACTTCGAAGTGATGGAATGGCCATCATAGTATCATGCGATCCTAGGACGACCAACCTTCGCTAGATTCATGGCAGTACCCCACTATGCATACCTAGTGCTAAAAATGCCAGCCCCCACTAGAGTCATAACAGTAAAAGGAAGCTTCGGTCGTTCTGATAGTTGCTATCGAGAATTCAAAGAAATATCAGAATCCTTCGGGATGGAGACGCGATTTGGTCAGCTGAAAATAGCGGATGAAGAGCTACTACACGAAGGACGCAGGGAACAAACCCCAGAAAATTAGGAGCACCGCGCACCCGCGAAATCTACTTATTCGGCCTCCACCCGTGGTCCCCCGTAAGAAGGCATACTCGATGGTTTTTTCAAGTACAAGCGACCGAGCAAATCAACCTTTTATCCCTATGGTCCGCCATACATATATGGCGCTTCTAGTTGAGAAAATCAAGTCTACATCAAGCGAACAAGGAATATGATGGAGCACCTCAAGACAGAAGCCGCAGTTTTTAGGAAAGATCATTACTCTTATATTCAATAAGGCCAATGGCCAAGCGATTATGCCCATGCAATGTATCCATTTATACTTATCAATAAATAAATAAAGTATTTCTCAGCATAAAAATTTATAAGGCACATGAAGGCAGTTAAGCAAAAAGACATCAGTTCATCAGATCCTCAACAAAAAAATACAATATACAGCCAAAATCTCGTATAAAGCATACGACCTTTTTGACAAATATAAATTAGCTCTATACAGTTACCCTTCTAAAAATTACAAAGCTACACAATGGAAGCAGAGACAATCAGATAGTAAAGTTCATAAAAAATACTCGTCTACCTCGAGGCACCTTCGAACAATCCTAATCGGGGATCTGCGAGCAGCGGCATAGTGTGGCGCCATATGAACAAGACCACCACCAAAAGGAGAAGGCAGCCCTGACAATATGATGTCCAAGTCCAGCGTCGGATGAGGAGCATGCACCCAAGACAGAGCAAGTTTAGCTCCCGCCACAAGATGAAGCTTCACAAAATGATGGATCCGTTCACCCTGTCAAAACTTGGCCATCAAATCAGCCAAAGTCTGAGGCTGAGGGTCCCGAGGAAACATGGCATTGTAAACAATGGCCAGTGATCTACGACGGCACTCAAAAAATTTCTCCACCTATGATACGCGATCCTGAAGCAGAGCCACAACATAAGCACGATGGTGATCAATCCAAAAATCTGTCCCAAAATTTTGGGAAGTAGACAGAAGAACTTGAATTCGGTTGCGTAGATGTTCGATATCTTCCCTCTCGCACAGTCATGTACCTACAAAACAAGAAGAGAAAACATTGTCACCCTGCAAGAAGGGGGCAACATAAAGAAAAGGGGGACTTACACAATATCTTCTCACTTGCACCAGAAATCTCGTCCAAGAAGTACGCCTCGGGATCAAGGGTCTGGCGTGTTTTCGACTAGGCGACATCCACCATTGATTGAACAACCTGGAGTTTTCTCTCAAGCTTCTTCACCTATTCAATTTTTTTGGCATACAACGGCGGATCCACTATACGGACAAGGGCAGTCTCGGTTGCACCCATCCCAAAGGTGGACGGGTTGCATCCGACATCTGTGTATGCGGAGGAGGAACCGCAGAATCACTCAAAATCTGGAAAAAGCACATGAAAGATAAGAAACCTTCAGAAAATAGAGAGCCACTCATATGCATATGTACAGAAGTTTTCTCCCCGACAAATGGAAGCATTCCAGCAATAGGACAAGTTCAATATTCATTACAAAAGTACCACAAAAAACTACGAAACAAAGCTATAGAGCTGACTTCTCCAACGACAAAGTCGCACTAGCAGAAGGTGCACTAGCTATAGCAGGGGTAGCAGCCGAAGAGGGAGCACCAGTCAAAGAAGGGGTAGTTGTTTTCTCCGGCCCTGAGCTTATGCCTAGAAGGAGCCGGGAATATTTCTTGGCCCTCTCAATGAAAGGATTCAAATAAACTACTTGGCCTTTGGAGTTGACCGGGAGAGAGGAGCTAACCTTCTCCTAGTTGACTTGCTCATCGTGCGCCATCGCTAGTGCCATTGAAGTTTCAGCACCGCTTTTTGACTGCGTCGCACTATAGCCAACCAGGGGGCTTGGATCAGCACCAAAAATAGCGACGAGGTTATTGAAATCAGCAGGCATCTCCTTCGACGGAAAGATTTCGGCATGTAGGATCTTGAAGGCGCGGCGCGAGTGGATAAGAAGGTTGCGCACACGAACACTGTTAGTCTCCAAAGTGTTAATAGCATCCGTTAAAGGACCAACCTTTTTATCTTTGTCAAGCAACAAATTTTGGTCTGACAGCTCTACACATACAAAAAGGGGGATGGTAAGAACATAGAGGCAATGAGGACTAAAACAAAAAACTTCTCTTGCCAAACGACAACTTATGAGTCAAGGAAGTGTTGAGGGCCTCCAAGCGCTTCCGAAGATTTTCATCTCGGGTGGCAGCTTGCTTGGCTCTTTCTTCGGCATCAGTGCTAGCTTTCTGATTGGCCTCTTCCAAAGCTTTTACAACAATCCGAAGTTTGGTCTCTAGATCAGCAGCATGCTCCAATGCCTCATCTCGAATGACTTCGGACTCCTTGACAGCGGCTGAAGAAATCAGAAAGTAACGCAAAAAGTCAGAAAAAATGGGAGGAAGCGTAGAAATCACAAAAAATGTTAGTATACCTTTCAGACCTTCGGCTTCATTATGGATCTTGATGAAGTCAGAGGCCATATCAACCATATCACGCATCACAGGCTGTGAAGAAGGGCATTAGGAAAGACAAGTAAAGGAGGGTCCATGGTGAAATTAAAAAATAACGGGTGTACTTCCATCTTGCATATCCATCTCGACTGGGCTCTCAGATATAACCACGCCATTACCAGCCGATTTTCTTTTCTTTGGCGGTGGGGGTTTCGGCAAAGCAGCAACATCCTTCTAGACAAGTGGATCCATAGAAGATGCAAGGAAATCTTTTGGGCCCTCAGCAGCAAGAGCAAAAGAAGTGCCAATAGGAGACAAGGTCGAGTCCTCCACATCATCACCACTACAAGAGCAAGGACGAAGAATAAAGAAGCATCAGTAACTAAGTCATGTGACAAAATTGTAAAGAGAAGAAAAGCTCTTACAAAGATACGTCCTGCGCAAAGAGGAACAAGTTTTTCTGAGGAGGAGTCGATGATAATGGAATGACAGCCAAAGGTTTTGAGGCCGTAGAATCATCTAAGTCCTCGATGGTTTCCGTGGCATCAGGACATTTCCGCTTTATGCCAATAGGCACAACACGGAAATCTTCGGAGCGAGCCGATGGAAGCGACGACGTCCTCGATGAAGATTCCGTGGCAGATGTTTCAATCTCTTCATCAGCGGCAGTCTCAGTCATGGGGAGATCATCGGAAGCAAAAGGACTGGCGAGAAGTTCACCACTCTTAGGAAGAGGAGGAAGGCAAGACAAATGATCATAATCCTGTGCAAACATAAAACCAGTGATCACAAAAGAGAACAATTACAAAAGGAACAAAAATGGTGAACAAAGAGCAAAGAATTAACCTCATAAAGGTAGTTCTTCTTGCCAAAAGGTTCTACACGACAATCAGATGGAACCACACTCTTTGCTATAAGGGTCGTAAAACTACGAACCCTTTTTCATAAATCTTGATGGTCAGGTCATCCCGAGAAATCCTCATTGGATCCTTTTTCCGGTATACACCCACATACCAGAAAGACGGGCATGTATTGGTTGCACGCGGATCCGCAAGAAATATGCTAGAATCTGAAGACCAAATAATTCCTTGCTAACCTCATGTCGCAGTTTTGAAATGCGGTCAAGATGGGGTTGGATCTCCGCCATTTCTTCGGCAGAAGGACGTTGATCCTAGGAGTCAAGTTTGCGGCAAGTTTTTTTAGGGTCAATGGGGCTAACCCGAAAGACTGACCCTCGACTGATTAATCCTTGATATAAAACCACTCGACAGAATTACTGGGCTTAGTATCAAAGTAATCTACATCAGAGCGAATGGAGAAAATGGCGCCACCAACGTTATGGACGGACGCGTTGGGTACCCGATAAAATAGAACTGGGATTCAATATTCGGTAAGACCTCAGCGGCCTGAACTGAATTACGCCAGTAATAAATTCTGAGTTCAGGCCTAGGGACTTGAATTTGATGTAGGACAACCTTGCTTTTACCCAGGCGCAATTAACTAATTCCTGATCTGTCGGATGCATCAGGCTTGTTGTACCAAATCCCTATGAAATCAAAAGTAATAAAAACAAAGGAAAATAATTAAACGTATCTATGAGACTCAACCGGAATCTATGGTTCAAGTAGAGTCTCAGGGGCTACTGACATAGGTATGATTACTTAGGCACCTATGATTTTCTACCCAGGCTGGAAGAAAGGTTTACAGTCCACGAAGAGTCAATATGATAGCCCGAAAGGAGCAACCGATAGAGGTTGTAGTTGTATTAGGAAAGAAGAAAAAGCAGCGACATCGAGTTGGTATTGTAATCATGTATATGTAACCTATCCGCGTATAGCTTTAAGACCTGACCTATTATATATAGGAAGAGAGAGACTTAGGCAAGGATACCGAACAATCACCACGCGATTTGTAATATTGCGATTCACCAAATATTCAGGCAACTTTGACTCTATTATTCTCCTGACATCTGACAAAATCCCCAGTGTTTTCTTTCCGTGAAACCCTAAGTCCTTTTACATGGACATTGCCAAGGTTACCCCTCGTCATATATATTTCTTATCAAAAACATAATGTCTAATGGACAGATAATTATTTAGGTTTTCATTGCTTTGCTCTGCATTTGCAGGCCCCGGTTGATGATGGGAGCTAGAATGTCAATGATGTTTGCAAGGTAGAGGATAAGATGGATATGTTCATGAAGATAAAGGAGATGAATTTTCCTTGCGAAGTAGCTGCTTTCATATTCTACAACAGATATGCTAAATATAATGGATTTAGCATCGAAAAGGATAAGGTCAGATATAGCAAGAAGCGTACGAAACATTTCGTTTACAGACGTTATTTGTGTTCGAGGGAAGGTGAGCGTGATAGGAGGTTGATGACCAGTGAGGGACGCAGTTAGAGGCTCAGAACTCTATCTCGATGCAAGTGTGGGGCTCACCTGACTGTGAAACTTAATGCAAAACTTGGCATATGTTATGTTAATAGTTTTGAGCCTAATCATAGACACGCATTAGCAAGACTGGATGAAGTACCTTTTATTTGGTCACATAGAAAAACAAAAGAGTACCAGAAGGCTGAGATATTAGCTACGGGTGCTGCAGGAATTAGGAAGCACACCATAATGGATTCCATGATCAGCAAAAGTGGATGGTACGGTGGTGTTGGGTACGTTAGGAGGGATATGTACAACCTTTGCAACAAGGAGAAGAGAAAACTACTGGCGAAAGGTGATGCTGCCATGACCATTGGCATTATGGCTAGCAAGAAGGAGAGGGACCCAATCCTTTTTTTGAGTACGAGTTAGATAAAGATGGATGGCTAAAAAGAATGTTCTGGTGTGATTCCCACTCTGTACAGGACTATGAGGACTATGGGGATGTCCTTGTGTTTGACAGCATGTACAAGATGAATCGCTATGGTATGCCATTCATACCTTTTGTTGGTCTGAACAATCACCGGAGGACTACTATTTTTGGTTGTGCCATAGTTTCGGATGAGAAAGAAGAAACATATGTGTGGTTGTTGCAAATATTTCTGAAGGAAATGTGTCAGGAGATGCCTCTGAGTGTAATCACGAACGCTGACTCGGCGATGATTAGGGCAATACGCAGAGTATTTCTAGATGTCTGGCACCGAATATGTCCTTGGCATATTGAGAAAAATAAGAAGGTCCATCTTAGTAGCAAGTCCTTGGGAGAGTTTCAGTCTATGTTGTACTACACGATGTCGAAAGCCGTATTTAAGCAGAGATGGCAGGCGTTCTTAAGGAAATGGAAGTCGGAGAAAACCAAAACTTGGTTGAGGAGTATGTATAGGAAGAGGGGCATGTGGGCTGCAGCATATCTAGCGGATGTTTTTTGGCTTGGTATGAAAAGCAACCAGCATAGTGAAAATCTAAATTCCTGCCTTCACCTACACCTTGATGGAGAAATGACTTTACTGGATATGATATTGCATTATGAAAAATGCATCAACCGCATCCGTGAGAACAAGGCGCGAGATGACTGCACGGCCTCACAGCCTCTACTGGTGCCTGTAACTACATGTAGGGAACTGGAGGTAGCTACTTCCCACACGTTCACCCCGTCTAACTTCTATATGTTGCAGGATGATCTTAAGAAAGTTGGTGGCATAGTGACTGTTGAAAAGAAGTTGGGATCTGGGTCAGAAATTTTTGTCGTCGCATGGCATAATAACCGAAAGAGGTAGTTCACCGTCGAATATACACCAGAAAATCCAAAAGAATCTATAAAGTGCAGCTGCAAAAGAATGATTATAAAAGTTCTACCGTGCAAGCATATATTCCATGTTCTGAATGAATTGCATATATATGAAATTCCAGAGTGTTGTGTTCTTCATCGGTTGATAAAAGATGCAAGGCACGGTCTTCCTACAAGGCGCACCAGTGATTTGTTCGGAGTAAGATGGTCAGGGGCTGGGAAAGAATGAAATATATCCAGGTTAGTGTGCTAGCCTTAGAACCTATGAATGTGGCATGCAAACACCCCTCTCTTTGGGATCAGTTACAGGAAAGTTTGAAGGATGTGATATCTAAGGCTGTTGAGTATGATCAGAAGAAGGAGTTGGCTGCTGTTTCGATTTGTCTAAGCTCGTTAGCGGTTGAACACGTAGAGGATCACGAAAGAAACATTGTTAAGGTTCAGGATCCTTTGAAAGTATCGATCAAAGGTGCACATAAGCATAGCTCAAAAGATGAAGAATATGATTATCGGCCAAAATCTAAAAATGGAAGACCATTGTCATTTGACGAACATAGAATCAAGTGAGACGCCTGCAAGGAACGAGGACATGGCAAATGCAGCAAGCAATGCAAACTTAACCAGAAATGAGTGTTAATAAACTATTCTCATATATAAATAATGATCTTATCAAACTTATTGAAATTTTGTGTTTTCATATGCAGGAAGGTGGTACAGGAACATCAGTAGACGATATATTTGAGTTAATATTGTTAGGAAATCTATGTTGGCGCATTTTTTAAGTTGTAATACGGTTATTATGTACAAAATTATTTTGTTTGAGCCGTTGTTGGGTTGTACTATGTCATTGTCTTACCATGTCTTCGTAAATTTCGGTTAAACAAATATGTTTTACGATGAAATGTGTGCCATGTCAACAATCATGTTTAGAAAATAAAAAGAATAAATGATGAAAATCTAGATGTTTGCATAAAATGGCAACCATTTTTATTGGTGTCTGGCCCATGAAGGAGTTGATAGTTTCCCCATTCATTTGGGCCGTAATACTACCCGTCCCATGGACTAGTAACTATCCTGGTAGCTGGCCCTAGGGTTTGTAAGATTTTCATATATAACTGTGCATACCATAAGTCTCAATTAGGGTTCGTCTGGGCTATGTTGTCTCGTCATGTGACTGATTGGCGGTTGCAGGCACGCGGGAACTCGTCAGCTGGGATGGATCCGACGGATGGCACCGAGGGATGGGCGAAGCTTACATCTGTTGTACATTACGACTGTGCGAAGATCAAGAAAGGCGCACCGCCTACCCTAGATGAGACGGTAGTTCTTAAACATCCACTACAAGAAATGTTGGATTTTACAACGGATGATTTTCGTGGTTGAAGGCCTGTTTTTCATGGCCAAAAAGTCTTCCGCGATGGATGACCTTCGTGGTAAAAGCCCCGTCACAAATGAATTAACCACAGTTTTTTTGACCGTGGCGGATCGCTCCCTTCAGCCACGAAAATTTGTTCTGTCGTAGATCTATTCGCTAGCCGTGTTGACTGCTAACGTCATGCAAACTGCCACGTGGCATCCACCATTACCGGCCGGTTACCGCCGTTAATGGTCACAGAAACTGTGGCAGAAGCCAGGCCTAGTCAAGGCCTGCTAAATACTAACTGGGTTGTCCCATGAGGAAAGCCCAATAAGAAGATGGCATGTTACTGTTTTGTCATGCACTACTTGAAATGGGCCCAATAATGCAGTCAGCAGCGGCCCGCAAACTTTTAGGGCCAATTCTGTTTTAGCCTACAGAAGGCCCATGTTGGTCCAACACTGTGCGACCCATTAGCAGCCTGCGCCAAGTTGTTCTTGTACACTTAAGGCATGCGGTCAGCCCATCATTGTTATCGTAGCCCATCATGAGCTGCCTACTAAAGGCCCTTCTTTGAGATGGTCCGTTACTATTCTAGACTTTTACTATTTCGGTCATTAACTGTTCAGGCCCACAAGCGGAACGTTACAGTTCTAGCCTAGTAAAATTTTCAGTTTGTTATTGCCCTCGTCTAGAAATTTCTCGGGCCGTTACTTTTCAGGCTCGTCACAACTCTGGACTTTAACTGGTTTGGCCTTTTACTATTGCGGCCCTTTACTGTTGAGGCTCGTTACTATTTTTGCATGTTACTGTTCTACCAATTTACAGTTTCCTGCCTGTTACTGTGATGGGTTGTTTCTGTTCTGGCCTGCTACTGTTATGGCATGTTACTGTTATGGCATGTTACTATTACGGCCTGTTACCACATGTGGGTCAGCCCATTACGTTTACGACATTTTACAGTTTTGGCCTTTTTGAAGCCCATACCAATATCATAAAACGCGTATAATAATTCAGCATCTTTTACTGTTCATCGTCAGCCGAATACAAGACAGGCCAATAAAAAAGCACGGTATTATTCTCTAATCGACCTGCCTGGCGTAGTTACCGTAACGACTACCACAATGTGTGGACGGCGTCAACTAAATGCCTACATGGCCTATGCGAGTTATTTAGATATTTCAGTTGACAATCAAGTTGATAGCAGAGTCCACAATTTGCTTTCTCAATCGATCAGCTGCATCTTCTTTTGAGTGTGACAGCTATATTAGAGATTACATGATCTTGCAGCCCCTTCTATGGTGGCAATAGCAATAATTGCAGTATGAAACTAAGTAATAACAAGTTAATACATCAAACAAGACAAACTACTTATTTGACTGATATGACAGGAGCTATGAACTGGAGTTTACAACTGGCCAATGGTTCGATCATTGACCAACATGTCAAACAAACAGGACAAACATGCACGCATTAAACAAGTGTGTGTACCATGAAACGAGCAATCAAAAAATGTGTGTGTGTGTGCGGCTTAGAATTTTAGCAAATATAAACTGTCTAGGTCATTTCAACAAATATATATGGAAGCAGTTGTATACACAAAAATGCAAGAGACGTTGGGTGACTCAGAATTTGCGTTGAGCCACAAAATGGCATGCAGTTACTATCATAGCGAAGAATGAACCAGATAGAAATTATAACCGCATCATACGATAACTTGTAGAGCAGGAATGCAAACCATGAATGAACTATATATTATAGAGGATAGTTATGTCATGTCTTAGGATGAACCAGAACCAGAACCAAATGCGAGATATAATGGTGTCGCTCATGAACCTGTAGAACATGACAAACAAGCATTAGACAAGTCTGCCTAGAATGAAATGAGAAATCAAAGATTTCAGCAAATATAAACTAGCGAGGTCATTTCGGCAAATATATATGGAAGCAGTGGAATCTCCTAGAATGCAAAGAGTTGTTGGGTGACTCAGAATTTGCGGTGAGCTACACAATGGCATGTTGTTACTATCATAGCTAAGAATCAACCAAATAAAAATTATAATGGCATCATAAGAGAACTTCTAGAGCAGGAATGTAAACCACGAGTGAAATACATAGTAGAGGATAGTTATGTCGTTGCTCAAGACGAACCAGCACTAGATAAGGAAGTAATGGCATCCCTTGTGAACCTGTAGAATAGGCTATGCAAACCAACATGTTCATTGTTCCATTTTGAGCTCTATGCAAGAAAAAAGAAATAGTTAGTGATGCAGCTTTTGAAGAACTAGATGGCAACAACAAAATTATAATTGAATTAGTATGAAGAGTTTAAACGGCTAGTACAGGATAGCAGAACGATGCCAAGGAGGAAATAATAGCAGGAACTAATCTCATGACGAACCAGATAGATTCAGTGACTATAGAGCAGGGAATCCACACTAATATTTTCCACTGACTTCAGATTTTGCAAGAATTACACGGTAGCAGGAAATTACTGTTGTATGGAGTAGCTAAGAAATTGTGCATGACAAAATAACAGACATGTGCATGACTTGAAATTTGTAGAGCAGCGAATGCAAACCAACATGTCTAATTACCTTATATGTACTAGCACAAAGAATAGGCGTGCCTAGTGACTTGTATGTACTAGCACGATTACAAAAATGTAGTTCACTGCGACAGGCTTGAACATGCTATACTGCTAATGAAACAAAAACGGGTTGGAGATTTTGTTAACCTTGGTCGTAGAGGCATCTAAGCATCGTCGGTATCGTGCGAGTGACGTCCAGGTCACCGAGGGTGTTGCGGTTGCGGTGGCTATTAGCGTCGAGGAAGCAAATCCTGGGCGGTCGATGCCAACTTGAGAGCGGTGGACGAGAGTGTCGCTGAGGCAGATTCGATGCAGTGAACGGCGACGGCCGTGCAGCTGGTCTAGAGCGGTGGACATGGAACTCTTTAAACTAGATCACATCTGGTGGACACCGGTGAAGAGGATCCGGTACGGTTGGGTAGCTTTCGGCAGGGAGGAAGCAGAGCTTGGGCGGTCGATGATGCCATCAGCATGGTGAATGACATCGCAGCTCCTAGATCCAGTGGGTGAGCGTCGGTGAAGTGGCTCTGCGGCGGTGCACGAGACCGCAGATCAAGCCGGTGTGTAGTGGTTGTTGAGGGGACAGAGGAGCTTGGGATTTTTGGAGGGTCGGCGGGAAAACTAGGGGAATCGGGACCATAGAGGTGAGCAGAAAAACTAATTATGATTGTGCCCCCGAGCTACTGACTTTAGCATGCACATTTATCGTCTGAACAATGGGTAGGTTTGGAATTTTAAATTCTAAGGTTTTTGAAACATAAGGGCGTGAAATGCTTCAAGGTCGGTGTGTGGTTTTACTGCTCGATTGAGAATTTGAATTTGGATAGCGCCCATCTAATAATAATAGAAAAATGGTACTCCCGCGGTTGGTGGGATATTTTGGCTCAAACTTTTTGAAACGGTGGGACGGGAAATGCTTCAAGGTAGGTGGGTCAATTTGCCGCTCGATTGAGATTTTGAATTTGGCTAGCATCCATCTACTAATAGAAAAAAAAGGTAGTACACCGTACGCTATTTGTCGAGGAATTCAAGGCCGAGAGTCACATCAACTGATCATCCATAAACATTTTTTTGCACAGAAATTTGGATACCTTTGATTCACACAGCATAGGCGGTAAAATTTGCCACTTGACTCAGATTTTATATTTGGCTAGCGTCCATGTAATAATATAAAAATGGTACTACCTCGTTGGGGGATTTTCGCTGAAAATGGTTGAAACAGAGGAGTGTGATATGCTTCGGGGTCCGTGGGTTATTTTCCTGCTCGATTACGATTTTGAATCTGGCTGCCGGCCAAGTTTTATCACTAGAAAAAAGGTTGTGTAGATCAAACACCATCTGGTCATGAATTTAAGGCAAGAGTCACATCAACTGATACCTCCGATTCAAACGGGGTAGGCAGTAGGTTTTGGTGGTCGAGTGTGATTTTGAATTTAGAGATTGTCCAAAGAATAATTAAAAAAATATGTCGTTCTCCCTCAATTTCAGGGATCCAAGTCGGGGAGAGTGATTATCTACCACTCGTATGAAAATGCAGATCTCCAATACAAGAATGTTTGTTTAACATAACAACAAACAAATGTCTGAAGTAGCTCTGATTCAAGCATGTGAAAATGGTGTGCAACCAAGGTCTACTAAATATTTAGGTGCCAGCACAGACTCTTCTACAAGAAGCACTAACTAAATGGTAGTACTAATTCAGATCAAATAAAACCATGTTGTGAAACAAATACTCCTACTACTGCATACTATCAAAACACAAACACCAGCTAAAGTATATGTATAACACATAAAACAAGATTTCATCACGCATACACTACTATATAGAGAACACTATTTCATCATATAAAACAATGTTTTATTAGACACACATAGGCCCCCAAAACGAACATACAATTCTAATATTCTAGCCCCTGCCGCTGTGACTGCAGCACAAACAAAGGTGTCGCCATAGTTCCATCAGATACTAAAACAAACAAACATCAGACTGCAACTCCAAATAACACAACCTGGGCAAACACATGCTTTCCCAAACAAGCTTTGCTTGTCCATCCAAATGTTATTTTCATCTCCTTGATGTTGTAGTCTGAATCAGTTGTATTGCTGACAGGACTTCCTTTTTGTTTCTTTGATTTAGCACTCTGAATCACGTCGATTGCTGAAGGAAATGAACAAAATGATCAGAAAAATCATAGGTGTACAAAAATGCAAGGGTTGCACAAGAATGACTACACTAACCAGGTGCCATTATGTAGGGATGTAAAGTACACCAACGTTTACAAGATCTGAACTTCTTAGAGTTCATGCTGCTGAGATCTAATTCGAATACTCCCTCCTTCGCCCATATAACCACCATTTCACTATCCTCAAATGCGTAGAGTAACCTTACTGCATGTTTCCCACCATATGCCCATGATTTCTCAAAGCCAAGGAGAGTATCCAATTCAACCTTTATATGAGCCACCCAAGCTTCCCATTTGCATGTTGATGATCTTGCACCGGACCACGTGTTTAGAGTGAAGTCTCTTATAACCGCAAGGGCAACATCTCCATTATGCCCCTTAGCAATGACAAAATTGCGTCTGGAAATATCATGTGTCTCATGAGGCACTTAATATAACACAGTTTTGTTATCACATTGTTGAAGGAAATTATATATATGGAATTCATTGTTGGCCAGTACAAAATGTTCCCTATGAGAGTTAACGGATGCGATCAATCTTAGCCAGCATCTCAGCAGGTTCAATCTAGTCCTCCCATTTTCCTAACTCTGATGAGTACCTTTGCACCAGTGCTTGGTTACCATTGGTTACTATCCAAACAACCCAGAAATTGCTGCAACAGTGTGAAGACAATTGCCCATGATTTCTTGAACATAGAATTGTGCCGCTATCATACTCATGTCTCGCCAAATTGGTGGTTCAGGTATCACTATTTCACTTCCACTGATTGGATCCTAGACCTTTATCATGTTAGACCCTTGCAAATAATGAAGTAGCACCCTACCATTACAACATCCGAGTACATATGGTTTGTAGGCTTTATGTATTTCCACCAGCCTGTTCAGCTTTTGGAAGATGGGTTGGTCAAGATTATGATCTGTTAAGAATCGAGCATCCTCGGAGCTGTTGGTGAAAAACCCAAGTAACGGCATTCCTCTGTTGTGTGACAGGGTTAGCCTTTTGAAATCGTTGCTTCCCATGAAGTCCATCCAACATTTTTGGGCGACTAATTCCCTCAGTATGCAGAATAGGTGCAGAGGAAGCCTGACAAGAATCTGACCAAATACATTGCCTGGCAAGTCATTGATTGTTGCATATGTTCTTCCATCGAAGCTGGTAGGATGATGCAAATTGCATAAGTGCATCATCATAATTAAGTAATCAGCACAATGCACAATGCACAACCGTAAAAAATAATTAAGTAAACACCACAATGCATCATATAATTTGACAGGAAAATTTTGAAGGAAATATGCCCTGAGAGGCAATAATAAATTTGTTATTATGTATTCCTTATATATGATAGATGTTTATTTTACATGCTAAAATTGTATTGATCAGAAACATCAATACATGTGTGTTTAATAAACAAAAAGGGTTCCTACTTATGCCTCTCTTATAGACTAGCTTGTTGATTAACAAGATGATCAAGATTTCCTGATCATGGACATTGGATGTTGTTAATAACAAGGTCACACCATTGGTGGAATGATGTGATGAACATTCATCCGAAGTATAGCATTACGATCAAGTCATTATGTTTATATTTCTATAACATCATACGAAGTAATCTTTATCCTTAGACCATGAGATCATGTTAATTGCTAACACCTGAAGAGTACTTGATAACATCAAACGTCACACCGTAACAGGGTGACTATAAAGATGGGTTCAGTACTACGAAGGTGTTATGTTGAGGCTCATGGATTAAGAGTGGAATTTGTCAATCCCGATGACGGATAGATATAATCTAGGCCCTCTCGGTGATATCACATTGAGATAGCTTGCAAGCAAGTGATGTGATCACTAGAATGTTATATCACGGGAACGAGAAAAGAGTGCATGTCGGTAACGAGATCAAACTAGGTATTTGGATACCGATGATCGAATATCGGACATGTATTATATCATTAGACAAAGGGATTAAATTACAAGCGTTAAAGGTTCTCACGATCATAGAAGTCATCGTTCAATATGCAGGAGTCAGTATGGATCTCTAGGTCCCGCTTCTGACTATTGATCTGAGAGGAGTCTCAATCATGTCTGCATTATTCGCGCACCATAGGGTGACACACTTAAGAGTTACCGGACACCATTTTTGAGCACATACGTTTCAGACGAAAGAATTGCAAAGCGCAGGAATTGTTTCGATAGAAACCGGAAATTGTTTCGGGTGAAATTGCAGAAAGCGGTTCTGCATGTGATATTGAAATATTGCAAGGGGTTATATGTGAATGTTTTTTAATTAAAGTAATTAACAAAATTCTGAATAAATTTAATAAAAGAGTTTTATTAAATGAGAGAGCATTAAACTTGGAGAATTTTAATGCATTTAAAGTGGGGACTTTAAAAGGGAATGTGAAGAGGCATTTTAATGTGGAGGGTTTACCACCACATGAATGGGGGAGGTGAGGGGTCACCCCCCCCCCCATGCTCCGGCCATGGAGAGGAGGGGCACCCCCCTCCTCCTATAAAAGGCCCTCCTCCTCCTCCTTCCTCACACCTCCTTGTGAAGGATCTCTCTCCCCTTCTAGAATTATTCCCCCATGGTTTCGGATTAGCGAGATACATGTTCCCGGTGGCATTTCGTTTGGAAGGATTTGTTGCTTCCGCTGGATCGCTGGAGCGAGGAGGTGGAGGTTGTCCGGTGGCTTGAACGTGTGTGCGAGTACGGATGCGCTGCTGAGTTGCGGCGCTCGGATTTCCTCACGATCTTGAGATCGGCAAGTGTACGACTACATCAACCAAGAGTTCCTACTCATTAACAAAACTCGTTGTCTTCGAGGGTAAGTTCTCGTTGGATGTATGTCCACTCGTTGCTTTGTACCTAGTAGATAGACCTTGGCGTGTAGTTCTCATCGTAGGAAATTTTTTGTTTTCTATGTCGCGGACCCAACAGTGGTATCAGAGCCTGATCTATGCGTAGGTGCTTTGCATGGGTAGTACACATATCTTTATATGTGGTAGATGATGATCATGTTATTGCATCTTCTATGTATTTTGGATATTGGTGGCATAGTGGGATGAAGCGGCCTGGACCAACCTTACATGCCATCGTACATGAGACCGGTTCCACGTCTGACATGCAACTTGTTTTGCATAAGTGGCTGGCGGGTGTCTTTCTCTCCTACTATAGTCAATATCTGATTTACAACGAGTTGCTAATAACTTGGTTATCCTCGTTGTGGTTCATGTTCGTAGGTAAGAACGGTTCTATCTCCGAAAGCCCTAAGCCACGTAAAACTTGCAATTGATAAATTAGAGGCGTCTAGTTTAGATTGTTGTTGGGCTAGTGTATTGATATGGTATTGTTGTAAGTAGATGTATGATAGATACTCTTATAACACATTCAACGTGTAAGTTCCATAGACCTTGGCCTTACACACAAAGGAATGATAGAGATCATACCACGATGCAAATGATAGAGATCAAATGCATGGACCATATCATCTCACTTTACACATTAGATGTTAGCATCTTATACTGCTAGTTTGGCGCTTTTGGTAGCATTGTAAGATGATCCCTCATTTAGATATCAAGATAAAATGTGTTCTTCCTTGAGTATGCACCATTCTATGGATCGTGTTTCGAGACATCACGTGATGATCGGGTGTACTAGACTCTACGCTTTCATACAACGGGTGTAAGACAGTTTTACACACGCGAGTACTAAGGTTCTTACTTGGCGAGCCTAGCATGTACAGACATGGCCTTGGAACACGGACCGAAAGGTTAAGCATGAGTCATATGGTTGATATGATGCCCATATAAATGCTCGCCTTTGAAGCTACACCGACTCACGTGATGATCAGACTTGGTGTAGTGGATTTGGTTCATGTAATCACCAAAAGGACACGAGGGATGTCATTTTTGAGTGGGATTTCATTAGTAATTTGGATTAGTTGAACTCAATCTATCATAAACTTAGTCTAAATAAACTTTACAAATTTTGTTGTAGATGGCACCACCTGCTTTTAATTTCAATGTGTCCATGGAGAAAGAGAAACTTGTTGCGAATGGTAGCAACTTCACCAACTGGGCTATGAATTTGAGGATTCTCCTCACTGCTGCACAAAAGCAATATGTGCTAGATGCGCCACTGGGCCCCCCACTAGCTCCTAATTCCCCTGACGAGGAAAAGAATGTCTATGTGACTCGTCAGGAGGACCATAACTTAGTTCATTGCGGCATATTGTATGGGCTAGAGCCAGAACTTCGAAAGCGTTTCGAAAATGGCAATGCCTTTGATACCATGGGAGAATTGAAAATGATTTTCGATACCCATGTTGTCGTAGAGAGTTATAATGCTACTGAAAAGTTCTTTAGCTGCATGATGGAGGAGAACAGCTCCATTAGTGAGCATGTACTCAAAATGTCTGGGTACGCCGATAAGCTTGTGTCCTTGGGAATAACGATTCCCATTGACTTGGGCATACATCGTGTTCTCCAATCTCTGCCACCTAGCTACAAGAGCTTAGTGATGAACTATAATATGCAGGGCATGAAGAAGACTCTTCCCGAGCTTCTGTCAATGCTTAAGACTACAGAAGTGGAGATTAGGAAAGAAAATCAAGTGTTCATGATCAATAGGACCACCGGTTTCAAGAAGGACAAGAAAGGCAAGCAAAAGGGAAAGAAGGGTGGCAAATCTGTTGCCGCGCCTAAAAAGAAACCCCGAGCTGGCCCTAAGTCCGATACCGAGTGCTACTATTGCAAGGGGACTGGCCATTGGAAGTGCAATTGCCCCAAGTATTTGGCGGACAAGAAGTCCGGCAAGGCAAACAAAGGTATATATGATATACATGTTATTGATGTGTACTTGACTAGTACTCGCAGTAGCACCTGGGTATTTGATATGGGATCGGTTGCTAATATATGTAACTCGATTCAGGGGCTGCGGAACAAGCGACAACTAGCAAGGGATGAGGTCATAATGCGGGTCGGCAATGGATCAAGATTTGATGTGATCGCCGTCGGAACGCTGCCTCTCCATATGCCATCGGGATTAGTTATAAACCTGAATAATTGTTATTTGGTGCCTGCACTTAGCATGAACATTGTATCCGGATCGTGTTTGATGCAAAGTCATTATTCGTTTAAATCTAAAAACAATGGTTGTTCGATTTATATGGATAATATCTTTTATGCTCATGCACCTGTGTTGAATGGTTTATTTCTGATGGATCTCGATAGTCATATTACGCACATTCATAATGTTAATGCTAAAAAGATTAAACTTGATGATGATATATCTGCATATATGTGGCACTGCCGTCTAGGTCATATTGGCGTTAAACGCATGAAGAAACTCCATTCTGATGGACTTTTGGAATCACTTGATTTTGAATCATTTGATACATGTGAGCCATGCCTTATGGGCAAGATGACTAGAATGCTGTTTTTCGGTTCAATGGAACGGGCGATAGATTTGTTGGAAATCATACATACTGATGTGTGTGGACCAATGAGTGTGTCGGCGCGAGGTGGATATCATTATTTTGTTACTTTCATGGATGATTTGAGTAGATACGGGTATATCTATTTGATGAAACACGAGTCTGAAACTTTTGAAAAGTTCAAGGAATTTCAGAATGAAGTGGAAAATCATCGTAATCGAAAGATCAAATTTCTACGGTCTGACCGTGGAGGAGAGTATCTAAGTTATGAGTTTAGCGCACACATGAAAGAGTGTGGGATAGTTTCGCAACTCACGCCTGCCGGAACACCACAACGTAATGGTGTGTCAGAACGTCGTAATCGTACTTTATTGGATATGGTTCGATCTATGATGTCTCTGACTGACTTGCCACTATCATTTTGGGGTTATGCACTCGAAACCGCTACATTCACTTTAAATAGGGCACCATCTAAATCCATTGAAAAGACACCGTATGAATTATGGTTTGGAAACAAACCTAAGCTGTCATTTCTTAAAGTTTGGGGATGCGATGTTTATGTGAAGAAACTTCAGCCAGATAAACTCGAACCCAAAGCGGAAAAATGTGTCTTCATAGGATACCCTAAGGAAACGATTGGGTATACCTTCTATCACAGATCCGAGGGCAAGGTTTTTGTTGCCAAGAATGGATCCTTTCTTGAGAAGGAGTTTCTCGCGAAAGGTGTGAGTAGTCGGAAGGTAGAACTCAAAGAGGTTGTTGAACCTTCTCTTCATGAAATGGCGAGTAGCGCAGCATCGGAAGTTGTTTCAGAGTTGACTTCACCTAATGAAGAGAGAGCTAATGATATTGATCATGAAACTCCGAAAGGACACTACCAAACCTCACAGGTCAAGCAGGACACGTGCAGCTCCTGAACTGTACGGCAATCCTATTGTAAATTTCATGGTTGATGAAATGGATGATCCTGCGACGTATGAAGAAGCGATGATGAGCCCGGATTCCAACAAATGGCTAGAAACCATGAAATCCGAGATGGAATCCATGTACGAGAACCAAGTTTGGATCTTGGTGGACTTACCTCACGATCAAAAGGCCGTTGAGAATAAATGGATTTTCAAAAGAAAAACTAATGCTGATGGTAATGTGACCATCTATAAGGCTCGACTTGTCACAAAGGGGTTTCGACAAATTCAAGGAGTTGACTACGATGAGGCATTCTCTCCTGTAGCGATGCTTAAGTCAGTTAGGATTATGTTAGCAATTGCTGCATATTTCGATTATGAAATATGGCAGATGGATGTCAAAACTACGTTCCTCAATGGTAATATTGAAGAAGAGTTGTATATGATACAACCTAAGGTTTTTGTCGATCCTAAGGATGCTAATAAGGTATGCAAACTTCAGCGATCCATCTATGGAGTGAAGCAAGCATCTCGGAGTTGGAATCTCCGCTTTGATGAGGTGATCAAAGAGTTTGGATTTATCCAAACTTATGGAGAGGCTTGTATTTACAAGAAAGTGAGTGGGAGCAATGTGGCATTTCTGATATTATATGTGGATGACATATTATTGATTGGAAATGATATAGATCTTTTAAATAGTGTTAAAAGTTATCTAAACAGCAAATTTTCGATGAAAGACCTTGGTGAAGCGTCATATATATTAGGCATTAAAATCTATAGAGATAGATCAAGGCGCCTAATTGGGATATCGCAGAGTACATACCTTGATAAGATATTAAAGAAGTTTAATATGGACAGAAGTAAGAAGGGGTTCTTACCTATGTTGCAAGGCAAGACATTGAGTAAGACTCAAAGTCCGGCTACGGCGGAAGAAAGAGAGATGATGGATAAGATCCCCTATGCCTCGGCCATAGGCTCTATTATGTATGCCATGCTATGTACAAGACCGGATGTGGCACATGCTATTAGTTTGACTAGTAGGTACCAATCTGATCCAGGTTCGGAACACTAGATAACGGTCAAGAACATCCTCAAGTACTTGAGAAGAACTAGGGATATGTTTCTTATATGGGGAGGTGAAGAAGAGCTAGTCGCTAAGTGTTATGTCGATGCTAGCTTTGACACCGATCCGGATGACTCTAAGTCTCAATCCGGATATGTATTTCTCTTGAACGGAACAGCAGTTAGTTGGAGGAGTTCCAAACAACCTGTGGTGGCTGGATCAACGACGGAGGCGGAATATGTTGTTGCTTCAGAAGCGGCGCAGGAAGCGGTTTGGATGAAAGAGTTCATTACGGAACTAGGTGTGGTTCCTAGTGCATTGGACCCAATGGTGATCTATTGTGACAACAATGGAGCCATAGCCAACGCAAAGGAACCGAGGTCTCACAAGAATTCCAAGCATATTAAGCGCCGGTTTCACTCCATCCGCGAGCATCTCAAGGATGGAGATATAAAGATTTGTAAAGTACACACGGACCTAAATGTAGCAGATTTGTTGACTAAAGCTCTCCCTAGGGCAAAACATAATCAACACCAAAACTCCATGGGTGTTAGATTTATCACTATGTGAACTAGATTATTGTCGCTAGTGCAAGTGGGAGACTGAAGGAAATATGCCCTGAGAGGCAATAATAAAGTTTTTATTATGAATTCCTTATATATGATAGATGTTTATTTTACATGCTAGAATTGTATTGATCGGAAACATCAATAGATGTGTGTTTAATAAACAAAAAGGGTTCCTAGTTATGCCTCTCTTATAGACTAGCTTGTTGATTAACAAGATGATCAAGGTTTCCTGATCATGGACATTGGATGTTGTTAATAACAAGGTCACACCATTGGTGGAATGATGTGATGAACATTCATCTGAAGTATAGCATTACGATCAAGTCATTATGTTTATATTGCTATAACATCATACGAAGTAATCTTTATCCTTAAACCATGAGATCATGTTAATTGCTAACACCTGAAGAGTATCTTGATAACATCAAACGTCACACCGTAACAGGGTGACTATAAAGATGGGTTCAGTACTACGAAGGTGTTATGTTGAGGCTCATGGATCAAGAGTGGAATTTGTCAATCCCGATGACGGATAGATATACTATGGGCCCTCTCGGTGATATCACATTGAGATAGCTTGCACGCAAGTGATGTGATCACTAGAATGTTATATCACGGGAACGAGAAAAGAGTGCATGTCGATAACAAGATCAAACTAGGTATTTGGATACCGATGATCGAATCTCGGACATGTATTATATCATGAGACAAAGGTATTAAATTACAAGCGTTAAAGGTTCTCACGATCATAGAAGTCATTGTTGAATATGCAAGAGTCAGTATGGATCTCCAGGTCCCGCTTCTGACTATTGATCTGAGAGGAGTCTCAATCATGTCTGCATTATTCGCGAACCATAGGGTGACACACTTAAGAGTTACCGGACACCATTTTGGAGCACATATGTTTCAGACGAAAGAATTGCAAAGCGCAGGAATTGTTTCGATAGAAACCGGAAATTGTTTCGGGTGAAATTGCAGAAAGCGGTTCTGCATGTGATATTGAAATATTGCAAGGGGTTATATGTGAATGTTTGTTAATTAAAGTAATTAACAAAATTCTGAATAAATTTAATAAAAGAGTTTTATTAAATGAGAGAGCATTAAACTTGGAGAATTTTAATGCATTTAAAGTGGGGAATTTAAAAGGGAATGTGAAGAGGCATTTTAATGTGGAGGGGTTACCACCACATGAATGGGGGAGGTGAGGGGTCACCCCTCCATGCGCCGGCCATGGAGAGAGGAGGCACCCCCCCGCCTCCTCCTATAAAAGGCCACCCATTCCCTCCTTCATCCTCACACCTCCTTGTGAAGGATCTCTCTCCCCCTCTAGAATTATTCCCCCATGGTCTCGGATTAGCGAGATACATGTTCCCGGTGGCATTTCATCTGGAAGGAGTTGCTGCTTCCGCTGGATCACTGGAGCGAGGAGGTGGAGGTTGTCCGGTGGCTTGAACGTGTGTGCGAGTACAGATGCGCTGCTGATTTGCGGTGCTCGGACTTCCTCACAATCTTGAGATCGGCAAGTGTACGACTACATCAACCACGAGTTCCTACTCGTTAATAAAACTCGTTGTCTTCGAGGGTAAGTTCTCGTTGGATGTATGTCCACCCGTTGCTTTGTACCTAGTAGATAGATCTTGGCGTCTAGTTCTCATCATAGGAAATTTTTTGTTTTCTATGCTGCGGACCCAACAAATTTATCATCAAAATTTCCTAAACTCCACACATTGAAAAACTACCTAAAAAGTAGAGTCTGTCAACAAAATAACCTAAACAGCACAAGGAATCATACATAGTAGTATGAAAGCACCGCAAAATGCTTCAGCATGTTGGAACTAGGCAAAGGGAATGAAGAACTTTTTTTAGGTCACTGGGGAGGACAGGAAGGCCCCCACTTAAAATTTCTGGTTTTATCATAAAGAAGGGGAGAAAAAAGGGACACAACTGCAGTAACTTGGTGAAGCCAAGTGTCACGGTGACTTTCCCCAAGATCCACCTTCCATCTTAGATCCAACGTATGACAGTAGCTCAGATTTTGAACTAAAAAGTAAAACTATTCGAAAAAATTGACAAAAAATCAGTAAATCATCGGTGCCTATGTTTGAATCCTGTGAAAGTTTCATCCCAATTGGATCACTAGTTTGTGATTAAATAGCTTTTATGTTCCTAGTTCTACTAGTTTAAACTAGTATCCACTACTTCCAGAAAAAAAACCGGAGCAGAATACACAAAAGAGGGAGGAATTCAGGGAGACAAAATCCAACGCAGAACTTACAATGGGGTTGACAAGTTCTGAGCAGATGGAGCAGGCTCCGCCAATGAATGACGAGCCACAGTAGTTGACCCTGAAGAAGCACGACCACGAGCTGACGCATTCCTAGCATCCCACGCAGCCATTGCTTTGGCAACGGCAGCCAACATAGCTGAATTTTGTTCCAGTAGCAGCCGACGAGGATTTCGATTGCGCCTCCACCACTTTCCAAGCATCACTCAACACTGTCCAAGACTCCGATGCAGTACAAGCATCGGCCTCCGCATCCGCTTCACATGTATCCGCGGGTGTTGCTTCAGCATGCACCTCTTCTTTACAAGCATCCGCCGACGCAGCAAACGCATCCGCGAACACCGATTCCATTTCCTAGAAAAACCACCAGCTTATTTAGCTTGCAATGCCCAAAAATAAATGCATTCTATCCTTCGGAAAGCCTATAATGGCTAGAGGTTGGGGACATACATACCATCGAACGGCGATGCGGTGGTGTTCAATGGTGGAGCGGCGGGGACGGTCCGAACGAGGGAGGGCAGCCAGGCGGAGAAGATGATGATGGGGTCGAGGGGCACTGATGGGTTCGTAGCATGGAAAACAAAAAATTTCTACCGCAAGAACGAACAAAACCCAGATCTAATCTAGATAAAAGCCAAGATCTAATCTATTAGACATGTGCAACGAGATAGATCTGTACTAACCCTTGTAGATCCAAAAGTGTTACGAGATCAGATCTCGTGGTTGATGTAATCGATCACTTGCCGATCTCAAGATCGAGTAGACGATCCTTCCGGCGCCGCGTTCCGGCAGCACTTCCGCAGTCGGTCACACGTGCGGAGTCGAAGCAGACCTTCCTCTCCCCGTTCCAGCGAGCAGCGGAGGTAGTAGATCTTCTCCACGGAATCCCAGCAGCACGACGGTGTGGTGGTGGTGGTGGTGGAGTAGAGAATTCTGCAGGGCTTCGCCTAAGCCAGAGCAGAGGGAAGGAGGAGGAGAGTGGCAACTTGAGATCTAGAGAATAGAAGGGGCTTGGGGCTTGTGCCTCCACCCCTCTATTTAAAGGAGGGAGGCGCCATGGGGAGGTGGAGTCCTTGTAGGACTCCCCTCTCCCTTGGCCGGCGGATCAAGGAGGTGGGGGGAGAGTCCTACTCCCCCACGAATCCTTGTCTTACCCCACAAGGATTCCTTGATCCTTTCTTGGTTTTCAAGTAAACTCCAAGAAATCTTCTAGAACCTTCCGGAACATTTCGAAACCTTCTAGAATCCCCATACAAATACTCCGGAACATTTCCTAACTTAGAAAATGATCCCCAATATATGAATCTTATTCCCCAGACAATTCCGGATCTCCTCATGATGTCCCGGATCCAATCCGAGACTCCGAACAACATTCGGTCTCCAACGCACATTCCATATCTACTTAAAACAACTTCGAACCTTAAGTGTGTCACCCTACGGTTCGTGAATATGCAGACATGATGGAGACACCTCTCCGATCAATAACCATCAGCGGGATCTGGAGATCCATAATGGCTCCCACATACTCAACGATGACTTCGTGATCGATAGAACCATTAACATACGAAACCAATTCCCTTTGTCACGCGATACTCTACTTATCCGAGGTTTGATCGTCGGTATCTCCATACCTAGTTCTACCTCGTTACTGATAAGTACTCTTTACTCGTTCCGTGATATGTCATCCCTTGTGACCTAGTCACATGCTTGCAAGCTAACTAGATGACATTCCACCGAGAGGGCCCAGAGCATATATATCCGTCATATGGATGGACAAATCCCAATCTTGGTCCATGCGCTTCAACACATACTTTCAGAATACCCAATGACACCTTTATAACCACCCAGTTACGAAGCGGCGTTTGATGTCATCAAAGTACCCATCCAGTGATGGTGATTAACATAACCTCATGGTCGAAGGATTAGGTTACTATGCATTTGAAAGCTTGTAGCAAAACGAACTTAATGACTTGATATTATGCTATGCTTACTATGGGTGTGTGTCCATCACATCATTCTCCTAATGATATGATCTTGTTATTAACGACATCCAATGTCCATGATCAGGAAACCATGATCATCCATTAATCAACAAGCTAGCTTAACAAAAGGCTTACTAGGGACTCTTTTATGTTTACAAAACACACAAGTATTAATGTTTCCGGTTAATACAATTATAGCATGGGATGTAAACATTTATCATAAACATAAAGATATAATAATAACCACTTTATTATTGCCTCTTAGGCATATCTCCAACAGTCTCCCACTTGCACTAGAGTCAATAATCTAGTTAAAAATTTGTGCATTTAACACCTATGGCTTTCTGGTGTTGTATAGACACTATTACTAGTGGTAAACATAATCTTCGGATCTGACACTTCCAGGTCCGTGTGTATTTGCATGTCCTTGCGTCTCTACGCATTACTCATTCTCCAATGAGATGGCATTGTATAAATTTGGTCCTTTGGTGAGACCTTTAGTTCCTTGGGATTAAATCATGTTGATACAATTGTCGTACAATGTATCTTCATAGTATTATCCTGCTATGAACCACACCTAGTTTGATAACAAACTACTTGACGCAAATGCCCTCATTTGCTGCTACAATAGCAGTCATATACTTAGCCTTTTGTTGTAGTATCTGTCACAATGTTTTAACTTTGGTACTCAACCAAATCCGTTATGGAACTTCCTTTCCATTACATTGTGCCACCCATAGTTTAAATTGAGATAAACTTAATTTGTGACAAAACTAGTATCAATGCAACAATTTTCAATGAACTATTTGTCACCACTATATAAATAATATATTCTTAGTTCTTCCAAAGATCATAGGAATATCCCTACTATTGTCCAATGATCATCTTATGAGTCATTCTGATATATGCTCATAACATTTAGAGCATAGGACATATCTAGATGTGTACATCTCAAAGAATGATTGATCAAAATATTCTTGTGATTTCACCAAGTGTCAAAATACTTGAATCTCGTGTCAACACACTTGAATCTTAATTCAGTCCTTTCCGTGCGTCAAGAACCTTTCTTGTTGTTTCCATATTAAACTCATTCAACATCTTATCTATGTACATTTGGCAAAACCATATTAGCGCCTCAATCTATCCATATAGACATTGATGCCTAATTCTTGGGTTATGCCTAAGTCTTTCATCGAAATGAAATTCTTAACCTGTGTCAATAAAAGATACATCATTTCTAATCAACAATATGTCTTTCACATAATGTATTAGAAATATGTCTTAGCGCTCCCACTTAATTTCTTGCAAAATGCAAACGTCTTCATCGTCTCTGATGAAATTAAACCTTTTAATGGTTTCATCACGGTGAAGATTCCAACTCCGCGATGCTCACTTCAACCATTGAAGTTTTGCATACTCTTTTAGCATCGTTTGAATTAACAAAACCCTTTGGATCGTGTCATGGACACATCCTAGGTAACCATTCTATTAAAAGAACTTGTTTTGTTTGTTCAACTACCATATACCAAAATATATGTAGTGGTTGCTACATTAATCCGTCCAGACTAAATATCGCTATGAAAGATCAAATCTTATCATAGTCAATTTCTTGAACATTGTCGTAAACTCTTTCCGACATGTCGACAATTTCATAGATGTGAAACATCCATGTCTATTTCTTTATAGATCCATATACGACTGTAAGGTCTTGCACCTTTCCAGAGGGTCTTTCAAATTCAAAGCTTGATTTCTCGTGTATGGAATTATCATGGATTTTATGGCTTCAAGCCACTTAACGAAGTCAGGGCCCATCATTGATTATTTGCATGTAGTCGGTTCATCATTGTCAAACAACAATGATTTAACTCTCAAATCTTGGCATTTGATTACTTACCCGACCTACTTGGTTCAATAGGAACTTAGATCCCCGTGACCACATCCTTTGAGGCACGTGAGCCATGAGCATTGTTGCTGCCTCCGGGACACTTACCGATGCTGCGCAACTCAGCACATATTAGCCAAGGTTCAACAACCTTGTCAAAGTTCTATTGTCCTCCCACTTAACTTTTCACCAAAAATTCCTTCTCAAGAAACTCGACATTCTAAGTGACAAACACTTTTGTCTTCGGTGTTATGGAGGAATACCCAATGGTTATTCGAAATAACCTACAAAGACATGCTCATCCGACTTTGGTTGTAAACATTTTACTTATGCCTAGCATACCAAAAATTTAAGAAAGGAAAACCTGGGTTTTATCCCAAACCATGACTTATATGGTGTCATTTCAACGGATCACGATGGAGCTCTTTTCAGTGTAAAAGCGGTAGTCACTAAAGCTTTAATCTTTTAAAATATAATGGCAGTTTTATAAATGACACCTTTGATCTTACCATGTCAAACAAGGTTTCATTACATATCTTGAACACTCCATACTTCTATGGTGTTTTGGGAAATGCAAATCCATGGAACGATTCCTCAAATCTTAGGTGTTTTGCTAAACTTGTAACGTAAACATCTTTACGATCCAATCATAAACTTTTTTTTATTTTCTTGTTACAATAATTTTCCACTTCATCTTGAAAGTCTTTAAACATTTTCAAATGTTTCATACTTCTTCCTTATTGAGTAAGTATATACATATACTCACTCAAATCTTCGGAGAAAGCATATGAAGTTGAAATCCATCGCCCACGACTACACATAATGGACTATATACATCAATATGTACAAATTCCAATCAGTTAGTCGTCCGTTCCTCTTTTGGCCTACGAACGGAGTTTTAATTATCTCCAGGAAAGTATCACAAGCGTCATTTGATCAAAATCAAAGACTCCAAAAATCCATCGACGTGGAGTTTCTTCATGTATCCCTAATATAATTTAAACGGTGATGTCACTTCGCAAGTGATCTTTCAATTATTTGTCTTGCGACATTTTAGCATTAGTTTTATGGTCATTATTTCTCCAACCAGACTTGTATATCATCCATCTATTATGGAATGCGGTAATTATTTGAACAACCTTTTATCGTCATAATACCTGATCAAAATAACAATTATTGAACCAAATCTTGAAGGCAAGCTTTGATGTTAACGAGCAACACAACAACCCTTTGTTTGTTTTCGATGAACATCATCACATATTCTCTTGCTAGTTACTTAGGCCATTGCAGTTCATGAATTGTGTTGTCCTGTATGACACTTCATACCATCCAATTCGGTATCCAATACCGCAGAACCACATTGTTTAACAACCAAGGAATACAGCCATAACATGTATCTTCTATATACCTAAGTTGGATATCTCCAATCTTTTCTTTTCTGCCAAATATTTTATAGATTCTCTTTCAACAATTCCTTTTCTTTTAAAAGAATCTATCAACATCAATAGTGGTGTCATTCACATGACACATAGTACAAAGTGTGTATAGTCAAATACTAATACCTTTGGACTTGCACTTTGAAGTGGATCACCTTCATCAAATGTTTGGCATTCTTTCAAAATTCCATTCTATAGTAATCTTTTAGTGTAGTAAACATTTTACTTACATCTTCTATTCATCCTTATCATGACAACTTTCATGATTAAGCTGCTATATCTTATAAAGGTGAATTGCGAGTATAATGTTTATTTTCCAAAACCTTTTGGAGGATTAGGACGACTAGCGTCTCCAACCTTCACAAATTCTCATCAAATATGAGGACATATACTCTATCATGTTGTAACCAACACATTGTTTTAGATATCGCAATACCTTTCACATATGATGGTTTCTGAAACATTGCTTTCAGCTCTTAGATAAACTTGATATTAAAAATAATCTTTTGAGTATCAAGAATCATGGAGGCAAACATGATACATTAGATACTAACAGTGGAATTGTTACTCTTGATTTAATACTGTTTATTAAACTTCACAGAGTAAACGGAGTTTGCTGAAGGTTTGCAACAGGACTTTTAAACTTTACATTGACACTCTAAACAATAAGATACCAGTTTGTAAAGCAAATATCCAGAATTTCTATAGTTCCACTATCTCAACTATAACTAAGCGTCAGGTGGTGAACGGATGCCAATGACTACAACAAACTATGCAAATTCACTTTGATTGTGTTTATGATAAATTGAGTTTGACTAATCCAAATTACAAAAGAACTCCCACTCAAAACAACATCCCTCGAGTTGTTTTAGTGATTACACGAACCAAATCCACTACACCAAGTCCGATCATCACGTGAGATGATGTAGCTTTAAAGGCGAACAATCAACATGTTCATCATATCATCGATATGACTCATGCTTTACCTTTCGGTATTCCGTGTTCCGAGACCATGTCTGTACATGCTAGGCTCGTCAAGGTTAACCTTAGTATCCGCATGTGCAAATCTGGCTTGCACCCGTCGTATGCACACGTAGAATCTATCACACCCGATCATCACGAGATGCTTTGAAACGACGAGTCTTAGCAACGGTGCCTACTAAGGACGAACACTTTATTACTTGATATTTAGTGAGAGGGATCATCTTATAATGCTACCGTCACGATCTAAGCAATACAAGATGCATAAAGGATTAACATCACAGGCAATTCATAATTAGTGTGATATGATATGGCCCTTTCTTCTTATGCCTTTGATCTCCATCTCCAAAGCACGGACATGATCTCCATCATCACCAGCATTGCGTCAAGGTCAGTGGCGCCGCTTCATGGTTGTCCATCATCACTAGCAACTATTACAACTACTTGGAATAAAGCTATTACAAGATGAATAGACATGCAGGTCTTAACAGAATTAAAGACAACCATTAGGCTCCTGCCGGTTGCCATATTACAACAAGTATCATTGCATACATCAAATATAATCACAATCACATGATGGCCATATCACATCACAAAACCCCTGCAAAAACAAGTTAGACGCCTCTAATTTTCTTTGCATGTTTTACGTGGTTTGGGGCTTTCGAATAAGAACAGATCTTACCTACGAAACTGAACCACAACGTTGATACAAGTGCTATCAAGTGCAAAGTGTAGATTGGATCTATAGTATGATGGGAGAGACAGACACCCGCAAAGCCACTTGTGCAATACGAGTTGCACGTCAACTGTGGAGCAAGTCTCATGTGCGATGACATGTAAGGTTAGCCCGAGCTGCTTCATCCCACCATACCGCAAGATGCAAAGTACACAAAGCAAAAGACGGCACAAGCACCAACGCCCACAAAACCATTGTGTTCTACTCGTGTAACAGATCTACGCATAGACACGGCTCTAATACCACTGATGGGTTCGTAGCATGGAAAACAAAAAAATTCTACCGCAAGAACGAACAAAACCCAGATCTAATCTAGATAAAAGCCAAGATCTAATCTATTAGACATGTGCAACGAGATAGATCTGTACTAACCCTTGTAGATCCGAAAGCGTTACGAGATCGGATCTCGTGGTTGATGTAGTCGATCACTTGCCGAACTCAAGATCGAGTAGACGATCCTTCTGGCGCCGCGTTCCGGCAGCGCTTCCGCAGTCGGTCACACATGTGGAGTCGAAGCAGACCTTCCTCTCCCCGTTCCAGCGAGCAGCGGAGGTAGTAGATCTTCTCCACGGAATCCCAACAGCACGACGGTGTGGTGGTGGTGGTGGAGTAGAGAATTCTGCAGGGCTTCGCCTAAGCCAGAGCAGAGGGAAGGAGGAGGAGAGAGGCAACTTGAGATCTAGAGAATAGAAGGGGCTTGGGGCTTGTGCCTCCACCCCTCTATTTAAAGGAGGGAGGCGCCATGGGGAGGTGGAGTCCTTGTAGGACTCCCCTCTCCCTTGGCCGGCGGATCAAGCAGGTGGGGGGAGAGTCCTACTCCCCCACGAATCCTTGTCTTACCCCACAAGGATTCCTTGATCCTTTCTTGGTTTTCCAGTAAACTCCAAGAAATCTTCTAGAACCTTCCGGAACATTCCGAAACCTTCTAGAATCCCCATACAAATACTCCGGAACATTTCCTAACTTAGAAAATGATCCCCAATATATGAATCTTATTCCCCAGACAATTCCGGATCTCCTCATGATGTCCCGGATCCAATCCGAGACTCCGAACAACATTCGGTCTCCAACGCACATTCCATATCTACTTAAAATAACTTCGAACCTTAAGTGTGTCACCCTACGGTTCGTGAATATGCAGACATGATGGAGACACCTCTCCGATCAATAACCATCAGCGGGATCTGGAGATCCATAACGGCTCCCACATACTCAACGATGACTTCGTGATCGATAGAACCATTAACATACGAAACCAATTCCCTTTGTCACGCGATACTCTACTTATCCGAGGTTTGATCGTCGGTATCTCCATACCTAGTTCTACCTCGTTACTGATAAGTACTCTTTACTCGTTCCGTGATATGTCATCCCTTGTGATCTAGTCACATGCTTGCAAGCTAACTAGATGACATTCCACCGAGAGGGCCCAGAGCATATATATCCGTCATATGGATGGACAAATCCCAATCTTGGTTCATGCGCTTCAACACATACTTTCAGAATACCCAATGACACCTTTATAACCACCCAGTTACGAAGCGGCGTTTGATGTCATCAAAGTACCCATCCAGTGATGGTGATTAACATAACCTCATGGTCGAAGGATTAGGTTACTATGCATTTGAAAGCTTGTAGCAAAACGAACTTAATGACTTGATATTATGCTATGCTTACTATGGGTGTGTGTCCATCACATCATTCTCCTAATGATATGATCTTGTCATCAATGATATCCAATGTCCATGATCAGGAAACCATAATCATCCATTAATCAACAAGCTAGTTTAACAAGAGGCTTACTAGGGACTCTTTTATGTTTAAAAAACACACAAGTATTAATGTTTCCGGTTAATACAATTATAGCATGGGATGTAAACATTTATCATAAACATAAAGATATAATAATAACCACTTTATTATTGCCTCTTGGGCATATCTCCAACAGCACATGACTGAGCTTCGTCGAACTCGAAACTAACTTTTGCCCCACTATTTTTTTTGCGAACCTCGCTTTTTTAGGGGAAACCCCCGCTGTATTAATAGTAGAAACCACACGACTGATACAAGTTTGTGCACTTGTGTTGCTTAGTTTCCCATCTACAGACATCAAGTTTGTGCACTTATTTGTGTGATATAATGAATTGTTGGGTAAAATATTTCAGGTGGTAGAAGCCGGCCCTTTCTACGACATCAAGATCTAGAGTTCAAACATTGAGCTTAAATTCCACAATCTACAACTACAAGTTTTGGTTTACTACCAGAAACATGCTAACAAATCACTCACAACTAGCATTAACATCATCATTAACAGATCTCAGAAGAAAAAAATTGAAAGATAAAAAACCACCACAAGTTCGAATAAGATGATTGTTGTTGCCAAATATAGTCACGTAAAGCTAGGTCCAATATATATGTCATAATAATACATCAAATATATAGATTTGTGGACACCACACACCAGCAAAGCAAAAAAACAATTATAGTACCTTACTTAACAAATAGTCATCCTCACAAGAGACCCAAACCCTTCAAAAATGAAAGTAGAGCGATCGATATGGTTTACAGATTTCCTCATCTTTTGTGGGATCGGGACTATATGGGCGTGGAGAATCTCGAATTTATGTCAGGGTCTCATCTGCTTCTAGAGCCGAATTGAAAAGATTGTCAGGTCGCATTCCCACCTGTTCCAAGATCCGGCTGTATGCCTGGCCAATAAGCTCATTGCCATCCACATCAGGCGACTCGGGAACTAAGTTGTCATCCACAAACTTTTGAAAATCAACAGCAGTATCATGAGCAACTGAAATTGATGTATTCCATCCTACAGTTAAATTAGCTATCCGCTTAGTGGATGTGGCCACTTCTTCCTTCAGGTGTGTAATCTATTCGTCCTGGTGTTTCTCTTTCTCTTGAAGGCACGAGTTTTGTATTTCTCTCGGAGACGGGCAATTGTCAAATCCTTGTAGTGACCAGCACCATTACACCATGAGCAATATGAGTAAGGTGGAAACTACAGATAACAAATCCAAAATTAAACTAGATCCTCGTTTCAAAAAAAATTAAACCAAATTCTCGTTTCAAAAAAAATCCAAATTCAGCTGCACACATCACGCAAGCTCCACAGTGGTACCGCAAATGGCAAAGAACCATAGAGGCATATTGCCCAAACATGCGAAATAAAACCGGCATGAAAAGGGTCGTACTTCAGGGTTTGCCTTCTTAGCTGGCACATGAGCAGTCCTTGCCTTAGTAAGTGGCAACAGATCAGAATTGCTTCGTTTCTTTGAATCATGATGCAACAAAAATGATCAGTATATTTTAGGGGACATTTTAAGTAATAAAGCACTCTTTATCGAAAAAAATATTTTCCGGGACTAAGCATAGCTTACTAAAATTCCAGCAAAGCAATTGGATACATAAAAACACCTGTCACTCGATAATGCCTCCTCCATGGGTGGGACATGCGCATGATGCTAAATGAAATGCAGCAAAACCAGTAAATTTTAGGAAAGAACACATCAACTTCGCAATGCAAAGAAGGATACGTGCATTAATCTAATGCCAAGGATTGGGCATGTTCCCCTTTACCAAAAAATATAATTTAAAGAACTCGACAATGCAGGACACCAGCAAACAACAATCTATTTATGAATGATATGTAGCAAATTACATCTGCATTATTCAGCAGAGGACCGTTCTGTGAAATAAAGCCAGGGGCAAGCTTCCCATCCTCATAAGACTCTTCTTGGCATCGTATACTTACCTATTTTTAGTGGACATTATAAAAAATTCCATGGCTACATCCATGGTGATCCTAGCTTCCTAATATGGCATATAGATCTATTATTTCAAATAGAAAACACCTAAACAACTATCCGGATGGTTGCGGACTCACCGGAGATTGCGCTGATGCGATGGAAAGGTGGATGTTGCTGGGTAAAGAAGGTGTGTGATGGGGAGGTGCACAAATGTGCAAAAAATGTAGCGATACTCGTATATAGATAGAGATAGAAGTAACACATAAACCAGATCAATTAGTAGTAACCACAAACTCTAGACAGGCTATAAGCAGAATGTCAACTACTGCCATATTAATTAACCTAGTGTAATTTAACGTGGCAGTACTATGAGATGGTGAGTACTAGTAAACAAAAGGGGATTACTTAATTATTAGTGGAATCTATAGCCAGCCACCAAAAGCATCATGATCATGCTACATATCTAGATTGCAGACCATACTTGGTTAAGAACCTAATGTCCAGTTCCAATTACCCAAACATAAGAGCATCTATCCTATTTACGACTGAGTGTAGTGAGTTGGAGACATCTGTTAACTCTGCAGCCATCTCCTCGGCATGCATCTGATGGCGCTCCTACTCCTCCTCTTCGAGGTCATCATAGATCTTGAGTTGTAACTACAACGACATCATCGCGCGTTGTCACGAAAGTGAGTGCGGTAGATCTACCCAGTGGACAAACGTGCAACACTCACATTCGTAGTTGCAACCCAAGAACCCGCGGCCGAAGTTCGTTCCCTTGAAAGCAACACGGTGACGGGGCGCTAGCGCGCAGTCGCACCAGAACTAGAGATCCGCATCAAAAACAATGCCATACCACTCCGTGTCTACCATCCGCGCTGGCATCTGAACCCAGGAAACATCGTCGATTGAGACAGGCAGAATGGAGAGAAACCCCAAAAGGAGAGAACCCATAAGCTAAATTCAAGAAGATAAACTGAGATTGTGAACTTTGGCATACTTACCCTAACCTGGCCACCTTGCGCATCAAGATCCCCCATCATTCACCGCACTAGCATGACTGAATCTGCCGACATTGCACGAAAAAGAGTGCACCTTCAAAGCCTATCACAGAGGCTTCATGGAGAAGGAAGAGATAGGGAGTCGATCCTCATATTCGCTGGCTACTACTCCGTATTGGATTTAACTCGACCACTGATAACTGGGGCCCGTGCTAGAGAGCCCGTGGGCCCCCAAACATCACTCACCTAGTTTGACTTACATTACATGTACTTTTTGAAAATAGATCAAAACTCAATAAATAAATAAACCAAAGCCCCCCCTATTTTTACGAAAACCCACTACAAAATGGAGACGCTCACAAATGCGTACACACACTCACCCCTATGAATGCAGGTACACACACCCTACACCTATGAGTACTTCAGAGAGACTAGATCTTGAGACTGATCCGGCGGGGCTTGAGCTTGACGAAGTCACCATAGGCACCTCGCTATATATTGACGGGAACGTCGCCTCTCACTACCCTCATAACCATCCTTAAAAGTTGATCGCCGAGGCTTCATGGCGAAGGAAGTGCTAGGGGGTCGGAGCTCACATTTGATGGCTGCTATGGGATGTAATTGAACCACTAATAATGTGGCCCCCTAGCAGTAAGCCCATAGACCCTAGACACTAGTGACCATTACCATTACTTTGGGAAAATCAAGCAAAACTTCATATAAACGGAAGGCCCATGTCTCTCTTTTTTGCGAAAACCCACTACAAAACACACACGCTCACAAATGCATACACACACTCACCCCTATGAACGCATGAACGCACATCCTACCCCTATGAGCACCTCTGAAAGATTGTGTCTTCAGACTGTCTGGTGGGGGGCTTGAGCTTGACGAAGTAACCATAGGCACCTCGCTATCAATGGGAATGTCACCTCCTACTGCCCTCGTAACCATCCTTCAAAGTCGAGCGTCGAGGCTTCATTGAGAAGGAAGAGCTAGAGGAGTCAGAGCTAACATTCGTTGGCTGCTATAGGATATAACTAGACCACTAATAACAACAAAGCCCCAAGGTAGTGAGCCCATAGTCCCTAGACATCAAAGCAAGGACGGCGTCAAGTCTTAAACATATGTCTAAACGGTGGAGTGAGTAGTGCTAACAAAAAGATTATTCAAGGTGATTCTAGTGCTAGACTTATGTTTAAGAGAATCAATTGGCAGGAGGGCCCACTAGTTAGTGGATAACAGTCTGTTTTTCTTTTTCTTTTTAGCATGGCTATGTGGACCGACTTCAGTTCTAAATGCTGGAGAAAATTTAGTTTTCATAGCTACTTCTAGACACTACACACACCCTTACTAGACGTAGCTTAGAAATTTACTAGCCTCGTGTCTAAGAAAATTGTAGGTTGCTTTGAAAGTTTTATGAAAAAGCTTTTGGAGGTACCCATCGGATATATCACAAACCATCAAGAGTTTTGATGATATATTCAACTTCTTGCTAAGATAGATTTTGCATCTTGGCAATTTAATGAAATTAGGTCAAACTTGAGCTACAAGTAAGCGCGGTATAGATTGCTCTTGAATTAAATGTCTTTTCAGAAGTCTATAGCTGCATCTTGTTGTAGTAAACAATTCCATCAGTATGAGTTTCCAACTATCTCAGGAAAGAACATTCTCAATTTTCCGAGTGTGATGATGAGATTGTTCTTTCCTGTAAAGCAAGTCTGAAGAATATGGATCTGAATGACACACAAGGAAAGTTTTCAGACATATAATGTGGACCAACATGTTGTACTCCCTCTGACCCAAATTAATTGACTTCATTTTTTCTAGATTCGGATGAATCTGGTACTAAAACATGTCGAGATACATTCGAATCTAGACAAATCCAAGTTAATTAATTTGGATCGAAGGGAGTACTTACGATTTCCCGTGTTTTATGAGTTCTCAAACTTCCTAGCTAACTTCGCCCACTTGATTGATTTTATGCCTATTTATCGAGATTATTAGGTAAAAATGGAACTACCACAAGTAAATTGTAGGTTGCTTTAAAAGTTTGACGAAAGACCTCTCTTGGAGGTACCCATTAGGGGAGGGGGTCAATTAATATATCAGAATCCACCAAGAGTTTTGACGATAGGTATGTTCAACTTCTTGCTAAGATTTTGCATCAATTTAATGAAATTAAGTTAGACTTGAGCTACAAGCAAGCGCGATAGACTGCTCTTGAATTAAATGTCTTTTCGGAGGTAGATGGGTGCATCTTCTTGTAGTAAACAATATCATCAGTGTGAGTTTCCAACTATCAGGAAAGAACATTCTCAATTTTCCGAGTAATGTCATGATCATTCTCTCCCGTAAAGGAAGTCCGAAGAATATTGATCTAAATAAATGCACATGCACACACGCACACACACACACACACACATATATATATACTAGTAAAAGGCACGTGACCCACTCGTACATACTGTATGAAATGTGATTTAACGAACATTAAGTTGTTATTAACCAATAGTCTTGTTAGAGAAAAAGGAATACATTAAGTATATTAATAATAACTATCTACACATATTGAGAATACAACCTACTGTGCTATGATTTTTTTTGCGAGGGGGGGTGGGGGTGACATGATGGTTCTAGAAAATGGTGGAGTTTGCTCTAGGTACTGTTCAACACGAATCTAGCTGCTCTGAACCATTGGATCTAATAGCCCAACGGTCAGGATTGGTGCTATGGATCCAATTCAAAACTGCTCCATTATAGTAGTAGATATATATATATATATATATAGTGGACCAGCATATTGTACTTATGATTTCCTGTGTTTCATGAGTTCTCAAACTCCCTACCTAACTCCGCCCACTTGAATGACTTTATGTCGATTTATCAAAAATAGGTCAAATTTGAACTAGTACAAGTAAATTGTAGGTACTGTGAAATTTTTACGAAAAATATTTTGGAGATACCCATCGGGGGGTCACAATTAATATATGATAAACCATCCAACGAGAGTTTTGACGACAAGTTGGATCAAGACTGGCAAATCCAAACATTTTGCTAACTGTTGGATCTTCTTTTCCATTCTTAGCATCTAGAAAGATTCTACTAATAGTCTTGATGAGAACGATGAATGCTAGTATGCGCAAACCTCAAAACACAAACTTCATTGCTCAGTTTTAGGTCCTTGTGCTAAATGCATGGACCTGGATGCAATTTTCATTTTTTATGAGGTCCTTGATATGTAACTTGTACTTCCACTAACAGTGTTCACTCTCAAGCACCTTGCTCCTATGAGACCTACCATTAGATCGGCCATTCGTAGTACTTCTTATCTTATCTTTATCTTGTCTTATCTCTTACAATACCATACCACTACATATAGTGCACGGATTAACTTTGAAAATTGACCGTTGGATCAGTACTGGCAAATCTAAACATTGCTAACCATTGGATCTTCTTTTCCATTATTAGCATCTAGAAAGATTCTACTAATAGTCTTTAGCACGATGAACGCTAGTATGCGCAAACCTAGCTCAAAACACACACTTCATTGCTCAGTTTCAGGGTCCTTGTGCTAAATGCATGGACTTCGATACAATTTTCATTTTTTATGAGGTCCTTGTAACATGTAATTCTACCCACCGTGTTAACTCCCAAGCACCTCGCTCCTACGAGACCTATCATTACATCGGCCATTATTCGCAGTACTTCTTATCTTATCTTTATCTTGTCTTATCTCTTACGTATAATACCATACCACTTCATATAGTGTACAGATTAACTGTGAAACATTGACCATTGGATCAAGACTGGAAAATCCAAGCATTGCTAAGCATTGGATCTTCTTTTCCATTCTTAACATCTAGAAAGATTCTATTGATAGTCTTTAGCACGATAAATGCTAGTATGCGCAAACCTCAAAACACACAGTACTTCATTACTCAGTTTTAGGGTCCTTGTGCTAAATGCATGGACTTGGATGCAATTTTCATTTTTTATGAGGTCCTTGATGTAACTTGTACTTCCACCGACCGTGTTAACTCTCAAGCACCTTGCTCTTACAAGACCTACCATTAAATCGGCCATTCATAGTAATTCATATCTTATCTTTATCTTGTCTCTTTTCTCTTACAATACCATACCACCACTACATAGTGTAGGGATTAACTTATTTGAACATTGACCGTTGGATCAAGACCGGAAAATCCAAACATTGCTAACTGTTGAATCTTCTTTTCCATTTGTAGCATCTAGAAAGATTCTAATGATAGTCTTTAGCACAATGAACACTAGTATGCGCAAACCTCAAAACACACAGTACTTCATTACTCAATTTCAGGGTCCTTGTGCTAAATGCACGGACTTGCATGCAATTTTCATTTTTTATGAGGTCCTTAATGTAACTTGTACTTCCATCGACCGTGTTAACTCTCAAGAACCTCGCTCTTACGATACCTACCATTATATCGGCCATTCGCGGTACTTCTTATCTTATCTTTATCTTGTCTCTTATCTCTTACAATACCATATGACTACATAGTGTAGGGATTAACTGTTGGGACCGTAGCATAGAAAACAAAAAATTTCCTACGGTGTGAACTACACGCCAAGATCTATCTACTAGGTACAAAGCAAACGGGTGGACATACATCCATAGAGAACTTACCCTCGAAGACAACGAGCTTTGTTAACGAGTAGGAACTCGTGGTTGATGTAGTCATACACTTGCCGATCTCAAGATCGTGAGGAAGTCCGAGCGCCGCAACTCAGCAGCACATCCGCACTCGCACACACGTTCAAGCCACCGGACAACCTCCACCTCCTTGCTCCAGCGATCCAGCGGAAGCAGCAACTCCTTCCAGACGAAATGCCACCGGGAACATGTATCTCGCTAATCCGAGACCATGGGGGAATAATTCTAGAGGGGGAGAGAGATCCTTCACAAGGAGGTGTGAGGATGAAGGAGGGAATGGGTGGCCTTTTATAGGAGGAGGGGGGTGCCCCCTCTCTCCATGGCCGGCGCATGGGGGGCGACCCCTCACCTCCCCCATTCATGTGGTGGTAACTCCTCCACATTAAAATGCCTCTTCACATTCCCTTTTAAAGTCTCCACTTTAAATGCATTAAGTTTCTCCAAATTTAATGCTCTCTCATTTAATAAAACTCTTTTATTAAATTTATTCAGAATTTTGTTAATTACTTTAATTAACAAACAGTCACATATAGCCCCTTGCAATATTTCAATATCACATGCAGAACCACCTTCTGCAATTTCACCCGAAACAATTTCCGGTTTCTATTGAAACAATTCCTGCGCTTTGCAATTCTTTCGTCTGAAACATATGTGCTCCAAAATGGTGTCCGGTAACTCTTAAGTGTGCCACCCTATGGTTCGCGAATAATGCAGACATGATCGAGACCCTTCTCCGATCAATAATCAGCAGCGGGACCTGGAGATCCGTACTGACTCCTACACATTCAACGATGACTCCTGTGATCGTGAGAACCTTTAACGCTTGTAACTAAATCCCTTTGTCTCTCGATATATTACATGTCCGAGATTCGATCATCAGTATCTCCATACCTAGTTTGATCTCGTTACCGACATGCACTCTTTTCTCGTTCCCGTGATATAACATTCTAGTGATCACATCACTTGCTTGCAAGCTATCCTAATGTGATATCACCGAGAGGGCCCAGAGTATATATATCCGTCATCTGGATTGACAAATTCCACTCTTGATCCATGAGCCTCAACATAACACCTTCGTAGCACTGAACCCATCTTTATAGTCACCCTGTTACGGTGTGACGTTTGATGTTATCAAGATACTCTTCCGGTGTTAGCAATTAACATGATCTCATGGTCTAAGGATAAAGATTACTTCGTATGATGTTATAGCAATATAAACACAATGACTTTATCGTAATGCTATACTTCGGATGAATGTTCATCACATCATTCCACCAATGGTGTGATCTTGTTATTAACAACATCCAATGTCCATGATCAGGAAACCTTGATCATCCTGTTAATCAACAAGCTAGTCTATAAGAGAGGCATGACTAGGAACCCTTTTTGTTTATTAAACACACATGTATTGATGTTTCCTATCAATACAATTATAGCATGCAAAATAAACATCTATAATATACAAGGAATACATAATAACAACTTTATTATTGCCTCTCAGGGCATATTTCCTTCAGTCTCCCACTTGCACTAGAGACAATAATCTAGTTCACATAGTGATAAATCTAACACCCATGGAGTTCTGGTGTTGATCATGTTTTGCCCTAGGGAGTACTTTAGTCAACGGATCTGCTACATTCAGGTCCGTGTGCACTTTACAAATCTTTATATCTCCATCCTTGACATGCTCGCGGATGGAGTGAAACCGGCGCTTAATATGCTTGGAATTCTTGTGAGACCTTGGTTCCTTTGCGTTGGCTATGGCTCCATTATTGTCACAATAGATCACCATCGGGTCCAACGCACTGGGAACCACACCCAGTTCCGTTATGAACTCCTTCATCCAAACCGCTTCCTGCGCTGCTTCTGAAGCAGCAATATATTCCGCCTCCGTTGTTGATCCAGCCACCACAGGTTGTTTGGAGCTCCTCCAACTAACTGCTACTCCGTTCAAGAGAAATACGTATCCGGATTGAGACTTAGAGTCATCTGGATCAGTGTCAAAGCTAGCATCGACATAACACTTAGCGACTAGCTCTTCTTCACCTCCGTATATAAGAAACATATCCTTAGTTCTTCTCAAGTACTTAAGGATATTCTTGACCGCTATCCAGTGTTCCGAACCTAGATCAGATTGGTACCTACTAGTCAAACTAATAGCATGTGCCACATCCGGTCTTGTACATAGCATGGCATACATTATAGAGCCTATGGCTGAGGCATAGGGGATCTTATCCATTATCTATCTTTCTTCCTCCGTAGCCAGACTTTGAGTCTTACTCAATGTCTTGCCTTGCAACATAGGTAAGAACCCCTTCTTACTTCCGTCCATATTAAACTTCTTTAATATCTTATCAAGGTATGTACTCTGCGATAGCCCAATTAGGCGTCTTGATCTATCTCTATAGATTTTAATGCCTAATATGTATGAAGCTTCACCAAGGTCCTTCATCAAAAATTTGCTATTTAGATAACTTTCAACACTTTTTAAAAGATCTAAATCATTTCCAATCAGTAATATGTCATCCACATATAATATCAGAAATGCCACATTGCTCCCACTCACTTTCTTGTAAATACAAGCCTCTCCATAAGTTTGGATAAATCAAAACTCTTTGATCACCTCATCAAAGCGGAGATTCCAACTTCGTGATGCTTGCTCCAGTCCATAGATGGATCGCTGAAGTTTGCACACCTTATTAGCATCCTTAGGATCGACAAAACCCTTAGGTTGTATCATATACAACTCTTCTTCAATCTTACCATTGAGGAACGCAGTTTTGACATCCATCTGCCATATTTCATAATCGAAATATGCAGCAATTGCTAACATAATCCTAACCGACTTAAGCATCGCTACGGGAGAGAATGTCTCATCGTAGTCAACTCCTTGAATTTGTCGAAACCCCTTTGCGACAAGTCAAGCCTTATAGATGGTCACATTACCATCAGCATCAGTTTTCCTTTTGAAAATCCATTTATTCTCAACGGCCTTTCGGTCGTGAGGTAAGTCCTCCAAGTTCCAAACTTGGTTCTCGTACATGGATTCCATCTCGGATTTCATGGCTTCTAGCCATTTGTTGGAATCCGGGCTCATCATCGCTTCTTCATATGTCGCAGGGTCATCCATTTCATCAATCATGAAATTCATAACAGGATTGCCGTACAGTTCAGGAGCTGCACGTGTCCTGCTTGACCTGCGAGGTTCGGTAGTGTCCTCTTTCGGAGTTTCATGATCAATATCATTAGCTCTCTCTTCATTAGGTGAAGTCAACTCCGAAACAACTTCTGGAGCTGCGCTACTCGCCATTTCATGAAGAGAAGGTTCAATAACCTCTTCGAGTTCTACCTTCCGACTACTCACACCTTTCGCGAGAAACTCCTTCTCAAGAAAGGATCCATTCTTGGCAACAAAAACCTTGCCCTCGGATCTGTGATAGAAGGTATACCCAATCGTTTCCTTAGGGTATCCTATGAAGACGCATTTTTCCGCTTTGGGTTCGAGTTTATCCGGTTGAAGTTTCTTCACATAAACATCGCATCCCCAAACTTTAAGAAATGACAGCTTAGGTTTGTTTCCAAACCATAATTCATACGGTGTCTTTTCAATGGATTTAGATGGTGCCCTATTTAAAGTGAATGTAGCGGTTTCGAGTGCATAACCCCAAAATGATAGTGGCAAGTCAGTCAGAGACATCATAGATCGAACCATATCCAATAAAGTACGATTACGACGTTCTGACACACCATTACGTTGTGGTGTTCCGGCAGGCGTGAGTTGTGAAACTATTCCACAGACTTTCATATGTGTGCTAAACTCGTAACTAAGATACTCTCCTCCACGGTCGGACCGCAGAAATTTGATCTTTCTGTTACGATGATTTTCCACTTCATTCTGAAATTCTTTGAACTTTTCAAAAGTTTCAGACTTGTGTTTCATCAAATAGATATACCTGTATCTACTCAAATCATCCGTGAAAATAACAAAATAACAATATCCACCTCGCGCCGACACACTCATTGGTCCACACACATCAGTATGTATGATTTCCAATATATCTGTCGCCCGTTCCATTGAACCGGAAAACGGCGTTCTAGTCATCTTGCCCATAAGGCATGGCTCACATGTATCAAATGATTCAAAATCAAGTGATTCCAAAAGTCCATCAGAATGGAGTTTCTTCATGCGTTTAACGCCAATATGACCTAGACGGCAGTGCCACATATATGTAGATATATCATTATCAAGTTTAATCCTTTTAGCATCAACATTATGAATATGCGTAATACTGCTATCGATATCCAACAGAAATAAACCATTCAATATAGGTGCATGAACATAAAAGATATTATTCATATAAATCGAACAACCATTGTTTTCAGACTTAAATGAATAACCACTTTGCATCAAACACGATCTGGATACAATGTTCATGCTCAGTGCAGGCACCAAATAACAATTATTTAGGTTTATAACTAATCCCGATGGCATATGGAGAGGCAGCGTTCCGACGGCGATCACATCAACTCTTGATCCATTGCCGACCCGCATCGAGACCTCATCCCTTGCTAGTTGTCGCTTGTTCCGCAGCCCCTGAACCGAGTTACATATATTAGCAACCGATCCCGTATCAAATACCCAGGTGCTACTGCGAGTACTAGTCAAGTACACATCAATAACATGTATATCACATATACCTTTGTTTGCCTTGTCGGACTTCTTGTCCGCCAAATACTTGGGGCAGTTGCGCTTCCAATGGCCAGTCCCCTTGCAATAGTAGCACTCGGTGTCAGACTTAGGGCCAGCTCGGGGTTTCTTTTCAGGCGTGGCAACAGACTTGCCACCCTTCTTTCCCTTGTGCTTTCCTTTCTTGTCCTTCTTGAAACCGGTGGTCCTATTGATCATCAACACTTGATGTTCTTTCCTAATCTCCATTTCTGCGGTCTTAAGCATTGACAGAAGCTCGGGAAGAGACTTCTTCATGCCCTGCATATTATAGTTCATCACGAAGCTCTTGTAGCTAGGTGGCAGAGATTGGAGAACACGATGTATGCCTAAGTCAATGGCAATCGTTATTCCCAAGGACACAAGCTTATCGGTGTACCCAGACATTTTGAGTACGTGCTCACTAACGCAGCTGTTTTCCTCCATCATGCAGCTAAAGAACTTTTCTGTAGTATTATAACTCTCTACGGCAGCATGGGTATCGAAAATCATTTTCAATTCTCCCATGGTATCAAAGGCATTGCCATTTTCGAAACATTTTCGAAGTTCTGGCTCTAGCCCATACAGTATGCCGCAATGAACTAAGTTGTGGTCCTCCTGACGAGTTATATAGACGTTCTTTTCCTCGTCAGGGGCATTAGGAGCTGGTGGGGGGCCTAGCGGCGCATCTAGCACATATTGCTTTTGTGCAGCAGTGAGGAGAATCCTCAAATTCATAGCCCAGTTGGTGAAGTTGCTACCATTCGCAGCAAGTTTCTCTTTCTCCATGAACACATTGAAATTAAAAGCAGGTGGTGCCATCTACAACAGAATTTGTAAAGTATATTTAGACTAAGTTTATGATAGATTGAGTTCAACTAATCCAAATTACTAATGAACTCCCACTCAAAAACAACATCCCTCGTGTCCTTTTGGTGATTACATGAACCAAATCCACTACACCAAGTCCGATCATCACGTGAGTCGGTGTAGCTTCAAAGGCGAGCATCTATATGGGCATCATATCAACTATATGACTCATGCTTAACCTTTCGGTCCGTGTTCCGAGGCCATGTCTGTACATGCTAGGCTCGCCAAGTAAGAACCTTAGTACTCGCGTGTGTAAAACTGTCTTACACCTGTTGTATGAAAGCGTAGAGTCGAGTACACCCGATCATCACGTGATGTCTCGAAACACGATCCATAGAACGGTGCATACTCAAGGAAGAACACATTTTATCTTGATATCTAAATGAGGGATCATCTTACAATGCTACCAAAAGCGCCAAACTAGCAGTATAAGATGCTAACATCTAATGTGTAAAGTAAGATGATATGGTCCATGCATTTGATCTCTATCATTTGCATCGTGGTATGATCTCTATCATTTCTTTGTGTGTAAGGCCAAGGTCTATGGAACTTACACGTTAAGTGAGTTGTAAGAGTATCTATTATACAACTACTTACAACAATACCATATCAAAACACTAGCCCAACAACGATCTAAACTAGACGCCTCTAATTTATCAATTGCAAGTTTTACGTGGCTTAGGGCTTTCGGAGATAGAACCTGTCTAACCTACGAACATGAACCACAACGAGGATAACCAAGTTATTAGCAACTCGTTGTAAATCAGATATTAACTATAGTAGGAGAGACAGACACCCGCCAGCCACTTATGCAAAACAAGTTGCATGTCAGTCGTGGAACCGGTCTCATGTACGATGACATGTAAGGGACGTCCGGGCCGCTTCATCCCACTATGCCACCAATATCCAAAGTACATAGAAGATGCAATAACATGATCATCATCGCCCACATATAAACATATGTGTACTACCCGTGCAAAGCACCTACACATAGATCAGGCTCTGATACCACTGTTGGGACCGCAGCATAGAAAACAAAAAAATTCCTACGGTGTGAACTACACGCCAAGATCTATCTACTAGGTACAAAGCAAACGGGTGGACATACATCCATAGAGAACTTACCCTCGAAGACAACGAGCTTTTTTAACGAGTAGGAACTCGTGGTTGATGTAGTCGTACACTTGCCGATCTCAAGATCGTGAGGAAGTCCGAGCGCCGCAACTCAGCAGCGCATCCGCACTCGCACACACGTTCAAGCCACCGGATAACCTCCACCTCCTCGCTCCAGCGATCCAGCAGAAGCAGCAACTCCTTCCAGACGAAATGCCACCGGCAACATGTATCTCGCTAATCCGAGACCATGGGGAAATAATTCTAGAGGGGGAGAGAGATCCTTCACAAGGAGGTGTGAGGATGAAGGAGGGAATGGGTGGCCTTTTATAGGAGGAGGGGGGTGCCCCCTCTCTCCATGGCCGGCGCATGGGGGGGTGACCCCTCACCTCCCCCATTCATGTGGTGGTAACTCCTCCACATTAAAATGCCTCTTCACATTCCCTTTTAAAGTCTCCACTTTAAATGCATTAAGTTTCTCCAAATTTAATGCTCTCTAATTTAATAAAACTCTTTTATTAAATTTATTCAGAATTTTGTTAATTACTTTAATTAACAAACATTCACATATAGCCCCTTGCAATATTTCAATATCACATGCAGAACCACCTTCTGCAATTTCACCCGAAACAATTTCCGGTTTCTATTGAAACAATTCCTGCGCTTTGCAATTCTTTCGTCTGAAACATATGTGCTCCAAAATGGTGTCCGGTAACTCTTAAGTGTGCCACCCTACGATTCGCGAATAATGCAGACATGATCGAGACCCTTCTCCGATCAATAATCAGCAGCGGGACCTGGAGATCTGTACTGACTCCTACACATTCAACGATGACTCCTGTGATTGTGAGAACCTTTAACGCTTGTAACTAAATCCCTTTGTCTCTCGATATATTACATGTCCGAGATTCTATCATCGGTATCTCCATACCTAGTTTGATCTCGTTACCGACATGCACTCTTTTCTCGTTCCCGTGATATAACATTCTAGTGATCACATCACTTGCTTGCAAGCTATCCTAATGTGATATCACCGAGAGGGCCTAGAGTATATCTATCCGTCATCTGGATTGACAAATTCCACTCTTGATCCATGAGCCTCAACATAACACCTTCGTAGCACTGAACCCATCTTTATAGTCACCCTGTTACGGTGTGACGTTTGATGTTATCAAGATACTCTTCCGGTGTTAGCAATTAACATGATCTCATGGTCTAAGGATAAAGATTACTTCGTATGATGTTATAGCAATATAAACACAATGACTTGATCGTAATGCTATACTTCGGATGAATGTTCATCACATCATTCCACCAATGGTGTGATCTTGTTATTAACAACATCCAATGTCCATGATCAGGAAACCTTGATCATCCTGTTAATCAACAAGCTAGTCTATAAGAGAGGCATGACTAGGAACCCTTTTTGTTTATTAAACACACATGTATTGATGTTTCCTATCAATACAATTATAGCATGCAAAATAAACATCTATCATATACAAGGAATACATAATAACAACTTTATTATTGCCTCTCAGGGCATATTTCCTTCATTAACTTTGAACATTAACCGTTGGATCAAGACAGGAAAATCAAAACATTTCTAGCCGCTGGATCTTCGTTTCCATTCTTAGCATCTAGAAAGATTCTACGAATAGTCTTTAGCATGATGATTGCTAGTATGCGCAAACCAAAAAACACATAGTACTTCATTGCTCAGTTTCAGGGTCCTCGTGCTAAATGCATGGCCTTGGATGCAATTTTCATTTTTTACGAGGTTGTTGATGTAACTTGTAGTTCCACCGACCGTGTTAACTCTCAAGCACCTGGCTCTTACAAGACCTACCATTAGATCAGCCATTCGCAGTACTTCTTATATTATCTTTATCTTATCTCTTATCTCTTACAATACCATACCACCACTACATAGTGTAGGGATTAACTTATTTGAACATTTATCGTTGGATCAAGACTGACAAATCCAAACATTGCTAACCGTTGGATCTTATTTTCCATTCTTTGCATCTAGAAAATTCTATTGATAGTCTTTAGCATGATGAACACTAGTATGCGCAAACCTGAAAACACACAGTACTTCATTACTTAGTTTTAGGGTCCTTGTGCTAAATGCACGGACTTGGATGCAATTTTCATTTTTGATGAGGTCCTTAATGTAACTTGTACTTCCACTGACTGCGTTAACTCTCAAGCACCTCGCTCTTATGAGACCGACCATTAGATCGTCCATTCGCAGTACTTCTTATCTTTATCTTGTCTCTTATCTCTTAGAATACCATACCACTACATAGTGTAGGGATTAACTTTGAACATTAACCATTGGATAAAGACTAGCAAATCCAAACATTGCTAACTGTTGGATCTTCTTTTCCATTCTTAGCATCTAGAAAGATTCTACTGATAGTCTTTAGCATGATGAACGCTAGTATGCGCAAACCTCAAAACACAAAGTACTTCATTGCTCAGTTTCAGGGTGTGCTAAATGCATGGACTTGGATGCAATTTTCATTTTTTATGAGCTCCTTGATGTAACTTGTACTTCCACCGACCTTGTTAACTGTCAAGCACTTATCTCCTACAATACCATACCACTGCATATAGTGTATGGATTAACTTTGAACATTGACCGTTGGATCAAGACTAGCAAATCCAAACATTGCTAACCATTGGATCTTATTTTCCATTCTTAGCATCTAGAAAGATTCTACGGATAGTCTTTAGTACAATGGACGCTAGTATGCGCAAACCTGAAACACACACTTCATTGCTCAGTTTTAGGGTCCTTGTGCTAAATGCATGGACTTGGATGCAATTTGCATTCTTTATGAGGTCCTTGATGTAACTTGTACTTCCACCGACCGTGTTAACTCTCAAGCACCTCGCTCCTATGAGACCTACCAAGTTAAAAGAAAATGCAATCACCCCAATTATCACACAAACTAGACCATGGTTTCTTATACGTAATACCCAAGTTTTTAGTAAAGGATTCTTCAAGCTTCCTAGCTAACTTCGCGCATTTTGGTGACTTCTTATCAATTTAACAAAATTAAGTCAAACTTTAGCTACAAGTAAGTGCGATATATTGCTCTTGAATTAAATTTCTTTTCAGAGGTAGATGTGTGCATCTTCTTGTAGTAAACAATGTAATCGGTGTGAGTTTCCAACTATCAGGAAAGAAAATTCTCAATTTTCTGAGTGATGACGAGATGATTCTTTTCCGTAAAGAAAGTCCGAAGAACATGGATCTTAATGACATAAGTCAATCTTCTAGACATATTAGCGAGGTGGACCATGTGTCTTACTTATGATTCCCGTGTTTTATGAGTTTTCAAGGTTCCTAGCTGACCCCGTCCACTTGTTGAATGACTTCATGTCGATGTATCGAAATAAGGTCAAATTTGAACTACAAGTAATAAATTATAGGTTGGTTTGAAAGTTTTATGAAAAAATCTTTTGGGGGTACCCATCGAGCGGTTAATTAATATATCAGAAAGCACAGAGAGTTTTGATGACTATTTGACTTCTAGCTACTAAGATTTTGCATCTTGAAAATTTTGAACCCCATTTGAAAATGATCACATGAAATAAGGAGAGAGGGGAAATGATTTTTCAATTCTCTATGGTTAACTCACAAGCTTGAGGGGCACCTTAGGCTTAAAGATAACTTTATTTTTTCCACTATGTATAAGGTGAACCTTAGAGGATGCCACATAGTAGGCCTTATTAAGGTGTGATTTTAACACAATGCGGGAGTAGTATATTTATTTGCTTAGACATATGCTCACCATTGTCCACGTGTTGTACGTGCTAAGAGACTAAAATGTTGGCAGGGGAAGAGGGCAGTAGTGAAGAGGAGTTGAAGGCGGTTCCATGTTAGTACAAAGTTATGATGGGTTTCTGACACGAGGTACTCATGTAGCCTTACAGTGTACACTCTACTAGTAGTAAATTTCAGGACCTATGCACACAAAACAAATTGTGTGTTTTCTCTCTCCTTCGCTATGGTCCATCTCTCCTCCCCTTTCCCCTCGCGCACCGGCCCGGTTGATCTCTCTCCTCATCCATAGCGTGGCGCTGCGCACGTGTGCCTTGGTATGACAGCTCTATGTCTCTAGCGTGTTCGGCAGCCGCGCGTTGGTGTGGATTAGGGATGAGGAGTACATAGGAAGGAAACCACTTTGGTCCTTGCTGGCACAAAAATTGAAACTTTTCCGGTTTTTGAAATTTTCATTTGCTTCCCAAACATCGGGAGGGAAGGTTATTCAAAAGATCGGTCATTCGCAGTACTATACTTCTTAACATATCTTTATCTTGTCTTATATCTTACAATACCATACCACTTCATATAGTGTACGGATTAACTTTGAACATTGACCGTTGGATCAAGACTGGCAAATCCAAACATTGCTAATTGTTGGATCTTCTTTTCCATTCTTAGCACTTAGAAAGATTCTACTGATAATCTTGAGCATGATGAACGCTAGTATGTGCAAACCTCAAAACACACACTAAATTCATTGCTCAGTTTCAAGGTCCTTGTGCTAAATGCATAGACTTGGATGCAATTTTTATTTTTTATGAGGTCCTTGATGTAACTTGCACTTCCAACGACCGTGTTAACTCTCAAGCACCTCGCTCCTATGAGACCTACCATTAGATCGGCCATTCGCAATACTTATTATCTTATCTTTATCTTGTATTATCTCTTACAATATCATACCACTACATGTAGTGTACGGATTAACTTTGAACATTGACCGTTGGATCAAGACTGGCAAATCAAAACATTTCTAACTGTTGGATCTTATTTTCCATTCTTAGCATCTAGGAAGATTCAACGGATAGTCTTTAGCATGATGAACGCTAGTATGCGCAAACCTCAAAACACATAGTACTTCATTCCTCAGTTTCAGGGTCTTTGTGCTAAATGCATGGACTTGGATGCAATTTTCATTTTTTTATGAGGTCCTTGATGTAACTTGTACTTCCACCGACCGTGTTAACTCTCAAGCACCTCGCTCCTACGAGACCTACCATTAAATCGGCCATTCGCAGTGCTTCTTATCTTATCTTTATCTTGTCTTATTTCTTACAATACCATACCACTTCATATAGTGTACGGATTAACTTTGAACATTGACCGATGGATCAAGACTAGCAAATCCAAACACTGCTAACCATTGGATGATCGATCTTCTTTTCCATTCTTAGCATCTAAAAATATTCTACTGATAGTCTTTAGCATGATGAACGCTAGTATGTGCAAACCTCAAAACACACACTTCATTGCTCATTTTCAGGGTCCTTGTGCTAAATGCATGAACTTGGATGCAATTTTTATTTCTTTATGAGGTCCTTGATGTAACCTGTAATTCCACCCACCATGTTAACAATTAAGCACCTCGCTCCATGAGACCTACCATTAGATCGGTCATTCGTAGTACTTCTTATCTTATCTTTATCTTGTCTTATATATCTCTTACAATACCATACCACCACTTCATATGGTGTACGGATTAACTTTGAACATTAACCATCGGATCAAGACTAGCAAATCCAAACAGTGCTAACCGTTGGATGATCGATCTTGTTTTCCATTCTTAGCATCTAAAAAGATTCTACTGATAGTCTTTAGCACGATGAATACTAGTATGTGCAAACCTCAAACCACACACTTCATTGCTGATTTTCAGGGTCCTTGTGCTAAATGCATGGACTTGGATGCAATTTTCATTTTTTTATGAGGTCCTTAATGTAACTTGTAATTCCACCCACCGTGTTAACGCTCAAGCACCTCGCTCCATGAGACCCTCCATTAGATCAGCCATTCGTTGTACTTCTTATCTTATCTTTATCTTGTCTTATATGTCCCTTACAATACCATACCACCACTTCATATAGTGTATGGATTAACTTTGAAAATTGACCGTTAGATCAAGACTAGCAAATCCAAACATTGCTAACCGTTGGATCTTATTTTACATTCTTAGCATCTAGAAAGATTCTACTGATAGTATTCAGCACGATGAATGGTAGTATGTGCAAACCTCAAAACACTCACTTCATTGCTCATTTTCAGGGTCCTCGTGCTAATAAATGCATGGAGTTGGATGCAATTTTCATTTTTTATGAGGTCCTTGATTTACCTTGTGCTTCCACCGACCATGTTAACTTTCAAACACCTCGCTCCTATGAGACCTACCATTAGATCTTCCATTCACAATACTTCTTATCTTATCTTTATCTTGTCTTATCTCTTACAATACCATATATACCACTGTATAGTGTATGAAACATTGACCATTTGATCAAGACTGGCAAATCCAAGCATTGCTAATAACTGATGGATCTTATTTTCCATTCTTAGCATCTAGAAAGATTCTGTTGATAGTCTTTAGCACGATGAACGCTAGTATGTGTAAACCTCAAAACACACCGTACTTCATTGCTTAGTTTTAGGGTCCTTGTGCTAAATGCTTGTACTTGGATGCACTTTTCATTTTTTACGAGGTTCTTGATGTAACTTGTACTTCCACCGACCGTGTTAACTCTCAAGCACCTCGCTCCTACGAGACCTACCATTAGATCGACCATTTGCAGTAATTCTTATCTTATCTTTATATTGTATTATATCTTACAATACCATATGATACCTTCGATACGGATTACGGATGTAGTATAGCTCTTTTTTCCTAGTAGACCTAGGTTATAGAATCCACGGGAAGCGAATGTGTAGTGAAGTTACTTTAACGGACCTTCGGGAGTTTTAGAATTCCTTTTGTGTTTTTACTGGACCAGTAGCTTGTGTCTTTTTGTTGTTGTAGATGATGGAGAGAGAGGGCCTAGGGCGTTCGGTTTCACCTGTAGTTGTGCAAAAACATCTGATGGAAATAAAAGATAGAAATAAAGTATGCGTGTACTTGTTAGAGCAAGATATATTATATGTGGGCAGTGCATCCATAATTGCTATTTCCTCTGCAGCCGCTTATAGCAATAACCTACTAGTCTCATCCATAGAAGAAAGAGAACTAATGATATGCATAGTGATGGCATTGTTAATCCCAAGCAAATCCCTCACATACAGCTGTACTACCCCTTCTGTCACTGGGTTCCCAACCTGCAGATCAGTCATCACTCATACTCCCTATACCTGGCTCAACCCTCGGGGTATTGGGTACCTGACAAGTCCTTGGATTGAGGCAAGAGAGGATACAATAATCATCATGTCATACAAACTAATAAACGATCCCATCTATGATAAATCACATGCACAATTGCTACATGGCTAGGCTGAAGCCCTTAGCCCAAGGAGAATTACTCACACATAGAGATGAGATCAACAATCACAAACATTGTAATGAAAATCATAAGATTGATAGCAATAGTCTTACAATGTCGTCAATCGGAGAAGAGATCTACTATTACAAGTGGTGGAATATGGCTATGGAGATGGAGAAGGGTTTGGAGATCTGGAAGCACCTAGAGATATGTGGCAGAGGCTTTTCGCGAGGTCTGGCTTCTTCGGGGGCTGTTTCTCGTCGCTCGAGGCTTCTTTATATAGGGGTCCCTTCATGAAAGTTGTTCTGTTTGACCTAACGGTGGCGGCACCAACTATACGACCGGAGCTATACGGTCAGAATTTTTGCTCCGGCCATATAGGTGGTCGTTATGGCGTCTGCCTTTGTTGTTCGGCTCCTGGTTTCTTCTGGTTGTTGGAAATCTCGTATCTTTGACTTTAATGTAGTAATTACCTCCTTTAAACGACATTATCTGTGTTGGAAAAATACAAGAACAAAGGATTGCATACCCCTCTGAATATTAGCATTAGTGGCAGGGTTTAGAGAGACATTTCATCAAAAATATGATTAATATCCAGTTTAAATGTGGACGTAGATGGCTATATTTCAGAGACATCAACCTCCCCAATCTTAAACTTGATCGTCCTGAGCAAGAAAACCAAAATCAAAAAGGAACTCAACATTTAAAGTGAAATAACGAGATGGTGATCTTACTCATGATTAATAGTCTCATGTTTCCTCCACTTCATAAATCTGAAAAACTTTAGCATAGATAGAGTAATGGCAAGCATATCATACGGGTTTCATGCATCCTTAAAGCGCGGTAAAATTATTGTAAACATGGATGATCCAAATGAGTAAACTTTATTCCATGTCAAGTAATCAACTCATAGGCTTGCCTTTGAACAGTAAAGTATAATCACGTAAATTAAGAGTGTGAGAGTTGTCATGAAAAGCATATATATTAGAGTATCTATATTCTCCCACATCAATGAATCAAGACTTTGCAAGCACTACTTTTCTATTCATTGTCCTTCGAGAATTTCAGTTTTTAAGTAATTGAGAGCATGCCAAAGATTTTTATTAGTTTATCGGGCTGTGATGGACACTCGTGGCATCACTAAGGTTTTTGTTCATTTTGCATATTAATTAAAATAGCCAAAGGAGTGATTCCATCATGATTATAGCTACCCGAGAGTGTCAAGAATCTTACCCACTATAGCATTGCTGCTACAAGTGTTTAATCAACTCATAGCCAGGATTTTCCTCCATGAAGATTGTTCGTAAGCCAGCGGAGTTGTTGGCATCCCATGAAGTTTGACACGCATAAAGCTATATCATCCTTATGATTAACAAGTCAAACTTTGGCATGCTCACAAAAACCGCTAAACATTAATTCAATTGAACAAATCCTTTCAAAGAGAGCTATCAAGTCAATCAATATTTTCAGTGGTGTTGAGTGTCTCAAGAAATAGGCCTTCAAGACTAAGCACTACAACACCCAAGCCTTCAATTGTGAGACTTTTTCTTATTACAGTTGTTTAGCAATTTTTAGGCAAGACTTGGTTAATTACGAGAGCTGGAACAAAATGAGCCCAATTAAATACCCATGCAAACGACAATCTTACTATGATACAAAGACTCGCTCCACCAATATAATATCTCAACATTTACTACTAACTAGCATGGGCTCAAATTTCAAAAGTGGGGAGTCATAAGACATACCTCTCAACAGTCCCTCCAAGTCCTTAGAAATCTTCGTATGTGGCGAACCGGGTTTGTGGCTGCTCCTCTTGATAAGGAACTTCTTGCTCCTCCTCTTGGTCCTCATCCTCTTCAGGAATCTCTTCCTCGGGTTGGTGCTGCTCAACCTACGAATCATATAGCAAACATCCTTCCTCGATAGAGGAAAGACCATTAGGCATAGGAGAGGGGTAGATACGCCCAGCTCCAGCAATATGCAGGTAATAAACACCACCTCTCCTAGTGAGCATTCCACAGGCCCTCAAGGTGGAGAAACCAACACGTGTCTCACCTAGTACGGGTTGCAACTCACCTAGATCGATGTCTAGGGCAGTGGCAAGCACGGTGATGATGCCTCCTCGTGTGATTGGCCCTTGGCTTTGGGAGGCTTGGTTCTCCAGGTAGCGCACAAGGATGGCGCCCAAGTTGAGTGACAGGTTGCAGTTGATGTAAGCAACCTTTGCGAGGACTAGGATGTCCTCCTCGTTGAGTATCGTGAACTCATTATGTGCCTGCAAGGTGTTAGCAATAACATAGAACAAATAGCAAATTACAGGATGTTGAATATTCTTCCCCTTGTTCACTCTACTAGTGAAGCTCATTCCATTATAGTATTGATTGGGGGAAAGAATTAAGCCAGTAAAGTATGCGTGTAAAGCATGAGCATCATTGTTTGGAAAATTAAAGCATGCTCACCATTCATCTAATGTTAAAGTGTAGTTGTTGTTCATCAGATGGAAAGAAATAGTATCCTCTCCTTGCCACAGTTTAACGGTGCTTTGCAACAAACTTAGGAATTCAATGGTTAAGCGGCGATAAGTAAGTACATCATTGTACACAAAGTTTTGCAGGCCAGCTCTATTGCAAAGTAAATTAAAGTCATTAGAAATACCGAGTTGGTTCAATATAATGGGGCAAGCTCACTTGGTGGCCTTCACTTCGCGGTTCTTGATCTTGTTGAAGCGTTCACGATGGGCCTCATCCCTGAACCGTATCCCCATGCGTTACTGGGTGATAGCCCGAGAAGCGCTAGCGGTGGCACGAGCACGAGTTTGGCTCCTTGAGTTCATCATCTAAAACATTGAAGAAAGGCAAAAATAAAACTTTTTGATCCAACAATAGTAAGTATAATATATTCCTAATCTAAGCACACTAAAGAATCTCCTAAAGATAATAATCTAGGCAAGAAAATCATAGCAATTGGCTCATAGTAGGTCTCACCCTAGATTATCAATGGCAATAGATCTAAGATGAATTTGCAAAGAGTAATTGGAGGATCAGAGGAGAAACATACCGTAGATCACTTGTGTGCGAGGAAATGGAATGAAATTGAGTAGAGATGAAGATCCCTTGAGGTTTTGAGAGAGTTTGGAGGTAGAAGAAAGAAAAATGATTGAAGTTTTAGAGTCGGGAGTACCTTCCCATGCAATTTTGTGGTCGGACGCAACTATACGGGCGAAGCTATATGGGCAGAACAAAATGTTCCGGCTGTATAGTTGGTCGTTAAACTATCTGTCCCTGCGAAAGAAAAATTGTAAAGGCATAGATATCTATACAACCGGAACTATACGGCCGGAATTTTTATTCCCGCCGTATAGTTAGTCGTTAAACTCTCAGTATATATGAAAAGAAATTGTATGGCAGCATTGATATCTATACGACCGGAACTATACAGCCAGAATTTTTATTCTTGCCGTATAGTTGGTCGTTAAACTCTCGGTACGTATTGCAGAAAAAAATTCGATGGTAAAGCTAAATATACGACCGGAACTATACGACCAGAATTTTTATTCCCGCTGTATAGTTGGTCGTTAAACTCTATGTGTGCATAAAAATTTTATGTTTCTTCGTAAACTATTTCTTTTCCTGTAACTTAGTGATATACCTTGTTTTTGATAGAAAATTAACAGTAAATATTGTCGACCAACAATAGCATGAATAATGCAGAATTTCAAGTACTACCGAATTTCTTCTCCTCAAATGGAGTTTTCTAGCACTCTTTATTAAACATGAACTTAAACTAAAACTAAAAACTTAACTCAAACCTTAATTTAACATGGGTTGCCTTCCATGGAGCACTCTTTTATGGTCAATAGCTTGACCTTGATGATACTCACTTGGGCCAGATGAGTGGAACACCCACTCCAAAGTAATTGGCCTTCAAAGTGATGGCCTCCTTCTCGTCATGTTTGGCTTTCTTCTTCCTGGGGAAATGAATAACAAATCTATCCCGCGAAGGCAATTGCAACTTCATGTTCCCTTCATGAAGGTTAATTAAAGCAATTATAGTTCTTAAGAAAGGACGACCTAGTATTATAGGAGCAATAGTGTGTTCAGGCATGTCAACTATAACAAAATCAATGAGAGCAGAACAACCTTTGATATAAACTAAAGTGTTCTCCTTAATCCCTACAGCTTGTTTGTAGGTAGAATCTGCTAGATGCAATTTTAACTCAGTAATTTCAAAGGATCCAAGATTTAACTTGTTAAAAAGACTCTTTGGAATTGTTGAGACACTTGCACCTAGATCACAAAGTGCAGCTATCTCATTGGTTCCAATCTTTATCTTAATAGTAGGCTCAAATATGTCATCTAGTTTACTAGGTAACTTTTCAGCAATTTTCTTGTATTCTTCTTCAAGCTCGCATACCTTAATTGCTACTTGATCAACAAAGTGTTGATACATGGCTTCATCGTTACCTTCACTTACCGGAATTTTGACGTTGATCCTCTTTACGAGATCTTCGATGGTGTAGCTTGGTGAAGGGGCATTACTATAATTAAGTTCTTTAGGCTCCTCCCTTTGGATCCTCATCATTTTGAGTTCTTCAACAGGATTGGGCTTAGCTTTACCTGCAAATTTAGCTAAAATGAGAGTTTGACTCTCGGTTATCTTACCTAGCTATGCCTCAACAATCCTTGTTCTTTCCTGAAGGGCCTGCAAATCATTTCTCAAACTAACAACTTGGTTAGATAATTTACCAAGCATAGCATCATGGTTCTCCATAATTTTGACTAGAATGTTATTTTGTTCATTTTGTGAGTCTATGAAAGACTTAAGCGTTTCTTGGATACTACCATTACTAGTTCAGATATTATTATTAGAGTTACTTGTAGGACTAGCATAATGTTTCTGAAAGTTAGGATTGTAACTCTTCTTCCAAGCAGGGTTGTAATCATTACGAGCTACGAAGTCTATTTCTTCTATGTTTGTTTTAGGGGTGGCTCTTGCCAGAGTTTCCTTACCTTTTACGGCTAGTATGAGCTCATCCAACTTAGCATTTAGATCTTCGTTCTCTTGTGGTGAGATAGAGTTCACCTTCTTCGTGTTTGATCTTTCAACATGCCATTCGGCATGGTTGTCTTGCATATTGTCTAGCAGCTGCTTTGCTTCGGTAATATGTTTACTCATAAATGTTCCTCCAACTGCAGTATCAAGCATAGACTTAGACACATGATTAAGAGCATTATAAAATAAATGGAGGATTAACCAATCTTCCATCCCATGACTAGGACAGTTTCTTAGGCATTCTTTCATCCTCTCCCATGCAAGCGCTAGTGGCTCACGCTCTTCCTGTCTAAAGCTAGTAATATTAGATCAAAGTTCCATAGTCTTTGTAGGTGGGAAAAATTTAGTCATAAATAAAGAAGTACATCCCACCCATGATGTGATAGTATTTTTAGGAAAAGATAGCAACCATTCTTTATCTCTCTCTCTTAGAGAGAAAGGAAATAGACGTAATTTGACCGCATCAGGGTCAACGTATTTTATACGCATCATATCACTATTTTAGTGAAAGTATTTAAGTGCATACCTACATCTTCAACAGTAGAGCCTCCAAATTGATTCTGTTGAACCAAACTTAAGTAATGAGGCTTAATTTCATAGTCATCAGCAGCGATTGTTGGCTGAGTAATAGGAGTGCGCAAATAATCATTATTCGGAGTAGCAAACTCCCCAAGCTTCTTTTCAGCCATACTTCCTATGTTTCGCGTTTTCTTAGATTAAAAATTATAACATTAAAAACAAGAATTTAGAGACTAACTATTTTTTTTGGTTTATCAAATAAAGACTGAAATCAAACTAACAAAATAAAAAACAAGAATTAAAACTAGCAAGGTTCCTAATAACCTCACCAGGGTAGCTATTGCTTCCCCGGCAACGATGCCAGAAAAAGGGTTGATACCTTCGATCCAGATTACGGATGTAGTATCGCTCTTTTTCCCTAGTAGACATAGGTTATCGAATCCACGGGAAGCGAATGCGTAGTGAAGTTACTTTAACGGACCTTTGGGAGTTTTAGAATTACTTATGTGTTTTTACCGGACCAGTAGCTTGCGTATTTTTGTTGTTGTCGATGATGGAGAGAGGGCCTAGGGCGTTCGGTTTCACCAGTAGCTGTGCAAAAATATCTGATGGAAATAAAAGATAGAAATAAAGTATGTGTGTACTTGTTAGAGCAAGATAAATTATATGTGGGCAGTGCATCCATAATTGTTATTGCCTCCACAACCGCTTATAGCAATAACCTACCACTACTAGGAAACAGCTCTTCTGTGGCGCATGGAAATGCATCTTATGTGGCGCATATCCTAGTCACCACTATTACCTCGCCACTGATATCTGCTTCATGTGGCGCATATAGATATGTGCCATAGAAGTCTCAGACTTCTGTGGCGCATTTCTTCATATGCGCCACAGGAATTTGTTCAGTGGCGCATTTCTTCATATGCGCCACAGAAAGCATATGCGCCACAGACATATTTTATATATGCACCACTGACTATATAACATGTATTCAAAGTAAAAATATGTTCCTGGTGTATAATCAGGTATTTATATAGGATTTATATAGTATTTATCCATATCAGTATAAACAGTACATTGCACAAGTAGTAGATGCATGAAAACCGATATATAATACAAACACAAGTATAATGTCATAACACTTAGAGCCCAATCGAGATACATATATAGTGTCAAGTGCCGAATTTTTACACAAGTGCCGAATACAAAGTTCATATGATCTCACATTACAAATATGAAGTGGTCACCGCCGCCTACACTAGGATCAAATAGAATACAGTTGTGATGATGGTGAGCAAGAGCATGAGCCCGACCAATATCTTCATCCGGTTCTTCTTCCACAGGTGGTTCCTCCACTTGGCTACTGCCTCCTCTCTAGTCGCGTATCCTTTGTAGATGTCGCCGATGAACTTGTTCACTTGTTTGTGACAATACTCCCACTCCTCGTAGACTCCTGGAACCCTACACATGTACACCACATACCACCTCGTTGCCATCTCTATAGACGACAAGGCATATTAGTAAAATGCAACGAAAAGAATTAATAAAGGGTTCACATCCATATATATATGTTCACAAAATCTAAAACAAAGGATCCATAAACCTAAAAGATAGCACCTCACGATCATCATAGAAGTAATAAGTTCAACGACAACACGAACACGAGATAGTTTAAGTCTAACAACAACGACCATTTCGACCACAAGATAGTAAAGTTTATGACACACACACTACAGCAGGCGTTCATCGAGAATATACACACACTGGATCATGCTAGAGGCACACATCAATCATGAAGACTTCTTCTTCTCGCTCGGCTTCGGGAACGGTAGATATCCCTCTTTCGTCATCCACGTCCTTGTGTCACCCTGCTTATGGAGGCGTTCTTCGATCTCCCTCTTACTCAACCCTCTGGCTTGTTGTAGCCCCCCTTGTGTTGACATCTTCAATGATGATTTGTGATAACTTCTGTTGAATGCGATGGAAGTCTTCTCTAATATCATCATTGTTGCTTCACGCCAAAGTTTCAGCTCATCCTCGGAGACTAGATGGCAGCGTTAGGTTCTAGCAATCCCGAACATAGCCTTTAAGGTGATGGAGGATGTAGAAGGCCTCCTTGGCACCACTAGTAGTCGATTGCTTGACACAGGGGAACTCGAGCACGTGCTTGAACACGTGTTTACCATCCTTGACACATTCCCCCTTATCTACGAAGGTGCATCCCTTCTTGGCGTAGCCCTCGAGAGCCTCATTGAGAACACCCCTTATTCTGGTGTAGTCTTTCTTCTTCGTCAAGCTCCCCGAGTCAAAATACATGGCTAGCGAATACCTCGGGGCAAGGACGATGAGTGTGCAGTATTTGTCTCTGCGCAACACAATTGGAATGGAATGTTGGAAAAAGAGCAAAGGAAGAAATCTATAAAAAATGCATAAGTTACGGCGGTGATGAGCGAGTGTGTACTTACTCGGGAAAGAAAGGCAAAAGAAGTGTGTCCTTCCTCTTGTTGTCCACCATGAACTTCTCGAGGTACGCCATCGCCTTGGTCTGTGTCTTTGATCCTTTGACCAACTGGCTGTCCCGCATGTAGTAGGGATCCACTATCACGACTTCCGGCTCTCTCTCTCTTGATCTTGATCGCCAGATTGAGCGCATATAGGTAGACCAAGTTATAGTCTAGCCGTTTCGTGAGAAACAGCTTGAATATGGCCTCGTATGCTATGAAGAATATATCCGCGGGGGGGTCATCGACGAAGCCCACGTCCAATGGCACCTTGGCCGTGAAAACCGGGTAATTTGGATCTTTGTCTTTAAGAAGGAGGCCCTCTAGTGTCTTGACACCCTCATGCAAAGTTAACATGGGTCCAACCGTGATGTGGAGCATATCCGGAGTCAATATCGGATCACCAGCTACATGCACTTGGGGCAAGCCATATTGTGTGGATGGTACGACGACGGTGTCCTGAGCCCGGATCCTCTTCGGAAGAGGATGGCTCGCACCCTTCTTCTTATTATTATTACCTCTCTTCCTATGCTTCTTCTTCACAACAGTGTCCTCCACCGCCATCTGCTCATCGGCCGCCTTTCGGAGTGTGTTGGGGCTTAAAACCAATCCTGGTTTCTCCTGTGGTAGATCGGTGGCCAGAGGCGTCTCTTGAGATAAACCATGGAAGACCAAGTGTTGCGTGCATGTATTGGGCCTACCATCTTGATGACCGCGAGCTGTGAAGGGTTCTTCATCCACAGAAGGCATATACAATCCTATGTCGGTGCCGGTGTTGATGAAGTCGTCAATGTTAACCAATTCATCATCATATTCATGGGTGCCATCATGTGGTGGTGGTAGCGGGGGCGATGGCGGTTGCGGCACAACGTCTTTGCCATGGGGCAGTACACACGCTGCCAAGAGTTGCTGGTGATGGCTAGTGGTGGCGACGACGGCAGCTGCTGGCTTCCGAGGTGCTGGTCGGGCGATCGATCGAGAGGTGGCGTCGGTGCTCCCCTACAAGACGAATCTGGGTCTTCGGACATGTCCAGAGCCAGTTGTAGCATGCTCCAAGGGTCTTGTGTTCGTCGGCTCCCTGAGGTTGAAATGGGGGGTCCATGCGTCGCACCCTGGCAACACCCGAGCCAACCTGACCCTCATCACGTCATCATCCATTGGATTGCTGTGCATCGTGCAGCTCGTCGGTTGTATGAGAGTGCCCTTGGCAACATCCTTCAACTCACCTCCGACATCTTTAAGCAGGAGTACGCAAGAAGTGTCCTGAGGAAAAATATATTGTTAGGCATCATGAGATGGCAGCAGTCATGCATCAAAGGCATAAAGGAGATGACATACACTAACTAATTAGTTACCTTGGCGATGGCGTGGAGCTCGGCTAATGTAGAGACACGGCCGATGCTAGCGGCCGGCCTATCATCATCTGCATTCTCCCGCTCGGGTTCCTCACGAAGCACCACCGCCGTCGGCTGCGCCTTATTGGTATCTTTGGCGGGAAGGGGCATCAGTGTGACCAAAACGAGCGGTTACTTCCCGATGTTGACGGTCGGCGGGGTCACCAGGTCCGGCGACACGTTAACATTGATGCCCGAGTTGTTGCCGCTTAAGCTGGGCAGATGTATCGGCCCCTGTCGACCTCCCGCATTCCAAGCAGTAAGCCCCTCGAAACACTCAGGAGGGATCATCGTGCAGAGCTTCTCTTCCACTAACTTGTCCACTGTTTTCTTGTCCACTACCTTCTCCTCCAGTGTCTGCACCTTCATCTTCAGCTCTTCAACAGCGGCTTTATCCTTAGCCACCGACTGGTTCTTCCTCTCCCTTCTTTTCTTGGTGTCCTCTTTGTAGTACTCCTTGAACTTCATGCTCGTACCAAAGCTGGACACACGGCCAACTGAGGACGGCGGCAACCCCTTGTCCCTCTTCTTGTAAGCATTCGTCGCCCTGTTGAAAACCGTGTCCCACGGCTCCGTCGAATCCTGAGACGACTCTTTGGCAGGAGCATTCAGTTCATCCTCCTGTAGAGACAGGGAAAGGTGAACCCATTTAGATTCTTGGCTTCATTATTTTAATTAGAACGCAATAGACTTGAGATCAGTGATAAATTCCTTACCATCTTCTTCTCGAATTCCTTCACCTTCGGATCGTCGGTGATGAACTCCCCTGTTTCCTTGTCTAGGTACTAGCGGGCCCGGACAAATTGCCTAAGCTGCAAGTCCATGATTTTAAGCCAAGGGTTATCTTTACTCAGGAGTTCAAGCTCGGCGTCCTCCTTGTCTCAAAAGGCCTATTTCCCGCCTGTAACGGCCGCTTCCAAGGTGGTGGTTACCTATGTTTTGTTCCCGCATAGTCCTGCCCTAGTTAGTCCAATGTATAGCGTCAGCGGTAGCTATATTCGCCTTGAATATCTTAAACTCCTCTTCATCGAGCATCAGATTTTTCTTACTAATAACCTCCTAGCTTTCACGTTTGTCAATGCTATTCTTAACCCGGGTTTTCCAGTTGCTCAAGGCGTTTCTCATCTTCGTGAGGGCTAGTTTGTTCACCGGGTTCTTTCTCTCCAGGTTCCTAAACTGGTCTGGGAATCTGTATTGCTTGTGAAGCTTCTTAAGGAGGTTATCGACCAAAGCTGCATTGTCAGCATGTCTGATGTACTTCGTGTTGATCGACATGCTTTCCCGGATGATGCACCCAAGTTGCAGGCCGTACCCTTTGGCAAACACCTATGGCGCAATGGGTAGGCCACTTTCTGTGACTTCAGTGAACTCATCGCAGACGGTGGCGAGCACTAGCATCTTCTGATCCTTCTTCTTCTGAGAAGCGGTCGGGTTGCCGCTACTGCCATTCGTGCGCTCGCCGCCATCCGTGCGGGCGCCGCCATCGGTGGTGTCATCCTCTTCACCGCCGCCTTCACTAGTTCCATCGCAGTCGTCTTCGTCCCCCTCGTAATCAGGATCTTATCCCCCATTGCCACCAGCAGCTCTGGCGGCAGTCGCCTCCTCCTCCGGTGGTGGTATCATCCTCATCTCCTCCTCCTCCTCCTGTTGGGACCCCCGCCAGAATGACTCGTTGTCCTGTCTGGCTTGTTCTTCGACGCTCATGTGCTTAGAAGGGCTGGCCTTGTTGTTTCCCGACATGTTTGCACTCTATTAAAAAGAGGCAAAAAGTTAGCACAAATCTTGGCCGAAAAATCCGTCATGACCTTTGCTAATTTTTTGACCTAAGAGTGTCCATTTCTCAACCGAAACGGAAGTGAATCGACACTTCGGGAGAAATGGGCAACTCAATTGAAGAACTATATCCCTGCAAGAGAAAACACCCCATCCCCATATTGACAGCCCCATGCATTGACCCTAGTATCCATCATCCATCATCCACATTCAGTATATATATATAACAGATATAGTAGTCCATCATCACATCACAGCCCCATGTATATATAACAGATATAGTAGTACTTGTTGAACAATAGTAGTATACACTTAAAACAGCAGTAGTACAAGTACTTGCTGAATAGTAGTAGTATACAGAGTAGTACAAGTACTTTCTGAACAGCAGAAGTATACACTTAAAACAACAGTAGTACAGTGTACTTTAAAACAGTTGTGATGGCATTGCTGAACCAATTAAAACAACAAGTTACTTGCTGATGGTGTGACTGCTACTAGCAGCAGCTCAACCACCACCACCGCCCATTGATCCATCATCAAATACCATACTGATATAACCTGTCATGTGAATATTCTGCTCTGTCTTTTGTCAAAAGCAAGCAAGGTCTAGTCCTACAAATATGTTTAGTCTATTTTCCAACCATATGTTCAGAATATGCTAATAACAAATGAAGGACCCACATTGTAAGAACTATGATTTAGTAATTCATTGTAAGCAAGGCTGGCCACTCTCAATCTCAAGCCCATAGTGTGGAATCAGCCCAGCCAAAATAGCTACTTGGCATACCAAAATAAAAGCCAAACAATAATATGTACATTATTTGCTAGACAAAATAAAAGCCTGGTATATGTACAGTACAGAATAGAGGCAGTTTCAGTAGAGGCGTTCATGCAGACATATAGTGGTAGCCAAATGGCCAAATGGCATAATTAGTGATTAAAAAAGCTACTATTCAAGTAAAGTAAAATATAGGCACTTTTCAAACGGGTGGTTAGTACTACAGCTTAAAGCGGCTATGATGAGTTTAGTCGCAGCACTAGTACTGTTAGAAACAGATAGCCGGTCGTTGTGGCCGAGTAAAAGTGGCCAGCTACTACCATAGCTATCTGCCAATTAGTTATTCATCATTGTTCGGTCAAGAAATGAAGCAAGGTGACCACAATGCCACCACAATGCCAAGGTAATTTCAACTAACTATAATATCTAGAAAGAGAAATATAAGTAGTTCCAAAAAGGCACCACAATGCCAAAAGTGCAGCCTTAAGCAGCAACATAGTGAGTAATATAGGCTTAAAATGGTAGTAGCATATGAAAACATAATCAAGTTGGGGCAGGCTAAACAGAGGAAGAAACTCGGTCCTAATTCCAGCTAATACTCCTCACTTGGATATTAGGAGTTGGTGCATGCATCTGTGTGCAACCAGACACAAATAGCAATAGCAATTCTCGTCCCAGGAAACAAAACAAAAATAAAAAAGGATCTGGGTATTCTTTATTTCTCAAAACTGCTCTCTTCTTGCTGAATTACTTAACTAAAGGACTCTAAATTATTTACTTGTTTGGCGCCTGCAAGACCCAAGCACTGGAACAAATAGGATCTGAGATCATAATCATACTAGACATTACGTAATCAGTCACAACAAAGTAGGAATTCTAGTTAGACAAACAGAACGCAAAAAATAGCATGTGCAAAATCTAAATGAGTCAGAACCACTAGATGAAGAAAATATGAAGAGATGAATAAGATCGGTGGATTACCAAGGGACGATGGACGGCGGACAGCGAGGTGGCTGCTCCTCCTGCGTGCTGCGGACGGGCTCCTCCTACACGCTGTGGATGGGCTACTCCTCCTGCGCGCTGCGCACGGGCTCCTCCTCCACGGGCTCCGGTGATGCGGGCGGCTCTCCTCCACGGGCTCCGGCGGTAGGGATGGCTCTCCTCATCCGTAATCCAGATCGAAGGTATCACAACGCTATCAAATTCGAAACATAAAGGCACGACAGAGGGTAAAAAATCCATCATACACACATTTCTTCTAATGAGAGGATGACATGTGGGGCCTAGCAGCGTGATTAAACAGCGGACGCATCGAACAGCGCTATCAAGTTCAGAACAGGGTAGCGCGAGCGAAGAAAAAAATCCATCATACACACGTTTCTTCTAATGAGAAGATGACATGTGGGGCTCAGGAGGTTGGTTAGACGGTAGATGTCTCGAGCAGCGCTATTAACTTCTGAATAGGGTAGCGCTAGTGAAGGAAAAAATTCCATCATACACACCTTTCTTCTAATGAGAGGATGCCATGTGGGTCTCAGGAGGTTGATTAAATGGTAGATGCATCGAGCAGCGCTATCAACTTCGGAACAGGATAGCGCGAGCGAAGGAAAAAATTCATCATACACACGATTCTTCTAATGAGAGGCTGATATGTGGGACCTATCAGCCTGACTAAACGGCAGACACGTCGAACAATATTTTCGAGTTCAAATCACGGAGGCGCGACCGAAAGGTATGGTCCGCTAGAGACACTGACGTCTGGGACCCACACACCTCAAAAGACTTCGGTGAGTCAACATCGCGCGAGGAAACAAAAATCGTGCTTCTGCCACGCGCTGGCCAAGCTTCCTCCATGTTTTTAGAGGTTCCGTCGTAGTAGAGGGCCGAGAAACTGGAAAAAAGGTTTTCCATCGGCCACGGTCGAGCCGAGAATTTCGTCGCAGAAGGAAACTTTTCTTGTCGTGATCTTTCTTTGTTTTCAAATGTACTAATTTACACAGTATCTGATATTTTGTAATTTAGTATGTTGATGAGGGCTTGTTGCCCCACTTTGTTGATGCTTTGTAGCAATATGAGTATGATTTTTCGTACAACATAATTGAGGGCAACACGAAAAATAGGTGCGGCCACTCGGTGTACCCTGCTCATCGTGTCTCCAAAGATGGTTGTGATACTGGTATACGGTTTTTGGGTTGTCTATATGAGTTTTTTCCCTATATCCTTGTGTTATCTACATCATTGACAATATACTAAGATATCATACAAAAATGTAACTTGAAGTATTTTTTGTTTCAGGGATTACATAAGTGCGGACATGTTGAATGGGTACAAGATGAATGGAAAGGAAGAGAAAGATACGTATAGGGTAACTAGCCGAAAAGAACAAGATACTGATGGCAAAAGAAGAGGCTGAGAAAAACTTGAAGACATATTTGAAAATGCAAAATAAACTTTTAAAATGTAAGGACAACATTATTTATTTTCTTGCAACAATGTGTGTTGCAATGTTTGGACTTTTAGTAGCAATCATGTACAAGTGGCAAGATGCAAAGTAGTAAGTTGTTATGCACTTTTAGTACCAATAAAAGGAGTTGTTCTGCACCTTACGTATGAACAAGTGAGTCATTGGGTATCCAACTGTGCCTTTTTCGTCACGTTGTTACTACAACAAGATTTGTAGAAACCATTGTACAAAACGTGAATTTCTTATTAATACATTCGTCACGTGACAATATATGAGTAGCCATAAGTGCATATAATAAAACAAAATAGTTAAGAACATTATGTTACATAGTTGATAAAACAAGTTATAATGGCCAGGAAACCTTCTTCAGGACTAAAACATAACCACTCTAACTTGAAACTTCTGATCATCTATGCTTTCATAACTTGTTGATCTTAGAAGCGATCTGGTGAACTTTCTTTTTCACGGCACCTAACGTGTTGGATGGTGACAACATCATTTCTGCGACGACGCATCTCCTTCTTGCGTTAACCGTGGCCTACACATTAGTACAAAACACAGTGAGTTGGAGTTAAGTTAAGATGGGACTGTTAGTTCGTAAACAAACCTGCAAAAATTCTCATGCCATCCGTTCACCGTCCCAATGCTCCATGCATTCGATGACAAATAATTCACAAGAGTTCCTGTTGTAAAGGTATAACATTAGAAAGATGAATACAGTGCTCATGTTCATTCCGTCCTTCCGAATATGACGTAACATTTACTCACCCGTCCCGCTGTTGTGGAATCTCATACTTTTTATTTGGCCACTTCGTAACATCCAGATATTTCCCATCTGTAATTGCATTTGCCACTTGCATGTCTTGTCCAATTTGGCGACGCTATAAAGAGATCATGGTTAGATGCGCAACACATTTTAGAAAAGATCTGGACAATATATTCTACACATACTAGTGCATCGACAGTCTCCAAAGTTAAGTCTTGAGGATATAGCGAGTCTAGAACTTAGAACTCTTGCTTTGGCATGTGCATGACCATCATCATCCAGTGTGTATTGCCGATATTCAAGGAAAAATAAATCTACAAAAAAATCTCATATTAATTAATATCCGATGGATTTTTGGTTGTTTAATCATAACATATAATGATTGAACGCAAACATAACATAACATACCTTATTACGAATTGTATATTCTTCCAACACTCTACCAACTGTTTTAGATTTTAGCATCTCATGATCCATGTTTTTAGTGGACTCCTCTACTTTGTCTCCAGCAATTGTGCGGTCTACTAGAAATTTAGATCTCCATGCTGGACATAAAAAAGGTCATGCCTAACACGGAGGGCTAAATGTCCAATGTACATTTCTATTACCTGCAACAAACATCATTGAATTAAGTATTTGCAACAAACAATGCATAAAATTAAAGTAGTGGCATAAAATTAAACTATTGACAGTAAGTGTTGTTATCACTTACATTATCACACAACCATTTATGGTTTACAATGACACGTAGTCTTTCTGCACTAACTTCGTCTGCATAGGAGTTCTTGTACAATTTTTTTCTTGTGGTGATATGACCGAGATACGAGCTCAAGAAATATGATGACTGCGTCTATTTGTTCTGGAGTCAAATTAGTAGATGAATCAATCTTGGGATTTCTATCTAGGTCGGGTTTATCATCGAAATCCAGAACTGCATATTAAATGAAAAACTAAATTATTATATTTAAATGCGAGACATGTTTACAATTTTTTTAAAACAAATCAAATATGAACTTTACCTTTTGCAATAGATCCGTAGACTAAACGCTTGATGGGTCTGTCAAGAGCATAAGGAGACTGGAAATTTTTTGGAACTGTCCGCTTACGTTTCCCAGTTAACTCATCTTCCTTTAGGCTATCAGCTGGTTTATAGTCATTTGATGCACCTTTATTTAATTGAGCCATAGAGATGAACTTATTAATAGAAACAACAGAAATATCAATATCAAATTCTTCTTTTACTGTTCTATATTATCAATAATAAAAGAGATATTCGGTGTGCTACCAAGGTCACCAAGCCTCTTGTCTGGTATACGACCATTCACACCATTCGCCTTGCAATGTGGTATATGGCCATTTACGACATTTACGTCCATTTTTGTTGGAAGTTTATTGCCATTCTGTCCAGTCGTCTTCTCATGTGTGTCATGGTCAGCAACTTCGTCAGGCGCGGTCGCACCAATACGCTCGACCTCTTCTTCGGAATCGCTTTCTTTCTTATGCATGAACTCTTTTTTTCATGAGGTCAATTCTGAAAAGAATCGGCATCTTCTTCCTCTTCCACGTCTACTGAAGCCGCTACATCTATAGGTTTGTATGTCATGTCTTCCTTATTGAACAGTTCTAATGTTCTCTACAATACGTTAAAATATTACAGCACGAACACATGTTCAACTAGAATGACAAAAACTTTGTAGTCTTGTGTCTCACCTGAGCACATAAGTCAGTGATAGGAATCAAAAGTTTATACAACTATGTGTCCAAGTGATCTATCACCCTCTTAAACAAAATCTTCATCTGATCATTACCAATTTGTTGTGTACCATTGATATTCTTATGCGGAACACTAACCGGCTTGGCCTTTTGCTTACGAGCAGACATAAGATCTACCATTAATGGCTCTTGCATACGATATTTTTAGTGATATTATCTTTTATTTGCATGATGGTACAAGTGGTAGAAGTTTTAAGTCTTGCGTACTTTCTTTACATAATCTAAAAAGACAATATACGAGGGAAACCAAAAAACATGACCTTCACATTACCACGACCACATCGATGCTCGTAGTCGAAATTGTCTCTCTTTGTGGCAGCCGCTTCGTTCCAATCCCTCATTAGAGGGCGTATGGATATTTTAGGATTAAATGTATATTTGTCTTCCCGCAACAGCACTTTCTCCCAGTACGAGTACTACATTTTAAGAAATATAAGTAAATTAGCTATAGCACGGACATCATAGAATATACATGCGAAAACATATGAGTATGGAAATAAAACCTGCAATAGTCCAAGATTTCCTTTTGGCCATTGACGGATCACTTTTTCTTTTCTCCCAATCCTGAGGATGTCCATTAGAACCCTCTTTGTTAAAGCATTCCAGTTAATCTTGGACATTCTGTTAACATCTTCAACTAATGCATAGTACTGCTTCGGAACAACCTTTGTCGCTATAGGCGCAAGAACTATTCCAAGTAGCACTAGCACCACCTTTCGTACGAAGTCGTCATCGGTATCTTTATTTTTTATGATGTTAGCGATTAAATTATCAATTACGATGTTTTTAGTAGATTTGCTCAGAAAGAGTGTGGGGACATATTCCTTCACGTCCTCTCCTTATTCAGTAAGTATGTCCGCTGCTGAAAAACCTTCATTCTCGGGACCAAGGATAGACTCTATGTTGACGACACCAATAGAGATTGTCCCATTTATCTCTTCTATGGCGAATGTACCAGTGGTAGGGTCAAAAGCCTTGACCATGAACCTTCAACAATATTTACCACGGATCAGAATATAGGGAAAAAACATCATATGCATATGTACAATGCTAGTACAACAAAAATAAAAAACATTTCATTTGTACCTTATTAAGATTGTGAGCTTCTTCATAGATAGCATCATCACCATACTACGCAGATTAGTTTGGGATAGTATAGCCCGTTGAGTTGAGCGATGGAAAGACCCGCCACTAACTTACACCATTTTTCGATGTTGCAACAAATATCCCCCTTAAGATCGTCCATCCTGGGAAAAAACACAATTAATACATTGGCGGAACAGTAATCTATAGGCTCTATTGCTGCATGCGATATGAGTAACTCACCACACATAAAATGATGGTACTTTTTCAACAAATTCTTAACATATCTGGTCCTATCTCAATGAACTAGCGGACCTAGAGGGCCTAAAAATTATTGATAATAAGCGTCCTAGTTGGCTTGTGTCGTGCCTTAGTTGGCTTGTGTTGTGACCAGCAAGCGTCCGCCCTGGTCATATGTATATTACAGATGTATGATTGCATAAAGGAAAAATGATAATGGATAGAATTTCCGCGCGATTCAACAGAATTTGAAAACTAGAAATCACTACTGTCGCACAAGGATACTATTAACCATCAATGAGAGGGAAAGGTGTATCGGATCTTAGAGCTCTAAATCATGAACCGAATAACCGACCACTGTCGAGGATCAAAGGAAGCTCTAACTAAAATAAAACTAGCGATGTGTAGGATCATGGGATTACTTGGAACGACCTCTGTGGAGGAGGAACAACCACTTTCGAGGAAGAAGATCGTCGAAGCTATGCCGTGGAATTTTATGCACACAAGGTCAAAGGGGTGATGGAAATATGCCCTAGAGACAAATAATAATAAGGATTATTATCATATTTCATAAAGTTTATGATTAAATTTTATATCATGCTATAACTGTATTGAAAGGAAACGTCAATACACGTGTGATATATAAACAACCAGGGGTTCCCGGTAAAACTCTAGTCACTGGTTCATTGGTCAAGAGATGATCAAGGTTTCCTGATCATGTGGCATTTATGCCAGTTGGAAATAGAGTCAACGCATTTTAAGAATGAGATGATGAACCAATACCCAACCTAAACATCGTGACCCGATCATGTCACGAAGTTCAAGTTATGATGATTAGAATAGAGCTCGTAGACTATTTCTTAGACCGTGAGACTATGTCAATCACTGTCTCCCGAGAATACTTAGATAGCATCAAACTTCACTTGGTAATACAGTGATCATAAAAGTGTGTTCAGGTATTTGGAGGAACCGTAGAGTCAATATATGTCAAGAGCGGGATTTTTCCATCCGCGTGATGGAAAAAATATTTGAGGGCCCACTCGGAGAAGTTATGTCCAATAGATGCGCAACGTGTGATTTGATCACAGAGATATCACTTGTCGAAAATGAGTCAAGTAGCATTGTTCGGTAACGAGATTTAACACGACATGGTGATGTCATTGACCAGATCTCGTGCAATGCAGGTACCGAGAGACAAAAGGAATAAGACACGATAGTCCCGGTTCAAACGATGAAAGATCTTCATGGAATGCATAGGGGTCACATGGCCATCCAGGTCCCTCTGTCGATCATTGGTCCGGGAGTGTCCCGACCATGTCTGGAGTGTTCCCGAACCGTGGGGTATCATGCTTAAGGGCTTGATGATGCTTAGAGAGTGTTTACAGGATTGGTAGAATCGTCGAAGAATAGAAAGAGAGAAAACCGGAAGGGTTTTGATAAGTCCGGAGGATGTCTAGAGTGGAGGTGGAAGGTGTTTCATAGCCACAGAGATTGAATAATATGTGAATGAATGTTAAATATTGATTTTATCTTTTATTCATAATTATTTAATAAAAGAGAAATCAATTAAAGGTCAAAAAGGCTTAATGGGCCAATTCCGAAGGAGAAGGGCCCATGAGGGAAAGGCAAGAGGAGAGAGGAGGCAAGGGGTGGCCGGCTGGGCCAAGCCCCCCTCCCCCCCGCGCGGGGCCCACCAGGGCCGGCCGGCGGCTGCCCCCCTCTCCCCCTCCTTTAGTCCCACCCCGGGACTTTGAGGGAGGTAGTACCTCCCCTCCCCCTATATATAGTGGGGTATTTTGACCAGAAAATACACAACACAATATTCAATAAAGGTTTCTTCACTTTTGGGGAGACCTCCAATTGATATTTATCTCTCTCTCCCGTGACCGTGGTCCCAAGTTCGGACTGTGCGAACGAGAGACATCTTTACCATGGAGCGTCGTCGCACCGCGGGATTCGGATCCAGGAGCTCTACTTTCGCCACTGCTGCTGGATCGGGGAAGCGGGAGTCATCGTCAGGCACCAGATGTCTGTAACTCCTCGAGAGGTGTCACACTTGGGGCACTAGGAGTCGTTGGAGCCACAGGAGCACGAGGACTTCAACATGACCTTGTGGTCGGATTCGGATCGTCTACATCAACCATGCTCTCCTGAGCATTGACAATGCTTTTTGGTCTTTAAGGGTAAGTTCATGCAAAGTCCCTCCCGTTACTGCATTACTAATAGATAGGTCCTGGCGACATCAGGGGTTCATGGGTGTAGGGTAAAAATTTATTGTTTTCATACGTGAACCCCTACAAGGGGGCGTGTCGACTAGTGGACTATGATGATGTTTAGGGTTAGCAGGAGGAAGCAATCATGGGGTTTATTGTCGAGCCCTTGTACGGTTTAGTCACAAATATTTACCCTAGGTTGGCCCTTCTTGGGCCACAAAAGGCCTATCGTTTCATCCCATCCGAAGTGGCACATGAAACGGGCATGCGTTCTTACAAGCACCGGGCAAAACTTTCTTTTGTCAGGCCGAAGTTTTTTTCTTTTTCGATATGAAATTCACATTATTCATAAATTTCGAACTTCCAATTCTAGGAAAATAACTACATATTTTACATCAGTGCCTGACATGTAACATGTGGACAAAGTTTGGATAAATTTAGAGAAGGTCGGAAAATATGACAACTTAGAAACATGTCGTTCTCGAACCATCTTTTCTAACCATGTGTATTTTTCGACAATCATTAAATGTTCTAATATTTTTTACACATGGTGACACAAACAATCTAAGACACATGGGCAAGGTTTTACTATTTTTTAATTTTTTTGAATTTCTAGTGCCCCGGTCAAAGTTAGGTCAAAAACACGTTGAACACCGTGTAGGCATATAGATTAACCAAGCTGATCTAGCAAAAGGTCTATGATTAAACCACATCTTGTGCACCTAAAATGTTTTTTACCAAAAACTTTGAGGTTACTATAGTGTAGATGCAGTTCAATATTTCAATGTTTTAACCAGATTGACCAAAGTTTGACTTGAGGTAGAATTTTAGCAAATAAGCATTTCACAATGATAAAGTGGTTATCTTCCCACCCAATGACCCCTTCTACCTTACCATGTTGGTGAAAGACAAATGTCTATCCAAAATTTTGTACTCCCTTCACAAAATCTATTTGAATTTGAATTGTTAAAATGGAAAATGGTATTTGAAATCATAGTTGGACAAAGAACCCAAAAGATGAAATGTGTGCCATGCCAAGATACACCTATCTGACAAATTTGAGGCCAATCTGAGAAAGTATGCCAAGGAGTTGGCCATTTTATGAGTAATTTGGATACTTACCCATAAGACTCACACTTGAATCCAAGTGTGTGGGAGCAACTTAAATTTTCATTCCACAAACTTAAGGTTTAATATTTTTTGTGCAAATTAGGGTAGAATCTAAGACACATGGGCAAGGTTTTACTATTTTCGATTTTTTTTGAATTTCTAGTGCCCCGGTAAAAGTTATGTCAAAAACGCGTCGTACAAATATAATGCATTATGTCGTGCAAGCTCTCTTTCGAAGTTCTACCAATGTCCAAACTACATGATCTACATCCATGCCAACAACATATAAAAATATGGAATCAAAATTGTAAAGTTTACTTGCTAAAAATTCAAATTTGATTTGTAGGTGATTTAGAATTTTCAAAATCCTACATGCACCAAGTTTTGAATCTGAAAAACTTTACATCTAAAAAATGTGGCCCCTAGAGACCATAAAACAATGGTGAAAACCTCATGCAATTCAGACAAACACAGCTCCTGAATTCCAAAACTGAATTTTCTGCAAAAAATTGTCAAAACTACTTGTTTGTTTTGGCTAACTAAATTTTCAAAATACTACATGCACTAAGCTTGGAATTAAAAAAACTTTATATATAAAAAATTTGACCCCTAGAGTCCTTCAAACAATGTTGAAAACCTCATGCAATTCAGACAAACACAGCTCCTGAATTCCAAAACTGGATTTTCAGCAAAAAACGCGTCAAACACCGTGTAGGAATATGGATGAACCAAGATGATCTAGCAAAATATATATGATTAAACCACATCTTGTTCACCTAAAAATGATTTTTGCCAAAAAAAATGATGTTTCTATAGTGTAGATGTAGTTCAATAATTGCATGTTTTGACCAAAGTTTGACTTGAGGTATAAATTGAGCAAAAAACATTTCAGAGTGAATATAGTGGTTATGTACTAACCAAATGACTCCATCTACCTTACCATCTAGGTGAAAGACAAATGTCTATTCAAAATTATGTACTTCCTTCACAAAATCTAGTTGAATTTGAATTGTTAAAATGGAAAATGGTGTTTGAAATCATAGTTGGACAAAGACCTCAAAAGATGAAATGTGTGTCATGCCAAGACACACCTACCTGCCAAATTTGAGGCCATTCTGAGAAACTATGCCTTGGAGTTGACCATCTCCTAGGTAATTTGGGTAGTTACCCATGAGACTCACACTTGAATCCAACTGTGTGAGAGCAACTTGAACTTTCATTTCACAAACTCAAGGTTTATTATTTTTTATGCAAACTAGGATAGAATCTAAGACACATAGGGAAGGTTTTACTATTTTTCGTTTTTTTCGAATTTCTAGTGCCCCGACAAAAGATATGTCAAAAACACGTCAAACCAAGCATTATGATGTGCAAGCTCTCTTTCAAAGTTCTACCAATGTCCAAACTATATGCTCTACATCAATGTCAACAACATATAAAAATATGGAATCAAACTTGTAAAGTTTACTTGCTCAAAAAATTTGATTTGAAGGTGATTTAGAATTTTCAAAATCTTACATGCACCAAGTTTTGAATTCGAAAAACTTTACATATAAAAATGTGGCCCTAGAGACCTTCAAACAATGGTGAAAACCTCATGCAATTCAGACAAACACAACTCCTGAATTCCAAAACTGAATTTTCTTGAAAAAATTGTCAAAACTACTTGTTTATTCTGGCTAACGGAATTTTCAAAACCCTACATGCACCAAATTTTGAATCTGAAAAAACTTTATGTATATAAAAAATGTGCCCCCTAGAGTCCTTCAAACAATAGTGAAAACCTCATACAATTCAGACAAACACAGCTCCTCAATTTCAAAACTGAATTTTCTACAAAAAATGTCAAAACTACTTGTTAGTTCTGGCTAACTGAAATTTCAAAATCCTACATGCACCAAGTTTGGAATCTGAAAAAACTTCTATATATAAAAAATTTGGCTCCTGGAGTCTTCAAATAATGGTGAAAATCTCATGCAATTCAGACAAACACAACTCCTGAATTCCAAAATTGGATTTTCTGAAGAAAAAAATATCAAAACTACTTGTTTGTTCTGGCTAACTAAATTTTCAAAATCCTACATGCACCTGGAATCTTAAAAACTTTATATATAAAAAATGTGGCCCCTAGAGTCCTTCAAACAATGGTGAAAACCTCATGCAATTCAGACAAACACACCTCCTAAATTCCAAAACTGAATTCTCTGCAATAAAACGTGTCAAAACTACTTGTCTATTCTCACTAACTGAATTTTCAAAATCCTACATGCACAAAGTTTGAAATCTGAAAAAACTTTATATGTAAAAAAATATGGCCCCTAGAGTCCTTCAAATAATATTGAAAACCTCATGCAATACAGACTAACACAGCTACAGAATTTAAAAACTGAATATTCTAAAAAAAACTGTCAAAAGTACCCTTATTCTTGTATTACTGAGAACCATTATAAATTGAAAAAAATCTAGTCGCTGCAAGCCCTGTTGTGTGCGTCAGATAGGATGCCCCGGCCCAACTACGTACTCTAGAGCTCGGACTAGTGCCTCAAAACTGATGGGCCTTTTTCGGCCCAATGGGGAGCCGCAACTGGCACATCTGACGCAGGTAGGAGTTTAGTCCCACCTCGCCAAGCTAAGAAGCCGACCAGCTTATATATCCCTCTATGACACCGTTTGTACGAGCTTCTCTCAAACAAACAACATGTCACATGTCTCATCTCTCTGCCTTGTGGGGCCTGCTAGCATGCCGATATCATGCTTCACGGGCCTGCGTCCTAGACCAGTCAGTCGGCTTTCTAGTTGTACGCAAGCCGTGAGTGTGTGATGCCCTGTTAGTTGGCGGGCTATTTTTTTATTTTCATGTACAACAAGAATTCATATTTGAACAAGTTTGCACTACTTGTTCAAATATTTTGTACCGTCAATGGTTAACATATGATATAGTGATTATTTGTTGAGAAGAGACTATAGACGTGGACTAATATTTTTCAAATAAAAAATAACATTTTTTGCATATATTGTAACTTGATCTTATTTTATCACATAGAACACTGAGGTTTACATTTTTAACAAGTATGCACTCATTAAATTAACACTTTGAAATATTAAATATAAACATTTTTTGCTAGAGCATACATTTTTCAAACAATTGCACTAATGTATAATAACAAATAAAAAGAACAGAGTTGTCATATTTTCTAACTTTAACTAGTTCAGCTTCTCCTATAGGATTACTGTCATTTTATATTTTACAAAAATAACACAATATGATAGCATGCAAATATAGATTCAAGGGAAAGGTACATAATTAACTTATAAAAGTGCAATGCAAGCAAACATAAATACCACATAGCCCAGTACCATACTACTAGAGTTCATCCATACAGAGCAAAATTACTTAGTAGAGTACTACATGTTCTTAACATGAGACATTCAGTCTGGAAGTTCACATAACATTAGAACACTAATAAAACCCAGCACAAGGACTTTCCCTTCACATCAACTTCAACAACTACTACTCTAGTTCTCCAGAACCCTAAGGAGGGCAGCATGGTTTGCCTTGTCGCGCGGTGACTTGCCCTTCACATGTCTGGCATGATGCACTAGTGTTGGCCTGGATCCATCAGCTGGAACTTGCTTGTTAGGGTGGAACTGGCAGTAGTACTTGCCATTTGGTCGCATGTAAGTAGCCAGACCTTGATCCTAGATCTTTTGCGCAGTCTTCCTCTTTTACGAAGCAAGGTTGTACTCATCAACAACAGCTTCCTCAGAGTTATCAGAGTCAACATATGCATACTAATAAGAACAAAGCAAATTGCAGAAACAAATAGTTACTTTTCGCTCATCCAACAATCTGTTACACAAATAAACATGCAAAGGAAAATGTGGAACTCACCAAGGTAGCATAGTCGGAGGAGTGGTCTGAGGGGTAGTAGTTGTCATAGTCCTGCGCTATCTTCCTCTTCTGTCCAGCAATAGACCCAGATGGCTAGCCAGAACAATCATGTACCATGAAATAACATAAGTACTTCACTTGACAAATTAAAACAAACTAGCTATGCTACAGGACATTTATTAATGTAATATGATCAGGGATATGGAATAATACAAGGACATTCTAAAAACCATCTATGTACAGGGTAAAATATCAAGTTTCAATCACTAATAGCATTTACTAGATCCTACAAAGAAACATTTAAAAGATAAACAGATAAAAATTACATCTGCACTATAACAACATGCAAATATATATTGTTGGGGATATACTTTCTGGATATCCTCACTATGCCTCACTGACCAAGGTGGCCCACTTCGGGTTAGAGATTTGCTTCACGGGCGGCCCAGTCAGGGAGAAGAGATGGAGTCCAATCCGGCTACGGGAAGGCCCAGAAGACTTACCGACATAGGCCCATAGTGTTGCTTGTAGTTCAAGATGGACTCTGTAACCGACTCTTAGTCGTAGCCGGATGGATCTCTCCTGTAAACCCTAGGCCGGACATCTATATAAGCCGTCCTGGGGAAGGCCTTTAGGGCACCCTCACAATACTCTACAATCTCAACTCGCACAGGCAAAACCCTTGTAACCCATATTCCGGCTCTGCCGTATTACTGGATTACTAGCAGGAGTAGGATCCGTCCAAAGCGGCGGATTCAAACCTAGGTAAACTTGTGTGCTCACCGTCCTAGAACACCGTATGTCTCACACCCCTCTCTTCCACATGCCTTGAGGGCCCCCTCATGGCGTACCAGTCATCAAACCGACGACAGTTGGCGCCCACCGTGGGGCGAGTGAGCTTCGGATCTGCGTTCCGAGCGGAATCTGCAAGAATCGGAATCGGCGAGACTATCGTTGTCGGTCGCATCTTGTATGCTAGTGATGTCCCTCTCATCGTTCTCGACGAGACCTGGATTCCAGCTAGGGAGGCCGTGACTACCTATACCATCATGTCTTTCGGCGAGATCGATGTGTACATCGTATTCGCTGAACCTGTCCCACCCACCCCAGTGGTGATGATAGAGGCAGAAGAAATTTCTGGGTCCCCTTTGTCCACGAAGGCGGCAGAGTTTCGGATCTTAGAAAACCCTAATCCCACCCAGCCTGCACCCGTTGCGGAGATAGTGGAGAAATCCAAGCCTGAAGCAGATCTTGCGGTTCAGGTCGAATCTGGAGTGTATCTCCCTAGCGAGGTCGAATCCCAGATCGATCCACCTACTGAGGTTGAAATCCATGAGGATCACAACAATAACCTCGTTTCCGGCCCTACCAACGCCGGAACAGATCAACCGTTCCTGAGGCACACGTTGAGGCGAATGATGATGCAAGACGCAATCGTGGATGAGGTTCTTGAAACCATCAAGATCTTCAAGGAAGCCCACGAGGAGAGACGCAATTACCTCAGGACCCACGCATCGCACTTCGTCGGATATGTTGGATCCGGATCCGGCTCTATCGATGCTGGAGACAACGCTGACTCAGTGCTGGAGGCAATCGGAACAAACACCGACTTACCCGCATCTTTGGATGACTCAATGACGTCGGCGGATTTCCGAAAGTTCTCCACAGAATACGAAGAGGAGTACAACTCCAAAGCTGCAGAAGAAGGAGAAACCATGGACGAAGGATCCGGAGAAAACTCTCCCAAAGCACAAGATGACATGGATATCAGAGATAATCCCGAGGTTCAGATGTCCGAAAGTACCGATCAGAGCTTGACTCCGGGAAACGGACCCAAAGCCGTCTTTGATACCGGCGCTGCCAAGAAGGCAAAGAAGAAGAACAAGACCCCGGCAAAGGAACTTCTAGCAGAGGAGGTGATTGCCGAGGAATATGAGGAAGACTCGGATGGAGCACTTATCCCAGACGAGCCCAAAGAAGAGTCGGTGGATGGACACGTGGTCACCGTAGGTGCCCGTAAGCTCATCGACGCTGCATTAACCACAACTATCCCTACTAGGGCAGAACTAACTTCTGCGGAATTGGACGAAAGGGCCCAAGCCCTAGAAGCACGTCGCCAAGTACTCCTGGATGAAGCCAAAAACATCGAGGGAGAGAAGAATCGCATGGCCAAGGAGGATAAGCTCATCTCTCTGGAACATCAGAAGAACCAGAAATGACATACACATGACAATCAATTTCCAGAAGTACGTAAGGTTCTCTTTGAGGGAGATTGGGGGATGCCTCGGCTCGATAGCAAGGGAGATCTGGTGTATCCAACACCAGTGCAAAACACTGCCGCTGCTCGAGACATCCTGGCAAATAATCTAGGCCCGAAACAAGTTCGATTGGGCATGAAGCTACTCACCAAGGGTTTGGAACAGCAGAAGGCCGTGAAATCTGGAAGCGGAAAACTGGCCTCTCAATCCAACCAATGTCGCACGGATCCAGCCTGAAACGATATAAGACCCCAACAGGCTCCGGAACAGCATTACCGTTCCGACCGTCGAGAAGACAACCACTCAAGAACCGGATCGTCAGGACAACATCACAGAGCTGCACGCGACTGGTGCAACGTTTCTCCATCCGCCGAGCAAGAGGCGATCGTTGCCCTATATCCGAGAAATCCTCCCCAGCGAGAGTCGAACGATCGCAGGGAAGAAGACAAAGGGAAGCGTCGGGAGGAGGACCGACAAAGAATGCCACCTCCTAGACATACAAGCTGTCCGGCTGAACCCCACTGCAATGGGAATGATGGACGAAGGAACGACAGACACCGTGCCGAGTCAAGCTGGCAGGGGGCTCATCGTAATGAAGACCCTCCCCGGAGCCGAAATAATGACGTTCCGGACGGAGGTCGGCGATCAGCCGGAAACAATCTAGCTGATCCACCCTCTCCACCAAGTAGCCATCACAATGGCTCCCAAGGAGGCCAAAGAGGGCGTCATGGCGGAGGAGGTGGTGGCAGAAGCCGAAGTCTGGCTCCAAGGCACCGTAGCCATAGCCGTCAATCAGGACGATCTCTGTCCCCAAGTGACACAAGACACATGATTAATTCCAACATAGAGGCACGGCGCTATGAAAACGATGATATATACGTGGGCCCAAAATGCTTCGGACCACGCATAAGAGCAACAAAATTCCCGAAAGGATTCGTTATCTCAAGACACATCCAACCCTACGATGGTGTAGTTCGGCCAGATACTTGGCTCCAAGACTTTTTCCAAGCTTGTTGCATCACCAAAGACGGAAATAGCCTGGTCGCAACCCGATATCTCCCACTCGTGTTGCGGAAGACGACACGATCATGGCTCAATGAACTTCCTGAGAACACCATCCACAACTGATATGACATGCAAAGCGTGTTCTTTCGGAATTTCGAAGGCACATATCGGAGGCCCTGTACGGTAGGAGACCTACAGCGTTGCACCCAGAAAGCCGGAGAAACTTGCCGAGATTATCTCAGACGATGGATCGACACTAAGAACTCCTGTGAAGGGGTAAATGACCAAACTGCGATTGAAGCTTTCATTGCAGAACTCCCAATTGGTTTACTACGTCATCGCTTGAAGTGCGACAAGGTAACTGATTTGGGAGAGATGATAGAAATAGTGAGCAAGTATGCAGATGTTGACGACTATGCAGAGGGATTACTAAACGCCCTAACTGTGCCACACTCGGCAAAACAACCAAAGTAGCAAGCTCAGAAGCGCAAGAATACCTCGGAAGAAAAACCCAACACGGAAACGGTAGTGGTCACTGCTACTTCCGGGTCTGGAGGACAAGGAGGGCTCGGTGGTGGTCGTGGACACGGTCGTGGGATATCAAGGGTCCAGGGTAGAGGAGACCATCAACCTGGAAAAACCTACTCCTGGGCCGACATTGCCAATAACCCATGTATGCATCACATAGATGCCAATGGGGGCTCGTCTCACACAAATATCGAGTGCCGTTTTAATGATGACATCAAGAAAGATGATATTGCTGGCTACAGGGCTAAGCGGAAGAAGGGAAAGAAGAATCCCGAAAAAGATAAAGATACCAAGGAAGATTCCGACATGGAGGAAGTTGATGCTTCAAATTCCAAGCCGGAGGGAAAGAAAAACTTCTCGACAAAGAAGAACACTTATGTCACCTTCCTTGGATCTCAACCAGCTAAGGTCAAGAAAGCAGTTCGGCATGAGCTCAACGCGACTGTTTCGGTTGTCCCCCAATTCCTGGACTGGTCGGAAGTGGCAATCACCTTTGACCGCGCTGATCATCCGCCTAAGTTGCACAAGCGAGGAAAATACACCTTAGCCGTCAATCCACTTATTGATGGCTATGGTTTCTCCAAGACTCTCATGGACAGCGGCAGCAGCATTAACATCATGTATGTCGAAACGCTACGCCGAATGAAAATCTCGGAGACCCAGCTAAATTATAGCTCTGTGATCTTTCACAGAGTTGTGCCAGGAAGACAGACAAATTCCCTGGGAGAAATCACTTTGGATGTGACCTTTGGAACTCCAAAGAACTATCGAATGGAAGCACTTTCCTTCAAAGTGGTCCCGTTCAAGAGCGCGTACCACGCTATATTCGGACATCTGGTTTACTGGGCTTTTATGGCTCATCCATGTTACATTTACAATATAATGAAAATTCTAGGTCCCAACGGCGCGATCACTATCAGGGGAGACCCGAAGAAGGCACGAAAGTGCGAGGACAGAAATGTCGACTTTGCTGAAGCCGTGCTGCACGCCCAGGAGTACCAGGAGATCAAGAAGACCATCGATCCGTTCGAGATGACCATAACGAAGAAGGAGGTGACAAAGCCGAATCCGGAGTTCAAGGCATCAGAACAGACAAAGAAGACGCCATTTAAGGATGATGACCCCTCCAAGGTGACCCAGATAGGTGTAGGCCTAGATAGCGCATAGGAAAGCGCGCTCGTCAAGTTCCTCCAAGCAAATCAAGATATCTTCGCATTGCAGCCATCTAACATGACCGGAGTACCTAGGGAACTTGTAGAGCACTCTCTAAATGTACACCCAAATGCTAAACCCATCAAACAGTCCCTACGATGTTTCGGCGATGAAAAGCGTAAGGCAATAGCAAAGGAACTAGCCCGGCTCGAGTTAGCCGGATTCATAGAAGAGGTCATCCACACTGAATGGTCGGCCTATCCTGTAATGGTCCCTAAAAAGGACACCACTGATTTAAGGATGTGTGTTGATTATACTGCCTTGAACAAGGCTTATCCCAAAGATCTGTTTGCTCTGCCTATGATTGATCAAGTTATCGATTCTACGGCAGGCTCGGAACTCCTATGTTTTCTCGATGCATACTCCGGTTATCACCAAATCCGGATAAAGGAATCTGACAAAGTAAAAACTTCATTCATAACCCCCTTCAGAACCTTCTGTTTCATTACGATACCCTTTGGGCTCAAGAATGCAGGAGCTACGTACCAGCGCACTATGCAGCGTTGCCTCCACGACTAAATCGAACGCAATGTACATGCATATGTGGACGACATAGCGGTAATGTACAAAAAGAAGGAAACCTTGATTTCTGACTTGGAGGAAACGTTCGCCAATCTACGTAAATACAACATAATGCTTAACCCGAAGAAATGTTTCTTTGGAATTCCAGCCGGAAAATTATTAGGTTTTATCGTGTCTCAAAGAGGCATAGAGGTAAACCGTGACAAGATCAAGGCTATACTCAATATTTCCAGGCCAACTCGCCTAAAGGATGTTCAAAGACTAACTGGTTGCATTGCTGCAGTCAGTCGGTTTGTAAGTCGGCTTGGTGAAAGAGCCGCACCACTATGCAATCTCCTGAAAAAGACCAAAAAATTTGTTTGGACCGACGAATTTGTTTGGACCGACGAAGCTGAAGCTACGCTACAAGACCTGAAAACAGTACTCTCATCTGCTCCCATCCTTGTAGCACCGGAACCACAGGAACCGATGTTACTCTATCTCGCTGCGACAAACAAGGTCATCAATATCGTTATGGTAGTGGAGAGACAGGAGGAAAACCAGGAACACCTGGTGCAGCGTCCGACTTACTATCTCGGCGAGGTCTTAACTGAATCAAAGCAGTGATATCCGCACTATCAAAAGCTGGCTTACGGTGTGTTCTTAGCATCTCGTAAGTTACGACATTATTTTCAGGAACATCCAATTACCGTGGTGAGCACAACTCCCATCAGAGACATAATCAACAACGGTGATGCCACTGAACGTGTCGCAAAATGGGGCATAGAGCTTTCAGCTTTCAACATTGAGTACAAACCTCGTACAATAATCAAATCCCAAATCCTCGCTGACTTTGTCGCTGATTGGACAGAGACAACGGAGAACATGACCCTGCCAGAGTCGGAATACTGGACCTTACATTTTGACGGGTCTAAAGCGCTCGGAGGCTCGGGGGCTAGCGTGGTGCTCAAATCACCCCAAGGAGATAAACTTTTCTATATACTGCAGATCCACTTCACGACAACGAATAACATTGCCAAGTATGAAGCACTATTGCATGGAATCCGGATTTCTAAAGAAATCGGCATCCGACGTTTAATGTGTTATGGAGATTCAGATCTTGTTGCTCAACAAGTGTCGGATATCTGTAATGCGAATAAACACATGGCAGCATATAGAGCTATCGTGGATGAACTATCTAGATCGTTTGAAGGGTTTGAAGTTCAACACATCCCTCGAACAGAAAATGAGGAAGCATATGCACTATCTCGAATAGGCTCTGCCTGGAAAAAGGTTCCGGATGGCGCTTTTTTAGAGCACCTCAAAGTTCCCTCTATAAAAGGAGTGGACGAGGAATGTCCGACCAAATCCGACTCACCGTTAGTAGCAGTTCTGGTTTTGATTCCCAGTTGGAATCGACCCTACCTTGATTACTTGGTAGATGGAAAATTACCCGAAGACGAAGTTCTGAGCCGGCAGATCGTCCGACGAGCAAAAGCCTACACTATAATTAGTGGTGAGCTCTATAAGCGGAGTGCATCTAGGGTTTTTCAGCGTTGTGTATCTCCGAAAGAAGGAGTGGAAATCTTACGTGAGATCCACAAAGGCGAGTGTGGTCACCACGCTGCAGCCAATTCTCTAGTGGCAAAAGCTTTCTGACATGGTTTTTTCCTGGCTTACAGCCAAGGCAGATGCCGAACGATTGGTCAAGACGTGCAAAGGCTGCCAAAAGTATGCCAAGCAAGCTCACATTCTGGCTGATCAGCTGCAAACAATACCTATAATATGGCCTTTTGCGGTCTGGGGGCTTGACATGGTAGGACCGTTTAAACAGGCTCCAAGTGGATTTACTCATCTCTTAGTGATGGTGGATAAATTCACAAAATGGATTGAGGCTAAACCCGTCACTAATTGTGATGGAGCAACAGCCAGAAGATTTGTCGAGGATGTCGTAATCTGTAACATCCCAAAACTTCAATCCAAGCTTATCAAGATCTAAATCATCACAATTTAGGGTTAACAAAAACTTTTCCAAATTAAAAATGAAAGCATTCATGTGTTTGTGCATTTAAATTAGGAATTGATTTGAATTGCCATGGTTCTGTGATCCATTGCTTGTAAAATGTTTCTTAGGTGAAATAACATCATCTAAGTCATTCCCAAACTTTTCCCAAAGAAAAATAACTCAAAATGAATATTTGAAGTGAATGGTCATTTTGGCCAAATTAACCCCCATGCCTACTTTGGCTATTCCTAGTACTCAAAACTTAACAGAAACATGTGTGGATCTTTACACCCCTTGATAGTACACATAATGAGGTACCAAGGCCCACCTTGTGATCTGCAAAAATCTTTCAAATACTAATTTTAAATGACAGTTCAAAATTGAATCTATTTCATATGGGAAGATCCGACTTTTTCAAAAACCATTCAAACAAGCTCAATTTGCAAAACCCAAGCACCCACAGAGCCTCAAGCTTCTATCTAGCAAACCCACCAAAAATCTTTTCAAAATTCAAAAGTTTTTCTCTTTCGGCCATTTTGTCAAACACCTTGTTGGCAAGATCAAAGTGGCCTAACTATTACTGTTTTGGAGTTGATCTTGTCTAGCCAATTAAGGTGCTTTCATCACCCTTGTCTCCCCCAAGTCTAACCAGACCAGCACCAACCCATCCCCTACCTCCTAGCTGCACTGCAAGGCCATGCCGAGAGCACCTTGCCGGCCAACTTGGCCCTCGCAGCAGCAAACCGCTCCCCCCTCTCTCGCCATGTCTACACGCTTGCCCGTGGTCCACCTCCACCGTCCAACCAGCCCCAGCCCAGAGCCAGCGACCAGAACGGCCAAGAACCGCCGTGCCCGGAGCTGGTCGACTATGCCGACGCCGCCCGCAGAGCGCGCCCTGTCCCCGCGTGCACAAACCGTCCCTTGGTCGCAGCCCGCGCCTACCGCTCCGCCAGGACCTAGGGAACACCCCAGACACCCCCGTTGGCCGCCCAACGCATCCTAGCCACCGCTCGCCGTTGAACCCGCAGCCTCTGCCGCCCAGAGCGCGTGACGCTCCTGACCAGCACAGAGCTCGCCTTGCCGCGCCTTTAAGCCTCAGTGCACCGCCAGGAGACAGGCCACCGTCCCCTACCTCGAGCCACGCCGCTATCCCCCTGTGCTGCCCTCGCCGGAGTCGCCTGCCCACACCGCTCGGTCTCACCGTCAGGCCTATATAAACCGGCCTCCCTAGCCTCATTTATCCACACCCACTCACTCCCTACCTCTCACTGAACCTCACCCACCTCTAGCCGATGCCGCTCGAGCTCTGCCTCGCCGGAATTGGAGCCGGAGCCGCCGCAGCAGGAGGAGAAGGGCGCCTGCGATTTAGGGCACCCCAAGCTCCACCACAACCGCGCCTCGCCTCACCGTCGTATTCTAGTTCATTTGCCCGCCTCGCTGACCTTGCTGGAGCCCTGGTACGTCCCCGATAGACCCCCACTGAGCCGCTAGGGTTCGAGCTCGCCGGCGACCTGTTCGTCGTTGACGACGATCCCCAGCCGTAGATCCCAGTTCTAATCCTACGGCCCACAGCACGCATACCGTTTCGCGTGTTAAGAGCCACTGACAAGCGGGACCCCCTTGTCAGCTGAGCCCCGCTCCACGGATCGCCACTGGGCCGGCCCATGTTCGTTCCCACGCTAGCCCAGCCATTCAAAATTGGATTTTTCTTTTTAGTTTAAATATTAGTTTTGTCCCCTAGTTTGAAAATCAATTCAGAGAGTTTTATAAATCCAAAATACATGAAACCAATTTGTCTGAAAGGTATTGAGATGATCTATCTAAGCCCGTTGGATTTAATTCAATTAGAGTTATAGATCTCTCCTAATAAAATAACAAAACAGAAGCATTTGCACCTTGCAACATTTTTATAAAATCAACCAAGTTAGCTTTTGAGTTGATTCCAACTCTCAAAAATCACCTTTCACCATACCTATATGAATATATAATAATACTAAGGTTTACATGCAGTGACTTTGGACTAGTACCAAAATAATGCTATATAGGCATTTCTAGTCACTTTAAATCATTAAATAATGAACTTAAACCAAAGTATTTATGATCCAACCTTTAAATCTCATTCCCACATGTTAGAATATGTGGTGATGACATGTGTCAACATGATCCCATATTTTAAGTGGTGAATATTAAATCCTAGTTAATTTTTCAATGAGTAGAAATTACTTTTCTAAATTAAAAAGAATGAAACTAGTGAATTAAACTTGTGATGCTTGTGATGATAATAGATCATAAATTGTGTGTCATAGAGTACTAAGTAAACTAGTTAAGTATTGTTTTGGTGATTGTGTACTCCATATGTATTTATAGAAGATAGTACCGACCAAGCTTACGAGGAGGAGGAGTGCTACCAAGAAGAAGAAGAAGAAAACTTCAACCATTGCACCAACCAAGGCAAGCTAGCCCTATCCAAGTTATCCTTGCAAGTTGTAATTGCAAGCCACCATTAACAGTGCAAGCTATTGTAGTAAACTGAAATTAAACTAGTTAAATTGATCCAAGATGCTTTAGGCATGCTTTGATCACACCCCCTTTAACTATTAGTTACCCCAAGTCTTGGTTTACAAGTGTTACCTCCTTTAGTTTACACAAAGTCCCTTACTTGTTTGAAGGTAGCATAGAAAGTATAAAACTTGACCTATTTAGAAACCTTTAGATGTCATTCTATGGCATGAGATTGAGCCCATCACTTCCATCTTAGTGAACACTCTTAACTTAGTAGTTTAGAGTAGATCAAAAACTTGAGTCACTTTAGATGGGAACACTTGGTGAAAATGAATTGTGAAAACCTTGGAATGATGAGTCATTCTATTGAGATGTTTTGACATGTGTTGAGAAACACAAATGGTTTATGATGATGAAAATGATGAGGCATGAGCCTTAACCCTTTTATAAAACTGATGGTTGGATTCGGATGCGATACCATTCCAAATTTACCGTACAACCACACTACCTGAATTAGGTAAGGCTTAGCTGGAAATTTATATGCATTAGTATTAGTTCCCTCGCGGGAGAGGTTTGAGCTGAGGCTACCTCTCATGATGTCCACCTATGCAGTGCCCAAGATGACTGATGGTCATGGTTGGGAGGCCATGCTCATAGGAGAGGTGCTTATACTAGGGTGTGTAAAAGGGAAGGTTATGTTTGATTATCTGCATACTAAGTATGATGATTCAGGGTTATCCCTGACAGATGTATCGAATCTTCTGGTGAAAGTGTACCACCTCTGCAGAGTGTCAAACTATTCGAATAGCCGCGTCCGCGGTTATGGACAGTTGGAATGGCCATACTGTTTCGTTGTCAGATGTTTTCCAAATAACTTGAAATGAATGATGAATCTTGACTTGACCACAACAGGGTTGTGTTTATGACAATAGCTTCCCAACTTAAGTGATTCTAGAACTTTACTTTATCTTTCTTTGCTTCAGAACTCAGCTTAGGTTTCAAACTTAACTTTATAGTTAAACATAGAGTTAGTACTTGACTTAGAACTATATTACTTGTTAGAGGTAGTTTGCGAGTACTTAAAGAGTACTCATGGATTTTGTCCCTGGCTATTCTCATGGCCAGACTATGAAGGAGACTATCAAGATGATGGCCAGCAGGACGGCTATGATAACTAGGACTATCTGCCTTCGTCAGCATTGCCTGTGCCCCTGAATATGGACCCCACCGCTACGCTTTATATTTATTTCCGCTGCTTGTTGTATTAAGACTGGATCATGAGATCCTTATTTGTGTAAGACCTTATGTATGGTTTGTAATGGATGATGTACTGTGATATTCAATCCGTTATGTCTCACAAAAATGGTAATCCTGAGATTGCGAGGTATGGCATAACGGGCATCTGGGATTAAAAATTCGGGTGTTGACATAATCCGATACGGTTATCCACATAGCATTATCAAGGACAACGGGAGTAATTTCTCTATGGGAGAGCTTGCTGAATTCTGCAATGAACAAAATATCCGGCTTGACATTGCATCAGTCGCACATCCACAAGCTAATGGACAAGTCAAAAGAGCAAATGGTTTAATCCTACAAGGCCTAAAACCAAGACTTGAAGCACCACTACGACGTGCTGTGGGGGCTTGGGCAGAGGAATTACCTTCTGTAATATGGAGTTTGCGAACAACTCCAAACAGGTCAACCAGATACACACCTTTCTTCTTGGTCTATGGCGCAGAAGCAGTTCTTCCTAGTGATTTGATTCACACTTCTCCTAGAGTTGCCGCGTATATTGAAGAGGATGCCGAAATTTCTCAACAAAATGATCTCGACTTAGTCGAAGAAGTGCGTGTCATTGCTGAGATGAGATCAACAGCCTATCAACAAAAGTTACGCGAGTATCATAGCCAGAGAGTCAGAAACCAGTCTTTCAATAAGGGCGATTTGGTTCTCCTGCTTGTGCAGCAAAGAAAGCACAAACTTTCCCCAATATGGGAAGGGCCATTTTAGTTAGTCGAGTAATGCACAATGATTCTTACTACCTAAATGCTATGAGGCCAGTCAAAGAAAGACCTGCTACTAAGAAAAGAAAGAGAGCTGGAGGCAGTACAAACCCGGATGAATTAGACAGACCATGGAATATTGCTCAGCTACGTCCCTTTTATTCTTAGTTTATTTTTCTTTGTAATCATATATGTGTACATGTTCAATGTGAAATAAAGTGTTGGTTGCCTCAAAAAAATTATGAGAAGTTTTTTACCATCTTATTTCCAAATGACCATGTCACGGTCAAAAATCTCAGAATACTTGAAAGTAGTTTATGCTCATGTTTGTTCTGGTCTAGATTTCCGATTCTAAAATTGCTACCTTCGGGTATAAATCTAAATCTTATAGTTTGTGCTTTGGTTATTTGTTTGATTGCCGGATGCGGGCATTTTCCGAGTAGTGAATTGTTGGTACAAGAAGCCGGCTTTGTTTCCGAGTTTAAACTGGTTTAGCAATTAAGCTCCGTTGCTCGGCAAAGTTTCCGTGCTAAAGGTTGGCCAGCTCATGAAAGGGACGAGGCGGAAAGCCAGATAAACGATAAGTACAGACAAAAAACATAAGTGCTTATGAAAATATTTCAAGCATGAAAATTATAAAGCCAAAAGTGCTAAATAGATATATTTAAACTTAGCACTAGTAAAAAGTATCATACTACTTATTTACAACCCGGATTGTTTTCAGAATAATACAATGTTTGTTCTGATGCTCTACGATGCAGGGGAAGAAGGAGCTGCCGGCTCGCTAGAAACATCAGCCTCGCTTTAGTATCTTTCCAAGACGTTCAAATCCGAGATGGTTTGTTTGTCGTCGGAAGCTTGGCCGGTTTCTTCGACGGGCGGAGGTGGCGTCTCTACGCGAGTGAAGAAGGGAGTATCATATCTGGTCAAGTTAGATACGTGGCACCCGTATCCGGCGGAGGAGTCCATGATGGCTTTGATGTCCTGCTTCTGGCCGTCTTCGTCCAAAGTAGAATACCCTCTGGTCACTTGCCAGATCTCCATGCTTCCATGGTGGCTCATGACCATGGTGAGAGCGTTCTGCGCTGCGGTTCGCGCGTAGGACATGTTCCAGTCCTGGATGAGCTAGGGCATCTCCTTGGCCTTATCTCGCACTTCAAAGCCGGACATGTTATGCATGTCCGGAACCTTGAGAACTTCGCCAATATCCTTGATGGATTAGCGGAAGTCATGCAGCAAATCACCGACTTGAGTAAGCCGGCTGGTGCGAGATTCAGCAGAGGCTGAGTCTAGTAAGTTCAGAGGACCTACGCATGTAATGCAAAGGGGTTAATCAAATAAATCCGGACTCCAAAGAGTCGGAAGATGTGAACAAGTTAGAAAGAAGGAAACATACTAAAGATGACATCGTCGACTTTGGTCTTCTCCTCCTGAAGACTCTGGATTTCAGCTCGGAGTGCCTCAGCAATATCCCTCTCTCTGAACAAGTCATTGCTGAGATCTGAGATTTTCTTATCCTGGAGCGCGATCTTACGATCACGCTCCTCGGTAGCCATGGAGGAGGACTCAAGAACTTGAGCAATGCTCTTCTCATGATCTGCCTTAAGCTTATTCAACTCTTGGCGGAGGTCCTTGTTTTCCACCTCCAGGGTTTTCAGATTCTCGGCCTCCTCGATCATAGCACAGGATTGTTTCACCAGTGCTGAAGTCAAAAGAACAGAAGTTGAACAAAAAATCGACTATGAAATAAAAGGCAAGGTTTGAGATCTAGAATGTTTACCTTCAGCCTCATCCCTGGATACTTTTAGTTGAGCATTTTCAAGTCGGAGAGCTCTAATCTCTCTCCGCTTGTTACAAATATTCTTTAATAAATCCTGGTTATATGAATTAACTTTCTGTAAGTCAGAATACCCAGAGTCAGAAGTCTACTAAAGATTTGGGCTAATATTTTTTGCTAATATCAGCACGAGCCTTGGAGGCTACACTAGTTCATTCTTTGGCATCCTAAGGAAGCATAAATCCGGATTGTCTATCCAACTTCATGCTTGGGGGCTAGAGGATATGATATGGAATAAAGTAAAATGTGAGTTGGAATTCCGACTTACATGTTGTTCATGAGTGAGTTTGATCAGGCTCATGTTCACTTTGGTGGTAGCCTTCTCGGCGAGGGTTAGGGGGATCACTGGTGCAGTCGGAAGCTTGCCGGTCCTCAGCTTCTCGTCATGAAGACGAACTTGTTCAAGAAGTTGAGAGTACTTGATGTCCTCTGCTTCTTGTGCTTCTTCTTCGGCAGAGATAGTCCGACTTTCTAGGCATTGCCAGGCCAGCCGTTGGATCTCCTCCACAGATTTTCGAGAAAGGCCAAACTTGGCAAGACTCGGATTGCTGAGGAGATTATCAGCAAAGACCTCTGCCTAGGGATAATTACCCGAAGAGGGTTCACCCTTATCAAAACCTGAGTCACCCATGGTAACGTCAGTCTGTGATCCGAGGATCACTGGCTCTACTGATTGAGCCGGATCTTCTGCAACAGTCGGAGATGGAGTAATCTTCGGCGCTGCAGAAGGCTGAGGGGCAGGAGTCGGAGGAGCTACGGCAGGAGAAACCAAGTTCAGCTTTGACTAGCGTAGAGGCTTCGAGGCAACCCCTTTCCCTTTACCCTTGGTGAGTTGTTTAACTATGAGAAGGTAATAGAACAAAAAACATTACATCTCGGAAAGAATTAAGACATATAGTACAAAGACCTTGTGAGGAAAGATTACCTCTTCACAATAGGCACTTCCTTTGTGCCAATAGCCACTGTCGGAGCTTTGTTCTTGCGAGGAATAACATTCGGCAGTGGAACCAACTCTCCCTCATCCTAAGAAAACTTAGGAGGATATCCCTCGACCGGAGCAAGCTCCGACTCGGGGAGGTCGGCAAGCTGAAGAGAAGAGATATCTCAGTATTGCAAAATAATATAAAGATGAGCACATAATACAAGTTGTTGCTGGAAGCTTACCGGCACTACGGGATCTTCCGACGTATGCATGTCCAAGGACAGCTCCGGAATCTTCCTTTTAATCCGCTCCCTTATCAGCCATTTGATTTGGCATACATAATCTTTTGCCGAGTAGGCCTTGGGGCTGGTTCGGAGGGAATCTTTCTTCGACGACGTGATGGAGTGCATCAGTCGATCTCCATGATGTTGAAGAGGCTGGATCCGACGTGCCACCCAGCAGTGAACTAAGTCGGACCCTTTCAGGACCTTGTGCTTCATCAAATACTCGATCCGCCTCTTGGCAAGAAGCAAATCGTCACTGAGAGGCGGGGCATCTGCGTCCCAGGACTCTTGGGGCATGGCGGCACCATCGATGAAAGCTGACAAAGCAGTAGCTTTGTCGGGAGCGGGAATATCCTTATGATAGAAAAAAGTGAACGGCCATTGCTTGACCGACTCACTGGCCATAATCCGAGGATAGACGCGCTCTCGCCTAACCGAAAAACTAATAGTACCGGTAATATAAGGATTACCGGCAGTGATGGAATTTCTCCGGACATGAAAGTAATACCGGAAAAGAATAAGGCTCGACCTAATGCCGAGATACCCCTCGCACAAAGATGCGTACGCACTCATCTCTAAGAGAGAGTTCGGGGGGAGATGATGGAGTTAAAACTCCGTAGTGATCTATAACCTCAGAGAAGAAATCGGAGGGAGGAAAGCTCAAACCTCTGTCGAGGTGAGTGCCGAAGTGAACCCAGTCGCCGTCGCGAGGGTTGTTCTGTGAGTGTTCTCCTTTGCTAGCACTGTGTTTAGCTTTAGTTTTCTTATTCTTTTAGCTTAGAACTTTTTAGTTCTTCTTTGTAAATGGGTGAGACATGCTCTCTGGTCTTTATTGATTATTATCTTTGAGAGTTGTTTTAAATAAGTCGATTGGTGTTGGAAAAGAGTAGGAAGTTTCATGCTTATAGTGATACAAAAGGAAGCTTGTTTTGACTGTGACTTAGACTTTATCATGTCATGCTAGATGTTGCTTTGACCATATGCTTAGTGATTATTGTTGTAGCATGACTTGTTTCAAACAATTGAGATTGCTTAATGTGCCTTGAAAGAATCATGCGTTGTTTTAGCATACAAAAGCATAATATTGTGGTATTCTCCTTCGATGCTTTATTTGGGTTGACTTGGCACATTCTTACACCATGTTAAGACAATGAACCAGTCACCTTAGCCTCTATGATCATTTAGTTTTTGACTTGTAATATCAATTTATGCTTTAATTAATAATGTTTTGTCTCTTTGCATGATTATGGCCATTATTGCTCCCTTAGTTGGTCGCTCCCAGTCTTCTGCTAGCCTCCACCTGTACCAAGTATGAGTTCCACTCATGCATCCAACCCCCAAGAAAACCAAGTTATTCCAAAGAGTCCACTATAAATTCCTATGCATGGTGTGTTACACAATTCCAAGTATATTCATGTTTTTATCTACCTTCCGAATTAAACTTGTTATGTGAAAATTAGTGATTATATCTCTCACAAACTTGATGGCACACTTTACTTTCTTGCACTTAATAAACTTAAACCATTTTGTCCATCTATGTTGCGTATATGCTTGCGCTTTATAAGTTAAGAATTAGCAGAACCATGCTATCATGGGGAACACTTTCAACATTGCACTAATTATTCAGTTGATATCATGTTCTTTTGCTTATGGATCCCGGTGGTGTGAAATAAAAGGGGAGCTTGTAAGCTCATGGAGTTTATATGTGTGTTAGAGAAATGCTTGGGCGGCTAGCCTAAGTCATGCCTAATCATGGTGGAAACTTGCAGTATAACCATAGTGAGCATTCTATGAAGCATCCTCAATAAAAACCTATGCAAATAGCAAATAAAAAGATCGCTGAGATGCTCATTGTCTGTTGCCTTGTCATTTTGGTATGGGATAGCTCCTATATCATGGGGCAAGTGGTACCCCGTTGGCGGTTCTCTATGATACACATGTACTTACAATGACAAGAACTTACTCGTGACTAAAGTTGAGTAGCATGAGGTTTGGTACTCGTAAGCACGGGGCATGAGATTTTCAACTTATAACTTGTCAAGCATATCCTCGTATTTGTGTCACTTTAACCTTAATCACCTGAAGATGCTTATGATAGGGGCAATGAGAGCTGAAAGCTAATAAGTACCATAATTTTTGGAAGCTCTTTATGAAACTTGAATCTCTGCTTCCCTTTAAAGGGCCTTTCTTTTTTACTTTTATGTTGAGTCTCCATCTTCTATCTTTATGCACCCATTAAAAGAGCATAGTGGTCATTCTTAGTTTAATATGCATTGTCCCAAAACTTGTTGATTGATTCATAACTTTGATATTGCTTGCTCTTAAATTATTTTTATCTAGTCACCCTTATGAACTTTGAAGGTGTCCTATGTATTTATGTTTTGCTATACCATGAGGGACAAGATGAATACCACTTTTATTTTGTTTTCTATATGTGAAACAAATAAACATCTTTCAATGCATTATTATTCATGATCTTTTGTTTATACCTTTTCATGTTACAACATAGTTACTTTGTCTTATTGTTAGAACTATATCTTTCATGTTTATGTTAGAGTACTATGATCCCAACTATCAATGTTTTACAATACCTTGATCAATATTGTGATGGTGCATGTCACCTCAAAAATTATTCTTTTTACCACTTACCTACTCGAGGACAAGAAGGAGTTAAGCTTGGGGATGCTTGATACGTCGTAAACGTATCTATATTTTTTGATGCTCCATGCTTGTTTTATATCAACTTTCTTATGTTTTGTTTACACTTTGAGGTATTTTTATACATTTTCTAGAACTAACCTATTAACAAGATGTCGTAGTGCCAGTTGCCTGTTTTCTGCTGTTTTTGGTTTCAGAAAAGCCAGAAAATAAATATTCTCGGAATTGGACGAAATAAAAGCCGAAGTTCCTATTTTTTACGACACGAGACAGAGCCCAAAGCAGAGACGGAGGAGGGCTAGGGGCTGGCCACACCATATGGTGGCGCGGGTACCCCCCAGGCGCACCACCAGGGGTGTGGGCCCCTCAGGCCTCCATCGACCTTGCCCCTTCGCCTATAAAAGCCTTCCGGGACGAAAACCCTAAGTACCAGATCAGTATTCCACGAAAATTTCCGCAGCGCTGCCGCCACCAAAGAGGAGATTCGGGGGACAGAAGTCTCTGTTCCGGCACCCTGCCGGGACGGGGAAGTGCCCCCAGAGCCATCTCCATCGACTCCACCCCCATCTCCATCGTCGTTGCTAACTCCCATGATGAGGAGGGAGTAGTTCTCTCTCGAGGCTAAGGGCTCTACCGGTAGCTATGTGTTCATCTCTCTCTCTCTCTCTATGCGTGATCTTATTGAGATCATGAGCTTTGTAATCTGTAGATCTATTTTGCTACTCAAGTGCTTTAATAAATCTCTGCTTATCCCCACGTGTGTGAAGCTGACAGTGTGCACACTGTGTGGCACTTAGGCTAAGGTTACATAAATACTTACCATGAGTATAATTTGAGTTGGATGTCTCTATGAGATTGTGGTGTTTGTTGGAACCATCTAGCGGTCAAGGTAACAGTGAGGGGTTATCTAGATGGGGAATGCGAACTTCAAGGTGTGTTGTTATAGCCCTACATCGTCCAACCGGAGAGTAGTTCATGATAGCATAATGAAGAGAAGATATTTATATGAGAGTGTCCACTAGTGAAAGTATGATCCCTAGGCCTTGTTTCTAAGCATTGAAACACCGTTTACAATCAGTCCTGTTACATATTTGCTTGCTGCCACTCTTATTTCAGATTGCAATTACCACTTATAATCATCCATATTACTTGTATTTCATTATCTCTTCGCCGAACTAGTGCACCTATACACCTGGCAAGTGTATTGGGTATGTTGGGGACACAAGAGACTTCTTGTATCTTGATTGCAGGGTTGCTTGAGAGGGATATCTTTGACCACTTCCTCCCCGAGTTCGATAAACCTTGGGTGATCCACTTAAGGGAAACTTGCTGCTGTTCTACAAACCTCTGCACTTGGAGGCCCAATACTGTCTACAAGAATAGAAGCGTGCGTAGACATCAATAACGAAGAATAATCCAATATTTTACAATTTGAATTCAAGTTTTGTTCACAAATCTCGCCAGGTATTTTCCTTTTCTGGTAACCATTGTTGTCACCAATCCCAACCTCACATAAGAAAAATTTAAACCGATAACTGACAACCTCGACAAATTTTCATTTGACATTATATTCCCCGTTTGAGGGATCTTTCATAACACGACACCTGTGGCAAGGGAAGAAGTAAGATCGAGTACATTTTGTGCCTCTTCTACACGTGCTTCAGCATGCGATCTTTTCTTGCAGTTCAGATCTATCAAACGGATCGACATCACCTTCCCCTCCTCCTCTCTTTTAAACAAGGGGCCACATGAGAACTTCTCTCAGTGACTACAACTCCCTTCCTGGCTTCTACAAATATTGAAACAGTTGCTTGGGTGGCAATCTACATGGCCTCTACCTCGGACGCCTCCTTCCGACCCTTAACAAAGATCCTTCCAGGTAGCCACCGCATTTATGCTCTCTGTCCGAAGCTCAACTTCACACACATGCACGAGGTTCATCCCACCGTAGAGAAATCATCATCTCGGCTAGGAAAAGCCTCATGCTTATCTTGATCTCCCACCATAGCTACAATGCTACCATAGTCAGAATATGGATAAAACTTATAGCTACAGAAACCTAATCCGATGTTTAGGTAGAACCCAACCATAAATTTATCAAAAAAGGTCATTATGATCAAAATTCAATAAAAAGTTGTTAGCAAAAATGATAATCTTTGAAAACCAAGCATTATTTCGTTCTAAAATACCAAGGGATTACATGCATCGCTGATAATAAGTTCTTTCATCTCTATAAAGTGATCATTCCTATAATATACATGACCATGCAAGTTACATCCATGTTAGGGAATATGATTTGATTTAGGATTATAATATGTATATTCTTTTTGACTAAAATTAACTAAATTTATGAAAGATGAAACTTATGACTAAAATATTGTCTTACTTTGGGCCTTTGCCGCCAGCGGCACACACGGGCACACCGGGTCATCTGGTACTATCAATCTGACCGCAAAGAAAGATTGAAGACCAAGCGCAGCGACCGTCCAGCCCAGACTCCAGAGGCGCTCAAGTCGTTTTAGGTCGTGCCTGCTGAGGTCCACCAACAGAGGCAGACAGACAGACGGGCTGAGAGGGGCTTCCTTTTCCTCACGACGCCGACGGTGTCATCCAACCCATCCTCCCCCTGCGCCGAACAACCCTCCTCCCCCACTCCTCCCATTCCACCGAACCACGCATGACCGCCGCCACTGAGAAATCCTTATCGCATTCCTGCCCCATCTCTGCCGGCGTCGTCGACTACAGTTAAGCGGAGATCCACCCGGGCCTGGGAGGACTGATTTCTTCGGTTGGTGACGAACCCTAACTCGACTGGACTGCTGTGGGAGTTTTCGCCTTCGGTTCTTGTTTTCTTTGCCGTGAGTGCGAGCAATCGGGTTCAAATATTTCTTCTTTCTTAAACCCCTCAATCCTGTCCATATTTATCTTGTTGCGGTTTTGTTCGTTTGCTACTTGGTGGAGTACTAATGGCCCGCGTTATTTTCCCAAAATTATTTGGGTCTCGTCATAGGTCCTCGCAGGCTAGATCTAGTGTTCGTTCGTACGAACTTTGCAGTGATTTTTGCGTTCTTGGTCTGCGAAAGGTTTTCTTGGATCTGGCACTAGTGTCTGGATCTACAGGTGCTGGCATTTTCTGCTGGATGCCACCATAAACTGAAGCTTGTCAGTGTAGTTAGTAGAATGTCAACAATTCACACTTAGGTTTCAGCTCCCTCTCAGTTATGAGTTATACCTGCATTGGAGGGAAATGGTTTTGGTGGAGTGGACTGTAGGTAATACGGTGTGTTGCTTCTTGTCGTAACTAGTATGATGACATGTACCTGCCTGCCAGAGTTCTTTGCTGGATCCTTAAGCTATACTTACTTTGAGATCTAATAGTGTCGGTGGCAAATTTGTTTGATTTCCGATAACTCTGCCAAAAATCATTTGGAAGACCCAGTCATGCTTTTGATGTAATGTAACCATCGCTATCATTTTTTTTTGTGCGAATACTTTACCTTCCTCCACGAATTCTGCATGCTTTAGGGGGCTTGTCTGTACTCTTTAGCTTCCTTTTCTAGGGACTAAGCATTACTTTATCACAACAGCCCAATATTTAAGCGGCAATCTGAAAGAGGCGCTGGTGAGACAAAAGATTTACATCATTTGCCGCAGCTTCTGTCTGTTTCGGCTGTAATTTTCTGTTATTTAAGGCTACGAGCTGAGCGTGTAGTCTGATCCTGCTTAAAACTACAGCATGCACATTTTCTTTACTGCCTCCTTATTTCTAGCATTACCTGCCCATGTCCCAAAATGGGGCAATTTATTTGATGGAACATTTTGAGTCAGCTAGGAACGAAATCAAATATTGGTTTAGGTTTCAATGAAAGAAAAGAGTTAGTTTTTGTTCTGTGCTGTCAACATGATCCTTCCATGGTGAAAATGGGGCAACATCCTCAATAAGAATCTGTCAATTTACTTTTGCTTACTTTGATAGGATTTATTACGTAATTAGGGGCACTGTGTTTTTTAAGTACTTGTCTTAGTGCAGCTTTATGTTATCTCTGGCTGTGGCCTCATATATATCCCTCTATAGGAGGAAGTGTTGGACTACCAGCCCGTTGCCACGTTGAACTATTTGAGCTTTTGAGATCTGTCGGGACTTGGTAGAAAACTGTGAGAAGTATCTAAAGTTCTTCCAAGTCCCATCTTTAGCAATCCATATGTGCTGGGTGATTCTATTTTTTTAGTTTCTTTTATTCAAATTTGTACAGTTTTTTTCAAGTTGCTTTTTCTGAATGGCACAGTTTTGAACTCTATGTGCATATCCTTTTTGTATTCCCAAATTGATGTCAGCTGCATTTGTTTGATATGTTCTTTTTTCAGGCGCTGGCACAAGGTGTTTGTTACTGAGAATTCAGATGTTATGCTCAAAAGCTTGCTAGTCTCATCTCATTCAATACGTAAGGCAACTACTTGGACTTAATCGGAGGCCATATTTGAATCTACTGATTCAGAACATGGGTTCTCGGTTTCCATCCCACCAGTTAAGCAGTGGGCTTTATGTCTCTGGGCGACCTGAGCAACCTAAGGAGAAGGCTCCGGTTGTTTGCTCCGCGGCTATGCCTTACACTGGGGGGGACATCAAGAAATCTGGTGAACTCGGGAAGATGTTTGATCTCCATGCTGAGAAGTCACGGAAATCTGGCCCTTTGGGTAACCAACCTTCAAGGAATACTTCATTTGGTGGTGCTGCCTCCAACTCTGGAACAGTATCTAATGCTGTTGGTCGATCCAACTACTCTGGTTCTACTTCATCAGTAACTGGCACAGGAGGTTCGGCAAGAGCAAAATCTAATTCTGGACCACTCAACAAACATGGAGAACCAACAAAGAGATCGTCTGGCCCCCAGTCAGGAGGAGTGACCCCAATGGCTCGCCAGAATTCCGGTCCTCTACCTCCCATTCTTCCTACAACTGGGCTGATCACATCAGGACCTATTTCCTCTGGACCATTGAACTCGTCAGGTGCTCCACGAAAAGTATCCGGCCCTCTTGATTCTAATGTATCAATGAAGATGCGTGCCACCTCTTTTGCACACAACCAGGCCGTTACAAATCTGAATGTGCAAGATGGTTACTCGATTAAGGCCAGTTTGCCAAAGCCTGTACTCTGGGCGGTCATTTTGCTCTTTGTGATGGGATTCATAGCAGGTGGCTTCATTCTTGGTGCTGTTCATAATGCGATTTTGCTGGTAGTTGTCGTGGTCATATTTGGATTTGTTGCTGCACTCTTGATTTGGAACATTTGCTGGGGTACAAGAGGCGTGACTGGATTTGTCAGTCGTTATCCCGACACTGATCTTAGAACCGCAAAAGATGGGCAGTATGTGAAGGTTACTGGGGTATGTGTAGTACTGATCACCTTCTTAGACTTATCAGTTATTCTACTATCCATCCCATCTATTGGATTTAGTTTCCTCCTTTATGTCATATTTGTGCTTGCTTACAATAGAGTTAGAAATAATTCTTATCTTACACTGTTGATTGGTGGCTCGGCCTACCAGGCGTGCTATCATTATAGTCTTGCCAGTTGTGTGACAGTGTGTTTCTGAACTGCTTTATTAACTCACATATCACAATGTAGTAATATCACCAACTATTTCTATATTAAGTTAATTCATACTTAGATTAAACAAAATTAGATTATTTCCAACAAAACTTTGGACAGAGACATTAGCAGATAACATTAACTACTACACGTAGACTAACATGTTGTTTTCCTAGTTCATCCGCAAGTTTTGTTATAAGCTTGCAGCTGCTTACGGTAAAGGCGATTTAAGAAGTAGCACTTCATCTATATGCAGTAGTATTGAACTTGATAGGTGGTTACTTGTGGAAATCTAGAAATAATTCTTATATCTTACACTGTTGATTGGTGGCTCGGCCTACCAGGCGTGTTATCATTATAGTCTTTCCAGTTGTGTGACAGTGTGTTTCTGAAGTGCTTTATTAACTCACATATCACAATGTAGTAATATCACCAACTATTTCTATATTAAGTTAATTCATACTTAGGTTTTTAAAAAATAAGATTATTTCCAACAAAACTTTGTACAGAGCCATTAGCAGATAACCTTAACTACTACACATAGACTAACATGTTGTTTTCCTAGTTCATCTGCAAGTTTTGTTATAATCTTGCAGTTAGCTTACGGTAATGACGATTTAAGCAGTAGCACTTCATCTATATGCAGTAGTAGCCAGTCCTCATTGTATTGAACTTGATAGGTTGTTACTTGTGGAAATTTCCCCCTCGAGTCCTCCTTTCAAAGGGTTCCAAGATGTGTGTACACTTCATCCTGCCTGTATGAGTACAAGGGCTGGGACTCAAAAGCTGCCAACACTCAACATCGCCGATTTACATGGGGATTACGCTCTATGGAGGTCAGTTTCTTATTTCCTAGGACTTCTGATGTGTGAAGAGACGTGATACTGAGGATGACATGGCGGTGACTATGAGATACAAGCATCTTACTTAGTTCCAAGCATTGCAATTCTTATCCTCTTATAATCTTGTCTCTTATGTTTTTCTTTCCTTTGCAACAATCACAGCGTCATGCAGTTGATTTCTACATCTCGGATTTCCAATCTGGGCATCGAGCATTGGTCAAAACAGGATATGGTGCACGGCTAACCCCCTATGTAGATGAGTCAGTTGTTATCGACATAAATCCAGAAAACAAGGACATGTCTCCTGAATTTCTAAGATGGCTACGGGAAAGGAATCTCTCAAGTGATGATCGTGTGATGCGCCTAAAAGAAGGGTATTATTATTTCCAAGTTCCTAGTTTTTGCATCTGGAATGCACGAGCATGGAGTCATCTTAACTGTGGTCACAACCTTCTCATAAAAATATCCATGTCACTTGACATTGCTGTTCACACTGCAGATACATAAAGGAGGGAAGCACTGTGAGTGTCATCGGGGTTGTCCAAAGGAACGACAATGTGCTGATGATTGTTCCACCGTCTGAATCCTTCTCTACTGGCTGCCATTGGGGCAAGTGTGTCCTCCCAACTAGCCTTGATGGACTAGTCTTGAGATGTGAAGATACATCAAACAGTGATGTAATACCAGTTTAGCTAGCAACTTCATTCTCGCAGTTTGCTGGAAGAAAGAGAAGAAAAAAGTTGCATATGGCAAAATTTGTCCTTGGATTTGTCTCGTTGGATGTTAGGATGGAAAATGTGCAAATGCAGGGTGTGATGGGTTATGTATAATATCGTTAGTCAGATACTCGGGGCATGATTGTGTAGTATTAATGTGTTTTGCTCTTCTTTTTTTGGGTTGGGGCTATGAACCTGTAACATGGATGGTTTGAGTACTACGGTGTAGTAGCTTCTTTTTTATCCATAATGTTTACACCCGGCCTCTGCATTGCTAGAATGCACACAGCTGATCAAACAAAGAGAAAGTAACCAGAACAAAAGTATCAACATTACAAGAATGATAAAAAACGACGGCACACGTTGATCTAAGGCATGTCTATTCGTAGGTCACGCTGCTATCCATGCCGTGGCCTCCAATCGCGTACATCCCGCCGCAAATAAGTCGCGAAACTCCATACGTTGGAGAGTAGTCCATGATCGTAGGATGGCCGTGGCACGATAAATCACCTGAAAAGAAGAAGACAAAATGTTATTAAAAATCTTGTCATTTCTACATAGCCAAAGCGACCAAATAATGACAAACGCTCCCACCCTAAATAAAATCCCATATTTATCGTGTATCTCGTGCAACCAATTACCAAATATATTGGTAACCGAACGTGGAGGAGATAAACCAGAGGCTACATGGATGATTGACCATATAATACGAGCAAATTTGCATTGGAAGAATAAATGCCGAATTGTCTCATTATGATGACAAAAAACACATTGTGTACTTCCTTGCCAATTCCTCTTAACAAGATTATCCTTTGTGAGAATGACCCCTTACGAAGGTACCAAGCGAAAATCTTCGTTTTAAATGGTATTTTCATGTTCCAAATTTTAGAATTATCAACCGCTGAAATATCCGGTTGGATCAATGCTCTATATAATGAGTCAACAGAAAATTTACCACTCTCTAGTAGTTTCCATTTGAACTCATCCGTCCCCTCAGACAACTGTATCGTGGATAATCGTAATAGAAGATTATTCCATGATACGAGTCTAGGACCTAAGAGACTTCGTCTGAAAGACACATTAGGAGGATCAGACCCCAATACTATCGAGAGGGTATCTCCTTTGTGCCTAACAATCGAGTATAGCGCTGGGTATTGTTCGCGAAGAGAAGTATGGCCAAGCCATTTATCTTCCCAGAATCTAACCTGTGATCCATCCTTAATATTGAAAACACCAAAGCGGAAGAAATGTTTTTTGGATGCCATTAGTCCAGCCAAAAAATGTGAATCACCGGGTTTCCAAACCACTTGAGACACAACTTTGGAGCCAACATATTTCCCCCATAGAATGGTTTGCCAGACACCATCTTCTGATAGAAGTTTGAAAAGCCATTTACCAAGAAGCGCGGTATTTTTGACTTGCAAATCATGTATGCCCAGTCCACCATATTCTTTTGGTCGGCAAACCACATTCCATCTGGTCAGTCGATATTTCTTTTTTTCACTATCCCCTTGCCAAAAGAATCTTGATCGGAAATAATCCACTTTCTTCAAGACACCTTTCGGCAGTTGGAAAAATGAGATATATACAATACCATGTTGGTGAGTACTGAGTTTATGAGGATCAGTCTTCCTCCAAGGGATATCAATTTACCTTTCCAACTATTAAGGCGATTTTGGAGTCTTTCCTCAACGATTTTCCATTCAGCAATCGTGAGAGGTCGATAGTGGATCGGTATTCCCAGATAGTTGATTGGAAATTGCCCCTGACTACAGCTAAAAAGTTCAGCATATAGGTGGGACTCGTTTAGAGCCTCGCCAAAACAATACAAATCACTTTTATGAAAGTTAATTTTCAATCCAGAGAGTTACTCAAACACTGATAGTGTTAACTTCAAATTCTTCGCTTTCTCCAAGTCATGTTCCATAAATAAAATTGTATCATCTGCGTATTGAAGAATGGATAGACCATCATCAACCAGATGAGGAACCAATCCTTCAATTTGGCCGTCAGCCTTAGCTCTCTCGATGAGGATAGCCAACATATCAGCCACTATGTTAAATAGTATAGGCGATAATGGATCCCCTTGTCTTAGACCTTTTTTTGTCTGGAAGTATTTGCCAGTGTCATCATTGACATTGATGGTAACACTACCACCAGCCACAAAAGACCGTACGAGAGCACACCACTCTCCAGAAAAACCTTTCATACGGAGTGTTTGCTGAAGGAAAGACCAATTAACTTTATCATAAGCCTTCTCAAAGTCAATTTTGAACGATACACCATTCAACTTCTTTGAGTGTAGTTCATGAATTGTTTCATGCAAGGTTACTACCCCATCTAGGATATTCCTTCCTTGCATGAAAGCAGTTTGAGATGGGCTTACAACATGGTCAGCGACCGAATTTAGTCTAATCGTAGCAACTTTGGTGAATATTTTAAAACTAACGTTAAGAAGGCAGATTGGAAGATATTGTTGTATTCGTTCTGCATTGTTAACCTTAGGAAGTAAAATTATGTTGCCAAAATTGAGTCTAAAAAGGTCTAACTGCCCGGCATGCAGGAACACAAACAAATGCATGAGGTCCTCTTTGACAACTTCCCAGAATTTTTGGTAGAATTCCGCTGGAAAGCCATCAGGTCCTGGTGCCTTGTTATGTTCCATCTAAAAAACGGCTTTCTTAACCTCATCCTCCGTATACGGAGCAGTTAGAAAGTGGTTTTCCAGAACAGAAACCTGAGGAATATCCGTCGTTTGGGACTCATCCAACGAGAATGAGTTCTCTGGTGATGCCCCAAACAACGATTTATAATAACTAGTAATATACGATTTAAGTTGCTCCTGCCCCTCAATCATACCTTCATCCTGGATAAGAGAATGAATACGTTTCTTCTTATGCTTGCCATTAGCCACAACATGGAAGTATCTTGTGTTCGCATCTCCTTCCAGAATGAATTTCGCTTTAGAGCGTTGATATCATTTGAGTTCCTCCTCACAGAACAGTCTGGCAATTTCTGCATTTGATTGGTTTTTAAGCTCAATCTCTTGTGCAAATAAAAGCCTGACTTCCGTAGAAGCCTCTAAATCGTTAATAATAGATCAAAGACGTATTTTGTCTTTTTTAAGGATTCCAGCAGTATGTCTGGCCCAACTGCGAAGGAATTTGCGTAACGCACGCATTTTGTTGTTCCATCGCTGTATAGGTGTTTGACCACTAACAGGTTTCTCTCAAATAGCCTTTACCAGGTCAGGGAAACCCTCACATTTCATCCATCCAAGTTCAAATTTGAAACTATATTTGGATTTTCGTGGTGGTGTTCCAACAGACAATAAAACAGGAGCACGATCGGATAAAGCCTCAATACGTTCTAGGGCCCGAACAGTTACCATAGGAAATTTATCTTCCCATTCGGTATCTATAAGCACCCTATCCAATTTTTCATATGTAGGTTCAGGAAGACTATTGGCCCAAGCGAACTGTCTTCCGATCATTGTAACCTCTCGTAAATCCAAGCTTTCTATGACAGCATTGAACATGAAAGGCCAATGATCATCGAAACGGCCCCGACTTTTTTCGTGAGGGAATCTGAGTAAGTTGAAATCTCTGCCTATGAGAATAGGATACGGATTGTCCTTAGTCAGATTGACCAACTCACGTAAAAAGTCTGCCTTAAAAACCTCCTGGGCAGCCCCGTATACAGTGACTAGAGACCATAGAAAATCATCAACCTTGTTACGGATATGGAGTTTAATAAAAAAATCTCCAATCGAACTGGCTAAGACTTCCATAGTCTCATTTCGGACACCTAACAGGATCCCCCCGGAACGACCCCGCGGCGGACGTGATACCCACGTGAACTCTACTCCACCAGAAAGGCGATTGAGTTGAGCTTGTGAGAAATCGCGTCTACCAGTCTCAGAAATACCCAAGAAATCCAGATTATGATCTCTCACATAATCGGCAAAGAACAAATATTTAGCCAAGTCACGAAGACCTCTGTTATTTGAGAACATGCCATTCATTGAGAAATAATAGGGGATTTGGATACCCGAGACCTTTTACGAGACTTATGGCCCTTCAATTTTCGACCAGAAGCTGTAAGATCAAATAATAAACCCAACTCAGTCTCATCGAAGCCCACCTCTGATACTTCACCAACTAAGTGAGAAAGGAGTTGACCATCTACTGTGGCATGCAACTCCTCCTCCTCGATGGGTGAAGGATCAGGAACAAAATGAGTCTTAGGAGTAACCGTTAAACGGTCAACCTCCATTCCTCTCAACACAGAAGTAGATAAAGAAACATCCTTAACAGATCTACCCATACTAACTCCAACATTAGCCATTTTTTCAGCGATAGACGAATTGGAGAAAGATAGGAAGGACTTTGATGAATTCATTATACCTTGCGAGTCGAGGTTCTTCTCAGCCTTCCTCCGCATGGCCTTGACCATCGAGTCCTCATCCGTAGCCGAAGCCCTAGAGGCGTCGACACCATGCCTAGCACTCCTCCGCGCTGCATGTCCCGACTGCCCCTCCTAGGCGGCCAGACCACGCCCAACGTCCGTCGGCCCTCTAGAAGCAACGCCATGTAGCAGCACAACGTGGGTCGTCGAAGACCCTGGCTCCCTACTCAGCCCGAGGCCGCCTGCCCGGATCGAAGAGGGGCCAGCATGCGCGTCCAGGACTACAGTCGGCACGGTCGAAGAAGCATCGCAGTCGACCAGCCCCTCTTGGGCCAGTCTCCGCGACAAAGACCCCGGCTCCCCACTCAACCTAAGGCCGCATGCCTGGATCAACGAGGAACCGGTCTGCGTGACCCGGGGTAGAGTCAGCGAGGTCGGAATAGCACCGCGGTCGACTAGCCCCTCCAGGGCCAGTCTCCGCGCCGAAGACTCGTGGTCCAGCACCTGAAGCACCGGCTCTAGCACCGGTCCCTCCCGGCGAGGAATAGATCGACCCAATACATTGGGTATACAACGAGCAGGGGACATCGACCGCGGAGGAGTCCGAGCCCTAGCAGCTGCCGCTCGCAAAGCAGCCTGCAGCTGAGAAGAAGAGACCCGAGGCGAAATCACTACAGGTGCGTCACCACGAAGAGGAGAGCCCATCGGAAGCAACTCAAGAATTTCCTTTCCACGCGGCGTAGAAGGATTGGGATTAAAAGGAGTGACCGCGATCAAAGGTGCAGAACCCTGTGTCAAAAGCTGAGCTCACTGGATGGAAAACGGCGGCACTGAGTCCCCCTGACCAGGCTGGGCCGAAGAAGAGCCATCCCCAGTATCCTGTAAACCTCCTGTCGAATCAGACATATCCATAACATCATCGGGGCCCTTCCCATTTGTATCATCATCATGGTCCTCATCCCTCTTCCGCCATAGGAAAGGAACAAACTCTGGCTCTGGAGCATAACCTGTAGGCTCCAATCGGAAACGAAGCTCAAAGGCCTTGAGTTTGATCATGTTGGGTCCACAGCATAGAAAACAAAAATTTTCCTACGGTGTGAACTACACGCCAAGATCTATCTACTAGGTACAAAACAATGGGTAGTCGTGCACTTGCCGATCTCAAGATCGTGAGGAAGTCTGAGCGCCGCAACTCAGCATCGCACACACGTTCAAGCCACCGGACAACCTCCACCTCCTCGCTTCAGCGATCCAGCAGAAGCAGCAACTCCTTCCATACGAAATGCCACCGGGAACATGTATCTCGCTAATCTGAGACCATGGGAGAATAATTCTAGAGGGGGAGAGAGATCCTTCACAAGGAGGTGTGTGGATGAAGGAGGGAATGGGTGGCCTTTTATAGGAGGAGGGGGGGGGGTGCCCCTCTCTCCATGGACGGCGCATGGGGGGGTGACCCCTCACCTCCCCCATTCATGTGGTGGTAACCCCTCCACATTAAAATGCCTCTTCACATTCCCTTTTAAAGTCTCCACTTTAAATGCATTAAATTTCTCCAAATTTAATGCTCTCTTATTTAATAAAACTCTTTTATTAAATTTATTCAGAATTTTGTTAATTACTTTAATTAACAAACATTCACATATAGCCCCTTGCAATATTTCAATATCACATGCAGAACCTCTTTCTGCAATTTCACCCGAAACAATTTCCGGTTTCTATTGAAACAATTCCTGCGCTTTGCAATTCTTTCGTCTGAAACATATGTGCTCCAAAATGGTGTCCGGTAACTCTTAGGTGTGCCACCCTACAGTTCGCGAATAATGCAGACATGATCGAGACCCTTCTCCGATCAATAATCAGCAGCGGGACCTGGAGATCCGTACCGACTCCTACACATTCAACGATGACTTCTGTGATCGTGAGAACCTTTAACGCTTGTAACTAAATCCCTTTGTCTCTCGATATATTACATGTCCGAGATTCGATCATCGGTATCTCCATACCTAGTTTGATCTCGTTACTGACATGCACTCTTTTCTCGTTCCCGTGATATAACATTCTAGTGCTCACATCACTTGCTTGCAAGCTATCTTAATGTGATATCACCGAGAGGGCCTAGAGTATATCTATCCGTCATCGGGATTGACAAATTCCTCTCTTGATCGATGAGCCTCAACATAACACCTTCGTAGTACTGAACCCATCTTTATAGTCACCCTGTTACGGTGTGACGTTTGATGTTATCAACATACTCTTCCGGTGTTAGCAATTAACATGATATCATGGTCTAAGGATAAAGATTACTTCGTATGATGTTATAGCAATATAAACATAATGACTTGATCGTAATGCTATACTTCGGATGAATGTTCATCACATCATTCCACCAATGGTGTGACCTTGTTATTAACAACATCCAAAGTCCATGATCAGGAAACCTTGATCATCTTGTTAATCAACAAGATAGTCTATAAGAGATGCATAACTAGGAACCCTTTTTGTTTATTAAACACACATGTATTGATGTTTCCTGATCAATACAATTCTAGCATTTAAAATAAACATCTATCATATATAAGGAATATATAATAACAACTTTATTGTTGCCTCTCAGGGCATATTTCCTTCAGTCTCCCACTTGCACTAGAGACAATAATCTAGTTCACATAGTGATAAATCTAACACCCATGGAGTTCTGGTGTTGATCATGTTTTGCCCTAGGGAGAACTTTAGTCAACGGATCTACTACATTTAGGTCCGTGTGTACTTTACAAATCTTTATATCTCCATCCTTGACATGCTCGCGGATGGAGTGAAACCGGCGCTTAATATGCTTGGAATTCTTGTGAGACCTCGGTTCCTTTGTGTTGGCTATGGCTCCATTGTTGTCACAATAGATCACCATTGGGTCCAACGCACTGGGAACCACACCTAGTTCCGTAATGAACTCTTTCATCCAAACCGCCTCCTGCGCCGCTTCTGAAGCAGCAACATATTCCGCCTCCATCGTTGATCCAGCCACCATAGGTTGTTTGGAACTCCTCCAACTAACTGCTACTCCGTTCAAGAGAAATACGTATCTGGATTGAGACTTAGAGTCATCCGGATCGGTGTCAAAGCTAGCATCAACATAACACTTAGCGACTAGCTCTTCTTCACCTCCGTATATAAGAAACATATCCTTAGTTCTTCTCAAGTACTTGAGGATGTTCTTTACCGCTATACAGTGTTTCGAACCTGGATCAGATTGGTACCTACTAGTCAAACTAATAGCATGTGCCACATCCGGTCTTGTACATAGCATGGCATACATAATAGAGCCTATGGCCGAGGCATAGGGGATCTTATCCATCATCTCTCTTTCTTCCGCCATAGCCGGACTTTGAGTCTTACTCAATGTCTTGCCTTGCAACATAGGTAAGAACCCCTTCTTACTTTCGTCCATATTAAACTTCTTTAATATCTTATCAAGGTATGTACTCTGCGATAGCCCAATTAGGCGCATTGATCTATCTCTATAGATTTTAATGCCTAATATATATGACGCTTCACCAAGGTCTTTCATCGAAAATTTGCTGTTTAGATAAATTTTAACACTGTTTAAAAGATCTATATCATTTCCAATCAATAATATTTCATCCACATATAATATCAGAAATGCCACATTGCTCCCACTCACTTTCTTGTAAATACAAGCCTCTCCATAAGTTTGGACAAATCCAAACTCTTTGATCACCTCATCAAAGCGGAGATTCCAACTCCGGGATGCTTGCTTCAGTCCATAGATGGATCGCTGAAGTTTGCATACCTTATTAACATCCTTAGGATCGACAAAACCCTTAGGTTGTATCATATACAACTCTTCTTCAATATTACCATTGAGGAACGCAGTTTTGACATCCATCTGCCATATTTCATAATCGAAATATGCAGCAATTGCTACCATAATCCTAACCGACTTAAGCATCGCTACGGGAGAGAATGTCTCATCATAGTCAACTCCTTGAATTTGTCGAAACCCCTTTGCGACAAGTCGATCCTTATAGATGGTCACATTACCATCAGCATCAGTTTTTCTTTTGAAAATCCATTTATTCTCAACGGCCTTTCGATCGTGAGGTAAGTCCACCAAGTTCCAAACTTGGTTCTCGTACATGGATTCCATCTCGGATTTCATGGCTTCCAGCCATTTGTTGGAATCCGGGCTCATCATCGCTTCTTCATACGTCGCAGGGTCATCCATTTCATCAACCATGAAATTCACAACATGATTGTCGTATAGTTCAGGAGCTGCACGTGTCCTGCTTGACCTGCGAGGTTCGGTAGTGTCCTCTTTCGGAGTTTCATGATCATTATCATTACCTCTCTCTTCATCAGGTGAAGTCAACTCCGAAACAACTTCCGGTGCTGCGCCACTCGCCATTCCATGAAGAGAAGGTTCAATAACCTCTTCGAGTTTTACCTTCCGACTACTCACACCTTTCGCGAGAAACTCCTTCTCAAGAAAGGATCCATTCTTGGCAACAAAAACCTTGCCCTCGGATCTGTGATAGAAGGTATACCCAATTGTTTCCTTAGGGTATCCTATGAAGACACATTTTTCCGCTTTGGGTTCGAGTTTATCTGGTTGAAGTTTCTTCACATAAACATCGCATCGCCAAACTTTAAGAAATGACAGCTTATGTTTGTTTCCAAACCATAATTCATACGGTGTCGTTTCAATGGATTTAGATGGTGCCCGATTTAAAGTGAATGCAACCGTTTCCAGTGCATAACCCCAAAATGACAGTGGCAAGTCAGTCAGAGACATATCCAATAAGGTACGATTACGACGTTCCGACACACCATTACGTTGTGGTGTTCCGGCAGGCGTGAGTTGTGAAACTATTCCACACTCTTTCATGTGTGTGCTAAACTCGTAACTTAGATACCCTCCTCCATGGTCAGACCGTAGAAATTTGATCTTTCTATTACGATGATTTTCCACTTCATTCTGAAATTCCTTGAACTTTTCAAAAGTTTTAGACTTGTGTTTCATCAAATAGATATACCCGTATCTACTCAAATCATCTGTGAAAGTAACAAAATAACGATATCCACCTCACGCTGACACACTCATTGGTCCACACACATCAGTATGTATGATTTCCAATAGATCTGTCGCCCGTTCCATTGAACCGAAAAACGGCGTTCTAGTCATCTTGCCCATAAGGCATGGCTCACATGTATCAAATGATTCAAAATTAAGTGATTCCAAAAGTCCATCAGAATGGAGTTTCTTCATGCGTTTAACGCCAATATGACCTAGACGGCAGTGCCACATATATGTAGACATATCATCATCAAGTTTAATCTTTTTAGCATTAACATTATGAATGTGTGTAATATTACTATCGAGATCTATCAGAAATAAACCATTCAACATAGGTGCATGACCATAAAAGATATCATTCTTATAAATCGAACAACCATTGTTTTCAGGTTTAAAGGAATGACCACTTTGCATCAAACACGATCCAGATACAATATTCATGCTCAGTGCAGGCACTAAATAACAATTATTTAGGTTTATAACTAATCCCGATGGCAAAAGGAGAGGTAGCGTCCCGACGGCTATCACATCAACTTTTGATCCATTGCCGACCCGCATCCTGACCTCATCCCTTGCTAGTTGTCGCTTGTTCCGTAGCCCCTGAACTGAGTTACATATATTAGCAACTGATCCCGTATCAAATACCCAGGTGCTACTGCGAGTACTAGTAAAGTACACATCAATAACATGTATATCACATATACCTCTGTTTGCCTTGCCGGACTTCTTGTCCGCCAAATACTTGGGGCAGTTGCGCTTCCAATGGCTAGTCCCCTTACAATAGTAGCACTCGGTGTTAGACTTAGGGCCAGCTCGGGGTTTCTTTTTAGGCGTGGCAATAGACTTGCCACCCTTCTTTCCCTTGTGCTTGCCTTTCTTGTCTTTCTTGAAACCGGTGGTCCTATTGATCATCAACACTTGATGTTCTTTCCTAATCTCCACTTTTGCAGTCTTAAGCATTGACAGAAGCTCGAGAAGAGACTTCTTCATGCCCTGCATATTATAGTTCATCACGAAGCTCTTGTAGCTAGGTGGCAGAGATTGGAGAACACGATGTATGCCTAAGTCAATGGGAATCGTTATTCCCAAGGACACAAGCTTATCGGTGTACCCAGACATTTTGAGTACATGCTCACTAACGGAGCTGTTTTCCTCCATCATGCAGCTAAAGAACTTTTATGTAGCATTATAACTCTCTACGGCAGCATGGGTATCGAAAATCATTTTCAATTCTCCCATGGTATCAAAGGCATTGCCATTTTCGAAACGATTTCGAAGTTCTGGCTCTAGCCCATACAGTATGCTGCAATGAACTAAGTTGTGGTCCTCCTGACGAGTCACATAGACATTCTTTTCCTCGTCAGGGGCATCAGGAGCTGGTGGGGGGCCTAGCGGCGCATCTAGCACATATTGCTTTTGTGCAGTAGTGAGGAGAATCCTCAAATTCATAGCCCAGTTGGTGAAGTTGCTACCATTTGCAGCAAGTTTCTTTTTCTCCATGAACACATTGAAATTAAAAGCAGGTGGTGCCATCTAACACAGAATTTGTAAAGTTTATTTAGACTAAGTTTATGATAGATTGAGTTCAACTAATCCAAATTACTAATGAACTCCCACTCAAAAACGACATCCCTTGTGTCCTTTTGGTGATTACATGAACCAAATCCACTACACCAAGTCCGATCATCACGTGAGTTGATGTAGCTTCAAAGGCGAGCATCTATATGGGCATCATATCAACTATATGACTCATGCTTAACCTTTCAGTCCGTGTTCCGAGGCCATTTCTGTACATGCTAGGCTCGCCAAGTAAGAACCTTAGTATTCGCGTGTGTAAAACTGTCTTACACCCGTTCCTATGAAAGCGTAGATTCGAGTATACCCGATCATCACGTGATGTCTCGAAACACGATACACAGAACGGTGCATACTTAAGGAAGAACACATTTTTATCTTGATATCTAAATGAGGGATCATCTTATAATGCTACCAAAAGCGCCAAACTAGCAGTATAAGATGCAAACATCTAATGTGTAAAGTGAGATGATATGGTCCATGCATTTGATCTCTATCACTTGCATTGTGGTATGATTTCTATCATTCCTTTGTGTGTAAGGCCAAGGTCTATGGAACTTACACGTTGAGTGTGTTGTAAGAGTATCTATTATACATCTACTTACAACAATACCATATCAATACACTAGCCCATCAATGATCTAAACTAGACGCCTCTAATTTATCAATTGCAAGTTTTACGTGGCTTAGGGCTTTCGGAGATAGAACCGTTCTCACCTACGAACATGAACCACAACGAGGATAACTAAGTTATTAGCAAGTCATTGTAAATCAGATATTGACTATAGTAGGAGAGACAGACACCCGCCAGCCACTTATGCAAAACAAGTTGCATGTCAGTCGTGGAACCGGTCTCATGTACGATGACATGTAAGGTTGGTCTGGGCCGCTTCATCCCACTATGCCACCAATATCCAAAATACATAGAAGATGCAATAACATGATCATCATCGCCCACATATAAACATATGTGTACTACCCGTGCAAAGCACCTACGCATAGATCAGGCTCTGATACCACTGTTGGGTCTGCAGCATAGAAAACAAAAAATTTCCTACGGTGTGAACTACACGCCAAGATCTATCTACTAGGTACAAAGCAACATGTGGACATACATCCAACGAGAACTTACCCTCGAAGACAACAAGTTTTGTTAACGAGTGTGAACTCGTGGTTGATGTAGTCGTACACTTGCCGATCTCAAGATCGTGAGGAAGTCCGAGCGTCGCAACTCAGCAGCGCATCCGTACTCGCACACACGTTCAAGCCACCGGACAACCTCCACCTCCTCGCTCCAGTGATCCAGCGAAAGCAGCAACTCCTTCCAGACGAAATGCCACCGGGAACATGTATCTCGCTAATCCGAGACCATGGGGGAATAATTCTAGAGGGGGAGAGAGATCCTTCACAAGGAGGTGTGTGGATGAAGGAGGGAATGAGTGGCCTTTTATAGGAGGAGGGGGGTGCCCCCTCTCTCCATGGCCGGCGCATGGGGGGGTGACCCCTCACCTCCCCCATTCATGTGGTGGTAACCCCTCCACATTAAAATGCCTCTTCACATTCCCTTTTAAAGTCTCCACTTTAAATGCATTAAATTTCTCCAAATTTAATGCTCTCTCATTTAATAAAACTCTTTTATTAAATTTATTCAGAATTTTGTTAATTACTTTAATTAACAAACATTCACATATAGCCCCTTTCAATATTTCAATATCACATGCAGAACCTCTTTCTGCAATTTCACCCGAAACAATTTCTGGTTTCTATTGAAACAATTCCTGCGCTTTGCAATTCTTTCGTCTGAAACATATGTGCTCCAAAATGGTGGGTAACTCTTAAGTGTGCCACCCTACAGTTCGCGAATAATGCAGACATGATCGAGACCCTTCTCCGATCAATAATCAGCAGCGGGACCTAGAGATCCGTACTGACTCCTACACATTCAACGATGACTTCTGTGATCATGAGAATCTTTAATGCTTGTAACTAAATCCCTTTGTCTCTCGATATATTACATGTCCGAGATTCAATCATCGGTATCTCCATACCTAGTTTGATCTCGTTACCGACATGCACTCTTTTCTCGTTCCCGTGATATAACATTCTAGTGATCACATCACTTGCTTGCAAGCTATCTTAATGTGATATCACCGAGAGGACCCAGAGTATATCTATCTGTCATCAGGATTGACAAATTCCACTCTTGATCCATGAGCCTCAACATAACACCTTCGTAGTACTGAACCCATCTTTATAGTCACCCTGTTACGGTGTGACATTTGATGTTATCAAGATATTCTTCCGGTGTTAGCAATTAACATGATCTCATGGTCTAAGGATAAAGATTACTTCGTATGATGTTATAGCAATATAAATATAATGACTTGATCGTAATGCTATACTTCGGATAAATGTTCATCACATCATTCCACCAATGGTGTGACCTTGTTATTAACAACATCCAAAGTCCATGATCAGGAAACCTTGATCATCTTGTTAATCAACAAGCTAGTCTATAAGAGAGGCATAACTAGGAACCCTTTTTGTTTATTAAACACACATGTATTGATGTTTCCTGATCAATATAATTCTAGCATGTAAAATAAACATCTATCATATATAAGGAATATATAATAACAACTTTATTGTTGCCTCTCAGGGCATATTTCCTTCAGATCACAACATCCGACTTAAGGTAATGACCCAAAGCATCACTCAGCTGCGAGAAAACCGAGGTGTCAGTCATAGCAACCGGGATCCGAACGACTCCACGCCGTCTCAAACTGAACAAGTCAACATCCTGAGTGATCCCCATGAGCCCACCAACAACCCACAGACCCCAGAAGGACCGCATGCAATAAGGAACCCCCTCAACGTTTAACCAGACCTGCTTGAGCTTAAACTTATGGGGCACCTCCATCGCACAAAAAACTGAGAAAGCCAACTGAGAATTTCCCTGAGGCACAGACACCTGAATCCCATCCACCCTGTCGAGATCCTCAAAAAACGGGAAACTCACAAGGAAAGCAGCCTCTCCATGCGGCAAAGCCTCCCACTTCCACTGATCATGCACCGGGCATCTCCTGGAAATCTGACGCTGAACAACATCTGCCGTCACCATCTGTCCAGATACACTCAACAGAGCTATGGGAGACTGAGAAGTCCCAGATGATCCCGAACCACATTATCAGGAATCTGAGAAAACAAAGTCCTTTCATTGCCAATACCGGCCATCTAGGGAGTAGGACGCGGTTGCTTGAGAACAGGGCATCTCAAGGTGGGGTGAGTGGAATTATCACAAATATAACAGTAATGAATAGCCTTGCAATCCTTAGTCGCGTGAGTATTAACCGCGCACTTCTAGCAGCGAACAACCTTCAGATTCTTCTTACCCACCGTAGCAGAACCCGGTGCAGTATGAACAACCTCCGAAGTGGCAACCACTGGCACAGCGGTATCAACGGTTCCCTGCACACCATACTGGTAGGTCTCCTGTTGCCCCGAAGTCTGAAAGGAAGCACCCGCTGCCACAGCGGGATACCCATACTGTCCAACTGACTGCTGATGGAACTGAGGCGGGTACTGAACAGACTGCGAGGCCACCTGCTGATCCACCTGTGGCTTCTTCTTTTTGTTCTTCCGTTTTGGCACAGTTGCACCCACAGCTCCGACTCCAACATTAAACGACTGGGGCGTCGAAGCATGCGGATACATCCCTTGTTGAGATAAGGGGGCTCCAGCATTTGGCTGACCTCGAAACGGCGGCTGCAACGGCAGCTGGCCAAACGGTGGCATGAAAGGTGGCCGTGCTCCCATCCCCTGCTGGAAGGCCCCCGACGGCGGCATCCCCGGAGGTCCGGAGAACGGCGGCGGCCCGTTGCTGAACTGACCATGATGCGGCTGCATAGGGAAGGGAGGCCGAGCCCCAAAATTTTGCCCAAGAGCGGTGGTAGAGCTCGGCGGCACGCCCGCCGACACAGACGCAGCAGGTCGCATCGGCGCTTGCACATGAGCATGAGGGCCCTGCACCCCATGCGCAGGAGTAGAGACCGAGGGAGACGACGCCCTGGCAGACGCGGCTGCCGCCGTGGGCGCAGACACGTTAGGGCGGCCCGGGGCGCCTGCCGTTGAGCAAGACCCAAGCACAGCTTGGGCGAACGTGCGAGAGGCCGGCGAAATGGCCGCATGCGGCGGAGAAGACGAGGACGACGGATGAAGGGCGAGAGGCGGCGACGCAGATATTTTCGGCGGAGGCAAGACAGAGGTAAGCGAAGGGGTTTGGAAACCCTCACGCGTACGACCAATCCCAAGAGCACGGGCCACCGCACGCCAGGCAGAGACCGAATCGTATCCAGCGTGACCCACGGACCCACATGCACTCGCCTGCACGCGGTCCACCTCAGCATGCGCCAAAACCGCTCGCGGTGATTGCGTGATCACCGGCCCACGATCAGTGCGCGTCAACCGCTCCGGGAAGAACGCTCCGAGAACAGGAGGTGCGGAAGTCCGCCGAGGAGGCAGCGGTCCTCTCCATGGCCGCATCCGAGGTCCCCGGCTCAGAAGGAAACCCACCGGCGACGCAGAGGATCCCCGCTGAGCCACCGGAGGCGAAGAAGGCGGCCGAGGCGACGAGGACGACGAGCCTCGCTCCCAAAACCTCGAGGCCTCCATCGGATACCCAATTTCCTCCCAGAACGCTTGCCGGAGCTCCTCCCCGGTCTTCCTACGCCGGCGGCGGACAGTTGTCCACCCCAGCTCACCCAACTCATCTTCCAGATCCTCGAGAGCTACCGTGCCACCATAGCTTCCTCCCCATCGGAACCAGACTCCGACCCCAAGCAATGGAATCTAGATCCCGACCCAGACGATGCCATGGAGGCAGATCCCAACGCCGGCGACCTAAGTCCACCGGGCGCCAAGGTTAACCAGCGGCCGAGCCCCATGGCGATCAGCACGTGAGCCCCATGGCGATCAACTATAGCTAGCTAGATAATTATTAGGTCGGGAACTGGTTCCACGGTGTAGTAGCTGTAAGGAGTTTTAGTGGAATCCGGTTCATACGTCTCTTTTATTTTTGGTCTGTACAATTCCAGCAATCAGGAATCATTCCTCGAATTCCCTTTTCTGTACCTATATATATTTCTATACATAATTCCATCTCTCATGGTACGTGTATTTTCATCAAGCATGATGATTTGTCAATGTACTTTCTCCAGATTGCCAATGTGTCTGGCTTTTGATCATGGTTTATGCAGATGCTTACTAGCGCAACAAGAAAACAACCCCCAAAAATAAAGGATGGCATCGTAACTAGTGTACCTAAATAAGGGTTTTGCACGATTAGAACATCTGACGAGTTAGAGCGTTTCAAACAGCTGCTCCATGGTTTGCCGGCTGAACGAGATTCTAGGGCTCTTTGAATTGAAGAAATTTCATAAGAATTTTGGAGTACTAGCACATCTTGCGATGCCACGGGTTAATTTTTATTGAAGTAGCAGTTTTTATGCCATGCCAGTCTTGATCGATATAAGATTGTGGTTGTAGCTCTTATCAGTCTTATCTATTAATATAAATGTAAACAAATAAATGTTTCATTATGCCTTGGATTTTTTTCATTAATTTTTATTTCTCATGTTCATTTAAATTACTTCCTCCGTTCCAAAATATGTGACTTGAGTTTGTCTAGATTCACATCTACCTATATACTAAAACGTGTCTAGATACATCCGAATCTAGACAAACCCACGTCACTTATTTTGGGACGGAGGGAGTATTTGGCTTAAACACGTTTTGTATATTTATATAGTTTTATTTTTGCAATGTCATTTGCATCTAACAAAATATTGTGTTAGACTCCTTTTATCTATTAGTATATCTTCTCCCCTGTATTTGTTTTGCCATCCTTATCTTATCACCGACAATTCCAGATTCAGTTTTGTCTAACTCACAATTTGACTGGATATTTCTAGGGACAATTTTCAGCATAGTTAAAATTTCCAAGACAATTCATACATATAACTTGTATTTTATCTAACAATTATTTTTCTCACTTCTTCGTTCAGTGCATGCTTCACAAAAGAGTATTGATAAGTAAATTCTTGTGCAGACTTCTTGTTGTCCAATTCTCACACGAGCCCTGTTTTCGTTGGCCTGCTGAATGGGGACCCGTTCCTATGCATTCACCTCTGACAAACTGATATTGAAGTCCTTTAAAACCCAAACTGTGGATACCGGCCCTCACGTCGCTCCGTGTGAGCGGCACGAGGGAACCCTAGCTGTCTCCCGCCTCGAGAGCTCACTCAGGCCGCCTCTGCCGCCGGCCTCATCGCGGTGGCGTCCTCCCCCCCCCCCCCCGCCTCAAAGGGGGTGCGGGAGAGCTGCAGTGGACGCGGGGGTGTTGTCGTGAGGGGAGCGGTGCGGCGCGGGGTGACGGTGCGCCGACGTGCGAGACCGTCGGCTTTCCCGGCGTGGTAGTAGACGCGATGTAGAGGCGGGTTGCCCAGTTGGCCGACAGAGAGCGGCTTGCTCCCAGGACCCAGATTCGGCGGCGGCCGCGCGGGCCCGCCCGGGCCCGCCCGGGCCCGATCTGGGCTTCACGCCTGCGTTCCTGGATGGCGGTCTGCTGTTGTCGCCGCCTCGACGGCGCTGGGGGAGGCCGGCAGTGCTGCGGGGCTCTCTCCATGGCTTGGTGGCGGCTTGATCTATTGGTCCCGGTTGGTGGGCTTGTGGCCCGGTCCGCCTCTCGCGTGGAGGGGGAGCTCGGCGGGCCGTGGTTCGCTATGGCCCCGGATGCCGGAGCAGCGGATCTAGACGCTGGTGGTCAGTGTAAGTCGGCCGTGGGGGCAACGATTTGATCTGGCCGACGATGAAGACTTCGGTGCCACACTTCGAGCTGCGACTTGGTTTGTCCTAGTGGTGGCTCTGTGCTGCGCTGGCGTGCTCGGCCTGGTGGTGCGTAGCTGGCTTCGGCGAAGGATGGTGGTCGGCGGGCTTCGGTGGTGGTGGCTCGTGGGCGGCCGTTTCAGGTTGCAGGTTGTTGAGCATCTTCGGGAGAAATCCTACTCTGGTTCGGCCGGAGGTGGCGATGGTGGCGCCCGCAGGTGTCGCATACCTCCTTAGAGGATTCGTTGTGAGGTGTGCTCACTCCTCCTCCTGTGTCCTTGACCCCGGAGGGAAACCTCAGATCCGGGATCGGGCGATGGAGGCGTTTTTGCGTCTCTTTCCTTCTTGGGGGCATCGTCTCGGAGTCGCCTACGGCCAGGGGTCTGTGTTGGGGGTTTGATGCCGGGCAGCTGCGCAAGGTCCAAGGGTGAAGTTTGGCAAAGATGATGCTTCGAGCTGAGGTCGGGTCGCAGCTGATCTTCGATAGTCGGTTTTCCCGGCGTGTCCGATGGGTTCTCTTGCTTCGTTGTGTTGCTGTGGAGTCGGAGCTGCGGTGGAGCCTGTCTAGGCGGTGACGATGACCGGCCGCCGGTGGTCTCTGCAGGTACTCGGTCGGCGCAAGATCAGCATAATTTCCTTGTGAAGCTCGTCGTCTGAGTAGGAGTTGTCTCTCCTTGGCGCGTGCGGCCAATTGATGGCACCAACATGTCTACCGGCACCGTCTGTGTGGCTTTGTTTTGGAAGCCGCTGGTGAAGTCGGAGTCGCTGGCTCGCGGAGGAGTGATGACGATTACACTTTCTGGCAACCTTGATGTGGGTCTTCTTGTGCGTTTGTGTTTCATGTGGGTAGCCAGGTTGACTGTGGTGGTGTGCACAATGTGGTCGTGTTTTATGACGACATTGGTGTATTTGTACGAGTTTTCGGACAGTTTCTCTGCAAATGAACCGGTCAATTCTCTTTGACTTTTTTAAATAAAATAAGCAGAATTGCCCATTTTGTTTAAAAAAAAGAAAGATATTGAAGTTCTTTCCGAGATGACGACCACCGTCTAAGCCGAACTCCATCAAATGTTAGTTTGGGTATCCGCACAGACGACTCCATTCTTTTTCAACAGTTGGTATCCCTTGGGAAGACATATTAACCACAACACTGTTAGAGCATCTGCACCCACGTTCCCAAAATCGTAGACAGCATCAAAGCCGGCGTATCATTATGGAGAGGGCCAACAGTTGTTGTCCAAATAGTAGGAGGGCCTTCCCACAACAACGTCCCCAAAACCGCCGCCCCCAAATAAAATTTGGACAAAATACAAGATATTGTATAGTTTGAATTATTCAAACCATATTACATATTTTTAATTAAAATATAGTTTCACACAAAATTTCAAAACAAATAGCATTTTTCATACAAGACTTAAAATATGTAGCAATCAAACATATCGACGGATCATGCAACGTTTCCTTTGGAAACCAAAAATGCTCCACTAGATCACTTTGGAGCTCAGCATGAACCCATGGCTCACGAATATCTTGATGCATGGCGATGAAGACAGCAAACTCGGCGGCTGGCACCTCATCTAGTTGAGCTAGAGGTCTATAACACTCGACCACCTAGGGTCCGGCGGGTGTCACCCCTGGCAGCTCTCTAGGATCTCTAGACTTGCTCCACATATCAACACTAGTCTTTTCTGCACACTTGTCCTCACTCGTGCACACACAGGAGCAACTTCTTGGTCGGTCATCCATTCTCAAATTTCTCTATATCAAGCACGTTTAATCTAGAATTTCTTTAAAGTTGAGTTCCGGAGAAGTTGCAACTTGTTGGTATGGATATCTTATCAATCCTATTAAGCCATGCCCCGGGATCTTATATACGCCCACTCTTATAAGATCGATGTCATCGTCGATTAATCCCAATCCAAGAACTTTCCCTCTTGGCACATGTATGTGCGTACAGTGTTGGCACATGTGCCATGCCATGTGCCACTACGGGCCCACACACGTCATGCACCACATGTCCGTCCCCCTGACCCGTGCACGCCTATGTAATCACAAGGATTGTCTATGATACCACTTATAACACCTCGGCTATCCAGGGCCCGGAGCCTGTCATCCCTGGCAGCTCTCTGTGATCTCTAGATTGGCTCCACATACCACTACTAGTCTTTTCTGCACACTTTGTCCTCACTCGTGCACACCCGGGAACAACTTTCTAGTCGATCACCCAACCTCAAATTACTCTAGGCTAATCACGCTTAACCTGGAGTTCCTTTGAAGATGAGCCCCAGAAAATAAGTTACAACTTGTTGATATGGGTATCTTATCAATCATATTAGCCATGCGCCAGGATCTCACAAGGTCCCTGGTAATCATATGGCTGGTCATCTGAGACAGCAGTTCATAACCTCCCACATCTGAGACTCTCACCAGTTGAGAGCAGGGTCCCAAACAATAGGAAAACACTGCTGGAGCACACCAAAACCCCGCTCGAAATCTTTCAGGTAAGACTCTTGGCACTTAGCAAACCAAGCCTTCTTCTCCTATCAAGATCGGGAATTGTCTTAAAAATGTAGACTAAGAAGGATATATACCATCGTCTAGGTAGTACCCTTTGTTGTATGCACGACCATGGATCTCATAGTTGACGGTCGTAAATTTACCCTTTGTTAGCCTACAAAACACTGTAGAGCAATGCAACACGTTAGTATCATTGTGAGTTCCCACCATGCTAAAAAACATACCATATCCAAAGATCATGATCTGTCACCACTTCAAGTATGACATTGTACTCTCAAGTATGGCCTTTATACATGCCTTGACAAGCGAATGGGAAATTATTCTAACCCAGTGCATATAATCGATGCTACCAAGCATCCCAGTAAATCCTCTAGCTACATTTTGCGTCAGAGTTCGATTTGCATATTTTGCATATGGTTCTCTTAAATAAACTAGCTCAAATAATATCACAACAAGCCCGTCGTACCGCTACTCCCAAAATTTTCACGGAACCCGATAGTAGCCCCTGGGTGAGGGGCCACTCGTGCTTATCCGGCGCACGACGGTGTCTCGCTCTTTTGGGAGATGGATCACCTCCGGTCCCAGGCAGACCGTGGGGCTTCCCTTGATTCTAACTAGGAACGCGTGAAGGTGATCTCTGAGCAGGGCAGAAGGGACATGTCCTCCATCTGGGAGATCTCAAAATCTATGCCAGGTAGTTAATGAGGGTCCCAAGACTTAGGCCAGAAGTTCCCTTTGGCCTATTTAAGCAGCCTTGTAGGGCGATTTCACCGGCGCACAATTTTCTTTCTTTCCTCTTCTTCCTCATGGCCACTTCTCCGCTTGCCGACCACGCACCGGCTCTAGGGAGCTTGCTTCTGCCAGCGTCATAGGGATGGCTCCCACTTGGCGGCGGTGAGGTGGGTCATGGCCGAGGCTAGCGAGGAGGAGGCCACGGGCATGGCCGCCGCCTAGAGCTCGACCGTTCTCTTCCAGTGGTGGCACCTCAGGACTCGTGGGCGGATTTGGCTAGCTTTGAATTTTACGTGAGGGTGCACCATGAGAATGCGAGGATTATGCGCCTCCCCAATGTGTTCGCTTGGTCCTTTGGTGGTCGTCGCTGCCCTCACAAGCTGATGCTCCAGCCCATCGGCTCCTGCAACACCATCTGGTGGGCTCATGTCTTCGTCGATGATGGAGGGAGCTTGTGTCTCAGACGGGGATGGTCCGTCTTCTCTGAGACACATTGCCTCCAACGAGGGTACGTCCTTTAATACTCCTGCGATAGAGCAGAGGCGTTGTCAGTCAAGGTGTTCAATAATAGCTAGCTCCGCGCCGACTTCTTCCATGAAGAAGGACTCTGATTCTGCCAAGGGCCTTCCGAGGCTCGCCCAATACCCCCAGGTAGCGGGATAGCCGGTCCTGCATAGTATATCAAAGCGAGAGGCATGTAAAACTCAAAAAAGTGATTATCACTCTTCTTAACCACAACTTTTTACTTTGGTATCTGAATAAGAAAAGCACTTATCTCGTTTTCAAGGGCTCATGCCATCATGCTTTCTTCCTTATTTCTATTGCTTCTTGACTGGCTGCTTGTGAAAGATGTGCTCATGCGAATCTTCATAAGTGGAAAGCCCCCAGGTGAGTGATCATTGGAGACGAGTGCCAAAAATGCTTCTCTTTTTATTCATCTACAGGGGTAGTTTTGGATACACAGCTTGAGCTACGGGATTCATCTATTGCATAAGGCTTTTGGGACTGGGGGGTAGCCCCCGAGCATTTCTTCTCCTCTGGTAGCTCGAATACCGTTAGATACCAACCGCGGGCAAGCCCTACTATGCCGACTATCCTGATGGTGCGCCTAGCAGGCGAGACACGCTGGGTGATCCTGCCTGGTCTCATGTGCTGCACAGCTAACTCGACAGCGCACAACCTTATTCTGCACCTTTGGTAGCTCGACTACCATAGGAGACCAACTCGGGAAAGCCCGGCTATGCCCACCGTTCTAATAGCGCACCTATTAGGACAACATGCGAGACACGCGGGGTGATCCTACCTAGACTCACGCACAACACGGCTAACTCGACAGCGCACAACCTTATTCTGCTCCTCTGGTAGCTTGGCTACAATTGGAGAGCAACCCGGGCAAACCCGGCTATGCCTATTTTCCTGATAATGTGTCTATCAGGACAGTAGGCGAGACACGCGGGGTGATCCCGTTTGGACTCACGCGTTGCACAACTAACTCGGCATCACACATCCTTATTCTGGGCACCTTACAGGTAGAATTTGTGGAGATGGTACTCATGCAAGTGCTGGATATTCCACGAGTTCTCCACGGGAGTACCATCTTCGGTCCCCAGATGGGCCGCTCCGGGCCTGGGGACTTGTACCAGCCGGTAAGGGCCCTCCCACTTTGGTTATAACTTGTTGCCTCCCTTCCCAGGACATGCTCGACAAAGGACCAAGTCACCTTCTTTTATAGTTCGAGGCTGGAACCAACTGCTATGGTATCGGCGTAGGCTATGCCGGTAGTGAGCAACTCACACATCAGCCAGGTTCTAGACCTCTTTGAGGAAGTTGACATCATCAATTCTTTGCTCCCCCTAGGTAGCCTCTTCGTAAGCTCGCACCCGGAGGATCTGTGATGTAGTTCGGTGGGTAGCACAACTTCGGCTCCATAGACTAGGAAGAAGGGTGCCTATCCCATGGACCTGCTTGGGGCGGTTCATATTGACCAGAGAGGACGTTTGGGATATGTTCAATCCAGTTTTGTCCGCTGGTCTTGAATCGGTCGAAGGACCGGGTTTTGAGCCCATGTAGCACCTATGCATTAAGGCGCTCTGCTTGCCCGTTACTCTGGGGGTGAGCCACCAAGGTGAAGGATATGTTGGTGCCGAGGCTGTCGCACTAGGTGAAGGCGCCACTGGTGAAATGGAAGCCGTTGTCGGTGATGATCCGGTTGGGTACGCCAAATCGACATACGATGCCCCGTATGAACTTGACAGTGACTTGTGATGTGATTACCCACACTAGCTCCACCTCAGGCCACTTGGTGAATTTGTCAATGGTGACGAATAGGTATTGGTACCCTCCCACCACTCGTGGGAGAGGTCCAACAATGTCGAGCCCCGAGACGGCGAATTTCTAGGACATGGGGATGATTTGAAGAGCTTGAGCTAGTTGGTGAGTGTCCTTGGCGTGGAACTGGAAAGTGTCATAGGTTCTGACCAGGTACTCAGCGTCTGATAATGCCGTTGGTCAATAGGACCCTTGATGGAATGCCTTCCCCACCAAAGTCCACGAGGCGAGGTGACTCGAGCACTCTCCTTTGTGGATCTCAGCCAGGAGTTGGCGTCCTTCAACTTGAGGTATGCAGTGGAGCTTGATACTAGATTCACGTTTCCGATAGAGGTCTCCATCTACCTAGGGGTACATATTTGCTTGTCAAAAAACTTTCTCAGCATTGGCACGGTCGAGGGGGGGGGGGGGAGGGGGAGCTCCTGGTCCTAGAGGTACCTTAGTACGTACGCGGCCTAGGGTAGACTAAGCATCCTCCCACGCGGATGACATGCTTGTCGGGAAGAGATCCATTGTTTCTATCCCCAAGGGCACACGGCCTTGCATCCATCGCTTCCCATACAATGGTTGGCATCGAGGGCTCGCCTCGGGGTCTTGTAGTGGCTTCTTTCCTGGGGAACATGGCTCCTCTGCCATCGCTTAGCATATGATGGCGGGAGTCAATGGCTCGCCCCGGGGCTTGGTGATGGCTTCTTTCTTGGGGCAACATGGCTCCACAATCATCGCTTTGCATACGATGGTCGGAGTCGAGGGCTCGCCCTGGGGCTTGGTGATGGCTTCTTTCCCGAGGGTATACAGCTCCACAACCATCACTTCACATACGATGGTCGGAGCCAAGGGCTCGCCCCAGGGCTTGGAGATGGCTTCTTTCCTGAGGGCACATGGCTTCGCAGCCATTGCTTCACATACGATGGTCGGAGCCGAGGGCTTGCCCCGGGGGTTCTGTACTGGCTTCATTTCCAGGGGCACACGACTCCACAACCATCGCTTCACATACGATGGTTGAGGACGAGGGCTCACCCTGTGATTCTGTTCTTTCTTGTTCGCGGGGTATCTTGACAGAGGGCTTCAGTAGCCGTTTCACGAGGACTTCTAGGGGTACCATCCCCTAGAATACGCGATCTTCGATAGTTCCTCTGTGATGGTGTTGGACCGCGAGGGACATTTATGGCTCAAAATGTGATGAGCTCGTTGGGAACCTAAAGAGGAAGGTATGATGAGCACAACAACAATTTTTCCCTCAGTGATGAAACCAAGGTTATCGAACCAGTAGGAGCAAGGAAACACCTCCAAGGTGTTGTTTCCAACTTGGAATCCTGCACAACACAACCACAGAACTTTGCCCCCAATTTACAGTGAGGTTGTCAATCTCACCAGTTTTGCTGAAAACAAAGGATTAAATGTATTGTGTGGAAGATAGTAATTGCTTGCAGAAAGTAAACAGAAAACAGTAAATAGCTTGTACATTGATGGTAAAAGAATGGACCGGGGTCCATAGTTCACTAGAGGTGATTCTCCTTAAGATAGGACATGTTGGGTGAACAAATTACAGCGGGGCAATTGACAAACACTAAGATAACATCATGCATATACTAATCATCTTGACTCCTATGAGATTTGATTGGGCATTACAATATTATACATAGACCGTAATCCAACCGCATCTATGACTAATAATCCACCTTCAGGTTATCATCCGAACCCCGTCCAGTATTAAGTTGCAAGCAATAGATAATTTCATTAAGCAAAGTATGTAAAGTAAACAATATGATTGTTCTATGAACAAATGATTGTTGTTTTCTCCCTAGTAGCAACAACACATCTAGTGCCTTAGAGATTTCTGTCACTTCCCTAGATTACTAGAGGCATGAACCCACTATCGAGCATAAATACACCCACTTGGAGTTGCTAGCATCTACTTGTCCAAGATAGCTACTAACAATGGAAAGCATGCAAGATCACAAATAACATAGACATGATAGAATCAATAATCAATCTGAAATAGCATCTCAATATCCATCAGATCCCCGCAAACACAACATGTAATATTACAAATAGATGATCTTGATCATGAACGATGCTCACAAGATCTAAACATGGTGGCACAAAGGAGGAGAACCAACCATCTAGCTACTACATGGACCCGTAGTCCAGGGATGAACTACTCACGCATCACACCGGAGGCAGGCATGGTGATGAAGAAGGCCTCTAGGGTGATCTCTCCCCTCCGGCAGGGTGCCGGGAAGAGCTTCAGATCCCTCCCAATCTAGCGATGGAGATGGAGGCGGATATAGACTCTTTCTTGGAATTTTGATTGGGTACTTAGGGTTTTCGTCCCGAGGGGTCTTTATAGGCGAAGGGGCAAGGTCGGTGGAGCGCCAGGGGGCTCACACCTGGTGGTGGAGCGGCTAGGGCTGGCCGCGCCACCCTAGGGTGTGGCCGCCCTGGTTCCCCGCTTCGTCTCCCCTCCGGACTCCGTGTTTATTCCGGCAAAATATTGATGTTGGCTTTTGTCCGGTCCAATTCCGAGAATATTTCCTTACTAGCTTTTCTGAAACCAAAAACAACAGAAAACAGGCAACTAGTACTGTGGCATCTTGTTAATAGGTTAGTTCCTGAAAATATGTAAAAATACTCCAAAGTGTGGACAAAACATAAGAAAGTAGATATAAAACAAGCATGGAACATAAAAAATTATAGATATGTTTCCAACGTATCAACATCCCCAAGCTTAACTCCTGTTTGTCCTCGAGTAGGTAAGTGATAAAAAGAATAATTTTTGGGGTGACATGCACCATCATAATCTTGATCAAGGTATTTGTAAAACATTGATAGCTGGGATCATAGTACTTTAAGATAGCATGAAAGATATAGTTCTAACAATAAGACATAGCAACTATGTTATAACATGAAAAGGTACAAACAAAAGATTCATGAATAACAATGCTTTGAAAGACATTTGTTTGTTTCACATATAGGAAACATAATGAGAATGGTATTCAGCTTGTCCCTCATAGTGTAGCAAAACATAAATGCATAGGACACCTTCAAAGTTCATAAGGGTGACTAGATACAAATAGTTTAAGAACAAGCAATATCAAGGTTATGAATCAATCAACAAGTCTTGGGACAATGCACATTAAACTAAGAATGGCCACTAAGCTCTCTCAATAGATGCATAAAGATAGAAGATGGAGACTCAACATAAAAGTAAAAGAAAGGCCTCCATAGAAGGAAGCAGGGATTCAAGTCTCATAAAGAGCTTCCAAAAATTATGGTACTTATTAGCTTTCAGCTCTCATTGCCCCAATCATAAGCATCTTTAGGTGATTAAGGTTAAAGTGAACAAATATGAGGATATGCTTGACAAGTTATAAGCTGAAAATCTCATGCCCCTTACTTACGAGTATCGTTCCTCATGCTACTCAAGTTTAGTCACAAGTAAGTTCTTGTCATTGTAAGTACATGTGTATCATAGAGAACCGCCAATGGGGTACCCCTTGCCCAATGATACGGAAGAATCCCCATATCAAAATGACAAGGCAATCAGACAATGAGCATCTCAACATCCTTTTATTTCCTATTTGCATAGGCCTTTTTTCTCTTTTTTCCTTTCCTATTTGCATAGGCTTCTTTTTTTATATAGGATGCTTCATAGATTGCTCACTATGGTTATGTTGCAGGTTCCCACCATGATTAGGCATGGCTTAGATCAGCCGCCTAGACGTTTCTCTAACACATATACGAACTCCATGAGCCTTACAAGCTCCCCTTTCATTTCACACCGCTGGGATCCATAAGCAAAAGAACATGATATCAACTAAATAAAGTGCAACGTTGAAAACATTCCCCATGATAACATGGTTCTGCTAATTCACAACTTACAAAATGCAAGCATATACGCAACATAGATGGGCACAATGGTTCAAGTTTATTAAGTGCAAGAAAGTAAAGTGTGCCATCAAGTTCATGAGAGTTTTAATCACTAATTTTCACATAACAAATTTAATTTGGAAGGTAGATAAAAACATGAATATACTTGGAATAGCAAATGCTAATAGGTAGGTATGGTGGACTCTTTGAAATAACTTGGTTTTATTTAGAGTTGAATGCATGAGTGGAACTCATACTTGGTATGGAGGCTAGCAAAAGACTAGGAGCGACCAACTAAGAGAGCAATAATGGCCATAATCATGCAAATCGATAAAACATCATTAATTAAAGCATAAAGTGATGTTACAAGTCGAAAACTAAATGATCATAGAGGCCATGTGTAACACCCTCAGAATCGGACCTATGCAAGTTTTAGCGAAACCCGCCAAACCCGCATAGAAACGATTCAAAGGTGCCCACCAGGCACTTTCGTGCGGGTGGAAAACGAAGTAATAACATTACACAACAGCCCTCGATGGGACCCACAGAACAGATATATATATACAACGGCAACTCAACGAGTCAAGAATACAGATATTCAGTACAAAGATCCAAATCACCTTGAAAACGATAGAGCGTCCGACTACGGACAAGATGCAAATGGGGCTAAGAGCCCTGAAGAATAACCAATGGCGTCCATAACCCTGCCCAGGCCAAGCCGGAAGGGTAACCCTGCTAACGACGTCGATCTCAAAACCTGCTTAAACAAAAAGGGGTGCCGACAAAGGGCAAAGGAAAAAGAGAGAGCGGTCAGTACTGAGGCCAGTACACGGCGAGACTAGAATTCGGCGGTCCTCGCCTACATAGGTATGGTGGACTGAAGCGGCAGCGGCAGCATGCACTAAACAACCTATAGAGACTCGTTACAGCTAGCGGCTATCAGAGAGGGGAAAGAAAGACCTATTCGGAACCAACCTGGTACTAACACCAAGCAATCCCATCCTGGTATTCCCCCTCGAGAACCAAACGAGGAAGTCAACCGAGGAACTCACACCGTTGGCAATTTTACTCATTCCGTTATAGTTGCGGCAATTACTAGTCAAATATAGATAATCGTCCTGATAAAATAAGAAGTGGGCACTTTTAATTAACCATTCCGTTGTGGTTGTAATACTTACTAGTCAGATACAGATAGCATGAGATATCCCAAAACCCAGTAGTTGTTGGTACTTTTATTTAGCCATTCCGTTGTAGTTGCAATACTTACTAGTCAGGTACAAGGGTCGCAAGCGACCTCACAAACAAGTAATTGTTGGCAGTTTTATTTAGCCATTCCATTGTAGTGAAGCTAATTACTAGTCATTATAGAGTCAAATTTATAGCACTACTTTAGTTATAGTTGTCTATGATCGAGATACTGTGCTCCAAGTCGTCCATAACCGCGGACACGGCTTTCAGAAAGTTTTAACCCGGCCGGGGTGCACAAATAGCAACACACACTCGATCAACCTCGGAAAAACCAAATCAAAACCCAACGAGGCCTTCACGACAAAGCAATCACAGGATTCAGAAATATTTCAGGGGGCCACCCCTTTAAGTAGATCCCGCAACGAAGCCGGCCGGCTCCGAAACGGGCTTAAGGTTGTGGAGGCGGCTGTAAACGACTGGGAACCCGAAAGTGTGGCTGGGCTTGTCGATACAGCGAAATCGGGCCACGATCCTAAACAGTACAGTGTGCAGTACCTCGCACAATTTAAATAAAGCAGTAAAGCATGGCATAAGTACAGGATAGTAAATAAAACCTCAAACTAGTTTGTGGCCCCAAGAAATAAGAATGAATCAAGCTCTGGCTCAGGGGGGTCCATAAGCCTCCCGGATGTGGATAGCGCGAATATTCAAGGAACATGTATCAAGTACTCGGGGTCCTACGGGACACAAGTGGACGGTTAACAACCAAATAACATCTATTGCCCACCTGTGCCTCTGCTTACCTACTTCAATTTTAGTTATTAAACAGTAATTAAAGTTAACGATAAATATAGCCAAGATCATCTCCAACATCGAACAGGCGGCAATACTCCAACAATTGTGGTACTTGACGACACGCAACAGCACTTGAGCAAGCGACTACGACGCGCAGGTCCAACTATCTACCAAACAACAGGTAATAAGATGTGGCCAAGGCAATATGAGTCTGCAAGGGATATCACGGGCACGAAAACTAGAGCATCGCAACACAGATAGCAATAGATCAACAGGAGGGAATAAATACTATAAAAGTAAGATAGGTAGAAAGGAGGGAGATGCTCGCCTGAAAACATTGCCGAGGGTTCATCCGAAGATCGGGGCGAGGCTCACATCAACTCAACAGCCTTATCCGCGAAGAAGCAAAACACTAGAATAAACACCGGATGCACTATTTAATACTACGACAAAAGATCGGGCATGATGCATGTATGATGTATGACATGGCAAAGGTGCGATGCAATTGAGCAATATTAAGCGGAACCGGGGTCCTGACAATTAATTAAACGGTTCAAGTTATTTATCCACCCCGCAAATTAAATGTTGTAATAACAGGGCAAGATAAGTTACCGGTTCGCTACACAAATTTAAATGAGGCCAATATAAGACTAGATTTGCCCGCATATGGGCCCATATTTAATTATAAGGTGAATCGGCATAAGGCCCCCAGACCACATGACAATATGCATGCGAGAATGACAAATTAATATGCAACAGGTTTTATGTTTAGCATTTATAAAAATAGGGGTTCGGATAAGGGTCACACATTGGGTCTCGGCGATCTTGGGGTTCCGGGGGGTTCGGGGTTCGACAGGGTTCGACGGGGTTCGTTCTCGGACAACTGAGGTAGATCTTGGCGCCTCCGTGGCCTTCGGGTCATGTTGACGGTCATGGCGTTCGGGACGAAGTACTTGTCGTACCGGTGGCGATCTTGGCGTCCTTCAGGTTCGGGTGCGGTTCTCGGCGAACTGGTCGGTTCCCCTGTAGGAGGCCTTGGCGCTTTAGATCGGTCTTCGGTTCGGGACCTCAGGGTCTTGGGGTTCGTGTTCGTGTGGCGATCTTGTCGTTCCGTGTAGGCGTTCTCGAGGTCGATGGCGAACTTGTCCGGTACCGGGGTTTTTCGAAGATCTTGGCGCGGCACCGGGTTCGGTCTTCGGGGGGGGGGGGGGGGGGGCGGTCATCTTGTCCATGTTGGAGATCTTGTCGGTCCAAAACAGGGGAAGTTCTTGTCGAACTTATCATCCGGGAGGACGCTGATTGCCATAGCAGTAGCAGCCACACACCCAACATTCATCAACTTGGACAACTTAGAGAAAACACCCGTAGGCTTCTCAGCACACCACACGCGGAACAGATTACAGGCTCAACGAACGGCTGAACCGGCGCACGTGGGGGAGCCGGCACAGAGGCGGGCGGGGTCGGCAGGGACGACGGAGGCGAGCCGGCGTTGCAGGGAGGCGGCCAGGGACGAAGGGGAGGGGCGCCCGCAGCGGCTCTGCAGGGCCCCGGCAGGCAGGTAGCAGCGACAGGACGGAGAGGGACCGACGGGGAGGAGGCCGGGCGGCGGCGGCGGGAGGAGGACGACGAGGTGCGCTTGGGCCCTAGCAGCGGCGGCGCCAGGGGTCGCCGACGGAGACGACCAGGCAGCGGAGGGGGAAGGCCGGCGACCCGACGCGAGGAGGAGGCGGGGCGCCGCGGTCGGGCGAGGAAGCCGGCAGACGGAGGCGACGACGGGGAGGGCGTGGCGAGCTGGCGGGTCCGCGCGACGGAGGAGGCCGGCGCGGGCGACGCGAGCGCGGCCGGGCGCGGGAGGCGAGGAGCGGTGACCGGAGGCGGCAGAGGGAGAAGCGAAGGAGGAGGTGGACGGGAGCGGCGGCGCCACGAGGTGGAGGAGGGTGGCCGGCGCCGGAGAGGGGAGGAGCGGCGGAGGGGGAGAGGAGGGGCGCCGCGGTCGGGCCGGCCGAGGGGGAGAGGAGGGCGGCGCCTGAGAGAGCTAGAGAGGAGGAAGGCGCGCGGGGGAGAGAGAGGGAGAAGAGAGAGGGAGCGGGGGCGACGGGGCAGGTGGGGCCGGAGGGGTGGGGTGGACCGGGACTGACAGGTGGGGGGTCTGGGGCAGAGTGGGGTTGGTGGGAGAGAGGGAGCTGGTTGGTGGGGGTGAGAGAGATGGGGAGAGGGGTGAGGTGGCAGCAGAGGAGTGGTGGAGGGAGGGAGAGAGGTGAGGTGGCGAGAGCGGATTGGGTGGGGTGAGGTGGCTGGAGGGGTGGGTAGATTAGGACTAGGTAGTTTAGGGATTAGGGTGGGCTGGACCGATTTTATTTCTGGGGTGGTCGTTCGGGTCGAATCGGCCCGTTCGACTGCCCCACTAAAAATAATTAAATATTTTATTTATTTCGAACAGGGCTTTTGCAATCCGATAGCACACAAAACAAAATAATCCGGAGACCCGGGTTTGCGTTTGAACAAAGACGGGGCGTTTAGAAAACAAAAACAGGTTTTTCCGAAAATAGTTCTATGCAAGAAAATGCAAGATGACGACGATGCTCAAATGCAATGCGGCATGATGACATGAGCATGCGGTCATGATGATGCAATGCACAAAAACAACGCGATTTTCTAGTAGTGGTTTTGCGGGATGCCACACCATGGTGACTTGGTATAGTCTTAACATGGTGTGAGCATGCGCCAAGTCAACCCAAATAAAGCATCAAAGGAGAATACCACACTATTATGCTTTAATATGCTAAAACAACGTATGATTCTTTCAAGGCACATTAATCAATCTCAATTGTTTGTAGTAAGTCATGGTACATCAATAATCACTAAGCATAGAGTCAAAACAATATCAAGCATGACATGATAAAGCCTAAGCCATAGTCAAAAACAAGCTTCTTTTATACCACTTAAGCATAAACTTTCCTACTCTTTTTCAATCCAAATCAACCTATTTGAAAACTAATGTATGAATGAGGAGGTATAACCAATTTATTCAAGCAAACTAAGCAAACGAAAACTAAAAACGAAAATGAAGACGCTCCAAGAACAACACAACTGTGCATGAAACAATAAAAGTGAAGTGTTTGGAAGAGAACCTGAGATTTTTATTGATGAAGAAGGGGATGCCTTGGGCATCCCCAAGCTTTGACGCTTGTACTTCTTGAATATTTATTGGGGTGACACCGGTGACATTCCCAAGTTTGAGATTTTGTCCATACTTCATCTTATCACATTACTCTTCCCTACACTTAAAATTCCCTTCATACAAAACTTCACACAATCTTCATTAGCAACATTAGTGTATTCAAGATAATAGATATTTTTGGTTCAGTTCCAACACAAGAAAAACTTCTATTAAAACACAACCTACTGTAGTAGTTCCTTTTAAAAGTTCAAGAAATTTGGTAAGAACTCAAAGAGAAAGAGATTTAAGAGGCAAATGTAAATAATGGCAGAAATCTGTCAAAACAGACCAGCAGGTAAAAACCAATTTTTTAGAAGACCTTCTGTTGCTCAAATCGAAAAGTGTTGAACTAACGAAAGTTAGATAACAACCAGGGTCATAAGCACAAAAAATTACAGCTCAATCCGTCGTACAGAGATTTTTCACGAATTTTTATAGCGAAGCACAAAAATCTGTTTCGGGACAGCCACTTTCCCAAGTCTTACTTCTCTCTTATTAGAGGACATTCTTGGAACAAAAACCACACAAAAAGGATAAGGAGAGGTTATCACTGAAGAAATAACTTCCAATACTCAACAAAATATTCCTAACGAAATTTGGGTTATCTCCCAATAAATGCTTTTCTTTAACACCTTTGAGCTAGGCATAAGAGGCAAGAATCAAGTATTCTCAAATGAAGAAGCATTAAGATCAATACCAGAAATATCTTCAACAAGGCAAGGTATATCATCCAAATAAGTCCTATAGGATCCTCTCTCACTACTCTTGGGTTCACTATTTTCATCAAACGGGTTTTTGGGAACAATCCAATCGATTTTTTTTTCTAAGGCTTCATGCATTCCTACAAGTTTAAAAGGTATCAGTATTTTAATTTCTTATCCATTTTTAGGTTTTGTTTTATCCATATTTTCTCGTGTACCAATAACATATCCACATGAGCCTAGCATATTAAAATGATCAAAGACTTCTCTGACTTCCTTAACAACATCATAGAATTCTTTAAGAAAAGTTTTCAGAATAAAATCTCTCTTTTCAGGGTCCTCGATATCTTTAAGTTTAAGAAACATTACTTGCATTATGGGGTTAAGGTTAACAAACCTAACTTCCAACATGTGAACTAAAGAAGCTCCTGCAATTTCATAATTTGGAGCAAGTTCTGCTAGGGATCTATCCTCAATATCCTCATGCTTTCTAACATGATTAAAGAATTCTTCAATATTATCTTTCCCAATTATAGATCCACTACCTATTGAAAGGTCTTTCAGGGTGAACTTAGGGGTCAACATGGTGAGCTAAGAACGAGGTAATAACTATAGAAAGAACTAATTTTTTTGTGTGTTTTTGATAAAGAAAGCAAACTGCTACTACTATTTTTTGTGTGTTTTTGATAAAGAAACAAGCAAACAAAGCAGAAATAAACTAAGCAAAAGAAAAAACAAAGTAAAGAGATTGGTTGTGAGGGACTCCCCTTGTGAAGATGTCCTTGACTCCCAGGCAATGGTGCCAGAAAATAGGCTTGATGGCTCAAAATGTGATGAGCTTGTTGGGAACCCCAAGAGAAGGTATGATGAGCACAACAGCAAATTTCCCCTCAGTGATGAAACAAAGGTTATCGAACCAGTAGGAGCAAGGAAACACCTCCAAGGTGTTGTTTCCAACTTGGAATCCTGCACAACACAACCACAGAACTTTACCCCCAACTTACAGTGAGGTTGTTAATCTCACCGGTTTTGCTGAAAACAAAGGATTAAACGTATTGTGTGGAAGATAGTAATTGCTTGCAGAAAGTAAACAGAAAACAATAAATAGCTTGTAGATTGATGGTAAAAGAATGGACCGGGGTCCATAGTTCACTAGAGGTTATTCTCCTTAAGATAGTTGACATGTTGGCTGAACAAATTATAGCGGGGCAATTGACAAACACCAAGAAAGCATCATGCATATACTAATCATCTTGACTCCTATGAGATTCGATTGGGCATTACAACATTATACATAGACCGTAATCCAACTGCATCTATGACTAATTATCCACCTTTAGGTTATCATCCGAACCCCCTCCAGTATTAAGTTGCAAGCAACAGATAATTGCATTAAGAAAAGTGTGTAAAGTAAACAATACGATTGTTCTATGAACAAAGGATTGCTGTTTTCTCCCTAGTAGCAACAACACATCTAGTACCTTAGAGATTTCTGTCACTTCCCCAGATTACTAGAGGCATGGACCCACTATCGAGCATAAATACTCCCTCTTGGAGTTGCTAGCATCTACTTGGCCAAGATAGCTCTTAACAACGGAAAGCATGCAAGATCACAAATAACATAGACATGATAGAATCAATAATCAATCTGAAATAGCATATCAATATCCATCTGATCCCCACAAACACAACATGTAAGATTACAAATAGATGATCTTGATCATGAATGGTGCTCACAAGATCTAAATATGGTGGAATAAAGGAGGAGAACCAACCATCTAGCTACTACATGGACCCGTAGTCCAGTGATGAACTACTCACGCATCACATCGGAGGCAGGCATGGTGATGAAGAAGGCCTCCAGGGTGATCTCTCCCCTCCGGCAGGGTGTCGGGAAGAGCTTCAGATCCCTCCCGATCTAGGGATGGAGATGGCGGCGGCTATAGACTCTTTCGTGGAAGTTTGATCGGGTACTTAGGGTTTTCGTCCCGAGGGGTCTTTATAGGTGAAGGGGCAAGGTCGGTGGAGCGCCAGGGGGCCCACACCTGGTGGTGGCGTGGCTAGGGCTGGCCGCACCACCCTAGGGTGTGGCCGCCTTGGTTCCCTGCTTCGTCTCCCCTCCGGACTCCATGTTGCTTCAGGTAAAATATTGACTTTGGCTTTTGTCCGGTCCAATTCCGAGAATATTTCCTTACTAGCTTTTCTGAAACTAAAAACAGCAGAAAACAGGCAACTGGCACTGTGGCATCTTGTTAATAGGTTAGTTCGAGAAAATGTGTAAAAATTCTCCAAAGTGTGGACAAAACATAAGAAAGTAGATATAAAACAAGCATGGAACATCAAAAATTATAGATATGTTTCCAACATATCAGGCATGCTCCATATGGAGCCCGTCAAAATGTTGCTCCAACTTCCTAAATTCTTTGACGTAGGGGGCCATCCACGGGGAGTCGTAGTATTTGTTGATCTGGTTGATGACCAACTGTGAATCTGCATGGACGACCATGTGCTTGATCCCCAGGTCCCTTGCGATCGTGAGGCCGACGAGTAGGCCTTCGTACTCGGTGTTGTTGTTTGTCGAATGCTCTCTATGATAGAGCATCTGGATCATGTACTTTAGTTGATCTTCGGTCGGTGACACCACGAGCACGACATCCCCCGAGCCGTCGATGGAGTATGAACCGTCAAGTGCGTGGTCCAGTCGCGGTGATCGACACTCCCAAGAAGGGAGGAGGTAGGTTCCTACTTATCCTCCGGTGTAGGAGTCCCTTCCACGAAGAACTCAACCAAAGCTGAGCTCTTGATGGTTTGGGTGTGAGCGAAATCGAGGTCGAAGCTGGATAGCTCCATAGCCCATTCCACCAGACGACCCGTGGCCTCTCTATTGTGCAGCATGCCCTCCAAAGAGTGCTTAGTCACTATGGTGACCCGATGGGCCTCGAAGTAGTGTCAAAGCTTCCTCAATGCGATGAGGATGCCGAGCAGGAGTTTTTGGAGCATGGGGCAACGAACCCGTGCATCTCGTAGCACGGCGCTGATGAAGTACGCGTGGCATTGTTCCTTCTGCTTTTTCGGGGCTCCTGCCGCTTTGCAACACTCGAGTTTCAGGGCCCGGGAGGAGGCACTTGTTGGAGAAGTGTCCCATGAAGGAATAGGGGTCCAACGAGCCATGAGTCCGAGAGGGGGATGAATCACACATTCAGAGCTTCTCAGCAACGTCGAAGACGATGACGCACGAACACGATAGAGAGGTTGACACATGGGTTTTTACCCAGGTGCAGGACCCTCTTGAGGAGGTAAATCCCCTACTCCTGCTTTGCTGTATTGCTCGCAGTGCTTCGCGAGGGTACAATGGAGGACCAAAGTCTAGGGTTACAGATTATAGGAATCGATCCCCTCCAATGTATAAGAACGCCTCCTTTTATAGGGCGTCTGGGCCTCTCCCCCCAAACGTTGGGCAGGAAGGGTCTCCACATTGCCGCCCACCAAAGACTCAGTCTACCGGACTACTTTCCCTGTACCTAGCCTGTACAGCTTAGAAGCCTCACGTCCTCCTCATACCTTCAGTCATGGATGACGTCTGTTCCTGCGGGACGTGTCGCCTCTAGATCCCCCTGCACCGAAATGGGAAGACACCATCCCAGATGTCGGGCCCTCTACCAGGGGAATGTTTGACCACCCCAGACCCCTTGGAGTGTAGCGGGGCGGAACATCCTATGCTCCTCCCTCGCCATGTTTGTTGCCTCTCACCTCCGAACTGATTCACCTTCGACCCTCGTGAGTGGGCTCCTCCGAGACCATCACGAGGCATCCGCACGAACCACCTGAGGGCCCAGCCGACTAGGGACTCAGGGTACCCCCGGTGCCCTTGGACTGACAGTAGACCCCGGGCACGTGGCTCCCATGCTTCCCTCTAGGAGTGCAGGGTCGGGTGGCCCAACAGTCGGCTGGTGCCGTCAGGGCGCGCGCCGCGCCTGCTCCTCAGGTATTGTGCTCGCAGAGCCGCGTGGTGTGGATCGGGGACTCGGACCCACCACGATGAGGACCGCCATTATAGGGTTGTGGTAATGCTCACCAGGTATTCCCACTTCCAACCATCGAGCCGCCTCCACTTCTGCCCCCTCCACCGCCTAGTCTCTGATCTTGCCAACACTAAATGTGCCACCGAGCGGCCTCCCATGTCAAGATGAGGCCTGCCCCTACCCAGTCCTCCCGGGTGGAGGACGAAGAGGAGGAGACCGGCGAGGTGTTGATCCCCTCCACCATCCACCTGAATTCGGGGATCGACAGATTCTGCACGCAACTTGCCTCGGACTAGAACGAGTGGGAGGTGACCAAAGCGTGGACTAGCTCCACAAATCTGACGAGTCTTGCCGGTTCCGTGCATCCCTTCTTTTACCACACCGTGCTCGTGGGCCTGGTATCCCCGTTTTATACATTCTTCATGGTGGTCCTGGAGCACTACCAGATCTCCGCCCTTGCACCTCCATCCCAATTCCATCACTACCCTGTCCATCTTCGCCTGCTGGTGCGGGATGTTCTTCGGGGTGAAACCTTCCGTGGCGCTGCTACGGCGTATGTATGCCCTTCACCCTACCTCCACCTCTCACAGTGCCAGCTACGTCTCCTTTGTAAAGGAAGGAGCCTTCGGATTCCCTATGGGCTGGTCGAAACATGCGGAGGACTTCCAGAAGCATTGGTTCTTTATGGACGTCATGGAAGATGACATGCGGCTACATCGCCCCACCGCCCTGGCCAAAAAGGCAATAGTTGGTGGTCCGCGGCTGAACTGGAGGGCGACAAGGTCGGGGCCTTAGACACGCGCGTTGAGCAGCTCAATGCCTCGGGCTTGACCGGGCCCCTGGTAGCCATGGAGTTCCTCCACTGCTGCATTGCCCCGCTGCAGAAACACCGAAAGGGCTTGTGGGACCTAGATGAGGAGGACCACCTGTCCCTGGGGGATGGCATCACCAACGACTCCGCCGTGGGGAGGTTCCTCCATGAGCTCCTTCACACCTCCATCATGTCGGAGCTTCCTGCGAGGGTCCTTCCTCTCTGCCTCGACCCTTGGAAGGCCGAGATCCGTGCATCCCTTTCTCAGTTCGACGAATGAGGGATCCTCCCAACTGGACATGAAGGGAAGCGGAAGAATCCCTTGGGCCCGACGTCTCCTGGTCCTGACAAAGGAGGCCGTCACGTCACCCCGGAGAGACCATGGAGGCCGTCGCGTCCGGCCCTCGGGAGGCGTCTGATCGGAAACGCCCTCAGTCGCTCACCCCCGAGGGTGCCGGAGGGGAGGTGACCTCGCCTTGTGAGACCGGTGCAAGCGGAAGCAACACCTTGGGGCCGGCCAAGGCCTTCATTCCTCCCAGTCTGAAGCGAGGGAGTTGTGGCTCCCAGCTCCTATTTGCCGGTGTTCCTAGGTAAAGCTCGATTGACCCTGGGGCGAAGTACTGCCTCTGCTGATTGCGTGTTTTCCTGACAACAGTGTCGCGTGACTTGCAGTGGAGACCCCTCGTAAGAGGAAGGTGAAATAGACCTCCTCTCAGAAGGCCCGCCTAACTTCTCGCGATAGCAACCTCACGGCCCACTCCACAGACGAGTCTACCCAGTCGAAGGCCCGAGGCAAGGGAAACCGTCGTGCCAGCGTGCGCTTCTCCTCGCTCTGCTTCTCGGTCCACAGCGGGCGTGAGGCGGGCGGATCCCCGAAGCCGAGCAGCCCCTTGGCTGCCACTTCCCTCATAGAGGGATACGCGTGGTGAGTCGCCCCCATGGCCGACGCCGCCGTCCCTCCGGCATCTAGGGGGCTCCTAACGCCACGGTCGAGGTCGTGTACACGCGTTAGGCTATCCTGGTGGCTCCTATAGCACCCTCGAATCGGCCCTATGCAAGTTTTAGCGATTCTCGTCAAACCAGCATAGAAACGATTCGAAGATGCCCACCAGGCACTTGCGTGCGGGTGGGAAACAAAGTAATTTCGTTAAACAATAGTCCATGATGGAACCCACAAAACATATATATACAACAACGACTCCATGAGTCAAGAATACAGATATACGTGCAAAGATCCAAATCACCTTGAAAACGATACAACATCCAAGTACGGATAAGATGCGAATGGGGCTAAGATCCCTGAAGAATAACCAATGGCATCCATAACCCTGCCCAGGCCAAGCCAGAAGGGTAACCCTGCTACGACGTCGAACTTATACCTGTCAAAGCAAAAGGGGTGCTGACAAAGGGCAAAGGAAAAGAGGATCGGTCAGTACTGAGGCCAGTACACGGCGAGTCTAGAATTCGACGACTCTCGCCTACATAGGTATGGTGGACTAAAGCAGCAGCGAAGCATGCACTATAAAACCTATAGAGACTCGATACAACTGTTGACTATCAGAGAGAGGTAAGAAAGACCTATGCGGATCCAACCTGATACTAACACCAAACATACCCATCCTAGTATTTCCCCCTCGAGACCAAACAAGGAAGTCAATCTAAGGAAACTCACATGGTTGGTAGTTTTATTCATTCTATCCATGGTGGTTATCCGACTTACTAGTCATATCAGATACAAGTCATATTATAATAGTAAACTTTAGTTATAGTTGTCTATGATCGAGAAACTATGCTCCAAGTTGTCCATAACCGCGGACACGACTTTTCGAAAAGATTTAACCCTGCAGGGGTGCACCAAAGTTTCCACACACACTCCAACCCTTTTTACTTGATCAATTAACATACACCCATCGGTATGTCGGCGGGGCTTCAGACATGACGCTTTCCTAGACCCAAAGAAGTACATGGGGGACACCCCAATAACCTACCCGTAACGAAGTTGGCCGAGCTACGAAGACGGACCCAGAGGCTGCGAGATCGGCCGAGAGATCAGAGGCCATAGGTATAATCCTCAACATAATAACCCACATCCTAAATAGTACATTAGTAAATGCTCATCGAGCAACATATAATAAACATGGCATAACATGGGAAATATGGCATACCATGGCATGAAAATGTCAAACTAGTTTGTGGCCCCAGTACAGTATTTTGAAATCAGGTAATAAGTCGAAGGGGCGCCCTGACACCCCACATGTGGTTAGCACGCTCAGTCTCAGAACATGTGCCAAGAACTCGGGTCCTAGGTGGACACAAGTGGGCAGTTAACAACCAAATCTCAACTATTACCCATTGTTGCCTCTTCATTAATTATATCCACTTCCATCATTTAATTAGCAAATTGTAATTAAAACCATGATCATCTCCACCATTAAGCATTTGCAACCCCCAACAACGGTGGAACAACAATGATGCGAAGCAGCACCTAAGCAAGCAACTACGACTCGCAAGGCCGACTGTCTATCAACCAACATGCAATAGGATGTGTCCAAGGCAATATAGAGGCTGCAAGGAATATAAATGGTGCCCGGAAACTAAATCATCGCAACACGGATATCAATAGATCAATAGGAGGGAGTAAAGACTATAAATGGAAAATAGGTAGAAATGGGGAGAATGCTTGCCTGAAAACATTGCCAGAGATACATTATCTGAAGGACTTGTCGATACCCACATCCACTCAACAGCCTAATCTGTGAAGAAGCAAAGCACTAAAATAAACACCAGATGCACTACTTAAAACTACAACAGAAGATCGGGCATGATACATGATATGATACATGGCATGGGAAAGATGTGATGCAACTAGGCAATATTAAGCCGAACTGGGGTCCCGACAATTTATTAGAAGGTTCATGTTGTTTTAGATACCCTGCAATTTAAATGTTGTCTTAACAAGGTAAAACATGGTACCGATTCGCTACACAAATATAAATAGAGGCTTTATAAGACTAGAATATCCCACATATAGTCTCCAGATTCGATTATGAGGTGAATCAGCATAATGCCCCCAAACCACATAATATGTATGCGACATGAACAATTTAGATGAAACAAGTGATAATGTCATATTATAAAAAATAGCGGTCTTAGAAAGGGGATCACATTAGGGTTCGGCACCGATGGTCTTGGGGTTTGGCGGGATCGGTTGTGGTCTTCGGGTTCCGGGAAGGAGATCATGGCGTTCCATGACGACGATCTTTGGATCCAGGGTCTCGGGGTTCCATGTGGTCAATCTTGGATCAGTGGCACCATGAATAAGATCTTCGGGGTACCGCGGTCTTGATGTCGTGAAGGGGTCTTGATGTTCTGGTTCTAGGTCAGCGAGCTTGTTGTCCTTGAAAGGGGATGGGATGACGAAGATCTTGTTGAGACAAACATGGACTGCGTGTTCCCTATCTTGGGGCTTGAGCAGCCCAACTCCAGACACACCGATAGGTGTTCAACTCGAACTGGCCACCAACTCGCACAAACATAGGCACCCACATACCTGCATGCACGAACAGTGGTAAGCAAAATGAACGAGGGCGGGGAGTCTGTGGTGGTCGGAGATGGGGCAGAGAGGAGCTGGAGACACCATGGCCGGGGCTAGCTCGGCAGCAGGCGGGGCCGTGGACGGAGCGACGACGAGGTGGCGGCGGCTCGGGGAGCGGTTGGAGATGGTCACCGGGGCGATGACACGCAGGATCGGTGGTGAGGATCAAGACGAGGACAGCTCGAGGAGGCCGACGTTGTAGGGTAGAGCGCGCACGGTCGACGAACTAGGCGAAGCGGGCGATGCGCGGGTCCAGCGAGAGACGGCGAGGAGCTTGGGCAGGCTCGCACGCGAGCTCGTGGCATGGCTCTGCCTTGGGGAGGAGGTCACAGGCGGAGGGGTTGACGACGATGAGGCATGGGGCCAGCACAACGACGGCCAGGCTCGGGGTAGGCGAGGCAAGAGGGGATGAGGAAGATGGCGACATGGGGCGGGGTGGGGAATCGCCGACAGAGGCTGGGTGTGGGACGTGTCGTGCGGGTGGGGCCAAGCTCACACACGTGCGTGCGCAGGGCGAGGTTTGCGAGGAGTGGGTCGCGTGTGGGTGGATCGATTGGGGAGAGGCGCTCGTGTGTGCTTAGCGTGTCGCATGTGGGTGCCCAGGTGACGGGGTGGCGTGGTGAGTGCGGTTGGTTGGGTCGATTTGGTGTAGTGCAGGTGCGATGTGCGTTGACCATTTGTGTGTGCCGCACGGGGTGGTCATGTATCGCGGGCAGAGCTACGCATAGGGATGCGCGGGGTGGAGCTAGGGTTAGGTTAGAGTTTAGTTTTAGGGTTTTGTCTGGGTAGTAGGCTGCTGCAAGCCTGGCCTTTGGGCCTGGCCGGTGGAGGCCTCACCAGCTAAATAGTTTTGCTTTATTTATTATTCTAAAATAGTTTTGCTTTATTTATTGTTCTTTTTTATTTTAAAGACCTTTTGTAAATAATTTTAGAAAAAATGAAAATATCTGGAAGAGACCAGGGTTTTACATTTGAAATAGAGCGGAGGTATTTAGAAAATAAAGATAGACGTTTAGACAAATAGGTTTTAGGTAAACATATGCATGATGACATGATGATGCTCAAATGCAATATGGGATGATGACATGAGCATGCGGTCATGATTATACACAAAATAAAACAACACGCGATTTTCTAGTAGTAGTTTTACTCGGGGTGCTACAATTCGACACCACTACCAATAGATCTCGCCTCGAGATCCCCCTCATGGTACGGGGAAGAAGGGCGACGATCTAAATCTTGTCGCTTAGTGTAGATCCTTGCGACACCACTAACAAAGATCCTTGCTCCATCTTGAATTCGACGACACCACCAACAAGGGGTCATTGCTCACGTTCGTTAAGGGAACACTCCGGATAAACAAAGGACAAAGGTAAAGGTATAGAAAGATAAGTCCACCTCTAACTTCGATAGAAGGAGAGAAAAAGGTGCAACCTAATCCACTTCAATGTACTAGAGCAAATAGAATGAGTAGTCGTCATGAGGGCCAATCCATCACGCACCCAAACTATTACTCCACACCTGCAGTAGAAAAATTATGCAACCTATTCTCGAAATTCAGACTAAAGATCTTCACAAAAAGCGTTTGAGAAACAAAGGATTGATGGAGGCTCTTCATCGAATCTGATGTGGATGATGTCGTTGTGTTGGAAAACGCAGGAAGATACAAGGAAAATTTTAGTGAATTTTGGGTCACTGGAAAGGTACTCAGAGGAAAATTTCTCAAATAGCATGAAGACCGGATGTAGAAACACCGTTACCAAAAGAGGAAGCAAAACCCTGAAGGTACGATGAAAACCCAACCACAAGAATCCTGGACTCGAAGAAAAGATAAGAGAGCATATTTAAAATACGCAAAGGTAAGAGGAGAATAGTACAGAGGTAAGAAGTAAAACAAGACCTAATCAGATCTATCCAACTGATTTTGCAAACTAGCTTTGACAGTCTACATCAGCCGTTAGCTAGCTTATCCTACAGGCTAGACCAGTGGGGTATCACAATTGTTGAGCTCTAATACCACTTTGTAAAACCCTCGAACCGACCCTATGCAAGTTTTAACAATTCCCGCCAAACCAGCATAGAAACGATTTGAAGATACCCACCAGACACTTGCGTGTGGGTGGAAAACAAAGTAATATCATTACACAATAGCCACGATGGAACCCACAAAACATATATATATATATATATATATATATATATATATATATATACAACAACGACTCCATGAGTCAAGAATACAGATATATAGTACAAAGATCCAAATCACCTTGAAAACGATACAACATCCGAGTACGGATAAGATGTAAATGGGCTAAGAGCCCTGAAGAATAAACAATGGCATCCATAACCCTTCCTAGGCCAAGCCAGAAGGGTAACCCTGCTAACGACACTGAACTTATACATGTCAAAGCAAAAGGGGTGTCGACAAAGGGCAAAGGGAAAAGGGAGCGGTCAGTACTGAGGCTAGTACACGGCGAGTCTAGAATTCGGCGACTCTCGCCTACATAGGTATGGTAGACTGAAGTGGCAGCGAAGCATGCACTATACAACCTATAGAAACTCGATACAACTGTCGACTATCAGAGAGACGTGGGAAAGACCTATGCAGATCCAACCTGATACTAACACCAAACATACCCATCCTGATATTTCCCCCTCGATACCAAACGAGGAAGTCATTCCAAGGAAACTCACACGATTGGTAGTTTTATTCATTCTGTCCATGCTGGTTATCCGACTTACTAGTCATATCAGATACAAGTCATATTATAACAATAAACTTTAGTTATAGTTGTCTATGATTGATAAACTATGCTCCACGTCATCCATAATTGCGGACATGACTTTTCGAAAAGATTTAACCCTGTAGGGGTGCACCAAAGTTTCCACACGCACTTCAACCCTTTTTGCTAGATCAATTGGCATACACCCATCGGTATGTCGACGGGGCTTCAGACACGACGCTTTCCCAGACCCAAATCAAGTACATGGGGGCCACCCCAATAAGCTACCCGCAACGAAGTCGGCCGAGCTTCGAAGACAGACCCAGAGGTTGTGAGACCGGCCGAGAGATCAAAGACCATAGGTATAATCCTCAACATAACGACCCACATCCTAAACAGACTGTAGTAAATTCTCATCGAGCAATAGATAATAAACATGACATAACATGGCATAACATGGCATGAAAACGTCAAACTAGTTTGTGGCCCCCAGTACAGTACTTTGAAATCAGGTAATAAGTCGAAGGAGCGCCCAAACACCCCACATGTGGTTAGCACGCTCAGTCTCGGAACAGGTGTCAAGAACTCGGGTCCTAGGTGGACACAAGTGGGCGGTTAACAACCAAATATCAACTATTACCCACCGGTGCCTCTTCATTAATTATATCCACTTCCATCATTTAATTAGCAAGTTATAATTAAAACCATGATCATCTCCACCATTAATCATTTGCCAACCCCCAACAACGGTGGAACAACAACAACACGAAGCAACACCTGAGCAAGCAACTACGAGTCGCAAAGCCGAATGTCTATCAATCAAGTGGTAATAGGATGTGTCCAAGGCAATATAGAGGCTGCAAGGAATATAAATGGTGCATGAAAATTAAAGCATCACAACACGAATAGCAATAGATCAACAGGAGAAAGTAAAGACTATAAATGCAAAATAGGTAGAAAGGGAGAGAATGCTCGCCTGAAAACATTACCGGAGATACATTATCCAAATGACTTGTCGATACTCGCATCCACTCAACGGCCTAATTTGTGAAGAAGCAAAGCACTAAAAGAAACACCGGATGCACTATTTAATACTACAGTAGAAGATCAAGCATGATACATGATACAATGCATGACATGGGAAAGATACGATGCAACTAGGCAATATTAAGCGAAACCGGGTCCCAGCAATTAATTAGAAGGTTCATGTTGTTTTAGATACCCCGCAATTTAAATGATGTCTTAAGAAGACAAAACATGGTACCGGTTCGCTACACAAATTTAAATAGAGGGGCTTTATAAGATTAGAATAGTTCACGTATAGTCTCCATATTCAATTATGAGGTGAATTGGCATAATTCCCCCAAACCACACAATATGTATGCGACATGAACAATTGAGATGCAACAACTGATAATGTCATATTATAAAAAACAGGGGTCTCGGAAAGGAGATTATATTAGGGTTCAACACCGATGGTCTTGGGGTTCGACAGGATCAGTTGTGGTCTTCGGGTTTTGGGAAGGAGATCATGGCGTTCTATGACGATGATCTTCGGATCCAGGGTCTCGAGGTTCCGTGTGGTACATCTTGGATCGGCGGCACCATGAATAAGATCTTCCGATACCGCATTCTTGATGTTCCGGTTTGGGGTCGGCGAGCTTGTTGTTTGTGAAGGGGATGGGCCGACGAAGATCTTGTCGAGACAAACATGGACTGCGTGTTCCCTATCTCGGGGCTTGAGCAGCCCAACACCACACACACCGATAGGTGTTCAACTTGAACTGGCCACCATCTCGCACAAACACAGGCGCCCACATACCTGCATGCACGGACAACAGCAAGAAAAATGAATGGGGGCGGGGAGTCTATGGTGGAAGGAGATGGGGCAGAGAGGCGGTGGAGACGCCATGGCCGGGGCGAGCTCGGCAGCAGGCGGAGCCGTGGACGGAACTGCGATGAGGTGGCGACGGCTCGAGGAGCGGTTGGATATGGTCGCCGGGGCGGCGACACACAGGATCGTCTGCGAGGAGCGAGATGAGGATGGCTCGAGGGGCTGATGTCGCGAGGCAGAGTGCGCACGGTCGGCGAACTAGGCGAAGAGGGCGACGCGCGGGTTTGGCAAGGGACGACGAGGAGCTTGGGTGGGCTCGTGTGTGGGCCGGCAGTGAGGGCGCGAGCTCGCGGCGGGGTCTACCTTAGGGAGGAGGTTGCAGGCGGAGGGGTTGATGACGAGGAGGCGCAGGGCTGGCGCGACGACGACCATGCTCGGGGTAGGGGAGGCGGGAGGGGATGAGGAAGATGGCGACACGGGGTCGAGGTGGGGAATCGCAGGCAGAGGTGGGGGTGGGACGTGTCGTGCGAGCGGGGCCGAGCTCGCACGCGTGCATGCGCGGGGCGAGGTTCACGAGGAGCGGGTCGCGTGCAGGTGGATCGGTCAGGGAGAGGCGGTGCGTCTCGTGCATACTTAGCGTGTTGCATGTGGGTGTCCAGGTGACGGGGTGGGGTGGTGAGTGTGGTTGGTTGGGTCGGTTTGGTGTAGTGCAGGTGCGGCGTGTGTGGACCGTTTGTGTGTGCCGCGCGGGGTGGCCGTGTACCACGGGCGGAGCTACCCGCAGGGATGCACGGGGTGGGACTAGGGTTAGATTAGGGTTTAGTTTTTAGGGTTTTCTCTGGGTAGTAGGCTGCTGCTAGCCGGGCCTTTGGGCTGGCCGGTGGTGGCCTCCCCAGATAAAATAGTTTTGTTTTATTTATTGTTCTATTTTATTTTAAAGACCTTTTGTAAATAATTTTAGACAAAATAAAAATATCCGGAAGAGACCGGAGTTTTACATTTGAAATAGAGTGGAGGTATTTAGAAAATAAAGATAGACTTTTAGAGAAATAGTTTTTAGGAAAACATATGCATGACGACATGATGATGCTCAAATGCAATGTGGCATGATGACATGAGCATGCGGTCATGATGATACAACACACGATTTTCTAGTAGTGGTTTTACCCGGGGTGCTACAACCCTTCCAATTAAGGGATCTATCAAGGATGGAACTTGTGGGCCGGTCTCGGCACCCCCCTGCTCCTTCTGACTCCAGCCCTGACGCTCTCCCGAGGTCTGGACGGCCTCCGAGGTTGGTCCTGTTGAGTCCCAGGTGCTGATCCTAGCCACGCTGGAGCTTCCAGGCTTCGACCGGGTCAAACGCCTGGGAGGGTCATCTCCGGTTCAAGTGGAACTTTACCAGTTCCTGGCGGATGCCACGAAGGAGGACCTCCAGTTGATGCTAGACCGGGACCGGCTCAGCAAGGCCCAATGAATAGTGGCAACAGAGCAAGAGAAGGCTCGCCTTTCCATGGAGGCGACGCTTTAGGATGCCTCGGCACAGGCAACGAAGGTTATCATCGATGCCGAGGCATGTGTTTCTTCTTAGGAGCAATCCTTGGCCATACGCGAAGGATCCATTTCTTCGCGGGAGGCGGCCGTGGCCAAGCGCTAGCTCGAGCTTGACGGCCAGTTCCATGAGGTTAATGCCAAGTTGGAGGAGGTCCGAGGTTCTCTGATCAAGGAGCGAGAGGAAAGTTCTCAGCTGCGCCAGGCCCTGGAGGCTGTGGGGAAACACCGTTATGCCTCGCTCCACGAGGTCGAGGACCTCAAGGGCGAGGTGGTGGCCTTGAAGAAAGATGCTTCCACCACTGCCAGGGTCCGTGAGGAGAGTGTCTGGTCAGCTCACCAGGCACTGGAGGCTCAGAGGAGGTCGTTCTCCGCCCTCGCTGAGCAGGGCTTGGCCATTCTTCCCGCCCTTGGCATCTAGGTCTTCCGTGCTCCTGACCTATCCATTGGGCACGAGGCAGAGGCGTTCCTCGAGCTTATCCGTAGGATCCTCACTCCTCTGGAGGGGGCGACACAGGGGCTGGAAGGTTTCATCACCCAAGAGTGCCAGGAGATGCTAGGCATCATGGGGAGAGCGCTCTTCACCAACCTCGTACAACTTGCTCCTGATGTGGATTATGCCTCGGTCGTGCGACCGGCTGCCGTCGTGGCTGCCTTGGAGCCCCAAGTTTCAGAGCTCACGGATCTGCTGATCCAGGCATTCCCCCGCCAGGTGGACGAGGTGTCGGACAGTGAGTCGGACGATGCTGAAGGCTCTGCTACCCCGGGCGCCGGTCCTGACGCTCTGAAAACTGACGCCATAGTCCGTGAAGTTTGACATTCGTCTGTGTAATGCCTGTAAGACACTCTGGAACTATCCTTTCCCGCTGGGTTGTATGAGCGCTCCACCCATTCGCCCGCTCTTGTTCGTGCCTTCTTTCTCCTTGGTCCCTCGGAGAGGTGACCCTGTATTGGCCCATAGACCCCTCGAGGAGGTGGTCTTGGGCTATGACAGCATTTGGGCCGCTTGAGGTGGAGTTCCTAGGGGCTGCCTTGCTTCCCTCTCCACAAGAGGTCCGCAGGGCTTGTACCTGTCATGTAGGCTCCTTGGGGGCAACCTATAGGCTCTGTACGTTCAGATACGACCCATAATCCCCTCGAGGAGGGATCGGTAGGACACGTACTTTCCCTGCATAGTTCCTCAGGGAGGAACCGTAGGTTCTGCATGGTGAATGCTTTCCCCGCATGTGCCGTGTGAGGATTATCAAGCACCGGGAACCGTGGGCCAGGTGACTTGCTGCCGGAGCTAGTCCGTAAGGTATAGCTCGACACTTTAGGCCTCGGTGTCGACCGAGGGTGGTGCCGGTGACATGCACCATGCCTAGCCCCCTCTCACACGACTCACACGAGAGAATAAAACCACAGGAAAATGAAGAAGCAGCAAAAACTATAGCGTGGAACACCTGAAAAGCATCAACTACTCTCAAGTCTTTCAGATGGAATAAAAGGGGAACATGGGGGAGCCAAAACAATGTGAAGGAACATGGGGAACAAAAGTAAGGCCGGATGCTAGCTCCAGTGGGGCTCAGGGGTAGAACTTACGAAGGTGTTGGATGTTCCACGGGTTTGGGATTGGCACCCCTGCTTCCTCTCCAGTTGGACCACCCCTGGTCTTGAGACGTGGGCGACCCGAAAGGTTCCATCCCACATCAGGGAGAGCTTGGGGAGGCCCTCGTGAGAGAGAATTTGTCGGAGGACGAGGTCTCCCACATCCAAGGTACGGGCTCACACATTGCGGTAGTGGTAGCGGCATAGCGCCTGTTGTTACGCTGCTGCCCGGATGTTGACCTTGTGGTGGGCCTCCTCTAGGAGGACGAGGGCTTCTTTCCGAAGCTCCTCCTGCGCCGCCTCATTGAAGGTCATGACCCGTGCTTCAGCTCAGCTGGGATGACGGATTCAGCTCCATGGACGAGGAAGAATAGTGTCTCGCCAGTTGGCTTGGTCGCAGTGGTACAGATGGACCATAGCACACCTGCGAGCGCATCGATCCATCCTCGGATGCACTCCTTAATCTTATGGCGAAATCTCCTTGTCTTAAGGCCCCTCAGTACCTCCACGTTGGCCTGCTCCGCCTGCCCATTACTGCGCAGATGGGAGACAGAGGCATAACAGATCTTGGCCCTGATGTCTTCACAATAAGATTTGAACTTCCCACTCATGAATTGGCTATCTTTGTTGGTGGTGATGCGATTTGTCACACATAAATGGAAAACTAGGCTGCGGACGAACTTGACCGCTGATCCCATGGGGATGGTTCTGACGGGCTCTACCTCAGACCACTTGGTGAATTTTCGATGGCGACATAGAGTTACCGGTAGCCCCCGGGCGCCTGAGGGAAAGGACCCAAGATATCCAGACCCCAGACTGTGAACATCCACGAGAGTGGGATGGTTTGCAGCTGCTAAGCGGGTTGGTGAATCTACTTCGTGTGGAATTGGCAGGCTTTGCATGACTTGACCAGCTCTATGGCGTCATCAAGCGCCGTGAGCCAGAAAATCCGCCATGGAAAGTGTTCCCCGTGAGGGTGTGTGCCGAGGAGTGGTGGCCACATTCCCCGGCGTGGATGTCGGCTAACAGCTCATAGCCCTCCTTGGCTGGGATGCACCATAGGGCGACACCATTAGGTCTGCAACAATAGAGTTCCCCATCCATAAGGTAGTACTTCTTAGCCCGGCAGACAAGGCACTCTGCCATGTCTTTGTTGTCTGGTAGGGTGCCATCCCTTAGGTAAGCCTTGAGCTCGAAGATCCAGTATGTATCCTCAGTGGCAAGTGCTAAGACGAAGCGGTCTCCTAAGGGCAGCCCACAATCCGGGGCACCTATCGAGGGGGTGGTAGGGGGCCCTCGTGAGGGCTTTCCTGGCCCTTGCTTGGCGGAGTAGCCGACAATTCAAAGACACTTTCCTTGAATAATCCTGGTTGCTGCGGCTCCTAACGGGATGCGCATTTGGCAATCTTGTTGGCCTCCTAGTTTTACCCCCGTGGAATGTGGAGGATGTCCGTGCCCAGGAAGTGCTTTTCCAATCTCCAAACTTCCTCTAGGTATGCCGCCATATGCTTGTCTTTGGGTTAGTAGCTTTTGTTGGAGAAGTTGATGAGGAGCAAGGAGTCTCCCTGTATCATGACCCGCTTGATGCCGATGGCGATGGCAGCCTTGATCCCTGTGATTAGGCCCTCGTATTCGGCGATGTTGTTGGAGCACTTGTCCTTGTCCTTGAAAAGCAGTTGTACGACATAGTAGAGCTTGTCGCCAGTTGGGGACATGAGTACCGCCGCTTCTCTAGCCCCGCCGCCATTGAAAACCCCGTTGAACTTCACTTCCCAACATCCCGAGTCTAGCTTCCTAGGTAGTTAGGTCATCTCCTCCCTGGCCTCCCTGCCATCAGGATCCGTCAATTCCGCAGTGAACTCCGCGAGGGCCCTCCCCAAAAGGTGGGAGTGGTATCGAATGTTAGCTCAAAAGCCTGCAGCTCGATGGCCCACTCTGCGACGTGTCCTATGGAATTAAGGTTGCGCAGTATGGTCTCCAGGGGGAACTTGGTGACCACCCTAATGGGGTAGCCTTGGAAGTAGTGGAGGAGCTTTTGGGACGCCACGAGGAGCGCGTAGAGGAATTTCTGCTGCATCGGATACCACTCTCAGGCATCTCGGAGCACCGTGCTGATGAAGTAGATCGGGTGCTGCACTAGCTCCATGGTCCTCGTCGGGGCTTCGTGGGCATCCTCCTCCCGGGGCTTTGTTCCCTCGTCTCTGGGGGCCTTCCCTGGCAAGCCAAAGCCCTCCTCGCCCTAGAGCCCTCGCGAGGCATGGAGGGTCGGGCCTTTTGTGCAAATTCCTCTTTGCACTCGGCGACGCTCACCATCTGCGGGGTCGCCGCCAGGTACAACAATAAGGGCTCATGCTCCCTCGGCGTCACCATGGCCGAGGGCTGGTGAGGTACCTGTTGAGGGCCTGAAAGGCTTCGTCCACCTTCGGAGTCCACTAGAAGCTACCAATCCGCTTCATGATCTTGAAGAAGGGCAGAGCCTTTTCGCCCAGCTTGGAAATGAACCTCTCGAGGGCTGCTAGGCACCCTGCTGGGCGCTGCATGTCCTTGATCCGCTTGGGTGGCAGCATCTCTTTGATGGCTCGTACCTTGTCCGGGTTCGCCTCGATGCCCCAGTGTGATACCAGGAAACTGAGGAGCTTCCCCGATGAAACCCCGAATACACACTTAGCGGGATTGAGCTTGATGTTCACTTGGTCTAAGTTATCGAAGGTTTCTGTTAGGTCTGCTACTAGCGTGATCTTCTCGCGAGTCTTGACCATGATGTCATCAACCTAGGCCTCCACGTTCTTTCCCATCTGCGTGCCTAGGGCGACACGCATCAGCCTCTAGAAGGTGACACTGGCGTTCTTGAGGCTGAACGGCATGCATGTGTAGTAGTAAACCCCACAGGGGATGATGAAAGCCGTTTTCTCCTCGTCCTCTAGAGCCATCTTGATCTGGTGGTAACCCGAGAACGCATCAAGGAAGCACAGCAGGTTACAGCCTGCCATTGAGTCCACTATCTGGTCAATACAAGTGAGTGGGAATGGGTCCTTGGGGCACGACTTGTTGAGGTCGGTGAAGTCAACACAGAGGAGCCCCCTCCTATGGTCTTTGCAACCACGACCGAGTTGGAGGACCACTTGGCATGGTGGACCTCGCGGACAAGACTCGCTCTGACCAGCTTCTCCATCTCGGCAATGATGAACTACTGCTTCTCTGCTGATTGCCGCCTTGGCTTTTGCTTCACTTGGTGCACCATTGGGCACACCACCAGGTGGTGCTCTATCACCTCCTGAGGCACCCCCGTGATGTCTGACGGAGTCTAGGCAAACATGTCCGTGTTGGCGCATAGGAAAGCGATGAGGGCCTGCTTCTCTTCCACCGCGAGGTGTGCCCCTATGGTGATGGTGGCGCTCAGGATGGTGGGGTCGAGCGGGACCTTCTTGGTCACCGCACACTCCTAGGAGAACATCGGCCTTTTCTTCCTGGCCACACCGATGGGGAAGCCGACCTCCCCCTCTAGGGGAACCACTTGCTCGCCTCGGGCTCCACCGCTGGCATCCCTATGCAAGGCCGGCCTCTTGGGCGCGGGAGGTTCCACACCCCCAGTCCCGCTCCTTCCTCAGGGCAGGCGGCCACTGCCCCCTTGTACTGGTTCGAGGGAACGCCAAGCCTCCCCCTCATCACAACAAATTGTGAGGGTACATCCCGCTGCCTAACATCTTGATCACGTTGTAGGCATTGTGGTTGATGGCCATGAACTTTCCTATGGCTGGGTAGCCTGGGATGGTGTTGTATGGAAGTCCAATGTGGGCGACATAGAAGTCGTACCTGCCTGAGGGGCATGATCTCGCCTTCCGTCGTGCCCATGAATGTCTACGCCGGTGCCACGCGGGTTATGGGCACCAGCATCTAGCATAACGCCTCCTCCGAAAGTGCCTTCAGGCCAGCCCCGCCGTCCATGAGGGTCTTAGCCACGGTGACGCCACTGATGGTGGGGGAGCACAACATGGGTGTGACTCCTACCAAGCATGTGGACTCGGGGTGGTCGTCGATGCCGAAGGAAACCGGTTGTTGCGACCACTCGAGCCATGTGGTGGTAGCGCCGAGCCTTGCCATCGCTAGCTTGCACGAGAGCTTCTTGAAGTTCCTACCTAAGGCGTAAGCCTGGGAGCCCCCAAGATGCATGCGATGGTGCCGAGGGCACCTTGACGTGGTGCAGTGCGGCATCTCGTCGGCCCCAGCGCTGGTCCCTGGGTCTGGTGGCCGATCGGGCCCATGGCGCATCTTAGGTCACCCAGGAGTTCGATGAGGTGGGCGTACCACACCGCACGCTCGGGATTAATAGGGACATGGTGGAGCAAACTCCTCGCCACGCTCAGCATGCGCTCCCAAGCCTATGCTTGCATGGAGGCTCGCTAGTGGGATGTGGCATCCCGCAAAACCACTACTAGAAAATCACGTTGTTTTTGTGCATTGCATCATCATGACCGCATGCTCATGTCATCATGCCGCATTGCATTTGAGCATCGTCGTCATCTTGCATTTTCTTGCATAGAACTATTTTCGGAAAAACCTGTTTTTGTTTTCTAAACGCCCCGTCTTTGTTCAAACGCAAACCCGGGTCTCCGGATTATTTTGTTTTGTGTGCTATCGGATTGCAAAAGCCCTGTTCGAAATAAATAAAATATTTAATTATTTTTAGTGGGGCAGTCGAACGGGCCGATTCGACCCGAACGACCACCCTAGAAATAAAATCGGTCCAGCCCACCCTAATCCCTAAACTACCTAGTCCTAATCTACCCACCCCTCCAGCCACCTCACCCCACCCAATCCGCTCTCGCCACCTCACCTCTCTCCCTCCCTCCACCACTCCTCTGCTGCCACCTCACCCCTCTCCCCATCTCTCTCACCCCCACCAACCAGCTCCCTCTCCCCCACCAACCCCACTCTGCCCCAGACCCTCCACCTGTCAGTCCCGGTCCACCCCACCCCTCCGGCCCCACCTACCCCGTCGCCCCCGCTCCCTCTCTCTTCTCCCTCTCTCTCCCCCGCGCGCCTTCCTCCTCTCTAGCTCTCTCAGGCGCCGCCCTCCTCTCCCCCTCGGCCGGCCCGACCGCGGCGCCCCTCCTCTCCCCCTCCGTCGCTCCTCCCCTCTCCGGCGCCGGCCACCCTCCTCCACCTCGTGGCGCCGCCGCTCCCGTCCACCTCCTCCTTCGCTTCTCCCTCTGCCGCCTCCGGTCACCGCTCCTCGCCTCCCGCGCCCGGCCGCGCTCGCGTCGCCCGCGCCGGCCTCCTCCGTCGCGCGGACCCGCCAGCTCGCCACGCCCGCCCCGTCGTTGCCTCCGTCTGCCGGCTTCCTCGCCCGACCGCGGCGCCCCGCCTCCTCCTCGCGTCGGGTCGCCGGCCTTCCCCCTCCGCTGCCTGGTCGTCTCCGTCGGCGACCCCTGGCGCCGCCGCTGCTAGGGCCCAAGCGCACCTCGTCGTCCTCCTCCCGCCGCCGCCGCCCGGCCTCCTCCCCGTCGGGCCCTCTCCGTCCTGTCGCTGCTGCCTGCCTGCCGGGGCCCTGCAGAGCCGCTGCGGGCGCCCCTCCCCTTCGTCCCTGGCCGCCTCCCTGCAACGCCGGCTCGCCTCCGTCGTCCCTGCCGACCCCGCCCGCCTCTGTGCCGGCTCCCCCACGTGCGCCGGTTCAGCCGTTCGTTGAGCCTGTAATCTGTTCCGCGTGTGGTGTGCTGAGAAGCCTACGGGTGTTTTCTCTAAGTTGTCCAAGTTGATGAATGTTGGGTGTGTGGCTGCTACTGCTATGGCAATCAGCGTCCTCCCGGATGATAAGTTCGACAAGAACTTCCCCTGTTTTGGACCGACAAGATCTCCAACATGGACAAGATGACCGCCCCCCCGAAGACCGAACCCGGTGCCGCGCCAAGATCTTCGAAAAACCCCGGTACCGGACAAGTTCGCCATCGACCTCGAGAACGCCTACACGGAACGACAAGATCGCCACACGGACGCGAACCCCAAGACCCTGAGGTCCCGAACCGAAGACCGATCTGAAGCGCCAAGGCCTCCTACAGGGGAACCGACCAGTTCGCCGAGAACCGCACCCGAACCTGAAGGACGCCAAGATCGCCACCGGTACGACAAGTACTTCGTCCCGAACGCCATGACCGTCAACATGACCCGAAGGCCACGGAGGCGCCAAGATCTACCTCAGTTGTCCGAGAACGAACCCCGTCGAACCCTGTCGAACCCCGAACCCCCCGGAACCCCAAGATCGCCGAGACCCAATGTGTGACCCTTATCCGAACCCCTATTTTTATAAATGCTAAACATAAAACCTGTTGCATATTAATTTGTCATTCTCGCATGCATATTGTCATGTGGTCTGGGGGCCTTATGCCGATTCACCTTATAATTAAATATGGGCCCATATGCGGGCAAATCTAGTCTTATATTGGCCTCATTTAAATTTGTGTAGCGAACCGGTAACTTATCTTGCCCTGTTATTACCACATTTAATTTGCGGGGTGGATAAATAACTTGAACCGTTTAATTAATTGTCGGGACCCCGGTTCCGCTTAATATTGCTCAATTGCATCGCACCTTTGCCATGTCATACATCATACATGCATCATGCCGGATCTTTTGCCGTAGTATTAAATAGTGCATCCGGTGTTTATTCTAGTGTTTTGCTTCTTCGCGGATAAGGCCGTTGAGTTGATGTGAGCCTCGCCCCGATCTTCGGATGAACCCTCGGCAATGTTTTCAGGCGAGCACCTCCCTCCTTTCTACCTATCTTACTTTTATAGTATTTATTCCCTCCTGTTGATCTATTGCTATCTGTGTTGCGATGCTCTAGTTTTCGTGCCCGTGATATCCCTTGCAGACTCATATTGCCTTGGACACATCCTATTACATGTTGTTTGGTAGATAGTTGGACCTGCGCGTCGTAGTCGCTTGCTCAAGTGCTGTTGCGTGTTGTCAAGTACCACAGTTGTTGGAGTATTGCCGCCTGTTCGATGTTGGAGATGATCTTGGCTATATTTATCGTTAACTTTAATTACTGTTTAATAACTAAAATTGAAGTAGGTAAGAAGAGGCACAGGTGGGCAATAGATGTTATTTGGTTGTTAACCGTCCACTTGTGTCCCGTAGGACCCCGAGTACTTGATACCTGTTCCTTGAATATTCGCGCTATCCACATCCGGGAGGCTTATGGACCCCCCTGAGCCAGAGCTTGATTCATTCTTATTTCTTGGGGCCACAAACTAGTTTGAGGTTTTATTTACTATCCTGTACTTATGCCATGCTTTACTGCTTTATTTAAATTGTGCGAGGTACTGCACACTGTACTGTTTAGGATCGTGGCCCGATTTCGCTGTATCGACAAGCCCAGCCACACTTTCGGGTTCCCAGTCGTTTACAGCCGCCTCCACAACCTTAAGCCCGTTTCGGAGCCGGCCGGCTTCGTTGCGGGATCTACTTAAAGGGGTGGCCCCCTGAAATATTTCTGAATCCTGTGATTGCTTTGTCGTGAAGGCCTCGTTGGGTTTTGATTTGGTTTTTCCGAGGTTGATCGAGTGTGTGTTGCTATTTGTGCACCCCGGCCGGGTTAAAACTTTCTGAAAGCCGTGTCCGCGGTTATGGACGACTTGGAGCACAGTGCTTGATCATAGACAACTATAACTAAAGTTTACTGTCATAAATTGACTTGTATCCGGTGTGACTAGTGATCAGCTCAACTGCAATGGAATGACTAAATAAAAGTACCAACAACTGCTGGGTTTGGGATACCTCATTCTAATTGTATTTGACTAGTAAGTGTCGCAACTACAGCGGAATGGTTAAATAAAACTGCCCACTGCTTAATTTATCAGGATGACTATCTATACCTGACTAGTAATTGCTGCAACAATAACTGAATAACTAAAACTGCCAACGGTGTGAGTTCCTCGGTTGACTTCCTCGATTGGTCTCGAGGGGGAAACACCAGGATGGGTTTTGTTTGGTGTTAGTATCAGGTTGGATCCGGATAGGTCTTTCTTATCCCTCTCTGATAGCCGCCAGTTGTATCGAGTCTCTATAGGTGTTTAGCGCATGCTGCCGCTGCCGCTTCAGTCCACCATACCTATGTAGGCGAGGACCGCCGAATTCTAGCCTCGCCGTGTACTGGCCTCAGTACTAACGCTCCTCTTTTTTCCTTTGCCCTTTGTCGGCACCCCTTTTGTTTTAGCAGGTTTTGAGATCGACGCCGTTAGCAGGGTTACCCTTCCGGCTTGGCCTGGGCAGGGATATGGACGCCATTGGTTATTCTTCAGGGCTCTTAGCCCCATTTGCATCTTGTCCGTAGCTGGACGCTCTATCGTTTTCAAGGTGAATTGGATCTTTGTATATTAAATCTGTATTCTTGACTCATGGAGTCGCTGTTATATAGATCTGTTCTGTGGGTCCCATCGAGGACTGTTGTGTAATGTTATTACTTCGTTTTCCACCCGCACGAAAGTGCCTGGTGGGCACCTTTGAATCGTTTCTATGCGGGTTTGGCGGGTTTCGCTAAAACTTGCATAGGGCCGATTCTGAGGGTGTTACAGAGTGGTATCAGAGCTCAGCAGTTGCGATACCCCACAAGTCCAGCCTGTAGGATAACCTAGCTAACGGCCGAAGTAGAGTGTCAAAAACTATTTTTGCAAAATCGGTTGGATAGTTCTGATTAGGTCTGATTTTACTCCTTACCCCTCTGCTGCTCTCCTCTCACCTCTGCGTGTTTTGAATCCGCTCTTTTCTCTCTCTTCGAGTCTAGGATTTCTCGTGGTTGGGTTCCGTCATACCTTTAGGGTTTCGCTTCCTCTTTTGGTAACGGTGTTTTCCGACGCGACGACATCATCTATGCCAGATCCGATGCAGAGTCTGCATCACTCCTTTGTTTCCGAACCTCGCTTGTCAAGATCTTCAGTCTGATTCCGAGAGTTGGTTGCATAATCCGCCTATTTGTGTGCAGAGTAATGGTTTGGGTGCGCGATGGACTGATCACCATCCGACTACTCTTATCATTCGCTCTTGTACATCGAATCAGTGGATCCAGCAATTTCACTCCGTCCACGGAAGCTAGAGGTGGCTTTATTTGTGGATACCTCTACCTTCGACCTTTTGTTTCCGGAGTGTTCTCTCGACGATCACGGACCACGACCCCTTGTTAGTGGTGTCGCGAGGATCTACACGATGCGAGAAGATTCAGATCGCCGCCCTTCTTCCCGGTACCATGAGGCGGATCTCGAGGGCGAGATCCATTGTTAGTGGTGTCGAATTGTGGCATCCCGCAAAACCACTACTAGAAAATCGCGTTGTTTTTGTGCATTGCATCATCATGACCGCATGCTCATGTCATCATGCCGCATTGCATTTGAGCATCGTCGTCATCTTGCATTTGCTTGCATAGAACTATTTTCGGAAAAACCTGTTTTTGTTTTCTAAAGGCCCCGTCTTTGTTCAAACGCAAACCCGGGTCTCCGGATTATTTTGTTTTGTGTGCTATCGGATTGCAAAAGCCCTGTTCGAAATAAATAAAATATTTAATTATTTTTAGTGGGGCAGTCGAACGGGCCGATTCGACCCGAACGACCACCCCAGAAATAAAATCGGTCCAGCCCACCCTAATCCCTAAACTACCTAGTCCTAATCTACCCACCCCTCCAGCCACCTCACCCCACCCAATCCGCTCTCGCCACCTCACCTCTCTCCCTCCCTCCACCACTCCTCTGCTGCCACCTCACCCCTCTCCCCATCTCTCTCACCCCCACCAACCAGATCCCTCTCCCCCACCAACCCCACTCTGCCCTAGACCCCCCACCTGTCAGTCCCGGTCCACCCCACCCCTCCGGCCCCACCTGCCCCGTCGCCCCCGCTCCCTCTCTCTTCTCCCTTTCTCTCCCCCGCGCGCCTTCCTCCTCTCTAGCTCTCTCAGGCGCCGCCCTCCTCTCCCCCTCGGCCGGCCCGACCGCGGCGCCCCTCCTCTCCCCCTCCGCCGCTCCTCCCCTCTCCGGTGCCAGCCACCCTCCTCCACCTCGTGGCGCCGCCGCTCCCGTCCACCTCCTCCTTCGCTTCTCCCTCTGCCGCCTCCGGTCACCGCTCCTCGCCTCCCGCGCCCGGCCGCGCTTGCGTCGCCCGCGCCGGCCTCCTCCGTCGCGCGGACCCGCCAGCTCGCCACGCCCTCCCCGTCGTCGCCTCCGTCTGCCGGCTTCCTCGCCCGACCGCGGCGCCCCGCCTCCTCCTCGCATCGGGTCGCCGGCCTTCCCCCTCCGCTGCCTGGTCGTCTCCGTCGGCGACCCCTGGCGCCGCCGCTGCTAGGGCCCAAGCGCACCTCGTCGTCCTCCTCCCGCCGCCGCCGCCCGGCCTCCTCCCCGTCGGGCCCTCTCCGTCCTGTCGCTGCTGCCTGCCTGCCGGGGCCCTGCAGAGCCGCTGCGGGCGCCCCTCCCCTTCGTCCCTGGCCGCCTCCCTGCAACGCCGGCTCGCCTCCGTCGTCCCTGCCGACCCCGCCCGCCTCTGTGCCGGCTCCCCCACGTGCGCCGGTTCAGCCGTTCGTTGAGCCTGTAATCTGTTCCGCGTGTGGTGTGCTGAGAAGCCTACGGGTGTTTTCTCTAAGTTGTCCAAGTTGATGAATGTTGGGTGTGTGGCTGCTACTGCTATGGCAATCAGCGTCCTCCCGGATGATAAGTTCGACAAGAACTTCCCCTGTTTTGGACCGACAAGATCTCCAACATGGACAAGATGACCGGCCCCCCCCGAAGACCGAACCCGGTGCCGCGCCAAGATCTTCGAAAAACCCCGGTACCGGACAAGTTCGCCATCGACCTCGAGAACGCCTACACGGAACGACAAGATCGCCACACGGATGCGAACCCCAAGACCCTGAGGTCCCGAACCGAAGACCGATCTGAAGCGCCAAGGCCTCCTACAGGGGAACCGACCTGTTCGCCGAGAACCGCACCCGAACCTGAAGGACGCCAAGATCGCCACCGGTACGACAAGTACTTCGTCCCGAACGCCATGACCGTCAACATGATCCGAAGGCCACGGAGGCGCCAAGATCTACCTCAGTTGTCCGAGAACGAACCCCGTCGAACCCTGTCGAACCCCGAACCCCCCGGAACCCCAAGATCGCCGAGACCCAATGTGTGACCCTTATCCGAACCCCTATTTTTATAAATGCTAAACATAAAACCTGTTGCATATTAATTTGTCATTCTCGCATGCATATTGTCATGTGGTCTGGGGGCCTTATGCCGATTCACCTTATAATTAAATATGGGCCCATATGCGGGCAAATCTAGTCTTATATTGGCCTCATTTAAATTTGTGTAGCGAACCGGTAACTTATCTTGCCCTGTTATTACCACATTTAATTTGCGGGGTGGATAAATAACTTGAACCGTTTAATTAATTGTCGGGACCCCGGTTCCGCTTAATATTGCTCAATTGCATCGCACCTTTGCCATGTCATACATCATACATGCATCATGCCGGATCTTTTGCCGTAGTATTAAATAGTGCATCCGGTGTTTATTCTAGTGTTTTGCTTCTTCGCGGATAAGGCCGTTGAGTTGATGTGAGCCTCGCCCCGATCTTCGGATGAACCCTCGGCAATGTTTTCAGGCGAGCACCTCCCTCCTTTCTACCTATCTTACTTTTATAGTATTTATTCCCTCCTGTTGATCTATTGCTATCTGTGTTGCGATGCTCTAGTTTTCGTGCCCGTGATATCCCTTGCAGACTCATATTGCCTTGGACACATCCTATTACCTGTTGTTTGGTAGATAGTTGGACCTGCGCGTCGTAGTCGCTTGCTCAAGTGTTGTTGCGTGTCGTCAAGTACCACAGTTGTTGGAGTATTGCCGCCTGTTCGATGTTGGAGATGATCTTGGCTATATTTATCGTTAACTTTAATTACTGTTTAATAACTAAAATTGAAGTAGGTAAGAAGAGGCACAGGTGGGCAATAGATGTTATTTGGTTGTTAACCGTCCACTTGTGTCCCGTAGGACCCCGAGTACTTGATACCTGTTCCTTGAATATTCGCGCTATCCACATCCGGGAGGCTTATGGACCCCCCTGAGCCAGAGCTTGATTCATTCTTATTTCTTGGGGCCACAAACTAGTTTGAGGTTTTATTTACTATCCTGTACTTATGCCATGCTTTACTGCTTTATTTAAATTGTGCGAGGTACTGCACACTGTACTGTTTAGGATCGTGGCCCGATTTCGCTGTATCGACAAGCCCAGCCACACTTTCGGGTTCCCAGTCGTTTACAGCCGCCTCCACAACCTTAAGCCCGTTTCGGAGCCGGCCGGCTTCGTTGCGGGATCTACTTAAAGGGGTGGCCCCCTGAAATATTTCTGAATCCTGTGATTGCTTTGTCGTGAAGGCCTCGTTGGGTTTTGATTTGGTTTTTCCGAGGTTGATCGAGTGTGTGTTGCTATTTGTGCACCCCGGCCGGGTTAAAACTTTCTGAAAGCCGTGTCCGCGGTTATGGACGACTTGGAGCACAGCGCTTGATCATAGACAACTATAACTAAAGTTTACTGTCATAAATTGACTTGTATCCGGTGTGACTAGTGATCAGCTCAACTGCAATGGAATGACTAAATAAAAGTACCAACAACTGCTGGGTTTGGGATACCTCATTCTAATTGTATTTGACTAGTAAGTGTCGCAACTACAGCGGAATGGTTAAATAAAACTGCCCACTGCTTAATTTATCAGGATGACTATCTATACCTGACTAGTAATTGCTGCAACGATAACTGAATAACTAAAACTGCCAACGGTGTGAGTTCCTCGGTTGACTTCCTCGATTGGTCTCGAGGGGGAAACACCAGGATGGGTTTTGTTTGGTGTTAGTATCAGGTTGGATCCGGATAGGTCTTTCTTATCCCTCTCTGATAGCCGCCAGTTGTATCGAGTCTCTATAGGTGTTTAGCGCATGCTGTCGCTGCCGCTTCAGTCCACCATACCTATGTAGGCGAGGACCGCCGAATTCTAGCCTCGCCGTGTACTGGCCTCAGTACTAACGCTCCTCTTTTTTCCTTTGCCCTTTGTCGGCACCCCTTTTGTTTTAGCAGGTTTTGAGATCGACGCCGTTAGCAGGGTTACCCTTCCGGCTTGGCCTGGGCAGGGATATGGACGCCATTGGTTATTCTTCAGGTCTCTTAGCCCCATTTGCATCTTGTCCGTAGCTGGACGCTCTATCGTTTTCAAGGTGAATTGGATCTTTGTATATTAAATCTGTATTCTTGACTCATGGAGTCGCTGTTATATAGATCTGTTCTGTGGGTCCCATCGAGGACTGTTGTGTAATGTTATTACTTCGTTTTCCACCCGCACGAAAGTGCCTGGTGGGCACCTTTGAATCGTTTCTATGCGGGTTTGGCGGGTTTCGCTAAAACTTGCATAGGGCCGATTCTGAGGGTGTTACATGGGACCTCATGTTGGGGCTCGGCTCTATGTTGTCGAAGTCGAGGAAAACCGTCGAATCACGCCTTAGCCCCCTACCTGGCGTGCCAAATGTCGAAGAAGCGTCCCGTGAAGGAATAGGGGTCCAACGAGCCATGAGTTTGAGAGGGGGCTGAATCACGCGTTCCGAGCTTCTTGACGATGGCGAAGATGACGACACACGAATAGGACAGAGAGGTTGACACATGTTTTTTTACCTAGGCTTGGGACCCTTGTGAGGAGGTAAAGCCCCTACTCTTGCTTTGTTGTATTGCTCGCTATGCTTCATGAGGGTACAATGGAGGACCAAAGTCTAGGGTTACCGATTGTAGGAATTGACCCCCTCCAAGGTAGAAGAAGGCCTCCTTTTATAGGGCGGCTAGGCCTCTTCCCCCAAATGTTGGGCGGGAAGAGTCTCCACACTGCCTCCCACTAAAGACTCGGTCTACCGGACTACTTTCCCTGGACCTAGCCTATACAGCTTCGGAGGCTCCCGGCTCCCGTCCTTCTCATACCTTCGTTCATGGATGACGTCTGTTCCTGCGGGACGTGTTGCCTCTGGCTCCCCTTGCACCGAAATGGGGAGACGCCCTCCCAGCTATCGGGCGCTCTACTAGGGCACCTTTGACCACCCGGGACCCCTTGGAGTGTAGCGGATGCTCCGCCCTCACCCTGTTTGTCACCGCTTGCCTCTAAACTTATTCGCCTTCGACCCTCATGAGGGGGCTCCTCCCGAGACCATGGCAAGGCATCCAGACAAACCACCTGAGGGCCCAGCCGACTAGAGACTCAGTGTACCTCCGGTGCCCTTGGTCCGATAACACTTCTAGGCATCCGGGGTCACTTACTAACTCCCAGAGTGCAGGAGGTGTGCCTGGCCTGGTCCTTGGACCAGGGCCCTCAGTGATGATGTCCTGGTCATCTCCCTCGATGGGTTTCACCTCATCGGGATCAGGAAGGGGCGCTTCCAGGCATCCAGGGTCGGTTCCATACTCAGTGAGTTCAAGAGGTGTTCCTGTCCTTGTCCGCTGACCGGGGCCCTTACCGATGACTCTCTAGTCATCTCCTTCCCTGGCAGCAACATACAACAACAAAGGTGAAGGAGATATGTCTTAGAGTCAAATAATAAAGTGTTTTATTTTATATATCTCTTGTATGTTCATAATACGTTTCATACCATGCTATAACTGTGTTAATACACATGTGGTATGTAAACAAACCATGTATCTAGTTACCTCTAGCAAATTATCTCATTGGTCATGAGGATGATCTATGGTTTTGAGATCATGGGCATTTATGCCAATTGAAAATAAGGTCATATCATTGGTTGAATGATGTGATAGACAAAAACCCAATAGTTATATCATAACAAGATCTAGTTACAAACGTTCATCATTAATGATAAACAAAGGTAACCTCACAACCTGATCCTTAGACTGTGAGATAATACAAATCACCATTCTGGAGGGAGCTTAGATGGTATCAAGTATCAGTCCATGAAAGGGTGATCAAAAAGGTGCTTCTTAGGTTTCCCAAAGGAACGCGTAGATGAGTACATATCAAGACCATGATTTTCCAATCCATGTAACAAATAGATACACGTGGCCATCTCGGTGACGTTTCATTAATGAAGCTTGTAAGCATGTGACTAGGTCACGGAATGTAACAAATTGGGAATGAGTAAATGAGTTCATCGGTAACAAGATCAAACAAAGGTATGGAGATACCGAAGATCAAATCTCGAGTGAACTAGGTCTCAAGTGGCAAAGATAATAGGACGCGACATTGAAGGTTCAATCGATAAGATTCGTGGAACGCACGAGGGTCATCATGGGCATCCAGGTCCTGCTGATGATCATTGATAGTCTCGATCATGTATGGAGTGTTTCTGAACTGAAGGGTGTCACGCTTAAGGGTAGGGACGCATAGGGATCGATACGACACCGCAAGATAAATGAGAGAGAGAAACCAGAATAGTTCTGTGTAACATCCGATGTTGATCGGAGGGGCCCGGAAGGAGTTCCAGAGTGAAGGAATATAATAATATATGTATTTTATATTAATTGGTTGAATTAATATTAAAATGTGTATTTTTATTTTATTTTAATAGGCAACCCATTACTAATGGGCCTCACCCGGAGGGGAGGCCCAAAGGGGCAAGGTGCCTAAGGGAGGAGGGCTAGCCAGCCTACCCTTAGTAGGCTCCCCACGTGGGGCCCACCTAGGGCCGGCGGCTCCGCATTGGTGGCCGACGGTCATCGGATTAGTCCCACACCGCCTTCCTATTTGGTTGGTGCCACTCCCCTCCCACTATATATAGGGGTCACCCCCTCCCCTTGGAAGCCATCCCATTCTCTCTTCTCTCTTTCTCATTTCCTTTGAGGATTTCTCCATAATATTGGAGAGGACCTCAGTTTTTTTAGTTCTCCACCTTCATGCTACCGTCGTGTGATATTAGGTCCGCCATCTTTCTTCTTTCGCTGCTCGGCTAGATCGGAGCCCAGGAGACATCGCATACACCGAACATGTGCAATACTTCGGAGGCGCCACACTTGTGGAGCTTGGAGCTGCTCGTCTTCATCAACATACAACTTCCTGCATAAGGCATTCCTCGGTCTTCATGGGTATGAATACCATATTTGTTTTATGTTACTTATGTCTACATAGTATAGATCCTGGTATTAGTGTTCGTGCAGTTAGATTTTTTTGTTTTCTGCTCCAGAACCCTACAGTGGTATCAGAGTGGGTATATGGATAGTCTTGTTGTACAGATAGAACACATAGCAATATGTGGGCATTGATTTTCTAGTTGCTATCCTCTTTCGTTTACTTGTTTATATCGCGGTACTATTTGATGAAGCGGCCCCTAACCGACATTACATGGTGATTCACGATACTGGTCCACAAGTAAGTGGCTTGGGGGGTGTCTGTCTCTCTGTAGTAATTGATATGGCATTTACATTGGAGGGCCCTAAAAAGGGAAGAAAAACAACAATCATCGAATCCATGTTGTGGCTCTACGTTCGTAGGTGGGAAGGAGTTCTACCGTGAAAGCCCTAAAGACGTGTAAAACTTGCAAAATATAAAGTAGAGGCGTCTAACTTTATTTTGTAGGGGCGTGTGTCATGACATAGTAATGGTAAGTTTATGAAACATTTCATTGGAGCTCTCAAGCGATCAGGACACTGTAACCATGTCATGACACCATATTTTTGAAGTATTCTTTATGCATCTTATTATGTTGTGTATTAGGATATACGAAGGTAGCATGATCCCTCACATAATTCCAATTATAGTGTTCACCTCTATGTGTGCACCACCAAGAAAGTTCTCCGTTATGAGGCATGTCGTGACGATTGGGTGTCAGACATATCTGCATTCGCATATGGTGGGTGTAAGCCATGTTTCACTACAATACACATAAGTTAGAATTGGCGATCCTAGCATCTACAGACATGGACTCGGAACATAAGAGACCAAAAGGTCAAGCATGAATCACATGTGATATGATTGACATTGAGAATGTCGACCTTTGAAACTGCACTGTCGGCCGTGATGATCGGGGGTGGTGTAGCAGATTAGGATCGTGTGATCACCCAACGAATTGAGGGATGTTCGTTTGAGTGGGAGTTCTTTTTTAGTTTAACAACATAAATTAAAACTTCAACTTAATATCATGAACATGGTCTAAACTCTTTGAAAATCCATTGTAGATGTCTCGCCCACCCACCTTCAACCTTAGCATGTTCCTAGAGAAGGACAAGGTGAAAACTGATGGAACCAACTTCACCGCTTGGTACTGCACTCTGAGGACCCTACTAGCCCCTACAAGTTGACTTATGTCATCAAGGCTACGATCCCGCTAAGCCTGCAAAAACCACCCCTGAGGACAAAAATAATGTCTGGTAGTCCAATGCAGTTGATTTCTCCCTCATCTAGAGTGGAATGCCCTATGCCATGGAGCCAGAGCTTCAAAATCATTATGAGAAGATGAATGCTTTTGAGATCATTGAAGATCTTAAGGCTGTATTTGCTCCACGGGCTCGGGCAGAGAGGTATGATGCTTCCGACCTCTTCTTCTCTTCAAAGATGGAAGAGAATAACAGTATAAGCGAGCACGTAGTCAAAATGTCTGGCTACGTTAAGCGCTTGAATGCCCTAGATTGCAGAATCCTAGAAGAGCTCATGTTTGATAGGGTGCTGCACTCGCTGCCCTAGCTACGAGAGCTTTGTGATGAACTACAACATGCAAGGGATGACTAAGACCCTTGCTAAAGTGTTCGCCATGCTCAAAGCTGCTGACGTTGAGATCAAGAAGGAGAACATGGTGTTGATGGTCAATAAGACCACCAATTTTAAGAAGCTGGGGCAAAAGGGCAAGGGCAAGAAGCCTAAGAAGGATGGAAAGCATGTTGCCAACACCTCTAAGGCTGCCAGGCCCAGTCCTAAGCCCAATGTCACATGCTACTACTGCAAAGGGGATGGGCACTCGAAGTGCAACTCCCCCAAATACCTTTAGGACAAGAAAGCCGACAAGATAGCTGCCACAGACAAATGTGTTTTGATATAAAAGTTATAGTTGTATTCCTTACTAGCGCCATGACTAACACCTGGGTATTTGATATCGGTTTTGTTGCTCACATTTGTAACTCTCAGCAGGAGCTGCGGAGTAAGAGGCGCCTAGGGGCGGACAAGGTGATGATGTGCATCGGCAACAACTCGAGAGTCGACATGGTGGCCATTGGCACTTTACCTCTATGTCTGCCATCAAGATTGATTTTGGTTTTGAATAAATGCTACTATGTACCCGCATTAAGTATGACTATTATGAGTGGATCTTGCTTGTTGCAATATTGTTATTCGTTTCAATCCGGAACAAGTGGTTATTCTATTTAAATGAATGATGTTTTCTATGTTCATGCGCCTGTGTGTAATGGTTTATTCTTACTGGACCTTGATAGCAATACTCACATCCATAATGTTGATGCTAAGCATTGTAAACACAATGATGATAATAACATCTATCTATGACATTGCCGTCTTGGTCATATTGGCGTAAAGCGCTTGAAGAAGCTCCATTCAGATGGAATCTTGGAATCATTTGATTTTGAATCCCTTGATACGTGCGAGCCTTGCCTCATGGGCAAGATGAATAGGACACCCATATCCGGCACAATGGAGAGGGCTGCGGACCTATTGGGAATCCTACATACATATGTGTGTGGTTATTATTATTTTGTTACCTTTACTGGAAATTTGAGTAGATATGGGTATATCTACTTGATGAAGCACAAATCTGAAACCTTTGAAAAGTTCAAGGAATTTCATAAGGAAGTAGAGAATCAACTTAACAAGAAAGTCAAGCATCTTCGATCCGATCGGGGAGGCGAGTATTTGAGTTATGAGTTTGGCATGTACTTGCGGGACTATGGCATCATACCACAGCTTATGCCAGCCGGAATGCCGCAGTGAAATAGTGTGTCGGAACAGCGTAACCGCACTCTATTAGATAGTGTATGGTCCATGATTGTCGTGGTGTGGAACACAGCAGTGCTATCGGGGATGGAATGAGAGGGGACAATCAGGATGCTATCGGTGGCTACTCGCAACGGGTTGGGCATAGATACTGCAGACACAGTGACGTACCCAGATTTGGAGCCCTCTTGTCGAGGTAACACTCCTACTCCTGCAAGGATCTACTATATGGGGAGCAGATGCTCAATACAAGTGCTCCTTGAGCTGTTTCCCTAACTACTATCGAGAGCTAGAGGAAGATGAACTACTTGACTTGGCGATTTTGGCTAACTTCTAACTTGTAATCCCTTACCTAGAACCCTGGCACTAGCCCTCCTTATATACTTGTGGAAGGGTAGGTTACAATGTGGGCTCTAGGGTTTACTGTTTGGGATTTGGGTTTACAAAGCCGGCTGGCTGCGGGGTCCAGCCAGTGGTCCAGGACCCGGTCAGTACAGGTGGGGACAGCGCCACGGCGTCTCAGGCCTTCTCTTTGGGCGTCACCCGGTGCTTTATCCATAAGCTTGGTTCTTTATCCATCAGCCGGACCTTTACTCGTCATCTCCTAACCTTAACGCTTTGGTGCCCTTGTATGGTAGTGCTGGCAGAGCGGCGTGCCAGCCTGTCCGGTCAAGGGTGCGCTCATCAAGGAGCGTCACCCCCTCCCGTACCTTTGGCCAACGGATCCGAGGCGGCCGGGTAGAGGTGGCCATCCAGCCAGCTCTCCTGGCCCCCGGCTAGACGGGCCAGCCGGGGAATCTTGATGCGGACCGGGTGAAGCGTATCACCTGGCTATGGTTCTTTGTCTTGTGGCCATCCAGCTAGATCTCCCTAGAGCCGGCCAGTTGAGCCTGGCTTGGCCTACCCGGGGGTCATCCCCTCGACGCTAGTCCCCGAGCGTGTTTGGACTTTGCTTTGTGGAGAAGTTTCTGCGTGCTCATTGGCTGATGTTGAAATGATTGCGAACGAAGAATGTACCGCGAATTGTCTTGTAGTGTTTGTTGTTTTCTGGCTCGAGATGCCCGCTTTCTTGGCTGGAGTTTACTGGCTATGGGTCCAATGGCCCAACCACAGGGTGTGAGCGGCGATTGCATCTCCCGGCTGCCGCACCCGGCTAGGGAGGTGAATCGCCCAGTCGATGATGTCGAGACTGGTGTTAGGCATGCCTACCTCCTCTAGCGTGCATCGCGTTAGTTTGACCTCTTGGCCTGCCGCCGTAGTTTTGGTAACTGCGCACATGCCTTCATCATAGCGGTTTCTCGGGGATCGTGTATGCGCTTGGCCATCGTGGTGCATGCGATCCGGAACCAAAGCTGTGTGGGGGGAGTGCAGCACTTCCACGCCACATGGTGGAGGGGAGTGCAGGAGGCGCAGTTTCCCTGCCCCGATAAATAGGGGCACCAGGGAGGGCTCCTTCCTCACTTTGTCTTCTCCCTGCATCCACTGTCCTTTGCGCTCTGCTTCCTCGCTGCTACCTTGCGCCACCACTCTTTTTGATCGCCGGTGCCACCGCTCCTCCGTCGTGATGACGGGACCCCGCTTCTCCAACACGGCCACCACTCCTGCCGAGATGCTGCCTCACTAAGCTGGTGGCTGGTGCGGCTCGTACGTCATCGACGAGATCATGCAGAAGTACTAGCGGGGGAACTCATCCTGACAGAGCGCCCGGTGAAGCATCACCTGGCGCCATAAGGGGAGCGGGTTCCTAACCCCCGGCCTGGGGAGGCCGTCGTCTTCCTCGGCCACTTCACCCATGGGATTGGCCTGTCTCTGAGCAGGTTTGTCTTGGATATGATGGTGTCGTTCGACCTCCAGCTCCACCACCTCGGCGCCAATGCCATTGTGCAGCTGTCGCATCATGCGGCCTACTGCAAGGCCTACCTGGGGGTTCGCCCTGACGTGGCGAACTTCTTGAAGTTCTTCTACTTCAAGGTCCAGGTGGTGGGGAAGGGCGGCCCTCTGACGGAGACAGGCTTCCATGCCATCTACCCGAGGATGTTGTCGCCGATACCACGGCTGGAGATACCCGACACCATCAAGTTGTGGCAGCGCTCGTACTTCTACGTGCGCAACAACACCGACGTCGACTGGATGAAGGCGCCGGTGTTCGCCAACTTACCCTCCACCCAGAAGGCCTGGACCATCCAGCACTTGGGCACCCAGACGGACATGGAGCGGATGGCCTCCCACGTGACGGTGTTGGTGGACAAGGAGCGGCTCACCGCTCGGAACATCCTGCTGTCCTGAATGATGAATCGTGTGCTTCCGTTGTAGGAGCGGTCGCACAGGATCTGCCATCTGTCTGGCCCGTTGGATCCCACCCGGGTGTCCGGCTGGAGGTGCCGTTCATGGCCCTTCGGGAGTGGCTTACCACTATCTCGAAGGAGACATTGACGAAAGACTAGGTCTTCTCCTACCGGTCGTACCACCACGGCCGGCTGCCCCTGAAGGTTAGGCTTTCTTTCTTTTCTCCGGGTAAACCTTTCCCGAGGAACTTTTCTTTCCTTGTTGAGTAGCTCTTTATGGCGAACCTAGCGGAAGACGGTATGGGGGGGGGGGATGAGCTTCCGTCCTTCACCATCGACCACAAGCCGCCAAAGTTCCTGCAGACAGAGCCGGAGCGGTTTCCCACACGGGTTGACGAGGGCTGTGAGGATCCACCCGGTGAGCAACTTTTCTTGCCCGTATTTTCTTTGTTTTTCTTTGGCCGTGCACTTGATGTTGTTCCCGCATCCTGGTACAGCCGCCCAGGGTGAGAACGTGGACCTGGCTGAGGCCACAGCGTCGAAGGATCGAGGGAAGCGAGCTGCATCGACCAACGCCGCTCTGACTGGGGGCGGGGTGAAGAGGAGTCACCGTCCAAGGGCTGCAGCTGTCGCACCAAGCGTTGCTGGGTACATGCCCTTGTTATCCTTTCTCTGCGCATCTATTGGTCTGCGCCTTACTCATTGTGCTCTTCTCTCCCTTCTCTCAGTGAGGCGATGTGCTTGACCGGCTCCGCGACCATCGCCACCGCGTCCGACCCTCCCCTGGCTGGAGAGGAGGGGCCGGATGCTGCCTCTGCTGCGAAGCCAGCCGAGGCTGTAGCCTCTGCTGCCAATCTGATTGAGGCTGCAACTTCTACAGCCAAGCCGGCTGAGGCCACGGCGGACATGGCAGAGACGGTGGCGCCGACTGGGTCCTTGGTCCTGCACCGGGCCTCTATCGCCTCCAGGGCGACCAATCTGTTCTTGGCTCCGGTCCAAGTTTAGACGGGTTCTGTCGCCTACAAGGTGGAGGAGCCCGTGCAGGTGGCGAGGGAGGCTCCTATGCAGCCGGTAGCCAATGACGGCGGAAGGGAGGTGGTTCCTGGCTCGGGCGCAGCGGCTCTAGAGGCGTCGCACGTGGCATCCAGCGATGACGACGAGCTCCAGATTACCGGAAGCCTGTTGGCTCCGGTTACACCGCTGTTGGACTCTATCCTGGCGCAGCTCTCCGAGACGGCGCTCATTGCCCTTGGCCAGGCTCATCACCTGGTGGAGGTGATGAAGCAGGGGCATGGTGAAGCTAGGGTGCTGGGGGCGTCCCTTGAGGTAGATATCTCCTCCGTCGTTTTTGTTGCCCTCCTTGCTGCTCTTTTCTCAGTCATTCTTCTCTCTTTGCAGAAAGCCTTTGCTGAAGCCGCCAAGACCTCGCAAGACCTAGGGCATAAGATTGCTTGCTCTGCTTTGTCTTCCCGGCTGCGCGAGTTTTCGCGCTTCTTGTTGACCATTGGGTACCCCCTGCAGCTCTGTTAGCGGACATGGACCAGGAGGTGGAGAGGCTGAAGGCGGAGGTCGCCCAGCTAGAGGAGTCTAACCAGGTGCGCCAAGCCTAGATCGGCCAGCTGCTATCGCATCAACAGTAGATGGAGGTATAGGCCGGCCAGGCGAATAAGACCGCCGACATCTGGGCTGAGGCATTGAAAATCCTCGAGCAGATCCAATCCCGCCAGGAGGAGGATCTGAAGACCGCCCAGGCCCGGGAGAAGGCGGCTCTAGGGGAGCTGTGCCAAATAGCCGAGATGGTCATCGGTAAGTAATTCACTTGGAGAGCTTGTTTCTCATCTTGCTGTAGCCAGATCGTTAACAGTTTCCTTATTACTGGGTGTAGCTCAGTATCCTGAGGCGACCAACAAAGCCTTGGCATGGGTCCTCGAGGTGAACACCGGACGCGATCTGCACCCGGTGGAGTTGGTGACGATCGTCAGCGAGGAGGCCAACCAGCTACGTGGTGCTGCCCTTGAGGTCTTCGACTACGTCTGGCCCGACACCAACCGCCCAGCCACGACGGACGCCTTGGCCAGGACACTCTCTAACACCCCAGAGCTCATGGATGTGGCGCGATACTGGGCTGCTCGTGGCGGTGCCGAGATGGTCTTGGAGCTGCTAAAGTCTTGGTACCCTGACGAGGACCTATGGAGTCTCTCCAAAGGGTTTCATCAGGGGACTAACTACGACCAGCTTCAGGCTGAAGTTTCTGACATCCGCTCCTGTGGTGTCAAGATTGGAAGCTTCGTCTAGCTGGACTGGGACTTTGGCGATCCGGCTGGCTCGGAGGGGTATCACTACAGCCCTCTGGCAGCCTCAGCCCATGATGACGCCTCGGCTACGAGAGGCCCTGCCTCTGCCGACTTCGCCTCTAGCAGCCATGCTCCAGCTGATGCCTCTAGCCCTTCCAATGACCCTTAACTCTGATCCCCAGAATGCTGGGAGTATTTATATCTAGTTCAAGATTTGTTTGCTTGTGGTACTGACTTTGCTCTTTGGTGAACCATTTGTCGGGAGTTTTGTCTCCCTTCTGTGATGTTGTCTTGTGTTGCACTTGTTGTTTTCTTTCTTCTATGTGGGGACGTGCGAGCGCACCCACAGGGTGTAGTCCCTGAGGTTCGTGCCAGCTAGAGGATCTAGCCGGGTCAAAGCTATTTTGTGTTGTTGTTTGTTGCAGGTTTCCTGTGTGGGGGCGTGCGAGCGCACCCATAGGGTGTACTCCCCGAGGTTCGGGCTGGCTGGAGAATCCAGCTGGGTCAAAGCTCCTTTGTGTTCCTTTGCCGTCTGGCAGCTGGCCTCCGGCTCAGACGCTTTGGTTCATGCAAGGATGAAAGATACAAACAATGGTTTGCATGTTAGACATGTGTAGGATAAACATAGTCTTTAGTTGCTCGTTTGGTTGAAAATTTTGCCGTTTCATGCAAAACTGGTAGCTTAGTCCTTTTCTTAGCGAGCATTAGCTGCTGAAGCTGTGCCCTTGTCAGCGCTTAGCCAGAAGCAAGGGTTTGCTTAGTTAGCGTACTACTCAATACTTCGGATTTTGGCTACCAGCTTCGAACAAGCAGGCGCAACCGGAATGCCCAGATGTCTTGTTTTCCTTAGGACTTTTCCTGTATGGGTCTTTGAGTTTTCTGCTCTTGCCGCGTCTGCCAGCCGACTTGCGGTCTGTAGCCGGAATCGAAGAGGGATCTCTTGGAGACGCATACAGTACTTTGTCTTTTCAAATTTCGCGACCGTCTGGGCCATCTGACGAGTCCCCGAGAGAGACTGCCCGGTCCGGGGTTAAAAACAATGTAGCCAGAGAAGTTCAAGTGTTGCAGCAGAAAATGCCAAATTATTATGGAGTCCCCGAGACTATGTCAAGGCTCCTCAGCTTGTTCATTAAACAAAGGTAAGATACATTTGCCCTTTACTTAGGTGTAGAACGGGCGAAGTAGGTTCGCATTCCACGGGTGCTCAGTTTCTTCGCCGGAGCAGTCCATCTTGTTCTTTGCCGGCTGGCGAGCGTCGATCAAGTAATATGAGTTGTTATGTAGCACACGGCTGATGATGAATGGCCCTTCCCAAGGTGGAGCTAGCTTGTGCATCCCCTTGGTGTCTTGTACCACCCAAAATACGAGGTCGCCCTCGCGGAACGAGACGTTGCGGATCCGGCTAGCGTGGTAGCGGTGCAGGTTCTGCTGGTAGATGGCAGACCTAGACAGGGCAGCTCTCATGCCTCTTCAAAGAGATCGATGATGTCTTCTCGTGTTTCTTTGGCTTGCTGCTCGTTGTACAGTAGTTTGCGAGGTGCGTCGAACTCGATGTCGGTTGGCAGGACTGCCTCTGCTCCATACACGAGGAAGAATGGCGTGAAGCTGGTGGAGCGGTTGGGAGTTGTGCGTAGGCTCCATAGCACGGCCGGTAGTTCCTCTATCAAGCATCTGGGAGTCCTCATTAGCGGCTCGATTAGTATTGGCTTGATTCCGGCTAGGACCAGACCATCTGCTCGCTCACACTATCCATTGGATTGGGGGTGTGCGACGGAGGCTAGGTCCAGGCGGATGCCCTTGTCACCACAAAAATGCGCGAAGGCCCCTTTGGCGAAGTTTGTGTCATTGTCTGTGATGATGCTGTTGGGGTAGCCGAAACACGTGATGATGTAGGCGAAGAACTTGACCACTATCGGTCCATCTAGTTTCTTGATTGGCTTTGCCTCGATCCACTTGGTGAACTTGTCCATGGCCACCAGCAAATGTGTCATGCCAGATTGCGCTGTTTTGAATGGGCCTACCATGTCCAAGCCCTAGACGGAAAATGGCCAGGTGATAGGGATTGTCTTGAGTGCTGATGACGGAGTGTGTTTCTGCTAGGCGAACCGTTGGCATCCATTGCATGCCTTCACCAGCTGCTTGGCATCCTCCAGTGTCGTGGGCCAGTAGAACACATGGCGAAATGCCTTTTCCACTATTGCTCTCGATGATGTGTGGTGACCGCATTCGCCTTGGTGAATGTCCACCAACACCCAAATTCTTTCCTCTTGGCTTACACAGCGCTGGTATATTCCTCCCACGCTGTGCTTGTAGAGATCGTTGTTGATGATTGTGTATGCGCTTGCCCCGCACTTCAGTTGTATTGCCTCAACCTCTTCATCTGGTAGCTCTCCTTTGGCTACAAAGTCCATGAATGGCTTGCCCTATGGAGATGCTTCCCCGATGGCGCACACGGTTTGCATGATCAGTTTGACTTCCTCTCTCTCGGCCGACTCGGGCTCGTCAGGCGGTCTACCGGGTGGGAGGCCAGAGCTGCCAGTCCCCGGGCTGCTCGAGCCAGCTGGGGGTGTCTAGACCTATGACCCACCAGCCCCTAGGATGGAGGAGGCAGTCCCCGAGTGCAGCAGGGTAGTCCCCGGGTGCGACATGGCAGTCCCCGGGCGCGACACGGCAGTCCCCGGATGCGGCGTGGCAGTCCCCAGGTGTGATGCGGCACTAGGTTGCTTGTAGCCGGCAGTTCCTGGGTCTGCATCCAGCATGATGGAGTCGGATTCCGGAGACGACATGATGGAGGGCTTGCGCAAGTGCTCGAGGGCAACTCCAGGAGGAATTGCTGCTCATGTTGACCTTACGCGGGCGAGTGCATCCGTGGCTTCATTGTTCGCTCGAGGCATGTGGTGGAACTTGCATCCTTCGAAACAGGCACATAGCTGCTGTACGAAGAAGCGGTATAGCGCCATATTCGCGTCCTTGGCATCCCAATCTCCTGATACTTGCTGCACCACCAGGTCGAAGTCGCCAAAATAGAGGATGCGCCTGATGCCGATCTCTTTTGCCATCTTGAGGCTATGGCCTAGCGCTTCATACTCGACGACATTGTTGGATGCGCGGAAGTGGATGTGCAGCACGTACTCTAGCCGGTCCCCTTTTGGAGAGGTGATGACGACCCCGGCTGCGAGTCCACCATAGATCTTCGAGCCGTCAAAGTGTAGCTTCCAGTGCATGGAGTCAAGACATGGAGCCAGGTATTGCGTCTCTGCCCAATTGACGAGGAAGTCCGCCAGGGCCTGAGACTTGATCGCTGTTCTTGGCTCGTACCGTATGCAGTGCGCATCAAGCTCCATTGCCCATTTCGCCACCCGGCCTATGGCGTCCTTGTTGCCGATGATCTCTGATAGGGGGGCCAACGCCACTACCCGGGTGAAGTGCTCTTGGAAGTAGTGCTTCAACTTCTTGGCAGCAATGTAAACGCCATACACTAGCTTCTGGTAGTGAGGGTAGTTCTGATTTGATAGCGAGAGTACCTCAGTCAGGTAGTACACTGGGCATTGAACCGGCTGAGCCTTTCCCTCTTCTGGTCTCTCTACCACCAACACGACGCTGATGACTCAGTTGGTAGCTGCAATGTACATCAGCATTGGCTCCTTTGCGGCTAGGGCCGCCAGTACTGGCGGAGAGGATAACATACACTTGAGGTCATGGAAGGCCTCATCTGCCTGCGCCGTCCAGACGAACTTGTCCGTTTTCTTCATGAGATTGTACAAGGGGAGTGCCTTCTCGCCCAGCCGGCTGACGAACAAGCTGAGGGAGGCCAGGCATCCGGTGAACTTCTACACGTCGTGCAGGTTATTCAGCGGCCGCATGCGCTCGATTGCACCGATCTTATCTGGGTTAGCCTCGATTCCACGTTCTGAGACGAGGAAACCAAGGAGCTGGCTAGCTGGGACGCCAAATACGCACTTCTCCGGGTTCAGCTTCATGTAGAACCGACGAAGGTTGGCGAATGTCTCCTTCAGGTATTCAAGGAGCATCTGCTTCTCCTTTGTCTTGACCACCATGTCATCGACATAGGCATGCACGTTTCTGCCAATTTGCAATTGTACACACTTCTGCATGCAGTGCTGATATGTGGCGCCTACATTTTCAGTCTAAATGGCATGGTGGTGTAGCAGTAGGCCCCATATGGGGTGATGAATGCTGTCTTTATTTGATCAGCGGGGTTCAGCCCGATCTAGTGGTAGCTGGAGTACGCATCGAGAAACGTCAACAGTTCGTAGCCGGTCATGGAGTCGATCACTTGGTCTATCCTTGGTAGGGAAAACTGATCTTTGGGGCATGCTTTGTTGAGGTTGGTGTAGTTAACACACATGCGCCAAGTCTTGTTCTTTTTCAGCACCAGCATCGGGTTTTCTAGCCATTCCGGGTGGAAAACCTCCATGATGAATCTGGCTGTAAGCAGCCAGGTGATTTCTTCACCAATGGTTCTTCCCTTTTGTTCCACGAAGCGGCGTAATGGTTGCTTGACCGGCTTTGCATCCGGTTTGACATGTAAAGAGTGGTCGGCGAGCCCCCTCGGAACACCAGGCATGTCCTCGGGGGACCATGCGAAGATATCCCGATTCTCACGGAGGAAGTCGACAAGCGCGCTTTCCTATTTGCTGTCAAGGCCGTCTCTGACCAGGACGAACTTGTCCGGCTCGGCCTCATTCAACAGGATCTTCTTGGTGCCATTTGATGACTTGAATTGCGCCTCTCTGGCTGGCTTTGGCTCCCCAGCCGGCATGTCCACCTACAGGGCCACCGTGTTTTGCACGATGACATACTTCTCCTCTGCGATGATCATGGCCTCGGCGATCTTGGAGCCATCTGTGGTGCATTCCACCGACCGTCTGCAATCACCCACGATGGTGATTACCCCCTTTGGCTCAGGGAGCTTCATCTTGAGGTGCGCATAGTGCGGTACCGCCATGAACTTGGTGAGTGTGGGGCGTCCCAGGATGGCGTGGTAAGTGCTGCAGAGGTTTACCACCTCGAACCAGATAGGCTCGTGGAGGAAGTTGTCCTCCGTGCCGAAGATGACATCTAGCCGGATCTTGCCGATGGGCGAATGCGATGGACCCGGAACAGCTCCATGGAAGGAGGTGTTGGACGGCTCTAGTTGGGACTCACTGATGCTGAGCCGATCTAGGGAGCTGTCGTACAGGAGGTTGATGTTGCTTCCTCCATCCACCAAGATGCGGGAGAACCTGCACGAGTGTTTCTTGGAGATGATGATGGGGTCCAGAACCATGGCATATGTGCCCAGATGCGTAGTACGTCCGACTGGTCCTTCTGGCTCCACTTGACCTCTTGCTCGGACTAGTTCATGAACTAGGGAACGAGAGGGATGATTGTGTTCACCTCCGCCTCATGGCGACTTTTGCTATGCTTGGTTTTCGGCTTGGTGGTGAAGATGTGGTAGTTCCCTACCCGGGGAGGATAGTCTCCTCCGTCTTCATCCTGGCAGTTTTGGCGCTCGCGGTTGTCCTGCTGCCCACCGGCTTGCGGAGGAGGGGGTGGTGGTGGTAGACCACAAACTTCGGCTATCTTCTTTGTCCAGGTGCACTAGTGGGTTGTATGTGTAGCCGGCTTGTTGCCGCCACTATGAAACTTGCATGGGCCATCAAGCATCGATTCGATGGTGTACTTGGGCCGAGGTGGCCGGTCGTCGAGCTTCTATCTTCGGCTGCCACCTACAGTCGGGTCCTCTTGGACGGCTGCCACCTGCCTGGAACCATATTGGTTATCTGGATGGTCGTATTTCCTCTTGCCATGGCAGTTGTCATGCCGCCTGGAGTTGTGGTTGTTCCCTTCCAGCTGGCACCGATCTACGGAGACCTCCACGGTGATCTATCCCTGATCATCCAGTCGGATGGACCTTTTCATCACCACGTCCGCGGTGGTGTACTTGTCCATGATCTCCATGGTCTTGGCCATGGTATCGGGCTCCACCCAATGAAGCTTATGCTTGAGCATGGTGCCGTCCCTATAGCTGTTGATGAAGAAGTCGATTGCTTGGTGCTCGTGCACCCCCTCACAAGAGTTGTGCATGCTTGTCCACCGGGTAATGTAGGAGCGGTCGCCCTCGTCCTTGCCTTGAACGCATAGGGCGAGCTCGCCAGGGCGGCTCAGGCGCTTGTAGGTGCCGGTGAAGTTGTAGACGAACTCCTGATCGAAATCGATCCAAGCATTGATGTTGTTGTCGGGGAGGCTGTTGAGCCATGTCCTGGCTGAATCAAGGAGCACGAGCGGGCCGTAGCGCATGGCAACCCGGCGATTGCCATTTGTGATGTCCACAACGATGGTGTAATCCACCAGCGAGTCCTCTGCTCCCCTTAGAAATGGTTCATTTCGGATGCATGGTTGATGTCTACGCACTTCTATTCTTGTAGACAGTTGTTGGGACTCCAAGTGCAGAGGTTTGTAGAACAACATCAAGTTTTCCCTTAAGTGGATCACCCAAGGTTTATCGAACTCAAGGAGGAAGTGGTCAAAGGTATTCTCTCTCAAGCAACCCTGCAATCAAGATACAAGAAGTCTCTTGTGTCCCCAACACACCCAATACACTTGTCAGGTGTATAGGTGCACTAGTTCGGCGAAGAGATAGTGAAATACAAGTGGTATGGATAATTATAAGTGGTAATGGTGCCAGAAAATAGCTTGATGGTGTGGAAGAGACTAAAGGAAAACTGAAATAAAGATAGCAGCAAGCAAACATGTAACAGGTCTAGTTGCAAACGGTGTTTCAGTGCTTAGAAACAAGGCATATGGATCATACTTTCACTAGTGAACACTCTCATATAAATATCTTCTCTTTATGATACTACTCTTAACAACTCTCCGGTTGGACACTCTAATCATTGGTAGGGCTATAACAGCACACCTCAAAGTTCACCCTTCCCATCTAGATAACCCCACACTGTCACCTTGAGTACTAGATGGTTCAAACAAACACCACAATTTAATAAAGACATCCAACTCCAAATATAACTCATAACAAGTATTTGTAATCTCTAGCCTAAGTGCCACCATGGTGTGCACACTGTCAACTTCACACACATGGGGAGAGCAGAGATCTATTAAAGCACTTGAGTAGCAAGGTAGATCTATAGATTACAAGATCATGATCTCAATAAGATCATGCATAGAGAGAGAGATGAACACATAGCTACTGGTAGAACCCTTAGCCTCGAGAGAGAAATACTCCCTCCTCATCATGGGAATCAACAACAACGATGGAGATGGTGGTGGAGATCGATGGAGATGGCTCCGGGGGCTCTTCCTCGTCCCGGCAGGGTGCCGAAACAGAGGCTTTCTATCCCCCGAATCTCCCCTTTGGTGGCGGCGGTGCTGCGGAACTTTTTGTGGCTGGAGGCTTGATGATTTAGGGTTTTTGCATCGGGAGGCATCTTATAGGCGAAGAGGCAAGGTCGGTGGGCGACCAGGGGGCCCACACCACCTGGTGGCGCGGCCAGGGCTAGCCCGCGCCACCATATGGTGTGGCCACCCTGTGGCCCCTCTCCGTCTCGTCTTGTGGCTCCGTGAGTCTTCCGGTAAAATATCGACTTTGGCTTTTGTTCGGTCCAATTCCGAGAATATTGATTTTCTGACTTTCCTAGAACCAAAAACAGCAGAAAACAGGCAACTGACACTATGGCATCTTGTTAATAGGTTAGTCTAAGAAAGTATGTAGAAATACTCCAAAGTATGGACAAAACATAAGAAAGTAGATAAAAACCATGCATGGAACATCAAAAATTATGGATACATTAGCAACGTATCAACATCCCCAAGCTTAACTCCTGCTCGTCCTCGAGTAGGTAAGTGATAAAAAGAAATAATAATTTTTGAGGTGACATGCACCATCATAAACTTGATCAAAGTATTTGTAAAACATTGATAGCTGGGATCATAGTACTTCAATCAAAACATGAAAGACAAAGTTCTAGCAATAAGACAAAGCAACTAAGTTGCAACATGAAAAGGCATAAACAAAAGATTCATGAATAAAAATGCTTTGCAAGACGTTTGTTTGTTTCACATAAAGAAAACATAGCATAGTGGCATTCAGCTTGTCCCTCATAGAGTAGCAAACATAAATGCATAGGACACCTTCAAAGTTCATAAGAGTGACTAGATACAAATAGTTTAAAGAAAGCAATATCAAAGTTATGCATCAATCAACAAGTCTCAGGACAATGCACATAGAACTAAGAATGGCCACTATGCTCTCAAAGTAGGTGCATAAAGGTAGAAGGTGGAGACTCAACAAAAAAGTAAAAGAAAGGCCTTCATAGAAGGAAGTAGGGATTCAAGTTTCATAAAGAGCTTCCAAAAATTATGGTACTTATTAGCTTTCATCTCTCATTGCCCCTATCATAAGCATCTTGAAGTGATTAAGGTTAAATGAACAAACTATGGAGTATATGCTTGACAAAGTATAAGTTGGAAATCTCATGTCCCTTGAATACGAGGGCCGCTCCTCATGCTACTCAAGTTTAGTTACCGGTAAGTTCTTGTCATAGTAAGTACATGTGTATCATAGAGAACCGCCAATGGGGTACCCCTTGCCCGATGATACGGAAGAATCCCCGACGTTCTAGGGGTTGGAGTATGCGACTCTGCTCTCGAAATCTTTAAGGCGATAGGCGCCACCTGGGATTACTTCTATAATCACGTAAGGTCCTTCCCAAGGGGACTCGAGCTTGAGATGCCCTTGTTGCTTCAGTCGCAGGACCAGGTCTCCTTCGACGAAGGATCTGGGGCGTAGCCTTCTACTGTGGTAGTTGCGGAGGCTCTGCTCATAGATCGTTGATCTCCCTACTGCAATCTCGCATGCCTCATCTAGGAGGTCGATGGAGTCTTCGAGTGCGAGAGTTAACTCCTTCTCGCTCTATGCGACCACCCGTGGGGCTTTGTAGTGTACTTCTGCGGGTAGCACCGCTTCAGCACCGTGCACCATGAAGAACAGAGTGTATCCCGTGGTGCTATTTGGAGTTGTGCGTAGGCTCCAAAGTACGGATTGCAGCTCATCTGGCTAGCATCCAGCGGCTTGTTCGAGTGGTCGGAGGAGTCGTTTCTTGATTCCACCATAGACAAGGTCGTTGGTCTTTTCGACTTGACTGTTGGTCTGCCGGTGAGCCACCGAGGCATAGCTTATGTTGATTCCCAGGTTTTCACATAATTCCTGGAACTTCTTAGAGGTGAAGTTCGTTCCATTGTCCGTGATGATGCTGTGTGGAACTCCAAAGCGGTAGATAATGGACTCGAAGAAATTGACAACGCTGGCCCTTGATTGATTCGTCACCGGCATGGCTTCGATCCACTTGGTGAATTTGTCGACTGCGACCAAGAGGTAGACGTAACCTCCTCATGAGGACTTTGGGAGCTTACCGACCATGTCGAGTCCCCATTGAGCGAAGGGCCAAGCCAATGGTATTGGCTGGAGTTCCGCACCAGGTGCGTGAGGTTTGTCTATGAATCGCTAGCAAGCGTTGCAGCGATGGACGATGTCCTTGGTGTCGTGCATGGCCGTGGGCCAGTAGAATCCAGCTTGTAGAGCTTTGGTAACGAGGGCGCTACTGCCAGCATGGTGCCCGCAAGTGCCTTCGTGGATGTCGAGGAGGACGGCCCTTCTGTCCCCGTTGGAGACGCACCGTTGAAGTACTCCCGTGATGCTGTGCTTGTACATTTCGCTGTTGATGAGGGCGAATTCCTTGGATCATCATGCGATGTGTCGCGCGTCAGTCGGGTCATCTAGCAGCCTCTTGCTGAGTAGATATGTGATGTAGGGTTGCGTCCAAGATGGCTCGATCATCATGACACCCATTGGTCCTTTGAGTCCTGTATCAAGCTCCAGGTCGTCGAGTGCCATTGGTTCGTTGGGTGGCGTAGCCCTCGAGTCCGCTGTCGTACTTACTTTCTTCTCTTGAGCCTTGGGCTTGATGGAGCTCTCGCAGATGCGCTCGAGGAATACCCTAGGTGGTATGGGGGTGCAAGTGGAGCCAATATTGGCGAGTAGATCCGCCTCTTCATTGCTTTCGTGGCCCATGTGTTGCAGCTCGCAGCCGTCTAAATCCCCTTCGAGTGTGTCGTAGAGGTCGCGATAGGCGATCATGTTGTCGCTCAGTGCGTCTCACTCGTGCATTGTTTGGTTGACCACCAGTTTGGAGTCGCCGTAGATGATGAGCCTCTTGGCGTCGCAGGCTTTCTCATCCGCATCCCATGGATTAGGGCTTCATACTCAGCTTCATTATTGGAGGCAGTGAACTGCATTCACAAAATGTATTTCATCTTGTCCCCTTGGGGCGATGTCAGTATGACACCTGCACCAGCTCCGACCTTTCGGTTGGACCCGTCGAAGTGCATTGTACAAAGATAGGACATGTCTGGCTTGTCTAAGAGTTGGTTCTCCATCTAGTGTATGAGGAAATCTGGGAGAACTTGCGACTTGATCGTGTCGCGCTTCTCATAGGTGATGTCTTCTGGAGATAGTTCGATTCCCCAGAGCACAACTCGTCCAGTGGCATCAGGGTAATTGAGTATATGCCCAAGCGGGCGTCGTTTACCACCACGACTGGGTTCTCCTGTAAGTTGTGGCGTAGTCGCCTGGCTATCATGAAGACGCCGTAGGACAGCTTCTGGTAGTGCGGGTACCGCTGGTTTGTTGGCGTGAGCACCTCACTGAGGTAGTATACTGGGTGTTGGATCCCGTGGACCTTATTTTCTTCGGCTCGTTCCACCACGAGCACCGTGCTGACCACCTGGTTGGTGGCGGAGATTTAGAGCAGCAGTGGTTCTTTTTCGTGAGGCATCACCAGTACTGGCGAGGTGGATAGTAGACGCTTGAGATCTTCGAATGCTTCTTGCGCCTTGTTTATCCACTCGAACTTGTCAGTTTTGCGGAGGAGTTGGTAGAAGGGCAGTGCCTTTTCGCCCATTCGACTGATGAATCGACTGAGCACCACGATTCACCCAGCCAGCTGCTGGACGCCTTTTACATTCTTCGGCTTCTCCATGGCCAGTATGGCCTTTATTTTGTTTGGGTTTGCTTCGATCCCTCTCGCAGAGATGAGATACCCGAGTAACTACCCAGATGGCACGCCGAAGGTGCATTTGTCCGAATTGACCTCGATCCGATAGCGGTTGAGGTTGGCGAAGGTCTCGCGGAGATTGTTGATTAACGAGGCTTCCTCGATGGTATTGATGACGATGTCGTCAACGTAGACTTGGATATTGCGACCAAGTTGATTCTTGAGGCAAGCCTGCATGCACCGCTGATAGGTGGCTCCTGCGTTTTTTAGCCCGAAGGGCATCATATTGTAGCAGAACACACCAAAGGGCATTGTAAACGCCAGCTTCTCCTGGTCTTCCTCCTTCATTTGAACCTGATTGTAGCCTAAGTAGGCGTCAAGGAAGCAGAGGCGTTCACATCCCGCGGTGGAGTCGATGATTTGGTCGATTTGTGGCAGCAGGAAGTGATCCTTTGGGCAGTGCTTATTCAAGGAGGCGAAGTCCATGCACATCCACAGGATATCCATGTATTTTTTAGCCACAAGCACTATGTTAGCGAGCCAGGTGCTTTCCTTGATCTCGCATATGAAGTTTGCGTCGAGGAGTCTTTTGATCTCCATTCCGACTGCCTTTACTCTTGGTTCAGACAGTCACCGTATTGTCTGCTTGATTGGCCTTGTGTCTGGGTTCATGTTGAGTGAGTGCTCGGCGAATTCCCTGGGAACCCCTGGCATGTCCGCTGGACACCAGGCAAAGATTTCCCAGTGCTCACGGAGGAATTCGACGAGCAGGAGTTCCTATGCGGAACTCAAGTTGTTGGCGATGAGGGCCGTCTTGGTCGGGTCCGTTGGGTGGACCTGGACTTTCTTCGTGTGCACCGACGAGTCGAAGGATAGGTCGGGTGAGCTTGGCCTGCTTAGGGGAGGCAGACTGTTGTCTGTCGACTCCTTCAATCTTGCGAGTTCCTCCTACATTCTGTTGAATTCCCTATCGCACATGTCAGTCCTCTCGAAGCTTCCGTTGATTGTGATGGCGCTGTTTGGACCTGGCATTTTCATCTGCAGGTAGGCGTAGTGCGGCACTGCCATGAACCTTGCGAACGGGACAAGTCTGAGGATGCAGTGGTATTGTGAGGGCCAGTCGATGACTTCAAAGTCGATGAGCTTTCGCCGAAAGTTTTGCGGCATGCCAAAGATGACGTCGAGGTTGATTTTTCCCAGGGGATATACGCCCTTGCCTGGGATGATGCCATGGAACGTCGTGTCTGAGACTTCCAGACAAGTCAGAGGGATCCTCATCGCACGTAAGGTACTTGCGAACATGAGGTTGATGCCGCTCCCGTCGTCCATGAAGACACGACTCATATCGAAGCCCTCGATCTGTGCCTTGAGTACGCGGGGACAGTGGCCTGGACGAGGAACTTGGTGCGGATGATCGCGCTTGTCGAAGGTGATGCAGGAGTCGCTTCCACTGAGGTACTCAGTGGTGGAGGGTGGAGAGTTTATCGCTAGATTGACTTTGCAAGTGATGGCCTTCTGCACTCGATTTGAGGGACGCCCTTTTTGGATCATCCCCATGTTGCCCACGGCTCGTGGGTATGGCTCGCCTCCATGATGCTGGACCGGCGCGGCCGCGGGTGGTGGTGGTCCAGGCGGTGGTGGAGGAGCTCCATGTGCCACAGCGTCTGGGGCGGCTCCATAGCCCCTGTTGATCATGTCGCGATTCATCTGAGCCAGGCCCTCGTGGAGTTTGAGGAACTCACGGTAGTCCTTGAGAAGGTAGCTGGATTTCTTCTTGCCGTCGTGCTTGTCGATGTAGAAGTGCACATTGCATGGTCCGGACAGTTTGTCCTCAATAGATGTTGCTGGTACCTCTTCGCGAGTGTGGCGTTGCCACCCCTGCGTGGTTTTTCCGCTGTCGCGGTATCCACCGCTACGATATCCGTTGTTGCGGTTGTCGTCGTGTTTGTCGGCGTAGCCGGCTGCGACCATATTGACTTCATCACGGTCATCATAGACGCGCATTCGACGCTTGCCTCGGCGGTCGCGTCTGCGCCCGAGGTCGTCGTCATCATCGCAGTAGGTGCGGTTTTCACCGAATCTTCTCCATTACCCCACCGATTCGCGATTTCCATTAGGTGGTCGATCGTTTTGGGCTTCGAGCGGCCCAGCTCCTCCCTGAGCTCTATGCGGCAAATGCCGCCGTTGAACGCGTCGATTGCACAATCCTCCGAGATGTTTTTTGTGGAGTTCTTGATGATGGACCACCTCTGGATGTACGAGCGCAGCGACTCGCCGGACCTTTGCTGGCAGCTTCTTAGTTCTTCGATTGATGCGGGCCTTTTGTAAGTGCCCTTGAAGTTGCATACAAAGCGGTAGACCAGCTCTTCCCAACTGTGAATGGATCCGCGCGGGAGGTTGTTGAGCCATGCGCGGGCGGCCCCCTGCAGCTGTAGCCGCAGGCATTGCATGGTCATGCTTCGACTCTCACCATGCAGCCTGACGGAGGAGATGTGGTCCTCCAGCCAGATTTTCGGGTCCTCCAGGCCGTCAAATTTTGGGTTCTCCAACGGGAGTTTGAACCCCTTAGGCATTCGCTTTTGCCTGATGGCCCTACTGAAGCATCTGGCGCCGCAGAGCTCAGTCTCGTCTTCTTCCAAGTCAGTCGAACAAGCACACCTTGCCCGCATCTTGTCGACCTTGCGCTGCGTGATGTCATCATGTGCGTCGTAATCGTGGTCATGCCGCCGTGGGCGACGTCGTCATGACAAATCGTGATTGTCGTCACTGGAGGAGTACGAGTAGTAGTACTTGTCCAGAACCTTGCTTTTCTTCGGCTCTGGTGTTGGTTCTTTGTCGAGGGTGGCCTCGATTAGCCCCAAGCCCGCGATCATAGATCGGTGCATGGCAGCTCGCGGGTCTTCAGCCGGTGGCTGGTTGTTAAGGAGGTACATGGTGGCCGCTATCACCGCAGCTTGCGGTGTCTTTGGGAGCACGTTGCCCCGCGTGTCGACTGTCATAGAGCCGAAGTCGACGACTTTCGCGGCTTCTATGCGTTCTTGCTCGGTAAGGTGGGCCAGTCGAGATCACCTCTTGTTGGCCACGTACTCATTGCCTTTGGAGGAGGACCCTCCATGGGAGGAGAGCCCAGCTCGCCGAAGACTTGACTCGTCCACCGCCTTTCTGCGCGCCTCGAGCTGCGCGATCACCTGCTGCTGGCACTTGAATTCCTCCTTCAGCAGCCAATGATAGCCCATCAGCATGTCCTGCAGTGTGTTGGAGGGTAGAGGATTGCCCCATAGAGCTTCTCGACAGCGACCCACTCATTGTCGTTGAGTTTGATCAGCATGCGCTCGCCGGTGTTTTCATTCGTCGTGAGGTGCGGTTCTCCTCCCGTCCCATTGTTGATGAGCGCGCCGTTGCCACCGTTGGGTGCGCTGCCGTTGGGTATACCGCCATTGGGTGGTCCGGTGCCAGATCCGGTGCCAGCGTTTTCGCGATTGACGCCGGTGTCACCCACGTTGATGACGGCGCACATGAAGTGATTGGGGAAGCTGTTGCTCCCACAACTTTCAGATCTGGAGCCGTAGGCTCCATCTTCTGTGGCTAGGTCACCCAGATCGGATCTGCGACTACTGTCGGTGTCTGTACTCCCAGCTGTTGCTGAGGTGTTGAGCTCACTGAGGGTGCCGATTGGTGGCGGGAACCACGATGTTGGAGCAATCGCGGGTGTTGTTGGTTGGTGAGGCATGCGAAGCATGCTCAGTTGACCAACCTGGAAGCGGAAGCTTCCAATCGCCAGGCTGATCCCATCGCCCACGAACTCGAAAGCCGGGAGAGTGGCTGGCGTGTGGACGGTGAAGTCGAACACGCTGAAGAGCTGGCTAATCTCCATTGTTGCAGAGTTGTAGATCGCGGTTGACGGGGCCGAAGAAGCTGCGACATCAGCACTCCCAATTCCCACAAACGGTGCCAATTGACGAGGGTTTAACTCGTCAATGCACATTGTTATGGACTTGGGTTTTGGAGAAGGAGGGAGCACTGGAGGCATCAATCAGCTAGCAAACAAGCACACAGGGACACAAGGTTTACCTAGATTCGGGCCTCGTAGAGGTCCCTACTCCTTCTTGTCTGCCCTTGGAATTATCGAAGGAATCGAAGATTATAGGGGTGCGCAGGTGCAATCTGGCGAGAGTTGTGGAAACTAGGGTTGTGATTGTCCTCCTCACCGCCCCCTCCTAGCCTTTATATAGATAGCTAGGTCTCGGATAGTAGGTCGAGTCGGTTACAGATTAGGGTTTTCCCTTTGTACTTTCTATCTTAAGCTTCTTCTTGTCTCACAAGCAATCGAGAGTCCGTGGGCCACTCAAATTCTTCATTGGGTCTTGGCAACGCCGTGGGCCTCTTCCGTATCTGGACCGTATATGCCAAACTCGAGTAACTGTAGGATATACCCATGTCAGCTTTATTATGTGGAGAGAGTGAATGAGTAGGTGGAACATGTATTTGCGGATGGATATTGGACCTAGTAGAATATCATCCTCGTAGACTCTTGCCCTCAGGAAGTAACAACTTCTTGGTTGAAGTGAACCCTGTGGGTCATTTAGTACATTCGATACTCATTTATATGCTTTTAATCTCATGTTATCTAGTATTCTATAGTAGTTCAATAGATTTTTATTGGTAAGATACTTCTACTAATTTCCTTTAAATATGTACCTTCAACTTCTTTGTAGAATGGATACATATTTCTCCTATACACATGCTTTTCTCAAGTAGGAAGTGGACATAAAGACATGCCACCATGAGGAGAGCTATGAGTCTGATGGAGACTCTGCATTTGCTTCCCAGAGCACTTATGTAGACAACCTGGCCTCTATTGACTCTCAAACCATGCAAATGTAGAGAACCGGGGAAAAGTAGACCATGGTCACACGAGTTGATGAACGAGTTATTCCTATTTATCTCGTACTTACTTTTTTATTATGTCTAGAATTTTGTATTCTGAAAAATACAGTTTCTATGAAGCATATACTTACTTGGTCAACTGTACGCACTAAATATCATTCTTCACAAGCTAGGAATATTTGTCATATGCATCTTCCCATATTCACCTAACTGTTTATCTTCTCATTATTTACATCTTTGTAAACCATATAATTAATTATATCTACCATAATATTTTTTGTTTTGCTTTCGCAAGTAATGTCACGGACACGTAATATTAGGATATCAGCTATGTGAATATGAAGATTCTTGTTCTAAATTGCTTTCACCAGTGATGCCACGGGAATACATGTAATATTAGGATATCAGCCATGTTGGATTTCTTGTTCTATTTGCTTGCAGTAGTGGCCCCACAAGAAGATGATGATCTTAGACCAATGAACTTGATGAGTTGCAAACATATGAAGTGTGATTTTTTGATCTTGACATGATGTTTTTCCTTTTGGAAGTTGAACAATTATTCTACAAATGGCAACTCATGGATATATGTATATGAATTTGTATATGTCTTTTGTACATACCTCATCCTACATTATATTTAAATGGAAAATACTTGTATTTTTTTTATTTCCAATAACTTAACTAGTGACCATCCCGTGAAAGATATATATGCCAGTGATTGACAAGGTGGTGTAAAATCAGCTAGTAAACGATGAATGTTTGTTTCGAAGAATGTACTTCACAATTATATAAACATGTCACCGAAAGGTTAGTCCCGACGTTCATGTGTAGTTGATGTTCATCACTTATTGCAATACTTTTGACATAGATAGGTTATGTGCACGCCGCTAGAATGTCAATGGTTAGACGCGTCTTGTCGGCTAGAGTACCTATCGTCGACGGGCAAAAATAAAATTACTCGTTAGTGCTAGAAGTTTGGACGACGAGTTCTAAATCTATCAGTAGTAAGGTGTTACCAGTGATTATATACTACTGACGAACATCTCTATGGTTGTTGTAGTGGATTCCGGGCTCATCACTGCTAAGCCATTTCACACTAGTGAACCTTATAGCTAGGAATGTATATGAAGATGTGTTATTTTACATGATCATGATCGTAGCTACTATCATGGATCCTGTAGCCGAAGACTGACAAAATCTCAGATTCATCAAATATTCTTTGATTTCAGGGACCAACAATGAAATTATATATCTTCAAATTCAGTTAGTTTTAGTATCAGGTAGTTTCATTAATTCTCCAGCATGTGAGTCGTGAGGCCCGCAATAGAGTCTACACATGACATGTCTCAGGAGGGCGCAACCACGTGAACCCGACTAAAACAGGAGCATGCCAGGAAGAAAATCTTACGCCACCTGGTCGTACGGTTCATCTTATACAACACGTGGATTCACGAATCACAAAGTACCAAAGTATTCTTTTCCCCATCAGTTCATCATGTCTAGAATAAGGTTCTCTGGTGGTGGTGGTTGCCAAAGGTTGAGCGGGTGAGGAGATGCTCAAGGAAAGGAACCGTCCATGGCGGATCAACGTTGTCAACCTTGTGATGTTACAACTTGTTGTCCACGTATCCAGGTGGGTGTGCTCGGCTCAAGAGGGGACTGATGGCCAGCGCAAGCTCTGCGGCTTTCGGCGGAGGCCATCGCACAGAGGCAAAGAGCTCTGTCACTCTTGTGCATGATGCTCGGTTAAAGGGAGGAAAAACCAAGGAAACTTACCCCTGGAGGGAAAATCACGGTGCATACGGGATCCCTTCCTCCTATTGGGGAGATCTCCCCCCCCCCCCCCCCCCCTGTGGTAGTTTGGCAACTGGGCAAGAAACCTAGGCACACATGCAGAAGAACAAGAATTCATTAGCAAGGAAGAATATAATGTTAAAACAACTGTAGCATATCCGTTCGAATTAAAGTGTGGTCTATTATAATAAGACCAACCATTACAATTAATATTCCTGGATAATTGAGAAAAACTTCTGAATGGATAAAAATTAGACACGGAAAATTTCCTATTCAATATGTTTACGGGTATGGGAGGAAAAATTCGGACCAATTATCCTCCCTTTGTCCGATTTGCGCGGGTCATGCACCCAACGGTGGAATCTGGAAGTAGTGCACGCCGCCTGGAGCAGCCTCGCTTCCGCGCGTTGACCATCGTCGCCTAGAGCCACTGCCGCCTCGCTCACGCACGTATACGATCGGCCAGCACCACTACCCCATAGCCCGGCCAGCACCGTCGTCTCGACCATCGTCAGAGCCGTAGCCTGGATCCACATCACTTGCGCGCATCGACCATCGTCACTTGGAGCCACCTCCGACTCGCTCGCGCGCGCGTATACGACTACCCAACACCTTCGCCCCATAGCCCGACTAGGAGTCATGCTCTAGTCGTTTCTCTACTCTATCACAGCTCGACGTTCGCTGAATTACAAGAAACAGTGAGAAAGTTAGCATCTGTTTCACAATATAGTTTAAGTAAATTATTTTTCAAACTACCACCACTAACCACATTGAAGTTGCAGGACATAAAGATCAAAATAACAATGGAAGTAGTTCCAAGCACGCTGCTCTATTTTATCTTTTTGATTTTGCGATTTATAGGAGTTTCAGATTAACATGAAATCAATGGTCTGATTCTTATAGAAATGTAGACTGTAGATCCTTACCAGCAATAAACAAGAAAGCCCATTGCTTTAACCTATATTTAACAAGTTGCAACTATGAGATAGGTTTAACAACACAAAGATGATAAGAAATTGTATGACAACAAGTACTGTTTATACGTTGATGCACAATATCTCAACCAGTAACATGGACCTTACTACTACTTTCATCGGTGGAATTGATTTCCATGTGTCGCTCTAACAAACTAGTACATACTCCTTTTCTTTAAGCAAAACCGATACAAATAGACACATATGCAAACAATGGTAATACATAGAGCAATAGAATCATTACCAGGTCTCCCTAGATTTTAAATGCATGTGAACAGTAATTATAGCAACTGCCCTGAAAGAATCAACAAAAGTATGTAAGAATAGTTCAAAGCCATCATTATGCAGGAAACAAGCAGAATAATTGCTATAAAAATTTCTGTCCTTACACAACAGTCTACAAGGGCAAGAAAAGATATATCAACTCACACATTGGTACCATATTTCATCCAACCTAGGCTAGAATTAACAAGATAGTATTCCTTTTAACTAAGAAATTAGCTAAACTAATAGATGTTCAGATTGTGTGTATATAGTGTGGATGGTTAAAAGTCTAAAAATAGTAAGTATTCTATCTCATCATAAACATGCAGGCCTGTGACGCTCTATGAGCGTGACGAAATGTGATACGTCCATTTTGCATCACTATTCTATGTCTTAATTCACTATTATTCATTGATATATTTCGTATTGAGAGGTGATACTTATGTTATTTCATCTATTTTTGCATGGTTGATGACTTTTGGAGCATGGACCGCTGCAGTCAGGATTCTGATGGAAAAGGTGCTGTTTGGAGGCAAAATTCGCAAAGATCAGAAAATTCAGGAAAATATACGGAAAATCCTATTTTTCCAGAAGACTAAGGATGCCAGAAGATGGAGTGGAGGTGGGCCACAGGGGGCCCACACCACCCCATGGCGCGGGCAGGCCTAGGCCGCACCGGGAGGTCGTGTGGCCACCCTGGCCCACTCCAGCCTCTCCCCTCTAGCGTATATCATCCTCCCGAAACCCTAAGACTCGGGGAGCGACCATAGAAAGATTCCGCCGCCTCTGCTGGGAGGAAAACACCGAGAGAGAAAGATCTCTCCGGCAGACAGATTTCTGCCGGGAGAATTCCTTCTCGGAGAGGGGAGATCGTCGCCATCAACACCACCATCAAGATGGACTTCATCGGGATCATCATCATCATCACCATCAGCACCCTCATCACCATCTCCATATTGCTGTAACAATTGTGTTGAATCTTGCTATAGTTCATAGGGGAAACTTTGCCGGTGTTGATTACTCTTTGTAGTTGATGCTATTCAGTGAACCATTGAATTATTGTTTATGTTCAGATTGTTATACATCATTATTCCATCTCTGATCATGATCCATATGATGTCTTGTGAGTAGTTCGTTTTGTTCCTGAGGACATGGGAGAAGTCTTGTTGTTAGTAGTGGAGTTGTGTTGACAAAGATTCAATAGATTGTTATTTAAGTTGTGGTGTACTTCTTCTAGTGGTGTCATGTGAACGTCAACTATATGACACTTCACCTATATGGGCCTAGGGGAATGCATTGTGTATTTGGCTACTAATCATAGGGGTTGCCAGAGTGACAGAAACCTGAACCCCCGTTAGGAAACCATTGCACAAGGGACGTAAGGGTCTTAGAGTTTAAAGCTGTGGTTAGGTTTCTACCTTAATTACTTTCTTGTACTTACGGATGTTTGCAAGGGGTATAATCACAAGTATGTATTAGTCTTGGATGGGGCGGTACATTAGCATAGGTTCACCCACACAACACTTAGCAAGCTAAAGAAGATTAATCAACTATATGAAGCGAAAGCACTTGACAGTCTTCCCATGTGTCCTCGAGAACGTTTGGTCATCTTAAGTAATACAACCGGCTTGTCCTTTGCTGCATAAAGGATTGGGACACTTGCTGCATTTATTCCTACTGTCTTTTATTTACTCGTACTTTGTTTACTTGCTTTATCAAAAAACCCTAAAAATCCGTTTGCTAAGTATTTGCAGAGAATTCCTGATCCATACCACTAGCCAGCACCTTCTGCTCCTCGTTGGGTTCGACACTCTTACTTATAGAAAATACTGCGATACACCCCCTATACTTGTGGGTCATCAAGACTATTTTCTGGCGCCGTTGCGGGGGAGTGAAGCGCTATTGGAGAGTGGAACTGGTAAAGGAAACTTCTACTTTGAGTATTGTTTACTTCTGCTAGTTGCTTTATTTTCGTTATGGATAATTGATGGCTCAGTGCACGGCGCCCAGAAAAGTGTTGGTGCGTGGTTGATGTAGAACTCGTTGGGAACCCCAAGAGGAATGTATGATGAGCATAGCAGCGAGTTTCCCTCAGTTATGAAACCAAGGTTTAATCGAACCAGTAGGAGCAAGAAAACACCTTAAAGGTGTTACTAGCTAAGCTTTGGCAGGGCGCACTACCGATGCTAGTAGCAACGTGGATACCTGCACAACACAACCATAGAACTTTGTCCCCAACTTGCGATGAGGTTGTCAATCTCACCGCGTTTTGCGGAAAACAAAGGATTAAACATATCAAATGGAAAGAGTAAAATTTTGCAGAAAGTAAACACAAAGCAGTAAAAGATTGTAGATTGTATGTAAAAGACAAGGACCGGGATCCATAGTTCACTAGAGGTGGCTCTCCTTAGATAGATAACATGCTGGGTGAACAAATTACAGCGGGGCAATTGACAAACACCGAGAAAGCAATACATGCATATACTAATCATCTTGACTCCTCTAAGACTTGATTGGGCATTACAACATAATACATAGACCGCCATCCAACTGCATCTATGAATAATAATCCACCTTCAGGTTATCATCCGAACCCCCTCCAGTATTAAGTTGCAAGCAACGGATTATTGCTTTACGAACTGCGTGTAAAGTAAACAATACGATTGTTCTATGAACAAAGGATTGTTGTTTTCTCCCTAGTAGCAATAGCACATCTAGTACCTTAGAGATTTCTGTCACTTCCCCAGATTACCAGAGGCATGAACCCACTATCGAGCATAAATACTAACTCTTGGAGTTGCTAGCATCTACTTGGCCAAGATAGCTACTAACAACAGAAAGCATGCAAGATCTCAAATAACAAAGACATGATAGAATCAATAATCAATCTGAAATAGCATCTCAATATCCATCGGATCCCCGCAAACACAACATGTATGGATTACAAAAAGATGATCTTGATCATGAACGGAGCTCACAAGATCTAAACATGAAAGCACAAAGGAGGAGAAACCAGCCATCTAGCTACTACATGGATCCGTAGTCCAAGGATGAACTACTCACGCATCACACCAGTGGCTTGCATGGTGATGAAGAAGGCCTCCAGGGTGAATTCCCCTCTCCGGTAGGGTGCCGGGAAGAGCTTCAGATCCCTCCCAATCTAGGGATGGAGATGACGGCGGCTACAGACTCTTTCATGGATTTTTGATCGGGTACTTAGGGTTTTCGTCCCGAGGGCAATATATAGTCGGAAGGGAAGGCCGAGGGGGTGCCGAGAGCCACCACACCACCCCTGGCGCGGGACAGGCCTGGCCGCGCGGCCAGGTGGTGTGTCCGGCCCCTGGCCCCTCTCCGTCTCGTATTCTAGCACTTGATCTCTTCCGGAAAAATAGGCACTTTGGCTTTTGTCCCGTCCAATTATGAGAATATTCATTTTCTGACTTTCCTAGAACCGAAAACAGCAGAAAACAAGCAGCTGGCACTGTGGCTCTTGTTAATAGGTTAGTCCAAGAAATCATATGAAAAGTACTCCGAATTTGGAACAAAACACAAGAAAGTGGATAAAACCAAGCATGGAACATCAAAAATTATAGATACATTTGCAATGTATCAACATCCCCAAGCTTAACTCCTGCTCGTCCTCGAGTAGGTTAGTGATAAAAATAAATAATTTTTGAGGTGACATGCACCATCAAAGACTTGACCAAAGTATTTGCAATACACTCAAAGCTGGGATCATAGTTCTTCAATCATAACATGAAAGACAAAAGTTCTAGCAATAAGCAAATAAACTATGATGCAACATGAAAAGGCACAAAGAAAAGAATCATGAATAACATGCTTTGCAAGACGTTTGTTTGTTTCACATAAAGAAAACATAGCATAATAGTATTCAGCTTGTCCCTCAATAGAGTAGCAAATATAAATGCATAGGACACCTTCAAAGTTCAAAAGAGTGACTAGATACAAAAACAAGCAATAACAAGTTATGCATCAATCAACTAGTCTTGGGACAATGCACATAGAACTAAGAATGGCCACTATGCTCTCAAAGTAGGTGCATAAAGATAGAAGGTGGAGACTCACTATAATGGTGGAAGAAAGGCCTTTTGTAAAAGCAAGTAGGGATTCAAGTCTCATAAAGAGCTTCCAAAAATTATGGTACTTATAGCTTTCAGCTCTCATTGCCCCTATCATAAGCATCTTGAAGTGATTAAGGTTAAAGTGACACAACTAAGAGGATATGCTTGACAAGTTATAAACCGAAATCTCATGCCCCTTACTTACGAAGACCGATCCTCATGCTACTCAACTTCAGTCACGAGTAAGCTCTTGTCATTGTAAGTACATATGTATCATTAAGAACCGCCAACGGGGTACCCCTTGCACATGATACGGGAGCTTTCCCATAATCAAAATGACAAGGCAAGCAGACAATGAGCATCTCAACGATCTTTTTATTTTCTATTTGCATAGGTTTTTATTGAGGATGCTTCATAGAGTGCTCATTATGGTGATGCTGCAAGTTTCCACCATGATTAGGCATGGCTTAGGCTAGCGGCCCAGGCATTTCTCTAACACACATACAAACTCCATGATCTTACAAGTTCCACTTTTATTTCACACCGCCGGGATCCGTAAGCAAAAGAACATGATATCAACGGGGTACAAAGTACAAGTGCAATGTTGAAAGCGTTCCCCATGGTACATGGTTCTGCTAATTTCAACTTATAAAGTGCAAGCATATACGCAACAAAGAAGGACCCAATGGTTCAAGTTTATTAGAGGCAAAAAGTAAAGTGTGCCATCAAGTTCGTGAGAGCTTTAATCACTAGTTTTCTCATAACAAGTGGAAGGTAAACAAAAGCATGAATATACTTGGAATAGCATAAGCTAGTAGGTAGGTATGGTGGACTCTTTGGAATAACTTGGTTTAGGGAGTTGGATGCATGAGTGGAACTCATACCTTGGTGGTGGAGGCTAGCAAAAGACTAGGAGCAACAAACTAAGAGAGCAATAATGGCCATAATCATGCAGAGCGACAAAACATCATTGATCAAAGCATAAAGTGATACTACAAGTTGAAAACTAAAGGATCATAAAGTCCATGGTGACTTGTGACAGTCATAACATGGTGTGAGCATGTGCCAAGTCAACCCAAATAAAGCATCAAAGGAGAATACCACTATACTATGCTTTAATATGCTAAAACAACGCATGATTCATCCAAGGCACATTAAGCAATCTCAATTGTTTATAACAAGTCATGCTACAGCAAAGAATACTAAGCATAAAGCCAAAACAATATCAAGCATGGCATGACAAAGCATAGCCACAGTCAAGAACGAGCTCTTTTTACCACATAAGCATGAACTTTCCTACTCTTTTCCAAACCAAACCAAACTATTTTCAAACCAAATGTATGAAAGAGGGGGTCCAACCAACTTATTCAGAAAACTAAGAAAACCAAGCAAACTAAAAACCAAAACAAAAACGAAAAAGAAGACGCTCCAAGAAAAACACAATTGTGCACGAAACAATAAAAATGAAGCGTTTGGAAGAAACCTGGAATTTTTATAGATGAAGAAGGGGATGCCTTGGGCATCCCCAAGCTTTGACGCTTGTACTTCTTGGATATTTCTTGGGGTGACACGCGTGACATCCCCAAGCTTGAGCTTTAGTCCATCCTTCATCTCATTACTCATTCCTTCCATACACCTGAAAATTTTCCTTCATACAAAACTTCACACAATCTCATTAGCAACATTAGTGCACTTAAGATAAATAAGTCTCAAGGTTCAGTTCTAGCACCAAATAAACTTCCATTAGAACACTAGATACTGTAGAACTTCCCTCAAAAAGCTCAATTCCCCAAAAGAACTCAAGAAGGAACCAACAAGAAGCAAATGCAGAAAATGGCAGAAATTTGTCAAAACAGACCAGCAGGTAAAGACGAATTTTTTCGAATATCTTCTGTTGCTCAAATCAAAAGGTGTTGAACTAACGAAAGTTAGATAACAACCTGGGGCAGAACCACACAAAATTACAGCTCAATCTCACATACAGAGCTCTCTCAGGAATGTTTACGGTGAAGCACAAAAATCTGTTTCGGGACAGCAACTTTCCCAATCATTACTTCACTCTCATTAGAGGTTACTCTTGGCACAAAAAGCAAATAAAAAGGATAAGGAGCGGTTATTACTGAAGTAATAACTTCCAAGACTCATCTAAAACTCTTGGATTATCTCCCAACAAGTACTTTTCTTTAACGCCTTTAAGTTAGGCATAAAAATTTGAGAAGATGCTCTCATAGGAAATATGAATTGAAGTAAAAGAGAGCATCAAGAAGCAAATTCAAAACACATTTAAGTCTAACCCACTTCCTATGCATAGGAATCTTGTATGCAAATAAATGCACAAAGAGCAAAGTGACAGGCATAGGAAGATAAAACATAAGTAACTTCAAAACTTTCAGCACATAGAGAGGTGTTTCATTACCATAAAAACTTCTACAACCATATTTTCCTCTCTCATAATAATTTTCAGTAGCCTCATGAATAAACTCAACAATATAACTATCACATAAGGCATGATTTTCATGATCTACAAGCACTAGAGCTTTATTATAAACATTTTCAAAAGAATCCTCAGGAACATAACATTCACCCTCCTTTGAAAAGCATGGGGGACAATCAAATAATGTAAGGGATAAAGAGTTACTCTCATTAGAAGGTAGGCATGGGTAGATCCATTCTTCCTCCTTTTGTCCATCACTCTCCTCCTCTTTTTCATCTAATGAGCTTTCAGGTTCAGCAATATCTTCTTCCATGGAGGTTCTAGCAGGCGGTGGTTCATCTATTACCTTAGCAGTCATAAAACTATTCCCAAATAGGAAACTGAGTGAGCTATCCATAATGAAATAGTGATTGGAGCAGAGCTAGTCATAAAGGCAACTTAAGAAAGGAACTAATTTTTTGTGTTTTTCCAATAAGAAAGTAAACTAGTAAAACTAATTTTTTTGTGTTTTTGAAGAACAAAACAAGCAAACAAAGAAAAAAGAAACTAAGCAAAACAAAAACAACAAAGTAAAGAGATTGGTTATGAGGGACTCCCCTTGTGAAGATGTCCTTGACTCCCCGGCAACGGCGCCAGAAAAATGCTTGACGGCTCAGTGCATGGCGCCCAGAAAAGTGCTGGTGCGTGGTTGATGTAGAGCTCATTGGGAACCCCAAGAGGAAGGTATGATGAGCACAGCAACAAGTTTCCCTCAGTTATGAAACCAAGGTTTAATCGAACCAGTAGGAGCAAGGAAACACCTCAAATGTGTTACTAGCTGAGCTTTGGCAGGGCGCACTACCGGTGCTAGTAGCAACGTGGAGACCTGCACAACACAACCACAGAACTTTGTCCCAACTTGCGATGAGGTTGTCAATCTCACCGTGTTTTGCGGAAAACAAAGGATTAAACGTATCGAATGGAAAGAAGTAAAAGTTTGCAGAAAGTAAACACAAAGCAGTAAAAGATTGTAGATTGTATGTAAAAGACAAGGACCTGGATCCATAGTTCACTAGAGGTGGCTCTCCTTAGATAGATAACATGCTGGGTGAACAAATTACAGCGGGGCAATTGACAAACACCGAGAAAGCAATACATGCATATACTAATCATCTTGACTCCTCTGAGACTTGATTGGGCATTACAACATAGTACATAAACCGCCATCCAACTGCATCTATGACTAATAATCCACCTTCAGGTTATCATCCGAACCCCCTCCAGTATTAAGTTGCAAGCAATAGATTATTGCTTTACGAACTGCGTGTAAAGTAAACAATACGATTGTTCTATGAATAAAGGATTGTTGTTTTCTCCCTAGTAGCAACAGCACATCTAGTACCTTAGAGATTTATGTCACTTCCCCAGATTACCAGAGGCATGAACCCACTATCGAGCATAAATACTAACTCTTGGAGTTGCTAGCATCTACTTGGCCAAGATAGCTACTAACAATGGAAAGCATGCAAGATCTCAAATAACAAAGACATGATAGAATCAATAATCAATCTGAAATAGCATCTCAATATCCATCGGATCCCCGCAAACACAACATGCATGGATTACAAAAAGATGATCTTGATCATGAACGGAGCTCACAAGATCTAAACATGAAAGCACAAAGGAGGAGAAACCAGCCATCTAGCTACCACATGGATCCGTAGTCCAAGGATGAACTACTCACGCATCACACCAGAGTCTTGCATGGTGATGAAGAAGGCCTCCAGGGTGAATTCCCCTCTCCGGTAGGGTGCCGGGAAGAGCTTCAGATCCCTCCCGATCTAGGGATGGAGATGACGACGGCTACAGACTCTTTCGTGGATTTTTGATCGGGTACTTAGGGTTTTCGTCCCGAGGGCAATATATAGTCGGAAGGGGAGGCCGAGGGGCTGCCGGGAGCCACCACACCACCCCCTGGCGTGGGCCAGGCCTGGCCGCGCGGCCAGGTGGTGTGGCTGGCCCCTGGCCCCTCTCCGTCTCATATTCTGGCACTTGATCCCTTTCGGAAAAATAGGCACTTTGGCTTTTGTCCCGTCCAATTCCGAGAATATTCATTTTCTGACTTTCTTGGAACCAAAAATAGCAGAAAACAGGCAGCTGTCACTGTGGCTCTTGTTAATAGGTTAGTCCAATAAATCATATGAAAAGTACTCCAAAGTTGGAACAAAACACAATAAAGTGGATAAAACCAAGCATGGAACATCAAAAATTATAGATACATTTGCAATGTATCAATAATTCGCTGAGTTTCTTATTTGGTAATGCTACTACCACTGCTAAGGTAGTAGATAAGCCACCACCTGCTGAGAATGATGTTTTCAAAATACCTACAAGAATTATTGATCGTGTTATGGATAACTACTATGTTGGGGATGGAACTGTCCATCCCGGTGATCATTTACTCTTTATACACGAATTATGCGGGTTGTTCAAGTGTGCAGGTATTACTACAGATCAAGTTAAGAAGAAGTTATTCTCATTATCACTGAAAGGAAGAGACGAGGAGTGGTATAAGCTGCTGAAGAATGTTCAAGCTCTGGAATGGGAGGAAATAGTGCCTCTCTTTTATTCAAAGTTTTATCCTCCTAGTGAGATTCATAAAGATCGGAATCAAATATACAACTTTTGGCCTCTTAATGGAGAGAGTACAGCTCAAGCTTGGGAGAGATTGAAGTTACTGATGCTCAAATGTCCCATTCATGAGCTCCCCAACAATATTATTATCAATAACTTTTATGCAAGGCTCCCTCTACATGGTAAAGATTTATTGGATGCTTCTTGCGCTGGATCATTCACTCGTATGGAAGAAGAAGCTAAATGGGATCTTCTGGACCGTATTCAAGATAATGCTGAAGCTTGGGAGAATGACAAAGGTAGAAAGTCAGGTATAAATTATGATTATGAATGCATTGAATCTTTTATGGGAACTGATGACTTTCAAAATATTAAAAAAGCTTATGGTCTAGACTCTCAAGCTATTGCTTCTTATTTTAAGGCTTTTGCTTCCTATATTGAAGTGCCTAAAAAGAAGTGGAATAAGTATCATGAACCTTATAAAGATGTTGCTAAGAGTGTTCCTACAAGAAATACGGAAGTTTATACTACTAATCATGTCTTACCTGAACCTTATATTGAGAAAATGCCTTTCCCAGTTAAGATAAAGGAACATTCTATGATAGCTAGTATGGTTAATGAAAGTATGAATAAGGCTGTTGAACCTGATAAACCAATGGTTGATGAACCTATAATAGCAAGTGTGAAAGACTTTGTCACTAAATATGAAAAAGAGGGACACCCTATCCTTTGTAAGGATACCTCTAATATTGTTTCACAAAATAGTGTTATGAGAGCTAGTATTCCTGTGTTTTCTGTTAGAATAAGTGATCATTGCTATGATGGCCCTTGTGATAGCTATATTGTTAAGTTTATGCATGATACTGAAAGCTACTATGAAAGAGGGAAAAGTGTTCTTATGCATCTCAATAATATCAAGTTTCCCCGTTTTATGCTGAATGTTTTTATATTTCGCTTCTTTTGCCTTCTTATGCAAGAAGCCTCTGGTTTCAACAACTTGTTTGTTTACAAAATCCCCTTGCATAGGAAGTGGGTTAGACTTAAATGGGTGTGTGTTTTTGCTTCTTAATGCTCTCTTTCACTTTAATCCATATCCCTATGAGAGCTTCTTCAAAATTATCATGCCCATCTTAATGGCTATAAAGAAAGAGCTTTATGGGAGACAACCCAATTTGTTTTTTATTTCAGTTTGTTTTTGTTTCTTTAAGTCTTGGAAGTTATTACTTCGGTAATAACCGCTCCTTATCCGTTTTATTTGGTTTTTGTGTCAAGATCAACCTCTAATGAGAGAGAAGTAATATTTGGGGAAGTTGCTGTCCCGAAACAGATTTTTTGTGCTTCACCGTAAAAATTCGTGAGAGATCTCTGTGTGTTGGATTGAGCTGTAATTTTTTGTGCTTCTGCCCCAGGTTGTTATTTAACTTTCGTTAGCTTTGCACTTTTTAATTTGAGCAACATAAGATTTTCGAAAAAAATGATCTTTACCTGCTGGTCTGTTTTGACAGATTTTGCCACTCTTGCATTTGCTTCTTTATTCGATTTCCTTTTTGAATTCTTTTTGGGTTTTTGGAAGGAGTTGCTACAGTAGCTTTTTTTTATGGTTTTCAGTTGAAGTTAGACTCAAAAGGTTTTATCACTTCACTTATACTAATGTTGCTAATGAGAACTGTGTGAAGTTTTGTGTGAAAGAAATTTCTAGGAAGTGGAGACAATGGTGTAATAAGGAAGAGAAGGGTTCTATGATTCAAGTAATAAGTGTATGAAGATGAAGATATCAATGATATTCAAGTGGTGACTCCGGAAGTATCCACTAAATACCAAATTCAGAGACCTGCAGAGTCCGTTTCCAACTAGGTAACAGTTCTGGTAAGAAAGTTCCGCGAAAATATAATCCAACTATATTTTTGCAGTTTTCAGTCGATAAGGAAAGTTACGAAGCAAAAAAGGGACGGAACTGGAGCCGGGGTAGCCCACACCACCCTGTGGCACGGGCCCACCCCTGGCCGCGCCACCAGGTGGTGAGGCCACCCCAGACTCCGCCTCCGACTCGTTTTCTCCCAGTACCTTCCTTTTGATATGAAACTTCGTAATATATAACCCCCCGGATACCCCGAGGTTCGTATATCATGTTTTCGTTGTGTTTTTGTTTCGATCTGTTTCTGCCAGGAAATACTCTTTGAAAGCTTAGAAACACAATGGTGTCTGCCAAGGATAAAGGGAAGGAGCCTATGGAGGAAGACCTCCAAGACCCCGGGAAGGAGAAGGAGATCAAGAGTGAAGGTGAAGAGGAGCAAGGCCAATGTCTGCACACCGGCACTACCATTCCAAGCATTGGAGTGGTGAAACCTGCCAAGGTCAGAAGGATGGCACAGATGCAGACTGGGGGGAAAGCTCCTCGTCATAGTTTGGCTCCACGGTCACTTCCTCCACGCACCAGGAATCCTTTCCATACCCTTATCCATGAGCATCAATACCAGAATATGCCCAAGGAGAAATTACCCTCCAATTGGGGTTTGCCTCGTTCTAGCTATGCAGGAAAAGAAGACTTCAAGGAGGAAGAGTAGGGAAGAATAGCAAGAGCTGGAATTCTCAACCCAACATGATCATGAGCCGCATTGAGCAAAACTCGCAGCTTATTCATAATCTCACCTTTGAGTTTGAGGATTTGGGGAAACTTATCAGAGAGCTCATCGAGAGGATACCACCACCACCTAAGGAGTAATTCGTCATCAGGTTTGGCATCCCCTTGGTTTGTTCCAAGCTTGGGGGAGTGCCGCGGTATCACATCACTATCTTCTATCTTTTTACCTTATTAGTAGAGTCATATCTTGAATAGAGGAGTTATTATGTAGTATGGTTTGCATTATGGAAGTGTCCCCTCTCTCGTTAGATATGTATCCCTTGGTGTGAGTTTCTGTTATGGAATATTAATGACAAGTTCTATCATTCACTCTTTTGCATAGCTTATATTAGTTTTCAATTCGTGGTTATATGATTGATCTTGTTGTTAGTATTGGTAGCACTCTGGGATCATTGAGTTAATTTAGTTGGTTTTGGCAAACCTGGCTCGCTCAATAGCAACACTATTTTTGAGAGTTGAATGAAAAAGATAGAAGTACTCTAAAGAGAAAAATAATTTCATCGTCTTTCTTTCTTAATTTGCTCATAAGTTTAGTATTCTCTAGTTAAGATCTTTTGTGCTTTCGAGGAAGATTGCATGTTTGTCTTTATCACTTGTATGTTTGTTTGTTTCCTTCAACTCTTATACTTGTTACCTAGCCTTGCTAGCCAAAACCCCGTACTGAGAGGGTATTCTTCTCGTGCATCCACCTCCTTTAACCCAAAACCTTTGCCATTTGTGTCCACCATACCTACCTAGTAGCATTATTGCTATTCCAAGTAAATTCTTGTTTTGTCTACCTCCCAAATTAAACTTGTTATGTGAAAATTAGTGATTAAAGCTCTCACGAACTTGATGGCACACTTTACTTTCTTGCATTTAATAAACTTGAACCATTGGGTCCTTCTTTGTTGCGTATATGCTTGCGCTTTATGAGTTGAAGTTAGCCGAACCATGTATCATGGGGACCGCTTTCAACACTTCATTGGTACTTGTACCTAGTTGATATCATGTTCTTTTGCTTATGGATCCCGGCGGTGTGAAATAAAAGGGGAACTTGTAAGATCATGGAGTTTATATGTGTGTTAGAGAAACGCCTGGGCCGCTAGCCTAAGCCATGCTTAATCATGGTGGAAACTTGCAGCATAACTATAGTGAGCATTCTATGAAGCATCCTCAATAAAAACCTATGCAAATAGCAAATAAAAAGATGCTGAGATGCTCACTGTCTGCTTGCCTTGTCATTTTGATTATGGGATAGCTCCTGTGTCATGTGCAAGGGGTACCCCGTTGGCGGTTCTCAATGATACACATGTATTTACAATGACAAGAGCTTGCTCGTGACTGAAGTTGAGTAGCATGAGGATCGGTACTCATAAGTAAGGGGCATGAGATTTCAACTTATAACTTGTCAAGCATATCCTCTTAGTTGTGTCACTTTAACCTTAATCACCTAAAGATGCTTATGATAGGGGCAATGAGAGCTGAAAGCTAGTAAGTATCATAATTTTTGGGAGCTCTTTATGAGACTTGCAATCCCTGCTTCCTTCTTTGAAGGGCCTTTCTTTTACTTTGTAGTTGAGTCAGTAAACCTACTCCCTTCTATCTCAGCAAGTATTTTGAGTCGATGTGTTTCATTCATTCATATGGTGATTTATTCAATCATGTTTCTTATGTTCCTTGTTTTGCACATTGCTCTTATCCTGATGTTTACTACTTTGAAAGCTTTCATTGAAAAACCAGTTATTTGTGAACTCTAGCAAATGATCAACTATTCTTCGACCAAGAGCTAAGTTTGCCATTACCAATTATGATTCACTTTATGTATCTTTATTGTGTTTCCTTTACTCATTGCAAGTTGAGTTGTATAATAGTGAGTTGTCTTCTATTATGATTTATGTATTTGATGAATGTGATGCTTCTTGTCTGTATTCTTTTATCGACTCTTCACTCCATAAACCTGAGGTCATGTTTATTGAGCTCAGTTTCGCTTGGGGACAAGCGAAGTCTAAGCTTGGGGGGAGATGATACGTCCATTTTGCATCACTATTCTATGTCTTAATTCACTATTATTCATTGATATATTTCGTATTGAGAGGTGATACTTATGTTATTTCATCTATTTTTGCATGGTTGATGACTTTTGGAGCATGGACCGATGCAGTCAGGATTCTGATGGAAAAGGTGCTGTTTGGAGGCAAAATTTGCGAAGATCAGAAAATCCGGGAAAATATACGGAAAATCCTATTTTTCCAGAAGACTAAGGATGCCAGAAGATGGAGTGGAGGTGGGCCACAGGGGGCCCACACCACCCCATGGCGCGGGCAGGCCTAGGCCGCACCGGGAGGTCGTGTGGCCACCCTGGCCCACTCCAGCCTCTCCCCTCTAGCGTATATCATCCTCCCGAAACCCTAAGACTCGGGGAGCGACCATAGAAAGATTCCGCCGCCTCTGCTGGGAGGAAAACACCGAGAGAGAAAGATCTCTCCGGCAGACAGATTTCTGCCGGGAGAATTCCTTCTCGGAGAGGGGAGATCGTCGCCATCAACACCACCATCAAGCTGGACTTCATCGGGATCATCATCATCATCACCATCAGCACCCTCATCACCATCTCCATATTGATGTAACAATTGTGTTGAATCTTGCTATAGTTCATAGGGGAAACTTTGCCGGTGTTGATTACTCTTTGTAGTTGATGCTATTCAGTGAACCATTGAATTATTGTTTATGTTCAGATTGTTATACATCATTATTCCATCTCTGATCATGATCCATATGATGTCTTGTGAGTAGTTCGTTTTGTTCCTGAGGACATGGGAGAAGTCTTGTTGTTAGTAGTGGAGTTGTGTTGACAAAGATTCAATAGATTGTTATTTAAGTTGTGGTGTACTTCTTCTAGTGGTGTCATGTGAACGTCGACTACATGACACTTCACCTATATGGGCCTAGGGGAATGCATTATGTATTTGGCTACTAATCGTAGGGGTTGCCGGAGTGACTGAAACCTGAACCCCCGTTAGGAAACCATTGCACAAGGGACGTAAGGGTCTTAGAGTTTAAAGCTGTGGTTAGGTTTCTACCTTAATTACTTTCTTGTACTTATGGATGTTTGCAAGGGGTATAATCACAAGTATGTATTAGTCTTGGATGGGGCGGTACATTAGCACAGGTTCACCCACACAACACTTAGCAAGCTAAAGAAGATTAATCAACTATATGAAGCGAAAGCACTTGACAGTCTTCCCATGTGTCCTCGAGAACGTTTGGTCATCTTAAGTAATACAACCGGCTTGTCCTTTGCTGTATAAAGGATTGGACCACTTGCTGCATTTATTCCTACTGTCTTTTATTTACTCGTACTTTGTTTACTTGCTTTATCAAAAACCCCTAAAAATCCGTTTGCTAAGTATTTGCAGAGAATTCCTGATCCATACCACTAGCCAGCACCTTCTGCCCCTCGTTGGGTTCGACAGTCTTACTTATCGAAAATACTGCGATACACCCCCTATACTTGTGGGTCATCAAAATGTCATTGCTGAACTGGCGTAAATTTCTGCCGAACAAAATGAGCATGCCCCAAAGAAATGGAAGCAACCATACCAAGCAATCTTTAGATATATACGCTATCGTCGATCAATCGATTATTTGCAAGTTAGTTCTACTCTAATTCTTTAGATTGTATGGTTTGTTGCATCTAACAACCAACAAAATAAATTAATGTAAAAAGAAAATAAAAGGAGGAGCCTTCACCACAAAAAATGATCGTGAACAAAAGAAAGAGCTACATTCTAGATTTTTTGTTAACTAATTGCAATAGAACTAGATGTTCAGAAACATAACAATTAACTAATCTTGAGAAACATAACAATTATTTGTTAACTAATTGACACAAACCAGATGTCGCATTATAATAGGAAATGAACAACAAGGAAGAGAAATGCTTTTACAAACTAGTGTGCTAAAAGAAAGAATTGACAATTGCCTCATACTCATAATATATCTAGGTAATTATATATGATGCAGACTATTTCGAAAAAGTAATATAGAATATGCTGCATATTATTCAGCTCTAGCATTGGTGGGAAATTCAGACTATGATAATTCATGTAATCTTGCAGATAACTTGTTCTTTTAAACAATCGCCAATGGTCTCCATACTACCACATGATACACCAATGACAAGTATCATGGAGATACACAAATACACAAGAATTGTACTACAAGAAGTATACCTCCCGGAGATTAATCTTGCACCTAGCTGGAATGGGAATAGCCTCACATTGTGCCCTCCCTCATGAGCAGCAACCACCACTTCTGCTCAGTCCTCAGAACAAGAACCCTAGTAGCCCAGATCTGAGGGAATAGAGGAAGGGATGAACAAGATCAGGACATGTACGCAATCAAGTAGGGTATGCTCACCAAGTGGATAGAAGCAACCGGTGTAGTAGCCTAAGCATAAGTAGTTGCAGAAGGGATACAAACTGTCAGAGGACATTTACTGTCGTTGGGAGAGGTGTAGCAGGCCACGATGCGGAGTTGTTCCTGAGGCTGCTAAGGTCGTGAGGAAGTGGTGGAGCAGAGTGAGGCGAGGGGTGGATGCGGAATAATGAAGGTGGAGAAGGAGGTAGAGGATGAGGAGACGGCAAAGCTCATGTCGTCACGAGAGAGACGGGGAGAATCCTCCAGATGTGCAGAGGCAGGGGGAGCGGCCCGGGGATTTCGCGTGGATCGGGCAGACAATTCCATGGCCGATGCAACCAAATGGGTCTCCGAAAAAACTGGGGTGAAGTTTCCACGTGGGCTTCTCACCCTAGGAAAGGAGAGGGATCCTGGGGTTCCCGTGCATCCAAATGAGCCCTAAGGGTGGTGCGGTTTGAGGCCTAGTGAGATCATCCTTTGGTATTAGCAAAAATACCTCTGTGGTTGGTGATTTAAGGCCCAAGTAGTGATGCTGGACAGTTGGATCCAAAGGTGGGTGGAACCATGGAACATGCGCGATTCTAAATTCTCTCATTTCTTAAATTTGTTTAGTATTTAGTATCTATGTACAAAATAAATAGAAAGGGCATTTTTAAGAAAACATTGGAGTGATAAGACACATTAAATCTAGAATGCATTTGTGTTCCAAATTTCTACCTCTTCTCTGACGATCAAGAGCATCGACGAGTACGACCATCCATACTCCGGTACTCATATGTCATGCAATGTCCTGTGTGTACTCTGCTCGCCTATGGATCGACATTGCCCAGTTGTAGGCCTCGTTGAGGAACTAGGGTACCTTTATTCCTTGTATCTATACCACTATATAGCGTACCGATATCCAAAGATACATGCCATTTGATCTTTCTCATCGAACGAATTGTATATTCAGTTGGTTCAGTTGGTTAAAATCAGTATCAATTGTGGCAGTATATGCACCATGGGATCTGCTAATCTAACGTCCAGTGTCATAGGGATTTGTGGTGGTGCCGAGCTCTGCTATGTCCACTCAGTGTCACATGACAGGTTATGATAGGGGGAAAACATGAAGGAAATATGTCCTGAGAGGCAATAATAAAGTTGTTATTATGTATTCCTTGTATATGATAGATGTCTATTTTGCATGCTATAATTGTATTGATAGGAAACATCAATACATGTGGGTTTAATAAACAAAAAGGGTTCCTAGTTATGCCTCTCTTATAGACTAGCTTGTTGATTACCAAGATGATCAAGGTTTCCTGATCATGGACATTGGATGTTGTTAATAACAAGGTCACAACATTTGTGAAATGATGTGATGAACATTCATCCGAAGTATAGCATTACGATCAAGTCATTATGTTTATATTGCTATAACATCATACGAAGTAATCTTTATCCTTAGACCATGAGATCATGTTAATTGCTAACACCGGAAGAGTATCTTGATAACATCAAACGTCACACCGTAACAGGGTGACTATAAAGATGGGTTCAGTACTACGAAGGTGTTATGTTGAAGCTCATGGATCAAGAGTGGAATTTGTCAATCCAGATGACAGATAGATATACTTGGGCCCTCTCGGTGATATCACCTTAGGATAGCTTGCAAGCAAGTGATGTGATCACTAGAATGTTATATCACGGGAACGAGAAAAGAGTGCATGTCGGTAACGAGATCAAACTAGGTATGGAGATACCGATGATCGAATCTCGGACATGTAATATATCGAGAGACAAAGGGATTTAGTTACAAGCGTTAAAGGTTCTCACGATCACAGGAGTCATCGTTGAATGTGTAGGAGTCAATACGGATCTCCAGGTCCCGCTGCTGATTATTAATCGGAGAAGGGTCTCGATCATGTCTGCATTATTCGCGAACCGTAGGGTGGCACACTTAAGAGTTACCGGACACCATTTTGGAGCACATATGTTTCAGACGAAAGAATTGCAAAGCGCGGGAATTGTTTCAATAGAAACCGGAAATTGTTTCGGGTGAAATTGCAGAAGGTGGTTCTGCATGTGATATTGAAATATTGCAAGGGGCTATATGTGAATGTTTGTTAATTAAAGTAATTAACAAAATTCTGAATAAATTTAATAAAAAGAGTTTTATTAAATGAGAGAGCATTAAATTTGGAGAAATTTAATGCATTTAAAGTGGAGACTTTAAAAGGGAATGTGAAGAGGCCTTTTAATATGGAGGGGTTACCGCCACATGAATGGGGGAGGTGAGGGGTCACCCCCCCATGCGCCGGCCATGGAGAGAGGGGGCACCCCCCTCCTCCTATAAAAGTCCACCCATTCCCTCCTTCATCCTGACACCTCCTTGTGAAGGATCTCTCTCCCCCTCTAGAATTATTCCCCCATGGTCTCGGATTAGCGAGATACATGTTTCCGGTGGCATTTCGTCTGGAAGGAGTTGCTGCTTCCGCTGGATCGCTGGAGCGAGGAGGTGGAGGTTGTCCGGTGTCTTGAACGTGTGTACGAGGACGGATGCGCTGCTGATTTGCGGCGCTCGGACTTCCACACGATCTTGAGATCGACAAGCGTACGACTACATCAACCATGAGTTCCTACTCGTTAACAAAACTCGTTGTCTTCGAGGGTAAGTTCTCCATGGATGTATGTCCACCCGTTGCTCTGTATCTAGTAGATAGATCTTGGCGTATAGTTCTCATCGTAGGAAATTTTTTGTTTGCTATGCTGCGGACCCAACAGTGGCATCAGAGCCTGATCTATGCGTAGGTGCTTTGCACGGGTAGTACACATATGTTTATATGTGGGCGATGATGATCATGTTATTGCATCTTCTATGTACTTTGGATATTGATGGCATAGTGAGATGAAGTGGCCCGGACCAACCTTACATGTCATCGTACATGAGACCGGTTCCACGACTGACGTGCAACTAGTTTTGCATAAGTGGCTAGCGGGTGTCTGTCTCTCCTACTATAGTCAATATCTGATTTACAACGAGTTGCTAATAACTTGGTTATCCTCGTTGTGGTTCATGTTCGTAGGTAAGACCAGTTCTATCTCCGAAAGCCCTAAGCCACGTAAAACTTGCAATTGATAAATTAGAGGCGTCTAGTTTAGATCGTTGCTGGGCTAGTGTCTTGATATGGTATTGTTGTAAGTAGATGTATGATAGATACTCTTACAACTCACTTAACGTGTAAGTTCCATAGACCTTGGCCTTACACACAAAGGAATGATAGAGATCATACCACGATGCAAATGATAGAGATCAAATGCATGGACCATATCACCTCACTTCACACATTAGCATCTTATATTGCTAGTTTGGCGCTTTTGGTAGCATTATAAGATGATCCCTCATTTAGATATCAAGATAAAATGTGTTCTTCCTTAAGTATGCACCATTTTGTGGATTGTGTTTTGAGGCATCATGTGATGATCGGGTGTTCTCGACTCTACGCTTTCATACAACGGGTGTAAGACAGTTTTACACACGCAAATACTAAGGTTCTTACTTGACGAGCCTAGCATGTATAAACATGGCCTCGGAACACGGACCGAAAGGTTAAGCATGAGTCATATAGTTGATATGATGCCCATATAGATGCTCTCCTTTGAAGCTACATCGACTCACGTGATGATCGGACTTGGTGTAGTGGATTTGGTTCATGTAATCACCAAAAGGACACGAGGGATGTCGTTTTTGAGTGGGAGTTCATTAGTAATTTGGATTAGTTGAACTCAATCTATCATAAACTTAGTATAAATATGTTTTACAAATTCTGTTGTAGATGGCACCACCTGCTTTTAATTTCAATGTGTTCATGGAGAAAGAGAAGCTTGCTGTGAATGGTAGCAACTTCACCAACTAGGCTATGAATTTGAGGATTCTCCTCACTGCTGCACAAAAGCAATATGTGCTAGAGGCGCCGCTAGGCCCCCCACCAGCTCCTGATGCCCCTGACGAGGAAAAGAACGTCTATATAACTCGTCAGGAGGACCACAACTTAGTTCATTGTGGCATACTATATGGGCTAGAGCCAGAACTTCGAAAACGTTTCGAAAATGGCAATGCCTTTGATACCATGGGAGAATTGTAAATGATTTTCGATACCCATGCTGCCGTAGAGAGTTATAATGCTTCTGAAAAGTTCTTTAGCTGCATGATGGAAGAGAACAACTCCGTTAGTGAGCACGTACTCAAAATGTCTGGGTACGTCGATAAGCTTGTGTCCTTGGGAATAACGATTCCCATTGACTTAGGCATACATCGTGTTCTCCAATCTCTGCCACCTAGCTACAAGAGCTTCGTGATGAACTATAATATGCAGGGCATGAAGAAGTCTCTTCCTGAGCTTCTGTCAATGCTTAAGACTGCAGAAGTGGAGATTAGGAAAGAACATCATGTGTTGATGATCAATAAGACCACCGGTTTCAAGAAGGACAAGAAAGGCAAGCAGAAGGGAAAGAAGGGCGGCAAATCTGTTGCCGCGCCTGAAAAGAAACCCCGAGCTAGCCCTAAGTCTGACACCGAGTGCTACTATTGCAAGGGGACTGGCCATTGGAAGCGCAACTGCCCCAAGTATTTGGCAGACAAGAAGGCCGGCAAGGCAAACAAAGGTATATGTGATATACATGTTATTGATGTGTACTTGACTAGTACTCGCAGTAGAACCTAGGTATTTGATACGGGATCGATTGCTAATACATGTAACTCGGTTCAGGGGCTGCAGAACAAGCGACAACTAGCAAGGGATGAGGTCACGATGCGGGTCGGCAATGGATCAAGAGTTGATGTGATCGCCGTCGGAATGCTGCCTCTCCATATACCGTCGGGATTAGTTATAAACCTGAATAATTGTTATTTGGTGCCTGCACTGAGCATGAACATTGTATCCGGATCGTGTTTGATGCAAAGTGATTATTCGTTTAAGTCTAAAAACAATGGTTATTCGATTTATATGAATAATATATTTTATGGTCATGCACCTGTGTTGAATGGTTTATTTCTGTTGGATCTCGATAGTAGTATTACGCATATTCATAATGTTGATGCTAAAAGGATTAAACTTGATAATGATATATCAACATATATGTGGCACTGCCGTCTAGGTCATATTGGCGTTAAACGCATGAAGAAACTCCATTCTGATGGACTTTTGGAATCACTTGATTTTGAATCATTTGATACATGTGAGCCATGCCTTATGGGCAAGATGACTAGAACGCCGTTTTCTGGTTCAATGGAACGGGCGACAGATTTATTGGAAATCATACATACTAATGTGTGTGGACCAATGAGTGTGTCGGCGCGAGGTGGATATCGTTATTTTGTTACTTTCACGGATGATTTGAGTAGATACGGGTATATCTATTTGATGAAACATAAGTCTGAAACCTTTGAAAGGTTCAAAGAATTTCAGAATGAAGTGGAAAATCATCGTAATAGAAAGATCAAATTTCTACAGTCCGACCGTGGAGGAGAGTATCTTAGTTACGAGTTTAGCACACATATGAAAGACTGTCGAATAGTTTCACAACTCACGCCTGCCGGAACACCACAACGTAATGGTGTGTCAGAACGTCGTAATCGTACTTTATTGGATATGGTTCGATCTATGATGTCTCTGACTGACTTGCCACTGTCATTTTGGGGTTATGCACTGGAAACCGGTGCATTCACTTTAAATAGGGCACCATATAAATCCGTTGAAAAGACACCGTATGAATTATGGTTTGGAAACAAACCTAAGCTGTCATTTCTTAAAGTTTGGGGATGCGATGTTTATGTGAAGAAACTTCAACCGGATAAACTTGAACCCAAAGTGAAAAAATGCATCTTCATAGGATACCCTAAGGAAACGATTGGGTATACCTTCTATCACAGATCCGAGGGCAAGGTCTTTGTTGCCAAGAATGGATCCTTTCTTGAGAAGGAGTTTCTCGCGAAAGGTGTGAGTAGTCGGAAGGTAGAACTCGAAGAGGTTATTGAACCTTCTCTTCATGAAATGGTGAGTAGCGCAGCTCCAGAAGTAGTTTCGGAGTTAACTTCACCTAATGAAGAGAGAGCTAATGATAATGATCATGAAACTCCGAAAGAGGACACTACCGAACCTCGCAGGTCAAGCAGGACACGTGCAGCTCCTGAACTGTACGGCAATCCTGTTATGAATTTTACGATTGATGAAATAGATGACCCTGCGACGTATGAAGAAGCGATGATGAGCCATGATTCCAACAAATGGCTAGAAGCCATGAAATTCGAGATGGAATCCATGTATGAAAACCAGGTTTGGACCTTGGTGGACTTACCTCACGACCGAAAGGCCGTTGAGAATAAATGGATTTTTAAAAGAAAAACGGATGTTGATGGTAATGTAACCATCTATAAGGCTTGACTTGTCGCAAAGGGGTTTCGAAAAATTCAAGGAGTTGACTACGATGAGACATTCTCTCCCGTAGCGATGCTTAAGTCGGTTAGGATTATGTTAGCAATTGCTGCATATTTCGATTATGAAATATGGCAGATGGATGTCAAAACTGCGTTCCTCAATGGTAATATTGAAGAAGAGTTGTATATGATACAACCTAAGGGTTTTGTCGATCCTAAGGATGCTGATAAGGTGTGCAAACTTCAGCGATCCATATATGGACTGAAGCAAGCATCCCGGAGTTGGAATCTCCGCTTTGATGAGGTGATCAAAGAGTTTGGATTTGTCCAAACTTATGGAGAGGCTTGTATTTACAAGAAAGTGAGTGGGAGCAATGTGGCATTTCTGATATTATATGTGGATGACATATTATTGATTGGAAATGATATAGATCTTTTAAACAATGTTAAAAGTTATCTAAACAACAAATTTTCGATGAAGGACCTTGGTGAAGCTTCATATATATTAGGCATTAAAATCTATAGAGATAGATCAAGACGCCTAATTGGGCTATCGCAGAGTACATACCTTGATAAGATATTAAAGAAGTTTAATATGGACGAAAGTAAGAAGGGGTTCTTACCTATGTTGCAAGGCAAGACATTGAGTAAGACTCAAAGTCCGGCTACGGCGGAAGAAAGAGAGATAATGGATAAGATCCCCTATGCCTCATCCATAGGCTCTATAATATATGACATGCTATGTACAAGACCGGATGTGGCACATGCTATCAGTTTGACTAGTAGGTACCAATCTAATCCAGGTTCAGAACACTGGATAGCGGTAAAGAACATCCTCAAGTACTTGAGAAGAACTAAGGATATGTTTCTTGTATACGGAGGTGAAGAAGAGCTAGTCGCTAAGTGTTATGTCGATGCTAGTTTTGGCACTGATTCGGATGACTCTAAGTCTCAATCCGGATACGTATTTCTCTTGAACGGAGCAGCAGTTAGTTGGAGGAGCTCCAAACAACCTGTGGTGGCTGGATCAACGACGGAGGCGGAATATGTTGCTGCTTCAGAAGCAGCGCATGAAGCGGTTTGGATGAAGGAGTTCATAATGGAACTAGGTGCGGTTCCTAGTGTGTTGGACCTAATGGTGATCTATTGTGACAATAATGGAGCCATAGCCAACGCCAAGGAACCAAGGTCTCACAAGAATTCCAAGCATATTAAGCGCCGGTTTCACTCCATCCGCGAGCATGTCAAGGATGGAGATATAAAGATTTGTAAAGTGCACACGGACCTGAATGTAGCAGATCCGTTGACTAAACTACTCCCTAGGGCAAAACATGATCAACACCAGAACTCCATGGGTGTTAGATTTATCACTATATAAACTAGATTATTGTCTCTAGTGCAAGTGGGAGACTGAAGGAAATATGCCCTGAGAGGCAATAATAAAGTTGTTATTATGTATTCCTTGTATATGATAGATGTTTATTTTGCATGCTATAATTGTATTGATAGGAAACATCAATACATGTGTGTTTAATAAACAAAAAGGGTTCCTAGTTATGCCTCTCTTATAGACTAGCTTGTTGATTAACAAGATGATCAAGGTTTCCTGATCATGGACATTGGATGTTGTTAATAACAAGGTCACGGCATTTGTGAAATGATGTGATGAACATTCATCCGAAGTATAGCATTACGATCAAGTCATTATGTTTATATTGCTATAACATCATACGAAGTAATCTTTATCCTTAGACCATGAGATCATGTTAATTGGTAACACCGGAAGAGTATCTTGATAACATCAAACGTCACACCATAACAGGGTGACTATAAAGATGGGTTCAGTACTACGAAGGTGTTATGTTGAGGCTCATGGATCAAGAGTGGAATTTGTCAATCCAGATGACGGATAGATATACTCTGGGCCCTCTCGGTGATATCACATTAGGATAGCTTGCAAGCAAGTGATGTGATCACTAGAATGTTATATCACGGGAACGAGAAAAGAGTGCATGTCTGTAACGAGATCAAACTAGGTATGGAGATACCGATGATCGAATCTCGGACATGTAATATATCGAGAGACAAAGGGATTTAGTTACAAGCGTTAAAGGTTCTCACGATCACAGGAGTCATTGTTGAATGTGTAGGAGTCAGTACGGATCTCTAGGCCCCGCTGCTGATTATTGATCGGAGAAGGGTCTCGATCATGTCTGCATTATTCGCGAACCATAGGGTGGCACACTTAAGAGTTACCGGACACCATTTTGGAGCACATATGTTTCAGACGAAAGAATTGCAAAGCGCAGGAATTGTTTCAATAGAAACCGGAAATTGTTTCGGGTGAAATTGCAGAAGGTGGTTCTGCATGTGATATTGAAATATTGCAAGGGGCTATATGTGAATGTTTGTTAATTAAAGTAATTAACAAAATTCTGAATAAATTTAATAAAAAGAGTTTTATTGAATGAGAGAGCATTAAATTTGGAGAAATTTAATGCATTTAAAGTGGAGACTTTAAAAGGGAATGTGAAGAGGCATTTTAATGTGGAGGGGTTACCAGCACATGAATGGGGGAGGTGAGGGGTCACTCCCCATGCGCCGGCCATGGAGAGAGGGGGCACCCCCTCCTCCTATAAAAGGCCACCCATTCCCTCCTTCATCCTCACACCTCCTTGTGAAGGATCTCTCTCCCCCTCTAGAATTATTCCCCCATGGTCTCGGATTAGCGAGATACATGTTCCCGGTGGCATTTCGTCTGGAAGGAGTTGCCGCTTCCACTGGATCGCTGGAGCGAGGAGGTGGAGGTTGTCCGGTGGCTTGAACGTGTGTGTGAAGACGGATGTGCTGCTGATTTGCGGCGCTCGGACTTCCACACGATCTTGAGATCGGCAAGCGTACGACTACATCAACCACGAGTTCCTACTCGTTAACAAAACTCGTTGTCTTCGAGGGTAAGTTCTCCCTGGATGTATGTCCACCCGTTTCTCTGTATCTAGTAGATAGATCTTGGCGTATAGTTCTCATTGTAGGAAATTTTTTGTTTTCTATGTTGCAGACCCAACAAAACAATATGATAAAAACTGCTTGGGAGGATGAGGAGTCATCTAGGACACATTTGGTATCCTGCATCACATTCTCGGCCCGACCAGGCTATGCCAACAAGAGTAAGACAGGCACATACAACCTTTGTGCCATGTGGTTCAACCCGTTTGGTTTCCTGTATGAGGGACGGGTGGAAGGGGTTGGCTATTCTCTCCTATCTATTTGGTTGTCTGCACCTATGAATTTTGGCCCATTATCATGCAATACAACCTTGTTTGGTTGCCCTTATGTGCCCCCTTGTGTCCACCTTGTTCAAATTTTGGTGTGGTTACCACCATGAGATACATACAACTATATTTGATCATACACATGACCCTAGTAGAAGATCAACTTGACGAACACCACAAGAAGAACGACAATGATGAAGTTTTTGAGGCTATCATGTTGGACATGTTGTTGCTCTTCCTCGACAACAATGTGCATCGGTTGTTCTTCTTCCTCGGCAAAAAATTGCACATGTTGTTCTTCATGGACAACATTGTCTAACTATTGTTCCCCTTGGTTGATGTTTTTTCGATGAACCGGGTAGTTTTTGTTATGGTTAGCCAGATAGCTGTGGTAAGCTACACATGACTCCTCCATAGTGTCAAACCCTTCATAGGTATTGTTGGAGTAACATGTCACTTGAAACTGGTACTGGCGCCATTGTGTGTACACTCTTGGATACCTGTCTCTATACACTACATAGAAGTTTCTCTACAAGCCAGAAGACAAACATGCCAAGTTATAACATCACAAGAGCATCATAAGAATCTATCATTCATAACTAGCATTACAACTTCATAACACAACTTAAGACTAACAAGTACATGCATGATCATTTCCAAAAGGGGATCACAAGTTCATCCTAACACTACATGGTGTTAACCTCCCACCACATCAAAAGGGGTGTCATCCTACCACTGCATCAAGTACACAATCGCAAGAGGGGTAGTATATACCACCTCATTGATTCGTACATGCCATATGAAGTTTTTAGGTCCTAGATACAACCAAAATGTACATCACAAAGTCCATCAGTTCATCACCAACACTACCACCATCACCATCATGCACATGAACTCTAGGACTGAAGCAACCAAAGCTCTAGTCGTGGTACTTGGATAGGAAAATTATGATCTAGAGGATCCCGTGCTGCTCATGAATGTCGACGAAGTTCTTGCCCTGTGTCTTTTGGTCGGCGAGGTGGCCGAGAGCCGCCATGAGATGCTCCTCTATGAAGCCAACAATGTTCATGGCTGCCTTGGACAGGTCAAGGTTTATATTAGTGGGATTGTTGTGCCTAATGTCCTGCGCAACATCCTTCATTGTGTTGGTCATGCTGGTGAATTCATGGATCTCGTCGTCTACAAGGACAACCCTCTTCCTCTTGCCATTAGACGTAGCAGCAGCAGCCCCACCTTCACCAGGCTTGTCGGGGCCATCAAGGATCACTGTGTTTGACTCCTGAGTGTTAGCATCCTCAGCTCTAGGAGTACTTAGAGGCGCACCTAACCACATGGCAAACCTGTTAGTGGCAAGGCCATAGGAGAAGATGGTCTGCATCTAGACGTAGTTCTGGATGGGCTTGTTGATGTACTATGCATCTCTCGGATGCTCCTATGACTGCAAGGGAGTGTGCTAGCTACAAATGGTAGTGGTAATGTGTAAGAGAGTGTGCTAGCTATGTGTAACACCCTCGAATCGGCCCTATGCAAGTTTTAGCGATGCCCTCCAAACCCGCATAGAAACGATTCAACGGTGCCCACCAGGCACTTGTGTGCGGGTGGAAAACTAAGTAATACCATTACACAATAGTTCACGGTGGAACCCACAGAACAACATATATATACAACAACGGCTACATGAGTCAAGAATATAGATATACAATATAAAGATCCAAATCACCTTGAAAACGATACACATCCGAGTACAGATAAGAAGAAAATGGGGCTAAGATCCCTGAAGAATAACCAATGGCGTCCATAACCCTGCCCAGGCCAAGCCGGAAGGGTAACCCTGCTAATGACGTCGAACTTATACCTGTTAAACAAAAGGGGTGCCGACAAAGGGCAGAGGGAAAAAGGGAGCGGCCAGTACTGAGGCCAGTACATGGTGAGACTAGAATTTGGTGGCTCTCGCCTACATAGGTATGGTGGACTGAAGCGGCAGCGAAGCATGCACTAAGCAACCTATAGAGACTCGATACAACTGTCAGCTATTGGAGAGAGAGATAAGAAATACCTATGCAGAACCAACCTGTTATTACCACCAAACATACCCATCCTGGTATTTCCCCTTTGAAACCAAACAAGGAAGTCCTGCCGAGGAAACTCACATGGTTCGTAGTTTTATTCATTCTTTACATGTTGGTTATTCCAACTTACTAGTCATATCAGATATAAGTCAAATTTATAAAAGTAAATTTTAGTTATGGTTGTCTATGATCGAGAAACTATGCTCCAAGTCATCCATAACCATGGACATGGATTTTTGCAAGGCCGACTATCTATCAAACAATAGGCAATATGATCTGTCCAAGGCAATATAGGGGCTGCAAGGAATATAAATGGTATAGGAAACTAGAGCATCGCAACACGGATAACAATAGATCAACAGGAGGAAATAAAGACTATAAATGCAAAATAGGTAGAAAGGGGGGAGAATGCTCGCCTAGGAAACACTGCCGAAAATACATATCCGAAGGACTTGTCAATACTCGCATCAACTCAATGGCTTAATCCACGAAGAACCAAAGTACTAAAAGAAACACGAATGCACTATTTAATACTATGACAGAAGATCAAGCATGATGCATGTATGATGTATGAAATGGCAAAGGTGCGATGCAACTAGGCAATATTAAGCGAAACCGGGATCCCGACAATTAATTTGAAGGTTCAAGTTGTTTAGATACCCCGCAATTTAAATGTTGTATTAACAAGGCAAATCATGGCATCGGTTCGCTACACAAATTTAAATGGAGATGATATTAGACTAGAATAGCCCGCATATGACCTTCATATTTAATTATTAGGTGAATCGATAAAATACTCCCAAATGACAAAGCATGTATGCAATCATGAACAATTTAATATGCAATAAGTATATGGATGGCAATTTATAAAATAGGGCTTCAAAAGGGGTCACACATTGGTATTCGGTGATCTTGGGGTTCCGAGGGTTCAATAGGGTTCGGACTCGGTGAGGTCGGTCTTCGGACTCTGGGATGCTACAATTCGACACCAACTGCTGGGCTTTGATACCACTTCGTAACACCCTCGAATCGACCCTATGCAAGTTTTAGCGATGCCCGCCAAACCTGCATAGAAACGATTCAACGGTGCCCACCAGGCACATGCGTGCGGGTGGAAAATGAAGTAATACCATTACACAATAGTTCATGATGGAACCCACAGAAGAACATATATATACAACGACGACTACATGAGTCAAGAATACAGATATACAATACAAAAATCCAAATCACCTTGAAAACGATACACATCCGAGCACAGATAAGAAGCAAATGGGGGCTAAGAGCCCTGAAGAATAACCAATGGCGTCCATAACCATGCCCAGGACAAGCCGAAAGGGTAAATCCTACTAACGACGTCGAACTTATACATGTTAAACAAAAGGGGTGCCGAAAAAGGGCAGAGGGAAAAAGGGAGCGGCCAGTACTGAGGCCAGTACACGGCGAGACTAGAATTCGGCGGCTCTCGCCTACATAGGTATGGTGGACTGAAGCGGCGGCAAAGCATGCACTAAACAACCTATAGAAACTAGATACAACTATCGGCTATTGGAGAGAGATAAGAAAGACCTATGCGGAACCAACCTGATACTACCACCAAACATACCCATCCTGGTATTTCCCCCTCGAAACCAAACGAGGAAGTCCTGCCGAGGAAACTCACACGGTTGACAGTTTTATTCATTCTTTACATGGTGGTTATTCCAACTTACTAGTCATATCAGATACAAGTCAAATTTATAACAGTAAACTTTAGTTAGGGTTGTCTATGATCGAGAAACTGTGCTCCAAGTCATCCATAATCGTGGACACGGCTTTTCAAAAAGATTAAACCCTTGAGGGGTGCACCAAAGTATCCACACGCACTACAACCCTTGTTGTTAGATCCGAATATGAGCAAGATCCTGAACATACACCCAACGGTATGCAACGGGGCCTCGGACATGATGTTTCCTAGACCCAAAGCAAGTACATGGGGGCCACCCCACTAAGCTACCTGCAACAAAGTCGGATGTCTCTGATACGGATCCAGGGTATGTGGCGATGGCTATAAACGACTGGGAACCCAAAAGTGTGACTAGGCTTGTCGATACAGCGGAAACATGGCACGGGGTTCCTAAATAGTACATGCGCTCCACGCACAATCATAAATAAAGAAGTAAAGCATGGCATAAGTACATGATAGTAATAACGCCCCAAACTAGTTTGTGGCCCCCAGCACAATACTTTGAAATCAGGTAGTAAGTCGATGGGGTTCCCACACACCCACATATGGTTAGCACGCTTGATCTCGGAATAGGTCTCAAGAACTCGGGTCCTAGGTGGACACAAGTGGGTGGTTAAAAACCAAATATTGACTATTACCCACCGGTGCCTCTGCATTATATCTATTTCCAGTATTTTAATGAACAAGTTATAATGAAATCCATGATCATCTCCACCATTAAGCATGTACCAACCTTCCATCAACGATGGAACGATAACGATGCAAAGCAACACCTAAGGAAGCAACTACGACTCACAAGGACGAATATTTATCAAACAATAGGCAATATGATTTGTCCAAGGAAATATAGGGGTTGCAAGGAATATAAATGATACACGGAAACTAGAGCATCGCAACATGAATAGCAATAGATCAACAGGAGGAAATAAAGACTATAAATGTAAAATAGATAGAAAGGGGGAGAATGCTCGTCTGGGAAACACTGTCGAAGATACATATCCAAAGGACTTGTTGATACTCGCATCAACTCAACGGCCTAATCCGCGAAGAACCAAAGCACTAAAAGAAGCATGAATGCACTATTTAATACTATGGCAGAAGATCGAGCATGATGCATGTATGATGTATAACATGGCAAAGGTGCGATGCAACTAGGCAATATAAAGTGGAATCGGGATCCCGAAAATTAATTAGAAGGTTCAAGTTGTTTAGATACCCCGCAATTTAAATGTTGTATTAACAAGGCAAATCATGGCATGGATTCGCTACACAAATTGAAATGGAGACGATATTAGACTAGAATAGCCCGCATATGACCTCCATATTTAATTATTAGGTGAGTCGACAAAATACTCCCAAATGACAAAGCATGTATGCAATCACGAACAATTTAATATGCAACAAGTATATGGATGGCAATTTGTAAAATATGGCTTCGAAAGGGGTCACACATCGGGATTCGGTGATCTTGGGGTTCCGAGGGTTCGACGGGGTTCGGGCTCGGCGGGATCGGTCTTCGGATTGGGGTTTCGGGGTTTCAGAGTCTTCGTGTCCGTGTAGGAGAGGAAAAGAGCACCACGGCTTAAATTGTTGGTGACGACCTTGGGGTTTCAACTTTGCTTGGCGGTGGCGTAATTGAGATCCGTCTAGGGTCGACCTTGGCGAGGTCCTTATCTTCTTGTCCCCCGGATTTTTCTGAACATTCAGCTACTTGTAGATGAGCAAATATCATCAAGCCATCTCTCTCTTTTGCGGCAACACACATACATAACTACCACACCACCACTTGGTCCTGGTACCGTACCAACAAAAGAGCATCGGAACAAGCGTGGTTGTGGTCGAGCTGGACACAACTACTACTAGTGGTGCACATGTCCTGCAGGTAAACAGAGGGAGGCCTCGACGACACGAGGGGAGAGGCAGCAGCCTCGCTTGATAGTCGCTGGGGCGGGCTCGCTGCAAGCGGCACATGGAGAGGCAGCGTCGTGTGCTGGGTGGCCACGAACATGGCGAAGGAGGAGGACCTCGTGGGCGCCGATGGAGAAGGCGAGGTCGAGGACGCGGTTCTAGGAGACGCTGACAACAGCGTCGGGTGCTTGCAGGAGGCGCTCGCGCAGCAAGGGCAGCCAAGGCGGAAGATGGGCGTCGCGGGCGGCGCTTGCGTAGGCAAGAGAGGGAGGTGGAGGCGGGCAGTCTTTGCGGGGAAGGGGCTCGGCCTTGGGGACGACAGGGTCGTGGCAGCCATGGGAGCGTCGGGCCCGGCGGACGCGAGCAGAGGAGAGGCGGGCTGCGAAGCGAGCCAGGCGGATGGCGGCGGCTGGACGCGAGGGAAAGCGAGGCAGAGTGATAGAGCACTACTTCGTTGGCGGGCTTGGTCGCTGGCGGCGGCGACGAGAGCAGAGGTGGGCGACTCGAGCGGGGGTAGGTGGGGAGGGGATCATAGGGGAAGGATAGAGACGAGGGGGTCCGGGGCACGTGGTAGGTTCGTCGGTGGGGTGGGGTTTGCGGGTGAGAAGGACGCGGTCGTGGTGGTGCATGGGGCCGGGCGGGATCGGTCGGTTGGTCGGGGAAGGGGCGGGTCTCACACGCGTGCGTGTCGTCTACCGCGGCGTGGGGTAGGTGGTTGGCGGCGACAAAGGAGTGGAGTGGCAGCTACGGTTAGGGTTAATTATATTAGGGTTTTGGTTTGGTTTTGGTCGGGCCTGCCAAGTAGTAGGTGGCTGCCTCCCTAAAAAAAAATAGTTTTGTCTGGACTTGTTTGCTTTTATTTTATTAAAAAATTATAAATATTTTTAGATAAATAAAGATGAGACCGGAGTTTGATTTGAAATGAAAAAGAGGATATTTAGAAAACAAAGATAGTCTTTTAGAAAATAGTTTTAGGCAAACCATGCATGATGAAGTCATGATGATGCTCAAAGTAGAAATAGCAGGCGATTTTCTAGTAGTGGTTTTACCCGGGGTGCTACACTATAAAAGGCAGTGTGGTGCAGATCATGGGTGCTAACCTGAACATGTCCCTGGAAGTGCTCGCTGTCTAGAAGAATCGCGTAGGTCTCCTCACATCATTGCGCACCACTTAGGTCTCTCAGCTTACTGATCTCGATCCAATGCACCCTCCACTTCCGGTTGTACACCTGAGTGCCTAAAACCTCAACGCCATAGTGCTCAAAGAACGCTTTCACACATGCATTCAGATCTATATCCTTAAACCCCTTCCCAGTACGGACTCCCTTCTTCACAATCTCTCACATCTTCTCGAGAACAAAGGTGGACACGCAAGGGAGCTATTTCATGGTCCCCTTCATATGTGCCTTCTTGTGCACGTTCAACTTTGCCTTCACCTTCACCTTCGTGCTAATGGAGACGATTAAGGCTTATACAATGGGATAAATATAAAGGATGACACTCCCTGAATGGGGCATCATCTCATACACTACTTGATTTGGCATCAAAGGTTGACTTTCTTCCACATAAGAGAGGATCTAGGAGTCCCCAATTGGGATGAAAGACTAGCTAAACTAGTCATAGAACGAGTCCTACAATAAGGATGCAAGACAAACGCATGTAAATACATTTGGGAACACAAACAAATGATCTAGATTACACATCATAGTCAATAGCTCTCAAGATACAAATCCTACCTCAAGCAAGATTGCAGATATGTTGGAAATACAAATCAATCCTATGAATTAAGCTATGAACTACACATCAACTCTACGAATCAAGCTAACAAGTATACATCCGAGCTATGTAGGTAGATCTTCGAACCCTAGAAATAGTGCAGATCTAATAACTCTAGGTGGAGGTGTGGTTACATACCGTCATCACAAGAGGTAGACAATGTAGCTCACCGGTCCAGTAGGAGGAGGTACTCTTCACACTGCTGTAGAAGCTGTCCCTACTGACGCTCACCGGATAAGAGGGAGCTACTTACCTGACGCGAACGATGCTGGAAATGGAGCTCGATTTGGGGGGAAATGGCAGGTGGAGTTACGATAGTGAGAGGGGAGGGTAGAAATAGGTGAGGGTTTCAGTGAGAGACATCCACCACTAATATAATCTTCGGATAGTCCCACCTTCAGCATCTTAGGCGTTTTACAATTTCTCATCTTGATATGTAATCCGCCTAATTTTTATTAGCTTAATGTCCTTTTGACTTTGTGGACTTGTGTCGGCTGTGGGCATCCTAGCTATGCAGAGGCTGGGTGTAATACTTAAACTTTGAGTAATCAAGCGCCCTTTATCAAAAAAAAATCCTCCACTGATATCAGTTCGTAAAGAACTTGACGAATTTCATGAATTCCAAAGCTCAGATCAACAGGAAAAATATGCCAAATTAGGACTGGCAAACCCAAACCAAGTTATATCTAAGACCTAATGCACCAAATCGATGAACGAAGAAACAAATCGATCTGAGGTAAAATTTCGGACTATTTTTGGGAACTTTTGAATTTGTGGAGAAAAGACCAATTGGAAGAGAAATCAGTGCCAACCAAATGCTGCTGATACCATTTGACGCGGGTTAACCACTAGGGTTGGTACGATCTTCACGGATCTCAGGTACAATCATGGGAATAGCATGGGAAAATGGGGAGAGTTAGCGGAAGAGAACACACACCACACAAAGAACACGATTAACTCTACACAAAACAGAACACGATACTTGACCAATAGCTCCCGCTAGCAGCCACCAGTCCAATAGAATCATCACAAGGAAATATTAGTTTAAAGCATTCCCTCGATCCCAATCAGAGAGGAATGAACACCTTGGGGAGGTCCTTGATAACTTCAACTCATGATCACACAAGAGAACGCCTTGTACATCTGAAATATACAAATCTATTGAGGTCTTGTAGATAGAGGCTCCCTTGGAAGGGGGTGGGACACAACTATAATATCCAGATTAGTGTTCTAGTCTTATCTTCTTTGTTTATGGGAATAATGGCGAGCCACAGGGGATAGTTATAGTGCTAGGGGAAAAATAGGAGGTAAAGGGAATATTCCTAGGCATCAAACCAAAACTATGCACAAACATGTTATTGGTTGGGGGTCGGTGGCACCAATGTGGGGACCGACGTGGTCGGTGGTCAGGTCGGTGAACCGATGTGTGGACCGATAGTCTCTTGGACTCCATATTTGTGGTGGCGTCGGTGGTTACCGGTGTCATCGGTGGACCGGTGTTGGAATCAATCCCAACTTGGGTATTGTAAAGGCAAGCATCGATATCCATCAGTGTAGGCATAAGTCGACCGAACTCTGGACCAATGTCGTCGGTGGTGGCGTCAGTATGCCAGAGCCAACACCTATTTCTCAGCTTCTTTTTATCTTCCTCTAGCCCATCATTCTTAGTAGTTTGTGGATGATCTTTGGGTTCAAACCTGAGTATACAGGTGTATTGGTATGAAGTAGCAAGCCATCCAAAGGAGTATCAAAGTCACACATAGATAGGCACGAGTTCACCTTATCATGAAGGAGTTTGGTTCGGGCGCGAGTCATAGGTCCACTTGGGGATTTGGCGGTGTAGACATAGAGTTGTCCGTAAGGTCAGCTGTATCAAAATGAAGCACATTGATATAAAATACCATTATGTTCACAAGGCTTCGCTCCCAAGAGTCGTTGCAGGACACAACGATATGGGCTAAATTCAGACTCTGTTCCACTCGGCCAAAACCTCGGACGACGGGTCTCACTCCGCTCGTCAGAAGTTAGCCTCCTTTATGAGTTCAGATCACAACATAAGAAACTCCACTTTAAGATAAATTTCATGTTGTAGCATGAACGACAACAATATTGCAGAACAAAACAAAGAAAACGCTTCCAGCGCCAACAACCAATGGGCTAAACAGTTATCCCAACCAAGTTCGATCAAGACTCAAACTTGGCAACATGAACTCCCTTTGTCATTGGTAGTAATCTTGCATACCTTCATGTTACCTTGTGCAATTGCACAAGGTATATCCCAACCAAGTTCGATTAAGACTCAAACTTGGCAACATGAACTCCCTTTGTCATTGGTAGTAATCTTGCATACCTTCAGGTTACCTAGTCTTGATCGAACTTGGTTGGGATAACTGTTTAGCCCATTGGTTGTTGGCGCTGGAAGCGTTTTCTTTGTTTTGTTCTGCAATATTGTTGCCGTTCATGCTACAATATGAAATTTATCTTAAATTAGAGTTTCTTATGTTGTGATCTGCAATATTACTACCAATGACAAAGGGGGTTCATGTTGCCAAGTTTGAGTCTTGATCGAACTTGGTTGGGATAACTGGTTGTTGGCGCTGAAAGCATTTTCTTTGTTTTGTTCTGCAATATTGTTGTCGTTCATGCTACAAGATGAAATTTATCTTAAAGTGGAGTTTCTTATGTTGTGATCTGAACTCATAAAGGAGGCTAACTACTGATGAGCGGAGTGAGACCCGCCGTCCGAGGTTTTGGCGGAGTGGAACAGAGTCTGAATTTATCCCATATCGCTGTGTCCTGCAACGACGCTTGGGAGCGAAGCCCTCCTGTGGTACGGATCGTTATTTCCGTTTATAAATATATCTTGTTAGCCGAGACGGCTAGGTTTTATCGTTTCATTGAAAACCCATGATATTTTTTAAACACTTCTAATATAGTGAAATTTTGTTGGCTAACGCCCGTGGTTTTTTCTCTGTTTGTTGGGAAGGTTTTCCACGTTAAAATCGTGAGATGCTGCATTTTGTCGCAAACAAGAGGGCGTTTGTTTAGGATAGAAGATTGCTTTTTGCTACATTGTTGTGTTGTAAAAATGTTACTCCCTTCTGTCTTTATTAATGGCTCCAAGTTTATCTAGATTCGTATGTATCTAGTTAGACTAGCATTCGTATCTAGACAAAGCTAGGGCCATTAATATGGACTGAAGAGAGTACAACATTTTTCTCTTGCACTTCGAATTTTTTTACATATTTATGGAAAAATGTTGCAAACCGATATTGCATTTCTAAAATGCTACATACACGAACATTCGGATTTTACTGATTTTTGCAGCAATGACAGAGGTCCAGATATGCACGATTAGTCGGCGGAGGCCTAGCGTTTGCCGCCGCTTTTGTTTCTTCGTGTCTCATCGATTGTGGGCCCTTGTTCCCGTGAACCAGACGATCGAGTAGAGTTCAAGTTCATGTCCGAGACGAATTTCCAATCCTCGCAAAAAGGGAAAAAAAACTCATGACGAAGATTTGTCGGGATTCGAGTAGAGTCTGATCAAGGGACTCCGAGTGCTCAACGACATATCTAGGCGGCGCCTGGACCGGTATAAGGCCTTTTCCAATGGGTGTTTCTTAGCACGGTATCATAGGCAAATTGCTTATGTGGCACTATAGTTAATGAATAGAGAAGGTGGGGTTGTATCTTAGCTTAGCTACAAGCCTTGCACGGTATCATAGACAAAATACATGGTTAGCCCAATCACATGCATGCATGTATCCAAAATCATTAAATGTAGATACAACTATTAAGATACAATCCATTGTACTAGTTGTTTCTTAAGATACACCACTACCTAGGATAACGAGCTAAGAGACACCCCATTGTGAAAGGCCTAAAGATACCCGGTTAGGTACTTGGTTATTATCTAAAAGGTTAAGCCTCAGATGTAGAGAGCTTTCTCAGCCTGTGGAACGCGTCGTGCGGTGCTATGTCTCTGCCTGTGGGCCTTATTTTTGGTTATCGCTGGATGTGGGCCTTTTAACACGGATTCAAGAGGGCTTGGTGGTTGCGTACGCGTGCAGGAAGTCTAGAGTGGCGGCGGTGACTTCCTAGAGCTCCCTAGATCTCATTCCCTCTCTTCAATCTGCCCTTCATGGTCCGGGAGTGGAAGGGATGGACGAGGTCGACCGACGGCGCTCCAGTCTCTCTCCTGCCGCTCCTATCTCTCCGTGTAACTAGTGGCTCGCCAACGGCAGGACTCGGCGTGCTCTTCGCCACTTTTAACCAAGTGGTTCCACTCCTCGCTCCTCGATTTACTCCAATGGAGTCCTCCGCCTCCACCTTTCGCGTTGCCGGATCAGAAGGGATCAGTACCCTTAGAGAAGAGCAGCAGGGGAGGTGCGGAGCCAGCGGGAAGAATCAGTTGTGTTATCCATGACGTGACCTTGGCGTGCTTGCCCTGCGGTATCCTTTCTCGGTTTGTCGCGCCGCCCCGCCATAATCACTCTCCATTGGGTGCTCCAAGATGCTACTCGCCTGCACCGCAGTTCTGTTCCTTGATGTCAAGGGTGCTGCCACTTTTGGAACTACGGTGGAAGGTTGTTGCCTCCGTTCAGGCCCCAAGGAGGATGACAACGCAAAATGGATGTTTGACTATACCGACTCCCACCTACAGGTTGGTATCCTCCTCCTTCGATACTTATTTACATTCTTTAAATTCTCTATTGTTCAACAAATTGAGGGTTCTGCATGATTGGCGAATAGGTCCCAAAATATTAGGTTTTCAGGTTTGTGATTTTGATGCCTAATAAGTGTTTGTCGTTATGCCTACAAAAAGTCAATAATGTATATTTACAGATGTCTCATTTGGTCTGTGTGGGCTAAAGTGATTTATTCAACTGATAATTAACCATTTTCTGAACATGCAGTGCACATGGGCTTTGTTTTTCTTGCTATCCTTGATATCTTATGTCAGGTGGGAGTGGTCTTACCATCTGAATTTCCCCCTATAAGGTTCTGCAATCAGATGTTGGACCCCATTATAGTGAAGCATGGATAACATGGAGGTCGACGAGTATCCTTTTGTGACTAATGCTTCAACGGTATCATCTTAAACTGTGGTTTTTCTTGATGCCACCAAGAATATCTATTGTTCATGTGGGAGATTGATTTGTCCATTCCTTTGTACTATTTTGCATGGCAAGATTTAGAGTGTTAGATTACGTTCATTATTCCTTCTCCTTATCATGCTCAGCTTTGCCTTCTACTGTTTCTTGCCTATGGAATACACCTTTTTAAATATTTAGATGTGGGTTCATATATTTCAGATCCATTCTTCTATCGTGTATGTATGATATCTATTTCTAGATTAACTGTTTATACAGATGATCTTCCTATCCAGTAGGTCTAACTGTAATAACTCATCTCCCCCTCAGAGAAGGCCTTTAATGCCATTATTTTATTATCACCAAGAAATCCTACTACTCATTGATGAGATTGATACTAGGTCTTGGAAAACTCCAGTTTTACAATTTTTGAGGTATATATATGAAGTTCTCTCTTGAGTGAAGATGAGACAATTTGTTTGTGAGTTTTCCTTTTCAATATCCTATGCTCGGTAGATCTTATTCTGAAGCCTGAATTTGTTGCATGGGTTTAAGTGTGTTAAGCCCCTATTAGGGAGAAAAGTTCATCTTTCGGTTTGCTAGAGTACTGATAGTAAAAATAGGGTTATGTGATTGGTCCGATATGCAGTGATTCTTAGACAATGAGATTTGGAAATGTACGATAGGTGTACCTATCGCCATGGATGCTTAGAGGTGCACGATTTGTCTTGGTAAGCAGCCGGTCGACATGCTTGATTGTTTTGTTTTCTCCATTTCACGTTGTTATGATTGTTGGTGCTATTGTTTCGTGTGTCATTGTGTTTTTTCATTTTCTGTAGATCTCTCTGCTCCTCCGAGGATCTCCAGATCTGCATGGTAGTTCCTTCTCTTCAACACTATAAAGATCTTCTCATTGACCTCTCTTCAGGCCTAAGCTTACAGTTGGTCAGATATATTATTCTCTAGCTTATTGACATATCTTCTTTTGCAGAGGAAATTCCTAAAAAATATCTACTCTAAACATATTATTTACCAGCTTATTGACCATGTTTCTATTTGCATCCCTAGAGTTATTTAAATGTTATAGATTTCATGTACATCTCAATGTCAACTGAAGATTCATGGTGCTCCTCTGAATACTTTATCAGCAAAATATTCACGTTTCTCTACTACTAATAAAAGAGCAAACATTATCTTTGCTAAACGCATCCCATATAAATTACATAGAGCTACTAACACCACATGATTAGACCCACTAAACATAATCTAACAGCTAGGATTAGTCTACCTTCGTTGTGGTGTGCACTTAGTAATTTACAATGACTGACCGCACTCCACCTGCAGAGGAAAATACCAAACTCTCCGCGGTGCCTCCGCACGCCCTAATTTCCTGGATCAAATTCTCTCCCGATCTACCCAGCCGCCATCCATGGCCGCCGCGGCCACACCATCCCTTTGCACGCCCCCTCGCCATGCCACCTTCCTCCTACCCTTTCTCCGATCATCCCTCAGCCTCCCCATTGCCTCGCCCATGGCCAGCTCCTTCCATCGTGAGGCGCGAGAAGGCATCATCAAGGCATGGAGCTTCAGCGCCTTGGTGGCTTCGTGGAGACCGACCGCCTCCTCGTGAACGTGCGCGGCACCGCCATGGACGTCGTCGACCAGTTCGGCCATTGCGTCATAACCAGCGACGTCTCCTCTCGCGTCGGGCTGCAGATCGATCAGGCGGCTTTCTCGGCGAAAACTGGGGCTTCCTAAAGGTGCTCCTCTCTTACTGCCCTTTACCTACTTCGTGGCTACCGAGTGTCTGTTCTGTTCTAGCAGATTCTTTGCGATATTTTCTTCTCACTAAAAATGTTTGTGATATATATATCAATTTCATGTTCTTAAAGATGTTAATTCATTCTGGGTGATGATTCATGATGATAGATTGCAGGTGCTCTTGGTAGATAAATTCCAGTACGTACAACACCATATATCTCTGAATAGGTGGATTTCCTCAACCTTGTGTTAACTGTATTTATAGATTAAACATCGCTAGATGGGATTCAGGTAAATTTAGGGGGTAACCTATCGTATAGTGCCTACCTCTGGCTCCCACGATGGAATAATCCCCTTGTATCATAAATTGCTGGTAATGTGATGGTTCACATAAAAATAGGTTTTATATGTCTCACTACATGCACATGTGAATTCGAATGTGTGTTGGCAGTATGTCTTTAGAGTTTATTAGCTTTCCACGTTGTGTATTGTTCAGTCACAAACACACAAACGTGATTTTTTAGATAGAAACATTACCGAACTGCGTGTTTTTTTATATACAACTATTTCTCCAAAGGCATTCTCATATTTGTTAATTCAACTTAATGTATCTTGGTATTTACCATCGTACCTAAAAGAAAGAATGTCAATCCAAACAAAGGCTCCGATGCAATAAGCAAGACCATGAGAAACTATCTTTGATAAATTGGTTATTTCATACTTATAGAACAGGAGAGTGTGTACCATTGTTTCTTTGCTTGGCGCCAAATCCTTTTAATTCAATTTCTAAGTGCAGAGTGGTGTCATGATGGCCTCAAGTTTTGGAAACTAGATATAGTGAGCTTTCAGACCACTATAATTGTATGTTGTACTTCGGGAATTTTGTTTTCAGTTAACTCATAAGCTAGAATTCACACATGAGAAATTGAACTAGAGTTTCTCCCTTTGTTGTACTTTTCTTACATGACTATAGAACATGACTTCCAGTAGTTATGGCAAGTTAGTTCAACAAAAAATTAGGATGCATTATACAAACACAATTAAAATAATCAAGGTTTATTTGTATGTTAATAACTATTAGGAGAAAAACTCACTTGTAATGATGCTCTTACTAAAGGCGGTCGGCCTGATCCAACTACAATTAGCGCCTTTGTGGAATTATGAATTAAAATAGATCAATAAGTTCTAAAGGTAACACTAAAAATTAGAACTGTAGATTTAAGGTGAGTGCTGCTGGAAATAGAGTCGATACTTCAGTTACATGGTGTAGATAATGAGAAGGGCAGATGATTTATTAAAATGATTTCAGTGGATCCTTCCGTCGTGTCTTCTTCATAGCTCATAACCCGTTTGTCTTCTGTAACATCAGGTTTGATATGCTGCACTATTTTTCTAGCAGTAAATAGTCTTTGTTCAACTGAATGCTTGGTGCAAATTTAGTATGACCATTAATCGAATAGCAGTGTGAATAGGTCCCTGAATATTCACCACTTGCAGGTCATTATTCATTTAGAGTTTTCTTTCAATTTGTATTGGCATGAGCACGGCAACATCCTGCAGATTGGTCACAAGGTGAGGAGATAACATACAAAATTATGTAGCTAAGGTTTAGATGCAAATCATTCCAATCCAAAATTAATAGATTTAGATGCAAGTCTCTTGTAGGTAAAATCAAAATTATAGTTACCTATTGTTGATGCTCTCGGACTGTTCTGCCATCTATATCTATACTACTTATAAAAGAGCAAACATTTTCTTATCTAAACGCACCCCAGCAACTCACACAGGATGATTAGCACCACACGGTCAGTCTACCAAAGCAATCTGATAGCTACCAGATAACCTAATCTGTTGTGTGGTGTGCATTTACATTAACAGACGCACTCCACCAGCAGAGTAATCTCAGCAGGCCACAGATCCCTCCCATTGCGCACGTCCTGGCAGTACAAAAAGGAATTAACCTAATTTTGTCATCTATTATTGTGCATGTTAGGATTTATGGGTTAATTCAACTTGTCGGTCCTTGTGATTGGTGAGAAACAAAATGTACATTCAGGCGAAACTGATTCATCAATCAGCTGATTTTATTTTCTGAATTCTTGCAGCAATGGAATCTGCTTCTACACACTAGGGAAAATGAATCATATTGGATATATGTGTGTTTTTTGCTTTATCACATAATAAAACCGTAGGACCCTTCCATATGTGGTTGAAATTCCATATTTTTGATTGGTAGCTCAGGTTTCAGCAACTATTTAATCGTCCGAAGAGGTTTGTGCTCCCTTGGGATTCTATTGTTTCTAATCACTTTTATTAGGTTTTCGGTACATATTTCTTTTGAAATTTTTGTTATATAGCTCTACAAACTGATGCAAACTTTGTTTCACATTATCTTCTTTGCAAGTTGTCTTGGACTGGAACTTCTCAAAATGAATGTTCATATTCTAAATAGAAATTGAACAATGTATTTTCCATGTATTTAGGAAATTGTGGATATCAAATCATAATAAATAAGGTGTTATGTATAACAGTACACAAATCATACTGCCAATATTTATTGTAGACAATAAGATGTTGCTTGATGAAGTAATATCTTAGTCTCAGTGCATGGAGTGCCACATTTTTCGACTTATTAAAATAGGCAGAGTAGTCCTACTAAATTTAAGTTATGTTGTCCTAGATATCAGAGAAACAAAGATTCACAATCCACCCATGATGAAGTTAAGAAAATCAACACATAGCAATTTATGTATATAATTATTTGATCTCTTCTTTAAACAGATTCAAATTATTTCTTGCTACTGTAGAATATAGCTGACCTTTCTGTTGTTGAAATAAATAGCTTCACAATTTTGAGTGAATGGTCGCTCCCTACAACATCTACAGGTTCTCATTGTAAAGATGGTGACTTCAACTTTGGGTTTTGTTTAAAGTTATTTCTTTACATATGTTGTATGTTTACCAGTATCCTCTTGCCACTGATCTAATTTGGTTATTTTCATGCGCCTTCACAGACAGTAATTTAGAATTGGAGCACTAAAAACACTTGTTGTTTTCCTGCAGATATGTAAATACTTCCCTAAGACTTGATCAAAAGTGTAGATATTTCCAATGCAGTCCCTCTTCGTGTGTAATTTGTTTTCCCCAAGTACACACTGTAGTAGTACACTCAATACAAATGTGCACATTGTTTATATATTCTCTGACTATCTCTTGGAATCGACAAGTGGTAAAACGAGAGTATTGGTATAGGTGCCGGAATAAAATGTGCTCTTGATGGGATGTATTGGTGTCTCACTTTAGCTTAGAAGCTATAAGCAGCCATGTTCTATGTTCTGAATAACAGGATATTTTCATTTATCTGAGTCTGCCACCTGCATGTTTACCTTTTAGCCCGTTCAAATATGCCTGCTTTACCAGAGACTTCAAACGGAAAAAGAAACATGGATCTTTTTTGGGTAACCAATTTCACCATATCCTAATATTGCTAACAACCTCATATTTTACTTGTGTTTATGTTTTATCCTCTGTATAATGTTTATACCGATGTTGAAAGATGGTTATCTACCAATCTTATGATAATGAAGTGAAATTTTATATTTTTAGTTTGAAGAGAGCACCTGCATGTCGGGTCTCATTTCTTCTTCTGTATTTTTACTATCATCTGGTTGCTTTGCCCCTTGGAGTGAGACAATGAAAATGTCCGTTCAATCCGATAAAAAAGTTAATTAGCCTTACCCAAGCTATTCATTTGGCTCTCTATTAGCATGCAGTCATAAAGGAAACAATCAAACAACCGAGTATGCATAAAGGAAGAGTACTTGCTAACATACGGCATTGCCAACTGTTTGCATCGCAAGGCGACGGAGCCGAGTGGTTATCCACGACTGATTGTTGCAGGGTGAGGCATGGTCAAGCAATGTCCCGACATGTAGGCCTGGGCACAACCCCGAATGAGGTGAGCCACCCTTCAAATGGGGTTAGGCCGTTGGGGTAGAGCTGATAGCCGCTCTCCACTGAGGAACGGAGACGTTGCCAGTAGCAAAAAAAAACTTTACTTGTTGTAACTGTAATCACATGTAGCAACACGGAACAAGTGAAAACTTACTGCCACAAATGCATCGCACTAGACACGTTGTGTGACAGCACCGTGCAGGCGGCGAGGCGAAGCTCGCATGTCGGTCTAGTACGTAGTACGTTCAATCTATAGATAGATCATGGCGGCGTCCAGGGCAATGTAGCCGCGCCCGCGCGTGACGACGTTGCTGGACACGGCGACGTCTACGTGCACCCCGGAGACAGTGCAGCGTAAGCACATCTTCGACATCCGCGCCTACAGCCAGCACAAGCTCCTCGGCCCCAACTCCTACATCAGCTCCGGCCCTTTCACCGTCGGCGGTTACGACTGGAACATCCGCTACTTCCCCAGAGGGTACCTGAAGCCGAAGTACGTGTCCGTCTGCCTCGAGCTCCTGAGCGCCGGCGCCCGCGTGCGCGCATCGTGCGACCTCAGCATCGTCAACCGGCGCACCAGCGTGACCTCGCTCGTGTCGCGCACGCCGCCCATGGTGTTCAGCTCCGACCTGACCAGGTTCGCGCCCGGCACGACCAAGTTCAAGAAGAGGAGCAAGCTGGAAGCGTTGGGGTTCGTCCACGGCGACCGTCTGGTCATCGAGTGCGTCGTCACCGTCTTCATGTATCCAACTGTCATCTGGGCCACGCCGGACGTGGAGCCGCCTTCGGACCTGCACCGTGATCTTGCCAAGCTGTACGAGTCCAAGGCCGGGGCGGACGTCGGCTTCGTCGTCGGAGGGCAGGGTTTCAGCGCGCACCATACCGTGCTCGCGATGAGGTCGCCGGTGTTTACGGCGTGTTGAGTATATATTACGTGGCCTTCCATTGTACCTATATATGTGTGGGCATTGTCCCCAGAGTAATACAACGACTATTGCTCCTATTCTACATGGTATCAGATTTCCCCCACGATCCTAACCTAGCCGCCGCTGCCGCGCCGCCTCCCCTGCGCGCCGCCGCCACCGCTGCCCCTCCACGCCGCCGCGCCCTTCCCACCAAACCCTAGCCGTCGCGCCGCCTTCCTCTCGCGTCGTCACCGCTCTCCTCTTGCGCCATGTCGTCATCCTCCTCGACCAACCCCTTCGGATCCTCCTCCTATGACGGATCCGCTCCACCGACCCCCGAGGTCATCCGCGGCGTCCACCTCACCGACCACGTCCCCATCAAGCTCTCCCTCGCCGAGAAGAACCATCACGCCTAAAAGACGTACTTCTACCTCCTCTTCCGCGAGTACAACCTGCGCGATCATGTTGACGGCTCCGTCGACCTCCTCGATCACCGTGACCCCGACTGGCTCGCCATCGACGCCACCATCATCCGCTGGCTTCCTCACCGTCTCTCCGGACATCTTCAAGACCGTCGTTCGTGAGGGCGACGACGCTCGTACAGTGTGGAAAAAGATCAACAGGCTCTTCATCGACAACAAGCTCCAGCGGATCGTCTTCCTGCAGCAGGAATTCTTCGGTGAACCGCAGCGCGATCAACCCCTCGACGCCTACTGCCTGCGCCTCAAGGCGATCTTCGACGAGCTCCACGACCTCGGCTTCACGATCGGCGACGAGATCCTCCTCTCCACCCTCACCGCCGGCCTCAACGAGGACCTCGGAAACGCCGCCTCCAACCTCACCCTCAAGGCCGAGCCCACCTTTGAGCGCGTCGTCACCTATCTTCGCCTCGAGGAGCGTCGCTTGAAGAACCTCCGCACCCGTGCCGTTCACACCACCTTCGCTTCTGGGTACCGCGCCCCTACCCTCCGGCCCCTGCGCCCTTCCAGCCGCCGCTGCGCCCCCCGGCGCCCATGGCACCCTACGCCGCGCCTCCCCAACCGCAGCTGCAGCAACAGCGCTACGGCCGTGGCGGCCGCCGTCGTGGCGGTGGCCGTAACAATGGCGGTGGCAACGGTGGTGGCAACGTCAACGGTGGTGGCGGCAGTAATGGCGGAGGCAACCAGCAACCCACGCCACCATGGGCTGGCGGCTACAACCCCTGGACGGGGGTCGTACACGCCTACAACATGCCCGTGCCTCGCCCGCCCGCCCCGGACTCCTCGGCTCGCGCCCACCGACCCACCAGGCCCTCTTCGCCGTGGCTCCGCCGTACGCCCCCGCCTACAACGCCGCTGCACCGACCTTCGGTCCGGCCTACGAAGCTCCACCGACCTACGCGCCTCCGCAGCCCGCCTGGGACCCGGCGCTCTACGCCGCCCTTCATCAGGAACCCGCCCCTGGCTCCTACGCCGGAGGCGGGATTGGTTCATGGACACGGGGGCGTCGACCCACATGGCAGCTCAGCCGGGTAACCTCTCACATTCTTCTCCTACTTCCACCGAGTCTTGCATCATTGTCGGTAACGGCGCTGGTCTTCCTATCTCTCATATTGGTTCTGCTAGTTTTCCTTCCACTTCTGAACCACTGTTTCTCAATAATGTCATTGTCTCCCCCCATCTTATTCAGAATTTAGTCTGTGTCAAAACTCTTTCTCGTGATAATTCTGTAACTGTGGAATTTGACTCTTCTGGTTTTTCTGTTAAGGACGCCCGTACCCGGATGGTGCTCCACCGATGTGAGAGCCCCGGCGACCTGTATCCCGTCCAGGCGTCTCCCACCCCCGGCGCCGGACCCCGTTCTTTCTCCGCCAACGTCGATCTTTGGCATGCTCGTCTTGGACATCCTAGTGCCAACACGCTCCATCAAATAATGAGGGGTTTTTCGTTTTCTTGTAATAACAAGACTACACATAGTTGTGAAGCATGTCATGTCGGCAAACATGTTTGTCTCCATTTTAGTAATTTTTCCATAGTTGCGTCTTTTCTGTTCGAGTTAATTCATAGTGATGTCTGGACCTCTCCAATTCCTAGTAATTCTGGGTTTACGTATTACTTAGTTATTCTTGATGATTTTTCTCATTTTGTATGGACGTTCCCTCTCCGTAAAAAGTCCGACGTCGCCCCCACTCTCATCGCTTTCTACGCCTATGTGTCTACTCAGTTTGGTCGTTCCATCCACGCTCTCCAAACCGATAACGGCAAAGAGTTCGATAATGTCGCCATCCGCACACTCCTTTCATCTCACGGTACTATCTTCCGCCTCACTTGCCCATACACCTCGCAGCAAAACGGCCGTGCCGAGCGCGTCCTCCGCACCCTCAATGACTGCGTCCGTACTTTTCTCTTTCACGGTCACGTCCCACCTTCCTTTTGGCCTGACGCTATAGCCACCGCCACTCTCCTCGTTAACCTCCGTCCGTGTGGTACTCGCTAGAACTATGCGCCACACCACCTCCTTTTCGGTTCCCCTCCCTCTTACGATGGTCTTCGGATCTTCGGTTGTCGTTGTTACCCCAGCGTCGCTGCAACCGCACCTCACAAACTCGCTCCCCGCTCCATCCCGTGTGTCTTTCTTGGTTACCCGGCTAACACCAAGGGCTTTCGCTGCTATGATCCCGTGTCCCATCGGGTCATCACGTCACGTCACATGTACTTTGATGAGCATTGCTTTCCGTTTGCACAGGAACAGGCGGCATCTTCCCCTACACCCGCGGGTGGTACCCCGCGACGTCGTGCCTCCGCGCCGGCCGCGTCGACCGTGCCCTTGAGCTCTTCGTTGACCCCACCGTCGTCACCCTCGAGCCCATGCTCGGGCGCCGACCCGCCGACTTCGCCCGCGTCGCCCTCGAGCTCCAGCTGGGGTGTCGTCCCGTCGCCTTCCTCCGCTGCACCCTCGAGCTTCGGCCTGGGTGCTGCCCCGCCGACACCGCCTGCGTCACCCTCGAGTGGCCACTCGGGTGATGTCGCGCCTGCCCCCACGGGTCCAGTCACCCGTGCACACGCCGGCATCTTCCGCCCGTCGACGCGGTACCCCGCGGACGCATACGTCTGCCACGCCGCGACAGCCCAGTCGCCGCCCCTGGCGCCCTCCGCCTTCTGGGCCAGCGGCAACAACGTTCTCCCTCATGACGGTGGGGCATCTCCATCACACGGAGTTGAGGCGCCCTCTCCGCTGCCCGCCTCGGCTCGGGCAGCCCTCCGTGACCCGCTGTGGCTAGCGGCCATGCAAGACGAGTTTGACGCCCTGCAGCGCAACTAGACATGGCAGCTTGTGCCTCGCCCACGCCACGCCAACGTCATCACCGGAAGTGGGTCTTCAAGCACAAGTTCCATCCGGATGGTACTCTTGATCGGCATAAAGCGCGATGGGTCGTTCGTGGCTTTCGTCAGCGCGCCGATGTTGATTTCGCCGAAACCTTCGCCCCGGTTGTCAAGTCCGGGACCATCTGCACTGTGCTCCAGCTTGCCGTGTCTCGCTGCTGGCCTGTTCACCAGATGGACGTCTTCAACGCCTTTCTCCATGGTCATCTTGAGAAGCAAGTGTAATAACGGGCAGATGGGATTTTCAGGGTGCTTGGCCATCAATGACATGCAGCCCGAGGTCTTCGAGGCTCTGCTCTACTACATCTACATGGATTCGGTGCCTGCTATGCGGGACGTGGACACCGACCGTAAGAGGGAAATCATCATGGGTTTACTTGAAGCTGCGGATCGGTTCGCTATTCAGAGATTGAAGCTAATATGCGAAAGCACACTGTCTAAGATCCTTGATGCCAATAAGGTGGTGACCACGTTGACTTTAGCAGAGAAGCATCACTGCCCGAGACTCCAAGAGGCTTGCCTTGAATTTATAGCGTCTTCTGTTGATCAAATGAAGTGATTCTTCCAAGTACTAATAGGTGGAGTACTGTTTTACTCCTAAATTGTTTACTCCCTCCGTCCCAAGGCTTAAGGCATATAATTATTTTAAAAAGTCAAGCCATGTAAAATTTGACCAAACTTTTAGAAAAATCTATTAAGAACTATTATATTATATAGATACCATGTGAAAATATGTTTCATGATATATGCAAGGATATGGATTACATAGTGTAAATATTAATATTTTTTTCTAAAACTTGGTTAAACTTTAGTTGGTTTGACTTTTGAAAAAAAATTATATGCCTTAAGCCTTGGGACGGAGGTAGTATTTATTAGACCCATTTTCCAAAAACTAGAACGTAGTTTGTATTGGTTTTTTTGTACGGCCGCTTTGGTCTCAGTTGTTGAATAATTATTTGGCATTGCCGGTCCGCGTAGCTATTTTTAGCTTTTTTTTCGAGTTAATGCTTTTATTTTCTATAATTTTGTTGTATTTGCATTTTTGTTGAATCATACTTTTACTTTCACACTAGTAAAATGCATTTAATGTTTTTTGTTGCATCATAATAATAACACAAATAATTTAAAGCCTTGATAAAGAGATTTTTATACGATTTTTCAAAGATTTTTTACATATTTTATTTGGAAAACTTATAGTACACTATTAAAATGAGGGAGAGTGTTGAGAATATTAATATGTTGCCTATCGTCTTTTCATCAGTTTGGAATTTTGAAATAGTTGACTAGGGCAACAATTTAATAATAATGAAAAATTGATAGGATACTACTGTTAACAAAATATAACTTCTTTCTCGTAAGCTTATTTGGAAAGAACAAAATAGTTAAGCGTGCTAGGGCTGGAGTAGTCTGAGAATGGGTGACCGATTGGGAAGTGTGACTAGGAGTGAGCAATTTGATCCGAAGTTAAATGTGCTTAGAGATAAAGATGTCCTCAATGCGATTAAAATAATTCAAATATTTTTAAATTTTTGAAGAAAAAAATTGAAGGATAGCCTACGTCGATGACAAAACGGGGCTATGCTGACGACTTCTCACCATCGGCGCCTCGCCTGTATCCTGTAGTGGAACATGATAAAACATATTTAAATATAAACAAGATCACGATACACGTACTGATCATTTGAAGACGACGTAGCCATTGGTGTGAGTCAGCGACAAAGAAGAATCCTAGCCGCTGCTGGCTTGGTAGACGAGCCGTGATGTAGATCGCGAGCAGTCGCGTGGAGCGCTTCCTAAAAGCATATTCCACCCTCTCACGTTCATGATTGTAAGAGCGAGTGTGGTTCCGGAGACCTCTCTCGCGTTCGCCGGTGCTCGGGATGGAATAGACTACAATACAAACGCATGTAGAGAGAGATGGCAAAACCTAACTCATTTCAGCGTGTACTACGGCGTTACGGAGCGACTCAAGGAACCCTAATAGATACAATGTGGGCCTAGTCCACAAGTTGGGTACAACATCCCAAGGCGAGGGAGCGACCTGAACCGCCTAGTTGTGACGCTTCGGTCAAATCTTATAGTTCTCCTAAACAACAAACATAAGATCATCTTGAGGATCATTCCCGAAATCCGACGTGGCGACATGCATGCGTGTCGTGTCCAGTGTGACTACACGAGCGAGCATGTACCGCCCCTCTTTTCCCTCGTTTACCAAGTGGTGAAATACTCCTCTTATAAAGAGGTCTAACTCTCTCCCAACTTTTCATTTGAAACTAAACTTAGCATTCTATCTCTTTCCTCACACATGAGTTGCCACAAACATAGGATTTGACATTTAATAAAAATTCTAAAATCTTACATGGCCACAAGTATTGGTCCCATTATTCCTTTCCATCGATGACTATGTCTCAACAAGGAAATTGGTGTTGGCAATTTCGTTAGGTCCAGGACTTTCCAGGTTGACGGCTATGACTGGTCAATCAGGTACCACCCTGATGTATGAGCTAAAAGTACATCTCTATTATCGTCGAGCTTACGAGCAAGAATGCAGAAGTGAGGGGACCAGAGTGTTAAAAGTATGTAGTACAGAGGACAGATGTGGGATCGCAGGCTGCAACAAGTTCATGAAAATAAGTTTATTCAAGCACAGTATATGGATTAGTCTGATGGAATGTAACCATAGAATGTACCCACTAGTAGAAAAACTGCATTTCGTTCGCAGCCTCCCAGAGATTTTGTCCCGGTTAGCTAATGCAAGCATTTGTCCCGGTTCGAGGGATCCGAGCGATGGACGCAGGGGCCGGTTCTTAAGAGGATATTCGTTCCGGTTCGTATTACGAACCGGGACTAAAGGTCGGGCCCCAGACACGTGGCCTGCCGCACACCGTTAGTCCCGGTTCGTATTATGAACCGGGACAAATAGACCGCCTATAAATGTGCCGCCCCAGCTAGCCCTCCCTCTGTTTTTTCTCTTGGTTGAAGGAGGGAGGTGTGGTGTGCTAGTTTTTTTTCCTATGCACATTAGGTGTTCGACGAAATGTCTGACAGAATGATACGCTTGATTTCGCACAAAATAAAAATGATATGAGGTGCCCGAGCCACACTTAAGTCTTTCTCCTCTTTCTTTTCTTCTTGATCGAGGTTAGCAACCTTATCCTTCATCTGTCATTGATATAATAATGCATGCGTCGACGTAAAGTGGTCATCTCACTGTTCATGATGTTCTGTAATGATGCAGATGAACCGGCAGGGATGGATGTATGGTGACCGACGTGAAGCCGTGTACATTCAAGTCGTGGATAAATTTATCGATGTGGCTAAGGCAAACAAAGAGAATGGATTTATGTGTTGTCCATGTGTTCAATGTCGGAACATCAAGGAGTACTCTTCCTCGAAAATCATTCGCAGCCACCTGGTTTGGAGATGTTTCATGCCCAGCTATAATTGCTGGACCAAGCACGGAGAAAGATGGGTTATGATGGAACACAATGAAGAAGAAGAGGATGATGACAACTATTGTCATACGTTCCCTGAATACGATGATACTGCAATGGAAGAGAATGAAGAAGGAGATGAAGAACGGGCATCAGATGATCCCGTTGATGATCTTGGTCGGGTCATTTCTGATGCAAAGCGAGACTGTGAAATAGAGAAGGAAAAGTTGAAGTTGGAGGACATGTTAGAGGATCACAAAAAATACCCAAATTGCGAAGATGGCAGCACAAAGCTATTGGGACCGTAGCATAGAAAACAAAAAAATTCCTATGGTGTGAACTTCACGCCAAGATCTATCTACTAGGTACAAAGCAACTGGTGGACATACATCCAACGAGAACTTACCCTCGAAGACAACGATTTTTGTTAACGAGTAGGAACTCGTGGTTGATGTAGTCATACACTTGCCGATCTCAAGATCGTGAGGAAGTCCGAGCGCCGCAACTCAGCAGCGCATCCATACTCGCACACACGTTCAAGCCACCGGACAACCTCCACCTCCTCGCTCCAGCGATCCAGCGGAAGCAGCAACTCCTTCCAGACGAAATGCCCCCGGGAACATGTATCTCGCTAATGCGAGACCATGGGGGAATAATTCTAGAGGGGGAGAGAGATCCTTCACAAGGAGGTGTGAGGATGAAGGAGGGAATGGGTGGCCTTTTATAGGAGGAGGGGGGGGGGGTTCCCCCTCTCTCCATGGCCGACGCATGGGGGGGTGACCCCTCACCTCCCCATTCATGTGGTGGTAACCCCTCCACATTAAAATGCCTCTTCACATTCCCTTTTAAAGTCTCCACTTTAAATGCATTAAATTTCTCCAAATTTAATGCTCTCTCATTTAATAAAACTCTTTGAAAGGGCATGTATGCCCCATGTGTGGTTTTGGTAATTAATGACAATCCCTATGGACTAATGTGCAAATTGAGTTTCACTTGTAGGTTTGTCCATTGGCATCGCTTGGACCATTTGTTGGTTTCAAGGATGAAGAAGAAGAAGAAGATCAAGTTTGTCTTGAAGAATAAGAAGATGGAGTTCCTCATGGCTATCTTCAAGACATCATCAAGAATTGAAGTGCAAGCTCAAGATGCGTCATCTCTAGAAGATCTCATGCTTGAATCTTGGCATCCTCGGCAATCATGGAATGATGAAGTCAAGTTCGAAGAAGAGGCTTCCCCATGGAGTATGGGGGAGCATGTCTCAAGACTTATCAAGCAAGTGCAATCAAGAAAGGTGTTCCATCTTGAAGGTGACAAGATCATCTACATCAAGCTCAAGTGGGATGCTCAAGGCAAAGGTATGATCTTGATAGGGTTTCTATTTTACTGGTCTCTTGTAGTGTTGGGAGACCGGGTTTAGGATAGATAGCCGTACTATCAAGATGGGCTCTCGAGTGGGTGACTCGTTCGTATCTTTCGGAGAGAGCTCAAACCTTTGCATACATAGCATCATCTTTCTTGGTTGTTGTTTGGTTCTTGTCCATGTGAGGATCTAGAGCTTGTGGTTATCTTCATAACAAGCTCTGGTTCATCAAAAACGGATTTCCCTTGCATATCTTATTGCGTGTTTGATCTTGCAGGTTTTCCGGATCCACACCTTAGGAGGTATCTCACATATATATTCATGGTATTTTCTCCCTTGGTGATCTCCAATATTTCTACACGTTGTTATCTTTCCAACAAAATTGGTTTCATCTCGTTTGGAGTTCGGATGCAAAAGTTGTGGTAGTTCTGGTTCTGAAGTTTTTGCCTGACCGGTAGTTCCGGCGGGCCACCGGTAGTACCGCCAGGGCAGTTTGCCGCCGGTAGTACCGGTGTTAATTCCGGCCCAACTTCTGGTAAACCCGATTTTGGTTCAGTACTCTCTCTGCCTGGTTTGTGCTATTTGACGGTACTTCAGTCGGTATTTCAGGCGGTAGTACCGCTAGGACATTCTTGCCACCGGTAGTTCCGGCGAAGCGGCGGTAGTACCGGCCAGGCTCGCGTTTTTGGTCTTTCTCTCGCTGTTTTCTAACCGTTGGCTGGGTGCCATCGGTAGTACCGGCCACCCATCGGTACTACCGACCGTGCGTGATTCTTTGGGTAACGGGTAGATCGGGGAGCCCTTTAAAAGGAGCTCCCCTTTCCCCTTCGGCCCTAACTGGCTCTTTCTTGGTTCTTGCTCTCTCTCTTCTCCATTGTTGACCTTGAAGAGCTTTCCCTCTCCCCTTTCCCCTCCTATGATTCTTGCATCTTTTTGAGGGATTTGAGAGAGGAGATCTAGATCTACAAGCCCCACCAAGCAAAATCCCTTCTTTGTGAAGGAATCCTTGGGATCTAGATCTTGGAGAGTTTTGTGTTCTCCTCTTGTGTTCTTCCTCCCTTATTCCCCCAATAGCTTTTGTAGCTTTGGTGGAATTTGAGAGTGAAGGACTTGCCTCTTGCATTTGGTGCATAGGTTTGAGTTCTCCTTGGAGATTCGGCGAGTTCAAGCCCTTGGACTTGTTTCTCTTGGGTTCTTGGAACCCTAGACGGTTGTGTGGTTGGATTGTTGACCTTTTGTGGTCTTGTAGCCTTTTGTTGCCTTGTTGCCTTTTGTGGCTTTGTAGACTTTGTGGCATTGTTCTTGGGGCTCCAATTGAGTTGTGGAGGTTCACCAAGCTTGTTGGCCTTTTGTGGCATTGTGGAGCCTTTGTGGCGTTTCTTGGGAGCCCTCCAATTGAGTTGTGGAGATTGCCCCAAGCCTTGTACGGGTTCGGTGATCGCCCTCAAGTGTCCCATAGTGGAACGTGAGTAGGCCTTTGTGGCGAGCTCACGGGAGAATAGGGTGAGCCTTTTGTGGAGTCGGTGAGTTGCGTGGCTTCGCATCCTTGGTGAGGCCTTGTGTGGTGTTGGGTGAGCATCGAGCCACCACACCTCGAGGTGAGCCATTTGTGGCGTTCGAAGTTCATTGCGCCCCCGCACCTCTCCAACAGAGACGTAGCTTCTTTGGAAGTGAACTTCAGGAAACAAATCATCGTCTCAGTGTCCATCGGTTATCTCTCAACCGAGCCCTTTACCTATGCAATTTACATTGTGATAGCCTTCGTTCTTGAAGTACTATATCTTGCTATCACCTTGTTTCTTGTCTTGCTTAGCGTAGGTTGTTGGTGCACTTAGTGAAACTAGTGGATATAGGTTTTGGCTTGATAAATTAAACGTTAAGTTTTATTCCGCATTTATTTGAGCCTAGACCGTAATATTTTTAAAACGCCTATTCACCCCCCTCTAGGCGACGTCCATTTCCCTTTCACTCTTTTATTAAATTTATTCAGAATTTTGTTAATTACTTTAATTAACAAACATTCACATATAGCCCCTTGCAATATTTCAATATCACATGCAGAACCTCTTTCTGCAATTTCACCCGAAACAATTTCCGGTTTCTATTGAAACAATTCTTGCGCTTTGCAATTCTTTTGTCTGAAACATATGTGCTCCAAAATGGTGTCTGGTAACTCTTAAGTGTGCCACCCTACGGTTCGCGAATAATGCAGACATGATCGAGACCCTTCTCCGATCAATAATCAACAGCGGGACCTGGAGATCCGTACTGACTCCTACACATTCAACGATGACTTCTGTGATCGTGAGAACCTTTAACGCTTGTAACTAAATCCCTTTGTCTCTCGATATATTACATGTCCGAGATTCGATCATCGGTATCTCCATACCTAGTTTGATCTCGTTACTGACATGCACTCTTTTCTCGTTCTCGTGATATAACATTCTAGTGATCACATCACTTGCTTGCAAGCTATCTTAATGTGATATCATCGAGAGGGCCCAAAGTATATCTATCCGTCATCGGGATTGACAAATTCCACTCTTGATCCATGAGCATCAACATAACACCTTCGTAGTACTGAACCCATCTTTATAGTCACCCTGTTACGGTGTGACGTTTGATGTTATCAAGATACTCTTCTGGTGTTAGCAATTAACATGATCTCATGGTCTAAGGATAAAGATTACTTCGTATGATGTTACAGCAATATAAACATAATGACTTCATCGTAATGCTATACTTCGGATGAATGTTCATCACATCATTCCACCAATGGTGTGACCTTGTTATTAACAACATCCAATGTCCATGATCAGGAAACCTTGATCATCAAAAATTTGTTGTTTAGATAACTTTTAACACTGTTTAAAAGATCTATATCATTTCCAATCAATAATATGCCATCCACATATAATATCAGAAATGCCACATTGCTCCCACTCACTTTGTTGTAAATACAAGCCTCTCCATAAGTTTGGACAAATCCAAACTCTTTGATCACCTCATCAAAGCGGAGATTCCAACTCCGGGATGCTTGCTTCAGTCCATAGATGGATCGCTGAAGTTTGCATACCTTAATAGCATCCTTAGGATCGACAAAACCCTTAGGTTGTATCATATACAACTCTTCTTCAATATTACCATTGAGGAACGCAGTTTGACATCCATGCCATATTTCATAATCGAAATATGCAACAATTGCTAACATAATCCTAACCGACTTAAGCATCGCCACGGGAGAGAATGTCTCATCGTAGTCAACTCCTTGAATTTGTCGAAACCCCTTTGCGACAAGTCGAGCCTTATAGATGGTCACATTACCATCAACATCAGTTTTTCTTTTGAAAATCCATTTCTTCTCAACGGCCTTTCGATCGTGAGGTAAGTCCACCAAGTTCCAAACTTGGTTCTCGTACATGGGATCCATCTCGGTTTCATGGCTTCCAGCCATTTGTTGGAATCCGGGCTCATCATTGCTTCTTCATACGTCGCAGGGTCATCCATTTCATCAACCATGAAATTCACAACAGGATTGCCGTACAGTTCAGGAGCTGCACGTGTCCTGCTTGACCTGCGAGGTTCGGTAGTGTCCTCATTCAGAGTTTCATGATTATTATCATTAGCTCTCTCTTCATCAGGTGAAGTCAACTCCGAAACAACTTCCGGTGCTGCGCCACTCGCCATTCCATGAAGAGAAGGTTCAATAACCTCTTCGAGTTCTACCTTCCGACTACTCACACCTTTTGTGAGAAACTCCTTCTCAAGAAAGGATCCATTCTTGGCAACAAAAACCTTGCCCTCGGATCTGTGATAGAAGGTATACCCAATTGTTTCCTTAGGGTACCCGTATCAAATACCCAGGTGCTACTGCGAGTACTAGTCAAGTACACATCAATAACATGTATATCACATATACCTTTGTTTGCCTTGCCGGACTTCTTGTCCGCCAAATACTTGGGGCAGTTGCACTTCCAATGGCCAGTCCCCTTAAAATAGTAGCACTCGGTGTCAGACTTAGGGCCAGCTCGGGGTTTCTTTTCAGGCGTGGCAATAGACTTGCCACCCTTCTTTCCCTTGTGCTTGCCTTTCTTGTCTTTCTTGAAACCGGTGGTCCTATTGATCATCAACACTTGATGTTCTTTCCTAATCTCCACTACTGCAGTCTTAAGCATTGATAGAAGCTCGGGAAGAGACTTCTTCATGCCCTGCATATTATAGTTCATCACGAAGCTCTTGTAGCTAGGTGGCAGAGATTGGAGAACATGATGTATGCCTAATTCAATGGGAATCGTTATTCCCAAGGACACAAGCTTATCGGTGTACCCAGACATTTTGAGTACATGCTCACTAACAGAGCTGTTTTCCTCCATCATGCAGCTAAAGAACTTTTCTATAGCATTATAACTCTCTACAGCAGCATGGGTATCGAAAATCATTTTCAATTCTCCCATGGTATCAAAGGCATTGCCATTTTCGAAATGCTTTCGAAGTTCTGGCTCTAGCCCATACAGTATGCTGCAATGAACTAAGTTGTGGTCCTCCTGACGAGTCACATAGACATTCTTTTCCTCGTCAGGGGCTTCAGGAGCTGGTGGGGGGCCTAGCGGCGTATCTAGCACATATTTCTTTTGTGCAGCAGTGAGGAGAATCCTCAAATTCATAGCCCAGTTGGTGAAGTTGCTACCATTCGCAGCAAGTTTCTCTTTCTCCATGAACACATTGAAATTAAAAGCAGGTGGTGCCATCTACAACAGAATTTGTAAAGTTTATTTAGACTAAGTTTATGATAGATTGAGTTCAACTAATCCAAATTACTAATGAACTCCCACTCAAAAATGACATCCCTCGTGTCCTTTTGGTGATTACATGAACCAAATCCACTACACCAAGTCTGATCATCACGTGAGTCGGTGTAGATTCAAAGGCGAGCATATATATGGGCATCATATCAACCATATGACTCATGCTTAACCTTTCGGTCCGTGTTCCGAGGCCATGTCTGTACATGCTAGGCTCGCCAAGTAAGAACCTTAGTATTCACGTGTGTAAAACTGTCTTACACCTGTTCCTATGAAAGCGTAGATTCGAGTACACCCGATCATCACGTGATGTCTCGAAACACGATCCACAGAACGATGCATACTTAAGTAAGAACACATTTTTATCTTAATATCTAAATGAGGGATCATCTTATAATGCTACCAAAAGCGCCAAACTAGCAGTATAAGATGTAAACATCTAATGTGTAAAGTGAGATGATATGGTCCATGCATTTGATCTCTATCACTTGCATCCTGGTATGATCTCTATCATTCCTTTGTGTGTAAGGCCAAGGTCTATGGAACTTACACATTGAGTGTGTTGTAAGAGTATTTATTATACATCTACTTACAACAATACAATAACAATACACTAGCCCAGCAACGATCTAAACTAGACGTCTCTAATTTATCAATTGCAAGTTTTACGTGGCTTAGAGCTTTCGGAGATAGAACCGTTCTCACCTACGAACATGAACCACAACGAGGATAACTAAGTTATTAGCAAGTCATTGTAAATCAGATATTGACTATAGTAGGAGAGATAGACACCCGCCAGCCACTTATGCAAAACAAGTTGCATGTCAGTCATGGAACCGGTCTCATGTACGATGACATGTAAGGTTGGTCCGGGCCGCTTCATCCCACTATGCCACCAATATCCAAAATACATAGAAGATGCAATAACATGATCATCATCGCCCACATATAAACATATGTGTACTACCCGTGCAAATCACCTACGCATAGATCAGGCTCTGATACCACTGTTGGGTCCGCAGCATAGAAAACAAAAATTTTCCTACGGTGTGAACTACACGCCAAGATCTATCTACTAGGTTGCCACCTGAGTTAACTTTGTTTGAGTTGTTAGCGGTTGCATTGTAATGGTCATCTCGAGATTGATGATGGAGTTTTGGTTTCTTGGATAGTTTCTTGGATAAGTCATCTGCTTGGGCTAGATTGGGATTAGAATAGACAAAAGATTCCTAGGGAAAGAATTCTACTCATACACAATAGATCACACCAAGCAATATGCAAGCAATTTCAATCATGCATACAACAACAAAGTTCAGTCATCACTTAGGCAAACAAAATATTATTGCCGTACCACATAGGTTGGTATGACCCATAAACAATCACAAAGTCGATTATTTAAACGAATAACTAATGTGGTGGTCCAACTATAGGGTTCTACTTGATATTAATCTCTTGAGATTATTCCATCCTTCTCCATAGCTAGTGCATTAGGAATGAGATCAAGGTGTCCTTATGTAATCTTGTCACAAGGTCCTCCTAAGTTGAGTTTCCTTAGTCTCTAGGTCTTGAGTATTCTTCTTCTCTTACTTGAAGTCCTTCCAAGTGTTGTGTAGTCTATGCCTAAGTCTTTCTGCAAGTTCTTCAATAGCTTTCCATGCATGACGTATGAGATTCTTGAGTTGGTGAACATCCAAAATCCCGTTGTCTTGCGTCATCTTCCTTGATATATTCGTTGATGAGAGCCAATTGAATCAAAATATCTCCACGAGAAACAAAAGCTAATATAACCTTGTAAAACCATAATAGATAAGTTTCTCATCCTAAGGTCATTCCTAATTTCTCTCTCATATTCTTATCTACTAAACTTGAACTTCTCCCTTGATCTTGACTTGTCTTCTTGATCCTGGAATGCCTTGTCCTTCTTCCCGAGTTGGGCGTGTAGCTCATCATTTCCTATCATCAACAATATCCTAAATAAAATTTCTAAGTCCTAGAACTATTGCAGCACAATTCTTCCTTTGGAAACTTCTTCACTTGGATTCTTTTGATGATGGAGATAGGTAGATCCAGCATGTTTATGATGTTGAGAAGTCCAATTCCAATCAAGTCGTCTTGAAGTCCTTAGTGATGTCGAAGCTGAAGTCCTTAGCAATGATGAAGTCGACATCCTTTGTGATGTTGAAGTCCTTTGTGATGTTGATGTTGAAGTCCTTGGTGATATTGATGTTGAAGTCCTTAGTGATGTCGAAGTCCTTTGTAATGTTGAAGATGAAGTCCTTAGGGATGATGATATTGAAGTCCATGACCATCAAGTTGAAAAAGGGAGAGACGCAGGAACAAAATAGAATACTAAGGAGAGAGTTTACAAAATTGTTTGTAAATAACTTTGAGTAAATTCAACTCTTATTTTTCTAAAGGGGTTGTCCAAATCCTAGGTTTACGAACCTACAGGCAACACAATGCTCTGATACCATCTGTCAAGACCCGAACCCGACAAGGTATAGGTCCCTGTGTTTATAGTGCTAGTCCCTGGATCAAATAGCTAGCACCCACAGTTTAAGATGTAATATCAAGAAACAAAGGTCATATTACATCGCATATCCATGAATAAAAATAGTTCATTACAACTTACATAGCTCATATGGCTATCTCATTACAAAGCATCAGATATAACTATAAAGCATGGAGTCCTTCATCTTCATGTGCCACAGGCAAACATGTTGGATGCAGACTCGTAATCCTTACTCATCAAACTTCACTATCATCAAATAATCCTGCAACATGATAAGTTACAGCCACAAGGGTCAATACATTTTGAATTGTATTGGCAAGTGTCACTAGTATGTGGATGTAAAGTGGAACCTATTACTACATGCATATCTGGTTAGGTAGAGCTTTGGCTAGTTTGCAGCAAGAAAGTTTTTTCCTAACTTTTTATATATAGTTTGCAACACTTATTCTCAACTAAGTTACACTGGATACCCTCCAGGTAATATGTCCAGTCACAACATAGTGGTACCACTGATAGAAATCAGTGAACCTAGGTTCCATTGATAGAAATCAATGAACCAACAGCCCTTGTTCACCCATCAAGTTTTAACTTAGGAAATTAGAATGATGAGATTCTTGATTCTGCTTCATTGTCTTGATGCTCAGAAATTGTCCATAACCGGGGACACGGCTAAGTACTTAGTTTTATCCTCTCGAGAGGTGGTGCACTTTCCCCACAAGACTCGACATGCATCGAGACGAGACCTTTCAGAAGCAATCCCTCAGACCACCACGGACGCGTTCCATCCTATCATCACTACCACCCTCTGTCCGTCTGGCTGAGTTCTCGCAACTTAGACGGTCAAGGCAGAGCCCATATGCCATGTGGCTGAACTCGAAGCTTCGCGACAAGAACGTCTTCAATCTCTTTGTTCCTGGGTGACCGTCCACAAGTGCGATACACCAGCCGACCATAGATATGGCCCCTGAGTAACCACTCAACATAATCCAAGCAAGGCCCATTTCCACCCAGGTGTTTCATTAAGTACTTGTTTTATTATAGAAAACATATATTTCCCAATACTCCATATAATCATAATATGATATTCCATCCCGAAAACTATAGCAGGGCTAAGCATTTCTAATCTTACGATGTTTCACCTACCAAGTAGAAACTACCATTCACTATTCTACATAGGAGATATAGCATAGCATAATAATATAGTCTATTATAAATATACTACAAAAATCCACTAAGTATAATGAAAACAGTAGGACTTGATGATAGTGCCACTTGCCTTTTTGGATAGAAGAAACCCAATATAAATTTCTCAACATTTTATCCTCGATAATTTATCCTCACCACTCCGCGTGAAATCTATCGCAAAATAGTATCATACTATAAATATACACACATAAACATGACATTTCAAAATAGAAATATTCATCAAAGATGAAAGCATAAAATCCAAATAAAACTTCAAATAAAACCGAATTATTGCATTTAGCATTCAATAGTACCTCTAAACATATTAATAATTAACCTAGTTAATTTTGGGAATTTATATTTAGATATTATGTTAAAATTAAGCTTAAGATTTAGGATAGTTTTCACATGGTCTTGGAAAGGGTTGTAAACATCAGATGGTACTGGTGGATAGGAATAATCAATATGGTTCAATTTTTAACGGAATCGCAGAATAGCACGTATATATAGCATAGACCATAATTTTATTCGTGGTGCAAAAAGGTAGGGCTTGGATTAAAATTTCATGGCTAACATATAAAAACATTATCAAATATTATTGTAAGAGAAACATGAGTACTACTAGGAATAAACTTTTTTGGATGGTTACTTTTCATGAGTTAGTCTAACCCGTAGATTTTATTTCCCTCATATCCTTATAGTTAATACAGTCTAACCCGTAGATTTTATTTCCATCATATCCTTATAGTTAATACAGTCCTAGTTCTAGTCGTGTTAGTACAATATGGGTATGAGTGTAAATATATACGTGTGGCCAAGATATGCTCATTAAGTTGTGAAAGCTGAAAGAAAAGCAAACACTAAGAGTCACCTAGGTGCCATATGCACATGCAGCTTATCGATTGTGTGTGTGTGTGCGTGTGCGTGTTGTGGAGGCTGCTAGTAGAAGATAGATGTCTCCGTATATGGTTCATGAATCCATATGTCAAACTGATTTAGAATATCGTGACGGTTACTACTACAAACAATGTGATGCTTTATTTCTCTTGTCCATCGCTAGGCTATTTTTGCCTGTGTCTACCACAACGTGTCTATTTATACCATGGAGTATTTGATTGTCGTACTTTCCAATTTCATAAGCTAGCGTCGCGTTTTCTTAGTACACTGATAAAAATAGCCAGTGAAGAACAGAACAAGGCAATATGGCTCACCAACGTGAAGATGGTCTGGTCTTCGGAAAACATGAGGATGGTACTGGCGGGATCGCATGGTGACGACGTCGAAGACTTGGAGTCCTACGGGAATGTAAAACGGGTGTACCCCATTTGTATAAACATGTTGAAGATGATAGATTCCTCGCTTGGCCTTACAGGAGGTGACGACGAACATCCCAAACAGCGGCGACATCGGCGGCACGGTCAACGAGAACTATCTGACGCAAGATCATGTCCTGGAGGTAGGCGACGATTAGTAGAGCGCACTGGAAAAAAGGAATCGGTGAAACATAAAACGTACACGATGTACCGGTCTGATGAACTCGATCTTGGAGCTGAAGAAGATGCGCTCGACATGGTCAGTAGAGGGCTTCTCGGGGATAGTTTTGTGAATCAAAGTGGAAGAGGAGAATCAGGGGTATAAAGTGACGCGCCCATGTCGGCTTTATATGGCCCTGAGGAGGGAGATCGAGAGTCGGATGCCCATGATTGGCATTCAGTTCACCGCGTCGGTCTGAGAGATTAAGGCTATGAGGTGGAGTTCTAATTCCCTGAATGGGGCGTTCATAAAATTTGGAGTAACTTTCATATTTATGTCAAAGTGAAACGGTCACACAATTGATGGGAAGATGAAGGGAAAGAAATAGTCATGGTCATGGAGGTACCTAGTAACCACGTACGTTCTCAGCTAAGGAGGAAGACGAGCACAGCTCGCTCGGCTGGCAACTCGGCCGGATGGGCAGCAATGTTAGACCCAATAAGAAAAATGAAAGGGAGAGAGAGAAAAAAAAATATACATGGAGAGGCAGGGCTGGCCGGTGGGCTGGCTTGAGAGGAAATTGGGCCGTGGCCGGCTGGGTCGACTTTTTTTTTGTTTATTCGTTTTTCTTTTTCTTTTTTCTGTTTTCTTTAATAACTTTTGATTTAGAGCTCTAAATGGATCCATTCAAATTTTCAAAAATTTGTAAAATCAACTAGATCATTTTTTAGGATATTATATATCTTATTTATTATCCAATTCAAACAATATCATTTATAAATATTTACTTTGGCCTATATGGTTCTTTTTTTTCTTAGTTACTTTCCTTCATATCTTTTTATTTAAAACTCCAAAAAGGGTCAAACCAATTTACAAAGTTTTATAAAACCATTATATGTTACTTAAATATACTTTTGTTCTATTTAGACATGGATTTTAGATATGGCTTATCTTGACTTTGCAATATAATCCCATCTCTTTTTCTCTTTACCAAATAAATTATATATTTTGATTTATAGCTTCAAAAAAAACAAAAAGATGATTATCATTAATAATTATCTTTATAAACCATTGAAGAATACTTTTATTCCATTTAGTTATTATTTTTAGTAGGTGCTTTATTGGCCTTGGAATTTACTTATTTCTTATTTATTTTCCTTCCTTAAATAAACCATATCTTTTTATCTATGGATCCAAATAGTGTGGAACCAATTCCTTTGGTTTTGTAATTTTGTTATTTTTCCTTATAGATCATTTAGGAATGCTCTTGCTCAATTTTTATATGGAACAAAGCCATAGTCTTGTATTGAACTTGATGGTGATTTCTCTTATTAGTGTTTAGGTTTTGGGTCTATCTTTTTTTTTCTTCAGAGGTTGACAAGATACATGTCATGGATGATTGAATTTTATATTTGGATAATTTGTTTGTCACTTCCTCATTCAACATTCTTTTTGTTTAAGTAAGGTTCCAATAGAGGAACAAAAAGTTTCTTTTCCCCCTAAATTTCATCCTTTATTTTCTTTGTTTGTTTGATTTTTTCACATTTCAAAATTCAGAAAATTTTGGGATATGACAGATCCGTACTGACTCCTACACATTCAACGATGACTTCTGTGATCGTGAGAACCTTTAACGCTTATAACTAAATCCCTTTGTCTCTCGATATATTACATGTCCGAGATTCGATCATCGGTATCTCCATACCTAGTTTGATCTCGTTACCGACATGCACTCTTTTCTCGTTCCCGTGATATAACATTCTAGTGATCACATCACTTGCTTGCAAGCTATCTTAATGTGATATCACCGAGAGGGCCCAGAGTATATCTATCCATCATCGGGATTGACAAATTCCACTCTTGATCCATGAGCCTCAACATAACATCTTCGTAGTACCGAACCCATCTTTATAGTCACCCTGTTACGGTGGGACGTTTGATGTTATCAAGATACTCTTCCGGTGTTAGCAATTAACATGATCTCATGGTCTAAGGATAAAGATTACTTCGTATGATGTTATAGCAATATAAACATAATGACTTGATCGTAATGCTATACTTCGGATGAATGTTCATCACATCATTCCACCAATGGTGTGACCTTGTTATTAACAACATCCAATGTCCATGATCAGAAAATCTTGATCATCTTGTTAATCAACAAGCTAGTCTATAAGAGAGGCATAACTAGGAACCCTTTTTGTTTATTAAACACACATGTATTGATGTTTCCTGATCAATACAATTCTAGCATGTAAAATAAACATCTATCATATATAAGGAATATATAATAACAACTTTATTATTGCCTCTCAGGGCATATTTCCTTCAGATCACAACATCCGACTTAAGGTAATGACCCAAAGCATCACTCAGCTGCGAGAAAACCGAGGTGTCAGTCATAGCAACCAGGATCCGAACGACTCCACGCCATCTACAAATTACACAAGTCAACATCCTGAGTGATCCCCATGAGCCCACCAACAACCCACAGACCCCAGAAGGACCGCAAACAATAAGGAACCCCCTCAACGTGTAACCAGACCTGCTTGAGCTTAAACTTATGGGGCACCTCCATTGCACGAAAAACTGAGAAAGCCAGCTGAGAATTTCCCTGAGGCACAGACACCTGAATCCCATCCATCCTGTCGAGATCCTCAAAAAACGGGAAACTCACAAGGAAAGCAGCCTCTCCATGCGGCAAAGCCTCCCACTTCCACTCATCACGCACCGGACATCTCCTGGAAATCTGACGCTGAACAACATCTGCCGTCACCATCTGTCCAAATACACTCAACAGAGCTATGGGAGACTGAGAAGTCCCTAGATGATCCCAAACCACATTATCAGGAATCTGAGAAAACAAAGTCCTTTCATTGCCAATACCGGCCATGTAGGGAGTAGGACGCGGTTGCTTGAGAACAGGGCATCTCAAGGTGGGGTGAGTGGAACTATCACAAATATAACAGTAATGAACAGGCTTGTAATCCTTAGTCGCATGAGTATTAACCGCGCACTTCTAGCAGCGAACAACCTTCAGATTCTTCTTACCCACCGTAGAAGAACCCAGTGTAGTAAGAACAACCTCCGAAGCGGCAACCACTGGCACAGCGGTATCAACGGTCCCCTGCACACCATACTGGTAGGTCTCCTGTTGCCCCGAAGTCTGGAAGGAAGCACCCGCTGCCACAACGGGATACCCATACTGTCCAACTGTCTGCTGATGGAACTGAGGCGGGTACTGAACAGACTGCGAGGCCACCCGCTGATCCACCTGTGGCTTCTTCTTTTTGTTCTTCCGTTTCGGCATAGTTGCACCCACAGCTCCGACTCCAACATTAAACGACTGGGGCGTCGAAGCAAGCGGATACATCCCTTGTTGAGATAAGGGGCTCCAACATTTGGCTGACCTCGAAACGACGGCTACAACGGCAGCTGGCCAAACGGTGGCATGAAAGGTGGTCGTGCTCCCATCCCCTGCTGGAAGGCCCCCGGCGGCGGCATCCCCGGAGGTCCGAAGAACGGCGGCGGCCCGTTGCTGAACTGACCATGATGCGGCTACATAGGGAAGGGAGGCCGAGCCCCAGAATTTTGCCCAAGAGCGGTGGCAGAGCTCGGCAACACGCCCACCGACACGGACGCAGCATGTCGCATCGCCGCTTGCACAGGAGCATGAGGGCCCTGCACCCCATGCGCAGGAGTAGAGACCAAGGGAGACGACGCCCTGGCAGACGCGGCTGCCACCGTGGGCGCAGGCACGTTAGGGCGGCCTGGGGCGCCTGCCATTGAGCAAGACCCAAGCACAGCGAGAGGCGGCGGAGAAGACGAGGACGACGGATGAAGGGCGAGAGGCGGCGATGCAGATATTTTTGGCGGAGGCGAGACAGAGGTAAGCGAAGGGGTTTGGAAACCCTCACGCGTACGACCGATCCCAAGAGCACGGGCCACTGCACGCCAGGCAGAGACCGAATCGTATCCGGCGTGATCCACGGACCCACATGCACTCTCCTGCACGCGGTCCACCTCAGCATGCGCCAAAACCGCTCGCGGTGATTGCGTGATCACCGGCCCACGATCAGCGCGCGTCAACCGCTCCGGGAAGAACGCTCCGAGAACAGGAGGCGCGGAAGTCCGCCGAGGAGGCAGCGGTCCTCTCCATGGCCGCATCCGAGGTCCCCGGCTCAGAAGGAAACCCACCGGTGACGCAGAGGATCCCTGCTGAGCCACCGGAGGCGAAGAAGGCGGCCGAGGCGGCGAGGACGACGAGCCTCGCTCCCAAAACCTCGAGGCCGCCATCGGATACCCAATTTCCTCCCAGAACGCTTGCCGGAGCTCCTCCCCGGTCTTCCTACGCCGGCGGCGGACAGTTGTCCATCCCAGCTCACCCGACTCATCTTCCAGATCCTCGAGAGCTACCCGCCGCCACCATGGCTTCCTCTCCATCGGAACCAGACTCCGACCCCAAGCAATGGAATCTGGATCCCGACCCAGACGACGCCATGGAGGCAGATCCTAACGCCGGCGACCTAAGTCCACCGGGCGCCAAGGTTAACCGGCGGCCGAGATCAACTATAGCTAGCTAGATAATTATTAGGTCGGGAACTGGTTCCACGGTGTAGTAGCTGTCAGGAGTTTTAGTGGAATCCGGTTCATACGTCTCTTTTATTTTTGGTCTGTACAATTCCAGCAATCAGGAATCATTCCTCGAATTCCCTTTTCTGTACCTATATATATTTCTATACATAATTCCATCTCTCATGGTACGTGTATTTTCATCAAGCATGATGATTTGTCAATGTACTTTCTCCAGATTGCCAATGTGTCTGGCTTTTGATCATGGTTTATGCAGATGCTTACTAGCGCAACAAGAAAACAACCCCCAAATATAAAGGATGGCATCGTAACTAGTGTACCTAAATAAGGGTCTTGCACGATTAGAACATCTGACGAGTTAGAGCGTTTCAAACAGCTGCTCCATGGTTTGCCGGCTGAACGAGATTCTAGGGCTCTTTGAATTGAAGAAATTTCATAAGAATTTTGGAGTACTAGCACATCTTGCGATGCCACGGGTTAATTTTTATTGAAGTAGCAGTTTTTATGCCATGCCAGTCTTGATCGATACAAGATTGTGGTTGTAGCTCTTATCAGTCTTATCTATTAATATAAATGTAAACAAATAAATGTTTCATTATGCCTTGGATTTTTTTCATTAATTTTTATTTCTCATGTTCATTTAAATTACTCCCTCCGTTCTAAAATAAGTGACTTGAGTTTGTCTAGATTCGCATGTACCTATATACTAAAACGTGTCTAGATACATCCGAATCTAGACAAACCCACATCACTTATTTTGGGACGGAGGGAGTATTTGGCTTAAACACGTTTTGTATATTTATATAGTTTTATTTTTGCAATGTCATTTGCATCTAACAAAATATTGTGTTAGACTCCTTTTATCTATTAGTATATCTTCTCCCCTGTATTTGTTTTGCCATCCTTATCTTATCACCGACAATTCCAGATTCAGTTTTGTCTAACTCACAATTTGACTGGATATTTCTAGGGACAATTTTCAGCATAGTTAAAATTTCCAAGACAATTCATACATATAACTTGTATTTTATCTAACAATTATTTTTCTCACTTCTTCGTTCAGTGCATGCTTCACAAAAGAGTATTGATAAGTAAATTCTTGTGCAGACCTCTTGTTGTCCAATTCTCACACGAGCCCTGTTTTCGTTGGCCTGCTGAATGGTATACTGGGACCCGTTCCTATGCATCCACCTCTGACAAACTGATATTGAAATCCTTTAAAACCCAAACTGTGGTTACCGGCCCTCGCGTCGCGTGTGAGCGGCACGAGGGAACCCTAGCCGCCTCCCGCTTCGAGAGCTCACTCTCAGGCCGCCCCTGCCGCCAGCCTCATCGCGGTGGCGTCCCCCCCCTCCAAACGGGGTGCGGGAGGGCTGCAGTGGACGCGGGGGTGTTGTCGTGAGGGGAGCGGTGCGGCGCGGGGTGACGGTGCGCCGACGTGCGAGACCGTCGGCTTTCCCGACGTGGTGGCAGACGCGATGTAGAGGCGGGTTGCCCAGTCGGCCGACAGAGAGCGGCTTGCTCCCAGGACCCAGATTCGGCGGCAGCCGCGCGGGCCCGCCCGGGCCCGATCTGGGCTTCACGCCTGTGTTCCTAGATGGCGGTCTGCTGCTGTTGCCGCCTCGACGGCGCTGGGGGAGGCCGGCAGTGCTGCGGGGCTCTCTCCATGGCTTGGTGGCGGCTTGATCTGTTGGTCCCGGTTGGTGGGCTTGTGGCCCGGTCCGCCTCTCGCGTGGAGGGGGAGCTCGGCGGGCCGTGGTTCGCTATGGCCCCAGATGCCGGAGCAGTGGCTCTAGACGCTGGTGGTCAGTGTAAGTCAGCCGTGGGGGCAACGATTTGATCTGGCCGACGACGAGGACTTCGGTGCCACACTTCGAGCTGCGACTTGGTTTGTCCTAGTGGTGGCTCTGTGCTGCGCTGGCGTGCTCGGCCTGGTGGTGCGTAGCTGGCTTCGGCGAAGGATGGTGGTCGGCGGGCTTCGGCGCGCGCTTGGTGGTGGCTCGTGGGCGGCTGTTTCAGGTTGCAGGTTGTTGAGCATCTTCGGGAGAAATCCTACTCTGGTTCGGCTGGAGGTGGCGATGGTGGCGCCCGCAGGTGTCGCATACCTCCTTAGAGGCTTCGTCGTGAGGTGTGCTCACTCCTCCTCCTGCGTCCTTGACCCCGGAGGGAAACCTCAGATCCGGGATCGGGCGATGGAGGCGTTTTTGCGTCTCTTTCCTTCTTGGGGGGCATCGTCTTGGAGTCGCCTACGGCCAGGGGTCTGTGTTGGGGGTTTGATGCCGGGCAGCTGCGCAAGGTCCAAGGGTGAAGTTTGGCAAAGATGATGCTTCGAGCTGAGGTCGGGTCGCAGCTGATCTTCGGTAGTCGGTTTTCCCGGCGTGTCCGATGGGTTCTCTTGCTTCGTTGTGTTGCTGTGGAGTCGGAGCTGCGGTGGAGCGTGTCTAGGCGGTGACGATGACCGGCCGCCGGTGGTCTCTGCAGGTACTCGGTCGGCGCAAGATCAGCATAATTTCCTTGTGAAGCTCGTCGTCTGAGTAGGAGCTGTCTCTCCTTGGCGCGTGCGGCCAATTGATGGCACCAACATGTCTACCGGTGCCGTCTGCGAGGGTTTGTTTTGGAAGCCGCTGGTGAAGTCGGAGTCACTGGCTCGCGGAGGAGTGATGAGTATTATGCTTTCTGGCAACCTTGATGTGGGTCTTCTTGTGCGTTTGTGTTTCATGTGGGTAGCCAGGTTGGCTGTGGTGGTGTGCGCAATGTGGTCGTGTTTCATGACGACATTGGTGTATTTGTACGGGTTTTCGGACAGTTCCTCTGCAAATAAACCGGTCAATTCTCTTTGACTTTTTTAAATAAAATAAGCAGAATTGCCCATTTTGTTCAAAAAAATATATATTGAAGTCCTTTCCGAGATGACGACCACCGTCTAAGCCGAACTCCATCAAATGTTAGTTTGGGTATCCGCACAGACGACTCCATTCTTGTTCAACAGTTGGTGTCCCTTGGGAAAACATATTAACCAACGGCAGCACTGTTAGAGCATCTGCACCCACGCTCCCAAAATCGTAGACAGCAGCAAAGCCGGCGTATCATTATGGAGAGGGCCAACAGTTGTTGCCCAAATAGTAGGAGGGCCTTCCCACAACAACGTCCCCCAAACTGTCGGCCCCCAAACAAAATTTGGACAAAATACAAGATATTGCATAGTTTGAATTATTCAAACCATATTACATATTTTTAATTAAAAAATAGTTTCACACAACAATTCAAAACAAATAGCATTTTTCATACAAGACTTAAAATATGTAGCAACCAAACATATCGACGGATCATGCAATGTTTCCTTTGAAAACCAAAAATGCTCCACTAGATCACTTTGGAGCTCAGCATGAACCCATGGCTCACGAATATCTTGATGCATGACGATGAAGGCAGCAAACTCGGCGGCTGGCACCTCATCTAGTTGAGCTAGAGGTCTATAACACTCGACCACCTAGGGTCCGGCGGGTGTCACCCCTGGCAGCTCTCTAGGATCTCTAGACTTGCTCCACATATCAACACTAGTCTTTTCTGCACACTTGTCCTCACTCGTGCACACACAGGAGCAACTTCTTGGTCGGTCATCCATCCTCAAATTTCTCTATATCAAGCACGTTTAATCTGAAATTTCTTTAAAGTTGAGTTCCGGAGAAGTTGCAACTTGTTGGTATGGATATCTTATCAATCCTATTAAGCCATGCCCCAAGATCTTATATACGTCCACTCTTATAAGATCGATGTCATCGTCGATTAATCCCAATCCAAGAACTTTCCCTCTTGGCACATGTATGTGCGTACATTGTTGGCACATGTGCCATGCCATGTGCCACTACGGGCCCACACGCGTCATGCACCACATGTCCGTCCCCCTGACCCGTGCACGCCTATGTAATCACGAGGATCGTCTCTGATACCACTTATAATACCCCGGCTATCCAGGGCCCGGAGCCTGTCACCCCTGGCACCTCTCTGTGATCTCTAGATTGGCTCCACATACCAACACTAGTCTTTTCTGCACACTTTGTCCTCACTCGTGCACAGCCAGGAATAACTTTCTGGTCGATCACCCAACCTCAAATTACTCTAGGCTAATCACGCTTAACCTGGAGTTCCTTTGAAGATGAGCCCCAGAAAATAAGTTACAACTTGTTGATATGGGTATCTTATCAATCATATTAAGCCATGCGCCAGGATCTCACAAGGTCCCTGGTAATCATATGGCTGGTCATCTGAGACAACAGTTCATAACCTCCCACATCTGAGACTCTCACCAGGTGAGAGCAGGGTCCCAAACAATAGGAAAACACTGCTGGAGCACACCAAAACCCCGCTCGAAATCTTTTAGGTAAGACTCTTGGCACTTAGCAAACCAAGCTTTTTTTCTTCTCCTATCAAGATCGGGAATTGTCTTAAAAATGTAGACTAAGAAGGATATATACCATCGTCTAGGTAGTACCCTTTGTTGTATGCACGACCATGGATCTCATAGTTGACGGTCGTAAATTTACCCTTTGTTAGCCTAGAAAACACTATAGAGCAATGCAACACGTTAGTATCATTGTGAGTTCCCACCATGCTAAAAAAGCATACCATATCCAGAGATCATGATCTGTCACCACTTCAAGTATGACATTGTACTCTCAAGTATGGCCTTTATACATGCCTTGACAAGCGAATGGGAAATTATTCTAACCCAGTGCATATAATCGATGCTACCAAGCATCCCAGTAAATCCTCTAGCTACATTTTGCGTCAGTGTTCGATTTGCATATTTTGCATATGGTTCTCTTAAATAAACTGGCCCAAATAATACCACAACAAGCCCGTCGTACCGCTACTCCCAAAATTTTCACGGAACCGATAGTAGCCCCTAGGTGAGGGGCCACTTGTGCGTATCCGGCGCACGACGGTGTCTTGCTCTTTTGGGAGATGGATCACCTCCGATCCTAGGCAGACCGTGGGGCTTCCCGGGATTCTAACTAGGAACGCGTGAAGGTGATCTCTGAGCAGGGCAGAAGGGACATGTCCTCCATCTGGGAGATCTCAAAATCTATGCCAGGCAGTTAATGAGGGTCCCAAGTCTTAGGCCAGAAGTTCCCTTTGGCCTATTTAAGCAGCCTTGTAGGGCGATTTCACTGGCGCACAATTTTATTTCTTTCCTCTTCTTCCTCATGGCCACTTCTCCGCTTGCCGACCACGTACCGGCTCTAGGGAGATTGCTTCTGCCAGCGTCATAGGGATGGCTCCCACTTGGTGGCGGTGAGGTGGGTCATGGCCGAGGCTAGCGAGGAGGAGGCCACGGGCATGGCCGCCGCCTAGAGCTCGACTGTTCCCTTCCAGTGGTGGCACCTCAGGACTCGTGGGTGGATTTGGCTGGCTTTGAATTTTACGTGAGGGTGCACCATGAGAATGCGAGGATTATGCGCCTCCCCGATGTGTTCGCTTGGTCCTATGGTGGTCGTCGCTGCCCTCACAAGCTGATGCTCTAGCCCATCGGCTCCTGCAACACCATCTGGTGGGCTCATGTCTTCGTCGATGATGGAGGGAGCTTGTGTCTCAGACGGGGATGGTCCGTCTTCTCTGAGACACATTGCCTCCACTGAGGGTACGTGCTTGTATACTCCTACGATAGAGCAGAGGCGTTGTCAGTCAAGGTGTTCAATAATAGCTAGCTCCGCGCTGACTTCTTCCATGAAGAAGGACTCTGATTCTGCCAAGGGCCTTCCGAGGCTCGTCCAAGACCCCCAAGTAGCGGGATAGCCGGTCCTGCATAGTATATCAAAGCGAGAGGCATGTAAAACTCAAAAAAGTGATTATCACTCTTCTTAACCACAACTTTGTACTTTGGTATCTGAATAAGAAAAGCACTTATCTCGTTTTCAAGGGCTCATGCCATCGTGCTTTCTTCCTTATTTCTATTGCTTCTTGACTGGCTGCTTGTGAAAGATGTGCTCATGCGAATCTTCATAAGTGGAAAGCCCCCAGGTGAGTGATCATTGGAGACGAGTGCCAAAAATGCTTCTCTTTTTATTCATCTACAGGGGTAGTCTTGGATACACAGCTTGAGCTACGGGATTCATCTATTGCATAAGGCTTTTGGGACTGGGGGGGGGGGGGGGTAGCCCTCGAGCATTTCTTCTCCTCTGGTAGCTCGAATACCGTTAGATACCAACCGCGGGCAAGCCCTACTATGCCCACTATCCTGATGGTGCGCCTAGCAGGCGAGACACGCTGGGTGATCCTGCCTGGTCTCATGCGCTGCAGAGCTAACTCGGCAGCGCACAACCTTATTCTGCACCTTTGGTAGCTCGACTACCATAGGAGACCAACTCGGGAAAGCCCGGCTATGCCCACCGTTCTGACAGCGCACCTATTAGGACTGCATGCAAGACACGCGGGGTGATCCTACCTAGACTCACGCGCAACACGGCTAACTCGACAGCGCACAGCCTTATTCTGCTCCTCTGGTAGCTTGGCTACAATTGGGGAGCAACCCGGGCAAACCCGGCTATGCCTATTTTCCTAATAACGTGTCTATCAGGACAGTAGGCGAGACACGCGGGGTGATCCCGCTTGGACTCACGCGCTGCACAACTAACTCGGCATCACGCATCCTTATTCTGGAGCACCTTACGGGTAGAATTTGTGGAGATGGTACTCATGCAAGTGCTCGATATTCCACGAGTTCTCCACGGGAGTACCATCTTCGGTCCCCAGATGGGCTGCTCCGGGTCTAGGGACTTGTACCACCCGGTAAGGGCCCTCCCACTTTGGTTATAACTTGTTGCCTCCCTTCCCAGGACATGCTCGACAAAGGACCAAGTCACCTTCTTTTATGGTTTGAGGCTGGAACCAATTGCTATGGTATCGGCGTAGGCTATGCTGGTAGTGAGCAACTCACACATCAGCCAGGTTCTAGACCTCTTTGAGGAAGTTGACATCATCAATTCTTTGCTCCCCCTAGGTAGCCTCTTCGTAAGCTCGCACCCGGAGGATCCGTGATGTAGTTCGGTGAGTAGCACAGCTTCGGCTCCATAGACTAGGAAGAAGGGTGCCTCTCCCATGGACCTGCTTGGGGTGGTTCATATTGACCAGAGAGGACGTTTGGGATATGTTCAATCCAGTTTTGTCCGCTGGTCTTGAATCGGTCGAAGGACCGGGTTTTGAGACCACGTAGTACCTATGCATTAAGGCGCTCTGCTTGCCCGTTACTCTGGGGGTGAGCCACCAAGGTGAAGGATATGTTGGTGCCGAGGCTGTCGCACTAGGTGAAGGCGCCGCTGGTGAAATGGAAGTCGTTGTCGGTGATGATCCGGTTGGGTACGCCAAATCGACATACGATGCCCCGTATGAACTTGACAGTGACTTGTGATGTGATTACCCACACTATATCCACCTCAGGCCATTTGGTGAATTTGTCGATGGTGACGAATAGGTATTGGTACCCTCCCACCACTCGTGGGAGAGGTCCAACGATGTCGAGCCCCGAGACGGCGAATTTCCAGGACATGGGGATGATTTGAAGAGCTTGAGCTAGTTGGTGAGTGTCCTTGGCGTGGAACTAGAAAGTGTCATAGGTTCTGACTAGGTACTCAGCGTCTGATAACGCCGTTGGTCAATAGGACCCTTGATGGAATGCCTTCCCCACCAAAGTCCACGAGGCGAGGTGACTCGAGCACTCTCCTTTGTGGATCTCAGCCAGGAGTTGGCGTCCTTCAACTTGAGGTATGCAGTGGAGCTTGATACTAGATTCACATTTCCAGTATAGGTCTCCATCTACCTAGGCGTACATATTTGCTTGTCAAAAAACTTTCTCAGCATTGGCACGGTCGGGGGGGGGGGGAGGGGGAGCTCTTGGTCCTAGAGGTACCTTAGTACGTATGCGGCCTAGGGTAGCCTAAGCATCCTCCCACGCGGATGACGTGCTTTTCGGGAAGAGATCCATTGTTTCTATCCCCAAGGGCACATGGCCTTGCATCCATCGCTTCCCATACAATGGTTGGCATCGAGGGCTCGCCTCGGGGTCTGGTAGTGGCTTCTTTCCTGGGGAACATGGCTCCTCTGCCATCGCTTAGCATATGATGGCGGGAGTCAATGGCTCGCCCCGGGGCTTGGTGATGGCTTCTTTCTTAGGGCAACATGGCTCCACGACCATCGCCTTGCATACGATGGTCGGAGTCGAGGTCTTGCCCTGGGGCTTGGTGATGGCTTCTTTCCCGAGGGTATATAGCTCCACAACCATCACTTCACATACGATGGTCGGAGCCGAGGGCTCGCCCCAGGGCTTGGAGATGGCTTCTTTCCCGAGGGCACATGGATTCGCAGCCATTGCTTCACATACGATGGTCGGAGCCGAGGGCTTGCCCCGGGGGTTCTGTACTGGCTTCATTTCCAGGGGCACACGACTCCACAACCATCGCTTCACATATGATGGTTGAGGACGAGGGCTCACCCAGGGATTCTATTCTTTCTTGTTCGCGGGGTGTCTTGATAGAGGGCTTCAGTAGCCGTTTCACGAGGACTTCTAGGGGTACCATCCCCTAGAATACGCGATCTTCGATAGTTCCTCTGTGATGGTGTTGGAGCCGCGAGGGACATTTATGGCTCAAAATGTGATGAGATTGTTGGGAACCTGAAGAGGAAGGTGTTGGAATTATGCCCTAGAGGCAATAATAAAGATATTATTATAATTCTTGTTCATGATAAAGTTTATATTCCATGCTAGAATTGTATTAAGCGGAAACATTAATACTTGTGTGGTTTGTGAACAACACCGTGTCCCTAGTACGCCTCTATGGACTAGCTCATTGATCAATGATGGTTAAGGTTTCCTAACCATAGACATGAGTTGTCAATTGATAATGAGATCATATCATTGGGAGAATGATATGGTGGACAGACCCAAACTAAGCGAAGCAATTAGATCGTGTCTTTGTGTTCATCTTTGCGAAGCTTTTTCTCATGTCAAATATTGTATTCCTTAGACCATGAGATAATGCAACTCCCTGGTATCGGAAGAAAGCTTTGAGTTCATCAAACATCATCCTATGAGAGGGTGATCATAAAGGTGTCTCTCAGGTGATCGGAAAGTATCTGTTGGGTTGTATGTATCGAGATGGAATTTGTCCCTCCCAAGTCGGAGAGATATACTTCGGGCCCACTCGGTAATCGATATCAACACCGCTTGCAAGCATGTGGTTAAGGAGTTAATCACAAAGTGATATCGGATTACGGAACGAGTAAAGTACTTGCTGTGAACGAGATTGAACTAGGTATGACGGTACCGATGATCGAATCTCGGGCAAGTAAAATATCGCGAGACGAAGGGAATATATATATGGGATTGATTGAATCCTGGCATCGTGGTTCATCCGATATGATCATCGATGAATGTGTGGGAGTCAATATGGGTGCCCAGACCCCGCTGTTGATTATTGATAGAAGATCATGTCTGCATATTCTCGAACCCGCAGGGTCACACACTTAACGTGTCTCGACGCTAGGATAGATTGGATAATTGGTTTATGAGTTTTTGTTCGGAGTCTCGGATGGGATCCGGGACATCACGAGAGGTTCCGGAGTGGTCCGGAGAATAAGATTCATATAAGGCAGTGCAGTTTTTGGAGTTTGGAATTGTTCCGGATTAATCGGTATTGTACCGGAAGCTTCTAGAACCTTCCGGAAGGGGGCCAACATGGTCCCACCTTCCGGGAGGGGGCATGGGCCTATGAGGGAGTGTCCTGGCCGCATTGGGCCAGGGGCACAAGGCCCCATAGGGCCCAGCCGATCCTAGATAAGTTTAAATCGTTTAAACTAGAGATAAGATAGGGTTTCTAGAAGGGAGAGTTTAAATAGTTTAAACTAGAGATAGGCTTGGAGGATGGGCAAGGGCTGGCCCCACCCCCCCTCTATATATAGAGGGCTGGTGCGCCCCCTCCCTCCCAACAACACACACCTTCCTCCAAACCCTAGTCGCCCTGCTGCCCTCCTCTCTCCCTCCCGACTGTTTGTAGGCGAAGCCCTGCTGCAGAAATTCTCCACCATATACACCACGCCGTCGTGTTGTAGATCCAATCCATCTCTCCACCATACTTGTTGGTCCGAGGAAGGAGGAGACGTCGAGGTGCCGCACGTGTGCATCTCACGGAGGCACCGCCACTTGTGGTGCTAGATCGGATCGGATCGCGAGGAGGAGAAGCGAGTACGACTACATCACCCACGTTTCGACGAACGTTCCGCTATGCGAATCTTCAAGGGTATGAAGATCTAATCCAATCTATCTCGTTGTTTGCATCTCCTAGATTAGATCTTGGCTTTCCCCTCAGTTCGCTTCCGTAGAAAATTTTGATTTACTATGCTGCGAAACCCTTCAGTGGTATCAGAGCTAGATCTATGCGTAGATGTGTTTCAGGAGTAGAACGCAACATGGTTGTTGCGGGCGTTGATGTTTTCTGTTGCAAGCCTCTTGTTTATGTTCTTCTTATGATGCGGGATAGTGAGATTGAAGCGGTCCAGGCCAACCTTACGCGACGTCGTTCGCGAGACCGGCTCCGCACTTGACGTGTGGCTTGTACCACACATGCGGCTGGTGGATGTCAGTTTCTCTCACTATAGTTGTCATGGGATTAACACCGGAGTTTGGCAACCATAATATCACCGTTGTGGCTTTCCGTAGGTAAGAATCGTTCTTAGCATCTACTCCCATGATCCACGTAAAACATGCAACAACAAAGTAGAGGCGTCTAACTTGTTTTTGCAGGGAGTGTTTTCTGTGATATGGTATGGCCCAAGATGTGATGTGTATATTGTATGCGATGATCATGTTTTGTAATGTTTCACGACTTGCATGTCGATGAGTACACAACCGGCAGGAGCCATATGGTTGTCTTTATAATTGTGTATGACCTGCGAGTCAACTTCTTATACGCCATGTAATAGCTTTACTTTATCGCTAAGTAGTTAGCAATAGTTGTAGTTGCTATTCGTGGTGGAGGCAATCATGGTGAAGTGATGGAGATCATGCCGGAACGCACAAGATGGAGATCATTGCGCGAAGATTGGCTATACCATGTCACATAAAGTTATATGCATGTGATGTTTATCCTTTTATGTATCTTATTATGCTTAGATCGCGACGGTAGCATTATAAGATGATTCCTCACTTAAAGATCAAGATAAAAACTGTGTTCTCCCCAAGTATGCACCGTTGCAAAAGTTCGTCGTGTCCAAGCATCACGTGATGATCAGGTGCTATAGACTCTACGCTCACATACAACGGGTGCAAGCCAGTTTTGCACACGCGGAAATACTTGGGTCTAACTTGACGAGCCTAGCATGTACAGACATGGCCTCGGAACACACGAACCGAAAGGTTAAGCATGAGTCATATGAATGATATGATCGACACTTTGTTGTCCACCATTGAAACCACATCTCTTCTCGTGAAGATCGGATTAGGTGTGGTGAATTTGGATCGTGTTCACTAAACAACTTGAGGGATGTTGAATTTAGTGGGAGTTTATCTAGTAATTTGATTAAAAGTTGAACTAGTTATCATGAACATAGTCTAATTTGTACTTGCAAATATTGTAGATCACATGGCCAAGTCCAACTTCAACTTCAACGTTTTTGCTGAGAAAGAAAAGCTTAAGAACAATGGGTCTAACTTCACCAACTGGTTCCGCAATCTAAGAATCAGTCTGTCTGGCGGACAAAAGGACTATGTCCTTGGGAAAGCGTTAGGTGACCCCCCTGCTGCAACTGCGTCGGCTGATGAGAAAGCTGTCTATCAGTCGCGCAAAGATGATTATGGTGTGATTAAGAGCACCATGTTGTTTGCTATGGAACCGGAACTTCAAAATCGTTTTGAAAACTATCCCGGGCCCTTTGAGATTCTCGAGGAGCTGAAAACCATGTTTCAGACTCAGGCCCGTTCTGAGAGATATGAGATCTCTGAGAAGTTCTTTAACTACAAGATGGAGGAAGGGAGTTCCGTTAGTGAGCACGCCATTAAGATGTCGGGCTACACTCAACGCCTTGAGCAACTGGACTGCAAGATTCCAGAGGAGCTCAAGATTGACAGGGTTCTGCAATCACTCCCTCCCAGCTACAAAAGTTTTGTAGTGACTCATAATCAGATTGGTTCCACTGATACGATCACCGAGCTCTTCGCAAAGCTGAAGGCTGCGGAGGTGGACATCAAGAAGGATAATCATGTGTTGATGGTCAACAAGCCCTCCTTTAAGAAAGGTAAAGGTGCAAAGAAGCCCTTCAAGAAAAGCGGCGGCAAGCACGTTGCCCCTGCTGAGAAGAAGCTCAAGTCTGGTCCTAAGCCGGACACTGAGTGCTTCTATTGCAAGGACAAGGGTCACTGGAAGCGCAACTGTCCGAAGTACTTAGCGGACAAGAAGGCTGGCACCATCAAAGGTATATTTGATATACATGTTATTGATGTTTTCCTTACTAGCCCTCGTTGTAGTGCCTGGGTATTTGATACTGGTTCAGTTGCTAATATTTGTAACTCGAAACAGGAGCTACGGAATAGACGACGACTTGCGAGGGATGAGGTGACGATGCGCGTTGGCAACGGATCAAGAGTTGATGTGATGGCCGTCGGCACGCTCTCCTTAGTTTTACCTTCGGGATTAGTTTTAAACCTTAATAAATGTTATTATGTGCCTGCGTTGAGCATGAACATTATTTCTGGATCGTGTTTATTGCAAGACGGTTATTCATTTAAATCGGAGAATAATGGTTGTTCTATTTATATGAGTAACATCTTTTATGGTCATGCACCTCTTATGAATGGTTTATTTCTTCTAAATCTCGAAAGGGATGAAACACACATCCATAACATTGAGGCTAAGAGATGCAAAGTAGATAGTGATAATACTACTTATTTGTGGCACTGTCGTCTAGGTCATATTGGTGTAAAGCGCATGAAGAAACTCCATTCTGATGGACTTTTGGAGTCTCTTGATTTTGAATCATTTGACACATGCGAACCATGCCTCATGGGCAAGATGATCAAAACCCCGTTCTCCGGAATGATGGAGCGAGCAACAGACTTGTTGGAAATCATACATACCGATGTATGCGGACCGATGAGTGTTTCAACGCGCGGTGGATATCGCTATTTTCTCACTTTTACCGATGACTTAAGTAGATATGGGTATATCTATTTAATGAAACATAAATCTGAAACGTTTGAAAAGTTCAAAGAATTTCAGAATGAAGTGGAGAACCATCGTAACAGAAAGATTAAGTTTCTACGATCCGACCGTGGGGGCGAATATTTGAGTTATGATTTTCTCACGCATCTCAAAGCAAGTGGAATCGTTTCACAACTCACGCCACCCGGAACACCACAGCGCAATGGTGTGTCTGAACGCCGGAATCGAACCCTATTAGATATGGTCCGATCGATGATGTCTCTTACTGATTTGCCGTTATCATTTTGGGGTTATGCATTAGAAACCGCTGCATTCACTTTAAATAGGGCTCCATCTAAATCCATTGAGACGACACCGTATGAACTGTGGTTTGGTGCTAAACCTAAGTTGTCATTTCTTAAAGTTTGGGGATGTGAAGCTTACGTCAAGAAGTTGATGCCGGACAAGCTCGAACCCAAAGCGGAGAAATGCGTCTTCATAGGATACCCTAAGGAAACTATTGGGTATACCTTCTATCACAGAACCGAAGGCAAAGTGTTTGTCTCAAAGAACGTTTCCTTCCTTGAGAAGGAGTTTCTCTCGAAAGAAGTGAGTGGGAGGAAAGTAGAGCTAGACGAGGTTATTGAACCTTCTCTTGAATTGGAGAGTAGCGCAGCACCTGAAATTGTTCCAGTGCCGCCTGCACCAACAATAGAGGAAGCTAATGACAAGGATCATGAAGCTTCGGACGATGCTGCTACTGAACGTCGCAGGTCGACAAGGTCGCGTGCCCCTCCTGAGTGGTACGGCAACCCTGTCTTGACTGTCTTGTTAGTAGAAGACAGCGAACCTATGAACTATGAGGAAGCGATGATGAGCCCAGACTCTAAGAAATGGCTAGAAGCCATGAAATCCGAATTGGGATCCATGAGCGAAAACCAAGTATGGACTTTGGTGGACCCTCCTAGCGACTTGAAAGGCCGTTGAGTGCAAATGGATCTTCAAGAAGAAAACGGACGCGGATGGTAATGTTACCGTCTATAAGGCATGGCTTGTTGCGAAAGGTTTTCGACAAGTTCAAGGTGTTGACTACGATGAGACTTTCTCTCCCGTAGCGATGTTTAAGTCCATTCGGATTTTATTAGCAATTGCTGCGTTTCATGATTATGAAATATGGCAGATGGATGTCAAGACTGCTTTCCTCAATGGCAACATTGATGAAGAGTTGTATATGATGCAACCCGAAGGTTTTGTCGATCCTAAGGATGCTGATAAAGTATGCAAACTTCAGCGTTCCATTTATGGACTGAAGCAAGCATCTCGGAGTTGGAACCTTCGTTTTGATCAAGTGATCAAGAGCTTTGGATTTGTTCCAAATTGCTACGAAGCTTGCATCTACAAGAAAGTGAGTGGGAGCTCGGTGACGTTTCTGGTACTATATGTGGATGACATATTGATTAATGGAAATGACATCAACATGCTTAACGATGTGAAGAGTTATTTGAACAAGTGTTTTTCAATGAAAGACCTAGGTGAAGCTGCTTATATATTGGGCATAAAAATCTATAGAGATAGACAAAGACGCCTGATAGCTTTAAGCCAGAGTACATACCTAGACAAAGTTCTGAAAAGGTTCAGAATGGATAAGGCATTGAAAGGTTCAGTGCCTATGTTGTCAGGTAAGATATTGAGCAAGGCTCAGTGTCCAGCTACGGTAAATGATAGGGAAGCTATGAGCAAAGTGCCTTATGCCTCGGCCATAGGTTCCATCATGTATGCCATGCTGTGTACTAGACCGGATGTGTCCAATGCTCTTAGTTTGACGAGCAGATATCAAAGTGATCCAGGAGTGGAACACTGGACAGCCGTGAAGAACATCCTAAGGTACCTAAATAGGACTAAAGAAATGTTCTTAGTCTATGGGGGTGATGAACAGCTTGTCGTAAAAGGTTACGTCGACGCTAGTTTTGACACCGACAAGGATGATTCTAAATCTCAGACAGGATACGTGTATATTTTGAATGAAGGAGCTGTGAGCTGGAGAAGCTGCAAGCAAAGCGTGATCGCGGGATCTACAGTAGAAGCGGAATACATGGCTGCTGCAGAAGTGTCAAGTGAAGGAGTTTGGATTAGAAACTTCATCACTGAGCTTGGCGTGGTTCCAAGTGCATTGGACCCACTGGAGATATTGTGTGACAACACTGGCGCCATAGCACTTTCTAAGGAACCAAGATATCATCCAAAGACCAAGCATATCAACCGCAAGTTTCATATAATCCGAGATTATATAGCAGATGGAGATCTGAAGATCAGCAAAGTACATACAGATCTGAATGTCGCAGATCCGTTGACTAAACCTCTTCCACGTGTAAAACATGATCAACACCTCAGTGCCATGGGTGTGAGATTGTTGCCAAATGTAAACTAGATTATTGACTCTAGTGCAAGTGGGAGACTGTTGGAATTATGCCCTAGAGGCAATAATAAAGATGTTATTATTATAATTCTTGTTCATGATAAAGTTTATATTCCATGCTAGAATTGTATTAAGCGGAAACATTAATACTTGTGTGGTTTGTGAACAACACCGTGTCCCTAGTACGCCTCTATGGACTAGCTCATTGATCAATGATGGTTAAGGTTTCCTAACCATAGACATGAGTTGTCAATTGATAATGAGATCATATCATTGGGAGAATGATATGGTGGACAGACCCAAACTAAGCGAAGCAATTAGATCGTGTCTTTGTGTTCATCTTTGCGAAGCTTTTTCTCATGTCAAATATTGTATTCCTTAGACCATGAGATAATGCAACTCCCTGGTATCGGAAGAAAGCTTTGAGGTCATCAAACGTCATCCTATGAGAGGGTGATCATAAAGGTGTCTCTCAGGTGATCGGAAAGTATCTGTTGGGTTGTATGTATCGAGATGGAATTTGTCCCTCCCAAGTCGGAGAGATATACTTCGGGCCCACTCGGTAATCGATATCAACACCGCTTGCAAGCATGTGGTTAAGGAGTTAATCACAAAGTGATATCGGATTACGGAACGAGTAAAGTACTTGCTGTGAACGAGATTGAACTAGGTATGACGGTACCGATGATCGAATCTCGGGCAAGTAAAATATCGCGAGACGAAGGGAATATATATATGGGATTGATTGAATCCTGGCATCGTGGTTCATCCGATATGATCATCGATGAATGTGTGGGAGTCAATATGGGTGCCCAGACCCCGCTGTTGATTATTGATAGAAGATCATGTCTGCATATTCTCGAACCCGCAGGGTCACACACTTAACGTGTCTCGACGCTAGGATAGATTGGATAATTGGTTTATGAGTTTTTGTTCGGAGTCTCGGATGGGATCCGGGACATCACGAGAGGTTCCGGAGTGGTCCGGAGAATAAGATTCATATAAGGCAGTGCAGTTTTTGGAGTTTGGAATTGTTCCGGATTAATCGGTATTGTACCGGAAGCTTCTAGAACCTTCCGGAAGGGGGCCAACGTGGTCCCACCTTCCGGGAGGGGGCATGGGCCTATGAGGGAGTGTCCTGGCCGCATTGGGCCAGGGGCACAAGGCCCCATAGGGCCCAGCCGATCCTAGATAAGTTTAAATCGTTTAAACTAGAGATAAGATAGGGTTTCTAGAAGGGAGAGTTTAAATAGTTTAAACTAGAGATAGGCTTGGAGGATGGGCAAGGGCTGGCCCCACCCCCCCCTCTATATATAGAGGGCTGGTGCGCCCCCTCCCTCCCAACAACACACACCTTCCTCCAAACCCTAGTTGCCCTGCTGCCCTCCTCTCTCCCTCCCGACTGTTTGTAGGCGAAGCCCTGCTGCAGAAATTCTCCACCATATACACCACGCCGTCGTGTTGTAGATCCAATCCATCTCTCCACCATACTTGTTGGTCCGAGGAAGGAGGAGACGTCGAGGTGCCGCACGTGTGCATCTCACGGAGGCACCGCCACTTGTGGTGCTAGATCGGATCGGATCGCGAGGAGGAGAAGCGAGTACGACTACATCACCCACGTTCCGACGAACGTTCCGCTGTGCGAATCTTCAAGGGTATGAAGATCTAATCCAATCTCTCTCATTGTTTGCATCTCCTAGATTAGATCTTGGCTTTCCCCTCTGTTCGCTTCCGTAGAAAATTTTGATTTACTATGCTGCGAAACCCTTCAGAAGGTATGATGAGCACAGCAGCAATTTTTCCCTCAGTGATGAGACCAAGGTTATCGAACCAGTAGGAGCAAGGAAACACCTCCAAGGTGTTGTTTCCAACTTGGAATCCTGCACAACACAACCACAGAACTTTGCCCCCAACTTACAGTGAGGTTGTCAATCTCACCGGTTTTGCTGAAAACAAAGGATTAAATGTATTGTGTGGAAGATAGTAATTGCTTGCAGAAAGTAAACAGAAAATAGTAAATAGCTTGTACATTGATGGTAAAAGAATGGACCGGGGTCCATAGTTCACTAGAGGTGATTCTCCTTAAGATAGTTGACATGTTGGGTGAACAAATTACAGCGGGGCAATTGACAGACACCGAGAAAGCATCATGCATATACTAATCATCTTGACTCCTATGAGATTTGATTGGACATTACAACATTATACATAGACCGTAATCCAACTACATCTATGACTAATAATCCACCTTCAGGTTATCATCCGAACCCCCTCCAGTATTAAGTTGCAAGCAACAGATAATTGCATTAAGCAAAGTATGTAAAGTAAACAATATGATTGTTCTATGAACAAATGATTGTTGTTTTCTCCCTAGTAGCAACAACACATCTAGTACCTTAGAGATTTCTGTCACTTCCCCAGATTACTAGAGGCATGAACCCACTATCGAGCATAAATACACCCTCTTGGAGTTGCTAGCATCTACTTGTCCAAGATAGCTACTAACAACGGAAAGCATGCAAGATCACAAATAACATAGACATGATAGAATCAATAATCAATCTGAAATAGCATCTCAATATCCATCGGATCCCCGCAAACACAACATGTAATATTACAAAATAGATGATATTGATCATGAACGGTGCTCACAAGATCTAAACATGGTGGCACAAAGGAGGAGAACCAACCATCTAGCTACTACATGGACCCGTAGTCCAGGGATGAACTACTCACGCGTCACACCGGAGGCAGGCATGGTGATGAAGAAGGCCTCTAGGGTGATCTCTCCCCTTCGGTAGGGTGCCAGGAAGAGCTTCAGATCCCTCCCAATCTAGCGATGGAGATGGAGGCGGCTATAGACTCTTTCGTGGAATTTTGATTGGGTACTTAGGGTTTTCGTCCCAAGGGGTCTTTATAGGCGAAGGGGCAAGGTCGGTGGAGCGCCAGGGGGCCCACACCTGGTGGTGGAGCGGCTAGGGCTGGCCGCGCCACCCTAGGGTGTGGCCGCCCTGGTTCCCCGCTTCATCTCCCCTCCGGACTCCGTGTTTCTTCGGGTAAAATATTGATGTTGGCTTTTGTCCGGTCCAATTCCGAGAATATTTCCTTACTAGCTTTTTTGAAACCAAAAACAACAGAAAACAGGCAACTAGCACTGTGGCATCTTGTTAATAGGTTAGTTCCAGAAAATATGTAAAAATACTCCAAAGTGTGGACAAAACATAAGAAAGTAGATATAAAACAAGCATGGAACATAAAAATTATAGATATGTTTCCAACGTATCAACATCCCCAAGCTTAACTCCTGTTCATCCTCGAGTAGATAAGTGATAAAAAGAATAATTTTTGAGGTGACATGCACCATCATAATCTTGATCAAGGTATTTGTAAAACATTGATAGCTGGGATCATTGTACTTTAACATAGCATGAAAGATATAGTTCTAACAATAAGACATAGCAACTATGTTATAACATGAAAAGGTACAAACAAAAGATTCATGAATAACAATGCTTTGAAAGACATTTGTTTGTTTCACATATAGAAAACATAATGAGAATGGTATTCAGCTTGTCCCTCATAGTGTAGCAAAACATAAATGCATAGGACACCTTCAAAGTTCATAAGGGTGACTAGATACAAATAGTTTAAGAACAAGCAATATCAAGGTTATGAATCAATCAACAAGTCTTGGGACAATGCACATTAAACTAAGAATGGCCACTAAGCTCTCTCAATAGGTGCATAAAGATAGAAGATGGAGACTCAACATAAAAGTAAAAGAAAGGCCTCCATAGAAGGAAGCAGGGATTCAAGTCTCATAAAGAGCTTCCAAAAATTATGGTACTTATTAGCTTTCAGCTCTCATTGCCCCTATCACAAGCATCTTTAGGTGATTAAGGTTAAAGTGAACAAATATGAGGATATGCTTGACAAGTTATAAGTTGAAAATCTCATGCCCCTTACTTACGAGTACCGTTCCTCATGCTACTCAAGTTTAGTCACAAGTAAGTTCTTGTCATTGTAAGTACATGTGTATCATAGAGAACCGCCAACGGGGTACCCCTTGCCCGATGATACGGAAGAATCCCCATATCAAAATGACAAGGCAATTAGACAATGAGCATCTCAACATCCTTTTATTTCCTATTTTCATAGGCCTTTTTTATCTTTTTTTTCTTTCCTATTTGCATAGGCTTCTTTTTTTATAGAGGATGCTTCATAGATTGCTCACTATGGTTATGTTGCAGGTGTCCACCATGATTAGGCATGGCTTAGATCAGCCGCCTAGACGTTTCTCTAACACATATACGAATTCCATGAGCCTTACAAGCTCCCCTTTCATTTCACACTGCTGGGATCCATAAGCAAAAGAACATGATATCAACTAAATAAAGTGCAATGTTGAAAGCGTTCCCCATGATAACATGGTTCTGCTAATTCACAACTTACAAAATGCAAGAATATATGCAACATAGATGGGCACAATGGTTCAAGTTTATTAAGTGCAAGAAAGTAAAGTGTGCCATCAAGTTCATGAGAGTTTTAATCACTAATTTTCACATAACAAGTTTAATTCGGAAGGTAGATAAAAACATGAATATACTTGGAATAGAAAATGCTAATAGGTAGGTATGGTGGACTCTTTGGAATAACTTGGTTTTATTTAGAGTTGAATGCATGAGTGGAACTCATACTTGGTATGGAGGCTAGCAAAAGACTAGGAGCGACCAACTAAGAGAGCAATAATGGTCATAATCACGCAAATCGACAAAACATCATTAATTAAAGCATAAAGTGATGTTACAAGTCGAAAACTAAATGATCATAGAGGCCATGGTGACTTGGTATAGTCTTAACATGGTGTGAGCATGCGCCAAGTCAACCCAAATAAAGCATCAAAGGAGAATACCACACTATTATGCTTTAATATGCTAAAACAACGTATGCTTCTTTCAAGGCACATTAATCAATCTCAATTGTTTGTAATAAGTCATGCTACATCAATAATCACTAAGCATAGAGTCAAAACAATATCAAGCATGACATGATAAAGCCTAAGCCATAGTAAAAAACAAGCTTCTTTTATACCACTTAAGCATAAACTTTCCTACTCTTTTCCAATCCAAATCAACCTATTTGAAAACTAATGTATGAATGAGGAGGTATAACCAATTTATTCAAGCAAACTAAGAAAACAAAAACTAAAAACGAAAATGAAGACGCTCCAAGAACAACACAACTGTGCATGAAACAATAAAAATGAAGTGTTTGGAAGAGAACATGAGATTTTTATTGATGAAGAAGGGGATGCCTTGGGCATCCCCAAGCTTTGACGCTTGTACTTCTTGAATATTTCTTTGGGTGACACCGGTGACATTCCCAAGCTTGAGATTTTGTCCATACTTCATCTTACCACATTACTCTTCCCTACACTTAAAATTCCCTTCACACAAAACTTCACATAATCTTCATTGGCAACATTAGTGTATTCAAGATAATAGGTATTTTTGGTTCAGTTCCAACACAAGAAAAACTTCTATTAAAACACAACCTACTGTAGTAGTTCCATTTAAAAGTTCAAGAAATTTGGTAAGAACTCAAAGAGAAAGAGATTTAAGAGGCAAATGTAAATAATGGCAGAAATCTGTCAAAACAGACCAGCAGGTAAAAACCAATTTTTTAGAAGACGTTATGTTGCTCAAATCCAAAAGTGTTGAACTAATGAAAGTTAGATAACAACCTGGGGAAGAAGCACAAAAAATTACAGATCAATCCGTCGTACAGAGATTTTTCACGAATTTTTATAGAGAAGCACAAAAATCTGTTTCGGGACAGCCACTTTCCCAAGTCTTACTTCTCTCTTATTAGAGGACATTCTTGGAACAAAAACCACACAAAAAGGATAAGGAGAGGTTATTACTGAAGCAATAACTTCCAATACTCAACAAAAGATTCCTAACGAAATTTGGGTTATCTCCCAATAAGTGCTTTTCTTTAACACCTTTGAGCTAGGCATAAGAGGCAAGAATCAAGTATTCTCAAATGAAGAAGCATTAAGATCAATACCAGAAATATCTTCAACAAGGCAAGGTATCTCATCCAAATAAGTCCTAGAGTATCCTCTCTCACTACTCTTGGGTTCACTATTTTCATCAAACGGGTTTTCAGGAACAATCCAATCGAATTTTTTTTCTAAGGCTTCATGCATTCCTACAAGTTTAAAAGGTATCAGTATTTTAATTTCTTATCCATTTTTAGGTTTGCTTTTATCCATATTTTCTCGTGTACCAATAACATCTACACATGAGCCTAGCATATTAAAATAATCAAAGACTTCTCTGACTTCCTTAACAACATCATAGAATTCTTTAAGAAAAGTTTTCAGAATAAAATCTCTCTTTTCAGGGTCCACAATATCTTTAAGTTTAAGAAACATTACTTGCATTATGGAGTTAAGGTTAACAAACCTAACTTTCAACATGTGAACTAAAGAAGCTCCTGCAATTTCATAATTTGGAGCAAGTTCTGCTAGGGATCTATCCTCAATATCCTCATGCTTTCTAACATGATTAAAGAATTCTTCAATATTATCTTTCCCAATTATAGATCCACTACCTATGGAAAGGTCTTTCAGGGTGAACTTAGGGGTCAACATGGTGAGCTAAGAACGAGGTAATAACTATAGAAAGAACTAATTTTTTTGTGTGTTTTTGATAAAGAAAGCAAACTAGTACTACTATTTTTTGTGTGTTTTTTATAAAGAAACAAGAAAACAAAGCAGAAATAAACTAAGCAAAAGAAAAAACAAAGTAAAGAGATTGGTTGTGAGGGACTCCCCTTGTGAAGATGTCCTTGACTCCCCGGCAACGGTGCCAGAAAATAGGCTTGATGGCTCAAAATGTGATGAGCTTGTTGGGAACCCCAAGAGAAGGTATGATGAGTACAACAGCAAATTTTCCCTCAGTGATGAAACAAAGGTTATCGAACCAGTAGGAGCAAGGAAACACCTCCAAGGTGTTGTTTCCAACTTGGAATCCTGCACAACACAACCACAGAACTTTGCCCCCAACTTACAGTGAGGTTGTCAATCTCACCGGTTTTGCTGAAAACAAAGGATTAAACGTATTGTGTGGAAGATACTAATTGCTTGCAGAAAGTAAATAGAAAACAATAAATAGCTTGTAGATTGATGGTAAAAGAATGGACCGGGGTCCATAGTTCACTAGAGGTGATTCTCCTTAAGATAGTTGATATGTTGGCTGAACAAATTATAGCGGGGCAAATGACAGACACCAAGAAAGCATCATGCATATACTAATCATCTTGACTCCTATGAGATTCGATTGGGCATTACAACATTATACATAGACCGTAATCCAACTACATCTATGACTAATTATCCACCTTCAGGTTATCATCCGAACCCCCTCCAGTATTAAGTTGCAAGCAACAGATAATTGCATTAAGAAAAGTGTGTAAAGTAAACAATACGATTGTTCTATGAACAAAGGATTGCTGTTTTCTCCCTAGTAGCAACAACACATCTAGTACCTTAGAGATTTCTGTCACTTCCCCAGATTACTAGAGGCATGGACCCACTATCGAGCATAAATACTCCCTCTTGGAGTTGCTAGCATCTACTTGGCCAAGATAGCTACTAACAACGGAAAGCATGCAAGATCACAAATAACATAGACATGATAGAATCAATAATCAATCTGAAATAGCATCTCAATATCCATCTGATCCCCGCAAACACAACATGTAAGATTATAAATAGATGATCTTGATCATGAACGGTGCTCACAAGATCTAAACATGGTGGCATAAAGGAGGAGAACCAACCATCTAGCTACTACATGGACCCGTAGTCCAGTGATGAACTACTCACGCATCACACCGGAGGCAGGCATGGTGATGAAGAAGGCCTCCAGGGTGATCTCTCCCCTCCGGCAGGGTGCCGGGAAGAGCTTTAGATCCCTCCCGATCTAGGGATGGAGATGGCAGCGGCTATAGACTCTTTCATGGAAGTTTGATCGGGTACTTAGGGTTTTCGTCCCGAGGGGTCTTTATAGGCGAAGGGGCAAGGTCGGTGGAGCGCCAGGGGGCCCACACCTGGTGGTGGCATGGCTAGGGCTAGCCGCACCACCCTAGGGTGTGGCCGCCTTGGTTCCCCGCTTCGTCTCCCCTCCGGACTCCATGTTGCTTCAGGTAAAATATTGACTTTGGGTTTTGTCCGGTCCAATTCCGAGAATATTTCCTTACTAACTTTTCTGAAACCAAAAACTGCAGAAAACAGGCAACTGTCACTGTGGCATCTTGTTAATAGGTTAGTTCGAGAAAATGTGTAAAAATTCTCCAAAGTGTGGACAAAACATAAGAAAGTAGATATAAAACAAACATGGAACATCAAAAATTATAGATATGTTTCCAACGTATCAGACATGCTCCATATGGAGCCCGTCAAAATGTTGCTCCAACTTCCTAAATTCTTTGACGTAGGGGGCCATCCACGGGGAGTCGTAGTATTTGTTGATCTGGTTGATGACCAACTATGAATCCGCATGGACGACCATGTGCTTGATCCTCAGGTCCCTTGCGATCCTGAGGCCGACAAGTAGGCCTTCGTACTCGGTGTTGTTGTTTGTCGAATGCTCTCTATGATAGAGCATCTGGATCATGTACTTTAGTTGATCTTCGGTCGGTGACACCACGAGCACGACATCCCCCGAGCCGTCGATGGAGTATGAACCGTCAAGTGCGTGGTCCAGTCACGGTGATCGACACTCCCAAGAAGGGAGGAGGTAGGTTCCTCCTTATCCTCCGGCGTGGGAGTCCCTTCCGCGAAGAACTCAGCCAAAGCTGAGCTCTTGATGGTTTGGGTTTGAGCGAAATCAAGGTCGAAGCCGGATAGCTCCATAGCCCATTCCACCACACGACTCGTGGCCTCTCTATTGTGCAGCATGCCCTCCAAAGAGTGCTTGGTCACTATGGTGACCCGATGGGCCTCGAAGTAGTGTCAAAGCTTCCTCAATGCGATGAGGATGCCGAGCAGGAGTTTTTGTAGCATGGGGTAACGAACCCGTGCATCTCGTAGCACGGCGCTGATGAAGTACGCGTGGCATTGTTCCTTCTGCTTTTTCGGGGCTCCTGCCGCTTTGCAACACTCGAGTTGCATGGCCCGGGAGGAGGCACTTGTTGGAGAAGTGTCCCGTGAAGGAATAGGGGTCCAACGAGCCATGAGTTCGAGAGGGGGATGAATCACACGTTCAGAGCTTCTCAGCAACGTCGAAGACGACGACGCACAAACACGATAGAGAGGTTGACACATGGGTTTTTACCGAGGTTCAGGACCCTCGTGAGGAGGTAAATCCCCTACTCCTGCTTTTTTGTATTGCTCGCAGTGCTTCGCGAGGGTACAATGGAGGACCAAAGTCTAGGGTTACAGATTATAGGAATCGATCCCCTCCAATGTAGAAGAACGCCTCCTTTTATAGGGCGGCTGGGCCTCTCCCCCCAAACGTTGGGCAGGAAGGGTCTCCACATTGCCTCCCACCAAAGACTCAGTCTACCGGACTACTTTCCCTGTACCTAGCCTGTACAGCTTAGAAGCCTCATGTCCTCCTCATACCTTTAGTCATGGATGACGTTTGTTCCTGCGGGACGTGTCGCCTCTGGATCCCCCTGCACCGAAATGGGAAGACACCATCCCAGATGTCGGGCCCTCTACCAGGGGAATGTTTGACCACCCCAGACCCCTTGGAGTGTAGCGGGGCGGAACATCCTATGCTCCTCCCTCGCCCTGTTTGTTGCCTCTCACCTCCGAACTGATTCGCCTTCGACCCTCGTGAGTGGGCTCCTCCGAGACCCTCACGAGGCATCCGCACGAACCACCTGAGGGCCCAGCCGACTAGGGACTCAGGGTACCCCCGGTGCCCTTGGTCTGACAATAGACCCCGGGCACGTGGCTCCCATGCTTCCCTCTAGGAGTGCAGGGTCGGGTGGCCCAACAGTCGGCTGGTGCCGTCAGGGCGCGCGCCGTGCCTGCTCCTCAGGTATTGTGCTCGCAGAGCCACGTGGTGTGGCTCGGGGACTCGAACCCACCATGATGAGGACCGCCCTTATAGGGTTGTGGTAATGCTCACCGGGTATTCCCACTTCCAACCATTGAGCCGCCTCCGCTTCTGCCCCCTCCACCGCCCAGCCTCTGATCTTGCCAACACTAAATGTGCCGCTGAGCGGCCTCCCATGTCAAGATGAGGCCTGCCCCTACCCAGTCCTCCCGGGTGGAGGACGAAGAGGAGGAGACCGGCGAGGTGTTGATCCCCTCCACCATCCACCTGAATTCGGGGATCGACAGATTCTGCACGCAACTTGCCTCAGACTAGAACGAGTGGGAGGTGACCAAAGCATGGACTAGCTCCACAAATCCGACGAGTCTTGCCGGTTCCGTGCATCCCTTCTTTTACCACACCGTCCTCGTGGGCCTGGTATCCCCGTTTTATCCCTTCTTCATGGCGGTCCTGGAGCACTACCAGATCTCCGCCCTTGCACCTCCATCCCAATTCCATCACTACCCTGTCCATCTTCGCCTGCTGGTGCGGGATGTTCTTCGGGGTGAAACCTTCCGTGGCGCTGCTGTGGCGTATGTATGCCCTTCACCCTACCTCCACCTCTCACAGTGCCAACTATGTCTCCTTTGTAAAGGAAGGAGCCTTCGGATTCCCTATGGGCTGGTCGAAACATGCGGAGGACTTCCAGAAGCATTGGTTCTTTATGGACGTCGTGGAAGATGACATGCGACTACATCGCCCCACCGCCCTGGCCAAAAAGGCAATAGTTGGTGGTCCACGGCTGAACTAGAGGGCGACAAGGTCGGGGCCTTGGACGCGCGCGTTGAGCAGCTCAAGGCCTCGGGCTTGACCGGCCCCCTGGTAGCCATGGAGTTCCTCCACCGCTGCATTGCCCCGCTGCAGAAACACCACAAGGGCTTGTGGGACCTAGACGAGGAGGACCACCTGTCCTTGGGGGATGGAATCACCAACGACTCCGCCGTGGGGAGGTTCCTCCATGAGCTCCTTCACACCTCCATCATGTCGGAGCTTCCTGCGAGGGTCCTCCCTCTCTGCCTCGACCCTTGGAAGGCCGAGATCCGTGCATCCCTTTCTCAGTTCGACGAATGAGAGATCCTCCCAACTGGACATGAAGGGAAGCGGAAGAATCCCCTGGGCCCGACGTCTCCTGGTCCTGACAAAGGAGGCCGTCGCGTCACCTCCAGAGAGACCATGGAGGCTAGGAGCGGGCCCAGCGAGTCCGGCCCTCGGGAGGCGTCCGATCGGAAACGCCCTCGGTCGCTCACCCCCGAGGGTGCCGGAGGGGAGGTGACCTCGCCTCGTGAGACCGGTGCGAGCGGGAGTGACACCTTGGGGCCGGCCAAGGCCTTCATTCCTCCTAGTGTGAAGCGGGGGAGTTGTGGCTCCCAGCTTCTATTTGCCGGTGTTCCTAGGTAAAGATCGATTGACCCTGGGGCGAAGTACTGCCTCTGCTCATTGCGTGCTTTCCTGACAACAGTGTCGCATGACTTGCAGTGGAGACCCCCCCATAAGAGGAAGGTGAAACATACCTCCTCTCAGAAGGCCCGCCTAACTGCTCGCGGTAGCAACCTCACGGCCCACTCCACGGACGAGTCTACCGAGTCGAAGGCCTCCGAGGCGAGGGAAACCGTCGTGCCAGCGTGCGCTTCTCCTCACTCTGATTCCCGGTCCACAGCGGGCGTGAGGCGGGCGGATCCCCGAAGCCGAGCAGCCCCTTGGCTACCACTTCCCTCATAGAGGGAGACGCGTGGTGAGTCGCCCCCATGGCCGACGCCGCCGTCCCTCCGGCATCTGGGGGGGCTCCTAACGCCATGGTCGAGGTCGTGTACACGCGTTAGGCTATCCTGGTGGCTCCTATAGCACCCTCAAATCGACCCTATGCAAGTTTTAGCGATTCCCGGCAAACCAGCATAGAAACGATTCGAAGATGCCCACCAGGCACTTGTGTACGGGTGGGAAACAAAGTAATTTCGTTACACAATAGTCCATGATGGAACCCACAAAACATATATATACAACAACGACTCCATGAGTCAAGAATACAGATATACGTACAAAAATCCAAATCACCTTGAAAATGATACAACATCCGAGTACGGATAAGATGCAAATGGGGCTAAGATCCCTGAAGAATAACCAATGGCATCCATAACCCTGCCCAGGCCAAGCCAGAAGGGTAACCCTGCTACGACGTCGAACTTATACCTGTCAAAGCAAAAGGGGTGCTGACAAAGGTCAAAGGAAAAAGGGAGCGGTCAGTACTGAGGCCAGTACACGGCGAGTCTAGAATTCGACGACTCTCGCCTACATAGGTATGGTGGACTGAAGCAGCAGCGAAGCATGCACTATAAAACCTATAGAGACTCGATACAACTGTCGATTATTAGAGAGAGGTAAGAAAGACCTATGCGGATCCAACCTTATACTAACACCAAACATACCCATCCTAGTATTTCCCCCTCGAGACCAAACGAGGAAGTCATTCTAAGGAAACTCACATGGTTGGTAGTTTTATTCATTCTATCCATGGTGGTTATCCGACTTACTAGTCATATCAGATACAAGTCATATTATAATAGTAAACTTTAGTTATAGTTGTCTATGATCGAGAAACTGTGCTCCAAGTCGTCCATAACCGCGGACACGACTTTTCGAAAAGATTTAACCCTGCAGGGGTGCACCAAAGTTTCCACACACAGTTCAACCCTTTTTCCTAGATCAATTAACAAACACCCATCGGTATGTCGGCGGGGCTTCAGACATGACGCTTTCCCAGACCCAAAGAAAGTACATGGGGGACACCCCAATAACCTACCCGTAACGAAGTTGGCCGAGCTCCGAAGACGGACCCAGAGGATGCAAGATCGTCCGAGAGATCAGAGGCCATAGGTATAATCCTCAACATAATAACCCACATCCTAAATAGTACATTAGTAAATGCTCATCGAGCAACATATAATAAACATGGCATAACATGGGAAATATGGCATAACATGGCATGAAAACGTCAAACTAGTTTGTGGCCCCAGTATAGTACTTTGAAATCAGGTAATAAGTCGAAGGGGCGCCCTGACACCCCACATGTGGTTAGCACGCTCAGTCTCAGAACATGTGCCAAGAACTCGGGTCCTAGGTGGACACAAGTGGGCAGTTAACAACCAAATCTCAACTATTACCCATTGTTGCCTCTTCATTAATTATATCCACTTCCATCATTTAATTAGCAAGTTGTAATTAAAACCATGATCATCTCCACCATTAAGCATTTGCAACCCCCAACAATGGTGGAACAACAATGATGCGAAGCAGCACCTAAGCAAGCAACTACGACTCGCAAGGCCGACTGTCTATCAACCAACATGCAATAGGATGTGTCCAAGGCAATATAGAGGCTGCAAGGAATATAAATGGTGCCCGGAAACTAAATCATCGCAACACGGATATCAATAGATCAATAGGAGGGAGTAAAGACTATAAATGCAAAATAGGTAGAAATGGGGGGAATGCTTGCCTGAAAACATTGCCAGTGATACATTATCCGAAGGACTTGTCGATACCCACATCCACTCAACAGCCTAATCTGTGAAGAAGAAAAGCACTAAAATAAACACCAGATGCACTACTTAATACTACAGCAGAAGATCGGGCATGATACATGATATGATGCATGGCATGGGAAAGATGTGATGCAACTAGGCAATATTAAGCCGAACCGGGGTCCCGACAATTTATTAGAAGGTTCATGTTGTTTTAGATACCCCGCAATTTAAATGTTGTCTTAACAAGGTAAAACATGGTACCGATTCGCTACACAAATATAAATAGAGGCTTTATAAGACTAGAATATCCCACATATAGTCTCCAGATTCAATTATGAGGTGAATCAGCATAATGCCCCCAAACCACATAATATGTATGCGACATGAACAATTTAGATGAAACAAGTGATAATGTCATATTATAAAAAATAGGGGTCTTAGAAAGGGGATCACATTAGGGTTCGACACCGATGGTCTTGGGGTTCGGCGGGATCGGTTGTGGTCTTCGGGTTCCAGGAAGGAGATCATGGCGTTCCATGACGACGATCTTTGGATCCGAGGTCTCGGGGTTCCGTGTGGTCAATCTTGGATCAGTGGCACCATGCATAAGATCTTCAGGTACCGCGGTCTTGATGTTCCGTGAAGGGGCCTTGATGTTCCGGTTCTGGGTCGGCGAGCTTGTTGTCCGTGAAAGGGGATGGGATGACGAAGATCTTGTCGAGACAAACATGGACCGCGTGTTCCCTATCTTGGGGCTTGAGCAGCCCAACACCAGACACACCGATAGGTGTTCAACTCGAACTGGCCACCAACTCGCACAAACACATGCACCCACATACCTGCATGCACGGACAGTGGCAAGCAAAATGAACGAGGGCGGGGAGTCTGTGGTGGTCGTAGATGGGGCAGAGAGGCGCTGGAGACGCCATGGCCGGGGCTAGCTCGGCAGCAGGCGGGGCCGTGGACGGAGCGGCGACGAGGTGGCGACGGCTCGGGGAGCGGTTGGAGATGGTCACCGGGGCGACGACACGCAGGATCTGTGGTGAGGAGCAAGACGAGGACAACTCGGGGAGGCCGACGTTGTAGGGTAGAGCGCGCACGGTCGACGAACTAGGCGAAGCGGGCGACGCGCGGGTCCAGCGAGAGACGGCGAGGAGCTTGGGCAGGCTCGCGCACAAGCTCGTGGCATGGCTCTGCCTTGGGGAGGAGGTCACAGGTGGAGGGGTTGACAATGAGGAGGCATGGGGCCAGGCGGCGACGGCCGGGCTCGGGGTAGGCGAGGCAAGGGGGGATGAGGAAGATGGCGACATGGGGCGGGGTGGGGAATCGCCGGCAGAGGCTGGGTGTGGGACGCGTCGTGTGGGTGGGGCCAAGCTCACACGCGTGCATGCGCAGCGCGAGGTTTGCGAGGAATGGGTCGCGTGTGGGTGAATCGATTGGGGAGAGGCGCTCGTGTGTGCTTAGCGTGTCACGTGTGGGTGCCCAGGTGACGGGGTGGCGCGGTGAGTACGGTTGGTTGGGTCGATTTGGTGTAGTGCAGGTGCGATGCGTGTGGACCATTTGTGTGTGCCGCACGAGGTGGTCATGTATAGCGGGCAGAGCTACGCGTAGGGATGCACGGGGTGGAGCTAGGTTTAGGTTAGAGTTTAGTTTTTAGGGTTTTGTCTGGGTAGTAGGCTGCTGCAAGCCTGGCCTTTGGGCCTGGCCGGTGGAGGCCTCACTAGCTAAATAGTTTTGCTTTATTTATTATTCTAAAATAGTTTTGCTTTATTTATTGTTCTGTTTTATTTTAAAGACCTTTTGTAAATAATTTTAGAAAAAATAAAAATATCTGGAAGATACCGGGGTTTTACATTTGAAATAGAGCGGAGGTATTTAGAAAATAAAGATAGACTTTTAGAGAAATAGGTTTTAGGCAAACATATGCATGATGATATGATGATGCTCAAATGCAATGTGGCATGATGACATGAGCATGCGATTATGATTATACACAAAATAAAACAACACGCGATTTTCTAGTAGTAGTTTTACCCGGGGTGCTACAATTCGACACCACTACCAATAGATCTCTCCCTCGAGATCCCCCTCATGGTACGGGGAAGAAGGGCGATGATCTGAATCTTCTCGCTTAGTGTAGATCCTTGCGACACCACTAACAAAGATCCTTGCTCCATCTTGAATTCGATGACACCACTAACAAGGGGTCATTGCTCACGTTCGTTAAGGGAACACTCCGGATAAACAAAGGACAAAGGTAAAGGTATAGAAAGATAAGTCCACCTCTACGTTGATAGAAGGAGAGAAAAAGGTGCAACCTAATCCACTTCAATGTACCAGAGCAAATAGAATGAGTAGTCGTCATGAGGGCCAATCCATCACGCACCCAAACTATTACTCCGCACCTGCAGTAGAAAAATTATGCAACCCATTCTCGAAATTCAGACTAAAGATCTTCACAAAAAGCATTTGGGAAACAAAGGATTGATGGAGGCTCTTCATCGAATCTGATGTGCATGATGTCGTTGTGTTGGAAAACGCAGGAAGATACAAGGAAAATTTTAGTGAATTTTGGGTCACTGGAAAGGTACTCAGAGGAAAATTTCTCAAATAACATGAAGACCAGATGTAGAAACACCGTTACCAAAAGAGGAAGCGAAACCCTGAAGGTACGATGAAAACCCAACCACGAGAATCCTGGACTCGAAGAAAAGATAAGAGAGCATATTTAAAATACGCAAAGGTAAGAGGAGAATAGTACAGAGGTAAGAAGTAAAACAAGACCTAATCAGATCTATCCAACCGATTTTGCAAAATAGCTTTGACAGTCTACATCAGCCGTTAGCTAGGTTATCCTATAGGCTAGACCAGTGGGGTATCACAACTGCTGAGCTCTAATACCACTTTGTAAAACCCTTGAACCGACCCTATGCAAGTTTTAGCAATTCCCGCCAAACCAGCATAGAAACGATTTGAAGATACCCACCAGACACTTGCGTGTGGGTGGAAAACAAAGTAATATCATTACACAATAGCCACGATGGAACCCACAAAACATATATATACAACAACGACTCCATGAGTCAAAAATACAGATATATAGTACAAAGATCCAAATCACCTTGAAAACGATACAACATCCGAGTACGGATAAGATGTAAATGGGCTAAGAGCCCTGAAGAATAAACAATGGCATCCATAACCCTTCCTAGGCCAAGCTAGAAGGGTAACCCTGCTAACGACACTGAACTTATACATGTCAAAGCAAAAGGGGTGTCGACGAAGGGCAAAGGGAAAAGGGAGCGGTCAGTACTGAGGCTAGTACACGGCGAGTCTAGAATTTGGTGACTCTCGCCTACATAGGTATGGTAGATTGAAGTGGCAGCGAAGCATGCACTATACAACCTATAGAAACTCGATAGAACTGTCGACTATCAGAGAGACGTGGGAAAGACCTATGTAGATCCAACCTGATACTAACACCAAACATACCCATCCTGATATTTCCCCCTCGATACCAAACGAGGAAGTCATTCCAAGGAAACTCACACGATTGACAGTTTTATTCATTCTATCCATGGTGGTTATCCGACTTACTAGTCATATCAGATACAAGTCATATTATAACAATAAACTTTAGTTATAGTTGTCTATGATTGATAAACTATGCTCCATGTCATCCATAATCACGGACACGGCTTTTCGAAAAGATTTAACCCTGTAGGGGTGCACCAAAGTTTCCACACGCACTTCAACCCTTTTTGCTAGATCAATTAGCATACACCCATCGGTATGTCGACGGGGCTTCAGACACGACGCTTTCCCAGACCCAAAGCAAGTACATGGGGGCCACCCCAATAATCTACCCGCAACGAAGTCGGCCGAGCTTCGAAGACAGACCCAGAGGTTGTGAGACCGGGCAAGAGATCAAAGACCATAGGTATAATCCTCAACATAACGACCCACATCCTAAACAGACTGTAGTAAATGCTCATCGAGCAACAGATAATAAACATGACATAAGATGGCATACATGGAATACATGGCATGAAAACGTCAAACTAGTTTGTGGCCCCCAGTACAGTACTTTGAAATTAGGTAATAAGTCGAAGGAGCGCCCAGAAACCCCACATGTGGTTAGCACGCTCAGTCTCGGAACAGGTGTCAAGAACTCGGGTCCTAGGTGGACACAAGTGGGCGGTTAACAACCAAATATCAACTATTACCCACCGGTGCCTCTTCATTAATTATATCCACTTCCATCATTTAATTAGCAAGTTATAATTAAAACCATGATCATCTCCACCATTAAGCATTTGCCAACCCCCAACAATGGTGGAACAACAACGACACGAAGCAACACCTGAGCAAGCAACTACGAGTCGCAAAGCCGAATGTCTATCAATCAAGTGGCAATAGGATGTGTCCAAGGCAATATAGAGGCTGCAAGGAATATAAATGGTGCATGAAAATTAAAGCATCACAACACGAATAGCAATAGATCAACAGGAGAAAGTAAAGACTATAAATTCAAAATAGGTAGAAAGGGAGAGAATGCTCGCCTGAAAACATTACCGGAGATGCATTATCCAAATGACTTGTCGATACTCGCATCCACTCAACGGCCTAATCCGTGAAGAAGCAAAGCACTAAAAGAAACACCGGATGCACTATTTAATACTACAGTAGAAGATCAAGCATGATACATGATACAATGCATGACATGGGAAAGATACGATGCAACTAGGCAATATTAAGCGAAACCGGGTCCCGGCAATTAATTAGAAGGTTCATGTTGTTTTAGATACCCCACAATTTAAATGTTGTCTTAAGAAGACAAAACATGGTACCGGTTCGCTACACAGATTTAAATAGAGGGGCTTTATAAGATTAGAATAGTTCACATATAGTCTCCATATTCAATTATGAGGTGAATTGGCATAATTCCCCCAAACCACAAAATATCTATGCGACATGAACAATTGAGATGCAACAACTGATAATGTCATATTAAAAAACAGGGGTCTCAGAAAGGAGATTATATTAGGGTTCAACACCGATGGTCTTGGGGTTCGACGGGATCAGTTGTGGTCTTCGGGTTCTGGGAAGGAGATCATGGCATTCCATGACGACGATCTTCGGATCCAGGGTCTCGGGGTTCCGTGTGGTCCATCTTGGATCAGTGGCACCATGAATAAGATCTTCCGATACCACATTCTTGATGTTCCGTGAAGGGGTCTTGATGTTCCGGTTTGGGGTCGGTGAGCTTGTTGTTTGTGAAGGGGATGGGCCGATGAAGATCTTGTCGAGACAAACATGGACTGCGTGTTCCCTATCTCGGGGCTTGAGCAGCCCAACACCACACGCACCGATAGGTGTTCAACTTGAACTGGCCACCATCTTGCACAAACACAGGCGCCCACATACCTGCATGCACGGACAACAGCAAGAAAAATGAACGGGGGCGGGGAGTCTGTGGTGGAAGGAGATGGGGCAGAGAAGCGGCGGAGATGCCATGGCCGGGGTGAGCTCGGCAGCAGGCGGAGCCGCGGACGGAACTGCGATGAGGTGGCGATGGCTCGGGGAGCGGTTGGATATGGTCGCCGGGGCGGCAACACGCAGGATCGGCTGCACGGAGCGAGATGAGGATGGCTCGAGGGGCTGATGTCGCGGGGCAGAGCACACACGTCCGGCGAACTAGGCGAAGAGGGCGACGCACGGGTTCGACAAGGGATGACGAGGAGCTTGGGTGGGCTCGTGCATGGGCCGGCAGTGAGGGCACGAGCTCGCGGCGGGGCTCTACCTCAGGGAGGAGGTTGCGGGTGAAGGGGTTGACGACGAGGAGGCGCAGGGCTATCACGGTGACGACCATGCTCGGCGTAGGGGAGGCGGGAGGGGATGAGGAAGATGGCGACAAGGGGTCGAGGTGGGGAATCGCAGGCAGAGGTGGGGTGTGGGATGTGTCGTGCGGGTAGGGCCGAGCTTGCACGCGTGCATGCGCGGGGCGAGGTTCACGAGGAGCGGGTTGCGTGCAGGTGGATCAGTCAGGGAGAGGCGGTGCGTCTCGTGCATACTTAGCGTGTCGCGTGTGGGTGTCCAGGTGACGGGGTAGGGTGGTGAGTGTGGTTGGTTGGGTCAGTTTGGTGTAGTGCAGGTGCGGCGTGTGTGGACCGTTTGTGTGTGCCGCGCGGGGTGCCCGTGTACCGCGGGCGGAGCTACCCGCAGGGATGCACAGGGTGGGACTATGGTTAGATTAGGGTTTAGTTTTTAGGGTTTTCTCTGGGTAGTAGGCTGCTGCTAGCCGGGCCTTTGGGCTAGCCGGTGGTGGCCTCCCTAGATAAAATAGTTTTGTTTTATTTATTGTTCTATTTTATTTTAAAGACCTTTTGTAAATAATTTTAGACAAAATAAAAATATCCAGAAGAGACCGGAGTTTTACATTTGAAATAGAGCGGAGGTATTTAGAAAATAAAGATAGACTTTCAGAGAAATAGTTTTTAGGAAAACATATGCATGACGACATGATGATGCTCAAATGCAATGTGGCATGATGACATGAGCATGTAGTCATGATGATACAACACACGATTTTCTAGTAGTGGTTTTACCCGGGGTGCTACAACCCTTCCAATTAAGGGATCTATCAAGGACGGAACTTGTGGGCCAGTCTCGGCACCCCCCGCTCCTTCTGACTCCAGCACTAACGCTCTCCCGAGGCCTAGACGGCCTCCGAGGTTGGTCCTGTTGAGTCCCGGGTGCTGATCCTAGCCACGCTGGAGCTTCCAGGCTTTGACCGGGTCAAACGCCTGGGGAGGCTCATCTCCGGTGTTCAAGTGGAACTTTACCAGTTCCTGGCGGATGCCACGAAGGAGGACCTCCAGTTGATGCTTGACCGGGACCGGCTCAGCAAGGCCCAGCGAATAGTGGCAACAGAGCAAGAGAAGGCTCGCCTTTCCATGGAGGCGACGCTTTAGGATGCCTTGGCGCAGGCAACGAAGGTTATCATTGAAGCAGAGGCATGTGTTTCTTATTAGGAGCAATCCTTGGCCATACGCGAAGGATCCATTTCTTCGCGGGAGGCGGCCGTGGCCAAGCGCTAGCTCGAGCTTGACGGCCAGTTCCATGACATTAATGCCAAGTTGGAGGAGGTCCGAGGTTCTCTGATCAAGGAGCGAGAGGAAAGTTCTCAGTTGCGCTAGGCCCTGGAGGCTGTGGGGAAACACTATTATGCCTCGCTCCACGAGGTCGAGGACCTCAAGGGCGAGGTGGTGGCCTTGAAGAAATATGCTTCCACCACTGCCAGGGTCCGTGAGGAGAGTGTTCGGTCAGCTCACCAGGCGGTGGAGGCTTAGAGGAGGTCGTTCTCCACCCTCGCTGAGCAGGGCTTGGCCATTCTCCCCGCCCTTGGCGTCGAGGTCTTCCGTGCTCCCGACCTGTCCATTGGGCACGAGGCAGAGGCGTTCCTCGAGCTTATCCGTAGGATCCTCACTCCTCTGGAGGGGCGACACAGGGGCTGGAAGGTTTCATCACCCAGGAGTGCCAGGAGATGCTAGGCATCATGGGGAGAGCGCTCTTCACCAACCTCCTACAACTTGCTCCTGATGTGGATTATGCCTCGGTCGTGCGACCGGCTGCCGTCGTGGCCGCCTTGGAGCCCCAAGTTTCAGAGCTCACGGATCTGCTGATCCAGGCATTCCCCCGCCAGGTGGACGAGGTGTCGGACAGTGAGTCGGACGACGCTGAAGGCTTTGCTACCCCGGGCGCCGGTCCTGACGCTCTGAAAACTGACGCCGTAGTCCGCGAAGTTTGACATTCGTCTGTGTAATGCCTGTAAGACACTATGGAACTGTCCTTTCCCGCTAGGTTGTATGAGCGCTCCACCCGTTCGCCCGCTCTTGTTCGTGCCTTCTTTCTCCTTGGTCCCTCGGGGAGGTGACCCTGTATTGGCCCATCGACCCCTCGAGGAGGTGGCCGGTATTGGGCTATGACAACATTTGAGCCGCTTGAGGTGGAGTTCCTAGGGGCTGCCTTGCTTCCCTCTCCACAAGAGGTCCGCGGGGCTTGTACCTGTCCTGTAGGCTCCTTGGGGGCAACCTATAGGCTCTGTACGTTCATATACGACCCTTAATCCCCTCGAGGAGGGATCCGTAGGACACGTACTTTCCCTGCATAGTTCCTCAGGGAGGAACCGTAGGTTCTGCATGGTGAATGCTTTCCCCGCATGTGCCGTGTGAGGATTATCGAGCACTGGGAACCGTGGGTCAGGTGACTTGCTGCCGGAGCTAGTCCGTAAGTTATAGCTCGACACTTTAGGCCTTGGTGTCGACCGAGGGTGGTGCCGGTGACATGCACCGTGCCTAGCCCCCTCTCACACGACTCACACGAGGGAATAAAACCACAAGAAAATGAAGAAGCAGCGAAAACCATAGCGTGGAACACCAGAAAAGCATCAACTACTCTCAAGTCTTTCAGATGGAATAAAAGGGGAACATGGGGGAACCAAAACAATGTGAAGGAACATGGGGAACAAAAGTAAGGCCGGATGTTAGCTCCGGTGGGGCTCAAGGGTAGAACTTACGGAGGTGTTGGATGTTCCATGGGTTTGGGATTGGCACCCCTTCTTCCTCTCCAGTTGGACCGCCCCTGGTCTTGAGACGTGGGCGACCCGAAAGGTTCCATCCCACATCAGGGAGAGCTTAGGGAGGACCTCGTGAGAGAGAATTTGTTGGAGGACGAGGTCTCCCACATCCAAGGTACGGGATCACACATTGTGGTAGTGGTATCGGCATAGCACCTGTTGTTACGCTGCTGCCCGGACGTTGACCTTGTGGTGGGCCTCCTCTAGGAGGACGAGGGCTTCTTTCCGGAGCTCCTCCTGCGCCGCCTCATTGAAGGCCAGGACCCGTGCTTCAGCTCAGCTGGGATGACGGATTCAGCTCCGTGGACAAGGAAGAATAGGGTCTCACCAGTTGGCTTGGTCGCAGTGGTACAAATGGACCATAGCACACCTGGGAGCGTATCGATCCATCCTCGGATGCACTCCTTAATATTATGGCGAAATCTCCTTGTCTTAAGGCCCCTCAGTACCTCCACGTTGGCCTACTCCGCCTGCCCGTTACTGCGCAGATGGGCGACAGAGGCATAACAGATCTTGGCCCCGATGTCTTCACAATAAGATTTGAACTTCCCACTCGTGAACTGGCTGCCGTTGTTGGTGATGATGCGATTTGTCACACATAAATGGAAAACTAGGCTGCGAACGAACTTGACCGTTGATCCCATGGGGATGGTTCTGACGGGCTCTACCTCAGACCACTTGGTAAATTTTCGATGGCGACATAGAGTTACCGGTAGCCCCCGGGCGCCTGAGGGAAAGGACCCAAGATATCCAGACCCCAGACCGTGAACATCCACGAGAGTGGGATGGTTTGCAGCTGCTGAGCGGGTTGGTGAATCTGCTTTGTGTGGAATTGGCAGGCTTTGCATGACTTGACCAGCTCTATGGTGTCATCAAGCATCATGAGCCAGAAAATCCGCCATGGAAAGTGTTCCCCGTGAGGGTGTGTGCCGAGGAGTGGTGGACACATTCCCTGGCGTGGATGTCGGCTAACAGCTCATAGCCCTCCTTGGCTGGGATGCACCATAGGGCGACACCATTAGGTCTACGACAATAGAGTTCCCCATCCATAAGGTAGTACTTCTTAGCCCGACAGACGAGGCACTCTGCCCTGTCTTTGTTGTATGGTAGGGTGCCATCCCTTAGGTAAGCCTTGAGCTTGGAGATCCAGTACGTATCCTCAGTGGCAAGTGCCAAGACGAGGCGGTCTCCTGAGGGCAGCCCACAATCCGGGGCACCTATCGAGGGGGGTGGTAGGGGGCCCTCGTGAGGGCTTTCCTGGCCCTTGCTTGGCGGGGTATCCGACAATTCAAAGACACTTTCCTCGAAGAATCCTAGTTGCTTCGGCTCCTAACGGGATGCGCATTTGGCGATCTTGTTGGCCTCCTAGTTTTACCCCCGCGGAATGTGGAGGATGTCCATGCCCAGGAAGTGCTTTTCCAATCTCCGGACTTCCTCTAGGTATGCTGCCATATGCTTGTCTTTGGGTTAGTAGCTTTTGTTGGAGAAGTTGATGAGGAGCAAGGAGTCTCCCTGTATCATGACCCGCTTGATGCCGATGGTGATGGCAGCCTTGAGCCCTGTGATTAGGCCCTCGTATTCGGCGATGTTGTTGGAGCACTTGGCCTTGTCCTTGAAACGCAGTTGTACGACATAGTAGAGCTTGTCGCCAGTTGGGGACGTGAGTACCGCCGCTTCTCTAGCCCCGTCGCCATTGAAAACCCCGTTGAACTTCACTTCCCAACATCCCGAGTCTAGATTCCTAGGTAGTTAGGTCATCTCCTCCATGGCCTCCCTGCCATCGGGATCCGTCAATTCTGCAGTGAACTCCGCGAGGGCCCTCCCCAAAAGGTGGGAGTGGTATCGAACATTAGCTCAAAAGCCTGCAACTCGGTGGCCCACTCTGTGACGTGTCCTATGGAATTATGGTTGCGAAGTATGGTCTCCAGGGGGAACTTGGTGACCACACAAATGGGGTAGCCTTGGAAGTAGTGGAGGAGCTTTCGGGACGCCACGAGGAGCGCGTAGAGGAATTTCTTCTGCATCGGATACCACTCTCAGGCATCTCGGAGCACCGTGCTGATGAAGTAGATCGGGTGCTGCACTAGCTCCATGGTCCTTGTCGGGGCTTCGTGGGCATCCTCCTCCCGGGGCTTTGTTCCCTCGTCTCTGGGGGCATTGCCTGGCAAGCCGAAGCCCTCCTCGCCCTAGAGCCCTCGCGAGGCGTGGAGGGTCGGGCCTTTTGTGTAACTTCCTCTTTGGACTCGGCGATGAGGGCGACGCTCACCATCTGCGGGGTCGCTGCTAGGTACAACAATAAGGGATCACACTCCCTCGGCGTCACCATGACCGGGGGCTTGTGAGGTACCTGTTGAGGGCCTGAAAGGCTTCGTCCACCTTCGGAGTCCACTAGAAGCTACCAATCCGCTTCATGATCTTGAAGAAGGGCAGAGCCTTTTCACCCAGCTTGGAAATGAACCTCTCGAGGGCTTCTAGGCACCCTGCTGGGCACTGCATATCCTTGATCCGCTTGGGCGGCAGCATCTCTTTGATGGCTCGTACCTTGTCCGGGTTCGCCTCAATGCCCCAGTGTGATACCAGGAAACTGAGGAGCTTCCCCGATGAAACCCTGAATACACACTTAGCGGGATTGAGCTTGATGTTCACTCGGTCTAAGTTATCAAAGGTTTCTGTTAGGTCTGCTACTAGCGTGATCTTCTCGCGAGTCTTGACCATGATGTCATCAACCTAGGCCTCCACGTTCTTTCCCATCTGCATGCCTAGGGCGACATGCATCAACCTCTAGAAGGTGACACTAGCGTTCTTGAGGCTGAACGGCATGCATGTGTAGTAGTAAACCCCACAGGGGATGATGAAAGCTATTTTCTCCTCGTCCTCCAGAGCCATCTTGATCTGGTGGTAACCCGAGAACGCGTCGAGGAAGCACAGTAGGTCACAGCCCACCATTGAGTCCACTATCTGGTCAATCCAAGTGAGTGGGAATGGGTCCTTGGGGCACGACTTGTTGAGGTCGGTGAAGTCAACACAGAGGAGCCCCCTCCTGTGGTCTTTGTAACCACGACCGAGTTGGACGACCAATTGGCATGGTGGACCTCGCGGACAAGACTCGCTCTGACCAGCTTCTCCATCTCGGCAGCAATGAACTACTGCTTCTCTGCTGATTGCCACCTCGGCTTTTGCTTCACTTGGTGCACCATTGGGCACACCACCAGGTGGTGCTCTATCACCTCCTGAGGCACCCCCGTGATGTCTGACGGAGTCTAGGCGAACATGTCCGTGTTGGCGCATAGGAAAGCGACGAGGGCCTGCTTCTCTTCCACCACGAGGTGTGCCCCTATGGTGATGGTGGCGCTCGGGATGGTGGGGTCGAGCGGGACCTTCTTGGTCGCCACACACTCTTGGGAGAACATTGGCCTTTTCTTCCTGGCCACACTGATGGGGAAGGCGACCTCCCCCTCTAGGGGAACCGCTTGCTCGCCTCGGGCTCCACCGCTGGTTCCCTGTGCAAGGCCGGCCTCTTGGGCGCGGGAGGTTCCACACCCCAGTCCCGCTCCCTCCTCGGGGCAGGCTGCCGCTGCCCCCTTGTACTAGTTCGAGGGAACGCCAAGCCTCCCCCTCATCACAACAAATTGTGAGGGTACATCCCACTGCCTAACATCTTTATCACGTTATAGGCATTGTGGTTGATGGCCATGAACTTTGCTAAGGCTAGGTAGCCTAGGATGGTGTTGTATGGAAGTCCAATGTGGGCGACATGGAAGTTGTACCTGCCTGAGGGGCATGATCTCTCCTTCCGTCGCGCCCGTGAATGGCAACACCGGTGCCATGCGGGTTATGGGCACCAGCATCTAGCATAACGCCTCCTCCGAAAGTGCCTTCAAGCCAGCCCCGCCATCCATGAGGGTCTTGGCCACGGTGACGCCATTGATGGTGGGGGAGCACAACATGGGTATGACTCCCACCAAGCATGTGGAATCGGGGTGGTCGTCGATGCTGAAGGAAACCGGTTGTTGCGACCACTCGAGCCATGTGGTGGTAGCGCCGAGCCTTGCCATCACCACCTTGCACGAGAGCTGCTTGAAGTTCCTACCTACGGCGTAAGCCTGGGAGCCCCCAAGATGTATGCGATGGTGCCGAGGGCACCTTGACGTGGTGCAGTGCGGCATCTCGTCGGCCCCAGCGCCGGTCCCTGGGTCTGGTGGCCGATCGGCCCATGCCGCATCTTAGGTCACCCAGGAGTTCGACGAGGTGGGCGTACCACACCGCACGCTCGGGATCAATAGGGACATGGTGGAGCAAACTCCTCGCCACGCTCAGCATGCGCTCCCGAGCCTATGCTTGCATGGAGGCTCGCTAGTGGGACCTCGTGTTGGGGCTCGGCTCCATGCTGTCGAAGTCGAGGAAAACCCCCGAATCACGCCTCAGCCCCCTACCTGGCGTGCCAAATGTCGGAGAAGCGTCCCGTGAAGGAACAGGGGTCCAACGAGCCATGAGTTTGAGAGGGGGCTGAATCACGTGTTCCGAGCTTCTGGACAATGGCGAAGATGACGACACACGAATATGACAGAGAGGTTGACACATGTTTTTTACCCAGGTTTGGGACCCTTGTGAGGAGGTAAAGCCCCTACTCTTTCTTTGTTGTATTGCTCGCAGTGCTTCACGAGGGTACAATGGAGGACCAAAGTCTAGGGTTACAGATTGTAGGAATTGACCCCCTCCAAGGTAGAAGAAGGCCTCCTTTTATAGGGCGGCTGGGCCTCTTCCCCCCAAATGTTGGGTGGGAAGGGTCTCCACACTGCCTCCCACCTCGGTCTACCGGACTACTTTCCCTGGACCTAGCCTATACAGCTTCGGAGGCTCCCGACTCCCATCCTTCTCATACCTTCGTTCATGGATGACGTGTGTTCCTGCGGGACGTGTTGCCTCTGGATCCCCTTGCACCGAAATGGGGAGACGCCATCCCAGCTATCAGGCGCTCTACCAGGGGCACCTTTGACTACCCGGGACCCCTTGGAGTGTAGCGGATGCTCCGCACTCACCCTGTTTGTCACCTCTTGCCTCTGAACTTATTCGCCTTTGACCCTCACGAGGGGGCTCCTCCCGAGACCATGGCGAGGCATCCAGACAAACCGCCTGAGGGCCCAGCTGACTAGAGACTCAGGGTACCTCCGGTGCCCTTGGTCCGATAACACTTCTGGGCATCCGGGGTCACTTCCAAACTCCTAGAGTGCAGGAGGTGTGCCTGGCCTGGTCCTTGGACCAGGGCCCTCAGTGATGATGTCCTGGTCATCTCCCTCAATGGGTTTCACCTCGTCGGGATCAGGAAGGGGCGCTTCCAGGCATCCAGGGTCAGTTCCATACTCAGCGAGTTCAAGAGGTGGTCATGTCCTTGTCCACTGACCGGGGCCCTTACCAATGACTCTCTAGTCATCTCCTTCCTTGGCAGCGACATACAACAACAAAGGTGAAGGAGATATGTCCTAGAGGCAAATAATAAAGTGTTTTATTTGATATATCTCTTGTATGTTCATAATACGTTTCATACCATGCAATAACTGTGTTAATACACATGTGGTATGTAAACAAACCGTGTCTCTAGTTACCTCTAGCAAATTATCTCATTGGTCATGAGGATGATCTATGGTTTTGAGATCATGGGCATTTATGCCAATTGACAATGAGGTCATATCATTGGTTGAATGATGTGATAGACAAACACCCAATAGTTATATCATAACAAGATCTAGTTACAAACGTTCATCATTAATGATAAACAAAGGTAACCTCACAACCTGATCCTTAGACTGTGAGATAATACAAATCACCATTCTGGAGGGAGCTTAGATGGTATCAAGTATCAGTCTGTGAAAGGGTGATCAAAATGGTGCTTCTCAGGTTTCCCAAAGGAACACGTAGATGAGTACATATCAAGACCATGATTTGCCAATCCATGTAACAGATAGATACACGTGGCCATCTCGGTGGCGTTGCATTAATGAAGCTTGCAAGCATGTGACTAGGTCACGGAATGCAACAAATTGGGAATGAGTAAATGAGTTCATCGGTAACAAGATCAAACAAAGGTATGGAGATACCAAAGATCAAATATCGAGTGAGCTAGGTATCAAGTGGCAAAGATAATAGGACGCGACATTGAAGGTTCAATCGATAAGATTCGTGGAACGCACGGGTGTCATCATGGGCATCCAGGTCCTACTGATGATCATTGATAGTCTCGATCATATATGGAGTGTTTCTGAACTGAAGGGTGTCACGCTTAAGGGTAGGGACGCATAGGGATCGATACGACACCGCAAGAGAAATGAGAGAGAGAAACCAGAATAGTTCTGTGTAACATCCGATGTTGATCGGAGGGGCCCGGAAGGAGTTCCAGAGTGAAGGAATATAATAATATATGTATTTTATATTAATTGGTTGAATTAATATTAAATGTGTATTTTTATTTTATTTTAATAGGCAACCCATTACTAATGGGCCTCACCCGGAGGGGAGGCCCAAAGGGGCAAGGTGCCTAAGGGAGGAGGGTTAGCCGGCCTACCCTTAGTAGGCTCCCCATGTGGGGCCCACCTCGGGCCAGCGGCTCCGCATTGGTGGCCGAAGGTCATGGGATTAGTCCCACACCGCCTTCCTATTGGTTGGTGCCCCTCCCCTCCCACTATATATAGGGGTCACCCCCTCCCCTTGGAAGCCATCCCATTCTCTCTTCTCTCTTTCTCATTTCCTTTGAGGATTTCTCCATAATATTGGAGAGGACCTCGGTTTTTTAGTTCTCCACCTTCATGCTACCGTCGTGTGATATTAGGTCTGCCATCTTTCTTCTTTCGCTGCTCGGCTAGATCGGAGCCCAGGAGACGTCGCCTAGACCGAACGTGTGCAGTACTTCGGAGGCGCCACACTTGTGGCGCTTGGAGCTGCTCGTCTTCATCAACATACGACTTCCTGCATAAGGCATTCCTCGGTCTTCAAGGGTATGAATACCATATTTGTTTTATGTTACTTATGTCTACATAGTATAGATCCTGGTATTAGTGTTCGTGCAGTTAGATTTTTTTGTTTTCTGCTCCAGAACCCTACAGTGGTATCAGAGCGGGTCTATGGATAGTCTTGTTGTACAGATAGAACACATAGCAATATGTGGGCATTGATTTTCTAGTTGCTATCCTCTTTTGTTTACTTGTTTATATCGCGATACTATTTGATGAAGCGGCCCCTAACCGACATTACATGGTGATTCACGATACTGGTCCACAAGTAAATGGCTTGGGGGGTGTCTGTCTCTCTGCAGTAATTGATATGGCATTTACATTGGAGGGCCCTAAAAAGGGAAGAAAAACGACAATCATTGAATCCATGTTGTGGCTCTACGTTCGTAGGTAGGAAGGAGTTTTACCGTGAAAGCCCTAAAGACGTGTAAAACTTGCAAAATATAAAGTAGAGGCGTCTAACTTTATTTTGTAGAGGCGTGTGTCATGTAATGGTAAGTTTATGAAACATTTCATTGGAGCTCTCAATGGCGATTAGGACGCTGTAACCATGTCATGACACCATATTTTTGAAGTATTCTTTATGCATCTTATTATGTTGTGTATTAGGATATACGAAGGTAGCATGATCCCTCACATAATTCCAATTATAGTGTTCCCCTCTGTGTGTGCACCACCAAGAAAGTTCTCCGGTATGAGGCATGCCGTGACGATCGGGTGTCAGACATATCTGCATTCGCATATGGTGGGTGTAAGCCATGTTTCACTACAATACACATAAGATAGAATTGGCGATCCTAGCATCTACAGACATGGACTCGGAACATAAGAGACCAAAAGGTCAAGCATGAATCACATGTGATATGATTGACATTGAGAATGTCGACCTTTGAAACTGCACTGCCGGCCATGATGATCGGGGGTGGTGTAGCAGATTAGGATCGTGTGATCACCAAACGAATTGAGGGATGTTCGTTTGAGTGGGAGTTCTTTTTTTAGTTTAACAACATAAATTAAAACTTCAACTCAACATCATGAACATGGTCTAAACTCTTTGAAAATCCAGTGTAGATGTCTCGCCCACCCACCTTCAACCTTAGCATGTTCCTAGAGAAGGATAAGGTGAAAACTGATGGAACCAACTTCACCGCTTGGTACTGCACTCTGAGTACCCTACTAGCCCCTACAAGTTGACTTATGTCATCAAGGCTACGATCCCTGCTAAGCCTGCAAAAACCACCCTTGAGGACAAAAATAATGTCTGGTAGTCCAAGGCAGATGATTTCTCCCTCATCTAGAGTGGAATGCCCTATGCCATGGAGCCAGAGCTTCAAAATCATTATGACAAGATGAATGCTTTTGAGATCATTGAAGATCTTAAGGCTGTATTTGCTCCACGGGCTCGGGCAGAGAGGTATGATGCTTCCGACCTCTTCTTCTCTTCAAAGATGGAAGAGAATAATAGTATAAGAGAGCACGTAGTCAAAATGTCTGGCTACGTTAAGCGCTTGAATGCCCTAGATTGCAGAATCCTGGAAGAGCTCATGTTTAATAGGGTGCTGCACTCGCTGCCCTAGCTACGAGAGCTTTGTGATGAACTACAACATGCAAGGGATGACTAAGACCCTTGCTAAAGTGTTCGCCATGCTCAAAACTGCTGACGTTGAGATCAAGAAGGAGAACATGGTGTTGATAGTCAATAAGACCACCAAATTTAAGAAGCTGGGGAAAAAGGGCAAGGGCAAGAAGCCTAAGAAGGATGGAAAGCATGTTGCCAACACCTCTAAGGCTGCCAGGCCCGGTCCTAAGCCCAATGTCACATGCTACTACTGCAAAGGGGATGGGCACTCGAAGCGCAACTGCCCCAAATACCTTTAGGACAAGAAAGCCGACAAGATAGCTGCCATAGACAAATGTATATTTGATATAAAAGTTATAGTTGTATTCCTTACTAGCGCCATGACTAACACCTGGGTATTTGATACCGGTTTTGTTGCTCTCATTTGTAACTCTCAACAGGAGCTGCGGAGTAAGAGGCGCCTAGGGGCGGACAAGGTGATGATGTGCATCGGCAACAACTCGAGAGTCGACGTGGTGGCCATTGGCACTTTACCTCTATGTCTGCCATCAAGATTGATTTTGGTTTTGAATAAATGCTACTATGTACCCGCATTAAGTATGAATATTGTGAGTGGATCTTGCTTGTTGCAATATTGTTATTCGTTTCAATCCGGAACAAGTGGTTATTCTATTTAAATGAATGATGTTTTCTATGTTTATGCGCCTGTGTGTAATGGTTTATTCTTACTGGACCTTGATAGCAATACTCACATCCATAATGTTGATGCTAAGTGTTGTAAACACAATGATGATAATAACATCTAGCTATGACATTGCCGTCTTGGTCATATTGGCGTAAAGCGCTTGAAGAAGCTCCATTTAGATGGAATCTTGGAATCATTTGATTTTGAATCCCTTGATACGTGCGAGCCTTGCCTCATGGGCAAGATGAATAGGACACCCATATCCAGCACAATGGAGAGGGATGCGGATCTATTGGGAATCCTACATACATATGTGTGTGGTTATTATTATTTTGTTACCTTTACTGGAAATTTGAGTAGATATGGGTATATCTACTTGATGAAGCACAAATCTGAAACCTTTGAAAAGTTCAAGGAATTTCATAAGGAAGTAGAGAATCAACTTAACAAGAAAATCAAGCATCTTCGATCCCATCAGGGAGGCGAGTATTTGAGTTATGAGTTTGGCATGTACTTGCGGGACTGTGGCATCATACCACAGCTTATGCTAGCCGGAATGCCGCGGTGAAATAGTGTGTCGGAACAGCATAACCGCACTCTATTAGATAATGTACGGTCCATGATTGTCATGGTGTGGAACACGGCAGTGCCATCGGGGATGGCATGAGAGGGGACAATCAGGATGCTATCGGTGGCTACTCGCAATGGGTTGGGCATACATACTGCAGACACAGCGACGTACCCAGATTTGGAGCCCTCTTGTCGAGGTAACACTCCTACTCCTGCAAGGATCTACTATATGGGGGGCAGATGCTCAATACAAATACTCCTTGAGCTGTTTCCCTAACTACTATCGAGAGATAGAGGAAGATGAACTACTTGACTTGGCGATTTTGGCTAACTTCTAACTTGTAATCCCTTACCTAGAACCCTGGCACTAGCCCTCCTTATATACTGGTGGAAGGGTAGGTTACAATGAGGGCTCTAGGGTTTACTGTTTGGGCTTTGGGTTTACAAAGCCGGCTGGCTGCGGGGTCCAGCCAGTGGTCCAGGACCCGGTCAGTACAGGTGGGGACAGCGCCACGGCGTCTCAACGCCTTCGCTTTGGGCGTCACCCGGTGCTTTATCCATAAGCTTGGTTCTTTATCCATTAGCTAGACCTTTACTCGTCATCTCCTAACCTTAACCCTTTGATGCCCTTGTATGGTAGTGCCGGCAGAGCGGCGTGCCAGCCTGTCTGGTCAAGGGTGCGCTCATCAAGGAGCGTCAGCCCCTCCCGTACCTTTGGCCAACGGATCCGAGGCGGCTGGGTAGAGGTGGCCACCTAGCCGGCTCTCCTGGCCCCTGGCTAGACAGGCCAGCCGGGGAATCTTGATGCGGACCGGGTGAAGCGTATCACCTGGCTATGGTTCTTTGTCTTGTGGCCATCCAGCTAGATCTCCCTAGAGCCGGCCAGTTGAGCCTAGCTTGGCCTACCCGGGGGTCATCCCCTCGACACTAGTCCCCGAGCGTGTTTGGACTTTGCTTTGTGGAGAAGTTTCCGCGTGCTCATTGGCTGATGTTGAAATGATTGCGAACGAAGAACGTACCATGAATTGTTTTGTAGTGCTTGTCGTTTTCCGGCTCGAGATGCCCGCTTTCTTGGCTGGAGTTTACTGGCTACGGGTCCGATGGCCCAGCCACAGGGTGTGAGCGGCGATTGCATCTCCCGGCTGCCGCACCCGGCTAGGGAGGTGAATCGCCCAGTCGATGATGTCGAGACTGGTGTTAGGCATTCCTACCTCCTCTAGCGTGCGTCGCGTTAGTTTGACCTCTTGGCCTGCCGCCGCAGTTTTGGTAACTGCGCACATGCCTTCATCATAGTGGTTTCTCGGGAATCGTGTATGTGCTTGGCCGTCGCGGTGCATGCGATCCGGAACCGAAGCTGTGTGGGGGACTGCAGCACTTCAGTGCCACGTGGTGGAAGGGAGTGCAGGAGGCGCAGTTTCCCTACCCCGATAAATAGGGGCACCAGGGAGGGCTCCTTCCTCACTTCTTCTTCTCCCTGCATCCACTGTCCTTTGCGCTCTGCCTCCTCGCTGCTACCTTGCGCCACCACTCTTTTTGATCGCCGGTGCCACCGCTCCTCCGTCGTGATGACGGGACCCCGCTTCTCCAACACGGCCACCACTCCTGCCGAGATGCTGCCTCACTAAGCTGGTGGCTGGTGCGGCTCGTACATCATCGACGAGATCATGCCGAAGTACTAGCTGGGGAACTCATCCTAACAGAGCGCCCGGTGAAGCATCACCTGGCGCCATAAGGGGAGCGGGTTCCTAACCCCCGGCCTGGGGAGGCCGTCGTCTTCCTCGGCCACTTCACCCATGGGCTTGGCCTGTCTCTGAGCAGGTTTGTCTTGGATATGATGGTGTCGTTCGACCTCCAGCTCCACCACATCGGCGCCAACGCCATTGTGCAGATGTCGCATCATGCGGCCTACTAGAAGGCCTACCTGGGGGTTCGCCCTGACGTGGCAAACTTCTTGAAGTTCTTCTACTTCAAGGTCCAGGTGGTGGGGAAGGGCGGCCCTCTGACGAAGACAGGCTTCCACGCCATCTACCCAAGGATGTTGTCGCTGATACCGCGGCTGGAGATACCCGACACCATCAAGTTGTGGCAGCGCTCGTACTTCTACGTGCGCAACAACACCGACGTCGACTGGATGAAGGCGCCGGTGTTCGCCAACGTACCCTCCACCCAGAAGGCCTGGACCGTCCAGCACTTGGGAACCCAGACGGACATGGAGCGGATGGCCTCCCACGTGACGGTGTTGGTGGACAAGGAGCGGCTCACCGCTCGGAACATCCTGCTATCCTGGATGATGAATCGTGTGCTTCCGCTGTAGCAGCGGTCGCACAGGATCTGCCATCTGTCTGGCCCATTGGATCCCACCCGGGTGTCCCGGCTGGAGGTGCCATTTGTGGCCCTTCGGGAGTGTCTTGCCACTATCTCGAAGGAGACATTGACGGAAGACTAGGTCTTCTCCTGCCGGTCGTACCACCGCGGCCGACTACCCCTAAAGGTTAGGCTTTCTTCCTTTTCTCCGGGTAAACCTTTCCCGAGGAACTTTTCTTTCCTTATTGAGTAGCTCTTTATGGCGAACCTAGCGGAAGACGGTATGGGGGGGGGGATGATCTTCCGGCCTTCACCACCGACCACAAGCCGCCAAAGTTCCTGTAGACGGAGCCGGAGTAGTTTCCCACCCGGGTTGACGAGGGCTGTGAGTTTCCACCCGGTGAGCAGCTTTTCTTGCCCATATTTTCTTTGTTTTTCTTTGGCCGTGCACTTGATGTTGTGCCCGCATCCTGGTACAGCCGCCCAGGGTGAGAATGTGGACATGGCTGAGGCCACAGCGTCGAAGGATCGAGGGAACCGAGCTGCATCGACCAACGCCGCTCCGACCGGGGGCAGGGTGAAGAGGAGTCACCGTCCAAGGGCTGCAACTATCGCACCAAGCGTTGCTGGGTACATGCCCTTGTTATCCTTTCTCTACGCATCTATTAGTTTGCGCCTTACTCATTGTGCTCTTCTCTCCCTTCTCTCAGTGAGGTGATGTGTTTGACCGGCTCCGCGACCATCACCACCGCATCCGACCCTCCCCTGGCTGGAGAGGAGGGGCCGGCTACTGCCTCTGCTGCGAAGCCAGCCGAGGCTGTAGCCTCTGCTGCCAATCCGGTTGAGGCTGCAACTTCTACGTCCAAGCCGGCTGAGGCCGCGACGGACATGGCAGACACGGTGGCGCCGACTGGGTCCTTGGTCTTGCACCGGGCCTCTATCGCCTCTAGGGCGGCCAATCTGTTCCTGGCTCTGGTCCAGGTTTAGACGGGTTCTGTCGCCTACCAGGTGGAGGAGCCCGTGCAGGTGGCGAGGGAGGCTCCTATGCAGCCGGTAGCCAATGACGGCGGAAGGGAGGTGGTTCCTGGCTCGGGCACGGCGGCTCTAGAGGCGTCGCACGTGGCCTCTAGCGATGACGACGAGCTCCAGATTACCAGAAGCCGGTTGGCTCCGGTTACGCTGCTGCCGGACTCTACCCTGGCGCAGCTCTCCGAGATGGCGCCCGTTGCCCTTGGCTAGGCTCATCACCTGGTGGAGGTGATGAAGCAGGGGCATGGCGAAGCCAGGGTGCTGGGGGCGTCCCTTGAGGTAGATATCTCCTCCGTCATTTTTGTTGCCCTCCTTGCTGTTCTTTTCTTAGTCATTCTTCTCTCTTTGCAGAAAGCCTTTGCCGAAGCCGCCAAGACCTCGCAAGACCTGGGGCATAAGATTGCTTGCTCTGCTTTGTCTTCCCGGCTGCGCGAGTTTTCGCGCTTCTTGTTGACCATTGGGTACCCCCTGCAGCTCTGTTAGCGGACATGGACTAGGAGGTGGAGAGGCTGAAGGCGGAGGTCGCCCAGCTAGAGGAGTCTAACCAGGTGCGCCAAGCCTAGATCGGCCAGCTGCTATCACATCAGCAGTAGATGGAGGTATAGGCCGGCCAGGCGAATAAGACCACTGACATCTGGGCCGAGGCATTGAAAATCCTCGAGCAGATCCAATCCCGCCAGGAGGAGGATCTAAAGACCGCCCAGGCCCGGGAGAAGGCGGCTCTAGGGGAGCTGTGCCAAATAGACAAGATGGTCATCGGTAAGTAATTCACTTGGAGAGCTTGTTTCTCATCCTGCTGTAGCCGGATCGTTAATAGTTTCCTTATTACTGGGTGTAGCTCAGTATCCTGAGGCGACCACCGGACGCGATCTGCACCCGGTGGAGTTGGTGACAATCGTCAGCAAGGAGGCCAACCAGCTACGCGGTGCTGCCCTTGAGGTCTTCGACTACGTCTGGCCCGACACCAACCGCCCAGCCACGACGGACGCCTTGGCCAGGACGCTCTCTAACACCCCAGAGCTCATGGATGTGGCGCAATACTGGGCTGCTCGTGGCGGTGCCGAGATGGTCTTGGAGCTGCTAAAGTCTTGGTACCCTGACGAGGACCTATGGAGTCTCTCCAAAGGGTTTCGTCAGGGGACTAACTACGACCAGCTTCAGGCTGAAGTTTCTGACATCCGCTCCTGTGGTGTCAAGATTGGAAGCTTCGTCTAGCTGGACTGGGACTTTGGCTATCCGGCTGGCTCGGAGGGGTATCACTACAGCCCTCTCGCAGCCTCAGCCCATGATGACGCCTCGGCTGCGACAGGCCCTGCCTCTGCCGACTTCGCCTCCAACAGCCACGCTCCAGCTGATGCCTCTAGCCCTTCCAATGACCCTCAACTCTGATCCCCAAAATGCTGGGAGTATTTATATCTAGTTGAAGATTTGTTTGCTTGTGGTACTGACTTTGCTCTTTGGTGAACCATTTGTCTATAGTTTTGTCTCCCTTCTGTGATGTTGTCTTGTGTTGCACTTGTTGTTTGCTTTCTTCTATGTGGGGGCGCGCAAGCGCACCCACAGGGTGTAGTCCCTGAGGTTCGTGCCGGCTAGAGGATCCAGCCGGGTCGAAGCTATTTTGTGTTGTTGTTTGTTGCAGGTTTCCTTTGTGGGGCGCGCGAGCGCACCCACAGGGTGTACTCCCCGAGGTTCGGGCTGGCTAGAGAATCCAGCTGGGTCGAAGCTCCTTTGTGTTCCTTTGCCGTCTGGCGGTTGGCCTCCAGCTCGGACGCTTTGGTTCATGCAAGGATGAAAGATACAAACAATGGTTTGCGTGTTAGACATGTGTAGGATAAACATAGTCTTTAGTTGCTCGTTTGGTTGAAAATTTTGCCGTTTCGTGCAAAACTGATAGCTTAGTCCTTTTCTTAGCGAGCATTAGCTGCTGAAGTTGTGCCCTTGTCAGCGCTTAGCCAGAAGCAAGGGTTTGCTTAGTTAGCGTACTACGCAATACTTCAGATTTTGGCTACCAGCTTCGAACAAGCAGGCGCAACCGGAACGCCCAGACGTCTTGTTTTCCTTAGGACTTTTCCTGTATGGGTCTTCAAGTTTTCTGCTCTTGCCGCGTCTGCCAGCCGACTTGCGGTCTACAGCTGGAATCGAAGAGGGATCTCTTGGAGCCGCATACAGTACTTTGTATTTTCAGAATTCGCGACCCTCTGGGCCATCTGACGAGTCCCCGAGAGAGACTGCCCGGTCCGGGGTTAAAAACAATGTAGCCGGAGAAGTTCAAGTGTTGCAGCAGAAAATGCCAAATTATTATGGAGTCCCCGAGACTATGTCAAGGATCCTCAGCTTGTTCATTAAACAAAGGTAAGATACATTTGCCCTTTACTTAGGTGTAGAATGGGCGAAGTAGGTTTGCATTCCACGGGTGCTTCGTTTCTTCGCCGTAGTAGTCCATCTTGTTCTTTGCCGGCTGGCGAGCGTCGATCAAGTAATATGAGTTGTTATGCAGCACACGGCTGATGATGAATGGCCCTTCCCAAGGTTGAGCTAGCTTGTGCATCCCCTTGGTGTCTTGTACCACCCGAAAGACGAGGTCGCCCTCGCGGAACGAGATGTTGCGGATCCGGCTAGTGTGGTAGCGGTGCAGGTTCTGCTGGTAGATGGCAGACCTAGACAGGGCATCTCTCATGCCTCTTCAAAGAGATCGATGTTGTCTTCTCGTGCTTCTTTGTCTTACTGCTCGTTGTATAGTAGTTTGCGAGGTGCGGCGAACTTGATGTCGGTTGGCAGGACTGCCTCTGCTCTGTAGACGAGGAAGAATGGCGTGAAGCTGGTGGAGCGGTTGGGAGTTGTGCGTAGGCTCCATAGCATGGCCGGTAGTTCCTCTATCCAGCATCTGGGAGTCCTCATTAGCGGCTCGATTAGTCTTGGCTTGATTCCGGCTAGGACCAGACCATCTGCTCGCTCACACTATCCATTGGATTGGGGGTGTGCGATGGAGGCTAGGTCCAGGCAGATGCCCTTGTCACCACAAAAATGCGCGAAGGCCCCTTTGGCGAAGTTTGTGTCATTGTCTGTGATGATGCTGTTGGGGTAGCCGAAACACGTGATGATGTAGGTGAAGAACTTGACCACTATCGGTCCATCTAGTTTCTTGATTGGCTTTGCCTCGATCCACTTGGTGAACTTGTCCATGGCCACGAGAAAATGTGTCATGCCAGATTGCGGTGTTTTGAATGGGCCTACCATGTCCAAGCCCTAGATGGAAAATGGCCAGGTGATAGGGATCGTCTTGAGCGCTGATGACGGAGTGTGTTTCTGCTAGGCGAACCGTTGGCGTCCATTGCATGCCTTCACCAGCTGCTTGGCATCCTCCAGTGCCGTGGGCCAGTAGAACACATGGCGGAATGCCTTTTCCACTATTGCTCTCGATGATGTGTGGTGACCGCATTTGCCTTGGTGAATGTCCACCAACACCCAAATTCCTTCCTCTTGGCTTACACAGTGCTGGTATATTCCTCCCACGCTGTGCTTGTAGAGATCGTTGTTGATGATTGTGTATGCGCTTGCCCTGCACTTCACTTGTATTGCCTCAACCTCTTCATCCGGTAGCTCTCCTTTGGCTACAAAGTCCATGAATGGCTTGCCCCATGGAGGTGTTTCCCCGATGGCGCACATGGTTTGCATGATCAGTTTGACTTCCTCGCTCTCGGCCGACTCGGGCTCGTCAGGCGGTCTACCGGGTGGGAGGCCAGAGCTGGCAGTCCCCGGGCTGCTCGAGCCAGCTAGGGGTGTCTAGACCTATGACCCGCCAACCCCTAGGATGGTGGCGGCAGTCCCCGAGTGCAGCAGCGTAGTCCTCGGGTGCAACATGGCAGTCCCCGGGTGCGGCGTGGCAGTCCCCAGGTGCGATGCGGCACCAGGTTGCTTGTAGCCGGCAGTTCCTGGGTCTGCATCCAGCATGATGGAGTCGGATTCCGGAGACGACATGATGGAGGGCTTGTGCAAGTGCTCGAGGGCAACTCCAGGCGGAATTGCTGCTCATGTTGACCCTACGCGGGCGAGTGCATCCGTGGCTTCATTGTTCACTCGAGGCATGTGGTGGAACTCGCATCCTTCGAAACAGGCACATAGCTGCTGTATGAAGAAGCGGTATAGTGCCATATTCGCGTCCTTGGCATCCCAATCTCCTGATACTTGCTGCACCACCAGGTCGGAGTCGCCAAAATAGAGGATGCGCCTGATGCCGATCTCTTTTGCCATCTTGAGGCTATGGACTAGCGCTTCATACTCGACGACATTGTTGGATGCGCGGAAGTGGATGTGCCACACGTACTCTAGCCGGTCCCCTTTTGGAGAGGTGATACCTCGGCTGCGAGTCAACCATAGATCTTTGAGCCTTCAAAGTGTAGCTTCCAGTGCGTGGAGTCAGGACATGGAGGCAGGTATTGCGTCTCTGCCCAATCGACGAGGAAGTCCGCCAGGGCCTGAGACTTGATCACCGTTCTTGGCTCGTACCGTATGCAGTGCGCATCAAGCTCTATTGCCCATTTCGCCACCCGGCCTATGGCGTCCTTGTTGTCGATGATCTCCGATAGGGGGGCCAACGCCACTATCCGGGTGAAGTGCTCTTGGAAGTAGTGCTTCAACTTATTGGCAGCCATGTACACGCCATACACTAGCTTCTGGTAGTGAGGGTAGTTCTGCTTTGATAGCAAGAGTACCTTAGTCAGGTAGTACACCGGGCATTGAACCGGCTGAGCCTTTCCCTCTTCTGGTCTCTCTACCACCAACATGACGCTGACGACTCAGTTGGTAGCTGCAATGTACATCAGCATTGGCTCCTTTGCAGCTAGGGCCGCCAGTACTGGTGGAGAGGATAACATACGCTTGAGGACATGGAAGGACTCGTCTGCCTGCGCCGTCCAGACGAACTTGTCCATTTTCTTCATGAGATGGTACAAGGGGAGTGCCTTCTTGCCCAGCCGGTTGACGAACATGCTGAGGGAGGCCAGGCATCCGGTGAACTTCTGCACGTCGTGCAGGTTCTTCAGCGGCCGCATGCGCTCGATTGCACCGATCTTATCTGGGTTAGCCTCGATTCCACATTCTGAGACGAGGAAACCAAGGAGCTGGCTAGCTGGGACGCCAAATACGCACTTCTCCGGGTTCACCTTCATCTAGAACCGACGAAGGTTGGCGAATGTCTCCTTCAGGTATTCAAGGAGCATCTGCTTCTCCTTTGTCTTGACCACCATGTCATCGACATAGGCATGCACGTTTCTGCCAATTTGCAATTGTACACACTTCTGCATGCAATGCTGATATGTGGCGCCTACATTTTCAGTCTAAATGGCATGGTGGTGTAGCAGTAGGCCCCATATGGGGTGATGAATGCTGTCTTTATTTGATCAGCGGGGTTCAGCCGATCTAGTGGTAGCTAGAGTACGCATCAAGAAACGTCAACAGTTCGTAGCCGGTCATGGAGTCGATCACTTGGCCTATCCTTGGTAGGGAAAACGGATCTTTGGGGCATGCTTTGTTGAGGTTGGTGTAGTTAACACACATGCGCCAAGTCTTGTTCTTTTTCAGCACCAGCATCGGGTTTGCCAGCCATTCCGGGTGGAAAACCTCCATGATGAATCCGGCTGTAAGCAGCCAGGTGATTTCTTCACCAATGGTTCTTCCCTTTTGTTCCACGAAGCGACTTAATGATTGCTTGACCGGCTTTGCATCCGGTTTGACATGTAAAGAGTGGTCGGCGAGCCCCCTCGGAACACCAGGCATGTCCTTGGGGGACCATGCGAAGATATCCCGATTCTCATGGAGGAAGTCGACAAGCGCGCTTTCCTATTTGCTGTCAAGGCCGTCTCTGACCAGGACGAACTTTTTCGGCTCGGCCTCATTCAACAGGATCTTCTTGGTGCCATTTGATGACTTGAATTGTGCCTCTCCAGCTGGCTTTGGCTCCCCAGCCGACATGTCCACCTACAGGGCCACCGTGTTTTGCACGATGACATACTTCTCCTCTGCGATGATCATGGCCTCGGCGATCTTGGAGCCATCTGTGGTGCATTCCACCGACCGTCTGCAATCACCCACGATGGTGATTTCCCCCTTTGGCTCAGGGAGCTTCATCTTCAGGTACGCATAGTGCGGCACCGCCATGAACTTGGTGAGTGTGGGGCGTCCCAGGATGGCATGGTAAGCGCTGCAGAGGTTTACCACCTTGAACCAGATAGGCTCGTGGAGGAAGTTGTCCTCCGTGTGACATCTAGCCGGATCTTGCCGATGGGCGAATGCGATGGACCCAGAACAGCTCCATGGAAGGAGGTGCTGGACGGCTCTAGTTGGGACTCACTGATGCCGAGCCGATCTAGGGAGCTGTCGTACAGGAGGTTGATGCTACTTCCTCCATCCACCAAGACACGGGAGAACCTGCACGAGTGTTTCTTGGAGATGATGATGGGGTCCAGGACCATGGCATATGTGCCCGGATGCGGCAGTATGTCCGGCTGGTCCTTCTGGCTCCACTTGACCTCTTGCTCGGACCAGTTCATGAACTAGGGAACGGGAGGGATGATTGCGTTCACCTCTGCCTCGTGGCGCCTTTTTCTATGCTTGGTTTTCGGCTTGGTGGTGAAGATGTGGTAGTTCCCTACCCGGCGAGGATAGTCTACTCCGTCTTCATCCTGGTAGTTTTGGCGCTCGCGGTTGTCCTGCTGCCCACCGGCTGGCGGAGGAGGGGGTGGTGGTGGTAGACCACAAACTTCGGCCATCTTCTTTGTCCAGGTGCACTAGTGGGTTGTAAGTGTAGCCGGCTTGTTGCCGCCACTATGGAACTTGCATGGGACATCAAGCATCGATTCGATGGTGTACTTGGGCCGAGGTGGCCGGTCGTCGGGCTTCTATCTCCGGCTGCCGCCTGCAGTCGGGTCCTCTTGGACGGCTGCCACCTGCCTGGAACCATATTGGTTATCTGGATGGTCGTATTTCCTCTTGCCGTGGCAGTTGTCATGCCGCCTAGAGTTTTCGTTGTTCCCTTCCAGCTGGCACCGATCTACGGAGACCTCCACGATGATCTATCCCTGATCATCCAGTCGGATGGACCTTTTCATCACCACGTCCGCGGTGGCGTACTTGTCCATGATCTCCATTGTCTTGGCCATGGTATCGGATTCCACCCAGTGAAGCTTATGCTTGAGCATGTTGCCGTCCCTATAGTTGTTGATGAAGAAGTCGATTGCTTGGTGCTCGTGCATCCCCTCACAAGAGTTGTGCATGCTTGTCCATCGGGTAATGTAGGAGCGGTCGCCCTCGTCCTTGCCTTGAACGCATAGGGCGAGCTTGCCAGGGCGGCTTAGGCGCTTGTAGGTGCCGGTGAAGTTGCGGACAAACTCCTGCTCGAAATAGATCCAAGCATTGATGTTGTTGTCGGGGAGGCTGTTGAGCCATGTCCTGGCTGAATCAAGGAGCATGAGTGGGCCGTAGCGCATGGCAACCCGGCGATTGCCATTTGCGATGTCCACAGCGATGGTGTAATCCACCAGCGAGTCCTCTGGCTTGACATTGCCGTTGTAGTTTGGCGTGTCCCTTGGGAGCGAAAATCCCTTTAGAAACGGTTCATTCTGGATGCATGGTTGATGTCTACGCACTTCTATTCTTGTAGATACTTGTTGGACCTCCAAGTGCAGAGGTTTGTAGAACAACATCAAGTTTTCCCTTAAGTGGATCACCCAAGGTTTATCGAACTCAGGGAGGAAGTGGTCAAAGGTATTCCCTCTCAAGCAACCCTGCAATCAAGATACAAGAAGTCTCTTGTGTCCCCAACACACCCAATACACTTGTCAGGTGTATAGGTGCACTAGTTCGGCGAATAGATAGTGAAATACAAGTGGTATGGATAATTATAAGTGGTAACGGTGCCAGAAAATAGCTTGATGGCGTGGAAGAGACTAAAGGAAAACTGAAATAAAGATAGCAGCAAGCAAACATTTAACAAGTCTAGTTGCAAACGATGTTTCAGTGCTTAGAAACAAGGCCTAGGGATCATACTTTCACTAGTGAACGCTCTCATATAAATATCTTCTCTTTATGATACTACTCTTAACTACTCTCCGGTTGGACACTCTAATCATTGGTAGGGCTATAACAGCACACCTCAACGTTCACCTTTCCCATCTAGATAACCCCACACTGTCACCTTGAGTACTAGATGGTTCAAACAAACACCACAATTTAATAAAGACATCCAACTCCAAATATAACTCATAACAAGTATTTGTAATCTCTAGCCTAAGTGCCACCATGGTGTGCACACTGTCAACTTCACACACATGGGGAGAGCAGAGATCTATTAAAGCACTTGAGTAGCAAGGTAGATCTATAGATTACAAGCTCATGATCTCAATAAGATCATGCATAGAGAGAGATGAACACATAGCTACCGGTAGAACCCTTAGCCTAGAGAGAGAACTACTCCCTCCTCATCATGGGAATCAGCAACGGCGATGGAGATGGCTCCAGGGGCGCTTCCCCGTCCCGGCAGGGTGCCGAAACAGAGGCTTTCTGTCCCCTGAATCTCCCCTTCGGTGGCGGCGGCGCTGCGGAACTTTTCGTGGCTGGAGGCTTGATGATTTAGGGTTTTTGCATCGGGAGGCATCTTATAGGCGAAGAGGCAAGGTCGGTGGGTGGCCAGGGGGCCCACACCACCTGGTGGCGCGGCCAGGGCTAGCCCGCGCCACCATATGGTGTGGCCACCCTGTGGCCCCTCTCCGTCTCGTCTTCTGGCTCCGTGAGTCTTCCGGTAAAATATCGACTTTGGCTTTTGTTCGGTCCAATTCCGAGAATATTGATTTTCTGACTTTCCTAGAACCAAAAACAGCAGAAAACAGGCAACTGACACTATGGCATCTTGTTAATAGGTTAGTCCAAGAAAGTATGTAGAAATACTCCAAAGTATGGACAAAACATAAGAAAGTAGATAAAAACCAAGCATGGAACATCAAAAATTATGGATACGTTAGCAACATATCAACATCCCCAAGCTTAACTCCTGCTCGTCCTCGAGTAGGTAAGTGATAAAAAGAAAGACTAATTTTTGAGGTGACATGCACCATCATAAACTTGATCAAAGTATTTGTAAAACATTGATAGCTGGGATCATAGTACTTCAATCAAAACATGAAAGACAAAGTTCTAGCAATAAGACAAAGCAACTAAGTTGCAACATGAAAAGGCATAAACAAAAGATTCATGAATAAAAATGCTTTGCAAGACGTTTGTTTGTTTCACATAAAGAAAACATAGCATAGTGGCATTCAGCTTGTCCCTCATAGAGTAGCAAACATAAATGCATAGGACACCTTCAAAGTTCATAAGAGTGACTAGATATAAATAGTTTAAAGAAAGAAATATCAAAGTTATGCATCAATCAACAAGTCTCAGGACAATGCACATAGAACTAAGAATGGCCACTATTCTCTCAAAGTAGGTGCATAAAGGTAGAAGGTGGAGACTCAACAAAAAAGTAAAAGAAAGGCCTTCATAGAAGGAAGTAGGGATTCAAGTTTCATAAATAGCTTCCAAAAATTATGGTACTTATTAGCTTTCATCTCTCATTGCCCCTATCATAAGCATCTTGAAGTGATTAAGGTTAAATGAACAAACTATGGAGTATATGCTTGACAAAGTATAAGTTGGAAATCTCATGTCCCTTAAATACGAGGGCCGCTCCTCATGCTACTCAAGTTTAGTTACCGGTAAGTTCTTGTCATAGTAAGTACATGTGTATCATAGAGAACCGCCAATGGGGTACCCCTTGCCCAATGATACGGAAGAATCCCCGACGTTCTAGGGGTTGGAGTATGCGACTCCACTCTCGAAATCTTTAAGGCGATAGGCACCACCTAGGATTACTTCTATAATCACGTAAGGTCCTTCCCAAGGGGACTCGAGCTTGAGATGCCCCTGTTGCTTCAGTCGCAGGACCAGGTATCCTTCGACGAAGGATCTGGGGCGTAGCCTTCTGCTGTGGTAGTTGCGGAGGCTCTGCTCGTAGATCGTTGATCTCCCTGCTGCAATCTCGCATGCCTCGTCTAGGAGGTCGACAGAGTCTTCGAGTGCGAGAGTTGACTCCTTCTCGCTGTATGCGACCACCCGTGGGGCTGTGTAGTGTACTTCTGTGGGTAGCACCACTTCAGCACCGTGCACCATGAAGAACGGAGTGTATCCCGTGGTGCTATTTGGAGTTGTGCGTAGGCTCCAAAGTACGGATTGCAGCTCATCTGGCTAGCATCCAGCGGCTTGTTCGAGGGGTCAGAGGAGTCGTTTCTTGATTCCACCGCAGACAAGGCCGTTGGCCTTTTCGACTTGACCTTTGGTCTGCCGGTGAGCCACCGAGGCATAGCTTATGTTGATTCCCAGGTTTTCACAGAATTTCTGGAACTTCTTAGAGGTGAAGTTCGTTCCATTGTCCGTGATGATGCTATGTGGCACTCCAAAGCGGTAGACAATGGACTCGAAGAAATTGACAACGCTGGCCCCTGATTGATTCGTCACCGGCATGGCTTCGATCCACTTGGTGAATTTGTCGACTGCGACCAAGAGGTAGACGTAACCTCCTCGTGAGGACTTTGGGAGCTTACCGACCATGTCGAGTCCCCATTGAGCGAAGGGCCAAGCCAATGGTATTGGCTGGAGTTCCGCACCAGGTGCGTGAGGTTTGTCTGAGAATCGCTGGCAAGCGTTGCAGCGATGGACGATGTCCTTGGTGTCGTGCATGGCCGTGGGCCAGTAGAATCCAGCTTGTAGAGCTTTGGTAACGAGGGCGCGACCGCCAGCATGGTGCCCGCAAGTGCCTTCGTGGATGTCGAGGAGGACGGACCTTCCGTCCCTGTTGGAGACGCACCGTTGAAGTACTCCTGTGATGCTGCGCTTGTACATTTTGCTGTTGATGAGGGCGAATGCCTTGGATCATCACGCGATGTGTCGCGCGTCAGTCGGGTCATCTGGCAGCCTCTTGCTGAGTAGATATGTGATGTAGGGTTGCGTCCAAGATGGCTCGATCATCATGACACCCATTGGTCCTTTGAGTCCTTTATTAATCTCCAGGTCGTCGAGTGCCATTGGTTCGTTGGGTGGCGTAGCCCCCGAGTCCGCTGTCGTACTTACTTTCTTCTCTGGAGCCTTGGGCTTGATGGAGCGCTCGCAGATGCGCTCGAGGAATACCCTAGGTGGTATGGGGGTGCAAGTGGAGCCAATATTGGCGAGTAGATCCGCCTCTTCATTGCTTTCATGGCCCATGTGTCACAGCTCGCAGCCGTCGAAATCCCCTTCGAGTGTGTCGTAGAGGTCATGATAGGCGATCATGTTGTCGCTCAGTGCGTCTCACTCGTGCATTGTTTGGTTGACCACCAGTTTGGAGTCGCCGTAGATGATGAGCCTCTTGGCGTCGCAGGCTTTCTCCATCCGCATCCCATGGATTAGGGCTTCATACTCAGCTTCGTTATTGGAGGCAGTGAACTGCATTCGCAAAATGTATTTCATCTTGTCCCCTTGGGGCGATGTCAGTATGACACCTGCACCAGCTCCGACCTTTCGGTTGGACCCGTCGAAGTGCATTGTCCAAAGATAGGACATGTCTGTCTTGTCTAGGAGTTGGTTCTCCATCCAGTGTACGAGGAAATCTGGGAGAACTTGCGACTTGATCGTGTCGCGCTTCTCATAGGTGATGTCTTCTGGAGATAGTTCGATTCCCCAGAGCGCAACTCGTCCAGTGGCATCGGGGTAATTGAGTATATGCCCGAGCGGGCGTTGTTTACCACCACGACTGGGTTCTCCTGTAAGTAGTGGCATAGTCACCTGGCTATGATGAAGACGCTGTAGGCCAGCATCTGGTAGTGCGGGTACCGCTGCTTTGCTGGCGTGAGCACCTCGCTGAGGTAGTATACTGGGCGTTGGATCCCGTGGACCTTATTTTCTTTGGCTCGTTCCACCACGAGCACCGTGCTGACCACCTGGTTGGTGGCAGAGATGTAGAGCAGCATTGGTTCTTTTTCGTGAGGTGTCACCAGTACTGGCGAGGTGGATAGTAGACGCTTGGGATCTTCGAATGCTTCTTGTTCCTTGTCTATCCACTCGAACTTGTCAGTTTTGCGGAGGAGTTGGTAGAAGGGCAGTGCCTTTTCTCCCATTCGACTGATGAATCGACTGAGCGCCGTGATTCGCCCAGCCAGCTGTTGGACGCCTTTTACATTCTTCGGCTTCTCCATGGCCAGTATGGCCTTTATTTTATTCGGGTTTGCTTCGATCCCTCTCATAGAGATGAGATACCCGAGTAACTGCCCAGATGGCACGCCGAAGGCGCATTTGTCCGAATTGAGCTTGATCCGATAGCGGTTGAGGTTGGCGAAGGTCTCACGGAGATTGTCGATTAACGAGGCTTCCTCTTTGGTTTTGATGACGATCTCGCATATGAAGTTTGCGTCGAGGAGTCTGTTGATCTCCATTCCGACTGCCTTTACTCTTGGTTCAGACAGTCACCGTATTGTCTGCTTGATTGGCCTTGCGTCTGGGTTCATGTTGAGTGAGTGCTTGGCGAATTCCCTGGGAACCCCTGGCATGTCCGCTGGACACCAGGCGAAGATTTCCCAGTGCTCACGGAGGAATTCGACGAGCAGGGGTTCCTATGCGGAACTCAAGTTGTTGGCGATGAGGGCCGTCTTGGTCGGGTGCGTTGGGTGGACCTGGACTTTCTTCGTGTGCACCGACAAGTCGAAGGATAGGTCGGGTGAGCTTGGCCTGCTTAGGGGAGGCAGACTGTTGTCTGTCGACTCCTTCAATCTTGCGAGTTCCTCCTACATTCTATTGAATTCCCTATCGCACATGTCAATCCTCTCGAAGCTTCCGTTGATTGTGATGACGTTGTTTGGACCTGGCATTTTCATCTGCAGGTAGGCGTAGTGCGGCACTGCCATGAACCTTGCGAACGGGACACGTCTGAGGATGCAGTGGTATTGTGAGGGCCAGTCGATGACTTCAAAGTCGATGCGCTCTCGCCGAAAGTTTTGCGGCATGCCGAAGATGACGTCGAGGTTGATTTTGCCCAAGGGATATACGCCCTTGCCAGGGATGATGCCATGGAACGTCGTGTCTGAGACTTCCAGACAAGTCAGAGGGATCCTCATCGCACGCAAGGTACTTGCGAAAATGAGGTTGATGCCGCTCCCGTCGTCCATGAAGACACGACTCATATCGAAGCCCCCGATCTGTGCCTCGAGTACGAGGGGACAGTGGCCTGGACGAGGAACTTGGCGCGGATGATCGCGCTTGTCGAAGGTGATGCAGGAGTCGCTTCCACTGAGGTACTCAGTGGTGGAGGGTGGAGAGTTTATCGCTAGATTGACTTTGCAAGTGATGGCCTTCTGCACTCGATTTGAGGGACGCCCTTTTTGGATCATCCCCATGTTGCCCACGGCTCGTGGGTATGGCTCGCCTCCATGATGTTGGACCGGCGCGGCCGCGGGTGGTTGTGGTCCAGGCGGTGGTGGAGGAGCTCCATGTGCCATAGCGCCTAGGGCGGCTCCATAGCCCCTATTGATCGTGTCGCGATTCATCTGAGCCAGGCCCTCATGGAGTTTGAGGAACTCACGGCAGTCCTTGAGAAGGTAGCTGGATTTCTTCTTGCCGTCGTGCTTGTCGATGTAGAAGTGCACATTGCATGGTCCGGACAATTTGTCCTCGATAGATGTTGCTGGTACCTCTTCGCGAGTGCGGCGCTGCCACCCCTGCGTGGTTTTTCCGCTGTCGCGGTATCCACCGCTACGATATCCGCTGTTGCGGTTGTCGTCGCGTTTGTCGGCGTAGCCGGCTGCGACCATATTGACTTCGCCGCGGTCATCATAGACGCGCATTCGACGCTTGCCTCGGCGGTCGCGTCTGCGCCTGAGGTCGTCGTCATCATCGGAGTAGGTGCAGTTTTCACCGAATCTTCTCCATTAGCCCACCGATTCGCGATTTCCATTAGGTGGCCGATCGTTTTGGGCTTCGAGCGGCCCAGCTCCTCCCTGAGCTCTATCCGGCGAACGCCGCCGTTGAACGCGTTGATTTCACAATCCTCCGAGATGTTTTCTGTGGAGTTCTTGATGATGGACCACCTCTGGATGTACGAGCGCAGCGACTCGCCAGACCTTTGCTGGCAGCTTCTTAGTTCTTCGATTGATGCGGGCCTTTTGTAAGTGCCCTTGAAGTTGCATACAAAGTGGTAGACCAGCTCTTCCCAATTGTGAATGGATCCGTGCGGGAGGTTGTTGAGCCATGCGCGGGCGGCGCCCTGCAGCTGTAGCTACAGGCATTGCATGGTCATGCTTCGACTCCCACCATGCAGCCTGACGGAAGAGATGTGGTCCTCCAGCCAGATTTTTGGGTCCTCCAGGCCGTCAAATTTTGGGTTCTCCGACGGGAGTTTGAACCCCTTAGGCATTCGCTTCTGCCTGATGACCCTACTGAAGCATCTGGCGCCGCAGAGCTCAGTCTCGTCTTCTTCCAAGTCAGTCGAACAAGCACACCTTGCTTGCATCTTGTCGACCTTGCGCTGCGTGATGTCATCATGCGCATCGTAATCGTGGTCATGCCGCCGTGGGTGACGTCATCGTGACAAATCGTGACTGTCGTCACTGGAGGAGTACGAGTAGTAGTACTTGTCCAAAGCCTTGCTTTTCTTCGGCTCTGGTGTTGGTTCTTTGTCGAGGGTGGCTTCGATTAGCCCCAAGCCTGCGATCATAGATCGGTGCATGGCAGCTCGCGGGTCTCCAGCTGGTGGCTGGTTGTTAAGGAGGTACATGGTGGCCGCTATCACCGTAGCTTGCGGCGTCTTTGGGAGCACGTTGCCCCGCGTGTCGATTGTCATAGAGCCGAAGTCGAGGACTTTCGCGGCTTCTATGCGTTCTTGCTCGGTAAGGTGGGCCAGTCGAGATCACCTCTTGTTGGCCACGTACTCATTGCCTTTGGAGGAGGACCCTCCGTAGGAGGAGAGCCTAGCTCGCCGAAGACTCGACTCGTCCACCGCCTTTCTGCGCGCCTCGAGCTACGCGATCACCTGCTGCTGGCACTTGAATTCCTCCTCCAGCAGCCAATGATAGCCCATCAGCATGTCCTGCGGTGTGTTGGAGGGTAGAGGATTGCCCCGTAGAGCTTCTCGACAGCGAGCCCACTCATTGTCGTTGAGTTTGATCAGCATGCGCTCGCCGGTGTTTTCATTCGTTGTGAGGTGCGGTTCTCCTCCCATCCCATTGTTGATGAGTGCGCCATTGCCACCGTTGGTGGGGCCACCATTGGGTGCACTGCTGTTGGGTATACCGCCATTGGGTGGTCCGGTGCCAGATCCGGTGCCAGCGTTTTCGCGATTGACGCCGGTGTCACCCATGTTGATGACGGCGCACATGAAGTGATTGGCGAAGCTGTTGCTCCCACAACTTTCAGATCCGGAGCCGTAGGCTCCATCTTCTGTGGCTAGGTCACCTAGATCGGATCTGCGACTACTGTCGGTGTCTGTAGTCCTAGCTGTTGCTGAGGTGTTGAGCTCACTGAGGGTGCCGATTGGTGGCGGGAACCACCATGCTGGAGCCCCGCGCGGGTGTCGTTGGTTGGTGAGGCATGCGAAGCATGCTCAGTTGACCAACCTGGAAGTGGAAGCTTCCAATCGCCAAGCTGATCCCATCGCCCACGAACTCGAAAGCCGGGCGAGTGGCCGGCGTGTGGACGGTGAAGTCAAAAACGCCGAAGAGCTGGCTAATCTCCATTGTTGCAGAGTTGTAGATCGCGGTTGACGGGGCGAAAGAAGCTGTGACATCAGCACTCCCAATTCCCACAAACGGTGCCAATTGACGAGGGTTTAACTCGTCAATGCCCATTGTTATGGACTTGGGTTTTGGAGAAGGAGGGTGCGCTGGAGGCATCAATCGGCTAGCAAACAAGCACACAGGGACACAAGGTTTACCTAGGTTCGGGCCTCGTAGAGGTTCCTACTCCTTCTTGTCTGCTCTTGGAATTATCGAAGGAATCGAAGATTATAGGGGTGCGCAGATGCAATCTGGCGAGAGTTGTGGAAACTAGGGTTGTGATTGTCCTCCTCGCCGCCCCTCCTAGCCTTTATATAGATAACTAGGTCTCGGGTAGCAGGTCGAGTCGGTTACAGATTAGGGTTTTCCCTTTGAACTTTCTATCTTAAGCTTCTTCTTGTCTCACAAGCAATCGAGAGTCCATGGGCCACTCAAATTCTTCATTGGGTCTTGGCAACGCCGTGGGTCTCTTCCGTATCTGGACCGTATATGCCAAACTCGAGTACCTGTAGGATATACCCATGTCAGCTTTATTATGTGGAGAGAGTGAATGAGTAGGTGGAACATGTATTTGCGGATGGATACTGGACCTAGTAGAATATCATCCTCGTAGACTCTTGCCCTCAGGAAGTAACAACTTCTTGGTTGAAGTGAACCATGTGGGTCATTTAGTACATTAGATACTCATTTATATGGTTTTAATCTCATGTTATCTAGTATTCTATAGTAGTTCAATAGATTTTTATAGGTAAGATACTTCTACTAATTTCCTTTAAATATGTACCTTCAACTTCTTTGTAGAATGGATACATATTTCTCCTATACACAGGCTTTTCTCAAGTAGGAAGTGGACATAAAGACATGCCACCATAAGGAGAGCTATGAGTCTGATGGATACTCTGCATTTGCTTCCGAGAGCACTTATGTAGACAACCTGGCCTCTATTGACTCTCAAACCATGCAAATATAGAGAACCGGGGAAAAGTAGACCGTGGTCACACGAGTTGATGAACGAGGTATTCCTATTTATCTCGTACTTACTTTTTTATCATGTCTAGAATTTTGTATTCTGAAAAATGCAGTTCCTATGAAGCATATACTTACTTGGTCAACTCTACACACTAAATATCATTCTTCACAAGCTAGGAATATTTGTCATATGCATCTTCCCATATTCACCTAACTGTTTATCTTCTCATTATTTACATCTTTGTAAACCATATAATTAATTATATCTACCATAATATTTTTTGTTTTGCTTTCGCAAGTAATGTCACGGACACGTAATATTAGGATATCAGCTATGTGAATATGAAGATTCTTGTTCTAAATTGCTTTCACCAGTGATGCCACGGGAATACATGTAATATTAGGATATCATCCATGTTGGATTTCTTGTTCTATTTGCTTGCAGTAGTGGCCCCACAAGAAGATGATGATCTTAGACCAATGAACTTGATGAGTTGCAAACATATGAAGTGTGATTTTTTGATCTTGACGTGATGTTTTTCCTTTTGGAAGTTGAACAATTATTCTACAAATGGCAACTCATGGATATATGTATATGAATTTGTATATGTCTTTTGTACATACCTCATCCTACATTATATTTAAATGGAAAATACTTGTATTCTTTTATTTCCAATAACTTAACTAGTGACCATCCCGTGAAATATATATATATGCCAGTGATTGACAAGCTGGTGTAAAATCAGCTAGTAAACGATGAATGTTTGTTTCGAAGAATGTACTTCACAATTATATAAACATGTCACCGAAAGGTTAGTCCCGACGTTCATGTGTAGCTGATGTTCATCACTTATTGCAATACTTTTGACATAGATAGGTTATGTGCACGCCGCTAGAATGTCAATGGTTAGACGCGTCTTGTCGGCTAGAGTACCTATCGTCGACGGGCAAAAATAAAATTACTCGTCAGTGCTAGAATTTGGACGACGAGTTCTAAATCTATCAGTAGTAAGGTGTTACCAGTGATTATATACTACTGACGAACATCTCTATGGTTGTTGTAGTGGATTCCGGGCTCATCACTGCTAAGCCATTTCACACTAGTGAACCTTATAGCTAGAAATGTATATGAAGATGTGTTATTTTACATGATCATGATCATAGCTACTATCATGGATCCTGTAGCCGAAGACCGACAAAATCTCAGGTTCATCAAATATTCTTTGATTTCAGGGACCAACAATGAAATTATATAACTGTGACTCTGCTGGATTTTTGCTTGCCCCAGAACCAAATAAGGCCCCCGCGTCGCTTCCCTGGCGACACGGGCGGCGCACCGCCTCTCCCCCGTCCGTCCGCCCCCTCCGCCCCTTCCCCTCGCCGCCGCCGGTGCGGGCCGTCCGGGCAAAGACTGGGAGGTGCCGGTGGCGGCGGGATTTCGTTCTGGTCGTGGTTGCAGGGCGATGCGTGCCCAGATGTGTTCTGCGGCGGCGGGTCTGCGTCTGCGGCGGCGGTTTTCTGGCGGGAGGGCGGTTGGCTGCTGCAGCGCCGGTCGGAGGTTCGCGGAGGCAGCCTGGTCGGCGCGGATGCGGGTGGCGGGGTGGTGCCCGGGCTCGATCTGGGCCCTGGCCGGGCCGGGCGGGCCGTGGCCATGGCGGCTGCCAGGGACGCCGAGCCGGCGGGCTCGGGCATGGAGGAGGTCGGGGCGGCGCCCCTCGACCACGGGCGGGCGGCAGGGGTGGCCGTGCCGCTGCTCCGGTATCGGTGCCGTCCGTTTGCCGGAGCTGAGGATGCCGGGGCGGCGGCCCTGGGGACGCGGTGGCAGTTGGATGGGTGGCGGTCAGACTTTTCCTCGACGTCGCGGTGGCGTGGAGGACGGCGGGTTTTGGGGCGCCTCGGCGCGATGGTCTCGTGGAGGCTGCGCCTTGCTTCGTCGGTGTCTTGGCGGCTCTTGTGGGCCGCCGTGGGTGGTATGCTGGTTGGGGCTCGGTGGCCCGGGCTGGCGGTGCAGGTCTGTGGCGAGGTGTGCCATGGATTGAGGTCGGCGGCGCGGCGGCGTCGCTTTGGGTAGGCGAGGCGTCGGTCCCGGCGTCTCGTGGTCGGTGGCAGGCTGGCATGAGGAGCTCCCCTGCTATGCGAGGAGGCCGGAGCGGCGGCTCCGGAGCGAGGGTGTGGTTGCTTGGCCTGGCCACGTGGGTGGTGGGACAGGCTGCTTTTGGCGTGGGCATTGACTCTCGCTGGTGGCCGTGCTTTCTCGAGCGGCATGGGATGTTCTTGTGACTGACCATTGGAGGTTGTGATCGCAGGTCTTCGGACGAAAGTCTTGCCTGACCTGGTCGGTGCCGACAGCGGCGGCGTCTGAGGGCGCCGTTTTCCCTCGTGGGGGCGCTGTCGTGGAGACCCGACCCCCCTGCGTTCCTCATTCCGAGGTGAAAACCTTAATCTGGCTTGCCAGATTGGATGACGGCGGCGTCTGTTGGACGTCGTCACCTCGCTGGAGGCGTCATTTTTGGAATGTAGGAAGCTTTTCTCGGGATTACTTGTGCTACTGGCTGTGTCGATGTCTTCGGGTTCTGTCGGCGTGCGAGTGCCGCTGGCGGGTCTGTTGCGGCCTGCCTCTCGCCATGAAGCCTGAGAGGCCTAGCCGTTTCCTTCGGCTCTGACTTCCTCTCCGGGGACGTGGACTAGGCGTTTCGTGGCGCCTGCTGCTGCCGTTGTGCTTGTGTCGTTCGGCGGTGCTCCAGACCTAGTCGAGCTAGGTAGTGTGGTCTTGTCTTGGTTTTGCCGGTTTTTCCTTAAAACTGTGCCGCTTGGGGTTTTTTTTGGTCTGGTTCCCCTTTTAACCGGACCCGTGTGTATATACGTCTGTATCGGGTTTCGGCCGGTTTCCCTTTCTAAACCGGCCAAGTCTCTTCTTCTAATAGAAAAGGCAGAGCTCCTGCTGGTTGCTCAAAAAAAAAAAAAAAAAAAAAAAAAAAAAAACAATGAAATTATATATCTTCAAATTCAGTTAGTTTTAGTATCAGGTAGTTTCATTAATTCTCCAGCATGTGAGTCGTGAGGCCCGCAATAGAGTCTACACATGACATGTCTCAGGAGGGCGCAACCACGTGAACCCGACTAAAACAGGAGCATGCCCGGAAGAAAATCTTACGCCACCTGGTCGTACGGTTCATCTTATACAACACGTGGATTCACGAATCACAAAGTACCAAAGTATTCTTTTCCCCATCAGTTCATCATGTCTAGAATAAGGTTCTCTGGTGATGGTGGTTGCCAAAGGTTGAGAGGGTGAGGAGATGCTCAAGGAAAGGAACCGTCCATGGCGGATCAACGTTGTCAACCTTGTGATGTTACAACTTGTTGTCCACGTATCCAGGTGGGTGTGCTCGGCTCAAGAGGGGACTGATGGCCAGCGCAAGCTCTGCGGCTTTCGGCGGAGGCCATCGCACAGAGGCAAAGAGCTCTGTCACTCTTGTGCATGATGCTCGCTTAATGGAGATGGCTTGATCTCTTCTCTTTCTTCGTATTTTCCCCAATCCCCATGAACAACAGCTGCAATATTTGCCAGTTCTCTAGATGAGTCGCCGACATCGTAGATCCAAGTCATCACAGGATTAACTTGTCTGATGCTTGAGGGTTCGTGAATCCATGTGGCACTCAGCGAACCTGGTCGTATAAGATAAGCATATGACCGTAGCTGCGGCTCGCGTCCGATAGGCAAAGTGCGGCATCCATGTTTTACCATATCTTGAGAAGCGCCAGCATCTTCTGTCGTGGCTACCTGTTACAATCGCGACAAGAAGATAACGAAGAACGAAAACGAAAAACACAGCAAGGAGACACAGATTTAACGTGGAAAACCTCTCCAACAAAGAGAGGAAAAAACCACGGGCGCCAGCCAGCGAAACTTCACTATATCGAGGAGTGTTTACAAACGCCGGGGATTTCACAGATACAACTCTTCCAACCGGCGGCTTACAAGGGGTTTATATATCGGTGGAAACCTAGGTCTTCGACGATCCGTACCGTACCGCGGGGGGCTGTCGCCCCCCGCACCCCCCACAGGCGTCCCCGTTGGGCACGGTGTGGGCCAACTTCAGACTCGTTACACTCGGCCCAAGCCTCCCGGCGACGGGCCTCGCTCCACTCGTCAGAAGTTGGCCTATACTTTGTAGAATTTGGATCAACATATAACAAACTCCACCTTGAGACAAATTCCTCCTTGTAGCATCAACAGCAACCATCTCCCTGAACAAACAAAGCAAATACTTTCGGCGCCAATAGCCACTTGGGCTAATCAGTTAAACCAACTAAGTTCGAGCAAAGCTCAAACTTAGCAACAGGAACAGGTTTAGTCATCATATCAGCAGGATTATCATGAGTGCTGATCTTGCATACCTTTAATTTACCTTGAGCAACAATGTCTCTAACAAAATGGTACTTGACATCAATGTGCTTAGTTCTCTCATGAAACATCTGATCTTTTGTAAGGTATATGGCACTTTGACTGTCACAAAACAAAGTAATGCAAGAATCATCTCCACAAAGCTCAGCAAACAAACCTTTCAACCAAACAGATTCTTTGCAAGCTTCAGCAATAGCCATGTATTCAGCTTCAGTAGTAGATTGTGCAACAACAGCCTGCAATGTAGCCTTCCAGCTAACAGCACAACCTCCAACATTAAACACATAACCTGTGAGGGATCTTCTCTTATCCAAATCGGCAGCAAAATCTGAATCCACATAGCCAACGAGTCCCTCACCGGTCCTGCCAAACTTCAAACAAGCATTGGAAGTGCCAAGAAGGTACCTGAAAACCCACTGAACAGCCTTCCAATGTTCTTTACCAGGATTAGCCATGTATCTACTTATCAAACTCATAGCATATGATAAATCAGGACGAGAACAAACCATGGCATACATCAAAGAACCAACAGCACTAGAATATGGCACCTTTGACATGTACTCAAACTCTTCATCAGTAGTAGGACATTGAGAAACTGACAATTTAAAGTGAGGAGCAATAGGAGTACTAACTGAGTTGGCACCATCCATATTAAAACGATGAAGAACTTTCTTAATGTAACTTTGCTGACTAAGAAATAACAAACCAGATTTTCTATCTCGGGTAATCTCCATACCTAAGATCTTCTTAGCAGCACCAAGATCCTTCATCTCAAACTCACTACTTAGGTGTGCCTTCAAAGTAGTGATTTCTTTCATGCCCTTGGCAGCAATTAACATATCATCAACATATAGCAGCAAGTATATAGGTGACCCATCAACAAACTTGATATAAACACAACTATCATATTTAGACCTCTCAAAACCATGTGAGATCATAAATGAATCAAACCTTTTATACCACTGTCTTGGAGATTGCTTTAAGCCATAAAGAGACTTCTTTAATTTGCACACAAAATCCTCTTTACCAGGCACTATGAACCCTTCTGGTTGGTCCATGTATATTTCCTCATCAAGCTCTCCATGCAGAAAAGCAGTCTTGACATCTAACTGCTCAAGCTCAAGATCACGCATAGCCACAATACTAAAGAAAGTACGAATGGAACTATGCTTCACAACTGGAGAGAACACATCATTGTAATCAATACCTGGAATCTGGCTGAACCCTTTTGCTACTAACCTTGCCTTGTACCTTGAAGGCTCTTTGGGAGATAGACCTTCCTTTTTCTTGAAGATCCACTTGCAGCGGACCGCCTTCTTTTGTTTAGGCAAGCGCACAACATCCCATGTGCCATTTTTCTCAAGCGATTGCATCTCTTCTTGCATAGCAGAAACCCACTTCTCGCGGTCAACAGATGCAATGGCTTCATTATATGTAGCAGGTTCAGAATCGTTCTCCACCTGTTCAGCACAACTCAAAGCATAATGTACAAGATTACACTCTTCGATTAAACGACGAGGTGGAACTATGTTACGTCTCGGTCTATCAGCAGCAATAGATTCCTGTGGCTGCTGCAAAACGGTAGGTGAGTGTTGAACAACATCATCATCAATATTTTCCTCATGAGTATCATCAACAACAACATTATTATCAACAGTTTTCTGCAGGTGCTCCACCTGCACACGGACTCCCTCCTCTCCAATAGCAACAGGAGAGGGATCTGATGGCAAGCTGTCATGATACATAACGGATTCATTGAAAACAACGTTCCTACTCAACAAAATCCTTTTTGTTTCTGGGTTCCATAGTTTATATGCCTTAACTCCTGAACCATAACCAAGGAATATGCACTTGACAGCTCTAGGCTCTAACTTTCCATTATCAACATGAGCATAAGCAGTGCAACCAAAAACTCTCAACTGTGAATAATCAGCAGGTGAACCTGACCATACCTCAATAGGAGTTTTCTTCTCAAGTGGAATAGAAGGTGACCTGTTGATGAGGTAACACGCTGTGTTGGCTGCTTCAGCCCAGAAACGCCTATGCATACCTGCATTAGACAACATACAACGAGCCCTCGAGATGATGGTTCTGTTCATGCGTTCTGCCACGCCATTCTGCTGAGGAGTATATGGGATGGTGTGATGCCTGATCATGCCATCGTTACTGCAAAACTCCTCAAACTCATTAGAACAAAATTCCATACCATTGTCAGTACGTAGTACCTTTACCTTCTTCTCAGTCTGTTTTTCAACCATAACTTTCCACTTCTTAAAAGCATCAAAAACATCAGATTTATGCTTCAGAAAATAAGGCCACACCTTTCTTGAGTAATCATCAATAATAGTAAGCATATAATTAGCACCACCAATAGAAGTCTTACGGGACGGACCCCATACATCAGCATGCACATAATCTAATATGCCTTTGGTGGTATGAACGGAAGCATTGAATTTAACTCTTTTATGCTTACCAAAGATGCAGTGCTCACAGAACTCAAACTTACTCAAGTTGCAACCATCAATCAGCTCTCTCTTGACCAACTCTGCCATGCCTTGTTCGCTCATATGCCCAAGACGCATATGCCATAGATGTGTTTTACCACAATCATCAGAATCATTAGAAGTAACAGCAGCAGCAATACCAGGCAAAGTGCTACCTCTAAGAACATATAATTTAGCAGAATTCATATCACCTATCATGTGAATAAGAGAACCTTTTGATACCTTCAGAACTCGATGCCCACCGGCATACTTGTATCCATCAACGTCCATGGTACTCAGGGAGATCAAATTTCTGGCCATGCTTGGTATGTGCTTCACCTCACTCAACGTGCGTGTCACGCCATCATGTGTCCTAATCTTAACAGATCCAACACCAACGATATGGCATGGGTTGTCATTCCCCACACGCACAAAATCTCCAGTCTGCACAGACTCATATGAACTGAACCAATCTTTGTTACAGCAAATATGAAACGAACATGCAGTATCAAGTATCCATTCATCATCACGAGAAGCACAAGCAGCAAAAACAGCTAAGCATTCACCATCAGAACTATCAGAAACAACAGCAGCCTTACCATTGCCTTGATCTTTATCTTTCGGTTGGTAAGTACCGTTCCTTTTCTCCTTATTCTGCAGCTTCCAGCAATCATCAATAACATGATTAGATTTCTTACAATACCTACAGAACTTGTCCTTTCCCTTGGACTTCGAACGACCTCTGCCGTCTTTGCTCTTATCTCGGTTGCCATGGTTGTTAAATCTCTGCTCGGTCCTGCCACGAACCTGCAGAGCTTCAGCCTTGGAGGACGCCCCATCTGCCTGCACCATAGATTTCATCTTTTCCCTCTGTTTGAGGGCATCTTGCACTTCATCAAGGGTTATCTTCTCACGGCTCAACAACATTGTATCACGAAAGTGTGTATAAGAACTAGGCAGCGAGCATAAGAGTAATAGGGCTAGATCCTCATCATCATATTTTACTTCCATAGATTGCAAATCAGAAATAATCTCTCTAAAAAGAGATAAGTGATTCATTACCGATCCACCTTCCTGCAATCTATGCGAGAACAACTTCATCTTCACATGCATCTTACTGGTTAGATCCTTTGACATGCAGATCGTTTCCAGCTTTCCCCATAGGGCAGCAGCAGATTTCATCTCCAGTACTTCCTGCAAAATATTATTGGACAGATGAAGTTGAATCAAAGACAAAGCCTTACGGTCCTTCCGCTTCTCTTCAGCGGACCAGGTCTTAGCATCCTTTTCATCGAATCCATCCAGCGCTTCATCCAGATCAGAAGTTTGGGCGAGAATCGCCCGCATCTTCACCTGCCACAAGGAGAATCTTGTGGTGTAGTCCAGCTGTGGTAGATCGAACTTCAATGACGACATGTCGCAAACCCTAGATTAGAACCTGGGGCTCTGATACCACTTGTTACAATCGCGACAAGAAGATAACGAAGAACGAAAACGAAAAACACAGCAAGGAGACACAGATTTAACGTGGAAAACCTCTCCAACAAAGAGAGGAAAAAACCACGGGCGCCAGCCAGCGAAACTTCACTATATCGAGGAGTGTTTACAAACGCCGGGGATTTCACAGATACAACTCTTCCAACCGGCGGCTTACAAGGGGTTTATATATCGGTGGAAACCTAGGTCTTCGACGATCCGTACCGTACCGCGGGGGGCTGTCGCCCCCCGCACCCCCCACAGGCGTCCCCGTTGGGCACGGTGTGGGCCAACTTCAGACTCGTTACACTCGGCCCAAGCCTCCCGGCGACGGGCCTCGCTCCACTCGTCAGAAGTTGGCCTATACTTTGTAGAATTTGGATCAACATATAACACTACCAGTTTTCGGGCTGTCGCCATAAGCACCTCTTCATCAACACCCGCAAAGTCACCTGCTCGTCCCCGGGTTCCACCCGGATCTTGGTTGTTAGGGGAGGAAAAACCAGGGAAACTTACCCCTGGAGGCAAAATCAGGGTGCATACGGGATCCCTTCCTCCCATTGGGGAGATCTCCCCCTCCCCTGTGGTAGTTTGGCAACTGGGCAAGAAACCTAGGCACACATGCAGAAGAGCAAGAATTCATTAGCAAGAAAGAATATAATGTTAAAACAACTGTAACATATCCGTTCGAATTAAAGTGTGGTCTGTTATAATAAGACCAACCATTACAATTAATATTCCTGCATAATTGAGAAAAACTTCTGAATGGATAAAAATTAGACACGGAAAATATCCTCTTCAATATGTTTGCGGATATGGGAGGAAAAATTCGGACCAATTGTCCTCCCTTTGTCCGATTTGCGCGGGTCATGCACCCAACAGTGGAATCTGGAAGTAGTGCACGCCGCCTGGAGCAGCCTCGCTTCCGCGCGTTGACCATCGTCGCCTAGAGCCACTGCCGCCTCGCTCACGCACGTATACGATCGGCCAGCACCACTACCCCATAGCCCGGCTAGCACCGTCGTCTCGACCATCGCCGGAGTCGTAGCCTGGATCCACATCGCTTGCGCGCGTCGACCATTGTCACTTGGAGCCACCTCCGACTTGCTCGCGCACACGTATACGACTAGCTAGCACCTTCGCCCCATAGCCCGACTAGGAGTCCTGCTCTAGTCGTTTCTCTACTCTATCACAGCTCGACTTTCGCTGGATTACAAGAAACAGTGAGAAAGTTAGCATCTGTTTCACAATACAGTTTAAGTAAATTATTTTTCAAACTACCACCACTAACCACATTGAAGTTGTAGGATATAAAGATCAAAATAACAATGAAAGTAGTTTCAGGCACGCTGCTCTATTTTATCTTTTCGATTTTGCGATTTATAGGAGTTTCAGATTAACATGAAATCAATGGTCTGATTCTTATAGAAATATAGACTGTAGATCCTTACCAGCAATAAAAAAGAAAGCCCATTGCTTCAACCTATATTTAACAAGTCGCAACTATGAGATAGGTTTAACAACACAAAGATGATAAGAAATTGTATGACAACAAGTACTGTTTATACGTTGATGCACAATATCTCAACCAGTAACATGGACCTTACTACTACTTTCATCGGTGGAATTGATTTCCATGTGTCGCTCTAACAAACTAGTACATACTCCTTTTCTTTAAGCAAAACAGATACAAATAGACACATATGCAAACAATGGTAATACATAGAACAATAGAATCATCGACAGGTCTCCCTAGATTTTAAATGCATGTGAACAGTAATTATAGCAACTACCTGAAAGAATCAACAAAAGTATGTAAGAATAGTTCAAAGCCATCATTACGCAGGAAACAAGCAGAATAATTGCTACAAAAATTTCTGTGCTTACACAACAGTCTACAAGGGCAAGAAAAGATATATCAACTCACACATTGGTACCATATTTCATCCAACCTAGGCTAGAATTAACAAGATAGTATTCCTTTTAACTAAGAAATTAGCTAAACTAATAGATGTTCAGATTGTGTGTTTACAGTGTGGATGGTTAAAAGTCTAAAAATAGTAAGTATTCTATCTCATCATAAACATGCAAGCCTGTGACGCTCTATGAGCGTGACGAAATGTGATACGTCCATTTTGCATCACTATTCTATGTCTTAATTCACTATTATTCATTGATATATTTCGTATTGAGAGGTGATACTTATGTTATTTCATCTATTTTTGCATGGTTGATGACTTTTGGAGCATGGACCGCTGTAGTCAGGATTCTGATGGAAAAGGTGCTGTTTGGAGGCAAAATTCGCGAAGATCAGAAAATCCGGGAAAATATACGGAAAATCCTATTTTTCCAGAAGACTAAGGATGCCAGAAGATGGAGTGGAGGTGGGCCATAGGGGGCCCACACCACCCCATGGCGCGGGCAGGCCTAGGCCGCGCCTGGAGGTCGTGTGGCCACCCTGGCCCACTCCAGCCTCTCCCTTCTGGCGTATATCATCCTCCCGAAACCCTAAGACTCGGGGAGTAACCATAGAAAGATTACGCCGCCTCTGCTGGGCGGAAAACACCAAGAGAGAAAGATCTCTCCGGTAGACAGATTTCTGCCGGGGGAATTCCTTCCCGGAGAGGGGAGATCGTCGCCATCAACACCACCATCAAGCTGGATTTCATCGGGATCATCATCATCATTACCATCAGCACCCTCATCACCATCTCCATATTGCTGTAACAATTGTGTTGAATCTTGCTATAGTTCATAGGGGAAACTTTCCCGGTGTTGATTACTCTTTGTAGTTGATGCTATTGAGTGAACCATTGAATTATTGTTTATGTTCAGATTGTTATACATCATTATTCCATCTCTGATCATGATCCATATGATGTCTTGTGAGTAGTTCGTTTTGTTCTTGAGGACATGGGAGAAGTCTTGTTGTTAGTAGTGAAGTTGTGTTGAGAAAGATTCAATAGATTGTTATTTAAGTTGTGGTGTACTTCTTCTAGTGGTGTCATGTGAACGTCGACTACATGACACTTCACCTATATGGGCCTAGGGGAATGCATTGTGTATTTGGCTACTAATCATAGGGGTTGCCGGAGTGACAGAAACCTGAACCCCCGTTAGGAAACCATTGCACAAGGGACGTAAGGGTCTTAGAGTTTAAAGTTGTGGTTAGGTTTCTACCTTAATTACTTTCTTGTACTTACGGATGTTTGCAAAGGGTATAATCACAAGTATGTATTAGTCTTGGATGGGGCGGTACATTAGCACAGGTTCACCCACACAACACTTAGCAAGCTAAAGAAGATTAATCAACTATATGAAGCGAAAGCACTTGACAGTCTTCCCATGTGTCCTCGAGAACGTTTGGTCATCTTAAGTAATACAACCGGCTTGTCCTTTGCTGCATAAAGGATTGGGACACTTGCTGCATTTATTCCTAATGTCTTTTATTTACTCGTACTTTGTTTACTTGCTTTATCCAAAACCCCTAAAAATCCGTTTGCTAAGTATTTGCAGAGAATTCCTGATCCATACCACTAGCCAGCACCTTCTGCTCCTTGTTGAGTTCGACACTCTTACTTATAGAAAATACTGCGATACACCCCCTATACTTGTGGGTCATCAAGACTATTTTCTGGTGCCCTTGCCAGGGAGTGAAGCGCTATTGGAGAGTGGAACTGGTAAAGGAAACTTCTACTGTGAGTATTGTTTACTTCTGCTAGTTGCTTTATTTTCGTTATGGATAATTGATGGCTCAGTGCACGGCGCCCAGAAAAGTGCTGGTGCGTGGTTGATGTAGAGCTCGTTGGGAACCCCAAAAGGAAGGTATGATGAGCACAACAGCAAGTTTCCCTCAGTTATGAAACCAAGGTTTGATCGAACCAGTAGGACCAAGGAAACACCTCAAAGGTGTTACTAGCTGAGTTTGGCAGGGCGCACTACCGGTGCTAGTAGCAACGTGGAGACCTGCACAACACAACCACAGAACTTTGTCCCCAACTTGCGATGAGGTTGTCAATCTCACCGTGTTTTGCAGAAAACAAAGGATTAAACGTATCGAATGGATAGAAGTAAAATTTTGCAGAAAGTAAACACAAAGCAGTAAAAGATTGTAGATTGTATGTAAAATACAAGGACCAGGATCCATGGTTCACTAGAGGTGGCTCTCCTTAGATAGATAACATGTTGGGTGAACAAATTACAGCGGGGCAATTGACAAACACCGAGAAAGCAATACATGCATATACTAATCATCTTGACTCCTCTGAGACTTGATTGGGCATTACAACATAATACATAGACCGCCATCCAACTGCGTCTATGACTAATAATCCACCTTCAGGTTATCATCTGAACCCCCTCTAGTATTAAGTTGCAAGCAATGGATTATTGCTTTACGAACTGCGTGTAAAGTAAACAATATGATTGTTCTATGAACAAAGGATTGTTGTTTTCTCCCTAGTAGCAACAACACATCTAGTACCTTAGAGATTTCTGTCACTTCCCCAGATTACCAGAGGCATGAACCCACTATCGAGCATAAATACTAACTCTTGGAGTTGCTAGCATCTACTTGGCCAAGATATCTACTAACAACGGAAAGCATGCAAGATCTCAAATAACAAAGACATGATAGAATCAATAATCAATCTGAAATAGCATCTCAATATCCATCGGATCCCCGCAAACACAACATGTATGGATTACAAAAAGATGATCTTGATCATGAACGGAGCTCACAAGATCTAAACATGGATCCGCAGTCCAAGGATGAACTACTCACGCATCACACCGGAGGCTTGCATGGTGATGAAGAAGGCCTCCAGGGTGAATTCCCCTCTCCGGCAGGGTGCCGGGAAGAGCTTCAGATCCCTCCCGATCTAGGGATGGAGATGACGGCGGCTATAGACTCTTCCGTGGATTTTTGATCGGGTACTAAGGGTTTTCATCCTGAGGGCAATATATAGTCGGAAGGGGAGGCCGAGAGGGTGCCGGGATCCACCACACCACCCCCTGGCGCGGGCCAGGCCTGGCCGCGCGGCCAGGTGGTGTGGCTGGCCCCTGGCCCCTCTTCGTCTCGTATTCTAGCACTTGATCTCTTCCGAAAAAATAGGCACTTTGGCTTTTGTCCCGTCCAATTCCGAGAATATTCATTTTTTGACTTTCTTGGAACCAAAAACAGCAGAAAACAGGCAGCTGGCACTGTGGCTCTTGTTAATAGGTTAGTCCAAGAAATCATATGAAAAGTACTCCAAATTGGGAACAAAACACAAGAAAGTGGATAAAACCAAGCATGGAACAGTGATGCTTATAGATACATTTGCAATGTATCAACATACCCAAGCTTCACTCCTGCTCGTCCTCGAGTAGGTAAGTGATAAAAAGAAATAATTTTTGAGGTGACATGCACCATCAAAGACTTGATCAAAGTATTTGCAAAACACTCAAAGCTGGGATCATAGTACTTCAATCATAACATGAAAGACAAAGTTCTAGCAATAAGCAAAGAAACTATGATGCAACATGAAAAGGCACAAAGAAAAGAATCATGAATAACATGCTTTGCAAGATGTTTGTTTGTTTCACATAAAGAAAACATAGCATAATAGTATTCATCTTGTCCCTCAATAGAGTAGCAAATATAAATGCATAGGACACCTTCAAAGTTCAAAAGAGTGACTAGATACAATAGTTAAAAACAAGCAATAACAAGTTATGCATCAATCAACTAGTCTTGGGACAATGCACATAGAACTAAGAATGGCCACTATGCTCTCAAAGTAGGTGCATAAAGATAGAAGGTGGAGACTCACTATAATGGTGGAAGAAAGGCCTTTTGTAAAAGGAAGTAGGGATTCAAGTCTCGTAAAGAGCTTCCAAAAATTATGGTACTTATAGCTTTCAGCTCTCATTGCCCCTATCATAAGCATCTTGAAGTGATTAAGGTTAAAGTGACACAACTAAGAGGATATGCTTGACAAGTTATAAACCGAAATCTCATGCCCCTTACTTACGAAGACCGATCCTCATGCTACTCAACTTCAGTCATGAGTAAGCTCTTGTCATTGTAAGTGCATGTGTATCATTAAGAACCACCAACGGGGTACCCCTTGCACATGATACGGAAGCTTTCCCATAATCAAAATGACAAGGCAAGCAGACAATGAGCATCTCAGCGATCTTTTTATTTTCTATTTGCATAGGTTTTTATTGAGGATGCTTCATAGAGTGCTCATTATGGTGATGCTGCAAGTTTCCACCATGATTAGGCATGGCTTAGGCTAGTGGCCCAGGCATTTCTCTAACACACATACAAACTCCATGATCTTACAAGTTCCACTTTTATTTCACACCGTCAGGATCCGTAAGCAAAAGAACATGATATCAACGGGGTACAAAGTACAAGTGCAATGTTGAAAGCGTTCCCCATGGTACATGGTTCTACTAATTTCAACTTATAAAGAGCAAGCATATACGCAACAAAGAAGGACCCAATGGTTCAAGTTTATTAGAGGCAAAAAGTAAAGTGTGTCATCAAGTTCGTGAGAGCTTTAATCACTAGTTTTATCATAACAAGTGGAAGGTAAACAAAAGCATGAATATACTTGGAATAGCATAAGCTAGTAGGTAGGTATGGTGGACTCTTTGGAATAACTTGGTTTAGGGAGTTGGATGCATGAGTGGAACTCATACCTTGGTGGTGGAGGCTAGCAAAAGACTAGGAGCGACAAACTAAGAGAGCAATAATGGCCATAATCATGCAGAGCGACAAAACATCACTGATCAAAGCATAAAGTGATACTACAAGTTGAAAACTAAAGGATCATAAAGGCTATGGTGACTTGTGACAGTCATAACATGGTGTGAACATGTGCCAAGTCAACCCAAATAAAGCATCAAAGGAGAATACCACTATACTATGCTTTAATATGCTAAAACAACGCATGATTCATCCAAGGCACATTAAGAAATCTCAATTGTTTATAACAAGTCATGCTACAGCAAATAATACTAAGCATAAAGCCAAAACAATATCAAGCATGGCATGACAAATTATAGCCACAGTCAAGAACGAGCTCTTTTTACCACATAAGCATGAACTTTCCTACTCTTTTCCAAACCAAACCAAACTATTTGCAAACCAAATGTATGAAAGAGGGGGTCCAACCAACTTATTCAGAAAACTAAGCAAACCAAGCAAACTAAAAAGCAAAACGAAAACGAAAAAGAAGACGCTCCAAGAAAAACACAACTGTGCATGAAATAATAAAAATGAAGCGTTTGGAAGAAACCTGGAATTTTTATTGATGAAGAAGGGGATGCCTTGGGCATCCCCAAGCTTTGACGCTTGTACTTCTTGGATATTTCTTGGGGTGACACGCGTGGCATCCCCAAGCTTGAGCTTTAGTCCATCCTTCATCTCATTACTCATTCCTTCCATACACCTGAAAATTTTCCTTCATACAAAACTTCACACAATCTCATTAGCAACATTAGTGCACTTAAGATAAATAAGTCTCAAGGTTCAGTTCTAGCACCAAATAAACTTCCATTAGAACACTAGATACTGTAGAACTTCCCTCAAAAATCTCAATTCCCCAAAAGAACTCAAGAAGGAACCAACAAGAAGCAAATGCAGAAAATGGCAGAAATTTGTCAAAACAGACCAGCAGGTAAAGACGAATTTTTTCGAAGACCTTATGTTGCTCAAATCAAAAAGTGTTGAACTAACTAAAGTTAGATAACTACCTGGGGCAGAACCATAAAAAATTACAGCTCAATCCGACATACAGAGCTCTCTCGGGAATGTTTACGGTGAAGCACAAAAATCTGTTTCGGGACAGCAACTTTCCCAATCATTACTTCACTCTCATTAGAGGTTACTCTTGGCACAAAAAGAAAATAAAAAGGATAATGAGCGGTTATTACTGAATTAATAACTTACAAGACTCATCTAAAACTCTTGGATTATCTACCAACAAGTACTTTTCTTTAACGCCTTTAAGTTAGGTATAAAAATTTGAGAAGATGCTCTCATAGGAAATATGAATTGAAGTAAAAGAGAGCATCAAGAAGCAAATTCAAAACACATTTAAGTCTAACCCACTTCCTATGCATAGGAATATTGTATGCAAATAAATGCACAAAGAGCAAAGTGATAGGCATAGGAAGATAAAACAAAAGTAACTTCAAAACTTTCAGCACATAGAGAGGTGTTTCATTACCATAAAAACTTCTACAACCATATTTTCCTCTCTCATAATAATTTTCAGTAGCCTCATGAATAAACTCAACAATATAACTATCACATAAGGCATGATTTTCATGATCTACAAGCACTAGAGCTTTATTATAAACATTTTCAAAAGAATCCTCAGGAACATAACATTCACCCTCCTTTGATAAGCATGGGGGACAATCAAATAATGTAAGGGATAAAGAGTTACTCTCATTAGAAGGTAGGCATGGGTAGATCCATTCTTCCTCCTTTTGTCCATCACTCTCCTCCTCTTTTTTCATCTAATGAGCTTTCAGGTTTAGCAATTTCTTCTTCCATGGAGGTTCTAGCAGGCGGTGGTTCATCTATTACCTTAGCAGTCCTAAAACTATTCCCAAATAGGAAACTGAGTGAGCTATCCATAATGAAATAGTGATTGGAGTAGAGCTAGTCATAAAGGCAACTTAAGAAAGGAACTAATTTTTTGTGTTTTTCCAATAAGAAAGCAAACTAGTAAAACTAATTTTTTTGTACTTTTGAAGAACAAAACAAGCAAACAAAGAAAAAGAAACTAAGAAAAACAAAAACAACAAAGTAAAGAGATTGGTTATGAGGGACTCCCCTTGTGAAGATGTCCTTGACTCCCTGGCAACGGCGCCAGAAAAATTCTTGATGGCTCAGTGCACGGCGCCCAGAAAAGTGCTGGTGCGTGGTTGATGTAGAGCTCGTTGGGAACCCCAAGAGGAAGGTATGATGAGCATAGCAGCAAGTTTCCCTCAGTTATGAAACCAAGGTTTAATCGAACCAGTAGGAGCAAGGAAACACCTCAAAGGTGTTACTAGCTGAGCTTTGGCAGGGCGCACTACCGGTGCTAGTAGCAACGTGGAGACCTGCACAACACAACCACAGAACTTTGTCCCCAACTTGCGATGAGGTTGTCAATCTCAGCGTGTTTTGCGGAAAGCAAAGGATTAAACGTATCGAATGGAAAGAAGTAAAAGTTTGCAGAAAGTAAACACAAAGCAGTAAAAGATTGTAGATTATATGTAAAAGAGAAGGACCTGGATCCATAGTTCACTAGAGGTGGCTCTCCTTAGATAGATAACATGTTGGGTGAACAAATTATAGTGGGGCAATTGACAAACACCGAGAAAGCAATACATGCATATACTAATCATCTTGACTCCTCTAAGACTTGATTGCGCATTACAACATACTACATAGACCGCCATCCAACTGCATCTATGACTAATAATCCACCTTCAGGTTATCATCCGAACCCCCTCCAGTATTAAGTTGCAAGCAACAGATTATTGCTTTACGAACTGTGTGTAAAGTAAACAATACGATTGTTCTATGAACAAATGATTGTTGTTTTCTCCCTAGTAGCAACAGCACATCTAGTACCTTAGAGATTTCTGTCACTTCCCCAGATTACCAGAGGCATGAACCCACTATCGAGCATAAATACTAACTCTTGGAGTTGCTAGCATCTACTTGGCCAAGATAGCTACTAACAACAGAAAGCATGCAAGATCTCAAATAACAAAGACATGATAGAATCAATAATCAATCTGAAATAGCATCTCAATATCCATCGGATCCCCGCAAACACAACATGTATGGATTACAAAAAGATGATCTTGATCATGAACGGAGCTCACAGGATCTAAACATGAAAGCACAAAGGAGGAGAAACCAGCCATCTAGCTACTACATGGATCCGTAGTCCAAGGATGAACTACTCACGCATCACACCGGAGGCTTGCTTGGTGATGAAGAAGGCCTCCAGGGTGAATTCCCCTCTCCGGCAGGGTGCCGGGAAGAGCTTCAGATCCCTCCCGATCTAGGGATGGAGATGACGGCGGATACAGACTCTTTCGTGGATTTTTGATCGGGTACTTATGGTTTTCGTCCCGAGGGCAATATATAGTCGGAAGGGGAGGCCGAGGGGGTGCCGGGAGCCACCACACCACCCCCTGGCGTGGGCCAGGCCTGGCCGCGTGGCCAGGTGGTGTGGCCAGCCCCTGGCCCCTCTCTGTCTCGTATTCTAGCACTTGATCCCTTCCGGAAAAATAGGCACTTTGGCTTTTGTCCCGTCCAATGCCGAGAATATTCATTTTCTGACTTTCTTGGAACCAAAAACAACAGAAAACAGGCAGCTAGCACTATGGCTCTTGTTAATAGGGTAGTCCAAGAAATCATATGAAAAGTACTCCAAAGTTGGAACAAAACACAAGAAAGTGGATAAAACCAAGCATGGAACATCAAAAATTATAGATACATTTGCAATGTATCAATAATTCGCTGAGTTTCTTATTTGGTAATGCTACTACCACTGCTAAGGTAGTAGATAAGCCACCACCTGCTGAGAATGATGTTTTCAAAATACCTACAAGAATTATTGATCGTGTTATGGATAACTACTATGTTGGGGATGGAACTGTCCATCCCGGTGATCATTTACTCTTTATATACGAATTATGCGGGTTGTTCAAGTGTGCAGGTATTACTACAGATCAAGTTAAGAAGAAGTTATTCTCATTATCACTGAAAGGAAGAGCTGAGGAATGGTATAAGCTACTGAAGAATGGTCAAGCTCTGGAATGGGAGGAAATAGTGCCTCTCTTTTATTCAAAGTTTTATCCTCCTAGTGAGATTCGTAAATATCGGAATCAAATATACAACTTTTGGCCTCTTGATGGAGAGAGTACAGCTCAAGCTTGGGGGAGATTGAAGTTACTGATGCTCAAATGTCCCATTCATGAGCTCCCCAACAATATTATTATCAATAACTTTTATGCAAGGCTCCCTCTACATGATAAAGATTTATTGGATGCTTCTTGCGCTGGATCATTCACTCGTATAGAAGAAGAAGCTAAATGGGATCTTCTAGACCGTATTCAAGATAATGCTGAAGCTTGGGAGAATGACAAAGGTAGAAAGTCAGGTGTAAATTATGAATGCATTGAATCTTTTATGGGAACTGATGACTTTCAAAATATTAAAAAAGCTTATGGTCTAGACTCTCAAGCTATTGCTTCTTATTTTAAGGCTTTTGCTTCCTATATTGAAGTGCCTAAAAAGAAGTGGAATAAGTATCATGAACCTTATAAAGATGTTGCTAAGAGTGTTCCTACAAGAAATACGGAAGTTTATACTGCTAATCATGTCTTACCTGAACCTTATATTGAGAAAATGCCTTTCCCAGTTAAGATAAAGGAACATTCTATGATAGCTAGTATGGTTAATGAAAGTATGAATAAGGCTGTTGAACCTGATAAACAAATGGTTGATGAACCTATAATAGCAAGTGTGAAAGACTTTGTCACTAAATATGAAAAAGAGGGACACCCTATTCTTTGTAAGGATACCTCTAATATTGCTTCACAAAATAGTGTTATCAGAGCTAGTATTCCTGTGTTTTCTGTTAGAATAAGTGATCATTGCTATGATGGCCCTTGTGATAGATATATTGTTAAGTTTATGCATGATACTGAAAGCTACTATGAGAGAGGGAAAAGTGTTCTTATGCATCTCAATAATATCAAGTTTCCCCGTTTTATGCTGAAAGTTTTTATATTTCGCTTCTTTTGCCTTCTTATGCAAGAAGCCTCTGGTTTCAACAACTTGTTTGTTTACAAAATCCCCTTGCATAGGAAGTGGGTTAAACTTAAATGAGTGTGTGTTTTTGCTTCTTAATACTCTCTTTCACTTCAATCCATATCCCTATGAGAGCTTCTTCAAAATTATCATGCCCATCTTAATGGCTATAAAGAAAGAGCTTTATGGGAGACAACCCAAAAATTTTTTGCTTTCAGTTTGTTTTTGTTTATTTGAGTCTTGGAAGTTATTACTTTGGTAATAACCTCTCCTTATCCATTTTGTTTGGTTTTTGTGTCAAGATCAACCTCTAATGAGAGAGAAGTAATATTTGGGGAAGTTGTTGTCCCGATACAGATTTTTTGTGCTTCACCGTAAAAATTCGTGAGAGATTTCTGTATGTCGGATTGAGCTGTAATTTTTTGTGCTTCTGCCCCAGGTTGTTATTTTACTTTCGTTAGTTTTGCACTTTTTGATTTGAGAAACAGAAGATTTTAGAAAAAATTGATCTTTACCTGCTGGTCTGTTTTGACAGATTTTGCCACTCTTGCATTTGCTTCTTTATTCGATTTCCTTTTTGAATTCTTTTTGGGTTTTTGGAAGGAGTTGCTACAGTAGCTTTTGTTTTGATGGTTTTCAGTTGAAGTTAGACTCAAAAGGTTTTATCACTTCACTTATACTAATGTTGCTAATGAGAACTGTGTGAAGTTTTGTGTGAAAGAAATTTCCAGGAAGTGGAGAAAATGGTGTAATAAGGAAGAGAAGGGTTCTATGATTCAAGTAATAAGTGTATGAAGATGAAGATATCAATGATATTCAAGTGGTGACTCCGGAAGGATCCACTAAATACCAAATTCAGAGACCTGCAGAGTCTGTTTCCAACTAGGTAACAGTTCTGGTAAGAAAGTTCCACGAAAATATAATCCAACTATATTTTTGCAGTTTTCAGTTGATAAGGAAAGTTACGAAGCGAAAAAGGGACGGAACCGGAGCCGGGGTAGCCCACACCACCCTGTGGCGCGGGCCCACCCCTGGCTGCGCCACCAGGTGGTGAGGCCACCCTAGACTCCGCCTCCGACTCATTTCCTCCCAGTACCTTCCTTTTGATATGAAACTTCATAATATATAACCCCCCGGATCCCCCGAGGTTCGTATATCGTGTTTTCGTCGTGTTTTTGTTTCGATCTATTTCTGCCAGGAAATACTCTTTGAAAGCTTAGAAACACAATGGTGTCTGCCAAGGATAAAGGGAAGGAGCCTATGGAGGAAGACCTCCAAGACCCCGGGAAGGAGAAGGAGATCAAGAGTGAAGGTGAAGAGGAGCAAGGCCAATGTCCGCACACCGGAACTACCATTGCAAGCATTGGAGTGGTGAAACCTGCCAAGGTCAGAAGGACGGCATGGAAGTAGACTGGGGGGAAAGCTCCTCGTCATAGTTTGGCTCCACGGTCACTTCCTCCACGCACCAGGAATCCTTTCCATACCCTTATCCATGAGCATCAATACCAGAATATGCCCAAGGAGAAATTACCCTCCAATTGGGGTTTGCCTCGTTCTAGCTAAGCAGGAAAAGAAGACTTCAAGGAGGAAGAGTGGGGAAGAATAGCAAGAGCTGGAATTCTCAACCCGACATGATCATGAGCCGCATTGAGCAAAACTCGCAGCTTATTCGTAATCTCACCTTTGAGATTGAGGATTTGGGGAAACTTATTAGAGAGCTCATCGAGAGGATACCACCACCACCTAAGGAGTAATTCGTCATCAGGTTTGGCATCCCCTTAGTTTGTTCCAAGCTTGGGGGAGTGCCGCGGTATCACATCACTATCTTCTATCTTTTTACCTTATTAGTAGAGTCATATCTTGAATAGAGGAGTTATTATGTAGTATGGTTTGCATTATGGAAGTGTCCCCTCTCTCGTTAGATATGTATCCCTTGGTGTGATTTTCCGTTATGGAATATTAATGAGAAGTTCTATCACTCACTCTTTTGCATAGCTTATATTAGTTTTCAATTCGTGGTTATATGATTGATCTTGTTGTTAGTATTGGTAGCACTCTAGGATCATTGAGTTAATTTAGTTGGTTTTGGCAAACCTGGCTCGCTCAATAGCAACACTATTTTTGAGAGTTGAATGAAAAAGATAGAAGTACTCTAAAGAGAAAAATAATTTCATCGTCTTTCTTTCTTGATTTGCTCATAAGTTTAGTATTCTCTAGTTAAGATCTTTTGTGCTTTCGAGGAAGATTGCACGTTTGTCTTTATCACTTGTATGTTTGTTTGTTTCCTTCAACTCTTATACTTGTTACCTAGCCTTGCTAGCCAAAACCCCGTACTGAGAGGGTATTCTTATCGTGCATCCACCTCCTTTAACCCAAAACCTTTGCCATTTGTGTCCACCATACCTACCTAGTAGCATTATTGCTATTCCAAGTAAATTCTTGTTTTGTCTACCTCCCAAATTAAACTTGTTATGTGAAAATTAGTGATTAAAGCTCTCACGAACTTGATGGCACACTTTACTTTCTTGCATTTAATAAACTTGAACCATTGGGTCCTTCTTTGTTGCGTATATGCTTGCTCTTTATGAGTTGAAGTTAGCCGAACCATGTATCATGGGGACCGCTTTCAACACTTCATTGGTACTTGTACCTAGTTGATATCATGTTCTTTTGCTTATGGATCCCGGCGGTGTGAAACAAAAGGGGAACTTGTAAGATCATGGAGTTTATATGTGTGTTAGAGAAACGCCTGGGCCGCTAGCCTAAGCCATGCTTAATCATGGTGGAAACTTGCAGCATAACTATAGTGAGCATTCTATGAAGCATCCTCAATAAAAACCTATGCAAATAGCAAATAAAAAGATCGTTGATATGCTCACTGTCTGCTTGCCTTGTCATTTTGATTATTGGATAGCTCCTGTGTCATGTGCAAGGGGTACCCCGTTGGATGTTCTCAATGATACGCATGTATTTACAATGACAAGAGCTTGCTCGTGACTGAAGTTGAGTAGCATGAGGATCGGTACTCATAAGAAAGGGGCATGAGATTTCAACTTATAACTTGTCAAGCATATCCTCTTAGTTGTGTCACTTTAACCTTAATCACCTAAAGATGCTTATGATAGGGGCAATGAGAGCTGAAAGCTAGTAAGTATCATAATTTTTGGGAGCTCTTTATGAGACTTGCAATCCCTGCTTCCTTCTTTGAAGGGCCTTTCTTTTACTTTGTAGTTGAGTCAGTAAACCTACTCCCTTCTATCTCAGCAAGTATTTTGAGTTAATGTGTTTCATTCATTCATATGGTGATTTATTCAATCATGTTTCTTATGTTCCTTGTTTTGCACATTGCTCTTATCCTCATGTTTACTACTTTGAAAGCTTTCATTGAAAAACCAGTTATTTGTGAACTCCAGCAAATTATCAACTATTCTTCGACCAAGAGCTAAGTTTGCCATTACCAATTCTGATTCACTTTATGTATCTTTATTGTGTTTCCTTTACTCATTGCAAGTTGAGTTGTATAATAGTGAGTTGTCTTCTATTATGATCTATGTATTTGATGAATGTGATGCTTCTTGTCCGTATTATTTTATCGACTCTTCACTCCATAAACCTGAGGTCATGTTTATTGAGCTCAGTTTCGCTTGGGGACAAGCAAAGTCTAAGCTTGGGGGGAGTTGATACGTCCATTTTGCATCACTATTCTATGTCTTAATTCACTATTTATTCATTGATATATTTCGTATTGAGAGGTGATACTTATGTTATTTCATCTATTTTTGCATGGTTGATGACTTTTGGAGCATGGACCGCTGCAGTCAGGATTCTCATGGAAAAGGTGTTGTTTGGAGGCAAAATTCGCGAAGATCAGAAAATCCGGGAAAATATACAGAAAATCCTATTTTTCCAGAAGACTAAGGATGCCAGAAGATGGAGTGGAGGTGGGCCACAGGGGGCCCACACCACCCCATGGCGCGGGCAGGCCTAGGCCGCGCCTGGAGGTGGTGTGGCCACCCTGGCCCACTCCAGCCTCTCCCCTCTGGCGTATATCATCCTCTTGAAACCCTAAGACTCGGGGAGCGACCACAGAAAGATTCCGCCGCGTCTGCGGGGCGGAAAACACCGAGAGAGAAAGACCTCTCCGGCAGACAGATTTCTGCCGGGAGAATTCCTTCCTGGAGAGGGGAGATCGTCGCCATCAACACCACCATCAAGCTGGACTTCATCGGGATCATCATCATCATTACCATCAGCACCCTCATCACCATCTCCATATTGCTGTAACAATTGTGTTGAATCTTGCTATAGTTCATAGGAGAAACTTTCCCGGTGTTGATTACTCTTTGTAGTTGATGCTATTGAGTGAACCATTGAATTATTGTTTCTGTTCAGATTGTTATACATCATTATTCCATCTCTGATCATGATCCATATGATGTCTTGTGAGTAGTTCGTTTTGTTCTTGAGGACATGGGAGAAGTCTTATTGTTAGTAGTGGAGTTGTGTTGAGAAAGATTCAATAGATTGTTATTTAAGTTGTGGTGTACTTCTTCTAGTGGTGTCATGTGAACGTCGACTACATGACACTTCACCTATATGGGCCTAGGGGAATGCATTGTGTATTTGGCTACTAATCATAGGGGTTGCCGGAGTGACAGAAACCTGAACCCTCGTTAGGAAACCATTGCACAAGGGACGTAAGGGTCTTAGAGTTTAAAGTTGTGGTTAGGTTTCTACCTTAATTACTTTCTTGTACTTACGGATGTTTGCAAGGGGTATAATCACAAGTATGTATTAGTCTTGGATGGGGCGGTACATTAGCACAGGTTCACCCACACAACACTTAGCAAGCTAAAGAAGATTAATCAACTATATGAAGCGAAAGCACTTGACAGTCTTCCCATGTGTCCTTGAGAAAGTTTGGTCATCTTAAGTAATACAACCGGCTTGTCCTTTGCTGCATAAAGGATTGGGCCACTTGGTGCATTTATTCCTACTATCTTTTATTTACTCGTACTTTGTTTACTTGCTTTATAAAAAACCCCTAAAAATCCGTTTGCTAAGTATTTGCAGAGAATTCCTGATCCATACCACTAACCAGCACCTTTTGCTCCTCGTTGGGTTCGACACTCTTACTTATCGAAAATACTGCGATACACCCCCTATATTTGTGGGTCATCAAAATGTCATTGTTGAACTGGCATAAACTTCTGCCAAACAAAATGAGCATTCCCCAAAGAAATGGAAGCAACCATACCAAGCAATCTTTAGATATATACGCTATCATCGATCAATCGATTATTTGCAAGTTAGTTCTACACAAATTCTTTAGATTGTATGGTTTGTTGCATCTAACAACCTACAAAATAAATTAATGTAAAAAGAAAATAAAAAGGAGGAGCCTTCACCACAAAAAATGATCATGAACAAAAGAAAGAGCTACATTCTAGATTTTTTGTTAACTAATTGCAATAGAACTAGATGTTCAAAAACATAACAATTAACTAATCTTGAGAAACATAACAATTATTTGTTAACTAATTGACACAAACCAGATGTCGCATTATGAAGCTTGGTGTCTCCAAGATCAAACCATCAAATTCGACTAATAGGAAATGAACAACAAGGAAGAGAAATGCTTTTACAAACTAGTGTGCTAAAAGAAAGAATTGACAATTGCCTCATACTCATAATCTATCTAGGTAATTATATATGATGCAGACTATTTCGAAAAAGTAATATAGAATATGCTGCATATTATTCAGCTCTAGCATTGGTGGGAAATTCAGACTATGATAATTCATGTAATCTTGCAGATAACTTGTTCTTTTAAACAATCGCCAATGGTCTCCATACTACCACATGATACACCAATGACAAGTATCATGGAGATACACAAATACACAATAATTGTACTACAAGAAGTATACCTCCCGGAGATTAATCTTGCACCTAGCTGGAATGGGAATAGCCTCACATTGTGCCCTCCCTCATGAGCAGCAGCCACTACTTCTGCTCAGTCCTCAGAACAAGAACCCTAGTAGCCCAGATCTGAGGGAATAGAGGAAGGGATGAACAAGATCAGGACATGCACGAAATCAAGTAGGGTATGCTTACCAAGTGGATAGAAGCAACCGGTGTAGTAGCCTGAGCATAAGTAGTTGCATAAGGGATACAAACTATCGGAGGACATTGACTGTCGCTGGGAGAGGTGCAGCAGGCCACGATGCGGAGTTGTTCCTGAGGCTGCTAAGGTCGTGAGGAAGTGGTGGAGCAGAGTGAGGCGAGGGGTGGATGCGGAATAACGAAGGTGGAGAAGGAGGCAGAGGAGGAGGAGACGGGAAAGCTCATGTCGTCGCGAGAGAGACGGGGAGAATCCTCCCGATGTGCGGAGGCAGGGGGAAGCGGCCTGGGGATTTCACGTGGATCGGGCAGACAATTCCATGGCCGATGCAACCAAATGGGTCTCCGAAAAAACTGGGGTGAAGTTTCCAAGTGGGCTTCTCACCCTAGGAAAGGAGAGGGATCCTGGGGTTCCCGTGCATCCAAATGAGCCCTAAGGGTGGCGCGGTTTGATGCCTAGTGAGATCATCCTTTGGTATTAGCAAAAATACCTCTGTGGTTGGTGATTTAAGGCCCAAGTAGTGATGCTAGACAGTTGGATCCAAAGGTGGGTGGAACCATGGAACATGCGCGATTCTAAATTCTCTCATTTCTTAAATTTGTTTAGTATTTAGTAGCTATGTACAAAATAAATAGAAAGGGCATTTTTAAGAAAACATTGGAGTGATGAGACACATTAAATCTAGAATGCATTTGTGTTCCGAATTTCTACCTCTTCTCTGACGATCAAGAGCATCGACGAATACGACCATCCATACTCCGGTACTCATATGTCATGCAATGTCCTGTGTGTACTCTGCTCGCCTATGGATCGACATTGCCTAGTTGTAGGCCTGGTTGAGGAAGTAGGGTACCTTTATTCCTTGTATCTATACCACTATATAGTGTACCGGTATCCAAGGATACATGCCATTTGATCTTTCTCATCGAACGAATTGTATATTCAGTTGGTTCAGTTGGTTAAAATCAGTATCAATTGTGGCAGTATATGCACCATGGGATCTGCTAATCTAATGTCCAGTATCATAGGGATTTGTGGTGGTGCCGAGCTCTGCTATGTCCACTCACTGTCACATGACAGGCTATGATAGGGGAAAAACAATATGATAAAAACTACTTGGGAGGATGAGGAGTCATCTAGGACATGTTTGGTATCCTGCATCACATTCTCGGCCCGACCAGGCTATGCCAACAAGAGTAAGCCAGGCACATACAACCTTTGTGCCATGTGGTTCAACCCGTTTGGTTTCCTGTATGAGGGACGGGTGGAAGGGGTTGGCTATTCTCTCCTATCTATTTGGTTGTCTGCACCTATGAATTTTGGCCCATTATCATGCAATACAACCTTGTTTGGTTGCCCTTATGTGCCCCCTTGTGTCCACCTTGTTCAAATTTTGGTGTGGTTACCACCATGAGATACATACAACTATATTTGATCATACACATGACCCTAGTAGAAGATCAACTTGACGAACACCACAAGAAGAATGACAATGATGAAGTTTTTGAGGCTATCCTGTTGGACATGTTGTTGCTCTTCCTCGACAACAATGTGCATCGGTTGTTCTTCTTCCTCGGCAAAAAATTGCACATGTTGTTCCCCTTGGTTGATGTTTTTTCGATGAACCAGGTAGTTTTTGTTATGGTTAGCCAGATAGCTGTGGTAAGCTACATATGACTCCTCCATAGTGTCAAACCCTTCATAGGTATTGTTGGAGTAACATGTCACTTGAAACTGGTAGTGGCGCCATTGTGTGTACACTATTGGATACTTGTCTCTATACACCACATAGAATTCTCTCTACAAGCCAGAAGACAAACATGTCAAGTTATAACATCACAAGAGCATCATAAGAATCTATCATTCATAACTAGCATCACAACTTCATAACACAACTTAAGACTAACAAGTACATGCATGATCATTTCCAAAAGGGGATCACAAGTTCATCCTAACACTACATGGTGTTAACCTCCCACCACATCAAAAGGGGTGTCATCCTACCACTGCATCAAGTACACAATCGCAAGAGGGGTAGTATATACCACCTCATTGATTCGTACATGCCATATGAAGTTTTTAGGTCCTAGATACAACCAAAATGTACATCACAAAGTCCATCAGTTCATCACCAACACTACCACCATCACCATCATGCACATGAACTCTAGGACTGAAGCAACCAAAGCTCTAGTCATGGTACTTGGATAGGAAAATTATGATCTAGAGGATCCCGTGCTGCTCATGAATGTCGACGAAGTTCTTGCCCTGTGTCTTTTGGTCAGCGAGGTGGCCGAGAGCTGCCATGAGATGCTCCTCTATGAAGCCAACAATGTTCATGACTGCCTTGGACAGGTCAAGGTTCATATTAGTGGGCTTGTTGTGCCTAATGTCCTGCGCAACATCCTTCATTGTGTTGGTCATGCTGGTGAATTCATGGATCTCGTCATCTACAAGGACAACCCTCTTCCTCTTGCCATTAGACGTAGCAACAGCAGCTCCACCTTCACCAGGCTTGTCGGGGCCATCAAGGATCACTGTGTTTAACTCCTGAGTGTTAGCATCCTCAGCTCTAGGAGGACTTAGAGGCGCACCTAACCACATGGCAAACCTGTTAGTGGCAAGGCCATAGGAGAAGATGGTCTGCATCTGGACATAGTTCTGGATGGGATTGTTGATGTACTATGCATCTCTCGGATGCTCCTATGACCGCAAGAGAGTGTGCTAGCTACAATTGGTAGTGGTAATGTGCAAGAGAGTGTGCTAGCTATGTGTAACACCCTCGAATCGGCCCTATGCAATTTTTAGCGATGCCCTCCAAACCCGCATAGAAACGATTCAACGGTGCCCACCAGGCACTTGCGTGCAGGTGGAAAACTAAGTAATACCATTACACAATAGTTCACGATGGAACCCATAGAACAACATATATATACAACAACGGCTACATGAGTCAAGAATATAGATATACAATATAAAGATCCAAATCACCTTGAAAACGATACACATCCGAGTACAGATAAGAAGAAAATGGGGCTAAGATCCCTGAAGAATAACCAATGGAGTCCATAACCCTGCCCAGGCCAAGCCAGAAGGGTAACCCTGCTAATGACGTCGAACTTATACCTGTTAAACAAAAGGGGTGCCGACAAAGGGCAGAGGGAAAAAGGGAGCGGCCAGTACTGAGGCCAGTACATGGTGAGACTAGAATTTGGTGGCTCTCGCCTATATAGGTATGGTGGACTGAAGCGACAGCGAAGCATGCACTAAAAAACCTATAGAGACTCGATACAACTGTCAGCTATTGGAGAGAGAGATTAGAAATACCTATGCGGAACCAACCTGATATTACCACCAAACATACCCATCCTGGTATTTCCCCTTTGAAACCAAACGAGGAAGTCCTACCGAGGAAACTCACACGGTTCATAGTTTTATTCATTCTTTACATGTTGGTTATTCCAACTTACTAGTCATATTAGATACAAGTCAAATTTATAAAAGTAAATTTTAGTTATGGTTGTCTATGATCGAGAAACTATGCTCCAAGTCATCCATAACCATGGACATGGATTTTTGCAAGGCCGACTATCTATCAAACAATAGGCAATATGATCTGTCCAAGGCAATATAGGGGCTGCAAGGAATATAAATGGCATAGGAAACTAGAGCATCGCAACACGGATAACAATAGATCAACAGGAGGAAATAAAGACTATAAATGCAAAATAGGTAGAAAGGGGGAGAATGCTCGCCTAGGAAACACTTTCGAAAATACATATCCAAAGGACTTGTCGATACTCGCATCAACTCAATGGCTTAATCCACGAAGAACCAAAGCACTAAAAGAAACACGAATGCACTATTTAATACTATGACAGAAGATCAAGCATGATGCATGTATGATGTATGAAATGGCAAAGGTGCGATGCAACTAGGCAATATTAAGCGAAACCGGGATCCCGACAATTAGTTAGAAGGTTCGAGTTGTTTAGATACCCCGCAATTTAAATGTTGTATTAACAAGGCAAATCATGGCATCGGTTCGCTGCACAAATTTAAATGGAGATGATATTAGACTAGAATAGCCCGCATATGACCTTCATATTTAATTATTAGGTGAATCGACAAAATACTCCCAAATGACAAAGCATGTATGCAATCATGAAATATTTAATATGCAATAAGTATATGGATGGCAATTTATGAAATAGGGCTTCAAAAGGGGTCACACATTGGTATTCGGTGATCTTGGGGTTCCGAGGGTTCAACAGGGTTCGGACTCGGTGAGGTCGGTCTTTGGACTCTGGGATGCTACAAATCGACACCAACTACTGGGCTTTGATACCACTTCGTAACACCCTCGAATCGGCCCTATGCAAGTTTTAGTGATGCCTGCCAAACCTGCATAGAAACAATTCAACGGTGCCCACCAGGCACATGCGTGCGGGTGGAAAATGAAGTATTACCAACGACTACATGAGTCAAGAATACAGATATACAATACAAAGATCCAAATCACCTTGAAAACGATACACATCCGAGCACGGATAAGAAGCAAATGGGGGCTAAGAGCCCTGAAGAATAACCAATGGCGTCCATAACCATGCCCAGGACAAGCCGGAAGGGTAAATCCTACTAACGACGTTGAACTTATACATGTTAAACAAAAGGGGTGCCGAAAAAGGGCAGAGGGAAAAAGGGATCGGCCAGTACTGAGGCCAGTACACGGCGAGACTAGAATTCGGCGGCTCTCGCCTACATAGGTATGGTGGACTGAAGCGGCGGCAAAGCATGCACTAAATAACCTATAGAGACTCGATACAACTGTCGGCTATTGGAGAGAGATAAGAAATACCTATGCGGAACCAAACTGATACTACCACCAAACATATCCATCCTGGTATTTCCCCCTTAAAACCAAACAAGGAAGTCCTGCCGAGGAAACTCACACGGTTGGTAGTTTTCTTCATTCTTTACATGGTGGTTATTCCAACTTACTAGTCATATCAGATACAAGTCAAATTTATAATAGTAAACTTTAGTTATGGTTGTCTATGATCGAGAAACTGTGCTCCAAGTCATCCATAATCGTGGACACGGCTTTTCAAAAAGATTAAACCCTCGAGGGGTGCACCAAAGTATCTACACACACTTCAACCCTTGTTGTCAGATCTGAATATGAGCAAGATCCTGAACATACACCCAACGGTATGCAACGGGGCCTCGGACATGATGTTTCCTAGAACCAAAGCAAGTACATGGGGGCCACCCCACTAAGCTACCTGCAACAAAGTCAGATGTCTCTGATACGGATCCAGGGTATGTGGCGATGGCTATAAACGACTGGGACCCAAAAGTGTGACTAGGCTTGTCGATACAGCGGAAACATGGCACGGGGTTCCTAAATAGTACAGGTTCTCCACGCACAATCATAAATAAAGAAGTAAAGCATGGCATAAGTACATGATAGTAATAACGCCCCAAACTACTTTGTGGCCCCCAGCACAATACTTTGAAATCAGGTAGTAAGTCGATGGGGTTCCCACACACACCCACATATGGTTAGCGCGCTTGATCTCGGAATAGGTCTCAAGAACCCGGGTCCTAGGTGGACACAAGTGGGTGGTTAAAAACCAAATATTGACTATTACCCACCGGTGCCTCTGCATTATATCTATTTCCAGTATTTTAATGAACAAGTTATAATGAAATCCATGATCATCTCCACCATTAAGCATGTACCAACCTTCCATCAACGGTGGAACGATAACGATGCAAAGCAACACCTAAGGAAGCAACTACGACTCACAAGGACGAATATCTATCAAACAATAGGCAATATGATTGTCCAAGGAAATATAGGGGTTACAAGGAATATAAATGGTACACGGAAACTAGAGCATCGCCACACGGATAGCAATAGATCAACAGGAGGAAATAAAGACTATAAATGCAAAATAGGTAGAAAGGGGGAGAATGCTCGCCTGGAAAACACTACCGAAGATACATATCCAAAGGACTTGTTGATACTCGCATCAACTCAACGGCCTAATCCGCGAAGAACCAAAGCACTAAAAGAAACACGAATGCACTATTTAATACTATGGCAGAAGATCGAGCATGATGCATGTATGATGTATAACATGGCAAAGGTGCGATGCAACTAGGCAATATAAAGTGGAATCGGGATCCCGAAAATTAATTAGAAGGTTCAAGTTGTTTAGATACCCCGCAATTTAAATGTTGTATTAACAAGCCAAATCATGGCATGGATTCGCTACACAAATTGAAATGGAGACGATATTAGACTAGAATAGCCCGCATATGACCTCCAAATTTAATTATTAGGTGAGTCAATAAAATACTCCCAAATGACAAAGCATGTATGCAATCACGAACAATTTAATATGCAACAAGTATATGGATGGCAATTTGTAAAATAGGGCTTCGAAAGGGGTCACACATCGGGATTCAGTGATCTTGGGGTTCTGAGGGGTCGACGGGGTTCGGGCTTGGCGGGATCGGTCTTCGGATTGGGGTTTCGGGGTTTCAGCGTCTTCGTGTCCGTGTAGGAGAGGAAAAGGGCACCACGGCTTAAATTGTTGGTGACGACCTTGGGGTTTCAACTATGCTTGGCGGTGGCGTAATTGAGATCCGTCTAGGGTCGACCATGGCGAGGTCCTTATCTTCTTGTCCCCCGGATTTTTCTGAACATTCAGCTACTTGTAGATGAGCAGATATCATCAAGCCATCTCTCTCTTTTGCGGCACACATACAGAAGTACCACACCACCACTTGGTCCTGGTACCGTACCAACAAAAGAGCATCGGAACAAGCGTGGTTGTGGTCGAGCTGGACACAACAACTACTAGTGGTTCACATGTCCTGCAGGCAAACAGAGGGAGGCCTCGACGACACGAGGGGAGAGGCAGCAGCCTCGCTTGATAGTCGCTGGGGCGGGCTCGCTGCAGGCGGCACATGGAGAGGCAGCATCGCGTGCTGGGTGGCCACGAACATGGCGAAGGAGGAGGACCTCGTGAGCGCTGATGGAGAAGGCGAGGTCGAGGACGCGGTTCTAGGAGACGCTGACAACAGCATCGGGTGCTTGCAGGAGGCGCTCGCGCAGCAAGGGTGGCCAAGGCGGAAGCTGGGCGTCGCGGGCGACGCTTGCGCAGGCAAGAGAGGGAGGTGGAGGCGGGCAGTCTTTGCGGGGAAGGGGCTCACCCTTGGGGACGATAGGGTCGTGGCATCCATGGGAGCGTTGGGCTCGGCGGACACGAGCAGAGGAGAGGCGGGCTGTGAAGCGAGCCAGGCGGATGGCGGCGGCTGGACGCGAGGGAAAGCGAGGCAGAGTGACAAAGCACTGCTTTGGGGGCGGGCTTGGTCGCTGGCGGCGGCGAAGAGAGCAGAGGTGGGCGACTCGAGAGGGGGTAGGTGGGGAGGGGATCATGGGGGAAGGATAGAGACGAGGGGGTCTGGGGCACGCGGTAGGTTCGTCGGTGGGGTGGGGTTTGCGGGTGAGAAGGACGCGGTCGTGGTGGTGCATGGGGCCGGGCGGGATCGGTCGGTTGGTCGGGGAAGGGGCGGGTCTCACACGCGTGTGTGTCGTCTACCGCGGCGTGGGGTAGGTGGTTGGCGGCGACAAAGGAGTGGAGTGGCAGCTAGGGTTAGGGTTAATTATATTAGGGTTTTGTTTTGGTTTTGGTCGGGCCTGCCAAGTAGTAGGTGGCCTAGCCTATAGGCTAGGCTGCCTCCCCCGTAACAAAAAAATAGTTTTGTCTGAACTTGTTTGCTTTTATTTTATCAAAAAATTATAAATATTTTTAGACAAAAAGATCCGGATGAGACCGGAGTTTGATTTGAAATAAAAAAGAGGGTATTTAGAAAACAAATATAGTCTCTTAGAAAATAGTTTTAGGCAAACCATGCATGATGAAGTCATGATGATGCTCAAAGTAAAAATAGCAGGCGATTTTCTAGTAGTGGTTTTACCCGGGGTGCTACACTATAAAAGGAAGTGTGGTGCAGATCATGGGTGCTAACCTGAACATGTCCCTGGAAGTGCTCGTTGTCTAGAAGAATCGCGAAGGTCTCCTCACACCATTGCGCACCACTTAGGTCTCTCAGCTTGCTGATCTCGATCCAATGCACCCTCCACTTCCGGTTGTACACCTGAGTGCCTAAAACCTCAACGCCATAGTGCTCAAAGAACGCTTTCACACATGCATTCAGATCTATATCCTTAAACCCCTTCCCAGTACGGACTCCCTTCTTCACAATCTCTCACATCTTCTCGAGAACAAAGGTGGACACGCAAGGGAGCTATTGCATGGTCCCCTTCATATGTGCCTTCTTGTGCATGTTCAACTTTGCCTTCACCTTCACCTTCGTGCTAATGGAGGTGATTAAGGCTTGCACAATGGGATAAATATAAAGGATGACACTCCCTGAATGGGGCATCATCTCATACACTACTTGATTTGGCATCAAAGGTTGACTTTCTTCCACATAAGAGAGGATCTAGGAGTCCCCAATTGGGATCAAAGACTAGCTAAACTAGTCATAGAACGAGTCCTACAATAAGGATGCAAGACAAACGCATGTAAATACATTTGGGAACACAAACAAATGATCTAGATTACACATCATAGTCAATAGCTCTCAAGATACAAATCCTACCTCAAGCAAGATTGCAGATATGTTGGAAATACAAATCAATCCTATGAATTAAGCTATGAACTACACATCAACTCTACGAATCAAGCTAACAAGTATACATCCGAGCTATGTAGGTAGATCTTCGAATCCTAGAAATAGTGCAGATCTAATAACCCTAGGTGGAGGTGTGGTTACATACCGTCATCACAGGAGGTAGACAATGTAGCTCACCGGTCCAGTAGGAGGAGGTACTCTTCACACTGCTGTAGAAGCTGTCCCTACTGACGCTCACCGGATAAGAGGGATCTACTTACCTGACGCGAACGGTGCTGGAAATGGAGCTCGATTTGGGGGCGAAATGGCAGGTGGAGTTACGATAGTGAGAGGGGAGGGTAGAAATAGGTGAGGGTTTCGGTGAGAGACATCCACCACTGATATAATCTTCAGATAGGCCCGCCTTCAGCATCTTAGGCGTTTTACAATTTCTCATCTTGATATGTAATCCGCCTAATTTTTATTAGCTTAATGTCATTTTGACTTTGTGGACTTGTGTCGGCTGTGTGCATCCTAGCTATGCAGAGGCTGGGTGTAATACCTAAACTTTGAGTAATAAAGCGCCCTTTATCAAAAAAAAATCCTCCACTAATATCAGTTCGTAAAGAACTTGACGAATTCCATGAATTCCAAAGCTCAGATCAACGGGAAAAATATGCCAAATTAGGACTGGCAAACCCAAAGCGAGTTATATCTAAGACCTAATGCACGAAATCGATGGACGAAGAAACAAATCGATCCGAGGTAAATTTTTGGACTATTTTTGGGAACTTTTGAACTTTGTGGAGAAAAGACCAATTGGAAGAGAAATCAGTGCCAACCAAATGCTGCTGATACCATTTGACGTGGGTTAACCACTAGGGTTGGTACGATCTTCACGGATATCAGGTACAATCATGGGAATAGCATGGGAAAATGGGGAGAGTTAGCGGAAGAGAACACACACCACACAAAGAACAGGATTAACTCTACACAAAACAGAACACGATACTTGACCAATAGCTCCCGCTAGCAGCCACCAGTCCAATAGAATCATCACAAGGAAAGATTAGTTTAAAGCATTCCCTCGATCCCAATCAGAGAGGAATGAACACCTTGGGGAGGTCCTTGATAACTTCAACTCATGATCACACAAGAGAAGGCCTTGTACATCTGAAATATACAAATCTATTGAGGTCTTGCGGATAGAGGCTCCCTTGGAAGGGGGTGGGACACAACTAGAATATCCAGATTAGTGTTCTAGTCTTATCTTCTTTGTTTATGGGAATAATGGCGAGCCACAGGGGATAGTTATAGTGCTAGGGGAGAAATAGGAGGTAAAGGGAATATTCCTAAGCATCAAACCAAATCTATGCACAAACATGTTATTGGTTGGGGGTCGGTGGCACCAATGTGGGGACCGACGTGGTCGGTGGTCAGGTCGGTGAACCGATGTGTGGACCGATAGTCTCTTGGACTCCATATTTGTGGTGGCGTCGGTGGACCGGTGTTGGAATCAATCCCAACTTGGGTATTGTAAAGGCAAGCATCGATATCCATCAGTGTAGGCATAAGTCGACCGAACTCTGGACCAATGTCGTTGGTGGTGGCGTTAGTATGTCGGAGCCAACACCTATTTCTCAGCTTCTTTTTATCTTCCTCTAGCCCATCATTCTTAGTAGTTTGTGGATGATCTTTGGGTTCAAACCTGAGTATACAGGTGTATTGGTATGAAGTAGCAAGCCATCCAAAGGAGTATCAAAGTCACGCATAGATAGGCACGAGTTCACCTTATCATGAAGGAGTTTGGCTCGGCGCGAGTCATAGGTCCACTTGGGGATTTGGTGGTGTAGACATAGAGGTGTCCGTAAGGTCAGCTGTATCAAAATGAAGCACATTGATATAAAGTACCATTATGTTCACAAGGCTTCGCTCCCAAGCGTCGTTGCAGGACACAACGATATGGGCTAAATTCAGACTCTGTTCCACTCGGCCAAAACCTCGGACGACGGGTCTCACTCCGCTCGTCAGAAGTTAGCCTCCTTTATGAGTTCAGATCACAACATAAGAAACTCCACTTTAAGATAAATTTCATCTTGTAGCATGAACGACGACAATATTGCAGAACAAAACAAAGAAAACGCTTTCAGCGCCAACAACCAATGGGCTAAACAGTTATCCCAACCAAGTTCGATCAAGACTCAAACTTGGCAACATGAACTCCCTTTGTCATTGGTAGTAATCTTGCATACCTTCATGTTACCTTGTGCAATTGCACAAGGTATATCCCAACCAAGTTCGATCAAGACTCAAACTTGGCAACATGAACTCCCTTTGTCATTGGTAGTAATCTTGCATACCTTCAGGTTACCTAGTCTTGATCGAACTTGGTTGGGATAACTGTTTAGCCCATTGGTTGTTGGCGCTGGAAGCGTTTTCTTTGTTTTGTTCTGCAATATTGTTGCCGTTCATGCTACAAGATGAAATTTATCTTAAAGTGGAGTTTCTTATGTTGTGATCTGCAAGATTACTACCAATGACAAAGGGGGTTCATGTTGCCAAGTTTGAGTCTTGATCGAACTTGGTTGGGATAACTGGTTGTTGGCGCTGAAAGCATTTTATTTGTTTTGTTCTGCAATATTGTTGTCGTTCATGCTACAAGATGAAATTTAACTTAAAGTGGAGTTTCTTATGTTGTGATCTGAACTCATAAAGGAGGCTAACTACGGACGAGCGGAGTGAGACCCGCCGTCCGAGGTTTTGGCGGAGTGGAACAGAATCTGAATTTATCCCATATCGCTGTGTCGGAGTGGAGCGAAGCCCTCCTGTGGTACGGATCGTTATTTTTGTTTATAAATATATCTTGTTAGCCGAGACGGCTAGGTTTTATCGTTTCATTGAAAACCCATGATATTTTGTAAACACTTCTAATATAGTAAAATTTTGTTGGCTAACGCCCGTGGTTTTTTCTCTGTTTGTTGGGGAGGTTTTCCACGTTAAAATCGTGAGATGCTGCATTTTGTCGCAAACAAGAGGGCGTTTGTTTAGGATAGTAGATTGTTTTTTGCTACATTGTTGTGTTGTAAAAATGTTACTCCCTCCTGTCTTTATTAATGGCTCCAAGTTTATCTAGATTTTTATGTATCTAGTTAGACTAGCATTCGTACCTAGACAAAGTTGGGGCCATTAATATGGACTGAAGGGAGTACAACATTTTTCTCTTGCACTTCGAAAGTTTTTACATATTTATGGAAAAATGTTGCAAACCGATATTGCATTTCTAAAATGCTACATACACGAACATTCGGATTTTACTGGATTTTGCAGCAATGACAGAGGTCCAGGTATGCACGATTAGTCGGCGGAGGCCTAGCGTTTGCTGCCGCTTTTGTTTCTTCGTGTCTCATCGATCGTGGGCCCTTGTTCCCGTGAACCAGCCGATCGAGGAGAGTTCAAGTTCATGTCCGAGACGAATTTCCAATCCCCGCAAAAAGGGAAAAAAAACTCATGGCGAAGATTTGTCGGGATTCGAGTAGAGTCTGATCGAGGGACTCCGAGTGCTCAACGACATATCTAGGCGGCGCCTGGACCGGTATAAAGATACCCGGTTAGGTACTTGGTTATACGTAGTACGTTCAATCTATAGATAGATCATGGCGGCGTCCAGGGCAATGCAGCCGCGCCCGCGCGTGACGACGTTGCTGTCCAGGACACGGCGACGTCTACGTGCACCCCGGAGACGGTGCAGCGTAAGCACGTCTTCGACATCCGCGCCTACAGCCAGCACAAGCTCCTCGGCCCCAACTCCTACATCAGCTCCAGCCCTTTCACCGTTGGCGGTTACGACTGGAACATCCGCTACTTCCCCGGAGGGTACCTGAAGCCCAAGTACGTGTCCGTCTACCTCGAGCTCCTGAGCGCCGACGCCCGCGTGCGCGCGTCGTGCGACCTCAGCATCGTCAACCAGCGCACCGGCGTGACCTCGCTCGTGTCGCGCACGCCGCCCATGGTGTTCAGCTCCGACCTGACCAGGTTCGCGCCCGGCATGGCCAAGTTCAAGAAGAGGAGCAAGCTAGAAGCGTCGGGGTTCGTCCACGGCGACCGTCTGGTCATCGAGTGCGTCGTCACCGTCTTAATGTATCCAACTGTCATCCGGGCCACGCCGACGTGGAGCCACCTTCGGACCTGCACCGTGATCTCGCCAAGCTGTACGAGTCCAAGGCCGGGGCGAACGTCGGCTTCGTCGTCGGAGGGCAGGGTTTCAGCGCGCACCAGACCGTGCTCGCGATGAGGTCGCCGGTGTTCATGGCGTGTTGAGTATATATATTACGTGTATAGTACATTAGCGTTTAGGCCCCTCCTCTATGTTTATATATGAGGGTATGAAGGCCTCCCATTGTACCTATATATGTATGAGCATTGCCTCCAGAGTAATACAACGACTATTGCTCCTATTCTATATGGTATCAGATTTTCCCACGATCTTAACCTAGCCGCCGCCTGCGCGCCGCCGCCGCCGCTGCCCCTCCACGCCGCCGCGCCCTTCCCACCCAACCAGGGCCGTCGCGCCGCCTTCCTCTCGCATCGCCGCCGCTCTCCTCTTGCGCCATGTCGTCATCCTCCTCGACAAACCCCTTCGGATCCTCCTCCTATGACGGATCCGCTCCACCGACCCCCGAGGTCATCCGCGGCGTCCACCTCACCGACCACGTCCCCATCAAGCTCTCTGTCGCCGAGAAGAACCATCACGCCTGAAAGACGTACTTCTACCTCCTCTTCCGCGAGTACAACCTGCGCGATCATGTTGACGGCTCCGTCGACCTCCTCGATCACCGCGACCCCGACTGGCTCGCCATTGACGACACCATCATCCGCTGGCTATTCCTCACCGTCTCGCCGGACATCTTCAAGACCGTCGTTCGTGAGGGCGACGACGCTCGTACGGTGTGGAAAACGATCAACGGGCTCTTCACCGACAACAAGCTCCAGCGGATCGTCTTCCTGCAGCAGGAATTCTTCGGTGAACCGCAGGGCGATCAACCACTCGACGCCTACTGCCTGCGCCTCAAGGCGATCTCCAATGAGCTCCATGACCTCGGCTTCACGATCGGCGACAAGATCCTCCTCTCCATCCTCACCGCCGGCCTCAACGAGGACCTCGGGAACGCCGCCTCCAACCTCACCCTCATGGTCGAGCCCACCTTCGAGCGTGCCATCACCTATCTTCGCCTCGAGGAGCGTCGCTTGTAGAACCTCCGCACCCGTGCCGTTCACACCGCCTTCGTTGCTGGGTACCGCGCCCCTACCCCTCCGGCCCCTGCGCCCTTCCAGCCGCCGCCGCGCCCCCCGGCGCTCGTGGCACCCTACGCCGCGCCTCCCCAACCGCAGCTGCAGCAGCAGCGCAACGACCGTGGCGGCCGCCTTCGTGGCGGTGGCCGTAACAATGGCGGTGGCAACGTCAACGGTGGTGGCGGCGGTAATGGCGGAGGCAACCAGCAGCCCACGGCACCATGGGCTGGCGGCTACAACCCCTGGACGGGGGTCGTACACGCCTACAACATGCCCGTGCCTCGCCCGCCCGCCCCCGGACTCCTCGGCTCGCGCCCACCGACCCACCAGGCCCTCTTCGCCGCGGCTCCACCGTACGCCCACGCCTACAATGCCGCTGCACTGACCTTCGGTCCGGCCTACGACGCTCCACCGACCTACGCGCCTCCGCAGCCCGCCTGGGACCCGGCGCTCTACGCCGCCCTTCATCAGGCGCCCGCCCCTGGCTCCTACGCTGGAGGCGGCGATTGGTTCATGGACACGGGGGCGTCGACCCACATGGCAGCTCAGCCGGGTAACCTCTCACATTCTTCTCCTACTTCCACCGAGTCTTGCATCATTGTCGGTAACGGCGTTGGTCTTCCTATCTCTCACATTGGTTCTGCTAGTTTTCCTTCCACTTCTAAACCACTGTCTCTCAATAATGTCATTGTCTCCCCCCATCTTATTCAGAATTTAGTCTCTGTCAAAACTCTTTCTCGTGATAATTCTGTAACTGTGGAATTTGACTCTTCTGGTTTTTCTATTAAGCACGCCCGTACCCGGATGGTGCTCCACCGATGTGAGAGCCCCGGCGACCTGTATCCCGTCCAGGCGTCTCCCACCCCCGGCGCCGGACCCCGTGCTTTCTCCGCTAGCGTCGATCTTTGGCATGCTCATCTTGGACATCCCAGTGCCAACACGCTCCATCAAATAATGAGGGGTTTTTCGTTTTCTTGTAATAACAAGGCTACACATAGTTGTGAAGCATGTCGTGTCGGCAAACATGTTCGTCTCCATTTTAGTAATTTTTCCACAGTTGCGTCTTTTCCGTTTGAGTTAATTCATAGTGATGTCTAGACCTCTCTAATTCCTAGTAATTCTGGGTTTACGTATTACTTAGTTATTCTTGGTGATTTTTCTCATTTTGTGTGGACGTTCCCTCTCCGTAAAAAGTCCGTCGTCGCCCCCACTCTCATCGCTTTCTACGCCTATGTGTCTACTCAGTTCGTTCGTTCCATCCACGCTCTCCAAACCGATAACGGCAAAGAGTTCGATAATGTCGCCATCCGCACACTCCTTCCATCTCACGGTACTATCTTCCGCCTCACTTGCCCATACACCTCGCAGCAAAACGGCCGTGCCGAGCGCGTCCTCCGCACCCTCAATGACTGCGTCCGTACTCTTCTTTTTCACGGTCACGTCCCACCTTCCTTCTGGCTTGACGCTATAGCCACCGCCACTCTCCTCGTTAACCTCCGTCCGTGTTGTACTCGCTGGAACTACGTGCCACACCACCTCCTTTTCGGTTCCCCTCCCTCTTACGATGGTCTTCGGATCTTCGGTTGTCATTGTTACCCCAGCGTCGCTGCCACCGCACCTCACAAACTCGCTTCCCGCTTCATCCCATGTGTCTTTCTTGGTTACCCGGCTAACACCAAGGGATTTCGCTGCTATGATCCCGTGTCCCATCGGGTCATCACGTCACGGCATGTGTACTTTGATGAGCATTGCTTTCCGTTTGCACAGGAACAGGCGGCGTCTTCCCCTACACCCGCGGGTGGTACCCCGCGACGTCGCGCCCTTGAGCACTTCGTCGACCCCACCGTCGTCGCCCTCGAGCCCATGCTCGGGCGCCGACCCGCCGACTTCGCCCGCGTCGCCCTCGAGCTCCAGCTCGGGTGTCGCCCCATCGCCTTCCTCCGCTGCACCCTCGAGCTCCAGCCCGGGTGCTACCCCGTCGACACCGCCTGCGTCGCCCTCGAGTTCCGGCTCGGGCGCCACCTCGTCGACTGCATCACCCTCGAGTGGCCACTCGGGTGATGTCGCGCCTGCCCCCACGGGTCCAGTCACCCGTGCACGCGCCGGCATCTTCCGCCCGTTGACGCGGTACCCCGCGGACGCATACGTCTGCCACGCCGCGACAGCCCAGTCGCCGCCCTCGGCGCCCTCCGCCTTCTGGGCCAGCGGCAACAACGTTCTCCCTCATGACGGTGGGGCATCTCCATCACATGGAGTTGAGGCGCCCTCTCCGCTGCCCGCCTCGGCTCGGGCAGCCCTCCGTGACCCGCTGTGGCTAGCGGCCATGCAGGACGAGTTCGACGCCCTGCAGCGCAACCAGACATGGCAGCTTGTGCCTCGCCCACGTCACGTCAACGTCATCACCGGGAAGTGGGTATTCAATCACAAGTTCCATCCGGATGGTACTCCTGATCGGCATAAAGCGCGATGGGTCGTTCGCGGCATTCGTCAGCGGGCCGGTGTTGATTTCGCCGAAACCTTCACCCCGGTTGTCAAGCTCGGGACCATCCGCACTGTGCTCCAGCTCGTCGTGTCTCGCTGCTGGCCTGTTCACCAGATGGACGTCTCCAACGCCTTTCTCCATGGTCATCTTGATAAGCAAGTGTAATAACGGGCGGATGGAATTTTCAGGGTGCTTGACCATCAACGACATGCAACCCGAGGTCTTCGAGGCTCTGCTCTACTACATCTACATGGATTCGGTGCCTGCTATGCGGGACGTGGACACCGACCGTAAGAGGGAAATCATCATGGGTTTACTTGAAGCTGCGGATCGGTTCGCTATTCAGAGATTGAAGCTAATATGCGAAAGCACACTGTCTAAGATCCTTGATGCCAATAAGGTGGTGACCACGTTGACTTTAGCAGAGAAGCATCACTGCCCGAGACTCCGAGAGGCTTGCCTTGAATTTATAGCGTCTTTTGTTGATCAAATGAAGTGATTCTTCCAAGTACTAATAGGCGGAGTACTGTTTTACTTCTAAATTGTTTACTCCCTCCATCCCAAGGCTTAAGGCATATAATTATTTTAAAAAGTCAAGCCATGTAAAATTTGACCAAACTTTTAGAAAAATCTATTAAGAACTATTATATTATATAGATAGCATGTGAAAATATGTTTCATGATATATGTAAGGGTATGGATTATATAGTGTAAATATTAATATTTTTTTCTAAAAACTTGGTCAAACTTTAGTTGGTTTGACTTTTGAAAAAAAATTATATGCCTTAAGCCTTGAGACGGAGGTAGTATTTATTAGACCCGTTTCTCAAAAACTGGAACGTAGTTTGTATTGGTTTTTTTGTACGGTCGCTCTGGTCTCAGTTGTTGAATAATTATTTGGCATTGCCGGTCCGCGTAGCTTTTTTTAGCTTTTTTTTCGAGTTAATGCTTTTATTTTCTATAATTTTGTTGTATTTGCATTTTTGTTGAATCATACTTTTACTTTCACACTAGTAAAATGCATTTGATGTTTTTTGTTGCATCATAATAATAACACAAATAATTTAAAGCCTTAATAAAGAGTTTTTTATACGATTTTTCAAAGATTTTTTACATATTTTATTTGGAAAACTTACAGTATACTATTAAAATGAGGGAGAGTGTTGAGAATATTAATATTTTGCCTATCATCTTTTCATCAGTTTAGAATTTTGAAATAGTTGACTAGGGCAACAATTTAATAATAATGAAAAATTGATAGGATACTATTGTTAACAAAATATAACTTCTTTCTCGTAAGCTCATTTGGAAAGAATAAAATAATTCAAATATTTTTAAGTGTGCTGAGAATGGGTGAGCGATTGGGAAGTGTGACTAGGAGTGAGCAATTTGATCCGAAGTTAAGTGTGCTTAGAGATAAAGATGTCCTCAATGCGATTAAAATAATTCAAATATTTTTAAATTTTTGAAGAAAAAAATTGAAGGATAGCCTACGTCGACGACAAAACGAGGCTATGCCGACGACTTCTCACCATCGGCGCCTCGCCTGTTTCCTGTAGTGGAACATGATGAAACATATTTAAATAATAAACAAGATCACGATACATGTACTGATCATTTGCAGACGGACGTAGCCATTGGTGCGAGTCAGCGACAAAGAAGAATCCTAGCCGCTGCTGACTTGGTAGACGAGCCGTGATGTAGATCGCGAGCAGTCGCGTGGAGCGCTTCCTAAAAGCATATTCCACCCTCTCACGTTCATGATTGTAAGAGCGAGTGTGGTTCCGGAGACCTCTCTCGCGTTTGCCGGTGCTCGGGATGGAGTAGACTACAATACAGACGCATGTAGAGAGAGATGGCAAAACCTAACTCATTTCAGCGTGTACTACGGCGTAAGACGGTAATATGTATCTACGGAGCGGCTCAAGGAACCCTAATAGATACAATGTGGGCCTAGTCCACAAGTTGGGTACAACATCCCAAGGCGAGGGAGCGACCTGAACCGCCTAGTTGTGACGCTTCGGTCAAATCTTATAGTTTTTCTAAACAAAAAACATAAGATCGTCTTGAGGATCATTCCCGAAATCCGACGTGGCGACATGCATGCGTGTCGTGTCCAGTGTGACTACACGAGCGAGCATGTACCGCCCCTCTTTTCCCTCATTTACCAAGTGGTGAAATACTCCTCTTATAAAGAGGTCTAACTCTCTCCCAACTTTTTATTTGAAACTAAACTTAGCATTCTATCTCTTTCCTCACACATGAGTTGCCACAAACATAGGATTTGACATTTAATAAAAATTCTAAAATCTTACATGGCCATAAGTATTGGTCCCATTATTCCTTACCATCGATGACTATGTCTCAACAAGGAAATTGGTGTTGGCAATTTCGTTAGGTCCAGGACCTTCCAGGTTGACGGCTATGACTGGTCAATCAGGTACCACCCTGATGTATGAGCTAAAAGTACATCTCTATTATCGTCGAGCTTACGAGCAAGAATGCAGAAGTGAGGGGACCAGAGTGTTAAAAGTATGTAGTACAGAGGACAGATGTGGGATCGCAGGCTGCAACAAGTTCATGAAAATAAGTTTATTCAAGCATAGTATATGGACCAGTCTGATGGAATGTAACCATAGAATGTACCCACTAGTAGAAAAACTGCATTTCGTTCGCAGCCTCCCAGAGATTTTGTCCCGGTTAGCTAATGCAAGCATTTGTCCCGGTTCGAGGGACCCGAGCGATGCACGGGAGCCAGGGGCCGGTTCTTAAGAGGATATTCGTTCCGGTTCGTATTACGAACCGGGACTAAAGGTCGGGCCCCAGACACGTGGCCTGCCGCACACCGTTAGTCCCAGTTCGTATTACGAACCGGGACAAATAGACCGCCTATAAATGTGCCGCCCCAGCCAGCCCTCCCTCTGTTTTTTCTCTTGGTTGAAGGAGGGAGGTGTGGTGTGCTAGTTTTTTTCCTATGCACATTAGGTGTTTGACGAAATGTCTGACAAAATGATACGCTTGATTTCACACAAAATAAAAATGATATGAGGTGCCCGAGCCACACTTAAGTCTTTCTCCTCTTTCTTTTCTTCTTGATCGAGGTTAGCAACCTTATCCTTCATCTGTCATTGATATAATAATGCATGCGTCGACGTAAAGTGGTCATCTCACTGTTCATGATGTTCTGTAATGATGCAGATGAACCGGCGGGGATGGATGTATGGTGACCGACGTGAATCCGTGTACATTCAAGGCGTGGATAAATTTATCGATGTGGCTAAGGCAAACAAAGAGAATGGATTTATGTGTTGTCCATGTGTTCAATGTCGGAACATCAAGGAGTACTCTTCCTCGAAAATCATTCGCGGCCACCTGGTTTGGAGATGTTTCATGCCCAGCTATAATTGCTGGACCAAGCACGGAGAAAGATGGGTTATGATGGAACACAATGAAGAAGAAGAGGATGATGACAACTATTGTCATATGTTCCCTGAATACGATGATACTGCAATGGAAGAGAATGAAGAAGAAGGAGATGAAGAACGGGCATAAGATGATCCCGTTGATGATCTTGGTCGGGTCATTTCTGATGCAAAGCGAGACTGTGAAATAGAGAAGGAAAAGTTGAAGTTGGAGGACATGTTAGAGGATCACAAAAAATACCCAAATTGCGTAGATGGCAGCACAAAGCTGTTGGGACCCCAGCATAGAAAACAAAAAAAATCCTATGGTGTGAACTACATGCCAAGATCTATCTACTTGGTACAAAGCAACGGGTGGACATACATCCAACGAGAACTTACCCTCGAAGACAACGAGTTTTGTTAACGAGTAGGAACTCGTGGTTGATGTAGTCGTACACTTGCCGATCTCAAGATCGTGAGGAAGTCCGAGCGCCGCAACTCAGCAGCGCATCCATACTCTCACACACGTTCAAGCCACCGGACAACATCCACCTCCTCGCTCCAGCGATCCAGCGGAAGCAGCAACTTCTTCCAGACGAAATGTCACCGGGAACATGTATCTCGCTAATCCGAGACCATGGGGGGATAATTCTAGAGGGGCAGAGAGATCCTTCACAATGAGGTGTGAGGATGAAGGAGGGAATGGGTGGCCTTTTATAGGAGGAGGGGGGTGACCCCTCACCTCCCCATTCATGTGGTGGTAACCCCTCCACATTAAAATGCCTCTTCACATTCCCTTTTAAAGTCTCCACTTTAAATGCATTAAATTTCTCCAAATTTAATGCTCTCTCATTTAATAAAACTCTTTGAAAGGGCATGTATGCCCCATGTGTGGTTTTGGTAATTAATGACAATCCCTATGGACTACTGTGCAAATTGAGTTTCACTTGTAGGTTTGTCCATTGGCATCGCTTGGACCATGTGTTGGTTTCAAGGATGAAGAAGAAGAAGAAGAAGAAGATCAAGTTTGTCTTGAAGAAGAAGAAGAAGAAGAAGATGGAGTTCCTCATGGCTATCTTCAAGACATCATCAAGAATTGAAGTGCAAGCTCAAGATGCGTCATCTCTAGAAGATCTCATGCTTGAAGCTTGCCATCCTCGGCAATCATTGAATGATGAAGTCAAGTTCGAAGAAGAAGCTTCCCCATGGGGAGTATGGGGGGCATGTCTCAAGACTTATCAAGCAAGTGCAATCAAGAAAGGTGTTCCATCTTGAAGGTGACAAGATCGTCTACATCAAGCTCAAGTGGGATGCTCAAGGCAAAGGTATGATCTTGATAGGGTTTCTATTTTACCGGTCTCTTGTAATGTTGGGAGACCGGGTTGAGGATAGATAGCCGTACAAGAGGGGCTCTCGAGTGGGTGACTCGTTCGTATCTTTCAGAGATAGCTCAAACCTTTGCATACATAGCATCATCTTTCTTAGTTGTTGTTTGGTTCTTGTCCATGTGAGGATCTAGAGCTTGTGGTTATCTTCATAACAAGCTCTGGTTCATCAAAAGCGGATTTCCCTTGCATATCTTATTGCGTGTTTGATCTTGCGGGTTTTCCAGCTCCACACCTTGGAAGGTATCTCACATATATATTCATGGTATTTTCTCCCTTGGTGATATCCAATATTTCTACACGTTGTTATCTTTCCAACAAAATTGGTTTCATCTCGTTTGGAGTTCAGATGCAAAAGTTGTGGTAGTTCTGGTTCTGAAGTTTTTGCCTGACCGGTAGTTCCGGCGGGCCACCGGTAGTACCGCCAGGACAGTTTGCCGCCGGTAGTACCGGTGTTAATTCCGGACCAACTTTCGGTAAACCCGATTTTGGTTCAGTACTCTCTCTGCCTGGTTTGTGCTATTTGACGGTACTTCAGTCGGTATTTCAGGCGGTAGTACCGCTAGGACATTCTTGTCGTCGGTAGTTCCGGCGAAGCGGCGGTAGTACCGGCCAGGCTCACGTTTTTGGTCTTTCTCTCGCTGTTTTCTAACCGTTGGATGGGTGCCACCGGTAGTACCGGCCACCCATCGGTACTACCGGCCGTGCGTGATTCTGTGGGTAACGGGCAGATCGGGGAGCCCTTTAAAAGGAGCTTCCCTTTCCCCTTCGGCCCTAACTGGCTCTTTCTTGGTTCTTGCTCTCTCTCCTCCATTGTTGACCTTGAAGAGCTTGCCCTCTCCCCTTTCCCCTCCTATGATTCTTGCATCTTTTTGAGGGATTTGAGAGAGTAGATCTAGATCTACAAGCCCCACCAAGCAAAATCCCTTCTTTGTGAAGGAATCCTTGGGATCTAGATCTTGGAGAGTTTTGTGTTCTCCTATTGTGTTCTTCCTCCCTTATTCCCCCAATACCTTTTGTAGCTTTGGTGGAATTTGAGAGTGAAGGACTTGCCTCTTGCATTTGGTGCATAGGTTTGAGTTCTCCTCAGAGATTCGGCGAGTTCAAGCCCTTGGGCTTGTTTCTCTTGGGTTCTTGGAACCCTAGACGGTTGTGTGGTTGGATTGTTGACCTTTTGTGGTCTTGTAGCCTTTTGTGGCCTTTTTGCCTTTTGTGGCTTTGTAGCCTTTGTGGCATTGTTCTTGGGGCTCCAATTGAGTTGTGGAGGTTCCCCAAGCTTGTTGGCCTTTTATGGCATTGTGGAGCCTTTGTGGCATTTCTTGGGAGCCCTCCAATTGAGTTGTGGAGATTGCCCCAAGCCTTGTATGGGTTCGGTGACCGCCCTCAAGTGTCCCATAGTGGAACGTGAGTAGGCCTTTGTGGCGAGCTCACGGGAGAATAGGGTGAGCCTTTTGTGGCGTCGGTGAGTTGCGTGGCTTCACATCCTTGGTGAGGCCTTGTGTGGTGTTGGGTGAGCATCGAGCCACCACACCTCGAGGTGAGCCATTTGTGGCGTTCGAAGTTCATTGCGCCCCCGCACCTCTCCAACGGAGACGTTTGCTTCTTTGGAAGTGAACTTCAGGAAACAAATCATCTTCTCCGCGTCCATCGGTTATCTCTCAACCGAGCCCTTTACCTATGCAATTTACATTGTGATAGCCTTCGTGCTTGAAGTACTATATCTTGCTATCACCTTGTTGCTTGTCTTGCTTAGCATAGGTTGTTGGTGCACTTAGTGATGACTTCTACACAACGGGACCTGGAGATCCATACTGACTCCTACACATTCAACGATGACTTCTATGATCGTGAGAACCTTTAACGCTTGTAACTAAATCCCTTTGTCTCTCGATATATTACATGTCCGAGATTCAATCATCGGTATCTCCATACCTAGTTTGATCTCGTTACCGACATGCACTCTTTTCTCGTTCCCGTGATATAACATTCTAGTGATCACATCACTTTCTTGCAAGCTATCTTAATGTGATATCACCGAGAGGGCCCAGAGTATATCTATCCGTCATTGGGATTGACAAATTCCACTCTTGATCCATGAGCCTCAACATAACACCTTCGTAGTATTGAACCCATCTTTATAGTCACCCTGTTATGGTGTGACGTTTGATGTTATCAAGATACTCTTACGGTGTTAGCAATTAACATGATCTCATGGTGTAAGGATAAAGATTACTTCGTATGATGTTATAGAAATATAAACATAATGACTTGATCGTAATGCTATACTTCGGATGAATGTTCATCACATCATTCCACCAATGGTGTGACCTTGTTATTAACAACATCCAATGTCCATGATCAGGAAACCTTGATCATCTTGTTAATCAACAAGCTAGTCTATAAGAGAGGCATAACTAGGAACCCTTTTTGTTTATTAAACACACATGTATTGATGTTTCCTGATCAATACAATTCTAGCATGTAAAATAAACATCTATCATATATAAGGAATATATAATAACAACTTTATTATTGCCTCTCAGGGCATATTTCCTTCAGTCTCCCAATTGCACTAGAGACAATAATCTAGTTCACATAGTGATAAATCTAACACCCATGGAGTTCTGGTGTTGATCATGTTTTGCCCTTGGGAGAACTTTAGTCAACGGATCTGCTACATTTAGGTCCGTGTGTACTTTACAAATCTTTATATCTCCATCCTTGACATGCTCGCGGATGGAGTGAAACCGGCGCTTAATATGCTTGGAATTCTTGTGAGACCTCGGTTCCTTTGCGTTGGCTATGGCTCCATTGTTGTCACAATAGATCACCATTGGGTCCAATGCACTGGGAACCACACCTAGTTCCGTAATGAACTCTTTCATCCAAACCGCCTCCTGTGCCACTTCTGAAGCAGCAACATATTCCGCCTCTGTCGTTGATCCAGCCATCACAGGTTGTTTGGAACTCCTCCAACTAACTGCTGCTCCGTTCAAGAGAAATACGTATCCGGATTGAGACTTAGAGTCATCCGGATCGGTGTCAAAGCTAGCATCGACATAACACTTAGCGACTAGCTCTTCTTCACCTCCGTATATAAGAAACATATCCTTAGTTCTTCTCAAGTACTTGAGGATGTTCTTTACGTCTATCTAGTGTTCCGAACCTAGATCAGATTGGTACCTACTAGTCAAACTAATAGCATGTGCCACATCCGGTCTCGTACATAGCATGGCATACATAATAGAGCCTATGGCCGAGGCATAGGGGATCTTATCCATCATCTCTCTTTCTTCCGTCGTAGCCGGACTTTGAGTCTTACTCAATGTCTTGCCTTGCAACATAGGTAAGAACCCCTTCTTACTTTCGTCCATATTAAACTTCTTTAATATCTTATCAAGGTATGTACTCTGCGATAGCCCAATTAGGCGCCTTGATCTATCTCTATAGATTTTAATGCCTAATATATATGATGCTTCACCAAGGTCTTTCATCGAAAATTTGCTGTTTAGATAACTTTTAACACTGTTTAAAAGATCTATATCATTTCCAATCAATAATATGTCATCCACATATAATATCAGAAATGCCACATTGCTCCCACTCACTTTCTTGTAAATACAAGCCTCTCCATAAGTTTGGACAAATCCAAACTCTTTGATCACCTCATCAAAGCGGAGATTCCAACTCCGGGATGCTTGCTTCAGTCCATAGATGGATCGCTGAAGTTTGCATACCTTATTAGCATCCTTAGGATCGACAAAACCCTTAGGTTGTAACATATACAACTCTTCTTCAATATTACCATTGAGGAACGCAGTTTTGACATCCATCTGCCATATTTCATAATCGAAATATGCAGCAATTGCTAACATAATCCTAACCGACTTAAGCATCACTGCGGGAGAGAATGTCTCATCCTAGTCAACTCCTTGAATTTGTCGAAACCCCTTTGCGACAAGTAGAGCCTTATAGATGGTCACATTACCATCAGCATCAGTTTTTCTTTTGAAAATCCATTTATTCTCAACGACCTTTCGATCGTGAGGTAAGTCCACCAAGTTCCAAACTTGGTTCTCGTACATGGATTCCATCTCGGATTTCATGGCTTCCAGCCATTTGTTGGAATCCGGGCTCGGCATCGCTTCTTCATACGTCGCAGGGTTATCCATTTCATCATCCATGAAATTCACAACAGGATTTCCGTACAGTTCAGGAGCTGCACGTGTCCTGCTTGACCTGCGAGGTTCGGTAGTGTCCTCATTCGGAGTTTCATGATCATTATCATTAGCTCTCTCTTCATCAGGTGAAGTCAACTCCGAAACAACTTCCGGTGCTGCGCCACTCGCCATTCCATGAAGAGAAGGTTCAATAACCTCTTCGAGTTCTACCTTCCGACTACTCACACCTTTCGCGAGAAACTCCTTCTCAAGAAAGGATCCATTCTTGGCAACAAAAACCTTGCCCTCGAATCTGTGATAGAAGGTATACCCAATTGTTTCCTTAGGGTATCCTATGAAGACGCATTTTTCCGCTTTGGGTTCGAGTTTATCTGGTTGAAGTTTCTTCACATAAACATCGCATCCCTAAACTTTAAGAAATGACAGCTTAGGTTTGTTTCCAAACCATAATTCATACGGTGTCGTTTCAACGGATTTAGATGGTGCCCGATTTAAAGTGAATGCAGTTGTTTCCACTGCATAACCCCAAAATGACAGTGGCAAGTTAGTCAGAGACATCATAGATCGAACCATATCCAATAAGGTACGATTATGACGTTCCGACACACCATTACGTTGTGGTGTTCCGGTAGTCATGAGTTGTGAAACTATTCCACACTCTTTCATGTGTGTGCTAAACTCGTAACTTAGATACTCTCCTCCACGGTCAGACCATAGAAATTTGATCTTTCTATTATGATGATTTTCCACTTCATTCTGAAATTCCTTGAACTTTTCAAAAGTTTTAGACTTGTGTTTCATCAAATAGATATACCCGTATCTACTCAAATCATCCGTGAAAGTAACAAAATAACGATATCCACCTCACGGCGACACACTCATTGGTCCACACACATCAGTATGTATGATTTCCAATAGATCTGTCGCCCGTTCCATTGAACCGGAAAATGGCGTTCTAGTCATCTTGCCCATAAGGCATGGCTCACATGTATCAAATGATTCAAAATCAAGTGATTCCAAAAGTCCATCAGAATGGAGTTTCTTCATGCGTTTAACGCCAATATGACCTAGACGGCAGTGCCACATATATGTAGACATATCATCATCAAGTTTAATCTTTTTAGCATTAACATTATGAATGTGTGTAATATTACTATCGAGATCTATCAGAAATAAACCATTCAACATAGGTGCATGACCATAAAAGATATCATTCTTATAAATCGAATAACCATTGTTTTCAGATTTAAAGGAATGACCACTTTGCATCAAACACGATCTAGATACAATGTTCATGCTCAGTGCAGGCACTAAATAACAATTATTTAGGTTTATAACTAATCCCGATGGAAAATGGAGAGGTAGCGTCCCGACGGCGATCACATCAACTTTTGATCCATTGCCGACCCGCATCCTAACCTCATCTCTTGCTAGTTGGAGCTTGTTCTGTAGCCCCTGAACCGAGTTACATATATTAGCCACCGATCCCGTATCAAATACCTAGGTGCTACTGCGAGTACTAGTCAAGTACACATCAATAACATGTATATCACATATACCTTTGTTTACCTTGCCGGACTTCTTGTCCGCCAAATACTTGGGGCAGTTGCAATTCCAATGGCCAGTCCCCTTACAATAGTAGCACTCGGTGTCAGACTTAGGGCCAGCTCGGGGTTTCTTTTCAGGCGTGGCAATAGACTTGCCACCCTTCTTTCCCTTGTGCTTGCCTTTCTTGTCTTTCTTGAAACCGGTGGTCCTATTGATCATCAACACTTGAGTTCTTTCCTAATCTCCACTTCTGCAGTCTTAAGCATTGACAGAAGCTCGGGAAGAGACTTCTTCATGCCATGCATATTATAGTTCATCACGAAGCTCTTGTAGCTAGGTGGCAGAGATTAGAGAACACGATGTATGCCTAAGTCAATGGGAATTGTTATTCCCAAGGACACAAGCTTATCGGCATACCCAGACATTGTGAGTACGTGCTCACTAACAGAGCTGTTTTCCTCCATCATGCAGCTAAAGAACTTTTCTGTAGCATTATAACTCTCTACGGCAGCATGGGTATCGAAAATCATTTTCAATTCTCCCATGGTATCAAAGGCATTGCCATTTTCGAAACGCTTTCGAAGTTCTGGCTCTAGCCCATACAGTATGCCTCAATGAACTAAGTTGTGGTCCTCCTGACGAGTTATATAGACGTTCTTTTCCTCGTCAGGGGCATCAGGAGCTGGTGGGGGCCTAGCGGCGCATCTATCACATATTGCTTTTGTGCAGCAGTGAGGAGAATCCTCAAATTCATAGCCCAGTTGGTGAAGTTGCTACCATTCACAGCAAGTTTCTCTTTCTCCGTGAACACATTGAAATTAAAAGCAGGTGGTGCCATCTACAACAGAATTTGTAAAGTTTATTTAGACTAAGTTTATGATAGATTGAGTTCAACTAATCCAAATTACTAATGAACTCCCACTCAAAAACGACATCCCTCGTGTCCTTTTGGTGATTACATGAACCAAATCCACTACACCAAGTCTAATCATCACGTGAGTTGATGTAGCTTCAAAGGCGAGCATCTATATGGGCATCATATCAACTATATGACTCATGCTTAACCTTTCGGTCCGTGTTCCAAGGCCTTGTCTGTACATGCTAGGCTCGCGAAGTAAGAACCTTAGTATTCGCGTGTGTAAAACTGTCTTACACCCGTTCCTATGAAAGCGTAGATTCGAGTACACCCGATCATCACGTGATGTCTCGAAACACGATCCACAGAACGGTGCATACTTAAGGAAGAACACATTTTTATCTTGATATCTAAATGAGGGATCATCTTATAATGCTACCAAAAACGTCAAACTAGCAGTATAAGATGCTAACATCTAATGTGTAAAGTGAGATGATATGGTCCATGCATTTGATCTCTATCACTTGCATCGTGGTATGATCTCTATCATTCCTTTGTGTGTAAGGCCAAGGTCTATGGAACTTACACGTTGAGTGTGTTGTAAGAGTATCTATCATACATCTACTTACAACAATACCATATCAATACACTAGCCCAGCAACGATCTAAACTAGACGCTTCTAATTTATCAATTGCAAGTTTTACGTGGCTTAGGGCTTTCGGAGATAGAACCGTTCTCACCTACGAACATGAACCACAACGAGGATAACTAAGTTATTAGCAACTCGTTGTAAATCAGATATTGACTATAGTAGGAGAGACAGACACCTGCAGCCACTTATGCAAAACAAGTTGCATGTTAGTCGTGGAACCGGTCTCATGTACGATGACATGTAAGGTTGGTCCGGGCCGCTTCATCCCACTATGCCACCAATATCCAAAATACATAGAAGATGCAATAACATGATCATCATCGCCCACATATAAACATATGTGTACTACACATGCAAAGCACCTACGCATAGATCAGGCTCTGATACCACTGTTGGGTCCGCAACATAGAAAACAAAAATTTTCCTATGGTGTGAACTACACGCCAAGATCTATCTACTAGGTACAAAGCAACGGGTGGACATACATCCAACGAGAACTTACCCTCGAAGACAACGAGTTTTGTTAACGAGTAGGAACTCGTGGTTGATGTCGTCGTACACTTGTCGATCTCAAGATCATGAGGCAGTCCGAGCGCCGCAACTCAACAGCGCATCCGTACTCGCACACACGTTCAAGCCACCGGACAACCTCCACCTCCTCGCTCTAGCGATCCAGCAGAAGCAGCAACTCCTTCCAGACGAAATGCCACCAAGAACATGTATCTCGCTAATCCGAGACCATGGGGGAATAATTCTAGAGGGGGAGAGAGATCCTTCACAAGGAGGTGTGAGGATGAAGGAGGGAATGGGTGGCCTTTTATAGGAGGAGGGGGGTGCCCCTCTCTCCATGGCCGGCGCATGGGGGGTGACCCCTCACCTCCCTATTCATGTGGTGGTAACCCCTCCACATTAAAATGCCTCTTCACATTCCCTTTTAAAGTCTCCACTTTAAATGCATTAAATTTCTCCAAATTTAATGCTCTCTTATTTAATAAAACTCTTTTATTAAATTTATTCACAATTTTGTTAATTACTTTAATTAACAAACATTCACATATAGCCCCTTGCAGTATTTCAATATCACATGCAGAACCTCTTTCTACAATTTCACCTGAAACAATTTCCGGTTTCTATTGAAACAATCCTGCGCTTTGCAATTCTTTCGTCTGAAACATATGTGCTCCAAAATGGTGTCCGGTAACTCTTAAGTGTGCCACCCTACGGTTCGCGAATAATGCAGACATGATCGAGACCCTTCTCCGATCAATAATCAGCAGCGGGACATGGAGATCCGTACTGACTCCTACACATTCAACGATGACTTCTGTGATCGTGAGAACCTTTAATGCTTGTAACTAAATCCCTTTGTCTCTCGATATATTACATGTCCGAGATTCGATCATCGGTATCTCCATACGTAGTTTGATCTCGTTACCGACATGCACTCTTTTCTCGTTCCCGTGATATAACATTCTAGTGATCACATCACTTGCTTGCAAGCTATCTTAATGTGATATCACCGAGAGGGCCCAGAGTATATCTATCCATCATCAGGATTGACAAATTCCACTCTTGATCCATGAGCCTCAACACAATACCTTCGTAGTACTGAACCCATCTTTATAGTCACCCTGTTATGGTGTGACGTTTGATGTTATCAAGATACTCTTCCAGTGTTAGCAATTAACATGATCTCATGGTCTAAGGATAAAGATTACTTCGTATGATGTTATAGAAATATAAACATAATGACTTGATCGTAATGCTATACTTCGGATGAATGTTCATCACATCATTCCACCAATGGTGTGACCTTGTTATTAACAACATCCAATGTCCATGATCAGGAAACCTTGATCATCTTGTTAATCAACAAGCTAGTCTATAAGAGAGGCATAACTAGGAACCCTTTTTGTTTATTAAACACACATGTATTGATGTTTCCTGATCAATACAATTCTATAATGTAAAATAAACATCTATCATATATAAGGAATATATAATAACAAATTTATTATTGCCTCTCAGGGCATATTTCCTTCAAAAGCTTGGTACCACACTGGAATTGTTGAAATGGAAGGCAAAGACTGGTTTATCTGACAAGGGATTTGAGAAGTTACTAAAAATAATGAAGCCAAAGCTTCCAAAGGATAACGAATTGCTCGAGATTACTTAAGAAGCAAAGAAGATTCTCTGCCCTCTAGGATTAGATGTGTAGAAGATACATGCATGCATAAATGAATGCATCCTCTACCACGGTGAGGAGTACGAGAATTTAGATAAATGTCCGGTATGCACTGCACTGCGGTATAAGATCAGACGAGATGACCCTGGTGATGTTGATGGCGATGACGAGCCCTCCAAGAAGAGGGTTCCTGCTAAGGTTATGTGGTATGCTCCTATAATACAAAGGTTGAAACGTCTATTTAGAAACAAAGAGCATGCCAGGTTGTTGCGATGGCACAATGAAGACCATAAGAAAGACGGGAAGTTGAGACACCCCGTTGATGGGTTGTAGTGGAGAAAAATCGAGAGAGAGGTCCCGGACTTTGCAGGTGACACGAGGAACTTATGATTTGGTCTAAGTACAGATGGCTTGAATCCTTTTGGGGAGCAGAGCTGCAGTCACATCACCTATCTTATGACTCTATGTATCTACAACCTTCCTCCTTGGTTGTGCATGAAGCATAATTTTATTATGATGCTAGTGCTTATCCAAGGCCTGAAGCAACCCGGCAACGACATTGATGTATACCTAAGGTCATTAGTTGAAAAACTCTTACAGTTGTGGGGAAAACTAGATGTACGTGTGTGGGATGATCACAAACAGGAGCCATTTGACCTACGAGCGCTACTTTTCGTAAACATCAATGATTGGTCTGCTCTTAGTAACCTTTCAGGATAGACAAACAAGGGATACAAGGCATGCACACACTGTTTAGATGATACTGAAGCTATATATTTGCATAAATGTAAGAAGGTTGTGTACCTGGGGAATCGTCGATTTCTTCTGATCAATCATCAAGTAAGAAAGAAAGGCAAGCATTTCAAAGGTAAGGCAGATTACCAGAAGAAGCCTGACCTCCCTACAGGTGATGATGTATTTGGTATGGTCAAAGACATAGAAGTAATATTTGGAAAGGGTCTTGGCGGTGAACCTGTTCCGAATGATGTCGCTACCAGACACGCGCCCATGTGGAAGAAGAAATCTATATTTTGGGAGCTACCCTATTGGAAAGTCCTACGTGTCCGCTCTTCAATCGACGTGATGCATGTGACGAAGAATCTATGCGTGAACCTACTAGGCTTCCTGGGCGTGTATGGGAAAACAAAAGATACACCATAAGCACGGGAGGACCAGCAACATATGAAAGACCCAAAAAAACATGCATCCACAGAAAAATACGGATAAAGGGCGTCGCTTAAGTCCTGCCAGCTACGCTCTTATGAAAGCAGAGAAGGAAATCTTTTTTGAAGTCCTTTACAATATCAAGGTGCCGTCTGGATTCTCATCTAACATAAAGGGGATAATAAATATGGCAGAGAAAAAATTTCAAAACCTGAAGTCTCATGACTGTCACGTGATTATGACGCAGTTGCTTCCTATTGCATTAAGGGGGCTTCTATCAAAAAATGTTCGAGTACCCATTGTGAAGCTATGTGCATTCCTCAATGCAATATCTCAGAAGGTGATCAATCAAGATATTCTGACAAGGTTATAGAAGGATGTGCTCCAATGTATTGTTAGTTTTGAGTTGGTGTTCCCACCATCCTTCTTCAATATTATGACACATCTCCTGGTTCACCTAGTCGAAGAGATTTCCATTCTCGGTCCTGTATTTCTACACAATATGTTCCCCTTTGAGAGGTTCATGGGAGTGTTAAATAAATATGTTCATAACCGTGCTAGGCCAAAAGGAAGCATCTCCAAGGGCTATGGAACAGAGGAGGTCATTGAGTTATGTGTTGACTTTATTCCTGACCTTAAGCCGATTGGTGTTCCTGAATCACGACATGAGGGGAGACTGAGTCAAAAAGTGTAACAGCCCAAAACTTTAATCCAAGCTTATCAAGATCCAAATCATCAAATTTAGGGTTAACAAAAACTTTTTCAAATTAAAAATGAAAGCATTCATGTGTATGTGCATTTAATTTAGGAATTGACTTGAATTGCCATGGTTCTGTGATTCTTTGGTTGTAAAATGTTTGTATGGTAAATTAAACATCATCTAAATCTTTCCCAAGCAAATCACAAAGAAAATCAAATAAAAAACAATTAAAAATGAGGAATGGTCATTTTGGTCATTTTAATCCTCTACACTACTTTGAGTGTTCCTAGCACTCATTTCTCAACAGAAATAATTCTAGATCTTTACACCCCTTGCTAGTACACATAATGAGGTACCAAGGCCCAATTTTTGATCTGATAAAAACATTCAAATACTTATTTTAAATGGCATGTGAAAATTGAATTCAATGCATATGCCTAGATCACCCTATTTCAAAAACCATCCAATTGAACTCCATTTTCAAAACCCTTGCAACCAGAGGCTACCTAGTACTAGTGGAGATCACTCAAAAATTTTGAAACCAAAATTCAAACTTTCGCTTCTTGCGGCCATTTCATCAAACAGGTGGCAGACATAAATCTCACAAAACCTAAAACACTATAGTGAGCAGTGGTGTTGGTCTCTATTTGGGCCTAACTTGGTCCCCTTGTTTCCCCAGCTAGAACCCCGGCCCTAACCCTCTCTCCCTCTCCCCTGTCTGCTCCAGTAGCAAGCCGCCTGATGCCATGCGCCAGGTCGGCCACGGACAGCTCGCCCCAGCCCATCCCGCGCTCTCCTTCGCTCGCTGGCAGACAGGCGCCATCACACCGCTTTGCCTCGACCAGCCCCCGACCAAAATCGAGCGGAGGACAAGCCTCATTTGCTCACGCCCATGCCTCTGTCCGCCATGCCGATCACCCCGGAGCGTCGCGCCCACTAGAGCAGCACTGACCTCGCCTAGCCCTAGCCTTGCGTGACAGCACCCACAGCAGGCCCAACAACCGTCCAGACATCATCGTTCGCCGCCTCGTGACCAGTAGCCCGGAGGAACCACGTCGAACACCGTCGTCCGTGCGCAGTTCACCGCATGCTTCCGACCAATAGAGACCTCGCCTTGACGCGCCTTTAAGCCCCAGAGGACCACCGGGGGATAGAGCATCCATCACCACCCTCGCCCATGCCGAGAGAGCCCCGCATCATCGTCACCGATGACCTCACCGGCGCTCGCTCTGCCCCCTCGTCGACCCTATATAAAGCGGCCACCCCAGCCTCAATTCTCAACACTCACTCACTTCCCACCTCTCTCTGAACCTTACCCACCTCTAGCCGAAGCCGCTCGAGCTCTATCTCGCCGGAATTGGAGCCGAAGCGCAGCAGCAAGAGGAGAAGGGCCTCTGCGAGTTAGGGCACCCCAAGCTCTGCCGCAACTGCGCCTCGCCTTGCTGTCGTCTACCAGCCCGTTTGCCCGCCTCACCGACCTTGCTGGAGCCCTGGTATGCCCCCAATCGACCCCCACCGCCGCGTCTAAGTCAGGTTCTCGCCGGAGTGATCTGTCGTCGACGATGACTCACCACCGTTGGATCGTCATTAGATCGTGTGGCCCAGGATGCTAGATACCGTTTCGGTGATGTTGTGCCACTGACTGGTGGAGCCCGCATGTCAGGCAGCCCAGTTAGTTCCCGCGCGTGTTAAAGTTTCAAATTTAGTTTTTTCTATTTAGAGTTAATCTAGTTTCTATCCACTAGTTTAAAAATCAATTCTGGCAGTTTGACAAATCCAAATTGCATGAAACCAATTTTGCCTGAAAGGTATTGAAAAGATCTATCCAAGCCCGTTGGATTTAATTCAATTAGAGTTATAGATATCTCCTAGTGAAAATAACAAAACAGAAACATTTGCACCTTGCAACATTTTTATAAAATCAACTAAGATAGGTTTTGAGTTGATTCCAACTCTCAAAAATCACATTTCATCATATCTATCTAAACATGTAATAATATTAAGGTTTACATGCAGTGACTTTGGACTAGTACCAAAATAATGCTATATAGGCATTTCTAGTCACTTTAAATCATTAAATATTGAAATTAAACCAAAGTAATTATGATCCAACCCTTAAATCTCATTCCCACATGTTAGAATATGTGGTGATGACATGTGTCCACATGATCCCATATTTTAAGTGGTGAATCTTAAATCTTAGTTAATTTTTCAATGAGTAGAAATTACTTTTCTAAAATAAAAAGGAGGAAACTATTGAATAAAACTTGTGATGCTTGTGATGATAATAGATCATCAAAAATGTGCCTTGGAGTGCTAATTAGATTAGTTAAGTATTGTTTGGTAATTGTGTACTCTGTATGTATTTATAGACGATACTACCGACCAAGTCTACGAGGAGGAGGAGTTCTACCAAGAAGAAGAAGAAGAAGAAAACTTCAACCACTGCACCAACCAAGGAAAGCCACCATTAACAATACAAGCTAACACTTGCAAGTATAATGCTTAGCAAGCTAGGATTAAACTAGATGGTTTAGCAAAGATGCTATAGGCATGCTTGAGTCATATCACTTTGACTATTAGTTACCCCAAGTCTTATTTACAAGCTTTACTTCCTTTACTTTACCCAAAGTTCTTTACTTGTTTTGAAGGTAGCATAAAGAGTATAAAACTTGACCTATTTAGAACCCTTTAGATGTCATTCTATGGCATGAGATTGAACCCATCTTTTCCACCTTAGTAAACACTCTTAACTTAGTAGTTTAGAGTAGATCAAAAACTTGAGTCACTTTAGATGGGAGCACTTGGTGAAAATGAATTATGAAAACCTTGGAATGATGAGTCATTCTATTGAGATGTTTTGACATGTGTTGAGAAACACAAATGGTTTATGATGATGAAAATGTTGATTCATGAGCCTTAACCCTTTTAAAAAAACTGATGGTTGGATTCGGATGCGATACCATTCAAAATTTACCGTACAACGACATTACCTAAATTGGGTAAGGCTTAGCTAGAAATTTATATGCATTAGTATTAGTTCCCTCGCGGGAGAGGTCTGAGCTGAGGCTACCTCTCAATGTTCTCCACCTATGCAGTGCCCAAGATGACTGATTGTCATGGTTGGGAGGCCATGCTCATACGAGAGGTGCTTATACTAGGGTGTGTAAAGGGAAGGTTATGTTTGATTATCTGCATACTAAGTATGATGATTCAGGGTTATCCCTGACAGATGTATCAAATCTTGTGGTGAAAGTGTACCACCTCTACAGAGTGTCAAACTATTCGAATAGCCGCGTCCACGGTTATGGACAGTTGGAATAGCCATACTGTTTCGTTGTCAGATGTTTCTCAAACAACTTATGAAATGAATGATGAATCTTGACTTTACCACAATAGGGTTGTGTTTATGACATTAGGTTCCCAACTTAAGTGATTCTAGAACTTTATTTTATGTTTCTTTGCTTCAGAACTCAGCTTAGGTTTCAAACTTAACTTTATAGTTAAACTTAGATCTAGCACTTTAACCTAGAAATATATTACTTGTTAGAGGTAGTTTGCGAGTACTTAAAGAGTACTCATGGATTTTGTCCCTGGCTATTCTCATGGCTAGACTATGAAGGAGACTATCAAGATGATGGCCAGTAGGACGTCTATGATAACTAGAACTATCTTCCTTCGTCAGCATTTCCTGTGCCCCTGAAGATGGACCCCACCGCTACGCTTATCTTTTATTTCTGCTGCTTGTTGTATTAAGACTGGATCATGAGATCCTTATTCGTGTAAGACCTTATGTATGGTTTGTAATGGATGATGTACTATGATATCCAATCCGTTATGTCTCGCAAAAAAGGTAATCCTGGGATTGCGAGGTATGGCATAACGGGCATCTGGGATTAAAAATCCGGGTGTTGACAAGTTGGTATTAGAGCCATCCTGACCATAGGAGACCCTAGTTAGAATGGACGTCCAAACAAAAAACTTAATTTCAAAACCTAAGGGAGTATTTATGAAAAACTATCTCCTCTCTTACCCTTGTGAACTCATTCTTTCTCAAAAATTCATGTTCCTCAAAATTCTTACATTACTACTTAAAATTTGACACACTTGATCACTTCACTAACCTCATCATCCTAAATTCTTGTAGATGGAGACTCATTTTAGCAAGTTTTACCAGTTGGGAAACGGAGGTCAGCTGATCTTCGAGAGGGATTTGGATTCACTGTCGAAGTTACTAGGACGCCCACATCCGGAGTTTCTTGGAGCTCAACTTCCAGGACCCCCAGGAGGAGACCTACAATGGCTAGTCACCGCGGATCTTAGAGGAAGCATCGAAGCACCAACTTCTGGGATAATTCAGTTCTCCGTGAGAGAGAACAACTGGCTAGATGGATTAGCCAGGGCAATGCATGAAGCTCTCGCACGTCTATGTGCCCTCAGCGTCAACAAAATCCAAGGAACCTGTTTTTCCCACTATGCAAGACATGACTTCATGGGAATGCCGATAGATATGCCAAGTCACCCAGAGTTGAGGCGTCAAGTGGAGAATCTTGACTTCTTGCTGCATGACAGACAGCAGGAACTGGACAATGCCAGGGAGTTAGCCAACCAGAACCGTGCCATCGCTGACCAGAAGGCCCAGACTTTCGCACTGCTCGTCCAAGATCCCCAGTCTCTTCGCCGCCAGCATGCAAAGAAGGATCGCACCATCGCCCGTCTTTGCAAGAAGGTGGCCAACCTCGAGAAGACCGTCAAGGAGCAGGAAGCTCAGCTTGCCGCCAAGGAAGAAGAAGATGAGGGTGAAGACATCCAGGGAGACATGGACTCTTACCTTAGCAACGATGATGACTTTCTAGAGGAAGATGCCATGGACTTCTACACTGATGATGAGGACTCCTACTTCATCGACAATGAGTAGATGCACTAGAGCACTATCGTAGCATGAGATGTATCGGGCCCATTGTATCATAGCTTACATAATGGTTCTTTAAACCATCTGTTTTCCCTTTGATTGTTGTGGTGTGTGTTGTATCGTGTGCTTATTTGCATGAATGAAAATGAAGTTAGTTGAAAAGCCTGAGTCTAACTCAAACTTTTAGCTTTGAAAAAAACCAAAACCATGAACTTTAGAATTTCCCTCTTACCCCTATATCTATCTCAATCTTCAGATGACTCGTGGAAACCAAGGAGGGAGCAGCTCGTCGCAAGACCCAATGCTGCAGATCTTGCAGAATCTCATCACAGATCGTGAAGCAAGCAGAGCATAGCGCCAAGCCAATTTAGCAACATTGCAGCAGATCGCCTAGATGGCTCTCAACAACCAAGGACATGGAAATCAGGATCACCAGGGATCCAAACTCAAAAAATTTAGAACACCAATCCCCCAATCTTCAGCCAATCTGAAAACCCGTTAGATGTTGATGACTGGTTACAGACGATGGAAAAAAACTTAGAAGTTGCAAGAGTTGATGAAAATGAGAAAGTTCTCTTCGCCACCCACTACCTAGCAGGAGATGCAAGAGCTTGGTGGAATAGTATCCGCAATATGAACCATGGTCAAGTGATGACATGTGAAGCATTCAAAGTCAAGTTCAGCCGCACCCACGTGCCGCACGGTCTAGTCAACGGGATGAGAGATGAATTCCGCGAATTGAAGCAAGGAAGAATGACTGTGGTGGAGTACCGTGATAGATTCCTGTCACTCGCCAGATATGCACCTGATGAGATCAACACGGAGGCCAAGAAGAAGGAGAGATTCCTGAACGGACTGCATGATGAGATGCAGACTGTCCTCGTCAACATCCATTTCGAGGATCTCGAGGAACTAGTCGACTCTACCATTCAGATGGAAGGGAAGATTAACCAGGCAAACGACAACCGCAAGCGTTGTATGATGCAGCAATCTGGATCCAGCAGTCACCAGAAGTACCGTCCCAACCCTTCACCAGGATATGCACCAAGGAACAACCGACCCCCAACGTCTCGCCCAAGCTACCCCAACCGTAGCGGAGGCAATGTGAAGTCCGGAGGAAACAATCACAACTCCGGCAATGCCAACAATTTCAACCGTGCACCTCCCAAGAACAACAACAACAATAACACTGCACCCAGAACTGGCAGCAATGTTGTGCCTGTCGCAGTCAAGGACAAGTCCCAGATCACTTGTTTCGAGTGTGGAGTAAAGGGTCACTATTACAATGAGTGTCCCAAGAAGACTGTAGCCAATGCCAATGTGAATGACCCAGCTCAACAGCAGCGCTGTGTTCAACCAGGAAGAAGATTTGCCCCAGGGAACCCTCACAACCGCAACGGCCGTCTCTTCCACATGAACGCAGAAGAAGCCCAGGAAGCACCAGATGTAGTGCTGGGTATGTTTTCTGTCAACTTAGTTTTAGCAAGAGTATTGTTTGATTCGGGAGCATCGCACTCATTTGTCACTGACAAATTTGCATGCACTAGTAAGATTCACCCAACCAACCTGAAGTATGTCATGATAGTTCAAATCCTCGGTTCAACAACAAAAGCTAGAAAAATTTGCAAAGTTGTGCCCATCAGAATACATGGGATAGATTTTTATGCCAACCTAATTGTACTTGGAACCAAAGGATTGGAAGTAGTACTAGGTATGGACTAGATGTCAAGGCATAAAGGACTGATATAATGTGCTAAGAAAGCCATCACCATGACCAGTAGTTCTAGAGTAACAGTAGAGCATATATCTGAAACCTTACCCCGTCAATTCAAGTGCAACAAGAGTGTAGCCCTGCCCACCATTGACCAAGTCAGAGTAGTCTGTGAATACCCGGACATATTCCCAGATGAATTGCCAGGTATGACCCCAGATAGAGATATTGAGTTCATTATCAAACTAATCCCCGGAACCGGACCCATAGCCCAGAGACCCTATAGCATGAACCCCTCAGAGTTAGTGGAACTGAAGAAGCAGTTGGATGCCATGTTAGAGAAAGGCTTGATTCAACCAAGCGCATCGCCATGGAGATCACCAGTGCTATTCGTTGACAAGAAAGATGGAGGCAATCGTTTGTGCACAGATTACAGAAAGTTGAATGACGTCACCATCAAGAACAAGTACCCCTTGCCAAAGATAGAGGATCTATTTGATCAGTTGACTGGAGCCCAGGTATTCTCAAAGATTAATCTTAGGACTGGTTATCACCAACTTAAGATTCGTGCAACGGATATTCTGAAGACCGCCTTTACTACTCGCTATGGTTTATACGAGTATACGGTTATGTCTTTTGGATTAACCAATGCCCCTGCTTATTTCATGAATCTCATGAATAAGATCTTTATGAATTTCCTAGATAAGTTTGTAGTTGTGTTTATCGACGACATCCTTATCTACTCCAAGTCAGAAGAAGAGCATGAGCAACATCTGAGGGTTATCCTAGAAACCCTGAGAGAGCATCAGTTATATGCCAAGTTCAGCAAGTGTGAGTTTTGGCTGAAAGAAGTAGGATTCCTAGGAAATATTGTGTCCGCCGAAGGAGTCTCTGTTGATCCCGCCAAGATCAAAGATGTCGAAGAATGGGAAGCCCCAACCACTCAAACCCAAGTCCGTGCATTTCTCGGATTAGCGGGATACTACCGCAAGTTCGTAGAAGGATTCTCAAGCATCGCCAGACCCATGACCCAATTGCTGAAGAAGGACAAGAAGTTTGAATGGACTGACAAATGTGAAGCCAGTTTCCAGGAGCTGAAGAAGAGATTGATATCATCCCCAATATTGGTCATGCCAGACATCAAGAAGCCGTTTGATGTGTATTATGATGCATCTAAGATTGGTCTAGGATGTGTATTGATGCAAGAAGGCAAAGTCATCGTGTATCTGTCTAGATAACTGAAACAACATGAGCAGAACTATCCGACCCATGATCTTGAGCTAGCCGTTGTGGTTCTAGCATTGAAGGCATGGCGTCATTATTTGATGGGTAATCGCTGTGAGATTTACTCAGATCACAAGAGTTTAAAGTATATCTTCACTCAGAAGGAGCTGAATATGAGGCAAAGGAGATGGCTAGAGTTAATCAAGGATTATGACCTTGACATTCACTATCACCCCAGCAAAGCTAATGTGGTAGCGGATGCTCTTAGCAAATTGCCGTGTAGGCTAAATACCATGATCAAGGAGAAGCAACCAAGTTTGTATGAAGAGTTGGAGCAGTTCAGGACTGAATTAGTTAGCAAAGGATTCCTAGCTAGCATTGAACTTCAACCCACTTTGATTAGCCAAATCAAGGAAGCCCAGAAGGGGAATGAAAGTATCGACGGAATCAAACATCGTATTGGTACAGGAAAGGTACCTGGATTCACGGAAGACGAAGAAGGAGTACTGTGGTATAAAGAACGTATCTATGTGCCGGCAGATTTGGAGCTGGAGGAAGTTATCATGAAGGAAGCTCATGATACTCTTTATTCTATCCACCGCGGAGGAACAAAGATGTATCAGGATTTGAAGGAACAATTTTGGTGGCAAAAGAAGAAGAGAGAAATCGGAAGCTACATCGCCAGTTGTGACATCTGTCAAAGAGTGAAGGCAGAGCATTAGAGGCCTGCAGGACTATTGCAACCATTGCAGATTTTGGAATGGAAATGGGATTCCGTCGGAATGGACTTTATCACCGGTTTGCCTACTTCTAGTAGGGGAAATGACTCAATCTGGGTCATAGTTGATAGACTATCCAAGGTAGCTCACTTCATACCTGTCAAGACTACCTACCAGAGTGCGAAGCTAGCAGAACTGTATATATTGCTAGGATTGTTAGTCTGCATGGAACCCCCAAGACCATTGTATCAGATCGAGGAACCCAATTTACCTCGAGATTTTGGCAGAAAGTCCAAGAAGGATTGGGAACCAAGTTGAACTTCAGTACCGCTTATCACCCGCAAACTGATGGACAGACTGAGAGAGTCAACCAGATCCTAGAGGATATGCTTAGAGCTTGTGTGTTGGAATATGGATCAAAATGGAAAGACTGCATGCCTTTCGCAGAGTTCTCATATAACAACAGTTATCAAGCTAGTTTGCAGATGGCACCCTTTGAATTCCTATATGGAAGAAAGTGTCGTACCCCTTTGAATTGGTCGCAAGTAGGAGAGAGTCAGATCTCTAGACCCGACATTCTCCGAGAAGCTGAAGAGAAGGTTCACAAAGTCCGTGAGAACCTCAAGACTGCCCAATCCAGACAGAAGAGTTATGCTGACAAGAGAAGGAGAGACCTGACTTTCAATGTTGGAGATTTTGTGTATCTCAAGGATTCACCATTAAAGGGAACTCAACGCTTTAGTCTGAAAGGAAAGTTAGCCCCCAGATATATCGGACCCTTCAAGATTCTGAACCGTCGGGGAGAAGTATCGTATCAACTAGAACTGCCTGAAGAGATGTCAGCCATCCACAATGTGTTCCATATCTCATTACTTCGCAAATGCTTGGAAGTGCCCGAGAAGACTGAAGTTTTCAAGAACATCGATCACAGAGCTGTAGAGATCAACAATGATCTGACCTATCGAGAAGTGCCCATCCGCATCTTAGAAGAAGCCTACAGAACCACCAGGACTAGGAGCATCAAGTTTCTCAAGATTCAGTGGAGCAACCATACCGAGGAGGAAGCCACTTGGGAGCACGAAGATTACATTAGGACAGAGTTCTTAGATCTCTTTAGTTCCTAGTTTTCTTTGTAAATCTCGGGACGAGATTTTGTTTAAGGGGGGAAGGTTTGTAACAGCCCAAAACTTTAATCCAAGCTTATCAAGATCCAAATCATCAAATTTAGGGTTAACAAAAACTTTTTCAAATTAAAAATGAAAGCATTCATGTGTATGTGCATTTAATTTAGGAATTGACTTGAATTGCCATGGTTCTGTGATTCTTTGGTTGTAAAATGTTTGTATGGTAAATTAAACATCATCTAAATCTTTCCCAAGCAAATCACAAAGAAAATCAAATAAAAAACAATTAAAAATGAGGAATGGTCATTTTGGTCATTTTAATCCTCTACACTACTTTGAGTGTTCCTAGCACTCATTTCTCAACAGAAATAATTCTAGATCTTTACACCCCTTGCTAGTACATATAATGAGGTACCAAGGCCCACTTTTTGATCTGATAAAAACATTCAAATACTTATTTTAAATGGCATGCGAAAATTGAATTCAATGCATATGCCTAGATCACCCTATTTCAAAAACCATCCAATTGAACTCCATTTTCAAAACCCTTGCAACCAGAGGCTACCTAGTACTAGTGGAGATCACTCAAAAATTTTGAAACCAAAATTCAAACTTTTGCTTCTTGCGGCCATTTCATCAAACAGGTGGCAGACACAAATCTCACAAAACCTAAAACACTATAGTGAGCAGTGGTGTTGGTCTCCATTTTGGCCTAACTTGGTCCCCTTGTTCCCCCAGCTAGAACCCCGGCCCTAACCCTCTCTCCCTCTCCCATGTCTGCTCCAGTAGCAAGCCGCCCGACGCCATGCGCCAGGTCGACCACGGACAGCTCGCCCCAGCCTGTCCCGCGCTCTCCTTCGCTCGCTGGCAGACAGGCGCCATCACACCGCTTCGCCTCGACCAGCCTTCGACCAAAATCGAGCGGAGGACAAGCCTCATTTCCTCGTGGCCATGCCTCTGTCCGCCATGCCGATGACCCCGGAGCGCCGCGCCCGCCAGAGCAGCACCATCCTCGCCTAGCCCTAGCCTTGCGTGGTAGCACCTGCAGCAGGCCCAGCAACCGCCCAAACATCGTCGTTCGCCGCCTTGTGACCAGCAGCCCGGAGGAACCGCGTCAAACACCGTCGTCCGCACGCAGTTCACCGCACGCTCCTGACCAGTGGAGACCTTGCCTTGACGCGCCTTTAAGCCCTAGAGGACCGCCGGGGGACAGAGCATCCATCGCCGCCCTCGCCCATGCCGAGAGAGACCCGTATCGTCGTCACCGATGACCTCACTGGCGCTCGCTCTGCCCCCTCGTCGAACCTATATAAACGGCCACCCCAGCCTCAATTCTCTACACTCACTCACTCCCTACCTCTCTCTGAACCTTACCCACCTCTAGCCGAAGCCGCTCGAGCTCTGTCTCATCGGAATTGGAGTCGAAGCCGTCGCAGCAGCAGGAGAAGGGCGTCTGCGATTTAGGGCACCCCAAGCTCTGCCGCAACCACGCCTCGCCTCGCTGTCGTCTACCAGCCTGTTTGCCCACCTCACCGACCTTGCTGGACCCCTGGTATGCCCCCAATGGACCCCCACCGCCGCGTCTAGGTCAGGTTCTCGCCGGAGTGATCCGTCGTCGACGATGACTCACCACCGTTGGATCGTCTTTAGATCGTGTGGCCCAGGATGCTAGATACCGTTTCGGTGATGTTGTTCCGCTGACTGGTGGAGCCTGCATGTCAGGTAGCCCGTTGCGTGTACTGTGCGTAGATGGGCCAGCCCAGTTAGTTCCCGCGCGTGTTAAAGTTTCAAATTTAGTTTTTTCTATTTAGAGTTAATCTAGTTTCTGACCACTAGTTTAAAAATTAATTCTGGGAGTTTGACAAATCCAAATTGCATGAAACCAATTTTTACTAAAAGGTATTGAAAAGATCTATCCAAGCCCGTTGGATTTAATTCAATTAGAGTTATAGATCTCTCCTAGTGAAAATAACACAATTGAAGCATTTGCACCTTGCAACATTTTTATAAAATCAACTAAGATAGGTTTTGAGTTGATTCCAACTCTCAAAAATCACATTTCATCATATATATATATATGTAATAATATTAAGGTTTACATGCAGTGACTTTGGAATAGTACCAAAATAATGTTATATAGGCATTTCTAGTCACTTTAAATCATTAAATATTGAACTTAAACCAAAGTAATTATGATCCAACCCTTAAATCTCATTCCCACATGTTAAAATATGTGGTGATGACATGTGTCCACATGATCCCATATTTTAAGTGGTGAATATTAAATCTTAGTTAATTTTTCAATTAGTAGAAATTACTTTTCTAAAATAAAAAGGAGGAAACTATTGAATAAAACTTGTGATGCTTGTGATGATAATAGATCATCAAAAATGTGCCTTAGAGTGCTAATTAGACTAGTTAAGTATTGTTTGGTGATTGTGTACTCCGTATGTATTTATAGAGGATAGTACCGACCAAGTCTACGAGGAGGAGGAGTTCTACCAAGAAGAAGAAGAAAAGTTCAACCACTGCACCAACCAAGGCAAGCCACCATAAACAATACAAGCTAACACTTGCAAGTATAATGCTTAGCAAGCTAGGATTAAACTAGATGGTTTAGCAAAGATGCTATAGGCATGCTTGAGTCATATCACTTTGACTATTAGTTACCCCAAGTCTTATTTACAAGCTTTACTTCCTTTACTTTACCCAAAGTTCTTTACTTGTTTTGAAGGTAGCATAAAGATTATAAAACTTGACCTATTTAGAACCCTTTAGATGTCATTCTATGGCATGAGATTGAACCCATCTTTTCCACCTTAGTGAACACTCTTAACTTAGTAGTTTAGAGTAGATCAAAAACTTGAGTCACTTTAGATGGGAGCACTTGGTGAAAATGAATTATGAAAACCTTGGAATGATGAGTCATTCTATTGAGATGTTTTGACATGTGTTGAGAAACACAAATTGTTTATGATGATGAAAATGTTGAGGCATGAGCCTTAACCCTTTTAAGAAAACTGATGGTTGGATTCGGATGCGATACCATTCCAAATTTACCGTACAACCACATTATCTAAATTGGGTAAGGCTTAGCTGGAAATTTATATGCATTAGTATTAGTTCCCTCGCGAGAGAGGTCTGAGCTAAGGCTACCTCTCAATGTTGTCCACCTATGCAGATCCCAAGATGACTGATGGTCATGGTTGGGAGGCCATGCTCATAGGAGAGGTGCTTATACTAGGGTGTGTAAAGGGAAGGTTATGTTTGATTATCTTCATACTAAGTATGATGATTCAGGGTTATCCTTGACAGATGTATCGAATCTTGTGGTGAAAGTGTACCACCTCTACAAAGTGTCAAATTATTCAAATAGCCGCGTCCGTGGTTATGGACAGTTGGAATGGCCATACTGTTTCGTTGTCAGATGTTTCTCAAACAACTTATGAAATGAATGACGAATCTTGACTTGACCATAACAGGGTTGTGTTCATGACATTAGCTTCCCAACTTAAGTGATTCTAGAACTTTATTTTATCTTTCTTTGCTTCAGAACTCAACTTAGGTTTCAAACTTAACTTTATAGTTAAACTTAGATCTAGAACTTTAACCTAGAACTATATTACTTGTTAGAGGTAGTTTGCGAGTACTTAAAGAGTACTCATGGCTTTTGTCCCTGGCTATTCTCATGGCTAGACTATGAAGGAGACTATCAAGATGATGGCCAGTAGGATGGCTATGATAACTAGGACTATCTGCCTTCGTCAGCATTGCCTGTGCCCCTGAAGATGGACCCCACCGCTACGCTTATCTTTTATTTCCGCTGCTTGTTGTATTAAGACTGGATCATGAGATCCTTATTTGTGTAAGACCTTATGTATGGTTTGTAATGGATGATGTACTGTGATATCCAATCCATTATGTCTCACAAAAATGGTAATCCTGGGATTGCGAGGTATGGCATAACGGGCATTTGGGATTAAAAATCCGGGTGTTGACAAAAAGGCACACTGGGAAAGAAAGCAATGATATGTAGGGACGGACAATCTTTCACTCAAGCACACTACCCGGTTCTACAGAATTCCACCTTGACAGCTCTGTATATCGGGGAACACAAGAATATTGTATGTTCTAACAACCCGGGAAAGCCAGACTCCTAGATTAGAGATGAACACATGAAGACTTTAGGCAGTTGGTTGCGAACACATCTAATGAATGACACCACTGTTGGAGATCAGCTCTACTTGTTGGATGGGTCACCATCTTCTACTATATTGAATTACCAAGGATACGAGATAAATGGGAATACATTTTACACGATCGCCCAAGATAAAAAGAGCACCAACCAGAACAGTGGTGTCCCCTTTGATGGAACCGACGAGAATGGCAAAAATGACACATACTATGGTTACATTGAGGAGAAATGGGAACTTAACTATGGAGTTTCTTTTAAGGTTCCTTTGTTTCGGTGCAAATGGATCAACCTAAATGGAGAAGGGGTAAAGGTAGACCAGTTGTACGGAATGACAACAGTAGATCTCAACAATCTTCGTTACAGAGATGAACTATTTGTCCTAGCCAATGATGTGCCACAGGTTTTCTATGTGAAGGACATGTCCTCCATACTGAAAAAAGAAGAAATAAGCAAACGAATACATCACACAATGAGCCAAAGCGTCACATAGTTCTTTTAGGGAAAAGAGATATCGTGGGAGTCGAGGACAAGACAGACATGTCAGAAGATTATAATAAGTTTGATGAAATTCCGCCCTTCACAGTGAAAACTGACCCAAGCATCCTGTTAAGCAAAGAAGATGCTCCATGGTTACGGCTGAAGCGACCATAAGCGACCATAAACGGGCATAATAAATTCAAAAACGGTCTGAACAGTGTAAATCCTTCGCGTGGTGTCATATTATATGACATAGTTGCAAGGAAAAATACCAAACTTGGTATATTGATTATGTCTCGAAAAAACCTTCACAAAATGACCTATCATGTTTAAGGTTTCATGGCTTTCGGTCCAAATGACCAATGTTATGTGCATAATCGAGGCATAGTTTGTGATACTATGCCCATATTGAGCATGCATGTGCATCTTGGGATGGCTAACAATGTTGCAGGAGGAAGTTTTATTTTTTGTCGCATGGAAAAGCCATTTTCTATTTTCTGAGTGCCAAAATCGGGGCGTTTCGTGAAGCAACACCAAACATTAAATAAAAAAATGGTACCACCCTATTTTTCAAAAATACTAGACCACCTTACAGGAACAATATCCTAACTAGGGATTTTAAAACCTTTTTGTCCACCCCTGGAGAAAAATACAAATGTCAACTGAATCGGAAGGAAGTGGGTCCGGTTTGACCTATAGGTACATGATCTAATGCTCGTGATTTTTTGAAAAAATCATTTTTATACTCATAATGTGATGTTTATTCAGAGATCCAATGCAAGTTTTAACGAGGCTCATCCCCTATCTTCATGCTCGTCGTTATGACCATAGTTGGAAACGGGTAAATTTTGAAACGGACATAAGAAATTAAAAACGGTCCGAACAATGTAAATCCTTCGTGTGGTGCCATATTATATGATTTCCGATATCATGGTGGAGTCGAGCAAAGCTGCGAACGAGTAGTATGATCCAGAAATTGTTGCACTGTATGGAGAAGCGGCCGCTGCTCAAGTTATGACTATTGCTTAGTACTTAGACCAGTTAGATTTCCCCGTGGCTGAGGAAGCATACAAATACGAGTACGGGAAATCTCTCGTCAAAATGACGTCAAATATCTACCAACAAAAATGCGAAGATTGCATAATTGGTACATTAAAGCCACAAAGGAAGGGGCAAACTGGATAGTGATCAGAGTTCGAAACGAGCATTACTGGTATGGAGATGCCCAGATACTGATTGAATTTCCTGAACTACATCAGTTTTTCAATCAAGACGCCCTCGACAAATCGATAGTAAGTGCATATTGTTTGTAAGTATTATTTCTCTAATAATTAAGTCTCTAGTTAGCTCACCTCGTTTATATCGCATGTATAATCATACTCACTATATTATGCAGACTGAAGATTCTCGAATGCAGAAGAGGACATATCTATGACATTGGGTTAATTGACCCATATTGGGTTCATGAACTTACTGTGAAACTTAATCCCAAGGACACAGAGGATAAAATTGTAATGGCTCTAAGGTTTCAAGAAACCAAAAGGGAAATATTATTACCTTACAACTTTGAGTGAGTGTTATTGTCTTGTACACATTCTATTGTGCTTACTCGGTGTTGAGTGTATAATTGATGAGTTATGCATGCGCAGATTCCATTATATTCTGCTAATCATTCAACCTGACAATGGAGTAGTACAAGTCATGGACCGCCATGCAGGATATGCTCCAGCGATAATTTCAGTCTTTATGACACTATATCGGCAACTTTCGTTCATTTACTGATATCAAGTAATTAATAACTCATTTTATTCATTTTCTTTGCCGGGCAGCACTTGAAAATGATTCACCAACAAGGCTAAGGGTGCCTAGAAAGAGAAGCTTACATTTAAACCACTAAATGTAAATACTAGTAGCTAGATCCGCGCATCTCTTTGATTCTAGTTTCGATACCACTATCATGCTTAATTATTATTATTTTGATTGAACTTTATTCTCATAAAGTGTCTAAGGCAGGAAGACGGAAATAACTTATGTGGATACTATGTCTGCGAGTTCATTCGTCAGACGACCTGTGAGAAGGGCAGAAATTTAGAACAACTTCAAGTATGTAAACAATATTCAGAAATTTGTTTTATTACCATCAATTGTGTTTAGTTTCATTCATATATGTTGACTCATTCTTTAAAATTAGATTGAACGGTTGTGGTACCATCTTCTACCAAAGGATCGCGCAATCCAAGAAGAAATTGCAGGATTCTTAGATGCAGAGGTCCTAGATCCAAAAGGAGAATACTATCGGAAGATTGTGATAATGTAATAGGGATCATAAAAGACTTTATATTGTATATATGCATGAATGTAATATATTCGATACTTGTTGGGTAATATAAACGGGAGATGTTTTATAATATAATGGTTCCCTTAAGGTAGATGACACTTACCCCAGCACTATGTTGTGAGAAATGCTCGTCCTCATAGTAGATCAACCTCGCATCATCTACTATGAGGACGAGCATTCCTCACAACATAGTGCTGGGGTAAGTGTCACAAAATAAATGTTGCCCCAAACACAAAAAGGAAATAGATAAAGGGGAAAAAAAATAAATGAAAATATATTAAAAAAATCTCTGCCGCAGCACAAAAAGTGCCCAAAATGCTGTCGCGGCAGAGACCCTTAGATCCCGGTTCAAATTACGAACCGGGACAAATGCCCCCCCCCCCCCCCCCCCCCCCGCGACAGCCAGTGGCCACGTGGACCACCCTTTTGTCCCGGTTCGCAGCCCAATCGGGACTAAAGTGTTGGGGCTTTAGTCCTGATTGCCCTGTCCCGGTTGGGCAACCGGGACTAAAGTCCTTTACAAACCGGGACAAATTGCTCGTTTTCCACTAGTGACCATCGCAGTTGTGGTAGATCGATTTCCCTTTTTCACAATGGGTTACTTTCACCCAAAGCAGAGGTACCACCCGAACCATCAAATGATTGCACAAAGCGACTAGGGTAAAACGATGAAGCATTTCCTGAACATAGGGTTATGTCAAGGCGCAACTCTATGGCCCAATGATGTCGAAAGAGTGATCATCCATAACTATGGAAGATATGTTACCTGATGATTTTGGGGCTATCATGCACTTTATCTACGCACACGTGTTGCCTCCTTTCAATGATTTTCACGAGGACGGTAAAATGGAATTTTTTTGACACCTACTCGGTGCTGCAGATCTCTATGCGATAGAAAGGCGCAAGCGTACATGTGAGACTATTCTTTGTAGTTGTCTTGATATAGAGACAGTGGCATCTACATAGGCCCTAGCTGACTTGCATGGGTGTAACATTCTCAAAGAGGCTTGCCTCAAATTCATGGCATCTACAAAGACAATGGGTATGGTGATGGCAAGCCAAGACTATGGAACCCTAAAAAGAAAGAGTGATAATCTAGCAATAGAGATTTTCGAGGGTGTTTACAAGTTACCTAAAATCTACTCCCTCCATTTGGAATAAGTGTGACAGATTTATCTAGATACGTATGTGTGACACTTAGTTCCGAAGAGAGGAAGTAGTATGCAATTATCTCACCTTATAGTCATGTGGATGATACACATGGCTAATTTTATCATATGGACAACACCAGTGGCAGAGGATGGAAAATATTCTAGCTATGGCGAACGCTAAAAAAAGGCAATATGGAAATAGCCCGGAGAGAATAATACTATATAAATTTATAACACAATCACTTAGTATAATAGAATAGAAACATATTTTCTTGAATTTCTCTACTTTGTTACCATTTCATCCACATTTAGGATTGTCGTGCCATTTTCTGCACAAATTGACATCTGCCAAGGCCTCTGAACCATTATTTCTCCAACTGAGCAAACGTGTCCTCATATTCTTAAACAGACATTGTTTGTTCTAATATAATTAAAATTTTAGATCAATAAAATAAACAAAGCCAGAGTAGAACAATAAATGAAACTACCGTATGTATTGATACATATCTGATAGGTGATCCAGTGGTGTGGTTTAGATTTGGTTTGCATATGGATGTGCAGCACCATACATGCATCGTACAAGAAATGTTGTAGACATAGCACCTCTCAGCCATAAACATGATTTATCGCATACCTAGAGTTGGTTTACCCACAAGTTAGCCAAAATATCATGAAGTTCTCCTTGAATACCTCACCTAGGACATTTTTTAGAGTTATATTTAGTTAGATTGAGAATTAGCTATTGGAAAAGGAAAAGGTTATTTTTCAACTATACTATGTTTTGAGTTTAAAATCGGTTTTGTGTAGTGTTTACTGAAACAAGCATAAATTTATCAAACGTAGTCCATTTTCGACTTATGACCATTCAAATTGTACAGAAAATACATGTGAATCTAAAAAAAATCGTGAAAAATTAAGGTAGGGAGGCCTCCCTACCTTGTCCTACTGGGAGCTTCGCCCCTAGACAACACACCTTTCAATTATCATCTCAAAAGTTGTGTTTGTTCATATACGAACATGCTTTTGATGGTTTTATACTCTACTTCAAGAAATAAAAGATTAATCCATTTTATCAAGTGCATAATGTTTTCTTACAATCCACTTCAAGAATCTTGTGGGGTTAAATTTATACAACTCCATAATCGAAACTACTTTTTGAAAACAAATATGCAGATACACACATAAAATGTAAATGTTTTCCAATATCTTAATAATTATAAGATATAAATCACTCAATCAAGGTTGTGATCACATACAGAGGAGATGAGTTTGTTGGAAATATGCCCTAGAGACAAATAATAGTATGGATTATTATCATATTTCATAAAATTTACGATTAAGTTTTATATCATGCTCTAACTGTATTGAAAGAAAATTTCAATACACGTGTGATATATAAACAACCAATAAGTTTCTGATAAATCTCTAGTCACTAGTTCATTGGTCAACGGATGATCAAGGTTTCTTGATCATGTGGCATTTATGCCAGTTGACAATGGAGTCACCTCATTGGGAGAATGAGACGATGAACTATACCCGATCTAAGCATCGTGACACGATCATATCACAAAGTTCAAGTTATGATGATTAGAAAACATAGTGTCTTGTTTCTTAGACCGTGAGTCCATATCAATCACTTCCACTCGAGAATACTTTGATAGCATGAAACATCACTCGGTTAAACAGTGATCATAAAGGTGTTCAGGTATTCAGAGGGGAATGTAGAGGCATTATGTGTCAAGAGCAGGATTTGTCCATCCGCGTGACAGAAAGATACTCGAGGGCCCACTTGGAGAAGTTATATCCAACAGTTGTCCAACATGTGACTAAGTCACGGGGATATCACTTGTCAGAACGAGTTAAGTAGTATTTGTTAGTAACGAGATTGAACATGGCATGGTGATGTCATTGATCAGATCTCGGACAATGAAAGTATCATAGAGACAAAAGGAACATGACATGATGTTCATGGTTCAACGACAAAGATTCGTGGAATGCACATGGGTGATCATGAGCATCCAGGTCCCGCTGATGAACATTAGTACAAGAGGGTCCTCGACCATGTCTGGAGTGTTCCCGAACCATGGGGTATCACTCTTAAGGGCTTGATGATGCTCTGAGATCGTTTTGATATCGGCAGAATCAATGAAAAATAGAAAAAGAGAAAACCGAAGGGATTTGGAAAGTCCAGAGGATGTCCAGAGTGGGTGGAAGGAGTTCCATAGCCACAAGGATTGAATAATATGTAAGTAAATGTTAAATATTGATTTAATCATATATTGATATTTATTTAATAAAACAAAAAGAATTAAAATGGTCAAATTCACTATTGGGCCAAAATCCCTAGGGAAAAGAGCCCATGAGGAATACCAAAAGGGAGAAAGGGAGGAGGGGCCGCATGGGCCTCATGCACCCGCCGGCTGGGCCCATGGGGGCCTTGCCCAGCTGATGACCCACAAGTATAGGGGATCGCAATAGTCATCGAGGGAAGTAAAACCCAATTTATTGATTCGACACAAGGGGAGCCAAAGAATATTTATAAGCCTTAACAACTGAGTTGTCAATTCAGCTTCACCTGGAAACAATCTTGCTTGCAGAAGTTTTATCAGTAGCAACAGTTTTGTACTAGCAATAGCAAAGTATAGCAGTAGTAAAATAAAGACAGTAGTAACAATTGCAGTAAACAATAGCATTAAAGTGCAGTAGGCATAGGGATGGATGGACGGGCGTTGCATGGACAAGACAATTCATGTAACAATCAAGACATAGGGCATTTGTAGATAAATAAGATAAAGCATCTAAGTACTAAATAATCATAGGCATGCGTTCCATATATAGTTATACATGCTCGTAATGAGAACTTGCACACCATCTTTTGTCCTGCCAGCCCGTTGCAGCGGGGCCTCAAGGAAACCTACTAGCAATTAAGGTGCTCCTTTTAATAGAGCACCGGAGCAAAGCATTAACACTCCATGAACACATGTCATCCTAATATCATAGCCTTCCCCTCCAGTTATCCTGATTCTTATCACTTTGGGGCCTTTGGTTCCGGACAATAATATGTGTATACAACTTGCAGGTAAGATCATAAACAATAATATCCTCATAAATCAATAACATGTTCAGATCTGAAATCATGGCACTCGGTCCCTAGTGACAAGCATTAAGCATAACAAGTTGCAACAATGTCAAAAAGCACTAACAATAGATACTAGACACCATGCCCTAACAATATGATGCAATTACATGAACGATCTCATCCAATCCCTACCATCCCCATAGCCGCCAGCGGGGAATTACTCATTGATGGGGGAATCATGGATGGTTGATGGAGAAGCGATGGTCATGAAGATGGAGATGATCTCCTCCAATTCCCCATCCCAGCAGGGTGCCAGAACGGAGTTTCTTGTTCGGAATCGCGGTTTCTAGTGGTGGCGGCGCAGCGGAACTCTATCTAAAAAAACATCGAACCCCCCGTCTATTTTAGGTCAGAGGGCTTATATAGGAAAAAGGAGAGGTCGAGGCGGAGTCCGAGGCAGCCACACCACCTCCTGGCGCGGCCTGGCTTGGCCCGCACGGCCAGGTGGTGGGGGGCCCTCGTGGCCCTTCTTCGTCTTGTCTTCTGGCTCCGTGAGTCTTCTGGTAAAATAGGAGTTTTGCGACATTTTCCGGGATTTTTCCTGAAAGTTGATTTCCTACACAAAAACAAGACACCAAGGCAATTCTGCTGAAAACAATGTTAGTCGGCATTAGTTGTATCCAAATCACACAAATTAGAGAAGAAACAATAGCAAAAGTGTTCGGGAAAGTAGATATGTTTTGGACGTATCAACTCCCTCCAAGCTTAGCTTATTGCTTGTCCTCAAGCAATTCAGTTGAAAACTGAGTGCGATAAAAGAAACTTTCACGAACACATTTGCTTCATAAGATGTATATATTCCCAGCATATGATCAAATACTTAGGCAATTCATAATAAGGAGTATGTAAATAAGTTTACCCAGTGGTCATGCAAGCTATGAAGAGATTCCAACCCATTAATAATAAGCAACATGACACATAAGCATATGCAGGATTGTAGTGCTCCTAAGAAGATATGATAAAGTGGTGTCTCGCTTGCCTTTCTTTGGAGCAAAACATAAATGCCAAGGCACCTCTGAAGTTCAAGTGAAGACTAGAAATAAAAATATAAGAAAGTGTCAAAGTTATGTCATAATTAACCGTGTTTTGGGACAAGCACGTTACACTAAGAATGACAACTATGCTCTCGGGAAGGTGCTCAAAGAATAAATGGTGACTCAACATAAAAGTGAAAGAAAATATTTGAAAAGTTTGAAAGGCTTCCAAATGTTGAAAGTATGGTACTCATTAGCTTTGATCTCTCATTGCCCCTATCATAAGCATCTTTAAGTGATTAAGGTTAAAGTGAACAAATATGAGGATATGCTTGACAAGTTATAAGCTGAAAATCTCATGCCCCTTGCTTATGAGTACCGTTCCTCATGCTACTCAACTTTAGTCACAAGTAAGTTCTTGTCATTGTAAGTACATGTGTATCATAGAGAACCACCAACGGGGTACCCCTTTCCCGATGATACAGAAGCTTTGCCATATCAAAATGACAAGGTAAACAGACAATGAGCATCTCAATGATATTTTTGTATGCTATTTGCATAGGGTTTTCCCTTTTTCTTTTTTTCTCTTTTTTAGGATGCTTCATAGATTGCTCACTATGGTTATGCTGCATGTTTCCACCATGATTAGGCATGGCTTAGACTAGCCGCCCAGGCGTTTCTCTAACACATATACGAACTCCATGAGCCTTACAAGCTCCCCTTTCATTTCACATTGCTGGGATTCATAAGCAAAAGAACATGATATCAACTAAATAAAGTGCAATGTTGAAAGCGTTCCCCATGGTAACATGGTTCTGCTAATTCACAACTTACAAAACACAAGCATATACGCAACATAGATGGGCACAATGGTTCAAGTTTATTAAGTGCAAGAAACTAAAGTGTGCCATCAAGTTCGTGAGAGCTTTACTAACTAATTTTCACATAACAAGCAAACATTTTTATTGGAAGAAAACAAAGCATAATAAATATGCAAGGAATAGCAATAATGCTAATAGGTAGAATGGTGGACTATTTTTGACAACTTTGGTTCTAGGGAGTTGGATGCATGAGTAAAGCTTATACTCAGCGCAAGTGAAGGCTAGAAATAGAAAGGGAGCGACAATCGAGAGAGCAGTAACTCTCATAATCATGTTCGCGACAAAATAATATTAATAGTTGCATAAAAGTGACACAAGATCTCTAAGGCAAAATAAATCATCGAGGCTTAACTGACTTTTTGTTTAGTCATATGCATGCGTGATCATGTGTCAAGTCAATTCAAATAGAACATTTAGAGGAGGACACCACAATGTCATACCAAGTTATGAGTAGAACAATGCGAGCAAACATTTATATGACATGTTACGAACTATAATGGATTGGAACTGATCATAAGAAGTCAGGGACCACTAAGTATCCATTCATACACCTTACATAAACAGACTAAGCATGCTCACAATGATGAGTATATGTACAAAAATGAAAACAAATAGAGTTCATACCAGCCTCTTACCACACCTCGAGTAGTCATAAATCATTATTGCCTTTCACTTGTGTTACTTGAATAATAAGATAAAACCAAACTCCACAGAGTCATTGAGGGCATCTGAACCCTGCAACGAACTTTTAAAAACCAGAGAAGAACAACAAATATTTTTGGGTTTTCAATTTTTAAAGGCAAGAACCAAAGGGAAGAGCAAGCAAAGAGAAATCTTTTTGGGTTTTTCAAATAATCAAAACAAAGTTAAAAAGGATGAAGCAAACCAAGGCTAAAAGACAAAGAAGTAAACAAAGAGAAATAACGAAAATATTTTTTGGTCTTTTTGTGTTTTGGAAAGCAGAAATAAAGCAAGGACAAAAACTAAAAAGAAAAAAAAACATGGATATGCAAAGTACCGACTGAACATGATATGTAGATGAGTGTGATGTCGGTATACCTCCCCCCAAGATTAGGCTTTTGGCCTAAGTGGGTATCAATCCCAACGTGGGTAGGAACTCCAAGCTGGCGGGCCATCGTAAGAATGATCATGATCAGGCCCTTGTGAAAAAGAAGAAGAAGCTTCCCAATTATAGGCAGGCTGCTGGTATGAAGACTCCCCCTTATTGGAGGGCTGGACCAAATTGTCCTCAACCTCCCTTCCAGCATTCTGCTCTTGCTGGTAGAGCTCCTCCAAAGATGCATCGATCTCTTCCTCCGTAAGTGACCATCCTACCTTAGCATCAAGGTTAAACAAAACAGGCGCATGCAAAAGAACCACTCGCTCGGACTTACCTCTTCTCCATCCACTCTTGAGAAAGGTTATTTCATAAGATAAATCACTTAAATTAGCCTAAGAAGAAACAAATTTATGTTGTATCATGGAAGTAAGATCAAGCCTCTCTATGTGAAACTGTAAGTCTGAATGATGAGGCGCTACACCATGCAAAGATAATAAACGAGAGGCGATGAGACCTCCACAAATTCCACCCTTCTCGCAGTTAGCATCAAGGCAGAAAGCTATCAAAGCAGCCAAGTTATAAGTCCTATCTAGTTTTAAGGCAGCTAAGATAAAGGCTAGGTCATATGAAGATAATTTACTAGTAGTCTTTCTAGCAAGAATGCACTTGGCAATAAAGTAGGCAAAATATCGAATAGACGGGAGATGAATATTACGAATTTTACCACTCTCCTTCGAGAAGCTTCTCCCTTGGCAAATTTCTGCATACAAGTCCACGAGCGGTGTAGGCCGTTCTCTAATCCTTTCACATGAACCCCACTGTGGTACTTTAATAGCTGTACAAAAATCATCAAAAGGGAGGTCAACAACTATATTGTAAATTTTGTAATGAACCATGGAGTTAGGCAAGGACCAACTAAATCGAAAATCCTGCACCACAGATATAGTTAGTTTCACATATTGGTAAGGTTCATATCCCACAAAATGCTCCAATCCTGCATTAGAAATTAGAGTATGGAAATCTTGAGAAATCCCTGCAGCCTTCATGAATTTGGGGCATGGATAAATAGAAGGGAAAACTTCTTCCTCATGATGAACTTTCATAACCTCGGGCACCCTTAATTCATGTTGGTTGAGTTGGTGTTCATTCATCTCCTTTTCTGAAATTTTAGACAACCTTCACACAAATGATTGCAAAGTGATTATATAATAAAAGGTACTACTTATAGGTATTTGCAAGGGGCCTAAACATGCATCAAAACAATTTCTCTAAGCATAGAACTAGCATGCAAGCTCACATAACCTGCCATCTACAGTAGAAAAATACTCAAGATATAAACCACTAATCACAAATCTATTTGGACAAGCGGAGGAGTCACATACCGGAGAACAAATGCTCCAAATCACAGCAGCAAAGGTGGGCTAAGCAAGGAGATCGAAAATCGCGAGCAAGAACAGCAGGAACTCGAGTTTGAGCAATGAACTGGTGTTTTCTCGGGAGAGAGAAGGTAGTGGCAGGTAGGTGAATAAGTGAAGGGCCAGGGGTGGCCCACACCATGGCTAGGCGCGCCCCTGGTGTGGCCGCGGCACCAGGTGCTGTGCCTGTCTGGTGGGCCCCCTAGGTCACTCCAAGTACTTCTCTGCCCCTCTTTTGACGTAAAAATTTAATATGAATTTTCTAGAATTTTCGAGAAACTTTATTTTTGAGCAATTTTCAGGTATTGATGAATGATTTTCCGGTAGAAAGATAATATTGGAATGATGTAATAAGAAAACAAAACCTAAACTTTAGAATTTCTAAGACACTCTAATATGCAAGCAACTAACAAAATAGAAAAATAAACTAAGTGAAAGCAAAAATTAAAAATGGATAAAGTAAAAGTAAGCAAGGATAATCATGGTGAAAACATTGTTTTGTTCATTAAAATCCCTTTGTTAACAAGGTTGATCAGGTCTTGTTACCAAAATAATTTTATATGAAACAAAACTTTGCATTTCACTTAAATGATTATGTTACCTCAACCTTGATAGCAATAGTCCCAATCATAATAGTTTCATATTTTTCTCGTGGTATGGGACAATATATTTCTCCAACTTGGATGCCCTCAATATTTTCAATTGAATTTAATCCATAAGTCCGATCGATCTTCTTAGGGAAAGAAACAGTATGCTCCTTGTCATTAACATTAAACATTACCTTTCCTTGATTACAATTAATGACAGCACCTGCAGTATTAAGAAAAGGTCTCCCAAGAATAATAGACATATTATCATCTTCAGGCATTTCAAGCACAACAAAGTCAGTTAATATCAAGCAATTATGAGCCACTTGAATAGGGACATCCTCACATATACCAACAGGAATAGTAGTAGATTTATCAGCCATTTGCAAAGATATATCAGTTGGTATCAATTTTTCCAATTGAAGTCTCTTGTAGAGAGAAAAAGGCATAACACTAACTCCGGATCACAAATCACACAAAGCAGTTCTAACATAATTATTTTTAATAGAACATGGAATAGTTGGAATCCTTGGGTCCCCAAGTTTCTTTGGAACCTTACCATTAAATGAATAATTAGCGAGTAAAGTAGAGATTTCCTCATTAGGAATCTTCCTTTTATTAGAAACAATATCCTTCATGTACTTTGAATAAGGAGGCAATTTAATAGCATCAGTTAAAGGAATTTGCAAAAATAAAGGTTTCATCCACTCACAAAACTTGTTATAGTGTTCTTCTTCCTTAGACTTGTGTTTCTTATCAGGAAAAGGCATTGATTTTTGGACCCAAGGCTCTCTTTTACTACCATGTTTATTAGCAACAAAATCTTCCTTAGTGTATTTAGTATTCTTAGTGTGCCTTTCAGGTTCTTCTTCAACTTCTTCTTTATGAGGGGCATCATTTTTCTCATTACCACTCTCAGTTTCAGCATCAGAGACAGATATACTATTAGGATCTTTAGCAGGTTCAGAAGAATCTACAATAGTTTTATGTTTCTTTCTCTTAAGAGAAGTACCACTATTTTCAATTTGTTGAGAATCCTGCTCAATTCTTTTAGGATGCTCGTCAGGATATAGAGGATCCTGAGTGGCAGCACCACTTCTAGTTCTAATTTCATAAGCATGTTTTTCTTTAGAAGCATTAACTAGCAAATCTTTTTGTACTTTAATAAGCTGATCAATTTGAGTTTGAACCATTTGGAAATGTTTAACAAGCATTTTAACATCATTGGAGGTTCCTTCCACAATATCCCTCAACTCAATAATAGCTCTAGAGTTTTCCATTAAATCATTCTGCACCCTCTTATTAAAATTATCTTGCTTAACCACAAAAATATCAAATTCTTCTAAGCATTGATCAGGAGGTTTAGAATAAGGAATATCACCTTCATCAAAATGTTGGAGAGAGTGTACCTCAATAGTGGATGAGTGGGAGATCGACTTACATAATTCTTCTATAGGAGGTAAATTGTTCACATCTTCAGATTTAATACCCTTCTCCTTAAGACATTTCTTAGCTTCCTTCATCACTTCATCATTTAGTTCCATCACTCCCCTCTTATTTGGTGTTGGTGTTGGCTCGAGCACAGTTAACTCACGTGTAGTTGACTCAGGTGAAGTCCAGTCATCATAATTCTGGCTTATTTTAGCCATTAATTCCTCAGCTTCTTTGGGAGTTCTCTTCTTGAAAACACAATCAGCATAATGTAACACCCTCAGAATCGGCCCTATGCAAGTTTCAGCGCTTCCCGCCAAAACCGCATAGAAACGATTCAAAGGTGCCCACCAGGCACTTGCGTGCGGGTGGAAAACGAAGTAATATCATTACACAATAGTTCTCGATGGAACCCACAAAACATATATATACAACAGCGACTTAAAGAGTCAAGAATACAGATTTACCGTACAAAGATCCAAATCACCTTGAAAACAATACAGCGTCCGAGTATGGACAAGATGCAAATTGAGCTAAGAGCCCTGAAGAATAACCAATGGCGTCCATAACCCTGCCCAGGCCAAGCCGGAAGGGTAACCCTGCTAACGACGTCGATCTCAAAACCTGCTAAAAACCAAAAGGGGTGCCGACAAAGGGCAAAGGAGAAAGAGAGCGGTCAGTACTGAGGCCAGTACACGGCGAGACTAGAATTCGGCGGTCCTCGCCTACATAGGTATGGTGTACTGAAGCGGCAGCGCGGCATGCACTAAACAACCTATAGAGACTCGATACAAATAGCGGCTATCAGAGAGGGGTAAGAAAGACCTATTCGGATCCAACCTGATACTACCACCAAACATACACATCCTGGTGTTTCCCCCTTGAGACCAAACGAGGAAGTCAGCCGAGGAACTCACACCGTTGGCAGTTTTATTTATTCAGTTATCGTTGCAGCAATTACTAGTCAGGTATAGATAGTCATCCTGATATAATAAGCAGTGGGCACTTTTAGTTAACCATTCCGTTGTAGTTGCAACACTTACTAGTCAGATACAATTAGCATGAGATATCCCAAACCCAGCAGTTGTTGGTACTTTTATTTAGCCATTCCGTTGCAGTGGAGCTGATTACTAGTCATATCGGATACAAGTCAAATTATAACAGTAAACTTTAGTTATAGTTGTCTATGATCGAGAACTGTGCTCCAAGTCGTCCATAACCGCGGACACGGCTTCTTGAAAAGATTTAACCCTGCAGGGGTGCACCAAAGTTTCCACACGCACCTACACCCTTGTTGTCAGATCAGGTAGGTACAAGATCACAAAACATACACCCAACGGTATGTCTTCGGACACGACGTTTCCCAGACCCAAGCAAGCACGGGGGGCCACCCCACTAAGCTACCCGTAACGAAGTCGGCCGGTCTCCGAGACGGACCCAGGGTTTGTGTCGACGGCTGTAAACGACTGGGAACCCGAAAGTGTGACTGGGCTTGTCGATACAGCGAAAACGTATCACGGGGTTCCTAAACAGTACAGGCGCTCCACGCGCAATCATAAATAAAGCAGTAAAGCATGGCATAAGTACAGGATAGTAATAAAGCCCCAAACTACTTTGTGGCCCCCAGTACAGTACTTGGAATCAGGTACTAAATCGATGGGGGTGCCCACACACCCCACCTGTGGTTAGCGCGCTCGATCACGGAACAGGTGTCAAAAACTCGGGGTCCTACGGGACACCAATGAGCGGTTAAAAACCAAATATTGTCTATTACCCACTGGTGCCTCTGCATTTACCTACTTTCAATTTTAGTTATTAAACAATAATTAAAGTCTTGATCATCTCCAACATAAAGCATAAGACATTTCTCCAACAACTGCAGCACTGGACGACACGCAACAGCACTTAAGCCAGCGACTACGACGCGCAAGTCCAACTATCTACCAAACAACGGGTAATAGGATGTGTCCAAGGCAATATAAGGCTGCAAGGGATATCACGGACACGAAAACTAGAGCATCGCAACACAGATAGCAATAGATCAACAGGAGGGAATAAAGACTATAAAAGTAAGATAGGTAGAAAGGGGAAGAATGCTCGCCTGAAAACATTGCCGAAGGTTCATCCGAAGATCGGGGCGAAGCTCACATCAACTCATCGATCTTATCCGCGAAGAAGCAAAACACTATAAGAAACATCGGATGCACTATTTAATACTACGACAGAAGATCGGGCATGATGCATGTATGATGTATGACATGGCAAAGGTGCGGTGCAATTAGGTAAGATTAAGCGGAACCGGGGTCCCGACAAATATTTAGGTGGTTCATGTTGTTTAGCTACCCTGCATTTTAAATGTTGACTTACAAGGCAAAACATGGCATCAGTTCGCTACACAAATTTAAATGAGACAAATATTAGACTAGATTTGTCCGCATATGGCCTCCATATTTAATTATAATGTGAATCGGCATAATGCCCCCAAACCCCAACATATGTATGCAAGCATGAACATTTACATGCAATGGGTAGATATATGGCATTTATAAAAATAGGGCTCTCGGATAGGGGTCACACTTAGGAGTTTCGGCGAACTTGGGTTCCAAGGGATCGGGTTGGTCTTCGGATCCCTGAAGAAGGTCATGGCGGTCTCATCCAACCCATGAAGGAGATCTTGTCGCTCGTGTTCGTGTAGGAGAACTAGAGGTCGTTGGCGAACTTGTCTGGTACCGGGGTATTCGAGGGATCTTGGCAAAACCAGAGACTGCAAAAACGAAGTTGTTGAAATAGACGTTTTGCCGGACTGATGTTCAGAGATAAGTGTGGCATAGGCGCACGTTAAACACACCGGACGTGAGCCCGTATGTCAACATTTTAACAAACACTTTGCGAGCAGGCACAGACAGAAAACAAGGCCCTAGGATGATGGGCACCAAACGGAGGCGATCCTGGGCCACAACACTCGGGGATGCAGGGGCGCAGAGCTTGCTGGAGTGGTGCTTGGGAACAGGGTGGCGGCGCTGCGAGGCAGGGCCGGGCTGCGACGGCCAGAGGGACGAGACATGGCACGACCGGGGAGGCCGCGCTGGCGGACGGCAGAGCTGCGCTGATGGCGGGTCCTGGTGACGGAGGGCGACGCGGCCTCGGGGAGAGGCGAGGCGACGGGCTCCTGGCGACGGGGCTTGGGTCGAGGAAGGGCCCGTGAGGTTGGGGCGTCGGCTCCGTCGGGAAGGAGGCGGGGAAGGACGGGCGCGTCGCTCTGCGAGGGCCTGGAGAAGTTGGGGACGAGCGGGGTTCGGTCGGAGAAGAGGGAACTGCGGGCGATGGCGGCGAACTCCACTCGGTCAGCGACATGAACGGGCTCCAGAGCTCTGGTCGAAGTAGAGGCGGCCCATGGAGGCTCGTGCCGACGAGAAGGGAGAGGTGCGGGACTGGACGCGGACGAGGCCGGCGACGAGGAGGCCGCGAGGTCGGCCTACCACGGGCGCAGCGCGAAGCCGAGGAAGGAAAGGCCCGCGACCGACGGAGAGGGCGGGCGGCGGCGACAGGATGGAGGCGAGGTGGCCGGTGGCGGTGCAGAGCCGAAGAGGAGGGGCGGTCGCAGAGGAGGAGGGGCGCTCGGGGATGGGGAGTGGCACCGGGGAAGTAGGCGAGGGCGCGGGGCCGCTCTGGGGAACGTTATGAGGCGGCGTCAGGAGGGCGCCGGGGAGAGCGGGGCTGCGCGGCGGCGCTCGCCTGGGACGCGAGGAAGATGAGAAGAGGCGGTCGACAGGATTGAGCAAGGAGCAGGGCGAGGTGGGGTTCGTGCGGCAGGTGGGTGGGTCCGCTCGCGTGGGGTGGACGTGTTGGCACAGCGTGCGTGCTGTGTGGTGTGTGTGTTGGGGTCCTGGGTGCGTGCGTGGCGTGTGAGGTGAGGGGGTTGTGGCGGCAGATGGGGAGTAGAGGTGGACGGTTTGGTTAGCTAGGGTTTGGGGAGGGTGGTCTCCGGTTGGGCCTTTTGGGCCTGACCGGATGACTGCCTGCCCAAAAAAAACATTAATTTTATATCTGTGTTTTAATTTAAAGGTTTTTATAAACAGGTTTTAGACATCAGACAAAAAAAAACAGAGGCAAAGTTTGAATTTGAAATGAGAGAGGGTATTTGTAGAGAGCAAAACTAGGATTTTAGCAAAAATAGTTTTAAGGTTAAATATGCATGATGATGTCATGATGATGTGCAATATACAAACAATCGCGATTACTAGTAGTGGTTTTATCCGGGGTGATACACATAACTATCTAGGTATGTCCTAGATTCATCAGTTAGTCCATTATAATATATATCAAGAAGCTCATTTTTAGGTAATGGACACACAGGCTGTGCATGAATCTCCTTTTCTCCTTGTTTAAAATCAAAAAGTTCTTGTAGAATGGCATGTCTAGCACTAGGAGGGAAATATTTCTGAAAGAAAGTATCAATCAAGCAATCAGGGCTATCAATAGATCCAGGAGGTAAATTATTAAACCAAGCTTTAGCTTCTACTTTCGGTGAAAAAGGGAAAATTTTAGCAACAAAGTAGGTGCGCATCTTAATATCATCAGAAAATAGGCCACTCATGGTAGAAAGCTCAGTCATATGTGCTACAACACTTTCATTCTTAGTCCCACAAAAAGGTTCTTTCTCAACAATGGTTATGTAAGATAAATCAAGAGAGAAATCATAATCCTTATCTTTAATGATTATGGGAGATGTAGCAAACTTAGTATTAGGAGATAATTTAGGTCTAATAGTATGTTTCTCAAGGAGGATCTTAATAGCACATCTACCATGAGTGTTTTGGCATTCTTTAATAAATTTATCAGTCATTTCTATATATCTGTCTTCAATATCATAGCTCTCTCTAGACTCAGGTGTAGCACAGGTGTAGTAGTATCTTCATTAGGAGTTTCAGTATTTCCAGCTATTGTTCTAGCAATCGTAGCATCTAGGAAAGGACCTAATGAACCACTCTTATCAAGCACAGTAAAAGCAGCGTCGTAAGTATCAGAAGTTTCAGATTCAGCAGAAGTAGCAGTATGTGTAGCATGTGTATGTGGTGGTGGTGTAAGGAGCTTACTCATCACAGATGGTAAATCAAGAACAACAGAGGTTTTCAAAACTGTACCTCTCCTTGTAGTGGATGGTAATATAGGAACTTTTCCATCACGAGTTTTACCCATGATGAACAGATAGCAGCAAACAATAATGATTCCAAGTGAACTTAATAAATAGATCTATGCTCCCCGGCAACGGCGCCCGAAAATAGTTTTGATGACCCACAAGTATAGGGGATCACAACAGTCTTCAAGGGGAGTAAAACCCAATTTATTGATTCGACACAAGGGGAGCCAAAAAATATTTATAAGCCTTAACAACTGAGTTGTCAATTCAGCTGCACCTGGAAAAAATCGTGCTCGCAGTAGTTTTATCAGTAGCAACAATTTTGTAGTAGGAATAGCAAAGTATAGCAGTAGTAAAATAAAGACAGTAGTAACAATTACAGTAAATAGTAGGATTAAAGCGCGGTAGGCATATGGATGGATGGACGGGCGTTGCATGGACAAGACAATTCATGTAACAATCAAGACATAGGGCATTTGCAGATAAATAAGATAAGCATCCAAGTACTAAATAATCATAGGCATGTGTTCCAAATATAGTCATACGTGCTCGTAATGAGAACTTGCACAACATCTTTTGTCTTGCCAGCCCGCTGCAGCGGGGCCTCAAGGGAATCTAATGGCAATTAAGGTACTCCTTTTAATAGAGCACCGGAGCAAAGCATTAACACTCCGTGAACACACGTGATCCTCATATCATAGCCATCCCCTCCGGTTATCCCGATTCTTGTCACTTCGAGGCCTTTGGTTCCAGACAATAATATGTGTATACAACTTGTAGGTAAGATCATAAACAATAATGTCCTTATGAATCAATAACATGTTCAGATCTGAAATCATTGCACTCGAGCCCTAGTGACAAGCATTAAGCATAACAAGTTGCAACAATATCAAAAATCACTAACAATAGATACTAGGCACCATTCCCTAACAATCTGATGCAATTAGATGATTGATCTCATCCAATCCCTACCATCCCCATAGCCTACAGCAGGGGATTACTCACTCATGGATGGGGGAATCATGGATGGTTGATGGAGAAGCGATGGTGATGAAGATGGCGATGATCTCCTCCAATTCCCCGTCCCGGCAGGGTGCCAGAACGGAGTTTCTTGTTCGGAATCTCGGTTTCTGGTGGTGGCGGCGCAGCAGAACTCTATCTGAAAAACATCGAACCCCCCGTCTATTTTAGGTCAGAGGGCTTATATAGGCGAAAGGAGAGGTCGAGGCGGAGTCCGAGGTGGCCACACCACCTCCTGGCGTGGCCTGGCCTGGCCCTCGCGGCCAGGTGGTGTGGGCCCATCATGGCCCTTTGTCTCGTCTTCCGGCTCCATGAGTCTTCTGATAAAATAGGAGTTTTGTGATATTTTCCAGGATTTTTCCTGAAAGTTGATTTCTTGCACAAAAACGTGACACCAAGGCAATTTTGCTGAAAACAGCGTTAGTCCGCATTAGTTGTATCCAAATCACACAAATTAGAGAAGAAACAATAGCAAAAGTGTTCGGGAAAATAGATACGTTTTGGACGTATCACCAGCCGGCTAGCCCCTTCGTCTCTTCTCTTCTTTATTTAGCCCCACATGGCCAAGCTAATTAGCTATGGGGTGCGTTTCCCCTATATATTGAGAGGTATCTTGAGAAAATATATACATAATAATCAATAAAAGATTTCCTATTTTTTGTGGAGACCTCCTGTTGATACTCTATATCTCTCCCGTGACCACGGTCCCAAGTCTGGACTATGCAAACAGGAGACTTCTTCACCGTAGAGCATCACCATGCTGCGGGATTCGGATCTAGAAGGTATACTTCCACAACTGATGCTGGATCAGAGGAGCAAGATTCATCGTCAGGAACCGGATGTGTGTAACTTTCTCAGAGGTGCAACACTTGGGGCACTAGAAGTCGTCAACACCGCAGGAGCCACGGGACTTCAACACGACCCCGAGGTCGGCGTCGATACGACTACATCAACCATGCTCTCCTAAGCGTAGACAACGCTTTTTGGTATTCAATGGTAAGTTCGCGAGCTAGATCTATGTTGGATCACATTACTGCTTTACTAATAGATAGGTCCTGGCATTAGGGTTCTTAGCGTAGGAAAATTTATTGTTTTCAGGCCTGGAACCCCTACAGTGGTATCAGAGCTAGATCTATGCGTAGTATTGCTAGTATTGGTAGAACACACGAGTTATAGCGTCTGGGCATTGATATTATAGTTGTTACCCTCCCATGTTTACTTGTGCATACCGCAGTAATGCTTGATGAAGCGGCCCCCAACCGACTTTACACGTTCATTCGCGAGACTGGTCCAGGCTTGACATACGGTTTGTACCGTCTAAAGTGGCTTTAGGGGGTGTCTATATCTCTCGCATTAGTTGATATGCCATTTGCAACGGAGGGACCTAAAAGGGGTGTAGTATAGACAACTATTTGATCAGCGTTGTGGTTGAAGTTCGTAGGTAAGAATGGTTCTTCTGCGAAAGCCCTAACATCCACGTAAAACATGCAAAGATAAAGTAGAAGTGTCTAACTTTGATTTGCAGGGACATTGTGATGTGATATGGTCGTAGTCAAGGTAAAGTAGTTTATTTTATGTTACTAAGTAGTAGTAACGGTCATTATGTTGGTGGACTACAACACCAGAGACACCGGTACCCCGGTGCCCACGGGATCGGAACCCTAGCGCCGGATCTGAAGACACGGGATGGAGATCACATTATGAAGGACCATATCGCATCGCATTTACATTCAATGTTTATTATTTGTGCATCTTGTTGTGTGCTAGTATTAGATACTCAACAGTAGCCTAATAAGATGATTCCTAAACAAAATACTAACAGAAGTGTTCTTCCTTAGTGTGCACCACCAATAAAGTTCTCCGTTATGAGGCAGGCCATGATCATCGGGTGTCAAACATATTTGTGTTCGCATACGGTGGGTGTAAGCCATGTTGCACAACAAATAGACGTATGGTTGAGTTGGCGAGCCTAGCATGTGTAGCCATGGCCTTGGAACACATATGATCGAAGGATCGAGCACGAGTCGCATGAATGATGTGATCGACGTTTCGGCGTCCACCTTTCCAACTATATCGCCGGCCATGATGATCGGGGGAGGTGTAGTGAATAGGGATCGTGTAATTACTAAAACCTTTTTGGAGATAGTAGTTTTAGTGGAGTTCTTATTTAAATCATATAATTATAAACTTAGTCTAAATTCCTTTTGCAATTGAAATGGCTCACCGTGAAGCTTCCTTTGAAATTGTTGAGTGGGTAGTTGCTGAAAAGCTCAAACTTGATGTATCAAACTTCCATGAGTGGCTTGTGCGTCTGAATGACCTCCTTAGTAAGAACAAGGTGGTCGATTACATATGACTCACGATGGATTTGGACGAGCCAGATCACTATGAAACCCCGCGAGAGCGGGCATACTGCCATTTTCATCAAGAGATGTCCATGTACATTCAAGTGATAATGCGCTACGGTATGGTGAACGAGATACATCTGCTCATGGGTGTTCTTGACCCATATGCCATGGTGGATAAGCTGAGAGCAGAGTTCGAAAGCCATGTGCGCATGTGGAAGCACGAGCTGCTTGGAGACTTCCTTTCCATAAAGATGGAGGAACACACTTGTCTGGAGAGTCACTTGGAGTGCATGCATGATCCACACATAAGGTTCATTTACTTCGTGCACTTTTGGATGGCCCATTCCTTTGCAATAGGCGTATTGCTTTGGTCGCTGCCTTCCAGCTACGGAGGATACATCCGGACTTGTAACATGAGAGGTGGTGGGGAAACACTAGATTTTTATGAGTTTATATTACGTTTCAAGAACGTAAAGGTTGAACCCATTGCCGGAGAGGTCATCCATGACGAAGGTATATATATGATATATAGTTTTATAGATATTATAATCTAGAAAATACTTGTTGCAGCGTTGAAGTAACTGATGCTTGTTCTGTTTTGTACAAGCAGGTCCTTCTGCATGAGAGCTGCTTGCTGGAGAGGAGGTTACGTTGCATGTTGATGGCGAGCATGATGATAGCCGACGATACTCTCCCTCGATATTTATCATTTAGTTTACCGTTTTAGATATTATTGTAATCGATGAAGTATGAACTTTATTAGTGTGTCTTGCACCTTGCGAGACGGTTATTCATATAAATTTTTAACAAAACAGTTATTCTACTTTCATGAATGATTTTTATTCATGTTTATATGGTTTTTCGGTTATGTGTGAATTATTTGTGTTGTAAAACTAACTGATAATGCATGAACATTTGTAAAATATTAAAATGCCTTAAAAATATCCAACTTAATGATATATTCATTTTAAATGAAAACATAGTTTAAAATTCAAAGTTATGTTGATAATATGTGAAAGTCATTTGATCTCCTGTCACATATAAATCATGCCCAAGTTTGGCAGGATAACTAAAATGCCACGTATTGTATGAATACAAAGTGTTTGATAAATTATTGAAAGAAAATACATATTCAATATACCATATTTCAACGAAGTGGTGATTATCATTTTGTTATTGTTGATTTTAGTAAAAGATCTTACCGACTGAAACATGAGCATGAAACTATTTGATATGATAAAAAAAAAATCAGCATCAAAGGGTATTGAAGATAAAAAAGAATCTAATAACTACGATTTGATTAATAGTAATGAAATTCGATGTTATATGATTGGCATGAAGACTTGTGAAATGTGATGCATTTTTATACGTTGAAGTGTGAGGCATCATAGTGTGATATTTGATATTAAGTGAGTGAATAGGTGACACCAAATAAAACGTGTTAGTATTAGTGTAAAGACCATTAGGTTGAAATAGCAAACACTCGTTTAGAGTATAAAGTGAACCATCGAAATTCGTGAGATCGGCACCATATCTTGTACGGATTGTCATGAAAGTTCTGGAGTTATTCGATATCACCGAAGCAACAACGAACGAGTCCTTGTACAGTATTCATTGGAACTTTGAATACAAAATCCATGGATGACGAGGGGTAACCTCGACAATGCCCATGGTTATGGACTTAGGGTTTTATGGAAAAGAGAACGTTGTGGATCTTGTCAGCTTAACATACAAACAAGGGACGCGATTTACCCAGGTTTAGACCCTCGTAGAGGAAACCCTACTTCCTACTTTTCTGCTCGTATTATCATTGGAGAGTACAAACTCGTTGAGTCGACTAGATGCGATCTCACCAAGAGAGAGATGCGGTATCTATTGTCTAGATCTATTATGGGTGTAGCGCGTCCTCCTCGCTGGACCCTCCTATCTTTTATATATGGGGAGGCTAGGTCTCGGGGTACCAACACGAGTAGGTTTACAAGTTAGAGTTTGTATCTAGTCTAGTCTTGCACTTTCCTTTTCTTGTATCTCTAGGAGTCTATGTCCTTGTAGGCTTCGTATTTGTTGAATCGTCATGGGTTTCATGGATCTTGGAATATCTTTGAGTGATCCTTCTGTTGGACCGCACCATATATACAAATAATGAGAACCCGAAGGGTTATGCCCATGTCAGTAGTCCCCGGGGCTATGTTTAGATCCTTGCGTCCGAGCATAGGCTCAAAATCCTTTTTAATATGCCTAGAAGGTGAACTCGAAGATTTGCTCGGATGCGTGAATTTCTCGACTGCCTTGTTTAGTTGATGCAATGGACGATGTTGTTTTGTCCTTTAAGTGATGTTGGTATTATCATTGGGTGCTCCCGATGGGAGTAACCTTTGAGGCTACATTCAGATAGACTCAAAGTTATGCTTCTTAATTGTGGATATTATTCTGTCGACTCCTATTTAGAGGATTTATATTTTTATTTTCTATAGGGTGTGCGGCCAGTGCTCCCGATGAGAGTAGACCCCGAGACTATGTTCGGGTGCTTACATCCGAGCATAGGCTCAAAGTTATTCTTCTTGTAGCTTTGCTTTTAGGTCGACTTCGTAGGAGGAAATTTCTATCGAGTAGGTGAACTATTAGTTCATTAAGTTTGTCATGAAGATTTTGATATAACGAGTCTAGTGCATCCGACGGATCGAGAACCAGTTAATTGCTCTTGGGCAAAGACATCATGAACCTATTTCAAACTCAAGTTTCTAGACTCGGATTCGGTATATATGGCGTAATTCAGCTTGGGCCACGGAGCCCTTATCGAGTAATGAATTCCAGGCTCATTTCTATAGGTACCCAACGTGTCCGTCGGGATTTTTTATCGTATCATGGATACGGATAATTTACTGGCAGAGCGCATTCGTGTGCGGTTACCAGGCCTCACAGGAAGGATTCTGGGGTCTTACCTTCGTGTCGATAGACACGACATTTAGACACTTTATCAGCGGACGCGGTCCGAGAATTTGTCATATTTTATCGCCTCCGTTAGAGGATTTTTCATTTTCTGTCGGCTGCACGTCCAGTGCTCTCGATAGGAGTAGCCCCCGAGGCTATGTTTAAACGCGTGTGTTCGAACATAGGTTCAAGTATTCATCATCCGAGGAATTTACTTCGACTCAGGTCTTGTAGTTACTTTCTCGGGTCCTTTGTGCGATGCATCCGAAGTTTTTTCATTGCTTTCCACCGATTGAACGTTTCAGTGGTGGGCCAATAACGTGGGTTAAGCGTTTTTTTTTCTGAATTTCTCCGTATAGATAGAATAGGGATCCTGGAAAAAAAGAAATATAAACTATGTAAAATCAGTCGAAAATATAGCTGGTTGTAATTTGGAACTTGATATATTTTTCCCCGTGGCCATTGCGGTTACGCCCCTTGCAAGACCTTTTCGTTAGCCTGTTGCCCATTGGGCTGGATCAGCTACTCGAGTCAAAGGGTGTTTTTCACGTATTTCATGGCGGAGCTAAAATTTTTTGAAGTATGCGCTGAGTAGCGAAGCCTCCGAGTTTCGGAGTATGATTATGTAATAATTTTTTCGACTAAGCCCTTGAGTATCGGGTGTAATAGAGTAATGAAAAGTAGTTAAGAAAAGTTAGCTTTACTGATATCAGGTGTGCGAAGATGATCTTCATCCGAAGAATTTCTCGACTCTGGTCTTGGCATAAGTTGACGCGAGTAGCGTTTATTGCCTTCGTTGGAGGAATCAAAAAAATAGCTCGATGTAGCCGATGTCCTTGTAAGCTGTAGAAAATATAAGGAATGGTGAAGTACATGTATCTTGTAAATAATATTAGCCTTTCCACTTGTTATAACAATTTCTGGTGCCATTGGACTCGACACTTTTGTACTGTAACGTGAGAACTTTTCGTTAGCCTGACGCCCTTAGGTTCAGTACCATGTCGACCTGTCAGTTGGGCTGCAACTGGCCGAAGCTTTTAAGGATTCGACGTTCAGACAGAGTCACTACCCAGTCTATCGTGTATGAGGTGCTCGAGTGCTAGAGTCGATGGCACTCGAAGAGGGCGCAACCCCCAAGTGTTTTGAGTGTGAGTTAAAATAAACAATTATTGACTCTTGGTAGGGGAAACTTTGCTTTATCGGTAGTTTTCGTAGATGAAGTCGATGCGGCTGTGGACCCGAAGACCGCAACGGGTTGCCGGAGCTGAGGGAGTCCACGTGTCGTTGGAGCCAAGGATTTTAACGTGTCGCGCGGTGGAGTGTAGGGTTGATGTGGTCGATGGAATCGCCTGGGCGGACATGTGGTCGATGTTTATAGAGTCGCACGATGGAGTCGTTGGTCCTTATGTCAGCTTGCTGTGAATAGAATCGACGAATTGTCCACATGTCTCGTCGTGGGCGGTGCCGTTCCACGGATCGCAGGCTGCAACCTTAATTGCTCTTGTATCTGAGCCTTCAAAATTATTAGTAGATGGCATAGTACTATATAGTACAATAAAAAGTTTGAGTGGAGAGATTGTTTTGCAATCCGATGCATGTATCACGTCGCTGACTCCTGGTGCTTCTTTGATTTGAATAGCTAGCTTCCTCGTGAAGATCTCCCTTTTTTTCTTTGAACTGACACGACCACACATAATGTCCCTTTTTTTAACTGGTGACCACACAAGGCAGTCAATCGATCCGAATCAAACTGCGACATCTTTTTTCTTCTTTTGGTCCGTGATCAAGTCTCGCGAAGTAACACTCTGTTAGTTTTTTTAAGTAGCACTCTGTTAGTTTTTTTTCCCGAAATGAAGCTGATTCCATTAAACCAAGTTTTTTACAGAAAAGCCCAGCACAAACAGAAAATTGCAGAAAGGTCCCTCTGAGCTCCAGCTTCTTCCTCGCAGCGCAACACGCTCTGCCGGTGCGCCGCCGCCACTCCACCATTGAATCCTTGGACTGGGTGAAGCCCCGAAGCAGACGAGAAGTCAACAGTCCTCGGTTCCTGGGAACCTCCATCTTGCACCTCGAGCGAAGCCGGCCTGGTCAACAGAAGCAACTCCATCGAGATCTTCAAACACCAGAGCCGCCGCCTCGCGGACTCCGGCACGGAGGAGCCACGCAGCAAGACAAGGACGGCAGATCCGCCGTTGGCCTCCACCGGAACACCAACAGCAGAGGAGGGAACCACCGCCCGCAAACACCACAGCGGCGACGCCACCATCTCCCTAGCTCCTCCGGCAAGCTTCCTACTACTTCCTACACTATATACACGCCGAGACCCGCCGATTCCCTATCCTCCCGTCGCCGGAGCGACTGCCGGAGGGTGAGAAATCGCACGGATCTGCGGCGGCGAGGTGGGAGCAGTGGAGGGTTTCAGAAAATCGCTTCTCTGCTGTAGACGGGGGAAGGAGACGGTCCAGGCTCGTAGCACTCTGTTAGTTGCCACCAAATTTTGAAGCGGCTGCGGATGACGATTTCTATATTCCTGATAAACGTGATATTGCGCGCCGCGTGAAGGACGACGCCGCTACCTCCACGGACAATTGATTCGTGAACCTTATGATTATGTCGACGAATAAACCGACGAAGGAAGCTGACATTGCCGATCCAAACTCCTTTTTTAGCTGCTTTTCCCGACGCGAAGTTCCTTTGCTGTTTTCCTTTCTTTTTTGGCTGGTCCGACCAGAGTATTCCCCCTTTTGTTCTTACCATATTCCTGTGCCAGAGCAACGCTATATCCTTGCAAATTGTGCCCATGTGTATTTATTTCAGTCTTGAATTTCCTTGGTTGCATGCGGACGTATCCGTTGTGGATTCCCAGGACTCGCGGTTCTACCACATGGATCGTCGGGTCCAATGCTAATTGTTGGCTACCAATTGCTTCCGATCTCATCGACTCTAGCGGTACTCTGATGATGAAGAAGATATAGTCCACGACGGAATCAAAACAATCTGCAGCAATATCAAAACAAGTCTACGGCAAAGTAAAAATAGTCTTGTTGATCCCGAAGTCGATGTTTTCTCTAGATTTGTCGAGGATGACGTTTGTATGGTTCAGGACACGTAGTGGCGTCATTGAATTTCCGACCCGAAGGAGAGGCAATCGTAGGGATCAGCCAAATTTCCTAGATCCGCGCTGTGGTCGCGGCTTCCTTGAACATTCGTCGGCTGCGGTGCAGCTTTTTCAGTGGAGCTGACAGAAGAAGCAGGTGTCGCCGTGGGCGCTACGGTTGTGGCCGACGGACCCAAATAGATCGAGGCCGAAAGGCAGAGGTTCTCGGCCTCCCGAAGCGGAAGTGGAAGGATCCGATCATCAGATCCATCTCCCGGTCAAGGTTGTCCAAGGCCGGAAGAAGGGCGGGTGGGCGTGGAAGTAGATCGATGGAGCCAAAACGGATCTGACCTCCCCCATTCGTCGAGTCGTTCGCTCGAGGAAGGGGAAGCCGCCGAATTCATGATTCCAACGCTCAGCTTCCCACAGACGGCGCCAATTGACGAGGGGTAACCTCGGCAATGTCCATGGTTATGGACTTAGGGTTTCGTGCAAAAGAGAACGCTAGGGATTTCATCGGCTTAACAATCAAACAAGGGAGACGATTTACCCAGGTTCAGGTCCTCGTAGAGGAAACCCTACTTCCTGCTTGTTTGCTCGTATTATCATTGGAGAGTACAAACTCGTTGAGTTGACTAGATGCGATCTCACCGAGAGAGAGAAAGGCGTGGTATGTATTGTCTAGATCTATTATGGGGTGTAGCGCGTCCTCCTCGCTGGACCCTCCTGCCTTTATGTATGGGGAGGCTAGGTCTCGGGTACCAACACGAGTAGGTTTACAAGTTTTTTTTTCTGAAATGGAGGTATTACCCCTGGCCTCTGCATCAAAAAGATGCACACAGCCTGTTTTATTTATTATTCAACGAAACCTTACAAAGAGAATACAAAGATCAATCGAAGCCACCTCTCAAAAAACTTGATGAAGGGGTGGCCATGTCAGAAGACTCTAACCGCAACACCAACACATCATCAACATATCGGAGGTCCCGAAAACCGCCCCACGGCGGGTCAGGAGCACAAACCGGTCCAGGTGATCCGAAGCGCACACCCTCGTGCACGCTGAATCTCCTGTTGTCGCCGTCTTCCGCCAACCCATCTTCAGAAGAGATCAATGCAAAAACCTTCCAAGGCCTGTCATCGACGCCGACATGACGCCAGATGGCACCACCGCCCTACGCACTTCCATCAACAAGCACGTGTGATCGCCACCGAGACCTCTCAGCGCCATGCCGCCGAGTCTCGCCAACCGCCGAGTAGGTTTACAAGTTAGAGTTTGTATCTAGTCTAGTCTTGTACTTTCCTTGTCTTGTATCTCCAGGAGTCTATGTCCTTGTATGCTTCGTATTTGTTGAATCATCATGGTCTTCATAGATCTTGAAATATCTTCCGGTGAGCCTTCCATTGGGCCGCACCATATATACAAATAATGGAAACCCGAAGGGTTATGCCCATGTCGGCTAAATCCAAAAGATAGGAAAAACTAGTACTGATGAAATTTTGGTGGATTCTCGAGGAAAACTATGTTCTCGGCAATAAAGTTGATGGAAGATAGTGAAAGTGTAACATCCTTATTTTTGCGGGATATTTTTTTTAAAACCAAGAAATGTTACAACGCAAGTCAAATAAAAATAATAGGATTGATTTCAAGGTATTCTATAAATAAAAATATTTTATTTAGAGTTGTGAAAATTAATTCCAAGTGTTTTAAAATTAATTTGACATACAAAGTGAAGGGAATTAATTTCTCATAGTACTATTTAGTATTGCTATTTGAATCTACTTTTAAATTACCAATTTGCTTCTTATTTATTCTTTTCAAACAAATCCTATTGGACCAAGCACGTGCACGTGCACGTGCATGCCATGCTCGTATACCTGAAGCATACATCATATTTTCTCTCTCTATATATTCTTTTCTTTCTTGTAAACCACCAATCAACCAGTCTTAGGCTACACTACATTGACACGTTGCTAGCTTAATTGCTCTTGTCATTTTTTTATTTTTCTCTATATTGATACATGATACATTGCAAATGTATCTATAATTTTTGGTGTTACATGCTTGGTTTTATCTCCTTTCTTGTGTTTTGTCCATACTTTGAAGTATTTTTCATATGATTTTTTAGACTAATCTATTAACAAGAGCCACAGTGTCAGCTGTCTTTTTTCTGCTGTTTTTGGTTCCAGAAAAGTTAGAAAATGAATATTCTCAGAATTAGACGGGACAAAAGCCAAAGTGTCTATTTTTCAGAAGACTCTGGGAGCCAGAATACGAGATGAGAGGAGGGCCAGGGGCTGGCCACACCACCCCCAGGCGTGGGCTGGGCCTGGCCGCACTAGGGCATGGTGTGGTGGTCCCAGGCACCCCCTCGGTCTCCCTCTTCGCTTATAAGAAGCCTTCTGACCTAAAAACGGGTTCGACGTTTTTCTAAAAGGAGTTCCGCTCCGCCGCCACCACCAGATTCCACGAAACAGCACCAGAAACTCCATTCTGGCACCCTGCCGGGACGGGGAATTGGAGGAGATCATCGCCATCATCATCACCATCGCTTCTCCATCGACCATCCATGTTTCCCCCATCTATGAGTGAGTAATCCCCCGCTGTAGGCTATGGGGATGGTAGGGATTGGATGAGATCGTTCATGTAATGGCATCAGATTGTTAGGGCATGGTGCCTAGTATCTTTTATTAGTGTTTTATGACTTTGTTACGACTTGTTGTGCTTAATGTTTGTCACTAGGGCCCGAGTGCCATGATTTCAGATCTGAACATGTTATTGATTCATTATGATACTATTGTTTATGATCTTATCTACAAGTTGTATACACACGTTGTTGTCTGGAACCTATGGCCCCGAAGTGACAGAAATCGGGATAACCGAAAGGGAATGGCTTTGATGTGAGGATCACATATGTTCACGGAGTGTTAATGCCTTGCTCCGGTGCTCTATTAAAACGAGCACCTTAATTTCCAGTAGTTCCCTAGAGGCCCCGCTGCAAACGGGCTGGCAGGACAAAAGATGTTGTGCAAGTTATCATTGCATGCACGTATGACTATATATGGAACACATGCCTAGGATTGTCTAATACTTGGATGCTTTATCTTATTTATCTGCAATTGCCCTATGTTATGATTGTTATGTGAATTGTCTTGTCCATACAACGCCTGTCCATTCATCCCTATGCCTACCGCACTCGAATCCCACTGTTTACTGCTTTTGTTACTACTGTCTTTGCTTTACTACTGCTGTTACTTTACTATTCCTACTATAAAACTGTTGCTACTGATAAACTGCTGTGAGCAAGATTGTTTCCAGGTGTAGCTGAATTGACAACTCAGTTGTTAAGGCTTATAAATATTCTTTGGCCCCCCTTGTGTCGAATCAATAAATTGGGTTTCACTTCCCTCGAAAATACTGCGATACACCCCCTATACTTGTGGGTCATCAATACACAACACATTAATTTGTCCAAGGGACACGACACATCCAAAGCCGAGTGGGAGCTCGCCTCGGACGCACTGGACCAGCAGCCCAGCACACCAAAGCTTGGTCTCGTTCGTCTCCCGACTGACCCATGCCCATCCAAGCGAAGAGTTCACTCCAACCAGCTGAAGAGCCGCACTGTTCTTCTTCCTATCCCACGTGTACGCACGTACGAACATCAGATCAATAGCCAGACTAAAACGCTAGCTCAAACCAGAAACTGCTCCACAATATCTCACATTCATTCTCTCTTTAATCCCATCAACAAGAGCACACCATTTTGTCCTCCTATATAGTCGCGAATGGATGCCCTGCGTCTGCTTTTCGAACTTACACAGCCTTACGAGCTTAGGATCGGACCTCGATCCAATTTCGCGAGAGCTACGCGTTGGGGCGCCGCTTGTGCTTCCGACAGCTCCGGCGAGGAGAGGACAAGAGTAGGACGAGCTAATGCATCGCGACCAAGAGGAGGAGCAGGGCTGATTCGTCCGACTAGAAGGACAAGCCGCTGATTACCGATCACATACTTCACCGCCGTTTCATCTCATTTCATCAACTTCTTCAGACGCTTACATCACACTCGGTGATCTCCTTCACAAATGCTTGCACGCACACACTACCCACACATATGCCTAACTCTTGTCGTTGTGGCCGGTGAACCGAATGCTATCCGGCGGCATGGGAGTTGTAGACCACTTTGCACACCTTGGATCAACTGGAGCCCAACATATAGATCATTCCACATAACTCTACGTACCCACATGTGTAGTTGGATACGAGTATAATCGCGATTGATCAATCTATTTGGAAATTGTTTCTATCTGAACATCACTAGCTATGAACAGATGGTCTTGTATGTGTGTTGCATTTTGCCTAGTGTATAGCCTGTAGCTATTTAGATATCTATGTCGTGTATTTAATTCGGTGCATATATTTGATCATATAGTCAGGTTCGTGTATTGCAACTACCTAGTGTATTGCTTTTATTCACATATATTCATATTTCTATAGTTTAAATCTAATGCCTATTTAAGAACTGAATCTGTTAGTATGCATATGATAGTCATGAAGTAGATTTCGCATATTGTTTACACATGCTTAGCTATAACTGTAACTGCTAGATTTAATTTCTTTGCTTTATCGTGCACCTTCTCTAGTATTAGTTATTTCGCTATTTTCTGTTATTTTCAGTAAAGCATGCTAGGTTATTTGTAAACCTTAATTAGTACTGTTTGCTGGTCATGCTTGTAGACTAGAATAATCGTATGATTTATTTGTTGCCTATTGCTCTTCATGTTGAATATTTAGCAGGTAAGTATTTTATTAACAGCACCCTGTTAGTGGTTTCTTTGATGCCATGCTAGTGTCAATATTGCTTTAATTGGACATACACCGTGGAAGTGTAGATGTGTTCATTATCGCATGTACAAAAGTACTAATCGTAGATTTCTTAGTATTGCATTGGTATGATTATAGTAGTGTTTTGGGATGATTTATATACACGTGTATGCTTACTCTATGACTATCTAGCATGTAGTATATGTGACGAGGGTTTAACTAGTCAATGCCCATTGTTATGGACTTGGGGTTTGGAGAAGGAGGGAGCGCTGGAGACATCTATCGGCTAGCAAACAAGCACACAGGGGACAAAAGATTTACCCAGGTTCAAACCTTGTAAAGGTCCCTACTCCTGCTTGTTTGCTCGTAGAATTATTGAGGGAGTCGAAAGTTACAATGGTGCGCAGATGTAATCTGGCGAAGGTTGTGGAAACTAGGGTTGCGTGTGTCCTTCTCGCCGCCCCCTCCTAGCCGTTATATAGATAGGATAGGTCTCGGGTAGCAGGTCGAGTCGGTTACAAGTTAGGGTTTTTCCTTTTAATCTTTCTATCTTTAGCTTCTTCTTGTTCTTCAACAATCGAGAGTCCGTAGGTTACTCGAGTCACTCCATCCGAGCCTTGGCGACACCGTGGGCCTGTATGTATTTGGACCGTATATACCAAGCTCGAATACCTGTAGGGTATACCCATGTCAGTATCCCCCGAGTGTCCAGTGGAATCACAGATTCGACTGGAGACTTTTTGAAGCCTTCGAGTGCCTAAATGAGTACATTTCGATTGCTTTTATTTGTGTCATAGGGATTGTTGATATACGTGCTTGATATAACCGAAGTATCGGTATCAGTTAACCACCTTAGGGTGAAACAACGCAATCTAATCAAATTCGAGTCCCCGGACTCGAATCCGGAAAAGTGCTGGTGTAATTCGACTCAGGCCGCGGAGGTCTTACAGGAGTCGAATTCCATTTATATGGGTGTGAGCACTCGACGCGTCCGTCAAGGCATATTCATCGTGCCTGTAGGCACGGATACATTTCTGGTAGTGCGCAGTTAAATGCGTTGTCAGGCCTTATTCAGGTCTTACCTTCACGCCGTAAGCGCGGCATCCGAATTTTATCATCGCGGAGACGATTCGGGCGTCCCAGGAGACGTAGTCTCTTTGTAGGGAAAATTTATGAGACGGTGTCGCCAAGGGTTGCGAGTGCGGATGTTATCAACACACAGTTTTTGTGCAAATAATCATAGGGTGCGTGACCAGCGCTCCCTATGGGAGTAGCCCCCGAGTGCCTGGTTGAGTCGAAGACTCAGGCAGGGACTAAAGAACTTTTGCGACTACTGTCGTCTTTTGCTCGCTTGTTTCAGTCGAAGACTCAGGCAGGGACTAAAACACTTTTACGACTGCTGTCGTCTTTTGCCTACTTGTTTCAGTCGAATTTGTTTCCGGCGCTCCCTATGGGAGTAACCCATGTCCGTAATCGAACTGTGTTTCGAGTGGTTGGGTTTGCTTTGTGATTGTCCATGTTCCTGCAACATGAAAAGAAAAAGTCGTAGGGTGTGCGGCCAGTGCTCCCTATGGGAGTAGCCCCCGAGTGCTTGGTGGAGTCGAAGACTCCAGCAAGGACTAAAGTAGCCGAATTTTCCACTGCGTAGCCTTGATGACGTCAGTGCTGAAGCTTATATGACCTCAGTTGCCCGCGTGAGCGATTTTGACGGGACGTGACGAGCGGTGGGTCCCACTTTCTGACTTTGATTTGACTAGGCGTGTGTAATCTTATTTTTAACTGCGCCTCCTCGATTTCCGCGTGTAATGGTAGAAGTGGGGGGACGGTTCGCGCTTCCTCTTCTACACGTGTCCAACGCGATGCGTTCCACGCGTCTAATAGGGTTTTTGTCAGCCGTTGGATTGCATCTCCCAGGGGTTAAGTAGCGGCGCTGCGGCGGTAATTTTCCATTTGCACTCTTTCGTCCTTGCTGCCATTGCCATTGCTGCTATTCTTCTGCTTTCCTGCGCTCGTCTCCTTCACAGCGCTGGACCACCTCTATTTGTTTCCAAGCTACTTTCTGCGCTCTCATCGCCGCCGCGCAATGGGAAAGAAGAAAGGAGGCGCTGCCGCTGATTCCGCGGCCACCGTTGCCGCGACGAAGAAGAAGGGTGGCTCCACTGCTGCGGGCACTAGCGTCGCTGCCAGCGGGAAGAAGAAGGTCACGGACACCCGCGTGACAAATGGTGCATGGTGCCCCTCCATCATCAAGGCGTCGGATCTCCGTCTTCTTCGCCAGGATGGAGTTATTTCTGCGGTAGTCGCCGATGCGCGTGTCCCCAGCGGTGAGACCATTCCTGCTCCTCCAGCTGGTTTTCGAGTGATGTTTCTCGCATTCGTCATTCGTGGTCTCTCCTTGCCTCTCCACCCCTTTCTTAGGGGTCTTCTTTGCTTCTACGGGCTCTAGCTCCATCAGCTGTCCCCAAATTCGATTATCCACATCACCTGCTTCATCACCCTTTGCGAGTGCTGGCTCGGAATCGAGCCACACTTTGGTCTTTTCAAGTGCTTGTTTAAATTGAAGCGTCAATCCACATCTGGCTCTTTAGTTTATGACGTAGGTGGTTGCGGAATCCATGTCGACCCATCCGCCATCTACTTCGACATCAAGCTTACCAAGTCCGTCCAGGGATGGAGGGAGAAATGGTTCTATGTCCGTGATCAGAAGGCCAAAGATGAGCACTTTGGACTCGCGCCCTTCGATCCGGCGACTCCCTGCAAGAAGATGCATTCTTGGAAGAACGTAGTTATGCCTAGCGAACTCGCAGAGACGGACGTGCTATATCAGCGCGTCTACGACCTCGAAAGTCGCATAGGCGCAGAAGAGGGAGGCTGCGCTCTTATCAGAACTTGGTTGCACCGTCGCGTCCAGCCTCTCCAAGCTAGAGTCCATCCCATGTTTCAATGGAGTGGCGCTGATGATGCCACTCGTATGTCTGCCGATGGCATGTCCGTGAGTGAGGTGGATAAGAGGATTCGACTGGTCACGAAGTGCACTGTCAAGAATGTGCTTCCAAGTGAACCAGTTGTTCCTCCTTTTGATGCTTCGAATCCTCCTCCTGAGGTATAGTTGTGCTACGCAGTAGCTTATTTTCACGATTGCTTTTCTGTTTGCTTACTTGTTCTGTTTGCTGATCTTCACTGTCTGTATGCAGGATTGGGCGGTGTTGCCTTGTATGCCTCCTCTCCCTGAGGGGATTATTCCTCGCGAAGCTTTGGAAGAGGACGAGTCTGAGTCGACTGTTCCTTCTGATGTGGAAGAGGAAGCCCCCGAGTCCGAGAGCCCGGATACTCGCAAGCGTTCGTGTAGCGAGGACTCCGACGCGTCGACTCCTTCGACTCCAGGAGGCACGGCTGTTGGCGCAGAGTCACCAATTCCAGCCGTTCCTGTGAGGGCTATGGCACCGTCTTCTCACAAGAAGATGCGATTGCCCAAGGAGTCTTCGTCGGAGTCGGCGGCGGCCACGTTTGATCTTGACAAGTTTGACTGGTAAGTTTGCTAGGTCATTCATTTTTTTCTGTTTTCTTCTTGTTGACTTTACCCTGGAGTTTGCCATTTCTCAATGTGGATTTGGTCTTGTAGTCAAGAGGTGTCGTCATCTTCTGGAGATGTTGAGTTTTTGAAGGAATCGGGAGTCGCGACTTCAAGGGCCAAGTTAGAGGTCGAGCACACTCCTTCCCCTCCGACGGCGGCCCACTCCGGGCACAATTCTTTGAGCTCTCCTCATGTAGGGGAACATCGAATGGTTGCTCGGATGACCGTTCAGCAAACTTCTTCGAAGTCACTGGAGGACCATGTAAATATATCTTTTCCTTCTTTTTAGTATGGCAGTCAACATTCTCTGTTGCCCTCTCTGATTCCTTGTTTGTGCGACAGCTCCTTGTAAAGGCAGCTGCGCAAGTGGCGGAGCAGGTGACGGCGATGGGTCGCCAGCATGCAATGCTGGAAACGCGTCACCGTGTGGTCGAAAGTGAGTGTTCTACACTTATTCTTTTTCGTCTCCTCCTTTTTTTTGGTATAGTCGACTGATAGTCAACTTTTGGTTGCCATGTAGCTGAGCATAACGCTTTATTGCGCAATGTCGCCACCTTGGAAAAGACATTAGCCACGGCTGTGAAGGGGCGCGACGAGGCAATCACGACTCGTGATGATGCACAGAAGCACGAAGAGGATCTGCGTGCCTCCTTTGCGGCTAGGGAAAAGTTGTTCGAAGAGCAACTGTTCTCAGTCGCCAAGGCCCTCTCAGGTACCTTTGCTGGTAGATATTTTATTGTTGTCCTTCTCTGCATATGGAGTTTTGCCGGTGGCGCTAGAGATTTCATCCATGTGTGGGTTTTCTGTGCAGATGCTGGCGATTTGAGCTTTGACCCGCAGGCCCTTCGTCGCGATGATGCTCTGGCAGGCGCGGTGTCTGCAGTCGAGGACCGTAGCGCTGCTGTCCAAAATACATTGTCCAAGGCCAAGGCCACCCTTAGTCGCCTCCGGGAGGAGTTGATGCCGAAGGCGGAGCTGGTCGATATTGTGGACGAGCTGGTGGAGTCACTCGCCGGGGGTGTGCCTGCCACCTACAAGAACTCCCTCCGTGCGGCTGGCGCGACCATGTCACTCTCCATGGTGCAAGCCCACGGAGTCGAGATAGATCCCTCTGCGGTGTCGAAGGCGATTCCTGTTGGCATAGACGGTCAGCAGGTAGTCTTTGCTCCTTTCGCGACTGCTTGTGCCAAATATGGCCATTCCTTGATAAATACCGTTGCCAAGTATTCGGAGGAGCTCCAGCGTGCGAAGAAGGCGGCGAAAGCTTTGGCCTCAGGGGCCGGCGGAAAGTCAGTGGCGTCTGATACTGCCACGGACTTGATGAAGCCCCCGAAGCCGTCGAAGTCGAAGAAGCCAGCTACTCCGTAGTTAGCTTTTTGTAATAGTTAATGAATTGTCCTTTTGGTTTGAGAACATGTCTGCTGGCGAGTGTGTTTGTGAATACTTTATGCTGATCCTGAATGCATCTGTTACTTTTGCCTTTGTGTTAAGTTGGTCGCCTTATTTGCCTCTGTCTTGACTTTGTGGTAGGGTACATCAAGTGATCCTGTAGGGGGAACCCAGGACTCGCCATCTCTTGAAGATACAGTGGCACCTCCGTGCTCCAGGGTAGAGGAGCTGTCCTTGCTTTCACGACTTCGTGATCGCGTTAAGAAGCTAGAGCGTGAGTTGCCCGTGATCTGTGGTAGCGCGGATGTGTGGAAGTCGAAGGCTGAAAAAGCCGCCGCCCGCGAGCAATATTTGCTTGGCGAGGTGACGCAGCTGGGCGACCAATTTAAGTGTTAGTTTGCTTTTTCCTCATCTTTTCCTTTGCAGTCACTTGCAGAGGTACATTGTACTCATGCTATTGATGTTGCTTCGTGTAGTTGTTAGCACGCGCCATCCGCAGGAGGAGAGGGATAGAATTGCCATTCGCCTTCATGATCTCACCCAGGAACAACTTCAAGAGAGTGGATACTTCTGGGTAGATCATGATCGTGCGACTGCGTTGGCGACCCTGCAGTATCGCGCATCGCGAGTGCTGCTCTTCCTGAAGAAGTCGTAGTCGTGCTTGAAAAGCATTTATCGGGCTATGTTCTCGCTGGACGACGCTCCGTCAAGCCTGCTGGCTCTTCTTGCCAAATTTCAAGATCTGTCCATGGTTCGCGAGTGCGTGAGGCAGCAGTTGGTGGCTGGTGCCAAGGCTGCCCTCTCGATGGTGCATTTGCATAGGCCTGACGTGGATATTGCCGCCATTTCCTCTGGGCCGCCGGCGCCACCAGCAGGATCTTCCTGGAATATGGTGCCGCACTATCAAGTGGTGGACCGCCCAGCCGAGGAGATCGTCGACTTCTTCGAGGAACAAACTAATGTTCTTCTGTTGCAAGGGTAGCCAAATATGTATCCTCCACATAAGTGTACTTGTGTTGTAAAGTTCGTATAGATGTTGTAGATAATTTATTGTTGAATGTCCATAAGGAGTTTTGTGAGCATGAGGTGCGTTGCACTATGCGAGTCCTTTTCGTAAGCCTGGCCATCCTTTTATCTCGTTCCCTTGTTAACCTGTCAGGTGCGTTGCAGCTGGGTAGAGTTTGTGTTAAGGGGTTCGATTAATGTGCCAGCTACTCAGGATGTCGCGTTTTGGTTCGAAGAACATATGTATAGGGTGGCGTAGCCCCCGAGTATGAAAATTGACAAAGTAAAGGAGAACACAGAGTTTCAAGGCACTTAGCTTTTATTTATTCGAAGAGTAGTATGAAGTACAATGTGCGGCTAAGTAGCCTTGGCTGAGTAGCCTTATTTGCAATGTAAAAGTAAAGAAAAAGACTAAGGGTAGAAGCGTCGCAGTTGTGCGACGTTCCAAGGGTTGGAGTATGCGACTCCTGTCTCTAAATCTTGAAGGCGATAGTCGCCACCTGGGATTACTTCTGTAATCACGTACGGTCCTTCCCAGGGGGACTCGAGCTTGAGATGTCCCTGCTGCTTCAGTCGTAGGACCAGGTCACCTTCGACGAAGGATCTGGGGCGAAGCCTTCTACTGTGGTAGTTGCGCAGGTTCTGCTGGTAGATCGTAGATCTTTCTGCGGCGATTTTTCTTGCTTCATCGAGGAGGTCGACTGAGTCTTCGAGTGCAAGGAATGACTCTGGTTCGCTATAGGCGACCACGCGCGGCGCCTTGTACCGTACCTCGACGGGTAGTACTGCTTCTGCTCCGTGCACCATGAAGAATGGCGTGTAGCCCGTGGCGCTGTTTGGAGTTGTACGTAGACTCCAGAGTACGGATTGCAGCTCATCTGGCCAGCAACCCGCCGCTTGTTCGAGTGGTCGCAAGAGTCGCTTCTTGATGCCGCTGCAGATGAGCCCGTTTGCTTTTTCCACCTGACCGTTGGTCTGTGGATGCGCTACTGAGGCGTAGCTGATGTGGATCCCCAGGTTCTCGCAGAATTCTTGGAACTCCTTGGATGTGAAGTTCGTCCCGTTGTCGGTAATGATGATATGCGGCACGCTGAAGCGGTAGACGATGGACTCGAAGAACTTGACTGCGTTGTGCCCTGATTGGTTGGTCATTGTCATGGCCTCGATCCACTTGGTGAATTTGTCGACTGCCACCAAGAGGTAGACGTAGCCTCCGCGCGAGGATCTTGGCAGCTTGCCAACCATATCGAGCCCCCATTGTGCGAAGGGCCAGGCCAATGGAATAGGCTGTAGCTCTGTGCCTGGTGCGTGTGGCTTGTCGCGAATCGCTGGCAAGCATTGCATTTTTGGACTACGTCCTTGGCATCGCGCATGGCCGTGGGCCAGTAAAATCCAGCTCGTAGAGCTTTGGCGACGAGGGCGCGGCTGCCTGCGTGATGCCCGCAGGTCCCTTCATGGATGTCGAGGAGAATTGCTCTTCCGTCGGTCATGGAGACGCATCGTTGTAGCACTTCTATGATGCTGCGTTTATACAGTTCGCCGTTGAGAACGGCGAATGCCTTGGAGCACCGCGAGATGTGTCGTGCATCTGTCGAATCGTCCGATAGTCTCTTGCTGAGGAGGTATGTAATGTACGGCTGTGTCCAAGATTGCTCGATCATCATGACGCTCATTGGTCCCTCGAGTCCTGTGTCCAGCTCCAAGTCATCGAGTGCCATTGGCTCATTGGGTGGCATAGCCCCTGAGTCCGTGGCTGCGCTTGTTTTCTTCTCTGCGGCCTTTGGCTTAATGGAGCGTTTGCATATGCACTCTAGAAATACCCCAGGTGGTATGGGGGCACAGGTAGAGCCTATGTTGGCGAGTGTGTCCGCCTCCTCGTTGCTTTCGCGACCTATGTGTCGCAACTCGCAACCATCAAAATCTCCTTCGAGTGTATCGTAGAGGTCGCGGTACGCGATCATGTTGTTGTTCAGTGTGTCGCACTCGTGCATTGTTTGGTTGACGACCAATTTGGAGTCACCATATATGATGATCCTTTTGGCGCCATAGGCTTTTGCCATCCTCATCCCATGCAACAGGGCCTCGTATTCAGCCTCGTTGTTTGAGGCTGTGAACTGCATTCGCAGGATATATTTCAGTTTGTCCCCTTGAGGTAATGTCAACATGACACCTGCACCTGCTCCGTCTTTCCGTTTGGACCCATCGAAGTGCATTGTACAGAGGTAGGACATATCTGGCTTGTCCGGAAGCTGGTTCTCCATCCAGTGCAGGAGAAAGTCAGGGAGCACTTGCGACTTTATGGCGTCGCGTTTTTCGTATGTGATGTCTCGTGGGGATAGCTCTATTCCCCAAAGCGTGACTCACCCCGTGGCGTCGGGGTTATTAAGGATATGCCCCAACGAGGCGTCGTTGACTACCACGATTGGGTGTTCTTGGAAGTAGTGGCGTAGTCGCCGGGCAGTCATAAAGACGCCGTACGCCAGCTTCTGGTAGTGCGGGTACCGCTGTTTCGTTGGCGTGAGGACCTTGCTGAGGTAGTATACCAGGCGTTGTATGCCGCGGACTTTGTTTTCCTCAGCTCGCTCGACGACGAGCACTGTGCTAACCACCTGGTTGGTGGCGGAGATGTACATCAACAGCGGTTCCCTTTCTCGTGGAGTCACCAGTACTGGCGAGGTGGATAGCAGGCGCTTGAGATCTTCGAATGCTTCTTGCGCTTTATTGGTCCACTCAAATTTTTCAGCTTTGCGGAGGAGCTGGTAGAAGGGCACTGCCTTTTCACCCATCCGACTGATAAATCGACTGAGGGCCGCGATTCGTCCAGCCAGTTGCTGGACGCCTCTTATGTTCTTCGGCTTCTCCATGGCCAGTATGGCTTTTATCTTCTTCGGGTTCGCCTCGATCCCCCTCGCGGAGATGAGATACCCGAGTAGCTGCCCAGATGGTACGCCGAAGGCGCATTTGTCCGGATTGAGCTTGATCCGGTAGCGATCGAGGTTGGCAAAGGTTTCATGCAAATCATCGATTAGAGAGGCTTCCTCCTTGGTCTTGATTACTATGTCGTCGACATAGACTTGGATGTTGCGACCTAGTTGTTCCTTGAGGCAAGCCTGCATGCATCGCTGGTAGGTGGCTCCCGCGTTTTTTAGCCCGAAGGGCATTGTGTTGTAGCAAAACACACCAAAGGGTGTTGTAAACGTTGTTTTCTCCTGATCTTCCTCCTTCATTCGAATTTGATTATAGCCTAAGTAGGCGTCGAGGAAGAAGAGGCGCTCGTATCCCGCGGTGGAGTCGATGATCTGGTCCATCCGTGGCAGCGGGAAGTGATCTTTTGGGCAGTGCTTGTTTAAAGAAGTGAAGTCCACACACATCCGTAGGATGTCTGTGTCCTTTTTTGGTACCAGCACCGTATTGGCGAGCCAAGTGCTTTCCTTGATCTCGCGTATGAACTTGGCCTCGAGGAGTCTATTGATCTCCATTCCGACTGCCTGCGCTCGTGGCTCAGACAGTCGCCTGATTGTTTGCTTGACTGGCCTTGCGTCGGGGTTGACGTTGAGTGCGTGCTCGGCGAATTCCCTGGGAACTCCTGGCATATCCGCAGGACACCAGGCAAAAAATTCCCAGTGCTCACGAAGGAATTCGACGAGCGCGAGTTCCTATGCGGGACTCAAGTTGTTGGCGATGAGGGCCGTCTTGGCGGGATCCGATGGATGGACCTGCACCTTCTTCGTGTGCACGGATGAGTCGAAGGAGAGATCAGGTGAGCTTGGCCTACTCAAGGGAGACAGGCTATTGTATGTCGTCTCTTTCAGTCTTGCGAGTTCCTCCTGCATGCCGAAGGACTGGGAGATTCTGTTGAATTCCCTGTCGCAAGCGTCAGATCGCTCAAAGTTCCCGTTGATCGTTATGACGCTGTTGGGACCTGGCATTTTCATCTGCAGGTAGGCATAGTGGGGTACTGCCATGAACCTGACGAATGCGACGCGCCCAAGGATGCAATGGTATTGTGAGGGCCAGTCGACGACCTCAAAGTCGATGCGCTCGCGCCGGAAGTTCTTCAGCGTGCCAAAGATGACGTCGAGGTTGATTTTGCCTAGGGGGTATACGCCTTTTCCTGGGACGATGCCGTGGAACATTGTGTCCGATGCCTCCAAGCAGGTTAGAGGGATCCTCATTGCTCGCAAGGTACTCGCGAATATGAGGTTGATGCCGCTTCCTCCATCCATGAAGACGCGACTCATGTTGAAGCCTCCAATTTGTGCCTCGAGTACGAGGGGGCAATGACCTGGGCGAGGTACTTGAGGCGGGTGGTCGCGTTTGTCAAAGGTAATGCACGACTCGCTGCCACTGAGGTACTCAGTGGTGGATGGTGGCGAGTGCGTGGCCAAGTTGACTTGGCGAGTGATGGCCTTCTGCACCCTGTTGGAGGGGAGCCCCTTTTGGATCATCATGGTACCCATGGCTCGTGGGTATGGTTCGCCTTCGTGGTGCTGGTCCAGCTCCGTTCGGGGGTTGCCCGGGTGGTGGTGGCGGTGCGCCATGTGCCACGGCGCCTGGAGCGGCTCCGTAGCCTCTTTCGACTGCGTTGCGGTTCATCCGAACCAATCCCTCGTGTAGCTTGAGGAGCTCGCGGCAGTCCTTGAGGAGGTGGCTGGACTTTCTCTTGCCATCATGCTTGTCGATGTAGAAGTGTACCGTGCACGGCCCGGACAGTTTGTCCTTGATGGAGGTCGCGGGTGCCTCATCGCGAGTGCGGCGTTGCCACACTTGCGTGGTTTTCCCGGAGTTGCGGTATACGCCGCTGCGGTATCCGCTGTTGCGGTTATCATCGCGTCTATCGGCGTAGCTGGCTGCGACCATGTTGACGTCATCGCGATCATCGTAGATGCGCATGCGACGCTTGCCCCGGCAGTCGCGCCTGCATTCGAGTTCTGCCTCCTCGTCGGAGTGAACGTGATTCTTCATCGAATCTTCTCCATCTGCCCACCGATTCGCGTTCTCCATCAGGTGGTCGATGGTCTGGGGCTTTGAGCGGCCTAGCTCCTCCCTGAGTTCCATGCGGCGGACACCATCGTTGAATGCATCAATCGCGCGGTCTTCCAAGATGTTCTCCACGGAGTTCTTGATGATGGACCACCTTTGTATGTAAGAGCGCAGCGATTCACCAGATCTTTGCTGGCAGCATCTCAGTTCTTCGATTGAGGCGGGCCGTTTGTACGTGCCCTTAAAGTTGCGCACGAAGCTATAGACCAGTTCATCCCAACTGCGAATGGATCCGCGTGGGAGGTTATTGAGCCATGCCCGGGTGGTGCCCTGCAGCTGTAGCTGCAAGCATTGCATGGCAGTACTTCGACTTCCTCCGTGTAGCCTGACGGAGGAGATGTGGTCCTCCAGCCAGATCTTAGGGTCTTGTAGACCGTCGAATTTCAGGTTCTCCGATGGGAGTTTAAACCCTTTAGGCATTCGCTTCTGCCTAATGGCTCTGCTGAAGCATCTGGCGCCGCAGAGCTCCCCATCTTCCTCTTCCGAGTCAGTCGAGCGAGCACGTCGTGCCCTTTACTTGTCGATCTTGCGCTGCGTGAGGTCGTCGCGCGCATCGTAGTCGCGATCGTGTCGTCGTGAGCGGCAGCGTCGAGACAGGTCGTGACTGTCATCGCGGGACGAGGGCGAGGAGTAGCGCTTTGCTAGCGCTTTGCCCTTTTTTTGGGTCTAGTACCGGCTCCTTGTCGAGGGCAGCCTCGATTAACCCCAAACCCACGATCGTAGATCGGTGCATGGCGGTTCGGGGGTCTCCAGCTGACGGCTGGTTATTGTGGAGGTACATGGTGGCTGCTGTCACCGCAGCCTGTGGCGTCCTGGGAACCATGTTGCCTCTCGTGTCAACTGTCATAGAGCCGAAGTCGAGGACTTTCGCGGCTTCTATGCGCTCTTGTTCGGTGAGGTAAGCCATCCGTGACTGCCTCTTCTTGGCGAGGTACTCGTTGCCTCTTGAGAAGGATCCTTCGTAGGATGAGAGCCCAGCACGACAAAGGCTTGATTCGTCTGCTGCCTTTTTACGCGCCTCAAGTTGTGTGATTGCTTGTTTTTTGCGCTTGAATTCCTCTTTTAGGAGCCAGTGGTAGCCCATCAGCAGTTCCTGCAGGGACCGGAAGGGTAGAGGTGCACCCCGTAGGGCTTCACGGCAGCGATCCCACTCTTGCTCGTTGAGCCTAATCACGACGCGTTCGCTGGTTTGCTCATTGATCATGCTGGGAGGTTCGACTGCTCCTTCGTTGCCACCGTTACCGCCGTTGCCACCGTTGCCACCGTTGCCGGTGTTGGGTGGATCGGTGCCGTTGCCGGTGTTACCACCGTTACCGTGATTGGTGGATCTGTGCCGTTGCCGGTGTTACCACCGTTGCCGCGATTGGCTGAGGTGTCGCCTGCGTTGATGATGGCGCACATGAAGTGATTGAGGAAGCTGTTGCTTCCACAACTTTCAGATCCGGAACCGTAGGTTCCATCTTCAGTAGCCAGATCGCTTAGATCGGAGTCGCGACTGCTGTCGCTGACCGTGTTCTCGACTGCCACCGGAGTGTTGAGCTCGCTGAGGGTGCCGATCGATGGAGGGAACCATGATGCCAGGGAAATCGCCGGTGTTGTCGGCTGATCAGGCATGCGAAGCGTGCCCATCTGACCAACTTGGAAGCGGAAGCTCCCAATCGCCAGGCTGATTCCGTCGCCCACAGACTCGAAGGTCGGGCGGGTGGCCGGCGTGTGGACGGTGAAGTCGAAGGCGCCGAAGAGCTGACGAATCTCCGCTGTTGTGGAGTTGTAGATCGTAGTTGATGGGGCCGAAGAAGCCGCAACATCAGCACTCCCAATTCCCACAGACGGCGCCAATTGACGAGGGTTTAACTCGTCAATGCCCATTGTTATGGACTTGGGTTTTGGAGAAGGAGGGAGCGCTGGTGACATCTATCGGCTAGCAAACAAGCACACAGGGGACAAAGGATTTACCCAGGTTCAGGCCTCGTAGAGATCCCTACTCCTGCTTGTCTGCTCGTGGAATTATTGAGGGAGTAGAAAGTTACAATGGTGTGAAGGAAATATGCCCTAAGAGGCAATAATAAAGTTGTTATTATGTATTCCTTGTATATAATAGATGTTTATTTTACATGCTATAATTGTATTGATAGGAAACATCAATACATGTATGTTTAATAAACAAAAAGGGTTCCTAGTCATGCCTCTCTTATAGACTAGCTTGTTGATTAACAAGATGATCAAGGTTTCCTGATCATGGACATTGGATGTTGTTAATAACAAGGTCACACCATTGGTGGAATGATGTGATGAACATTCATCCGAAGTATAGCATTACGATCAAGTCATTGTGTTTATATTGCTATAACATCATACGAAGTAATCTTTATCCTTAGACCATGAGATCATGTTCATTGCTAACACCGAAAGAGTATCTTGATAACATCAAACGTCACACCGTAACAGGGTGACTATAAAGATGGGTTCAGTGCTACGAAGGTGTTATGTTGAGGCTCATGGATCAAGAGTGGAATTTGTCAATCCAGATGACAGATAGATATACTCTGGGCCCTCTCGGTGATATCACATTAGGATAGCTTGCAAGCAAGTGATGTGATCACTAGAATGTTATATCACGGGAACGAGAAAAGAGTGCATGTCGGTAGCGAGATCAAAATAGGTATGGAGATACCGATGATCGAATCTCGGACATGTAATATATCGAGAGACAAAGGGATTTAGTTACAAGCATTAAAGGTTCTCACGATCACAGGAGTCATCGTTGAATGTGTAGGAGTCAGTACGGATCTCCAGGTCCCGCTGCTGATTATTGATCGGAGAAGGGTCTCGATCATGTCTGCATTATTTGCGAACCATAGGGTGGAACACTTAAGAGTTACCGGACACCATTTTGGAGCACATATGTTTCAGACGAAAGAATTGCAAAGCGCAGGAATTGTTTCAATAGAAACCGGAAATTGTTTTCGGTGAAATTGCAGAAGGTGGTTCTGCATGTGATATTGAAATATTGCAAGGGGCTATATGTGAATGTTTGTTAATTAAAGTAATTAACAAAATTCTGAATAAATTTAATAAAAGAGTTTTATTAAATGAGAGAGCATTAAATTTGGAGAAACTTAATGCATTTAAAGTGGAGACTTTAAAAGGGAATGTGAAGAGGCATTTTAATGTGGAGGAGTTACCACCACATGAATGGGGGAGGTGAGGGGTCACCCCCCCAAGCGCCGGCCATGGAGAGAGGGGCCACCCCTCTCCTCCTATAAAAGGTCACCCATTCCCTCCTTCATCCACACACCTCATTGTGAAGGATCTCTCTCCCCCTCTAGAATTATTCCCCCATGGTCTCGGATTAGCGAGATATATGTTCCCGGTGGCATTTCGTCTAGAAGGAGTTGCTGCTTCCGCTGGATCGCTGGAGCGAGGAGGTGGAGGTTGTCCGGTGGCTTGAACGTGTGTGCGAGTGCGGATGCGCTGCTGAGTTGCAGCGCTCGGACTTCCTCACGATCTTGAGATCGGCAAGTATACGACTACATCAACCACGAGTTCCTACTCGTTAACAAAGCTCGTTGTCTTCGAGGGTAAGTTCTCTATGTATGTATGTCCACCCGTTTTCTTTGTACCTAGTAGATAGATCTTGGCGTGTAGTTAACACCGTAGGAAATTTTTTGTTTTCTATGCTGCGGACCCAACAATGGTATCAGAGCCTGATCTATGCGTAGGTGCTTTGCACGGGTAGTACACATATGTTTATATGTGGGCGATAATGATCATGTTATTGCATCTTCTATGTACTTTGGATATTGGTGGCATAGTGGGATGAAGCGGCCCGTACCAACCTTACATATCATCGTACATGAGACCGGTTCCACGACTGACATGCAACTTGTTTTGCATAAGTGGCTAGCGGGTGTCTGTCTCTCCTACTATAGTCAATATCTGATTTACAACGAGTTGCTAATAACTTAGTTATCCTCGTTGTGGTTCATGTTCGTAGGTTAGACAGGTTCTATCTCCAAAAGCCCTAAGCCACGTAAAACTTGCAATTGATAAATTAGAGGCGTCTAGTTTAGATCGTTGTTGGGCTAGTGTTTTGATATGGTATTGTTGTAAGTAGATGTATAATAGATACTCTTACAACTCACTTAATGTGTAAGTTCCATAGACCTTGGCCTTACACACAAAGGAATGATAAAGATCATACCACGATGCAAATGATAGAGATCAAATGCATGGACCATATCATCTCACTTCACACATTAGATGTTAGCATCTTATATTGCTAGTTTGGCGCGTTTGGTAGCATTATAAGATGATCCCTCATTTAGATATCAAGATAAAATGTGTTCTTCCTTAAGTATGCACCGTTTTGTGGATCGTGTTTTGAGGCATCACGTGATGATCGGGTGTTTTCAACTCTACGCTTTCATACAACGGGTGTAAGACAGTTTTACACACGCAAATACTAAGGTTCTTACTTGACGAGCCTAGCATGTACAGACATGGCCTCGGAACACGGACCGAAAGGTTAAGCATGAGTCATATAGTTGATATGATGCCCATATAGATGCTCGCCTTTGAAGCTACACCGAATCACGTGATGATCGGACTTGGTGTAGTGGATTTGGTTCATGTAATCACCAAAAGGACACGAGGGATGTCGTTTTTGAGTGGGAGTTCATTAGTAATTTGGATTAGTCGAACTCAATCTATCATAAACTTAGTCTAAATATACTTTACAAATTCTATTGTAGATGGCACCACCTGCTTTTAATTTCAATGTGTTCATGGAGAAAGAGAAACTTGCTACGAATGGTAGCAACTTCACCAACTGGGCTATGAATTTGAGGATTCTCCTCACTGCTGCACAAAAGCAATATGTGCTAGATGCGCCGCTAGGCCCCCCACCAGCTCCTGATGCCCCTGACGAGGAAAAGAACGTCTATATAACTCGTCAGGAGGACCACAACTTAGTTCATTGCGGCATACTGTATGGGCTAGAGCCAGAACTTCGAAAATGTTTCGAAAATGGCAATGCCTTTAATACCATGGGAGAATTGAAAATGATTTTTGATACCCATGCTGCCGTAGAGAGTTATAATGCTACAGAAAAGTTCTTTAGCTGCATGATGGAGGAAAACAGCTCCGTTAGTGAGCACGTACTCAAAATGTCTGGGTACGCCGATAAGCTTGTGTCCTTGGGAATAACGATTCCCATTGACTTAGGCATACATCATGTTCTCCAATATCTGCCACCTAGCTACAAGAGCTTCGTGATGAACTATAATATGCAGGGCATGAAGAAGTCTCTTCCCGAGCTTCTGTCAATGCTTAAGACTGTAGAAGTGGAGATTAGGAAAGAACATCAAGTGTTGATGATCAATAGGACCACCGGTTTAAGGAAGGACAAGAAAGGCAAGCACAAGGGAAAGAAGGGTGGCAAGTCTGTTGCCATGCCTGAAAAGAAACCCCGAGCTGGCCCTAAGTTTGACACCGAGTGCTACTATTGCAAGGGGACTGGCCATTGGAAGCGCAACTGCCCCAAGTATTTGGCAGACAAGAAGTCCGGCAAGGCAAACAAAGGTATATGTGATATACATGTTATTGATGTGTACTTGACTAGTACTCGCAGTAGCACCTGGGTATTTGATATGGGATCGGATGCTAATATATGTAACTCGGTTTAGGGGCTGTGGAACAAGCGACAACTAGCAAGGGATGAGGTCATGATGCGGGTCGGCAATGGATCAAGAGTTGATGTGATCGTCGTCGGAACGCTGCCTCTCCATATGCCATCGGGATTAGTTATAAACCTAAATAATTGTTATTTGGTGCCTGCACTGAGCATGAACATTGTATCCGGATCGTGTTTGATGCAAAGTGGTTATTCATTTAAGTCTGAAAACAATGGTTGTTCGATTTATATGAATAATATCTTTTATGGTCATGCACCTATGTTGAATGGTTTGTTTCTGTTGGATCTCGATAGTAGTATTATGCATATTCATAATGTTGATGCTAAAAGGATTAAACTTGATAATGATATATCTACATATATGTGGCACTGCCGTCTAGGTCATATTGGCGTTAAACGCATGAAGAAACTCCATTCTGATGGACTTTTGGAATCACTTGATTTTGAATCATTTAATACATGTGAGCCATGCCTTATGGGCAAGATGACTAGAACGCCATTTTCCGGTTCAATGAAACGGGCGACAGATCTATTGGAAATCATACATACTGATGTGTGTGGACCAATGAGTGTGTCAGCGCGAGGTGGATATCGTTATTTTGTTACTTTCACGGATGATTTGAGTAGATATGGGTATATCTATTTGATGAAACACAAGTCTGAAACTTTTGAAAAGTTCAAAGAATTTCAGAATGAAGTGGAAAATCATCATAACAGAAAGATCAAATTTCTGCGGTCCGACCGTGGAGGAGAGTATCTTAGTTACGAGTTTAGCACACATATGAAAGACTGTGGAATAGTTTCACAACTCACGCCTACCGAAACACCACAACGTAATGGTGTGTCAGAACGTCGTAATCGTACTTTATTGGATATGGTTCGATCTATGATGTCTCTGACTGACTTGCCACTGTCATTTTGGGGTTATGCACTGGAAACCGCTACATTCACTTTAAATAGGGCACCATCTAAATCCATTGAAAAGACATCGTATGAATTATGGTTTGGAAACAAACCTAAGCTGTCATTTCTTAAAGTTTGGGGATGCGATGTTTATGTGAAGAAACTTCAACCAGATAAACTCGAACCCAAAGCGGAAAAATGCGTCTTCATAGGATACCCTAAGGAAACGATTGGGTATATCTTCTATCATAGATCCGAGGGCAAGGTCTTTGTTGCCAAGAATGGATCCTTTCTTGAGAAGGAGTTTCTCGCGAAAGGTGTGAGTAGTCGGAAGGTAGAACTCGAAGAGGTTATTGAACCTTCTCTTCATGAAATGGCGAGTAGCGCAGCTCCAGAAGTTGTTTCGGAGTTGACTTCACCTAATGAAGAGAGAGCTAATGATATTGATCATGAAACTCCGAAAGAGGACACTACCGAACCTCGCAGGTCAAGCAGGACACGTGCAGCTCCTGAACTGTACGGCAATCCTGTTATGAATTTCATGATTGATGAAATGGATGACCCTGTGACATATGAAGAAGCGATGATGAGCCCGGATTCCAACAAATGGCTAGAAGCCATGAAATCCGAGATGGAATCCATGTACGAGAACCAAGTTTGGAACTTGGTGGACTTACCTCACAACCAAAAGGCCGTTGAGAATAAATGGATTTTCAAAAGGAAAACGGATGCTGATGGTAATCTGACCATCTATAAGGCTCGACTTGTCGCAAAGGGGTTTCGACAAATTCAAGGAGTTGACTATGATGAGACATTCTCTCCCGTAGCGATGCTTAAGTCGGTTAGGATTATGTTAGCAATTGCTGCATATTTCGATTATGAAATATGGCAGATGGATGTCAAAACTGCGTTCCTCAATGGTAAGATTGAAGAAGAGTTGTATATGATACAACCTAAGGGTTTTGTCGGTCCTAAGGATGCTAATAAGGTGTGCAAACTTCAGCGATCCATCTATGGACTGAAGCAAGCATCACGAAGTTGGAATCTCCGCTTTGATGAGGTGATCAAAGAGTTTGGATTTGTCCAAACTTATGGAGAGGCTTGTATTTACAAGAAAGTGAGTGGGAGCAATGTGGCATTTCTGATATTATATGTGGATGACATATTATTGATTGGAAATGATTTAGATCTTTTAAACAGTGTTAAAAGTTATCTAAACAGCAAATTTTCGATGAAGGACCTTGGTGAAGCTTCATATATATTAGGCATTAAAATCTATAGAGATAGATCAAGACGCCTAATTGGGCTATCGCAGAGTACATACCTTGATAAGATATTAAAGAAGTTTAATATGGACGAAAGTAAGAAGGGGTTCTTACCTATGTTGCAAGGCAAGACATTGAGTAAGACTCAAAGTCCGGCTACGACGGAAGAAAGAGAGATAATGGATAGGATCCCCTATGCCTCAGCCATAGGCTCTATAATGTATGCCATGCTATGTACAAGACCGGATGTGGCACATGCTATTAGTTTGACTAGTAGGTACCAATCTGATCCAGGTTCGAAACACTGGATAGCGGTCAAGAATATCCTTAAGTACTTGAGAAGAACTAAGGATATGTTTCTTATATACGGAGGTGAAGAAGAGCTAGTCGCTAAGTGTTATGTCGATGCTAGCTTTGACACTGATCCGGATGACTCTAAGTCTCAATCCGGATACGTATTTCTCTTGAACGGAGCAGCAGTTAGTTGGAGGAGCTCCAAACAACCTGTGGTGGCTAGATCAACAACGGAGGCGGAATATGTTGCTGCTTTAGAAGCGGCGCAGGAAGCGGTTTGGATGGAAGAGTTCATTACAGAACTGGGTGTGATTCCTAGTGCGTTGGACCCGATGGTGATCTATTGTGACAACAATGGAGCCATAGCCAACGCCAAGGAACCAAGGTCTCACAAGAATTCCAAGCATATTAAGCGTCGGTTTCACTCCATCTGCGAACATGTCAAGGATGGAGATATAAAGATTTGTAAAGTGCACACGGACCTGAATGTAGCAGGTCCATTGACTAAAGTACTCCCTAGGGCAAAACATGATCAACACCAGAACTCCATGGGTGTTAGATTTATCACTATGTGAACTAGATTATTGTCTCTAGTGCAAGTGGGAGACTGAAGGAAATATGCCCTGAGAGGCAATAATAAAGTTGTTATTATGTATTCCTTGTATATGATAGATGTTTATTTTACATGCTATAATTGTATTGATAGGAAACATCAATACATGTGTGTTTAATAAACAAAAAGGGTTCCTAGTCATGCCTCTCTTATAGACTATCTTGTTGATTAACAAGATGATCAAGGTTTCCTGATCATGGACATTGGATGTTGTTAATAACAAGGTCACACCATTGGTGGAATGATGTGATGAACATTCATCCGAAGTATAGCATTACGATCAAGTCATTGTGTTTATATTGCTATAACATCATACGAAGTAATCTTTATCCTTAGACCATGAGATCATGTTAATTGCTAACACCGAAAGAGTATCTTGATAACATCAAACGTCACACCGTAATAGGGTGACTATAAAGATGGGTTTAGTGCTACGAAGGTGTTATGTTGAGGCTCATGGATCAAGAGTGGAATTTGTCAATCCAGATGACAGATAGATATACTCTGAGCCCTCTCGGTGATATCACATTAGGATAGCTTGCAAGCAAGTGATGTGATCACTAGAATGTTATATCACGGGAACGAGAAAAGAGTGCATGTCGGTAGCGACATCAAACTAGGTATGGAGATACCGATGATCGAATCTCGGACATGTAATATATCGAGAGACAAAGGGATTTAGTTACAAGCGTTAAAGGTTCTCACGATCACAGGAGTCATCGTTGAATGTGTAGGAGTCAGTACGGATCTCCAGGTCCCGCTGCTGATTATTGATCGGAGAAGGGTCTCGATCATGTCTGCATTATTCGCGAACCGTAGGGTGGCACACTTAAGAGTTACCGGACACCATTTTGGAGCACATATGTTTCAGACGAAAGGATTGCAAAGCGCAGGAATTGTTTCAATAGAAACCGGAAATTGTTTTGGGTGAAATTGCAGAAGGTGGTTCTGCATGTGATATTGAAATATTGCAAGGGGCTATATGTGAATGTTTGTTAATTAAAGTAATTAACAAAATTCTGAATAAATTTAATAAAAGAGTTTTATTAAATGAGAGAGCATTAAATTTGGAGAAACTTAATGCATTTAAAGTGGAGACTTTAAAAGGGAATGTGAAGAGGCATTTTAATGTGGAGGAGTTACACCACATGAATGGGGGAGGTGAGGGGTCACCCCCCCAAGCGCCGGCCATGGAGAGAGGGGCCACCCCCTCCTCCTATAAAAGGTCACCCATTCCCTCCTTCATCCACACACCTCATTGTGAAGGATCTCTCTCCCCCTCTAGAATTATTCCCCCATGGTCTCGGATTAGCGAGATATATGTTCCCGGTGGCATTTCGTCTAGAAGGAGTTGCTGCTTCCGCTGGATCGCTGGAGCGAGGAGGTGGAGGTTGTCCGGTGGCTTGAACGTGTGTGCGAGTGCGGATGCGCTGCTGAGTTGCGGCGCTCTGACTTCCTCACGATCTTGAGATCGGCAAGTGTACGACTACATCAACCACGAGTTCCTACTCGTTAACAAAGCTCGTTGTCTTCAAGGGTAAGTTCTCTATGGATGTATGTCCACCCGTTTGCTTTGTACCTAGTAGATAGATCTTGGCGTGTAGTTCACACCGTAGGAAATTTTTTGTTTTCTATGCTGCGGACCCAACATGGTGCGCAGATGTAATCTGGCGAAGGTTGTGGAAACTAGGGTTGCGTGTGTCCTTCTCACCGCCCCCTCCTAGCCTTTATATAGATAGGCTAGGTCTCGGGTAGCAGGTCGAGTCGGTTACAAGTTAGGGTTTTTTCCTTTAATCTTTCTATCTTTAGCTTCTTCTTGTTTTTCAAGAAATCGAGAGTCCGTAGGTTACTCGAGTCCCTCCATCCGGGCCTTGGCGACACCGTGGGCCTGTATGTATTTGGACCGTATATACCAAGCTCGAGTACCTGTAGGGTATACCCATGTCAATATGCATGCCATATTTTATATATGCGACGTGAATATTGCGAAGAAACATATTATTTTACTAAAACTCTACTACTAGTTGAGCACGAACTTAGTCGAGAACCGCATACCACTACTAATACACCTTGAAACCATCTGAACCTTGCTAGCCTTTCGTTGGATCTTGTCCGACAATTGTTATTTTGAAACTTGATTGTTGTGTTGCTTTTATTTATTTTGTTTGTATTGCTTTGAGACAACAATTAGGGAGTGGAGTGGGTTAAGATTACGGCCAAGGAGGTGAAGATCAAGAGTTTGACAACGAAGGCATGTCCCTTACCATATCTTATCCCAGTTCTATAAAGTGCATTCTATTTTATTGTTTTACAAATATATGTTATTTTCTTACACACATATCTTGATCTACATGTCGCCATAGAACACCCTGAGTAGATACTATATAGTAGTCCTATTGGAGTAGAATTGCTTAGCCATGCTCAATAATAAGTAGGATCATTGATCTCCCCTCTTTGGAGGAATTGGATGACCCTCGGGTCATATACGCCCCTTTTGAAACTTGATGAGATCACCGAGCTAACCGTTGTTGCTTCCTGTACTCTATTCTACTCTGGGTGAAACTTACCATCTAAACACTGGCGCTGGCGACAACTGGATCAAAGGAAGGAGCGATTGGATGCCCTTCACTAGTTGAAGAGAAAATCCGTCGTCCGTGCCGCATGAGGGCCTAATAAATCTTGGATTTGAAGATTGTGACCACCGTACAACCACATGCTATAATGGGCACTGACTTGGTCAAGTAAGTTAGTCAGCCTTAGGTGTCGATGTTGCCATACCGCTAATGAGATATCTGCCTGCGGGGGAGCCTTCGGCACAAATGGGGGACCAATTTGGGGACGTACTCTCAGTTCTGTATGTCATACCCGGTGGGCTCGTCACATCTTTGAGGGATCTAGCTAAAAGACCTCGTCAAAATCCATCGGCTGGTACACCAATAGGGGTGTACTAAACCAGCAGCCACTGGTGGGCAACAAGACGGGATTGTGTCATGTAGAAAAAGTGTACAACTCCTGCAGAGTGTAAACCTATTCGAATAGTCATGTCCACGGTCATGGATAACACATGAATCTTTCTTGACATACGTGAACCTGTCTTGCTACTTCCCTCTTTGCCCCTATCCTTATCCTGGAATCTATGAACTGTGTGGGTTGTCATGGACAATCACACTATTGAGAAATATCATATGGATTATGAACATGTTTTCGTCTAAAAACGCTTTTACCAAAACTATTACTATATTGCAAATAAAATTGGCTTTATGCAAAAGAACCATACAACCTTCCCTAAAGCCACATTTAGATATTATAGGTTTTACATAAGGGGTATGTTGAGTACGTCATGTACTCATGGAAATGTTTTTGTTGATACTTCAGAGTACTATGGAGAAGGAGATGACTATGACTATTATGATGACGTTGATGAGTGAGGCCTCATGGACTACATCGACTTTCTATGGCTGAGATGGAGTCTCTACACGTTTTATACTTCCGATGTGTTTTATGGATGTAATAAATGTCAATAGATATTTCACTATGTTGTTATCCACACTTTGTAATAAATTACTTTTGTAAGTCTGCATGATATACATTTTACTGTGTCGTCAATATTGATCTTGGGATTGATGAATAAACACAGGGGGGTCTGGAAGTTAAGTTCCGGTCCTCACAAAAGTGGTATCAGAGTCGACGTCAACCTAGTCACGTGGCCTTCGTTAGAATGAAAAGCCTTTAGTACTCGTATATTTATGAAAACATATGTTAAAAGATAATAGGACTCCTTAATGTTCCTCGTGTTTCTATGTTCCATTTACAAAATTTTGTTACTAATTATTCTTCTCTTATTCAAATATGCGTAAATGGCAGTACCTTTGACTCATCAAATAGAGGTTCCCGTAGAAGAGGTCACCGTCGCCGCGCTTGTGGCAGAAACCGCAATGAAGATTGTGTTCATAGGCGAAGCACAAGAGGAGGAACTACAGGACCCAACACCACGAGCACCGCTACGAAGGATTATGTACTTTGGACGTATGCGGGTTGCAGCAAAGAAGATGCGTCACCACGTGAAGAAGCCTCGTCTTACGCATAGAGCCTTCTCGCCACCACTGCTTGGTAGTCCAACCCCACCATCAACACGGAGGAGCAAACCGACCAGTCTTGGAAGGAAACTGAGCTATATGAGAGGATGCCTATCACACTTGAAGCTAACGCAGCTGAGCCTCCAGTCGAGTTGCATTTCGTACCAGCACATGAACACTTGCACACAACACCATAGCAGTATGGCCACCTAGACGAGTAGTAGTCTACAAGATACCATGAGAGAGTCCCATATTTTATTCAATAAGTGAGCAAACGTTAGATATTTTCTATATTGCATGTGTTTATAGTAGACTATACCAATACATATATTTGGTATATCTACTAGTATTTTGAACCATTGTATTGAGATTTTAAGAAGATTTTCTTCGTTTGGCTTTCCTTGGATTTTATTTGTTTTTATATACAAGTTGGTTTTGGGGTTAGATTTTCCCTCTCATCTATCCTAATCATGAGCGACAACAGGAGGAACGCGAATCATGGTCGTGGTCGTGGACCAGCTTTTGAAGAGAACTTTGTCGAGGATGAAGTCCATGACAATGGAAATGAGGATGAGGGACAACATCCACCACCGCCTCCACCTGACATGGCACAAGTGATGTTGATGCAGACGCAGTTACTACAACAGATGGTCGCTAACCTAGCGAATCAAAACCAAAACCAGAATCAGAACCAAAGCCATCATCCTCAACCACGGTCCAAGCTAGCAGAGTTCATGAGGACAAATCCACCTATGATTTGCACGATTAGCGGACCCTATAGAAGCTGACGATTGGCTAAAGGACATTTAGCGGAAGCTCAATTTGGTCAATGTTGACGCACACGACAAGGTGAAGTTTGCGGCACACCAACTCAAGGGTGCGGCTGCAGATTGGTGGGAGAGCTTCTATGATGCACATGATGATGGTGAGGCAATCAACTGGAATGAGTTCTCAGAAGCTTTTCGCAGTACACACATTCCTACTAGTGTCATGGAGTTGAGGAGGGATGAGTTTCGAGATCTAGTATAAGGGAAGATGACAATATCTGAATATTGGGACCGTTTCACCCAGTTATCACGCTATGGTATAGCAGATATCCCCACTGAGGTAGACAAGACTACGAGGTCCTGAGGGGATTGGACCTAGGTCTGAAGGATAGGTTGATATCCCATGATTTTCCTAATTTCTAGAGCCTAGTCAACAAGGCTATTCTGCAAGAGAACTCTAAGAGGGAGCTAGAGAAACACCGCAAGCGCAAAACACCACAGGGTCAGCATGGACAGGAATCTCACGTCAAAAGAACAATAACCACTTAGGTTATCGAGGATCAACCAACATACCTGCAAAGACTAACAACAACTTCCAGCAAAATTCCTACCATACTCCGAGAGCTGAAGTCGGAGGAAACCATGCCAACACTGCTGGGAAAGCATGTTACAACTGTGGCATAAAGGGACACTTTTCTTCTACATGCCCAAACAAGAACACGGGGCTTACACCAGTGAAGTTTAGTTTTGGATCTGCAGCTAAAACACCAGCAACAGGACGTGGATCAGGCATACTACCTACACCTGGAGGCACACCTCATGTCTCAGGACAGCAGGACATGGTCAAGTAAACCACATTATAGTCGTACAAGCTAAGGAAGTGTCAGACGATATTCTTGGTATGTTCCCAATAAACTAATATTATGGTCTAGTACTTATTGATTTTTTTGGATCTTCTGCTACAAACCGAGTTAGTATCCCAATCCGCAGTAGACAACCTCCTGCACAACTTGAAGGAGATGGTTGTGTCAGATGTTAGAGTGGTTATGGAATAACTAGTTTTTTCGGTGGAATGTCCAATTTTTTCTCTTAGGTCAAATCTCGGGGTCGAGATTCCTTTTAAGAAGGGTACAATTGTAACATCCTGATTTTTGCGGGATATTTTTTTTAAACCAAGGGATGTTACGATGCAGTTAAATAAAAATAATAGGATTGATTCCAAGGTATCCTTTAAATAGAAATATTTTATTTAGATTTGTGAAAATTAATTCCAAGTGTTTTAAAATTAATTTGACATACAAAATGAAGGGAATTGATTTCTTATAGTACTATTTAGTATTATTATTTGAATCTGCTTTATAATCACCAATTTGCTTCTTATTTGTTCTTTTCAAATGAATCCTATTGGACCAAGCACATGCACGAGCATGTGCATGCCATGCTCGTATACCTAAAGCACCCATCGTATTTTCTCTCTCTCCATATTTGTTTCTTTCCTGTAAACCAACGGACCAATTAGTCTTAAGCTACACTACATTGACACGTTGCTAGCTTAATTGCTCGTCTTTTTTTCCTTTTCTCTGTACTGATACACAACACTTTAGTTTGTCTAAGGAACACGACACATCCAAAGTCGAGCGGGAGCTCGCCTCGTACGTACTGGACCATTAGCCTAGCACACCAAAACTTGGTCTCGTTCGTCTCCCGACTGACCCATGCCCATCCAAGCGAAGAGTCCACTCCAACCAGCTGAAGAGCCGTACTGTTCTTCTTCCTATCCCACGTGTATGCACGTACGAATAGCAGAGCAAAAGCTAGACTAAAACGCTAACTCAAACCAAAAACTGCTCCACAATATCTCACATTCATTCTCTCTTTAATCCCGTCAACAAGAGCACACCATTTCTCCTCCTATATAGTCCCAAATGAATGCCCTGCGTCTGCTTTTCAAACTTATATAGCCATGCGAGCTTAGGCTCGTACCTCGATCCAATTTCATGAGAGCTGTTCGTTGGGGCGCCGCTCGTGCTTCCGGCAGCTCCGACGAGGAGAGGATGAGGGTAAGACGAGCTGCTGCATCGCAACCAAGAGGAGGAGCAGGGCTGATTCGTCCGACTAGAAGGATAAGGCGTCCGACTAGAAGGATAAGGCGCTGATTACCGATGACATACTTCACCGCTGTTTCATCTCAGTTCATCAACTTCTTCAGACGCTTACATCACACTCGGTGAGCTTCGTCACAAATCCTTGCACGCACACACTACCCACACATATGCCTAACTCCTAGACATGATCCCTGATTGTACCTTTGTAGTTTGTCGTGTGGCAAGTGAACCAAATGTCATTCGGCGGCATGAGAGTTGTAGACCACTTTGCACACCTTGGATCGACTAGAGCCCAATGTATAGATCACTCTAGGAACCTACATGTGTAGTTGGATACGAGTATAATCACGATTGATCAATCTATTTTGAAATTGTTTCTATATGTACATCACTATCTATGAACAGATGGTCATGTATGTGTGTTGCATTTTGCCTAGTGTATAGGGCATGTATGTGTGTTGCATTTTGCCTAGTGTATAGCCTCTTACTATTTAGATATCTGTGTCATGTATTTAATTCGGTGCATCTTTTTGAGCATATAGTCTGGTTCCGTGTATTGCAACTACCTAGTGTATTGCTTTTATTCACATATATTCTATTTGTATAGATTAAATCTGATGCCTAGCTAAGAACTGAATCTGTTAGTATGCATATGATAGTCATGAACTAGATTTCGCATATTGTTTACATGTGCTTAGCTATAGCTGTAACTGCTAGATTCAATTTCTTTGCTTTATCATGCACCTTCTCTAGTATTAGTTATTTAGCTATTTTATGTTACTAGTACAAAAGCCCGTGCGTTGCGGATGAACCACTTAAGATGCTCCACTTCCTTCGTCCGATAGTTTCATCTATAACCACTCCTTTCATTATTGATTTGGTTATCTCTTAAGTTTCAAGATATAACGTACTGCTCAGCCACCTTCTCTTGAATTTACCTTCACAGATTTATTTACAGGTATTCTTAAATGTATTTCTCAAAATATCACCTAGTTTACTGAAATAACTTCTCACATATTTTTCGTATGTTTGAAGTTGTAATGTTATGCAGATACTGCTAATACTTAGGCAAGAGGATCCAAAGATAGGACAGTAAATGCACACACTTGCATGTCATAAGAGCTGCTTGTATTCTAATTTAACCTCATAGTACAACAACTTACCCTATTGCACAAATCATCAAATGTTCAACAAGATCAATCTGTATACAATATTTAGCGAAAATAGAGATTGGAAGTTTATACGGACAAACCAAGTATTCTATGATGAGTTTGAATTTTAAACGATGAGTGTCCAATGTGAAAAAGTCATGTAAATACCAGAGGTAAATCTCTCTTCCACTGTGTCACTTGAAACACCACCAATAATATAAGCAAGTAATTACAAACACAAACACCAGGACCGAAACTTCCATGAATCCATGCTGGAATGATGTCTAGAATTGAGCGAGTAAATGCGAGAAGTTTCAGATTACCCAGCGAATGCACATATACCACCTTACAATTTGATGTTAGTGTGCCAGGGTCTCAAGGTATAGAAAGTTTATCACTTCAAGAATAATGCGGTAGGTTCTCAGATTGTGCAAGTGTGCCCCATGGACTAAAACCTCTACACTGCCTTTACGGTAAAAGTTTGTTCATCAGGCACTCTACTGTTATACCAATGTTACTAGGACTGAAGGAACTTCGACTCCATGGCTAATAAGTGATTTTGCTTTTAGCTAATAATCAGCAGTTGTCTCATTTACATAGTCGGTTCGCTTGATGTTGTACTGCAAAAGTCCGCATGAGTCGATAGTGATGCACTGGTCCTAAGCGCACCAAATGTTAGACTAAAGGTTCCTCCAGCCGAAGGCGTGGAAAGGACACATTAAACATCACAATTATCATCTAAATTTACAAAAAAAAGAATGTACTGATGAGAATTTACCTTCGACACTTCACTTTATTCTCTTTCCTCTAATTATTTTCTTCATCATTAGAACACTTTTGAAGGTGAATTTCAACTCCTGCTCAAACTCCGTTCTGGAGGTGTATTGTTAGTCTAGGATACATGGATATCATTCCTTGTAGTCAGAAGAAGACCTGGTCAGAAGCTCATTGATTTGCAAAAGGCCATGAGTACTCATATTAGAACATCATAAGAAACAAAATTCATGTTGTTATATAGCCTTACACACTACTAGATAAGTGGAGCATGTACTTCCCAATACTCTGCCTCAAATTTACATAGCTCACACCTCGTTTGGTGAGTATCTTTTCCTCTCACTTTGCAACTTCTCATTTTCAACAGAGAAAGATTGACCACACACAATCTCTATGGTATAGCTTGCAGAAAAATACATAAATCTCTTCGAAAACACAATGAGAAGAACCATTGTAAACTCCCTTAGTTATAATGGAGGCAACCAGGATACGCTAAAAAGACCGACTAAGACAGCCAGGAGGCAGAGGCACGAAATTTACGGTCAAAATCTCCAAATAATCAAAGCGGCGCTCGAGCACAACGTACATGCTTGTCCAATGCAGCGCTTGTCCATGGCGTCCACCAGCACCGCTCTAGCACATCCATGGCTCCATGTGTTCGACCATGGCGCTCTACCACGACCACGACATCCACTCGCAGCGTGACTGCCTTCATGGCGCTCCACCGACACGGTCGACCGTGTCCTAGGTGCTCCACTGCGGTGTCATGGTCAATTGCCGGTGCTGCAATCCGGAGGCTAATGTGTGGATCGGCCAGTCTCGAGCAACACGAGCTTGTCCTACTCCGCCGACGGTGTGGTCCCCTCCCATCCCCTGTCTTGATTTGGGGGAATTTTCAGGTAGATGATGTTTGGATAAGGGATATGGGGCTTACCCGTGCCGAGAATGGAGGAATGTGGCCCTCGCCCAACGTTGGCGACAGGGAAGATGGTGGAGGCCGGTCGGCGCACTGCTATTGACGATGCGCTGCAAATTTGGGGTGGTTTCCTTCGATGTGATTTTTTTGCAACGATCATCCTATCTTACAGTAGAGGTCTTATGCCAAAAAGTAAAATTAAAACATGCAGATTATTGTAGGTGTTATTACTAAATGAGGGTATCTTATTGCATGTCCAAACAAATTATGGAAACAAAGGACACATTACCAAAAATAGAATAAAAGGCCTATGCTGATCTGCAGATGGATTGTGTGCCAATGTTCAAAAGCATTTGCATTGTACTAACAAATTACATGTTTAATATGCAATACATCCTCCATCAGAAGAAATTAGCTATTATTGTATAGATTATCTGTTCCTCTGTCATGTTCTTGCCTGACAGTATATTTTAATTTAAAATCTACTAACCCATCTCTGATTTCTCTTTCTTGAAGACAAGGTATCATGTGCCCGCTCATCGTGTATACCCAAACTGAATGTAAACCCGTATTCTGATAGGTTCCTAAACTCTAGAATTTAGTCATCTACCTGAATTTGGCCATGGATTGGAGGAATCAAACTTTACTATAGTAAAGTGCTTATTATTAATCATGCTTGTTGCTCCTAAACCTGGAGTTAATTTTCTTCTTCTCTCTATAGGTGAGCAAGGGGCATCTTCACCTCACGTGGGTGCAAGGAGTTGCATGAAAACACCGTGGCGGCCATGTGTGCATCCAACGGCATGATGGTGGACACCTTCTTGGACCTGGAGGCATGGTCACAGAGCCCTAGCTACACCCAACCTAAAATTCAAAAACAGTGAGAAAATTATAGGTACTGCAGTTGAAGGGGGAAATTAGAGAATAGTTTCAGAACCGAGAAGGATTGTACTTGATTGATCCCCGCGGGGTTTTGGATCCAATTTTATCCCCATCATGTGGAAATTGTTATGAGATACCTGACTGGCCCTGCTGCCTTCAAGTGCACTGCAGCCTGGCATCTAAACTTCTTAGATAACAATTTCCAGCTATAGGCCAAGAAACAGAGAGGCACGCGATGGCCAGTGCAGCAGGACGGCCATGTGTGCATCCAACGGCATGATGGTGGACACCTTCTTGGACCCGGAGGCATGGTCGCAGAGCCCTAGCTGCACCCAACCTAAAATTCAAAAACAGTGAGAAAATTATAGGTACTGCAGTTGAAGGGGGAAATTAGAGAATAGTCTCAGAACCGAGAAGGATTTTCCTTGCTTGATTCCCGTTGGGTTTTGGATCCAATTTTATCCCCACCATGTGGAAATTGTTATGAGATACCTGACTGGCCCTGCTGCCTTCAAGTGCAGTGCAGCCTGGCATCTAAACTTCTTAGATAACAATTTCCAGCTATAGGCCAAGAAACAGAGAGGCACGCGATGGCCAGTGCAGCATGCCTGCACATAGTGAACCGCATCAACTACTCGCCCTCCAAGGGCACAGAGCAAGACGCGGCGCCGCCGGACGCACGCGATACAGGGGATGGGGAAGTTACCGGTGTATCTCTAGGAAAAGAGGACGGCGCCACCAGGTTGTCTCAAGGCAGAGGATGGCGCTCCCGGTGGCCTACGGCCCAGCAGCACCGGGGGGCGCGCGCGATGCAGGGATTGGGGAGAGCATCGCCGGCCGCGCACGATGCAGGGGTCGGGGACATCGCGTTAGGTGGATCTCGAGGTAGAGATTATGGCCATCAGAGTCCTCGCCACCAGCGCAGCGCATGCCCCTACTTCGATGCCTTCCTCTCTCTGAAGCTCCGCCCCGGTGGCCGGTGCTCCTGCCGCTGCGCCAGCGAGCTCCGCGCGGCCCCCGCGACCATATGACCTGCCGCTGCTAGCATCCCGACAGTGGCCTTGTGGGCTCGTGGACCTAGAAAGGATGGTAGAGAGGGGCAGAAGATATTTGGAGGCGGCGGCGGCGCAGCGAAGCGGGCGAAAGAAAACGCGAAGGAAACAACCGCACTGAACCATCAAGTTGACTAAGCGGTGGCATACATGTAATTTCTCTGACCTAACGAGGGTAAAACGGTTATTTTTGGACGGACGAAGGAAAGAAACAATCCTTCCTTTATTATTTATACTAGGAAAATTGCCCATGCGTTGCACCGGAAGAGAAAATTTGCATCAACCTTTTTGAAACTATTCTTTAGTGGATCATCATTGTCTTCTCTGCATGTCATCTCGGCCAGGAAATCAGATATGTGTGCGCCAACGCATGTAAGACATTGGCCGACATCGCCACCTCACTCCGCTCTATGAAAGCCTTCACCTCTCTCGAGATTAGGGAGTAGGAGGAAGTGGAAGAACCCAAATAAATCTCTAAGGCCCCGTTCGATTCACAGGAATTGTGATGAAAATTTGTAGAATCTGGTTTCTAAGGAATTTTTTCCTTTGTGAGCGTTTCGAATGAAGGAAACGTGAACAGTGTTTCACGGGAAAAGTCCCATTCCCACGGAGATTCCAGATTAGAAACATCGACGCAGAGTTCAGTTTTGGGGCGGAAGCCCGAGGTGGAGGGTCGATACGCTGTTCGCTGCATGAACAGGGGCGATTTTAGGTTATCCTCAATAAAAAATTCATATATGTGGGAAGCGACAACCGCAGTGGGAGTGTAGCTCCATGAAAAAAGTCAAACATTTGTACAAGGCAACGGTAAAATAATCAATAAATACAGGACTCCAAAACTTCGCTGTGCTTTTTTCCTTCGTCCCCTACCGAACACTCATTCCTATAGACTTCCCGTGGTTTCTTGATACTTAGTTTTTCCTCTACGTTACTTTCCTATTCCTCTATTTCTATCTACTTCTTCGTTTTCTATTCCTATGTTCCGAATGGAGCCTACAGACCGAAGCTGTCACCATCCCTCTACCACAGCACATGTGTAATATACTCGTCACAAATTTAATTCATATGAGCAGAACCAAATAACCAGGACATCGGGATATGTTGTACTTTTTCATCATTTCATGTCAGAAGAACATCGTAATAGCTAGTTTCAAGTTAAGATGGATCCATCCGACTGTGCTATCCAAAGTAATAGTTCCGCAATTTTGGCTAAGCTTATTCTGTACATAAACAACAAGACACCCATGTACCGCATAGTCATGGCGTGGTTCTGAACTGCGTGTGTGACCCATGTACTGATGTGCTTGTGCTAGAACTGGTGCTGGCGCGGTTCTGAATTGTGTGTGTGACGCCATGTACTGATGTGCTTGTGCTAGAACTGGTGCTCGCAGAACGTTGTAAGGACGGTGCATGGGCCAGCCTTCATCGCAGGGTGAGCTGCGGCAGGGTGCACGCGATGGCCGTGGCCGCGCACTTGGGCAGTGAAACAAGAACAGATGGGTGCCACAGTCCACACTTAGTAGTTCAAATAACCTTGCTGATTTGACGATTGGTAGTGTAGCGTGAATACATTGGACAGTGGTAATCACTGAATCGAGATTCTTCCTTGTGTACCTACAAAAAAGTTATGAACAAAGTAATACTCTAGACAGATACTGAATCAAAGCTACAAAACGATACTGAATCAAAGCTGGTCAGATTCATGCGTGTATGCATGCGTCATGCCGCTCTGAGCAGGTTCTTGAGCTCTGCTCCAAGAGGAGGTCCTTAGCAGACGGGACACACCGCATGGCCAGAGTAGTTACCCGTCGTGCATCTGAAGGCCAAGCCGTCCATCTCACAAGCTCCAAGGCCAGATCCACTCGGATTGGGACCTGCAGCTCGAAGTAGGGAGAATTCAACCTCGCGGGCGCTGATGCCCCGCTCCACCCAAATTGGGGCGTCTCCGGCTGACGCCTGAACGGGGGAACGCGAGGCCGGAGGTAGGAGGAGAGGAATACTCCGTGGTGCAGAACCGGTCCAGGGCGGCGGCGGTGAGGGGATTTGGTAACATGGCGACCAAGGCAAAGCAGGCCCCGCGCTCGAGAGCCGACGCACTGACAGTGGCAAGGAGTCTGAAATCGGTAGCGAGAAGCCGGCCAGCGACGGGTACCGGCGGGTTGGTGGAGGCAATCGAGGCCCGCTCGATCTGGGACGGCGAGCTCACGGGGAAGAGCTCTTGGAATCCCGCAGCAAGAGATCCCCCCCCCCCCTGGGAGGCGGTCGGGGTGTGGGGTGGCAGGGCGCGCCGTCGCCCCTCTCCTCTCTCTGTCCCGCCGACTCCATGGCCCCGTCGCCTCGGCCATCTCCTTGGCCCTACGGCACACACGCCGCCCCGTTGTTCATCCCCAAGTGCGCCTGCCTCGTCGCAGAGAGCCCGCGGTTTCCCTGCCTCCCGGAACGCCATGCCATGGTGCGCCGCCCCTCTGCGCTAGCCAACCTCCCCCTGCCACTTGCTGGCAACTGCTGTGCCCAGCGCCATCAACTACTGCCCAGCTTCTCCATCCCCAACCTCGTCGGCGCCCTCCTCTCTCTGCCATTGCTGTTCCATTGTATTTCATCGGGATCCTATTGCTTGGCTTGTTGATTGTCGATCTGCCTAACTATATAAACTGGCAATTTTTCGTTTAAGAGAGCGAGGTGGTATTATTAAATATACGCCTCTCTGCAAGGATCAAGCCAGCAACGAGAACTCGCTACGCCGGTCCAATGATTGGGCCTGTGGACCATGTGGCTACTACCAAACGATCAAATTAAGCCCAAGCACGGTATTGAGCCGGTCCAGACCCACCGATCGATCTAGAGCGTCTATTTTTCCGACGTAGCGTGGCGCTGGTTGTAGGTATAGATTCGTGGGAGGGTAAAAGGGTTCAAAAAAATGTTGGACCGAAAGAAACAATCCGTCCTTTATTATTAGGTATAGATAGATTATCAGTAAAGCATGTCAGGTTATTTGTAAACCTTAATTAGTACTGTTTGTTCGTCATGCTTGTAGACTAGAATAATCGTATGATTTATTTTTTGCTATTGCTCTTCATGTTGGATATTTAGCAGGTAAATATTTTATTAACAGCACCCTGTTAGTGGTTGCTTTGATGCCATGCTAGTGTTAAGATTGATTTACTTGGTTCATACACCGTGTGACATAGGTATAATTACTCGGATGCTTATGATTTGCTATCCTATACTGGGTAAAAGGCTTCCGGCCCATAAAGATTTCAGATGATAGCCCGAGGAAGCAGCCGACAAAGACTTTGATTGTATTAGGAAAGAGACTATGAACCGACATTGTATTAGTATTGTAATTACGCGTATGTGAAACCTATCCGCATACAGCTTTGAGACCCGGTCTATTATATATAGGACGGGAGAAGCCCAAGCGTGGGTACCGAAAATCTCCCAGGCAACTTGTAATAGTGCGATTTCCAAATATTCAGGCGACTTTGACTCCATTGTTTTCCTGACATCCAACGAAATCCCCAACGTTCTCTTTTCCGCGAAACCCTAAGTCCTTCACCATGGACATTGCCGAGGTTACCCCTCGTCAATTGGGGCCGTATGTGGGAATCCTGAACGCTGGAACCATGGATTCGGTGGACCGCTCTCCACCAAGCATCAACCCGACAAAAGCAGATCCACACCCGCCCACCCCTGTATTGGTACCCGCCGATTTTAACGGCAGATCTGATCTAATCATCGGAAGTTTCCACTTCCAAGTAAAAGACCCGCAAGAATCGCACCCTTTTTCCCTGATCACATCAGAACCGTTGTTGAAAAACCTACGCCTACGATTTTAACAAAGCCACCTCCTACACCTGACTATCTCCATTGGTCAGAATAAAAAATTACCTTCAGCAGAGCTGATCATCCACTATGGGTCCCACGACCAGGACAGACAGTGCTAATAGTAGAAGCACAAATCGGCGGGTTCGACATGAGCAAGGTTTTCTTGGATGCAGGGAGAAGCATCAACCTGATCTACGCCAAAACTCTACGGGCTATGAATTGGTCCATGGCAAATCTAGTATCTACAGACACAACTTTCCACGGGGTAGTTCTAGGAAAATCCGAAACTCCATTGGGCAAAGTCCACCTCGACGTAGTCTTCGAAACAAAGAATAACTTCAGACACAAAAAGCTAGAGTTCGAAGTCATGGACTGGCCATCTTAGTACCACGCGATCCTGGAATGACCAGCTTTCGCTAGGTTCATGGCAGTTCCTCACTATGCATATCTGCTGCAAAAAATGCCAGCCCCCAACAGGGTCATAAAAGTAAAAGGAAGCTTCAGTCGCTCGGACAGCTGCGATCGGGAATTCAACAAAATATCAGAATCTTTTGGGATGGAGACAAAACTTGGACAGCTAAAAATAGCGGATGAGGAATTGCTACACGAAGGGCACACCCACAAGAAGCAAACATCATAAGAGCAAGCGCACAATGGTCCCACAAAAGGAACCTATGCGGCCTCCACTATAGGTCCCGCATAGGAGGGCCCACTCGTCGAAAAGACGAGAGCACCCCACATACTAGCACAAAGCATGATAAAGAACCCCAAGAATAGAAGCCGAAGTTCCTAAAGAAAATCTTCACTTTTATGCACTTTATATTCAATAAAGGACAACGGCCAGGCGATCACGCCCTCGCAATGTATCCATTTATGTTTATCAATGAATAAAGAAAGTACTTCTCAGTATATAAATTTCTATAGCACATGAAGGAAGACATCAGTTCGTCAGATCCTCAACAAAAATACAATATAGAATCAAAATCTCATATAAAACTTACGACCTTTTTGACAAGTTAAAATAGCTCTATACAGCATTTCTACAAAGTACAAGGCTGCACAAGCAAGCAGTCAGACAGTAAAATTAACAAAAAAAATCTTCGTCTGCCTCTAAGCATCTTCAAACAATCCTAATGGCGGGTCTACGAATAGCGGCGTAATGAGGCGCCATATCAACAAGGACACCATCGGAAGGGGGAGGTCCCCAAAGATACAACATCCAAGTCTTGCGTCGAATGATGCGCATGTTCCCAAGAAAGTGCAAGCTTGGCACCCACCACAAGTTGAAGCTTCACGAAATGATGAATCCTTTCACCTTGATGAAACTTCACAAGTAAATCTGCCAAGGTCTGAGGCTGAGGATCCCGAGGAAACATGACATTATAAACAAAGGCCAGATATCTGTGGTAGCACTCAACAAACCGCTCCAACTCTGATATGCGGTCCTGAAGCAACGCCACAACATAAGCCCGGCGATGATCGGTCCAAAAATATGTCTCAGAAGTTCAGGAGGCAGACACAAGAGCTTGCATTCGGTTGCGCAGACGTTGGGTCTCCTACCTCTCGCACAATCGAATGCCTACAAATCAGGGAGAAAACATTGACTTCCCGCAAGCCAGAAGGAACAACAGATAAAAGAGGAAGAAGACTTACACAATAGCTTCTCACTTGCCCTGGAAATTTTTTCCAAGAAAAAAGCTTCGCGATCGAGGTCCTGGCGTGTCTTAGATTGGGCAACATCCACCATTGACTGAACAACCCAAAGTTTTCCTTCAAGTTTTTTCAGCATACAATGGCGGGTCCACCGTACGCACAATGGCGGTATTGGTTGCGCCCACTACAGTTGAGGACAGAATTTCATCCGACAATTGCGCGGACCTAGAAGGAGCCGAAGATTCATTCAAAGTCTGGCAAGACACGAAAGATATGAAACATTCAGCATACAAAAACAAACTCATACGCATACATTCAACATTTGCTTTCTTGTAAAAAGGAAGCAAAAGACAGCTGGATAAGTTAAAGGTTCATTACAGTGATGTTAAGGGAGACACAATAAAACTACAAAACAAAGCCAATGAAGTTGTTTTCTTCAAAGACAAAGTAGCACTAGCTACAGGAACGACAGGAGCAACCGAAGGAGCGCCCATCGAAGAAGGGGCAGCCAGCTTCTCCGAGCTTGAGCCTAGGCCCAAAAGGAGCCGGGAATACTTTCTGGCCCTCTTAACATAAGGCTTCAAGTCAACTTCTTGGCCATTGGAGGTGACTAGGACAGAGGAGCTAACCTTCTCCCAGTCAACCTTCTCGCCGTGCACCATCGCTAGTGCCATTGAAGTTTCGGCACCACTCATTGACTGCATCAGGCTATAACCAAAAAAGCGGGATAGGGTTGGCACCGAAGATAGTAACAAGATCATTCAAGTTAATCGGCACCTCCTTGGTTGGATTTTTTTTTGGCATGAAGGCTTTTGAAGGCACGGCGGGAGCAGACAAGGAGGTTGCGCCCAGGAATGTTGTTGGCCTCCAAGGTGCTAACAACATCCGACAAAGGATCAACCTTCTTGCCTTCGTGCAGCGTCAGGTTCTGGCCAGTCAATTCTGAAAATAAAAAAGGAAAATATTGATGACCAAAGAAAAGAAATAAAATAAAGCCACACAAGACAAAACTTACGGGTCAAGGAAGCATTAAGGGCCTCCAGGCGTTTCCGAAGATTTTCATCTCGAATAGCGGCTTGCGTGGCCACTTCTTCAGCATCCGTTTTCGCTTTCTGCTTGGCCTCATCCAAAGCCTCCTCAGCAACCCGCAGTTTGGCCTCCAGATCATCGGCACGTTTCATCGCCTCGTCCCAAATAACTCCAGATTCCTTGGCAGCAACTACACAAATAAATCATGAAAAGTGGAGAAGAAAAACACACTAAGAATTCTCGAAGATGAACAGGATATACCCTTCAGTTCTTCGGCTTCATCGTAGATATTTATAAAATGAGAGGCCATGTCGATCATCTCGCACATCAAAGGCTAAAGAAGAACATCACAACAAGGGATTTTAGGAAAAATAAAAATAAGCTACGGGCAGAAAAATTCTGAAATATAGAGTGACTTACACCTTTCATATCCACATCAATAGGATTTTCAGATATCGCCACACCTTTACCAGCCGTTTTCCTCCTTTTTGCAGCGGCATCCTTGACGAAGTAGCAACATCTTTCTGAATAATCTTCTCCATAGAAGACGTGAGCATTTCCTTCGGCTCCATCGATGACAGAGGGGATTTCTTTGCAGAACAGGCAACATACGTATGAAGAGGAGACGTGGGAGGATCTTCATCAGCATCATCACTGCAAAAGAAAAGAACCAAACAATTGGGAAAGCATCAGCAACAAAACTACCTGATAAAGCAGTAAAGAAGCAGTAAAACACTTACAAAGATACATCCTGCGCAAAGCGGAACAAGTTCATCTGGCACACTCCACGCGAAAATCCCCAGAGCGAGCCGACGGAAGGGATTGTGTTTTCAATGAAGAATAAGAACCAGAAACATCCATCTACTCATCCGCAGCAGTCCCACTCACAGGGAGATTGTCGGATGCGGAAGAATGGACAGGGGGGTCACAAGTTCTAGGGAGAGGAGGAAGTGAGCACAAATGATCAAAATACTACACAAAAAGAAGATATGGAAAAAGCGCCAGTTATTGACAGAGTAAAAATTCATCCGCAAATAAAAGGGAGGACAGATGGATGCAAAGGGAATTTACCTCAGAAAGACGGTTCTTCTTGCCATAGGGCTCCACAATACAGCTGGAAGGAACCGTGCTTTTCTTGGTAAGAGTGGTGAAGTTTCAAACCCTCTTTTCATACACCTTAAGGGTAAGGTCTTCTGATGAAATCCTCATCGGATCCTTTTTTCCAGTATACGCCCACATACCAGAAAGCCGGGCCTGAAGTGGTTGGACGTGGATCCGCAGAATCTGGAGACCCGACAATTCCTTGCCAACTTCATGCCGCAATTTTGAAATACGATCAAGATAGCGCTGGATTTCCACCATTTCTTCGGCAGAAGGACGTTGATACTAGGAGTGAAGTTTGGGTCAAGTTTTCTTAGGATTAAAGGGGGCTAAACCAAAATACTAGCATTCAACTGGTTGATCCTTGATATAAAACCACTTGGACTTCCAGGCTTGGACAAAATCAGTGATCTTAAAATCAAAATAATCTATGTCCGAGCAAACAGAGAAAATGGCGCCACCAATGTCATGGACAATGGTGTCAGTGGCGTTACGGTGAACATAAAAGAAATGCTTCCACATGCCTCAATGGGGATGAATCCCGAGAAAGCATTCACAGAGAGTGATGAAACAAGCAACATGGAGGATAGAGTTCGACATGAGCTGATACAGCTGCACACCATAGACAAAAATAAGACCACGAAGAAATTCGTGGACATGAAGAGAAAGGCCGTGGAGAAGAAAGGAGAGAAACATTACCCTCCATCCGGGCTCGGGGATGGGAGCAGCTTTGTCTCCAGAGAGCTTGAAGGTACCCTCCGCCAGATGTCCAGAGTTCCGCGCCTCACGGAGATCCCGCACCATACACTTGGAAGGAGCCCAACCGATGGCCCTCTTCCTGGTGGCCTTCGTGGCCGTAGTGGAAGTCCCCACCTTACTTTTGCCCATGGCGGTGAAAGAGAAACTCAAGCACAGAGCAGGAGTTCGCAAGGGGGCAAGAGCACAAGGAAGTAGATGGATCCAAGGAAGATGAGGTAAAAAACAATAAAATAAATCTCCTTCCCCTTATAAAGAGCAAATGCATGAGGTTTGGACCGTTCGATGCAAAATCGAACTGATAGAAGATCACACGGTGGTGACACATGTTAAAGAGATTCTGTAAAGGAAAAATCTAAAGAAGTTATTGCTGTGGTAAAAACGGCAGGACAACGCCTGATGCCTCGATTTTTGCACGGAGAGGAGACGTGTAGTCAAAAAAACTCTGCTGAATACACTATCAGGCGTCATCATTACTGCCGCTTGGCCCCACGATTCGAAATGTCCCATCAGGACGTGTCTTCTGGAAATCAACAGCATAAAATACGTCATTACTGACGTCACAACAAAGACAATGCAGAAACTGTGGCTCGCTATAAGAGATATGACCCGAAAAAATTAAAATTGGAGCCGAAGTAAATTCCTCCATAAGAAGACTTGAGACTACAATCGAATATATAATATTGCGACTGTAGCGTCGAGGGCTACTCCTATCGGGAGCACTGGTCGTGCACCCAATAAAATCTACAGAAACACTGGCGCCATAAATCCAAGTTTTCGAGCTTATGCTCTGATACATACATCCAAACATAGCCTCGGGGGCTACTCCTATCAGGAGCGCTGTCGCGCACCTGATAAAGAAAGACAAATGAAAAATTCTTCAATAGATACTCCTATCAGGAGCGGTTACAAAAAACAAAAAAAAATCTTGGATCGCACTTGACGCGACAAAAATCCGAATGTCATGTTCAAAAACATGAAGGTATGACCCCAGGATTCGTCCTATGTGGCCTGGTAATCGTACAAGAATGCGCTCTGTCAGTAAAATATCCGTATCAATAATATGATGAAAAATCCCGATGGACGCGTTGGGTATCCGATAAAGTAAAAACTGAAATTCAGTATTCAATAAGACCTCAACGGCTCGAACTGAATTATGCCAATAGTAAATTCCGAATTCAAGCCTAGGGAGTTGAATTTGATATAGGAAAACCTTGTGTTTGCCCAAGAGCAATTAACTGATTCCCGATCCGTCGGAAGCATCTGACTCATTGTACCAAACTCCCTATAAAAAATAAAAATAAAGAAATAAAAACAAAGGAAAAGAAGGAAAAAGAAACTTTGAGACTCAACCTGAAACTGCGGTTCAAGTAGAGTCTCGGGGGCTACTGACATAGGTATGATTACTCGGATGCTTATGATTTGCTACCCTATACTGGGTAAAAGTCTTATGGCCCATGAAGATTTCAGATGATAGCCGGAGAAAGCAGCCGTTAAAGACTTTGATTGTATTAGGAAAGAGACTATGAACCGACATTGTATTAGTGTTGTAATTATGCGTATGTGAAACCTATCCTCATATAGCTTTGAGACCCGACCTATTATATATAGGACGGGGGAAGACCAAGCGAGGGTACCGAAAATCTCCCTGGCAACTTGTAATAGTGCGATTCCCAAATATTCAAGTGACTTTGACTCTATTGTTTTCCTGACATCCAACGAAATCCCCAACGTTCTCTTTTCCGCGAAACCCTAAGTCCTTCACCATGGACATTGCCTAGGTTACCCCTGATCACCGTGGAAGTGTAGATGTGCTCATTATCGCATGTACAAAAGTACTAATATAGATTTCTTAGTATTGCATGGGTATGATTATAGTAGTGTTTTGGCATGATTTATATACACGTGTAGGCTTACTGTATGACTAGCTATCATGTAGTATATGCATGCCATATTTTATACATGTGACATGAATATTGCGAAGAAACATATTATTTTACTAAACTCTACTACTAGTCGAGCACGAACTTAGTCGAGAACGGCAGACCGCTACTAATACACCTTGAAACCATCCGAACCTTGCTAGCCTTTCTTTGGATCTTATCCGACACTTGTTATTTAGAATATTGATCGTTGTGTTGCTTTTATTTATTATATTTGTATTTCTTCAAGACAACAATTAGGGAGTGGAGTGGGTTAAGATTACAACCAAGGAGGTGAAGATTAAGAGTTTGACAACAAAGGCATTGCCCCTTACCATATCTTATCCTAGTTCTATAAAGTACATTCTATTTTATTGTTTTATTAATACATGCTATTTTGTTACACACATATCTTGATCTACCTATCGCCATACAATACCCTGAGTAGATACTATATAGTAGTCCTATTAGAGTAGAATTGCTTAGTCATGCCCAACACTTAAGTAGGATCCTTGATCTCCCCTCTTCGGAGAAATTGAATGACCCTCGGGTCACATACACCCCTTTTGAAACTTGATGAGCTCACTGAGATAGCCGTTGTTGCTTCCTCTACTCTATTCTACTATGGGTGAAACTTACCATCTAAACCTTGGCGCGAGCGACAGCTGGATCAAAGGAAGGAGCAATTGGCTGCCCTTCACTAGTTGAAGGGGGAAATCCATCGTCCGTGCCGCATGAGGGTCTAATAAATCTTGGATTTGAAGATTGTGACCACCGTACAACAACATGCTATAATGGGAACTAGCTTGGTTAAGTAAGTTAGTCATCCTTAGGTGTCGATGTTGTCGTATCACTGATGAGGTGTTTGCCTACGGGGGAGCCTTCGGCACAGATGGGGGGACCGGTTTGGGGATGTGCTCTCATATCCGTGTGCCATACCTGGTGGACTCGGCACATCTTTGAGGGATCTAGCTAAAAGACCTCGTCACAATCCCTCTGCCAGTAAACCAATAGGTATGTACTAAACCAACAGCCACTGGTGAGCAATAGGACATGATTGGGTCGTGTGGGAAAAGTGTACAACCTCTAGAGAGTGTAAACCTATTCGAATAGCCGTGTCCACAGTCATGGACGACACATGAATCTTTCTTGACATACGGGAACCTGTCTTGCTACTTCCCTCTTTTCCCCTATCATTATCCTGGAATCTATGAACTGTGTGGGTTGTCATGGACAATCGCACTATTGAGAAATACCACATTGATTATGAACATGTTTTCGTCTAAAACCGCTTGACATGGGTATGCCCAATAGGCACTGGACTACAGCCTACCTGGTGTGGCCCGACGGAAGGCCCACTCGACGAATTGCCAAGGTCCATGACGCCTATGACGATTCGAGTGATACGAAGCCTACAAGGACACAGACTCCTAGCATAACAAGACAAGGAAAGTACAAGACTAGACTAGATACAAACTCTGACTTGTAAACCAACTCGTATTGGTACCTGAGACCTAGCCTCCCCATATATAAAGGCTAGGAGGGTCCAACGAGTAGGTATCCTCTCCCCCAACAGGCAATCTCTCAATCGCAACACGCTACGCCACAATAGTCTAGACATCGCGACTCCCTCAATAGATAGATCTACGATCTCCCATACGCCAGATCCAATATGCGCATCCGCCGCCATCGGCGATATTGTAATCCTTCGGATCATCATTAATCAAGAGCAGACAAGCAGGAGTAGGGTCCTCTACGAGGCCTGAACCTGGGTAAACCTTGCGTCCCTGTGTGCTTATTTGCTAGCTGTACCGAGATCTCCAGCGCTCCTCAATTCCTGAACCTAAGTCCATAACAATGGGCATTGATGAGTTAAACCCTCGTCAATTGGCGCCGTCCGTGGGAACTGAGCCGCTGATGTTGCGATCTCGATGGCTCCATCACCGGCAATCTACGATTCATCTATACTTCGCTTGGAGTCACGATCCGAACGGGATCCCTCAAGTTCATCATCAACAACGGCGGCAATTTTTATTGTTGCAATGCTCCGAGAGACCCAGATGCAAGGGAAAATCCACCACGGATCATCCTGGCGAAAAGAAGAAAAAATATCGGTTTCCGCAATGCTGGTAGCGCCGAGGACATGCATCAGCGGCCAAATATATCGATTGCGTACACGGATCAAATTGATCCACTCTTTCCTTTAGCTCGTATACCTCAGATTGTATTGAATATTTTATAGCGTATGCTAATTACTCTCTTTTACATTACGAGGCCATGGATCGTACTAGGACAAACGAACAATGTGACTATTGTGGCCACGTGCGGCTCCACAAGACGTGCTCCTATCGATTTGTCCCCAGCAACAACCTCGCTGGTGGCGTAATCCTGAGGCCATGACTCAAAGATCGCCCGATCAGGAGGCTCGTCCAAGGATTCGGCGACATCGCAGTGTCACTCGTTTTGGCGATTCCTCTCCTCGCCAAAATTTTTGTTCCGACCTTCACGGCTGCAAGTACCGAGACAAGTATTGTTTAAATTGGATCAAAGAAGCAAACGAGTCGTGTGGTGGAAAACCGCGTGCATCGGGTTTATAGTATAAAAAACAATCTCTTTGCTCAAGCTAATTCTTGTTATTATATTACACCCTGTATCTAATCTTTTGTATGTGCAAATTTGCAAATATGAGAACAATTGTGATGCAGTGCACAATCCGCGAAGAAACGGATGACGAAATCTGGGCGGACGGTCAACTTGATTTTTCCACTAATAGGGCGTCCGACTAAAATTTTGATCAGTTGACCTCGCAAATGCGTCGACAACCCCGTCCGCCGCACCGTCCGCCGCACGACTCCATCGGCGGTGTTGACTCTACAATCGGGGCTGCGTCGACTCCGCCGTGCAACCCGTTCCGGTCTTTGGCTCCGGCGACTCGGGGGCTTCTTCGACTCCGGCGACCCGATGCGGTCTTCGACCCCAACGCCACCGCTGCTTTGACTTTGGTCTACCGCGTCGAATCAGTGTCCATCACATGACTCCATCGACATCGACCACATGTCTGCTCCGGCGACTCCGTCGGCCGCGTCGATTCTACAATCAGGGGTTGCGCCAACTCCGCCGCGTGACCTGCTGCGGTCGTCGGCTCCGGAGACTCAGGGGCTCCCACGACATCGGCGACCCATTGTGATCTTCAGCTCCAGCGGCTCAGGGGCTCGCTCCTCTACGGCGACCCGTCGCACCCTTCGACTCCGGCGACCTTCTGTGGTGTTCGGATGAGGCGACCCGATTTGGTCTTCGACTGCTATGGCCCATTACAGTCTTCATATGCGGCAACTCATCATCACCACATGACTTCGGTCCGTCACGTCGACTACGTCCGCCGCGTGACCTGCTGTCGTGGCGACTCCCTCCGCTCTGACGACCCGCCGCGGTCTTTAACATCAACGACATGCTGCGGTCTTCATATCGGGTGAGTCGGGGGCTCCCTTGACTCCCGCGATCGCGAGCCGCTACAATATTTGACTCTCGCGATCCGCCGATTGCATCGGATCTTGCAACTCGTTCATCACGGCAACTATCAATAAAGCTAAGTTTCTCTCTACTTAGAGCTGATTTCTTTTTAACTCGCACTCGATACACTCGGGGGCTGCGCCCTCTTCGAGTAACCTAATGTGTCGTCGACTCCACGCACTCGAGCACCTCATACGCGACAGCCCGAGTAGCTGATTCTGCCTGACCGTCGAATCCTTGAACTCCGAGTGCCTCGGCAAGGTACTGAGACTAAGGATAATCAGGCTAACGAAAAGGCCTAGCATACAGTGCAAAAGTGTCGACTCGATTGGCACCAGAATCTTACTTTATAAGTCAGCAGATAAATATTTCTTTACAAGATACAAGTACTTTACAATTCTTAATATTTTATGCAGCTTACAAGGATGTCTACTACGTCGAGCTATTCTATCGGGTCCTCCAACAGGAGTCGACAAAACAACTGGCTACGACATACACTCAAGACCCGAGTCGAGTACCTCCTCGGATGTTTGCATCGCTTGCTGCTACACACATGCGACGTTGGTCACACACCCGATAGAAATGACTGTGTCGACTCCATCTGCATCGTCGACTCACCCAGCTAATCGCCGCATGACTTTGACTACGTCGTCGACTCTTGGCTCCTTATGCGTGAGACGCTGACTCGATGCACTTCCGGGTCAGTGGTTTCTCCTCGCGTGATTTTCGACTACCACTGCAAGATACAATACTCGAGTCTCTACTCGAGTCTACGACTCGGCCAGACACTCGGGGGCTACTCCAAACTGAAGCGCTGGACGCGCATATACAAGATCCTTGAGTGACACACTCTGAATCCTCACTCGAATCCACAATTCGACTAAGGACTCGGGGGCTACTCCCATAGGGAGTGCTGGCCGCGCACCCGAAAGAAATTTTATGCAGGTGTACAAGCTTCACGAAAACCCTTCACTCGAATCTACGATTCGATTGTGGATTCGGGTTACTCCCATAGGGAGTGCTGAAAGCATATTCGACTGAAACAAGCAAAAAAAGACGACAGAAGTCGCAAAATGTTTTTAGTCCCCACTCGAGTTTACGACTCGAATAGGCACTCGGGGGCTACTCCCATAAGGAGCGCTGGTCACGCACCCTATGGATATTTTTCCTTGTACATCGTACTGTGTGTTGATAACATCCACACTCGAATGATATGGCGACTCCACCACGTATTTCCCCTACAAAGAGATTACGTCTTCTGGGCCACCCGAATCATCTCCGTGATGACAAAAAATTCGGATGTCGCGCTTACAACGTGAAGATAAGACCTGAATAAGGCCTGACAACGCATCTGCTGCGCACTACCAGAGATATATCCGTGCCTATAGGTACGATGAACATGCCTTGACGGACGCGTCGAGTGATCACACCCATACATTGGAATTCGACTTCTGTAAGGCCTCCGCGGCATGAGTCGAATTACGCCAGCAATTTCCAAATTCGAGTCCAAGGACTCGAGTTTGAGTAGGTAGCGTTGTTTTTGCCCTAGAGCAATTAACTGGTCCCGATCCATCGAGCGCACCAGGCACGTTTACCATCATCCCTATGAGCTACTATAAATTCGACTGACCCGATGAATTTCCGGACAAGTGCTTCGCACTCGACACAATTGTCGACTCCGACATCCTAATACAAAGATCAAGACTTCTGAGTCTCCATCCGAATCTATGATTCACATGGACACTCGGTAGATACTGACATGGGTATGCCCAATAGGCACTCGACTACAGCCTACCTGGTGCGGCCCGACGGAAGGCCCATTCGACGAATTGCCAAGGTCCATGACGCCTATGACGGTTCGAGTGATACAAAGCCTACAAGGACACAGACTCCTGGCATAACAAGACAAGGAAAGTACAAGACTAGACTAGATAAGAACTCTGACTTGTAAACCAACTCGTATTGGTACCTGAGACCTAGCCTCCCCATATATAAAGGCTAGGAGGGTCCAACGAGTAGGTATCCTCTCCCCCAATAGGCAATCTCTCAATCGCAACACGCTACGCCACAATAGATCTAGACATCACGACTCCCTCAATAGATAGATCTACGATCTCCCATACGCCAGATCCAATATGCGCATCCGCCGCCATCGGCGACATTGTAATCCTTCGGATCATCATCAATCAAGAGCAGACAAGCAGGAGTAGGGTCCTCTACGAGGCCTGAACCTGGGTAAACCTTGCGTTCCTGTGTGCTTGTTTGCTAGCCGTACCGAGATCTCCAGCGCTCCTCAATTCCTGAACCTAAGTCCATAACAATGGGCATTGATGAGTTAAACCCTCGTCACCGCTTTTACCAAAACTATTACCATATTGCAAATAAAATTGGCTTTATGCAAAACAACCATACAACCTTCCTTGAAGACACAAGTAGATATTATAGGTTTTACATAAGGGGTATGTTGAGTACGTCATGCACTCATGGCAATGCTTTTGTTGATACTTCAGAGTACTATGGAGAAGGAGATGACTATGACTATTATGATGACGCTGATGAGTGAGGCCTCGTGGACTACATCGACTGCCTATGGGTGAGATGGATTTTCTACGTGTTTTATATTTTTGTTGTGTTTTCTAGATGTAATAAATGTCAATAGACACTTCACTATGTTGTTATCCACACTTTGTAATAAATTACTTTTGTACGTCTGCATGATATACATTTCGCTGTGTCTTCAACATTGATATTAGGATTGACGAATAAACACAGGGGGGGTCTAGAAGTTAAGTTCCGGTCCTCACAGAAAGCATGATGAGGGTTCATAACCCTACACCAGAGTGTTGAGAAGCATAACGGAACATGTTCCAGAATGCATCTTTTCACATAAAGGAAAGGATCAATGATAATGATAATTGTGTTTCCCCACTAGTACTTTTACAACATGAAGTAGGATTTGCAAATGTATCCTACATATTGTATGGATACATCTATAAATCACTTGACATGTTATCGGAATGTGACATACCTACGAACTACAAAGGAAAGTGATGGTAAACTAGAGTTACGAGGAATACTAGAAGTGGATTTCACTTAAGATCAGAAAGTAAAGCGTTACTAAATCTTGTCAAGTAAAGGGATTACTTGATTTTTCCAAAGGACCATAAGGTCATGACGGAAAAGATGAAAGATAAAGCATGATTCGCCGCAAATAATGTCTTGGGAGAATTCAAAAGAATTTGATTCAGAAGTGCTGAAGTCTAGTAGATTTAATAGTAGTAAAGTACTATTGTCTCATAAAAAACTCTCAATTTGATAATTTATGAAGGGATTTTGAAGTTATTGAAAATATTGAGAAGATATGCAATTTGCAGGAAATTGAGTGGGAGCTATAAAGTCTTTCTAAAATAATATGTGAATGACATATTTTTGAGTGGGAGCAATGTAAGTTTTGGACTCGAATATGTAGGGAACATACTTTGAGTGGGAGCTTAATGTAAATTCTTATGTGTATACGACACATTAACAATAAAAGAACAAGTATTGATAAATAATGATTTATAAGGGTTAAAAGTTAAAAGAAAGTATTATACAAAATAATGGTGGAATGTATTCCTAAAAGAGATTCTAAAGTAGTTTCGGAATAGGAATTGATTAAGGAATGGTTCTTGATTGTTCGAATTAGGAATGACATTGAGTACAACATCAATAGTTGAAAGAAAGAAAAGGATAATCGTCATCTACTATGTTATGACATAGTTTCTATCTTAGAAACCATGATGAGAACTCAACATAATATATGATCCAAGAAGAAACATTCGGAAGTGATTAAGTATGAATCCCTGAACATTGAGCTAAGTTTGTCCGCAATGTCTAATGAGACCTGTAGACATGTTTTCCGGTCTATGAAGGATGACATACATTAAAGCATAAAGGGTTATGTTATAAAGGCATATGTTAACCTTAAAAGATTAGAAACCTCTACATTGATAATACCTAATTAAGTCAAAGAGGAAGCATGGTGGTAAACATAAAAAAATGCACATGGTGCACTAGTATTTTGATAACTACATTTAAAATAAAAGTATAAGGATACTTGAAAGTGCATGTGTGCCCCCATGTGTGGTTTTGGTAATTAATGATAATCTTTATGGACTTATGTTTGCATTGAGTTTTACTTGTAGGATTTTTCCATAGGCAATGCTTGAACCATATGTTGGCTTCAAGGTTGGGAGAAGAAGAAAGTGAATAAGATCAAGTGTTGACCAAGGTTTCAGTGAGTGATCTGGAGATGGACCGGAATCTCCGGTATGCAAGGACCGGAGTCTCTGGTGTCCCTATCCGGAGTTTCGGCGCAAGTATCCGATGTGACCCTCGAAAACATGCCCTGGTCATTATGATTGGGGGTCTAGAGACTGTCCGGAGATGAACCAGAATCTCCGGTGTGAGATGTTTGCAGACCGGAGTCTCCGGTCTCCAGGCTAGAGTCTCTAGTGTGATATTTCCCCAACGGGCAGAAAACAGTATGTAAAGAGTTGAGCCTATAGCGAGTATGTCTTGAAGAATAAAGGTGGAGTGATATCTCTTATGTACCTTCAAGACACCAACATAATGAATAAAGAAGAAATAATATGAAAGTTCAAGATGAGCCACCTCGAAGAGATCATTTGCTTGAAGCTTGCCATCCTGTGATGATCATGGATATGGGAAGATAATATGCCCAAAAGAGAAGCTCTACCATAGTTGAGTATGGGGAGCAATTTGCATGTCTTCACCAAGCTAGGAAAATCAAGAAAGGTGTTTCATCTTGAGGTGGAGTAGATCGTTGTTGTGGGAATGACCACGGCAGTCGCTATCAGGGGTAGCGATTGATAGGATTGAGGGCAAGAGCAGGCGGCCATCTGCGGAGCAAGATGAGGGCTGAGACACATGAGTTTACCCAGGTTCGGCCCCCATAGGGTAAAGACCTACTCCTGCTAGATTGTATTATCGGCGAGTGAGTTACAGGGCTGCGAGCTCGGCGGCTAGGAAGCGAGTCGCTTGGAAGGGGTGTACAATGGAACGTGAGTACAAAGAGAACCCTAGGGAGGCTTATATAGGGGGTACCTCACTAGGGTTTATAGATATACAACCGAATTAGTTAAGGACTTGGAAGATTTGGCCTCATCCGACTGGGCTTCAGCTACGCTTCTGGGCCTCTAGCTGCTAGTCGCTAGGCTTCTTTTCAGTCGATTTCCAGTCGCCGTCCTGCAGGCCCACTCGGAAAGCCCTTGACCCAGTCAAAACATCCTGCTAGGCATACCCCCTTTGGCATATCCCCATTAGTAGTCCCCAAGGCCAGTGTCGACTCGACGCAGTTGTTCATTTGGCAGTCAGAGTAGGCGAGTCCAATTTGGATGCCCAGCCGAGTCGGTGATGGACTCCCTCGATGAAGGAGGAATTTCCTCCACCAGGTCTTCAGTCGCAACACTGGCGAGTGGGAGTATGCTTGAGTCGCAGCTCCCTATCGAATGGATAAGGTGCATCCACAGGCAAGTCGAGTGGAAGAAGTCTGACTCTCAGCTTAGTCAAACTAGCCATTGGGTAAACCAATGGTAATTTCAACATAATTACTGCGGGTAACGGCTACTCCGAGATTGACGGGTAGCGTATATTTATAAGGAGAGCGGTGAAGGAACCTGCAGATCTTCTTCTGCATTTCTCACCCCCGCATGCTCCCAGTCTCTCTGTCTCTTCATGATCCAGAATTTCCGGACCAGGCAACTTTATTTTCTTCTCAATGGCGCCTCCAAAGGATATGTGGGGGAAATCCAAGTGCACCACTGTCCAGCTCAAATCATTCGGGATGCGGGGGTTCTTTGTAAGGGGAATTGGCTGATTCCCTCACCCGCCGAGACCGAGCCTAAGCCTCGCCCCGGTGAGTTCATTTGTTTCCCGAGCCACCTGGAGAGGGGCTTGGGATTCCCTACTTCAATCTTTTCCCGGCGGTTCTGCGCGTATTACGCGATCAAGCCGTCGGATCTAGGTCCACACAACATCAAACAGTTGGCAATCTTTATCGCCTTCTATGAATGCTATCTAGGATGTCGACCCTACTTCTCGCTGTGGCTGGAGTTGTTCCACGGCCGCCTCAGCTACGACGGATCGAGTGGCCCCATCCTGGCGGCAGGTGGCGTTACCTTCCAACTGAAGCTGAAGGTGAACTTCTTCAAGCTCCTGCTGCCGAAGAAAGCCGCGAGCGAGTGGAAGAAAACCTGGTTCTACGTGAATGAGTCCACTCCCTCCGGCGAAGTGTGATGGCTCTGTATATGGCGCCAGAAAAATGCTGGAGCGGTGTTGATGTAGAGCTCGTTGGCAACCCCAAGAGGAAGGTATGATGAGCACAGCAGCAAGTTTCCCTCAGTTATGAAACCAAGGTTTAATCGAACCAGTAGGAGCAAGGAAACACCCCAAAGGTGTTACTAGCTGAGCTTTGGCAGGGTGCACTACCGGTGCTAGTAGCAACGTGGAGACCTGCACAACACAACCACAAAACTTTGTCCCCAACTTGCGATGAGGTTGTCAATCTCACCGTGTTTTGCGGAAACAAAGGATTAAACGTATCAAATGGAAATAAGTAAAAGTTTGCAGAAAGTAAACACAAAGAAGTAAACAGTTTATAGATTGTATGTAAAAGACAAGGATCGGGATCCATAGTTCACTAGAGGTGGCTCTCCTTAGATAGAAAACATGTTGGGTGAACAAATTACAGCGGGGCAATTGACAAACATCGAGAAAGCAATACATGCATATACTAATCATCTTGACTCCTTTGAGACTTGATTGGGCATTACAACATTATACATAGACCGCCATCCAACTGCATCTATGACTAATAATCCACCTTCAGGTTATCATCCGAACCCCCTCCAGTATTAAGTTGCAAGCAACAGATTATTGCTTTACGAACTGCGTGTAAAGTAAACAATACGATTGTTCTATGAACAAAGGATTGTTGTTTTCTCCCTAGTAGCAACAACACATCTAGTACCTTAGAGATTTTTGTCACTTCCCCGGATTACCAGAGGCATGAACCCACTATCGAGCATAAATACTAACTCTTGGAGTTGCTAGCATCTACTTGGCCAAGATAGCTACTAACAACGGAAAGCATGCAAGATCACAAATAACAAAGGCATGATAGAATCAATAATCAATCTGAAATAGTATCTCTATATCCATCGGATCCCCGCAAACACAACATGCAGAATTACAAATAGATGATCTTGATCATGAACAGAGCTCACAAGATCTAGACATGAAAGCACAAAGGAGGAGAACCAGCCATCTAGCTACTACATGGATCCGTAGTCCAAGGATGAACTACTCACGCATCACACCGGAGGCTTGTATGGTGATGAAGAAGGCCTCCAGGGTGAATTCCCCTCTCCGGCAGGGTGCCAGGAAGAGCTTCAGATCCCTCCCGATCTAGGGATGGAGATGACGACGGCTACAGACTCTTTCGTGGATTTTTGATCGGATACTTAGGGTTTACGTCCTGAGGGCATCTTATAGTCGGAAGGGGAGGCCGAGGGGGTGCCAGGGGCGGCCACACCACCCCCTGGCGCGAGCCAGGCCTGGCCGCGTGGCCAGGTGGTGTGGTGGCCCCCTGGCCCCTCTCCGTCTCGTATTCTGGCAATTGATGACTTCCAGAAAAATAGGCACTTTGGCTTTTGTCCCATCCAATTCCGAGAATATTCATTTTCTGACTTTCTTGGAACCAAAAGTAGCAGAAAACAGGCAGCTGGCACTATGGCTCTTGTTAATAGGTTAGTCCAAGAAATCATATGAAAAGTACTCCAAAGTGTGGACAAAACACAAGAAAGTGGATAAAACCAAGCATGGAACATCAAAAATTATAGATTCATTTGCAATGTATCAACATCCCCCAGCTTAACTCCTGCTCGTCCTCGAGTAGGTAAGTGATAAAAAGAAAGAATAATTTTTGAGGTGACATGCACCATCAAAGACTTGATCAAAATATTTGTAAAACATTCAAAGCTGGGATCATAATACTTCAATCATAACATGAAAGACAAAGTTCTAGCAATAAGACAAAGAAACTATGATGCAACATGAAAAGGCACAAATAAAAGATTCATGAATAACAATGCTTTGCAAGACGTTTGTTTGTTTCACATAAAGAAAACATAGCATAATAGTATTCAGCTTGTCCCTCAATAGAGTAGAAAATATAAATGCATAGGAGTCCTTCAAAGTTCATAAGGGTGACTAGATACAATAGTTTAAAACAAGCAATATCAAAGTATGCATCAATCAACTAGTCTTGGGAAAATGCACATAGAACTAAGAATGGCCACTATGCTCTCAAAGTAGGTGCATCAAGGTAGAAGGTGGAGACTCGGTATAATGGTGGAAGAAAGGCCTTTTTATAAAAGGAAGTAGGGATTCAAGTCTCATAAAGAGCTTCCAAAAATTATGGTACTTATAGCTTTCAGCTCTCATTGCCCCTATCATAAGCATCTTGAAGTGATTAAGGTTAAAGTGAACAAACTATGGTGTACATGCTTGACGAAGTATAAGTTAGAAATCTCATGTACCTTGTATACGAGGGTCGCTCCTCATGCTACTCAAGTTTAGTCACCGGTAAGTTCTTGTCATCGTAAGTACATGTGTGTCATAGAGAACCGCCAACGGGGTACCCCTTGCCCGATGATACGGAAGAATCCCCATATCAAAATGACAAGGCAAGCATACAACAAGCATCTCAGCATTCTTCTTATTTACCATGGGAATATGGTGCTTTTTTCTCTCTTTCCTCTTTTCATAATATCTCTTTTTTCTTTTCTCTTTTTCTCAATATAGGACTCTTTTTTATAAGAAGAATGCTTCATAGACAGCTCATTATGGTTACGCTGCAGGTTTCCACCATGTTAGCATGGATTAGACCAGTGACCCAGGCGTTTCTCTAACACATATACATAACTCCATGGACTTACAAGCTCCCCTTTCATTTCACACCGACGACATCCATATACAAAAGAGCATGATATCAACTAGGTACAAGTACCAAGTGCAATGTTGAAAGCGTTCCCCATGAAAGCATGGTTCTGCTAATTCCCAACAAATAAGTGCAAGCATATACAACATAGACGACACAATGGTTCAAGTTTATTAAGGGCAAGAAAAGTAAAGTGTGCCATCAAGTTTGTGAGAGCTTTAATCACTAGTTTTCTCATAACAAGTTTAATTTGGAAGGTAAACAAAAGCATGAATATACTTGGAATAGCATAATCTAGTAGGTAGGTATGGTGGACTCTTTGGAATAACTTGGTTTTGGGAGTTGGATGCATGAGTGGAACTCATAATTTTTTGTGGAAGCTAGCAAAAGACCGGGAGCGCAGAACTAAGAGAGCAATAATGGCCATAATCATGCAGAGAGACAACACATCATTGATCAAAGCATAAAGTGATACTACAAGTTGAAAACTAAAGGATCATAAAGGCTATGGTGACTTGAGATAGTCATAACATGGTGTGAGCATGCGCCAAGTCAACCCAAATAAAGCATCAAAGGAGAATACCACTATACTATGCTTTAATATGCTAAAGCAACACATGATTCATCCAAGGCACATTAAGAAATCTCAATTTTTTATAACAAGTCATGCTACAACAAATAATACTAAGCATAAAGCCAAAACAATATCAAGCATGGCATGACAAAGCATAGGCCACAGTAAAAAACGAGCTCTTTTTTACCACATAAGCATGAACTTTCCTACTCTTTTTCCAAACCAAACCAAACTATTTGCAAACCAATGTATGAAAGAGGGGGTCCAACCAATTTATTAAGAAAACTAAGAAACCCAAACAAACAAAAAACCAAAACGAAAACGAAAAAGAAGACGCTCCAAGAACAACACAACTGTGCATGAAACAATAAAAATGAAGTGTTTGGAAAAAACCTGGGATTTTTATTGATAAAGAAGGGGATACCTTGGGCATCCCCAAGATTTGACGCTTGTCTTGCTTGGATATTTCTTGGGGTGACACGCGTGGCATCCCCAAGCTTGAGCTTTAGTCCATCCTTCATCTCGTTACTCATTCCTTCCATACACCTGAAAATTTTCCTTCATACAAAACTTCACACAATCTTTATTAGCAACATTAGTGCACTCAAGATAATAGGTCTTAAGTTTCAGTTCTAACACCAAATAAACTTCCATTAGAACAATAGCTACTGTAGAACTTCCTCAAAAAGCTCCATTCCCCAAAAGAACTCAAGAAGGAATCAATAAGAAGCAAATGCAGAAAATGGCAGAAATCTGTCAAAACAGACCAGCAGATAAAGTCGAATTTTTTGGAAGACCTTCTGTTGCTCAAATCAAAAAGTGTTGAACTAACGAAAGTTAGATAACAACCTGAGGCAGAATCACAAAAATTCACGCCTCAAAAAGACGTTCAGATATTTTACACGAATTTTTACGGTGAAGCACAGAAATCTGTTTCGGGACAGCAACTTTCCCAATCATTATTTCTCTCTCATTAGAGGTTACTCTTGGCACAAAAGCAAATAAAAAGGATAAGGAGCGGTTATTACCGAAGTAATAACTTCCAAGACTTATCTAAAACTTTTGGATTATCTCCTAATAAGTACTTTTCTTTAACGCCTTTAAGTTAGGCATAAGAAGCAAAGAAAGAATCAAGTGTTCTCAAATGAAGAAGCATTAAGACCAAATTTTGTTTTCATAGGAGAAGCAAAAGAAATCTTCTCTCTCTTTTTGGGGAAGTGTTCTATACCTTTCTTGAGTGGGAGTTAATATTTAATGGTGCCTTCTTTCATATCAATAATGGCACCAACAGTTCTAAGAAAAGGTCTTTCCAAAGTAATAGGACAAGAAGCATTGCATTCAACATCCAAAACATAGAAATCAACAGGGACATAGGCATTGTTAACCATAATAAGAACATCATTAAGACTCCCCATGAGTTTATTTTTAGCATTACCATCAAGTGGGACATTCAAATAACAATCTTCAAGTGGAGGCAAATCAAGCATATCATAAATCCTTCTAGGCATAATAGAAACACTACTATCAAGATCACATAAAGCTTTGAAATCAAAGTCATTCACTTTCATATTAATGATGGGTTCCCAACCATATTCTTGTTTAATAGGAATAGAAGCTTTATATTTCATCTTTTCTTCTTTAATCTTTATGAGAGCATCAGTAATGTGTTTTGTAAAATCCATGTTCATAGCACTAGCATTAGGACTTTTAGCAAGCTTTTGTAGGAACTTAATAACTTCAGAGATATTGCAACCATCAAGATCAAAGTCAAATTTATCATCTGAAGTAGTAGAACTATTACTAGCCTCAACACTAGTGGTGGTAATAGTAGAAACACTAATGTTTCTAGCAATTTCATCTTCTCTTTCCCACTTAGCATGTAATTCAGCTAATAGTTTAACATTTTCATCAATTCTAACTTGTATAGCATTGGTAGCTGCAAAGGGATTCTCATTAGTTTCAGGTTTAGAAGCCATTTTATTCAAAGTAGATTGAGCTTCAGCCAAAGATGCTATATTTCTTTCAGCATTAGAGAGTTTTTCCTCAATAGTTTTATTGAAAGCAGTTTGCTTACTAATAAAGTATTTAAGCATAACTTCAAGTTCAGAGGGAGCACGCCTATTAATGTTGTAAGAATTTCCATAAGAATTACCATTGTTGGGAGGATATGGCTTATAATTGTTGTTACCAAATTACTCCTATAAGCATTATTGCCAAAATTATTGTTTCTTATGAAGTTCACATCAACTTGCTCTTCTTGAGCAACCAAAGAGGCTAAAGGAACATTATTCGGATCAATATGAGCTTTCCCATTAACAAGCATAGACATAATAATATCAATCTTATCACTCAAGGAGGAAGTTTCCTCAACAGAATTTACCTTCCTACCTTGTGGAGCTCTCTCAGTATGCCATTCAGAATAATTAACCATCATATTGTCCAGAAGTTTTGTTGCAGCACCCAAAGTGATGGTCATAAAGGTACCTCCAGCAGCAGAATCCAATAGGTTCCTTGAAGAGTAGTTCAATCCTGCATAAAAAGTTTGGATGATCATCCAAGCAGTCAGTCCATGAGTGGGACAATTCTTTACCAAAGATTTCATTCTTTCCCAAGCTTGAGCAACATGTTCATTATCAAGTTGTTTAAACTTCATTATTTCACTTCTCATAGATATAATCTTAGCAGGAGGATAATACTTTCCAATGAAAGCATCTTTGCATTTAGTCCAAGAATCAATACTATTCCTAGTTAAGGAATTCAACCATTCTTTAGCTTTTCCTCTCAAAGAGAAAGGAAACAATTTCAGCTTAATAATATCACCATCTATATCCCTATGCTTTTGCATCTCACAAAGTTCAAAAAAGTTATTTAGATGGGAAGCAGCATCTTCATTACCAATACCAGAAAATTGTTCTCTCATAACAAGATTGAGTAAAGCAGGTTTTATCTCAAAGAAAGTATCTTCAGGTACAGGTGGAGCAATAGGTGTGCTCATAAAATCATTGTTGTTGGTCCTAGTGAAGTCACAAAACTTAGCGTTTTCAAGAGTAGTCATTTTTTTGTGTTTTCAAATAAGAAAGCAAACTAGTAAAACTAATTTTTGTGTGTTTTTGATAAAGAAACAAGCAAACAAAGAAAAAAGAAAACTAAGCAAAATAAAAACAACAAAGTAAAGAGATTGGTTATGAGGGACTCCCCTTGTGAAGATGTCCTTGACTCCCCGGCAACGGCGCCAGAAAAATGCTTGATGGCTCTGTATATGGCGCCAGAAAAATGCTGGAGCAGTGTTGATGTAGAGCTCGTTGGGAACCCCAAGAGGAAGGTATGATGAGCACAGCAGCAAGTTTCCCTCAGTTACGAAACCAAGGTTTAATCGAACCAGTAGGAGCAAGGAAACACCCCAAAGGAGTTACTAGCTGAGCTTTGGCAGGGCGCACTACCGGTGCTAGTAGCAACGTGGAGACCTACACAACACAACCACAGAACTTTGTCCCAACTTGCGATGAGGTTGTCAATCTCACCGTGTTTTGCGGAACCAAAGGATTAAACGTATCGAATGGAAATAAATAAAAGTTTGTAGAAAGTAAACACAAAGAAGTAAATAGTTTATAGATTGTATGTAAAAGACAAGGACCGGGATCCATAGTTCACTAGAGGTGGCTCTCCTTAGATAGAAAACATGTTGGGTGAACAAATTACAACGGAGCAATTGACAAACATCGAGAAAGCAATACATGCATATACTAATCATCTTGACTCCTTTGAGACTTGATTGGGCATTACAACATTATACATAGACCGCCATCCAACTGCATCTATGACTAATAATCCACCTTCAGGTTATCATCCGAACCCCCTCCAGTATTAAGTTGCAAGCAACAGATTATTGCTTTACGAACTGCGTGTAAAGTAAACAATACGATTGTTCTATGAACAAAGGATTGCTGTTTTCTCCCTAGTAGCAACAACACATCTAGTACCTTAGAGATTTCTGTCACTTCCCTAGATTACCAGAGGCATGAACCCACTATCGAGCATAAATACTAACTCTTGGAGTTGCTAGCATCTACTTGGCCAAGATAGCTACTAACAACAGAAATCGTACAAGATAACAAATAACAAAGACATGATAGAATCAATAATCAATCTGAAATAGCATCTCAATATCCATCGGATCTCCGCAAACACAACATGTAGGATTACAAATAGATGATCTTGATCATGAACGGAGCTCACAAGATCTAGACATGAAAACACAAAGGAGGAGAACCAGCCATCTAGCTACTACATGGATCCGTAGTCCAAGGATGAACTACTCACGCGTCACACCGGAGGCTTGAATGGTGATGAAGAAGGCCTCCAGGGTGAATTCCCCTCTCTGGCAGGGTGTCGGGAAGAGCTTCAGATCCCTCTCGATCTAGGGATGGAGATGACGGTGGCTACAGACTCTTTCATGGATTTTGATCGGATACTTAGGGTTTACGTCCTGAGGGCATCTTATAGTCGGAAGGGGAGGCCGAGGGGTTGCCGGGGGCGGCCACACCACCCCTTGGCATGGGCCAGGCCTGGCCGTGCGGCCAGGTGGTGTGGTGGCCCCCTAGCCCGTCTCCGTCTCGTATTCTGGCACTTGATGACTTCTGGAAAAATAGGCACTTTGGCTTTTGTCCCGTCCAATTCCGAGAATATTTCATTTTCTGACTTTCCTGGAACCAAAAACAGTAGAAAACAGGCAACTGGCACTGTGGGTCTTGTTAATAGGTTAGTCCAAGAAATCATATGAAAAGTACTCCAAAGTGTGGACAAAACACAAGAAAGTGGATAAAACCAAGCATGGAACATCAAAAATTATAGATACATTTGCAATGTATCAAAGTGGAGCTCCCAATGTATGTCGCAGAGAGGAGCGAGCTCTGCCGTCTGATAGCGACGAAGCTCCCTGATGACCAGAAGATGGCCATCACCGAAATGATGGAGCAGATCTAGGAGCTGAAGAACAAGGGGCTCGAGACAATCAACCTCTACAATTGCTGGCTTGGGAGGCGACTGGTTCCCCTGGCGACTCGGCCCCACTGGATGTACGAATACACCGGGAAGAATGATCCTTCCAGGATGAGCAAAGAGGCCTGGGACACCGCAGACTACAAGGCCGCCTTGAAGAAGATCACAGACACAGAATTCACCGACGGTACGGCCTAGCTTGCTCCGTACGTAGCCGTGAAGAATGAAGCTCCCACGGTAAGTTCTTCCATGTCACCTTGTGTTCAGTCGCAATTCGCGTGGGCACAATTTGCACCCGCGACTTTGTAATGTTTAGTTGCAATCTTTAACCGAGCCGATTCTCCTTGTTTGTTCTCAGTTGTTCCAGATCCTCGAGGGTTGGCTTCTCCCGCTCCACGAGGAGATCCCCAAGGAGCTCGAGGAAGGGACCAAAGGGGAATCCTACGACAGCGAAGAAGGAGTGCGGGACATTCCTCCACCGGCACCCGCAAGACTCGTATGCAGAAGCAGCATGAGATCGAGGCGAGTTGCAGCCTTTAGGAGCGTGACATCAACAACGAAATGCAGGAGTACAGCTCATGGCGAGTGGCCACTCCAGCAAAGCCCGCACGAAAGCTGAAGTCGCCTGCGAAGAAGCCGACACTAAAGCCGGTGTCGCCGCCCAGACTGTGGTGGCGTTTGAGTCAGACAAGGAGTCCGGTGATGAGGCGGCTGACATTTTGACCAAGATCCCGGAGGACCCATCTCCGATGAAGGGATCGGAGATGGCGGCCATGGTGGTGGAATCAGTGGTTCCGATTGCCAATATTGCACCGACAGCTTCGGCTGCCTTGGAGCCAGGGACTGCTGAAGCCACGGGGTCAAAGTCGCCACCACCACGGGAGGTAGTTGTGCTAGAGGTTCCCGCAACCACGACCTTGACTTCGAAGAAGCCCATGGTGTCGTGGGCCTTGAATGTGTTCAAGAAGGGGCTCTCGTGCCGTTTGGGTCCGGAGCTGGAGAAGCCCGCGCATATCAGCACCGGTCTGTGCACTCTCCTCGTCACCAAGTGAGTCTGATTCTTTCTCACATTTCAATATCCTTTGCATCATTAGTCTCTTGATCGTGGCAATTTTCACAGGTCTGGTGCCAAGAAGATTGGTTACCCTTTGGTGGCCAAGGTTCCACCGGTCGACGCCAAGGGGGAGGTCGACCCCTCCAAGAAGAGGAGGATCATCATGGAGGATGCGCCAGGCAAAGGTGCACAGAAGAAGAAGAAGTAGGGGGACATCCCTGATGTCATGGCAGGAGGGGACATGGAGGAGGATGTCTCCGCTGCCCACGCTGGAGAAGTGGCGGCCGCCCATTCGGAGCCGATCAAGGAGGTCTCATTGAGCGAGCCGCCGGCTTTGAAGACTGGTGCCCAGTGAGGATGGCCACGTCGTTTCCGAGATTTATGGCGAAGGCATTCTCGATGGTGGCTGAAACTCAGTCGCCGCAAATTCCAGAGATCGTCGACGATGATGTTGGGCAGCATCGCGGGCGCATGTCTTTTGTGGTTCCTTCGACTGATGCCATCAAGCTTCATAGGATGCTTGGAGCTGCTATTCAGGTATGTCCAGTCCCCGAGTGTCTTAGTCACTGAATTTTAGCGGCTAGGCACTTAGAACTTCAGTCGTCCAGTCCTCGAGTGTCTAGTCGATGAATTTCAGAGGCTAGGCACTTAGAACTTCGGTCGTCCAGTTTCTTATTGTTTTTCTATTGGCAGGGCCTGCAAAGGATATCATCTGATCGACAAGCCGCGAAGGAGCTCTTGGAACAAGACCTACGGACAACGCAGGAGGCCAACCGGCGACCCCAGGAATCTACTAGTGAGTTGGTGTTTTCTTTTGGCGGGCTTGAGCCCTCGTTGCTGTGCAAAACTGAATCGTGATGCTTGTGCCTCTTAGATGAACTCCCTGCTGCAATTGTGAAGGCTTGTGAGGGGTATGTTCCTGCTGCTAAGCTAGACACTTCAAAGGTGATGTTGGCCATGGCGGAGGAGCGAATCGGCTCGTTAGTGAAGGATCTTGAGGCAGCGAAGGCGTCGATGATCTCTTCTGAAGATAGAGCTAAGGCTGAAGTCGCCGCAGCGGAGGAGGAGCGGAAGACTTCCGACTCAATCATCCTTGGGTTGCAAAACGACCTTGGGGTGCTTGAGAAACACGTGACGGAGAACTGCCGCAAGCTTCTTGGTGAGTGTCTGTTCCTTATGATCTTACTGTTTGGTATGCGGCGGGTCCCCGAATAGGTGAGTCCACTAGTCCTTAGTGATATTGAATTTCTGACATTGCAGCCCTGATAGGTCAAAGCGACCCGGTGGTGCAAACCTTTGATGCCTCGCAGTGCGTAACGACGGTGGTGAATGCGGCCACCGCTTCGGCACTGTGTGTCCAGGCTATGCTGCAAGGGATCTCCCCCACCGAGGTTATTCCTGGGGGTTGACTGAAGTTTGGCGCTATCTTGAGGAGGCACCCGCCATCATCGAGTGGATGGTGTGATCAGCCTTCAGGCGTGGGGCCACCACAATACTTAGCCTTGGGCTCGCTCACTTCTCCGACGACTTCGACCTTGACGATGTCACCAGCGGGTATCCCTCGGTGACTGGCTCGGTGGAGATCTCGGAGGTTCTTAGATTGACCTCCAAAGCTTCTCCATTCGCGGAGCGAGTGTTGGCGATGGGGGATTTGCTGCCGTACCAGGAGACGGTGGTGGCGCTGGGCGACTCCGAACCGGAGCACCGTGACCTGAGGTTAGAGCAGCCTTTCCAGTCGTCGTTGTCGAAGCAGTTGACGGCGTACCCGACGAACCCTTGGGATCCGTACGTCCGGGTCAAGGGTGATGAAGGTGCCTCTTAATCGGAGCCTACAAAATGAGTATTGTTATGGCGAATTTGTTATGGCGACGGGCCGCTTTTGTAATATAAACAATATGTATTGTTGCTGAAAATAAAAGGAGTCAATCGTCTCACAATTGCTGGTGATTTCTGCATTATGTTGAGTATTTGTTTGTACGAGTCCCCGAGCACGTCCGCCCTTTATTGGGTTTTACCTCGTATGTATGTAAGTTTGGTTGTATTAATTTTTTAATTTGGCTGGGGTTGGCTCGCCGTGGCTCGTGGAGCCAGTCGCTTGGCGACCCCAAGGGAGCTCTGTACTTGGCTGTTTTCCCGAGCTCGAGCAGGGTCGATTTAGGCGAGTCCCTGAGCGTGGTACTTAGCCGTTCTAGTCGCATTCCCAAGGTAGGTGAGGACCTAGTGCGTTGTTCATAATGCGTATCTCCCCCGGCTCGGAAAGTCAGTCGCGTGGCGAGTCCAAGGCAGGCTCTCTTACTTGGTGTGTTCCCGAGCCACATAGGGGTTATTGTAGACAAGTCCCCGTGCGTGGTACTTAACCATTCGAGTCGCTTTGCACGAGGATGGGGAGGACGAGTCACTGTGAGAAGCGTTATCAGTTGTCTTGGCCCGGCGGGGTGGCGTTTTTGTGGACGACGCAAGGACCGAGTGTCTTCGGTGCCCTTAGGCCGCACTACTTAGTTGTGTCGGTCGCTCAACCAAGGGTTGACTTCCGTGGGTAGCCTATTGCTAGATGTACGAGTGCGACTGGCACAAGAGTATGGCGAGTAGACACAATTTGTGCGATCCGAATTGATTTCATTATATAGCAGCTGAGTACAAGTTTTAGTTCTATGTATAGAACTTCTGTAGGAGGTTTACATTCGATGGCCTCCCAACTTTGAGCTGGCCATTGTCTCTTACATCTATGAGGTAGTAGGTGTCGTTGCCGAGGACTCGCCCTACAACGAATGGCCTCTCCCATGGGGAAGAAAGCTTATGCATGCCCTTCTTGTCCTGGATCAGTCGTAGGACCTGTTCGCCTTCCTAGAAGGTGCGAGTCCGAACTCGCGGTTGTGGTAGCGGCAGAGTCCCTGCCGGTAGATGGCAGTGCGAGAGCGAGCTAGGTCGTGTGCTTTGTCGACCTGGTCGATCCTGTCTTGGCGGGCGGTCTCATTTTCTGCCTCCATGTAATTGACGACCCGAGGCGAGTCGTGTTCCAGGTCGGTTGGCATGACGGCTTCAGTGCCATACACCATGAAGAAGGGTGTGAAACCTATGGAGCGATTGACAGAGCTGCGGATGCCCCATATCACAGAGGGGAGCTCTTCGACCCAGCATCCATGGGTTCGCTCGAGGGGCACCTGAAGTCGCGGCTTGAGCCCGTGGAGGACGCTTTGGTTGGTGCTCTCTGCTTGGTCATTCGACTCTGGGTGGGCGACTGAGGCGAGGTCGAGCCGTATGTCATGCTGATCGCAGAATTCCGCCATGGCACCTTTGGCGAAGTTGGTGCCGTTGTCTGATATGATGTTGTGTGGGTAGCCGTATCGGTAGGTGAGCTCATGAAGGAACTTGGTGGAGGTCTTGCCGTCGCACTTCTTGATCGGCTTTGGCCTCAACCCATTTGGTGAATTTGTCGACTGCAACCAGGAGGTGGGTGAAGCCAGATGGGGCCTTCTTGAATGGGCCAACCATGTCCATGCCCCATACGGCAAATGGCCAGGTGATGGGGACGGTCTTGAGTGCCAAACCAGGGACGTGTGTTTGGTTGGCGTACTTTTGGCACCCGACGCATCGTTGGACGATGTCGACGGCATCGACGTGCACGGTGAGCCATTAGAAACAATGTCACATGGCCTTGGTGACTAGCGATCTGGCGCCGGCGTGATGGCCGCAGTCACCGGCGTGGATGTCTTGGAGGATCTTGCGTCCTTCTTTTGCATGTACGCAACGCTGGAATACACCAGTCATGCTGTATTTGTGGAGCTCGCCATTGATGATGACGAAGGATTTGCAGCAGCGCATGATCATTCACGCCTCTGTCTCATCGGTAGGCAGGACCTTGTGCTCGAGGAAGGCGACATATGGTGCGGTCCAGTCGCTGGGCTCCATGATCATGGCGACTAGAGCAGGCTCGGGCTGTAGAGGTATCCCGATGTCGATCTCCTTGGGCGAGGAGACCAAGGGCTTGTGGATGATGTCAAGGAAGACACCTGCGGGTGGCGTTTGGCGGGTTGATCTGATGTGGGAGAGAGCATCGGCCTCCTTGTTCTTGCGCCTATCGATCCAGTCGACGGAGTAACCAATGAAGTGACCTCCCAGCTGGTCCACTGCTTGGTGGTACGCTATCATGGTGGGGGAGACGGCATCGCGGGTCCCAGTGACTTGGCCAGCGACTAGGTCGGAGTCGCCGTAGCACCATAGGCGATTGCCGTTCATCTCCTTGGCCGCCCGCATGCCGTGAAGGAGGGCATCATACTTGGCCATGTTGTTGGTGCAGGACGTGAAGTCGAGGTGGAGCACGTAGTGGAGTTGTAGCCTTTGGGGAAGGTGAGGACTATCCTAGCCCACGCGCCGTCCGTGTTCTTGGACCCGTCGAAATGGAGTGACTAGTAATGGAGATGGGGTAGCTTCTGCAGGTGCTACGCCTCTTCCCAATCAGCGAGGAAATAGGCCAAGGCCTGCGATTTGATCGCTTTGCGTGGCTCATACTTGATGTTGTGGAGGATGATTTTGATAGCCCACTTAGCGACTCGCCTAGTCACCTCGCGATTGCGGATGATGTCCTGTAGCGGCGTGGAGGAGACGACCATGATGGGGTGCTCCTGGAAGTAATGTAGGAGTCGCCGCTGGGCTCTGAAGATCGCATACACAAATTTTTGGCACTACAGGTAGCACTGTCTTGAGTCCGTTAGGATCTCGCTGATGTAGTAGACGTGGCGCTGCACAGGGCGCTCCTTGCCCTCTTCTGGTCACTCGATGACCATCACGGTGCTGACGACTCGAGTGGAGGCTGCGACGTAGACGAGCATTGGCTCTTTGCCGATTGGGGCAGCGAGCAGCACTTCTTTGAGTGCTTTTAGTGCGTTATCCGCTTCTTCGTCCCATTGGAAGATGGGGTTCTTGCGCATCAGGAGGTAGAGAGGCATCGCCTTTTCGCCAAGCCGGGGGATGAAGGGATTGAGAGCCGCGACTCGCCTGGCCAACATTTGGACGTCGCGCAGGCACTCAGGTTTCCTGAGCCTCATGATGGTGTCGATCTTGGTGGGGTTAGCTTTGATGCCTCGTTTGGAGACCACGTATCCCATGAGCTGTCCGGTGGGTACGCCGAAGGTGCACTTTCCTAGATTGAGCTTGATCTTGTACCTCTGCAGATTCACGAAGCTTTCAGCCAGGTCGGCGAGTAGGTCACTCTGGCGGGTTGATTTTACCACCATGTCGTCGATGTAGACGTGGATGTTGCATCCAATTTGACTCGCAAGGCACTCCTGCATGCACCTTTGATAGGTCGCGCCAGCGTTCTTGAGGACGAACATCATGGCAGTGTAGTAGAAGGCGTCGAATGGCGTGATGAACGCCGTCTTCTCCTCGTCCTCGACCGCCATTTTGATCTAGTTGTAACCATAATATGTGTCGAGGAAGCACAGCGACTCCGATCCCATAGTTGAGTCGATGATCTGATTGATGTGCGAAAGGACAAACTCCTCCTTCGGGCAGGCACTATTGAGGTTGGTGTAGTCGATACATAGTCTCCAGGTGTTATTCTTTTTCAGAACCAGGACTGGGTTTGCCATCCACTTGGAGTAATTGATGGGACGAATGAAGCCTACAGCGAGTAGGCGCTGTACTTCTTTGGCGATTGCTCGGCGACGCTCTTCATTGAACGACCAGAGTGACTGCTTTACTGGTCGCACTTCTGGGTCAGCGTTTAGCGAGTACCCTCGGGACACCAGGCATGTTAGATGGTTTCCGTGCGAAGATGTCGTGATTCTCACATAGGAAACCGATGAGCATGCTTTCCTATGCGAGACTCATGTTTGTCCCGATGGTGACCGTCTGGCTGGAGTTGACTGGGACGAGCTCAACGGTGCGAGTGTGCATGGTCGCCTCGAAGGTTGTTCTCCCGGAGGTGGGCTTCTTCAGGATGGTGGGGTCGTCCTTGTCAATGTTACTCGCGTATTTCGCGAGCTCATCCACGTGGTTGGTTTCTATGGCAATGACGGCATCGACGAGTTTGGCGCCTTTGTTTTCGCATGCCACGGCCATGTCGGGGTCGTCGTGGACGGTGATGATGCCGCTTGGCTCGGGGAGCTTCATCATGTTGTAGGCATAGTGTAGGGTCACCATGAATTTGGCGAACGCCTGGCGCCCCAGGACGCAGTGTTAGGGGCTGCGGAAGTTCACCAGCTCGAAGACGATCTGCTCGGTGCAGAAGTTCACCGGTGTGCCAAAGGTGACTGGCAGCGTCACCTTGCCGATCGGGTATGCCTTCCGACCAGGGATGATGCCGTGGAAGGTGGTGATTGTCGACTCGATCGCCGACTCGGGGAGGTGTAGGCTCATGAATGTGTCTAAGTACATGATGTTGATGGAGCTTCCGCCGTCCATTAGTGTCTTGGGTAGCCAGTAGTCGGCCACTCTGGGCCTGACCACCAGGGCGACTCGCCTCGGATATTCGATCCTGGGCGCGTGGTCTTGGTGACTCCAGGTGATGCTTTTCTCAGACCAGTTGAGGAAGCGGGGGATGTCGACCTAGGTCGCCGCATTGACGGCGACTGCACGGGCGAGCACATCCTTCTCGCATTTGGTGTCGAGCCTAGTGAAGGTGTGCAGCGAGCCGACGACATTGCCGAATCCGCCGGTGTTGCCGTGGTCCCTTGGCGGGTTGTTGTTGGGGTCCTCCCTTGCTCGCCTTGCCTTCTCGATCTCCTTCAGAGAATGGCAGTCCGCGGTGGTGTGGGTGGCAGGCTTCCCCTCCCAGCTGTGGTAGACGAAGGGCTGATTGAGGAGGGCGGCCGGGTCGAATTTCGTCTTCGCCGTGTTGTTCGCGCGGTAGTTTCCTCCATCGCGGCGGAAATTTTTCGGGTCGCGCTTCCGATAGCCGACGTTGGTGATGAAGTTGACTCGCCCGTCATCACGTGCTTGCCGGTGAGGCTAGTGTTGCTGTAGCGCATGTCACACTGTCGCCCGTTGTCGTGGCCGCTAGCGTGACGTCTTCCCCCTGACTCGTCGTCGGAGTCTGGGGTGGTCCTCCACCGTGTAGCATTTGGATATCTGGAGGAGGTCGGGGGTGTTGTCGAGCGTCCGGTAGACCCTCTTGATCTTGGCGACCAGGGGCTTGTACCGGCACGCGTTCTTTAAACAATGGATCGCTGTGTCCGGGTGGATGCCGGAGGCGTTGATCCATAGCTCCTGCCACCTCTGGATCCAGTGGCGGGTCGACTCACGCTGTCCATGGATGCAGCACTCCAGGTCTTCGATGGTGGTGGCGCAGGTGTAGGAACCCTTGAAGTGCCTGATGAAGGCGTCGCGCATCTCTTCCCGCGAGTCGATGCTGTCGGCAGGGAGGGTGTTGATCCATTGCCTAGTCGCTCCCTCCATCATCAGGGGAAGGTAGCGAGTGGCGAGCAAGTCGGTGTGGCCGGTGATTCCCATCGCCATAAGGTACGTGTCCAGCCACACCGTTGGGTCGTATGTTGGATCGTACTTTTTGATCTCCTTGGGCGCCTTGAAGTTGGCAGGATACTTTTCGCCTCGGATCATTGGTCCGAAGCACTGGGGGCTGACTCGGCTTAGTGAGCCCCTTGGCTCGGGGTCGCCACGGTTGTTGAGGGTGTGCTTCAAATTGTTGGGCTGGCGCGCCCGTCAGGCCTGGTTGTTGACGATCTGTGTTCGTGCGTCGATGGGTTGGCTGTTGGCGGCGACCGTGTTGTTCGCAGGCTGCAGCTTGTTTGTGGAGAGCGCGGGGTTGGCGGCCCATGGTTGGAGCGGCAAGGGATCGGGCGGTGGGAAGTTGAGGGTGTTGGCGACGGTCGGACGGCCGCTTGAGGCTGCCCTGCTTCCCGATGAGCGGGAGTACATCTGCCCCCGCGGGTCGACTCCTGTGGCTTGCTGCTCGATGGCCCTAGCGAGTAGGGATTTGGCGTATTGGATCTGAAGTGCGACCTCTCCTTGGATGTCGAGGTGGGAGATTGCGGCATCTGCCATGATGACGTTGTCCATTGGAGTGGAGTACAGCGGGTGCCCGTTGGCGTCGCGGGATTGCGGCGAGATGATGTTTCACGGCTGGTCCGGCGGGGGCACACGACCTATGGGTGGCAGTAGGGCTCCAGTTGCAGTTGCGCTAGGTGGTGGTCGCTTGCTGCCGCCCGGCGGTGCATTCTCGCAGTACTCGCGCTCGGCCACGCGCACGGGGTCACTCTCGTCATTGAAGTTTAGGACACGGCCCTAGAAGTTGGAGTGCAGGAGGGTCCTGCTGCGACGTTGATGGTAGAGCGATAACTCCTACGTCGTTTCCTGCTCGATGTGGAATTTCTTGCACTCGGCCTTCTCCCTGCGTGATGCCTCCTCCAGTTGCAGGTGGGCTTCCTCCACTTCCATCGCCGTCGCGGTCGGCAGGATCAGCATGGAGAATGGATCTGGCTAGGCAGTCGTGCTACCCGCCATGTAGATCGCGTTGAAGCGATTGGATCTGGCGTGGAAGTCCTCAGGGGTATCTGATCCGGAGTCAGAGTCGAAGATCCCGAGGATAGAGGGGTCCTCGAAATCCTCAGGGTTGGATACCCATGTGATGGAGTCCTCCCACGATGCGGCGGTGATGGATTCATCGACCGAAGCAGGGGTCTCCAAATAGGCTTCATCATGGAGAGCCACGTCGTCCGCAGCGGCATCAGTCCCAGCCACGTTGCAGGTGGCTGAGTCGTACTCGGTGGCGAGACGGTTGATGGAGCGGATCTGGTCCTCCGAGAGAAGATCGCGGTGTGGTGGCGATCCGTCGACGATCATCGTTCTCGCCAGGTCGACTGCGTCGGTGAAGCCGACAAACAAGTTTATGGTGCCGACCGGCATCACCGCGTTGTGCGTGATCAGGCATGACGCCAGGATGTAGCTGCTGGGCAGGATCTAGAGGATCCTGTCACTGGCGATCATGCGGCCGGTGGCGATCGGCCGATCGATTAGCGAATAGGGTCTCGCTCGGGTCAATCGAATCCGTATCCTCGAGCGCTGGGTCTGTCCTCTAATGAGGAGCTCCTTGCTTTTTTTTTGGATCCGTGAATCCAAAGCTTTGGGAGAAGAGGGGATCTGTACCTTCATCTGAAAACTATTCGCCGGTTGTCCGCATTCCTCAAGAAGGAAAATGGAAAAGTAGAAAATCTACACCTCGTCTCCCCCTCAGAACATATGGATCTCCAGTTTTTTTCGCGAAGGATTCAATCCAGCCACAGGTTCCCCTACGGCTACCTTGTTACGACTTCACCCCAGTCGAAGACCCCACCGTGGTATCGCCAATAAGACCACCAAAGGCCTTTGTGGCACTAGTGGTACACAGAAGTCATGGGTGATCATTGGTCCGATGCTTCGGGCGAAACCAATTCCCAGGGACGAAAGCTAGGGGATTTCCCAAAGTGGTCATACTCTCTTACTGAGTTATCAAACCTGCCTGCACCAGCCACTATTTAGTAGCCGCCTTACCTCGAACTGAGTGAACTGAGACAAACCACGCAGTGCCACAGTGCCCAGGCCCGCTACAGGCGCCACTTAATAATATCTTTGCCGGGCCCCTTTGCCAAGGGGATGGGGTAGATAAATACCTAGTATCCGACCTTAGGAGGAATTCAATGAATAAGGAAACCAGTTCGAAGTGCCAGTCTATGTCTTGCCTAAGCGGCTTCCGAGACTTGGACTCGAGGAAGACAAGATCCAGAGAAATAAGTCTATTCCCTTTGGTTAAGGGATACTATTGTAAGGGGTATCCCTTAACGGTTTAGGATGAATAGTGTATCTCTCCGTCGAGAGGCCCTCTTGCTCCCTTTTTATGAATCTGGGAGAGAGGCAAAAGATAAGTCCAGAGAGACCTCGACTCTTTCAGGGAAAGGAGGGAGATCGAATGCGAGATGGAGTCCCTGCCGAATGGAATGGACATCCTTGGGGACAGCTGTGTAAGACAGAATTTCCCATAAAATTGGACGGAAAAACTACTACAAAGATCACAAGAAACCCAGCTCAAAGTGAATGGAGAGAGAACCCCTGCGCCGAAGAAGGATTCAGGTCCCCTTCCCGTCGTGGAAGAGGCTCTTGGCAAGGCTCCAGAAGGATCAGCAAGGGCAGGGCACTGAAAAACTATTAAAAGAGTGACTTTTAAGCTAGCGAGCTAGCCTCCTTAAGGAACATGTATGTGAGAGTTCCACTTTAGCTCCCTCAACACCAGGCGGGACGAGCAGCCCTATACCATGCGTAGCCCGTCTGTCCTTTTCTACTTAGTTGGACAGATCACTTCAGAAAATCGTATAAAAATCAAGCAAGAAAACGGATGCGCTGGTTTATACGTTCCTTTTAGTTTCTACTTTAGGGATAATTTTTTTCGCTATCTTTTTCCGAGAACCACCTAAGGTTCCACCAACTCCAACTAAAAGAATAAAATAATTTCATGCTTTACCGTCTTTCTTTACCTTCAGAACACAAAGTTTTGCTTGGCGAAATAACTCCTGCCTAGGAACGGGCAAATCAAGAATTTCACTTCGAATTCCGGACCTCAACATCCTGCTGCTCATGGTGTTTCACGATCAGTATTGGAAATGAACGGAGAAGTGGTGGAACGTGCGGAACCACATATTGGATCACTCCAGTGCGGCATGAAGCCGCTGACGCTGAGTAGGCTCCTATGCCGCTAGCACGGTGGAGGTTCCGTAGCGCGTCATGAGCACCGGGCAAAGGGACGGTTGAGAAATTCAAGCGAACCGCCCTACCTGACTTTGGATAAAGATAGAAGGGTACGACATATTGCTTATTCCTGATTGATCTAGTTGACGACAGTTGCCTTGTTGGACCGATTGTTTTCCAAGTTTCACAACTGGACTTCGGTGGCTACATGTTGTTATAAGCCCATCTTTCTCAAAAAGGAAGAGAGGGTGCGCCCCCCCAGAGAGAACCCCATTCTTTCCAGAAAGTTCGAATTCATTATGTTGAAAAATAAATAAGGAAAAGAGGAGTAAGCGAGGGAAAGTCAAGTCAAGCACTAGTTAGTTGGGGTGGGACGCACCAAAGCAGCGTTCGTTGCACTAGCGCCTTATCTTTTGAAGCTAAACAGAGGCTCGAAAGACGGAGTACGTTCGAAGTCGTTGGCTGCCTTTTTGTAGTGCGCAAGTCAGAGTGAACTTCTTCTTCTGTTCTGCGAATCTACTAACGAGAACTGCCGTACAGTCCTATCTTTTCTTAAGAAAGATCGTCATCCCCTTGCGAAGTGCAAAAAAAGGGAAATCTGACTTCATAAAAACAATGGCAATGACAATGGGAAGCAAGGCTGTAAGGTGGAGCGAATCCGGAAAGATTGCCTCAGTTCGGATTGTTCTCTGCAACTCGGGAACATGAAGTTGAAATCGCTAGTAATCGCGGATCAGCATGCCGCGGTGAATATGTACCCGGGCCTTGTACACACCGCCCGTCACACCCTGGGAATTGGTTTCGCCCGAAGCATCGGACCAATGATCACCCATGACTTCTGTGGAGCAAAGCGCAAAACAATATATTTGAGTATGGAGAATTTCAACCTTGAACAGCACAAGCCCCAGACCAGCTTATGATAAAAGCGGAGGACTTGTATAAAAAAAATGCGCTATTATAACTCAGCTGAAGGTTTTAGCTGGGTGTGTTAATGGGCAAATCCCTTCGTTTGAAGCCTTAAGAAACCGGCTGTTTTTTTCCGAATGACCTTATTTCGAGGCCTAAGCGCCCTGCTTTCGTCTTGATTTATTGCATAGGTAGTGTGCAGCTGCTGCCCGTTTCAAACTTGTACTCCTCCGGTAGTGTAGTAAAGCCCATTAGAAGTGAGATTCGTTGATTCTATCAATAATCTGAAACTTCAACCTCGTGAAGCCCTACCCTAGGTAAAGGGTTTCTGCTACCTTTAGATTGAGTGAGGAAACGTATGCACGGCTTCACTATTTAGTAAGGGCAGCGGAGTAGCTCATCGCTGCCCTACTCTGTTCTCCTGTAAATGAAGGTGCTGAGTTCCATCTTTCAGCAGACAGCACGTACAAGATTGAACAGCTGCTATATGTATATAGACAAGTAAAACTTCCTCTGTTACGTCTGACATTCCTTCAATGCAAACATGGTATTTTTATACCCTTTGATAGATAGCAAGCAGCTCCTATAACTTGATCGACAGGACCCAACCAACTAAACTATTGATTTTGGCTAAGCTAGACCTTTTGAGGAAAGAAGATGCAGATAACGAAAGGAAGCTATTAGTTTTTATAGACCAGATGACTTATTTATGGAAAATAGGTTGAGGAGCCAGATCCTGGAGCTTTTTTTATTGCTAGAACCATCCCAAAGCTGGTAATCCAGATCAGAGTTCTAAGTTTGGATGGCATGTACTGGATTTCTAGTCCTATAGTGGAAGAGCAGATAGGATCAGACCTACACGTAAGTTCGTTCGTTGGGTTAGTGGCCACCCGCACTCCAACCTATCTATATGGCAACAAAGCGAATGACAAGGCCAAAGTAGCTGACTCTTAT